>CM039677.1:345245456-347720760 GCA_022496015.1 Hordeum marinum
AATAAAGTAAAGTAATTACATGGCGTTTATGATTGACACGCAGGTCATACAATAGTATAAGACAACTCCTATGGCTCCTGCCGGTTGTCATAGTCATCGACATGCAAGTCGTGAACCCTATTACAAGAACATGATCAATCTCATACATCACAATGCATCACATCACATCCTTTTGGCCATATCACATCACACGGCATATGCTGCAAAAACAAGTTAGACGTCCTCTAATTTGTAGTTGCAAGTTTTTACGTGGTTGCTATAGGTTTCTAGCAAGAACGTTTCTTACCTACGTCAAAACCACAACGTGATATGCCAATTGCTATTTACCCTTCATAAGGACCCTTTTCATCGAATCCAATCCGACTAAGGTGGGAGAGACAAACACCCGCTAGCCACCTTATGCAACTAGTGCATGTCAGGCGGTGGAACCGGTCTCACGTAAGCGTACGTGTAAGGTTGGTCCGGGCCGCTTCATCCCACAATACCGTTGAATCAAGATAATACTAGTAACGGCAAGCATATTAACAAAATCGACGCCCACAACTGCTTTGTGTTCTACTCGTGCATAGATTCTACGCATAGACCTAGCTCATGATGCCACTGTTGGGAGACGTAGTAGTAAATCAAAAATTTCCTACGCGTTCACCAAGATCCATCTATGTAGAAACCAGCAACGAGCAAGGGGAGAGTGGATCTTCATACCTTTGAAGATCGCTAAGCGGAAGTGTTACAAGAACACGGTTGATGGAGTCGTACTCGCAGCGATTCAGATCGCGGTAGATCCGATCAAGTGCCGAACGGACGGCACCTCCGCGTTCAACACACGTGCAGCCCGGTGACGTCTCCAACACCTTGATCCAGCAAGGAGGAAGGAGAGGTTGGGGAAGGTCTCCAACAGCAGCACGACGGCGTGGTGGTGGTGGAGTAGCAAGGTATTCCGACAGGGCTTCGCCTAAGCGCTGCGGAGGAGGAAGAAGAGAGGTAGGGCTTTGCCGTGAGAGAGAGAGATCAAATCCTCTCTCAAAACATCCAAAACCTCAAGTATATATAGGAGGAGGGACGTGGAAGGGCTGGCTTGGCCCCTCCTCCAAGGAGGAGAGGGTCGGCCGAATTAAAGGGAGAGTCCACCTCCCACAAGGGAGGTGGATCTCCTCCTTTTAAATCCCTTTTGCCTTATCTCCTTATCTCCAGCCACATGGGCCCACATAGATGGTCTTGGCCGACCCAATATGGGCTGGCACACCTCCTCTAAGGGCCCATGAGGTCCTTTGGTCGTCACACCCCTCTCGGGGGTCCTCCGGCACCCTCCCGGCACTCTCGGTACACTACCGATGAGCCCGAAAACTTCCCGGTGACCAAAACTGGACTTCCTATATATCAATCTTTACCTCCGGACCATTCCGGAGCTCCTCGTGACGTCCGGGATCTCATCCGGGACTCCGAACAACCTTCAGTAATCACGTATACCATTTCCCTATAACCCTAGCGTCATCGAACCTTAAGTGTGTAGACCCTACGGGTTCGGGAGACACGTAGACATGACCGAGACACCTCTCCGGCCAATAACCAACAGCGGGATCTGGATACCCATGTTGGCTCCCACGTACTCCACGATGATCTCATCGGATGAACCACGATGTCAAGGATTCAATCAATCCCGTATACAATTCCCTTTGTCTATCGGTATGATACTTGCCCGAGATTCGATCGTCGGTATCCCCATACCTTGTTCAATCTCGTTACTGGCAAGTCTCTTTACTCGTTCCGTAATACATCATCCCGTGGCTAACTCCTTAGTCACATTGAGCTCATTATGATGATGTCTTACCGAGTGGGCCCAGAGATACCTCTCCGTCACACGGAGTGACAAATCCCAGTCTCGATTCGTGTCAACCCAACAGACACTTTCGGAGATACCCGTAGCGTACCTTTATAGCCACCCAGTTACGTTGTGACGTTTGGCACACCCAAAGTATTCCTACGGTATCCGGGAGTTACACAATCTCATGGTCTAAGGAAATGACACTTGACATTGAAAAGCTTTAGCAAACGAACTACACGATCTAGTGCTATGCTTAGGATTGGGTCTTGTCCATCACATCATTCTCCTAATGATGTGATCCCGTTATCAACGACATCCAATGTCCATGGCCATGAAACCGTGACCATCTATTGATCAACGAGCTAGTCAACTAGAGGCTCACTAGGGACATGTTGTGGTCTATGTATTCACACATGTATTATGGTTTCCGGTTAACACAATTATAGCATGAACAATAGACAATTATCATGAACAAGGAAATACAATAATAACCATTTTATTATTGCCTCTAGGGCATATTTCCAACAGTCTCCCGCTTGCACTAGAGTCAATAATCTAGTTCACATCACCATGTGATTAACACTTACATCACCATGTGATCATATCATCATGTGATTAACACCGAATAAGTTCTGGGGTTTGTTCATGTTCTGCTCGTGAAAGAGGTTTTTAGTCAGCGGGTCTGCGACATTCAGATCCGTGTGTACCTTTGCAAACTTTCCATTTCATATTTGGAGATACTGCTCCCACGCTCCACTTGGAGCTATTCCAAATGGCTGCTCCACTATACGTAGCTGGATTTCTACTAAGAGTCATCCGGATTGGTTTTAAAGCTTGCATCATCGTAACCCTTTACGATGAACTCTTTATCACCTCCATAATCGAGAAATATTTCCTTAGTTCTCAAGTTACTAAGGATAACTTTGACCGTTGTCCAGTGATCCACTCTTGGATTACTCTTGTACCCCTTGACAGACTCATGGCAAGGCACACACAGGTGCGGTACACAGCATGGCATACTATATAGAGCCTATGGCTAAAGCATAGGAGATGACACTCATCTTTTCTTTATCTTCTGCCGTGGTCGGGTATTGAGTCTTACTCAATTTCACACCTTACAATACAGTCAAGAACTCCTTCTTTGACCCATCTATTTTGAACTCCTTCAAAAACTTGTCAAGGTATGTCTTCGTCGAAAAAACTTATCAAGCGAATTGATCTATCCCTATAGATCTTGATGCTCAATAAAATAGTAGCTTTATCTGGGTCTTCCTTTGAAAAAACTCTTTTCAAACAACCCTTCATGCTCTTCCAGAAATTCTACATCATTTCCGATCAATAATATGTCAACTACATATTCTTATAAGAAATTTTATAGTGCTCCCACTCACTTTCTTGCAAATACAAGTTTCTCATAAACTTTGTATAAACTTAAACACTTTGATCACCTCATCAAAGCATATATTCCAACTCCGAGATTCTTGCTCCAGTCCATAGAAGGATCGCTGGAGTTTGCATATTATTAGCATCCTTAGGATTGACAAAACATTCTGGTTGTATCACATACAACTCTTCCTCACAGAAACCATTACGGAAACCTTGTTTTGTCATCCATCTGCCAGATTTCATAATCGAAAAATGCAGCAACTGCTAACAAAATTTTAATAGACTTTTAGCATCGCTACAGATGAGACAATCTCATCACATTCAACTCCTTGAACTTGGCGGAAACTTCTTTGCGACAAGTCGAGCTTTATAAACGGTGACATTTCACCATTAGCGTCTATGTTTATTTCAAAGGTCCATTTGTACTCAATGACCCGCCATTCAACAGGCAAGTCTACCAAAGTCCATACTTGGTTTTCATACATGGATCCTTTCTCGGATTTCATGGCTCCTAGCCATTTGTTGGAATCTGGGCCCACCATTGCTTCTCCATAGTTCGTAGGTTCATCGTTGTCCAACAACATGATTTCCAAGACAGGGTTGTCGTACTACTCAGGAGCAGTACGCGTCCTTGTCGACCTACGAGGTTCGATAGTGACTTGATCCGAAGCTTCATGATCATCATCATTAACTTCCTTTTCAACTGAGTAGGCTCTACAGAAACATCTTTCTGTGTTGCGCTATTCTCTGGTTGAAACAAAGGTTCAACAACCTTATCAAGTTCTATCTTCCTCCCACTCAATTCTTTCGAGAGAAACTATTTCTCAAGAAAGGACCCGTTCTTAGCAACAAACACCTTTTGCGCTTGGATCTGAGATAGAAGGTATACCCAATGTCTCATTAGGGTATTCTATGAAGATGCATTTGTCTGCTTTGAGTTCGAGCTCGCTAGGTGAAAAACCCATTTTCACATAAGCGTCACAGCTCCAAACATTAAGAAATGACAGCTTAGGCTTCTATCAAACCATAATTCTCACGGTGTCATCTCAACAGACTTAGATGGTGCCCTATTAAAGTGAATGGATTTGTCTTTAATGCATAACCCCATAACGATAGTGGCAAAATGATAAGAGACATCATAGTACTCACTATATCCAATAGAGCACGACTACGACGTTCGAACACACCATCACACTATGGTGTTCCAGGAGGCGTGAGCTGTGAAACAATTTCCACATTGTCTAAAATTGCATACCAAACTCGTAACTTAGATGTTCACCTCCACGATCATATCATAGACATTTCATCTTCTTGTCACGATGATCTTTATCTTCACTGTGAAACTCCTTGAACCTTTCAAACATTTCAGACTCGTGTTTAAGTAAATATCCCCATATTCACTCAAATCATCAGTGAAGGTAAAGAAAAATAACGATATTCACTGTGTGTTTTAACACTCATTGGACCACATACATCAACATGTATTAATTCCAATAAGCCACTAGTCCACTCCATCATACCGGAAGACGGGGTCTGAGTCATCTTGCCAAAAGGGCATGGCTCGCATGTCTCAACCGATTCAAAATCGAGTGAGTCAAAAATCCATCAGCATGGAGTTTCTTTCATGCGATTTATACCAATATGACATTTAGTGGCAGTGCCACAAGTATGTGGTACTATCATTATTAACTTTATATCTTTTGGTACCAATGTTATGAATATGTGTACTACTACGATCATGATTCAATAAACCATTCCGAGTGGGTGCATGACCATTGAAGGCATTATCCATGTAAACAGAATAACCATTATTCTCTAATTTATATGAATAACCGTATCGCACTAATCATGATCTAATCACGTTCATGATCAACGCAAACACCAAATAACATTTCTTTAGGTTTATCACAAATCCTGAAGGTAGAGAGAGCGTGCGATGGTGATCACATCAATCTTGGAAATACTTCCAACACACATTGTCACCTTTCACCTAGCTAGTCTCCATTTACTCCGTAGCTTTTATTTCGAGTTGCTAACACTTAGCAACCGAACCGGTATCCAATACCCAGGTGCTACTAGGAGTACCAGCAAGGTACACATCACTAACACGTATATCAAATATACCTCCATTGACATTACCAGCCTTCTTATCTACCAAGCATCTAGGGTTTTTCCGCTTCAGCGAACATTCTCCTCATAACAGAAGCACTTAGTCTCGGGTTCGGGCTCAACCTTGGGTTTCTTCACTAGAGCAACAACTGGCTTGCCATTCCTGAAGTTTTCCCTTCTTGCCCTTGCCCCTTTTGAAACTAGTGGTTTAACTTAACCATCAACACTTGATGCTCCTTCTTGGTTTCTACCTTCGTGGTGTCAAACATCACGAACAACTCAGGGATCATCTTATCCATCCCTGGCATGTTATAGTTCATCACGAAGCTCTAGTAGCTTGGTGGCAGTGACTTGGAGAACTGCATTAATCACTATCTCATCTGGAAGATTAACTCCCACTTGATTCAAGTGATTGTAGCACCCAGACAATCTGAGCACACGCTCACCGATTAAGCTATTCTCCTTTATCTTGCAGACAAAGAATCTTGTTGGAGGTCTCATACCTCTCAACATAGGCACGAGCCTGAGATCACAATCTCAGCTCCTAGAACATCTCATATGTTCCGTGACGTTCAAAACGTTTTGGAGCCTCAATTCTAAGCCGCAATGCATGACGCATTGAACTATCACGTAGTCACCAAAAAGTGCCTGTCATATGTTCACAACATCTACAGACAACACTTGAGGGAGTGGTGCAGTTAGCGGTACATCAAAAACATAAGCTTTCTGTGCAGCAATGAGGACAATCCTCAGATCACGGACCCTGTCCGCATTATTGCTACCATCAACTTTCAACTTACTTTTCTCTAGGATTGTATCAATAAAACTGTGGAGCTACAGCGCGAGCTATCTACGACATAATTTGCAAGGACATTTTTAGACTAAGTTCATGATAATTAAGTTCACTTAATCAAATTATTAATGAACTCCCACTTAGATAGACATCTCTCTAGTCTTCCAAGTGATACATGATCCATGTCAACTAGCCCGTGTCCGATCATCACGTGAGACGGACTAGTCATCCATGGTGAACATCTCTATGTTGATCGTATCTTCTATACGACTCATGTTCGACCTTTCGGTCCTCCGTGTTCCGAGGCCATGTCTGTACATGCTAGGCTCGTCAAGTCAACCTAAGTGTTTCGCATGTGTAAATCTGGCTTACACCCGTTGTATGCGAACGTTAGAACCTATCACACCCGATCATCACGTGGTGCTTCGGAACGACGATCCTTAGCAACGGTGCACAGTTAGGGTGAACACCTTTCTTGAAATTTTATTGAGAGATCATCTTATTTACTACCGTCGTTCTTTGCAAATAAGATGTAAACATGATAAACATCACATGCAATCAATATAGTGACATGATATGGCCAATATCATCTTGCTCCTTTGATCTCCATCTTCGGGGCACCATGATCATCACTGTCACCGGCACGACACCATGATCTCCATCATCATGATCTCCATCATTGTGTCTTCATGAAGTTGTCTCGCCAAATATTACTTCTACTACTACAGCTAACGTTTAGCAATAAAGTAAAGTAATTACATGGCGTTTATGATTGACACGCAGGTCATACAATAGTATAAGACAACTCCTATGGCTCCTGCCGGTTGTCATAGTCATCGACATGCAAGTCGTGAACCCTATTACAAGAACATGATCAATCTCATACATCACAATGCATCACATCACATCCTTTTGGCCATATCACATCACACGGCATATGCTGCAAAAACAAGTTAGACGTCCTCTAATTTGTAGTTGCAAGTTTTTACGTGGTTGCTATAGGTTTCTAGCAAGAACGTTTCTTACCTACGTCAAAACCACAACGTGATATGCCAATTGCTATTTACCCTTCATAAGGACCCTTTTCATCGAATCCAATCCGACTAAGGTGGGAGAGACAGACACCCGCTAGCCACCTTATGCAACTAGTGCATGTCAGGCGGTGGAACCGGTCTCACGTAAGCGTACGTGTAAGGTTGGTCCGGGCCGCTTCATCCCACAATACCGTCGAATCAAGATAAGACTAGTAACGGCAAGCATATTAACAAAATCGACGCCCACAACTGCTTTGTGTTCTACTCGTGCATAGATTCTACGCATAGACCTAGCTCATGATGCCACTGTTGGGAGACGTAGTAGTAAATCAAAAATTTCCTACGCGTTCACCAAGATCCATCTATGTAGAAACCAGCAACGAGCAAGGGGAGAGTGGATCTTCATACCTTTGAAGATCGCTAAGCGGAAGCGTTACAAGAACGCGGTTGATGGAGTCGTACTCGCAGCGATTCAGATCGCGGTAGATCTGATCAAGTGCCGAACGGACGGCACCTCCGCGTTCAACACACGTGCAGCCCGGTGACGTCTCCAACACCTTGATCCAGCAAGGAGGAAGGAGAGGTTGGGTAAGGTCTCCAACAGCAGCACGACGGCGTGGTGGTGGTGGAGTAGCAAGGTATTCCGACAGGGCTTCGCCTAAGCGCTGCGGAGGAGGAAGAAGAGAGGTAGGGCTTTGCCGTGAGAGAGAGAGAGATCAAATCCTCTCTCAAAACATCCAAAACCTCAAGTATATATAGGAGGAGGGACGTGGAAGGGCTGGCTTGGCCCCTCCTCCAAGGAGGAGAGGGTCGGCCGAATTAAAGGGAGAGTCCACCTCCCACAAGGGAGGTGGATCTCCTCCTTTTAAATCCCTTTTGCCTTATCTCCTTATCTCCAGCCACATGGGCCCACATAGATGGTCTTGGCCGACCCAATATGGGCTGGCACACCTCCTCTAAGGGCCCATGAGGTCCTTTGGTCGTCACACCCCTCTCGGGGGTCCTCCGGCACCCTCCCGGCACTCCCGGTACACTACCGATGAGCACGAAAACTTTCCGGTGACCAAAACTGGACTTCCTATATATCAATCTTTACCTCCGGACCATTCCGGAGCTCCTCGTGACGTCCGGGATATCATCCGGGACTCCGAACAACCTTCAGTAATCACGTATACCATTTCCCTATAACCCTAGCGTCATCGAACCTTAAGTGTGTAGACCCTACGGGTTCGGGAGACACGTAGACATGACCGAGACACCTCTCCGGCCAATAACCAACAGCGGGATCTGGATACCCATGTTGGCTCCCACGTACTCCACGATGATCTCATCGGATGAACCACGATGTCAAGGATTCAATCAATCCCGTATACAATTCCCTTTGTCTATCGGTATGATACTTGCCCGAGATTCGATCGTCGGTATCCCCATACCTTGTTCAATCTCGTTACTGGCAAGTCTCTTTACTCGTTCCGTAATACATCATCCCGTGGCTAACTCCTTAGTCACATTGAGCTCATTATGATGATGTCTTACCGAGTGGGCCCAGAGATACCTCTCCGTCACACGGAGTGACAAATCCCAGTCTCGATTCGTGTCAACCCAACAGACACTTTCGGAGATACCCGTAGCGTACCTTTATAGCCACCCAGTTACGTTGTGACGTTTGGCACACCCAAAGTATTCCTACGGTATCCGGGAGTTACACAATCTCATGGTCTAAGGAAATGACACTTGACATTGAAAAGCTTTAGCAAACGAACTACACGATCTAGTGCTATGCTTAGGATTGGGTCTTGTCCATCACATCATTCTCCTAATGATGTGATCCCGTTATCAACGACATCCAATGTCCATGGCCATGAAACCGTGACCATCTATTGATCAACGAGCTAGTCAACTAGAGGCTCACTAGGGACATGTTGTGGTCTATGTATTCACACATGTATTATGGTTTCCGGTTAACACAATTATAGCATGAACAATAGACAATTATCATGAACAAGGAAATACAATAATAACCATTTTATTATTGCCTCTAGGGCATATTTCCAACAGTTTTGGTGTTGATCATGTTTAGCCCTTGGAAGAGGTTTAGTCAACGGCTCTGCAACATTCAGATCCGTGTGCAGTTTGCAAATATTTATGTCCTTCTCCTCGAAGTAATTGCGGATGGAGTTAAAGCGCCACTTTATGTGTCTGGTCCTCTTGTGAAACCTTGGTTCCTTGGCCATAGCAATGGCACCAGTGTTATCACAGAACAAGTTCATTGGATTCAGTGCACTGGGCACTACTCCAAGATCTGTCATGAACTGCTTCATCCAGACACCTTCCTTCGCCGCCTCCGAGGCTGCGATGTACTCCGCTTCACATGTAGAATCGGCTACCATGCTTTGCTTGGAACTGCACCAGCTTACCGCTCCCCCGTTGAGAATAAATACCTATCCGGTTTGCGACTTAGAGTCATCTGGATCAGTGTCAAAGCTTGCATCGACGTAGCCCTTTACAACGAGCTCTTCATCGCCTTCATAAACGAGAAACATTTCCTTAGTCCTTTTCAGGTACTTAAGGATATTCTTGACCGCTGCCTAGTGCTCCATTCCAGGATCACTTTTAAACCTTCCGGCCATACTTATGGCAAGGCTGACATCCGGTCTTGTGCACAACATTGCATACATGATAGAGCCTATGGCTGAAGCATAGGGGATGACACTCATCTTTTCTCTATCTTCTACAGTCACTGGGCATTGAGTTTTACTCAACGTCACACCTTGTAACACAGGCAAGAACCCCTTCTTGGACTGATCCATTTTGAACTTCTTCAAAACTTTATCAAGGTATGTGCTCTGTGAAAGTGCTATTAAGCGTCTCGATATATCTCTATAGATCTTAATGCCTAATATGAAAGCAGCTTTGCCTAGGTCCTTCATTGAAAAACTCTTGTTCAAATATTCCTTCACGCTTTCCAGCATTTATATATTGTTTCTAATCAACAATATGTCATCCACATATAATATTAGAAACGCTATAGAGCTCCCACTCACTTGTCAATACAAGCTTCTCCATAAACTTGCATAAACTCAAACGCTTTGATCACCTCATCAAAATGCTTATTCCAACTCCGAGATGCTTGCACCAGCCCATAAATGGAACGCTGGAGTTAGCAAACTTTGTCAGCATATTCTGGATTGACAAAACCTTCTGGTTGCATCATATACAACCTTCAGGTGATACTTCCAAAGTCCATACTTTGTTTTCATACATGGATTCCATCTCGGATTTCACGGCCTCTAACCATTTCTCGGAATCTAGGCCCATCACTGCTCCTTCATAGCTCGTAGGTTCATTGTTGTCCAACAACATGACCTCCAAGACAGGGTTGCCATACCACTCAGGAGTAGTATGCGGCCTTGTCGACCTACGAGGTTCAATAGTAGCTTCATCCGAAGCTTCATGATCATCATCATTAACTTCCTCTTCTACCGTCGTAGGTTCCACAGAAACATCTTTCTGCGCTGCGCTACTTTCTGGTGAAGTAAAGGTTCAATAAACTCATCAAGCTCTATTTTCCTCCCACTCAATTCTTTCGAGAGAAACTCTTTCTCAAGAAATGTTCCGTTCTTAGCGACAAACACTTTGCCTTCGGACCTGAGATAGAAGGTATACCCGACTGTCTCTTTTGGGTATCCTATGAAGACACATTTTTCCGCTTTGGGTTCCAGCTTTTCAGGCTGGAGCTTTTTGACATAAGCATCACATCCCCAAACTTTAAGGAATGACAACTTTGGCCTCTTGCCAAATCACAGTTCATATGGCGTCGTCTCAACGGATTTCGATGGTGCCCTATTTAAAGTGAATGCAACTGTCTCTAATGCATAACCCCAAAACGATAGTGGCAAATCAGCAAGAGACATCATAGAACGCACCATATCTAATAAGGTTCGATTACGATGTTCGGACACACCATTACGCTGTGGTGTTCTGGGCAGTGTCAACTATGAAACAATTCCACACTGTCTTAAGTGACTGCCAAACTCATAACTCAGATATTCACCTCCTCGATCAGATCGCAGGAACTTAATCTTCTTGTTATGATGATTCTCAACTTCACTCTGAAATTGCTTGAACTTTTCAAACGTTTCAGACTTGTGTTTCATTAAGTAAATATACCCATACCTACTTAAGTCATCAGTGAAGGTGAGAAAATAATGATATCCACCACGCGCTGTAACATTCATTGGACCGCACACATCCGTATGTATGACTTCCAATAAGTCACTTACCCGTTCCATTGTTCCAGAGAACGGCGTTTTAGTCATCTTGCCCATGAGGCATGGTTCACATGTGTCAAGTGATTCAAAATAAAGTGACTCCAAAAGTCCATCAGCATGGAGCTTCCTCATGCGTTTTACACCAATATCACCTAAACGGCAGTGCCACAAGAAAGTGGTACTATCATTATCAACTCTACATCTTTTGGCATCAATGTTATGAACATGTGTGTCATCACTATCAAGATTCAATATGAATAAACTCCTAACATTGGGTGCATGACCATAAAAGATATTACTCATATAAATAGAACAACCTTTATTCTCTGATTTAAATGGGTAACCGTCTCGCAATAAACAAGATCCAGATATAATGTTCATGCCTAACGCAGGCACTAAATCACAATTATTCAGGTTCATCACTAATCCCGATGGTAATCGAAGAGAGAGCGTGCCGACGGCGATCACATCAACCTTGGAACCATTTCCCACGCGCATCGTCACTTCGTCCTTCGCCAGCCTTCGTTTATTCCGTAGTTTCTGTTTTGAGTTGCAAATGTGAGCAACCGAACCAGTATCAAATACCCAGGCACTACTACGAGAGCTAGTAAGGTACACATCAATAACATGTATATCATATATACCTTGTTTGTCGTTAGCCGCCTTCTTGTCAGCCAGGTACTTGGGGCAGTTTGCCTTCTAGTGACCAGTTCCCTTGCAATGAAAGCACTCAGTTTCTGGCTTGGGTCCATGCTTGGGCTTCTTTAGAGGAGTAGCAACTGCTTTGCCATCCTTCTTGGTTTTACCCTTCTTGCCCTTGCCCTTGACCTTGCCATTTTTCTTGAAACTAGTGGTTTTATTGACCATGAACACTTGATGTTCTTTCTAGATTTCAGACTTAGCGACTTTTAGCATCGCAAACAGCTCGACAATTGACTTGTTCATCCCGTGCATGTTATAGTTCATCACAAAGCTCTTGTAACTAGGTGGCAGTGATTGAAGAACTCTGTCAGTGATCGCCTCTGGCGGAAGGGCAATTCCCAACTCCGCTAGACGAGTTGAATACCCAGACATTCTAGGTATATGTTCACTGATAGACCCGTTCTCCTCCATCTTGCAAGCATAGAACTTATCGGAGGTTTCATACCTCTCGATTCGTGCATTCTTCTAAAAGATAAACTTCAACTCCTGGAACATCTCATATGCTCCATGACGTTCAAAACGTCTTTGAAGTCCCGGTTCTAAGCCATACAATATTGCACACTGAACTATTGAGTAATCTCTACTACATGCCTCCCAAGCGTTCTTAACGTCTTCGGAGGTCATGTCTTTTGCTTGGTCACCAAGAAGTGCATCAAGGACATATGATATCTGGCAAGCCGTGAGGATAATCCTCAGATTACGGGCCCAGTCAACAAAGTTACTTCCATCATCTTTCAACTTAGCTTTCTCTAGGAACGCATTAAAATTCAGGGGTGCTACTGGGCGAGCCATTGATCTACAACATAAATATGCAAAGTTTACTTAGACTATTGTTCAAGATAATGAGTTTAGTTAATCAAATTACTAAAGCTCCCACTCAAATTGACATCCCTCAGGTCATCTGAGTGTCACATGATCCAAATCCACCAACTCAAGTCCGATCATCATGTGAGTTGAGGTGGCTTCAATGGTTAACATCATTATGTTGATCATATCTACTATATGACTCATGCTCGACCTTTCGGTCTCTTGTGTTCCGAGGCCATGTCTGTACATGCTAGGCTCATCAAGTTTAACCTGAGTGTTCTGCGTGTGCAACACTGGCTTGCACCCCTTGTATGTGAACATAGAGTCTATCACACCCAATCATCACGTGGTGTCTCGACACGATGAACTTTCGCAATGGTGCACACTCGGGGAGAACACAATTCATCTTGGAATTTAAGTGAGGGATCACCTTATAATACTATCGTCGTCCTAAGCAAAACAAGGTGCATAAAAGGATTAACATCACATGCAATTCATAAGTGACATGATATGGCCATGAACTTGTGCTTTTGATCTCCATCTAGAAAGCACCGGCATGATCTCCATCGTCACCGGCATGACACCATGATCTTCATCATCTTGATCTCCATCAACGTGTCGCCATCAGGGTCGTCGCGTCCAACATGCTTCTACTACTATTGCTACCATTTAGCGATAAAGTAAAGCATTACATAGTGCTTAATGATTGACACGTAGGTCATACAATAATTAAAGACAACCCTATGGCTCCTGCCGGTTGCCGTACTCATCAACATGCAAGTCGTGATAATCTATACATCACATGATCATCTCATACATCACATATATCACATCATGTAATTGACCATATCACATCACAAATAACCCTGCAAAAACAAGTTAGACGTCCTCTAATTGTTGTTGCATGTTTTACGTGGCTGCTACGGGTATCTAGCAAGAACAATTATCATCTACGCAAAAACCACAACGGTGATACACTAGTTGCTTTTCAACCTTCTCAAGGACTGCCTTTGTCGAATCCGATCCAACTAAAGTGAGAGAAACTGGCACCGCAAGCCATCTATGCAACAAGTTGCGGTTGAGGAACCCGGTCTCTCGTAAGCGTACGAGTAATGTTGGTCCAGGCTGCTTCATCTCACAATACCGCTGAACCAAAATCCGACCAAGGGAGGAAGCAATCTAAGCATCAACGCCCACAAACCTTTTGTGTTCTACTCGAGATCTCATCTACACATAGACCTAGCTCATGATGCCACTATTGGGGAACGTTGCATGGGAAACAATTTTTTTCCTACGCACACACAGATCTATCCATGGTGATGAGCATCTACGAGAGGGAGAGTGGATCTACGTACCCTTGTAGATCCCTAAGTGGGAAGCGTTAAGAAACGCGGTTGGTGTAGTCGAACATCTTCGCGATCCAAATCGCCATGCGTCCCATGATCCAATCACAATCCGTCCCGCGATCCAATCACGATCCGTCCCGCGAACTTGATCATGATCCGTCCCACGAACTTGATCACGATCCTTCCGATCTAGCGCCGAACGTACGGCACCACCGCGTTCAGCACACGTATAGCTTGATGACGATCTCGACCGTCTTGATCCAGCAAGAAGGAGTAGAGAGGAAGAAGAGTTCTCCGGCAGCGTGGCGACGCTCTAGCGATGGTGGTGGAGCTATTCCGACAGGGCTTCGCCTAATCACTGCAGAAATCTGATCTAGAGGAGAAACTATGCACTAGAGGGTAGGGTTGCACGTGGCTGAAAATTCTGTCCAAAAACCCTAAAACCCTCTAGTATATATAGGAGGAGAGGAGGAGAGGAGGCAGCCTTGGCTTTCAAGCCAAGGAGGCTCGGCCGAACCAGGAGGGAGGAGTCCACCTCCTCCACTCCTAGTAGGATTAGGACTCCTTCCTTATTTTGCCTTTTTTTTTTGCCTTTTTCCACCTTTTTCCTTTTGGATTTTTCTTTCCAGACGCATGGGCCTTGTGTGGAACTTCCACCAGCCCACAAAGGGCTGGTATTCACTCTCCCACAGCCCATGAAGCCTCTTGGGTCGAAATACCCCTCCCGGTGGTCTCCCGGTACACTACCGGCACTCCCGGTACACCACCGATGAGCCCGAAACTTTTCCGGCGACCAAAACAGGTCTTCCTATATATGAATCTTTACCTCCGGACCATTCCGGAGCTCCTCGTGACGTCCAGGATCTCATACGGACTTCGAACAACCTTCGGTCACCACCATACATAACTCTATACTACCGAAACGTCACCAAACCTTAAGTGTGCAGACCCTGCGGGTTCGAGAACTATGTAGACATGACCGAGACACCTCTACGGTCAATAACTAATAGCGGAACCTGGATGCCCGTATTGGTTCCTATTCTACGAAGATCTTTATCGGTCGAACTTCTATGTCAAGGATTTAGTTAATCCCGTATGATGTTCCCTTTGTTCTTCGGTATGTTACTTGCCCGAGATTCGATCGTCGGTATCTCCATACCTAGTTCGACCTTGTTATTGGCAAGTCTCTTTATTCGTTCTGTAATACAAGATCCCGCAACTAACACTTAGTCACATTGCTTGCAAGGCTTATTGTGATGTTGTATTACCGAGTGGGCCCTGAGATACCTCTCCGTCACACGGAGTAACAAATCCCAGTCTTGATCCATGCCAACTCAACCGACACCCTCGGAGATACCTGTAGAGCACCTTTATAGTCACCAAGTTACGTTGCGACGTTTGATACACACAAGGCACTCCTCCGAGGTTCGTGAGTTGCATGATCTCATGGTCATAGGAACATATACTTGACATGCAGAAAACAGTAGCAATAAACTGACAAGATCGTATGCTACGTTTGTAGTTTGGGTCTTGTCCATCACATCATTCTCCCAATGATGTGATCCCGTTATCAAATGACATCTCATGTCAATGGCCAGGAAACCTTGACCATCTTTGATCAAGGAGCTAGTTCACTAGAGGCATACTAGGGACAGCGTGTTGTCTATTTACCCACACATGTAATGTGTTTCCAATCAATACAATTATAGCATGGATAATAAACGATCATCATGAACAAGGAAATAATAATAATAAACAGTTTATTCATTGCCTCTAGGGCATATTTCTAACACCCACTACTCCATATCTAAGTCGTCGGACCCGTCCCCCATTGTACTCACCTTCCTTGATATAACTCCATACAAGCGAGATTAGGGTTTTTACTTCCATCGCAAGGGCCTGAACCTAGGTAAAGTCTCTGCAATGTGTACATCCATTAACCGAGGTTACGTCCCATTTTGATACAAATCCACTTGTGTTATTGTACTGCTATCGGGTACCTTGAGAAACATCGTCAATGCTAGCCGTTGGGAAAACAAGGATGCATCACTTAACACACGCTTCTAATAGCGATTCCCCATCAAAATAGTGAATTGAGCAGGAGTTTCAGTCGCGGGACAGTGACCATTCAGACTACCACAACAAAGACAATCCATCTCTAAGAGAACAAAAGAAAAAATAGAAATGGGAAAGGGGGTCCAGGGTTATATTTAACTACATAGAAAGGCACAGATAAAGAAAAGAACACAAAGATCAATATACCGACGAACAATGGACAAAACATGATGCAAGATCAAATGACTCCAAATCAGAAATTGGCAAGGATCATGTTCCAAACCCTACTAAACAAGCACGAATTAACTCACTTGAGTGCCATGGAAAAGAATAACTCAAATCAAATGCGATCAATAATGATAAACCAGGCAACACTTCAACATGAGAGAAATTACATAGAAGGGTAGGGGGTGGATAACTCGACGAACCCTAGGAAACGGGAGAGGCGAAAACGCTGGAGAAAAAGAGAAGCCGAGGGGAGTGGAGCGACGGGTACCATTGAGTAGACCAAGCAAATGTGCTACCGGGTTCAAAGATCGAACAAAAATAAAAATAAAGAATCCTTCGATTCTCAACCCACACTAAACAAATCAACACAAATCTCATAAAACAAAAGGACGACCACAAATTCAACCGACTCCAAATGAAAATTCAGGCAACTTACATATATCAAAAGGTACTCCCTCCGTTTACAAATATAAGAGGTTTAAAATATTTAAATATAAACAACATACAAACTGAAATGAGTGAACAAACACACTAAAATGGGTTTATAATGTTTGAATCAGAAAAAAAGTTTGAACATCTTATATTTGTGAACGAAGGGAGTACATGATTACATATTTGAAAACTCCATCTAGTAGATATCACATATAAGCATGCTTGCCTTAAAATATTGTTCATTTCTGTGACAAGGATTCAGTCCCGTCAAATAGGGTCCTTTGATTTAGGCACCTAAATTTTCCGCAAAGAAATATATTTAGGCACCTGAATTTGTTAGTGTTCTCGCTAAGCATGTTCTACGCGCATGTTAAATTCAAATTTCTGTCCCTGGATTGAAATACAAGAGAAGCACACATTCATACTGCCATCTTGTAATCTTTCTACAATCCAAGAAAGGGCACCAACAAAAATTCAAAAAAAAAAGTTCCTGCCATAGGATTACACTACGGCCTTCAAAAGAAATGAGAAGTGATATCCTACATTTTCTTCCTACTGTTCCTTGTGTATATATGTACCTGGCTACTAGCTACTTACTGTCACCCCTCACCTATCACCATATGGCGAGTGTGCAATGAAATGTGATGTGCTCTATGTAATGCAATGCAATGGAATCTTGAAGAAAACTCAGCAGCAACGCACGATCGATCAGGAGATGACCGTCTTGAGCCTGTAGTTCTTGACGATGCCGCTGTACACGACGAAGTTGAGCGTGCACATTGCAGCCATGGCCCAGAAGAAGTAGTCGAGGTGGCCCTTGTTGAGGTCGTTGGAGATCCACCCGGGGCTGTCTCCCGTCGCCGTGAAGGCTTCCACGATGGCGTAGATGAATGAGCTCATGTAGCTCCCCAGCGCGATGGTGAGCAGAGCGAGCGACGTGCACATACTCTTCATGGTGGCCGGCGCCTCGTCAAAGAAGAACTCTAGCTGCGCGATGTAGCAGAAGACCTCCCCGCCGGCCAGGAAGAAGTACTGGGGCAACTGCCACGAGATGCTGATCTCTTCCCCACGCGCCGCACTGTCGAGCCGCTTCATTTCCACGAGCGCTGCCACCGCCATGGTGAGCGCTATGAGGAGCCGCCCGGCACCCATCCGCTGCAGCTGCGACGGCTCGCCGACACCGCTGGAGGAGAAGGTCCTCAACGCCGGCACGATCACCTTGTTGTAGAGGAGCACCCATGTCATGACGCAGATCACCTCGAAGGATGCCAGCGACGCAGCGGGCACCGGCACCGACAGGATGGTCATGTCCATGGCGCTGCCCTGCTGCACGAACGTGGTGTTCATCTGCGCGAAGGCCGATGACACGACGACGCTGGTGATCCAAACGGGCAGCAAGCGGAGCAGGATCTTGAGCTCCTCCACCTGAGTCACGGTGCAGAGCTTCCACGAGGTCTCTGCATCCGGCCTCTCCTCCATGTCCGACTGCGTGACGATGGCTGCCTTGTCGAGGAACTTGAAGTCGCTGGTGTGCGCGATCTTGGGCTGGGGCGAGTCGATCTTGTCGCTGACCTCGTAGAGGTGTCCGGCTTCGGCGGGCACCTTGATGCTGATCTTCCTGCACGCGGCGGCGACGACCTGGCAGAGGCTCTTGAGTGGCGTGCCGATGGGCATGCGGCGCTTGTACAAGGGCGTGGCGATCACGAAGGCGGCGAAGGCGATCGCGATGCAGGCGGTGGCTATGCCAAAGCCGAGGCCCCAGCTGATGTTCTGCTGAATCCAGACGAGGAACACGCCGGAGATGATGGGGCCGAAGCTCACGCAGAGGTAGAACCAGCTGAAGAAGGAAGCCTTGCCCTCCCGGTCTGCCACGTTGTCGTCGTCGAACTGCTCCGCGCCGAACGGGAGCAACGACGACCGCACGCCGCCGCACCCGATCGCCACGAGGTACAGCCCCACGAAAGCCACAGTCTGAGAGCTCAGCGGCCACGTGCCGGCGGTGCCGGCGCACGAGGCACCCGTCGCGCACAGCGCCGCCGTGGTGGTCGGCACGAAGGCGGAGAAGGTGACGAGCATCATGCCGAGAAGGTAGACGACGAGGGAGACGAGGATGGTATTGTAGTTGCCCCAGAAGGTGTCGGCGATGATGGCGCCGAAGACGGGGGTGAGGTAGCTGGTGCCGAACCAGGTGGCGACGTTGGAGGCGCTGGCGAGGTTGCTGCCATGGAGGACGGTCTCCAGGTACACCACCAAGTTCGTGGAGATGCCATTGAACGCCGTGCTCTCCAGGCATTCGAACACTGCATCATCAGAGAATTCCGAAACTTCAGTTAAACCACTAGCTCCTCTCCAATCAATCTTCGGTACAGTACATTGTTGTTTACTGAAGAAACAATTTGAAGAAGACGGAGCTTTGCTTACATAGAATCACTGCTGGTGCCTTGCTGCCGCCGCGCTTCTTATGCTTCAGGAACGGCACCTGCAGCTGTAGGCTATCATCCTCTTGATCCTTTGGGCCGTGACCCTGCAATGGAAACAGATTGCAGAAGTTGTTAGGAACAAGAACAGAATCTGTACATGCCAAATATTTTCTTATAAAATTTCATCTGTGTTGACGAGTTCTGGATATGATGCTGCAGCACGACTGCGATGTGGATGCTTTTGTCAGATTAGGAAAGAAAGGGGCTTGGATATGCATGTATTAACCACGTGTTAAAGACCCTTTGATGCTGACGTAGAGACGCATGCATGTATTAATTCATTCCGTCTGTTCTTGTAAGTTAGACTCGTTCTAATGGAGGTACACAGATGTTCTTCTTGTGTAGACGGATGCAGAAGAGTGGTTCTGGATTTTGCATTTCGGTTTTCTTTGTACCGATCCTCTTCCCAGAGCAAACAGGGGGCAGCACAGGAGGAGGAGGAGCTAATCGTTACCTTGGGCAGGAGCGGCGCGGGCTCGCCTCTCTCCATGGCGTCCATGTCGCCGACAACGACGAGCTGTGTGTCTAGACTCTAGCGGAAGTTATATGCGGAGGAAGAAGTTTGAGCTAATCCAAGCTACTCCGTTTGACGGGACTGGATCTTCTAGACACACATACGAGTAGGACTTTAGGAGGGTGGCAGGGCAGGGATCCTGCGGAGTAGGAGTAGTAGCTAGCCTCCAGTTTGAGCTGTATCCTCCGTAAACTGTTAGCTCTGTCTGCTCCTGCTGTGTTTCTGCTGCGGGCCGGGGCTCTATATAGCAGGTTTAACTTGGACATGATTCAGGAGGTGGCTAATAATCCAGACACCCAGTACTCTATTATAATCTCTCTCACCAACAACTGCGCATACGAGTTTGTTCTCAGTCGCAGCGCACGACTCCGCTCGCCAAGCCACGAAGTTTCCGCGCATGGGCTGGAGATGGGAGATGTGTAGATTCTGTCAGTGTCAAACGGAGGACGACGATGACAGGTCAAACCCTTCGCCGAATACCCGGTGAGCTTCACAACTGTTCCTTGCTTGATTAGGAGCATAGACACGAGTTTTTCTCGTTTCATTAACCAAGACGTTAACTGAAAACAAACAATGTCAGTCAACCAATGCGTGCTGAAGACTGCGCCAGTGTATTTGAACGAATCGTCCGTGCAGGGTCTTGGCTGAACGGCGATCCCAGCCAGCTCGGAAATCATATGCATTTGGGTTTTGAGTTCACCTACTATCTATACTTTGATGAATCCAAATGATCTCAGCTATTATCCAACGTCTCACGCCATTTCAACGATGTATCATGTATCCATCACATTACCACAAATTAGAAATCTACTACTATTTATGTAATTTGGTGAATCTAAGCAATTTCAACCATTCAACCATCTATATCCAACATCATTAACTGCATTTTGTAATTAATCTTAGAAACATGATTAATTACATTGATTGAAATTATCATGAAAAGATATTATTTGCACAAACTATTCTTTTTATAAACATTCTCTTGTTGTTAATACTAACACCATTTTCAGTATCCACCAACATATTGTTTGTTCTTCTTTCCTCTTCTTATTGATATTGACCCCCATCTTTGTATCTCCCATGTTTATAAAGTAAAGAAGCAATTGCATTTCGAGTGTATGTGTACGTTGATTGTATAACTATGCATGGTTACACTTACGTACGACGACGGAATTTATAAAGCACCAACAGTTTCAACGCCCTTATAAAAGGCACACATTTGTCCTGTTCGCATCAAACCTAATTGTGCTGACGATCATTAAAGTAGGTAAGAAACAAGAAAGTCAATAGTTCAGGTAACTATATATGTTCAACTGGGAGCTCGTACCGTTCCGCCTCGGACGCCCTCCTTCGACCGCAGCAGCGGGAGAGAGCTCCGTCATCGTCACCTGATGTCCCACCTCCGGCCACCACCTACAAAACAGAGACTAGATCCGAAACCCTCTCCTCATCCTCTTCCCATTCATCCCGGAGTCCGGCGCTCTCGGGCGACTCGGAGGCGGCCCTCGTCCGGCCGCCGGCGTAGCCACCTCCTCTACCTTCCTCCCTCGCCGACGCATGAGGCTGGCGCCGGGCAAGCCCGTGGCGCAGCCGGGGACTGCGGCGGCGGGGCCCTTGCTGCTCCGCCTTGCGTGCTGGAGAGTGATTGGATCTGGGGCGACGGCCCTTCCGGCGAGGCCCCTCCATGCTGTGGCGATCGGCGGGGCTGGCGTGGTGCCGGTGGTTTGGTCGGACGGCCAACGGATCTTCGTTGGACCAAGGCCTGGCGTGGCTGCTTTGGTGGCCGACGGCTCCTGATCTGGCCGTTGTCCTTCGACCCTGATCGAAGTGCTTCTCTCCTGTAGGTTCCTGGCGGTGCCGGCATTGCTTGCCGGGACCCTAGCCGGTGGCCGCGGGTGAAGCTGGTGGAGGAGATCCAGATTGGGGGAAACCCCTTGATCTGCCCTGGCCGGCCGCACCGAGGACGACGCTCAAGGGCGCCGTTTTTCTTCTTGGAGACGTCAGTCTACGTCTGCTCCTCCACTTCCCCCTACCTGCCTTTCGGGTGAAAACCCTATCTCCGGTGGGCGGCGGCGGCATCCTTGACATCGTGACCTTCCTGAAGGCATTGCCTTGAGGGCTGGGTGGTGGTAGGCACTCAGTGGGTCCTTGACGGTTGCTGGTGATGGGCACTGCTTCGAGGGAAACCCTAGGATCTGGTCTTCCAGATCGGGCGATGGCGGTACTGCGGTGCCGTTTCTCTCTTGGGAGCATCGTTTGTGGAGCAGCGTTGGATGACAGAGGCAGGAGGTGGAGCGGCTTCGTCTTGCATGGAGCTTTGGTGGAGCTGTCAAGTCATGCCTGACCGATAGGTGCTACGCAGAGTCATGCCTGGTTAGCAGGTGCTACGCACGACAGTTCTTCCAGAGTCTTCGTGTTTGGACAGATGAGCGCAGGGTGGTGGCGTCGTTGGGCACCGTGGTGGCGTCGACGGATGTTCGGACTGGCAAGGATGATGCGGATCTCTCTCCTGAAGATGGGTCAGTGGTACGATGATGATGGCGGCTTCTAAAACGTGTGCATGTGGTGTGCGCTTTAGGTCTGCTGCACCGGCTGTTGGTCCCGATACGTTATGTGGATGGATTGGCGATGACACCTGTTTTAGATATGGAAAGTGAGTGTACTCCACATTATCGAGTTTGTAGGCGTGAGTGGTGGCTTCGGATGGATTGATATATGTTCTTGTCGGACCTTTGTGAAATAATTAATAAAGATGGCTGCATGCATGGATTGATGCAGAGGCCGGGGTTTAACCTCCTTTTCCAAAAAAAAATATGTTCAACTGGTTTCTACACCGATAAACTCGGAAAAAGTTGCAAAGTTTGGACACATAATATTTACCATTACAGTTGTGTGATCATTCTTCATAGTCCTGTAAAACAAAGAACACATGCCACAAGAGTTATGTAACGAATGAACGTGTTGAACCGTGAAAATCTATTCGTGTGAACGCATGATTAGTTCTTGGTCTCTTTTAATGAATAGGTTGAATGTTTGCATGTTTAGTCGAAACTTGGTATTCCGATCACAGGGTCATGCTCGTTTTGTGGTTGTTGAGACTTGAGAGATCCCAAAGCTTGGCTATATTTCGCAATCATAAGTGAACTAAACCAGGTTTGTTGACTGTTTCTTGTCTCTCCCTTCCCTCACAATTCAGCTTCTGTTCTACGTAGTCATTGGTAACTTGGTTGTAAGTAAACTTTCTTTTGAGTCTGTAGCCTGCTTGAAAGCAATCAGATCCAATCGTAGAATCAATTTGCAGATAAATATGTTTTTACCGAGTCCTACTCGGTATACTGGTCATGTTTCCGCGACCGGGTTGATACAGCTAATACCTGTAGGTTTATGTTACCAAAATCCAACTAGACCCATATTATTTGACATGTGTTTGATTTTGACCCAAGCTACCATCGTTGGAAAAGTTGATGAATAAGTTGGTGAACAGGAGTACCAGCCATAAATATGCATGGGAGAATAAAAGACGGGTGCATCTCAGATTGTTATCTGATTTATTTTTGATAAATTGACGTTATCTTTGCATGTAGATTCAAAGGAGGATAAATTGTTATCTGATTCGCGAAGTCTAGGTCAGCTGACATCATCAAATAGTAGCCCAGCCCATTTTAGTATCTAATTTAGTGTGCTACTTTTTTACTGTTGCTGGACCAGCCCTGTTATTGCGCCCTAACATTTTGGGTTGCTCTATGCTTCTGGACCAGCAGCGATTTTTTCACTCTATCGAGAGCTTTTGGAGATGTTGTTTGTTCTGCCACACTGGCCGGGTCATTAGCAACCTTAGATGTCTCAAAAGAAAAGTAGTAGCCATCCCGTTTGCATGATTTTATTAGCATCCGTTTTGTTGTTGTTTCTCATTTGGGTTTTTCTGTTTTTCCTTTTGTTTGTTAAATGTTTTTTTACTTTATAAAATTAGTTAATGGAAGCTTTGTGTACATTTATCTAGTATTTTGGAAAAGTGCTTTTTTTAAATGATTCATCGTGTGTTGGAAAAAATGTTCTTTAAAACATGATGTATTTTAAAAAATGTTCGCCATGTGTTTACAAAAATAAAAAATATAATAACAAAATTAAAAAGTAAAAATATAATAATAATAATAATAATAACAACACAATAAAAGTTGCACTTTTAAAGACATGTACTTGTAGTCGTGCCGACACTGTGTCCACCGGAAGATATGCAATTATTCACCTCCTCACAAAGACATCATTGAGTTGCAATCACGTTGATGACATGCAATTGCAGTCAGGAACGAGACCTGTAGTTTTGTGTTTACTAACAGAGATGCAACCATCCCCTCCCCGTACCAAATAAACACTTCATAGTTGCATGCCTAGTGGTAAACATGCAACTCCTCCTCCTTCATTGACAAAAACATCTCTGAGTTACAGTCAAGGACGATACTCGCAATTGCGTGACAAGTAGTAGACAAGCAACACACCCCCTTCCACAAAACAAAACACCATTGAGTTGCACTCGCGTTAAAGTCATGCAATTGTAGTCGAAGGTGACTCTTGCAGTTGCATGCCAAGTGTTAGATATGCAACTTCCCCCGCATCTCCGCCGCCCTCCGACAAAGCAAAACTTCAGTTGCAGTCAGTGACGACACTTGCAGTTGAATGCCTACTGGCCAACATGCAACTCCTCCCTCTACCATTACTAACTAACAAAACAAAGGTCGGTTGAAGTTGGATGGTCAGACATGCAACTACAGTTGAGCATGACGCTTGTAGATGTGTGCGCAGTGTCAGACATGCAACTGCCCCCTCTCATGCCGTCGTCCGACATAGTAAAAAGGTCAGTTGCGTTCAGGTGTGTAGACATGCAGTTGCAGTCGGGGGCGACACTTACAGTTGCATGCCTAGTTTCAAACATGCAATTCCCCCTCTCCCATCGCTCACCGACAAAACAAAAGGTTAGTTACAGTCGGGTGGGTAGACATGCAGTTGTAATCAAAGGCGACGCTTGCAGTTGCATGCCTAGAGTTAGACATGCAACAGCCCCTCCCCCTCACTCGCCTTTCTCCGACGAAACAAAAGCCAGTTGCAGTCAGATGGATAGACATGCAATTACAATTGGGGGTGACACTTGCAGTTGCGTCCCTAGTGTCAAACATGCAACTACCCCTTCATGTCTCACCATCCTCCAAAATAACAAAAAGGTCAGTTGCGGCCGCGTGGGTAGACATGCACTTGTAGTTGCATGCCTAGTCTCAAACATGCAACTATCACATCCTGTCCACTAACAAAACAATGGCCAGTTGCAGTCGTTTGGGTAGACATGCAGTTGCAGTCGAGGGCAACACTTGCAACTGCCCCTCTACCGCCCACCGACAAAACAAAAGGTCATTTTCAGTCAAGAGACACTTGCGGTTGCATGCCTAGTGTCAGACATACATCTGCCCCACCCCCTCTTTTGTTGCTCACCACCAAAGAACACTAGTTGACACTTCACCAGATTGTGACATGCAAAAAAGCTTCTCCACCCTCTCCCATGTATTACACTTTGTTCAGGACCTTGTGCAACTTTATAGTGTACGACCATGAATTGGCCTCAAATGTCAGCTTCTCTCCTGTTATGTTGTTGAAAAGACCCATTTCATTGTATTACACAACCTATTTTGTTGAACCAAACAAGAAAAGTAAAAAAATATCATGACAACAACTTGACTAAAGATAAAAGGGATAAAAAATGAAAACCGAAAATCAAAGTTGTTGAGTTACCGCTGCATTTTAAACTTCTCCCATACATTGATACCAAAACATCGACCCATATTCTTGTGCTTGCAACGACTCAAGCAAACTACACAAACTGTCTCCATAGTGCATTAAAAAAATTAAAAAGCACGAATATGTTAACAAGGATATTAAACAGACAGAGTTTATGACCAGACAAGCAAACAACGATTACTTCACTAGGATATGAAAGAAAGAAAATACATATGCATGGATGAATATAAAAAGAAACAATTACTAACGAACTATATATAAGTAGATAAATTAACAGGACATGGTCACAAAAATTAAGAATGCACATATTCTGTTGACTAGCAAACAAATTTTGCTGTTGTTGAAAAAAGAAACACTTCGAAAACTAGACTGAGAAACATACATACATGCATACTTCTGAAATCTCTACTTGAAACTAACATAAACTCTGCATTGACTAACAATAAATTATGTTGCTTTAAAAAAACAATTCTACTTGAAACTACTAGACGTCCCAGCCAAAAAAAGGTTGGGGGTTTGGGGGAGGGGGGGGGGTCTTAGCTTGAAGCTACTAGAAACTTTGCTTGAATTAAAATCTCTACTTGGTACATACTACTGGTATTTAGAAGGAGAAAAAATCCCACCAAGATATCCAGTGTAGCAAAATAAAAAACACACACATACAAAAGGGACACGCATGGGGTTATTCTCTCTGCTTGAAAAAAGAATAGCGAAATAGAACACACAAAAAGGGACAGACATGGGGATACCCTTTGCTAAGAAAAATGGGAAATTGAAATAAAACTTACTAATCTCTGATGATCCACAATTTTTTTGTACTACTGATAAAAAAGAAACAACTAATCTCTACTTTGTCCAAACTACTGGAAATTACTGGAACCAACAAATTCCCCTCGGATGGGAAAAATGGAGATAACCACTAATCTGTACATGATCCAACCTACTGAAACCAACAAACAAAAGAAATCGGAAAAACACCTACTCTCAGATCTACAGTACGACACCTGAATAAACAAACAAACGAAATCGGAGGAACACCTACCCAGCCCACCGAGAAAACACTCCATGTCCCCAACACAAAGAACCCGACAGAAAAAAAAAAGAACAAGCAACCAAACGGGCTGGACACGCACGTTACATAGGCCGAAACAAAACTACTCACTTCCAGCGCGAATCTTAAAGAAAAAAAGATCCGACGAATGACATGTCGACTGAGACTTCACTAAATCTTAGTCGGCTGAGATTTAGCGAGTCCGATCTATGAATATGACATAGTGTTCATCAATAATTTGAGCTCACAGAAATAATGAACCACATGCGTTCAATCAGTCATCTATTTATGCTCTAATTTCTTTCTATGGAGTATTGCACATACATATTTGTCAATTTAGTTTATAAGGAAGAGACGGAATATGACACCTTTATATGTATTGATATAACCGCTTTCGTACAACCCCTCACAACACGTATAAAGGGTAATATAGACATTTTACAATTTGTACGTAGTTTCTATGTATTGATGAGTAGTGTACATACTAGTCTAGGTTTTGGGGCGGCGAGCAAAGCGCTGAGCTAAGACGGGAATTTCCAGAAAAAACTAATGCGCAGACAACAGGAATCGAACTCCTAACCGCGAGCTGCATGCTAGAGGGGTTTACCAACCTAGCTAGTGGCTGCGTACGGCTTAACTTCAGCGCTAAGTATGAAGTACTAACTATGGCAACAGGTCCCTTTTTACCATTTCAATATTTCTTGAAAACAAAATGTGAACAAAATTTATTGAAAATGAGGAAGATGTTTAGAAATCGTAAAGAAACTTAGAATATATATTTTTTAATGTGAACAATATTTTTCAAAAATGTGAACAAATTTCGAAATCAGAACAATGTTTTAATAAGTGAATTCAAAATACACACTGAACATTTGCTAAAATATAAGGTGAACATTTTTCGAATGCATGTTTAACAAAATTTATGTACAGGATGAACATTTTTTATACACCGTGAATATTTTTACGTTGAATATTTATACACAGTTAACATTTTTACGTGGAACAAATTGGTCTTTCAAACTTTTATTCGAATTTGGAATTCTGAACTTTTTTTGAAACATGAACAGTATTTGGAAATTTGAAAACAATTGGAAAATTCTGAACATTTTTTGAAAATTATTAATTCTGAACATTTATTAATTACTGTAGCTGACTAACAAGTCCTATAACTTTTGTGCCAATACACTCAGATGGTAGAGTTCTTATACTTATAGGTTTCACATATTTCACATAGACTGATCAGTTCAATTGGTTAGCATTGGCTCTTATGTGCAATAGGTCGGCTGTTCGATTCAACGGCTGCGCTCCTATAGTCGTCATCAAATGGGCCGGACCAGTCAGGGTGCCTCCCTAAACGTTGTATACATTTGACCGTAGGACGTATTTAATTACAAGGACTATCCTACCTTTTGTTATGAAGGGGTATCGATAAATCTCCTTCGTTAATGTGTTTAGGGAGGTTGTATCGAAGTAGAAGTGACCTTTATATACATACTCGTGTTGCAACAATGTACAAGCATAAAAGTTTCAGTAAACAAACAATTTGAACATGGCTAGTTCCATGGTTAAGTACTGAAGACTGAAGGCAGTCATCACCTATATATATGGAATCCATATATTCAGTTATTGCAGCTCGCGCAACATAATCTTCTTCTGGTAAGAAATCGGGAAAAGAACACAAATCACATTTGCAGTGAACCTAGTTCTAGTTTTCTCCGGATTCTTTGATGAATCGTCCCAATCTAAACCCAAATCTTTCACAAAGGGAAAGGACCATTCTGCATGAATAGGAACACACGCTATTAAAAGAAGCAGTATGTTGAACAGAAGAAATCTTTGTTGTCAACATACAGTGCCTGTTTTTTTTTTCTAGTGAGGAATGTGTTGTGAATTGTGGTTGCTCTTCAAACTCGAGATATTAAGCCGTGCAATCAAAATTGAGACTGGCTATTTTCTAAAAGGAAAAGGTTACCTAATCAACAAGTTATCCTCTTGCGTGTCATTACGAATATGCTCATAGTGCAGTTCAGCAAGTTCAGAGTTGGGTGCGTACTTGAAATACAGAGCAAACAATAGAAAAGAAAAACCAAGCTCAGTCCAACTTTTTAGAGGAAAAGGGCACTCTCTCACATAGACTAAGGATCCGAACTGACAATAGAGGGAAAACACAATGTGACTCGAAACACTTTAAGATAATTAGGCATTGAGAGTAAGGACCAAACTGCAAGTTTCAAGAACCAAATTTAAAATGTTATTTGGAAGGGGCCCGCAAACGCATACCCCTTTACCACAAATTATTACGTCCAATTTTTCATTGTAGAGAGATGATAAGCAATGCACACACCAAGTGTCACGTGGGCCACTAGCCTAGGCCATGTCCCTTCTTGATCAGCCACAAACCCGTCCAAGTAAGTATGTCTCAAGGCTGGCCTATCCACTGCTTTTATAGGATGCGGTAAAATTGTGAAATAATTTGGGTAGCTATCAATATCACAAAAATATTGTGTGTAAGGTCCGGGCAAAAGACACATATTTGACTTTTATGCGAAACTAATTCACGTTCTGAACTGCACATGAAATTTTTTCACAAACTCGTCGTTTTTTATAGCGCCCGACAGTAGGGCGCTGCACTACACTATGCAGCGCCTTGGACTTAGGCGCCGCACCCCCGGCCAGCGTGACAGCCCGGGCCAGGCGAGGCCCCACATCCAGTGCAACGCCTAGCCCTTAGGTGATGCACATTTAGTTAAGCCGCATCGGGCCAACCCTTTCCACGCAGTTCTTCCCTCTCCCTCCCAGGCCGTTCCTCTTTGTCCAGAGAGCAGCGGCGGCGCCCCCTTCGACCCCCTCCCCCACCCCCCAAACTCCTCTCAGATTTGGAGATTTGAGCCGTGGAATCATTCTCTAATCCCTCCTATTAGTTAAACTCCTCCATTCCTTTTCTTTTCCTCCGTAAAATCGTTGCCATTTTAGAGATTTGTTCAAGATTGGGTGGAACCCTTGATTTGCTTGGTTTGAGTCTTTATTTGTCCAAGATTGGGTGTTGTGATTTAGGATGTGTAGTATTGTTCATTAGTTCACAATATATGATTCTTGTTAGTGAAACCCTAGATTGTTTAGTTTTTTTAGATATATATGAGATGTTGAGTTTATTTGAAATATGAGATGTTGAGATGAACACATATGACATAAGAGATATATATGAGAATTTTTCAGTTGAGTATTGTAAATCAGTTATTCATTGTGTTAGAAGGAGATGTTGAGATTCTTGTAGATGAATACATATGAGATGTTTAGGTGAACACATATGAGATGAACTCATAGATGTGTATTGTTTGGATTTTGTAAGGATGATTTGGCTTCTCGATGATGCCTATGACACACGACACCGAGCCTACATGATGCGCGAGCAGGGGATGGTAATAATGAGTAATGTAAATATTTTTCGAATTTGCCTTTAGTTAAAATTCACATGCCCTAAGATTTGTCATTACTTGTTTTTTGCAGAAGCTTGAACCTCTGAAGATTCGGTATCACGGGGTCTCTGGTGCTGCCATGCCCTACGATCCGCGGTACACACCCTACATCCAGCAGGCAGGAATCCTCCCGTGGATTCAGTTGGTTAGACGGTCCACGCCGAACCTCAATGCTCCACTGGTGTTCTCTCTTGTTGATCGATGGAGGCCGGAGACGCACAGTTTCCATCTTCGGACTGGGGAGATGACCGTGACGCTCCAGGATGTCTCCTTGATCACCGGTCTTCTTATCGATGGGAGGCCTCTTTGTATGAGCACCGATTCTGATGGGTGGCGCCAGTAGATGACTACTCTTATCGGTATGGCTCCTACCGAGGTTGAGGCTGATGTAGAGGAAGGGGAGGAAGAGGAGGCTCCTCCTGCCAGGATGAAGAAGATAACCACCAGGCGTGGCAGCAGGAACACGCGCGGAAGGCATTAGTCGTTGTCCTATTTATTATGAAACTGAACTTGTGAGGTTATGTGATATGTGAAACTGAAGTAGTGAGGTTATGTCATATGTGAAGCTGAACTTGTGAGGTTATGTGATATGTTGGTAAACTCTTAGTAGTGTGCTACTTGTCTTAAATAATGGACTCGTCGGCATATTACTTGTGTTTGTTCAAATTGTTGTGAATTTGAAGTTACTGTAATTGTTGTGATGTTCATGTTAATTGAAATTACTGTCAACAACTTCTGTTTTTGCTGTTTATCAATTATCAGTACAGCAACGCCTCATGGTTAGGCGTTGCACTGTGGGATGTGGTTCCAGCGAGCAGCAGAAGCTTTGCACGAGTTGTTCAGGCCAAAAAATCCCAAGTCAGATTTCAGCGCCGAGGCCTCAGGCGCTGCACGGTACTGTGTGACGCCTGACTCTTGGGCGCTGCATAGTATAGTGCAGCGCCTAGACCCTAGGCGCTGCAGTGCTGTTACCTGCAAAACTGCAAAAACAGGAGCTGTTTTTGTACGATTACAATGATACATTCATTAGAAATTATAAGATAGTCCAATTAGGTCTACAAGATGGTCTACAACACATTCACTAGAAATTAAAAAATAGGTCCACAAGATAGTCCACGACACATTCATTAGAAATGACAAATTTAGGCCTACTACGAGATAGTTGATGACAAATGGCTTCTTGCCCTAGAAGAGAGTTCATGGAAAATACGACATGGGTACATCCGGTTCCATGACGAGTGCACCAAAGCGAACTCCCTACTTAGTCAAGCGAGGCCATTTCCCCTTATTGTCACGTGCCTCATCCTCTGCTTGTGCCTCGCGAGCCTTTGCAAGCTTTCTTGCCCTCTCCTCCTCACGAGCAAGTTTCGCTTGGCATGCCCTCTCCTCCTCTCGTTTCTTCCGCTCCATCCTCTCCTTTTGACGACGCTCTTCCTCCAAGCCTTTTCGAAGCGATTCTTCAAACCGCTGCTAGCGCCAAAGACAATCTATATATTGGTCCTTTTGGACATCTTCTGGCACTTCATGATCTATCCACGTGAAGTACTTGCATAGAGGAGGCGGTGACTGCATACACATTTTTTGTTAGTGTTGACACACATTTGAGAGTAACATGTTACATCTCTAGCATACTGGTGGTCGGTCATAGGCGTTAGTTGGATGTGCACGATCATAAGCATAGTTGGGGCATACAAAATATCTCCTTCCTTCCGTCCATGACTTCTTTCGGTCGGTGGACACCTTCACCTCGCAAACATCTCCACACCAACATGGCGGGATGTTCACTCTTTCTCCTTCACCTTGTCCAACGATGCACTATCCCACTTTTTTGGCATGTCTTCTTGATTAGCACACGGTGGCCTCGTCATGGAACCGGATGAAGCCATGCCTACAAAAATAGGGTTTCCCACAAATTTCAACACATTGACATGTATAGAGGTAAATACATCAACACATTCAAATACCTAACCCCAAACTAGGGTTTCCCCACACATTTCCACACAAATTTCCAAATCCAAGCATGAACTAGGGTTTTTCCAAACTAGCAAGATATGAGCTAATGTGACAATTCCTTTGGATGAAAATGAGGGAATCGAAGGAGATTACCTTAAGGGAGGGGTTAGCTTCGAGATCCACGGACAAAATCTCCGGATTTGCAAGATTTGAGAAGGATTCGAGAGGGGGAGAGGGGGCAGAGGGGAGGCACTGATCTTCGGGATTGTGTTTGGAGTGTGGGTGTCTGCGGTGGGGGTGGGTGGGAGGTGGGTAGGGGCAGCCTAAGTGGCACAGATGTGCAGCGCCTAAGTACTAGGCGTTGCACATTAAAATGTGCGGCGCCTAGGCCTTGGGCGCTGCTGAGCTCAAATGGCTACTGGGACCATTCTGTTGCTCTCTAGACATTCATGTCCAGATGTGCAGCGCCTAAGGCGAAGGCGCTGCACTGCATTGTGCAGTGCCTACCCTTTCGGCGTTGCACATCTGGACAAGAGTGTCCATAGAGCAACATAATGGTCCCATTAGTTCTCAGGCCAAAATTTCACTAAGTCAGTGTGCAGAGCCCATAGGCAAGGCGCTGCATTGTGTTGTGCAGCACCTAACAGCCGGGCGTTGCACATCTGGACATGAGTTTCCAGAGAGCAACAAAATGTTTCTAGTAGTTCTTAGGCTGAAATTTCACGAAGTCAGTGTGCAGCGCCGATGGGTAAGGCGCTGCATTGTGTTGTGCAACGCCTAACATCTGGGCGTTGCACTTTCTGTTGATTTCAAATACAAACTACTTTTTAGGTTTTGTGGTTCGCATACTATGTCACATAATCATAAGTAATGGCACAAATAGTAGTCCAAAACACATAAAGGAGACATAGCACATAGAGTAGTCCAAATCACGTAGTCATACACACATAAAGTAGTCATAGCACATAGTCATAACACACATTTTGGTTCACAACCAAATTGAAGATGATAGTGACGAAATGCGAACATAGTAGCACATAGAACATAGAAGAACATAGTAGCACATAGTCCATTCTTCTCCCACCACCCCGGGATCTCACCTCCCCCCATCGTGTCCTCCACTCCCTTCATTGTTGCCATACCTACGAAATGCGAAATGACAATAATAGTTAGTCACACAATGCGAAATGACAATAACATTGAGCCGAAATGACAAGATAATAGTAAGTCACATACGGCAATGGCTCATTGAGCCAAGAAAACACTCCTCCATTACGGCCGCCGCCTAGGCCATCACCATGGCCTAGACCACCACCGCGGCCTCTACCACCACCACGGCCTAGACCACCATCACGGCCTCTACCAACACCACCACGACCTCTACCACCACCACCACGGCCTCTACCACCACCACCACGGGCAATACCATCACCACGGCCAAGACCTAGTTGACTCCCTCTTTGTTGCCTAGTTCCTTGTTGGCTTGGTTGATTTGATTGGTTTGGCATTTGGGCACTTGTTTGGCTTGGTTGGCTACTACGTGGTTGACTTGGTTGGCTACCATTTGCTTGGCTTGTGCTTGCATCATTTTTCTTCAATCTCTTTCTTGGTTTTCTACAAGTTCTTGTGTTGTGCCCCCATCATTGCACTCCCCACAACGGGATTGCTCACGAGGCTCTTGGAATTGGACGGTGCCAGATTCTTGACCTCCACCACGGCCCCATCCATCCATGTCACCTCTAAGACGCTTTGTCTTACATCTTCCCCGTCTAATGACCTTCAGTTCCGGGTTGGACCATAGTTGAACTCCACGATACACTGGCCATTGTGATTGGTCCAAGCATGGCTTAAACCAGGGAGCCCATATATTCTTTACCGTCATGATTGAGAACTCAGACTCCCGCACGGTAAGAGGGTGATTGACGTCCACATTCCTAACATGAGATGCATTTAACATGTGCGAGCATGGGAGATGAATCAACAATGGCCTCATGCAAGTGCAATCACACCGTGTTAGGGAGACCTCGAAAGCCCAACCTCCGTGTTGGTGGCCACCGTTTGTGGTTCCTCTGGGCTCTTTCACTTCATGCATCCACTCGTTGTCGTCATATAGTACAACTTCTTGGGAGTCTGCCTTCCGTGATTGAAATTCCAACCATTCTTCAGCCCTTGGTGGGAAATTATACTTGTGCTTTTTCTTGTTCTCACCAGCAATATGCTTATCCGTCTCCATTGAGTACTTTAAAAAGTACGCATTCATCTTGTCAAATGTGTATTGAACTATTGTTGTCACGGGTAATGCACGTACACCCTTGAGCACCTTATTGAAGCATTCTGCCATGTTGCTTGTCATTTGATTGTACCTCCGGCCATCTTCATCGAAAGCATGTGGCCACTTATTCCTTTCTACAATGTTCTTATTGAGAAAGTCAAGACCTCCTGCATCAAGTTTCTTGTGTGTGAGCAATGCATTGTACAAGTTAGTGAACCACTTGTCGGAGAAAGCGAGACAACAATCTTGAAGATCATCGGCCAACTCCTTGATACCACATGCCCTATAAAAGTTTGCACAAAAGTGCCTCATGCACCATTGATGCTGCAACTTTGCATGTCTAGGAATGTCAATCACCACCGCATTTAGAATTCCTTGATGGCGATTCAATATGACACAAATTTCCCTTTCAGCCGGTATTACCTTTGTTCTCAATTGACGCAAGAACCACTCCCAGTTATCATTGTTATCCACCTCAACCAAAGCGAAAGCCAAAGGCAACACCCAGTTATTGGCATCACTTGCTATTACAACCAATATAGTGCCCTTGTATTGTCCGGTCAAGAATTTGCCATCAATGGCAATGACGGGCCGAAAAATGCTCAAAGGCCCAAAATGCACGACCAAATACTCGGACGGTCCTCCCGTTGTGAATCAATGTTTGGTGCCCATGAGGCACGACCACGTGAACCATGCATGGGTTTGTGGCGGCCATAGCTAACAACAACCTAGGGAGTCGGTTGTATGCTTCCTCCCAATTGCCATACAACATCTTGAATGTGGCTTGCTTCGCCTTCCATGCCTTGTCGTACTTCACCTTGTAATGAAAGATGGCTTTCACAAGGTCAATGACACTCTTACTGCTCATTGTTGGAAGTGTCGATATTTGGTTGGAAAACCTGTAAGCGATGAATTTGGACGTGAGTTGTCTGTGTTCTTGGGACACAAGCTTGCCATCCGCATTCTAGTGTCGGCACATGTGACTTGGTACACAACTCACTATGCGCCAAGTGGGACCTCCTTTCCATGGCCTTGCACGCACAATCCATGGACATCTTGGCACTTCACATTTAACTGTGTAACGCAGATTGACGTCTGAGTTGGCCACTCTATGTGGACGATAATGCGTAACCGAGTAGTTGTCGAGCCACATCTTCAATTCCAAGAAGGATTCAAACTCACAACCGGGATATATCCCATTCTTGCCGTCTCCCAAATCACGGTGAGAACTTGGCCTAGCTCCAAGAGATATACATTTGCCACCATCTACAACGACTTCATCCGCGAGACTAAGATCCTTGAACAATGGTGTCTTGTGATCCCGTCGAAATACCTTCTTAAATGCTTTGTCCTCCTTCGCCGTGAACCCCTCCTCGTCAACTTCTTCATCGGGACCATCATCATCCGATTCCGATGCATATGAACGTGAAAAAGGGATGGATTGGTCCATTGTCTCTTGCACATTATATTTGTCGAGATCACCCACATTGTTGTCATGGAGATCAACTTCGTTGTCATCCTCTTCATACTCATCATTATCCTCTTGAAAAGCGTCATTTTGGTTGTTTGAAACCGGGCTCAATGTTGGCCAAACTTGTTGCGTCAATTGAGGTTCACTCATTTGATCTTGGTTCATGGGTGGAGGAGTACTAGCAACCAATAGGGAGGGGTTCTGGTTCAAGTCCAAATGCAAACTAGACTCAACCTTCTTGGAGGAAAATAACTCAAGAGCCTTGTCTAGAGATTCGGCAACAGTCTCCTTGTATGCAACCCAACGTTGCTCGGAGTTCACATGCATTGTCTTCCAACGGATGTGCATTCCAAAACCAACATTATGCCTTCCCTCCAACTCAACAACGTCACTTGGGTCCATCCAACTAAAATCATGCCTCACTTGTTCCAACACATCCGCATAGCTAGGACTACTCTCAAACACCATGTCAAGCTCATCCGGGTCCGGCTCAACATTGCCTTTCAAAAAGGCCTCTTTATCCGCATGTGGAACATGAACACATGTTCTTCCGATCCCTAAAAAAATTAAAAACACACATATATCCAAGAAGTACTTAACTGAATATTTGCACAAAATACATAAGCCCTAACATAGATATTAAAAATAACCCTAACCCCCACTTAACAATAACCACAACCCTAACCATAGCATAACCCTAATCCTAACCCCAACATAACAACACATATAACCCTAACCCTAGCATAGTTGGAAGCCTAACCCTAGCAAATTGGGAAATATACATAACATGTTTTCAACACAAATTTCCAAGTCCAAGTATGAACTAGGGTTTCCCCATACTAGCAAGATTAAGCTAATGTGACAATTCCTTTGGATGAAAACGAGGGGATCGGAAGAGATTACCTTAAGGGAGGGGTTGGCTTCGAAATCCATGGACAAATACTCCGGATTTGCAAGGTTTGGGAAGGATTTGAGAGGGGGAGAGGGGGAAAGAGGGGGAGAGCAGGGTGTGGGTAGGGTGGGGGAGTGTGGGGCGGGGAGTGGGGGCAGCCTAAGTGACACACAGGTAGTGCAACGCCTAAGGGATAGGCGCTGCACATTACATGTGTGGCGCCTAGTACTTAGGCGCTGCACGGCTGGATGTGGGGCCGCGCCTGGCCCTGGGCTGCCATGCTGGCCGGGGGTGCGACACCTAAGATGAAGGCGCTGCATAGTGTCGTGCAGAGCCTGGCTGTCAGGCGCCACAAAAAAGGTCAGTTTGTGAATTTTTTCATGTCCAGTTCAAAACGTGAATTAGTTTCGCATAAAGGTCAAATATGTGTTTTTTGTCTAAGGTTTGGGGATGAGGATCGATGCAGAACATAGAAATGAAGAAAGGCATACTTATTCACCGTTTCACTAGTGGAAAACGTGCTAGTCACAACTTTTGTTAGTGGCGCGTCATTTTCAACCAACACCAGCACTATTTTTTTCAAATAGTGCTGGCATTGGCTTATTTAGTACGACATTAGTAGGGGCATAGTGATGGCATTGGAAAACAGGTGAGCGTCAGAAGTATATGGTATCAACATACCAGACGTAATATAGTGATGGCGTAGAATAACATAGAACACCAAAACTCTATTATGTTTAGTTGTGGCGTGTCGTTGGTTTTCACGCCAGCATTGTTATTTTGTCAATATGAACATTCTTATAATATTGTAGTTTAATTTTACTAAATTTATATTATTTGAAATGGAAACACTGACTTTTTTCAATATGTACTTTGAGACTTCAAATTTACTTTGTTTCCTTTTTAGTTTGAGACTTGAAATATGTACGTAGTTGTCAGCCTTGAAATATGTAGTTTGACACTTCCAAAAAAATATTATCATTTTAGGTGGTGATCTTTTTTATAGTATATTTTAGTTTAGTTTTATCAAATTTATATTATTTAAAATGGACTTACTGATTTTTTTTTTAAATATGTACGTTGAAAATTCAAATTTGCTTCCAATTTTTTCCTTTTCAGTTTTTAGGTGGTGATCTTTTTATTTTTGAAATACTGATGATTTCAAATTTATATTAATTTGAATTTAGTATTGGGCCAAGCCCAAGTATTAGGCGGCCGTGCCGGTCAAAACCAAGAGGGCAACGGCTCCCTCGCCCCACTCCCTCTCTCTCGTTCCACTTCATCTTCCTCTCTCACTGCTAATCGTCGCCGCTACGATTTCGGCCGGTTCCGGCGGTTAGGTAATATTCCTCTCTTCCCCCCTCTCTCCCTCTCTCGCCACTCGTCGGCCCTCAATTTAATTGGAGTTCATTTCGTTTTGAGCTAGGGTTTCTACGATGGCGGCGGCGGAAGCGACGACGGTGGAGGAAACGACGAATTGCTAGGGTTCATCGCCTCCATCTTCGTCCCTCGGTGAGTTCATCCCCTCCATCTTTTTCTATCGCTAGGGTTCATCATGGCTATTGTTTGTCTAATATTCTTGTTAAATTGTTATATTAGAAGTTGAGGAATTAACCACTTTCATCCATATAAGGGAATTGTATATAATCATAATGGGAAGACAAGGCAAATAAAAAACTTGTTCTCAGGGACAATCCTAATACCATGAAATTTTTGTGTTGTAAAGCAGTTCAATGGAATTACACAAATACTTGATCAGAATAGTTCATTGACCATTGATCTTACTTGAAGTTTGATATTAATTACAAATAGTTATGTTCGTCAATCAATGCAGGCGCCAAGGGTACAGCCACCTTTTTAAAGAATAACAATATCACTGATCATACTTGAAGTTTGAGATTAATTAGAAATAGCTTGTTGCATTTTTACCATTTGGTCTTCGGTAAAGGAAGAGCGTAAAACAACTCGAATGTAGTGTTCCGAATGCTAAAAGGAGTTGCTAGTTATCACTGCCAGTATTTGTAGTATATACAATTTCTTTGCTTGTTTATCACTCTCTTAGGCTTCTACAACATAATTAAAATGAAGTGGAACTAAGGATAAATGAAGAGAGCATGTGGTATCATTATCGAGGCCTTTTAGTTTTATGGTAACATGAATGAACATATGATGAACAGAGTTGAAATTATCAAAAAGACAAATTTGATTACATTCTAGGAACAAAGAATCTAATCATGAATGTAAATTGTAGGATTTTTTATCATTAATGTGGGACTTTCCAAGATTGATCTACACCGTTATAACTTGGCCCGACAACATTAATGGCTTATAAATTCTAATTAACATAATTGTCCAAGTACATAAAGCTTGAATGCAAGTGATTTAGGTTTGCCGTCCATTTAGTGTACCGTAATTGTCCATTGTTATTGTTGAGCTTGAATGAAAACATAAAGCTTTTTCACATATCTTGTGTATAATCTTTGGGTTCTTCAGATTTGCCGTCCAATTAGTGTACCAAGGGAGTTGCCTCGATCCTAATTGTTGGTGCTGTTAGATATCCTTACTCTTATATTGGTTGATGTTAGGTATCCTTGCTCTTATCTCAGTAATATAATTAGTTCTTAGATTCACTGGATAGGCTACTAATCATCTATATTTTTGTATAACCTACTTGTTATCATTTTCAAGTTGCAGCCATGAGTAGCTGGAACAACCACTACCGGTCCTCGGGTAATATCGCGGCCTATGACGAAGTTGACAAAGGCGAAACGAGCACCAACGAGGTAAGATTACAAAAACATCCATGAACATTGCAAACACATGCATACATACATATATCTAACCACTCATTATTGATGATTTCAAATATTTAACTTGCGAGGCGTATTTATGAAACCCATCTCCAGCACCCGTCTAGCAGCAGCTATGTGACGTGGACATGCTCAGCTACGAGCTTGTCGCGTCAAAGGAGAGTATAGTGAAGGCTCTTAGGGAGTTGAATAATTCCCCGAGGAGTGAGAGGGATCAGATCATCGACGAGAACTCGGATTACCACAATAAGAAATTGAAGCTCATCGGCCAGAAGGACAAACTAGTCTTCAAGATCGATTCAAGAAGGAGATATGGCTCCTGAAGGACGAGAGGGTGCAACTAAAGACCTTGACAGTCCATTACAGAAAGGAGGGAGAGAGCAATAGGAACAAGTTGCATGAGATGAAGATCATTCTTCATAGAGAGATGATGTAATGCATACATATGTAGGTAGTTTGGAAGTATTGTTGAAGTTGATCGCTTTTGCTTGTAGCTTGCTAGTATACTACTGTTTGTGGATTTGAAGTTATCACTAGAAGTTTAAATGGCTGCATATATCCTAATTGTTGGGTATATTTTTTTATTAGCTAAACATTCAAATTTCTCGCGTTGGTGCATACTAAACACCATAGCCAACACGAATATATTGCTGGCGTTAGCAACGTGGCACACCATTGATACTCACAATACTGTTGGCGTGCCTGCCAATGCCACCACTAAATATTCTCAATGGCGTCGTATTGATGACGTCAGGCTTCCACACCAACAAGGCTGTTTTTGACACGCCAAAGCTAGGCCTTTCTACACTAGTGTTTAATAAAATGGCAAAATAAAATATTCAAAAACTATTTATTTAATTAATAGTACAATATGATGTTGATGCAATACACATGATGCAATGATGATGCAAAACTAAATAATAAACAATTTCGAATTTGCGGTAAACCACGAGCTGTTACAACCCCTACAAACACATGGTGTGGCGGTCGATAGGGTCCCCCTCGCCTCCCTAGGCCCCTATTGTCTCTTCCCCTGCAAGGACAATTCGGCATACTACAAGAAAGATAAGTCACCCTGAGAAAACAAAAGAAATTTTTGAAATGTGAAAAGGTGATCTATGGTTATATATAAATACAACTAAATCAAATACAAATAAGAAGAGAATAGAAAGATCAACATACTGCTGAACAAGGGAGAAAACACAATGCAAGATCATAAGACTCCAAATAAAAAAAATCACCAATGATCCACTTCCAGGCGCTACAAAACAAGAACATACAAGCCTAGCTCAACTGGTTGGGGGAGTGGATGCACAAACCCAACACCTGAGTTCAGATCCTCACGAAAGCGAATTTAGGTTCCTAATTATTCTTGAGGACCAGGCTCTCTGGTACTCATACATAATAGTTGTATGCATCCTTAGTTGGTGCAGAGGCCGGGGAAGTGAAAATATCCCCCATTTTAAAGATGCAACATGTTGGGTGACAACCCGCGGCCCCCCGAGGGCGACATCCCGTAGCTGTCGGATGGTCACATCCCGCGGCGGTTGGACGGCCACATCCCGCAGTCACCAGACAGCGACAACCAGCGGACGTCGGAGACACATATGCCGGTGGTCCGCCCTTGGCAGCCACTGTCACCATCTGTGGCGACGCCGCCAGGGGAAAATGAGGGGCCGACAGGGCCACTGGACGCGGATCACGACATTTCTACCATTGGGGACGAGATCCAGACGAATCTGCAGGTGGCGGAGTCAAGATCGGGGTTGTGGGAGGTCATCTTCACCGATGCTAGGAACTCAGGCGGATGGATCATGGGCCATCTTTGATTCAATCCCAAATCGCGATGGATGGGACTGTGGGATCTCGAGAATGACATTTTAGCCGAAGATTACTTGTAGAGTGATGCCCGGATCGAGGTAGGGTTTCGTTTGCTAATTGACGTTTACGATGTGGTTGTCGCCCGATGTGTGCAGGTTTGTCATGTCTCGGAGGAGGTGACGGATCTCATTGATCTGACGATGATGCACAAACAAGGAAGACCGGGAGGAAGATTCTAGGTACTCTCTGACAGCGATGACGACGAGGATACCATGATAGAGCATGTCAAGATGGACGATCGCAAGGGTTCGGGGGAGGTGTCGATGGCGATGTGGCCGGAGTTAGTATCTGCATCCGTTCATCGACGGGATTCTGAGGCCGACAAGAAACCGAAGCTGATCGTGAAACCCTGGATTGGGATGATCCCGAAGGTACTCCGTACACCAATTACCTTGTCCGAGTTCTTTCTGGAAGAATGGACGGTGGTTAATAAGAGGAGGAATGGGAAGAAGGGTCGGTCGTTGGGGCCGCTGCCTCAATCGCCGCCAGTGGCGTCAACGGCCAGCGGGATTGGAGCGGCCAGACGAGCACGCTTGAATTTGTTGTTGGGCCTCGAAAACAGATCTGAGACGGTGTTGGTCTTGGGCTCTCTAGGAATTGGGTATGAGGCCAAGTTGGAAGCCCAAGCTACACACGTTCCCGAGCATGTGTCTACGTCGATGCATGAGTCTTCGGTTCCCGAGCCGCATCATCGCCATATTGCTTCGTCTAGGGTTTTTAGGCCACCAGGTTTCCCCTCGATCGGAACACGGTGGGCCGCTAGAATAACCTATGGTGGTGGAGTGATGGCTGGTCGTGGTGGCTCGCCACCTGCAAGGCAGGGACCGCCGCCCGCTGCGGTGCCGCCAACGACTGCTGCTCCTGGCCTAGCCAATGTGCGGCAGCATGAGGCCCCTGTTCCACCACCGGCGGCAAATGCACAAGTTGTTGGACGTGGTCGAGAAACCGGTCCGGGACGGGCTAGATATGGTGGCAATGGCAGAGATTTCAGTGGCAATGGATACCGATACAACCGTTATGGGAAGTGGCGCAATGATGGATACGATGTGTATGGCGAGGGATAGCATCGAGGGCCATCTTCCTCTACTGGTGGCTGTGGATTCGGCTAGTTCAATGACGGTGGACCGGGATGAGGGTTCCAAGGACCGCCCAGGAAGTTTGTGGAGGGGTCGCCGGCCCCAATGATCGATTTTGGGTTGGATATCGTTACCAAGGTGGGAGAGGGAGAGGGCGTAGCCCACTTCCACCGCGACACCCCCTGCCGCCTCCAACGAAGGATGATGAGGTGGTGGCAACTGAGTTCGCCGCGTTGCTCCTACTGAGGCGACGCCCACGTTACCGGCGGCTGTGGTGGAGGTTGTTAAGGCCTTAGCGGCTGTCAAGAATCCTACTTCCGGACTAGGGAATTCCAATGCGAATGTAAAAGCATCGGACAAAGGCAATGATAAGTCGAAAGGTGGGAAACTCTCTAAGTGGGCAAGCAAAAAGAAAAAACTGCCTTGCTATCGTTGTGGCGAGCCCGAACATTTTGTGGCTGAGTGCACTAAGGAGTTGTGTGATCACTGCCTCAAGTCCCAACATTTGATCGGAGAGTGTTCATTACTTTCGAGACCTAAACCGGTAGTCACGATATTTCGGGTCTGTTATCAAGAGCTTATGTTTTTTGAGTCACCGGAGGTGGCACCTTCGGTACAGGCACCGGAGGCTTCTTTCCCAGTGGTGGTCAAAGTGGCTAAAGGTGTCATGAGTGAAGCTCAGATTGTGCAGCAGTTATGTGAATTGACACTGGGTAATTTTCAGTGGAACCTTGTCAGGTTGGAGGACCAGACATACAAGGTGGATTTCCCCACTAAGGAAGATCAACTGCATATTCTGAAATTTGGCATGTGCAGAGTTCCGAGTACTAGTATCATATTGGAATTCGACGAGTGGAAGCAGAAGGAGCCAAAGGGTACACCTTTGGAGCAGATTTGGAAATGCTTCTCGGGTGCTCCATCAAAACCGATCAACAATTTCCTAGTTACTTGGAGCTTAGGTTCCCTCATTGGCAACATGGAGAAGGTGGACATGCCGTTTACTCGTGCCCATGGGGTAGCGAGGTTACTTGTTAGTATGGTAAGCATTGAGTTTGTGCCGGACGTGGTCAAGTAGACACATGCAGGAAAAACATATGATTTGGGCATTGAGATAGAGGATACGCCGATTATTGAGGAGGCTGATGAGATTCAGGATATGGATACTACTAAAGGAGATGGAGCTCCCGGGGATAAGAAGAAGGAGAAGGAGGATAGTTCTCGGGACACGGCCAAGAGGGATGCTCCGCGAACAGACATGCCTGAGAAGGCGGCCAAGGGCTCAACCAACTCCACTACTCTGATGAGTACGCTTCGGTTTGGATCCTTTGGTTCATAGTCTGCTCCCAGTCGACTTTGGAGTAATAGAGTGGAAAGGAATGATCCGGCAGAATTAGAATTGCCACCTCTCACGCGTACTCATGGTGGGACACTGACACGTCCTTCTTTGCCCAGTGGGATCTCTGGGTCGGACGGAGGTACGCTGCTAGCTACTGCTGCAGTTTTGGATCGGCAGAAGGCCGTCGTATGCGAGCCGACAGTGGTGCCACGTCGGGACGCTAGTGGAGGTGTCGCTGTTGGGATGATGGGTGGGCAGGCAACCCCCTATTCCCCACCGGCGGTTTCTAGAGGAGCCGCATCTCCTGAGAGGAGGGGCACGACAGCTTTTGGCCTCTCTAGCAACTCTCCGAGCACAGGGGCGGGTGTGGAACTTGGGGAGGGGCGCGGGAAGGAGTCCCTCACTTTCACCTCCCCCGAGGCGTCCACGTGACTTGGCGGTGTCATGAGGAATGGGGCAGCTGAGAAGGTGGCTCGACGAACCCCTACCCCATTGGTACCGGCTGGAGGGGTGCCCTCGACCTTGCCCGCTCCAACTACGGTGGTCGGGGGCAACCCTAGGATGCATCCATCCCCGGAGAGGTATATGGAGGAGATCATCGCCTATGGTGGGATCGTGGACCCGACAACTTCTGGCAGGCGTGTTAGCTGCCGGATCTAGAAGCAACCACACGCGGACGACCTGTAGTTAGGGAGTTCCATGAGGGTGGCCAAGCTTCGAGATGTCGAGGCAACTACAGGTATGTCTTTTGATAAGAGTTGTTCTATTTTGCATTTCTCCGAACATGAAATTGTAGATAAGGCACACAACTTAGGAGTTTCACTAGGCTCAAATGAAAAGGAAGTTGCAAAGTCTATTAATGATCTTTTAGACTTAGAAGCAAAACGGGCTTCTGAAATTATTCGTAACTTAGCAGCCGTTGAACCTATGAATGACGTAGATGTGAAACAACTAGGGATGTCAGCCCTTGAGAACTTGTGTGATGATCTTATGCCAACTTCAGAGAATGAGAATGAAATAGAAGGGATGGAGAGTGAGGACAAGGTACAGTCAATACTGGTAGACGATATTGAATCCTGTAACCATAATAATTTAACTGTTTCTGGTTCAGGGGACAAGCCTAAGCGAACATGGAAAAGAAAGGTATATCCTACATCAGCTGTCCGAAGGAGTGCTAGAGTTAAGCTTAAAAAGAAATTCCATGATGATCTATGAAAGGAATATTTTGGAATAACAGAGGTCTAGCTGACTTGGCTAAAAGAAGATTCCTGGCAGAGACATTGGTTGAACAAAAGCTAGATTTTATCACTCTACTTGACACAGGCAGAGATAATTTCACCGCCCAGTTCCTCGGGACTTTGACAGGTGGTATTGATTTTGATTGGCACTGTCTACCCCCTAGAGGAAGATCAGGTGGGATATTGCTAGGGGTTAGATGTGAAACACTAGAGGTCATTAATGTAGTGAGGGGTGACTTTACCGTCAAATTTTGGATGAGATCCAGGTTAGACAAATTTCGTTGGTCCCTTGTGGCTGTATATGGAGCAGCGCAACCCGAACTCAAACCTGACTTCCTAGTTGACTTGGTGCAAATATGTGGAGATGAATCCCTGTCAATCCTAGTTGGAGGGGATTTTAATATTATTAGGAGACGAGATAAGAAGAATAACGATAATTTTGATGGACGGTGGTCGCTCATGTTTAACATGATTATCGAGAGTCTCAATCTGAGAGAGATTGAACTCACAGGTAGAAAATTTACTTGGGTTAATACGTTACCTAATCCGACATATGAGAAGTTGGATAGGGTACTTGCTAGTGTTGACTGGGAACAGAAATACCCATTGGTGTCGGTCCATGCGATGCAAAGGGCCATCTCTGACCACACACCATTACTAGTAGACTCGGGGGAAGCAACACATATTGGTAACAGAAATACTTTCTCATTTGAACTTAGTTGGTTCGAGAAAGAGAATTTTATGGACATTATAGCACGCGAGTGGGCAAAGCCAGTGTCTAGGCGAACTAGCATGGAGAGGTGGCAAAACAAGATTAGACACTTAAGACAATTTTTACGGAGTTGGGCCAGAAACGAAAGTGGCCGATATAAACTAGAATAAGAAAGACTTACTAAACTGGTAGATGCGCTGGACCTAAAAGTAGAGGGTACCCTGCTAGATGTGGTCAAACAGTCAACGAAGTCTGACGCAGAGCAGGCCCTATGGGCTCTTCTTAGAGAGGAAGAGCTCAAATGGGCACTGCGGGCTAAGGTTCTCAAAGTTGTCCAAGGGGATGACAATACATAATTATTTCACATGATTGCGAACGGCAAACATAGGAAGAAGAAAATTATCCATCTTGAACAGGACGAAGGGACCATAGTGGGACAGGAGAATCTTCAAGCATATATCTCCAACTACTATAAACAACTATTCGGGCATCCGGTAGATAGCACGGTTTCCTTGAATGAATCGGTTAGTGGAGATATCCCTTAGCTAGGGTCAGAGGATAATGAGATCCTAACTACACCATTCACTGAGAAGGAAGTTCTAGATGCATTATCTCAAATGAAACCGAACAAAGCACTGGCAGCAGATGGGTTCCCTGCGGAGTTCTATAAGAAATGTTGGCATATAATTAAGGATGATCTTATGCCTATGTTTCATGAATTTTTTACGGACATTTAGAACTTTTTCATCTTAATTTCGGCATGATCACGTTATTGCCAAAGAAGGAAGGTGTGGTTCGTATCGAGCAGTTTAGGCCAATTTGCCTCTTGAACGTGAGTTTTAAGATTTTCGCGAAAGTGGGGACAAATCGATTGACACGGGTTGCTCATTCAGTGGTGCAACCTAGTCAGACGGCCTTCATGCCTGGGACACACATCCTAGAAGGGGTATTTGTCCCCCATGAAATCCATTCTAAGAAGCTAGATGGGGTTATCTTCAAAGTGGTTTTTGAAAAAGTTTATGACAAAGTTAAATGGCCCTTCCTTCAGCAGGCAATGCGAATGAAAGATTTCAATGAGACATGGCGAAACCAAGTGGGTTCTCTCGTCCAAAAAGGTAGTGTCAGCATTAAGGTTAACGATGATATTGGCCACTATTTTCAGACTCATAAAGGATTGAGACAAGGGGATTTGATGTCACCCCTTCTATTTAACATAGTGGCAAATATGTTGACCATGCTTATTGGCAGAGCCAAGGAGAGTGGCATGGTAGCTGGCCTAATCCCTCATCTAGTTGACGGGGGAGTATCCATTCTACAATATGTATACGACACTATTCTTTTCATGAAACACAACATTGCAAAAGCCCGGAACATGAAATTAGTTTTATGTCTCTTTGAACAATTGTCGGGGCTTTAAATTAATTTTCATAAGAGTGAACTGTTTTGCTTCGGCCAGGACAAAGAGGAGCAGGACACATATAGACAGCTATTCGGGTGTGAATTAGATTCTTTGCCATTCAGTTATTTGGGTATACCGATTCACCATCGCAAACTATCCAATAAAGAGTGGAAATGCATCGAATATCGAATTGAAAAAAAACTAAGTTGTTGGAAGGGCAAGTTAATGTCGTACAGCGGTAGGCTGGTGCTCATTAACTCAGTACTTACTAGTATGCCAATGTTCCTTCTATCCTTCTTTGAGGTACCCAAAGGAGTACGGAAGAGGCTAGATTTCTTTCGATCCCGTTTCTTCTGGCAGTCAGATGAGGCCAAGAAGAAATATCGCCTAGCATGATGGGATATACTATGTAGACCCAAGGATCAGGGCGAGCTCGATATTGAGAACCTGGAGATTAAGAACAAATGTCTACTGAGTAAATGGTTATATAGATTATCAATAGAACAGGACGGTATGTGGGCATAAATATTATGCAACAAATACTTGCAATCAAAAACTCTTGCCCAAGTAACCGCAAGGCCTAATGATTCGCCATTCTAGAAGGGGCTTACGAGAATAAAAGACTTGTTCTTTTGTAGGACCAAATTCCTTCTTGGTAATGGGCTGACAACAAGATTTTGGGAGGATACATGGCTAGGGGAGACGCCATTAGCCACGCAGTATCCAAGACTTTATAATATTGTGCAGCATAAGGAGGCTTATGTAGGAATAATATTACAATCGGCACCCTTGGATATTCAGTTTAGGCGTTCTTTGGTGGGCGATAGATGAAATGCCTGGATTCATTTGGTTCGGAGATTGATGGATGTTAAATTATCCGACCAACCGGACTCCATACACTGGAAGTTGACTTGTACCGGTGTGTTCACGGTCAAATTCTTTTATATGGACATTATTAATTCTGGCCCAATCCCGAGATCGATTCGCATCTGGAAGATTAAGGTACCCTTACGTATTAAAATCTTTATGTGATTTTTTCACAAGCAAGTGATACTAACTAAAGATAATCTGTTAAAGCAAAGATGGGTAGGTAGTTCACGATATTGTTTTTGTGATCAAGATGAAACAATTCAACAACTCTTCATAGATTGCCCTCTCGCAAAATTACTTTGGCGCATGATTCATATAGCCTTTAACATCGTCCCTCCAGTTAGCATTGAATCGTTGTTTGGGACGTGGCTAGCCGGGATGGAAAGTATAATTACGGCGCGTATTCGAATCGGAGTATATGCACTTATGTGGGCTATATGGAACTGTAGGAATGATATGATTTTTAAATGACGACATATTTCAAACTTCTTGCAGGTCATCTTCAGAGCTATTGCATGGATCCGTACGTGGTCCTTACTCACTCCTACGGACTCCAGGGAGCCACTGGTTACTGGGTGCAACCAATGATAGATGGTAGCACGGGCTATTTTCAATCGATTTGGATGGCGGTCGCATAACAAGATAGGAGACTAGGATCCTACTCCTTTACGACATGCCGGTTGAGTCATTGTGTTCTTTTTTTATGTATTTTCTTTTTGAATTGCTCATTGTTTGAGCCTTATTACTTTCGAGATTTTGTACTTGTTTTGAGACTTTTTTTTAATAATATGACTGCATGCATCGACCAGATGCAGAGGCCGGGGTCAAGCCTTCTTTTCAAAAAAAATTAACTTGAGTGCCATTGAAATGAAAAAGAACCCAAATTAAACACGACCAACAATAGCTAAACCATACAACGCATCAACATGGGAGGTGTTACTCCGAAAGGGGGAGAAGAGGAACTCAACGACCCTAGAAAACAAGGGAGGAAAACCCCGGAGAAAAAAATAACCAAAGGGAGTGGAGCGGCCATCGGGTACAACTGAGTAGCTAGTGGGCATGGAAGAACAAACTGGCTAACGAGCTTTAAGCCGTTACAAACAAGAAAATAACCGACTAAAAATAAATAAAGAATCGGTCATTTCCCAACCCACGCTAAATAAATTCACACGAATATCAGAACATAATGGATGGCTACATATTGGATTGACTTCAAATGAAAACTCAGGCAGTTTACATATTGCAAAACCATACATTATCATGTACTCTCTCCGTTCCTAAATATAAGACCTTATAGAGATTTCACTATGAATTACATATCGATGTATATAGACATATTTTTAAGTATAGATTCACTATTTTGCTTCGTATGTAGTTTATAGTGAAATCTCTAAAATGTCTTAGTTCCAAAATATAAGTCTTTTAAGAGATTTCACTACGAACTACATACGGATGTATGTAGACATACTTTAGAGTGTATATTTATCCATTTTGCTTTGTATGTAGTTCATAGTGAAATCTTTTAAAAGACCTATATTTAGAAACGGGGAGAATATTTGAAAATTATATGTAGACATGCATATACCATGTGGTCCTTTTAAAAAGTATTGTAGATTTGTGTGATGTGGATTCAGTCACATCAAATAGAATACAGTGCTAAACTAGTAGGAAAACCCTTGCCTCCTTCGAAAAGTACAAGGAGTCAAGGACACAAACAAGAAATCAAAAAGAAAAAAAATTCTACCATCCATAGGGTTTAAACTACGGCCTTGAAATGAAAAGAAAAGAAAAGAAATATCCTACATTTTCTTCCTACTGTTTCTTGTGTGTATATGTACCTGGCTACGCTACTTACTGTTCACCCATCACCAATTGGCGATTGTGCAATGGAATGCAATGGAATCTTGAAGATTTAGAGCAAACGATCACGAGATGACCGTCTTGAGCCTGTAGTTCTTGACGATGCCGCTGTACACGACGAAGTTGAGCGTGCACATTGCAGCCATGGCCCAGAAGAAGTAGTCGAGGTGGCCCTTGTTGAGGTCGTCGGAGATCCACCCGGGGCTGTCTCCCGTCGCCGTGAAGGTCTCTACGATGGCGTAGATGAAGGAGCTCATGTAGCTCCCCAGCGCGATGGTGAGCAGAGCGAGCGACGTGCACATGCTTTTCATGGTGTCCGGCGCCTCGTCAAAGAAGAACTCTAGCTGCGCGATGTAGCAGAAGACCTCCCCGCCGGCCAGGAAGAAGTACTGGGGCAGCTGCCACGAGATGCTGATCTCTTCCCCACGAGCCGCGCTGTCGAGCCGCTTCATTTCCACGAGCGCTGCCACCGCCATGGTGAGCGCCATGAGGAGCCGCCCGGCACCCATCCGCTGCAGCTGCGACGGCTCGCCGACACCGCTGGAGGAGAAGCTCCTCAACGCCGGCACGATCACCTTGTTGTAGAGGAGCACCCATGTCATGACGCTGATCACCTCGAAGGAGGCCAGCGACGCCGCGGGAACCGGCACCGACAGGATGGTCATGTCCATGGCGCTGCCCTGCTGCACGAACGTGGTGTTCATCTGCGCGAAGGCCGATGATACGACGACGCTGGTGATCCAAACGGGCAGCAGGCGGAGCAGGATCTTGAGCTCCTCCACCTGAGTCACGGTGCAGAGCTTCCACGAGGTCGCTGCCTCCGGCCTCTCCTCCATGTCCGACTGCGTGACGATGGCCGCCTTGTCGAGGAACTTGAAGTCGCTGGTGTGCGCGATCTTGGGCTGGGGCGAGTCGATCTTGTCGCTGACCTCGTAGAGGTGTCCGGCTTCGGCGGGCACCTTGATGCTGATCTTCCTGCACGCGGCGGCGACGACCTGGCAGAGGCTCTTGAGTGGCGTGCCGATGGGCATGCGGCGCTTGTACAAGGGCGTGGCGATCACGAAGGCGGCGAAGGCGATCGCGATGCAGGCGGTGGCTATGCCAAAGCCGAGGCCCCAGCTGATGTTCTGCTGAATCCAGACGAGGAACACGCCGGAGATGATGGGGCCGAAGCTCACGCAGAGGTAGAACCAGCTGAAGAAGGAAGCCTTGCCCTCCCGGTCTGCCACGTTGTCGTCGTCGAACTGCTCCGCGCCGAACGGGAGCAACGACGACCGCACGCCGCCGCACCCGATCGCCACGAGGTACAGCCCCACGAAAGCCACAGTCTGAGAGCTCAGCGGCCACGTGCCGGCGGTGCCGGCGCACGACGCGCCCGCCGCGCACAGCGCCGCCGTGGTGGTGGGCACGAACGCAGAGAAGGTGACGAGCATCATGCCGAGAAGGTAGACGACGAGGGAGACGAGGATGGTGTTGTAGTTGCCCCAGAAGGTGTCGGCGATGATGGCACCGAAGACGGGGGTGAGGTAGCTTGTGCCGAACCAGGTGGCGACGTTGGAGGCGCTGGCGAGGTTGCTGCCATGGAGGACGGTCTCCAGGTACACCACCAGGTTGGTGGAGATGCCATTGAACGCCGTGCTCTCCAGGCATTCGAACACTGCACCAGACAATTCAGAAGCTTCAGTTAAACCACTAGCTCCTCTCCAATTAATCTTCAGTACACTACATTTTTGTTAACTGAAGAAACAATTTCAAGAAGATGGAGGTTTGCTTACGTAGAATTACTGCGGGTGCCTTGCTGCCGCCGTGCTTCTTATGCTTCAGGAGCGGCACCTGCAGGCTATCGTCCTCTTGAACCTTTGGGCCGTGACTCTGCAACAGAGATAGATTGCAGGAAGCCAGGAACTGTTAGGAACGAGAACAGAACCTGCATTTTTTTTTGTAAATGCATCTGTATGATGCTGTAGCACGACTGTGATGTGGATGTGCTTGTTTGATTAGGATCCTCCTTCCAGAACGAACAGGATGGTGGTGGCAGGGAGCTAATCGTTACCTCGAGCAGGAGCTCGCCTCTCTCCATGGCGTCCATGTCGCCGACGAGGTGTGCTTCTAGCGGAAGTTTGAGCTAATCCTAGCTAATAGCTAGCCTCCAGTTTGAACTGTATCCTCCGGAAACTGTTGCTCGCCTCAAGGCAGTCAGGCTTTGGCTGCTGCTCTGTCTGCTCCTGCTGTGTTTCTGCTGCGAGACGTGGCTTATATATAGCTGGTTTAACTTGGATAGGATTATAGACGGTGGCTAATAATCCAGTAGTATTATAACTTCTCTCACCAAGAACGGCTCATGCGTGCGCATACAAGTTTGTTCTTAGTCGCACCGCACGACTCCGCTGCGCCAAGCCACGAAGTTTCCGCGGAGTAGGTGGCGGCTAGCTAATTGCTCGCAGGCTCAGGTTGCATGCAGCCGCTCGTCGCCGGTCTCCGGTCTCCAGAGCGAGTGCCATGTCGAACGGATTGTTTAATTATCTATCAACTAGTAATAGCAAACGTGGCGATTTGCTTGGCGCCGGAAGGGAGACTGAACTGGGCGAGGTCACTCACAGGGACAGCCGGGGTCGACGTCCCATCCTGTGGCGCGGTAGGTGCCCAGAGGAGAAGAGGAGTACGTGGCTGAGAACGGTGATGGGCTGATTCTGTCAAACGGAGAAGTATGATAAGTCAAACTTCTCGTCGAGTACCGCCAAGGCTGCGTGATCCGCTACCTTTCGGTCAATCGATGTGTGCTGAAGAGTGCACCAGTGTACTTGACCACCCGAGGACCACGAACGGTCTGTAGGCAGTAGGCACCATGCTGAACGATGATCCCGGCTCATATGCATTCGACTTCACCTAGCGGCTAGCACTTGCTGAGCACCTACACCTCAAACTGAAAAGTGTCGAGGTACAGTCAGGCTGCTCTTTCTTCCTTCATCCACAGGTTCCTTCTTGACTTTTAACTCCACTTTTGGTGAGACGATATTCTCCACAAGAGGGCACTCGAACAATGCCAAAACCATAAGAGCAACTCCAACCGCCAACCTGAATTGAGGATATTTTTGCTTGTTTTTTGTTTGTTTGGATTGGTCGTCCGCTCAACGTCCGTTCGGTTTAACATTTAGGTCGGAAGCGCTTTCAACGCGTGCGACCCATTTAATGTCCGCACACAAATTTTGAAAAGGTCTGCGATCGTATATCAAGTCAACGGCCATGCAGTAGCCCAAAGTTCATGTCGACACCATTGCCAGCGGTATGCAAACAATGCCAGCTTCAGAAAAACCACCTCACAGTTCATGCTGGCGCACTTCCCAGCGACCGACACACATGCCAACACACAAAAAAGGACGGGAGTTCGACTACGCCATCGCGGCCATGGTCATGCCAGCACACTTGCATGCATACAAAAAGGATGGCGCTCGCCGCCATAGATCACTCGTCGTCGAAGTATGGCGGCCTGCATCTTCTCGAACCACGGCCTCTTCCTCGGCGACACGGTGCTGAGATCCACCTTCATGATCTCCAACCCCGTCATCATGCTAGCGAGAGCCACTTCTTTTGCCTTGGTCTTGGCATTGGCAGCCTCGATCTCTAGCATCTTGGCTTGCTTCTCCGCCTCCAACTCAAACATCCTAACTTGCTTCTCCGCATGCATCTCAAGTCTCCTCCTTTGAATCTTCACGAAGGCATTCATTTGCTCTTCCTTGTCCTGTCGGTGCTTCTCCTCCCTTGAGTCCTTCTTGGTCATCATCCCCTCCACGGTTGCGGTCAAGGCCATCAACGCCGCATCTCGCTTGTCCTCCTTCTTGGAGTTGGTCTTCCCCCCGCGGTCGTGCCTTCTCGCCCTCCCCACCCTCCTCCGCGGCTTTCTTGCCCCCCTGCAGTACCACATATTGCTCCTTAAATTTCTCCTCATCTTTGACGATCCTCCAACAATGAGTGAGGTGAAAGGACTTGTCTTCGTGTTGGGCCTTGAATGCCTCCAAAGCTTGGAATGCCTACAAATGAATTGCAAACAAGCATATTGGCAAATGGATATGAAAATGGACATGGAATGAAACAAAAGAGGAGCGCATGCGTGCATACCATGTCTTGTATGCCGATGTTGCTCACGGGGCGTGCCTTGATGTCCTCATAAGCGGGACAAAACTTGTTGCACTCTTGTTGGATCACATTCCAACGCTTTGAAATGAACACCCACCCGCGCTTGCTTTGCATTTTGTACGACAGAAACTCCTTGCGTTCATGGAACTCTCGATGAACATGAATCCCAAAGGTTGATGCCTTTTGTTCAGCGCCGACCTTGGGGTCTTTCCCAATGTACCTCCAACACTGACAAAGGAGCTTATCCTCGAGCACCGTGTATGCCTTCACCTGTCTGCTCTTGCGCTTCTCGTTCACCCTTGTGGCTTGGTTGGCGATCTCGTCCTCGAACAAAGGCTCCTCGTCGATGTCCACCTTATCCTCTTCCTCGAGGTCGTAGTCCTCCGTAAACTCGTGGTTGAGCGGGAAGTCGTCCAGGTCCAGGACGACCTGATCTTGCATGAAGGCGCCATGCATGCCAGCTTGATCATAGGTCGACGGCCCTCGCCCGTACCGGCTTTAGGTCTCATAGGGTTCGTAGCCAGCCATTGTAGTACCCTCGAAGATGAGGTTGTTCATGAAATGGTTGGCCGCCTCATCGTCGACAGCCATCGACATTCTATCGAACAAGTTACGGGCATCGGGGAGCATGTCGGCTGGCCGTCGTGGCCACGGCAACGTTAACGAGCCCATGCTGGCTAGGGTTTAACCCTAGGTACAATGGCGCCTCCCTCGTTGTTGTCGCGACGCGGACGTTGGTGTCCTCCTGCTGCTCCATGGCGGCTATGGTCGTGGCGACTGCTGCTTCCCCCCTTGCGTTTGCCATGTGCCGCCGGTTCTTTCTCTTCGACGACTTCGTGGCCCGCTCCTTGGGCGTCAGCTCCTTCTTCTTCTTCTTCGTGGGCGCGGCCGCGGTCTTGCGGGGGCGCGGGGTTTGCCTTTGCTGGAGGGAGCAGTCCTGATGCCGGAAGAAACGAGCGAGCTGAGGCCTGTGGCAGCAACATTGAGGTCGTCGACCATGGCGGGCGGCCGGGGAGCACGCGCGGGCGGGGAGGTTTGGGAAAAGTGGAGGGAAACCGTGAAGGGTTTTCCACCGACTGGCTGGCCAGGGGGAGTAGTTGGCGTGTGGCGCACGCGTTCGTCTCATGTCTACATTGATCTAATTCGGGCTCAAAAATGGGTCGGGAATGGGTCGGCAGACGGATGAAAAGCGGACGCACATCCGTTTGGATCGGCGCGTTGGATCGTCATACGTTGAGGCGACCCATACGGACGCGCACGGACGAAATGGGTCGGTGCATTGGAGTTGCTCTAAGAGCTTCTCTAGGGTGTGTTTTGGTTGCCTACATACACCTTAACTATTTTCATGCGGGAAGAATTAGCCATGTTACTATGTTATAGATTGTCCGTATTTACTGTTGCACATGCATAACACGAATTTCAAAGCATCTTTGGCATGTATTGTTGGAACCATTAAATCGGCTGTTTCTACGGATTAGGCACGAGCGATGCGGTCGAGCGCATGTGCGGCGATAGAGTGATGCAACCTCGTTTTGCCTGATAGGTGGGTGTAGGTGAAGTTGCACGTGGTGTGCTTAACTCCTAATCTCATTCACTTATTAGTTTCATCTAATCTGCATAACGATGTTTCGATTCAAGGTAAGGTCTACATGAATAAGAAGCACTTTAATGTTATGGTCCCATTCAGGCGATCGGTTCCTAGTTTCATTGATTGTAAATGTTTAATTTCATTTTCATGATTGAAGCTATTTTCAATGAATTTTTTCATATTCATCATGCATAGTCAACATTTGATTTTTTTTCTTAATAGCTTCACCTCACAGTTTCACACGACTTTTATGTTGCATGTTCTTTATTTCGACGACCGTAGACGAGTAGATCTACATCGTTCTCGTGATTGTACACATACATATGTGTGGTTTGATTTAAGACATTCCTTAATCGTCTATTTAGGCATCTTATCTATTACACTGACGCCATGGCCGACGTTGTTTCTTTCGGTCTCCTTTCGTGCCTCCTACTGCACTAACAATGTCATGGCGCGCACATCGTATCTCTTCTCATCCGTCGTCTGCTTCAACGCCCTCCTATCTATCCCTTTGCTTGGTCTTTTTCCGTGGAGATGAAGCTACCAACTAGTTTGTCGTGTCACCGACAGGATCGCTCGCCCACGACTCTGTGCTCATCATGTCAGACACAGAACTGCTGCCTTTCTACCTTCTCTCCTGCATCCTACACTGGCACCATCGTCGGTGTTATTCCTCTCGGCCTCATCTCCCACGCCTTGTTGCACTGTCACAGGTGTTGGCGTCGTTCCTCTCAGCCTCCTCACCCGCGTGTTGCTGCACTGTCATCGTCTGCGGCGTCTATCCTTTCGGCGTCCTCTCCCGCATCTTACTACACTGACGCTGCCATGACACGTGCACTACATTTCTCCTCCTCTATCATATGCCTTGACGCCCTCCTATTCATCCCTTCACACGGACTTCCTCTACGACAATGACGTTAGCAACTAGTTCGAGGCACCGCCGATGGGACAGCTTACCCAAGATTTCGTGCTCGTCGTGTCGGACGCGGCGCCGCGACCACCGTTCACCGCAGTCGCCATGGCACTGTGTAACTCTGTGTGTTATGTGTAGTTGTTAACTCTTAATCATATCCAGTGTATACAACCAAACATCATGTAGTTGCTTGAGCCAAGCCAATGCAGGACACCAAACATCGTGCTAAAAATGATCCTCCAATGCAGGAAGCCTAAATGTGACAACCAAATGATGTACAGATGATGGGTTTTTCCATGTTTTCCCTAAATCAGGCCCAACGGGGACATGCATACAATCGAGGCAAAATCGATGTGAACAACCAACACACCCTACTAGATCCTGGGGAACGCCCTAGCCAGTATAATAACAACCATTTGTAGGTTTCAGGAAGAAAAACGTCTTGCGAAGGCCCCAGAAAATCCCGGACCTAGAAAGGAATCGAGGTGTGGGATTTGCGACTCAAGTGCCGCATGTGTCCATTTTAGGCCGCCTTATTGGTCATTCTCCATCTCTGGCGCTAGATGGTGGGAGCAACATTTTATATCCTTGTTTGCGCCCCCCCCACCCCGCATCTTCGTCGGTCTCCCGGGCTCTGTGCCTTCGCGCATTCTCACGCCACCCAATCGACGACATAGAGCATCTGCAACCACCGCCCATCGGTTTCATGCCTCACTGACCCCATCTGCGGCGTAGATGTTTTGCACCTCCCTCGGCTAGCTTGCTCATCGTTGTGCCAATTCCTTCTACCGCCAGGGTGAAATGGAAGCGACATGGAAACCACGCCGTCTAGGGAGGCGTTCCCCTTTCGACTGTGGATGCCATGCTCCTCGACCATACGGTGCTACCCTCTCGGGGTCCGACTTGGCTTCGGCGGCTTGCCAAGGGCCCAACGAAGGTCGGTGCTTCGTTGGCCCCTAGCAAGGTCCCGAAGGAATCCAAGGATCATGTGGCTTGACGATGGCTGCCTCCTCCCAATCAAGCAGCCCATGTACCCCGTGCTCCCGTCAACTCCACCGGCTTCCACAGCATGTTCGAGGAAACATCGGAGACGTAAAACTTCTTCCCTTTCAACCCGTGTGTGCCGAATTGGGTTCATTTGGTTAGTGTTTCGCCAGTTGGATTGCGTGGCTATAAGTTGCATGACGTTCATACATCACATGCGGATTTGTTGGAGGAGAACTAGGTGAATATCATGAGTGCTCCACTTGACACATTCGATTATGGCATGGAAGCCGAGGTGGAAAAGGGAATGGCAACAATGACGATGTGAAAGAGGTTGAGGAGGAGGTGTTCAATGCTATCCAACTAAGATTTGGAAAATTAAGGGGAAATTACATGAAGATGGAGGATCTTTATTTGGTGAGCGCATGGGAGAGTATCTCACTTGATGAGGCTGTCTACGATGATCAAAACTACAAAAAAATTATGAGGTTCATTGCAAGGAAAACAAAACAAAATTCCTACAAGAGAACGAATAAACCCAAGATGCAATCTACTAGATGCTAGCAATGAGTGGGAAAAGGTCCACATATGTCGTACTTTCGTGGGTGACGTAGGTCTGCATTTAACGATCTAAACATCATGGATGACGTAGTCATACTTTCGTCGGATCAATCCAATGTAGCACCACACAAGTGATGCCTCTCAATTGCGCACACGTGCAGCTTGATGTTATCTCCTCCTTCTTGATCCAACAAGCATGGGATAGAGGTGGATGAGATCGATCTTGGAAGCACGATGACATGGTGGCGGAAGTGTGGTGGAAATCTGGCAGAGCTTTGCTAAGAACCGCGTGAATGAGGGACATATGGAACGAGAGGGAGGCGACTAGCAACCGAGGTGTTAGATGCTACGACCATCCCCTCCCTCCTTGATTTATATGCGTGGGGGAGGAGGCTTCGCACCTCCTCCAAGCCTCTTGGGAATGTGCACCAAAGGGAGGAGGAAATCTCCTCCTTCCTTCCCCACCGATCGTGATCCCTCCTTTTTAGTGATCTTGATATTATCCCTTCGGGATTTCATCCTATTCCTTTTAGGGAGGGGTGCACATGGACCAGATGTGTGCCGCCTTAGCCCACCGTCCACGTCCATGTGGTTACCTCCACGCAAGTGGGTCCCACTCTGCAACCTTCTAGAACTTGCCCGGTATAATGCTGAAAAATCTCAAACTTTTCCGATAACCTTGAAAATAATTTCCATATATGTTTTCTTTGTCTCTGAACCATTCTCAAGCTCCTAGTGATGTCCGCGATCCCATCCAAGACTTCGAATAAAAATTCATTAACACCATCTTATTATCTCATCAAACCCTAGCGACACTAAATGTTAAGTGTGTGACCTTACGGGTTCGAGAATATGTAGGCATGATCAAGACTCCTCTCTGATCAATAATAACCAGTAGAGAGATCATGGATGTCCACAATGGTTACCATATATTCCACAAATATATTTAATCGGTTGAACCAGAATGTCAAGGATTCAGATAATTCCGTATACAATTTCCTTTGTCTGGCGATATATTACTTGCCCGAGATTTGATAGTCGGTATCACCATACCTAGTTCAATTTTGTTACCTGCAAATTATCTTTACTCGTTCCGTAATACAATATTCCTGTGACCAAATACATTAGTCACACTAGTCATCAACCCGTGCGTCGGGCTAGATATTTCATGGGACGCATTAATATAAATTAATGTGACATGTCTTTTGCGCAAAAATAGAACTTAAGTATCGAAATAGATAAGGAACATACACTTTAATTATTAGTACATACCCATATTTATCATTTCAACTCAAGTTATTGCATAAGAGGAACACTATAATATGATCTACAATGTCATATATGAATTTACAAAGAGAGTATTAAAATAATTTGTATCTACATCTGTTGATTTCACATGATAAGATAAAATACAAAGGGTAATCTTGTATGTATGTTTTTTCAAGAAACACCAATTACAACGTAGACACACAGACACTCACACCATCACACACGTGCACTCACAAGACCCATCAAAAACCAGGTCAGAGATGCGACTTATTTTGCTGAAACATTTTGGCATATTGTCCATGGTTTATTCATCATATACAACGAAAACTTACCTGCCCACTTAATTGATCAATTAAGAACTTCTAAGCCCAATTACGTTCCGACTATCCTAGGCGCATGAATAGAAAAAAGGAATTTCTATTTTCGTGACTCTCGTTCCTTAGTTCTCCTCAATTTTGCCCCGTCCATTTTGTTGTGCTCATTTTTTCTCTCCTCCACTCGTCCGTGCCTCACAAGAGGCCAAATGGGGTCTTGTCATCGGGTCAAAGCCTTTGAACATAACAGCGCCGGTGCTAACGTGCGGGACCACTATGTAGGCGCTAACGTGCGGGACCACTATGTAAGGCCGGCATTCACATCGCCGGTGCTGACGTGTGGGACTACCGTGTAAGGCACATGCAATTGCATCGTTGTTGCTGACGCGTGGGACCGACATGTAAGGCCACATGCATTTGCATCGTCGTTGCTGACGCATGGGACTGTCCTGTAAGGCCGCATGCATTCGCATCGGTCAGTTCTAACACGTAGGACCGCCATGCCATCCTTTCGCGTCGCCAGTGCATACACTCGCGCCGGACCCACATTTGGCCGCATGCATTACTGATTTCGCATCGTTGATGATCCTACACAGTATGCGGCTGACGTATGGGATCCACGTGCATGCAAAACTGAATCAGCTTCGCCTGTTGTTTCTCCTCATGTTTTCACACGCGGTGAGTTGCGCCGATGCGCCCATTGATGGTGCTTAACCACGCAAACCCACCCCTCCTCGTGCCACATATGCAGCTGCCATGCCATTTCCCTACTCACCTCCACAACCCTATCCACCGTCGGCGCCACTGCAGCACAAACCCTAGCATCTCCTCTCCCTCCTCCCCTTCCACATCCATGGCATGGCCGTGCGGTATCTCTCTCCATGAAGCCAAGCTTCTCGCTATCTGCGACGTCCCTACACCGTCGGACACTTCCGCCATCGGGATGGGTTCTGAGTGTGGGTGCGCTTCCGATGGCGCATGCCCATGCCGTTGGTACGGTGCCCTTTGTGCGTGTCGTCCATCGCTTTCGTACCGGTATGACGTCGGAGGAGAGGGCGCATCCAGGCTTCGATCCTAACAGCCTGACATGGTCGCATTTCCTCGAGCAGGACCACGCCGCGCAGATGCAGCTCTTCGACGGCCTCGTCATGATGCCGCACTTTAACATTATCGAGCGACGTGCCTTCTGGGATGGCCTTACACCACTAGGAGAAAGGCTAGTAGTAGCGCTGGAAATAGGGATAGCAGTAGCACGAGTGCCATCGCTACTAGTACGACGCTATAGCTAACCTATAGCAGTAGCGTTGGTTGGCCTGCGGTACTGCTATACCTACTTAGCAGTAGCATAGGTTCGGCCAATGCTACTGCTACTTAGCTGTTGCGTGTGTCCCGTGGGTGCTACTGCTATATAGCTATAGCGCCGGCACCACGCGCTACTGCTTCCTGCTAAAAACACTACTGCTATATTTACGCGTATTTTTTACTGCTATGTATTTGTGCTGTATTTGTACAGGTTTTATATAGTATTATAATTATATCAGAGACATGCAATATTCTCATCATATCATACACAAAATAGTCTCATTATATCATCACATCACAAATCATATATCGTCTCATCATGATCAGGATATAGCGATACAAGTTAAGTGTCGACATGTCTCGTATACAAGCAACTACATGGTCATCACATACACATGTCTCATCATCAATATCTAAACAAAGATATAGAAAAGAAGAGGGATCACTATGAACAAGAGCGCGATAATGTAGTATTTGAGGCACCGGTTTCGATCCCTCTCTCGCGCTAGCGTGCACCACCTCAAGTAACTATCTTCCGCTTCGGCTCTACTATCGAACCCTCTCTAGATACCGCCCGAAAACTAGTGCACTTGGGCCTGACACTTAGGTCACTCGTCGTACACTCCTAGAATCTTCCCAACATACATGGCGTAGCACTTCTTCGCCATCGATGATCTATGTACCTGCATCGTCACATGAGTCGGTGCAACCCTTGGATGTGACAGGGGGTACAACAATTGTTGCTCGTCCAGATAGTTAAAATGGTTGTTTGCCGCCTCATAGACGTCGCAATTACCAGAACCCCCTCCTTCCCCTCCTTCATCGTTGTTAGCCATGTTTCCTACGCTTAAGTCTAGTCAATTAATTCTAGATCTAATAAAATAAATAATGACATAAAAAAGGCCTATGTTTTGCCGGAATGTTGATTCATTCCCGTTGCGGCAAATCCTGGGCACTCGATACATCCTAGTTTCTAGCACAAGTCATGCCGAAATTTTCGCATGATCTTTGCTAATAAGTGGACATATCGAGCGCCTAAAATTTGCCGGAACGGAAATAAATCAACATTCCATCAAAACATAGGCCACTCGGAATCATTCCCTGCAAACAATGTTCAAATATCCTCTCGCTCTCCTTCTCTCTCTCTCAATAATAGATATCTATGAAAGAAATGTTCTATGAAATAAATGTTCAAATAGCTATTTGTTAATGTTATCTGTGAAAAAAATGTTCTAACTATTTGTGCAATAAAAAAGCAGCCTGTTAATGCTATTTCTACATATGCAATACCTAGGGTTCTATCTAAAACCTAGGGTTCTAACTAAACCTAAGCAGAGAGGAGAGGAGAGAGAGAGGAGGGCGGGTGCCTTACAGGGGGCAGGGGAGACGTCGGCGTTGAGGGGGAAGGGGAGACACCGGTGTTGAGGGGGGCAGCGAGACACCGGTGATGGAGGGCGCACGAACAAGGGCACGCGGAGGAGAGGTCCGGCGGTGATGGAGGGCGCACGGAGGAGGGCGACGGCAGCGATGGAGGGCACACGGAGGAGGGTGCGTAGAGGAGGGCGACGACCGTGATGGAGGGCGCGCGTGGAGAGAAGGGCGATGGCGGTGGTGGACACGGGATTTGAGGGAGAATGGGTAAGGAAGTGCACGGGAGAGGGTTAAGTCAATATAGCGGTAGCGCTGGTTCTAAACCAGCGCTACCGCTATTGCTTTCCTTTCTTCATTTTCATTTTCGTTTTAAATTTCTCTTTTTTATTACATTTTTTTTATTTTAAATTTTTATTGTTTTTCTCCCTCTAAAAAACGACCGACATGCATGATGGAAAGGGCGATATATATTATATCATTTGACCGATAACGGTTAAGTGCGTATACAAAATAGAAACATATATATAAATGATGGTTTGTTTCTTCTTTATCGTTGATAACGATTAAGTGCGTCGATGTTTTCCTTTCTGAGTGAGCTTCTTTCCTTTCTTGTTTGTTGTCGAGTAATTGAGCCCCTCGTTATGACTTTTCCTTTTCCATGGAGTGCGATTTTTCTTAGGTAATGTAGTCTTGCTTCTTATTTTGACATATGCTTCATCGTCATCATCATCTTCCCTCATCGGGTTTCCATAGTGGTCGTAGTCTTCCTCGTTAGTGACCCCGTCAATTTCGATGATGCTCCTTTTGCCTCTCTTCACAACAACACGGCTCAGATTGCTCTAGTCGGTTATGAAGAAGCATTGTGTCACGTGCTTAGCATGTACACATGGCTCAGTTTTGGCGATGACGTTCGTTCACGGTAGCGCTCTTCACGTCGGGTATAGACATGGTAGTGAAATACTTGTTTTCTCTAACGACGTTCTTAGCCATCTGACATGGAACATCGTCACAATGTGTAGTCTAGGGTAGTCAAGCTCCCAGATCTCTTCGACCCTTCTGTAGAATCTTTGAGTTGCGCCATTGTCGCCTATCATGCATTTCATCGTCACCCCTGAGTTCTGGTAATCACTGTTTATGTCTTTGGCCTTTGTGTAAAATGTGTGTCTGTTGATATCATATGCCTCCAAGTCGTTGCGGCGATCCGAGTAGTCCACATGCAATTTCTTCCAGCCATTCTTGTGACCTTCTCCTTCGAGCCTCCCAAGGTGCTTGTTGATGGGCAAACCAACAACACGGTTTTTGTCGCTTAGATAATTCTCACAGAAGGAGATGCACTCTTGGGTCAGATAGCCCTGCACGATGCTTCCATCCGGACGGGACATGTTACGAACGAATCCTTTGATGACCCCATTCATCCTCTCGAACGGCATCATGTTGTGAAGGAATGACGGCCCGAGGTCGATGATGTCGTCCACAATGTGGACACGCAGATGCACCATGAAGTCAAAGAACGCGGGCAGGAATTAAATCTCAAGCTCATTAGGTATGACAACGATCTCTTCTTGTAGCCTTCGGAGTTGCTTCAGACTGATCGACTTTCGAGAGATAACATCAAAAAAGTTGCACAAACCAATAAGCGTTTCACAGACGTGCTCGTACATTATACCTCTAAGGGCAATCGGAAATATCTGCTTCATCTTCATGTGATAGTCATGAGACTTCATCCCACTAAACCGTTTCTTCCTGGTGTCTAGAAATCTGTTTATCTTCCCATGGTAACTAGAACTAACTTTGATTCCGGTAAGGTGCTTGAAGAATTGATTGATCTCCTTCAGACTTAAGGTGAAGCAAGAAGGGGGCAATAATTCTCGTCCTTCTTGTTGAGTTTTCTGCCCCTGTCCCCCGCCTCCGTCTTCGATGCCCCATGTAAATGATTTTTTCATACCCGTCGTCTTTTGTTGACATTAGCTGCTGAGACGTAGTATCATCCATGCACCACGTGCATCCGCAATATCCATGGTACACCTGTCCTGTGACATATCTGTAACCAAGATAGTCGTGCACCATTGTCATTGCATGGCTCTCATATAGAAATACTCGCCTTTACTGGCGTCCAATGTCTTGGCCGGTGTTTTCCATAACGTGTCTAACTCCTCTTGAAGTAGCCCCAGATACAGATTAATATTATCTCCTGATTATCTTGTCCCTTGAATCATCATGCTCATGTGTATGTGCTTTGATTTCATACACAACCAGGGGGAGGTTGTACATCCATACAAACACGGGCCATGTGCTACGATTGGTGTTCTGATTGCCAAATGGATTCATGCCATCGGTACTCGCGCCAAGCACGATGTTCCTTGCAATATCTGCGAAATATCCATATTCCGTGTTGAATGCTCGCCACTGGCTAGCATCTGTGAGGTGTCTCAGCTTCGGATCATCTCCGTCGTCGGGCTTCACCCTCTCCGCATGCCAGCGCATGAGCTTTGCTTCCTTAGGATCTATGAAATAACTCTATAGGCGAGGAGTGATTGGTAAGTACCATACAACTTTCTGAGGATATTTCTTCCCGGCCTCCTTCGTTGATGCATGCATGGTGTCTAATGTGGGGTAGATTAAGAGGGCACACGATCTTGTTGGCCTCATTGACGCTAGTAGGACACATGTTCCCTGAGGGAAGAACTTTATCATGTAGATACTTCACATGCTCATCGAGGCTTGTGTCCATCTATTTGTTTTTGGCCTTCGTCTTTAGAAGTTCGAGCATGAAACTCAAGCGGGTCACCTCAGGATCGCAACCGTCATACAATTGAGTATTCGAGTCTACCTATAGTTGCGCCAACTTGGCCTCCTCTCTTGAAGCGGATTCTTCGCTAGTCATACTCTTCAGAAGCAGGTCTTGAACATGAGGGTCCTACACGATTGAACTTAGTCACGTCGAAGACTGCGGCGTATCCGCCTCTTCTACGTCGTGTCCGGCCTCTTCTCCGCCATGTACGGCCTCTTCTCTGCCGTGTTCGTCCTCTTATCTGCCATGTCCGACCTCTTCTCTACCATGTACGGCCTCTTCTCCTTCACCATGTACAGCGCCCTCAAACTCTTCTTCGGGTCCATCATTGTCGACCATCTCTTCATCTACCCTCATGTCGTTATTGTCTGCCATGTGGACATCCTCATCATCATCTTCAATTATCCACCGAGTATAGCCATCCATGAAACCATACATGAGCAGGTGCGCCTTCAAACAGCAACGGTCAAAGGTGTCCAAAATGGTGCTTAGTTTGCATCTTCTACACGGACATATAACCCCAGTCCGGTTACATGTCGAGCACCACGGATTGCAACCATCTTTCCACCACCCTTCCACTGTCCGTCATGATTGCGTGCGTGGTATAATAAGCAAAAGAATTTTAACCATGCAGGTATATATCAAAGTGATACAAAATTTCGACATGACCTTCCCTAAAAATATGGCATATAGAGTTTGCCCGAAATTCGTCGAAACGGAAATAAATCAACATTTCGGCAAAACATAAGCAACTCATGTCAAGCACGATCCGACAAACACACATAGGCGGTGGCAACTCATGCCACACACACATATTCCCACCATCATAGTGCAAACACACATATTTCCATTAATTCTTGCAAAGCACAACTTTTTATTCACCTTTCGTCCCGAGAAAGGGTTGGGGTCGATCGAGCCAATGTTAACCTATATGGTAGATGGTCGGTACGATGCCGCTATCAAGCTAGCAAGGGATCAAAAGAAGTAGGACAAAGATGCATTGTAGATCTAGTTGGAAGGAGATGATCTACCTAACTAGCTAGTGGAGAGGGAGGGAAAGCTAGCTAGTGAGACAAAAGGCAAGAGTGAGACCGGAAGAGTGAAGGACCGAGAGACAAATAAATTCAAGTGAGGGAAAAGAAGCCATTAATGGAGCTCATTAATGGAGGAGATGGTGGATGGGGGCATTAATGGGGAGAGAAGAGAGGTACGAAAATGAAGAACTAAGTGAGGGGGGTAGAGGAGGCAGAGGGGAGGGGGAGTGTGGGAAGGAAAGGTGGCTTCTACGAGTAGCAGTAGCGCTGGAGAACAAACGCGCTACTACTAAGCGTCATAGCAGCAGCGCTGGTCTGAGCACCGGCGCTGCTGCTAATCGGGGCCCATCTGCTGGCAATGTACAGCCGTAGCGGTAGTGGTGGACCACCGACACGTGCTACTACTATGGAATTAGTAGTAGCGCCGGTTTTGGACAGCCGCTACCACTACACGTAGGCACTCGCGGTGGTGACGGCACCACTTTGCAGTAGCTCTGGTGTGGTAGCCTGCGCTACTGCTACTTTTCGACTTGTAGTGTTGGTCGGTTGCCCGCGCTACTACTACATAGCAATAGCGTTTTGCCTCTTTCCAGCGCTACTACTAAAATCCTATCTACATGCTTTCTCCTAGTAGTGTTAGCTTCGACAACGTGCTTTCCGTGTGCCGCTTGCAGGTTGAACCGAAAGATTTAGTTCAGGATTTGGGAGTATGGCTGCGCCGAATTTGTCGCACTACTTTAAATAAAATATGTATGAAATCGTACGATTGTATTTTGAGATGTTTGCATGCACTTTAATATATTTACAATAAGATTGTATAATTTTACTTGAAGTTTTTCACACATTTCTAGTTTGGTAGCGTTGTTTGGTAGCACTGTTTTTACTATCCAGCCCGCCCAACATTTTTTTGGTAGCTCCGACATTGTTTGACAACACATCGAAATATTAGGACATCAAGATTAGGAAATAGGTTTAATATATTACATAGATAGATAGAGGGTCCCATAGATATCCCTTGATATATAGGGAAAATGCACATTACATAACTAGAAATTAATGTTAGGGCTTAAAGTAGTGCCCTTACAAATAACTTAGAACAGCCTGGCCCCTCCACAACCAAGGTCACTCCTCGTCCTTGGTGTTATAGGGGAGAATGTGCATCATGTTGGTGAAGATGTTGTGGGTGGTGAAGGCGATGAACTCGCACCCACATCAAAAGACTTTGTTGAGGAGGAAGTGGGCGTCGAAGCGGTCGGTGAAGCAAGCAGTGAGGCCAATCACAACGTCTCCCATGGTAGGAACCTCTTCCATGTGGAACATCATAGGAGAGTCGCGTGGTAGGTGCCAGTAGCCGGCAATGAGGAAGAAGTTTGCTAGCTCTCTCGAGCCCCTCCACCTTGAGATTGCCCACAAGCGTAGGGTGTCCTCCACGATTAACTCAGTGGGGTACCGCATCTCCAGCATGATGAACGAGAGACGGTAGGTTGGACCGTAGAACTGCATCTTGTCTTGGATGGTAGGTTGGTGAAGATGGACGAGATCAAGTTGAGATGAAGACGTGGACGGGAGGTGTTTAAATAGTCGTGATGCGACACGCCCATTCAAATGCATTCCGCGGTGCGACGCATCCTTTTGAATGCGCTCTGCGGTGCAACACATCCTTCTAAATGTGTTCATCGAAGCCTCCACATTGAAACGAGGTGTGACGATCGGTAAAGCTGTGTCCTGATGGTTCACTAATTGCCCTCATGCAAAGAAGTTGTGTGGTGGCGCACATGCATGGGCAGGCTGCGTCGGGTGGTTGTGCACATGCATGGCAGGCTGAGATGTCGGCATGTCTATGACGGCCCATCGGTCTGATGAGCATCCCGCCCCGATTGAATGCATTTCAGAAAAGACGTCAAGCACGCGGCCCATGTCCACTATCGTGTGTCCCTATTTCCCCGTTTTCAGGTGGGCCACTCATGTTTGTAGCTAAGTTTAGGGTTAACCATGGCATAGTTTTTCCAAACGATCCAATATTGGGCATGGACCCTATATTTGCACACTAGATGACAAGTTTTTTTAGCTCATTTAGATAAGTTCGAAAGAAGTGCTTAGAAATAGGGCTTTTTACCCTAGCTTTGGAGCTCATTTGGAGTTCATGAATATGAGTTTTACTTCACAAAAGTGCTCAGATTGATCGCCTAACGTACATAAAACTTGAGAATGCACTGAAATATCAATATCTATACAAGTGTAAATTTCAAATGTTCCTCAATTTGAAATTCGGCTCAAATTTGAAATTTGTCTCAAATTTGGATCATGTCACATAGTTATCAAAGTACACCACACATGAAAGTACAAATAGCATTACATCACACAAAATAAGACTCTTAGACTAATAGTTTTCACTTCTTCTTACGACGGCTTGCTTTTGATTTCACAACACAAAGCTCACTAATGGTCTTAGTTTTCTTCACCAAATTAGCTTCAGTTTGTAATGTTTCAGCAACCAGGAGCTGGCCTGCACACTTCTTCGTGACATACAAAGCATTTCATTTGGTTAGTAATATAAAATAACAGCCAGATAAAAAACATCACATACATGAACAAACTTTGGCCTTTCAGGAGTGTAACAGGATTTTGGATATCCTTTTTTGTGCCCAAGCTCCTGGCACAGCTTGCATCTATTTTTGTTATCCTTCTGTGACCTCTTGGGCTTTGAATCTTTACCCCCCTTCTTACTACTCTCAAATTTCTCAAACGATCCCTTGAATGTACTCTCCTTAGGCATGTCAGCCTTTCTTTTCATTAAGGGAGGACACGTGGAAAACTCGATTCCACTTCAAGCCACTCCGATTGATCTGTAAGCTAGAATTGGAGTTGCATATGCAGCCTTGAATATTGCTACTAAGTAATATTCATGGAAATATTGGTGCATGTTTATATTCGGGCGGGAGGCCAAGAGAAGCATGGCATGCTCACATGGTTTCCCAGTGTGTTTCCACTCGAGGCAAGTGCAATCATGTATTTCAGTGTTAACAGCATGTCGCTTCCCAGTCTTGGTATCTCTAAGTTCAGCACCACACATTGTATATTTTTCAATAGAAAAAGTGTTACATTTCTTCTTCTGTTGACCACATGTTGTGACACTACATGTAGCTTATCCCCTGTAGAAAATCAACAATCCTTCTCAATTCCCACAAACGTATGATCATGATCCTTATCTGGTCAACCAAGTCATGTACAGGCAAGTTTACAAATGGCTTCACCTTGTTGTTAAAACACTCTACCAAGTTGTTGTTGATATAATCACACTTGATGGCGGTGCTAAATCCTGACGTATACCATAATAGAGAATGGTAGGTATTCATCCATGGACTAAACTAAGTACATGCTACCATTATTTTACCAAGATGATATGAATATGTCTGATTAGTATAAGATCATGCTGCTGGCCATGTGTGCTCAAATTCCTCCCCATTGAATTCTTTGATCAAATTCATCCACATATGGCCGAAGCACTCCCTCTGCTCAGCATGGGAAAAACATTCTTGACTGTAGTTTCTAGATCTTTACATGCATCTATGTGGAATACCAAAGGTGGCACTGTCCCTATGCATCTTTTCAGATGCATCATGAACCATGTCCATGAAACCTCTGTCCCTGACTGAAACAAACCAATAGCAACACGGAACATCCAACTGTGCCCATCTAGAGCATTGCATGCTGCCAATTGGCCATTCCAATTCCCAGTCAAAGAAGAAGAGCATATGATCAAATATGGACGGCACCCTGCTTTGAAGCCATCAATGCAAGGCTTTCAATCCATAAAGAACTTAGATAAAACAATTTTTCCATCCTTTGTTACCTCAGAATCTATCTCAACAACACTGCCAAGTGACCTCTTCTCCACCTCTAATTTGAAGTTATAAAGCATCCTCGAGGTATTTTACCAATCACCATATAATTGTTTCATTACCCTCTATTTTGACTTCCACATTGTGGTATATTTCAGCTTAATGGGGTACCGATTTTCTAGGTCTACTGGAAGTTTATTTGCAGTAGTGTTTGGTATCTTGGCTAAAATAGGAGTAATCTTTTCTACAACCCAAATGTGTGATGTCATCGTTAATACTCTTTGTGAACTTCTAATACAAGTATGTTGATGTGAGATTTGATTAACCATGATGCTAGTGCCATCAGATTGGTGTCTAGCGGATATGTACCACTTGCAAGGCTTGGAGTTTTCATCAAAACCCGCGTCGCATAAAACTTCTTTCTATCGTTCCACTTAGTATTGAAATCAAACTCATGCTTGATAGTATAAGTCTTGAAACACATTCTAAACTCATCAATGTTTGGCCAAAACGACCCCACTTCAATAACAGGGTTTTCTTTGTCATAGACATTCACTAGCTCATCATAGTGTGCATCATCAACACCATCAACACCATCTTCCATCAACTGTCCGTCCACATCTTTAGATGAATCTCTGTTAGCATCAGCACACAAACTATATTCACCCCCTCCTCCTTATCTCTATCATCTACTGGAATGCCAATAAAATTTGCCATCTTAGTGTAGGCCATTGGTGAAGTGAACAAATTTGTAGGGTCATCTAATTCTATCGAATTACAATCAATGGAAGCATCCCTTGAAGCATCATTCCCCTTGTTTGTCAGCGTCGACTCCATCTCTTTCATCCCACTAGCGCCCCCACACAATCTGGACTCCAAATCTGCCGAAAAACAGAGGCGACACGGTCAGATCTAAATTGACACGGAGTAGGGTTTAGAATTCACTCACCTCACCCACGTCATAGCCGAGAACGATAGCTCTGCCACCCGCAGTCCGTCACAGAAAATGAAGAGGGAAGCAGGGAGGGTTTAGTTCGGCACGGAGCAAGTCTCACTTGATGCACCGCCAAATTAATTTGGACCCACCTGCCTTAAAATAAAGCTCATTCCGTTGACGGCTGTTTTATCGCCCGGTCGGACCTTGGTTATTTCTTCCTTAAAATGTGTTGGAAATATGCCCTAGAGGCAATAAATAAAGTGTTTATTATTGTATTTCTTTGTTCATGATAATTGTTTATTATCCATGCTATAATTGTATTATTTGGAAACATGGATACATGTGTCGATACATAGACAAACACAATGTCCCTAGTATGCCTCTAGTGAACTACCTCGTTGATTGAAAGATGGTTAAGGTTTCCTAGCCATGGACATGAGATGTCATTTGATAACGGGATCACATCATTAGGAGAATGATGTGATGGACAAGACCCAAACTACAAACATAGCTTATGATCGTGTCAGTTTATTGCTACTGTTTTCTGCATGTCAAGTATATGTTCCTATGACCATGAGATCATGCAACTCATAGATATCGGAGGAGTACCTTGTGTGTATAAAACATCGCAACATAATTGGGTGACTATAAAGGTGCTCTACAGGTGTCTCCGAGGGTGTCTGTTGAGTTGGCATGGATCAAGACTGGGATTTGTTACTCCGTGTGACGGAGAGGTATCTCAGGGCCCACTCGGTAATACAACATCACAATAAGCCTTGCAAGCAATGTGACTAAGTGTTGGTCACGGGATCTTGTATTACGGAACGAGTAAAGAGACTTGCCAGTAACGAGGTTGAACTAGGTATGGAGATACCGATGATCGAATCTCGGGCAAGTAACATACCGAAGAACAAAGGGAACATCATACGGGATTAACTGAATCCTTGACATAGAGGTTCGACCGATAAAGATCTTCGTAGAATATGTAGGAACCAATGTGGACATCCAGGTCCCACCATTGGTTATTGACCATAGAGGTGTCTCGCTCATGTCTACATAGTTCTCGAACCCGCAGGGTCTGCACACTTAAGGTTTGGTGACGTTTCGGTAGTATAGAGTTATGTATGGTGGTGACCGAAGTTTGTTCGGAGTCCCGGATGAGATCCTGGACGTCATGAGAAGCTCCGGAGTGGTCTAGAGGTAAAGATTCATATATAGGAAGTCCTGTTTTGGTTGCCGGAAAAGTTTTGGGCTTATCGGTAGTGTACCGGGAGTGCTGGTAGTGTACCGGGAGACGTTCGGGAGGGGTATTTCGACCCAAGAGGCTTCATGGGCTGTGGGAGAGTGAATATCAGCCCTTAGTGGGCTGGTGGAAACTCCCACACAAGGCCCATGTGGCTGGAGAAGAAAACCCAAAAGGAAAAAGGTGAAAAAAGGTAAAAAGAAAAAAAAAGGATGAATCCTAATCCTACTAGGAGTGGAGGAGGTGGACTCCTCGTCTCCTAGTTCGGCCGAAGCCTAGGAGGCTTGGAGGCCAAGCTTCCTCCTCTCCTCCTCTCCTCCTATATATACTGGTGGTATTGAGGGTTTTTGCACTAGATTTTTAGCCACGTGCTACCCGTTCCTCCAGTGCATAGTTTCTCCTCTAGATCGGTTTTCTGTAGTGCTTAGGCGAAGCCCTGCCGGAATTGCTCCACCACCATCGCCGGAGCACCGTCAGGCTGCCGGAGAACTCTTCTTCCTCTCCACTCCTTCTTTCTGGATCAAGACGGTGGAGATCGTCATCAAGTTGTACGTGTGCTGAACGCGGAGGTGCCGTCCGTTCGGTGCTAGATCGGAAGGATCGTGATCAAGTTCGAGACGGATCGTGATCAAGTTCGTGGGACGGATCGTGATCGGATCATGGGACGGATCGTGATTGGATCGCGGGACGGATCGTGATTGGATCACGGGACGCACGGCGATTTGGATCACGAAGACGTTCGACTACACCAACCACATTTCTTAACGCTTCCCACTTAGCGATCTACAAGGTTATGTAGATCCACTCTCCCTCTCGTAGATGCTCATCACCATGGATAGATCTTCGTGTGCATAGTAAAATTTTTTTTTCACATGCAACGTTCCCCAACAAAATGTTGCACAACAACATTTTATATTAGCAACTATGTTGTCGTCCTTCCATTACGCGTTTAAAAACATCGCACGGGAGGAGTGTTTCCCCACATGTCAGGATGTCAGGTCGGCCCACTAGTCAGGAGGTAACAGTCAAAGGCTTTGACTGGGCGGTGGCGCTCCGTTTGGCCTTTTGTGAGTAGGTGGTAGAGGGGGTTGCAAAAGTGAGCAAAGTTAGTTGGCTTGGGCAAAACTGAGCACAACTAGGAACCAGGGGCACGAAAATAGAAATCCCTAGAAAAATGGAAAAGCTTTGTTTACACATGAATCAAGAATTTGCATTCATTATTTTTTAGTGATAACATATAAAACACATCACAGATCAAAGTTCAGGCCAAAACTAAACTATTTGAAAACCATTAGATGTATTTCAGAGAGAAAAATCACGTGGAAAATAATAATTTTCATAATTTTAAAATTCCTAAAAGTGTTAAACAACTAAACTTTGTGGGCTACCGGGTCAAAAGTAGATTTCACACTCATATTTCTGAACGTGGATTCCCCGGAAAACAAATTTGTGAATTTAGGTTCCTCTTCAGTAGAATAAGTTTATAAGAGACATTCAGTATGCTCCTGTTGAGGTTAAGGGCATAATATACCTGAATAGACAATAGCTTTGAGCAGCCATTTTAAAGAATAGTCTAGAGTAGCTTGGTGTGGTACACAATTATATGTTCTTAAATTAATTGATGGAATTGTATGGCTTTATCTGCAAAACTATAGACCGAATCCTTAATAACACTATGCTCCCTAGTTTTAAAGAGTCCACATTTAATTGAGGTCTCCAATTGGGTCATCCAATTTTGACCCAGTTAACAATTTCTCAAAACTCTCTCATTCAATTTATTTAGAACTCTGATAAGTACTAGATCTGTGGTGCTAAGTGACTTGGACCACACGCCCCCATCACCACGGGTCGCTGCGTCTATGCATGCATGCAAAGATGATGAAACTGATGATGTCAACATGAATCTTTTGAGTTTCTAGTTTTTAAAATGTGTTAACTCTTAAATGAAAAATCTGAATGAAAAATATTTTTCACCATTAAATTTGTCGCAGTGAGATCTTCGAAACTAGATCTCACACCTATATGTTTCGAAGACTATTTTTTGGTTAAAAGTTGTCATATCTATTACACATAAATTGGCGTGGTGTTTACACTCAAGTTCTCATGATATTTTAGCTACTTTTTCTTCTACATTTAAAGTAAATTTCGACATGTTATAAAAAAATAAATTAAGAAACTAAACTTGCCATAGAGAATTACTAAAAAATTCCACGATCCATGAAATAATTTTGACATGGTTCAAAATTCAAAAGAAATTCGTCGTCAATTACTTTCAAAATGCATGGTCAATGACTCAAATTTGCCATAAACCATAAACTAAAAATGCCATGGTGAATTACTTAAATGTTTCATGATACATGCACTAAAATTTGCCATGGTTCAATAATTTTTATGGTTAAAATACTAGAATTGCCATGGTCAAAATACTAAATTGCCATGGTCAAAATACTAAAATTGCCATGATCTATAAACTAAAATTGTCATGATATATAAACTAAAATTTTCCATTTTGAATTAATAAAAACTGTCATGATTCATGAATTAAATTTTCCGTGGTTACAGAAGATGTAAATCTGTCATTACAGAACAAATAGTTCACTTACAGAAGAAACATCTTATGAGTTGCCGTGGCTAAAGAATCTGTCATTACAGAAGAAACAATTCACTTGCTTCAGAGGAGGCAACCGATATTATACTACTAAAATACCAGTTAAAGTTCAAAAGCTTAGCCTTCGTTATACTTCTGTTTTTTAGGGATGAATAGAACAACCTGATAGGTCACTTTACTCATTTACTTTCAACATGCATATGAGATGGCTGACGGAAATACTATTTTAGCTGAGCCAAAAGGTATGTAGAAACTGATCAATTGGTTCCAAATCTACTGTATAATACAGATAAAACATGATGTAAATAAGTTAATGTGCACCTCATCTCTGGTTATCTTGTTAGTAGAAATATAGGAGTATTCATGTTGGTTATATATTTTAGAATTTTTGTCTCGATGCTATGTTCTCATTTTGATCGTAATAATTCGTGCCTCATGAACGTGACGACCAGGTTCTCTGAGCCACGATCTTTTCTTGGGCATGGTCAAAATTTTAAGCTCAAGGGAGTTGATTAGTACATTTTGCATCACTTTTCACCCCTTGTTTTCGTATCATAGTCATAAGATTCTTAGAACTTTATCGTGTTGGCACTACATTTTTGCATGTTTTTGCTAGAGTCCCAAAGGATTGGAAGATTTGAATCATTAATTGGAAATCACCTATTTCTGGATGAAAATCATGATAATTGACATCATAATAATCTACCATACGAAGAGGTGATCAAGTGGGAAGAAAACCAGATGCGTGGGGCTTACAACGAGAGAAGACAGTGTGTGGTACGAATGATCGCACTCATATCATTGGTCGTAGGGTACAAAGCGCCTTCCCTGGTCACCTATTTTTCAGCTCCGTGTGGTCGAATCTCACATACTCCGAAAAGAGAGGCACAATCATGACGAGAGTACAAAGCTTACCTCTGGAAGGGATACTGAGGGGGAATCGCCATAATGGGGGTTCATACTTTTGTTACATAATCATCCACATCCTTGACATCTGGAGGGGGAATCGGCGTAAAGGGGGTTCATACTTGTGACACGCCATCACCTCGATCAAAGAGGCTATGATATCAACACGCGTCATCACCATCATCATCATCCACATCCTCAACATCAACATCTTCATTCATTTGTTTGTAGTAACCCTAATGGGGGGTTCATACTTGTGTTACATAATCATCCCTTTGTTATTGTCATGAACACCATGGTGGTTTCTATTGTCTCTATCTCTAGGTAGAACCCTAGTTCTCGGGGATATGGAGGAACCCTGGTATGTGTATGAACTAACTGTCGATAAGATGCAATATTCTCTTTATATGTTTGTGTTAACTATTATTCATGATGTTGTGTGAAGTCGACCATAGAGCATTTGCCGGACATGAAGCATGTTACTATCACTGGGAAGCGGAGATGTTGAGATAAAGGTGACAAAAGTTATATCCCTCCTTTGCCAACCTTTGATACCGGGAATAACGGAGACCCTGATGTCTTAACCCTCGTCCATGAAGAGATTCTTAATAATCATTTCTTCCACGACAGTAGGAGGGATGATGATGGTGTGTGTGATACAAAGTCACGGTAGCATGCATGTATCTTTATTTGTCTCGCACACACATTAAACATATAACGTGGATTAGTCATTTGAACCAAGAATTTTGATTCCGCATAACTAAGTAACAAGCAAACTAGTGATGAATCCGGACTCCCTTAGAATGCCTTAGCCCTACTGCATTTTCCATCACTTTCCATTACTCCCTTCTTCTTTAATACTTTTTAGTGTTCTTTAACTCTAGTTAAACACTCTTGCAATGTTTCTCCCTTCACAACATTTTTACTTTGGATCCCAAATAACTTGGAGGACCTTTACAATAAACCTCTATAAGAGGCAAATGTCATTTCCTAAGCTCTTTGCGGGGTCGATACTCTTACTTCAAAATGGGTACAATTGTACCATGTGTACTTTAAGGACATCATGGTGGGCATCTGTCTTACCCAGGGTCAAGGACTGGCACAAAATTATGCGTGTGACCTCCTCCTCATAGGAGGTTAGTGGAACTGGCACAGATATGCAAGATCTACAGACTGATCGTTAAAATCTGGCATGGTCCGCTTGCCTCGAGCGACGAGCGGCATGTGACTCCTGTTGGAAATATGCCCTAGAGGCAATAATAAAATGGTTATTATTGTATTTCCTGGTTCATGACAATTGTCTATTGTTCATGCTATAATTGTGTTAAGTGGAAACCGTAATACATGTGTGAATACATAGACCACAACATGTCCCTAGTGAGCCTCTAGTTGGCTAGCTCGTTGATCAATAGATTGTCATGGTTTCATAACCATGGACATTGGATGTCGTTGATAACGGGATCACATCATTAGGAGAATGATGTGATGGACAAGACCCAATCCTGAGCATAGCACAAGATCGTGTAGTTCGTTTGCTAAAGCTTTTCAATGTCAAGTATCGTTTCCTTAGACCATGAGATTGTGCAACTCCCGGATACCGTAGGAATGCTTTGGGTGTGCCAAACATCACAACGTAACTGGGTGGCTATAAAGGTACACTACGGGTATCTCCGAAAGTGTCTGTTGGGTTGGCACTAATCGAGACTGAGATTTGTCACTCCGTGTGACGGAGAGGTATCTCTGGGCCCACTCGGTAAGACATCATCATAATGAGCTCAATGTGACCAAGGAGTTAGCCACGGGATGATGTGTTACAGAACGAGTAAAGAGACTTGCCGGTAACCATATTGAACAAGGTATAGGGATACCGACGATCGAATCTCGGGCAAGTATCATACCGGTAGACAAAGGGAATTGCATACGGGATTGATTGAATCCCCGACATCGTGGTTCATCCAATGAGATCATCATGGAGCATGTGGGAGCCAACATGGGTATCCAGATCCCTCTGTTGGTTATTGACCAGAGAGGTGTCTCGGTCATGTCTACGTGTCTCCCGAACCCGTAGGGTCTACACACTTAAGGTTCGATGACGCTAGGGTTGTAGGGAAATGGTATACGTGATTACCGAAGGTTGTTCGGAGTCCCGGATGAGATCCCGGATGTCACGAGGAGCTCCGGAATGGTCTGGAGGTAAAGATTGATATATATATAGGAAGTCCAGTTTTGGTCACCGGAAAGTTTTCGGGCTAATTGGTAGTGTATCGGGAGTGCCGGGAGGGTGCCGAAGGACCCCCGGGAGGGGTGTGACGACCAAAGGACTTCGTGGGCCCTTAGAGGAGGTTTACCATCCCTTATTGGGCTGGCCAAGACCTTCCGGAAGGGCCCATGCGGCTAGGGATAAGTGATAAGGCTGAAAAGGATTCAAAAGGAAGAGATCCACCTCCCTTGTGGGAGGTGGACTCCTCCCTAGGTTCGGCCGAACCTCTCCTACTTGGAGGAGGGGCCAAGGCATCCCTCCCTCTCCCTCCTCCTATATATATCCAAGGTATTGGGGCTGATTTCAGACACGACTTCTCTCTCCTACGGCGCAGCCCTACCTCTCTTCCTCCTCCTCCGCTGTGCTTAGGCAAAGCCCTGCCGGAATACCTTGCTGCTTCATCACCACCATGATGTCGTGCTTCTGTTGGAGCTCTTCCCCAACCTCTCCCTCCTCCTTGCTGGATCAAGGTGCGCGAGACGTCACCGGGCTGTACGTGTGTTGAACGCGGAGGCGCCATTGTTCGGCGCTTAGATCGGAATCCACCGTAATCGCTGCGAGTACGACTCCACCAACCGCGTTCTTGTAACGCTTCCTCTTGGTGATCTTAAAAGGTATGAAGATGCAATCTCTCCCCACTTGTTGCTGGTTTATCCATAGATAGATCTTGGTGATCGTAGGAATTTTTTTGATTTACTACTACGTCTCCCAACAGTGGCATCATGAGCTAGGTCTATGCGTAGAATCTATGCACGAGTATAACACAAAGCAGTTGTGGACGTCGATCTTGTTAATTTGCTTACCACTACTAGTCTTATCTTGATTTGGCGGTATTGTGGGATGAAGCGTCACGGACCAACTTTACATGTACGCTTACGTGAGACTGGTTCCACCGTCTGACATGCACTTGTTGCATAAGGTGGCTAGCGGGTGTCCGTCTCTCCCACCTTAGCCGGATTGGATTCGATGAAAAGGGTCCTTATGAAGGGTAAATAACAATTCACATATCACGTTGTGGTTTTGGCGTAGGTAAAAACGTTCTTGCTAGAAACCTATAGCAGCCACGTAAAAACTTGCAACTACAAATTAGAGGACGTCTAACTTGTTTTTGCAGCATATGCCTTGTGATGTGATATGGCCAAAGGATGTGATGTGATGCATTGTGATGTATGAGATTGATCATGTTCTTGTAATAGGATTCACGACTTGCATGTCGATGAGTATGACAACCGGCAGGAGCCATAGGAGTTGTCTTATTTTATTGTGTGACCTGCGTGTCAATCATAAACGCCATGTAATTACTTTTCTTTATTGCTAAATGTTAGCCATAGTAGTAGAAGTAATAGTTGGCGAGGCAACTTCATGAATACACAATGATGGAGATCATGATGATGGAGATCATGGTGTCATGCCGGTGACAGTAATGATCATGGTGCCCTGAAGATGGAGATCAAAGGAGCAAGATGATATTGGCCATATCATGTCACTATATTGATTGCATGTGATGTTTATCATGTTTACATCTTATTTGCTTAGAACGACGCTAGATAAATAAGATGATCTCTCAATAAAATTTCAAGAAATGTGTTCACCCTAACTGTGCACCGTTGCTAAGGATCATTGTGCCGAAGCACCACGTGATGATCGGGTGTGATAGGTTCTAACGTTCGCATACAACGGGTGTAAGCCAGATTTACACACGCGAAACACTTAGGTTGACTTGACGAGCCTAGCATGTATAGACATGGCCTCGGAACACAGAAGACCGAAAGGTCAAACGTGAGTTGTATAGAAGATATGATCAACGTGGAGATGTTCACCATGGATGACTAGTCCGTCTCACGTGATGATCGGACACGGGCTAGTTGATGTGGATCATGTGTCACTTGGATGACTAGAGAGATGTCTATCTAAGTGGGAGTTCATTAAATAATTTGATTATGTGAACTTAATTATCATGAACTTAGTCTAAAATTGCCATTACAATCTATATTGTAGATCCAATGGCCAACACTAATGTCACCCTCAACTTCAACGTGTTCCTAGAGAAAACCAAGCTGAAAGATGATGGAAGCAACTATGCGGACTGAGTCCGTGGTTTGAGGATCATCCTCATAGCTTCCAAGAGATTGTATGTACTTGATGCACCGCTAGGTGACCCACCCATTTTCCCAGCGAACCAAGACGTTACGAACGCTTGGCAGTCACGCTGCGATGATTACTCCCTTGTTCGGTGTGGCATGCTTTACAGTTTAGAACCGGGGCTCCAAAAGCGTTTTGAGCAACACGGAGCATATGAGATGTTCCGAGCTGAAACTGATTTTACAAGCTCATGCCCGGGTTGAGAGATATGACGTATCCGACAAGTTCTTCAGCTGTAAGATGGAGGAGAATAGTTCTGTCAGTGAGAACATACTCAAAATGTCTGGGTTGCACAACCGCTTGACTCAGCTGGGAGTTAATCTCCCGGGTGACTCGGTCATTGACAGAATCCTCTAGTCGCTTCCACCTAGCTACAAGAGCTTTGTGATGAACTACAACATGCAGGGGATGGAGAAGTCCGTTCCTGAGTTGTACTCGATGCTGAAATCAGCGGAGATCGAGATAAAAAAGGAGCATCAAGTGTTGATGGTGAATAAGACCACTAGTTTCAAGAAAGGCAAGGGTAAGAAGAACTTCAAGAAGGACAGCAAAGCTATTGCCGCGCCCGGTAAGCAAGTTGCCGGGAAGAAGAACAAGCATGGACCCAAGCCTGAAACTGAGTGCTTTTATTGCAAGGGTACCGGTCACTAGAAGCGGAACTGCCCCAAGTACTTAGCAGATAAGAAGGACGACAACATTAAAGGTATATGTGATATACTTGTTATTGATGTGTACCTAACCAGCGCTCGTAGTAGCTCCTGGGTATTTGATACTGGTATAGTTGCTCACATTTGTAACTCCAAGCAGGAGCTGCGGAATAAGCGGAGGCTGGCAAAGGACGGGGTGACGATGCGTGTCGGGTATGGTTCCAAGGTCGATGTGATCGTCGTCGGAACGCTACCTCTACATCTATCTTCGGGATTAGCGTTAAACCTCAACAATTGTTATTTAGTACCAGCTTTGAGCATGAACATTGTATCTGGATCTCGTTTGATGCGAGATGGCTACTCATTTAAATCTGAGAATAATGGTTGTTCTATTTATAGGAGAGAAATGTTTTATGGTCATGCCCCGCTGGTCAATGGTTTATTTTTGATGAATCTCGAACGTGATGTTACACATGTCCATAGTGTGAGTACCAAAAAGTGTAAGGTTGATAACGATAGTCCCACTTACATGTGGCACTGCCGCCTTGGTCATATTGGTGTCAAACGCATGAAGAAGCTCCATGCTAATGGACTTTTGGAGTCTCTTGATTTCGAATCATTTGACACGTGCGAACCATGCCTCATGGGCAAGATGACCAAGACTCCATTCTCCGGAACAATGGAGCGAGCAACTAACTTGTTGGAGATAATACATACCGATGTATGCGGTCCAATGAGCGTCGAAGCTCGCAGTGGCTACCGTTATGTTCTCACCCTCACTGATGACTTGAGCAGATATGGGTATGTCTACATTATGAAACACAAGTCTGAAACCTCTGAAAGGTTCAAGGAATTTTAGAGTGAGGTAGAGAATCAACATGACAGGAAAATAAAGTGCCTACGATCTGATCGTGGCGGAGAATATTTGTGTCACGAGTTTGGCACGCACCTAAGGAAATGTGGAATTGTTTCACAACTCACACCGCCTAGCACACCTCAGCGAAATGGTGTGTCTGAACGTCGTAATCGCACTCTATTGGATATGGTGCGATCTATGATGTCTCTTACCGACTTACCACTAACATTTTGGGGATATGCATTAGAGACTGCCGCATTCACTTTAAATAGGGCACCGTCAAAATCCTTTGAGACGACACAGTATGAATTGTGGTTTGGAAAGAAACCTAAGCTGTCATTTCTAAAAGTTTGAGGATGCGATGCTTATGTGAAGAAACTTCAACCTGAGAAGCTCGAACCCAAAGTGCAAAAGTGCATCTTCATAGGATATCCTAAAGAGACTATTGGGTATACCTTCTACCTCAGATCTGAAGGCAAAGTCTTTGTTGCCAAGAATGGATCCTTTCTCGAGAAAGAATTTCTCTCGAAAGAAGTAAGTGGGAGGAAAATAGAACTTGATGAGGTAATTGTACCTCCACTCGAACCGGAGAGTAGCGTAGCACAGGAAGTTGTTTCTATGGAGCCTACGCCGAATGGAGAGGAAGTTAATGATGATGATCATGAAACTTCAGATCAAGTTACTGTTGAATGTCGAAGGTCCACTAGGACACGTTTCGCACCAGAGTGGTACGACAACCCTGTCCTGGAGATCATGTCGTTGGACAACGGTGAACCTTCGAACTATGAAGAAGCGATGGCGGGCCCGGATTCCAACAAATGGCTTGAGGCCATGAAATCGGAGATAGGATCCATGTATGAGAACAAAGTATGGACTTTGGTGGACTTGCCTGATGATAAGCGAGCCATTGAAAATAAATGGATCTTTAAGAAGAAGACTGACGCGGATGGTAATGTGACCATCTATAAGGCTCGGCTTGTCGCTAAGGGTTATTGACAAGTTCAAGGAGTTGACTACGATGAGACTTTCTCACCTGTAGCGATGCTGAAGTCTGTCCGAATCATGTTAGCAATTGCCGCATTTTATGATTATGAGATCTGGCAAATGGACGTCAAAACGACATTCCTTAATGGCTTCCTGAAGGAAGAACTGTATATGATGCGGCCGGAAGGTTTTGTCGATCCTAAAGATGCTAACAAAGTATGCAAGCTCCAACGCTCCATCTATGGGCTGGTGCAAGCATCTTGGAGTTGGAACATTCGCTTTAATTAGGTGATTAAAGCGTTTGGGTTTGTACAGGTTTATGGAGAACCCTGTATTTACAAGAAAGTGAGTGGGAGCTCTGTAGCATTTCTCGTATTATATGTGGATGACATACTGATAATGGGAAATGGTATAGAACTCTTGGAAAGTGTAAAGGCCTACTTGAATAAGTGTTTTTCAATGAAGGACCATGGAGAAGCTGCTTACATATTAGGTATTAAGATCTATAGAGATAGATCGAGACGCCTCATAGATCTTTCACAAAGCACATACCTTGAAAAGATATTGAAGAAGTTCAATATGGATTAGTCCAAGAAGGGGTTGTTCTGTTGGAAATATGCCCTAGAGGCAACAATAAATTAGTTATTATCATATTTCCTTATTCATGATAATCTTTTATTATCCATGCTATAATTGTATTGATCGGAGACTTAAATGCATGTGTGGATACATAGACAAAACCATGTCCCTAGTATGCCTCTAATAGACTAGCTTGTTGATCAAAAAATGGTTAAGGTTTCCTAGCCATGGACATGAGATGTCATTTGATAACGAGATCACATCATTAGGAGAATGATGTGATGGACAAGACCCAAATTACAAACGTAGCATATGATTGTGTCAGTTTATTGCTGTTGTTTTCCACATGTCAAGTATATGTTCCTATGACCATGAGATCATGCAACTCACTGACACCGGAGGGATGCTTTGTGTGTATCAAACGTTGCAACATAACTGGGTGGCTATAAAGGTGCACTACAGGTATCTCCGAAGGTGTCTGTTGAGTTGGCATGGATCAAGACTGGGATTTGTTACTCCGTGTGACGGAGAGGTATCTCAGGGCCCACTCGGTAATGCAACATCACAACAAGCCTTGCAAGCAATGTGACTAATATGTTAGCCACGGGATCTTGCATTATGGAATGAGTAAAGAGACTTGCCGGTAACGAGGTTGAACTAGGTATGGAGATACCGACGATCGAATCTCGGGCAAGTAACATACCGAAGAACAAAGGGAACGTTATACGGGATTGACTGAATCCTTGACATAGAGGTTCGACCGATGAAGATCTTCGTAGAATATGTAGGAACCAATGTGGACGTCCAGGTCCCTCCATTGGTTATTGTCCGTAGAGGTGTCTCGGTCATGTCTACATAGTTCTCGAACCCGCAGGGTCTGCACACTTAAGGTTCGGTGACGTTTCGGTAGTGTAGAGTTATGTATGGTGGTGACCGAAGATTGTTTGGAGTCCCGGATGAGATCCCGGATGTCACTAGGAGATCCGGAATGGTCCGAAGGTAAATATTCATATATAGGAAGTCCTAGTTTGGTCGCCGGAAAAGTTTCGGACTCATCGGTAGTGTACCGGGAGTGCCGGTAGTGTACCGGGAGACCTCCGGGAGGGATATTTCGACCCAAGAGCCTACATGGGCTGTAGGAGGGTGAATACCAGCCCTTAGTGGGCTGGTGGAAGTACTACACAAAGCCCATGAGGCTGGGAAGAAAATACCAAAAGGAAAAAAAGGTGGAAAAAGGCAAAAAGGGGCTATATAAGGAAGGAGTCCTAATCCTACTTGGAGGAGAAGGAAGAGGACTCCTCCCTCCTTGGTTTGGCCGACCCAAGGGCTGCCTTTTTGGAATCCAAACCTCCTCCTCCTCTCCTCCTATATATACTAGAGGATTTTAGGGTTTTGGCACAAGATTTTCAGCCACGTGCCACCCGTTCCTCTAGTGCATAGCTTCTCCTCTAGATCGGTTTTCTGCAGTGCTTAGGCGAAGCCCAGTCGGAATAGCTCCACCACCATCGCCGGAGTGCCGTCACGCTGTCGGAGAACTCTTCCTCCTATCCACCTCCTCTTGCTGGATCAAGATGGTGGAGATCGTCATCAAGCTGCACGTGTGCTGAACGCGGAGGTGCCGTCCGTTCGTTACTAGATCGGAAGGATCGTGATCAAGGCCACGGGACGTTCGTGATCGGATCGCGGGACGGATCGTGATGAGATGGCGGGACGGTTCGTGATTAGTTCGCGGGATGGTTCGTGATTAGATCGCGGGACGCTCGGCGATTTGGATCGCGAAGAAGTTCGACTACACCAACCATGTTTCTTAACGCTTCCCGCTTAGTGATCTACAAGGGTACGTAGATCTACTCTCCCTCTCGTAGATACTCATAACCATGGATAGGTTTGCATGTGCGTAGGAATTTTTTTGTTTCCCATGCGACGTTCCCCAACATGTTCCCTGTGCTACAGGGTGTGAGATTGAGTACGACTCAATGCCCGACCACGGCAAAGGATAGAGAAGAGATGAGTGTCATCTCCTATGCTTTAGCCATAGGCTCTATTATGTATGCCATGTTGTGTACCAGACCTAATGTGAACCTTGCCATAAGTTTGGTAGGGAGGTACCAAAGTGATCCCGGAGAGGACCACTGGACAGCGGTCAAGAATATCCTGAAGTACCTGAAAACGAAGAAAGGACATGTTTCTCGTGTATGGAGGTGCCGAAGAGCTTGTCGTAAAGCGTTACGTCGATGCTAGCTTCAACACAGATCCGGACGACTCCAATTCGCAAACTGGATACGTGTATATTTTGAACGGAGGGGCAGTCAGCTGGTGCAATAGCAAGCAAAGCGTCGTGGCAGCATCTACATGTGAAGTAGAGTACATAGTTGCTTCGGAAGCAGCAAAGGAAGGAGTCTGGATGAAGGAGTTCATCACCGACCTAGGAGTAATGCCAAGTGCGTCGGGCCCGATGACTCTATTCTGTGACAACACTGGTGCTATTGCCCTTGCGAAGGAGCCCAGGTTTCACAAGAAGACAAGACACATCAAGCGCCGCTTCAACTCCGTCCGTGATTACATTCAGGAGGGAGATATAGATATTTGTAAAGTGCATACAGATCTGAATGTTGTAGATCCCTTGACTAAACCTCTCTCACGAGCAAAACATGATCAACACCAGAATGCTATGGGTGTTCGATTCATCACAATGTAACTAGATTATTGACTCTAGTGCAAGTGGGAGACTGTTGGAAACATGCCCTAGAGGCAATAATAGAATGGTTATTATTGTATTTCCTTGTTCATGATAATTGTTTATTGTTCATGCTATAATTGTGTTAACCGGAAACCATAATACATGTGTGAATACATAGACCACAACATGTCCCTAGTGAGCCTCTAGTTGGCTAGCTCGTTGATTAATAGATGGTCACGGTTTCATAACCATGGACATTGGATGTCATTGATAATGGGATCACATCATTAGGAGAATGATGTGATGGACAAGACCCAATCCTAGGCATAGCACAAGATCGTGTAGTTCGTTTGCTAAAGCTTTTCAATGTCAAGTATCGTTTCCTTAGACCATGAGATTGTGCAACTCACGAATACCGTAGGAATGCTTTGGTTGTGCCAAACATTACAACATAACTGGTTGGCTATAAATGTACACTACGGGTATCTCCGAAAGTGTCTGTTGGATTGGCACGAATCGAGACTGGGATTTCTCACTCCGTGTGACAGAGAGGTATCTCTAGGCCCACTCGGTAAGACATCATCATAATGAGCTCAATGTGACTAAGGAGTTAGCCACGGGATGATGTGTTACGGAATGAGTAAAGAAACTTGCCGGTAACGAGATTGAACGAGGTATAGGGATACCGACGATCGAATCTCGGGCAAGTATCATACCGGTAGACAAAGGGAATTGCATACGGGATTGATTGAATCCCCGACATCGTGGTTCATCCGATGAGATCATCGTGGAGCATGTGGGAGCCAACATGGGTATTCAGATCCCGCTGTTGGTTATTGACCGGAGAGGTGTCTCGGTCATGTCTACGTGTCTCCCGAACCCGTAGGGTCTACACACTTAAGGCTCAATGATGCTAGGGTTGTAGGGAAATGGTATACGTGATTACCGAAGGTTGTTTGGAGTCCCGTATGAGATCCTGGATGTCACGAGGAGCTCCGGAATGGTCCAGAGGTAAAGATTGATATATAGGAAGTCCAGTTTTGGTCACCGGAAAGTTTTCAGGCTAATTGGTAGTGTACCGGGAGTGCCGGAGGACCCCCGGGAGGGGTGTGACGACCAAAGGACTTCGTGGGCCCTCAGAGGAGGTTTACCAGCCCTTATTGGGCTGGCCAAGACCTTCCGGAAGGGCCCATGCGGCTAGGGATAAGAGATAAGGCTGAAAAGGATTCAAAAGGAAGAGATCCACCTCCCTTGTGGGAGGTGGACTCCTCCCTAGGTTCGGCCAAACCTCTCCTCCTTGGAGGAGGGGCCAAGGCAGCCCTCCCTCTCCCTCCTCCTATATATATCCAAGGTATTGGGGCTGATTTGAGACACGACTTCTCTCTCCCACGGCGCAGCCCTACCTCTCTTCCTCCTCCTCCGCTGTGCTTAGGCGAATCCCTGCCGAAATACCTTGCTGCTTCACCACCACCATGCCGTCGTGCTGCTGTTGGAGCTCTTCCCCAACCTCTCCCTCCTCCTTGCTGGATCAAGGTGCAGGAGACGTCACCGGGCTATACGTGTGTTGAACGCGGAGGCGCCGTTGTTCGGCGCTTAGATCGGAATCCACCGCGATCTGAATCGCTCTGAGTACGACTCCACCAACCATGTTCTTGTAACACTTCTGCTTAGCGATCTTCAAAGGTATGAAGATGCAATCTCTCCCCACTCGTTGCTGGTTTCTCCATATATAGATATTGGTGATCGTAAGAAATTTTTTGATTTACTACCACGTCTCCCAACAACTCCGACTCTAGGGAGTCTCTGTCTGGGCTCACAGGCATTGGACCACCACCTAGCGCCCGTCGGGAGGAGCAGGGGCCACATGTGATGGATGCCCCATCGTCTCACATGGGAGGTCTCGAATAGCAGTGAGCCGACATGGTCAGTACGGAGCTGGAGCTTCCCTGTTGTACCACCGTGGAGGACGCAGAGCTCGAGCTTCCGCCCCTATCCGTCTGTGATGGGTGGAGGGCTAACTTCTCATCCGACCCTGTCATAAAGGTGTGCCGATCCATGGGATCAGGTTCGTACGAGGATTGGCTACCAGATCCAGCCACACTGGCAACGGACGACAGGGGGAGAGGAGCAAACAGTGAGAAGATTGAAAACGGGGCGAACAAGGATGGTGGGGAGAAGACTGGCTAGGGTTTAATTTGGGACGAGGTTTTGTGGGATCAGGGTAGGCCAGCATGGACCAATTAGACATGGATGCCACGTCTGAGCTGTCCCATATACGCTCAACATATGGGCTGGATATGAGTTGTGTCGTGCAGCCCAGATAGATGGGTTGGGTTTGGGTGTTCGATTAGGTGGCCGGCTTTGGTCCGGGCAGTGTCCGAACTATTTGTGCAAACTCGTATAGGGGGGAAGTGAGGAATCTTGTTGTATATGCTCTTAGTTAATGGAAACCAAGACTGCTGCTTTTCGTCAAAAAGATTTCTTGTCCCTACCTTTTATCGTATCGCCCCGAGTGAAATGTTTCTTCTATATAACAGGGGAAAAGGTGGTAACAAATATTCAACTGAATCTACTGAATCTGATGTTGTGCCTGCTCATCAGAGTTGGAGACGCTTGGTAACCTGCTAGCACTTTGCACTAAACTGTACGGTTCTACTATACTGAAGGGACACCAATAGGAAGATAAACCACCTCTCTCGTCCATTCCATTAGCAAACTACTTGTTTTTCTTACTTCTTAGTGATATTGAGTCCATGTCTATATCTCTCATTCTTATTAAACTAAAGAAACACTACCCTTTCGCATGAATTTTTAGGATTATGAACTAAGCATAACACGTTATCCCTGAACATGTCCACAGAATTTGTAATGCATCCAACTGTTTCAACGCCCTTATAAAGGCACGTATATGTTCCAGTTTGCACCAAGTTGGCTGTGATGACGATCAATAAAGTAGGTAAGAACTGTCAAACACATATGATATGTCACGTTACATATCCTTGAGGCGCACGGGGTGGAGGTTAGAATCACTAGGATGTTAGCTAGATATTCCTTTATCTTTGTAACCTCATATCTCTTATCTCTTGATGTAATCTCCCTGTAATATCTCAACAATGTATGTGCTATCAACAGGGAGGTGCGCTCCTCCCTATAACATGTATGTGTCCCCTCTCATCGAGGGGAGGACGCTTACACCAAATCGCACATGGTAATTAGAGCTACCTCTTCCAAACTCATCTAGCTTTGCAAAAACCTAGTAGTGCTAGCCGCCAATGTCTTCCTCCGGTACCCTCCAATCAAGCCTCCATGGCCAGATCCCGGAGAAGCTCTCCCGCACAAACTATGTGCTATGGCATACTAAGATCACGCCGCAACTAAGGGGAGCTGGCCTCTTCGGCTACGTCGACGGCACCATGCCGGAACCGGCTCGACTCCTCGTCACCAAGGACAAGGATGGGAAGGAGACTTCCGAGCCCAACCCTCTCCACCCCATCTGGGTAAGGGAGGATCAGCAAGTCCTCGGCTACCTGCTCATGAACCTCTCCAAAGAGGTGCTCATCACGGTGACTGCGATCACCACCGCGCACGCACTCTGGGCGGCGCTGGCAGCCATGTTTTCGTCGTAGTCCTTGAGCCACGTCAACAACACCCGCACTGCCCTCATCAATGCGTAGAAGGGCAACCAGTCTGTTGTTTCTTACTTCGCCTCCATGCGCGGCGTTGCCAATGAACTCGCCGCGACCGGCAAGCCGATCCAAGACGACGAGTTGATCTCCTACATCCTTCATGGGCTGGACATGGATTACCAGCCCCTCATCTCTGCTCTTGATGCCCGCGTCACGCCCGTCTCCCTTGATGAGATCTTTGCCATGCTTAGCAACTTCGACCAGCGCGTGGCCCAGTTCCAGCACTCTGGCGGCGGCTTCAAGTCATCTGCGAACGCGGCTACCCGTGGGTGCGGTGGCTATTCCCCCCGTCACTATGGTCCTCCTCATCCCAAGGGCAAGCAAGGCGGCCATGGCAACTCCAATGGATTCGGCCCCCGCACCGGCCGCCCCAACTCCACCAACACTCGGGGGCGTCGCGGTGGCCCTAGCAAATCTTGCCCCGATGTTGTCCGCTGCCAAATCTGCAGGAAGCCTGGCCACACCTCCAAGGACAGTTGGTATCATTTCGACGAAGACGATGCCTCTTCTGACGATGGTGACAAAGTTGTTGCCGTGGCGGACGGATCCTATGGTGTCGATACCAACCGGTATCTTGACAGTGGTGCCACCAATCATCTCATGGGCGAACTCGAGAAGGTCACTCTTCAGGAGAAATACCATGGGAAGGATCAGATCCACACCGCTAATGGTGCAGGTATGAGGATACGTCACATAGGCCATTCTATTATACGTACCCCTTCCCGCAAAATTCATCTTCGTAAAATTTTGCATGTACCTAGTGCCAACAAAAATCTTCTCTCTGTTCATCGTATTACCCTTGATAATCATGTTTACATTGAGTTCCATCCTTTTTTCTTTTTGATTAAAGATCAAGCCACGAGGAAAGTGCTCTATCGAGTTAGATGTGTTCGAGGGCTTTACCCGTTAATTCCGGAGTTTAGAAGATTCAATAAATAAGCTTATGGTGCTATCAAGCTCTCGTCCACACGATGGCATGATCGTTTAGGACATGCCTCTTTGTCATTAGTTGAACGTTTGCTTAAGAAAAATAAGCTCCCATTTGTTGGTGAGTGTAATGTTGAAACCATTTGTGACTCCTACCAAAGAGCAAAATGTCATGAGTTACCTTATCCTATTTCTACTAGTGTCTCTACTCAACCACTGCAAGTAATATTTTCTGATGTATGGGGACCTACCCCTAGCTCTATTGGTAGACACACCTACTATGTTGGTTTCATCGATGACTACAGTAAATTTTCTTGGATATACCTTCTTAAAAAAGATCTGAAGTTTTCCAAGTCTTTAAAAACTTCCAAGCTCTTGTTGAGCGCAAGTTTGATCGCAATATTATTGCTGTCCAATTTGACTGGAGAAGGGAATATGAGAAATTAAACTCATTCTTCCAAACACTTGGTATATCTCACCACGTGTCCTGCCCCCATGCTCATCAACAAAACGGGTCTGCTGAACGCAAGAATAGACACATAGTTGAAGTTGGTCTAGCCCTCCTAGCAGGTGCTTCCATGCCACTTCAATTTTGGGATGAAGCTTTTCTCACAGCCGTTCATATCATCAACATGCTACCTAGTCATGTCATAAACAATGAAACTCCCATTGAACGACTTTTTCATACCAAACCAGACTACATGTCCTTACATATCTTTGGTTGTGCTTGTTGGCCCAATCTTCGTCCCTATAACACTAGAAAGCTCATGTTCCGCTCCAAAAAGTGCGTTTTTCTTGGGTATAGTGCTCAACACAAGGGAGTCAAATGCCTTGATATTCCCACCGGTCGTGTTTACATCTCCCGTGATGTTGTATTCGATGAGACACAATTTCCTTTCTCTGATCTGCATCCCAACGTCAGTGCTCTACTTCGCAAACAAATACTTCTCTTGTCACCTAATCTTACTGGTTTTCAAGGGGACGATAACTACAATGTTCCTATATTGACTAACCCTCTCACCAATATGCATGAGTTATGTGATGATACAGGTTCACCTGCAGCAAAAAATGGCAACAAAAACGATGAAGAAATCTGCCCAACAGGGCCATGTTTCATGTGCTCCAGCTCGGGGAGCAAATCGCCTTCGGGATCGGCGCCTGCAGGGCTGACGGACCCATGAGGCGGATCCGCTACGAGATCAGCGCCGACAGAGTGCCCAGGCAGTCCTACCTTGGACTCCGCGCCTCGGGCAGCGTCGGCTGTGCCCGACCAGGCGCCCACAAGTCTGCCTCCGCCTGGTCCCTTAGGTGGGCCATCAACTGCCCGACCGGACTGCTACGAGCGTCGCACCCCCGGTCGGATGGCAGGTGCGGGTCCCACCTCTGGAGCACGGGCCGACCCTGTGACTCGCCACTCGGGATCTTCTGCGGCCCCTCACCAGCCCCATGCCTCGTCATCTGCCACAGATGATCCTACGTCCGAATCCGCGCTAGGGATCGCTGTGGATGCGCCTGCCGCGGCTGCTCCTCCTAAATCTTCCTCGGGATTGGTGCTAGATGTTGCAGGATCTTTTGCGCCATCCCCACGCCGTACACGCCTGCAGCAAGGGGTAATTCAACCTTTAGACTACAAACGTGTCACAAAATATGGCTTGATTTGCTCCATAGGTGAACCCGGTGAACCATACACGCTTGAAGAAGCACTTGGTAATGAACATTGGAAACAAGCTATGCAAGAAGAATATGTTGCCCTCCAGAGAAACAAGACATGGCATTTGGTTCCTCCACCGCAAGGTAAAAACCTTATTGATTGCAAATGGGTCTTTAGAATCAAGAGAAAGTCTGATGGTACCATTGATCGCTACAAGGCAAGACTTGTGGCCAAAGGTTTTAAACAGCGATATGGCATCGATTATGAGGACACTTTCAGCCCTGTTGTCAAAGCAGCCACTATTCGCCTTGTTTTGTCTATTGTTGTTTCCAGGGGCTGGAGTCTTAGACGGCTAGATGTATAGAACGCGTTCCTTCATGGTGTTCTGGAAGAAGAAGTGTACATGAAACAACCTCCTGGGTTTGTAAACAAAACTGCAGCGTCTCATGTGTGTAAACTTGATAAAGCACTGTATGGGCTGAAGCAAGCCCCACGGGCATGGTACTCCGTCTCGGTAAAAAATGCAAGCACTTGGTTTTGTTCCTTCTAAGTCTGACACCTCACTATTCATTTACCACAAATGCAACACACATATATTTGTTCTTATATATGTTGATGACATCATTGTTACAAGTTCATCTGATGAGGCCATCTCAGGACTTCTGAAGGATCTTAGTGCAGAGTTTGCTCTTAAGGACCTTGGACAATTGCATTACTTCCTAGGGATTGAAGTGAAGAAACATGAGCATGGACTTCATCTCTCTCGGGAAAAATATGCAACAGATCTGGTGAAAAAGGCTGGCTTACAAGGTTGTAAACCCTCACCTACTCCATTATCCAGTTCTAAATAATTGTCTCTTCTAGAGGGACAACCCTTGAGTCTAGATGACAGCACAAAATACAGAAGTCTAGTAGGAGCACTACAATATTTGACCCTTACAAGACCTGATATTTCGTTTGTTGTTAACAAAGTTTGTCAGTTTCTTCATGCACCCACCTCAGTTCATTGGACTGTTGCAAAACGTATAGTCAGATATGTCAAAAACACTCTTAACATTGGTCTGAATTTCAGCAAGTCATCATCCACACTTCTTAGTGCCTTCTCAGACTCTGATTGGGCAGGCTGCCTTGATGACAAGCGTTCAACTGGTGGCTTTGCTGTGTTTTTTGGTCCCAACCCGATTTCGTGGTGTGCAAGGAAACAGGCCATGGTCTTCAGATCCAGCACAGAAGCAGAATACAAAGCATTAGCAAATGCTACAGCTGAAATTATATGGGTACAGTCCATGTTGAAAGGACTTGGTGTCAAAAGCACTCAGGCTCCATGTTTATGGTGTGATAACTTGGGTGCTACATATTTGTCTGTCAATCCAGTCTTTCATGCTAGGACCAAGCATATTGAAATTGATTTTCACTTTGTCCGTGAAAGAGTGGCTCAGAAACAACTTGACATTCGTTCTGTGCATTCCAAAGATCAAATTGCAGATGGATTCACCAAACCCGTTCCAACAAGAAGCTTTGAAGACTTTAAGCATAATCTCAACTTAATGAAGTTGTGATTAAGGGGGGTGTCAAACACATATGATATGTCATGTTACATATCCTTAAGGCGCACGGTGTGGAGGTTAGAATCGCTATGATGTTAGCTAGATATTCCTTTATCTTTGTAACCTCCTATCTCTTATCTCTTGATGTAGTCTCCCTGTAATATCTCAAGAATGTATGCGCCGTCAACAGGGAGGTGCGCCCCTGCCTATAACATGCACGCGTCCCCTCTCATCGAGAGCAAGACGCTTCCACCAAATCGCACAAGAACAAGAAAGTCAATAGTTCATGTAACTATGTATGTTCAACTGTTTCCTGCACCGATGCACCGATAAACTTGGAAAAGTTGCAAAGTTTGGACACCTCCTATTTATCATTACAGTTATTATGTCCATACTTCATAATCCTCTCTGTATGAAAACAAAGAACACGTGCCACGAGACATATGTAATTAACGAACATGTTGAACGGTGAAAATCGTTTTGTGTCAACGCATGATTAATTCCTGGCCTCCTTTAATCAATAGTTTGAACGCTGGCATGTTTAGGAGAAACTTGGAATTGCAATCATAAAGTCATTCCCGTTTCATAGTTTTTGAGAGATCCCTGAGCTGGACTATATTAAATTTCTAAGAGGAATACAGCTACACGATCAGATGTGAACTAAACCAGGCTTGTTGACTGTTTCTTGTCTCTCCTTTCCCTCGCAATTTAGCTTCTGTTCTATGCGGTCACCGGTCGTATCTTAGTTGTAAGTAAATATTCTTTTGAGTTTATAGCCTGCTTGAAGCAATCAGAGCCTATCACCATAGAATTAATTTGCAGATAGACATGAATTTTACCGGGTCCTATTTGGTATACTGGTCATGTTTCCGCGAACGGGTTGGTGCATCTAATTCCTATAGGTTTATCTTACCAACACCCAACCACACACATATTATCTGACCTGTGTTTGATTTGACCCAAGATACCATCATTGGAAAAGTTGGTGAACATGAGTACTAGCCATCAACATGCATGGAAGAATATCAGGGAGAATAAGAAACCGAGTCCATCTCAGATTGATGTCTTATTTATTTTGGATAAATTGACCTTATCCTGGTATGTAGATTCAAAGGAGGACAAAATGACCTTATTCTGGTATCCACGAGTCGACACGGTGTTCACCAGTAACTTCAGCTGACAGAAACCATGCACCACACGCTTTCAATCAGTCACCTACTTATGCTTGAATTTCTTTCCACGGAGTACTCCTCATACATATTTGTCAATTGAGTTTTGAAGGAAGAGATGGAATCCGTAATATTCAGTTCTTGCAGCTTGCACAGCATAATTTTCGTCAGATAAGAAACCAGGAAAAGAATATAAAGCACATTTGCGGTCAACCTACTTCTAATTTTCTCCAGATTGTTTGACGAATCGTCTCAATCTAAACCTGTCTCTTTCACAAAGGAAGAAAAAAAATCATTCTGCATGAAAAGGAACACGTGCTACTAAAGGAAGCAGTGCGTTGAACAGGGAAATCTTTGCTGTCAACATATGGTGCCTGGGTTTTCTTTCTTGTAACCAATGCGTTGTGAACTGTGGTTGCTTTCAGACTCAAGATATTGACGCCATGCAGTCAAATTTGCTCTTAGTGCATTTCAGACTCGCGTGTGTAGAGCAACTAAGGATCAAACTAGGTTTAAAATTCGATATGAAACTGGCCCAGTCATAAACAGACAACACACTTTCCATTCCAAGACTTCAGAGTTTAGAACAAGGAACAAACCACAAATCAAAAGGACCAAAACTTTAACATTGATATTTGGCCAGGGGCCGCACGAACGCGTACCCCCTTTATCACAAATTATGACGTCCACTCTCCCTGAGATGGTAAGCCGGCACAGCCACAAAGTGCAATGTGGGCCACTAGCCTAGGCCATGACTCTTCATGATCAGCCATAGACCCCGTCCAGGTAAGTAAGTTCGACGGTTGCCCTCTGTCCTGCTTATATAGGTTGCGTTGCCTGTGCTCCCTCCTTGGAAAAGCGATGTGGTACTAAACAAAAAGCAAGTATGCCTTGCCTGGTTTTTTTTTTTTTTTTGAGAAAAGCCTTGCCTGGTGTTTGCTGCGGGTTTCCGGGTTGAGGAGGAATTCGAACAGGAGGCCGTGTATGGGCCTATCGGTACCAACCGGCCCAGATTGGCATTGGAAAAGAATCAGCTAGGTCGATGTCATTGCCTCAAAAAAAAAAAAACTGGGTCGATGTCAAGGTTATTTGGTAGGTGTGTGGATTCTGTCAAAGTGTCAAACGGAGAACGATGACAGGTCAAACTTGTCGCCGAATACCGCCACGTCTGCGTGATCCTCTGTAGATTATTCCCTCCGTTTTTAAATATAAGTCTTTTTAAAAATTTCACTATTGTGCTACATATGGATGTGCATAGACATATTTTAAAGTGTAGATTCACTCATTTTGTTTCGTATATAGTCCCTTATTGAAATGTATAAAAAGACTTATATTTAAGAACGGAGGGAGTATTTCTCTTTCTCATTCAGTTTCCAGGTGAGCTTCAGAACTGTTCCTTCCTTGATTAGGAGGGACGCAAATCGATTACTTTTTCAGTGCTAACGCAGTGAAATCAATCAATGTGGACTGAAGACTGCACCAGTGTATTTGAACGGATTGTCCCTGCTGAACGGTGATCAATGCTCTGCTCTGAAGCCATATGCACCTGGGTTTGCCGTCAGGCTCAGCACCTGCAGCAGCTATCAATCAAGTGTGCGAATTTGTAGGCAAGGAGACGGAAGAACTTTAGCACTTCTTCGCTTCCTTCATCCACGCGCTCTCCTTTTGCCTTCTCCTTCCACTTTACCGAGAGGACTGTCCCCCACATTCAAATTGGCAAGGACTTCCAGGCTGCAAAAACCGTGAGAGAGGTCTGAAGTCTGAACTCCTAAGAACCTCAGTCTAGCGTCAGGACTGGTGCCACCACGCACTGAACTTCTTATCCTCCTCTTTAGTCGTTTCTTGGCAAGGGCAGCGCGTTTTATGTTATCTAATGGAAATAATGTAGTAACAATGTATATTCATTCTAAATCTACTTAATCTGATGGTGTGCACACGTGGTAATTAATCTGCTTGCACTTCCACTACAACGTACTTCTACCATACTGAAACTGTTTGTTCTTCTCACTCTTCTTTGTGATATTCACCATTCTTTTAAACTAAACAAGCACTGTCATTTCTTTTAGCATGCATGGTTAGGATTACGTACTAAACGTAGCGCGTTATTTCTGAAGATGTCCATGGAATATGTACTGCATCCAGCTGTTTCAACGGCCTTGTAAAAGTCACATGTTCGTTCCCCTTTGCATCAAGTTAATTGCATCAAGTTAATTGTGACGACGATCACAAAAGTAGGTAAGAACGGGAAAGTCAATAGTTCATGTACACCTACGTATGCTCTACTGGTTTCCTACAGCGATGGACCGGTCGACAAACGCGGACGTGAGATGGAAAAGTTGCAAAGCTTGGACACCTCATGTTTACCACTACAGTTCTTGTGTCCACCTTCATAATCCTCTGTATGAAAACAAAGAACGCGTGCTACGAGAGACATGTAATGGATGAATGTGTTGAATGATGAAAATTGTTTCGTGTCAACACATGATTAATTCCTGGTCTCCTCTTCTAGTGAACACTTGCATGTTTAGGAGAAACTTGGAATACTGGTCGCACGGTCATTTCCGTTTTGTGGTTGTTGAGAGATCCCAAAGCTGGGATATATTAAAATTTCTAAGAGGAATACAGCTACGCAATGAGATGTGAACTAAGCCAGGTTTGTTGACTGTTTCTTGTCCCTCCCTTCCCTCACAATTCAGCTTCTGTTCTGCGCAGTCATCAGCATCTCCAGTTGTAAGTAATTTTCTTTTGAGTTTGCAACTTGCTTGAAGCAACCAGGGCCAATCATACAATCAATTTGCAGACAGATATGAATTTTACCGAGTCTTTTTGGGTATACTTTATGCAACTACTAAGTCTTGTTTCCGCGAACGGGTAGGTACAACTAATTCCTATATGTTTATCTTACCAAAACCCAACCACACCCATATTATGTGACCTGTTTGATTTTGACCCAAGATAGCATCACTGGAGAAGTTGGTGAAAGGGAGTACTACCATAAACATGCATGAAAGTTTTAAGAATTGTGGAAGCGTCTCTACCCTCTACAGAGGACCGCGTGTGTATATATTGATCAAGGGAGACCCATCTCCCGATAGGTTACATAGATCGGTAGCTAGGCTAACCGAGGAGATACTACAGGGAGGTTTAGAGATAGAGATTACAAGATAGCCTTTAAACTAAACAGGAATATCTCCCTATAACATCCGGTCTAGACTTGACATACAAGTCTAGATATGTTACGTGTTTAACACCTTCCCTTAATCAAAACTTGGCCAAGTTGAGATTACGCTTAAATTCATCAAAAGGTCTAGACAAAGCTTTTGTAAACCCATCAGCAACTTGATCTTTGGAATGAACAAAGCGAATTTCAAGTTCCTTACTTGCAACCCTTTCTCTCACAAAATGATAGTCAATCTCAATATGTTTAGTCCTTGCATTTAAAAACTAGGTTAGCAGATAAGTATGTGGCACCAAGATTATCACACCAAAGACATGGAGTTTGCGTATGAGAAATCCCAAGTTCTCTCGACATAGACTTCACCCAAATAATCTCTGCAGTTGCATTTGCTAGGGCTTTATACTCTGCCTCAGTGCTTGACCTTGAGACTGTAGCCTGTTTTCTGGCACACCAGGAGATTAGGTTAGGACCAAAGAATACTGCAAAACCACTCGTTGATCTCCTGTCATCCAGACATCCTGCCCAATCTGAGTCAGAAAAAGCACTAACCAGAGTAGATGGTGACTTGTTAAAAACCAGACCAACACTCAAGGTATTCTTTACATATCTCAAAATACGCTTAGCAGCAGTCCAATGTGTAGAAGTTGGTGCATGAAGAAATTGACAAACTTTGTTGACAACAAAAGAAATATCAGGCCTGGTAAGGGTCAAATATTGAAGTGCACCTACCAAACTTCTATACTTAGTGCCATGCTCTTGATCTAGAGGAGTACCTTCTGCAAGAGACAATTTTTCTGTGCTGGATAGTGGTGTTGGTGATGGTTTACAGCCCTACAATCCAATTCTATGCAATAGGTCAGTTGCATATTTTTCTTGAGAAAGATGAAGTCCACCTTCCCTGGTGTTCTTAACCTAAATACCAAGAAAAAATGCAAGTCTCCCAGATCCTTGAGGGCAAATTCTGAATTCAGATCTTTCAACAAAGTTGTCACTGCTTCACTGGATGAGCTTGTAACAATAATATCATCAACATATATGAGTACAAATATGGATGTACGTGATTTATTGTAAATAAACAGTGACGTATCAGATTTGGAGGGAACAAAACCAAGTGTCTGTAACTTTGTGCTCAAGCGAGAGTACCATGTCCTAGGAGCCTGCTTTAGTCCATACAGAGATTTATCAAGCCTGCATATATAGGAGGGTTTATTTTTATCTTCAAAGCCAAGAGGTTGCTTCATATACACTTCCTCTTCCAGAACACCATGGAGGAACGCATTCTGCACATCTAGCTGTCTGAGACTCCACCCTCTAGACACGGCAATAGACAATACAAGACGAATAGTAGCAGCTTTGACAACAGGGCTAAAGGTGTCCTCATAATCTATGTCGTACCTCTGCTTAAACCCTTTTGCAACAAGTCTCGCCTTATAGTGATCTATAGATCCATCTGCCTTCTTCTTTATCCTGAACACCCATTTGCAATCAATCAAATTTTTACCTCGATGAGGAGGAACAAGATGCCATGTTCTGTTTTTCTGAAGAGCTTGAAATTCTTCTTCCATTTCCTTTTTCCACCTTGAGTCCTTGCATGCCTCCTGAAACGTACTAGGTTCCCCTGTCGAGCAAGTGAGACCAAATTTAACTTTGTAATTAAAAGGTTGAATTACCCCCGCTTGAAGTCTTGTGCGAGGAGCATGGTCGGATGCAGGGAGCTCAGGCGCAGAAGATTCTGGATCTGGCACAGGAGATTCAGAAGCAGCTCGGCCCACCGGATCGTCTGCGGCTAAGGGAGCCTCAGGAGCAGGTGTAGCAGGCGCAGAAGATCCAGAGGGACTGACCGCCAAATCGATGTTGGATCCCGCACCCGCCTAGTGGATCCGCCTGACATAGGTCCACGGCTCGGCACGAAACCGTGTGGTCGACCAGTCGGGCGTGACGGGGAGTCCACCCGCAGCGTGCCACTGTCGGTCTTGGAGCGGCCAGGCGTGTGGGCCCTGGTCGGGAGACTCCCAGGCTCCCGCTGTTGGGGAACGTAGTAGTAAATCAAAAAAATTCCTACACATCACCAAGATCAATCTATGGAGAAACCAGCAACGAGCAAAGGGGTAGAGCATCTTCGTACCTTTGAAGATCCCTAAGCGAAAGCGTTACTAGAACGCGGTTGATGGAGTCGTACTCATAGCGATTCAGATCACGGTGGATTCCGATCTAAGCACCAAACAACGGTGCCTCCGCGTTCAACACACGTGCAGCCCGATGACGTCTCACGCACCTTGATCCGGCAAGGAGGAGGGAGAGGTTGGGGAAGACAACTCCAACAGCAGCACGACGGCGTGGTGGTGGTGGAGCAACGCGGTACTCCGACAGGGCTTCGCCAAGCACTACGGAGGACGAGGAGGTGGAGAGGTTGTTGGGAGACGTAGTAGTAAATCAAAAAATTCCTACGTCTTCACCAAGATCTATCTATGGAGAAACCAGCAACGAGTGGGAAGAGATTGCATATACATACCTTTGAAGATCGCTAAGCGGAAGCATTACAAGAACGCGGTTGGTGGAGTCGTACTCGTAGCGATTCGGATCGCGGTGGACTCCGATCTTAGCACCGAACAACGGCGCCTCCGCGTTCAACACATGTGCAGCCCGGTGACGTCTCCTACGCCTTGATCTAGCAAGGAGGAAGGAGAGGTTGAGGGAGAGCTCCGGCAGCACGACGGCGTGGTGACGGTGGAGCTGCGTGGTACTCCGGCAGAGCTTCGCTAAGCACTACGGAGGACGAGGAGAGGGAGGAATAGGGCTGCGCCGTGGGAGAGAGAACTCGTGTGTCTGGCAGCCCAAAAACCCTCCACTATATATAGGAGGAGGAGGAGGGAGGGAGCAGCCCTAGGGTTCCCACCCTAGGAGCTGTGGCCGGCCCTAGATGCCATCTGGCCGGCGGCCAGAGAGAGGGAGAGGAGGAGGGCGCAGCCCTAGTGGGCCTTAGGCCCATCTGGGTCTAGGGTTTCCCCTCCCTCCCACCTTCCTGTGCCTTAGGCCAGGGCGGAGGGCGCACCAGCCCACTCTAGGGCTGGTCCCTTCCACTCTCGGCCCACGCATCCCTCTGGGGCTGGTGGCCCCACTTGGTGGACCCCCGGAACCCTTCCGATGGACTCGATACGTTACTGGTAATTCCCGAAACACTTCCGGTGGCCAAATCCTCACTTCCTATATATCATTCTTTACCTCCGGACCATTCCGGAACTCCTTGTGACGTCCGGGATCTCATCCGAGACTCCGAACTACCTTTGGTAACCACATACACTATTTCCCTATAACCCTAGCATCATCGAACCTTAAGTGTCTAGACCCTACGGGTTCGGGAGACACGTAGACACGACCGAGACACCTCTCCGGTCAATAACCAACAGCGGGATCTGGATACCCATGTTGGCTCCCACATGCTCCATGATGATCTCAACGGATGAACCACGATGTCGGGGATTCAAACAATCCCATATACAATTCCCTTTGTCTACCGGTATGATACTTGCCCGAGATTCGATCGTCGGTATCCATATACCTTGTTCAATCTCATTACCGGCAAGTCTCTTTACTCATTCCGCAACACATCATCCCGTGGCTAACTCCTTAGTCACTTTGAGCTCATTATGATGATGTCTTACCGAGTGGGCCCAGAGATACTTCTCCGTCACACGGAGTGACAAATCCCACTCTCGATTCATGCCAACCCAACAGACACTTTCGGAGATACCCGTAATGCACCTTTATAGCCACCCAGTTACGTTGTGACATTTGGCACACCCAAAGCATTCCTATGGTATCCGGGAGTTGCACAATCTCATGGTCTAAGGAAACGATACTTGACATTGGAAAAGCTTTAGCAGACGAACTACATGATCTTGTGCTATGCTTAGGATTGGGTCTTGTCCATCACATCATTCTCCTAATGATGTGATCCCGTTATCAACGACATCCAATGTCCATGGTCATGAAACCGTCACCATCTATTGATCAAGGAGCTAGCCAACTAGAGGCTCACTAGGGACAGGTTGTGGTCTATGTATTCACACATGCATTACGGTTTCCGGTTAACACAATTATAGCATGAATAATAGACAATTATCATGAACAAGGAAATACAATAATAACCATTTTATTATTGCCTCTAGGGAATATTTCCAATAGTATCCCACTTGCACTAGAGTCAATAATCTAGTTACATTGTGATGAATCGAACACCCATAGCATTCTGGTGTTGATCATGTTTTGCTCGTGAGAGAGGTTTAGTCAACGGATCTGCGACATTCAGATCCGTATGCACTTTACAAATATCTATATCTCCCTCCTGGATGTAATCACGGATGGAGTTGAAGCGGCGCTTGATGTGTCTTGTCTTCTTGTGAAACCTGGGCTCCTTCGCAAGGGCAATAGCTCTAGTGTTGTCACAGAATAGAGTCATCGGGCCCGACGTATTGGGAATCACTCCTAGGTCGGTGATGAACTCCTTCATCCAGACTCCTTCCTTTGCTGCTTCCGAAGCTGCTATGTAGTCCACTTCACATGTAGATGCCGCCACGACGCTTTACTTGCTGTTGCACCAGCTGACTGCCCCTCCGTTCAAAATATACATGTATTCGATTTGCGACTTGGAGTCGTCCGGATCTGTGTCGAAGCTAGCATCGACGTAACCCTTTACGACGAGCTCTTCGGCACCTCCATATACAAGAAACATGTCCTTTGTCCTTTTCAGGTACTTTAGGATATTCTTGACCGCTGTCCAGTGTTCCACTCCGGGATCACTTTGGTACCTCCCTACCAAACTTATGGCAAGGTTCACATCAGGTCTGGTACATAGCATGGCATACATAATAGAGCCTATGGCTGGAGCATAGGGCATGACACTCATCTCTTCTCTATCCTTTGTCGTGGTCGGGCATTGAGTCGTACTCAATCTCACACCCTATAACACAGGCAAGAACCCCTTCTTGGACTGATCCATATTGAACTTCTTCAATATCTTGTCAAGGTATGTGCTTTGTGAAACACCTATGAAGCGTCTCGATCTATCTCTATTGATCTTGATGCCTAACATGTAAGCAGCTCCTGCAAGGTCCTTCATTGAAAAACACTTATTCAAGTAGGCCTTTATGCCTTCCAAAAGTTCTATATCATTTCCCATCAACAATATGTCATCCACATATAATATGAGAAATGCTACAGAGCTCCCACTCACTTTCTTGTAAATACAGGGTTCTCCATAAACCTATACAAACCGAAAAGCTTTAATCACCTCATTAAAGTGAATGTTCCAACTCCGAGATGCTTGCACCAGCCCATAGATGGACCGCTGGAGCTTGCATACCTTGTTAGCATCTTTAGGATCGATAAAACCTTTCGGCTGCATCATATATAGTTCTTCCTTAAGGAAGCCATTAAGGAATCCATTTGCCAGATCTCATAATCATAAGATGCGGCAATTGCTAACATGATTCAGACAGACTTCACCATCGCTATGGGTGAGAAAGTCTCATCGTAGTCAACTCATTGAACTTGTTGATAACCCTTAGTGACAAGCCGAGCCTTATAGATGGTCACATTACCATCCGCGTCAGTCTTCTTCTTAAAGATCCATTTATTTTCAATGGCTCGTTTATCATCAGGCAAGTCCACTAAAGTCCACACTTTGTTCTCATACATGGATCCTATCTCGGATTTCATGGCTTCAAGCCATTTGTTGGAATCCGGGAACGCCATCGCTTCTTCATAGTTCGAAGGTTCACCGTTGTCCAACAACATGATCTCTAGGACAGGGTTGCCGTACCACTCTGGTGCGGAACGTGTCCTAGTGGACCTTCGACGTTCAATAGTAACTTGATCTGAAGTTTCATGATCATCATCATTAACTTCCTCTCCAGCCGGTATAGGCTCCACAGAAACAACTTCCTGTGCTATGCTACTATCCGGTTTGAGTGGAGGTACAATTACCTCATAAAGTTCTATTTTCCTCCCACTTACTTCTTTCGAGAGAAACTCTTTCTCGAGAAAGGATCCATTCTTGGCAACAAAGACTTTGCCTTCGGATCTGAGGTAGAAGGTATACCAAATAGTCTCTTTGGGATATCCTATGAAGACGCACTTTTCCGCTTTGGGTTCGAGCTTCTCAGGTTGAAGTTTCTTCACATAAGCATCGCATCCCCAAACTTTTAGAAACAACATCTTAGGTTTCTTTCCAAACCATAATTCATACGATGTCGTCTCAACGGACTTTGAAGGTGCCCTATTTAAAGTGAATGCGGCAGTCTCTAATGCATATCCCCAAAATGATAGCGGTAAGTCGGTAAGAGACATCATAGGTCGCACCATATCCAATAGAGTGTGATTACGACGTTCAAACACACCGTTTCGCTGAGGTGTGCTAGGCGGCATGAGTTGTGAAACAATTCCACATTTCCTTAGGTGTGTGCCAAACTCATGACTTAAATATTCTCCGCCATGATCAGATCGTAGGCACTTTATTTTCCTGTCACGTTGATTCTCTACCTCACTCTGAAATTCCTTGAACGTTTCAAAGGTTTCAGACTTGTGTTTCATTAAGTAGACAAACCCATATCTGCTCAAGTCACCAGTGAGGGTGAGAACATAACAGTAGCCACCGCGAGCCTCAACGCTCATTGGACCGCATACATCGGTATGTATTATCTCCAACAAGTCAGTTGCTCGCTCCATTGTTCCAGAGAACGGAGTCTTGGTGCCCATGAGGCATGCTTCGCACGTGTCAAATTATTCAAAATCAAGAGACTCCAAAACTCCATCGGCATGGAGTTTCTTCATGTGTTTGACACCAATATGACCAAGGCGGCAGAGCCACATGTAAGTGGGACTATCGTTATCAACCTTACATCTTTTGGTACTCACACTATGAATATGTGTAACTTCACGTTTGAGATTCATCAAAAATAAACCATTGACCAGCGGAGCATGACCATAAAACATTTCTCTCATATAAATAGAACAACCATTATTCTCAGATTTAAATGAGTAGCCATCTCGCATCAAGCGAGATCTAGATACAATGTTCATGCTCAAAGCTGGTACTAAATAACAATTATTAAGGTTTAAAACTAATCCCGAAGGTAGATGTAAAGGTAGCATGCCGACGGCAATCACATCGACCTTGGAACCATTCTCAACGCGCATCGTCACCTTGTCCTTTGCCAGCCTTCGCTTATTCTGTAGCTCCTGCTTGCAGTTACAAAAGTGAGCAACTGAACCGGTATCAAATACCCAGGAGGTACTACGAGCGCTGGTTAGGTACACATCAATAACGAGTATATCACATATACCTTTAACGTTACCGTCCTTCTTATCTGCTAAGTACTTGGGGCAGTTCCGCTTCCAGTGACCGGTACCCTTGCAATAAAAGCACTCAGTCTTAGGCTTGGGTCCATTCTTGTTCTTCTTCCCGACAACTTGTTTACCGAGCGCGGCAACAACTTTGCCATCCTTCTTGAAGTTCTTCTTACCCTTGCCTTTCTTGAAACTAGTGGTCTTATTCACCATCAACACTTGATGCTCCTTTTTGATCTCGACCTCCGCTGATTTCAGCATCGAGTACAACTCAGGAATGGACTTCTCCATACCCTGCATGTTGTAGTTCATCACAAAGCTCTTGTAGCTAGGTGGAAGCGACTCGAGGATTCTGTCAATGACCGAGTCATCCAGGAGATTAACTCCCAGCTGAGTCAAGCGGTTGTGCAACCTAGACATTTTGAGTATGTGCTCACTGACAGAACTATTCTCCTCCATCTTACAGCTGAAGAACTTGTCAGAGACGTCATATCTCTCGACCCGGGCATGAGCCTAGAAAACCAATTTCAGCTCTTGGAACATCTCATATGCTTCGTGTTGTTCAAAACGCTTTTGGAGCCCCGATTCTAAACTGTAAAGCATGCCGCACTAAACAAGGGAGTAATCATCACAGCGTGACTGCCAAGCGCTCGTAACGTCTTGGTCCTCTAGGAAAATGGGTGGGTCACCGAGCCGTGCATCAAGGACATACAATCTTTTGGAAGCTATGAGGATGATCCTCAAGCTACGGACCCAATCCGCATAGTTTCCTCCATCAACTATCAGCTTGGTTTTCTCTAGGAACGCGTTGAAGTTGAGGGTGACATTAGCTTTGGCCATTGGATCTACAATATAGATTGTAAAGACAATTTTAGACTAAGTTCATGATAATTAAGTTCACATAATCAATTTATTTAATGAACTCCCACTTAGATAGACAAATCTCTAGTCATCCAAGTGACACATGATCCACGTCAACTAGCCCGTGTCCGATCATCAAGTGAGACGGATTAGTCATCAATGGTGGACATCTCCATGTTGATCGTATCTTCTATACGACTCATGTTCGACCTTTCGGTCTCGCGTGTTCCAAGGCCATGCCTGTACATGTTAGGCTCGTCATGTCAACCTAAGTGTATTGCGTGTGTAAATCTGGCTTACACCCGTTGTATGCGAACGTTAGAACCTATCACACCCGATCATCATGTGGTGCTTCAGAACAACGATCCTTAGCAACGGTGCACAGTTAGGGTGAACACCTTTCTTGAAATTTTATTGAGAGATCATCTTATTTACTGCCGTCGTTCTGAGCAAATAAGATGTAAACATGATAAACATCACATGCAATCAATATAGTGACATGATATGGCCAATATCATCTTGCTCCTTTGATCTCCATCTTCGGGGCACCATGATCATCATTGTCACCGGCACGACACCATGATCTCCATCATTGTGTCTTCATGAAGTTGTCTCGCCAACTATTACTTCTACTACTATGGCTAACATTTAGCAATAAAGAAAAGTAATTACATGGCGTTTATGATTGACACGCAGGTCACACAATAAAATAAGACAACTCCTATGGCTCCTGCCGGTTGTCATACTCATCGACATGCAAGTCGTGAATCCTATTACAAGAACATGATCAATCTCATACATCACAATGCATCATATCACATCCTTTGGCCATATCACATCACAAGGCATATGCTGCAAAAACAAGTTAGACGTCCTCTAATTTGTAGTTGCAAGTTTTTACGTGGCTGCTATAGGTTTCTAGCAAGAACGTTTCTTACCTACGCCAAAACCACAACGTGATATGCCAATTGCTATTTACCCCTCATAAGGACCCTTTTCATCGAATCCAATCCGACTAAGGTGGGAGAGACAGACACCCGCTAGCCACCTTATGCAACAAGTGCATGTCAGGCGGTGGAACCGGTCTCACATAAGCGTACGTGTAAAGTTGCTCCGGGCCGCTTCATCCCATAATATCGCCGAATCAAGATAAGACTACTAGTGGTAAGCAAATTAACAAGATCGACGCCTACAACAACTTTGTGTTCTACTCGTGCATAGATTCTACGCATAGACCTAGCTCATGATGCCACTGTTGGGAGACGTAGTAGTAAATAAAAAAGTTCCTACGTGTTCACCAAGATCTATCTATGGAGAAACCAGTAACGAGTGGGAAGAGATTGCATCTTCATACCTTTGAAGATCGCTAAGCGGAAGCATTACAAGAATGCGGTTGGTGGAGTCGTCCTCGTAGCGATTCGTATCGCGATGGACTCCGATCTTAGCGCCGAACAACGGCGCCTCCATGTTCAACACACGTGCTGCCCGGTGACGTCTCCTACGCCTTGATCTAGAAAGGAGGAAGGAGAGGTTGAGGGAGAGCTCTAGCAGCACGAAGGCATGGTGATGGTGGATCTGCGTGGTGTTGGGAGACGTAGTAGTAAATCAAAATTTTCCTACGTTCACCAAGATCTATCTATGGAGAAACCAGCAACGAGAGGGGAGAGATTGCATCTTCATACCTTTGAAGATCGCTAAGCGGAAGCGTTACAAGAACGCGGTTGATGGAGTCGTACTCGCAGCGATTCAGATCGCGGTAGATCCGATCAAGTGCCGAACGGACGGCACCTCCGCGTTCAACACACGTGCAGCCCGGTGACGTCTCCAACACCTTGATCCAGCAAGGAGGAAGGAGAGGTTGGGGAAGGGCTCCAACAGCAGCACGACGGCGTGGTGGTGGTGGAGTAGCAAGGTATTCCGACAGGGCTTCGCCTAAGCGCTGCGGAGGAGGAAGAAGAGAGGTAGGGCTTCGCCATGAGAGAGAGAGATCAAATCCTGTCTCAAAACATCCAAAACCTCAAGTATATATAGGAGGAGGGACGTGGAGGGCTGGCTTGGCCTCTACTCCAAAGAGGAGATGGCCGGCCGAATTAAAGGGAGAGTCCACCTCCCACAAGGGAGGTGGATCTCCTCCTTTTAAATCCTTTTTGCCTTATCTCCTTATCTCCAGCCACATGGTCCTTTAGCAAAAGTCTTGACCAGCCCAATAAGGGCTGGCACACTTTATATAACAGCCCATGTGGTCCTTTGGTCGTCACACCCCTCCCGGGGGTCCTCCGGCACCCTCCCGGCACTCCCGGTACACTACCGATGAGCCCGAAAACTTTCCGGTGACCAAAACTGGACTTCCTATATATCAATCTTTACCTCCGGACCATTCCGGAGCTCCTCGTGACGTCCGGGATCTCATCCGGGACTCCAAACAACCTTCGGTAATCACGTATACCATTTCCCTATAACCCTAGCGTCATCGAACCTTAAGTGTGTAGACCCTACGGGTTCGGGAGACACGTAGACATGACCGAGACACTTCTCCGGCCAATAACCAACAGCGGGATCTGGATACCCATGTTGGATCCCACGTACTCCACGATGATCTCATCGGATGAACCACGATGTCGGGGATTCAATCAATCCCGTATTCAATTCCCTTTGTCTATCGGTATGATACTTGCCCGAGATTCGATCGTCGGTATCCCCATACCTTGTTCAATCTCGTTACTGGCAAGTCTCTTTACTCGTTCCGTAATACATCATCCTGTGACTAAATCCTTAGTCACATTGAGCTCATAATGATGATGTCTTACCGAGTGGGCCCAGAGATACCTCTCCGTCACACGGAGTGACAAATCCCAGTCTCGATTCGTGTCAACCCAACAGACACTTTCGGAGATACCCGTAGCGTACCTTTATAGCCACCCAGTTACGTTGTGACGTTTGGCACACCCAAAGTATTCCTACGGTATCCGGGAGTTACACAATCTCATGGTCTAAGGAAATGACACTTGACATTGAAAAGCTTTAGCAAACGAACTACACGATCTTTGTGCTATGCTTAGGATTGGGTCTTGTCCATCACATCATTCTCCTAATGATGTGATCCCGTTATCAACGACATCCAATGTCCATGGTCATGAAACCGAGACCATCTATTGATCAACGAGCTAGCCAACTAGAGGCTCACTAGGGACACGTTGTGGTCTATGTATTCACACATGTATTACGGTTTCCGGTTAACACAATTATAGCATGAACAATAGACAATTATCATGAACCATGAAATACAATAATAACCAATTTATTATTGCCTCTAGGGCATATTTCCAACAGTCTCCCACTTGCACTAGAGTGAATAATCTAGTTCACATCACCATGTGATTAACACTTACATCACCATGTGATCATATCATCATGTGATTAACACCGAATAAGTTCTGGGGTTTGTTCATGTTCTGCTCGTGAAAGAGGTTTTTAGTCAGCGGGTCTGCGACATTCAGATCCGTGTGTACCTTTGCAAACTTTCCATTTCATATTTGTAGATACCGCTCCCACGCTCCACTTGGAGCTATTCCAAATGGCTGCTCCACTATACGTAGCCAGATTTCTACTAAGAGTCATCCGGATTGGAGTTAAAGCTTGCATCATCGTAACCCTTTACGATGAACTCTTTATCACCTCCATAATCGAGAAATATTTCCTTAGTTCTCAAGTTACTAAGGATAACTTTGACCGTTGTCCAGTGATCCACTCTTGGATTACTCTTGTACCCCTTGACAGACTCATGGCAAGGCACACACAGGTGCGGTACACAGCATGGCATACTATATAGAGCCTATGGCTAAAGCATAGGAGATGACACTCATCTTTTCTTTATCTTCTGCCGTGGTCAGGTATTGAGTCTTACTCAATTTCACACCTTACAATACAGTCAAGAACTCCTTCTTTGACCCATCTATTTTGAACTCCTTCAAAAACTTGTCAAGGTATGTCTTCGTCGAAAAAACTTATCAAGCGAATTGATCTATCCCTATAGATCTTGATGCTCAATAAAATAGTAGCTTTATCTGGGTCTTCCTTTGAAAAAACTCTTTTCAAACAACCCTTCATGCTCTTCCAGAAATTCTACATCATTTCTGATCAATAATATGTCAACTACATATTCTTATAAGAAATTCTATAGTGCTCCCACTCACTTTCTTGCAAATACAAGTTTCTCATAAACTTTGTATAAACTTAAACACTTTGATCACCTCATCAAAGCATATATTCCAACTCCGACATGCTTGCTCCAGTCCATAGAAGGATCGCTGGAGTTTGCATATTATTAGCATCCTTAGGATTGACAAAACCTTCTGGTTGTATCACATACAACTCTTCCTCACAAAAACCATTACGGAAACCTTGTTTTGTCATCCATCTGCGAGATTTCATAATCGAAAAATGCAGCAACTGCTAACAAAATTTTAATAGACTTTTAGCATCGCTACAGATGAGACAATCTCATTACAGTCAACTCCTTGAACTTGGCGGAAACTTCTTTGCGACAAGTCGAGCTTTATAAACGGTGACATTTCACCATTAGCGTCTATGTTTATCTCAAAGGTCCATTTGTACTCAATGACCCGCCATTCAACAGGCAAGTCTACCAAAGTCCATACTTGGTTTTCATACATGGATCCTTTCTCGGATTTCATGGCTCCTAGCCATTTGTTGGAATCCGGGCCCACCATCGCTTCTCCATAGTTCGTAGGTTCATCGTTGTCCAACAACATGATTTCCAAGACAGGGTTGTCGTACTACTCAGGAGCAGTACGCGTCCTTGTCGACCTACGAGGTTTGATAGTGACTTGATCCGAAGCTTCATGATCATCATCATTAACTTCCTTTTCAACTGAGTAGGCTCTACAGAAACATCTTTCTGTGTTGCGCTATTCTCTGGTTGAAACAAAGGTTCAACAACCTCATCAAGTTCTATCTTCCTCCCACTCAATTCTTTCGAGAGAAACTCTTTCTCAAGAAAGGACCCGTTCTTAGCAACAAACACCTTTTGCTCTTGGATCTGAGATAGAAGGTATACCCAATGTCTCATTAGGGTATTCTATGAAGATGCATTTGTCTGCTTTGGGTTCGAGCTCGCTAGGTGAAAAACCCATTTTCACATAAGCGTCGCAGCCCCAAACATTAAGAAATGACAGCTTAGGCTTCTGTCAAACCATAATTCTCACGGTGTCATCTCAACAGACTTAGATGGTGCCCTATTAAAGTGAATGGATTTGTCTTTAATGCATAACCCCATAACGATAGTGGCAAAATGATAAGAGACATCATAGTACTCACTATATCCAATAGAGCACGACTACGACGTTCGAACACACCATCACACTATGGTGTTCCAGGAGGCGTGAGCTGTGAAACAATTTCCACATTGTCTAAAATTGCATACCAAACTCGTAACTTAGATATTCACCTCCATGATCGTATCATAGACATTTATCTTCTTGTCACGATGATCTTTAACTTCACTCTGAAACTCCTTGAACCTTTCAAACATTTCAGATTCGTGTTTCATTAAGTAAATATCCCCATATTTACTCAAATCATCAGTGAAGGTAAAGAAAAACAACGATATCCACTGTGTGTTTTAACACTCATTGGACCACATACATCAACATGTATTAATTCCAATAAGCCACTAGTCCACTCCATCATACCGGAAGACGGGGTCTGAGTCATCTTGCCAAAAGGGCATGGCTCGCATGTCTCAACCGATTCAAAATCGAGTGAGTCAAAAATCCATCAGCATGGAGTTTCTTTCATGCGATTTATACCAATATGACATTTAGTGGCAGTGCCACAAGTATGTGGTACTATCATTATTAACTTTATATCTTTTGGTACCAACGTTATGAACATGTGTACTACTACGATCATGATTCGATAAACCATTCCGAGTGGGTGTATGACCATTGAAGGCATTATCCATGTAAATAGAATAACCATTATTCTCTAACTTATATGAATAACCGTATTGCACTAATCATGATCTAATCACGTTCATGCTCAACGCAAACACCAGATAACATTTATTTAGGTTTATCACAAATCCCGAAGGTAGAGAGAGCGTGCGATGGTGATCACATCAATCTTGGAAATACTTCCAACACACATCGTCACCTTTCACCTAGCTAGTCTCCGTTTATTCCGTAGCTTTTATTTCGAGTTGCTAACACTTAGTAACCGAACCGGTATCCAATACCCAGGTGCTACTAGGAGTACCAGCAAGGTACACATCACTAACACGTATATCAAATATACTTCCATTGACATTCCCAGCCTTCTTATCTACCAAGCATCTAGGGGTTTTCCGCTTCAGCGAACATTCTCCTCATAACAGAAGCACTTAGTCTCGGGTTCGGGCTCAACCTTGGGTTTCTTCACTAGAGCAACAACTGGCTTGCCATTCCTGAAGTTTTCCGTTCTTGCCCTTGCCCCTTTTGAAACTAGTGGTTTCACTTAACCATCAACACTTGATGCTCCTTCTTGATTTCTACCTTCGTGGTGTCAAACATCACGAACAACTCAGGGATCATCTTATCCATCCCTGGCATGTTATAGTTCATCACGAAGCTCTAGTAGCTTGGTGGCAGTGACTTGGAGAACTGCATTAATCACTATCTCATCTGGAAGATTAACTCCCACTTGATTCAAGTGATTGTAGCACCCAGACAATCTGAGCACACGCTCAGCGATTGAGCTATTCTCCTTTATCTTGTAGACAAAGAATCTTGTTGGAGGTCTCATACCTCTCAACATAGGCACGAGCCTGAGATCACAATCTCAGCTCCTAGAACATCTCATATGTTCCGTGACGTTCAAAACGTTTTGGAGCCTTAATTCTAAGCCGTAATGCATGACGCATTGAACTATCACGTAGTCACCAAAAAGTGCCTGTCATATGTTCACAACATCTACAGACAACGCTTGAGGGAGTGATGCAGTTAGCGGTACATAAAAAACATAAGCTTTCTGTGCAACAATGAGGACAATCCTCAGATCACGGACCCAGTCCGCATTATTGCTACCATCAACTTTCAACTTACTTTTCTCTAGGATTGTATCAATAAAACTGGGGAGCTACAGCGTGAGCTATCTACGACATAATTTGCAAGGACATTTTTAGACTAAGTTCATGATAATTAAGTTCATTTAATCAAATTATTAATGAACTCCCACTTAGATAGACATCTCTCTAGTCTTCCAAGTGATACATGATCCATGTCAACTAGCCCGTGTCCGATCATCACGTGAGACGGACTAGTCATCCATGGTGAACATCTCTATGTTGATCGTATCTTCTATACGACTCATGTTCGACCTTTCGGTCCTCCGTGTTCCGAGGCCATGTCTGTACATGCTAGGCTCGTCAAGTCAACCTAAGTGTTTTGCATGTGTAAATCTGGCTTACACCCGTTGTATGCGAACGTTAGAACCTATCACACCCGATCATCACGTGGTGCTTCGGAACGACGATCCTTAGCAACGGTGCACAGTTAGGGTGAACACCTTTCTTGAAATTTTATTGAGAGATCATCTTATTTACTACCGTCGTTCTATGCAAATAAGATGTAAACATGATAAACATCACATGCAATCAATATAGTGACATGATATGGCCAATATCATCTTGCTCCTTTGATCTCCATCTTCGGGGCACCATGATCATCACTGTCACCGGCACGACACCATGATCTCCATCATCATGATCTCCATCATTGTGTCTTCATGAAGTTGTCTCGCCAAATATTACTTCTACTACTACAGCTAACGTTTAGCAATAAAGTAAAGTAATTACATGGCGTTTATGATTGACACGCAGGTCATACAATAGTATAAGACAACTCCTATGGCTCCTGCCGGTTGTCATAGTCATCGACGTGCAAGTCGTGAACCCTATTACAAGAACATGATCAATCTCATACATCACAATGCATCACATCACATCCTTTTGGCCATATCACATCACACGACATATGCTGCAAAAACAAGTTAGACGTCCTCTAATTTGTAGTTGCAAGTTTTTACGTGGTTGCTATAGGTTTCTAGCAAGAACGTTTCTTACCTACGTCAAAACCACAACGTGATATGCCAATTGCTATTTACCCTTCATAAGGACCCTTTTCATCGAATCCAATCCGACTAAGGTGGGAGAGACAGACACCCGCTAGCCACCTTATGCAACTAGTGCATGTCAGGCGGTGGAACCGGTCTCACGTAAGCGTACGTGTAAGGTTGGTCCGGGCCGCTTCATCCCACAATACCGTCGAATCAAGATAAGACTAGTAACGGCAAGCATATTAACAAAATCGACGCCCACAACTGCTTTGTGTTCTACTCGTGCATAGATTCTACGCATAGACCTAGCTCATGATGCCACTGTTGGGAGACGTAGTAGTAAATCAAAATTTTCCTACGTTCACCAAGATCTATCTATGGAGAAACCAGCAACGAGAGTGGAGAGATTGCATCTTCATACCTTTGAAGATCGCTAAGCGGAAGCGTTACAAGAACGCGGTTGATGGAGTCGTACTCGCAGCGATTCAGATCGCGGTAGATCCGATCAAGTGCCGAACGGACGGCACCTCCGCGTTCAACACACGTGCAGCCCGGTGACGTCTCCAACACCTTGATCCAGCAAGGAGGAAGGAGAGGTTGGGGAAGGGCTCCAACAGCAGCACGACGGCGTGGTGGTGGTGGAGTAGCAAGGTATTCCGACAGGGCTTCGCCTAAGCGCTGCGGAGGAGGAAGAAGAGAGGTAGGGCTTCGCCGTGAGAGAGAGAGATCAAATCCTGTCTCAAAACATCCAAAACCTCAAGTATATATAGGAGGAGGGACGTGGAGGGCTGGCTTGGCCTCTACTCCAAAGAGGAGATGGCCGGCCGAATTAAAGGGAGAGTCCACCTCCCACAAGGGAGGTGGATCTCCTCCTTTTAAATCCTTTTTGCCTTATCTCCTTATCTCCAGCCACATGGTCCTTTAGCAAAAGTCTTGCCCAGCCCAATAAGGGCTGGCACACTTTATATAACAGCCCATGTGGTCCTTTGGTCGTCACACCCCTCCCGGGGGTCCTCCGGCACCCTCCCGGCACTCCCGGTACACTACCGATGAGCCCGAAAACTTTCCGGTGACCAAAACTGGACTTCCTATATATCAATCTTTACCTCCGGACCATTCCGGAGCTCCTCGTGACGTCCGGGATCTCATCCGGGACTCCGAACAACCTTCGGTAATCACGTATACCATTTCCCTATAACCCTAGCGTCATCGAACCTTAAGTGTGTAGACCCTACGGGTTCGGGAGACACGTAGACATGACCGAGACACTTCTCCGGCCAATAACCAACAGCGGGATCTGGATACCCATGTTGGATCCCACGTACTCCACGATGATCTCATCGGATGAACCACGATGTCGGGGATTCAATCAATCCCGTATTCAATTCCCTTTGTCTATCGGTATGATACTTGCCCGAGATTCGATCGTCGGTATCCCCATACCTTGTTCAATCTCGTTACTGGCAAGTCTCTTTACTCGTTCCGTAATACATCATCCTGTGACTAACTCCTTAGTCACATTGAGCTCATAATGATGATGTCTTACCGAGTGGGCCCAGAGATACCTCTCCGTCACACGGAGTGACAAATCCCAGTCTCGATTCGTGTCAACCCAACAGACACTTTCGGAGATACCCGTAGCGTACCTTTATAGCCACCCAGTTACGTTGTGATGTTTGGCACACCCAAAGTATTCCTACGGTATCCGGGAGTTACACAATCTCATGGTCTAAGGAAATAACACTTGACATTGAAAAGCTTTAGCAAACGAACTACACGATCTTTGTGCTATGCTTAGGATTGGGTCTTGTCCATCACATCATTCTCCTAATGATGTGATCCCGTTATCAACGACATCCAATGTCCATGGTCATGAAACCGAGACCATCTATTGATCAACGAGCTAGCCAACTAGAGGCTCACTAGGGACACGTTGTGGTCTATGTATTCACACATGTATTACGGTTTCCGGTTAACACAATTATAGCATGAACAATAGACAATTATCATGAACCATGAAATACAATAATAACCAATTTATTATTGCCTCTAGGGCATATTTCCAACAGTACTCCGACAGAGCTTTGCTAAGCACTACGGAGGACGAGGAGAGGGAGGAGTAAGGCTGCGCCGTGGGAGAGAGAACTCGTGTGTCTGGCAGCCCGAAAACTCTCCACTATATATAGGAGGAGGAGGGAGGGCGCATCCCTAGGGTTCCCACCCTAGGAGCTACGGCCGGCCCTATATGCCATCTGGCCGGCGGCCAGAGAGATGGAGAGGGGGAGGGCGCAACCCTAGTGGGCCTTAGGCCCATCTGGGTCTAGGGTTTCCCCTCCCTCCCACCTTCCTGTGCCTTGGGCCGGGGTGGAGGGCGCACCAGCCTACTCTAGGGCTGGTCCCTTCCACTCTCGGCCCACGCAGCCCTCTTGGGTCGGTGGCCCCACTTGGTGGACCCCCGGAACCCTTCCGGTGGACCCGGTACGTTACCGGTAATTCCCGAAACACTTCCGATGGCCAAATCCTCACTTCCTATATATCATTCTTTACCTCCGGACCATTCCGGAACTCCTGGTGATGTCCAGGATCTCATCCGGAATGCCAAACTACCTTCGGTAACCATGTACACTATTTCCCTATAACCCTAGCATCATAGAACCTTAAGTGTGTAGACCCTACGGGTTCGGGAGACACGTAGACATGACCGAGACACCTCTCTGGTCAATAACCAATAGCGGGATCTGGATACTCATGTTGTATCCCACATGCTCCACGATGATCTCATCGAATGAACCACGATGTCGGGGATTCAATCAATCCCGTATACAATTCCCTTTGTCTACCGGTATGATACTTTCCCGAGATTCGATCGTCGATATCCCTATACCTTGTTCAATCTCGTTACCGGCAAGTGTCTTTACTCGTTCCGCAACACATCATCCCGTGGCTAAATCCTAAGTCACTGTCAGCTCATTATGATGATGTCTTACCGAGTGGGCCTAGAGATACCTCTCCGTCACACGGAGTGACAAATCCCAGTCTCGATTCATGCCAACCCAACAGACACTTTCGGAGATACCCGTAATGCACCTTTATAGCCACCCAGTTACGTTGTGACGTTTGGCACACCCAAAGCATTCCTATGGTATCCGGGAGTTGCACAATCTCATGGTCTAAGGAAACTATACTTGACACTTGAAAAGCTTTAGCAGACGAACTACACGATCTTGTGCTATGCTTAGGATTGGGTCTTGTCCATCACATCATTCTCCTAATGATGCGATCCCGTTATCAATGACATCCAATGTCCATGGTCATGAAACTGTGACCATCTATTGATCAACGAGCTAGCCAACTAGAGGCTCACTAGGGACAGGTTGTGGTCTATGTATTCACACATGCATTACGGTTTCCGGTTAACACAATTATAGCATGAACAATAGACAATTATCATGGACACGGAAATACAATAATAACCATTCTATTATTGCCTCTAGGGCATATTTCCAACAGAGGTAGGGTTGCATCGAGAGAGAGAGAGAGAGTTGTCTTTCCACAGCCCCAAAACCCTCCACTATATATAGGAGGAGAGGGAGGAGGGTGTGCACCCCAAGGGTTTCCTCCCTAGGGGTGGCGGCAACCCTAGATGGCCAGGAGGGCCGGCGGCCAAGGTGAGGAGGAGGCGCGGCGCCCTAGGGTGGGCCCAGGGCCCCTCCACGGCTAGGGTTTGGCCCCCTTCCACCCCTTGTTACGCCTTGGGATGAGGTAGGAGGCGCACCATCCAACCTAGGGGCTGGTTCCCTCCCACTCTTGGCCCATGTAGCCTTCTGGGGCCGATGGCCCCTCCCGGTGGACCCCCGGAACCCTTCCGGTGGTCTCGGTACATTACCGGTGATGCCCGAAACACTTCCGGTGACCAAATCCTTACTTCCTATATATGAATTTTTACCTCCAGACCATTCCGTAACTCCTCGTGACATCCGGGATCTCATCCGGGACTCCGAACAACCTTCGGTAACCACATACACTATTCCCATATAACTCTAGCGTCATCGAACCTTAAGTGTGTAGACCCTACGGGTTCAGGAACCATGCAGACATGACCGAGACACCTCTCCGGTCAATAACCAATAGCGGGATCTGGATACCCATATTGGCTCCCACATGTTCCACGATGATCTCATCTGATGAACCACGATGTCGGGGATTCAATCAATCTCGTATACAATTCCCTTTATCCATCGGTATGTTCCTTGCCCGAGATTCGATCGTTGGTATCCCTATACCTTGTTCAATCTCGTTACCGGCAAGTATCTTTACTCATTCCATAACACATCATCCCGTGGCTAACTCCTTAGCCACATTGAGCTCATTATGATGATGTCTTACCGAGTGGGCCAAGAGATACCTCTCCGTCACACGGAGTGACAAATCCCAGTCTCGATTCGTGCCAACCCAACATATACTTTCGGGGATACCCGTAGTGTACCTTATAGCCACCCAGTTATGTTGTGACGTTTGGCACATCCAAAGTATTCCTACGGTATCCAGGAGTTGCACAATCTCATGGTCTAAGGAAATGATACTTGACATTAGAAAAGCTTTAGCAGACGAACTACACGATCTTGTGCTATGTTTAGGATTGGGTCTTGTCCATCACATCATTCTCCTAATGATGTGATCCCGTTATCAATGACATCCAATGTCCATGGTCATAAAACCGTGACCATCTATTGATCAACAAGCTAGCCAACTAGAGGCTCACTAGGGACATGTTGTGGTCTTTGTATTCACACATGCATTACGGTTTCCGGTTAATACCATTATAGCATGAACAATAGACAATTATCATGAACAAGGAAATATAATAATCACTTTATTATTGCCTCTAGGGCATATTTCCAACAGTCTCCCACTTGCACTAGAGTCAATAATCTAGTTACATTGTGATGTATCGAACACCCATAGAGTTCTAGTGTTGATCATGTTTTGCTCGTGACAGAGGTTTAGTCAACGGATCTGCGACATTCAAATCCATATGTACTTTACAAATGTCTATATCTCCATCCTGGACATATCCACAAATGGAGTTGAAGCGGCGCTTGATATCTCTTGCCTTCTTGTGAAACCTGGGCTCCTTGGCAAGGCCAATAGCTCTAGTGTTGTCACAGAATAGAGTCATCGGGCCCGACGCATTGGGAATCACTCCTAGGTCAGTGATGAACTCCTTCATCCAGACTCCTTCCTTTGCTACTTTCGAAGAAGGTATGTACTCCGCTTCACATGTAGATGCCGCCACGACGCTTTGCTTGCTGCTGCACCAGCTGGCTGCCCCTCCGTTCAAAATATACACGTATCCGGTTTGTGACTTGGAGTCATCCGGATCTGTGTCAAAGATAGCATCGACATAACCCTTTACGACGAGCTCTTCGGCACCTCCATATACGAGAAACATGGCCTTGGTCCTTTTCAGGTACTTCAGGATATTCTTGACCGCTGTCCAGTGTTCCGCTCCGGGATCACTTTGGTACCTCCCTACCAAACTTATGGCAAGGTCCACATCATGTCTGGTACACAGCATGGCATACATAATAGAGCCTATGGCTGAAGCATAGGGGGTGACACTCATTTTTTCTCTATCCTTTGTCGTGGTCGGGCATTGAGTCGTACTCAATCTCACACCCTATAACACAGGCAAGAACCCCTTCTTGGACTGATCCATATTGAACTTCTTCAATATCTTGTCAAGGTATGTGCTTTGTGAAACACCTATGAAGCGTCTCGATCTATCTCTATTGATCTTGATGCCTAATATGTAAGCAGCTCCTCCAAGGTCCTTCATTGAAAAACACTTATTCAAGTAGGCCTTTATGCTTTCCAAAAGTTCTATATCATTTCCCATCAACAATATGTCATCCACATATAATATGAGAAATGCTACAGAGCTTCCACTCACTTTCTTGTAAATACAGTGTTCTTCATAAACCTATATAAATCCAAACACTTTAATCACCTCATTAAAGCAAATGTTCCAACCCTGAGATGCTTGCACCAGCCCATAGATGGAGCGCTGAAGCTTGCATACTTTGTTAGCATCTTTAGGATCGACAAAACCTTCTGGCTGCATCATATATAGTTGTTCCTAAAGGAAACCATTAAGGAATGCCGTTTTGACGTCCATTTGCCAGATCTCATAATCATAAAATGCGGCAATTGCTAACATGATTCGGACGGACTTCAGCATCGCTACGGGTGAGAAAGTCACATCATAGTCAACTCCTTGAACTTGTCGATAGCCCTTAGCGACAAGCCGAGCCTTATAGACGGTCAGATTACCATCCGTGTCAGTCTTCTTCTTAAAGATCCATTTGTTTTCTATGGCTCGCCAATCATCGGGCAAGTCCACCAAAGTCCATAATTTCTCCTCATACATGGATCCTATCTCGGATTTCATGGCTTCAAACCATTTGTTGGAATCCAGGCCCGCCATCGCTTCTTCATAGTTCGAAGGTTGCCATTGTCCAATAACATGATCTCCGGGACAGGGTTGTCGTACCACTCTGGTGTGAAACGTGTCCTTGTGGACTTCGAGGTTCAATAGCAACTTGATCTGAAGTTTCATGATCATCATCTTTAACTTCCTCTCCAGCCGGTGCAGGCTCTACAGAAACAACTTCCTGTGCTGCACTACTCTCCGGTTCGAGTGGAGGTCTAATTACCTCATTAAGTTCTATTTTCCTTCCACTTACTTCTTTCGAGAGAAACTGTTTCTCTAGAAAGGATCCATTCTTGGCAACAAAGACTTTGCCTTCGGATCTGAGGTAGAAGGTATAGCCAACAGTTTCTTTGGGGTATCCTATGAAGACACACTTTTCCGCTTTGGGTTCGAGCTTCTCAGGTTGAAGTTTCTTCACATAAGCATCGCATTCCCAAACTTTTAGAAACGACAGCTTAGGTTTCTTTCCAAATCATAATTCATACGGTGTCATCTCAATGGACTTAGACGGTGCCCTATTTAAAGTGAATGCGGCAGTCTCAAATGCTTATCCCCAAAATGATAGCGGTAAGTCGGTAAGAGGCATCATAGATCGCACCATATCCAATAGAGTGCAATTATGACGTTTAGACCCACCATTTCGTTGAGGTGTGCTAGGCGGCATGAGTTGTGAAACAATTCCACATTTCCTTAGGTGTGTGCGAAACTCGTGACTCAAATATTCTCCGCCACGATTAGATCATAGGCACTATATTTTCCTGTCGCGTTGATTCTCTACCTCACTCTGAAATTGCTTGAACTTTTCAAAGGTTTCAGACTTGTGTTTCATTAAGTAGCCATACCCATATCTGCTTAAGTCATCAGTGAGGGTGAGAACATAACGGTAGCCATCGCGAGCCTCAACGCTCATTGGACCGCATACATCGGTATGTATTATCTCCAACAAGTCAGTTGCTCGCTCCATTGTTCCAGAGAACGGAGTCTTGGTCATCTTGACCATGAGGCATGGTTCACACGTGTCAAATGATTCAAAATCAAGAGACTCCAAAAGTCCATCGGCATGGAGTTTCTTCATGTGTTTGACACCAATATGACCAAGGCGGCAGAGCCACATGTAAGTGGGACTATCGTTATCAACCTTACATCTTTTGGTACTCACACTATGAATATGTGTAACTTCACGTTTGAGATTCATCAAAAATAAACCATTGACCAGCGGGGCATGACCATAAAACATTTCTCTCATATAAATAGAACAACCATTATTCTCAGATTTAAATGAGTAGCCATCTCGCATCAAGCAAGATCCAGATACAATGTTCATGCTCAAAGCTGGTACTAAATAACAATTATTAAGGTTTAAAACTAATCCCGAAGGTAGATGTAGAGGTAGCATGCCGACGGCGATCACATCGACCTTGGAACCATTCCCGACGCGCATCGTCACCTCGTCCTTTGCCAGTCTCTGCTTATTCTGCACCTCCTGCTTGGAGTTACAAATGTGAGCAAATGCACCGATATCAAATACCCAGGAGCTACTACGAGCGCTGGTAAGGTACACATCAATAACAAGTATATCACATATACGTTTAACATTGCTGGCCTTCTTATCCGCTAAGTACTTGTGGCAGTTCTGCTTCTAGTGACTGGTACCCTTGCAATAAAAGCACTCAGTCTCAGGCTTGGGTCCATTCTTGTTCTTCTTCCCGGCAACTTGCTTACCGGGCACGGCAACTGCTTTGCCATCCTTCTTGAAGTTCTTCTTACCCTTGCCTTTCTTGAAACTAGTGGTCTTGTTCACCATCAACACTTAATGTTGCTTTTTGATTTCCACCTCCGCTGATTTCAGCATTGAATATAACTCAGGAATGGACTTCTCCATCCCTTGCATATTTTAGTTCATCACAAAGCTCTTGTAGCTAGGTGGAAGTGACTGGAGGATTCTGTCAATAACCAAGACATCCGGAAGATTAACTCCCAGCTCAGACAAGCGGTTGTGCAACCCAGACATTTTCAGTATGTGCTCGCTGACAGAACTATTTTCCTCCATCTTACAACTGAAGAACTTGTCGGAGACTTCATATCTCTCGACCCGGGCATGATCTTGGAAAATCATTCTCAGACCTTGGAACCTCTCATATGCTCCGTGTTGCTCAAAACGCTTTTGGAGCCCCGGTTCTAAGCTGTAAAGCATGCCGCACTGAACCAGGGAGCAATCATCACTACGCGACTGTCAGGCATTCATAACGTCTTGAGTTGCTGGGAAAACGAGTGTGTCACCTAGCGGTGCATCAAGGACATATAATTTCTTGGAAGCTATGAGGATGATCCTCAAGTTACGAACCCAGTCCGTATAGTTGCTTCCATCGTCTTTCATCTTGGTTTTCTCTAGGAACGCGTTGAAGTTGAGGGCAACATTAGCGTGGGCCATTGGATCTACAAGATAGATTGTAAAGACATTTTAGACTAAGTTCATGATAATTAAGTTCACATAATCAAATTATTTAATGAACTCCCACTTAGACATCTCTCTAGTCATCCAAGTGACACATCATCCACGTCAACTAGCCCGTGTCCGATCATCAAGTAAGACGGACTAGTCATCAATGGTGGACATCTCCATGTTGATCGTATCTTCTATACGACTCATGTTCGACCTTTCGGTCTCGCGTGTTCCAAGTCCATGTTTGTACATGCTAGGCTCGTCAAGTCAACCTAAGTGTATTGCGTGTGTAAATCTGGCTTACACCCGTTTCATTCGAACGTTAGAACCTATCACACCCGATCATCATGTGGTGCTTTGGAACAACGAACCTTAGCAACGGTGCACAGTTTGGGGGAACACATTTCTTGAAATTTTAGTGAGAGATCATCTTATTTAAGCTATGGTCGTTCTAAGCAAATAAGATGTAAAACATGATAAACATCACATGCAATCATATAATGACATGATATGGCCAATATCATCTTACTCCTTTGATCTCCATCTTCGGGGCACCATGATCATCATTGTCACCGGCATAAAACCATGATCTCCATCATTGTGTCTTCATGAAGTTGTCTCGCCAACTATTGCTTCTACTACTATGGCTAACAGTTAGCAATAAAGTAAAGTAATTACATGGTGTTCTTGATTGACACGCAGGTCATATAATAAATTAAGACAACTCCTATGGCTCCTGCCGGTTGTCATACTCATCAACATGCAAGTTGTGATTCCTATTACAAGAACATGATCAATCTCATACATCATATATATTTCATCACATTCTTTTGGCCATATCACATCACATAGCATACCCTGCAAAAACAAGTTAGACGTCCTCTAATTTTTGTTGCAAGTTTTACGTGGCTGCTATGGGTTTCTAGCAAGAACGTTTCTTACCTACGTAAGAGCCACAACGGTGATATGCCAATTGCTATTTACCCTTCATAAGGACCCTCTTCATCGAATCCGATCCGACTAAAGTGGGAGAGATAGACACCCGCTAGCCACCTTATGCAACAAGTGCATGTCAGGCGGTGGAACCAGTCTCACGTAAGCGTACGTGTAAAGTTGGTCCAGGCCGCTTCATCCCATAATGCCGCCGAATCAAGATAAGACTAGTAACGGCAAGCAAATTGACCAAATCATCGCCCACAACTACTTGTATTCTACTCGTGCATAGAATCTACGCATAAACCTGGCTCTGATACCACTATTGGGGAACATAGTAGTAGATCAAACAAATTCCTACGCATCACCAAGATCAATCTATGCAGAAACCAGCAACGAGCAAAGGGGTAGAACATCTTCATACCTTTGAAGACCGCTAAGCGGAAGCGTTACTAGAACGCGGTTGATAGAGTTGTACTCATAGCGATTCAGATCGCGATGGATTCCGATCTAAGCACCGAACAACGGCGCCTCCGCGTTCAACACACGTGCAGCCCGATGACGTCTCCCACGCCTTGATCCAGCAAGGAGGAGGGATAGGTTGGGTAAGACAACTCCAATAGCAGCACGACGGCGTGGTGGTGGTGGAGCAACGCGGTACTCCGATAGGGCTTCGCCAAGAAGTACGGAGGACCTCATTCGGGACTCTGAACAACCTTCGGTAACCACGTACACTATTCCCATATAACTCTAGCGTCATTGAACCTTAAGTGTGTAGACCCTACGGGTTCGGGAACCATGCAGACATGACCGAGACACCTCTCCGGTCAATAACCAATAGCAGGATCTGGATACCCATATTGTCTCCCACATGTTCCACGATGATCTCATCGGATGAACCACGATGTCGGGGATTCAATCAATCTCGTATACAATTCTCTTTGTCCATCAGTATGTTACTTGCCCGAGATTCGATCGTCGGTATCCCTATACCTTGTTCAATCTCGTTACCGGCAAGTACCTTTACTCATTCTGTAACACATCATCCCGTGGCTAACTCCTTAGTCACATTGAGCTCATTATGATGATGTCTTACCGAGTGGGCCTAGAGATACCTCTCCGTCACACGGAGTGACAAATCCCAGTCTCGATTCGTGCCAACCCAACAGATACTTTTGGGGATACCCATAGTGTACCTTTATAGCCACCCAGTTATGTTGTGACGTTTGGCACACCCAAAGCATTCCTACGGTATCCGGGAGTTGCACAATCTCATGGTCTAAGGAAATGATACTTGACATTAGAAAAGCTTTAGCAGACGAACTACACGATCTTGTGCTATGCTTAGGATTGGGTCTTGTCCATCACATCATTCTCCTAATGATGTGATCCCGTTATCAACGACATCCAATGTCCATGGTCATGAAACCGTGACCATCTATCGATCAAGGAGCTAGCCAACTAGAGGCTCACTAGGGACATGTTGTGGTCTATGTATTCACACGTACATTACAGTTTCCGGTTAATACAATTATAGCATGAACAATAGACAATTATCATGAACAAGGAAATATAATAATCACTTTACTATTGCCTCTAGGGCACATTTCCAACTCCCGTGTGTCGAGCGGAGGCTGGTTTGTTGCTCCTGGTGGGGAACCGCTGCAGCTCTGGAGCGGAGGCGATCCCGAGGAGGATCATGAATGGTCTGGACGTGAGGATCCCGAGGGGGGTTCGGTGGTAGAGTTGCTACCCCCCACAGGACACATGAAATCAGGCCCGTTTGGGCTGGTTTCTTCATGGTTTTGCCCCGGATTTTTTTCTGTTGCTTCACCAATCAAACCTGCAGTACCACATAGCTCAACAGAAGGGTTAGTGGAGTTAGTCATGTGATCATAATGATCGTCCCCTAGAGGCAAACCGGATAAATGTGGTGGAAGGAGTAAAATTTCTTGGCGAAGAAGGGCACCGACATTAGGATGTAGATGAGCAAAAGGAAAAATGGTTTCATCAAACACAACATCCCGTGAGATATAAACACGACCGAACATCAAGGCACTTGAAACCTTTATGTTGGGCACTATACCCAAGAAACACACATTGATTGGAGCGAAACATGAGTTTTCGATTGTTGTAGGGGCGAAGGTTAGGCCAGCAAGCACACCCAAAAATACGAAGAGAGGTATAATCAGGCCTAGTATGGAGCAGCCTTTGCATGGGAGTTTCATTTTGGATGACACGGCTAGGAAGCATATTGATAAGATGAACAGCGGTAAGGAAAACCTCATACCAAAACTTGAGGGGCATGGAAGCACCTGCAAGAAGAGCGAGGCCTACTTCAACAATATGCCTATGCTTTCTTTCCGCGGAACCATTTTGTTGGTGTGCATGGGGGCAAGAAACATGATGTGAAATCCCAAGAGATTGAAAAAATGAGTTGAGTTTCTCATACTCACCGCCCCAATCGGATTGGACGGCAATAATCTTGCGATCAAATTTGCGTTCAACAAGTGCTTGAAATTTTTTCAAAACTTGGAAAACGTCGGAACATTTTTTGATAAGATAAATCCAAGTGAACTTACTATAATCATCAATAAAGCTAACATAGTAAGTATGTCTACCAACGGAGACAGGGGCAGGCCCCCATACATCAAAAAAAATAAGTTGCAAGGGTTGTGAATAAATACTAGTAGACACATGATAAGGTAACTAATGAGACTTGGTCTTTTGACAGGAATCACAAATAGTTTCGACACTACGCTCACCAACACATGGGAGCTTATAATTTCTAAGCACTTGTTGAACAATAAAGAAAGACGGATGTCCTAGGCGTGCATGCCACCTTTCCGATGAGAGTTTTGTTGGAAATATGACCTAGAGGAAATAATAAAGTGATTATTATATTTCCTTGTTCATGATAATTGTCTATTATTCATGCTATAATTGTATTAACCAGAAACCGTAATACATGTGTGAATACATAGACCACAACATGTCCCTAGTGAGCCTCTAGTTGGCTAGCTTGTTGATTAATAGATGGTCACGGTTTCATGACCATGTACATTGGATGTCGTTGATAATGGGATCACATCAATAGGAGAATGATGTGATGGACGATACCCAATCCTAAGCATAGCACAAGATCGTGTAGTTCGTCTGCTAAAAGCATTTCTAATGTCAAGTATCATTTCCTTAGACCATGAGATTGTGCAACTCCCGGATACCATAGGAATACTTTGGGTGTTCCAAACATCACAACGTAACTGGGTGGCTATAAAGGTACACTACGGGTATCCCCGAAAGTATCTGTTGGGTTCGCATGAATCGAGACTGGGATTTGTCACTCCGTGTGACGGAGAGGTTGTTGGAAATATGCCCTAGAGGCAATAATAAATTAGTTATTATCATATTTCCTTGTTCATGATAATCGTTTATTATCCATGCTATAATTGTATTGATCGGAGACTTAGATGCATGTGTGGATACATAGACAAAACCATGTCCCTAGTATGCCTCTAATAGACTAGCTCGTTGATCAAAAGATGGTTAAGGTTTCCTAGCCATGGACATCAGATGTCATTTGATAACGGGGTCACATCATTAGGAGAATGATGTGATGGACAAGACCCAAACTGCAAACGTAGCATATGATCGTGTCAGTTTATTGCTACTGTTTTCCGCATGTCAAGTATGTGTTCCTATGACCATGAGATCATGCAACTCACAGATATCGAAGGAGTGCCTTGTGTGTATCAAACGTCGCAACATAACTGGGTGACTATAAAGGTGCTCTACAGGTATCTCCGATGGTGTATGTTGAGTTGGCGTGGATCGAGACTGGGATTTGTTACTCCGTGTGACGGAGAGGTATCTCGGGGCCCACTCGGTAATGCAACATCAAAATAAGCCTTGCAAGCAATGTGACTAATTGTTAGTTGCGGGATCTTGTATTACAGAACGAGTAAAGAGACTTGCCGGTAACGAGGTTGAACTAGGTATGGAGATACCGACGATCGAATCTCGGGCAAGTAACATACCGAAGAACAAAGGGAACGTTATACGGGATTAACTGAATCCTTGACATAGAGGTTCGACCGATAAAGATCTTCGTAGAATATGTAGGAACCAATGTGGACGTCCAGGTCCCGCCATTGGTTATTGACCATAGAGGTGTCTCGGTCATGTCTACATAGTTCTCGAACCCGCAGGGTCTGCACACTTAAGGTTCGGTGACGTTTCGGTAGTGTAGAGTTATGTATGGTGGTGACCGAAGTTTGTTCGGATTCCCGGATGAGATCCCGGATGTCATGAGGAGCTCTGGAATGGTCCGGAGGTAAATATTCATATATAGGAAGTCCTAGTTTGGTTTTCGGAAAAGTTTCGGGTTCATCGGTAGTGTACCGGGAGTGCCGGTAGTGTACGGGGAGACCTCCGGGAGGGGTACTTCGACCCCAAGAGGTCCATGGGCTGTGGGATAGTATTAACCAGCCCTTAGTGGTCTGGGAAAACAGCCACAAAGGCCCATGGCGCAGGAGAGAAAGTCCTAAAGCAAAAAGTGGAAAATCAGCCAATAGGAGGCGATCCTACTCCAACTAGGATTGGAGGTGAAGTAGGATTGCTTCCCACCTCCTATTTCGGCCGACCCAAAGGCCTTGGATGCCTCACCTCTCCTCTCCTCCTATATATACTAGTGGATTGGGTGGTTTTTGGACAGAATTTCCGGCCACGTGCTACCCGTTCCACCGGTGCATAGTTTCTCCTCTAGATCGTAGTTCCGCAGTGCTTAGGCGAAGCCCTGCCGGAATCACTCCACCACCATCACCGGAGCGCCGTCACGCTGCCGGTCAACTCTCTCTTCTCTCCACCTCCTCTTGCTGGATCAAGACGGTGGAGATCGTCATCAAGCTGCACGTGTGCTGAACGCGGAGGTGCCGTCCGTTCGGCGCTAGATCGGAAGGACCGTGATCGAGATCGCGAGACGGTTCGTGATGAGATCGCAGAACGGATCGTGATCAAGATCGTGAGACGGATCGTGATGATATCGCGGGACGGATTGTGATGAGTTCACGGGACGAATCATGATTGAATCGCGGGACGGATCGTGATGAGATCGCAGGACGCTTGGCGATTTGGATCGCGAAGATGTTCGACTACACCAACCGCGTTTCTTAACGCTTCCCGCTTAGCGATCTACAAGGGTACATAGATCCACTCTCCCTCTCGTAGATGCTCATCACCATGGATAGGTTTGCGTGTGCGTAGGAAAATTTTTGTTTCCCATGCGACGTTCCCCAACAGTGGCATCATGAGCTAGGTTGATGGTTCGATGAGATCTCGAGTAGAACACAAAAGGTTTGTGGGCGTTGATGCTTAGATTGCTTCCTCCCTTGGTCGGATTTTGGTTCAGCGGGATTGTGAGATGAAGCGGCCCGGACCAACATTACTCGTACGCTTACGAGAGACCGGTTCCCTCGACGCAACTTGTTGCTTAGATGGCTTGCGGGTGACAGTTTCTCTCACTTTAGTTGGATCGGATCCGACAAAGGTGGTCCTTGAGAAGGTTGAAAAGCAATCTATTTATCACCGTTGTGGTTTATGCGTAGGTGAGAATCGTTCTTGCTAGATACCCGTAGCAGCCACGTAAAACATGCAACAACAATTAGAGGACATCTAACTTGTTTTTGCAGGGTATGTTGTGATGTGATATGGCCAATTACATGATGAGATATATGTGATGTATGAGATGATCATGTGATGTATAGAATTTCACGACTTGCATGTCGTTGAGTACGGCAACCGGCAGGAGCCATAGGGTTGTCTTTAATTATTGTATGACCTGTGTGTCAATCTTTAAGCGCTATGTAATGCTTTACTTTATCGCTAAGCGGTAGCAATAGAAGTAGAAGCGGGGCTGGCGCCACAACCCCAATGGCAACACATTGATGGAGATCAAGATGATGGAGATCATGGTGTTGTGCCGGTGACGATGGAGATCATGCCGGTGTTTCGAAGATGGAGATCTTAAACACAAGTTCATGGCCATATCATGTCACTTATGAATTGCATGAGATGTTAATCTTTTGATGCACCTTGTTTTGCTTAGTACGGCGGTAGCATTATAAGGTGATCCGTCACTTGAATTTCAAGATGAACTGTGTTCTCCCCGAGTGTGCACCATTGCGAAAGTTTGTCGTGTTGAGACACCACGTGATGATCGGGTGTGATAGACTCTACGTTCACATACAATGGGTGCAAGCCATATTTGCACGCGCAGAACACTCGGGTTAAACTTGACGAGCCTAGCATGTACAGACATGGCCTCGGAACACAAGAGACCGAAAGGTTGAACATGAGTCATATAGTAGATATGATCAACATAATGATGTTCACCATTGCAGCCACCTCAACTCACGTGATGATCGGACTTGAGTTGGTGAATTTGGATCATGTATCACTCGAATGATCGGAGGGATGTCAATTTGAGTGGGAGTTCTTAGGTAATATGATTAATTGAACTCGTTATCATGAACATAGTCAAAGTGTCTTTGCAAATTATGTTGTAGATTACTAGCTCACGTTGTAGCTCCCTTGTAGTTTTATATGTTCCTAGAGAAATAGTATTGAAAGACGATGGTAGCAATATTGTGGACTGGGTGTGTGATCTGAGGATTGTCCTCTTTGCTGCACAGAAGGCTTATGTCCTTAATGCACCGCTCGGTGCGCCACCCCCTCTAGCGTCGTCTGTAGATGTTGTGAATATCTGACAGGCACGTTTCGATGACTACTTGATAGTTTAGTGCGTCATGCATTACAGCTTAGAATTGAGGCTCCGAAACATTTTGAACGTCATGGAACATATGAGATGTTCTAGGAGCTGAGATTGTGATCTCAGGCTAGTGCCCGTGTTGCGAGATATGAGATCTCCAACAAGATTCTTTGCCTGTAAGATGAAGGAGAATAGCTCAATCGTTGAGCATGTATTCAGATTGTCTGGGTACTACAATCACTTGAATCAAGTGGGAGTTGATCTTCCAGATAAGATAGTGATTGATATAGTTCTCCAAGTCACTGTCACTAAGCTACTAGAACTTGGTGATGAACTATAAGTTGCCAGGGATAGAAATAATGATTCCTGAGTTGTTCGCCATGTTTGACACCGCGGAGGTAGAAATCAAGAAGGAGCGTCAAGTGTTGATGGTTAATCAAACCACTAGTTTTGAGAAGGGCAAGAGCAAGGAGGGAAACTTCATGGATAGCAAGTCAGTTGCTGCTCTAGTGAAGCAACCCAAAGTTGAACTCAAACCATAGACTCAGTGCTTCTGTTATGAGGTGAGCGGTCGCTAAAGCGGAACAACCCTAGATACTTGGTAGATAAGAAGGCTGGCAACATTGATAGAAGCATATTTGATATACGAGTTATTAATGTGTACCTTGCTAGTACTCTTAGTAGCACCTGGGTATTGGATACCGGTTCGGTTGCTAAATGTTAGTAACTCGAAATATAAGCTACGGAATAAACGGAGAACTAGCTAAGGGTGAGGTGACGATATGTGTTGGAAGTGTTTCCAAGGTTGATGTGATCAACATTGCACGCTCTCTCTACCTTCAGGATTAGTGACGAACCTAAATAAATGTTATTTGGTGTTTTGCGTTGAGCATGAACATGATTAGATCATGTTTATTGCAATACAGTTATTCATTTAAGTTAGAGAATAATGGTTATTCTGTTTACATGAATAATACCTTCAATGGTCATGTACCCAGTGAGAATGGTTTGTTGAAATCTTGATCGTAGTAGTACACATGTTCATAACATTGATGTCAAAAGATAGAAAGTTAATAATGATAGTACCACATACTTGTGGCACCGCCGCTAAATGTCATATTGGTATAAAGCGCATGAAGAAACTCCATGCTGATGGATATTTGGACTCATTCGATTTCGAATTGGTTGAGACGTGTGAACCATGCCTCTTGGGCAAGATGACTAAAGGACCCCGTTGGATGGAGCGGGCAAGTGATTCATTGGAAATGATACATGTTGATGTATACAATCTAGTGAGTCTTGTATCGTGCAGTGGATATCATTATTTTCTTACCTTCACTGATGATTTGAGTAGATATAGTGTATATTGACTTAATGAAACACAAGTCTGAATTGTTTGAAAGGTTCAAGAAAATTTAGAGTGAAGTTTAAAGATCATCGTGACAAGAAGATAAAAGTGACCACGATATGATCGTGGAGGTGAATATCTGAGTTACGAGTTTGGCATACAACTTAAGACAATGTGAAATTTGTTTCACAACTAACGCCACCTGGAACACCATAGTGTGATGGTGTGTCCGAACATCATAGTCATGCCCTATTGATATAGTGCATACTGTGATGTCTCTTATCGTATTACTACTATAATTTTGGGGTTATGCATTAGAGACAACTACATTCACTTTAAATAGGGCATCATCTAAATCCGTTGAGATGACACCGTGTGAATTATGGTTTGATAGAAACCTAAGCTGTCATTTCTTAATATTTGGGGCTGTGACACTTGTGTGGAAAATGTTTTCACCTAATGAGGTCGAACCCAAGGCGGACAAATGCATCTTCATAGAATACCCTAAGATCAGTTGGGTGAACCTTCAATCTCAAATCCTAGTGCAAAGTGTTTGTTGCTTAAACGGATCCTTTCTCGAGGAAATGTTTCTCGCGAAAGAATTGAGTGGGAGGAAGATAGAACTTGATGAGGTTATTAAACCTTTGTTCAACCAGAGAGTAGCGCAGCACGGAAAGATGTTTCTATGAAGCCTACGTTAGTTGAAGAGGAAGTTAATGATGATGATCATGAAGCTTCAGGATCAAGTTACTATCGAACTTCGTAGGTCGACAAGGATGTGTACTACTCCTAAGTGGTACGACAACTCTGTCTTGAAGATCATGTTGTTGGACAACGATGAATCTACGAGCTATGGAGAAGCGTTGATGGGCCCGGATTCCGACAAATGGTTGGAGGCCATGAAATCCAAGATAGGATCCATGTATGAAAACCAAGTGTAGACTTTGGAAGACTTGCTCGTTGGATGGCAGGTCGTTGAGTACAAATGGATCTTTAAAATGAAGATAGACACTGATGGTGAATGTCACTATTTGTAAAGCTCGACTTGTTGCAAAGATGTTTGTGACAAGTTCAAGGTGTTGACTATGATGAGACTTTCTCACTCGTAGTGGTGCTAAAGTCTGTTGGAATTATGTTAGCAGTTGTTGTGTTTTCAATTATGAAATCTGGCAGATGGATGTCAAAACATCGTTTCCTTAACGGTTTACTTGAGGAAAGGTTGTATGTGATACAACCAGAAGGTTTTGTCAGGCCTAAGGATGCTAAAAGGTGTGCAAGCTTCGGTGATCCTTCCATGGACTGAAGCAAGCATCTCGGAGTTGGAATATATGCTTTGATGAGTTGATCAAAGTTTTTGAGTTTATACAAAGTTTACGAGAAACTTGTATTTGCAACAAAGTGAGTGGGAGCACTATAGAATTTCTGATAAGTATATGTGGATGACATATTGTTGATTGGAAATAATGTAGAATTTTTGGAAAGCATAAATGGTTGTTTGAAAAGTGATTTTCAAAGGAAGACCTGGATAAAGCTACCTAATTGTTGAGCGTCAAAATCTATAGAGATAGATCAAGATGCTTGATGAGACTTTCAATAAGTGCATACCTTGACAAGATTTTGAAAGAGTTCAAAATGGATCAGCCAGAGAAATAGTTCTCGTCTGATTTGTAAGGTGTGAAGTTGAGTGAGACTCAAAGCTCGACAACGGCAGAAGAAAGAGAAAGGACGAACGTCGTCCCCTATGCCTTAGCCATAGGCTCTATATTATGCCATGCTGTGTACCGCACCTGTGTGTGCCTTGCCATGAGTCTGTCAAGGGGTACAAGAGTGGTCCAGGAGTGGATCACTGGACAGTGGTCGAAATTATCCTTAGTAACCAGAGGACTAAGGAAATGTTCCTTGATTATGGAGGTGATAAATAGTTACGTCGATACAAGCTTTAAACACTAATCCGGATGACTCATAGTAGCAATCTGGATACGTATAGTGGAGCAGCCATTTGGAAATAGTACCAAGTGGAGTGTGGTAGCAGTGTTTACAGTTTGACATAGGTATTTGCAAAGTGCACACGGATCTGAATGTTACAGACCCGTTGACTATAAGACCTCTCTCACATGCAAAGCATGATCGAGCCCCAGAACTCGTTGGGTGTTAGATTCATAACAATGCGAATCACATGGTGATGTGAACTAGATTATTGACTCTAGTGCAAGTGGGAGACTGTTGGAAATATGCCCTAGAGGCAATAATAGATTAGTTATTATCATATTTCCTTGTTCATGATAATCGTTTATTATCCATGCTATAATTGTATTGATCGGAGACTTAGATGCATGTGTGGATACATAAACAAAACCATGTCCCTAGTATGCCTCTAATAGACTAGCTCGTTGATCAAAAGATGGTTAAGGTTTCCTAGCCATGGACATGAGATGTCATTTGATAACGGGGTCACATCATTAGGAGAAAGATGTGATGGACAAGACCCAAACTGCAAACGTAGCATATGATCGTGTCAGTTTATTGCTACTGTTTTCCGCATGTCAAGTGTGTGTTCCTATGACCATGAGATCATGCAACTCACAGATATCGAAGGAGTGCCTTGTGTGTATCAGACGTCGCAACATAACTGGGTGACTATAAAGGTGCTCTACAGGTATCTCTGATGGTGTCTGTTGAGTTGGCATGGATCGAGACTGGGATTTGTTACTCCGTGTGACGGAGAGGTATCTCGGGGCCCACTCGGTAATGCAACATCACAATAAGCCTTGCAAGCAATGTGACTAATTGTTAGTTGCGGGATCTTGTATTACGGAACGAGTAAAGAGACTTGCCGGTAACGAGGTTGAACTAGGTATGGAGATACCGACGATCGAATCTCGGGCAAGTAACATACCGAAGAACAAAGGGAACGTTATACGGGATTAACTGAATCCTTGACATAGAGGTTCGACCGATAAAGATCTTTGTAGAATATGTAGGAACCAATGTGGACGTCCAGGTCCCGCCATTGGTTATTGACCGTAGAGGTGTCTCGGTCATGTCTACATAGTTCTCGAACCCGCAGGGTCTGCACACTTAAGGTTCGGTGACGTTTCAGTAGTGTAGAGTTATGTATGGTGGTGACCGAAGTTTGTTCGGAGTCCCGTATAAGATCCCGGACGTCACGAGGAGCTCCGGAATGGTCCGGAGGTAAAGATTCATATATAAGAAGTCCCAGTTTGGTTTCCGGAAAAGTTTCGGGCTCATCGGTAGTGTACTGGGAGTGCCGGTAGTGTACCGGGAGTGCCGGTAGTGTACGGGGAGACCTCCGGGAGGGGTACTTCCACCCCAAGAGGTCCATGGGCTGTGGGAGAGTATTAACCAGCCCTTAGTGGCTGGGAAAACAGCCACAAAGGCCCATGGCGCAGGAGAGAAAGTCCTAAAGCAAAAAGTGGAAAATCAGCCAATAGGAGGCAATCCTACTCCAACTAGGATTGGAGGTGAAGTAGGATTGCTTCCCACCTCCTATTTCGGCCGACCCAAAGGCCTTGGCTGCCTCTCCTCATCTCTCCTCCTATATATACTAGTGGATTGGGTGGTTTTTGGACAGAATTTCCGGCCACGTGCTACCCGTTCCACCGGTGTATAGTTTCTCCTCTAGATCGTAGTTCCGCAGTGCTTAGGCGAAGCCCTGCCGGAATCACTCCACCACCATCACCGGAGCGCCATCACGCTGCCGGTCAACTCTCTCTTCTCTCCACCTCCTCTTGCTGGATCAAGACGGTGGAGATCGTCATCAAGCTGCACGTGTGCTGAACGCGGAGGTGCCGTCCGTTTGGCGCTAGATCGGAAGGACCGTGATCGAGATCGCGAGACGGTTCGTGATGAGATTGCGGAACGGATCGTGATGAGTTTGCGGGACAGATCGTGATCAAGATCGTGAGACGGATCATGATGAGATCGCGGGACAGATCGTGATGAGTTCACGGGACGGATCGTGATTGGATCGCGGGACGGGTCGTGATGAGATCGCGGGATGCTTGGCGATTTGGATCGCGAAGATGTTCGACTACACCAACCGCGTTTCTTAATGCTTCCCGCTTAGCGATCTACAAGGGTACGTAGATCCACTCTCCCTCTCGTAGATGCTCATCACCATGGATAGGTTTGCGTGTGCGTAGGAAAATTTTTGTTTCCCATGCGACGTTCCCCAACAGAGGTATCTCTGGGCCCACTCGGTAATACATCATCATAATGAGCTCAATGTGACTAAGGAGTTAGTCACAGATCATGTTTTAGGAATGAGTAAAGAGACTTGCCCGTAACGAGATTGAACAAGGTATAGGGATACCGACGATCGAATCTCGGGCAAGTAACATACCGATGGACAAAGGGAATTGTATACGGGATTGATTGAATCCCCGACATCGTGGTTCATCCGATGAGATCATAGTGGAGCATGTGGGAGACAACATGGGTATCCAGATCCTGCTGTTGGTTATTGACCGGAGAGGTGTCTTGGTCATGTCTACATGCCTCCCGAACCCGTAGGGCCTACACACTTAAGGTTTGATGACGCTAGGGTTATATGGGAATAGTGTACATGGTTACCGAAGGTTGTTTGGAGTCCTGGATGAGATCCCTGACTTCACGAGGAGTTCTGGAATGGTCTGGAGGTAAAATTCATATATAGGAAGTGAGGATTTGGTCACCGGAAGTGTTTTGGGCATCGCCGGTAATGTACCGGGACCACCGGAAGGGTTCCGGGGGTCCACCAGGAGGTGCCACCGGCCCCGAAAGGCTACATGGGCCAAGAGTGGGAGGGAAATAGCCCCTAGGAGGGCTGGTGCACCTCCCACCTCAACCCAAGGTGCAGCTAGGAGGAGAGGGGACAAACCCTAGGTGCAGATGGGCCCTAGGCCCACCCTAGGCGCGCCCCCTCTCTCCCTCTCTTGCTCGCCGGCCATCCCCATCTAGGGCTCCCGCTCCCCTAGGGTGGGAACCCTAGAGGGGGCGCACCCTCCTCCCCTCCTCCTATATATAGTGAGGGTTTTGGGGGCTGCCGACAACAGAACTCTCTCTCTCTCTCTCTCTCTCTCTCGGTGCAGCCCTACCTCTCCACCTCCTCGTCCTCCATAGTGCTTGTCGAAGCCCTGTCGGAGTACCGCGCTGCTCCACCACCACCATGTCGTCGTGCTGCTGTTGGACTTGTTTTCCCCAACCTCTCCCTCCTCCTTGCTGGATCAAGGCGCAGGAGACGTCACCGGGCTGCACGTGTGTTGAACGCGGAGGTGCCGTTGTTCGGCGCTTAGATCGGAATTGACCGTGATCTGAATCGTTGCGAGTATGACTCCACCAACCACGTTATTGTAACGCTTCTGCTTTGCGATCTTCAAAGGTATGAAGATGCTCAAACCCCTTACTCGTTGTTGGTTTCTCCATAGATTGATCTTGGTGATGCGTAGGAAAATTTTGATTTACTACTACGTTCCCCAACAGTGGCATCATGAGCTAGGTCTATGCATAGAATCTATGCACGAGTAGAACACAAGTTGTTGTGGGCGTCAATTTTGTCAATTTGCTTGCCTTTACTAGTCTTATCTTGATTCGGTGGCATTGTGGGATGAAGCTGCCCTCACCGACTTTACACGTACGCTCACGTGCGACTGGTCCCACCGCTTGACATGCACTTGTTGCATAAGGTGGCTAGCGGGTGTCTGTCTCTCCCACTTTAGTCGGATCGGATGCGATGAAAAGGGTCTTTATGAAGGGTAAATCAAAATTGGCACATCACGTTGAGGTTTCTGTGTAGGTAAGAAACATTCTTGCTAGAAACCTATAGCAGACACATAAAAACTTGCAACAACAATTAGAGGATGTCTAACTTGTTTTTGCAGCATATACCGTGGGATGTGATATGGTCAAAGGATGTGATGTGATATATGTGATGTATGAGATTGATCATGTTCTTGTAATAGGATTCACGACTGGCATGTCAATGAGTATGACAATTGGCAGGAGCCATAGGAGTTATCTTAATTTATTGTATGACCTGCGTGTCAATCAAAAACGCCATGTAATTACTTTACTTTATTGCTAACCATTAGCCATAGTAGTAGAAGTAATAGTTGGCGAGACAACTTCATGAAGACACGATGATGGAGATCACGGTGTCGTGCCAGTGACAATGATGATCATGGTGCCCCGAAGATGGAGATCAAAGGAGCAAGATCATATTGGCCATATCATGTCACTATATGATTGCATGTGATGTTTATCATGTTTTACATCTTATTTGCTTAGAACGACGGTAGCTTAAATAAGATGGTCTCTCACTAAAATTTCAAGAAATGTGTTCCCCCTAACTGTGCACCCTTGCTAAGGTTCGTTGTTCCGAAGCACCACGTGATGATCGGGTGTGATAGGTTCTAACGTTCGCATACAACGGGCGTAAGCCAGATTTACACACGCAATATACTTAGGTTGACTTAACGAGCCTAGCATGTACAGACATGGCCTCGGAACACGGGAGACCGAAAGGTCGAACATGAGTCATATAGAAGATACAATCAACATGAAGATGTTCACCATTGATGACTAGTCCGTCTCACGTGATGATCGGACACGGGCTAGTTGATGTGGATCATGTGTCACTTGGATGACTAGAGAGATGTCTATCTAAGTGGGAGTTCATTAAATAATTTGATTATGTGAACTTAATTATCATGAACTTAGTATAATATGCATTTACAATCTATCTTGTAGATCCAATGGCCCACGCTAATGTTGCCCTCAACTTCAACGCGTACCTAGAAAAAACCAAGCAGAAAGATGATGTAAGCAACTATACGGACTGGGTCCGTCACTTGAGGATCATCCTCATAGCTTCTAATAAATTATATGTCCTTGATGCACCGCTAGGTGACGCACCCATTTAACCAGCAACTCAAGACGTTATGAACGCCTGGCAGTCGCGTAGTTATGATTACTGCCTGGTTTAGTGCAGCATGCTTTACAGCTTAGAACCGGGGCTCCAAAAGCGTTTTGAGCAACACGGAGCATATGAGATGTTCCAAGAGCTGAGAATGGTTTTCCAAGCTCATGCTCGAGTCGAGAGATATGAAGTCTCCGACAAGTTCTTCAGTTGTAAGATGGAGGAAAATAGTTCTGTCAGCGAGCACATACTCAAAATGTCTGGGTTGCACAACCGCTTGTCTAAGCTGGGAGTTAATCTTCCGGATGACTCGGTTATTGACAGAATCCTCCAGTCGCTTCCACCTAGCTACAAGAGCTTTGTGATGAAATAAAATATGCAAGGGATGGAGAAGTCCATTCCTGAGTTATATTCGATGCTGAAATCAGCGGAGGTGGAAATCAAAAAGGAACATCAAGTGTTGATGGTGAACAAGACCAGTAGTTTCAAGAAAGGCAAGGGTAAGAAGAACTTCAAGAAGGACGGCAAACCAGTTGCCGCGTCCGGTAAGCAAGTTGCCGGGAAGAAGAACAAGAATGGACCCAAGCCTGAGAATGAGTGCTTTTATTGCAAGGGTACCGGTCACTGGAAGCGGAACTACCCCAAGTACTTGGCGGATAAGAAGGCCGTCAACGTTAAAGCTATATGTGATATACTTGTTATTGATGTGTACCTTACCAGCGCTCGTAGTAGCTCCTGGTTATTTGATACCGGTGTAGTTGCTCACATTTGTAACTCCAAGCAGGAGCTGCGGAATAAGCGGAGACTAGCAAAGGACGAGGTGACGATGCGCGTCGGGAATGGTTCCAAGGTCGAGGTGATCGCCATCGGTACGCTACCTCTACATCTACCTTCGGGATTAGTTTTAAACCTTAATAATTGTTATTTAGTACCAGCTTTGAGCATGAACATTGTTTCTGGATCTTGCTTGATGCGAGATGGCTACTCATTGAAATCTGAGAATAATGGTTGTTCTATTTATATGAGGGAAATATTTTACGGTCATGCCCTGCTGGTCAATGGTTTACTTTTGATGAATCTCGAACGTGATGTTACACATGTTCATAGTGTGAGTACCAAAAGGTGTAAGGTTGATAACGATAGTCCTACTAACATGTGGCACTGTCGCCTTGGTCATATTGGTGTCAAATGCATGAAGAAACTCCGTGATGATGGACTTTTGGAGTCTCTTGATTTTGAATCATTTGACACGTGCGAACCATGCCTCATGGGCAAGATGACCAAGACTCCGTTCTCCGGAACAATGGAGCGAGCGACGGACTTGTTGGAGATGATACATACCGATGTATGTGGTCCAATGAGCGTTGAGGCTCGCGGTGGCTACTGTTATGTTCTCACCCTCACTGATGACTTAAGCAGATATGGGTATGTCTACTTAATGAAACACAAGTCTAAAACCTTTGAAAATTTCAAGGAATTTCAGAGTGAGGTAGAGAATCAACGTGACAGGAAAATAAAGTGCCTACGATCTGATCGTGGGGGAAAATATTTGAGTCATGAATTTGGCACACACCTAAGGAAATGCCGAATTGTTTCACAACTCACACCTCCTGGCCCACCTCAGCAAAATGGTGTGTCTGAACGTCCTAATCACACTCTATTGGATATGGTGCGATCTATGATGTCTCTTACCGACTTACCGCTATCATTTTGGGGATATGCATTAGAGACTGCCGCATTCACTTTGAATAGGGAACCGTCTAAGTCCATTGAGACCACACCGTATGAATTATGGTTTAGAAAGAAACCTACGTTGTCGTTTCTGAAAGTTTGGGGATGTGATGCTTATGTGAAGAAACTTCAACCTGAGAAGCTCAAACCCAAAGCGGAAAAGTGCATCTTCATAGGATACCCCAAAGAAACTGTTGGGTATACCTTCTACCTCAGATCCGAAGGCAAAGTCTTTGTTGCCAAGAATGGATCCTTTCTAGAGAAAGAGTTTCTCTCGAAAGAAGTAAGTGGGGGGGAATAGAACTTGATGAGGTAATTGTACATCCACTCAAACCGGAGAGTAGCGCAGCACAGGAAGTTGTTTCTGTGGAGCCTGCACTGGCTGGAGAGGAAGTTAATGATGATGATCATGAAGCTTCAGATCAAGATGCTATTGAACCTCAAAGGTCCACAAGGACACGTTCCGCACCAGAGTGGTACGGCATCCCTATCCTGGAGATCATGTTGTTGGACAACGGTCAACCTTCGAACTATGAAGAGGCGATGGCGGGCCTGGATTCCAACAAATGGCTTGAAGCCATGAAATCTGAGATAGGATCCATGTATGAGAACAAAATATGGACTTTGGTGGACTTGCCCGATGATCGGCGAGCCATAGAAAATAAATGGATCTTTGAGAAGAAGATTGACGCGGATGGTAATGTGACCATCTATAAGGCTCGGCTTGTCGCTAAGGGTTATCGACAAGTTCAAGGTGTTGACTACGACAAGACTTTCTCACCCGTAGCGATGGTGAAGTCCGTCCGAATCATGTTAGCAATTGCCACATTTTATGATTATGAGATCTGGCAAATGGACGTCAAAACGGCATTCCTTAATGGTTTCCTTAAGAAAGAACTGTATATGATGCAGCCGGAAGATTTTGTCGATCCTAAAGATGCTAACAAAGTATGCAAGCTTCAGCGCTCCATCTATGGGCTGGTGCAAGCATCTCGGAGTTGGAACATTCGCTTTAATGAGGTGATTAAAGCATTTGGATTTATACAGGTTTATGGAGAACCCTGTATTTACAAGAAAGTGAGTGGGAGTTCTGTATCATTTCTCATATTATATGTGGATGACATATTGTTGATGGGAAATGATATAGAACCTTTGGAAAGCATAAACGCCTACTTGAATAAGTGTTTTTCAATGAAGGACCTTGGAGAAGCTGCTTACATATTAGGCATCAAGATCTATAGAGATAGATCGAGACGCCCCATAGGTCTTTCACAAAGCACATACCTTGACAAGATATTGAAGAAGTTCAATATGGATCAGTCCAAGAAGGGGTTCTTGCATGTGTTACAGGGTGTGAGATTGAGTACGACTCAATGCCTGACCATGGCAGAGGATAGAGAAAAGATGAGTGTCATTCCCTATGCTTCAGCCATATGCTCTATTATGTATGCCATGCTGACCTGATGTGAACCTTGCCATAAGTTTGGTAGGGAGGTACCAAAGTGATCCCGGAGCGGAACACTGGACAACGGTCAATAATATCTTGAAGTACCTAAAAAGGACCAAGGACATGTTTCTCGTATATAGAGGTGACGAAGAGCTTGTTGTAAAGGGTTACGTCGATGCTAGCTTCGACACAGATCCGGATGACTCCAAGTCACAGACCGGATACGTGTATATTTTGAACGGAGGGCAGTCAGCTGGTGCAGCAGCAAGCAAAGCATCATGGCGGCATCTACATGTGAAGCGGAGTACATAGCTTCTTCGGAAGCAGCACGGGAAGGAGTCTAGATGAAGGAGTTCATCACCGACCTAGGAGTGATTCCCAATGCGTCGGGCCCGATGACTCTATTCTGTGACAACACTGGAGCTATTGCCCTTGCCAAGGAGCCCAAGTTTCACAAGAAGACAAGACACATCAAGCGCCGCTTCAACTCCATTCGTGGATATGTCCAGGATGGAGATATAGACTTTTGTAAAGTACATACGGATTTGAATGTCGAGGATCCATTGACTAAACCTCTCTCACGAGCAAAACATGATCAACACCAGAACTCTATGGGTGTTTGATACATCACAATGTAACTAGATTTTTGATTCTAGTGCAAGTGGGAGACTGTTGGAAATATGCCCTAGAGGCAATAATAAAGTGATTATTATATTTCCTTGTTCATGATAATTGTCTATTGTTCATGCTATAATTGTATTAACCGGAAACCGTAATACATGTGTGAATACATAGACCACAACATGTCCCTAGTGAGCCTCTAGTTGGCTAGCTCGTTGATCAATAGATGGTCACGGTTTCATGACCATGGACATTGGATGTCGTTGATAACGGGATCACATCATTAGGAGAATGATGTGAAGGACGAGACCAAGTCCTAAGCATAGCACAAGATCATGTAGTTCGTCTGCTAAAAGCTTTTCTAATGTCAAGTATCATTTCCTTAGACCATGAGATTGTGCAACTCCCGGATACCATAGGAATACTTTGGGTGTGCCAAACGTCACAACGTAACTGGGTGGCTATAAAGGTACACTACGGGTATCCCTCAAAGTATCTGTTGGGTTGGCACGAATCGAGACTGGGATTTGTCACTCCATGTGACGGAGAGGTATCTCTGGGCCCACTCGGTAATACATCATCATAATGAGCTCAATGTTACTAAGGAGTTAGTCAAGGGATCATGTGTTACGGAACAAGTAAAGAGACTTGCCAGTAACGAGATTGAACAAGGTATAGGGATACCGACGATCGAATCTCGAGCAAGTAACATACCAATGGACAAAGGGAATTGTATACGGGATTTATTGAATCCCCAACATCGTGGTTCATCTGATGAGATCATCGTGGAGCATGTGGGATCCAACATGGGTATCCATATCCCGCTGTTGGTTATTGACCGGAGAGGTGTCTCGGTCATGTCTACATGCCTCCCGAACCCGTAGGGTCTACACACTTAAGGTTTGATGACGCTAGGGTTATGTGGGAATAGTGTACGTGGTTACCGAAGGTTGTTTGGAGTCCCGAATGAGATCCCGGACGTCACGTGGAGTTCCAGAATGATCCGGAGGTAAAGATTCATATATAGGAAGTGAGGATTTGGTCACCGGAAGTGTTTCGGGCATCGTCGGTAATGTACCGGGACCACCGGAAGGGTTTTGGGGGTCCACCGGGAGGTGCCACCAGCCCTGGAGGGCTACATGGGCCAAGAGTGGGAGGTAACCAGCCCCTTGGAGGGCTAGTGTGCCTGCCACCTCAGCCCAAGGCGCGGCTAGGAGGAGAGGGGGCAAACTCTAGGCGCAGATGGGCCCTAGGCCCACCCTAGGGTGTGCCCCCCTCTCTCCCTCTCTTGGCCGCCGGCCATCCCCATCTAGGGCTGCCACACCCCCTAGGGTGGGAACCCTAGAGGAGGCGGACCTTCCTCCCCTTCTCCTATATATAGTGAGGGTTTGGGGGGCTGCCGACAACATAACTCTCTCTCTCGGCGCAGCCCTACCTCTCCACCTCCTCTTCCTCCGTAGTGCTTGGCGAAGCCCTGCCAGAATACAGCGCTTCTCCACCACCACCATGTCGTCGTGCTGTTGTTGGAATTGTCTTACCCATCCTCTCCCTCCTCCTTGCTGGATCAAGGCGCGGGAGACGTCATTAGGCTGCACGTGTGTTGAACGCAAAGGCGTCGTTGTTCGGCACTTAGATCGGAATCGACCGCGATCTGAATCGTTGTGAGTATGACTCCACCAACCGCGTTCTTCTAATGCTTCCACTTTGCGATCTTCAAAGGTATGAAGATGCTCAAACCCCTTACTCGTTGCTGGTTTCTCCATAGATTGATCTTGGTGATGCATAGGAAATTTTTTGATTTACTACTACGTTCCCCAACAAGTTTGATGACACCGCACACTTGTTTATTGAAGCTTCTAAACTGAAGAATCAACGGGTATAGCCCATGCACACATCTACCTCGGTAGAGGATTCTCCTCGTGGCCTGATCCTTGATCAAAAAGAAATATGGGTGAAACTCAAGAAAGACTTTGTTATCAATAGCAATGCGATGAACTGAAAGGAGATTCTTGGAAGTATGGGGAACATGCAAGACATTGTTAAGATGGATATTTTTATGAGGGGTAGCCATAATTGAATGACCAACATGAGCTATCTCCATACCTTCACCATTTGCATTGTGGACTTGGTCATGGCCACGGTACTTTTCATGCATTGTCACCTTCTCGAGCTCATGGGTGATGTGATCGGTAGCACCGGTGTCGACGTACCAGTTTGTATCAACTCCATAGGATGTGTCTGCTGCAGCTGCAACCTTCTGTTTGCGTTGAGAGTTGTTTTCGGCATAGCGCCAATCACAATCCTTGGCTATATGATTAGTTTTCTTACAAATCTGACACATATTTGCATACTCATCATAACCTTGGAAACTCCCTTGGCGCCCCTGATTGTTGTTGTAGAAGGGACGCCTCTAAAAGTTGTTGTTGCCGGTGTTGTTGTTGCCATGTGAGTAGGGGCCGCCAGCACCCCCACCATTGTTCTGGTAGTGGCCATGGCCACCACCCCCTCCGTTGTTGGTGTAGTGGTTTCCGCTGCCTCCACGGGATCCCCTTCCATTTCCACCCTTTGGAGAGTTGCGGTAGGTTTTGGGGGGACCTCCACGACCCCGAGACGCGACGTTGGCTGAAGATTTGAAGGCGTCAGGTCCACTCCCTTGGAACATCTCCACCCTTTGATCAAAGTTAGAGATCATACCAAATAATTCATCGATGGTGAGTGGATCAATGCGCACATCTAAAGCAGAAATAAGAGGTTGATATTCCATATCTAATCATGCAATGATAAAGGAGATTAACTCCTCTTCAGAGATGGGTTTGGCTGCAGCCGCCAACTCATCAGCGAGGGCGCACATATGGCCAAACAAAGCAGCAACACTTTGGGAGCCCTTTGGGGCGTTTGAGAGTGCTATGCGGCAGTTGTTGACACGCGATCTGGACTGGGCAGAGAACATGTTGGCAAGAGCTGACCAGATGGCGTGGGAGGTTTCTAGGGAGGCTACTTGGACGAGCACCTCCTTGGAGAGGTTGCGGAGCAGATAGGCAACGATCTGCTGGTCTTGTATGAGCCATGGGTTGTAGGCGGGATTGAGAACAGATTGGTCTTTCCCATCAGAGTTTTTGGTGACTATGGTTTTGGATGGTTCGGGGATGGTTTGATCGACATACCCAAATAACCCAGCTCCCATGGTTTGGGAGCAGGCTTGGGCTCGCCATAGGATGTAGTTTGTTCTAGTGAGAGGCTCGGATATGGTGTTGTTCAGGCCGGAGGTGATTTGGTGGGAGGAGGACGACATGGTAGGCAAGTATGGAAGGTGATGGTTGATTGGTGCGGCAGATGGGAAGGTGGAAGGTGATTGATGTGGTGGAGATGATGATGCTAGATGTGATGGGAAGAGGAGGCTCTGATTACCATGTTAAGAATTGTGGAAGCGTCTCTACCCTCTACAGAGGGCCGCATGTGTATATATTGATCGAGGGAGACCCATCTCCCGATAGGTTACATAGATCGGTAGCATAGGCTGACCGAGGAGATATTACAGGGGGGTTTAGAGATAGAGATTACAAGATAGCCTTTAAACTAAATAGGAATATCTCCCTATAACAACCGGTCTAGACTTGACATATGTTATGTGTTTAACAGAAAGAATATCAGGGAGAATAAAAAACCGAGTGCATCTCAGATTTGTTGTCGAATTTATTTTGGATAAATTGACCTTATCCTGGTATCTAGATTCAAAGGAGGATGCATTGACATTATCCTGGTATCCAGAAGTATGACACGGTGTTCACCAATAACTTCAGCTGAAAGAAATCACACACCACAAACGTTCTATCAGTCACCTACTTATGCTTGAATTTCTTTTTGCGTTTATAATATGGTCTTTGAAGGAATATGACACCCGGATATTCCATACTGCAATTGGAACAACGCCTAAAAAGTTCAGTAAATAAACAATTTGGACATGACCAATGCTACGGTTATAAGCACTAAAAGAAGGGACGCGGATTTTTGGGACATGGTGGCACGCGAGGATGAAATATGGGCAGTCCATGCATGCTATGAGATTAGCACTTAATATAGCAATTTAATGAATATCAAAATGATACAATTTAATCGGAAAAACGCCTAGAAAGTTCAGTAAATAAACAATTTGGACATGGCCAATGCTACGGTTATAAGCACTAAAAGAAGGGACGCGGATTTTTGGGACATGGTGGCACGCGAGGATGAAATCTGGGCAGTCCATGCATGCTATGAGATTAGCACTTAATATAGCAATTTAATGAATATCAAAATGATACAGTGGGTTAATTTGACAAATACGTGTATGCGATAGGCATCTTAAATGGGATGATGGGCTAGGCACTGGGCCTGCGTTTAAACCTGTCTGACTCGAACCTACATGCCTTGAATGATACTTAACAAGTGTGGGTTGCGTTTTTGTTGCAGTTTGTTTTGCGTGAGATTATTTTATATCCGTATAATTGTGGTGTACTGGTGTATCAATTCATCAAAGTCATGGGTATCTATGCATTCACGATGTTGATTCATCTATGCTATCATGTGGAAAAGTAAAAGATATTGGAAGAATGCCTTCAGCGGACATACAAGTACAAAGATTAGCATTTAAAACTTTATTAGATGTTTTTTCGTATTTTTTTGGGTATGGATGTACATGCTTGACTCAATTAGTTCAGTGTGGGCTTTGGTAGAGACTGGGAGCTCATCGGTTGAGCAGCATGGCATGATGAATTGAGCTTTAATGCCATCCTGGGTGGCTTGAATGTCTACATTCTCATTTAGTACAATGGACCTGGTGATCAATTGATCGAATGGTGGCAGCATGTGGGTGATTTATGCTGTTATTTATATTATGCTTATTGATGTGTGATGTATTGTTCGGTGTGAGAAGAATGGTCTTTATCATGAGACTCGCACGGTTGCCAGTTGTGGCAAGCACAAAATTAACTGTAGTGTCGATGGATAACAACAACACATCAATCTTAATTATTGCTAGACGATACGTATGAACCATAACAGCCATACTGTAAGACCACATGCTGGAAGATGACTTGAGATGGAAGTGGACTAGAGCTGACTAGGACATGGATGAACACTTGGTTCTCAACTGTTGCATGTCTATCGTGGCAAGAGAGAGCAAGAAGAAACGCAGAGGAGAAGAGTTGGGCAGCCAAAACAAGAAGTCTGATTGTTTTTAAGAGAAGAAGAGGATGTTAATACTCTAGGATCGTCTAGGATAGGGTTTCGGAGTAGATCGTAGTGTCTATGATCTGTTCATGCATTGGTGAAAAGGATCACAGAGAGATGAGAGTAGGAAGAGTGGCTACCTTCTCTTTGGCTCGAGGTGGCCGCCGTGCCGGTCATGGTGGCGAGTGGGTGGCGGTGGTGAGGAGGCAGTGGCGTCGATGGTGCTTCCCATCGCTTTAGTGCCTCCCTCTCGATCAGACTAGGGTTAGGATGGTGGGGATATAGTGGCGGCGACGAACCTCATGTCCTGTGCCATAGTCCGCACCTCCTCTATATGGCACTACGCGACAAGGGCCCACCAGCCTCACTTGGGCTGGACGCCCCCGATCAGGGCGTGGGTCAAGGGTCCAATGGGCCATTGGGCCCATTGGGGAAGAGATCATCCTAACATTCTCCCCCTTGATCTCAACTTTTACTTTTGACCTTATACTTTTACTTTACTCATTTCATAACAGATCAATACATAGGACATGTTTCATCGTCACATCTCAATTGCCGATAGAATCAGACAGCCACAACGTACCTCTCTGTTTTGAAACAAATTCTTTAACATTGGGCCCTTTATTGTCCGGAAGTCTTAGACTATACCATAAAACCCATGTCGACTGTGTGTTCTCCGAACACACTGGGCGGTAAGCCTTTAATAAGCAGATCTACAAACACTTGTCTGTTGCTTTTATGCTTCCAACATTTCTACATAATTCCGGACATTCTCCTTTACAACGCCTAACTCTGTGTCAGTGTGTTTGGCATCAACACTTGACTCGTTGTCATAGGAGCAAAAAACTTAAAATGGTTATTGCTGTTGTCAACCATTATCAACTCCGGGTGTAGGTCTCCTTAACCATTTTGCCTGTCCCTCAGCCTCATATCATGTTAAAACATGTTTTTGCATCACATTGATGATAATTGTTTCATTCTTTGGAGCTTTTCCACACAAAAAACTCCAAGTGTGAAGGTTAGCGACAATTGTGGATTTCACTACACATTTCACAAGTCTTGTCTTTGTACTCACAATCCTTTTAGAGCACTTATTACTTTCAGCATGAGGCCGATATCTTTGACTCCATTCTAGTGATCTATATATGGACTGGACTTTGCCAAAACAACCCGGATACGTGAACTGTGTCAGGGTAATACATTGAGCTTCTAACAGCTGAAGCATATGGTACCATATCCATTTTCAATCTTTTCTCATCAATTTTGGAACACCATAGTTTCCAGTTCCATTACCCTTGACTATAAGAACAGGCGTAGGTTTTCTCGCATGCATACTTTAGAGACCTTTCTTAGCATGTCCATCCGACATTCCTAATACCCTTTTTATTCTTTTCTTGGTGAATCTCCATACTTATAACCAGAGACACTCTACCGAGAACATTCTTTTGAACTTTGAGGATAAGAACTTCTTTTCTCCTCCTGCAATAGATTGACATCACCACTAGCAAGTAGGACGTCATCCACATGCACAGGAATTAGGAAATGAATTTCCCATTCTATAACTTCGCATGAATACAATTGTCCTCTCATTTTCTTTAACCCAAAATAACATCTGATTCTTTTAACTTTAAATGCCACTGTCTAGAGACTTGCTCTAGTCCATACAAGACTTCTTGAAGCAGTATCCCTTGTGTTCTTTACTTTCATCTGATGTAACTCAGATCATGATGTGCCACTAACACTCATTGTAATCTATTCATACTTTCTGCACAAAATATTTGGATTTAAATCGCGCTTTGCACCTTTACATAGTTCCTTTGGAGTCAACTTACCCTTGTAGACCCTTTACAGCCTACTGTTCTGGCTCCATTGGAAATTACTTATGAGTCCCAAACATCGTCGGGATTCACCAATTTTATTTCGTCTCACATAGTCCCTTATCATTTAGACAAACAGACACTTCTCAAAGCTCGATTGAGCCCTTTAAATGAGGTGGGATCAACCTCCATTTGAATTTCACTAACATAGACTTATAGTAATCAGAAGTATCTGATTTTCTCATTCCTTGAGACCATCTGTGTCTCAGGTACTGGCACTTCTTTTCATATGGGACTGTTGTTGCTCTGTCATTGCCAAGAGGAAAAATAATTGTATAGTCTTTCATTTCCAAGAGGCAATAGGTTTCACAGAGACCTTTATCACAAGATCCACGTTTACTCATTCCTCCTTTATAGAGCTAACAACAGGTGTTGTATAGGTCATACAACATGCTCCCCCAAATTACTCCATCTTCACAAAAAATGGCGTATCTTTAAACTTTATTATTTTGGTTTATTCTGTTAAAACTTTCTTCTTTATGGCACTTTAAGCACCGTCTTAGTATTCCTTAGTCTGCTTTCGGAACTGTAAAAGATCCAGAAATACATCTATTTCTTTTCTTTAGAGGTATTATTATTTATCTCATATTTCTTTCTCCCCCTCGAAATGTGGCAAGAACTTCTCTGCCACAATTTTGAAAAACCATTCATAACTCTTGTGAACTAAGGAAACTTCGATTATTTACTTCATTTATACGAAATGAAGTTATCTGTTAACTGGTATTGGAGTACTTTTTCCTCATTCCATTTCAGAAACTCAATAGAGTTCTTTATCATTAGTACTTTTGCAAGTCACACTTTCATATTATTCTTATCTTTAGGTTCGTCTGTAACTTTTATTCTTTTTGGATTTATTGAGTGTTTAATGACTGTTACACTTAAGTTGTACGGTCGATACTATCAAAGCATAATAGCTACTCCATACTTTTCTCCTAGAGTGGAACACATTAAAACGCACATGAGTCATCATATCTTTCTCCTGTCATACAGGATAAGTCCTTTGCCAAAATTTCTCCCGCCATACAGGATTTTTGACATAATACTATGTCAACTTTACCCAGTTACGCAGGTATTTTCCCAGACGTTTCCCGTCATGCGGGTTTTATCATAATCATCTTTTTTTCGCTATGTGGGTAATTCCCTATAAGGGACATAAATGCTAGAATTGGCTCTTTTGACTGCATATTCAATCATCAAATTCAGAAATAAATCTGAATGCTCTTTGACACACATGCTTGATCCGACGTTGGTCAAATTAAACACGCATGTTGCTTGTTCCATCTCAAATCATGTTGATGGGAAAAATCTTCTTCATAGAGAGTACATGAAAGGCATTCGTCAACCAAGACTCTCAATGATCTATTTCTTTTCTTTACTTGGATCAATATCCAAGGATTCTTTTCTTTTGAAGCCATTCTTTAGAGAGAACATACTCCCTCACGTTATGACATTTCTTGGTCATCTTTCGGTCACAAGTACCCAGCCATTCGCTTTCACGAATGATGGCAAGGAAAACTTTTAGTCTGAGAAAACTTAGCCAATTATCAACAATAATGAGCATAAAAATAACCCTACGTTAGTCTGGTTAAAAAATATGCACATTAAACCTTTTAAAACTTTCTTTTTATATTCTAGATCACCGTTGTGGTAGAATTAGAATAAAACATCATCCTTCTACATTAATTCCATATCACCGTTGGGCGGAAATGGAAATAATGCATATAACTCATAAACAATGTGATGATAGTATTTCTATTAAACAACTTTGCTAAGAAATAATCATCATCATCAACTTTATTGCATCGGGAACAAGAAATATACATTTCTCTAGCTCAAGAGCATTTCTTGATCTTGATCTGTTCTAGAAAATTGATCACTTTGATACAAAATTTATCAGAGATTTAAGCTTTGAACATAAGACTCGTAGAATTATAGTACTGTTGTCATCAAAGTTGGTCAGAAAATAACAATACCATATTTCAACTTTAAAACAAATATTTTCTTTTGTCATAGCGGAAACTATCTAAAACTGATTTCACCCACACGGGAAAAACATGCTAACAACAGTTCTTCCAATTAAATTTTCCCGTTTGTTCCAATTCAATTGGAGGATAAAACTTTTACTTTGCAGCGGAAACTTTACAATATTCTATTCAGAAACAATTCTGTACTCTTTTACTCTCTAAGCAATTTTAACTGGTTGGTTCAAAAATGCATTAGAGAAGCAACAATTTAATCTTTTACTTTAACTCTATTCACTTTTAAAAGAGCACTTTTATTTTTATTTGCAGCGGAAAAACATGAATAAAAAATGCATGAACTTTTTACTTTCAGAAGTATTTCTTTAACTTTTCTGTCCTCTAAACAAAATTTCGTTGGATAATTTTAAATAGGAAAAACTATATTAAATTGGCCCCAAAAATAGACAAAAAATAAAATAAAAAATAGCAGCTCTAGTCGGCCTCGGCCTGGGCCGACCCACCTCCTCTTTTGGCCCAAAAGCCCGCAACGAGGTTAGGTTTTGCATCCTGACCGTCCATTCAATCGAGCGGTTGCCCGGTCTCCTCGCTTGAGCAAAACGGGTGAGCGAGGGGAGACCGATCGAAACCATCGGTCATTCCCCTCCCCCCCCCCCCGCGCCGCTAGCTCTGCCCTCTCTTTGTCTCTCCGCCGGCGAGCCCCTGCGCGTCGCCGGAGAGCCGACGATGGCATCGGGTGCTCCCGCGCCGCGCGGAGCCTTCTCCTCTTCCTCCTTCCTTTCCACCTTTCTGTGACAGAGAGAGACCCGATGCGGGCTGGCCTCCTCTGCTCCTTGTGCACGTCGACGGCGGGCAACCGGCGGCGGTCGCACCGGCCGCCGGAGACGGGGCCGAAACCCCCACCGCCGCGCATGCCAGCCTATTCCTTCCTCCCCCCTTTTCCTTTCTTTCCTCCATCTCCACTGTCACAGAGAGAGAGAGACCCGGGAGAGCCTCTCTGCTCCTACGCGTCCAACGAAGTGATGCGGCGACGCCTCCTCCGCCCCCTTTGTCGGCATGCGCGAGCACCTCGAAGGTGAACGTGCCGCCGTCAAACGGTGCGGTGGTGGTGCCCTTTGCCCCCCGGAGGGAGTAGTTCTTCGTCCCCGCACCTCGGCTTGCCGATGCGTGTGAGGATCGAGAGGAACTGGCGCGGCCGGAGTGGCGGCGCTGCTATTCCGGTGAGGCCTGAGGCCCTTCCGGTGATTTTCTTTGCCCTGTCCTTTAGGGCTCTAGGGGGAGGGGAGCTTTCTTCCTCTCTGATTTCTTTGTACCGAAAACTAAGCCTAGAGTTTGCATCTGATACCAATGTTAATACTCTAGGATCGTCTAGGCTAGGGTTTCGGGGTAGATCGTAGTGTCTATGATCTATTCATGCATTGGTGAAAAGGATCACAGAGAGATGAGAGTAGGAAGAGTGGCTACCTTCTCTTTGGCTTGAGGTGGCCGTCGTGCCGGTCATGGTGGCGAGTGGGCGGCGGTGGTGAGGAGGCAGTGGCGTCGGTGGTGCTTCCCATCGCTTCAGTGCCTCCCTCTCGATCGGACTAGGGTTAGGATGGTGGGGATATAGTGACGGCGATGAACCTCATGTCATGTGCTGTAGTCCCCACCTCCTCTATATGGCACTACGCGACAGGGGCCCACCAGCCTCGCTTGGCTGGACGCCCCCGATCAGGGCATGGGTCAAGGGTCCAATGGGCCGTTGGGCCCATTGGAGAAGAGATCATCCTAACAGAGGAGTGTTCTACAACTTAGCCATTAACTATGACTGACCCACCAGTAAATGTGCATTGATTGGAGTCTTGTTTTCTTGCATGTCACTGCCCTGTGGGACAGGTGCCTGAGAGGTCAGGAAGAATACGCAAACTATACAACATTAATTCGGTCGAGAGATTTCAATATACATGCTCCTTGTATTAAAACTGCACGAATCATGTGGTAGTGGACGGGCGTGATTGCATCATGTCCACTCGTGATTTATTGCTAAAAGAAGCTCCTTTTTTATGCTATAAACTTCCCAGATCGGAGGTGATTGCCTCAGTGTAGACGAGGACGAGGCCCTGATGAGAGGTGCCGTTTGCGCCTAGCTCGCTGCTGCTACGCCGGTCCGGGGGGTTTGGGCTCGCCTCCTTATAGAACTTTGTGAAATGTATGCTGTCGTCACTATTCAGATTTCGCAGCTTGCAAGGCATAACATTCTTCAGATAAGAAACCAGGAAAAGTGCATAAAGCACATTTACAGTCAAACTAGTTAAAAAAAAATCTCTACTGATGTTTGGCGAATCGTCTCGATCTAAATCTGTCTCTTTCCGCAAAAACAAAAAACAAAAAAAACACGTGCTACTAAAAGAAGCAGTATGTTGAACAGAAATCTTTGCTGTCAACTTTCAGTGCCAGGTTGTTCTTTTTAGTAAGCAAAAATCTGATGCGACCTGTGGCTGTTATTCAGACTTCAGATATTGATGCCGTGCGGTCAAATTTTGGACAGTTGGTCTGGCTATTTTTCAGAAACAAAAAGGTTGGGCTATCAGCAATTTCGCCTCTCAAGTCTCCCATATCATTACCAGTATGTTCTTTAGTGCAGTTCAGCAAGTTCAGACTTCAGTGTGTACCGGAAATAGAAACAAACCCGAGGTCACTCAAACCTTTTCAGAGGAGAAAAAAGGTCACTCTCGCACAGACCAAGGGTCAAACTGCGAAACAGAAGGTGCAAACTTAAATTTGCCCCAGTACAAGACAGACAATACAAACAAGCCCAAGGCCACTCACAACTTCAGAGTTCGGAGTAAGGATCATACTGCAAACGAGCCAAAGGCCACCAACACTTTCAGAGATTTCAGAGTTCAGACTAAGTACCAAATCACAAATCAGAAGGAACAAAACTTAAAATAAATATTTGGCAAGGGTCGCGCGGACACATACCCCCTCTATCACAAATTATGACGTCCACTCTCTCTCAAAAGGGGAGATGGTAAGCCAGCGCAGCCACAAAGTGCAATGTGGGCCACTAGCCTAGGCCATGACTCTTCTTGATCAGCCATAGACCCCATCCAGGTAAGTATATTTCAAGGTTGCCCTATAACCTGATTTTATAGGATGCGCTGCCTCTGCTGCTTCCTTGGCCGGGCGATGTGGTACTAAACAAAAGTATGCCTCACCTGGTGCTTGCTGCGGGTTTCCGGGACCATGAATTCGAACAGGACACCGTAATTGGGCCTACCGGGCCAGATTAGCGCATTGGAATGCTGTCATCCTGTGGGCTGTGTGCACGGTAGTAGGTGCGCAAACGGAGCAGGTCAAACTTGTCACGGCTGCGGCCCCTCAAAAAAAAAATGTCACGGCTGCGTGATCCTCTATCGCTTATCAGTAATAACTTTACAGGTTTTACCCGTGAGTTTCAGGATTTTTTCTTCCTTAATTAGCAGGCTGAAAAGATTAACTGAAAACAAACAAATGTCCGTCAGTCAATGTGTGCCCAAGACTGCACCAGTGCATCTGAAATTTTGAAGTAGAGATTTATTTTATTTTATGTTTTGAGAAAATGAAATTTTGAACAGGAGATATGCAAGACCTCCCGACCACGAGGACTACCAAATATAGTCCTGAAGCTTTCCCTAAAAAAAACTGTATGCAGCTTGCTGAATGGTGATCCCAGCTCTGAAGTCATACGCATTCCAGTTCACCTAGCACTTGCAGTCAGGCTCAGCACCTATATATAGCTCAATTAAGTGTCCAAGTATAGGCAATGAGACGCACTCCCTCCGTCCCAAATTAAGTGACTCAAAAATGACTCAAGTTTGTACTAACTTTAGTACAAACTTGAGTTATTTTTAAGTCATTTATTTTGGGACGGAGGGAGTATCATGCTAGCTCCTCTTCATTCATTCAGACGTTCCTTTTCGCTTTTCGCCCCGGAACCAAATTTAGTACAACTCCCAGGCTACAAAAACCATGAGAGAAGTCTGAACTCTGACCCCTAAAGCAAAGAAGCTCAGTCAAGCGTCAGGACTCTTGTTCACGTCTGCATATACAAAACGACTTGGGCACTTAGCTCTAGAGTAACAATCAGTGCAAAACAAGAATGCAGCATGGATTCTCAAAGAAGTAAAAAATGCAGTATGGCATCTGGAGTCCACAAGTTGGCTCGGAAAAGATGCAACACGGATCCATCTCAGAAATTTGTGTTGGTATGATTTATTCAGGTCCTGTGGTAGCTGAACACGTAATCAGTCAAATTCAGTGTACCATCATATATTACTGTAGTAATATTAGTAGAGCAACCATAATCATGAATTTGAATAAAGAAAACACTTAAAAAAAGATATGTGACCAGGCACGATATTCAGCATAAGAAAATGTACATTCCTGTTTGTGACGTGTTATAGTTCTAGTGACACGGCACAGTGAATTTGAGTTATTTATAGCAAATCAGTTTCAAACAACTTGCATGAAGTTTTAAATCAGCAACTGATCAGTTAGATGGGCTAAAAGTTTCAGGGGTATGGCCCGTTGCTGTAATTCAAAGAAACCTGGTAGCGCTTGATCTACAGAATTGAGAAAAATGGCCAGACGATATAGGAGAACCAATCAGATCACTTTAATAAGAAAAAGGTGGTTTCTCAACTGGTACATAGAAAAAGATTAGAAACTCAAAATAAAAATGAACAAAACTTGAAACTATCATTTGCCACACAAAATTTCAGAGTTCAGGCTAAGGATCATACTGCAATTCAGCCCAAGGACCCTACCACTTCCAGAGAATTCAGAGTTGAGACTGACAAACAAACCACAAATCAAAAGGACCGAAATTTAAATTTGATATTTGGCAGGGGCCGCGCGAACGCGTACCCCCTCTACCACAAATTATGACGTCCACTCTCCCTCAAAGGGGAGATGGTAAGCCAGCACGCCGACAAAGTGCAATGTGGGCCACTAGCCTAGGCCATGGCTCTTCATGATCAACCATAGACCCCGTCCAGGTAAGTATGTTTCAAGGTTGCCCTATGCCCTGCTTTTATAGGATGCACCGCCTCTGCTCCCTCCTTGGCCGGGCGATGTGGTACTAAACCAAAGTATGCCTCGCATGGTGTTTGCTGCGGGTTTCCGGGACGAGGAATTTGAATAGGAAGGCCTGCGTGTATGGGCCTGTTGGTACTACCAACCAGGCTGGAGGCCCATGCACCAGATGTATGGAGTCTGACGCTGGCCCGTCAATGGATCGACATCAGCGTCGAAGAAACCGTACGAGTAATCACATGTTCAAATGCTCAAAAAAGAAAGGAGTAATCACACGTTCAAAGGCATCCTCTTTTTTTTTTTTTTTTGCGGAGAACGTTCAAAGGCATCCTTTTGCAAAGATTTGACAAAAACCCTCTGAAGCTGAATTTTGCACAAATTCTTTTACTGGCCACACTTCTTTAGCGAAGGGGGGATTAACAGAGTGCCCATTTTTTTAACTCGAAAATAAACAATAGCGTCCAAATTAGGCAGCGATAATACTTGTTGGTCGGTACAAACATTGAAGGTGCTAGCACAATGTTTTTACATCTTACGTTTATTGCCCTGAAAAGATATGCATGTAATCACCTTAGACGTAAAAAAAAATAAGACATAAAAATAGTATTGATGACCTAGCAAATTGTTGTCAACAGTTGTTATAGTCAGTGTCAAACAAGAATACGGTATGGCTTCTTGAGTCTACAAGTTGGCTCGAAAATGATGTGACACGGATCCATCTCAGAAATTTCTGTTATTATGATTCCTTCAGGTTCTGTAGTAGCTGAACACGTAAGCAGTCAAATTCAGTATACCATCATATCTTACTGTAGTATTAGTATTATATAGAGAAACCGTAAGCATGAATTTGAATAAAGAGATTCCTTAAAAAAACAGATTTGTGACCAGATCACAGTATTCAGCATATGAAAATGCACGTTCCTGTTTGTGATGCGGTAGTTCCACTGACACAGCACATACTGAGTTTGAGTTATGTGTAGCAAATCAGTTTCAAACAACTTGCATAAAGTTGAAAATTAGCACCTGATCAGTTAGATGGGTTAAAAGTTTTCAGGAGTAATTTTGGTTTCTGTAATTCTAAGAAACTTTGGTGGTGCTTGATCTACAGAATTTAAAGAAATGGCCAGATGATGCAGGAGAACTGAACATATCATGTTAATAAGAAAAGAAAAAGAAATCTCAACTAGTACAAAGAAAAAGATTAAAAAACGCATCCTTAATATGATGAGTGGAAATTTTTGTTTAACAAAAGTGCTCAAATGGTACCAGCTTCTACAAATAAGCTTGACACAACAAACAAGCATAGTTCTTTAGAAATGCAAAAGAGCAATGAGCTGCGTATTACTGACATGGGAAGAAGCAGAAGTATATTCTCAAAGGACAGCTATCACACACATGTTTAACAGAGAGATCAATTTGATACTAACCAGAATAGCACCAGAATGGTGAAATTCATAGGTGTGAGGGGGTCAAGGGGGAAAGAACAGCACCTCATCATGTTCAAGTATACCAGTTACTAAAGCCCTTTTTGGTAAACTTTATGCAGCTAGTGATCTTGTCCCCGCGAGCGGGTTGGTACAACTATTTCGTGTAGGTTTATCTTACCAAAACCCAACAACACCCATATTATCTATTTTGACCCTGGATACCATCATTGGGAAAACTGAGATTATCCTGGTATTTGCTTTCAAAGGAGGATAAATTGACCTTAACTTGGTATCCAGGAGCGGAAGTATGACACCATTCACCAATAACTTCAGTTCACAGAAATCATGTACATAGCTGGATATGACACCACCTGAACATGGAATCTTGCATCCAAACACTCTACTAGACTAAGAATTTGCTTGCAGTAGCACCCTGGTTTAAATAACCAAGATATAGCTACCGTCAAAATTAACAGAGCAATAGCATGTAAATATAATCCAATAACCAAGATATAGCTACCTTCAAAGCATATGAACAGAATACAGAATACTGAGCATACAGATATACAGAGATACTGTATGAACAGAATACAGAAACTCTCTATGTAAACAGGATTCAAGCTCAATGGATGCACAATATGCTGAGCATTGAAGCCAATTTACAGACACAACACAGGCACAAAGCATCACTTCTGACATTAAAATCCAGGATGTCCACATTTTAAGGTAAGCAACATGCCTCAAGCACTAGGAATGGTGATAAGCACCAGTCCCAAACCGATTAGCTCACATAATGTCTCGCAACCTAACATAACATACGATGCATAAGAGATGCACCCGAGCAAAGCACCAATACATCAGATTAGCAAACCAAATGTCTCAAGACACTGGAGTCACTGCACTCCACGCAATGTTTGGGCGGTTGAGCCAAGGGGTCTAGTCATCTTCGGAGAAGTCATCATCATCACTTGGTTCCGACACATCTTCATCCTCAGACTCATCATCTTCACTCCCGGAAGGGACATAGACTACTGCCGCCTTCCTCTCCCTTGTTGTCCTTCTCGGTGCAACTGGCTCAGCAGAGCTGCCGGAGGCAGGAGCCTCATCATCTTCTGGCCCTGTTGAAGCGCTCGCCATTCTGTGCAGAACCGAGCCACTCTTCTTGTTGAAGGGGGAGTCCCTGATCCTTCGCACCTTCTTCTCAGGAGAAGGAGCACTGAGGTTGCTGTCATCAGTAGGCTTGAATATTTCTTCCATCACTTTCTGCCTCATGCCTTTGCTCTGAGCTGGCGCCCTCTTCCTGATGGTGGTCTTAGGCTTCTCAGCAGCAGGCTTTCTTCCCTTAGTCTTCTTCTCAACTTCCATGGAAGACCCCCCATCCTCGCTCTCATGGTGGGGCTCTGCTACATCTTCATCAGAAATCTCAGCTAAGGATGACATGGCCTTCTTTGCTGCGCCTCTTTTGCTTGGTCCATTCCTCCCTTTCTTTCCTTTCTGCTGTTCTTCTGTTTCCATGGCTGCACAAGTGTTACACCATCAGCTCAAACTTGTAAGAGATGGATATTTTATGTTCAGAAACACAACATTATGCCAATGGCCATTACCATTGAGTTCTGGAGAGGAGTCGTGAATATTATAAGCAGCCAGGCGGTCTTTCAGTTCAGCCACTTCGTCCTCTTCATCTTTCACCTCATCTTTCACCGGTGCACTTGCCTGTGAAATTGTTAAATTGACTTGTTAAGGCAGCAAATAAACTATGACATGCACAATAAGAAAAGGCTTGAGTGAGGAACCAACCTTTTTGGGTGGTGGTTTCTTCTTTTGTGCTGCAGGTTTCGGAATTGCTGCTTCATAATCATCATCATCACTCCCAGCCGAATTCGCCTTGAAAAGTTTGATTGTTTTATCAGTAAAGAGCAACAAGTACTACCTAGTCATCTGCAACTCAAGAAATGTATCACTTGAGTTACTCTTTACCTTCTGGGATTTGGCTGTAGCCTTCTTAGTCGCTGCTGCCCTCTTGGGTGCTGGCTTAGAATCCTTCATCTTTTCAGAATTTTTGGCACGCTTGCTTGATCTGTTTTTCTGCTCAGCTTCAAGTTTTGCATCAAGCACCTGTATCAAAATCAATGTGAGAAGAGCAGTGAACCACGTAACGTCAAGAAAAACCTGCTCAGGCGAAAAAAATACATAACCGAGAAACACTGCTTACATCCAGTTCCTTCTCAAGAGCGTCAAGGTCTCTCAGCCAAAGAGTGTTTGGCTCTGTATTACGCAGGATTTCAAGATCAGCATTCACTTTATCCTGCTGCGCAATGAGCTCCTTCACCTTCTCCATAGTCAAGGTACCAATCGACATTGCAAGAAGATACTCATAATCACTTGCTGCAGCTTCAGCAGGACTCTCGTCATTATCATCATCTACTTCTGTAGACCCTACAGCAACTGGCTCGGCCGTGGGTTTTTTCTTTGGGAAAGGATCATATTTTTTCTGCTTCAGCTCCAGGAATAGATCTGCCCTCTTCCTGTTATTGACTACGATGTCCCCGGAAATAACAGCAAGAATAAACCTAACTTTGTTCTGATACTTCCGCAACTCACTCGCCATGTTTTCCAACATTACTTTCTGCACAGCACACGTTAGTTAGTTAATACAGTAGTTTGCAAATGAACAACCTAAGGGCAAAGTCAACATGTACCTTCCGTTTGACATAGAACGCGAACCTCAAATCAAAGAACTCTTGAAGTACTGGAATGTTAACAAGTTGACATAGTGTCAGTGACAAACCACAAGAAAAATGATTAGTTATAATACAGGTTCGTGTTAGAGATACTCACCATCCTCTGGGGTGTCATATTTTTTTATTTTACCATGTGAGTCAAACAAGTGCATGTTTGTTGTTCCTATTGTGGTAGTTAGCTTGAATTTCTTCTCAAGGCCTTCTTGCTTAGCTATGTTCATGTTTTGCTCAGTCAGTATAAGCTCAAATTCCACATCCGCGTGATCACACTGCGACCTTATTTCCTGTAAATTGGTTTAAGTTCAAGAAAGTCAAGACATCTGAAACTCAAGAGACTGGACTATTTGCACTATTAAATACCTCTAACAACGGTGGTTCCTTGCTCTTTTCCTTTTCCTTGTCCTTGTCCTTGTCCTTCTTCTTTTCCTTGTTCTTGTCCTTGCTTTTTTCCTTTTCCTTGATAGGAATAGGACACATGGACTCAAGAAACTCTTTGTAATCTGTAGTCCAGCGGCGGACGGGAAGCTCAGTAATTTTAAGCTTGGTGTCAGCAACTTCCTCTATGACACCAGTGATGGTATATGTCACACCAGTTGCCTTTGAACTTGTCTCCTTCAAAGAGCCCTGTCAAGTGATGAACAAAAAAAATGCATAAATATCAATTGCTGAATTAAGCAGACAAACTTTTCAAACTAACAGAAATATTATGCTAGTAAAAGCATTGCACCGACCTTGAACCCCCTGTACCAAGGAACCATTGGTACAACAGTCTCCCCATTTAGCAACCTTTTCAGATTAGCAATAATGTCTCTTGGATTGTAATTTGGGACATAGGTACTCCATCCAGTGCCAATGCCTTCACTTCCGTTGACCAAAACCATGGGAATGATGGGCATATACCTGAACATAACATGGAATGTTTTAGGTTCACAAAACCTATTGCAATCATAATTGGCAGGGTGAATGTTCAAAAGAGATAACATATTACCAGCTGGGTTCAATTGACTGCCCATCTTCATTCAGATAGTTCAAAAGAACATCATCATCCTTCGGAAAAATTAAGCGGGTGATAGGATTTAATCTGGTGAAGATGTACCTAGCACTAGCAGCATCTTTGCCCCCCTGAAATGAATGTAAACAAGCAAAGAAGCATGAGAACCCATTACAAACAGAGTCATCTAGTACTTGGCTTCAGCAAAGCTAACCCACCGCATTTCTGGTACCAAACTGGCCCCGGGGCTCCAAAAGATTAATATTATTGCTGCCAACAAAATCCTGAGCCATTCCTACGATTGTGCTTGCTAGACTCTGCTCACCATGGTGGTATGCTGAGTGTTCTGACACATAGCCAATAAATTGTGCCACCTGTAGACAATAAAGGTAACATATTTAGGATATGCATGATGATTCCGATACACAAATTCAAAAGCTCTTTTGCGAACCTTAGCTTCTTTAGCCAAATTCTTCTTGAACGAGCAAAACAAAATCTTCCTCTGTCCTGGTTTAAAGCCGTCGACCATTGAAGGTATTGACCGTTCAAGGTCTGCCATCGAGAAGAGTATCAGCTCTTTGTTGATAAAATCACTGTACTTGATGCGTTTCTCACGTTGGTCAAGACAAGTACCAGGCTGCAATAAGGTATGTGTGTTACTATTGATACAGAATAAGGAGCTTCTATCAAACTGGGAAAGGATGCAAATATTTAACCTGATAGTTGGTCAGCCAATCCTTCCTCTCAGAGATCTTTTTCTTGCTGAACGCTAACTCAATAGCTTCACCATCTTCTTTGTCATCCGCCCAGACAAAATCCTTCTTGTGACGGGTAATTTGTTCAAAGTAATCCCGGCCTTCTTCAGCTGTGCTGGTTCCCAGCCCCTGTACCAGTCAGAACTCTTTTAAGACCAAACATAACTACAGCCATCTTCATTATACCGCCTTCAGGTAAAAAAAACATGTGTGGGTGGGTGGGTGGGGGTGGGGGCAACATCATTTGGCAAAACTATAATGCAAAAACTCTATAAGGGGCAAAAGGCACAACCTTGTAGTACTTTATAGTCCACGAACTTGCACTTGGTCCTAATTCCTCTTTCCATGCTTCATAGTCTGGCATTGAGTAAAATGGCTTGACTTCCTTGCCCTTGGTTGCCTGAACAAATAAGCAAAAGCATTATTTTTTACTGGAGTTATAATACCCATTTGATTTCACATAGAGACATAAGAAAGAACATCTGACAAATGACCCAAAGAATTGCCTACCTTGATAATTGGAGTGATGAACTCAACCAAGAAAGAAGGAACTTTGAGGAGAGATGGCCACTCTTTGTGAATGAAATTGATCAGCAACCCTTTGATGTGGGAACCATCATGGTCCTGAAATGTCATCATTTTAATCTAAGCCAAGAAACAACTTCAATTTGACTAGTTCGGATAAATTGGAGAAGTTATCAGGCAAACCTGATCTGTCATTATCATGAGGTGGCCATATCTCAAGCCTTTTGTGCTATCATACTTTTTTTCATGCTGCAGACCTAATATTTTCTTTATATTTTGGATCTCTGCATTCTCCATTAACTGTTTATGGCTTGCTTCTCTCACATTTAATAATTTACCCCTGAGAGGAAACACACCATAGTGATCCCTTCCTACTACACCTATGCCAGCCATCTGCAAAGAAAACAGGCTGAACTCTTCAGTATGACAGTGAAATCGCTTACTATGGCATTTAATAGGTTTGTGTTACTCACGGCTAGAGCCTTTGCCGAATCTCCTTCAGTAAGGATCAACGTGCACTTGTCAGAGTTCTTCCCACCAGCATCATTTGCATCCTCCAGTTTAGGGATGCCAACAATACTTGTCTTCTTGGTTCCATCAGTCTTCTTAAGTTCCTTGCTTAGTTTGAACTCAGCCCAAGAAAGGAGACTGTTGACAACCCCCGAGCTAGAGACTGCAATTGTAAGAAGCAAACATTACCATTAGTGGTGCAGCCACAATAATCAAGGATACCAAAGTTAACTCATCAGTCATCACATACCCTTCTTAAGGAAATCCTCAGGGAGCTCACACGTGGACCCAAAGCTTCCTTGACGTGTCGTCAAGGTCTCTTTGGTCTGTGAATCAAATGCAGGGTTGTCAATGAGCGCATTAACAAATACCCATAGGTAGCCCTTCACTATATGCAACTTCATGTTAGCCTGCTTGTTCTTCTTGTTCACAACGCCCATCACATGGCTGGCAATTTGGTTTGCAATGTAGTCAACGTGAGTTCCACCTTTTATGGTCGCAATTCCATTTACAAAACTGACCTGCAATCCAAACAGAATGTCTGAGGCATAACTATAACAACACACTGTAACGGAGCTTCACAGGAAACTACCCCACGCTTACCTGCTGGAACTGGCCTTCACTTAGACTCACACAGACCTCCCAACGATCATTTACCTTATGGTAAATTCTGGAAGAGAAGGCAAATTGGAACATCAGAATAGTTATCAGAGATTTTCGTGGACATCTCAAACTGGCCAAGAAAAAACTATGGCAAACCTTGGTAGGTCGATTCCTTCTTTGGAAGCAGAGTCAATATACAGTTGCACGTAATCTGAGAAGCTTTTTACTGCCACCTTCTCGCCATTCAACTCAACCTTCACTGTTTTGCCAAGGGTGCCCGCCATGTCAACTACTCGCTTCATCATGAGTGCCACGACATCAGCTTCGAGCTCAGTCATGTTGAACTTTGCAAGGTCAGGCTTGAAGGTAACTTTGGTCCAGTTCTCTGATTGCTTGCATTTCTTAATCTCAGGCTCCGACTTCTTCCCCATGTTCTCGGAGAAAACCTGCACAGGCATTCAAGGAGGAATGTCACGATGTATCATGTGCTTGGTGATTTGAGTGGCTGTACCCTAAAGAACGTACAGGAGACATTAGTTAATATATACTCCTACTGTGTGTACCAATCCCACATTAAAGAAACCTTATGCGGCTAGGTTCACCATACTGGCATGCTTACAACTATCAAAGGAAACAATATTCGAATTTTTAGTATAGAACAATTAAGAAAAACTTATTCAGGTAGGTTCGACAGACGAAAAAATTTGAACCAACCCTACAAAATTTCCAGCCGTTTGCCGGATTAAACAAAGGAAATGCTCCAATCTACTATCAAAATCTCGTTCATAGTAAGAATAATAATAAGATGTACAGTCTCGCGTCGCGCTCTAATATTGCCAGATTATTACCAACTCTGGTGTGGTCACAACCAAGCGCACCTCATTACGGTCACGTGGCACATCGATTCTCCAGATGCGTGCAGTTCTAACTAATCCAGCCTCAAACACCGACCCGAAAACCAGAATATCAACGGTAAAACGCTGACGGGGTCCACGATTGTCTTACCTGCTTGTACCTCTTCTGTCGGCGCCCATCAGCGGTCTCGATGACGAACTCCGTGGAGAAGATGTTTGCGAGTTTGGCGCCGTAGCCGTTCCTCCCGCCGGTGGTCTTCCGCTCGTTGTCGTCGTAGTTGCTGCTGGTGAGGAGCTGGCCGAAGATGAGCTCCGGCACGTAGATGCGCTCCTCCTGGTGGATCTCGACGGGCACGCCGTCTCCGTTGTTGTAGACGGAGATGCAGCACCCCGCGACGTCGATGTCGACCTTGAGGGAGTCCATGGAGGGGTCGCGCTGCTTGTTGTCGGCGGCGTTGACGAGGATCTCGTCGAAGATCTTGTAGAGGCCGGGGACGTAGGTGACCTGCCGGTTCACCATGGCGCCGCCCTCGTAGACCCAGAGCGCCGCCGTGTGCTTCTCGATGGAGCCGACGTAGGTGTCCGGGCGCAGCAGGATGTGCTCCAGCTGCGTCTTCTTCTGGTACATCTCCTCGATGGTCTTCCCGGCGGCATCCCCCGCGGCGGAGTTGTGCGAGGAGCTGGACTTGAGCGGGGGCTTCTTCGCGGCGGGCGGCATGGCGGCACACAGAGGTTGTGTGGCCGCGCTAGGGTTGTGGTTGTGGTGGGGGGTGGGGAATGCGGGGTAGGGGTTGGAATTGGGGATCTGGGGGAGGGGGAGGGGAATGGGGTGGGGTTTAAAGTGGACGGGAAGGGGGCTGCGGGGCAATTCGAAATTTGAATTCGGGGAGCGGGCGACGCTGCGCCTGCGCGTGTGCGGCCAGCGGGTCCCGGTCGGATGGGGATTCTGGACTGGAGACCGCGACGAGAGTGGAACATACTCTCGAGCCGTTCCCTCTCCCTCCCTTCACTGACTGCAGCGCCCGTAAAATGGGCCGGGCCAGAGCGTACTCGAGCCTTTCCCTTCCCTTGAGTTCGAACGCGAGAAGAGGGGAGTTACTCAAAAAAAAAACATCCTTCGTCTGCCGCCTTGGCGACATGAGGACGAAAGAGTTTCGGATCTCCGTGTCAAGCGCTTAGGTAGGTCTAGGATAAGTTGGTATGTCGATGTCCTTTTGCGAACAGTGTTGAGGGGCTTAAGGATTTGTGTTCTCGCCATCCTGTCTGGTTGGTGAGTATAGTGTGTTGGGCGGTGTTGTTCTTGACCGTGACAGTAATTGTGCATCCAAAAATGATGTTCGGGTTTTAATCCCATCTTGACAATGTTTATGGTGGAGTCGGGTTACGATGGGGCCGGTTTCATGTCGATCTTTTTGGTCGATATTTTAGGGGTGTGTTTAGTTTCAGGGACGAAGTGGAACGGCATGGGTTGGACCCGTGCCTGGGCCTCGTTCGAGCGTTTGCTACACAAGTGGGATAGAACCCACTCGTTCCTCGAGAACGAATATTCCGTGTTTATGCCGAACAGGGTGATACATCCGATTCGAACGGACGTCGCGGAACGAGCGTCTGTTTCCCCTCCCCCGACTCGCACGCACCTCCAAATCTCAGCGCCTCCACACTTTCCCGAACCCCATCCGTCTCCGGCGCCGGCTGTCCCTCACCTCCCGTCGTCTCTCCACTCGCTGGTCTTTCTCTCTCGCAGCCGGCCATCTCATCTCGCACATCCTGGCAAGGAAGGAGCAGCAGCTGACTTGGACGGAGCGGCAGCAACGGAAGGAGCAGCAGCGACCATAGGCTACGGCCCTCGCGTACCTCGTGCTCGTTGATGGCCATCAGGTGCAGGCCCTCGCGAACCTGCGGAGAGCTGTTTCCACATGTGCCTGATCTGATTTTTTTCTCTAGACGAGATGGCCGGCTGCACAATCTATCTTTCATGCTCTCTGATTGTACTAATTTCCTCCTTTGATCTTGTATACATCTGTACCGTAGCGTCTATAGGGTCTGTATAAACCTATGAATCTGTATAATCAAGTCCTGAGTTGCATTCGTTAGTTTTCTATCAAAATCTAATTCACTATGAATCAATGTAATCAAGTGAAATGAGTAATTCCATTCCATCTCTCAAACCAAACACCAACATGTAACCGTTCCATTCTTTGAAATTATTCCTACCAAACACAAGGTCGGAACCGACCCATTCTAGTGGAACGGAACCATGACATCCCATTCCACTTCGTTCTCGAACCAAACACACCTAGGTGTTTGGTCATTATCTACCATCATAGGTGATGTCATTGATGGGTAAGTGAAGATGGTGGTTTCATGTTTGTACTTGTGGATTGACGGGAGCAGATCTAGCGCTTGGCCTCAACGTCAGCGATGACCGGCGGTTGAGGAGGATGAGGATGAGCCCTAGTTAACAAGACACAGGCTTCATCGATGACAAGCTTCTTCATCGGCTCACCGCCTTTCTAGGCTATGGTTCGCTCGGACGATGGCAGCTGTAAAATTAACTAAGGACTCCGATGTACTTTTCTTTTCTTGTAGTTTGTTGTACATTTTTGTGGATATGTGTTTGTTCTTGACCCTTATAATGGTTTCATGTGCGTGTGTGTATTCACCATGTTTGTAATTAATGAAACATGTGGTCACATACGTTATTTTTTTATGATTTCCTGCAAGTGCTCGCATCATCATATTAGTTTTCGGTCGTACAATTTTGTTGGGGAACATTGCATGGGAAACAAAAAAATTCCTACACACACGCAAGATCTATCCATGGTGATGAGCATCTACGAGGGGGAGAGTGAATATTCATACCCTTGTATATCTCTAAGCGAAAAGTGTTAAGAAACGCGGTTGATGTAGTCGAACGTCTTCACGATCCAAATCGCCAAGCGTCCAGCGATCCAATCACGATCCGTCCCAATCTAGCGCCGAACAGACGGCACCTCCGCGTTCAGCACACGTACAACTTGATGACGATCTCCGCCTTTTTGATTCAGCAAGAGGGAGCGGAGAGGTAGATGAGTTCTCCGGCAGCACGACGGCGTGGCGGTGATGGTGGCGGAATTATTCCAGCAGGGCTTCGTCTAAGCACCGCTGAAACGATCTAGAGGAGAAATTACGATCTAGATGAGAGGGTAGCACGTGGCTGATTTCTATTGTTAAAAACCCTCAATACCTCTAGTATATATAGGAGTAGGGAGGGAGGAGACTTGGCCCCAAAGGGGCCAACCCTTGTTTTGGCCGAAGTGGGAGGAGGAGGAGTCCTCCTCCAATCCTAGTAGGATTAGGACTCCTTCTCTCCCACTTGGAAACCTTCTTTCCACCTTGGGTTTCTCCTCCCAGCCCATGGGCCTCTTGTGGGACTTCGACCAGCCCACTAAGGGCTGGTATACCTCCTCCCACAGCCCATGTAGCCTCTTGGGTCAAAATACCCCTCCCGATGGTTCCCTGGTACCCTCCCGGCACTCCCGGTACACTACGATGAGCCCGAAAAATTTCCGGTGACCAAAACAGGACTTCCTATATATCAATCTTTACCTCCAGACCATTTCGGAGCTCCTCGTGACATCCTGGATCTCATCCGGGACTCCGAACAACCTTCGTTCACCACCATACATAACTCTATACTATCGAAACGTCACCGAACCTTAAGTGTGTAGACCCCGCGGGTTCGAAAACTATGTAGACATGACCGAGACACCTCTACGGTCAATAACCAATAGCGGGACATGGATGCTCATATTGGTTCCTACAAATTCCACGAAGATCTTTAACAGTTGAACCTTTATGTCAAGGATTCAGTTAATCTCGTACGATGTTCCCTTTGTTCTTCGGTATGTTACTTGCCCTGGATTCGATCGTCCGTATCTCTATACCTAATTCAATCTCGTTACCGGCAAGTCTCTTTACTCGTTCCATAATACAAGATCCCGTGGCTAACACTTTAGTCACATTGCTTGCAAGGCTTGTTGTGATGTTGTATTACCGAGTAGGCCCTGAGATACCTCTCCGTCACATGGAGTAACAAATCTCAGTCTTGATCCATACACACTCAATAGACACTCTCGAAGATACCTGTAGAGCACCTTTATAGTCACCCCAGTTACGTTGTGACATTTGATACACACAAGGCACTCCTCCAGTGTCAGTGAGTGGCATGATCTCATGGTCATAGGAACAGATACTTGATATGTAGAAAAACTATAGCAATAAACTGACACGATCATATGCTATGTTTATAGTTTGGGTCTTGTCCATCACATCATTCTCCCAATGATGTGATCCCGTTATCAAACGACATCCCATGTTAATGGCTAGGAAACCTTGACCATCTTTGATCAACGAGCTAGTCTACTAGAGGCATACTAGGGACACGGTGTTGTCTATGTATCCACACATGCAATGTATTTCCAGTCAATACAATTATAGCATGGATAATAAACAATTATCATGAACAAGGAAATATAATAATAACCATTTTATTATTGCCTCTAGGGCAAATTTCCAACATTCTCGCACTTGCACTAGAGTCAAAATCTAGCTCACATCACTATGTGATTTACATTGTAATGAATCGAACACCCATACAGTTCTGGTGTTGATCATGTTTAGCCCTTGGAAGAGGTTTAGTCAACGGGTCTGCAACATTCAGATCCATGTGCACTTTGGAAATTTTTATGTCCTCCTCCTTGATGTACTCGCGGATGGGATTGAAGCGTCGCTTTATGTGTCTGGTCCTCTTGTGAAACCTTAGTTCCTTGGCCAGGGAAATGGCACCAGTATTATCACAGAACAGATCCACTAGATTCAGTGCACTGGGCACTACTCTGAGATCTGTCATGAACTCTTCATCCAGACACCTTCCTTCGCTGCCTCGAGGCTGTGATGTACTCCGCTTCGCATGTAGAATCGGCTACCACGCTCTGCTTGGAACTGCACCAGCTTACCGCTCCCCCATTGAGAACAAATACGTATCCAGTTTGCGACTTAGAGTCATCCGAATCAGTGTCAAAGCTTGCATCGACGTAACCCTTTACGACGAGCTCTTGATCACCTCCACAAACGAGAAACATTTCCTTAGTACTTTTCAGGTACTTAAGGATATTCTTGTCCGTCGTCCAGTGCTCCATTCCTGGATCACTTTGAAACCTTTCGGCCATACTTATGGCAAGGATGACATCGGGTCTTGTGCACAACATTGCATACACGATAGAGCCTATGGCTGAAGCATATGGGATGGCACTCATCTTCTCTCTATCTTTTGCAGTTACTGGGCATTGAGTCTTACTCAACTTCACACCTTGTAACACAGGCAAGAACCCCTTCTTGGACTGATCCATTTTGAACTTCTTCAAAACTTTATCAAGGTATGTGCTCTGTGAAAGTCCTATTAAGCGTCTCGATCTATCTCTATATATCTTAATGCTTAATATGAAAGCAACTTCTCCTAGGTCCTTCATTGGAAAACTCTTGTTCAAATATTCCTTCACGCTTTACAGCATTTCTATATTGTTTCCAATCAGCAATATGTCATCCACATATAATATAAGAAATGCTATAGAGCTCCCACTCGCTTTCTTGTAAATACAAGCTTCTCCATAAACTTGTATAAATCTGAATGTTGTGATCACCTCATCAAAGCGCAGATTCTAACTCCGAGATGCTTGCACCGGTCCATAAATGGATCACTGGAGTTTGCAAACTTTGTCAGCATTCTCTGGATTGACAAAACCTTTTGGTTGTATCATATACAACTCTTCCTTAAGGAAACTGTTAAGGAACGCTGTTTTGACATCCATCTGCCAAATTTCATAGTCAAAACATGTAGTTATTGTTAACATGATTCTGACGGACTTAAGCATCGCTATGGGTGAGAAGGTCTCATCGTAGTCAACTCCTTGAACTTGTGAAAATTCCTTTGCCACAAGTCGAGCTTTATAGACGGTGACATTACTGTCTGCGTCTGTCTTCCTCTTAAAGATCCATTTGTCCTGAATGGCCTTTTGTCCTTCAGGTAATACTTCCAAAGTCCACACTTTGTTTTCATACATGGATCCCATTTCGGATTTCATGGCCACTAACCATTTCTTGGAATCCAGGCCCATCATCGCTTCTCCATAGCTCGTAGGTTCATCGTTGTCTAACAACATGACCTCTAAGACAGGGTTGTCGTACCACTTAGGAGGAGCACGCGCCCTTGCCGACCTACGAGGTTCAATACTAACTTGATCCGAAGTTTCATGATCATCATCATTAACTTCCTCTTCAACTGTCATAGGCTCCACAAAAACATCTTTCTGCGTTGCGCTACTCTCTGGTTGAAACAAAGGTTCAACAACCTCATCAAGTTCTATCTTCCTCCCACTCAATTCTTTCGAGACAAACTCTTTCTCAAGAAATGTTCCATTTTTAGCGACAAACACTTTTCCTTCGGATCTGGGATAGAAGGTATACCCAACTGTCTCTTTTGGATATCCTTCGAAGACACATTTCTCTGCTTTGGGTTCCAGCTTTTCAGGCTGAAGCTTTTTGACATAAGCATCACATCCCCAAACTTTAAGAAACAACAACTTTGGCCTCTTGCCAAACCACAATTCATATGGCATCATCTCAACGGATTTCAATGGTGCCCTATTTAAAGTGAATGCAGCTGTCTCTAATGCATAACTCCGAAAATGATAGTGGCAAATCAGACATCATAGAACGCACCATATCTAATAAGGTTCGATTATGACGTTCGGACACACCATTACGTTATGGTGTTCCAGGCGGTGTCAATTGTGAAACAATTCCACATTGTCTTAAGTGACTGCCAAACTCATAACTCAGATATTCATCTCCTCGATTGGATCGTAGGAATTTAATCTTCTTGTTACGATGATTCTCAACTTCACTCTGAAATTGCTTGAACTTTTCAAACGTTTCAGGCTTGTGTTTCATTAAGTAAATATACCCATATCTACTTACGTCATCAGTGAAGGTAAGAAAATAACGATATCCACCGCGCGCCTCAATGCTCATTGGACCGCACACATTAGTATGTATGATTTTCAACAAGTCACTTGCCCGTTCCATTGTTCCAGAGAACGATGTTTAGTCATCTTGCCCATGAGGCATGGTTCACATGTGTCAAGTGATTCAAAATCAAGTGACTCCAAAAGTCCAACAACATGGAGCTTCTTCATGCGTTTTACACCAATATGACCTAAATGCCAGTGCCACAAGAAAGTGGTACTATCATTATCAACTCTACATCTTTTGGCGTCAATGTTATGAACATGTGTATCATCACTATCGAGATTCAATATGAATAAACCCCTCACATTGGGTGCATGACCATAAAAGATATTACTCATATAAATAGAACAACCATTATTCTTCGATTTAAATGAGTAACCGTCTCGCAATAAACAAGATCCAGATATAATGTTCATGCTTAACGCAGGCACTAAATAACAAATATTTAGGTTCACCACTAATCCTGATGGTAATCGAAGAGCAAGCGTGCCGACAACGATCACATCAACCTTGGAACCATTTCCCACGTGCATCGTCACTTCATCCTTTGCCAGCCTTCATCTATTTTGTAGTTCCTGTTTTGAGTTGCAAATGTGAGCAACCGAACCGGTATCAAATACCCAGGCACTACAACAAGAGTTGGTAAGGTACACATTAATAACATGTATATCATATATACCTTGTTTGTTGTTGGCCGCCTTCTTGTCGGCCAGATACTTGGGGTAGTTCCGCTTACAGTGACCAGTTCCCTTGCAATGAAAGCACTCAGTTTCTGGCTTGGGTCCAGCCTTGGGTTTCTTTACGGAAGGGGCAAATGCTTTGCCACTCTTCTTAGAGTTACCCTTCTTGCCCTTGCCATTCTTCTTGAAACTAGTGGTTTTATTGACCATCAACACTTGCTGCTCCTTCTGAATCTCAGACTCGGTGACTTTTAACATCGCAGGTAGCTCAGCGACTGACTTGTTCATCCCGTGCATGTTATAGTTCAACACGAAGTTCTTGTAGATAGGTGGCAATGATTGAAGAAATATGTTAGTGATCGCCTCTGTCGGAAGGGGCATCCCCAATTTGGCCAGACGGGCAAAATACCCAGACATTCTAAGTATGTGTTCACTGATAGACCTGTTCTCCTCCATTTTGCAAGCATAGAACTTATCGGAGGTCTCATACCTCTCGATCCGGGCATTCTTCTAAAAGATAAACTTCAACTCCTGGAACATATCATGTGATCCATGATGTTCAAAACGTCTTTGAAGTCCCGGTTCTAAGTCATACAACATTGCACATTGAACTATTGAGTAATCATCAGAACGTGTCTACCAGGCATTCACAACGTCTGCAAACTCACCTGGAGTGGGTGGATCACCAAGCAGTGCATCAAGGACATAAGCCTTCTGGGAAGCCGTGAGGATAATCCTCAAATTATGGGCCCAGTCCACAAAGTTACTTCCATCATCTTTCAACTTAGCTTTCTCTAGGAACACGTTAATATTCAGGGGTGCTACTGCGCGAGCCATTGATCTACGACATAAATATGCAAAGGTTACTAAGACTATTGTTCAAGATAATGAGTTTAATTAATCAAATTACTAAAGCTCCCACTCAAATTGACATCCCTTAGGTCATCTGAGTGATACATGATCCAAATTCACCAACTCAAGTCTGATCATCACGTGAGTTAAGGTGGTTTCAATGGTGAACATCATCATGTTGATCATATCTACTATATGACTCGTGTTCGACCTTTCGATCTCTTGTGTTTCGAGTGTAAGGGCATATTTCTCCCTAAGTGGTTTTGGTGATTGATGACAATGCCTTTGCGAACTAATCGTGTGCATTGAGCATTTCAGATATCTCAGGTCTAGGCACAAGACGATTCAGTGCCCCTCGGAACCTCTCGAAGACGGTTGTTCTCTATGTTTCCTTTCAGTGGATTTGAGTCGTAGGGAAGCCGTACTATTAAGAGGGGGTCCGCTTCGGAAAGGTCTAGGTGGAATCAACACGTACACATCTATTCCTTTGCACCACCTTTCCCTCTCTTCAATGGAGCCCCAACTCGTTTTCCTTCACTGTGCAAAGTGAAAGCCTGTTGGGTCTGTGAGTCTAGTGGTCAGCGGTAGTACCGCTCAAAGGAGCGGTAGCACCGTAGGTGCCAGCGGTAGTACCGCTCGGTGGAGCGGTAGTACCGCAATCTCCTGCCCTGGAACTCCAGCCTGCGGTAGTAGGCACGGATGTAATTTTTTTACATCCGCCCTATTACGGTAGTACCATGATTCACGTCCGGTACTACCGTGCCGGACTTTTTCGCAGAGTTTCCTTCTACGGAGGTAGGCATAGAAGTAATTTTTTACTTCCGTGCATCTCCAGTGCCTGCCCCTGTCGACCATGCGGTAGTACCTGTTGGGAGACGTAGTAGTAAATCAAAAAAAATTCTACGTGTTCACCAAGATCCATCTATGGATAAACCAACAATGAGTGGGGAAGAGTGCATCTTCATACCTTTGAATATCGCTAAGCGGAAGCATTACAAGAACGCGGTTGGTGGAGTCGTACTCGCAGCGATTCACATCGCGGTGGATTCTGATCTTAGCGCCGAACAACGGCGCCTTCGCGTTCAACACACGTGCAGCCCGATGACGTCTCCTACGCCTTGATCCAGCAAGGAGGAAGGAGAGGTTGAGGGAGAGCTCCGGCAGCACGACGGCATGGTGACGGTGGAGCTGCATGGTACTCCGGCAGAGCTTCGCTAAGCACTACGGAGAACGAGGAGTAGGAGGAGTAGGGTTGCGCCGAGGGAGGAAGAAACGTGTGTGTTGGCAGCCCCCCAAAACCCCACTATATATAGGAGGAGGGGAGGAGGGTGCGCAGCCCCTAGGGTTTCCACACTAGGGTAATGCGGTAGCCCCAGATGGCATCTTGGTCGGCGACCAAGAGGGGAGAGGGGAGGGCGGCGCCCTAGGTGGGCCTTAGGCCCATATGCGCCTAGGGTTCCCCCCCTTCCCACCTTGTTGCGCCTTGGGCTAGGGTAGAGGGCGCACCAGCCCACTCTAGGGCTGGTCCCTTCCCACTCTAGGCCCATGCAACCTTCCAGGGGTGGTGGCCCCTCCCGGTGGACCCCCGGAACCTTTCCGGTGGTCCCGGTACGTTACCGGTGATGCCCGGAACACTTACGGTAACCAAATCCTCACTTCATATATATCATTCTTTACCTCTGGACCATTTCGGAGCTCCTCGTGATGTCCGGGATCTCATCCGAGACTCTGAAAAACCTTCGGTAACCACATACACTATTTTCCTATAACCCTAGAGTCATCGAACCTTAAGTGTGTAGACCCTACGGGTTCGGGAGGCACGTAGACATGACCGAGACACCTCTCCGGTCAATAACCAACAGAGGGATCTGGATACCCATGTTGGATCACACATGCTCCATGATGATCTCATCGGATGAACCATGATGTCGGGGATTCAATCAATTCCGTATACAATTCCCTTTGTCTACCGGTATGATGCTTGCCCGAGATTCGATCGTCGGTATCCCTATACCTTGTTAAATCTCGTTACCGGCAAGTCTCTTTACTCGTTCGGTAACACATCATCCCATGGCTAACTCCTTAGTCACATTGAGCTCATTATGATGATGTATTACCGAGTGGGCCCAAAGATACCTCTCCATCACATGGAGTGACAAATCCCAGTCTCGATTTGTGCCAACCCAACAAAAAAATTCGGAGATACCTGTAGTGTACCTTTATATCCACCCAGTTACGTTGTTACGTTTGGCACACCCAAAGCATTCCTACAGTATTCGGGAGTTGCACAATCTCATGGTCTATGGAAACGATACTTGACATTAGAAAAGCTTTAGCAGACAAACTACACGATCTTGTGCTATGCTTAGGATTGGGTCTTGTCCATCACATCATTCTCCTAATGATGTGATCCCGTTATCAATGACATCCAATGTCCATGGTCATGAAACCGTGACCATCTATTGATCAACGAGCTAGCCAACTAGAGGCTTACTAGGGACATGTTTTGGTCTATGTATTCACACATGTATTACGGTTCCGGTTAACACACTTATAGCATGAATAATAGACAATTATCGTGAACAAGGAAATACAATAATAACCATTTTATTATTGCCTCTAGGGCATATTTCCAATAGCCACACCACCCTAGGGTGGTAACCCTTGGGGAGGATGACGGAGAGGTATCTCTGGGCCCACTCGGTAAGACATCATCATATATAGGAGGAGGGAAGGAGGGTGCGCAGCCCCAAGGGTTCCCACCCTAGGGTGGTGTGGCTATTGGAAATATGCCCTAGAGGCAATAATAAAATGGTTATTATTGTATCTCCTTGTTCATGATAATTGTCTATTATTCGTGCTATAATTGTATTAACCAGAAACCAGAATGCATGTGTGAATACATAGACCATAACATGTCCCTAGTGAGCCTCTAGTTGGCTAGCTCGTTGTTCAATAGATGGTCATGGTTTCATGACCATGGACATTGGATGTCCTTGATAACGGGATCACATCATTAGGAGAATGATGTGATGGACAAGACCCAATCCTAAGCATAGCTCAAGATCGTGTAGTTCGTTTGCTAAAGCTTTTCCAATGTCAAGTATCATTTCCTTAGACCATGAGATTTTGCATCTCCCGGATACCGTAGGAATGCTTTGGGTGTGCCAAACGTCACAACGTAACTGGGTGGCTATAAAGGTGCACTATGGGTACCTCTGAAAGTGTCTGTTGGGTTGGCACGAATCGAGACTGGGATTTGTCACTCTGTATGACGGAGAGGTATCTCTAGGCCCACTCGGTAAGACATCATCATAATGAGCTCAATGTGACTAAGGATTTAGCCACGGGATGATGGTGCGGAACGAGTAAAGAGACTTGCCGGTAACGAGTTTGAACAAGGTATAGGGATATCGACGATCGAATCTCGGGCAAGTATCATACTGGTAGACAAAGGGAATTGGATGCGGGATTGATTGAATCCCCGACATCGTGGTTCATCCAATGAGATCATCGTGGAGCATGTGGGAGACAATATGGGTATCTAGATCCCGCTGTTGGTTATTGACCGGAGAGGTGTCTCGGTAATGTCTACGTGTCTCCTGAATCCGTATGGTCTACACACTTAAGGTTTGATGATGCTAGGGTTATAAGGAAATGGTATACGTGATTACCGAAGGTTGTTTAGAGTCTCGGATGAGATCGTGGACGTCACGAGGAGCTCCAGAATGGTCCGGAGGTAAAGATTGATATATAGGAAGTCCTGTTTTGGTCACCGGAAAGTTTTTGGGCTCATCAGTAGTGTACCGGGAGTGCCGGGAGGGTGCCGGAGGACCCCCGGGAGGGGTGTGACGAGCAAAGGACCTTATGGGATGTTAGATAAAATGTGCCATCCCTTATTGGGCTGGGAAAGACCTTTTCTAAAGGCCCATGCGCATAAGGATAAAGAGATAAGGCAAAAAGGAGTTTGAAAGGAGGAGATCCACCTCCCTTGTGGGAGGTGGACTCCTCCCCTAGCTCGGCCGAACCTCTCCTCCTTGGAGGAGGGGCCAAGGCAGCCCTCCCTCTCCCTCCTCCTATATATACTTGAGGTTTTGGCTGTTTTGAGACAAGATTTGATATCTCTCTCCCACGACGCAGCACTACCTCTCTTCTTCCTCCTCCGCAGTGCTTAGGCGAAGCCCTGCCGAAATACCTTGCTACTCCACCACCACCATGCCGTCGTGCTGCTGTTGGAGCTCTTCCCCAACCTCTCCCTCCTCCTTGCTGGATCAAGGCATAGGAGACGTCACCAGGTTGCACGTGTGTTGAACGCGGAGGCGCCGTTGTTCGGCGCTAAGATCGGAGTCCACCGCGATTTGAATCGCTACGAGTACGACTCCACCAACCGCGTTCTTGTAACTCTTCCGCTTAGCGATCTTCAAAGGTATGAAGATGCAATCTCTTCCCACTCATTTCTGGTTTCTCCATAGATAGATCTTGGTGAACACGTAGGATTTTTTTGATTTACTACTACATCTCCCAACAATGGTATCAGAGCTAGGTCTATGCATAGTATCCATGCACGAGTAGAACACAAAGTTGTTGTGGGAATCGATCTTGTTAATTTGCTTGTTGTTACTAGTCTTATCTAGATTCAACGGTATTGTGGGATGAAGCGGCCCGGACCAACTTTACACGTACGCTTACGTGAGACCGGTTCCACCGCCTGACATGCACTTGTTGCATAAGGTGGCTAGCGGGTGTCTGTCTCTCCCACCTTAGTCGGATTGGATTCGATGAAAAGGGTCCTTATGAAGGGTAAATAGAAATTGGCATATCACATTGTGGTTTTGGCCTAGGTAAGAAACGTTCTTGCTAGAAACCTATACCAGCCACGTAAAAACTTGCAACTACAAATTAGAGGACGTCTAACTTGTTTTTGCAGCATATACCTTGTAATGTGATATGGCCAAAGGATGTGATGTGATGCATTGTGATGTATGAGATTGATCATGTTCTTGTAATAGGATTCACGACTTGCATGTCGATGAGTATGACAACCGACAGGAGCCATAGGAGTTGTCTTATTTTATTGTATGACCTGCGTGTCAATCATGAACGCCATGTAATTCCTTTACTTTATTGCTAAACGTTAGCCATAGTAGTAGAAGTAATAGTTGGTGAGACAACTTCATGAAGACACCACCCTAACTGTGCACCGTTGCTAAGGATCGTTGTTCCGAAGCACCACGTGATGATCGGGTGCGATAGGTTCTAATGTTCGCATACAACGGGTGTAAGCCAGATTTACACACGCGAAACACTTAGGTTGAATTGATGAGCCTAGCATGTACAGACATGGGCTCAGAACACGGAAGACCGAAAGGTCGAACATGAGTCGTATAGAAGATACGATCAACATGGAGATGTTCACCATGGATGACTAGTCCGTCTCACATGATGATCGGACACGGGCTAGTTGACATGGATCATGTGTCACTTGGATGACTAGAGAGATGTCTATCTAAGTGGAGTTCATTAAATAATTTGATTATGTGAACTTATTTATCATGAACTTAGTCTAAAATTGTCGTTACAATCTATATTGTAGATCCAATGGCCAATGCTAATGTCACCCTCAACTTCAACGCGTTCCTAGAGAAAACCAAGCTGAAAGATGATGGAAGCAACTATGCGGACTAGGTCCGTGGTTTGAGGATCATCCTCATAGCTTCCAAGAGATTGTATGTCCTTGATGCACCGCTAGGTGACCCACCCATTTTCCCAGCAAACCAAGATGTTACGAACGCTTGGCAGTCATGCTGCGATGATTACTCCATTGTTCAGTGCGGCATGCTTTACAGTTTAGAATTGGGGCTCCAAAAGCGTTTTGAGCAACACGAAGCATATGAGATGTTCCAAGAGCTGAAACTGGTTTTCCAAGCTCATGCCCAGGTCAAGATATATGACGTTTCTAACAAGTTCTTCAGCTGTAAGATGGAGGAGAATAGTTCTGTCAGTGAGCACATACTCAAAATGTCTGGGTTGCACAACCGCTTGACTCCGCTGGGAGTTAATCTCCCGGATGACTCGGTCATTGACAGAATCCTCCAGTCGCTTCCACCTAGCTACAAGAGCTTTTTGATGAACTACAACATGCAGGGGATGGAGAAGTCCATTCCTGAGTTGTACTCGATGCTGAAATCAGCGGAGGTCGAGATCAAAAAGGAGCATCAAGTGTTGATGGTGAATAACACCACTAGTTTCAAGAAAGGCAAGGGTAAGAAGAACTTCAAGAAGGATGGCAAAGTTGTTGCCGCGCCCGATAAGCAAGTTGCCGGGAAGAAGAACAAGCATGGACCCAAGCCTGAGACTGAGTGCTTTTATTGCAAGGGTACCGGTCACTGGAAGCGGAACTGCCCCAAGTACTTAGCAGATAAGAAGGCCGGCAACGTTAAGGTATATGTGATATACTTGTTATTGATGTGTACCTAACCAGCGCTCGTAGTAGCTCATGGGTATTTGATAGCGGTGCAGTTGCTCACATTTGTAACTCCAAGCAGGAGCTGCGGAATAAGCGGAGACTAGCAAAGGACGAGGTGACGATGCGCGTCGGGAATGGTTCCAAGGTCGATGTGATCGCTGTCGGCACGCTACCTCTACATCTACCTTAGGGATTAGTTTTAAACCTCAATAATTGTTATTTAGTACCAGCTTTGAGCATGAACATTGTATCTAGATCTCGCTTGATGCGAGATGGCTACTCATTTAAATCTGAGAATAATGGTTGTTCTATTTATATGAGAGAAATGTTTTATGGTCATGCCCCGCTGGTCAATGGTTTATTTTTGATGAATCTTGAACGTGATGTTACACATGTCCATAGTGTGAGTACCAAAAAGTGTAAGGTTGATAACGATAGTCCCACTTACATGTGGCACTGCCACCTTGGTCATATTGGTGTCAAACGCATGAAGAAGCTCCATGCTGATGGACTTTTGGAGTCTCTTCATTTTGAATCATTTGACACGTGCGAACCATGCCTCATGGGCAAGATGACCAAGACTCCATTCTCCGGAAAAATGGAGCGAGCAACTTACTTGTTGGAGATAATACATACCGATGTATGCGGTCCAATGAGCATCGAGGCTCGCGGTGGCTACCGTTATGTTCTCACCCTCACCGATGACTTGAGCAGATATGGGTATGTCTACTTGATGAAACACAAGTATGAAACCTTTGAAAAGTTCAAGGAATTTTAGAGTGAGGTAGAGAATCAACGTGACAGGAAAATAAAGTGCCTACGATCTGATCGTGGCGGAGAATATTTAAGTCATGAGTTTGGCACGCACCTAAGGAAATGTGGAATGGTTTCACAACTCACGCCGCCTGGCACACCTCAGCGAAATGGTGTGTCTGAACGTCGTAATCGCACTCTACTGGATATGGTGCGATCTATGATGTCTCTTGCCGACTTATCGCTATCATTTTGGGGATATGCATTAGAGACTGTCGCATTCACTTTAAATAGGGCACCGTCAAAGTCCATTGAGACGACACCGTATGAACTATGGTTTGGAAAGAAACCTAAGCTATCGTTTCTAAAAGTTTGGGGATGCGATGCTTACGTGAAGAAACTTCAACCTGAGAAGCTCGAACCCAAAGCGGAAAAGTGCGTCTTCATAGGATATCCCAAAGAGACTATTGGGTATACCTTCTACCTCAGATCCGAAGGCAAAGTCTTTGTTGCCAAGAATGGATCCTTTCTCGAGAAAGAGTTTCTCTCGAAAGAAGTAAGTGGGAGGAAAATAGAACTTGATGAGGTAATTGTACCTCCACTCGAACCGGAGAGTAGCGCAACACAGGAAGTTGTTTCTGTGGAGCCTACACCGGCTGAAGAGGAAGTTAATGATGATGATCATGAAACTTCAGATCAAGTTACTGTTGAATGTCGAAGGTCCACTAGGACACGTTCCGCACTAGACTGGTACGACAAACCTGTCCTGGAGATCATGTTGTTGGACAATGGTGAACCTTCGAACTATGAAGAAGCGATGGCGGGCCCGGATTCCAACAAATGGCTTGAGGCCATGAAATCCGAGATAGGATCCATGTATGAGAACAAAGTATGGACTTTGGTGGACTTGCCTGATGATAAGCGAGCCATTGAAAATAAATGGATCTTTAAGAAGAAGAATGACGCGGATGGTAATGTCACCGTGTATAAGGCTCGACTTGTCGCTAAGGGTTATCGACAAGTTCAAGGAGTTGACTACGATGAGAATTTCTCACCCGTAGCGATGCTGAGGTCTGTCCGAATCATTTTAGAAATTGTCGAATTTTATGATTATGAGATCTGGCAAATGGACGTCAAAACGGCATTCCTTAATGGCTTCCTCAAGGAAGAACTGTATATTATGCAGCCGGAAGGTTTTGTCGATCCTAAAGATGCTAATAAAGTATGCAAGCTCCAGCGCTCCATCTATGGGCTGGTGCAAGTATCTTGGAGTTGGAACATTCGCTTTTATGAGGTGATTAAAGCGTTTGGGTTTGTACAGGTTTATGGAGAACCCTGTATTTACAAGAAAGTGAGTGGGAGCTCTGTAGCATTTCTTATATTATATGTGGATGACATACTGATAATGGGAAATGATATAGAACTTTTGGGAAGCGTAAAGGCCTACTTGAATAAATGTTTTTCAATGAAGGACCTTGGAGAAGCTGCTTACATATTAGGCATATTAGGCATCAAGATCTATAGATATAGATCGAGAGGCCTCATAGGTCTTTCACAAAGCACATACCTTGACAATATATTGAAGAAGTTCAATATGGATCAGTCCAAGAAGGGGGGCTTGCCTGTGTTACAGGGTGTGAGATTGAGTACGACTCAATGCCCGACCACGGCAAAGGATAGAGAAGAGATGAGTGTCATCCCCTATGATTCAGCCATAGACTTTATTATGCATGCCATGTTGGCTAATATGCAAGCAGCCATGTTGGAGGGAAATAGTGTATGTGGTTACTGAAGGTTGTTCGGAGTCCCGGGTGAGATCCCGGACGTCATGAGGAGTTCTAGAATGGTCCGAAGGTAAAGAATGATATATAGGAAGTGAGGTTTTGGTCACCGGAAGTGTTCCGGGCATCACCGGCAACGTATCGGGACCATCGGAAGGGTTCCGAGGGTCCACCAAGTGGGGCCACAAGCATCGGAGGGCTGCATGGGCTGCAAGTGGGAGGGAACCAGCCCCTAGGTGGGCTGGTGCACCCCCACAAGGGCCCAAGGCGCAACACAGGTGGGAGGGGGGCCGCTCCCTCTCTTGGCTGCCGCCCTAGATCAATCTAGGGTTGGCCACCGTCCCTAGGGAGGGAACCCTAGGGCTGCTGCACCCCTCCTCCTCCTCCCATATACAATGGGGCTTTGGGAGCTGCCAGATACGCGAGTTCTCTCTCTCTCTCTCGGCGCAGCCCTACCCTTCCTCTTCCTCGTTCTCCGTAGTGCTTGGCGAAGCCCTGCTGGAGACCACGCAGCTCCACCGTCACCATGCCGTCGTGCTGCCGGAGCTCTCCCTCAAGCTATCCTTCCTCCTTTCTGGATCAAGGCGTAGGAGACGTCACCGGGTTGCACGTGTGTTAAACGCAGAGGCACCGTTGTTCGGCGCTAAGATCGGAATCCACCGCGATCTGAATCGCTGCGAGTACGACTCCACCAACCGCGTTCTTGTAACGCTTCCGCTTTGCGATCTTCAAAGGTATGAAGTTCACTCTCCCCATTTGTTGCTGGTTTCTCCGTAGATGGATCTTGGTGAACACGTAGGAATTTTTTTGATTTACTACTATGTCTCCCAACAACGGCAACCCTAGATGGCATCTTGGCCGGCGGCCAAGAGGGGAGAGGGGAGGGCGGCGCCCTAGGTGGGCCTTAGGCCCATCTGTGCATAGGGTTCCCCCCTTCCCACCTTGCTGCGCCTTGGGCCAGGGTGGAGGGCGCACCAGCCCACTCTAGGGCTGGTCCCTTCCCACTCTAGGCCCATGCAGCCTTCCAGGGCTGGTAGCCCCTCCCGATGGACCCTCGAAACCCTTCCGGTGGTCCCGGTACATTACCAGTGATGCCCGAAACACTTCTAGTAACCAAATCCTCACTTCTTATATATAATTGTTTACCTCCGGACCATTCCGGAGCTCCTCGTGACGCCCGGGATCTCATCCGAGACTCCGAACAACCTTCAGTAACCACGTACACTATTTCCCTATAACCCTAGCGTCATCGAACCTTAAGTGTGTAGACCTACGGGTTCGGGAGGCACGTAGACATGACCGAGACACCTCTCCGTTCAATAACCAACAGCGGGATCCGGATACCCATGTTGGCTCCCACATGCTCCACGATGATCTCATCAGATGAACCACGATGTCGGGGATTCAATCAATCTTGTATACAATTCCCTTTGTCTACCGGTATGATACTTGCCCGAGATTCGATCATCGGTATCCCTATACCTTGTTCAATCTCGTTACTGGCAAGTCTCTTTACTCGTTCCGTAACACATCATCCCATGGCTAACTCCTTAGTCACATTGAGCTCATTATGAGGATGTCTTAACGAGTGGACCCAGAGATACCTCTCCGTCACACGGAGTGACAAATCCCAATCTCAATTCGTGCCAACCCAACAAACACTTTCGGAGATACCTGTAGTGTACCTTTATAGCCACCCAGTTACGTTGTGACATTTGGCACACCTAAAGTATTCCTACAGTATTTGGGAGTTGCACAATCTCATGGTCTAAGGAAACGATACTTGACATTAGAAAAGCTTTAGCAGACGAACTACATGATCTTGTGCTATGCTTAGGATTGGGTCTTGTCCATCACATCATTATCCTAATGATGTGATCCCGTTATCAATGACATCCAATGTCCATGGTCATGAAACCGTGACCATCTATTGATCAACGAGCTAGCCAACTAGAGGCTTACCAGGGACATGTTGTGGTCTATGTATTCACACACGTATTACGGTTTCCGGTTAACACAATTATAGCATGAATAATAGACAATTATCATGAACAAGGAAATACAATAATAACCGTTTTATTATTGCCTCTAGGGCATATTTCCAATAGTACCGCATGGGCTCACGGTAGTACCGCTCTGGCGGTTCTACCGCTTGTGGCCTAGTGCTAACGGCCAAGGCCAGTTACTCCCGTGCGAGCGGTAGTACTGCAAGCCCTCACAGTAGTACCATGGTTTTTACGGTAGTATCGCGACGCGCGGGGCTGAGGGTGTGGATAACGGTTGGAACTTGTCCCCCACTATAAAAGGGAGGTCTTCTTCCCCAAGAATCTTACCTCTTCCTTTCCCAAAACTCCATGCTTGCTCAAAGCTCCATTTTAGCCCGATCTCTCTCCCTAGCCAATCAAACTTGTTGATTCTCTAGGGATTGGTTGAGAAGGCCCCGATCTACACTTCCACCAAGATAAATTTGATTCCCCCCACTAATCCCTTGCGGATCTTGTTACTCTTGGGTGTTTGAGCACCCTAGACGGTTGAGGTCACCTCGTAGCCACATTCCATTTTGGTGAAGCTTCGTGGTGTCATTGGGAGCCTCTAATTCAGTTGTGGAGATTGCCCCAACCTTGTTTGTAAAGGTTCGGTCGCCGCCTTCAAGGGAACCAATAGTGGAATCACGACATCTCGCATTGTGTGAGGGCGTGAGGAGAATACGGTGGCCCTAGTGGCTTCTTGGGGAGCATTGTGCCTCCACATCGCTCCAACGAAGACGTACTTCCCCACGAGGGAAGGAACTCCGGTAACACATCCTCGCCTCCACCGGCTTCACTTTTGGTTATCTCGCACCTTTACTTCTTGCAAGCTTTTATTGTGTTATATCCCTTGCTTGATTGTGTACTTGTTGTGGTTAGCATCATATAGATTATTCATCTAGTTGCACATCTAGCCAACTTATTTGATGCTAAGCCTAAATTGTTAAGGAAAAGTTAAAAAGTGTTAGTTGCCTATTCACCCCCCTCTAGTCAACCATATCAATCCTTTCACCGAGGCCATGTATGTACATGCTAGGCTCATCAAGTTTAACCCGAGTGTTCCACACGTGCAACACTGGCTTGCACCCGTTGTATGTGAACATAGAGTCTATCACACCCGATCATCATGTGGTGTCTCGACATGACAAACTTTCGCAATGGTGCACACTCAGGGAGAACACAATTTATCTTGAAATTTAAGTGAGGGATCACCTTATAATGCTATTGTTGTCCTAAGCAAAACAAGGTGCATAAAAGGATTAACATCACATGCAAATCATAAGTGACATGATATGGCCATGAGCTTGTGCTTTTGATCTCCATCTTGAAAGCACCGGCATGATCTCCATCGTCACCGGCATGACACCATGATCTCCATCATCTTGATCTCCATCAACGTGTCACCATTGGGTTTGTCGCATTGACTGTTGCTTCCACGACTATTGCTAACTCATAGCGATAAAGTAAAGCAAAACGGCGAAAATCATTAAAGACAACCCTATGTCTCCTGCCGGTTGCCATACTCATCGACATGCCAGTCGTGATATTCTATAAAATACATGATCATATCATACATAACATATACCACATCATGTAATTGGCCAGATCACATCACAACATACCCTACAAAAACAAGTCAGACGTCCTCTAATTGTTGTTGCATGTTTTACGTGGCTGCTACGGGTATCTAGCAAGAACTATTCTCACCTACGCAAAAAACACAATGGTGATACATAAATTGCTTTTCAACCTTCTCAAGGACCACCTTTGTCGAATCTGATCCAACTAAAGTAGGAGAAACAGACACCCGCCAGCCATCTTTGTGCAACGAAGTTACACGTCAGTCGATGGAACCGGTCTCTCGTAAGCGTACGAGTAAGGTTGGTCCGGGCCGCTTCATCCCACAATACCGCTAAACCAAAACACGACCAAGGGAGGAAGCAATCTAACCATCAACACCCACAAACTCCTTTGTGTTCTACTCATGATCTCATCTACACATAGACCTAGCTCATGATGCCACTGCTGGGGAACGTTGCATGGGAAACAAAAAATTTCCTACGCACATGCAAGATCTATCCATGGTGATGAGCATATATGAGGGGGAGAGTGGATCTACATTCCCTTATAGATCACTAAGCGGGAAGCATTAAGAAACACGATTGATATAGTCGAACGTCTTCGCAATCCAAATCGCCAAGCGTCCCGTGATCCAATCACGATCCGTCCCGATCTAGCGCCGAACGGTCGACACCTCCGCGTTCAGCACACGTACAGCTTGATGAAGCTCCGCCTTCTTGATCCAGCAGGAGGGAGCGGAGAGGTAGATGAGTTATCCAGCAGCGCGACAGCGTGGCGGCGATGGTGGTGGAACTATTCCAGCGGGGCTTCGCCTAAGCACCGCTGAAACGATCTAGAGGAGAAACTACGATCTAGAGGAGAGGGTAGCACGTTGCTGATTTCCATTGTTAAAAACCCTCAATACCTCTAGTATATATAGGAGGAGGGAGGGAGGAGACTTGGCCCCAAGGGGCCAACCCTTGGTTTGTCCGAAGTGGGAGGAGGAGGAGTCCTCCTCCAATCCTAGTAGGATTAGGATTCCTTCTCTCCCACTTGGAAACCTTCTTTCCACCTTGGGTTTCTCCTCCCAGCCGCATGGGCCTCTTGCGGGACTTCAGCCAGCCCACTAAGGCTGGTATACCTCCTCCCACAGAACATGTAGCCTCTTGGGTCGAAATACCCCTCCCGATGGTCCCCCGATACCCTCCCGGCACTCCCGGTACACTACCGATGAGCCCGAAACTTTTCCGGTGACCAAAACAGGACTTCATATATATCAATCTTTACCTCCAGACCATTCTGAAGCTCCTCATGATGTCCGGGATCTCATCCGGGACTTTGAACTACCTTCGGTCACCATCATACATAACTCTATACTATTGAAACATCACCGAACCTTAAGTGTGCAGACCCTGCGGGTTCGAGAACTATGTAGACATGATCGAGACACCTCTACGGTCAATAACCAATAGCGGGACCTGGATGCCCATATTGGTTCCTACATATTCTTCCAAGATCTTTATCGGTTGAACCTGTATGTCAAGGATTCAGTTAATCCCGTGCGTTATTCCCTTTGTTCTTTGGTATGTTACTTGCCCAGGATTTGATCATCGATATCTCTATACCTAGTTCAATCTCGTTACCTGCAAGTCTCTTTAATCGTTCTATAATACAAGATCCCATGGCTAACACTTTAGTCACATTGCTTGCAAGGCTTGTTGTGATGTTGTATTACTGAGTGGGCCTTGAGATACCTCTCCGTCACATGGAGTAACAAATCCTAGTCTTGATCCATACCCACTCAACAGACACTTTTGGAGATACCTGTAGAGCACCTTTATAGTCACCCAGTTACGTTGCGATGTTGGATGCACACAAGGCACTCCTCCGGTGTCAGTGAGTGGCATGATCTCATGGTCATAGGAACAGATACTTGACATGCAGAAAAACTATAGCAATAAACTGACACGATCATATGCTATGTTTATAATTTGGGTCTTGTCCATCACATCATTCTCCCAATGATGCGCTCCCATTATGAAATGATATCTCATGTCAATGGCTAGGAAACCTTGACCATCTTTGATCAACGAGCTAGTCTACTAGAGGCATACTAGGGACATAGTGTTGTCTATGTATCCACACAGGTAATGCGTTTCCAGTCAATACAATTATAGCATGGATAATAAACAATTATCATGAACAAGGAAATATAATAATAACCATTTTATTGTTGCCTCTAGGGCATATTTCCAACAAATTTGTTCCTCGTTTTTCCTCTGTTTTTCATTCATGCTTGTTTTCCATTTCATTTTTATTTTGAATATTTCATTAATTTAAAGACATCATTTTAAGAAATGTAAAAGTGAAATTTGTGTTCAAGTCATGTTTGAATGTTGTTCACCACCTATTAAAAAACATTGAGTATTTAAAAAAATATCAGCCGTGTACTCGAAAAACATCACAGAATTTTAAAAACATGTCCATCACCTATTAATAAAATAGTTCGTGGAATATTTGAAAGTTTACCTTTTCTATTTATTTCGTAATAAAATATAAACATTTTTAATACATGACCAGTATTTTTAACACATGATTACCATTTTCAAAATATGTAATGAATATTTAATAATACACGATGACCATTTCTAATACATGATTAATGTTTAAAAATAGCAACTAACAATTTTAAATAGATGAAGACCCTTCTTAATACACGATGCCCATTTTTAATACATGATGAACATTTCAAGATATTTCACGATGATCATTTTTATACATAATGACGATTTTAAAAAGCAGATTGATTTCATCCTCTTGAGAAGAGAAGACAGGCAGACATGCCTAGAAAGTAATGTGATACCTAGAGAGCGTGTTGTCCCTCAGCATAAGCTTGTGGTTGCTGACCTCCATTTTTGGATTTGTGTCTAGCGGGACAAGTGTGCCAAAGTCACTAGAACGAAGTAGTGGAAGCTCAAGAGGGAGGTAGCTCAGGCATTCAAGGAGAGGGTCATTAAGGAGGGCCTTTGGGAGGAAGGAGGTGACGCAGACAACATGTGGATGAAGATGGCGACTTGAATTCGTAAGGTGGCCTCAAAGGAGTTTGGAGTGTCCAGGGAAAGTAAAAGAGAAGCTAAAGATACCTGGTGGTGAAATGATGATGTCCATAAGGTAATCAAGGATAAGAAAGATTGTATCAGACGCCTATACCTGGATAGGAGTGCAGACAACATAGAGAAGTACAAGATGGCAAAGAAGGTCGCAAAGTGAGCTGTGAGTGAAGCAAGGGGTCGGGCATATGAGGACCTCTACCAAAGGTTAGACATGAAGGAAGACGAAAGGGACATCTATAAGATGGCCAAGATCCAAGAGAGGAAGACGAGGTATGTTGACCAAATCAAGTGCATCAAGGATGGAGCAGATCAACTCCTGGTGAAGAACGAGGAGATTAAGCATAGATGGCGGGAGTACTTTGACAAGTTGTTCAATAGGGAGAGTGAGAGCTCTACTATTGATCTGGATGACTCCTCTGATGGTACTAGCAGGCGTTTTGTGAGGCGAATCCAGGAGTCGGAGGTCAAGGAGGCTTTAAAGAGTCTGAAAGGAGGCAAGGCGATGGGCCCGATTGTATCCCCATTGAGGTGTGGAGAGGCCTCGGGGACATAGCGTTAAAATGGCTAACCAAACCTTTTAACCTCATTTTTCGGGCAAACAAGATGCCAGAAGAATGGAGACGGAGTATATTAGTACCAATTCAAGAACAAGGGGGATGTTCAGGGTTGTACTAATTACTGTGGAATTAAACTAATGAGCCATACAATGAAGCAATGGGAGAGAGTCATTGAGCACCGCGTAAGAAGAATGACAAGCGTGACCAAAAATCAGTTTGGTTTCATGCCTGGGAGGTCGACCATGGAAGGCATTTTCTTGGTACGTCAACTTATGGAGAGATATAGGGAGCAAAAGAAGGACCTGCATATGGTGTTCATTGACTTGGAGAAGTCCTATGATAAGATACTGCGGAATGTTATGTGGTGGGCATTGGATAAACACAAAGTCCCAACAAAGTACATTACCCTCATCAAGGACATGTACGATAATGTTGTGACAAGTGTTCGAACAAGTGATGGCGACACTAAAGACTTCCCAATTAAGATAGGACTGCATCAAGGGTAAGCTTTGAGCCCTTATATTTTTTGCCTTGGTGATGGATGAGGTCACAAGGGATATACAAGGAGATATCCCACGGTGTATGCTCTTTGCGGACGATGTGGTGCTAGTCGATGAGAGACAGAAGGGGGTAAACAGGAAGTTGGAGTTATGAAGGCAAACCTTGGAATCAATAGTGTTTAGACTTAGTAGGACTAAAACCAAGTACATGAGGTGCGCTTTCAGTACTACTAGGCATGAGGAGGGGGAGGATGTTAGCCTTGATGGCAAGTGGTGCCTCAGAAGGACACCTTTCGATATTTGGGGTCAATGTTGCAGAAGGATGGAGATATCGATGAAGATGCGAACCATCGAATTAAAGTCGGATGGATGAAGTGGCGCCAAGATTTTGTCATTCTTTGTGACAAGAGGGTGCCACAAAAGCTAAAAGGCAAGTTCTATAGGATGACAGTTCGCCCCGTAATGTTGTATGGCGTTGATTGTTGGCCGACTAAAAGGCGACTTGTGTAATAGTTAGGTGTGGCGGAGATGCGCATGTTGAGATGGATGTGTGGCCACACAAGGAAGGACCGCATCCGGAATGATGATATACGAGATAGAGTTGGGGTAGCGCCAACTGAAGAGAAGCTTGTCCAACATCGTCTGAGATGGTTTGGGCATATTCAACGCAGGCCTCCGGAAGCCCCAGTGCACAAGGGATGGCTAAAGCATGCTAATAATGTCAAAAGAGGCCGGGGTAGACCAAACTTGACATGGGAAGAGTCCGTAAAGAGAGATTTGAAGGATGGGAGCATCACCAAAGAACTAGCCATGGATAGGGGTGCGTGAAAGCTTGCTATCCATGTGCCAAAACCATGAGTTGGTCGCGAGATCTTATGGGTTTCACCTCTAGCCTACCCCAACTTGTTTGGGACTAAAGGCTTTGTTGTTGTTGTTGTTGTTGTTGTTGTTGTTGTTGTTGTTGTTGATGATGATGATGATGATGATGTTGATGACCATTTTAAAATATAAGACGAAGATTTTTTAGTACTACATGATTAACATTTTCTCATACATGATGAACATTTTTGGTGAAAATTCTCTAATACATGGTATTTTTAATATATATTTAAAAACCATGATGTACAATTTTAGTACACGGTGAACATTTAAAATGCACAATGAATTTTTTAGTCCGTGATAAACATAATTTAATACGCAGTTATCACCTTTGAAATCTAAATGAATTGTTTTGTAATACACAAAGAACATTTAATAAATGTGCGGTGGAATTTTTTTAAATGTCAAGATAAACGCTTGTTCAAGTATATGTTATTTTTTTTAATTTAATGCGTAATGAATATTTTTAATACCCAATGAAGTATTTTAATATTTATGGGACAACATAAAATGAAACATGAAAAAAGGAAAAAGGAAACCAGAATACCATGCCGAAGAAAAATGAGAAGAAAAACAGAAAAATCCTAGAGTTAATGGTTCGGCACACTCGCTTCGTGCCTATAGGTGACGCTACTTGAGACTCGCAACAGGCGTGAAGGCGATTGGTCGGCTCAAGGGAGGCAGTTGAGCATTGACCAAAAAGAAGGTGTGTCAAAAAGAAGGTGTGTCAATAGAGGAAACAAGACATGTGATATGATACGAGCATGTGTGGGTGGCGGATGAGAGTCACGAGGGAATCCAGTTAGGGTTTGGGTGCAGCAATCTACAAGCCATGTGAGGGATGACATGCTTATTGTCCCCTATTGTTGCGGCCCAGCGAGGGACGTGGGGGTTTATCTATAAAAAACTGGGCTATGTGGTTAGTTCGGCGAGAGGGATAACACAACTTTAGACCTGAGAACCAAATAGCTAGAAACAAATCGAACCATAAACCAAAATACTCGCTAAGCCGGTAAAATACTCGCTAAGTCATAGCAACATCAATCTCAGAACATAGTGGATACTAGGGATTAAGCCCTATCAAACTTAACTCGATTACATGATCAATCTCATCCAATCCCACCACCATACAGCAAGCCTACAAAGGAATTACTCACTCCCGATGGTGAGCATCATGGTGGTGGTGATGAAGAAGGGTCGATGATGACGACGACGACGATTTCCCCGCTCCAAAGCCCAAAACAGGCTCCAGATCAGCTCTCCGGAGGAAGAACAAAAGGTGGCGTCGGCTTCGTCTCGTGAAACATGATGAAAACTTCTCTATGATTTTTTTCTCCGCATATGTGATTTTATAGGACTCGAATTAGGGTTGGAGGAGTCACATGGGCCCCACAAGCCATCATGGCATGACCTGGGGGGCACGCCTTGTTGGCTTGTGGCCCACCGGCTCTTGGAAATATTCCCTAGAGGCAACAATAAATTGTTTATTATCATATTTGCATGTTCATGATAAACATCTATTATCCATGCTAGAATTGTATTAATAGAAAACTCACATACATGTGTGGATACATAGACAACATCGTGTCCCTAGTGAGCCTCTACCAGACTAGCCTTATGAAACTTAACTCGATTACATGATCAATCTCATCCAATCCTGCCACCATCTAGCAAGCCTACAAAGGAATTACTCACTACTGGTGGTGAGCATCATGGGGGTGTTCATGAAGAAGGGTTGGTGATGACGACGGCGATGATTTCCCCTCTCCAAAGCCCAAAACAGGCTCCAGATCAGCCCTCCGAAGGAAGAACAGGAGGTGGCAGCAGCTCCATCTCGTGAGATGCGATGAAAACTCCTCTCTCATTTTTTTCTCGCAGATGTGATTTATAGGACTGAAATTAGGGTCGGAGGAGCCACGTGGACCCCACAAGCCATCATGGCGCGACCTGGGGGATGTCCTGTTGGCTTGTGGCCAACTGGCAGCCCCCCTTTGGTTGTTCTCTGCTCCATAATTCATCATATGTTCCAAAATAATTCACAAAAAGTTTCGTCCAATTCCAAAAACTTTTATTTCTGCACAAAAATAACACTGAGGTAGTTCTACTGAAAACAACGTCAGTCTAGGTTAGTTTCATTCAGCTCATGCAAATTAGAGTTCAAAACCAGAGCAAAAGTGTTTGGAAAAGTAGATACGTTAGAGACGTATCAACTCCCCCAAGCTTAACGCATTGCTTGTCCTCAAGCAATTCAATTGATAAACTAAAAGTGATAAAGAAAACTTTTACAAACTCTTCTGTTCTCGTCATTATACACATGCTTAGCTAGCGTTCAGGTTTTCAACATAAGTCATAAATAACCACATCCATGATAACAACTAAACATCACATTTACTCGTGGCAATACATAACCAACTAGCAAGCAATACTGAAGTATCTCACATGCCAACAATTTGTCAAAACAATCACGATATAATATGGTGACATGGTACTCCACTAGCCCTTTCTAAGACCGCAAAACATAAATGCAGAGCACCTTTGAGGTTCAAGCAGCGACTAAACATTATAATTCAGGGTAAAAAAGATCCGGTCATGCTAACATCCAACATTAATTAGACTCGGTGCATAAGAATGACAATATTGCTCTCTGGTCTGGTGCTTTTTAGTAAGAGGATGATGACACAATATAAAAATAAATAGATAAGCCCTTCACACATGGAAGCATTGATTTGTAGAGGTGCGAGAGCTCACAGTTTAGTTCTTGGGGTGGTGCACTTTTCTTGTCAATGTTACGATAAAGGTTTTCAATATCTTCCATGCTAAACTCATCATTGGCGGTTCCTAAACAGAATGTAAAGTTTACTCCTAATCACCATCCATACACAAACCATGGCTGACCGAATCCACGGGTGCCCCCCAACATATCAACTGTTCCAAGGAGTTTACTCCTATCCACCATCCATGCACAAACCATGGCTGACCGAATCCACGGGTGCCTGCCAACATATCAATTGTCCGAAGGAGCCAACAACTTTGAGTGCAAGAATTCTGAAGGCATCTTATTTTCCAGAGAGCACAATACTTGATGCGGAACTCAGGCCCAGGCCATCTCAAATATGGCAGGCTATACTTGAATGGTGGGACTTGCGCAAGCAAGGAATCATCTGTCGAATTGGCAATTGCCAAACCACTGATATATGGGTTGATAATTGTATTCTAAAAGAAACTACACCGATACCTTTCACATCGCTAGTTGGGGACCCCCTAAGAATTGTTTCGAAACTACCGTCTCCAACTACTGCATCGTGGAACGAGGCACTGGCGCGTTCTGTTTTTCTGACAATTGATGCAAATGCGATTCTGAAAATACCTTGATGCACTCGCAACACAGATGATTTCTGGGCATGGTACCCGAAAAAGAAGGAAAGGTTTACAGTTGGCTCGGCGTACAAATTTCTGCTCAAAACGAAGTTGTAGAGGAAGGAGTGGCGAGAAGGTAGAAGTGGGTCATCTGAAGCTTTGAGGGATGAAAAATCATGGTGCGCCCTATGGAAACTTAATGTCCCGTCGAAGCTCAGGATCTTCTTCTCGTGCACCATTGGCTACCTACCACACGTGTCTTGATGAAACGTAACATGCGAGTATAGGATGGATGCCCTTTGTGTGGCTGTGAGGACTCGTGGCGGCACACTCTAGTGTGGTGCACCATATACAAGTGTGTTTGGGCACTGTTCGATGAAGCACTGTTTAGCGAATTCTGAAGGCATCTTATTTTCCAGAGAGCACAAGTGTGTTTGCCCAATGCGAGACTTTGGATGTTGGAGCTCAATGGTTCCTTGGATCATGCGAGCTTCACAAAGATGGCCTGTCATACGATGGTCTATATGGTATGCAAGACGTAAAGCAATACGTGAATCCATTTTCCAAAGCCCACGGCAAACAATTCATGTTGTGAATAATTTCATTGCAGAGCTTGGGCAATCAGCAGTCAGACAAGAGAGACAGGCAACAACCGCAGTACCATCTGCTCAACCAGAACAGTGGCTACCGCCTCCTAGTGGCGCCGTGAAAGTGAACGTAAACGGGGCTGAAGCAAGATCTTGTCATGGGGGGAGCTCTTGTCACCGTGTTTCGAGACCATACGACCTATACCCGGGGTTCTCGACAATGGTATTCCACGGAATCAATGCTTCTTTGATTTTGGAGACATACGCTTGCAGGGAAGTTTTAGCACTCGTGGATGACCTAGTTGTCCAAAACATATGCGTGGCCTCGAACTGTGAAGGGGTGGTGAACGATATCAACAACGGGGCAGGAGATCCCAATGCAGCAATAGTACATGAAATAATGAATCATTGTAATAGTGTTATCTCTTATTCTTATCCATAACCATAGAAACTTTAATTTTGAGGCTCATAATCTTGTCAAGTTTGCCTGTAATCTAGGCATAGGTAGACATGTTTGGTTGGGCAATCCTTATGACCCGAACCTTTATACCTATGACCTTTGCTTTGAATGAATAAAGAGGGTGAGATTTCCCAAAAAAAAAAGTGTAGATTGAAACAGCAGATGTTGAGGTCTGACAGAGAGTAAAATACTGCAGCTTGAAATGTATCGACCAGAGTGAAGACATGAACTAATCACGAATATTCACACAGAGACAATTAGACTGTCAACATCATCTGGTGACCGGTGTAGTTCTCACATACTCACAGAGAAACTTCACGGAGTATTACATCAACTTACTACACATTCTTCTAAACATACATTCGGAGGACCCATTAACCATCGACGATAAATAGCACGGAGATCTGGCGAGAATACAATTGAGTAATTATACATGACATCAGGAAACATATGACCTATTGACTACATGACTTGATGCGGAAGTTTATATAAATAGACATCCTAAAATGCTGAAGTTAGTACTTTACAGGAGAAAATGCCAAAAGCCATGGTTACCAACGCTACTCGCGCCCTTCTAAAGGATGCCCCCCTTAGTGGAGGTCGCTGGCTGAACTGTTGTCCGAGAACTGAGAAGCACTCATGTTGAGAGCCTAATTGATCTCAATCTCCAGTTAGAAGTATATAACCGTTACTCATCTTTACATGTTGTCATTACTGTTGAAGATTCCAGCTATCCCGAGTTATCCAAATGATGCAGCCCAAATGATTGAATAGCTTGACTCTTCAATTTACATAAATGTACATGAAACTTGCAGGACACAGATACCAACAACTCAGCATTCCAGTTGATTCCTATGATGGATCTCGTGCCGCAGGACTAGCCATTCTCAAACGGCGAGCAACAGCTAGAGGTGGCCTGCCAACTGCCTCCAGTATCCTTGTGAACACAACCTTTGCAGGGACACATGTAACTGGTGGAATTGCTCCCTCTGGTTTGATCAAGCCACCAAAAATGCCACTGTGCGTACGCGCCTTTGCTTGAGTGCCACCTCCATGATGCTTTCTTCCAGTGGAAATGGAAGAGAGGGTTCTGACCTTCTGGCTTGACAGACTTGCTTTCTTGGATGGCTTCTTTTGAGATTTGGATGCTGATGACCTCTTCTTACTATTTGACATGCTTTTCTTATCACCGTTGAACTGGTGATTTGTGGGAGTCGAGTATTTAGTGAAGACCGGTTTCATTTCCCAGTCTCGATATGCAAGCCTGACTTCATTGCCATCGTCCATTGATGGTCCTAAAGGATTAGAACGGGGAATTCTTTGCATGGCTGTCCTCCTGCCTGTACGCCAAGCAGTTGGAGCTCCTGTGCTCTCTTCCACACTAATATCACCACCAGAAACCAGGTGGTCAGTGGAACCATCTACAAGTATTTCAATTTGGATAGGGTGTCCAACAATTGCTTTGCCATCCAGTCTGCTCATCAAGGAAACAAGAGGAACATGCTCTCCATGGTAGCTGGCTTGGACCTTCAAGTCAACATCAAACAACATTGGGCCCGTGCGACCCAAACGTGAACTGCCATTTCTTTGGTAAAATGAAGTTTCGTCCCAATATGCCTTCCGATCAACACGAAATATCTGATCTGTATCCCAATTAAGAGGAGAAATCTTGGAAGAATCATTTTCATAGTCATCATAATATATGTAGCTTCGGCTGAGATCTCTTGTAGCCTTCAAGGATGATGGGTATGTTCGACTATGATACAAGTTAACCTCAGGGTGGCTTGTGTCCTCGAATAAATCTGTTTCATCAGAGTCATAGTGGGGCTCCTCTTTGATTTGGCTCCTAAGCACTTGCTGATCGGATGTCTGCACATTCTCTTTTCTATGATTTATACCATTTGTGTTGTACACAGATCCTTTCATGAGACCATTGGGTTTATCCAAACAGGATTTTCCATCCATCATATGGGTTGATTTCTTCACTGCACTACGGTTATTACGTTTACCTTTTATATGCCATTGGGAGACACCCAGCTCAGAAGAACCATCCTCTTCCTCTGATTGATTCAATTGATGCATATAAGCAGAATAGGCCACCTCATTGTCATCATCATCATCATCATAATTATCCACATGTACAAACCTGTCAGAAGTCCGAAGGAAATAAGGATCACGCGGGCGTAACTCTGGAAGCAGAATCCTATTAGCACCTGCTCATAAGAACACCATAAGAAAGGCGATCAAATAAGGAAAAAGTCAAAACTCCACAGAAAACTAGAACAAAATAACAAGGTACAGTAAGAGAATCTGAACCGCAATAATAATGAAGGATTAGCAATAGTAAAACATGAATCACAAAATAGGTACTCCCTCTGAAAACAAATGTCTTATATTTGTTTACGGAGGGAGTACATTCTTTTTATTTACGAGAAGTCGTGAAACGCTGGACTAATAAAGGTATAGAGTTCAAGATAACGATAATGGGGCACGATGTGATGTACACGAACACCAACATTTGACTCAAGTAATTGTATATAACAACCCTCATTAGTTCTCTTGTTTCTTAAAATTAAGGTGGCATATTTCTGCCCAAAACATTTTCCCAAGCCAGGTTTCTCATTTCCCTTCATTTTTCGTAGCAGAGAAGTGCAGAGTGCGGCAACGGTGAAGCTGAAGGCAATCGTGTTTTGCAATCATGGTGGAGAGAAGGGGAGAGAGATGTGAACAGCTGTGTTAAAAAAAGGAAGAAAGATGCGTAAAGCTTTCCAAAGTGGAGAGCCAGACTTGTTCTTGAACCACACAATGCCAATATTCCATGTTTGACAGGATTCATCTAACATAAATAGCTTAATGAGTTTGTTGTCATATAAGAGCTTGGTTACACAAGGTGAGTCATCCTTGTGAATTTGAAATCTATTTACTTTTATAATGCTATGATAACATTATTTCTAACCATCCGATTAAGTCATCTAATGGCTAACCAAACGTTGCTCAGTTGGCTAGAGGCGCGAGTGCGTGCCCAGACCACCCAGGTTCGAGGCTTGGCCTCTGCAGGGTGAGCTCACACTAGTTTCTTAAAAGGGGCAGCCCGGTGCACGTAGCTCCCGCCTGTGAAGGGTCCGGGGAAGGGTCCGAGTCCGACCACTTTGGGTCATTTATACGCAGCACTTCCCTACACTTCTACAAGAGGCTGTTTCCAGGACTCGAACCCATGATCTCATGGTCACAAGGCAACAACTTTACCGCTGCGCCAAGGCTGCCTCCGCAGGCTCCGCGGGGTGAGCTCAAACTAGTTTCTTCTAACTAAAAACTCCAAAGATGCTAGAGTCCATTGGTAGAGTTTTTTAATCCATCTAATGGTCTATATTAAGATCTTGCCTTTTAACATAATAATAACATGCTTGTCTCATGTAATCACATTCTACCATATAACGACTCTAATTTATTGTTGATATGCCCCACTCGAAATAGGTAATTAGTCACAAGTCATAAAAAAAATCATACTGCCCCATCGAACATATGACATTTTGGACATAGGCATGTTGTCCAACATGTATTCCTCTTACTCAACAATTATCATGTGCACTTAACTATGTTGTACAGATAAATTAATAAATAGAAACCCCTACACTACATGAGTGATTTCAAGTGCTCAAGGACATATACAGGTGGGTAGGCTATGCGGTATTTAGGTGGATCACAGAAACAGAGTGCAAAGAAGGGGGGCCTTGGCGCAGTGGTAAAGCTGTTGCCTTGTGACCATGAGGTCACGGGTTCAAGTCCTGGAAACAGCCTCTTACAGAAATGTAGGGAAAGGCTGCGCACTATAGACCCAAAGTGGTTGGACCCTTCCCCGGACCTTGCGCAAGCGGGAGCTACATGCACCGGGCTGCCCTTTTTTTTTTTTTACAGAAACAGAGTGCAAACATGCCCTCTTGGGCACTTGGTCTAACCTACCAAGTTTGGATTGTGTTTTAAAGAAAAAATGTGGGACTATGCGATTAGATACCAATGTTCTTGCCACAAGCCACAGCATCTGCACAAACCAAACATTCGTGACACCATCTTTAAGAAAGAAAATCTATGCAGAACTAAAAAAAACATTTGGTAGACTTCAGCTGTTAGCTGCACCTTTTGACACTTATGATCTATAATAACATAATAAGGAGGAGGATATCAGCATGAAAGGCTATCTAGTTCTCTGACTAAATCCATTATGCAGCATTTTAGTACAGGAAGCTTAATGTGGCAGACACGTAGGCGCCATGTTGCCTAAAACCACATTGAAATGGTCAAAACCCGCTTTAGAATAGTCTGCCGGGGGTATTTTACCTGGGTTTGGAAGTCGGTGAGCATATTTGTCTGGTTTTATTGTTCAGGTGAATAATGTGCGGTCAGGAAATAAATGTTTTCCTTTGTCAAATTTGATTTGGATACTTCAATATTATAACTATGAAATGTTGACAGCATGTACCCTGACTCCCTGAGTGATGCAAAATTATCTGTTACCATATTTGGCAATGTGATTTCACATACAGTCCTATTACTTATTACTCCCTCTGTCCCAAAATAAGTGTCTCAAATTTAGTACAACTTTGTACTAGAGCTAGTACAAAGTTGAGACACTTATTTTGGGACGGAGGGAGTACTTAACAATGAAAAGAGGGAAGTTAACAAGACACGTACTTTGTAAAAGCTCTGCATCATCTTCTGTTTCACTTTCGGAGCATTCCCTCTCTGAAGACTCAGATATGTGTTTCTCAACAAAGTCTGAAGATGTATGTTCCTCAGAAGAAGAATCTGGATGCTGAAGATAACTTTCGGTGTCAAAATCGGCTCCTGTAGAAACCATTTGTGCAGAAGGCAAATCACTATGGCTATGAGTTTCACCAGAATCACTAGGCAGGTATGCATATCTACTTCTTTTAGCCCGATAGGTGGCAGGTGACGGATCTTTATCTCCCCCAATTAAGATAGCCCCATAATCATCATTGTGTGGCAAGTGCTGCGTCAATTTTACACTGCTCTGCAAGACTTGGACAAGTGGTCGGTGTCTGTCAAATTTTTCAATAGATTCATCGAAATCGCTTCCATCCGATCTATTCTTTTTCACAATTGTACAATTCTCCTTGCTCTCTAAACTTGCTCCTCCCTGAATATGTCTCACATGGGATAAGTCCCCAATGTGGTTACTGATAAGATTCTCTGAGGTGTCCTGCGACTCTGAAAAGTTTATCTTCGAACCGGCATGGAGAAAATACCGCTCAGCTTCTTTTTTTGCAGGAAGAGCAGATACATCTTTTCTTTTCCTCTTTTTGCTCTTGTAGCGAGTACTTCCAAGGTCTTTGCGATGTTTCGTGCAAGCTGCATTTCATGTCAGCTAAGTTATCATATCCGTACATCCCATTTAAGTAACTAAAACATGAAAAAAAGGTTATTTAACGTTGTCAATCTAAGAGGGCGTACCAGAAAAGTAGGCAGGTCTGTAACCTTGAGTCTGATGCAGTTTCCTCTCTAATTCAAGGGCATGAAGAATAGCATCTTCTCTCCGGGCATATTTCTCTCTTTTCTTCGAAAAAGTCCCTTGAGTAGCCTCTGCCCTCTCAATGCAGGCGTCGAACTCCCCACACCTAAATGCTTTAACACGCTTTGATTTCTCGAGGTTGTACCAGTCACTGTGAAAAAATAAGAGGATGGAAAGTTTATACAAAATGAAGAATTTGTCATAACTCGGTACTTTGAAGATTTGGAAAGACAATTTTACACTAGTTGAGTACATGGGGAAAGAACATATGATATGAACGCTATTAATTCCTGAAGAAAACAGTCCCAACGAAATACAACTGGAAACTGAGCTCAAAGTGTAATAAATATGTGGCTGCTATTAAGAATACTGATTAGCAAAATAACTAGTTCACGACTTCTCAAGAAATATGCTCAATAGTAACTGGCAAAATATTTAACGTTACTATTTCACTTGAGCAGAAGATTAGTAAGTTTCCCTCCCTCCTGTTTGGTTTCTACAAAACTACTGTTTTCTATGAGATACGCAAAAAGTAAAATCAATTGATTGTTTCCTACAAACAAAATCAAGGAACCAAACACAGAAACAACATAAGAACCGTATAATACATAATCAAAGATAATTCAGGTGCTTCAGATAATAAGGGGACGCAACGAATTGACATCGCAACATTCTAAACATTTTTTTTGTTCATTCAGCCTTCGCCCTTCGTAAAACAAATATTTTTCGCTAAATACGTAGCCACAGGATACAATTAAGAACAGCCGTGCAAGTTCCCCCAAAAAGAACACTCAACTCTGCAAGGGCATCTAAAATCGTTGGCGCTTAAACAGGAAAAGATAAATACCGGTGTCTCTCTTCCAGTGCTAAGGCGCTAACCACTGCCGCTATCCACGATTAAAAACATAATTCAAAAGGGCACGTGTAGGCTCTAGGCGATAGCAAAACGCCTAGCACTTAATGTGCACATAATTGCGCTTAAGCATGCGCTTTGGTCAGAAGAACACAAGGCGCTGGCAAAACGTACAATTAATGCCTAGAGCTTTTTTAAAACTTTGATTAGAAATATATTCACACACAAAACACGATTTGAAATAGAGCTTCTTGTGCGGAAAAGATCGCAAAGTGCTCGTGGCAAGATTTTGCCCCGATGCCGCATCAGACGCTAGGAATTGATGATGCAACCGCCGATCGGCTGGGAAATGTTCCCTGGCGCCCTCTCCTAGCGCCGGGCGCTGGAAATGGCCTAATGTATCATGTGAACAGATGTAAATTTCATCTCAAAATGCATGCACAGAATGCAAATAAACTGGTACCAAGCTTAACAGCAAGCATGAAAAAACAGATTTCCTGGTACAACCAGAGGCGGAGCCACCTCCCAGGCTCCTCGAACGAAACTTCATTGGAGTTATAGCATGATTTAGGATTGAACTAGCTGATTTCATGGACAAATGCTACTCTTAGTGATAGCAGTTAGACTCTGCCTAGGCATTGTTTCTTCCATCAAAGTTCCAAACTCAGCGTCCCAAAAGCATCAGAAACAACTGGTAATCGAACTTGACAGGGCGTCTTCTTCTTCTTGAGAAGAAAACCAAAAAGGCAGGAGTGGAAACTTACACGCTGGCGTCCTCGCGGCCGAGAAGCTTGACCGGCGTGCCGGACCTTGGAGACATGATCTGCGACGGCGGCAGCTCGTCTTGGCCCAGGATCCTGCCGGGCCACCAGGAGCCGTTCCTCCGGCGCACCCACACGATGGTCCCCGGCGAGGTGTCCCCGACGCTGCAGCAGCTCTCGTCCGCGTCTCCTACGCCCTCGGAGCCTCCCCCCATCCCGCCCCGCCTCCCACCGCCAAGCCAAACCCTAACGAACTAACCGCGCCTCCTCAGCCGGCTTCTAGAAGCCTCCCTCGCCCTCGAGATCTGCCTTCCATTCAAGTCACGGAGGGCGCCGGCATCCGGGAGGCGCCCTCCCCGGCGCCTCCTCCGCGCGGCAGGTTCGGGCGAGATCGCGCTGCGCTCGCCCCCGCCCCGCCTCCGGCAGCTTCTAGAAGCTTCTCCCGCGGGACTCCTGGAGCGTCCTCGTCCTCGGCCTCGTCACCGTGGCCCTCCCTCTCCTCTCGTCTCCTCTCCTGCACCCTCCGCGGGGTGGGGGGGGGGGCGGAGGTGCGCTGGCTCGAGGCCGGCACGGCGGACGGCTCCGGCGCGGCTCCGGAATGTGTTTCTTCTCGGCGCTCCTCGTTCTAGAAGGAAAAAATAAAGGGAGTGGGAAATAGAAAGGTGTTCTTTTCTCTTTTCTTTTGGAGCGGTTTGTTGTTCTTGGCTGGTCTGGACCGCGTGGAGGGGGGGAAATGTGGAGACGGCAACCGACGCGCTGGCTGGCCGAGCCCGGGCACGGCACGGGCAGGGAAACGTAGAGGCCGAAACCAGGAGCGGCGCCAGCGCGTGAGGAGGAACCGCGACGGACCGTCAAAACGGACACGGTGTCTACGGGTCATTCAACCGTGTCCGTATATGTTTCAAACGTGATGTGAATATGAATCAGATATTTTTTATGTAAACCGGATGATTTTTATATAAACCGGACCGAAATCTTTATATTTTCAACATATTTCAACTAACAAAAGCGAACGAGACTTTTTAACCTATAGTCTAAATGATCATCTGTCGTGACAGCGTTCGTGGCCCATGTCTTGTTTTTCGCATGTCTGGTAAGCTCATCGGCCTTGAGCCTCGGGAAGTGAAGCTGCGTAGGGGGGAGGGGGTAGGATGTGGGGTGTAGCCCTCCTGGGACCTAAGCCATGGCGGCACCCCATGTCATGCTCTTTTTCGTCGGAGTTCGGTGTGTCGACGGCGCTGGCCGTGGACAGGCCGGCCTCTTTGTCATCATCATAGACTGGAGGAGCACTAGGTGGTCGTTGTTGGGAACGTCGGATACCATGGGGAGGAGGAGGACATTATTTCTAGGGCGGCGCAAGGTGTAGGCACTTGATGATCGGCTCCTTCGCATTTCTCCACCTGATGTTGCATGGGATGTCGCCTCCGGCAAGGTCTCCGTAACGAGGAGGTCTGGTCGACAGTGGCGAGGAGCATGACTCTCCCTGATGGAGGCGAGGACATGGCTCTTGTGTCTCTCAGGCTCTTGTGTCTCTCAGGTGGTGAACTCTGAAATCTGTCGGAGAAGCGTTTGAGCTAGGGTAAGCTCTCCAAAACCCTGGTTCGTACTCTAGGGCATCTTTTGCAGCTATCTCACGACCCGATGGTGACTAAGGTTGCGGCGAATGAAGCTTCGCGAGAGCACGCACACATAGAGCATAACAATGAACACACAATTTATCCAGGTTTGGGCCACCTTGCGGTGTAAAACCCCACTCCTGCTTGATGGGATTGCTCTTGGAGAGGCACTGTTGTTACAAGGTGGAAGACGACCGTACAAGTGAACGACTGGGGCTCGAAAGAAATTGTCCAGAGAGGTCTCGGTCCGACCCCCCCCTCTACGGTGGCAGCACTGCCCCTCTTATCCTTGCCTTGGTCATCTTCCCTGAAAATATTGGCGAGAAAGGGCAGCCACAGGGCGGAAATTCGAAGGAGGGCAGGCACTCACCTCACAAAAGTTGGTCTTCGTCTGCAAAGGTGTCATCCAGAAGCGCATGTGGGCTCGGTGATTACCTTCGTCCTGGCGACCGGTGTCACCTTGGTCGCCTTGCACCAAAATGGCAAGCTTTGGGAAGCTACTTTGGAGGAGGCAGCGGGTGATGCCCTTTAATCACCAAAAAGAAAATCCTCTATGTCCACGTCCGCTAGCACGGTCTTGTTGTCCTTGCTTGCGCGGGTGTGTCACACACATGGCGGGCGTACAGCCGTGCGACCAGCGCTGCGCGACCCCTCCAGGCGGAGGGCCTCACGTGGAGTCACCTCGCGAGGCCGCCTGATGTTGAAGATGCTTGACATAGAGAGCTTCACCTCGCGAGGTCTGAGCCTCGCGAGGTGCTTCGTGTGCGGAGATCTTGAATGGGCCGCGTACTCGCCCTTTTGCCAGGCATCGCTCATGAGTCGCAAGCAGACGGGTCATGGTACCCTGGTTCCCACTGGACCGACAGTAGCCCTCGGGTCCGCGGGGCGCATGTTTCGGCCATTATGAACCGAATCGGCGAGGGGGGGGGTGAAACTACGCGGGGCCTTAGTGGACCGTCAGGGCCCCAGGCAGCGACGCATGGCATCACGATGGGACGGGACGCCCCCACTTCTCCCACAACACCTGGTAACCGTACGGGCTGATAAAAGCATGCCCGTGCAGTGCGGGCGTACACATTGCTTTCCTATGCTCCATTCGCCTCCTCTACGCACCGCTCTCTTTCCTTGTGTGAACCGCCTCTGCTTCTTCCTCCTCTCGCGCCGCAACAAATGGCACCCAAGAAGAGCAGCGATGTCGTTAAGGTGGGACTGCAGCCCGCCTTGTTGCCGTCCACCATCGTCAACAAGGAGGGGCTGGACAAGGTCATCCCCGTGATCGCCAACGAGTTCAACAAGCACAAGGCCATGAAGATCTGGTCGGTCTCAAAGTCGACCCACTCCTTGTCGGCCACCATGTTCCCCTTCTTCCTCTACACCATCTTCGAGGGTTTGGTCCCTCCTTTCTTCGATTTATTCTGCGCCATTCTCTCCCACGACCAGATCCAGGCACTCCACCTCAAAACCAAAATCCATCATCATCCTCGCCATCTTCGCCTTCTTCTGCAAGGATTTCCTGGGGGTGATGCCCTTTGTGGTGCTCTTTCGGTCGTTTTACAGCATGCGGCTGACGGCCGCGACCCAGCTCGAGGTGCGTCTCGTTCCGCATTGTGGACGAGATGGCAGACTACCTGATCAAGATGAAGGTCTTCAAGAAGGTTGAAGGTGCCCTGGCGCCCTGGGTCTACATGGATGCGAGTATGTGCAACCCTCTCCTTACGATCCCAAAAACTGTTGGGGAACGTTGCATGGGAAACAAAAAATTTCCTACGCACACGCAAGATCTATCCATGGTGATGAGCATCTACAAGAGGGAGAGTGGATCTACATACCCTTGTAGATCGCTAAGTGGGAAGCGTTAAGAAACGCGGTTGGTGTAGTCGAACGTCTTCGCGATCCAAATCGCTGAGCGTCCCGCGATCTCATCACGATCCGTCCCGCGATCCAATCACGATCCGTCCTACGAACTCATCACGATCCGTCCCGCGAACTCATAACGATCCGTCTCACAATCTTGATCACGGTCCTTCCGATCTAGCGCCGAACGGACGACACCTCCGCATTCAGCACACGTATAGCTCGATGACGATCTCTGCCTTCTTGATCCAGCAAGAGGGAGCGGAGAGGTAGATGAGTTCTCCGGCAGCGCGACGATGTTACGGCGATGGTGGTGGAGCTATTCTGACAGGGCTTCGCCTAAGCACTACAGAAAACCGATCTAGAGGAGAAACTATGCACTAGAGAAACGGGTAGCACGTGGCTGAAAATCTAGTGCAAAACCCCTAAAACCTCTAGTATATATAAGAGGAAGAGAGTAGGAGGCTTGTCCCTCAAGGGGCCATCCCTAGGCTTTGGCCGAACCAAGGAGGAGAGGAGGAATCCTCCTCCAATCCTAGTAGGACTAGGACTCCTTCCCTTTTTGCCTTTTTTGCCTTTTTCCACCTTTTCTCTTTGGGCTTTTCTCTCCCAGACGCATGGGCCTTGTGTGGGACTTCCACCAGCCCACTAAGGGCTGGTATTCACTCTCCCACAGCCCATGTAGCCTCCTGGGTCGAAATACCCCTCCCGGTGGTCTCCCGGTACACTCCCCGCACTCCCGGTACACTACCGATGAGCCCGAAACTTTTCCGGCGACCAAAATAGGACTTCCTATATATCAATCTTTACCTCCAGACCATTCCGGAGCTCCTCATGACATCCGGGATCTCATCCGGGACTTCGAATAACCTTCGGTCACCACCATACATAATTATATATTACGGAAACGTCACCGAACCTTAAGTGTGTAGACCCTGCGGGTTCGAGAACTATGTAGACATGACCGTGACACCTCTACGGTCGATAACCAATAGCGGGACCTGGATGCCCATATTGGTTCCTACATATTCTACGAAGATCTTTATCGGTTGAACCTCTATGTCAAGGATTCAGTTAATCCCGTATGATGTTCCTTTTGTTCTTCGGTATGTTAGTTGCCCGAGATTCGATCGTCGGTATCTCCATACCTAGTTCAACCTCGTTACTGGCAAGTCTCTTTACTCGTTCCGTAATACAAGTTCCCGTGACAACACTTAGTCACATTGCTTGCAAGGCTTATTGTGATGTTGTATTACCGAGTGGGCCCTGAGATACCTCTCCGTCACACGGAGTAACAAATCCCAGTCTTGATCCATGCCAACCCAACAGACACCCTCGAAGATACCTGTAGAGTACCTTTATAGTCACCCAGTTATGTTGCGACGTTTGATACACACAAGGCACTCCTCCGGTGTCAGTGAGTTGCATGATCTCATGGTCATAGGAACAGATACTTGACTTGCAGAAAACAATAGCAATAAATTGACACGATCATATGCTACGTTTGTAGTTTGGGTCTTGTCCATCCCATCATTCTCCTAATGATTTGATCCCGTTATCAAATGACATATCATGTCAATGGCTAGGAAACCTTAGCCATCTTTGATCAACGAGCTAGTCTATTAGAGGCATACTAGGGACATGGTGTTGTCTATGTATCCACACATGTATCTGAGTTTCCGATCAATACAATTATTGTTGGAAATATGCCCTAGAGGCAATAATAAAATGGTTATTATTGTATTTCCTTGTTCATGATAATTTTCTATTGTTCATGCTATAATTGTGTTAACCGGAAACCATAATACATGTGTGAATACATAGACCACAACATGTCCCTAGTGAGCCTCTAGTTGACTAGCTCGTTGATCAATAGATGGTCACGGTTTCATGGCCATGGACATTGGATGTCGTTGATAACGGGATCACATCATTAGGAGAATGATGTGATGGACAAGACCCAATCCTAAGCATAGCACTAGATCGTGTAGTTCATTTGCTAAAGCTTTTCAATGTCAAGTATCGTTTCCTTAGACCATGAGATTGTGTAACTCCCGGATACCGTAGGAATGCTTTGGGTGTGCAAAACGTCACAACGTAACTGGGTGGCTATAAAGGTGCACTACGGGTATCTCCGAAAGTATCTGTTGGGTTGGCACGAATCGAGACTGGGATTTGTCACTCCGTGTGACGGAGAGGTATCTCTGGGCCCACTCGGTAAGACATCATCATAATGAGCTCAATGTGACTAAGGAGTTAGCCACGGGATGATGTATTACGGAACGAGTAAAGAGACTTGCCAGTAACGAGATTGAACAAGGTATGGGGATACCGACGATCGAATCTCGGGCAAGTATCATACCGATAGACAAAGGGAATTGAATACGGGATTGATTGAATCCCCGACATCGTGGTTCATCCGATGAGATCATCGTGGAGTACGTGGGAGCCAACATGGGTATCCAGATCCCGCTGTTGGTTATTGGCCGGAGAAGTGTCTCGGTCATGTCTACGTGTCTCCCGAACCCGTAGGGTCTACACACTTAAGGTTCGATGACGCTAGGGTTATAGGGAAATGGTATACGTGATTACCGAAGGTTGTTCGGAGTCCCGGATGAGATCCCGGACGTCACGAGGAGCTCCGGAATGGTCCGGAGGTAAAGATTGATATATAGGAAGTCCAGTTTTGGTCACCGGAAAGTTTTCGGGCTCATCGGTAGTGTACCGGGAGTGCCGGGAGGGTGCCGGAGGACCCCCGAGAGGGGTGTGACGACCAAAGGACCTCATGGGCCCTTAGAGGAGGTGTGCCAGCCCATATTGGGTCGGCCAAGACCATCTATGTGGGCCCATGTGGCTGGAGATAAGGAGATAAGGCAAAAAGGATTTAAAAGGAGGAGATCCACCTCCCTTGTGGGAGGTGGACTCTCCCTTTAATTCGGCCGACCCTCTCCTCTTTGGAGTAGAGGCCAAGCCAGCCCTCCACGTCCCTCCTCCTATATATACTTGAGGTTTTGGATGTTTTGAGACAGGATTTGATCTCTCTCTCTCACGGCGAAGCCCTACCTCTCTTCTTCCTCCTCCGCAGCGCTTAGGCGAAGCCCTGTCGGAATACCTTGCTACTCCACCACCACCACGCCGTCGTGCTGCTGTTGGAGCCCTTCCCCAACCTCTCCTTCCTCCTTGCTGGATCAAGGTGTTGGAGACGTCACCGGGCTGCACGTGTGTTGAACGCGGAGGTGCCGTCCGTTCGGCACTTGATCGGATCTACCGCGATCTGAATCGCTGCGAGTACGACTCCACCAACCGCGTTCATGTAACGCTTCCGCTTAGCGATCTTCAAAGGTATGAAGATCCACTCTCCCCTTGCTCGTTGCTGGTTTCTCCATAGATGGATCTTGGTGAACGCGTAGGAAATTTTTTGATTTACTACTACGTCTCCCAACAATTATAGCATGGATAATAAACGATCATCATGAACAAGAAAATATGATAATAACTAATTTATTATTGCCTCTAGGGCATATTTCCAACAGTCTCCCACTTGCATTAGAGTCAATAATCTAGTTCACATCACCATGTGATTCGCATTGTTATGAAACTAACACCCAATGAGTTCTGGGGCTCGATCATGCTTTGCATGTGAGAGAGGTCTTATAGTCAACGAGTCTGCGACATTCTGATCCATGTGTACTTTGTAAATCTCTATGTCAAACTGTAAATGCTGCTACCGCACTCCAATTGGAGCTATTCCAAATGGTTGCTCCACTATACGTATACGGATTGCTACTAAGAGTCATCCGGATTGGTGTTAAAGCTTGCATCGATGTAACTCTTTACGACGAACTCTTTATCACCTTCATAATCGAGAAACATTTCCTTAGTCTTTTAGTTACTAAGGATGATCTTGACCGCTGTCCAGTGATCCACTCCTGGATCACTCTTGTACCCCTTGACGGACTCATGGAAAGGCACACACAGGTGCGGTACACAACATGACATACTATACAGAGCCTATGGCTAAGGCATAGGGGATGACATTCGTCCTTTCTCTTTCTTCTGCTGTAGTCAAGCTTTGAGTCTCACTCAACTTCACACCTTACAAAGCAGGCGAGAACACTTCTCTCTGACTGATCCATTTTAAATTCTTTCAAAATCTTGTCAAGGTATGTACTCATTGAAAGTCTCATCAAGCATCTTGATCTATCTCTATAGATATTGATGCTCAACAATTAGGTAGCTTTATCCAGGTCTTCTTTTGAAAAACTCCTTTCAAACAACCGTTCATGCTTTCCAAAAATTATACATTATTTCCGATCAACAATATGTCATCCACATATAGTTAACAGAAATTCTATAGTGCTCCCACTCACTTTATTGTAAATACAAGTTTCTCATAAACTTTGTATAAACTACAAAACTTTGATCACCTCATCAAAGTGTGTATTCCAACTCCGAGATGCTTGCTCCAGCCCTTAGATGGATTGCTGGAGCTCGCACACCTTTTAGCATCCTTAGGACTAACAAAACCTTCTGGTTGTATCACATACAACCTTTCCTCAAGTAAACCGTTAAGGAAACGATGTTTTGACATCCATCTGCCAGATTTCATAATTGAAAAATGCAGCAACTGCTAACATAATTCCAACAGACTTTAGCATCGCTACGAGTGAGAAAGTCTCATCGCAGTCAACTCCTTGAACTTGTCGGAAACTTCTTTCTGACAAGTCGAGCTTTATAAATGGTGACATTTACCATCAGCGTCTGTCTTCATCTTAAAGGTTCATTTGTACTCGATGACCTGCCGTCCAACGAGCAAGTCTACCAAAGTCTATACTTGGTTTTCATACATGGATCCTTTCTCGAATTTCATGACACCTAGCCATTTGTCGAAATCCGGGCCCATCATCGCTTCTCCATAGCTCGTAGGCTCATCGTTGTCCAACAACATGACCTCTAAGACAGGGTTACCGTACCACTCAAGAGTAGTATGTGTTCGTGTCGACCTACGAGGTTCGATAGTAACTTGATCCGAAGCTTCATGATGATCGTCATTAACTTCCTCTTAAACTAACATAGGCTCCACAGAAACAAATTTCTGCGCTACGCTACTCTCTGGTTGAAACAAGGGTTCAACAACCTCATCAAGTTCTATCTTCCTCCCACTCAATTCTTTCGAGAGAAACTCTTTTTCGAGAAAGGACCCGTTTTAGCAACAAACACTTTATGCTTGGATCTGAGATAGAAGGTTTACCCAACTATTCTTTGGGTATTCTATGAAGATGCATTTGTCCTCTTTGGGTTCGAGCTCATTAGGCAAAAACCTTTTTTTCACATAAGCGTCGCGGCCCCAAACATTAAGAAATGACAGCTTAGGTTTCTATCAAACCATAATTCATATGGTGTCATCTCAACGGATTTAGATGGTGCCCTATTTAAAGTGAATGTAGTTGTCTCTAATGCACAACCCCAAAACAATAGTGGCAAAATGACAAGAGACATCATAGTACGTGCTATATCAAATAAGGCACGACTATGACGTTCGGACACACCATCACACTATGGTTTTCCAGGTGGCGTGAGTTGTGAAACAACTTTCACATTGTCTAAAGTTGTATGCCAAATTCGTAACACGGATATTCACCTCCACGATCAAATCGTGGACATTTTTATCTTCTTGTCATGATGATCTTAAGCTTCACTCTGAATTTGTTTGAACTTTTTCAAATGATTCAGACTTGTGTTTCATCAAGTAAATATACACTATATCTACTCAAATCATCAGCGAAGGTAAGAAAATAATGATAGCCACCGCACGCAACAACACTCATTGGACCGTATACATCAACATGCATCATTTCCAATAAGTTACTTGCCCCGCTCCATCATATTGAAAATGGGGTTTTAGTCATCTTTGCCTACAAGGCATGGTTCGCATGTCTCAACCGATTCGAAATCGAATGAGTCCAAAGATCCATCAACATGGAGTTTCTTCATGCGATTTATACCAATGTGACATTTAGCGGCAGTGCCACAGGTATGTGGTACTATCATTATTAACTTTGCATCTTTTGGCATCAATGTTATGAACATGTGTATTACTATGGTCAAGATTCAACAAACCATTCTCATTGGGTGCATGACCATTGAAGGTATTATTCATGTAAACAGAATAACCATTATTATCTCATTTTAATGAATTACCGTATTGCAATAAACACGATCTAATCATGTTCATGCTTAACGCAAATACCAAATAATATTTATTTAGGTTTGTCACTAATCTCGAAGGTAGAGAGAGCGTGCGATGTTGATCACATCAACCTTGGAAACATTTCCAACACACCGTCACCTCACCCTTAGTTAGTCTCCATTTATTCCGTAGCTTTTATTTCGAGTTACTAACATTTAGCAACCGAACTGATATCCTATACCCAGGTGCTACTAGGAGTACTAGCAAGGTACACATCAATAACACGTATATCAAATATACTTCTGTTGACGTTGCCAGCCTTCTTATCTACCAAGTATCTAGGGTTGTTCCGCTTTAGTGAGCACTCTCCTCATTATAGAAGCACTTAGTCTCAGGTTTGGGTTCAACTTTGGGTTGCTTCACTGGAGCAGCAACTAACTTTCCATCCATGAAGTTTCCCTCCTTGCCCTTGCCTTTCTCGAAACTAGTGGTTTCACTAACCATCAACACTTGATGCTCCTTCTTGATTTCTACCTTCGCGGTGTCAAACATCGTGAACAGCTCAGGGATCATCATTTCCATCCCTGGCATAATTATAGTTCATCACGAAGTTCTAGTAGCTTAGTGATAGTGACTCAGAGAACTATATCTATCACTATCTTATGTGGAAGATCAACTCCCACTCGATTCAAGCGATTGTAGCACCCAGACAATCTGAGCACATGCTTAACTATTGAGCTATTCTCCTTCATCTTGCAGGCAAAGAATCTTGTTGGAGATCTCATATCTCACAACAGGGGCACTAGCCTGAGATCCCAATTTTAGCTCTTTAGAACATCTCATATGTTCCATGACGTTCAAAACGTTTTGGAGCCTCAATTCTAAGCCGCAATGCATGACGTATGGAACTATCAAGTAGTTATCGGAACGTGCCTGTCAGATGTTCACAACATCTACAGACGACGCTAGAGGGGTTGGCGCACCGAGCAGTGCATCAAGGACATAAGCCTTCTATGCAGCAATGAGGACAATACTCAGATCACGGACCCAGTCCGCAATATTGCTACCATCATCTTTCAACTCTATTTCTCTATGAACATATAAAAATTCAAGGGAGCTACATCGTGAGCTAGTAATCTACAACATAATTTGCAAAGACACTACTGACTATGTTCATGATAATGAGTTCAATCAATCATATTACTTGAGAACTCCCACTCAAATTGATATCCCTCCGATCATTCGAGTGATACATGATCCAAATTCACCAACTCAAGTCCAATCATCACGTGAGTTGAGGTGGTTTCAATGGTGAACATCATCGTGTTGATCATATCTACCATATGACTCATGTTTGACCTTTCGGTCTCTTGTGTTCCGAGGCCATGTTTGTACATGCTAGGCTCGTCAAGTTTAACCCGAGTGTTCTGCATGTGCAACATTGGCTTGCACCCGTTGTATGTGAACGTAGAGTCTATCACACCCGATCATCACGTGGTGTCTCGACACGACAAACTTTCGCAATGGTGCACACTTGAGGAGAACATACTTTATCTTGAAATTAAGTGAGGGATCACCTTATAATGCTACCGTCGTCCTAAGCAAAACAAGGTGCATAAAAGGATTAACATCACATGCAAATCATAAGTGACATGATATGGCCATGATCTTGTGCTTTTGATCTCCATCATGAAAGCACTGGCATGATCTCCATCGTCACCGGCATGACACCATGATCTCCATCATCTTGATCTCCATCAACATGTCATCATCGGGGTTGTCGCGCCCACCATGCTTCTACTACTATTGCTACCGTTTAGCGATAAAGTAAAGCATTACATAGCGCTTAATGATTGACACGCAGGTCATACAATAATTAAAGACAACCCTATGGATCCTGCTGGTTGTCGTACTCATCGACATGCAAGTCGTGATATTCTATACAAAACATGATCATCTCATACATCACATATATCTCATCATGTAATTGGCCATATCACATCACAACATACCATGCAAAAACAAGTTAGACGTCCTCTAATTGTTGTTGCATGTTTTACGTGGCTGCTACGGGTATCTAACAAGAACAATTCTCACCTATACAAAACCACAATGGTGATACATAAGTTGCTTTTCAACCTTCTCAAGGACCGCCTTTGTCGAATCCGATCCAACTAAAGTAGGAGAAACAGACACCTGCCAGCCATCTTTGTGCAACGAGGTTACACGTCAGTCAATGGAACCGGTCTCTCGTAAGCGTACGGGTAAGGTTCGTCCGGGCCACTTCATCCCACAATACCGCTGAACCAAAACACGACCAAGGGATGAAGCAATCTAAGCATCAACGCCCACAAACTCTTTGTGTTCTACTCGAGATCTCATCTACACATAGACCTAGCTCTGATACCACTATTGGGGAACGTTGCATGGGAAACAAAAAATGTCCTATGCACAGGCAAGATCTATCCATGGTGATGAGCATCTACGAGAGGGAGAGTGGATCTATATACCCTTGTAGATCGCTAAGCGGGAAGCGTTAAGAAACGTGGTTGGTGTAGTCGAACATCTTCATGATCCAAATCACCGAACGTCCCGCGATCTCATCACGATCCGTCCCGCAATCCAATCACGATCCGTCCCGCGAACTCATCACGATCCGTCCCGTGAACTCATCATAATCCGTCTCGCGATCTTGATCACGGTCCTTCCGATCTAGCGCCGAACGGACGGCTCCGCGTTTAGCACACGTACAGCTCGATGACGATCTCCGCCTTCTTGATCCAGCAAGAGGGAGCGGAGAGGTAGACGAGTTCTCTGGAAGTGCGACGGTGTTGCGGCAATGGTGGTGGACTATTCCGGCAGGGCTTCGCCTAAGCACTGCAGAAAACCGATCTAGAGGAGAAACTATGCACTAGAGGAACGGGTAGCATGTGGCTGAAATCTAGTGCAAAACCCTTAAAACCTCTAGTATATATAAGAGGAAGAGAGGAGGAGGCTTGGACCTCAAGGGGCCAGCCCTAGGCTTCGGCTGAACCAAGGAGGAGAGGAGGAATCCTCCTCCAATCCTAGTAGGACTAGGACTCCTTTCCTTTTTGCCTTTTTGCCTTTTTCCACCTTTTCTCTTTGGGATTTTCTCTCCCAGACGCATGGGCCTTGTGTGGGACTTCCACCATCCCACTAAGGGCTGGTATTTACTCTCCCACATCCCATGTAGCCTCTTGGGTCGAAATACCCCTCCGGATGGTCTCCCGTTACACTCCCGGCACTCCCGGTACACTACCGATGAGCCCGAAACTTTTTTGGCGACCAAAATAGGACTTCCTATATATCAATCTTTACCTCCGGACCATTCCGGAGATCCTCGTGACATCCGGGATCTCATCTGGGACTCCGAACAACATTCGGTCACCACCATACATAACTCTATACTACCGAAACGTCACTGAACCTTAAGTGTGTAGACCGTGCGGGTTCGAGAACTATGTAGACATGACCGAGACACCTCTACGGTCAATAACCAATAGAGTGACCTGGATGCCCATATTGGTTCCTACATATTCTACGAAGATCTTTATCGGTCGAACCTCTATGTCAAGGATTCAGTTAATCCCGTATGATGTTCCTTTTCTTCTTCGGTATGTTACTTGCCCGAGATTCGATCGTCGGTATCTCCATACCTAGTTCAACCTCGTTACCGGAAAGTCTCATTACTCGTTACGTAATAAAAGATCCCGTGACAACACTTAGTCACATTGCTTGCAAGGCTTATTGTGATGTTGTATTACCGAGTGGGCCCTGAGATACCTCTCCATCACACGGAGTAACAAATCCCAGTCTTGATCCATGCCAACCCAACAGACACCCTCGGAGATACCTGTAGAGTACCTTTATAGTCACCCAGTTACGTTGCGACATTTGATACACACAAGGCACTCCTCCGGTGTTAGTGACTTGCATGATCTCATGGTCATAGGAACAGATACTTAACATGCAGAAAACAGTAGCAATAAACTGATACGATCATATGCTACGTTTGTAGTTTGGGTCTTGTCCATCCCATCATTCTCCTAATGATGTGATCCCGTTATCAAATGACATCTTATGTCAATGGCTAGGAAACCTTAGCCATCTTTGATCAACGAGCTAGTCTATTAGAGGCATACTAGGGACATGGTGTTGTCTATGTATCCACACATGTATCTGAGTTTCCGATCAATACAATTATAGCATGGATAATAAAAGATTATCATGAACAAGGAAATATGATAATAACTACTTTATTATTGCCTCTAGGGCATATTTCCAACAAAAACGCCTGCCAAGAAGAGCTCAGGCTAGGAGCACTCCAAGCTCTCCCGCCGCGGGCTGCGTCTGCTCCTCGACAGGATTGCGGCCCTGAAGGAGGCCGGCCTCACAAGGGCGATGGTGGCGAAGGAGTTCGTGAGCTGCTAGATTGTCCCCCTCCAAAAGTGCTCACATCCGTCCTGGGACTACACTAGTCGCAAGGACACGACCCGGCTAAGCCACGATAGCCTCACAGAGGAGGTTGTGGAAGTGCTCATCAGGATCCTCTTCACCGACGTCATTCTGGAGATGCCTGAGGAGGGGCTCCCATTGTATTGCCTCAGCAATGGGGATGACATCACAGCACGGATATCGTAGTTCGACGAGTAGGGATTCGTCCCTGAAGGCTTCGTGGGGCCTTGCGAGAATCCCCTCCTAGTGGTGCCTGGATCGGGTGACCGCGAGGACACCGAGCCATCGACAAGCGCTAGCATGGAGATGAGCGAGCGAGCATAGAGGAGGAGTCGCCGCCAGCTAGTGACGTCACCGTCGTCGTCGCGCAATTTGTGATTGCACCCCCGTGGCGTGTCGACATGGGAGGTGATGAAGATGATGACGAGGCGGTCGACGAGCCTCGTGCGTTGGAAACCCGAGAGGTCACGGAGCCTCATGAGGAGGTGACTCGCTTCGGTCCGGCTGGGACAAGTTCTAGCAGGCCGCAAGGCGAACCCTCTGGAGGGGGATCCTTCGAGCCCTACGGGAGCGATAATGGCAGCCACCCCCGCCCAAAGCTGAGGAAGAGACGACGAGTAAGTGCTCAGACTCTGCTCTTTGCCCTTTTGATTTGTTTCTTTTGTCTGTTGAGGCGTGGGATTGACTTGATGGTTCTACAAGGCACATTCATCAAAGAAGAAGAAGTCCACGACACCGATAGCATCGCCGCCGGTGGCATGGGCCAAGAGGACGAGTGCGCCTCCCATGAGCCCTGAGGGTGCGAGGAGGTCGCCCACCAACCCGAGGTTGAGGTGGGGCACACCAAGGCGGCAGAGGAGCATGAGACAACTCATGTGCCACCTGAAGACTTAGCTCCTCCGTCTAGGGGGCAGCCTCAGGACCAACCCTCAGGAGGAGGAGAGGTGCCTCCAGAGGAACCTAGCACGGACGACGCCATGGAGATAGAGGGGTATGATGAGCCCAACCCTCTAGAAGACTCCACGCCAGTCGGGGAGGCCCAGACTGATGGGGGGCCCACGGGGAGTCCTCGGGCCTCAGCGGTGCAGCAACCCCATGAGGCTGGCGCCACAAGCCCGCTATGTTCACCACCGTGGCACGCTAAGGAGGAGGTTGTGCGGAGCCCTCAGCCCGCGGAGGAGGAAGTGGCCCTTGCCAGGGATAAGGGCAAGGGGCCTACAGAGGGGGCCAGCTGAGGGCCCTCGCAGGCCATGATCTCGGAGGGCAACGCGGAGCCGCAACCACGCTGGGCCCTCTAGCTTGTGAGACGTAGCATTGTGCTGGTGCGTGGTTCCCTCCAGGGTGCTCGGGCCGCCCTTTTGTAGGATCGAAAGTAGGTCTAGAGGAGGGGTGATTAGACTACTTGACCAAATAAAATCTACCTTTTCCCAATTTTAATTCTTGGCAGATTTTAGCATTCATAGTATGTCAAGTACACCCTACACATGCATGTCTAAGAGTATAGCAGCGAAAAGTAAAGACATTGCACATGTAAGTAAAGAGAGGTTAAGGAAAGCAAACACAATTGGTGACATGGTGATTTTTCCCTTGGTTTCGATAGGTGGTGCTATCGTACATCCACATTCATGGAGTCTTCAACCCACGGAGTGTAACGGTCGCGAGAGTTCAGGGAGGGCTCTACCCACGGAGGGTTCCATGAAGAAGCAACCTTGACTATACCATGACGACCTACATCCACGGAGGACTAGCCTTAGCTAAGGTAGATCTTCACGAAGTAGGCAATCTCCTTACCCTTACAAACTTCTTGGTTCACTCCACAACACGAAGTAGGAGGCTCCCAAGCGACACCTAACCAATCTAGGAGGCACCACCCTCCAAAAGGTAATAGGCTCGGTAATGTCGATGAACTCCTTGCTCTTGTGCTTCAAGATGATAGACTCCTCAACACACAATCACTCTCTCACGGATATGGCTTGGTAGAAGAGATGGGATTGGTGGAAAGCAACTTGGGGAGGCTAGAAATCAAGATCCATATGGTTGGAGTGGAAAATCTTGATCTCAACACAAGGGTATGTGGTTCTCTCTCAAAAAACTGATAGGATAGGTACGGAATAGTTCCGAGTGCTTCTCTTTCGAATAGGTGGTGGTGAAGGGGCATATATAGGCATCCCCAAAAGTCCAACCGTTACACACAAAATGACCAACTCGGTGACACCGATGTGTTAATCTCGGTGGTACCAAAGTGACCAAAAGGTGGAAACTTTTGAATCTCTGAGCGACCGATATAGGAATCTTGGTTTCACTGATGAGGTGACCAATGGTCAGAATGCCCATTCTCGGTGACGCCGATTCAACAATCTCGGAGGGACCAAAACTGCGAACTTGCGTAACAGAAAGTTGGCAGTCCAACTCGATGACACCGAAAGCAGTGTCGGCTGTACCGAAAGGTTAGGGTTTGGCTGAGTCTGTCTAGGGTTTAGAATCAGTGGCACTGGATGTGGAATGTTGGTTGCATCGATTTTGAGTGTTTGGCTTAGGACAGACTTTGGTGGGAGAGTTTGTGGGTGTCTTTGGTGACTATCACTTGTGCACGTATGAGCATTTTGTTCACCAACAAAACTTTACCCCCTTTTAATAGTATTGGCTTTCCTATGGACTCAAGGTGATTTCTCACAAATATAAAATGTAGAGTCCTCTTGCTTGAAGCTTTGCCAATCCATTTCCTTGCATCTTGGGTGTTCCACAATCTCTTTGCCAACCCATCACTAAACTTTTCCTAAAATATACCTGATGGAAACATTAGTTCAGTGACTTATATGTTGTTATGAATTACCAAAACCACCAAGGGAGAAAATGTGCTTTCAGTCTGCCCCTTTTTGGTAATTGATGACAACATATAGATCAAAGATTTGACATATGATATAATCAATGAATATAATCGTCGCTTTGAGAAGTATGTGATAAGCAAGAGCTCCCCCTGAATTTGTGCATTATTTTGGATTTGCATTTGAATGCAAATGCACAATCGATTAGGTACATGGGGTGCTTCTTCCATGTCACATACATCTTGGTGGTGTGTGAGAATAGTTAGAGTGAACATCATAGCACAACACAATCAAGCAATGTAGAAACATCATCTCAGAAAGCATTAAAATGTTAGGAAGTAGTAGCATCACACAAATGTGTATCACAAGCAACCAAAAGACATTTTTTTTTGAAAAGCAATAATACACCAAAACGCTATCTCAATCGAAGCCTAAAATCTATATACACTTCTCCCCCTTTGGCAACAAATTACCAAAAAGCTCAAAGGCATAAGTCTAAGCGTTCTTGGGCTGATCTCCTTCGGTTGTTGATGAAGGAGTCGAGAGAACAGCGTCGGCGAAGATCTCTGCAAATGTCCTGGATGGATCTGGAGTGGATACAGGAGGAACTGGAGCTGATGGAGCAGGAGCTGAGGTGACAGCAGCAGGAGCTGATGAAGAGGGCCTCGAGTCTGGAGCTGGCACAATGGCTGATCTGGCGTGAGTGGGAAATTGTGTGCCTGTCCTGAGAGGTGATCCATCCTCCTCCTCCTCCTCCTCATCATCATCAGAAGAAGCCCGAGGGATGTGCACTAATTCAACTTCCTTCTGAAGCTCTATGACTGTCTTAGTCACCCTGTCCACCTTATCATTAAGAGTCTTGATCCTTGTTTCAAAGATCCTCACAAGGCTGTTCTGGTTGTCCAGAATCCCCTTAATCTCCTTCTACATGTCTTGAACTCATGAAATCAACATATCCATTTGCTCACTTCTGGATCTAGGAACTTGAGCACTAGTGGCTCTAACTGCCTCTGCCTCTACCTCTGCCTAAGCTGCAGGTGATGTGGGATGATCTGGGTCCATCACCACAACATTGTCCTCAAGATCTGGCTGTAGGGGCAAATGGGGACGATCTAGAGCAAATATGTGCTTTTCCAACTTGGAGTTGATGAGCATCTAGATGTAGGGTGCATAGCAGCAAGAGCGCTTCTGATCAGCAACAACCATCTTGACTATCTCAACAATCAAGTCCACGACTCTGATCCTGGTGTGTCTGTCAAGATGGATCAACATGTTTATGGAATATCCTCGGATCATCTTGTCATCTCCTGACTTGGGCATCAAAGTATGCCTTGGAATGGTGTTCATGGTGCGGAGGCGAGCCTGAAGATAGTAGATGGATCCAAGCTTGTGAGACTTCACATTAGCAGCAGGGATCTCCTTGTACATTTTGGCCATAGCATTATGGCTCTCCTTGGATTCTGAGTAGACATCCAAATCACCATCCTGTGCCTCTGGAACTTCTAGAATTGCAGCCCATTCATCAGAAGTGGATTCATATCTTGCTCCTTCTGTCATGCATACAATCCTACCATCTCCATAGAAGTGTGCAGTGGAGTAGAATTGCATGATCATTTCATCATTCCATGCAGTAAATTCTGTGCCAACAAACACAATTGGTGACACAATGATTTTTCCCATGGTTCTGATAGGTGGTGCTATCGTACATCCATGTTCATGGAGTCTTCAACTCACGGAGGGTAACGGTCGCGAGAGTCCACAGAGGGCTCTACCCACTGAGGGTTCCACGAAGAGGCAACCTTGACTATACCATGACGGCCTACGTCCATGGAGGACTAGCCTTATTCAGGGTAGATCTTCAAGAAGTAGGCGATCTCCTTGCCCTTACAAACTTCTTGGTTCACTCCACAACACAAAGTAGGAGGCTCCCAAGCGAGACCTAACCAATCTAGGAGGCACCACCCTCCAAAAGGTAATAGGCTCAGTAATGTCGATGAACTCCTTGCTCCTGTGCTTCAAGATGATAGACTCCTCAACACACAATCAATATCTCATAGATATGGCTTGGTAGAAGAGATGGGATTGGTGGAAAGAAACTTGGGGAGGCTAGAAATCAAGATCCATATGGTTGGAGTGGAAGATCTTGATCTCAACACAAGGGTAGGTGATTCTCTCTCAGAAAACTGATAGGATGGGTATGGAATAGTTCTGAGTGCTTCTCTTTCGAGTAGGTGGTGGTGAAGGGATATATATAGGCATCCCCAAAAATCCAACTGTTACACACAAAATGACCAACTCAGTGACACCGATGTGTAAATCTCGGTGGTACCGAAGTGACCAAAAGGTGGCAACTTTTGAATCTCGGAGCGGCCAATATAGGAATCTCGGTTTCACCAATAAGGTGACAAATGGTCAGAATGCCCATTCTCGATGATGTCGATTCAACATTCTTGGAGGGACCGAAACTGTGAACTTGCATAACAGAAAGTTGTCAGCCCAACTCGGTGGCACCAAAAGCAGTGTTGGCTGTACTGAAAGGTTAGGGTTTGGCCGAGTGTGTCTAGGGTTTAGAATCGGTGGCACCGGATGTGGAATGTTGGTTGCACCAATTTTGAGTGTTTGGTTTAGGACAAACTTTGGTGGGAGAGTTTGTGGGTGTCTTTGGTGACTATCACTTGTGCACGTATGAGCATTTTGTTCACCAACAAAACTTTACTCCTTTTAATAGTATTGGCTTTCCTACGGACTCGAGGTGATTTGTCACAAATATAAAATGTATAGTCCTCTTGCTTGAAGCTTTGCCAATCCATTTCCTTGCATCTTGGGTGTTCCACAATCGCTTTGCCAACCCATCATTGAACTTTTCCTGAAATATACCTGATGGAAACATTAGTTCAATGACTTATATGTTGTTATGAATTACCAAAATCAGCAAGGAAGCAAATGTGCTTTCACTTGTACACGCTCGAGGCGGACCTCTAGATGGAGGAGGCGCGACTCGCCAGTAAGCGCCTGTGCCTGGCAGACGGGTGGCGCTAGCTCGACGTCACCATCAAGTTGGGCCGCCACCAGGAGAGCGTCACGTGGGAGAAGCGCGAGAGAACCGCCTAGGACGACATTGAGCTCTTGACAAACATCGTGTGGGAGGCTGATGAGGCCAACTAGTGTGTGAGGAGGCGGAGACCCAAGAGAGGGCCATTCAGGAGTGGATTGCCTTGCGAGAGTAGGAGCTCCAGATGCAGGAGGAAGCCGCTGCATCCCGCGAGGGGCAGCTAACCTCCCTGGAGGAGGATCTCGCCAAGCACAAGGAGGCCATCGCGGCCCGCGAGGGCGACATGATGATCCAAGAGCGAGAGCTCGCCATGGCCACCTCCGATTAGGACACTGGGCGCGAGCTCCTGACAACCCTGGAGCGCCAAGTGACGGACGCTTGATACTTGTGATCCGCGTTGGGTTTTCCATGAAGATGAATGGGTTATCGCATCACAATGTGGGTAAGTATTTCCCTTAGTTATGAAACCAATGTTTATCGAACTAATAGGAATACCAATCCTTAACCGTCTTCAGCGGCTGCACACAAAAGAACAAACAACTTGCACCCAACGTCGGCAAGAGGGTTGTCAATCCCCTTGACCTCATTATTTGTATGCAAATGAATTGTGTAGATAATTTTAAATTGCAAAATAAAATAAAAGCAAGTAAATGGTAGCAAGGTAGTAGTAGCGTTTGTGTGTGTGTGTGTATATATATATATATAGGAGCAGGATTTTCTATCATAGCTTGCCACAGAACTAGTTAAGGTTTTCGACGGTGTAGAAGTTCCTAAAAATTATGAAATAAATACTGAAACACCACACCTATAATATAACATGATCTAACAATGTGATTGAAAAAGAATAACTTTATGTGTCCTTGACAAAAATAACAATTAGGTCTGCATATATTTTATGTGGGCGCAAGTTGAAATTCTTGTTTTTTTGGTCGAGGACACATAAATGCATATTTTCACGATCCCACCGTTGGATCATCTTGTTACAGTAGAGAGATGACACACTATTATGTCATATTTTTTGATAACTTTTAAACCGTTCAAAGCTTAGCCAACCTAAACAAGTTCTATGGCAATCTATGGTAGACACAATTTTGCCTATATATATATAAGTGAATAGACCGGAGGCCCGTAGTGCTCTCTAGTGGCATCTCTCATAGAAATAGCATATGGTGTAAACAAATTACTGTTGGGAAATTGATAGAAAAGCGAATAGTTATGCGATTTTCACGACAATGATCATGTGTATGTAGGCATCACTTCCATAAGCAAATAGGCTGACTCCTGTCTACACCTATTACTATTACTCCACTCATCGACCGCTATCCAGCATGCATCTAGAGTATTAAGTAAAATAGAGTAATGCTTGGAGAACGATGACATGATGTAGACAAAGTAAACTCAAGCAATATGAATTAACCCCATCATTTTATCCTTAGTATCAGCAACACAAAGATGTATCATGTTCCCTGCTTTGTCACTAGGATATAGAAACTCGTCAGGTTGAACCTACCACAACGCACCACTCCCACCGAAGAAATATCAATCTAGTTGGCCAAACTATCTCAATGGATCAGAAAACGATACAAAAAGCTATAATGATCATGCAAATAAGAATCATAGTATTCAGGTTTGACTCAAATAATTTTCATGAATAATCTAAACATAAACTCATAATTCATTGGATCTCAATAGATGCGCCATACAAAGGGATTACATCAGATAGATCAAGGCAAAGATGCGATGGACATTGTATTGAAGATCAAGAGAGAGAGATTGCCATCTAGGTGTTGGAAATATGCCCTAGAGGCAATAAATAAAGTGTTTATTATTATATTTCCTTGTTCATGTGTAACATCCCAAAATTTCATTTTGGAATGTTATGATTATAGCTATGCATCTAGCAGCATCATTGCTTGATTTTATGTGTTAGTTGAAATGTCTCTTCTGGATTTCAGAAAGCTCTTTCTACTTTTCCCTAAGTTGCTTTCACCTATTTGAAATTTTGGTTAAAAGTTCAAATAAGAGAGGAGGAACATGACACTCCACACCAGGGACTAATTGGTGGTTTATTTGAACAAAAATAACCAGGGGTTATTTTTGAAAATATTTGCAAAAAGGGTTTAAAAACAATTAGGCAATTTCTGAAAATATTATTTTTTTCAAATTGTTCAAATGACAGAATAGAAATGTTCATTAAATAGCATTTATTATTCTGTTAATTTTGATATATAATACCCCTATATTTAGAGACGATTTGAATGCTTTAAAAGCTTTTGAATGTCTCTGGAATATTATTAAAAGGAAACGGTAACCGTTTCCGGTATTAAACGGGCCAGCCCACGATAGTTACTCGCGAGTTGATTAGAAGCCGACCGACCTCGCGTAACGGACACGCCTCCATTCGCTGACACTGGACCCCACCTCGTTCGCTCGTAATGACCGAACGGTCATCTTCTTCCCCCCCCGCACGCGCCGGACCCGACGCCGGTCGCTTCTCCCCTCGCCGGATCTCTCTCCTCTCTTAACTCCCCGCACCCCCGAGCACCTATATAAGAGCCCCACAGCCCCGCCTTTCATTTCCCTCCCAGACCCCTCTTCCCTCTTGCCGGAAGGCTACGCAATTCCTCGCCGGAGCTCCCACCCTCACCGGACCTCCCATCGACCGTAGCCACCGAGTCCGACCACCGTTCGCCCCACCGTTGCCACCAGTCGACTCCGGAGGCCCGTCGCCGTCGCCCGGACCACTTCCCCGTCTTCCCCGACCATCGGAGCACCTCGCCGTCGCATTCGCCGCTACCGGACTCGCCGGAGAACCCCGACGCCGGCGACTTTACCTCGTGAGCATTTCCCTCCCTCCGATCCAAAACCAACGACCCAGATTAGAACGGACTTAAGTCCGAACCGGTACCCACTACCGATCGGTCGCCCGCCCGAAAGCACTCGCGCGTACACCCCCTTAGCCACTCACGTGCTGCCACGTAGCCTCCCTGGCCGTCGCAAAGTCAGGTTTCTTTTTCAGTTTTGTTTTAATTAACAGAATGTTTTCAAATTTTGTTTTGCTTATAACTTTTAATCTATTTAGTGTTTTGAGTTGATTCTTTTTGCAATAGCTCACAATTTTCATGTAGTTTCACCCTGTACTTTTAAATTTCAAATTTGAACTATAAAATTTGAATTTAATCAAATTTGCTCAAAATCTTCAAATCTGAATAACTAGAGTTTGAAAATAGATTTTGATATGAATATTTTTGCTACTGTTTGGTATTAGTTAGGACTACCTTCATGTTTAGTTTGAGGATTTTTAGGATATATTTGATTTGTGTTTCAGTTAAAAACACAATCTGTCTAGTATTATAATATAATTTTATATACTTAATTTTAATTAGTTTAAATTAGATTTGGTCTTATTTGTTTATTAGGTTCTGTTAATAAACATTTAGTGTTTTACTCACTGTTAATAAAAATATAAATTTGCTTAGTTTAATTTTATTTAACATAGGAATCACAACTTCTTTTCAAATAGGCATAATTTGATTAAAACAACTAACTAGTAATAGTTTTGCTTTCAAACAAAGTTTTATATAATTTAATTCTGCTTTCGAAGACAGGTTTAATTTTAAATTATTTTCTGTTAAGAACATGTTTTGCTAATAAATAACAAGTTTAGTTTTTCATTCTTTTGTTAATATAACTATAGTTGATTCATATAGTGTTTATCACAAACTTGTATAAATTTTACTAAAGTTTTCCCAACAAAACTTAAATTGATTTTATTCTGTTCATAAATAAAATATTTTATTGTTTTTCTTTCTGTCAACTAATGTTTAGATAATACTAATGGTTTCATTATGTCAGTAGTGTTTTCACCTCTCACCTTTTTGAAAACAAAATCTTGTGTTTTTTTCTTGCTAGTGATTTTGTGCATTGTTTGCCTTGATTGTTTAATACTTCTTTGCTGAATGGTATGAGTTGTTATTTTGTTGTATGCTTATTGAGTGCTTGTTTGTTTTGTTAGATTATCCGGAGTGCGAAGCTTGTTACTTAGAGTCACTCACGTACGAAGATCATCAATCAGGCAAGTCACCTTGATCATTTTTTTTACCCATGTTTTATATGCATTAGTTCTACCATCTCCCCAGTTGCATGCAAGATAGGTTAGTTGGAAACTTGGTTACATTGTAGTAGTATCATGTGGTAGGTACCCCTCTCAACCCTCTTTTACAACTTTGGCCCCGGGAAACGTTGTTTTACTTTTGCTATGCCAATAGTAGACGGGGGTGGATGTGTGATTCATGAGAGTTGAGAGAGTTAATAATTTCAAGACCTACATAATGATCAAGATTTAAGACTCCGAGTTTTCAACATACCTCTGGGTGGATGATGGTTGAACGGCACCCTGGAGAAACCAGTGGATTTGCCTAGGTGATGCTAGAGATGGCCAGTATTCACGCGGAAAGGTCCACCCAGGCACAAAGAGATGGATGGATGCTTTAAAACCCAAGGCTTACCTGCACAGCCACAAGTCATTATGGGATCTGGCTTGGTTGGATATCGTGGTGACCCTGGACAGGCGGTGCTACGAGAGGTAGAAGAACGGTAGGAAAGGATGGGCACCGACAGAGTCGCAGGGAAACCCTTTGGAAGACCATGTTTTGGTCATCCGTTTCTCAAACACCCTGAAGTGCGAGAAATCAAATGGAGGCGACCAAATCTTGTGGGGAACGTGTGCAAAACTCTGCAGAGTATTCCAAACCTAATCGATTAGCCGTGTCCACGGTCATGGACGACTTGAGCCAAAGGAATTGAAACTTCCGGAACTCTCAACACAATTAGTATGATGATGTGGGTATTAACAATTTTGGGTATGAGAATTGGTTGGTGGAACCATCTCATTAATCAACCAACTTAGTAATGTTTTGCTTAGCCCCTTTTCTTGATGTAGGAAAAATTGGCTTTACGCAAAACTTACCACCCCACCTGCCATATAAGCATATAGACTAGCTGATTATTTTCACCCCTCTCTTGTGACTTTGCCGGCATATTCCATATGCTGACCTACACGGCTGCAACGTATCATGTTGCAGAGTATTTTTCCGACCAGGAGTGAGGACGCGTTCTATGCTCAGTGAGATGCCCTTGGAGTCGGATGGACTCATCTACCGTCGACGCTTCCGCAAGATTTAGATATTCTCATGAGTTGGCCTTTGGCCACTTTATTGTAATATTTATTGTAATAAAGGACTCGATATGAGATTTCGATTAATATAATGCTGTGTGATTTCCCTTTGATATATACATTGATGTACCGTGTGTGTACCAGCATGATCTTGGGATGGTACGGAAACACCGGAGACTTGACCTTTCAGGTCGGGTCGCTACATCATGATAATCGTTTATTGTCCATGCTATAATTGTGTTGATTGGAAACTAAATACATGTGTGGGCATATAGACAACACTGTGTCCCTAGTATGCCTCTAGCAGACTAGCTCGTTGATCAAAGATGGTTAAGGTTTCCTAGCCATGGACATGAGATGTCATTTGATAACGGGATCACATCATTGGGAGAATGATGTGATGGACAAGACCCAAACTATAAACGTAGCATATGACCGTGTCAGTTTATTGCTACAGTTTTCTGCATGTCAAGTATCCGTTCCTCTGACCATGAAGTCATGCAACTCACTGACACCGGAGTAGTACCTTGTGTTTATCAAACGTCATAACGTAACTGGGTGACTATAAAGATGCTCTACAGGTATCTCCGAGGGTGTCTGTTGGGTTGGCATGGATCAACACTGGGATTTGTTGCTCCGTGTGATGGAGAGGTATCTAAGGGCCCACTCGGTAATACAGCATCACAATGAGCCTTACAAGCAATGTGACTAAGTGTTAGCCACGGGGATCTTGTATTATTGAACGAGTAAAAGAGACTTACCGGTAACAAGACTGAACTAGGTATGAAGATACCGACGATCGAGTCTCGGGCAAGTAATATACCGAAGAACAAAGGGAACAACATACGGATTGTCTGAATCCTTGACATAGAGGTTCGACTGATAAAGATCTTCATAGAACATGTAGGAACCAATATGGCATCTAGGTCCCGCTATTGGTTATTGACCGTAGAGGTGTCTCAGTTATGTCTACATGGTTCTCGAACCCGTAGGGTTTGCACACTTAAGGTTCAGTGACATTTCGATATAGATGATTTATGTGTGTTGGTGAACGAAGGTTGTTCGGAGTCTCGGATGAGATCCCAGACATAAGTCCGGAATGGTCCGGAGGTGAAGATTGATATAGGAAGTTGGTTTTTGAGTTCCGGAAAAGTTTCGTGACCTTCGAGTAGTGTGATGGAGTGCTGGAAGTGTTCTGCGGGGGAAGGGTCCACCAGGTGGGCCCATCTACTCCGAAGGGCCCCATGGGCTGTGAGAGGGTGCGGACCAGCCCCTGGTGGGCTGGCCGCACCTCCCACCTCAAGGCCCATGCGGCTAGAGGCTAGGGTTGGGCCAAAAGGGTGGGCTAGCTACCAAACTTGGTGGCCAGGTCACCCTGGCCGCTGTCCCACCTCCTTGGCTGCCGCACCAAACCCTAGGGGAAACCCTAAGGCGGCTAGCCCCCTCCCCCCCCTATATATATGTGAGGGGAGGGAGGGCTCCAACTACACAAGTCACGGCGCAGCTCTTCCTTCCTCCTTGATTACTTCTCCTCTAGTAGATTGATTCGGTGCCGCTTAGCAAAGCTCTGCCGAATCAGCTCCACCACCGTCGCCGCCACGCCATCATACTGCCGGAGAACCCATCTACCTCTCCGCTCCCTCTTGCTGGATCAAGAAGGCGGAGATCGTCATCGAGCTGCACGTGTGCTGAACGCGGAGGTGCCATCCGTTCGGCACTTGATCGGGAGTTCGTGGGACGGCTTGCGATTTGGATCGCGGAGACGTATGGCTACATCAACCACATTCTTTAACGCTAGGTACTACTTACGAACCCGTAGGTCTGTGGTGAACTAATCACACATCATCATGAGGGCAGCAAGGTTGATGAAGAGGCCCTCCGTGATCGATTCCCCTCCGGCAGGGTGCCGGAATGGAGCTCTAGATAGGCTCCCGTCAGAACAGAGACTTGCGACGGCGTAAAAAGTGTTTCGGGAGCTCCCTTAGGGTTTTTGGATTATTAGAGAATTTATAGGCCAGAGAGGGACGTCGGGAGATGCATGAGGGTGCCACCACATATCAGGGCATGACCCTCCTATGTGCGCCTTGATGTGTGGTGGGGCCCTCGTGTGCCTCCCGGCCTCCTCCTGAAGCTTCCAGGTCTTCTTTTGGTCTAGAAAAAATCATCAAAAGGTTTCGTGGCAATTGGACTTCGTTTGGTACTATAAACCTGAAAAGTTAAAAAAACATGCAGAAAACAGCAAGTGGCACTGGACAGTGGGTCAATAGTTAGTGCTCAAAAATATTATAAGTTGGTAAACAAATGCCCAAAAAGTATCCTAGAATGATAATATATGAGTCAATTACACCGCAGATGCCTAAACTTGGCGAGAAAAGTCAGTTTGGTGCTAAAATTTGTGAGATACATTCGTCGAGTGACATAACTTAGCTTGGGCATGCATCTAAAGTGCTAATCACGTTTGTATACGTACATGGTGCTAATGTGACAAGACAGTATGGTACTGGGCCCACCCATTAGTGACTAGGAGACGGGACGAGGACGTATGGCGTGTTTTTTTATTACAAAAAACACCTTGAATTTCTTTTCATCATACAAAAGCCTCTTGAATTATTTTGTCTCGTCAAAAGCCACAAAACGTAACTATGTGTCTATGACCCTTGGAGCCCACCGGTCAGGAAACAATATGAAGAGGAAATAAAAAAAATATGTTTGCCGAAGGTCGAACCAGCGCCCTCAACCCAACAAAACGGGCATGCTTGCCACCACAGCAATTACTGCTTGCTGTCTACATGGGATAACAATACATAATGAGCTACCCGCTATAGACACACACGTGCATAGGGCTTACATGAGGTGCACCACTGCAGTCACCACAGACCATTTTTACATATTTGTTTTTTAATTCAAAAATACTAATATAACTAATATATATCATTTTCATTATATATATATATTCAAATAATACATTAATATTTTTTAGAATTACATGTACATCACTTTAAATAATAATATTTCCCTCTAAGTGAATACATCTATATAGCCTGAAAATGCATGAATAGATGAATATTATTATGAATCATTAAAAATATTTTTTATAAAAAATGAAAATTATTATAATTAATCTATATCATTATAAAATATAAATATTATTTTAGTTATATATTTTTTATAAATAATCTTGTATCTTTATAGAATCACATGAACATCCTTTTAAATAAGAACATTTTTTTAGAATTATATGAACATTATTTAAATAATTTTATTTTTAGAATTATATGAACATTATTTTATATAAAAATAGTTTTTTAATTACATGAAAACTATTTTAAATAAATTACTTACTTTATATATACATTATTTATAATTTGAATAATACAACATAATTCTAAGAACTAAAAAACTAATATGCGAAAAATGGGCTGCAGTGACAACTGCCCATTTAAGATTTATGTTCGTGCTTGCCTATAGTTCATTAGGAATAGCTATCCAATTACGCTAGCAAATTATACATGGTGTGGTGGCTAGCCAGGTCGGCGAGAGAGCCATTAGTCGTTAGTTCGAATCTTGGAGGTGCAATATTTTTCATATTAATAGTGTTGTTTTTTTGAAGAAAAACTTTTTAGGAGATTTTCATGAGAAAATTAAAATTTCACGAAGTTTTTGCAAAAAGCGCCACACGCCCTCATCCCCGCCTCCTGACAGATGGGTCTCGTGCCATGCTCGCACTCCACATCTGCAGCATGTACGTACATAAACATGTTTAGAACCGTAGATGCACGTTCAAGCCAAGTTCTGTCATCGCTTCAATGTATGCTGCAAGTTTTGGCACCAAACTGGCTTTTTACTCCAAGTCCAGGCACATGTGATGTAATTGACTCATAATCAGCATGAAACAATCAAAAATTATAGATACGTTGGAGACGTATCAACGCCCAGTCCTTTTATTGTTGGAGATATGCCCTAGAGGCAATCGTGTATAATGATATTTCCTATGTGTTTATGAATAAAGATAGTCCTTGAACATTATCAATGATGTGTATTAACAAGTACGTGACTTGTTTATGAGACTATGCATTGTATGATGACTGTCCTAAATGGTCCCTAGTCAAAAGAGTTGTGTGGACGCGCAGCAAGTTAGACTAGCATATGACACGGAGGATGGTCCGGTCTCACTGATCATGTAGCATTGGACGTTAGCCGGATAATATGGACTCAGAAAGGTCTGGTCGGATTCGACATAGTCGGATGTCGAATCCGAGTCAAGATAAGGTCTGCGTTGGACATACCCAACTATGAGACGCAACTATAGGTCATCTATGAGTCTCTAGTACAGTATACGTTCTATGTCCTAAGATCCGAGCTGGCGCATGTACTCGGGATGGTGATAGGCTTGCTTTGGACCCACCAAATGCTACTCCGTGACTGGATAGTTACAAACGTAGGTTTCGGGATTTTCCAGACCCATGTTGCGAGACATGGTCGAGCAAGATGAGATTTGCCCTTCGATCAGGAGAGATATACTCTGGGCCCCTCGGGTGATCCGACCTGGATAAGCATGGCCATCCAACGAGGATTATAAGATAATCCGAAGTGTTGGTCGGATTCACTGGAACGAGAAAGAGGTCGTGCTGCAACAAGGATGACCACGTCGCCTTGTGCATGACAACATATCGTGTGGAAAAGGGAATAGAAGTGTGAAGTACATGTTCGCCTAACCAGCTTCATCAGACAATTGGAGTCGGCATGCCTTGCTAGAGGCCTCTACCGACTGGTCGAGCCGGATGTCATCTGACTCGCGACCAAGTGAACGAGAACCTAAGGGGTTGCGCGCTTAAGGGAAGGAACACGTGGGCTTTAGGATCCGTGCGAGGCCCAAGAGTTGAACCCCCGCGGCATGCCTATATATATTGGAGGTGCGACACACCCATCCGGTTGATCGCTTCGATGCCATCGTTAGGGCTTTGCATGTGTTGCAACTAGCCACCTCCACTTGCCGCCGCCGACTGTGTGATCGGACCTAGCAGTCCGCCGCATGGTGTTCCTCCTGCACGCGTGAATACCATTAGAGGCGATGCACTTGCACTGCTCCTGTGAACCTGTACGCGGGATCCGACGATCAGCCACACGAGGGAGATCGGATCGGCCATTCGAGGAAGATCGGACGAGGAGAAGACGGACCACACGAACGCGCTGCCCCAACTCTACTTCCACTGCACAACATTGCGCGTCTAGTGGTAACGATCTGTGATCCATCTTCGTAGCATGTTCTTGGTTGTTCCGCGCGTAGGAAATTTTTGATTTGCATGCGATGCACCTATAGTAGAACCCAACAGTGGTATCAGAGCCTTCGTTATAGGATTTGGATTCAGATCAGATGCATATTTGATATGTGGAGGCGGTGGATGAGATCTGTTGTCGTTCATGAGATCGGCTATGTGCACGGTTGATGAGATCAACTACACATCCGGATAGATTGAGGATATGTTTTCAGTCAATCGGAATCAATGAGGTTGTGACACAACCTACCCCTATCAGTCGGTTTCTGGCATCAGGGTTAACCGTGAAACGTAAATCCGAATCGGGTTTGCGACGATCGATGAGATCGGTCAGATCAGAAAAATTGGCGTGATCGGAGTGCAGATGCGATCTGGGATTTCTGAAAACGTCGGGCGCTGCCCCTCCGAACCCCACCCGCTAACCGGCTAGCGAGACCGCCGTGTGTGTAGCGCCTTGTATTTCATACACGTTCACACAAACTGGTAGAATGCGATTCTATGCATAAGTCCGTTTTGCAGGTTTGATGTGAATAGGATGGCTCATATGTGTGTGATGCATGTGTGTAACTTAACATGACCCGCGTGTCATGATTATTAGCCGGCAGGAGCCAAAGTGTTGTCATTATATTGTATAACGACCTGCGTGTCGACTTGTGATTCTCTGTAAATTCATTACTAGTTGTAGTAGTTGGAGGACAGAGATCAAGTTCGAGGCTTTGGTGTCCTGGCGTGACGGACAAGACGGAGTACCACCTTGGTCATCGGAGTAGGAGCCGGCCATTAAAGGACGCCCATGAAGGAGCCATACTATTTCACATATTTATGTTTGTATGTGATGGATATTGCTTCTTATTTCTATGCATGTTAATATGGTAGAACGATCCCTCATTAATATCAAGCATATTGCCATTCCCGATGTTGCACCTTCACACGTCAAGTACGTATGGTAGTGGGCTCATAAAATTGAGGTGTTACTAGGTGTCCTTGAACTAGAGGGTTCGTGTCAGACACAGACATGCACTGCATCAGGTTAACTTGACAAGGCTATCAAAATGGTTTTGCGCCTTGTGGCAAAGAAGGTTGGGAGCCGGGGTATGAGATACCTACCTTTTTTTGACAAGTTAAAACAGCAGGAGAGGCTCCTACTGTTACTTTATTAAATTGTAACTGTCACAAGGTTTACAAATCCATGCAACAAGGATCAAGCAACAACTATTTAAGGGAATTTACAAGTGGATGGTTGGAAGAAATCTATCTATAAAAGCGGATTTATCAGGCTTAAGTCTAAACTGAAGGATTTCCAAATCTGATTTCAGCATCCTAATCCATTCGTGTTGTGTGGCCAGTACTCCATCAAAGATAGCCCGGTTGCGTTGCTTCCAAATGTTCCATGTAGCTAACATGCATATTTCTTTGAATAGTGGGTTATTCCAGTTAATCTCCCAAGGTCAAATCTTGCTTGCATGTCCAAAGCATTGTCCCAAATGATGCCAAGTTTGTTCCAATAGCTAGTTGCAAATGCACAATGGAAGAAGAGGTGGTCATTGATTTCTAGTAAATCATCATTGCACAACACACAAGCGTGTCCATCACCAATTGCAAACTGCTTTCTCAATAGTAGATCACGTGTATTTAATCTATCCATTCATTGCAACCACGTGAAGACTTTGTGTCTGAGAATGCACTTAAATTTCCAGATGCTCGTCAGATAATTTGGAGCCTGCACATTCCTCAAGAGATATCGATAAAATTTCTTGGGTTTGAATTCCACATCCCCACAACAATATATCCATTCATCAGTTGCCATGGGGTTTAGGGCGACCATGTTAATGGTGATCATTAAGTCTTCCAGTTCTAGTCTTGCTTCTCTTGATAAAGGTAAGTGGAAGTGGGGGGCAGGATCAGTGTCATTCTTAAATTGCGCCAAAGAGACATCTTCATTTGTTTCATAAGAGAATAGTCGTTCATGAGAGTCTGCTAGCACCTGTTCATTATGCCACTGGTCCTTCTAGAGAAGAACTCACCAGAGTTTGGGATACATGTTGCAATGCCTCTGTAAATGTGTGATAAGGAGAGCACATATTTCCACCAATAAGATACCTACCTGACTGGCAGGAGTCGTATAGAGGTACGACTAGCAAGGAGTTGCTTATCGAATAGGCAAGTTGGCTAGCAGTGATGCTAAAGCTCACTAGTCGCTTGCGCTACACGGGTCCTAAATCACTGAGAGTTTGTGGAGGGATGCAGACTTTAGTGGGAGTAGTTCTGTTTAAGGCTTGAATTACTCTACATAAACACATTGCTTAGTGATTGCATATTTTCTGTTGTAGATCAATGGCACCACCTGTTCAACCCAACTTTGCATTTAAATCAATTCCGGAAAAGGATAAACTAAATGGAACAAACTTTACCATTTGGTATAGAAATTTGAGAATTGTTCTCAAGCACGATAAAAGGGGAACATGTTCTAGAGGATCCACTTCCAGAGGAACCTGTCGAGAATGCTAATGACACAACCAAGAATGCCCACCAGAAACTCGTTGATGAATCAAACAAGATCAGCTGCCTTATGTTGGCTTGTATGGAGCTCGATTTGCAACAACATTTCAAAAACATTCGGGCTTTTGATACGATCGAGAGTCTGAAGAGCATGTTTCGGGTGCAGGCGAGGACCAAGAGGTTGAACGTCTGCAATCCTTGATAGATTGTAAGTTGAAAGAGGGTGATCCACTGAGCCCGCATGTGATCAAGATGATCGGGTACGTGCAAGCTTTGTATTAGTTAGGCTTCCCACTTGGGGACGAGCTGTCCACGGATGCAATCTTGGGTTCTCTTCCACCTAGCTATGGGATGTTTGTCTCAAACTATCATATGCATGACATGGATAAGAAGCTCACTGTATTGCATGCGATGCTCAAGGTGGCAGAGCAAGATATTAAGAAAGGCATGCATCAAGTGTTGATGGTGCAAAACTCGGCTAAGTTCAAGAAGAGTTGGTCCAAAAAAGGGTAAGGCAAAGGGCATGGAGAAGTTTGTCTCGGCCGCTGGGCCGAAGTCCGGACTGAACTCAAAGACCATTTGCTTTCATTGCAAGGAAGTTGGTCGCTGGAAGAGGAACTGTAGCAAGTGGCTTGCTGAGCACGGCAAGAAGGACAAAGATGCTTCTTCAGGCAAAGGTACACTTGTTACATATGTTATAGACATTTACCTTGTTGACATACCTAGTAGCTCTTGGGTATTTGATACCGGATCGGTTGTTCATATTTACAACTCGATGCAAGGGCAGGTAAGAACTAGGCGTGTGGCACAAGGGGAGATTGACATCTGGGTCGGCAACAAAGCAAGAGTTGCTGCGTTGGAGGTCGGCGCGATGCAGCTCAAGCTTCCTTCTGGATTTATTTTGGAATTGAGTAATTGTTATTACATTCCCGCACTTAGTCGGAACATTATTTCTGTCTCATGCTTGATGAGTCAAGGTTATGAATTCAATATAAAGGACAACGGTTGTTCATTTTATTTGAATGGAATGTTCCATGGTTATGCACCCATAGTAGATGGGCTATTTATTTTAAATCTAGAAATGGAACCAGTCTATAACGTGAATGTCAAGAGGCATAAGCCTAATGAGATAAATTCGGCATACTTCTGGCATTTCCGGCTTAGACCCATTAGTCTGAAACGCATGAAGAAGCTCCATGATGATGGACTCCTAACTTCGTCCGACTTTGGGTCGTTCGAGACATGCGAATCATGCTTGCTAGGCAAGATGACTAAGTCACCTTTTGCAAAGTGTTGTGAGAGGGCGTCCGAGCTGTTGGAGCTTATACGCAATGACGTGTGTGGTCCAATGAGCACAACAGCCAGAGGTGGCTATCAGTACTTCGTGACTTTTACCGATGACTTGAGTAGATATGGATATATCTATTTGATGAGGAACAAGTCAGAAACTTTTGAAAAGTTCAAAGAGTTTTAGAACGAGGTTGAAAATCAGTTCGACAAGACGATAAAACTTCTATGATCAGATCGTCGGGGTGAGTACATGAGCCAGGAGTTTGATAATCATCTGAAAAGCCTTCGGGTACGCCGCAGAGAAACAATGTGTCAAAACGAAGAAATCGAGCTTGTTGGACATGGTCCGTTCGATGATGAGCAAATCGGATTTACCCTTCTCATCTTGGGGATATGCTCTAGAAACTGCAGCTTTCGCACTTAATAGGGTACCATCAAAATCCATAGGCAAGACACCACATGAGATGTGGACTAGGAAGAGTCCTAGTTTGTCTTTTCTAAAGATTTGGGGTTGTGAAGCATTTGTCAAGCGACTCATGTCGGACAAGCTTACACCCAAGTCGGATAAATGCATATTCATGGGATATCTGAGGGAAACCTTGGGATATAACTTCTACAACCGAGAAGAGAACAAAGTGTTTGTTGCTCGGGACGGGGTTTTCCTAGAGAAAGAGTTTCTTAGTCGGGAGGCCAGTGGGAGAACAGTGTGACTCGAAGAAATTTGAGAGCCACTCGGGGACAACTCAGTTGGTAATGAGATCACACCAGTGTCGGTCAAAGAACCCATAGTGGAGTCGACACCGCAGCCACGGAGGTCGGAAAGATTGCGCAGAGTGCGTGAAGTTTTGTTGCTAGAAAGCGACGAGCCGGCCTCGTATGCGGAAGCGATGGTGAGCCTAGATTCTGAGGCATGGCTAGAGGCCATGAGATCCGAGTTAAAATCGATGGCTGACAATCAAGTCTGGGACTTGATTGTGTTGGGAGACATAATAGTAAATCAAAAAATTTCCTACGACCACCAAGATCAATCTATGGAGAAACCAGCAATGAGTAAGGGGTGAGTGCATCTTCATACCTTTGAAGATTGCAAAGCGGAAGCGTTACTGGAACGTGGTTGGTGGAGTCATACTCGCAGCGATTCAGATCGCGGTGGATTCCGATCTAAGCGCCGAACAATGGTGCCTCCGTGTTCAACACACGTGCAGCCCGATGACGTCTCCTACGCCTTGATCCAGCAAGGAGGAAGGAGATGTTGAGGGAGAGCTCCGGCAGCACGACGGTGTGGTGACGGTGGAGCTGCGTGGTACTCCGCCAGGGCTTCGCCAAGCACTACGGAGGACGACGAGTAGGACGAGTAGGGCTGCGCCGAGGGAGAGAGATGCGTGTCTGTGGCAGCCCCAAACCCTCCACTATATATAGGAGGAGAGGGAGGAGGGTGCTCACCCCTAGGGTTCCCACCCTATGGTGGTGCGGCAGCCCTAGATGGGATCTGGCCGGCGGCCAAGAGAGGAGAGGGGTGCGGCAGCCCTAGGCGCCCTAGGGTGGGCCTTAGGGCCCATTTGCGCTAGGGTTTGCCCCCCTCTCACCCTTGCTACGCCTTGGGCCTTGGTGGTAGGCGCACCAGACCACTCTGGGGCTGGTCCCGTCCCACTCTTGGCCCACGCAGCCCTCTGGTGCCGGTGGCCCCACATGGTGGACCCCCGGAACCCTTCCGGTGGTCCTGGTACTCTATCGGTGACGCCTGAAACATTTCTGGTGACCAAAACCTCACTTTCTATATATGAATCTTTACCTCTGGACCATTCCAGAACTCCTCATGACACCCGGGATATCATCTGGGACTCCAAACAACCTTCGGTAACCATGTATACTATTTCCCTATAACCCTAGCGTCATCGAACCTTAAGTGTGTAGACCCTATGGGTTCGGGAGGCACGTAGAGATGACCGAGACACCTCTCCGATCAATAACCAACAACAGGATCTGGATACCCATGTTGGCTCGCACATGCTCCACGATGATATCATCGGATGAAACATGATGTCGGGGATTCAATCAATCCCGTATACAAATCCCTTTGTCTACCGGTATGACACTTGCTCGAGATTCGACCGTCGGTATCCCTATACCTTGTTCAATCTCAATTAGCGGAGGTTCTCTTTACTCGTTCCGTAACACATCATCCTGTGGCTAACTCCTTAGTCACATATTGAGCTCATTATGATGATGTCTTACAGAGTGGGCCCAGAGATACCTCTCCGTCACACGGAGTGACAAATCCCAGTCTCGATTCGTGCCAACCCAACAGATACTTTCGGGGATACCCATAGTGTACCTTTATAGCCACCCAGTTACGTTGTGATGTTTGACACACCCAAAGTATTCCTACGGTATCTGGGAGTTGCACAATCTCATGGTCTAAGGAAATGATATTTGACATTAGAAAAGCTTTAGCAGACGAACTACACGATCTTGTGCTATGCTTAGGATTGGGTCTTGTCCATCACATCATTCTCCTAATGATGTGACCCTGTTATCAACGACATCCAATGTCCATGGTCATTAAACCGTGACCATCTATTGATCAACGAGCTAGCCAACTAGAGGCTCACTAGGAACATATTGTGGTCTATGTATTCACACATGCATTACGATTTCTGGTTAATACAATTGTAGCATGAACAATAGACAATTATCATGAACAAGGAAATACAATAATAACCATTTTATTATTGCCTCTAGGGCATATTTCCAACAGTCTCCCACTTGCACTAGAGTTAGTAATCTAGTTACATTGTGATGAATCGAACACCCATAGAGTTCTGGTGTTGATCATGTTTTTGCTTGTGAGAGAGGTTTAGTCAATGGATCTGCAACATTCAGATTCATATGTACTTTACAAATATCTATATCTCCTTCGTGAATGTAATCATGAACGAAGTTGAAGTAGCGTTTGATGTGTCTTGTCTTCTTGTGAACCTGGTCTCCTTGGCAAGGGTAATAGCTCGAGTGTTGTCACAGAATAGAGTCATCGGGCTCGATGCGTTGGGAATCAGTCCTAGGTCGGTGATGAACTCCTTCATCCAGACTCCTTCCTTTGATGCTTTCGAAGCAGCTATGTACTCCACTTCACATGTAGATGCCGCCACGACGCTTTGCTTGCTGCGGCACCAGCTGACTGCCCCTCCATTCAAAATATACACGTATCCGGTTTGTGGCTTGGAGTCATCCGGATCTATGTCGAAGCTAGCATCGACGTAACCCTTTACGACGAGCTCTTCGGCACCTCCATATAGGAGAAACATGTCCTTGGTCCTTTTCAGGTACTTCAGGATATTCTTGACCGCTGGCTAGTGTTCCGCTCCGGGATCACTTTGGTACCTCCCCACCAAACTTATGGCAAGGTTCACATCAGGTCTGGTACACAACATGTCATACATAATGGAGCCTATAGCTGAAGCATAGGGGATGACACTCATCTCTTCTCTATCCTTTGTCGTGGTCGGGCATTGAGTCGTACTCAATCTCACACTCTGTAACACAGGCAAGAACCCCTTCTTGGACTGATCCATATTGAAGTTCTTCAATATCTTGTCAAGGTATGTGCTTTGTGAAAGACCTAAGAGGCGTCTCGATCTATCTCTATAGATCTTGATGCCTAATATGTAAGCAGCTTCTCCAAGGTCCTTCATTGAAAAACACTTATTCAAGTAGGCCTTTATGATTTACAAGAGTTCTATATCATTTCCCATCAACAATATGTCATCCACATATAATATGAGAAATGCTACAGAGCTCCCACTCACTTTCTTGTAAATACAGGGTTCACCATAAACTTGTATAAACCCAAACACTTTAATCACCTCATTAAAGCGAATGTTCCAACTCCGAGATGCTTGCACCAGCCCATAGATGGACCGCTGGAGCTTGCATACCTTGTTAGCATCTTTAGGATCAACAAAACCTTCCGGTTGCATCATATACAGTTCTTCCTTATGGAAGCCATTAAGGAATGCCGTTTTGACGTCCATTTGCCAGATCTCATAATCATAAATTGCGGCATTTGCTAACATGATTCGGACGGACTTCAGCATCACTACGGGTGAGAAGGTCTCATCGTAGTCAACTCCTTGAACTTGTTGATAACCCTTAGCGACAAGCCAAGCCTTATAGACGGTCACATTACCATCCGCGTCAGTCTTCTTCTTAAAGATCCGTTTATTTTCTATGGCTCGCTTATCATCGGGCAAGTCCACCAAAGTCCATACTTTGTTCTCATACATGGATCCTATCTCGGATTTCATGGATTCAAGCCATTTGTTGGAATCTGGGCCCGCCATCACTTCTTCATAGTTCGAAGGTTCACCATTGTCCAACAACATGATCTCCAGGAGAGGCTTGCCGTACCATTCTGGTGCGGAACGTGTCCTAGTGGACCTTCGAATAACAACTTGATCTGAAGTTTCATGATCATCATCATTAACTTCCTCTCTAGCCGGTGCAGGCTCCACAGAAACAACTTCCTGTGCTGTGCTACTCTTAGGTTCGAGTGGAGGTACAATTACCTCATCAAGTTCTATTTTCCTCCCACTTACTTCTTTCGAGAGAAACTCTTTCTCTAGAAAGGATCCATTCTTGGCAACAAAGACTTTGCCTTCGGATCTGAGGTAGAAGGTGTACCCAATAGTTTCTTTGGGGTATCCTATGAAGACCCACTTTTTCGCTTTGGGTTCGAGCTTCTCAAGTTGAAGTTTCTTCAAATAAGCATCGCATCCCCAAACTTTCAGAAATGACAACTTAGGTTTCTTTCCAAACCACAATTCATACGATGTCATCTCAACGGATTTAGATGGAGCCCTATTTAAAGTGAATGCGGCAGTATCTAATGCATATCCACAAAATGATAGCGATAAGTCGGTAAGAGACATCATAGATCGCACCATATCCAATAGAGTGCTATTACGACGTTCAGACACACCATTTCGCTGAGGTGTGCCAGGCGGCGTGAGTTGTGAAACAATTCCACATTTCCTTAGGTGCGCGTCAAACTCGTGACTTAAATATTATGATCAGATCGTAGGCACTTTATTTTCCTGTCACATTGATTCTCTACCTCACTCTGAAATTCCTTGAACTTTTCAAAGGTTTCAGACTTTTGTTTCATTAAGTAGACATACGCATATCTGCTCAAGTCATCAGTGAGGGTGAGAACATAATGGTAGCCACCTCGAGCCTCGACGCTCATTGGACCGCATACATCGGTATGTATTATCTCCAACAAGTCAGTTGCTCGCTCCATTGTTCCAAAAAACGAAGTCTTGGTCATCTTGCCAATGAGGCATGGTTCTGAGGTGTCAAATGATTCAAAATCAAGAGACTCCAAAAGTCCATCAACATGGAGTTTCTTCGTGCGTTTGATACCAATATGATGTAACATCCCAAAATTTCATTTTGGAATGTTATGAAATATAGCTATGCATCATCATCACTTTGTTTGAATGAAATGAATGGTTGAAGTGCTTCCTTTGAAATTCTGAAAGGCCATTTCAATTTTTTCCATGTATTTGTGTCACCTATTTGAAAACCTTTGGTAATGTTCAAAGAAAGAGGGGAGTAACATGACACTCCACACCAGGGGCATCTTGGTGAAATATTTGAGCAATAAAACCAGGGGGTTATTTGAAAGTTTATCTCAAAAGGATTTAAAATCAATTAGGCATTTTTCTGAAAATAAATTTTCAAAATATATTCGATATGACAGAGGAAAAATGTTCATTAAATAGCATTTAATCCCCTGATCATTTTGATATATACATTTCCTATGTTTGGAAATGATTTGAATGCATTAAAGATGTTTTAAACGCTCAGTAAATAAATAAGGAAACGAATTAAACAGAAACGGGCCAGCCCACAACTTCTAAGACCCGAAATCAATCCGGGTCGGCCACCGACGCGCAGACACCGCGTCCCACCCTCGCTGACGTGCGGGACGCACCGTCCGACCGCGGCGACAGCGCGCTCGTCTCCTTCACCGCGCCTCCGATGTCGCCGGCGATCCCTCCCCACAGATCTCGCTCCTCTCTCCCTCCCCGACCACCGCACCACCCCTATAAGAACCCCCCGTCCCTCCGCTCTTCGTTCCACCCCGAAACCCCCTCAACCCTCGGCAGAACGCCACCACGCCACCTCCCCGGAGTTCTACCTCCACCCGAATCTCCCCGAACATGAGGCCGTCGCCTTCGTCGTCCCTAACCCCGGCCGACGCCACCAATCGACGCCGAAGCTTCGCCGCCGTCGCCTGAGCACTTCAGACGCCGCCCCTGACCACCGCACCATCGTCTCCGACCACCTCCGACCTCCGGCCATCGTCAAACCTCACCGGAACGCCGACCCCTCCTCTGTAAGCCGCCACCTCCACACGCATCCGTTCGATCTAGATCCAACGCGCTAGATTAGAAGTTTTATAAAACGAATCGGTACGCGTTAAGTTTCGGTCGTCCGCTCACTAGCTCCCGCACGCACACTCTCGCAACCAATCACAGCATGCCACGTAGACCCTGTCCGTTCGATAAGATTTTTTTTCTTTTCTTTTCTGTTTTAGAAAACAGAATGTATTCTGTTCTTGTTTTTATTATATCTTTTAAAATATTTAGAGTTTTTGATTGATTCTTTTTGCAGCATGTCACAAAATTGTTGTAGTTTATGTATGTATACTTAGATTTCAAATTTGAACTTTTAAATTTGAATCTAACCAAATTTTCTTAAATTACTAAAATCTGTATAACTAGAGTTTAAAAATATATTTTTGATTGAATCTTTTTGCCACTGTTTTGTATTAGTTAGACCTATCATCCTACAAAGTTTGAGAATTTTTAGGATAAATTTGGTTAATCTTTTAACAAAAACAGAATCTGTTTAGTTCTTAATAGATTTTAGTTAAATTGTTTTTTGTTTAGTTTGAATTTGAGTTAGTCTAACTTTTGTTGTTAGATTTCATTAGGTTCTGTTGTTTCAACATCAGGTGTATTATTTTTTTTCTGTTAATAAAAATATTTTTTTAATTTGTTTTGTGTTCTAGTTTGAATAGGTACATCTTATTTTCACCTTTAGTATTGTTTAGAAAAAAAGTTTTGTAGTAACTCTTTTTGCACAAAATTTTTATAATGAAAAACTTTCTGTTCTCTAATAAAATTTTATATTTACTTTTCTGTTATCTAAAAACCTAATTGTTCAAAACAAATTTTTGACTTGTTATGTCTTAGTAGAGATTTTGACACCAAAATTTTTAGCCTTATACTTTGAGTGATTATTCCTTTTGATTGTGCTATTGTTTGTTGAAGTATTTATTTACCTTGCTGTTGTATGAATTGTATTTGTGTTTATGCTTATTGCGTGTTTTGTTTGATTCGTTAGATCATCCGGAGTGCGAAGCTTGTTATCTAGAGTCACTTGAATACGAGGATCGTCAGCAAGGCAAGTCACTTTGACCATGTATACCTATGTTTTTATTGCATTAGTTCTACCATCTCCCCAATTGCATACAAAGTAGGTAATTTGGAAACTTGGTTACTTGATGTAGTATCATGTGGTAGGCACCCCTCAACCCTTGACACATTGGCCCCGGGAAACGGGTATTTAAATTTTGCTATGGTATTAGTAGACGGGGTTGGTTGTGTGATTCATGAGAGTTGTGAGTTAATAATTTCAATACCTACAAGATGATCAAGTCTTCAAGACTCCGAGTTTTCAACATACCTCTGGGTGGATGATGGTTGAACGGCGCCCTGGAGAAACCAGTGGTTAGCCTAGATGTTGCTGGAGAAGTGCTAGTATTCATGCGGAAAGGTCCACCCAGGCACAAAGAGATGGATGGATGCTTCAAGACCCAAGGCTTACCTGCATAGCCACAAGCCATTATGGGCTCTGGCTTGGTTGGATATCGTGGTGACCCTGGATAGGCGGTGCTACGAGATGTAGAAGAACGGTAGGAAAGGATGGGCACCGACAGAGTCTCGGGGAAACCCTTTAGAATACCATGTTTTGGTCATCCGTTTCTCAAACACCCTGAAGTGCGAGAAATCCAACGGAGGCGATCAAATCTTGTGGGGAACGTGTGTAAAACTCTGCAGAGTACCCAAACCTAATCGATTAGCCGTGTCCACGGTCATGGACAGTTTTGAGCCAAAGGAACTGAAACTATCTAGAACTCTCAACACAATTATTTACATTGATGTGGGTATTAATGTCAACTTGGGTATGAGAATTGGTTGGTGGAACCATCTCATTAATTAACCAACATTGTAGTAATTATGCTTTTGCCCTCTCTTGTTGTAGGAAAAAACTGGCTTTATGCAAAAACTTACTACCCCACCTGCCATATATGCATATAGACTAGATGATTACTTTACCCCTTTTTTTGTGACATTGCCGACATATTCAATATGCTGACCTACACGGTTACAACGTATCATGTTGCAGAGTACTTTTCCGACCAGGAGTGAGGATACGCTCTACGCTCAGTGAGATGCCCTTGGAGTCAGATGGACTCAACTACCTTTGAAGCTTTCGCAAGATTAGTTATTCTCATGAGTTGGCCTTCAACCACTTTATTGTAATTCTTATTGTAATAAAGGACTCGATATGAGATTTTTCGATTATTAAAGCTGTGTGATTTCACTTTGATATATACATTGATGTACCATGTGTGTACGATCTTGGGATGGTACAGAAACACCGGAGATTCGACCTTTCAGGTCGGGTCGCTACAGAAATGGTATCAGAGCACACGCTGACCGTAGGACGTAACCTCTAGGATGGGAAAAGCCTTAGGATTTATTTCTCTTTTGTCTTTAAAATTCTTATACTCTCATCTACTCGTTTCTGACTTCCCTACGATTTATTTCAAAATTTATAGACGGCCACCTTCATCCCAGTTTTGATCACGGAGTTTTGTGAGCCTGACGCGACAATGCCCTTTGGCAAGGAGCTGATGAGGATCGTCAGGGACGTAAGGATTTCCTTGCCAAGCATCACCAGGACTCCTATCATGTCTTTCCCACAAGACGGTCCCTATAGGATCGAGGTGCACATCCCTGGAAAGACCTTTGGAAATCGTAAGGAACCCATCGACTTCAAGTTTGTGGCACCCAGCTGGATACTTGGGAGAGACATGGCAATTCTTCGTGCCCTTGGACGTATTCAGGAGGAATACAGGGGTGGACCCATTTCACCAGGACTCAGCGTGGTTTGTCACAGGGATGCCAATGGAAATATCATAACCACTCCCACTGAAGACACCACCATTTCCTATATCCAGACTTTGGAGACACACATCAGGACCTTGGAGCTTCGGGTACATGCCGACACGAAGACAATCAAGAGGCTGATGAACCGCGAGATTGACCTCAAAGCTGACCTACGGGAAGCCAAGTATGAGCATGAGTATGAAGTGAAGGATCTCTTAGAGAGGATCGATAAGCTGAACACTCGCATTGCAACTCTGGAGGAACAGATGGACATGGGTGAAAATCTTCATCCATAAGGAGACATGGCTCCCTTGATCAGCAATGATGATGACTATGAGGAGAGCGCACCGGAGGAGGCCACTTCACCATGTACTTTTGAGGAGAACTTTAGTTATGCCCCCATGTATCTTTATTTTGGTCGTTAAAGCGTAGGTCGATGCTTAGTTTGATTTGGAGATTTGTATCTCGATGTTTGAACCTTGAGTTGAATAAATGAACGAGTGTTTGGTGTGATATGTTTGTTGCATTGCATATGGGTAGTGAATTTCCTTTTAGGTCCTTGTTCTATTCTAATTCTCACCCCTCTGAAAACATCAAGATGCCTCCGCGACGTGAGCCTGACTTCACTTTCCCGCCGGAACTCACACAACTTCTCCAGCAGCAGAACGCCCTGATTCAGCTGTTGATTCAGAATCAGACCAACAACCACAACAACCACCCTCCACCTCAAGGCGACAACCTCACCCATTTTCTGAGGCTGAATCCACCAAGTTTCTCCAGCAGCACTGAGCCCATTGTGGCAAATGATTGGCTCCGCAAGATGGAGAGGGAACTCACCACCGCGGGATGCACTGAGGCTGAAAAGGTGCGCTTTGCCGCCCATCAACTGGAGGGACCAGCAGCTTCATGGTGAGAGAACTACACCACCACGTGCCCCATTGCTGGTGTGACTTGGGAGCAGTTCAAGCTAGCTTTTCGCACTGCTCATGTCTCAGCTGGAGCCATGAGTCTGAAGAAGCATGAGTTTCGCAACTTACGCCAGGGGAACCGTTCCGTGGCCCAGTATGTGGATGATTTCAGCACGTTGGCTCGTTATGCACCAGGAGATGTGGCTGATGATGCAGCCAAACAGGAGAAGTTCTTGGAAGGACTCAACGATGAGTTGAGCGTGCAACTGATGGTGGCTACTTTCAACAACTACCAGGAGCTGGTAGACAAGGCCCTCATCTTGGAGGGGAAGCAACAACAAATCAAAAACCGCAAGAGGAAGTATGGACTTGGGAAGTCTCACTCTGGAGCTCAACAAAAGCCCCGCTACTCCTCGTACTCAGGAAATACTGGATCAGGGACCGGTAAGTATGGAGGACACACTCATCCCGTGCACAACCATGGAGGAAATGGGAATAATCGTCCCAACAGTGGCAACTTCAAGAATGGTAATGGAAGTGGGAATGGCAACCAACACTGTCCCGCTCCAGCTCAGAAGGATCTGAACCATATCACCTGTTTCAAGTGCCAGAAGACAGGGCACTATGCCACCGAATGTCCTCAGAACAAGCAAGGAAATGGAAACGGCAACAACAATGGCAACTCCGCAGCTAAGAAGCCAAATCCTTTTCCTCGTGCTCAGGTGAACCACCTTGATTTGGAAGAAATCTATGATCAGCCCGAGACTGTGGTTGGTAAGTTTTTATTGCATTCACGTCCAGTTATGGTACTTTTTGATTCTGGTGCAACTCATTCATTCATATCAAGGGTAGTTGTGGAAAAGTATGGTTTACCCACCAGAACCCTTAGTCAGCCCATTAAGGTCAATTCCCCAGGAGGTATGATGATGGCAGGGATAGGATGCCACGCCTTAAAACTCCACATAGGAAACCATGTTTTTCCTACCGACCTCATCGTCTTAGAATCCCAGGGATTGGATGTAATCCTAGGCATGGATTGGATGACCAAGTATGAAGGAAATCGTGATTGTCCCAGCAAGTCTATTTCACTCACCACTCCGGAAAACAAGAGGATTAAGTATGTATCCCGACGCACACAGATGAGTGCTCGGTTAAATTCCCTCACAGGAGTTGTTCAGGACGAAGTGTCGGTTGTACAAGACTTTCCAGATGTATTCCCGAAGGAATTACTAGGCATGCCACCAGATAGGGAGATTGAGTTTCTGATAGAGCTACTACCAGGAACCGCCCCAATTTCCAAGAGACCCTATCGGATGCCCGCAAATGATTTAGTAGAAATCAAGAAGCAGATTAAGGAGCTATTGGATAAGGGGTATTTTCGCCCAAGTTCTTTACCTTGGGGAGCCCCAGTTCTTTTGGTGGAGAAGAAAGATAAAACCTTGAGGATGGTGGTCGATTATCGTGCATTGAACGAGGTAACTATCAAGAATAAGTACCCTCTGCCGATGATTAATGACCTGTTTGATCAGCTAGTAGGCGCCAAAGTATTCTCCAAGATTGATCTTCGATCAGGGTATCACCAACTGAAGATTCGTGAACAGGATATACCCAAAACCGCCTTCACCACAAGGTATGGCTTATATGAGTATATAGTCATGTCTTTTGGTTTGACTAATGCTCCTGCCTACTTCATGAATATGATGAACAAAGTGTTTATGGAATATTTGGACAAGTTTGTTGTGGTGTTCATCGATGACATTTTGATATTCTCCAAGAGCGAGGAAGAACACAAGGAACACTTGCGTTTAGTTCTGGAGAAGCTTAGAGAGGATCAGTTATATGCCAAGTTCAGTAAATGTGAATTTTGGCTGACGGAAGTCGGAGTCCTTGGACACATTATTTCCGGAGAAGGAATAGCAGTAGACCCCGCTAAGGTTGAAGCAGTCACTGAGTGGAAGTCACCCACCTCAGTTAAGGAGATCCGCAGTTTTCTCGGACTTGCCGGATATTACCGGAGGTTCATTGAGAATTTCTCAAAGATTGCCAAGCCCATGACAGAGTTGTTGAAGAAAGAGTCTAAGTATATCTGGACTGAGGAATGTGAGGCCAGTTTCCAGGAGTTAAAGAAACGTTTGGTCACAGCCCCAGTGTTGATACTGCCAAACATTCGGAAGGACTTCCAGGTTTATTGTGATGCATCACGTCAAGGACTTGGAGGAGTACTCATGCAGGAGGGAAAAGTTGTAGCCTATGCATCCAGACAGCTACGACCCCATGAGTTGAATTATGCCACCCATGATTTGGAACTAGCAGCCGTAGTGCACGCACTCAAGACGTGGAGACATTTCCTTATCGGAAATAGTTGTGATGTTTACACTGATCATAAAAGCATGAAGTATATCTTCACACAGAAGGAGTTGAACCTCAGACAGAGGAGATGGTTAGAGTTAATCAAGGACTATGACATGAGACTGCATTACCATCCAGGAAAGGCAAATGTTGTGGCAGATGCGGTGAGTCGGAAGAGTTATGTGAACACACTCATAGCCGGAGGATTACCCCGGGAGTTAACCGATGATCTCAGAGAGCTTCGGTTAGAGATAATTCCAAAAGGATATGTTGCCACACTAGAGATTCAGTCCACCTTGACCGAAAGAATTCATGAAGCCCAGAAATCGGACAAGGAGATAGCTGAGATAAAGCAAAGAATGAAGCAAGGAAAGGCTAAAGACTTTCGTGAAGATGAACAAGGTACTCTATGGTTTGAGAACCGAATCTATGTGCCCAATGACCTAGAGCTCAGGAAGTTGATACTTCAAGAAGCCCACGATTCACTACACCCAGGCAACACCAAGATGTACCTGGATTTGAAGGAAAGTTACTGGTGGACAGGTATGAAGAAGGATATTGCTGAACATGTTGCGGTATGTGATGTTTGTCAGCGAGTAAAGCCGGAACATCAGAAACCAGCAGGGTTACTCCAACCTTTGCCGATACCCGATTGGAAATGGGATAAGCTTGGTATGGACTTCATCACAGGATTACCTAGGACCCGTTCAGGTTATGATTCCATCTGGGTAGTGGTCGATCGCTTGACCAAGGTGGCTCATTTCATTCCAGTGAAGACCACCTATACCAGTGCTAAGTTAGCCAAGATATATATGACCAGGATCGTATGTCTGCATGGAGTTCTGAGGAGTATCGTGTCAGATAGAGGAACACAATTTACCTCAAAGTTTTGGCATCAGTTACATGAAACTTTGGGTACAAGGCTGGAGTTCAGTACAACTTTTCATCCGCAGACCGATGGACAGACAGAGAGAGTCAACCAGATCTTGGAAGACATGTTGAGAGCTTGTGCGCTAGACTATGGGTCCAGTTGGGATGACAACTTACCTTACGCAGAGTTCTCGTACAACAACAGTTATCAGGCTAGTCTGAAGATGGCCCCTTTTGAAGCTTTATATGGAAGGAGGTGCAGAACACCATTGATGTGGGATGGTGTTGGAGACCGAAAACTCTTTGGTCTCGATCTTATCCGAGATTCTGAAGAAAAGGTCAAACTGATTCAAGACCGACTCAAGATAGCTCAACCCAGGCAGAAGAGCTATGCTGATAACAAATGCAAGGAGGTGACATATGAAGTGGGAGATCGAGCATATCTTCATGTGTCCTCACTTCGAGGAATCAAGAGGTTTGGTGTTAAAGGAAAGTTAGCACCCAGATTCATAGGCCCCTACAAAATTCTTGAACGTAGAGGCGAAGTTGCATACAAGCTGGAATTGCCGAAAGGACTGTCCGAAGTTCATGATGTTTTCCATGTTTCCCAGCTGAAGAAATGCCATGTTGAGATGGCTGATATTCCTTTGAGAGACACAGTGCCCCTAGAGGCCAAACAACTTGACAGTGACCTGACCTACGAGGAGAAGCCTATGAGAATCATCGAGACTACCAACAGAGTTACCCGAAGCAAGACCATCAAGTTCTGTAAGGTTCTATGGAGTCACCACACCAAGGAAGAAGCCACCTGGGAACGCGAAGAAGATCTTCGTAGAGACCACTCGCACCTATTTTCTAGCCAACCCGAATCTCGAGGGCGAGATTCATCTTAAGGTGGGTAGGTTTGTAACATCCCAAAATTTTATTTTGGAATGTTATGAAATATAGCTATGCATCATCATCACTTTGTTTGAATGAAATGAATGGTTGAAGTGCTTCCTTTGAAATTATGAAAGGCCATTTCAATTTTTTCCATGTATTTGTGTCACCTATTTGAAAACTTTGGTAATGTTTAAAGAAAGAGGGGAGTAACATGACACTCCACACCAGGGGCATCTTGGTGAAATATTTGAGCAATAAAACCAGGGGGTTATTTGAAAAGTTTATCTCAAAAGGATTTAAAATAAATTAGGCATTTTTCTGAAAATAAATTTAAAAAGATATTCAATATGACAAAGGAAAAATGTTCATTAAATAGAATTTAATCCCTTGATCGTTTTGATATATACATTTCCTATGTTTGGAAATGATTTGAATGCATTAAAGATGTTTTAAACGCTTTGTAAATAAATAACGAAACGAATTAAACAGAAACGGGCCGGCCCACAACCTTTAAGACCCGAAATCAATCCGGGTCGGCCACCGACGCGCAGACACCGCGTCCCACCCTCATTGACGCGCGGGACCCACCGTCCGATCGCGGCGACAGCACACTCGTCTCCTTCACCGCGCCTCCGACGTCGCCGGTGTTCCCTCCCCACAGATCTCGCTCCTCTCTCCCTCCCCGACCACCGCACCACCCCTATAAGAACCCCCCGTACCTCCGCTCTCCGTTCCACCTGGAAACCCCCTCTACCCTCGCCAGAACGCCACCACGCCACCTCGCCGGAGTTCTACCTCCACCCGAATCTCCCCGAACACGAGGCCGTCGCCTCCATCGTCCCCAGCCCCGGCCGACGCCACCAATCGACGCCGGAGCTTCGCCGCCGTCGCCTGAGCACTTTGGACGCCGCCCTCGACCACCGCACCGTCGTCTCCGACCACCTCCGACCTCTGGCCACCGTCAAACCTCACCGGAACCCTGACCCCTCCTCTGTAAGCCGCCACCTCCACCCGCATCCGTTCGATCTAGATCCAACGCGCTAGATTAGAAGTTTAATAAAACGAATCGGTACGCGTTAAGTTTTAGTCGTCCGCTCGCTAGCTCGCGCACGCACACTCTCGCAACCAATCACAGCATGCCACGTAGACCTGTCTGTTCGATAAGATTTTTTTTCTTTTCTTTTCTGTTTTAGAAAACAGAATGTATTCTGTTCTTGTTTTTATTATATCTTTTAAAATATTTAGAGTTTTTGATTGATTCTTTTTGCAGCATGTCACAAATTTGTTGTAGTTTATGTATGTATACTTAGATTTCAAATTTGAACTTTTAAATTTGAATCTAACCAAATTTGCTTAAATTACTAAAATCTGTATAACTAGAGTTTAAAAATATATTTTTGAGTGAATCTTTTTGCCACTATTTTGTATTAGTTAGACCTATCATCCTACAAAGTTTGAGAATTTTTAGGATAAATTTGGTTAATCTTTTAACAAAAACAGAATCTGTTTAGTTCTTAATAGATTTTAGTTAAATTGTTTTTTGTTTAGTTTGAATCTGAGTTAGTCTAACTTTTGTTATTAGATTTCATTAGGTTCTGTTGTTTCAACATAAGGTGTATTTATTTTCTGTTAATAAAAATATATTTTTAATTTGTTTTATGTTCTAGTTTGAATACGTACATCTTAATTTCACCTTTAGTATTGTTTAGAAAAAAGGTTTTGTAGTAACTCTTTTTGCACAAAATTTTTATAATGAAAAACTTTCTGTTCTCTAATAAATTTTATATTTACTTTTCTGTTATCTAAATGCCTAGTTGTTCAAAACAAATTTTTGACTTGTTATGTCTTAGTAGAGATTTTGACACCAAAATTTTGAGAGTCTTATACTTTGAGTGATTATTCCTTTTGATTGTGCTATTGTTTGTTGAAGTATTTGTTTACCTTGCTGTTGTATGAATTGTATTTGTGTTTATGCTTATTGCGTGTTTTGTTTGATTCGTTAGATCATCCGGAGTGCGAAGCTTGTTATCTAGAGTCACTTGAATACGAGGATCGTCAGCAAGGCAAGTCACTTTGACCATGTATACCTATGTTTTTATTGCATTAGTTCTACCATCTCCCCAATTGCATACAAAGTAGGTAATTTGGAAACTTGGTTACTTGATGTAGTATCATGTGGTAGGCACCCCTCAACCCTTGACACATTGGTCCCGGGAAACGGGTATTTAAATTTTGCTATGCTATTAGTAGATGGGGTTGGTTGTGTGATTCATGAGAGTTGTGAGTTAATGATTTCAATACCTACAAGATGATCAAGTCTTCAAGACTCCGAGTTTTCAACATACCTCTGGGTGGATGATGGTTGAACGGCGCCCTGGAGAAACCAGTGGTTAGCCTAGATGTTGCTGGAGAAGTGCTAGTATTCATGCGGAAAGGTCCACCCAGGCACAAAGAGATGGATGGATGCTTCAAGACCCAAGGCTTACCTGCATAGCCACAAGCCATTATGGGCTTTGGCTTGGTTGGATATCGTGGTGACCCTGGACAGGCTGTGCTACGAGATGTAGAAGAATGGTAGGAAAGGATGGGCACCGACAGAGTCTCGGGGAAACCCTTTAGAATACCATGTTTTGGTCATCCCTTTCTCAAAGACCCTAAAGTGCGAGAAATCCAATGGAGGCGATCAAATCTTGTGGGGAACGTGTGCAAAACTCTGCAGAGTACCCAAACCTAATCGATTAGCCGTGTCCACAGTCATGGACAGTTTTGAGCCAAAGGAACTGAAACTATCTAGAACTCTCAAAACAATTATTTACATTGATGTGGGTATTAATGTCAACTTGGGTATGAGAATTGGTTGGTGGAACCATCTCATTAATCAACCAACATTGTAGTAATTATGCTTTTGCCCTCTCTTGTTGTAGGAAAAAACTGTCTTTATGCAAAAACTTACTACCCCACCTGCCATATATGCATATAGACTAGATGATTACTTTACCCCTTTTTTTGTGACATTGCCGGCATATTCAATATGCTGACCTACACGGCTGCAACGTATCATGTTGCAGAGTACTTTTTCGACCAGGAGTGAGGATAGGCTCTACGCTCAGTGAGATGCCCTTGGAGTCAGATGGACTCAACTACCTTTGAAGCTTTCGCAAGATTAGTTATTCTCATGAGCTGGCCTTCAGCCACTTTATTGTAATTCTTATTTTAATAAAGGACTCGATTTGAGATTTTTCGATTATTAAAGCTGTGTGATTTCACTTTGATATATACATTGATGTACCGCGTGTGTACCAGCATGATCTTGGGATGGTACAGAAACACCAGAGATTCGACCTTTCAGGTCGGGTCGCTACATATGACCAAGGCGGCAGTGCCACATGTAAGTGGGACTATCGTTATCAACCTTACATCTTTTGGTACTCACACTATGGACATGTGTAACATCACATTCGAGATTCATCAAAAATAAACCATTGACCAGCGGGGCATGACCATAAAACATTTCTCTCATATAATAGAACAACCATTATTCTCAGATTTAAATGAGTAGCCATCTCGCATGAAGCGAGATCCAGATACAATGTTCATGCTCAATGATGGTACTAAATAACAATTATTAAGGTTTAAAACTAATCCTGAAGGTAGATGTAGAGGCAGCGTGCTGACGACGATCACATCGACCTTGGAACCATTCCCGACTTGCATCGTCACCTCGTCCTTTGCGAGTCTCCGCTTATTCCGCAGCTCCTACTTGGAGTTACAAATGTGAGCAACTGCACCGGTATCAAATACCTAGGAGCTACTACGAGCGCTGGTAAGGTACACATCAATAACAAGTATATCACATATACCTTTAATGTTGCCGGCCTTCTTATCCGCTAAGTAGTTGGGGCAGTTTCGCTTCCAGTGACCGGTACCCTTGCAATAAAAGCACTCAGTCTCAAGCTTGGGTCCATTCTTGTTCTTCTTCCCAGCAACTTGCTTACCAGACACGGCAACTGCTTTGTCGTCCTTCTTGAAGTTCTTCTTACCCTTGCCTTTCTTGAAGCTAGTGGTCTTATTCACCATCAACACTTGATGCTCCTTTTTGATCTTGACCTCCGCTGATTTTAGCATCGAGTACAACTCAGGAATGGACTTCTCCATCCCCTGCATGTTGTAGTTCATCACAAAGCTCTTCTAGCTAGGTGGGAGCGACTAGAGGATTCTGTCAATAACTGAGTCATACGGAAGATTAACTACCAGCCAAGACAAGCGGTTGTGCAACCCAAACATTTTGAGTATGTGCTCACTGACAGAACTATTCTCCTCCATCTTACAACTGAAGAACTTGTCGGAGACATCATATCTCTCGACCCGGGCATGAGCTTGGAAAACCAATTTCAGCTCTTGGAACATCTCATATGCTCCGTGTTGGTCGAAACACTTTTGGAGCCCCGGTTCTAAACTGTAGAGCATGCCGCACTGAACCAGGGAGTAATCATAATAGCGCGACTGCCAGGCGTTCATAAGGTCTTGCACCGCTGGGAAAATGGGTGTGTCACCTATTGGTGCATCAAGGACATATAATCTTTTGGAAGCTATGAGGATGATCCTCAAGCCATGGACCCAGTCCGCATAGTTGCTTCCATCATCTTTCAGCTTGGTTTTCTCTAGGAACGCGTTGAAGTTGAGGGCAACATTAGCGTTGGCCATTGGATCTACAATATAGATGTAAAGACAATTTTAGACTAAGTTCATGATAATTAAGTTCATATAATCAAATTATTTAATGAACTCCCACTTAGATAGAGATCTCTCTAGTCATCCAAGTGACACATGATCCACATCAACTAGCCCATGTCCGATCATCACGTGAGACGGACTAGTCATCCATGGTGAACATCTCCATGTTGATCTTATCTTCTATACGACTCATGTTCGACCTTTCGGTCATCCATTTTCCGAGGCCATGTCTGTACATGCTAGGCTCGTCAAGTCAACCTAAGTGTATCGCATGTGTAAATCTGGCTTACACCCATTGTATGCGAACGTTAGAACCTATCACACATGATCATCACGTGGTGCTTCGGAACAACGATCCTTAGCAATGGTGCAAAGTTAGGGTGAACACATTTCTTGAAATTTTAGTGATAGATCATCTTATTTAGCTACCGTCATTCTAAGCAAATAAGATGTAAACATGATAAACATCACATGCAATCAATATAGTGACATGATATGGCCAATATCATCTTGCTCCTTTGATCTCCATCTTCGGGGCACCATGATCATCACTGTCACCGGCACGACACCATGATCTCCATAATCGTGTCTTCATGAAGTTGTGTCACCAATTATTACTTCTACTACCATGGTTAACGATTAGCAATAAAGTAAAGTAATTACATGACATTTATGATTGACACGCAGGTCATACAATAAATTAAGACAACTCCTATGGCTCCTGCCGGTTGTCATAGTCATCGAAATGCAAGTCGTGAATCCTATTAAAAGAACATGATCAATCTCATACATCACAATGCATCACATCACATCCTTTGGCCATATCACATCACAAGGCATATGCTGCAAAAACAAGTTAGACGTCCTCTAATTTGTTGTTGCAATTTTTTACGTGGCTGCTATATGTTTCTAGCAAGAACGTTTCTTACCAACGCCAAAACCACAACATGATATGCCAATTGCTATTTACCCTTTAAGGACCCTTTTCATCGAATCCGACCCGACTAAGGTGGGAGAGACAGACACCCACTAGCCACCTTATGCAACAAGTGCATGCCAGGCGGTGGAACCGGTCTCACGTAAGCGTACGTGTAAAGTTAGTCCGGGCCACTTCATCCCACAATACCGCCGAATCAAGATAAGAGTAGTAACGGTAAGCAAATTAACAAGATCGACGCCCACAACAACTTGTGTTCTACTCATACATAGATTATACGCATAGACCTAGCTCATGATGCCACTGTTGGGAGATGTAGTAATAAATCAAAAAAAATCATACGGCCACCAAGATCAATCTATGGAGAAACCAGCAACGAGTAAGGGGTGAGTGCATCTTTATACCTTTGAAGATCACAAAGAGGAAGCGTTACTAGAACGCGGTTGGTTTAGTCATACTCGCAGCGATTCAGATCATGGTGGATTCTGATCTAAAACGGCGCCTCCGTGTTCAACACACGTGCAACCCGGTGAAGTCTCCTATGCCTTGATCGAGCAAGGAGGAAGTAGAGGTTGAGGGAGAGCTCTGGCAGCACGATGGCGTGTTGACGGTGGAGCTGCGTGGTACTCCGGTAGGGCTTCGCCAAGCACTACGGAGGACGAGGAGTAGGAGGAGTAGGGCTGCACCGAGGGAGAGAGAGATGCGTGTGTGTGGTAGCCCCAAACCCTCCACTATATATAAGAGGAGAAGGAGGAGGGTGTGCACCCCTAGGGTTCCCACCCTAGGGTGGTGCGACAGCCGTAGATGGGATCTGGCCGACGGCCAAGAGGGAAGAGGGGTGCGACAACCCTAGGCGCCCTAGGGTGGGCCTTAGGGCCCATCTGCTCTAGGGTTTGCCCCCCTCTCACCCTTGCTGCGCCTTGGGCCTTAGTGGGAGGCGCACCAGCCCACTCTAGGGCTGGTCCCTTGCCACTCTCGGCCCACGCAGCCCTCTGGTGCCTGTGGCCCCACTTGGTGGACCCCCGGAACCCTTCCGGTGGTCCCAGTATGCTACCGGTGATGCTTGAAACATTTCCGATGACCAAAACCTCACTTCCTATATATGAATCTTTACCTCCGGACCATTCCGGAACTCCTCTTGATGTCCGGGATCTCATCTGGGACTCCAAACAACCTTCGGTAACCACGTACACTATTTCCGTATAACCCTAGCGTCATCGAACCTTAAGTGTGTAGACCCTACGGGTTCGGGAGGCACGTAGACATGACCGAGACACCTCTCCGGTCAATAACCAACAGCGGGATCTGGATACCCATGTTGGATCCCACATTATCCATGATGATCTCATCGGATGAACCACGATGTCGGGGATTCAATCAATCCCATATACAATTCCCTTTGTCTACCGGTACGATACTTGCCCGAGATTCGATCGTCGGTATCCCTATACCTTGTTCAATCTCGTTACCGGCAAGTCTCTTTATTCATTACGTCACACATCATCTTGTGGCTAACTCCTTAGTCACATTGAGCTCATTATGATGATGTCTTACCGAGTGGGCCCAGAGATACCTCTCCATCACACAGAGTGACAAATCCCAGTCTCGATTCGTGCCAACCCAACAGACACTTTCGGAGATACCCGTAGTGTACCTTTATAGCCACCTGGTTACGTTGTGATGTTTGGCACACCCAAGGTATTCCTACGGTATCCGGGAGTTGCACAATCTCATGGTCTAAGGAAACAATACTTGACATTAGAAAAGCTTTAGCAGATGAACTACACAATCTTGTGCTATGCTTAGGATTGGGTCTTGTCCATCACATCATTCTCCTGATGATGTGACCCCGTTATCAACGACATCCAATGTCCATGGTCATGAAACCGTGACCATCTATTGATCAACATGCTAGCCAACTAGAGGCTCACTAGGGACATATTGTGGTCTATGTATTCACACATGCATTACGGTTTTTGGTTAATACAATTGTAGCATGAACAATAGACAATTATCGTGAACAAGGAAATACAATAATAACCATTTTATTATTGCCTCTAGGGCATATTTCCAACAGGTTGATCCACCACCTGGCGTAGTTGCCATTGGTTGCAAATGGGTCTTTAAGAGGAAAACCGATGTGGATGGAAATGTTCAGATCCACAAAGCTCGGCTTGTCGCTAAAGGTTATGGACAAGTTCAAGGAATTGACTATGACGAGACCTACTCGCCGGTAGCGATGCTAAAGTCGGTGAGGATCATACTAGCTATTGCTACATATTTCGATTATGAGATATGTCAGATGGATGTCAAAACGGCTTTCCTTCATGGCAATTTAAAAGTGGATGTATACATGATACAACCCGAAGGTTTTGTTGATCCAACTAATGTTGGTAAATTATGCAAGCTCAAGAGATCCATTTATGGATTGAAGCACGCAGCTCAGAGTTGGAACATTCGTTTTGATGAAGTCATCGTTGACCTTGGTTTCATCAAGAATGAAGAGGACTATTGTTTATACAAGAAGTCTAGTGGGAGCTCGGTAGTATTTTTGATCTTGTATGTGGATGACATACTGCTGATCGGAAATGATGTTTCGATGCTGAACTCAGTCAAGGAATCACTGAATGACAAGTTTTTGATGAAAGACCTTGGAGAGGCAGTGTACATTTTAGGCATCAAGATCTATAGAGATAGATCAAGGAGGCTGCTCGGCTTAACCAGAGCACGTACATAGACGAAGTATTGAAGAGATTCAACATGAGTGAGGCCAAGAAAGAGTTCTTGCCCGTCTCACATGGTATAAGGCTAAGCAAGAGTCAGAGTCCTACAACTTATGATGAGTGCTACTTCTCGAGCATGCGTTGGTTTCCGTGAAGAGGAACGGTTGATGCAGAAAAGTAGATAAGTATTTTCCTCAGTAGTTGAGAACCAAGGTATCAATCCAGTAGGAGATACAAGCAAGTCCCCAATAGATGTACCTACACAAAGAATGTCACACCCTGTGTTTGTATCACCTTGTCATGTTTGGTTTTATAAAATTTGGAGCCAACTAAAACAAAGTGCTTGTGCTTGTTTGCAATGCTGTTTGTTTGCTTGATGATTGTGATATATGACACTCCTAGATTCTATTCCACTTCATATTCATCTCCCTTGTCCCAAAACTCTTGCCCAATGATCATACCATGTGAATAGTGGCCAAAACTATTTTTATCAAATTTTGTTTTGACCAAATGGGATTTATCCCAATTAGGTTTTCAGAAAACCCTGAAATGAGGTTTGCACTGCAAGTCCTCAAATTGGGTGGATTCTTCTTCCCCAGAGACTTTATTTAAAACCTACTATATACAAGCCTTTCTAAAACCACCAAATATCAATTTTAAAGATTATTTTTATATTTTATTTAAAGGCTTTTTTAAGGCTAGAAATGGTTTTTCATAGGGAAAAATATTTAAATGCTTTTAAAATAATTGAGAAAAATTTAGGGATTCGTAGTGGACATATATTTTCCATATATATGAGTTTCAACTCATGAGCATGATCAAATCATGGGCAAAACCTGTCACGCTCAAAACCCTTTCTGTTCAAATAAACTTTTGAAATATTTCTATAAGAAATATTCTCAATAAATACTAGGAAAATAATAGCAAGTCAACACTATCATAAGTGATGATCTTGCAAAGTTTCATCGCAATCCAAGTTAATTTGATTCATCAAACTATCCCAAAACCCTCTCTGTCGAGATTCAAATTTGAGCAACTTTACATTATGTAGTTTCTCTCCCTGACCCCAAACTTTGTGGGCATGATCTAATGACCAAATAGTGATGCTACACTAAGTGGTGCATCATGGGTAAAAGCCTAGCATCACTAGATCTAACAAACTTGATTTTGTTAATTTCTAGGGTTTACCAAGTTTCCATAACTTTTCCCCCTTGGGCTCAAACTTGGTGAATCATCTCATTTTTACCTAACATTTGACCCTGGTAAATATCTCAGCAAGTTGGTAGATTCTTCTTAGCCAAAACCTTGTCAAACACCTTCTGGTAATATAGTAAAATTGCTATTTCCACACCTTCCTCTTTTACCCTTGCCCCAAATTTTTTTACCACAGCCTGTTGTAGTTACCCTTCACCTCCAGTAAAAGTCTCATGGTCATAGCTCAAGTGTGATGTGGTGAAAAAACCATTTACCCCCTGGCAGCATCTTTTTCTACCTTTCCCTACCCATTTCTCTTCTCACTAGCTCTCCCTAGCTCCATGGCATCCAAGGGGCATCTCCAAACCCCCCAGGCACTACTGGACAAGCTAGGCCCCCTAGAGCGCGCGGGCAATGGCTATGCTAGCCATTTGGGCACTCTGGAGCACGCTACAGTGCACCACCGCATTGTAGCAGGGGCATCCTGAGGCTTCCCAACCGCCTTGGGATGAGGGAACTCGTCCCCCTGGTCAGCCTCGACGTCCGCAGTACGGCAGGCGGTCGGCCCCCTCTCCCTCCTCTCTCCTCCTCCCTCCCACACATGTGCCTGACGCCGCACAGCTCGGCCAACCGGGGAGCACACACGCGCGCCCTCCCTTGCTCTCCCTCTCTCTTCCCCTCGACGAAGACTGCGTCCACGAACCCCCAGACACGGCCCGGCTTGCCCCCGTGGCCTGTGGCGACGCCCTGGTCCTCACCGGTGCACCACGTCCACGGTGGACCGACGGCTCCCCTATTTAAGCGCCCCCGAGCTCCTATCGCTCTCTCCTCACCCTCTCCTCCCCTTCGCAGCTCCCCTGTGCCTAGCACCCTCGCCCCCATGGTCGGGAGCCCTCTCCCAAACCAAACCCTCGCCGCCATCGGGCACCTCCCCTCGCCGGCGATTCCCTTCACCCCGGCGACCCCCTCAGCCACCCACCGATGCGCAGGAGCCCCCTGAGCGTGTCGGTGCCCTCCGCCTGGACCGCTGTGGCCGGAGACGCCGTCGGTGAGCTCCCTCCCGTCCTTGTCATGAGGAGAGGGATGAAAGGTGGGGCCCACCTGTCATCCCCTCACTCCCCTCCTCTCTCTGCCTAGCAGGGCCCACAAGTAGGTTTAAAAATAAACCTACCACGCGTGACGCCTCGCCTGGGCCTTCCTTCCTCTGTGGGCCGGTTCGACTGGGTGTTTCTGGCCCGAGAGGGCACAATACCCCTTTTTATTTTTCCTTTTTTGATTAAACTTCCAAAAATCCCCCAGGACCCAAATTAAATCTAATTCCAAATATTTTTCCACCTAAAATCTTAGAATATTCCCTAGAATTTATTAGTGCCACTTTGAAAAATGTTTGAATTTTTTTGTACTGTTTTAATTTAAAACCCTATTTTGACAATATCAACCCTTGTTTTAAATGTTTTTGAAAATCTTTCTAAACTCAAAACCATAAACAAACATTTTTAATATGGTCTTTAGCATTTATCAGAGTAGGGTAGCATTTTTGATAGTAGTTTGTGTGCTCTGTTTTGTGTGATGCTTATTTGTATCGCTATTTTATCGTGATGATAGATTGCGCTGTTGACGTGGAAGTTGGACCCGAAGACTTCGAAGACCCCGGAGACTTTGCTGAGCCAGGCAAGCAGCCCTTTGACCATGTCAAGAAACTTTTCCATGCATGACATATAGCACTTGTTGTTTCGATTATTTGATCATGATGTGGTATTTCCCCTTCGATGGGATGCCTCCGATACTTTTACCATCGACACTTGCATCGTGCATGACCCTACCACCATATGAGGGTTGTGTGGGTGTGAGTAGTTAGGTTGTTAGTAGATGCTACACAAGTGGGATGGGATTTATGCATAGTGATGGAAAGGAAGTGGTTCTTTCAAAGACTTTTCGAAAACCCCGTCGGGTGCCACTAATGCCCGAGGGAGATGATGATGAGATGGGTTACCACTTGAGAAAGAAGTGGTGTACCAAATCAAGAGAGTGTTGTGATTTTCGAAAACGGATTGGTGTAAGTTGCGACCGTTATTACAACCTTACATGTATGACCACGATACCCCTTATGGGATAGGGCTTTGTTGAGTACTATGGTTAGTGCTAGCAAGGAGCCCGCATTACTAGTGGCAAGAGTGAAGTGATCACTCTTGAGATGGGGTCGTCCCGGAAGTGGAAGGCCATGCGTTGTCTTTATAGGCACTGGGCACACCGTTGCGTGCCCTCATGCATGATACGAGTGATGTATATCATGAGGGATGGCACTAACGAGTGGACTATTTGTTTTGTATCACCATGGGAAAGGCATTGTTCAGGTGCTTACCTCGGGTATGCTATATACCGCGAGTCGTGGATGACACGGAAGTTCCCTAAGTCTTGTGGTTAAAGTGTGCAACCTCTACAGAGTGTAAAACTATTCGAATAGCCGTGTCCACGGTCAAGGACAGTTGAGTCCAAGTGTTTTCACAAACTGGTGTGTGAGTGTGTTGGAGACAAAAATGGTACTTGAGCTAAGTCCGATGACTTAGCATCGGAAGTGATCTAAGTCCGATGACTTAGCATGATGAATGAACATGAGGTGTTCAACCCCCTACTTATGATGATATTTGTAACTTGTTCATATGGATATCTGCCTATTGTTGATGCATGCTTACTAGTTACTTGATCATGTCATTGCATTTAAAACTAGCTTTCCACAAATTACCTACTTAGTGCTATATCATGCATCATTATTACCTTGTTCCACAACATGGGTTGCTTGCGAGTACATTCAAAGTACTCATTGGCCATCCACTGGTTATTTAATTGGCCATGCATGGAAGAACAGGAGTATGTTAAAGAGTTCGTTGGTGACGAACATGCGAACTAGGACGCTTCCCAGTCAGAATGCCTGTAGGTTAAGGCAGATGGCAGGGGTTCATGTTTTCGACCAAGATTTCCACTGCTTGTTCTATTTAAGTGTTTGGCCCTTGTGGCCCTATCTATGTAAGACTAGACCTTCATGGTCTTTATTTGTGTAAGACGCTAATGTGGATGTAAGACTCTTGTTATTCAGCTTCTGTGTGTTCAGGGAGCATAGATCTCTGGGATCAATGTACACGTGCATTCGGTGATCACGACTTATGAGTCGGGGTCCCCATAGAGCTGGTATGAGAGCCATCCTCACTGTAGGAAGCCCTTAGTTAGCATGGACGTTAGTCAAGATACAACCGTTTTCAAAACTACACCTACCATTTGTACTTAGAAATTCTACACTATTTACCTCTTCTATTCTTCACACAACACTTTGCTGACTCTCCTCCCTTCAAACCTTTGTAGATGACCGTCATACCCAAAGCCTTCCTGACATCCGGCTTTCCCTTAATCCTTGGGGATAGCCTGGAAAAGTGCCAATTTCGCTTGTTGGGAAATGTAGTAGTAAATCAAAAAAAATCCTACGTGTCACCAAGATCAATCTATGGAGAAACCAGTAATGAGTGGGGGGAGTGCATCTTCATACCTTTGAAGATCGCAAAGCGGAAGGGTTACAAGAACGCGGTTGGTGGAGTCGTACTCGCTGCGATTCAGATCGCGGTCGATTCCGATCTAAGCGCCGAACAACGACGCCTCCGCGTTCAACACACGCGCAACTCGGTGACGTCTCCTACGCCTTGATCCAACAAGGAGGAAGGAGAGGTTGAGTGAGAGCTCCATCAGCACGATGGCGTGGTGACAGTGGAGCTGCGTGGTACTCCGGCAGGGCTTCGACAAGCGCTACGGAGGACGAGGAGGAGGAGGGGTAGGGCTGCGCCGAGAGAGAGAGAGACTTGTGTGTTGGCAGCCCCAAAACCCTCCACTATTTATAGGAGGAGAAGGAGGAGGGTGCGCACCCCTAGAGTTCCCACTCTAGGGGGTGCGGCAGCCCTAGATGGCCAGGAGGACCGGCGGCCAGGGTAGGGAGGAGGGGCGGCGCCCTAGGGTGGGCCTAGGGCCCCTCCACGCCTAGGGTCTGCCCACCTCCACCCTTTCCTGCGCCTTGGGCTGAGGTGGGAGGCGCACCAACCCACCTAGGGGATGGTTCCCTCCCACTCTTGGCACATGTAGCCTTCCGGGGCCAGTGGCCCCTCCCGGTGGACCCCCGAAACCCTTCCGGTGGTCCCGATACATTACCTGTGATGCCCGAAACACTTCCGGTGACCAAATCCTCACTTCCTATATATGAATCTTTACCTCCGGACCATTTCAGAACTCCTCGTGACGTCCAGGATCTCATCCGGGACTCCTGTAGTGTACCTTTATAGCCACCCAGTTACGTTGTTACGTTTGGCACACCCAAAGCATTCCTACAGTATTCGGGAGTTGCACAATCTCATGGTCTATGGAAACGATACTTGACATTAGAAAAGCTTTAGCAGACAAACTACACGAACTTGTGCTATGCTTAGGATTGGGTCTTGTCCATCACATCATTCTCCTAATGATGTGATCCCGTTATCAATGACATCCAATGTCCGTGGTCATGAAACCGTGACCATCTATTGACCAACGAGCTAGCCAACTAGAGGCTCACTAGGGACATGTTGTTGTCTATGTATTCACACATGTATTACGGTTTCCGGTTAATACAATTATAGCATGAACAATAGACAATTATCATGAACAAGGAAATATAATAATAACCATTTTATTATTGCCTGTAGGGCATATTTACAACATCGCCAACCACCCATTTTCCTCTACCACGAGCACTGGGTCGATGCCATCACAAAGGAGTACCACTTGGATGGGGTCATGAAGGTAAATGACTTCCCGACTAGTTGGTTCTTTGAAGGACCACGGATGGAGACCTTGATACTTGCAGTCGAGTCAGGTGCACGCAAGGCACTCCTACACCTTCAAGACATCATTCCAGAGATGGCTGACGAGTCGGCTACTCGCTACCTTCCCTTCAGGAAGGCTGATCTTGGCGAGAGTTGGACGCTGATTCCAACCAAGGAGGATGGCACACCACTCAGGTTCCAGAGCTACTTCAGCCTCTCCGCCGATAGCCTGGTTCATAACGTGATGAAGGAGTCCGTGAAGCTCCGCGAGGAATTTCACCACACCCGAGAGCTACTACGGTAAGCCAAGATGAAGCCAGACAAGATCAAGAAGGCTGGAGCCCCCGAGGGACGACCAACTGTTGCTTATCGAGGAGGAGTACCCCCAGCTAATGATGCACCCACACGTTGTCATCGCATGAGTGCGAAGGAGTACCGTGAGCTCTTCACTGACCCGCCAGCAAAGCATTCTCGGGATGGACCTCCTCGTTCCCCGACCCCTTTGATTGGGAATGATGCCCGTTCGGATGACGAACAGGAGGAAGACCTAGAGGAGCGTGGCTACGAGACCGAGCACTCCACCACCCGAGTCCGAGAACCCCTAGGGTAGGATCAGTCATGTATCCCTCATGCGAAGTCGAGTCCGTGTAATGGTTCATATGAAACCATGTGTGCTTGTTGTTTGTTTTGTTGTTTGTGTTCCGATGCAAGTTGTGCTTTTGCCTTAGGCAACATGTAAGCGATTCCATCGTCTATCTTAAAATATGTTGGTCTTTCGACCTTTGTTTTAACACACTTGCACTCGGTCAATCCCCTTAGGCGCACTTTCCATTATTGCTTTTCCTCCCGTCTATCCCAGTTGTTTGACTTGGTTGCTCCAAATAGAATGGTGACTGCTACCCGCAACATCTCCTTCACCAACCCTGAAACCGGCAACTCAAGCTAGCAACAGGGAGCTGGTGGGGCTGCTCATGTTGGAGGACACCGAGAGCAGCCACAAGGCGACATTCCCCCGCCACCACCTCCACCGGAGAACATGACCATAGCTTAGTTTCTCCAAGTTCTCCAGGAGGAGCGCCAAGCCAACAATGCTGCTATCCAGCAGGTGGCTCAGGCCCTTGTGAACAACCAGCAGCAAGGCAGGAACGACAATGGCCGCTCCACTCTGTCTGAGTTGATGAGGAATTCTCCCCCAACCTTCATCAAGACTGCTGAACCATTGGACGTTGATGACTAGATCTGCACCATCGAGGACCTCCTTGCACTGGTCAATTGCAATGAGGATCGTGAGAAGGTGCTGTATGCCTCTCACTGCCTTGGAGGTACAACCCGAGCTTGGTGGGATGGATTCAAGGTCATGCAAGGTGAGCGTGTGATCACTTGGAATGACTTCAGGGAAGGATTCCACACCGCCCACATTCCTTCTGAGATCAAGGCTATTAAGAAGAGAGAATTCCGAGCGCTGAAGCAAGGAAGTGGCTCTGTCAAGGAGTACCTGCAGAAGTTCAACCGCTGTCAAGGTATGCACCTGAAGATGTCAACACGGAGGCTGCAAAGAAGGAACGCTTCATGGAAGGACTTCAATGGACCCTCCAGTATCACGTCATTGTCTGTGACTGTCGCACCTTCTTCGACCTGGTGAATAAGGCCCTCATGCTGGAAGACAAGCGTCGTGCCATAGACGACACCCGCAAGCGCAAGATGATCAGCAAGGGTAGCTCAAGCAACCAGAAGCCTTGCCCCTGGCAGCCAACCCTAGCCAAGCCAACCTATCAGCCACAACAAGCTAGACCTCCTGCACCTTGTCCGAGCTACTAGCCTCACTAGTATGCCAATCCCAGGCCAGCTTACAACAACAACCCCAATAACAACAACAGTGGCAGAAGCTTCAACAACAACCCTGGGCAAGTCACTTGCTTTGGATGTGGTCAGTCCGGACACATCTCTAAGATTTGCCCCAACAAGAAGCCAGATGCCCCGCGCCCCAATGCGCCAAACCAAGGTCAAGCCCATGGGGCACCACCAAGGAACCTAGCTCCCCACAACTAGCCCAACAATGGCAAGGGTCGTGTGAATCACGTCACCACAGAGGAAGCCTAGGAAGACCCAAACGTCATACTGGGTATGTTCCTCGCCAACTCAACCCCAACAATAGTAGTGTTTGATTGTGGAGCTTCGCATTCTTTTGTCACCCAAAAGTTTGCATTAGAGAGTGGCATGAAACCTACACCCCTGGGTAGTCGTATGTTGATACAAACCCCGGGATTAGTTATGAAGTCTGGGATAGGTTGTAAGGGAGTGAAGATTGACATCAACGGGGTAGACTTCCTAGCAGACCTTATAGTCCTGGATTCACCAGGCTTGGATGTCATCCTTGGCATGAACTGGTTGACCAAGCACCAAGGCATGCTAGACTGTGCCAAAAGGATTGTCACCATGACCAATAGCCAAGGAGTGGAAGTCAAGTATGTTCCCATCCCTGCCTCCACTCAAGCCCCTCAGGCTAACTGCCTATTGGGAGTTGAGTTGGATCAAGTGCGAGTGGTATGTGAGTACCCAAATGTATTTCCTGATGAGCTGCCCGGAATGCCACCTGACCGCGACATTGAGTTCATCATTGAGCTTATGCCCGGGGCAAGGCCCATCTATAAGAAGGCCTACATCATTGGATCTGAAGAGTTGGCTGAATTGAAGAAGCAACTGGCAGAGTAGCTCAGAAAAGTATTTATTCATCCTAGTGCCTCTCCTTGGGGATCACCTGTTCTATTTGTGTCAAAGAGGGACGAAACTATCAGACCCTGTGTCGATTACCGTTATCTCAATGAAGTCACGATAAAGAACAAGTACCCCCTCCCCAAGATTGAAGACCTATTTGATCAGTTGAATGGAGACAAGGTGTTCTCCAAGATCGACCTGAGATCTGGGTACTACCAGCCGAAGATCAGACCCCAAGACATTCCGAAGACGGCGTTTGTTACCTGGTATGGCCTGTATGAATACACGATCATGTCATTCGGGTTAAATAATGCCCCTGCCTACTTCATGTACCTCATGAATAAGGTCTTCATGGAATACTTGGACAAGTTTGTTGTCGTCTTCATTGATGACATACTTGTCTTCTCCAAGTCTGAAGAAGAACCTGAGGAACACTTGTGATTGGTCCTAGAGAAGCTTTGAGAGCACCAACTTTATGCCAAGTTCAGCAAGTGTGAATTATGGCTGCATGAAGTTGGATTCTTGGGTCATGTGTTGACTGCAGAAGGATTATCAGTGGATCCTGCCAAGATTGAAGCCGTGACGGAATGGCAAACCCCAACCACCGTGAAGGAAGTCAGGAGCTTCCTCGGACTCGCGGGTTATTACCGCAAGTTCGTGGAAGGGTTCTCAAGCATTGCCCAACCCATGACCCAGCTTTTGAAGAAGGACAAGAAGTTTGAATGGATAGCTAAGTGTGAGTAAAGCTTCCAGGAGCTCAAGAATAGATTGACGACAACCCTGGTTTTGGCCACCCCCGATATTCCCAAAGAGTTTGTGATATATTGTGATGCATCAAGAATCGGGCTTGGAGGTGTTCTGATGCAAGAAGGCAGAGTTGTAGCATATCTATCCAGACAACTACAACTGCATGAAGAGAACTATGCAACTCATGATCTCGAGTTGGCAGTCGTGGTTCATGCCTTGAAGACATGGCGACATTACCTTCTGGGGAAGCGATGTGAGATATTCACAACCCCCAAGAGTTTGAAGTATATATTCACTCAAAGGGAATTGAACATGAGCCAGCGAAGATGGTTGGAGTTGATCAAGGATTATGACCTCAATGTTCAGTACCACCCCGGAAAGGCCAATGTGGTAGTAGACGCCTTAAGCAGAAAGGCGTGTTCGTTGAATGCTATGGTTAAGGAAAGGCTACCCGCCCTGTATGAAGAGCTGGAAAGCTTTGGCTTGGAACTAGTTGCACCAGGATTCCTCGCCAACCTCGAAGTAAAGCCTACCTTGATGGATGATATCAAAGAAGCCCACAAGGGACACGAGAGCATCGAAGGCCTCAAGAGGAAGATCAAGGCAGGCATGGCCCCAGGATTCTTAGTGGATGAAGAAGGAGTTGTATGGTTCGGGAATCGCATTTGCATACCCAACAAAGAGGAGCTCAAGAGCTTGATCTTGCAAGAAGCTCACGACACTCCATACTCCATTCATCCTGGAGGAACCAAGATGTACCAACAGCTCAAGGCAAGATTCTGGTGGCTTGGTATGAAACGGGAAATAGGCACATTTTTTGCCACGTGTGACATATGCCAGAGAGTCAAGGCTGAGCATCAGTGACCCGCTGGGCCATTGCAGCCTCTCAAAGTGCCTGAATGGAAGTGGGACAAAGTCAGGATGGATTTCATCATCGCATTCCCAAGGTCGAGCAAAGGGCATGATTCCATTTGGGTCATTGTTGATCACCTGACCAAGGTATCCCACTTCATTCCCGTCAAGACAACCTACAATGGGAACCAATTGGCCAACCTCTACATCAACCGGATTGTGTGCCTCCACGGAGTTCCTAAGGAGATTGTATCGGACCGAGGAACACAGTTCACCTCAATGTTTTGGAATAGGTTCCAAGAAGCCTTGGGAACCAAGCTCTCCTTCAACACTGCTTTCCACCCGCAGACCGGTGAACAAACAGAGCGAGTACAGATACTCGAAGATATGCTCCACGCTTGTGTTTTTGCATATGGAGCCAAGTGGGAAGATTGCCTACCATTCGCCGAGTTCTCCTACAACAACAGCTACCAAGCGAGTCTTCAAATGGCACCATTTGAGGTGTTGTATGGACACAAGTGACGTACTCCCCTCAACTGGTCAGAAACCAAAGAATGATTAGTTTTTGGACCAGACATCCTCCGCGAACGAGTAGAGCAAGTTCAACTCGCCCGAGAGCGACTCGAGACCGGCAAGACTAGGCAGAAGAGCTACGTCGACTCTCACCATCGAGACATGAGTTTTCGTGTTGGGGACCATGTTTACCTCTGAGTAATGCCTCTCAAAGGGAACAAGTGTTTCCACGTCAAGGGAAAGCTTGCACCAAGATTCATCGGCCCCTTCAAGATCACCGATAGGCGAGGAGAAGTTGCCTACCAACTAGAGCTACCTTCCTAGTTGTCGGATGTGCACAACATCTTTCATGTGTCACAACTACGAAAGTGTCTGCAAGTTCTCAACCACCCCGACCTCTACAAGGACATCACCACCAAGCCATTGATCTTCAACCAGACCTCACCTATCGTGAGAGGCCGGTTCACATTTTGGATGAAGTCGAGCACTACACCTGAAGCCGCACCATCAAGTACTTCAAGGTCTAGTGGAGCAACCACACTGAAGCTGAAGCAACCTGGGAGCATGAAGACTATCTTAGATCTAACTTCCCTTATCTTTTTAGCGCTTAGCCTAGGAATCTTGGGGATGAGATTCTTGTAAGGGGGAAGGTCTATCACACCCTGTGTTTGTATCACCTTGTCATGTTTGGGTTTATAAAATTTGGAGCCAACTAAAACTTTTTCAAAGTGCTTGTGCTTGTTTGCAATGATGTTTGTTTGCTTGATGATTGTGATATATGCCACTCCTAGATTCTATTCCACTTCATATTCATCTCCCTTGTCCCAAACCTTTTGCCCAATGATCATGCCATGTGAATAGTGCCCAAAACTATTTTTATCAAATTTTGTTTTGACCAAATGGGATTTATTCCAATTAGGTTTCCAAAAAACCCTGAAATGAGGTTTGCACTACAAGTCCTCAAATTTGGTGGATTATTCTTCCCCAAAGACTTTATTTAAAACCTACTATATATAAGACTTTCCAAAACCACCAAATATCAATTTTAAAGATTATTTTGATATTTTATTTAAAGTCTTTTTCTTAAGGCCAGAAACGTTTTTTCATCGGGAAAAATTATTTAAATGCTTGTAAAATAATTGAGAAGTTTTTGGGATTCACAGTGGACATATATTTTCCATATATATGAGTTTCAACTCATGAGCATGATCAAATCATGGGCAAAACCCCTCAAAACCCTTTCTGTTCAAATCAGACTTTTGAAATATTTCTATAAGAAATATTATCAATAAATTCCAAGAAACTTACAACAAGTCAACACTATCATAAGTGATGATCTTCAAAAGTTTCATCTGAATCCAAGTTAATTTGATTCATCAAACCATCCCAAAACCCTCTCTATCCAGATTCAAATTTGAGCAACTTTACATTATGTAGTTTCTCCCCTTGACCCCAAACTTTGTGGGCATGCTCTAATGACCAAATAGTGATGCTACACTAAGTGGTGCAACAAGGGTAAAATCCTAGCATCACTAGATCTACAGAAACATGATTCTGTTAATTTCTAGGGTTTACCAAGTTTCCATTGTCAACTTTTCGCCCTTGGGCTCAAACTTGGTGAATCATCTCATTTTTACCTAACATTTGACCCTAGTAAATATCTCAATAAGTTGGTAGATTCTTCTTTCCCAAAACCCTATCAAACACCTTCTGGTAATATAGTAAAGTTGCTATTTCCACCCCTTCCTCTTTTACCCTTCCCCCAAATTTTTACCACAACCTCTTGTAGTTACCCTTCACCTCCAGTAAAAGTCTCAAGGTCATAGATCAAGTGTAATGTGGTGAAAAACCCCATTTACCCCCTAGCAGCATCTTTTTCTACCTCTCCCCTACCCATTTATCTTCTCCCTAGATCCCCTAGCTCCATGGCATCCAAGGGGCATCTCCAGACCCCCAGGCACTACCGGACAAGCTAGGGCCCCCAGAGCACGCGGGCAATGCCTATGCTAGCCATTTGGACGCTTTGGAGCACGCTACAGTGCGCCATCGCACTGTAGCAGGGGCCTCCCGAGGCCTCCCGACCGCCTTGGGATTAGGGATCTTGTCCCCCTGGTCAGCCTCGACGTCCGCAGTACGGTAGGCGGTCGCCCCCCTCTCCCTTCTCTCTCCTCCTCCCTACCACACATGTGCCCGGCGCCACACAACTCGGCCAATCGGGGAGCACACACGCGCGCCCTCCCCCGCTCTCCCTCTCTCTTCCCTTGGACGAAGACCGCATCCACGAACCCCCCAGACATGGCCCGGCTCGCCCCCGTGGCCCGTGGCGACGCCCTGGTCCTCACCGGTGCACCACGTCCATGGTGGACCAGTGGCCCCCCTATTTAAGCGCCCCCGAGATCCTACCCTCTCTCCTTGCTATCTCCTCCCCTCCGCAGCTCTCCTAGCCAACCGGGGAGCACCGGGGTGGACCGGTGGACGTGTTCCCGACGCCGCACAGCTCGGCCAACCGGGGAGCACACACGCGCGCCCTCCCTTGCTCTCCCTCTCTCTTCCCCTCGACGAAGACTGCGTCCACGAACCCCCAGACACGGCCCAGCTTGCCCCCGTGGCCTGTGGCGATGCCCTGGTCCTCACCGGTGCACCACGTCCACGGTGGACCGACGGCTCCCCTATTTAAGCGCCCCCGAGCTCCTATCCCTCTCTCCTCACCCTCTCCTCCCCTTCGCAGCTCCCCTGTGCCTAGCACCCTCGCCCCCATGGTCGGGAGCCCTCTCCCGAACCAAACCCTCGCCGCCGTCGGGCACCTCCCCTCGCCGGCGATTCCCTTCACCCGACGACCCCCTCGGCCACCCATCGATGCGTGGGAGCCTCCTGGGCATGCCAGTGCCCTCCGCCTGGACCGCTGTGGCCGGAGACGCCGTCGGTGAGCTCCCTCCCGTCCTTGTCACGAGGAGAGGGATGATAGATGGGGCCCACCTGTCATCCCCTCACTCCCCTCATCTCTCTCTGCCTAGCAGGGCCCGCGGGCAGGTTTAAAAATAAACCTACCGCACGTGGCGCCTCTCCTGGGCCGGCCTGCCCCTGTGGGCCAGTTCGACTGGGTGTTTCTAGCCCGAGAGGGCACAATACCCCTTTTTTTATTTTTTATTTTCTGATTAAACTTCCAAAAATCCCCCAGGACCCAAGTTAAATCTAATTCCAAATGTTTTTCCACCTAAAATCTTAGAATATTCCCTAGAATTTATTAGTTCCACTTGTAAAAATGTTTGAAAACATATTTTGTACTGTTTTAATTTAAAACCCTATTTTGACAATATTAGCCCCTGTTTTAAATGTTTTTGAAAATCATTTAAAACTCAAAACCATAAACGAACATTTTAAATATGGTCTTTAGGATTTATCAGAGTAGGGTAGCATTTTTGATAGTATTTTCTGTGCTCTATTTTGTGTGATGCTTATTTTTATCGCTATTTTCTCGCGACGATGGATTGTGCTGTTGACGAGGAAGTTGGACCCGAAGACTTCGAAGACCCCGGAGACTTTGTTAAGCCAGGCAAGCAGCCCTTTAACCATGTTAAGAAAGTATTCCATGCATGACATATAGCACTTGTTGTTTCGATTATTTGATCATGATATGGTATTTCCCCTTTGATGGGATGCCTCCGATACTTTTACCATTGACACTTGCATCGTGCATAACCCTACCACCTTATGAGGGTTGTGTGGGTGGGAGTAGTTAGGTTGCTAGTAGATGCTACGCAAGTGGGATGGGATTTATGCATAGTGATGGAAAGGAAGTGGTTCTTTCAAAGACTTTTCAAAAAAACTATCGGGTGCCACTAATGCCCGAGGGAGATGATGATGAGATGGGTGACCACTTGAGAAAGAAGTGGTGTACCGAATCAAGTGAGTGTTGTGATTTTTGAAAACGGATTGGTGTAAGTTGCGACCGTTGTTCCAACCTTACATGTACGACCACGATACCCCTTATGGGACGGGGCTTTGTTGAGTACTATGGTTGGTGCTAGCAAGGATCCCGCATTACTAGTGGCAAGAGTGAAGTGGTCACTCTTCATATGGGGTTGTTCCGGAAGTGGAAGGCCATGTGCTGTCTTTACAGGCACTGGGCACACCGTTGCGCGCCCTCATGGATGATACGAGTGATGTATATCATGAGGGATGGCACCAACGAGTGGACTCTTTGTTTAGTATCACCATGGGAATGGCATTGTTCGGGTGCTTACCTCGGGTATACTATATACCACGAGTCGTTGATGACCCGGAAGTTCCCTGAGTCTTGTGGGTAAAGTGTGCAACCTCTATAGAGTGTAAAACTATTCGAATAGCCGTGTCCATGGTCAAGGACAGTTGGATGATCGCTCTTGTGCTACGTCCAAGTGTTTGCACAAACTGGTGTGTAAGTGTGTTTGAGACAAAGATGGTACTTGAGCTAAGTCTGATGACTTAGCATGGGAAGTGATCTAAGTCCGATGACTTAGCATGATGAATGAACATGAGGTGTTCAACCCCCTACTTATGATGATATTTGTAACTTGTTCATATGGATATCTGCCTATTGTTGATGCATGCTTACTAGTTACTTGATCATGTCATTGCATTTAAAACTAGCTTTCCACAAATTACCTACTTAGTGCTATATCATGAATCATTATTACCTTGTTCCACAACTTGGGTTGCTTCCGAGTACATTCAAAGTACTCCTTGGCTTGCCACTGGTTATTTAATTGGCCAGACATGGAAGAACAGGAGTATGTTGAAGAGTTCGTTGGTGACGAACATGCGAACTAGGACGCTTCCCATTCAGAATGCCTGTAGGTTAAGGCAGATGGCATGGGTTCACGTTTTCAACCAAGATTTCCACTGCTTGTTCTATTTAAGTGTTTGGCCCTTGTGGCCCTATCTATGTAAGACTAGACCTTCATGGTCTTTACTGGTGTAAGACGTGTTGGGGAACGTCACATGGGAAACAAAAAATTTCCTACGCACACGCAGATCTATCCATGGTGATGAGTATCTACGAGAGGGAGAGTGGATCTACATACCCTTGTAGATCGCTAAGCGGGAAGCGTTAAGAAATGCGGTTGGTGTAGTCGAACATCTTCGCGATCCAAATCGCCAAGCGTCCCGCGATCTCATCATGATCCGTCCCGCGATCCAATCACGATCCGTCCCGTGAACTTATTACGATCCGTCTCACGATCTTGATCACGATCTGTCCCGCAAACTCATCCCGATCTGTTCCGCGATCTTCATCATGAACCGTCTCGCGATCTCGATCACGGTCCTTTCGATCTAGCGCCGAACGGACGACACCTCCGCGTTCAGCACACGTACAGCTTGATGACGATCTCCGCCGTCTTGATCCAGCAAGAGAGAGTGGAGAGGTAGAAGAGTTCGCCGGCAGTGTGACGGCGCTCTGGCGATGGTGGTGGAGCTGTTCCGGCAGGGCTTCGCCTAAGCACTGCCGAACTAGTCTAGTTTAGAGGAACTTGATCTAGAGGTAGGGTTTAGACGTGGCTGAAAACCCTTGTCCAAAAAACCCTAAAACCACTCATATATATAGGAGAAGGGGAGAGGAGGCTGCGCCCAAAAGGAGGGAACTCCTTTGGTTCGGCCGAACCTGGTGGGGAGAGTCCTCCTCCAATTGGGAGTCCACCTCTCACACGAGAGGTGGAACTTGGGGAGGACTCCACCCCAATTCGGTTTGGGCCTCTCTCCCCTGCGCCTAGGCCACCTTGGCCGACCCCACCAGCCCACTAGGGGCTGGTGGGTCGCCACTTTGGCCCATGGGGTGGGTTGGCCCCACTGGTGGACCCCGGGACCCATTCGTCACTCCCGGTACACAATCGAAAGTGCCCAAAATCTTTCCGGAGTCCAAATACCACCTTCCTATATATCAATCTTCGTTTCCGGACCATTCGGAACTCCTCATGACGTCCGGGACTCCAAACAAACTTCGGTCACCACCATACACAACTCTATACTATCGAAACGTCACCAACACTTAAGTGTGCAGACCCTACGGGTTCGAGAACTATGTAGACATGACCGAGACACCTCTATGGTCAATAACCAATGGCAGTCTATGTAGACATTGCTTTCAAGGCTCATTGTGATGTTGTATTACTGAGTGGGCCCTGAGATACCTCTCCGTCACACGGAGTAACAAATCCCAGTCTTGATCCATGCCAACTCAACAAACTCCCTCGGAGATACCTGTAGAGCACCTTTATAGTCACCCATTTACGTTGTGACATTTGATACACACAAAGCACTCCTCCGATGTCCGTGAGTTGCATGATCTCATGGTCATAGGAACATATACTTGACATGTAGAAAACAATAGCAATAAACTGACACGATCATATGCTACGTTTGTAGTTTGGGTCTTATCCATCACATCATTCTCCTAATGATGTGATCCCATTATCAAATGATATCTCATGTCCATGGCTAGGAAACCTTTAACCATCTTTTGATCAACGAGCCAGTCTATTAGAGGCATACTAGGGACATGGTTTTGTCTATGTATCCACACATGCATCTAAGTCTCCGATCAATACAATTATAGCATGGATAATAAAAGATTATCATGAACAAGGAAATATGATAATAACTAATTTATTATTGCCTCTAGGGCATATTTCCAATAGTCTCCCACTTGCACTAGAGTCAATAATCTAGTTCACATCACTATGTGATTCGCATTGTTATGAATCTAACACCGAATGAGTTCTGGGGCTCGATCATGCTTTGCACGTGAGAGAGGTGTTATAGTCAACGGGTCTGCAACATTCAGATCCGTGTGTACTTTGCAAATCTCTATGTCAACATGTAAACACTGCTACCACACTCCACTTGGTACTATTCCAAATGGCTACTCCACTATATGTATCCAGATTGCTATTATGAGTCATCCGGATTGGTGTTAAAGCTTGCATCAACGTAACTCTTTACGACGAACTCTTTATCACCTCCATAATCGAGAAACATCTCCTTAGTCCTCTGGTTACTAAGGATAATTTTGACCGCTGTCCAGTGATCCTACTCCTAGACCACTTGTTGTACCCCTTGACAGACTCATTGCAAGGCACACACAGGTGCGGTACACAGCATGGCATACTGTACAGAGCCTATGGCTAAGGCATAGGGGACGACGTTCGTCCTTTCTCTTTCTTCTACTGTGGTCGAGCTTTGAGTCTCACTCAACTTCACACCTTACAAATCAGGCGAGAACTCTTTCTCTGACTGATCCATTTTGAACTCTTTCAAAATCTTGTCAAGGTATGTACTCATTGAAAGTCTCATCAAGCATCTTGATTTATATCTATAGATCTTGATGCTCAACAATTACGTAGCTTTATCTAGGTCTTCCTTTGAGAAACCTCCTTTTAAACAACCATTTATGCTTTCCAGAAATTCTACATCATTTCCGATCAACAATATGTCAACCACATATGCTTACCAGAAACTCTATAGTGCTCCCACTCACTTTATTGCAAATACAAGTTTCTCATAAACTTTGTATAGACTCAAAAAACTTTGATCACCTCATCAAAGTGTATATTCCAACTCCGAGATACCTGCTTTAGTTCGTAGAAGGGTCACTGAAGCTTGCACACCTTTTAGCATCCTTACGACTGACAAAACCCTTCTGGTTGTATCACATACAACCTTTCCTCAAGTAAACCATTAAGGAAACGATGTTTTGACACCCATCTGCCAGATTTCATAATTGAAAAATGCATCAACTGCTAACATAATTCCAACAGACTTTAGCATCGCTACGAGTGAGAAAGTCTCATCGTAGTCAACTCCTTGAACTTGTCATAAACTTCTTTGCAACAAGTCGAGCTTTATGAATGGTGACATTTACCATCAGCGTCTGTCTTCATCTTAAAGATCCATTTGTACTCAACAACCTGCCGTCCAACGAGCAAGTCCACCAAAGTCTATACTTGGTTTTCATACATGGATCCTTTCTCGGATTTCATGGCCTCTAACCATTTGTCGAAATCCGGGCCCATCATCGCTTCTTCATAGTTCGTAGGTTCATCGTTGTCCAACAACATGACCTCCAAGACAGGGTTGTCGTACCGCTCAAGAGCAGTACACATCCTTGTCGACCTACGAAGTTTGATAGTAACTTGATCCTAAAGCTTCATGATCATCATCATTAACTTCCTTTTCAACTAACATAGGCTTCACAGAAACATCTTCCTGCGCTGCGCTACTCTCTGGTTGAACAAAGGTTTAACAACCTCATCAAGTTCTATCTTCCTCCCACTCAATTCTTTTGAGAGAAACTTTTTCTCGGAAAGGACCCATTTTAGTAACAAACACTTTGTACTCGGATCTGAGATAGAAGGTATACCCAATTGCTCTTAGGGTATTCTATGAAGATGCATTTTTTCCGCTTTGGGTTCGAGCTTATTAGGTGAAAACATTTTCCACACAAGCGTAGCAGCCCCAAACATTAAGAAATGAAAGTTTAGGTTTCTATCAAACCATAATTCACACTGTGTCATCTCAACGGATTTAGATGGTGCCCTATTTAAAGTGAATGTAGTTGTCTCTAATGCATAACCCCAAAATTATAGTAGCAAAACGATAAGAGACATCATAGCACGCACCATATCCAATAGAGCATGACTATGACGTTAGGACACACCATCACACTATGGTGTTCCAGGTGGCGTTTGTTGTGAAACAACTTTCACATTGTCTTAAGTTGTATGCCAAACTCATAACTCAGATATTCACCTCCATGATCATATCGCAGTCATTTTTATCTTCTTGTCACGATGATCTTAAACTTCACTCTGAATTTTCTCGAACCTTTCAAACGATCCAGACTTGTGTTTCATTAAGTAAATATACACTATATCTACTTAAATCATCAGTGAAGGTAAGAAAATAACGATATCCAATGCATGCTACAAGACTCATTGGATTGCATGCATCGACATGTATCATTTCCAATGAATCACTTGCCCGCTCCATCCAACGGGGTCCTTTAGTCATCTTGCCCAAGAGTCATGGTTCGCATGTCTCAACCGATTCAAAATCAAATGAGTCCAAAGATCCATCAACATGGAGTTTCTTCATGTGTTTTATACCAATATGACATTTCGCGGCAGTGCCACAAGTATGTGGTACTATCATTATTAACTTTGTATCTTTTGACATCAATGTTATGAACATGTGTATTACTACGATCAAGATTTCAACAAACCATTCTCACTGGGTGCATGACCATTGAAGGTATTATTCATGTAAACAGAATAACAATTATTCTCTAACTTAAATGAGTAACCGTATTGAAATAAACATGATCTCATCATGTTCATGCTCAACGCAAAACACCAAATAACATTTATTTAGGTTCGTCACTAATCCTGAAGGTAGAGAGAGCGTGCGATGTTGATCACATCAACCTAGGAAACATTTCCAACACACATCGTCACCTCACCCTTAGTTAGTTCTCTGTTTATTCCGTAGCTTTTACTTCGAGTTACTAACATTTAGCAACTAAACCAGTATCTAATACTCAGGTGCTACTAGGAGCACTAGCAAGGTACACATCAATAACACGTATATCAAATATACTTCTGTCGACGTTGCCAGCCTTCTTATCTACCAAGTATCTAGGGTTGTTCCGCTTCAGCGACCGCTCTCCTCATAATCGAAGCACTTAGTCTCGGGTTTGGTTCAACTTTGGGTTGATTCACTAGAGCAGCAACTAACTTGCCATCCATGAAGTTGCCCTCCTTTTCCTTGCCCTTCTCGAAACTAGTGGTTTTACTAACCATCAACACTTGATGCTCCTTCTTGATTTCTACCTTCGCGGTGTCAAACATCGAGAACAGCTCAGGGATCAATATTTCTATCGCTGGCATTTTATAGTTCATCACCAAGTTCTAGTAGCTTAGTGACAGTGACTTGGAGAACTATATCAATCACTATCTTATCTGGAAGATCAACTCCCACTCGATTCAAGCGATTGTAGCACCCAGACAATCTGAGCACATGCTCAACGATTGAGCTATTCTCTTTCATCTTGCAGGCAAAGAATCTTGTTGGAGATCTCATATGTCGCAACACGGGCACGAGCCTGAGATCACAATCTCAGCTCTTAGAACATCTCATATGTTCCGTGACATTCAAAAACGTTTCGGAGCCTCAATTCTAAGCCGTAATGCATGACACACTAAACTATCAAGTAGTCATTGGAACGTGCGTGTCAGATGTTCACAACATCTACAAAACGACGCTAGAGGGGGTGGCGCACCGTGCCGTGCATTAAGGACATAAGCCTTCTGTGCACCAATGAGGACAATCCTCAGATCACGGACACAGTCCGCAATATTGCTACCATCATCTTTTAATTCTATTTCTCTAGGAACATATAAAAATACTAGGGAGCTACAGCGGGAGCTAGTAATCTACAACATAATTTGCAAAGGCACTTTGACTATGTTCATGATAATGAGTTCAATTAATCATATTACTTAAGAATTCCCACTCAAAATGACATCCCTCCGGTCATTCGAGTGATACATGATCCAAATTTACCAACTCAAGTCCGATCATCACGATAGTTGAGGTGGCTGCAGTGGTGAACATCATCATGTTGATCATATCTACTATATGACTCATGTTTGACCTCTCGGACTCTTGTGTTCCGAGGCCATGTCTGTACATGCTAGGCTCGTCAAGTTTAACCCGAGTGTTCTGCATGTGCAACACTGGCTTGCACCCGTTGTATGTGAACTAGAGTCTATCACACCCGATCATCACGTGGTGTCTCAACACGACGAACTTTCGCAACGGTGCACACTCGGGGAGAACACAATTTATCTTGAAATTAAGTGAGGGATCACCTTATAATGCTACTGTCGTCCTAAGCAAAACAAGGTGCATAAAAAGGATTAACATCACATGCAAATCATAAGTGACATGATATGGCCATGAACTTGTGCTTTTGATCTCCATCTAGAAAGCACTGGCATGATCTCCATCGTCACCGGCATGACACCATGATCTCCATCATCTTGATTTCCATCAACGTGTCGCCATCGGGGTTGTCACGCCCTGCATGCTTCTACTACTATTGCTACCGTTTAGCGATAAAGTAAAGCATTACATAGCACTTAATGACTGACACGCAGGTCATACAATAATTAAAGACAACCCTATGGCTCCTGCCGGTTGCCGTATTCATTGACATGCAAGTCGTGATAATCTATACATCACTTGATCATCTCATACATCACATATATCACATCATATAATTGGCCATATCATAACACAACATACCCTGCAAAAACAAGTTAGACGTCCTCTAATTGTTGTTGCATGTTTTACATGGCTGCTACGGGTATCTAGCAAGAACAATTCTCATCTACGCAAAAACCACAATGGTGATACACTAGTTGCTTTTCAACCTTCTCAAGGACCGCCTTTGTCAAATCCGATCCAACTAAAGTGAGAGAAACTGGCACCCGCAAGCCATCTATGCAACAAGTTGCGTCGAGGGAACTGGTCTCTCGTAAGCGTACGAGTAATGTTGGTCCGGGACGCTTCATCTCACAATACCGCTGAACCAAAATACGACCAAGGGAGGAAGCAATCTAAGCATCAACGCCCACAAACTCTTTGTGTTCTACTCGAGATCTCATCTACACATAGACCTAGCTCATGATGCCACTGTTTGGGAACATCGCATGGGAAACAAAAAAATTTCTACGCACACGCAGATCTATCCATGGTGATGAGTATCTACGAGAGGGAGGGTGGATGTACATACCCTTGTAGATCGCTAAGCGGGAAGCGTTAAGAAACGTGGTTGGTGTAGTCGAACATCTTCGCGATCCAAATCGCCGAGCGTCCCGCGATCTCATCACGATCCGTCCCGCGATCCAATCACGACCCGTCCCGTGAACTCATCACGATCCGTCTCACAATCTTGATCACGATCTGTCCCGCGAACTCATCACGATCCGCTCCGCGATCTTCATCACGAACCGTCTCGCGATCTCGATCACGGTCCTTCCGATCTAGCGCCGAACGGACGACACCTCCGCGTTCAGCACACACATAGCTTGATGACGATCTTCGTTGTCTTGATCCAGCAAGAGAGAGTGGAGAGGTAGAAGAGTTCGCCGGCAGCGTGACGGCGCTACGGCGATGGTGGTGGACCTGTTCTGGCGGCTTCGCCTAAGCACTGCCGAACTAGTCTAGTTTAGAGGAACTTGATCTAGAGGTAGGTTTTAGACGTGGCTGAAAACCCTTGTCCAAAAAACCCTAAACCACTCATATATATAGGAGGAGGGGAGAGGAGGTTGCGCCCAAAAGGAGGGAACTCCTTTGGTTCGGCCGAACCTGGTGGGGAGAGTCCTCCTCCAACTGGGAGTCCACCTCTCACACGAGAGGTGGAACTTGGGGAGGACTCCACCCCAATTCGGTTTGGGCCTCTCTCCCCTGCGCCTAGGACACCTTGGCCGACCTCACCAGCCCACTAGGGGCTGGTGGGTCGCCACTTTGGCCCATGGGGTGGGTTGGCCCCACTGGTGGACCCCGGGACCCATTCGTCACTCCCGGTACACTACCGAAAGTGCCCAAAATCTTTCCGGAGTCCAAATACCACCTTCCTATATATCAATATTCGTTTCCGGACCATTCCGGAACTCCTCATGACGTCTGGGATCTCATCCGGGACTCTGAACAAACTTCGGTCACCACCATACACAATTCTATACTACCGAAACGTCACCAAACCTTAAGTGTGCAGACCTTGTGGGTTCGAGAACTATGTAGACATGACCGAGACACCTCTATGGTCAATAACCAATGGAGGGAGCTGGATGTCCACATTGGTTCCTACATATTCTACGAAGATGTTTATCGGTCGAACCTCTATGTCAAGGATTCAGTTAATCCCGTATGATGTTCCCTTTGTTCTTCGGTATGTTACTTGCCCGAGATTCGATCGTCGGTATCTCCATACCTTCTTCAACCTCGTTACCGGAAAGTCTCTTTACTCGTTCCGTAATACAAGATCCCGCAACTAACACTTAGTCACATTGCTTGCAAGGCTCATTGTGATGTTGTATTACCGAGTGGGCCCTGAGATACCTCTCCGTCACACGGAGTAACAAATCCCAGTCTTGATCCATGCCAACTCAACAAACACCCTCGGAGATACCTGTAGAGCACCTTTATAGTCACCCACTTACGTTGTGACGTTTGATACACACAAAGCACTCCTCGATGTCCGTGAGTTGCATGATCTCATGGTCATAGGAACATATACTTGACATGTAGAAAACAATAGCAATAAACTGACACGATCATATGCTACGTTTGTAGTTTGGTTCTTGTCCATCACATCATTCTCCTAATGATGTGATCCCGTTATCAAATGACATCTCATGTCCATGGCTAGGAAACCTTTAACCATCTTTTGATCAACGAGCCAGTCTATTAGAGGCATACTAGGGACATGGTTTTGTCTATGTATCCACACATGCATCTAAGTCTCGGATCAATACAATTATAGCAGGGATAATAAACTATTATCATGAACAAGGAAATATGATAATAACTAATTTATTATTGCCTCTAGGGCATATTTCCAACAAGATGCTAATGTGGATGTAAGACTCTCGTTATTCAGCTTCTATGTGTTCAGTGAGCATTGATCTCTAGGATCATTGTACACATGCATTCGGTGATCACAACTTATGAGTCGGGGTCCCCAATAAGAATCAAACTCTTTCACCCAACTCTATAAAGGGGTTGTCAATCCATTCACGGTTACATGCAAGGATGAGATCTGATAGAGATAGATAGGATAGATTGCTTGAACGGAAAGTAAAACAAAAGGTAAAAATAATGCAGCAAAGTATGTTTTGGTATTTTTGGTTTTAGATCTGAAAGTATAAGATGGAAAATATGTTGGAAATATGCCCTAGAGGCAATAATAAAATGGTTATTATTGTATTTCCTTGTTCATGATAATTGTCTATCGTTCATGCTATAATTGTATTAACCGGAAACCGTAATGCATGTGTGAATACATAGACCACAACATGTCCCTAGTGAGCCTCTAGTTGGCTAGCTCGTTGACAGTAGATGGTCACGGTTTCATGACCATGGACATTGGATGTCGTTGATAATGGGATCACATCTTTAGGAGAATGATGTGATAGACAAGACCCAATCCTAAGCATAGCACAAGATCATGTAGTTCGTCTGCTAAAGCTTTTCTAATGTCAAGTATCGTTTCCTTAGACCATGAGATTGTGCAACTCCCAGATGCCGTAGGAATACTTTGGGTGTGCCAAACGTCACAACATAACTGGGTGGCTATAAAGGTACACTATGGGTATCTTCGAAAGTGTCTGTTGGGTTGGCACGAACCGAGACTGGGATTTGTCACTCTGTGTGATGAATATGTTTCTGTGGGCCCACTCGGTAAGACATCATCATAATGAGCTCAACGTGACTAAGGAGTTAGCCACGGGATGATGTGTTACAGAATGAGTAAATAGACTTGCCGGTAACCAGACTGAACAAGGTATAGGGATACCGACAATGGAATCTCGGGCAAGTGCCATACCGATAGACAAAGGGAATTGTATACGGGATTGATTGAATCCCCGACATTGTGGTTCATCCGATGAGATCATCGTGTGGCATGTGGGAGCCAACATGGGTATCTAGATCTTGCTGTTGGTTATTGATTGGAGAGGTGTCTCGGTCATGTCTACAAGCCTCCCAAACTCGTAGGGTCTACACACTTAAGGTTCGATGACGTTAGGGTTATAGGGAAATAGTGTATGTGGTTACTGAAGGTTGTTTGGAGTCCCGAATGAGATCCCGAACGTCATGAGGAGTTCCGGAATGGTCCAGAGGTAAAGATTCATATATAGGAAGTGAGGTTTTGGTCATCGGAATTGTTTTGGGCATCACCGGTAACATACTGGGACCACCGAAAGGGTTCTGGGGGTCCACCGTGTGGGGCCACCGACACCAGAGGGATGCATGGGCTGCAGGTGGGAGGGAACCAGCCCCTAGGTGGGCTGGTGAGCCTCCCACAAGGGCTCAAGGCGCAACACTAGGTGGGAGAGGGTAAACCCTAGGGGCAGATGGGCCCTAGGCCCACCTAGGGCGCCGCCCCTCCCTCTCCCTCTATGGCCACCGCCCCAAGGCCATCTAGGGCTGGCCGCCGGGCCTAGGGTGGGAACCCTAGGGGCTGCGCACCCCTTCCTCCTCCCCTATATATATGTGGGGTTTTGGGTCTGCCGAGGACACGTATCTCTCTCTCTCTCTCTCGGCGCAGCCCTACCCCTCCTCCTCCTCGTCCTCCGTAGTGCTTGGCGAAGCCCCGTCGGAGTACCACACAGCTCCACCGTCACCATGCCGTCGTGCTGCCAGAGCTCTCCCTCAACCTCTCCTTCCTCCTTGCTGGATCAAGGTGTAGGAGACGTCACTGGGCTGCACGTGTGTTGAAGCGGAGGCGCCGTTGTTCGGCACTTAGATCGGAATCCACCGCGATCTGCAACGCTGCGAGTACGACTCCACCAACCGCGTTCTAGTAACGCTTCTGCTTTGCGATCTTCAAAGGTATGAAGATGCACTCCCCCTTTGCTCGTTGTTGGTTTATCCATAGATAGATCTTGGTGACATGTAGGAATTTTTTTGATTTACTACTACGTCTCCCAACAGTGGTATTAGAGCTAGGTCTATGCGTAGAATCTATGCACGAGTAGAACACAAGGTGTTGTGGGCGTCGATTTTGTCAATTGTCTTGCCGTTACTCGTCTTATCTTGATTTGGTGGTATTGTGGGATGAAGCGGCCCGGACCGACCTTACACGCACGCTTACGTGAGACTGGTTCCACCGCCTGACATGCACTTGTTGCATAAGCTGGCTAGCGGCTGTCTGTCTCTCCCACTCTAGTCGGATCGGATTCGATGAAAAGGGTCCATATGAAATGTAAATATAAATTGGCATATCACGTTGTGGTTTTGGCGTAGGTAAGAAACGTTCTTGCTAGAAACCTATAGCAGCCACGTAAAAACTTGCAACAACAAATTAGAAGACGCCTAACTTGTTTTTGCAGCATATGTTGTGAGATGTGATATGGCCAAAGGATGTGATGTGATGCATGTGATGTATGAGATTGATCATGTTCTTGTAATAGGATTCACGACTTGCATGTCGATGAGTATGACAACCAGCAGGAGCCATAGGAGTTGTCTTAATTTATTGTGTGACCTGCGTGTCAATCATAAATGCCATGTAATTGCTTTACTTTATTGCTAATCATTAGCTATAGTAGTAGAAGTAATAGTTGGCGAGACAACTTCATGAAGACACGATGATGGAGATCATCATGATGGAGATCATGGTGTCGTGCCGGTGACAGTGATGATCATGGTGCCCCGAAGATGGAGATCAAAGGAGCAAGATGATATTGGCCATATCATGTCACTATATTGATTGCATGTGATGTTTATCATGTTTATAACTTATTTGCTTAGAACGACGATAGCTAAATAAGATGATCTCTCACTAAAATTTCAAGAAATGTGTTCACCCTAACTGTTCACCGTTGCTAAGGTTCGTCGTTCCGAAGCACCATGTGATGATCGGGTGTGATAGGTTATAATGTTCGCATACAATAGCTGTAAGCCAATTTACACACGCAATACACTTAGGTTGACTTGACGAGCCTAGCATGTACAGACATGGTCTCGGAACATGGGAGACCGAAAGGTCAGACGTGAGTCGTATAGAAGATACGATCAACATGGAGATGTTCACCATCGATGACTAGTCCATCTCACGTGATGATCGGACATGGGCTAGTTGACGTGGATCATGTGTCACTTGGATGACTAGAGAGATGTCAATCTAAGTGGGAGTTCATTAAATAATTTTATTATGTGAACTTAATTATCATGAACTTAGTCTAATATTGTCTTTATAATCTATGTTGTAGATCCAATGGCCAACGCTAATGTTTCCCTCAACTTTAATGCGTTCCTAGAGAAAACCAAGCTGAAATATGATGGAAGCAACTATGCAGACTGGGTCCATGGCTTGAGGATCATCCTCATAGCTTCCAAAAGATTATATGTCCTTGGTACACCGCTAGGTGACTCAACCATTTTTCCAGCGGCTTAGGACGTTTTGAGCAACACGGAGCATATGAGATGTTCCAAGAGCTGAAATTTGTTTTCCAAGGTCATGCTCGGGTCAAGAGATATGATGTCCCTGGTCGAGAGATATGATGTCTCCGACAAGTTCTTTAGTTGTAAGATGGAGGAAAATAGTTCTGTCAGTGAGCACATACTCAAAATGTCTGGGTTGCACAACTGCTTGTCTCAGCTGAGAGTTAATCTTCCGGATGACTCGGTTATTGACAGAATCCTCCAGTCGCTCCAACCTATCTACAAGAGCTTTGTGATGAACTACAACATGTAGGGTATGGAGAAGTCCATTCCTAAGTTGTACTTGATGCTGAAATCAGCGGAGGTCGAGATCAAGAAGGAACATCAAGTGTTGATGCTCAATAAGACCACTATTTACTAGAAAGTCAAGGGTAAGAAGAACTTCAAGAAGGATGGCAAAGCAGTTCCCGTGCCTGGTAAGCAAGTTTCCGGGAAGAAGAACAAGAATGGACCCAAGCCTGAGACTGAGTGCTTTTATTGCAAGGGCACCGGTCACTAGAAGCGGAACTGCCCCAAGTACTTAGCGGATAAGAAGGCAGGCAACGTTAAAGGTATGTGTGATATACTTGTTATTGATGTGTACCTTACCAGTGCTTGTAGTAGCTCCTGGATATTTGATACCGGTGCAGTTGCTCACATTTGTAACTCCAAGCAGGAGTTGCGGAATAAGCGGAGACTAGCAAAGGACGAGGTGACGATGCGCGTCGGAAATTGTTCCAAGGTCGATGTGATCGCCGTCGGCATGCTACCTCTAGATCTACCTTCGGGATTATTTTTAAACCTCAATAGTTGTTATTTAGTACCAGCCTTGAGCATGAACATTGTATCTGGATCTCGTTTGATGCGAGATGGCTACTCATTTAAATCTGAGAATAATGGTTGTTCTATTTATATGAGAGAAATGTTTTATGGTCATGCCCCGCTGGTCAATGGTTTATTTTTGATGAATCTCGAATGTGATGTTACACATGTTCATAGTGTGAGTACCAAAAAGTGTAAGGTTGATAAAGATAGTCCCACTTACATGTGGCACTGCCGCCTTGGTCATATTGGTGTCAAACGCATGAAGAAACTCCATACTGATGGACTTTTGGAGTCTCTTGACTTTGAATCATTTGACACGTGTGAACCACGCCTCATGGGCAAGATGACCAAGACTCCGTTCTCCAGAACAATGGAGTGAGCAACTGACTTGTTGGAGATAATACATACCGATGTATGCGGCCCAATGAGTGTTGAAGCTCGCGGTGGCTACCGTTATGTTCTCACCCTCACCGATGACTTAAGCAGATATGGGTATGTCTACTTAATGAAACACAAGTCCGAAACCTTTGAAAAGTTCAAGGAATTTCAAAGTGAGGTAGAGAATCAACTTGACAGGAAAATAAAGTGCCTGCGATCTGATCGTGGCGGAGAATATTTGAGTCACGAGTCTGGTACGCACCTAAGGAAATGTGGAATTGTTGCACAACTCATGGAGCCTGGCACACCTCAGTGAAATGGTGTGTCTGAACATCGTAATCGCACTCTATTGGATATGGTGTGATCTATGATGTCTCTTACCGACTTACCGCTATCATTTTGGGGATATGCATTAGAGACTACCGCATTCACTCTAAATAGGGCACCGTCTAAGTCCGTTGAGACGACACCGTATGAATTATGGTTTGGTAAGAAACCTAAGCAGTCGTTTCTAAAAGTTTGGGGATGCGATGCTTATGTGAAGAAACTTCAACCTAAGAAGCTCGAACCGAAAGCGGAAAGGTGCGTCTCCATAGGATACCCCAAAGAAACTATTGGGTATACCTTCTACCTCAGATGCGAAGGCAAAGTCTTTGTTGCCAAGAATGGATCCTTTCTAGAGAAAGAGTTTCTCTTGAAAGAAGTAAGTGGGAGGAAAATAGAACTTGATGAGGTAATTGTACCTCCACTCGAACCGGAAAGTAGCGCAACACAGGAAGTTGTTTCTATGGAGTTTGCACTGGCTAGAGAGGAAGTTAATGATGATGATCATGAAACTTCAGATCAAGTTTCTATTCGAAGGTCCACTAGGAGACATTCCACACCAGAGTGGTACGGCAACCCTGTCCTGGAGATCATGTTTTTGGACAACGGTGAACCTTCGAACTATGAAGAAGCAATGGTGGGCCCAGATTCCAACAAATGGCTTGAAGCCATGAAATCCGAGATAGGATCTATGTATGAGAACAAAGTATGGACTTTGGTGGACTTGCTTGATGATAAGCGAGCCATAGAAAATAAATGGGTCTTTAAGAAGAAGACTGACGTGGATGGTAATGTGACCGTCTATAAGGCTCGGCTTGTCGCTAAGGGTTATCGACAAGTTCAAGGAGTTGACTACGATGAGACCTTCTCACCCATAGCGATGCTGAAGTCCGTACAAATCATATTAGCAATTGCCGCATTTTATGATTATGAGATGTGAGAAATGGACGTCAAAAAGGCATTCCTTAAAGGTTTCCTTAAGGAAGAATTGTATATGATGCAGCCGAAAGGTTTTGTCGATCCTAAAGATGCTAACAAGGTATGCAAGCTCGAGCGCTCCATCTATGGGCTGGTGCAAGCATCTTGGAGTTGGAACATTCGCTTTAATGAGGTGATTAAAGCGTTTGGATTTATACAGGTTTATGGAGAACCCTGTATTTACAAGAAAGTGAGTGGGAGCTCTATAGCATTTCTCATATTATATGTGGATGACATATTGTTGATGGGAAATGATATAGAACCTTTGGAAAGCATAAAGTCCTCCTTGAATAAGTGTTTTTCAATGAAGGACCTTGGAGAAGCTGCTTACATATTAGGCATCAAGATCTGTAGAGATAGATCGAACCACCTCATAGGTCTTTCACAAAGCACATACCTTGACAAGATATTGAAGAAGTTCAATATGGATCAGTCCAAGAAGGGGTTCTTGCCTGTATTACAAGGTGTGAGATTGAGTACGACTCAATGCCTAACCACGACAAAGGATAGAGAAGTGATGAGTGTCATCCCCTATGCTTCACCCATAGGCTCTATTATGTATGCCATGCTGTGTACCAGACCTGATGTGAACCTTGCCATAAGTTTGGTAGGGAAGTACCAAAGTGATCCCGGAGTGGAACATCGGACAGCGGTCCAGAATATCCTGAAGTACCTGAAAAGGACCAAGGACATGTTTCTTGTATATGGAGGTGTCGAAGAGCTCGTCGTAAAGGGTTACCTCGATGCTAGCTTCGACACAGATCCGGATGACTCCAAGTCACAAACCGGATACGTGTATATTTTGAACGGAGGGGCAGTCAGCTGGTGTAGCAGCAAGAAAAGCATCGTGGCGGCATCTACATGTGAAGCGGAGTACATAGCTGCTTCAGAAGCAGCAAAGGAAGGAGTCTGGATGAAGGAGTTCATCACCGACCTAGGAGTGATTCCTAATGTGTCGGGCCCGATGACTCTATTCTGTGACAACACTGGAGCTATTACCCTTGCCAAGGAGCCCAGGTTTCACAAGAAGACAAGACACATCAAGTGCCGCTTTAACTCCATTCGTGATTACATTCAGGAAGGAGATATAGATATTTGTAAAGTACATACGGATCTGAATGTCGCAGATCCGTTGACTAAACCTCTCTCACAAGCAAAACATGATCAACACCAGAACTCTATGGGTGTTCGATACATCACAATGTAACTAGATTATTGACTCTAGTGCAAGTGGGAGACTGTTGGAAATATGCCCTAGAGGCAATAATAAAATGGTTATTATTGTATTTCCTTGTTCATGATAATTGTCGGTTGTTCATGCTATAATTGTATTAACCGGAAACCGTAATGCATGTGTGAATACATAGACCACAACATGTCCCTAGTGAGCCTCTAGTTGGCTAGCTCGTTTATCAATAGATGGTCATGGTTTCATGACCATGGACATTGGATGTCGTTGATAATGGGATCACATCATTAGGAGAATGGTGTGATGGACAAGACCCAATCCTAAGTATAGCACAAGATCGTGTAGTTCGACTGCTAAAGCTTTTCTAATGTCAAGTATCGTTTCCTTAGACCATGAGATTATGAAACTCCTGGATGCCGTAGGAATACTTTGGGTGTGCCAAACATCACAACGTAACTGGGTGGCTATAAAGGTACACTACGGGTATCTCCGAAAGTGTCTTTGGGTTGGCATGAATCGAGACTGGGATTTGTCACTCCGTGTGATGGAGAGGTATCTCTAGGCCCACTCGGTAAGACAGCATCATAATGAGCTCAATGTGACTAAGGAGTTAACCACAGGATGATGTGTTACTAAATGAGTAAGAAACTTGCCGGTAACGAGATTGAACAAGGTATAGGGATACCGATGATCGAATCTCAGGCAAGTGTCATACCGATAGACAAAGGGAATTGTATACGAGATTGATTGAATCCCCGACATCATGGTTCATCTGATGAGATCATCATGGAGCATGTGGGAGCCAACATGGGTATCCAGATCCCGCTGTTGGTTATTGATCAGAGAGGTGTCTCGGTCATATCTACATGCCTCCCAAACCCGTAGGGTCTACACACTTAAGGTTCGATGATGCTAGGGTTATAGGGAAACAGTGTATGTGGTTACCGAAGGTTGTTCGGAGTTCTGGATGAGATCCTGGACGCCACTAGGAGTTCCGGAATGGTCTGGAGGTAAAGATTCATATATAGTAAGTGAGGTTTTGGTCACCGGAAGTGTTTCGGGCATCATCGGTAACGTACCGGGACCACCGGAAGGGTTCCAGGGGTCCATCGTGTGGGTCCACCGGCACCAGAGGGCTGCATGGGACGCAGGTGGGAGGGAACCAGCCCCTAGGTGGGTTTCTGCGCCTCCCACAAGGGCCCAAGGCGCAGCACTAGGTGGGAGGGGGGCAAACGCTAGGGGCAGATGGGCCCTAGGCCCACCTAGGGTGTCGCCCCTCCTTCTCCCTCTCTCGCCGCCGTCCCAAGGCCATCTATGGCTGGCCGCCGGCCCTAGGGTGGGAACCCTAGGGGCTGTGCACCCCCTCCTCCTCCACCTATATATATGTGGGGTTTTGGGGATGCTGAGGACACGCATCTCTCTCTCTCTCTCTCTCTCTCTCGGCGCAGCCCTACCCCTCCTCCTCCTCGTCCTCCCTAGTGCTTGGCGAAACCTTGCCGGAGTACCACACAGCTCCACCGTCACCACGCCGTCGTGCTGTCGGAGCTCTCCCTCAACCTCTCCTTCCTCCTTGCTGGATTAAGGCGTAGGAGACGTCATTGGGCTGCATGTGTGTTGAACGCGGAGGCGCCGTTGTTTGGCGCTTAGATCGGAATCCATCGCGATCTGAATCGCTGCAAATACGACTCCACCAACCGCGTTCTAGTAACGCTTCCGCTTTGCAATCTTCAAAGGTATGAAGATGCACTCCCCCTTTGCTCATTGCTGGTTTCTTCATAGATAGATCTTGGTGACACGTAGGATTTTTTTGATTTACTACTACGTCTCCCAAGAAAATAGACCCGGGGGCCATAGGTTTCACTAGAGGCTTCTCTCATGATGGCAAGTATTGCGGTGGGTGAACAAATTATTGTCGAGCAATTGATAGAAAAGCGAATAATTATGAAGATATCCAAGGCAATGATTATGCATACATGCATCACGTCCATGTCAAGTAGACCGAAACGATTCTTCATCTACTACTATTACTCCACACATCGACCGACTTCTGCCTACATCTAGAGTATTAAGTTCATGAAGAACAGAGTAACACATTAGGTAAGATGAAATGATGTAGAGGGATAAACTCAAGCAATATGATGAAAACCCCATCTTTTTATCCTTGATGGCAACAATACAATACGTGCCTCGCTACTCCTACTTTGTCACTGGGTGAGGACACCGCAAGATTGAACCCAAAACTAAGCACTTCTCCTATTGCAAGAACTACCAATCTAGTTGGCCAAACCAAAGCAATAAATCAAAGAGACTTGCAAATATATGAAATCATGCATATAAGAATTACCCCGAACTAGCCCCCAACACTAAGGGTCTCCGCTCTGGCAGCTTCATGTGATCAGAATCTTCGACTTGCGGGGTGAGTTCTTCTTCCCATTAATGATCGGCGAGAATAGTCCCGCTTCCAATGACGCATAATGTTTCCGATCATATGACCGTACGGACACCATGAATTGCTTAATCTCGAAGGCCAAACGTCAAGGTTTAAACAATGTTTTTTCACGACCTTTCTGACAAAGGGTCGTGGCCTACCATGACCGCTGAACCAGTTATGAAAACTCGATTCGCGGTTCGAGGCCATTTTCACTGGCACGACTCATCAATGCTTAAATCATGCCCTATTTCACACGGGATATGATTAATATCTCGAGTTACTTCAGGCACGTATAACGGTATGCACGTCTTGGGAATCGGAGAAATTTGCGGCGCAGTAAGGGAGGCTAATCGGCGACATGCCCCATAAAAAGGAAAAAAACAAAGCCTATTAACGCTTACATTCGCATCCTCTGCTTCCTCAATCTCTTCAAGCTCCCAGAGCCCAGTTCCAATTCTTCCTCGACTTCTCCTCCGAGTCAGCCATGGCGGGTTCGGGCTCCAACGGCAAGTGGGAGGCCTCCACGGTCACAGGCCAGGACATCCGGGACCTGAAGCAGGCCGGCTACCTCCCCACCAACGTCTTCCACCGCGCTACGGAGAAGAATCAGGTGGTTCCCACCCCTAAGCTAGGCGAGAGGGTGGTGTTTGTCCCCCATTTGATCCGAGGACTGAGTTTTCCGCTCCATCCCTTTGTCAGGGGTCTCATGTTCTTCTATGGACTGGACTTCCACGACCTTCCCCAAACTCCTTCATGCACATATCGACATTTATCATCGTCTGTGAGGCCTTCCTGCGCGTCAACCGCACTTCGGTCTATGGCTCAAGGTCTTCAACGTCAAGCCGAAGACCGTCGCAGGCGAGCACGCGGACTGCGAAAGGGCGATCTCCCCCACGTCGGATGGCTGACTAGCACCTTCATTGACACGATCAAGATCTGGCAAAAGGAGTGGTTTTATATCACTGAGCCAAGGGAAGAGGGCCAGGTTGCTCCAGTCGAGTTTAGATCTAGACCCCCCACGAGATTGACCTCATGGATCAAGAAGGGCCTCGACTAGGGGTCAGATGCAGAGGTGGACAAGCTGCAGAAGTGCATCTCCGTGATGGTCAAGGCCAAGATCGAGCTAGTTAACGTGGTCTAGATCTTGCTTCGATGTCGTATCCTTCCCTGCCAGGGTCGGGACTCCCCCATGTGGGCTTATCAGCTTAATGATGAGCCTACCATATGCCAACTCTTCAGCACAACTCCTGAGAAACTATGGAAGGCCCTATTCAAGCACCGAAAGAGTTGGCCCGTCGAGAAGGAGGGTTCAGGCCTAAGCACCGATAACCCTCCTACCCAGGTACGATATAATCGTAATTCTCTGGCCCTATTTTATTGGCAGAAAGGGCTAAACACCTTTCCCCTCGTTTTTGCAGAAATGGTCGAGCAAGGCCGAGGGAATCAACTGCCCGTCACCATAGCCCGTGGACCCTAGGTCAGAGCTATTGATGGAGATGCTCGTTGAGGTGCCGTACTCAGCACCGGAGAAGAAGGAGAAGAAAACAAAGAAGGTCAGAGGAGGTCTCCGCATAAGGGACTAGCCGGACACTGCATCTGAGGAAACCTATGCCTCCTCTAACCATGAGGAAGAGCATGAGGACGAGGAGGAGGGTGATTCCCCCCTCACAAGAAAGAGGGCGGTGTCACCGGACACCATGGAGGAGGTGCCTCCTCCCGCCCGAAAGAGGGCATGTAGGCCGGGGCTGATCCTGCCCAATGACAGCTCGGAGTCGGCATTTCGAGAAGGTTCCTCAAAGGAACCTAAGGTTCAATCCCCCAGCTCGAAGGTAAGAATCCGAAGACTCCCTAAGCTATTTATGCCAAGTTTTTAATGTTATTAATGTGTGAGCACCTTTTGATCCGCAGCCCACCGCATGTTCTCCCCACCGACCAAGTTTCGGATGGGGAGTTTCCACCCACTGAGCTAGTGGAGATGGGACCGCGTCACATCCCACACCTCCAGGGGCCACGAAAGATGCCGTGGAGGTGTCATCCCACCAGGCTCCTTTGGAGTCGAACACAGGCGACAGGGGTGACGATATTGTCGGTCTCAAAACCGATGGATCTCGGGTAGGGGGTCCCGAGCTGTGAGACTAGAATCGATGGTAACATGAGACGAAGGGGACAAGGTTTTACCTAGGTTCGTTCCATCCTATGGAGGTAATACCCTATGTACTGCTTGATTGTATTGATGATATATAGGTTATAGAGTCGATCTACCTCAAGATCCAAGAGCTAAACCACAGATGAGTTGTTCTATATCTACAGCCTAAAACCCTCTGGCTTCTATAGACACCCGGGGTACCTAGGGCTTACACATGGCCGGTTACATGTGGAAGAGATAAACATGCCTATTTGCTACATCAAACATGGAGGACAAGCCACGATTCCCGAAGCTTCCTTCCTGGAGATAGGGCCTTCGATCGATCAATGTTAGGCAAGCGGCCCATACAATCTGGCTCATAAGAAATAGGTCGGCCTCTTGAGGACCCCTTAATCCAGCACTCCCTCAGTAGCCCCTGAACTTGCCTCCAATGCCAAGGGTCTTAGCTTCAATCACTTCGTGTAATTAGAGTCTTTGGCTTGCGAGGTGAGTTCTTCCTGACGAATTTAGTTCGGCCTCTAACGACTTGTAGTTTTCTGAATAGTGGCATGTCCGGACATCGTGAATAGGTTGGACCTGAAGGCCAAACATCAAGGGGCAAAACAACGTCCCCTGGCGACCTTTCTGACAAAAGGTCACGACCCACCATGACTGCTAGGCCAGTTGCAAAAACTCGATTCGCGGTTCGAGGCCATTTCAATCAACACGATCTATCAATGCATAGATCGTGCCCCGTTTTATACAGAATACATTTAATCATGCATGCGCAACGACACACACGTCTCGGGAAGCGGAGGGATCCATGGTGCAATAGAGGGAGGCCAAATAGCGATAAGCCTCATAAAAGGGAAAGAAAACCCAAGGGCCTAACCACACCTCTCATTCACCTGCTCCGCTCCCTCATTCCTCCGAGTCTCCGAAGTGCAGATCTGGTTTTCCACTCCTGCCCCTTCGAGCTCATCCATGGCGGGCTCCAATGGCAAGTGGGAGGCCTCCACGATCACCGACTGGGACATCCAAGACCTCAAGAAGGCCGACTACCTTCCCGCAAACATCCCTCACCACGCACCAGAGGTGGGCCAAGTGATCCCCACTCCCAAGCCAAGTGAAAGGGTGGTCTTCATCCCACACTTCATCCAGGGACTGAGCTTCCCGCTCCACCCCTTCGTTAGGGGGCTTATGTTCTTCTATGGCCTCAAATTCCACGACCTCTCGCCGAACTCCTTCATGCATATATCAGCTTTCATCCTCGTCCGCGAGGCGTTCCTGCGGGTCGAGCCACACTTTGGGCTCTGACTCAAAGTGTTAAAGGTCAACAGAAGTGCATCGGCGGCAAACACGCCGACTGTGGAGGAGCTGACATCGGCAAGCTCACCCGCATTGTATGGCCATCCGGCACCTTCATCGACACCATCAAGGTATGTCAGAAGGAGTGGTTTTACATCACTGAGCCACATGAGGAAGGCAAGATTTCCCCCGCTGAATTTAGATCCGTCCCCTCACCAGATTAACTTCATGGCTCCGTAAGGGCCTCAGCCAGGGACCGAATAAGGAAGTGAGCGACATGCATAAGAGCATCGACTCTATGATCGACAACAACATTGCGCAGACCAACATGGTCCAGGTCATGCTCCGGTGGCGCATCCTCCACTGCTAGCGCTGGGATACTCCCCTATGGGCTCGTCAGCTCGATGACGCGCCCACAATTCTGCACCTCTTCCGCACTATGTGAGAGAAGCTGTGGAAGGTGCTATTCAAGTCACAAGAGGATTGGCCATCCGAAGAGGAAGATCGGGGTGTGCACGCCGCCAAGCCCGCTTCCAAGGTACGATATAATTTTGCTTGATCGGCTTTGTCCTTCATAGAGAAAGATCTGTAACATCTTTTCTGATCACTTCTCAGAAATGGCTGAGCAAAGCCACGGGCATCGACTGCACGACGCCTCAGCCCAAAGACCCCAGGTCCGGGCTGTTAGTGGAGATGCTCGTGGAGGCGCCTTATGAGGCGCTTGCGAAGAAAGAGAAGAAAAAGAAACCAGGCCAAGAGGGCCTGCGCATCAAGGACCAGCTAGAGGCTACGTTCGAAGAAACCCATGCCTCCTCTAATCAAGAGGAGCATGAGGATGAGAATGAAGACAAGGGGAGGGCGATTCCCCCCTCGCAAGAAAGAGAGCAGCGTCATCGGATGCCCTGGAGGTGGTACCCTCTCCTGCCCTGAAGAGGGCGTGTCAGTCACAGGTAATCCTATCCGACGATAGTTCAGACTCGGATACTGAGTCCGATGACCTCGAGAGGGATCCATGGAGGAGCTTAAGGGTCAAGCCCCCTACTCAAAGGTGAGAATCCGAGGACTGTTTTATTTGTCATGGATGAGTTTATAGTTTAATAACGCCCGTGCATTTATTAACTTTGTAGCCCCCCACGCATGCTCCCCACCGACCAAGTTTCGGACTGGGAGACCCCACCCACCAAACTAGCGGAGAGTGGGAGTGCATCGCATCCCACCCCTCCGGGCATCGTGAAGGACTCCGCGGAGGTGTTGTCCCAGCATACTCCCATGAAGCTGGGCACTAGCAGCGGGGGAGATGACATTGGCTGAGGCTAATGCCTTGGTTGCCGAAGACTGGGGGAGGTTCCCCGCCTGGATACTGAGGATACCGGATGAGCGACCACTCAGTCCCCTCTAAGGGCATCTCTAGAGCGCACCACACCCCCAGAGGCAACGGTTCAAACCCCCAGTTGGTTATCGGGTTATCCGATCACCACCGGCGCCACCAACCAATGGGTGACCGGTCATGGAGGAGGCTTTGTCAAGCGCCTCCATCACCGAGGAGCACCGCACCCTTATGGGTGCGGTATTGCAGAGCATTCAGTCCGTGGACAACGGACTGAAGGAGGCCTTCAAGGGTCTCCTAACGGGTTTTCAAGTAAGCCACACGACACTCTTGTCTGCAAAAATGTTTATTTATTTTTCTGATTATATACATGGCAGCCCCCGAGCCCTAGGTAAGTTTGCCTAGGGGTCAATCATGGAACCGTTTCCGAACTACATACAAAAATGTGTGTTCGGAACGTTCGAATAAGCCCTAAGAGGACCGAACATGTGATCGGACTAACGACAGTTCGGATGTATTGAACCCATGTAACCTGACAAGGATTTGTGTATTCCAGACTTCGTCATCGGCGGCGGCTTTGAATGGCGCCGAGCTAGACTAGCCGAATCGGAAGCTCAAAAGCTCCGAAGATGAGCTTGATGCCCTCAACAAAAGATTCGACGAGGCGCAAGGTAAGTCTGAATCAACATCCAGACACCTTTGTCGGAATACTATCAATGTAGTTTTTCATAGTATTAATGATCAAACAGCCACCGCGAAGGAGGTGGAAAAGCTCAAGGATGAGCTGCAGCAGGCCAAGGATGAGGCGACGATTGAGAGGGCGGCGGCCGGACGAGCGGCCACCGTGCTTTCGGCTTTGAGAGCCACCAACGACAAACACGAGGCGCCGGTGCAAGAGATCCAGCAGGAGCTCAAGGACGCCAGCCATAAGCGTGAGGTCCTTGAGAAAAAAAGGCAAGGAACACGTGGCCAAACTATCCACCCTAAAAGCCAACCTCCAAAAGGAGCGGGTAGATAGGCGGTTCTTTGAGGAGCAGGTCCGCCAAGTGAAGGACATAACGGATGGTAAGCCGTACTTATTGCAGTTTGTCTTCGGGGATAGCAAGTTCAAGCCGCTTACCTGGGTGTGGCGTTCCCCAGGCGCCTGCTCCGCCCTTCAGAAGAGCGTGGCAAACGCGAAGCGGCTCTATGCTTCGCGGGAAGAAGGAGATGAAGTGCGCCTATTCTGGGCACAATTTGAAGCCCCCGAGCTCTCCTCTTCTCGTCGAGCAGCTGAAGCAGCTGATGGAGCTACACCGGATGGCAGAGGCAGCCATGAAGGACCTCTTCATCTGATTATGGCCCAACGAGCCATTTCCCGGTAGCTACTTCGTCTTGGTGCAGAGGATGATCGACGTTGAGCCCCACCTCAACGCTATAAAGCGCTCCTCCTACATCGAGGGAGCTCGGATGGCCCTTGCAAAGGCCAAGGTGCATTTGTCGGGGCTGGATCCAATGAAGATAGCCACCGCCCTGCCACCTCCTAGGAAAAAACATATGCGCCCGAGCTGTACTTCGCCGGAGTGATGGAAGGTGCTCGGGTGATTGCGTCACAATGTTCAAGCGCTAACATGCATGAATAAGTTGTAAACATGTCCGAAGACATTTTTAAAGCTTTAATGTTATGATGCCTTCAATGTTTTACATTCCTTTATAACTCATGTGTAGCCGTTTGGAACTAAAAGATGAGAGTCATCGGCTTCAGCCCCCATGTAGATACTACATGGGGTGTCTCTGCCAATGCACTATGTCCCTTAGCCGAGTGATCGGAACCCAAAGGCGATAGAGTGTGGCAGACTAGGCAATTAGACTATAGTGCTTTATTTCTTTCACTTAGCCGTAGGGGCATGAAAAGGACTGCGGGGGGCTGATGACTAGCCCCTGGAGTGTTGTGATGTTCAGATGAACCGCGGCTAAGGCCAGCATCACATGGTTTGCATGGAGAGCAAACCCTCGCATAACGCGGAATATCCTCAGACGAGGATTTAAGTATAACACTTTAAGCTCGGATTCATAGACCGGCTCTAGCATACCATGACAGTCAGTTTTCAGCTTTCTTCCCTGAGGTGCTTGACCAGACTATCCGGAAACACAATCGCAGGGGTTCTCCCTTTGCCCTTTTAGCCGAATGAGCGGAATGTAAAGGGGCAAGCAGAGGAGATGGGAAACCCAACTATTGCCCCAAGACATAGTTCGGAATGAATGCATATAAAGTGAATTCCAAGACGACGAACACATAATAAGATGTACGTAAGGCGATTTGTTTGTAAGTTCGAGCCACCGGTGTATTACCCGGTTGCGTCGTAACATACCGAACTGTTTCATGAGAAGAGGGAGAAAAGGAAAATATGTGCCAAAAAGGACAACAAGACAAACATGTATAATGATGCTATATTTTTCCTCAACAACTCTTATTAATCGGAGTACCGAAGCAATTGACCATTGTTTGGCGAACGGATCTTGCAAACAAGGTCTTAAGTCGTCGAATATTGGATGAGCCTTACGCCATTGGTAGGCCTTTCAACTATACATGCGTTGTGTCCAAATACATGTTAATGGTAGTGGTTTGGTCAAGCCAGACACCCACCTTTGTTTCCCCACCGCTACCCATGGAATTTTAAGTGCAAACTTGTGCCTCCTTGGCACATACTTCGCTGGTCCTAGGGTTGTGTGATGGGGGGCGAGTCCCTATTTAAGGGGATAGGAAGTCTTCGAGAGTTCGGACTGAAGCCGAGCTTGCTTCCCAATCTTGCGTGCATTTATGACAAATGCCGGAGCGTGCCGATCATTTTTGTAGTTAAATTCGGCTGTCAGGGCCAGCGCATGTTCCTCGGTTCGTAGAGAGCGCTCTGTGTTGCCTTTAACATTGATGACCCCCTTAGGGTTGGGCATCTTGATCCTGAGGTATGCATAATGCGGGATGGCATTGAAGCGAGCGAACGCTATCTGACCGAGTAGGGCATGATAGCCACTACGGAAGGGCACATTGTCAAAGATCAAGTCTTCGTTGTGAAAGTTATCGGGCGAGCCGAACACAACTTCTAGGGTTACGGAGCTTGTGCATCGGGCCTCGACACCTGGGACCACTCCTTTAAAGGTAGTGTTACTGGGTTTGATCCTTGACGGATCTATGCCCATCTTTTTCACCGTGTTTGAGTAAATCAGGTTAAGGCTACTTCCTTCGTCCATTAGGACCTTTGTGATGTGATACACATCTATGATGGGATCTAGGACGAGTGTGTCCGAACCCCCATGACGGATACTAGTCGGGTGATCACGTCGATCAAAGGTGATCAGATATGCCGACCAGGGGTTATACTTCGGAGCTACAGGCTCTAGAGCGTAGATGTCACGAAGGGCACACTTCCTCTCCTTCTTGGGTATATCGGTGGCGTATATCATGTTTACTGTTTTGACCTCTGGAGGGAATTTCTTTTGTCCGCCACCAATCGGACCTCGAGGCTCATCCTCGTCCTCGCTGCAAGGGCTCTTGCCTTGATCCTCAGGCGGGAACTTGCCGACCTGTTTAAACACCCAACAGTTACGTGTGTGTGGTTGGCAGGCTTCTCTTGGGTACTGTGGATTTTGCAAGGCCTTTCCATGATCTTCTCCAGCAGGGTTGGTCCGTTGCGATTACCTTTAGGAGGCTTCTTCCACTGCCCAGGTTGGGGATTGCGGAAGCTAGTGTTAACAGCCGTATCATCGGCATCACTGTTATTATGCTGGCACTTGTTCTTGTTGCGCTTGGGTTTCCTGTTGCCGTCCCGAACTTCGGAGGTTCCGGGGTCTTCAGAGTTGTGGCTGCGTCATGCTAGCCAATTATCTCCGCCCGCGCAAAAGCGGGTCATGAGGGAAGTAAGGGCGGACATAGTCCGAGGTTTATCCTGGCCGAGCTGGCGAGCTAGCCATTCATCCCGAATATTATGCCCGAAGTAGGCTATTGCCTCAGCATCCGGGTAGTTGACAATCTGGTTCTTCTTGGTCAAGAACCAATTCCAGAATTGTCGCACACACTCTCCGGGCTTCTGTACGATGTTGCTTAAGTCGGAGGAATCTGGCGGCCGAACATAGGTGCCCTAAAAGTTAGATCAGGATGCATCCTCTAATTCTTCCTAGCATCCAATGGAGTTTTTGAGGAGGCTGTTTAACCAGTGGTGAGCTGGCCCCTTGAGTTTTAGGGGGAGATATTTGATGGCATGGAGATCATCTCCTCGTGCCATCTGGATGTGGAGGAGGAAGACCTCAATCCATACGATTGGATCAGTTGTCCCATTGTACTGTTTGATGTTCATGGGTTTAAACCCCTCTGGGAACTGATGCTGCATCACCTCATCTGTGAAGCACAGAGGGTGAGCGACTGATACGTCTCCAACATATCTATAATTTATGAAGTATTCATGCCATGTTTACAATAATTCTATATGATTTTGGTATGATTTTATTAGAACTAACCCGGACTGACGATGTTTTCAGCAGAACTACCATGGTGTCGTTTTTTGTGCAGTAATAAAAGTTCTCGGAATGGGATGAAAATTTAGTATGATTTTTTGTGGACCGAAAGAAACCCTTGAATCATTGGAGCTGGGCCAAAAGAGCGACGAGGAAACGACAAGCCTGCCAGGCGCGGCTAGGGGGGTGCCCGTGCCTAGCAGGCTTGTGACTCCCTCGTGGCCCCCTTGACGTGAGATCGATGCCAAAAATTCCTATAAATCCATAAACCTCCAAAAAGAAACCTAGATCGGGAGTTCCGTCGCCGCACACCTCCAGAGCTACGAAAAACCAATCTTGGCCCTCTCCGGCATCCCGCTGGAGGGGGTCACCATCACCGGAGGCCATCTTCATCGTCTCGAAGGGACCATCAACACCATGGAGGCCAAGGACCAGAGGGAGAACCTCTCCCCACAGAGGGGGAGGCCATGGAGGAGGAAGCATAAGGGGGAGAACCTCTCCCCCTCTCTTCCGGTGGTATCGGAGTGCCATCAGGGGAACCATTGCCGCGGTGATCGTCTTCATCAACATCACCTTCTTCATCACCATCCTCATCTCCTTTTAGAGGTCCACTCTCCCGCACCCCGCTATAATCACCTACTTGAACATGGCGCTTTATGTTACATATTATGATCCAATGATGTGTTGCCATCCTATGATGCTTTGAGTAGATTACTTTTGTCCTTTGGGTTGATTTATGATCTAGATTGGTTTGAGTTGTATGTTTATTTTGGTGCTGTCCTATGGTGCCTTCCATGCCGCGCACACGGGAAGGATTCCCGCTATAGGGTGTTGCAATACGTTCACGATTCACTTATAGTGAGTTGCTTGAGTGACAGAAGCATAAACACGAGTAAGGGGGTTGTTGCGTATGGGATAAAGGGGACTTGATGCTTTAATGCTATGGTTGGGTTTTACCTTAATGATCTTTAGTAGTTGCAGATGCTTGCTAGAGTTCCAATCATAATTGCATATAATCCAAGTGGAGAAATTATGTTAACTTATGCCTCTCCCTCATATAAAATTGCAATGATGACTTCCGATCTTGTTAACAATTGCCTAGGATAATTCCGCATACCGACCCATCATTATTCCACACTCGCTATTTGTAATATATTGTAATATTATGTTAACAACACCTATTTTTATATTTTAGTTCTCTGATTTCATGCAAAGCTATCCTCTTCATACCCACAACGTAGTTTTATTTCTCGTTTCTAGATGGAAGCAAACGTCCGGTGTACGTAGAGTCGTATCGGTGGTAGATGGGACTTGAGAGAATATTGATATTACCTTTGTATCCTTGTGGGTTATACACTCGATACTTATCACTTCCACCTTTGGAAATTGCTACGATGATTCCTTGCACTTGGGGGTTATCAAGGTCTTTTCTGGCACTGTTGCCGGGGAGCAATAGTGTGGGGTTGATATTCTCGTGTGGTCTTGTTTGCTTTCTTCACTATATAGATTTTGTTTTCAATTTTTTGATTTATTTAGTTTTGTATGAAACAAATAAAAAATGAAAAATACAAAAAAGTTACTTGCCTCTTATGCCTAAGAAGTTTTTCAAAAAGAGAAGTGATTGGAAGGTTGTGCATTGGAGAAGTGAGAGTCGACCTTGAACACTTGTGTTCATGCTCATGGAAACAATGTAGAATTTTTCATGGAAGCTTCTGAAAAATAATTATCCCCTTGTATATATCAACTGTATTATAAAAATAATGTGCCAATATTTGATTTTAGGATGATTAGATTGCTTGTTCGGTGTGCGTAGTGCAAAAACAGAAACTTTGGCTGTAGTGCGTGAATTTACATTGTTTTACTGGAACGTCAAAAATTTCTAAAATTTTTACACAGTACTTTTGTGAAAGTTTTTCAAATCTTCCTAAATTTTCAATTTTTTTTGAGTTACATAAGTGCACGAAGTTTCCAGATTACTATAGATTGTCCTGTTTTTGACAGATTCTGTTTTCTATGCATTGTTCTCTTATTTTGATGAATCTATGGCTTGTATCGGGGGGGGGGGGGGGTATGAACCATGGTGAAGTTGGACTGCAGTATATATAATGCTAACATGAATTTGGAATGAGTTCACAACAGTCCTTAAAGTAGTGATTTTCTTTATTATACTAACGGATCTCACGAGGGTTTTGTTAAGTTTTGTGTGAATGAAGTGTTCGAAGATCGAGGAGGCATCGATATAAGTAGAATACAGACAGACAAGAGTTCAAGATTAGGGATGCCCAAGGCACCCAAGTAAATATTTCAAAGAGACTTAAGCATCCAGGCTTGGGGATGACCCAGAAGGCATCCCATCTTTATTCTTCAACAATTATTGGTATACCTCGGTTTTTGTTTTGTTCACATATATGTGTCTTTAGTATTTGTGTTTTCCTTTATGCTCCCTTCTAGTATGAGTTAGTACTTCATTGATTTGTAGAAATATTCATGCACTTCAGTTAAATCTTTTGAGTATGGGTTTATAAAAGCTCTTTGTGCTTCACTTAAATCTTTTGAGTATGGCTTTGTAGAATGCTTCATGCGTTTCACTTAAATCTTTTGAGTATGGCTTTATAGAATGCTTCGTGTGCTTCACTTATATATTTTGAGCTTGGATATTGGTTAATATATATTAATTTTATAATGATCTATGAAATTCATTTATATCTTTTAGAGTATGAATAAATGATCATCGGAATTTGGCTTGGAAGAGTATCATTGAAATATCATGCCTAGCTAAAAAGGCATTAAAGAAAAGCGCTTGTTGGGAGACAAACCAACACTTTTACTTTCATTTTTTATGTGTTCACATGATTAAGATATTGTATTAATCATGTTTTGTGCCTTTAGTTCAATATAGTGCCAAGTAAAGCCTTTGGGATAGTGTGGATACTTGCTTGTTTGATTCTGTGCAAAAACAGGAAGTTTTGCGTCCAGTATATGAATTATCTGATTTTACTGGAGAGTCAAAAAATTCTAAATTTTTTACACAGCATTTATATGGCAATGCTTTGATATATTAGAATTTTTCAAAAACATTAGAGTTAGGGAAGTTTGGTCATCATTCAGATCTTTCAGACTGTTCTGTTTCTGACAGATTCTGTTTTGCGTGCATAGTTTGCTTATTTCAAGTGTTCCTATAGCTTATATTGAGTAATATATATTATGGGAATGATACAATACACTAGGTATCATGTGGTAACAATTATGAATCTTTTCTTGACAGTACCTATGTGAATTATTTATCTTTATTACACTAACCCTTCTCACGAAGTTCCGTTAAGTTTTGTGTGATTGAAGTTTTCAAGTTTTGGGCGAGATATCGATATGAAGGGAATAATGAGTGACAAGAAACCAAGTATTAAAGGAATAATCAAGTGTATAAGCTTGGGGATGCCTCGGAAGGCATCCCCTCTTTCGTCCTCAACACTATCGGTATATCTTACTTGGAGCTATATTTTTATTCATCACATAATATGAGTTTTTCTTGGAGTGTCATTTTATTTTGTTGTTCTCTGTTAGGAGTTATTTATAATCTTTTTGTTCAATAAAATTTTGCAAGAATTGCCTTTAGGATGCTTGAATTGCATGTTTGATGTGTGTTGTGTAAAAACAGAAACTTCTGTTGTAGTGTTTGAATTTTCATATTTTACTGAAACACGGAAAGTTTATGAAAGTTTTACACAGTGTTTTCATATAAATTACTGTCCTAAAGTTTCAGAATTTTTTGAGTTACATAGGTACACTGTTATAATAAATTGCTACAGACTGTTCTGTTTGGACAGATTGCGGTCATAGTTTTGTTATATACTTACCCTGTAGTTTCCATAGCCTATATTGGTAGATAAATTGTGGAAATGATAGTATACAAGACCTAATATTTGAAAATTGTTGTGCAACTTGTCTTGGCAATACATGAAGTGTTGATTTGTTCTTATGTGTACTAACGTATCTCACGAGTTCTTTTTGAGTTTTATGTGGATGAAGTTTTTGAGAATAGGTGAAACCGAGATATGAGAGGATTGAACAAGGTATAAAAGCTCAAGCTTGGGGATGACCAAGGCAACCCAAGCAAATATTTTAAGAACTCTCAAGTATCTAATGTTGGGGATGCTACGCATCCCACCTCTCTTCATCAACAATTATCGGTTAGCCTATGTTGAACCTAAATTTTTATTCGTTCACATGATGCATCCTATTCTTGGAGTGCCATTATATTTTGTTTGGTGTTTCAATAAAATCATTGGATATTAAATTTTGAATAAGAGAGAGTCCTCACATGGCTATTTAACTAATTAACTATACATTGATCTTCACTTATAGCTTTTTGGAGTAGTGTGTCATTCACCCTCGTGCTTCACTTATATCCTATGAGTAAATGGTTGAATGAATTGAATATCATAAATCTGAAATTAAAAATGCTTCATATACTTATCCCATGGGGAGTAATGACTTCACACATAATAAGTATAGGTGGTGAAATTTATTGAAAGTTAGCAAACACCGCTTTGGTTACTTGAACAATTCATGAAAGAATATTGAAGGAAGAGAGATTTCACATATAAATATACTATCTTGGACATCTTCTATGATTGTGAATACCCATTAGTTATTTTCAAACTTGAGCAAATTAGTTGAAGTTAGATAAGGAAGACAACTTAATGAGTTATGCTTGGGTATATTTGTATAGAAGTTATATTGTTTTGGATCCTCCAACATGTGGTGCTTGCTTCCACCTCATACTAGCCAAAACTTCCGTACCAAGTAGAAATACTACTTGTGCATCCAAACACCCTTAAACCAGTTTTGCCATGAGAGTCCACTATACCTACCTATGGATTGAATAAGATCCTTTAAGTAAGTTGTCATCGGTGCAAAAAGCAATGAAAATTGCTCCTAAATATGTAAGATCTTTGATTGTAAGGGAAAATGAGCGTTGTATGAATTGTGATGGTAAAGAAATAAAAGCAACGGACTGCATAATAAAGGTTGTTATCACAAAGGGTAATACAATGTTACGTTCCTTTGCATTAAGAGTTTGCACATCCAAAAACAAAAAGCGCATGACAACCTATACTTCCCTCTGCGAAGGGCCTATCTTTTACTTTCCAGTACTTACCTTTATACAAGAGTCATGGGGATCTTCACCACTTCCTATATTTCGCCTTTTTCTCTTGGCAAGCATCATGTGGTGGGGAAAGATCCAAGCATATATGGCAATCCAAATATATTTGATCATGAATTATTATTGTTGTCAATTATCTATATGATAAATAAGTTGGGAGGCAAAACTCTAAGCCCTTATCTTTCTGTGTGTTTGATGGATGCCATTTGCTCTAAAAATATGCTTTGAGAGTTACCAATCATGGAAGACTATATGATAGTTGAGTATGTGTAATTTGCTAAATCAAAGCTCTTACATAGACCCTTCCTTAAAATAGGATGAATTGCAATTGTTTGGTGACTGAAGGCATAGTTGTTAGTTTTCAAGAAACTTTATGGTCTATGCTTTAGCATGTGAATAGCTTGTTACTTCACCATGAGAGGTTTTATAAGATGAGATACTATTTATCATATATAATGATGCTAGAAAAAGTGATTGGAATTATCATTGATCAAACTTGTGCATTTGCTATCATTCACACTTCATAAATTATTTCCTTTATCATTTACGTACTCGAGGACGAGCAGGAATTAAGCTTGGGGATGCTGATACGTCTCCAATGTATCTATAGTTTGTGAAGTATTCATGACATGTTTACAATAATTCTATATGATTTTGGCATGATTTTATGAGAACTAACCCGGACTGACGTTGTTTTTAGCAGAACTACAATGGTGTCGTTTTTGTGCAGAAATAAAAGTTCTCGGAATGGGATGAAAACTTAGTATGATTTTACATGGACCAAAATAGACCCCGAAGCATTGGATCTGGGCCAGAAGAGCCACGAGGAGGCGACAAGCCTTCCAGGCGCGACCAGGGGGGTGCCCATGCCTAGCAGGCTTGTGACTCCCTCGTGGCCCCCCTTGACGTGAGATCGACGCCAAAAATTCCTATAAATCTTGAAACCACCAAAAAGAAACCTTGATCGGGAGTTCCACCGCTGCACACCTCCAGAGCCACGAAAAACCAATCTTGGCCCTCTCCGGCATCTTGCCAGAGGGGGTCACCATCATGGGAGGACATCTTCATCGACCCGGAGGGACCATCAACACCATGGAGGCTAAGGACCAGAGGGAGAATCTCTCCCCATGGACGGGGGGCATGGAGGAGGAAGCACAAGGGGGAGAGCCTCTCCCCCTCTCTTTCGGTAGTGCCGGAGTGCCATCGGGGGAACCATCACCGCAGTGATCGTCTTCATCAACATCACCTTCTTCATCACCATCCTCATCTCCTTTTAGCGGTCCACTCTCCTGCACCCCGCTATAATCGCCTACATGAACATGGTGCTTTATGCTACATATTATGATCCAATGTTGTGTTTCCATCCTATGCTGCTTTGAGTAGATTACTTTTGTCCTTTGGGTTGATTGATGATCCAGATTGGTTTGAGTTGTATGTTTATTTTGGTGCTGTCCTATGGTGCCTTCCGTGCCGCGCACACGTGAAGGATTCCTGCTGTAGGGTGCTGCAATATGTTCATAATTCGCTTATAGTGGGTTGCTTGAGTCACAGAAGCATAAACCCGAGTAAGGGGTTGTTGCGTATGGGATAAAAGGGACTTGATGTGTCGGGACCCTGATCCTAAGCCATAAGAATCCAGAATGTAATACATCACATCACTTTGCAGCCTCATGCACGGTTAACTCCATGATTGTGACCTTACCTGGGCCGGGACCGCTTGCGTCTTTTGGCTCACGTATGTAAATATGTCGCTAGCATTCAAACGTCAAAGAACCCATGTCGACATGACTAGTCGTAGAACCCAAGTGGCACATCCGTACAGGAACATGCATACGTAAACTAGCAATGCAGGTGTCGGTCTCTAGCGTGTGTAGACGAGTCATAGCAAGCTACAAAGACTCCATTACGCCGTGGGACATAAATGTCATCACTTCACGTAGACGAGTCGTAGCAGGCTACAGGGACTCCATTACACTGTGACACATTTCCCCGAAGGGACAAACACATCAGCAAACAAGGATACATGCCAGTCAATCAATGTGTTCGGAGCAGTAGCAAGCTACCAAGGCTCGGTGGAAGCGCAAAGAGGCAGTTCCCTGTAAAGAGTACTACTAAAGGCACACAACTAGGTGTCGAATCTCGTACATATCATTGCACATCACACGTACGCACGACATGCCCGATATGCATAGATACAACTATGGCATCACAACGTAACCATACAATAACACAACATTTATTTAGGAGGCTCATAAGAGCCAACATAGTGTGATATTACAAACAGGGGTCACGTGACCCAACACGCAAGTCAGACAAGCAACAAGCGGAAGCTTAACATGTCTGGGTACAGACATCTAGAAAAGAAGAAGGCTGAGGAAGCTTGTCTATCTACAAGGCCCTCCATAGGACCAAGACCTCTGGCTGGGATTCCCATGCTAATGGCCAACAACAATCTTATCATAGAAACCACTAGCGAGACTGGAGTCTCCTCTGCAAAAACATAATTAAGCAACAGTAAGTACTGAGTACTCAGCAAGACTTACATCAGAACTAACTACATATGCATCGGTATCAATAAGGGAGTTGTGGGGTTCAATGCAGCAAGCCATCTTTGACTCGGTGGCTATCCAGGACTACGACTTTCATAACCTTGAATAGTTTTGTGAAGCATACACGAGTCCACTAACACCACAACAATACACCACCATGGATCCGCTCCTGTCTTCCTATGAGAGTGCCATCCACGGTACTCACACTTGGCTTGAAGCTTTTATGAGTAACCGTTTAAATTGTCTATGAACCATATAAGTCTCCAAGTAGTCCATATCTGCAGACGCGGCTATTCGGATAGATTGATTACCCTGCAGGGGTGTACTTCATCACACATGCTCCCGCTACTTACTGCCATGTGCTCGTAAAAAGGCACCTCGGCAACCTTCAAGCGGAAGCCCAACGAGGGAGTTGGCCACGGCCTGACTAACCACACAAGACTCTAGTCCAGGTTTATCGCCTATTTGAGACTGAACCCACATGGAAGTCCGGCCAAAGTTTTCTCAATGGACCCAAACGATGTGTACATGGTTCCCAAGCCCACCTTGACGGATGGTACTATGCTTGGTACACCGGGCCATGATCCCTAGTCTGTCCCAAGCGCACCTATACGGGGTGCCACTCGGTAGACTACTAGCATGTGCGACAAACACCAGAAACTAGTTGCAACTCATGGACAGAGATCAAGTCGATTAATAAGTCAAGAGAGTCAATTAAGGATCCCAATGTGTGGTAGTAGCTAGTCTTGGATAACATACATATGACTCAGTTTTTAAGGACGGTCCCAATGAGACAACCCGCCATGTACTCCTACATGGCCTCTCATCGCTACCTTTACCAAATCGGGTTCACAACTTAACTCTAATCATCAGAACAAGTTTAGTTCACTCTGGTTCAGCACCCAGATGAATCGGACCTGACACAACTCTAAGCATAGCAATCATAGCAGGTTAAAGGCACAACATGGCTCAAGCATCTACCAAGTATGCTAGGTTGCATGGTTTAGCTATTTACTATGACAATGACAGGCCATGCAGAGGAATGGGTTAAACTACCAGAACATGTAAAAGTTGAAACATTTTGTCCTAATGCAATAAGTGAGAGCAAGAGCGAGAGAGTGGAATTGTATCGGATATGTTCAAGAGGGGTTGCTTGCCTGATAAGACAATCACACATTACTTTTCCTTAGATGGATACTCGACAGTATCCTTCGGGACAATGCCTAACACGAAGAACAACCATCAAAGGGGGAACAAATCAATACACCCCAAATGCAACAATATGATGCATAAATATGACATGGCAATATGATGTGTTTAAGCTAATGCAGCTAGCAACAGATTTAAATGAAGTAGGTTTGAACTCAAGGTTCAAAATCAACTTCATATATGGATTTCCATAATGCATTTGAACTAAAATGTCCAGGTTCACCTATTTAGGTTGCTCTAACATGCATGAAATGGTACAAATGGATTCATTGGATTTTCTGATCAATTTTCATATATAAATTATTTTCATCTGACTTACAGATTAATTTATATGAACTTTCTAAGTTTTTAGCAATTTATGGAATTATTAAAAATCCAGAAACACATTTTTGCGTCAGCCATGCGTCAGCATAACGTGAGCCTAGTCAACCGACTGGTCCTGGTCAAAACTGACCAGTGGGACCCACTGGTCAGTGACCTAGTCGCTAAGCAGGGTCAAATCCCGCGCTGACCGCGGTTTGACCCGCTTGCGGGGCCCACCGCCAGTCTCTATGGAGGTAATTAACCATGGGGCTTAGCGCTAATGGCCTTGCCACGTCGGCCACCGGCGTTTAGCCGTCGACGACCCTGGACCGCGGCGGTGACCGGCCGGAGCGGCGCTGCAGGGGGTCTCCTGGCGAGCTGACGGCACTGGGGCATAGCCCGAGCTCGCCCGCATCGCGTGGGACACGCGGGAAGGCAAGGGGCGGCCAGATCTGACGGCGGCAAGCTCACTCACCGCGGGCGGAGCTCGGGCAAGGGCGACAGCGATGCTATAGGCTGCGGGAGGAGTAGCTGGAGGTGGCTACGGGCTCTTGGAGAGGTGCTGAGCACGAGGACGTGCTCGGGCATGGGCTGCAGCTGTTGTGGCCATGGCTACACCATGGTCGGTGGCGAGCACCTCTCGGCTCTGGCGGGGTAGCGGTGACTACGGCGGCTTGAACGGAAGGGAAAAGGAGGGGATCGATGGAGAGGCTCACGACGCTTCTTCTGGAGCTAGTAGCAAGGTCGGGATGCTCCGGAGCGGCAAATCAACTGCGATGATGGCGGCTTCGGTTTCGGCGGCAATGGCGACAGAGCGAGGGGAGAGGGGAGAGAGCAGCGAATGGATGGGGATGGCTTGGGGGAGGCTCCGTGGCGCTTCAAGGGGCCTTCATAGGCACGCAGGTGAGCAGGAGGTGGCCAAGGCGTTGCTGGCACCGCGCCACGCACGTGCCTGTCCTCTTGGCAGGAGGTGTAAGAAGACCCCCTGCCCCTGGTGGGCTGGGCTGGGCCACTCCCCCCTGGGCCAGGTGAGACAAATTGCCTTTCTCCCTTTTTTTTCTTTTGTTTGTTTTTTGTTTGTTTTCTATTAATTTCAATAGGTTTCTGATTTAGTAGAAAAACCAAATCAATTTTATTAATTCTGAAAATAAATATGTGGTTATATATAAAAAGTCTAAAGCCACATAAAAGTTTTCAAAGTTATTGGGGCTTTTAAAAGTATTTATAGCATTTAAAAGCTCCAATTTGAATAGTTATTGATTTAATTCAATATCCAAAAATGACATTGTAAAATATGCACCACCCCTGGTTTATGTTGCCACATTATTCCAGAGAAGATGAACATTTTTCAAAGCCACTTTGAATCATTGAAAAATATTTTGGTTGAACCTATTTGAATTCAAATTGTGCTAGGGTTTTAATCATCCCCATTTCAAGTTTAAAAAGAATTTAAACATGATGCAATCACAAGCATGGATCCTAGTGCACGCTAAAGCTAGGGATGTACAACTCACCCCCACTTGAAAGAATCGCGTCCCGAGATTCTAGAGTCGACGGGAAAAAGAGCCGAATACTCAAATCAAAGACGATCTTCACGCTCCCAAGTAGCTTCATTCTCAGAATGATGCGACCAATGAACCTTCAGAAACTTGATATTCCGACACCGGGTTACACGCTCAGCTTGATCGAGAATACGAACAGGATTCTCTCGATATGAAAGATCATCTTGAAGATCAAGCATTTCGTGGTCCACTTCACGGATAGTATCCTTGAAGCAGCGCCTGAGTTGAGAAACGTGAAATACATCATGAACTCGGGAAAGATGTGGGGGCAGTTCCAATTGGTAGGCAACCTCTCCTCGTTTAGCAAGAATGCAAAAATGTCCAATGTAACGAGGAGCCAATTTGCGTTTGATACCGAAACGATGGGTACCCTTCAGAGGAGTAACTCGGAGGTAAGCCTTTTCGTCCGCCTCATAAGTTACTTCCTTATGATGGCGATCATACTGGCTCTTTTGACGAGATTGAGCTGTCTTGAGATTCTTGCGAATTACGCAAACTTGCTCTTCTGCTTCCTGGATCATGTCTAGCCCAAAGAATTGTCTTTCCCTGGTCTGTGACCAGTTCAAAGGTGTTCGACATCTTTGTCCATAAAGAACTTCAAAATGAGCTTTGCCCAGACTGAATTGGTAGCTGTTATTATACGCAAACTCGGCAAATGGAAGATACTTCTCCCAATTCATTTTGAATGAGATGACACAAGCTCTGAGCATGTCTTCAAGAGTCTGATTGACTCTTTCAACCTGACCACTTGACTGAGGGTGAAAAGTAGTGCTAAAGGAGAGATGGGTTCCCATAGCATTCTGGAAACTTTCCCAAAATCGAGAGGTGAAAAGACTTCCACTGTCTGAATTGATTTCCAATGGAACACTATGCAGGGACACCATTCGAGAGATATACAAGTCCGCCAACTAACTAGCAGTGATACTCTCTCGGACAGCAAGGAAATGAGCCACTTTGGAAAAGCGATCAATAACCACGAAGATTGCATTATTTCCTTTCTTGGTCTTGGGAAATCCAATGATGTGGTCCATTTTAACTTTATCCCATTTCCATTCAGGAATAGCTAAAGGCTGAAGGGTGCTAGCAGGTCTCTGATGCTCTGCCTTCACGCGACGACAAACATCGCAAATAGCAATGAATTGAGCGATTTCCCTCTTCATTCTAGTCCACCAAAACCTTTGGCATAGGTCTTGATACATCTTAGTGCTACCATTGTGAATGGTGAGAGGAGATTCATGAGCCTCCTTAAGGATCAACGCTCGAAGTTGTTGCTTTTTAGGAACTACCAGCCGATTCCCCAAGTATACTGCACCTCTATCATCAATGGAGAAACTACCAGCAATTCCCTTTTCAACATTATCCCTGATCCGGGTAATACTCGCATCATACTGTTGGCTTGTTATAATCTGATCCTCCAGAGTAGGTTTTGCAACCAAGGTTGAAAGGGATCCGTGAGGAACAATGTGGAGATTAAGCTTGCAAAATTCCTCATGAAGAAGGGGTTGACCTTGTTGCAGCATAAGATTGTTGCAGTAAGATTTATGACTTAACGCATTCACCATGACATTTGCTTTGCCTGGGGTGTAAGTAATTCCTAAGTCGTGATCCGTAATCAGCTCTAACCATCGTCTTTTTCTGAGATTCATATCTGGTTAAGTGAAGATATACTTCAGGCTTTGGTGATCGGTGTAAATCTCGCAACGATTACCAAGAAGGTAATGTTGCCAAACCTTGAGTGCATGGACTACTGCTGCAAGCTCCAAATCATGTGTTGGATAATTATCCTCATGTGGGTCCAACTGTCGAGATGCATAGGCGATCACCTGTCGGTCTTGCATAAGAACATTTCCAAGTCCTTGTCTGGAGGCATCACAATAGATGACAAAGTCCTTGGAGAAGTCAGGTGGCACAAGCACGGGAGCAGAGGTCAAACGTCTCTTCAGTTCTTGGAAACTGTGCTCACATTGTGGGGTCCACTCAAACTTCTTTTCTTTCTTAAGGAGTTCCGCCAGAGGCTTGGCAACTTTGGAGAAGTTCTCAACGAAGCGGCGACAATAGCTCGCTAAACCAAGGAAACTTCTAACTTGCTTAATTTTTTCAGGTGGAGTCCAGTCGAGAATGGCCTGAACTCTTTCAGGATTGACTGCAATGCCCTTTCTAGAGATCACATGACCTAGATAGGTCACTTCAGGTAACCAAAATTCACACTTGGAGAACTTGGCATAAAGACGGTGCTCTCTGAGTTTTTCTATCACAAGTCTGAGGTGCTCAGCATGTCCTTCATTCTTCGAATAAATCAGAATATCATCGAGGTAAACCACGACGAACTTTTCTAAGTACTCCATGAAGATTGAGTTCATCAAACGGGAGAATGTTGCTGGAGCATTGGTTCGTCCAAAGGACATGACTGTGTACTCATACTAACCATAACGAGTGACGAACGCTGTCTTGGGAATGTCTCCATTCTTAATCTTGATTTGATGGTAGCCTAACCTCAAATCCATATTGGAGAACACTAAAGATCCAGCAAGTTGATCATACAAATCATTGATCGTGGGGAGCGGATACTTATTCTTTATTGTGACCAAATTGACGGGTCGGTAATCCACAACTATATGATCCATTCCATCTGAAAGCACATTTGCTCCCTTGGTGGTTTTGGTAATTAATAACAACATATAAGTCATTGAACTAATGTTTTCACCAAGTATATTTCAGGAAATGTTCAATGATAGGATTGGCAAAAGGAGATTGTGGACATACCCCAAGATGCAAGGAAATAGGTTGGCCAAGCTTCAAGCAAGAGGACTCTACATTTTATATTTGTGAGAAATCACTTTGAGTCCATAGGAAAGGCAATACTATTAAAAGGGGGTAAGGTTTTGTTGGTGAACAATACGCTCAAATGTGCACAAGTGATAGTGACCAAAAACATCCACAAACTCTCTCACCAAAGTATGTCTATAACCAAACACTCAAAATCGGTGCAATCAACTTTCCCGTACTGGTGCCACCGATTCCAGAACCTAGACAGACTCTAGACAAACCCTAGCCACTTCGGTGCAACCGATTCCATACCGGTGCCACCAAGTTTAGGTTGCCAAATTTCTGTTACGCAAATTCACATTATTGGTACCACCGAGAATGTTGGATCCGCGTCACTAAGATTGGAAATCTGACCGTTGGTCACCTTATCGGTGCAACCGAGTTTCTTATATTGGTCTCACCGAGATTCAAAAGTTGCCACGTTTTGGTCACTTTGGTACCACCGAGATTAACACATCAGTGTCACCGAGTTGGTCATTTTGTGTGTAACGGTTGGATTTTTGGGGATGCTTATATATACCCCTTCACCACCACCCACTTGAAAGAGAAGCACTCAGAACTATTCCACACTTGCCCCATCTAGTTTTCTGAGAGAACCACCTATCCTTGTGTTGAGATCAGGATATTCCACACCAATCATATGGATCTTGATCTCTAGCCTCCCCAAGTAGCTTTCTACCAATCCCATCTCTTCCACCATGCCAAATCTGTGAGAGAGTGATTGGGTGCTGAGGAGTATATCATCTTGAAGCACAAGAGCAAGGAGTTCATCGTCATTACCGAGCCTATTACCTTTTGGAGGGTGGTGCCTCCTAGATTGGTTAGGTGTCGCTTGGGAGCCTCCTACTTCGTGTTATGGAGTGAACCAATAAGTTTGTAAGGGCAAGGAGATCGCCTACTTCGTGAAGATCTACCCATAGTGAGGCTAGTCCTTCGTGGACAGAAGCCGTTATGGAATAGTCAAGGTTGCTACTTCGTGGACCCTTTTGGGTGGAGCCCTCCATGGACTCTCGCGACCGTTACCCTCCGTGGGTTGAAGACTCCATAAACAAGGATGTACGATAGTGCCACCTATCGGAACCACAGGAAAAATCATCATGTCTACAACTGAGTTTGATCTTCCTACCCTATCCCTTCTATACATGCTTGTTGTTACTTTCCGCTGCTATATACTCTTAGAATTGCATGTGTAGGGTGTACTTGACTTGCCATGAAATGCTAAAAATTGTCAACCCTAAAACTTGGTATAGGCAAAACTTTTATTTGGTCAAGTAGTCTAATCACCCCCCTCTAGACATGCTTTCGGTCCTACAAGTGGTATCAGAGCTTTGGTCTCCATTGCTTAGGTCTCACAACCTAGGAGAGTATGGCGTCTAGTGAGGGAAGTTATCACCGTAGAGGTCCGTACTTTGACGGCACTAATTTTGCTAGTTGGAAGCACACAATGAAAATGCATATTCTTGTTCATAACCCCGCCGTTTGGGCTGTTGTTCGTGTTGGCTTGCAAGGTGAGTTCTTTGCGGATGGATGGGAACCGGATCGTGAAGCGACCACGGACGAGTTGAAGATGTTGCAACTCAATGCTCAAGCATGCGACATTCTCTTCAACTGCATATGCCCCCAAAGAATTCAACAAAATCAGACATCTTGAGAATGCAAAAGAGATTTGGGATACTTTGGTTGATATGCACGAAGGAACCGGGTCCGTGAGAGAATCCAAGTTAGATGTTCTTCAAGGTCAGCTTGACAAGTTCAAGATGAAGGATGGTGAAGGAGTCGCATAGATGTACTCTAGGCTAGCTCTCATCACCAATGATATTGTAGGCTTAGGAAGCGAAGAAATGACCGACAAATTCATCATCAAGAAGATACTTAGAGCTTTGGATGAGAGATACGACACCGTGTGCACATTGATCCAAATGATGCCAAACTGCAAAGATCTCAAGCCTACAGAAGTCATTGGAAGGATTGTTGCTCATGAGATGACACTCAAAGATAAGGAAGAACTTCATCACAAGTCTAGCGGTGCTTACAAAGCCACAAGTGATGCTCCCGCAACTTCAAGCAACAACCTTGTCACCAATGAAGAGATAAGCCTCATGGTCAAGAAATTCAACAAGTTCTACAAGAATAGAGGCAAAGAAAGAAACTAAAGATATGAAGAGAAGCGTTCGTCAAGTCGTGACCGCAATTGCTACAATTGTGGGAAGCCCGGACACTACTCAAATGAGTGCATACCTCCCTACAAAAGAAGAGAAGAGTCACCTCGAAGACGAAGCTCAAGGAATGAATCACCACAAAGAAATAGAAGGAGTAGAGATGATCGTTATGAACGAAGACACTTAAGGAGAAGTAGAGATTCGGAGAAGAAGGACAAGTACACCAAGAGCTACACAAGAATAAAACATCAAGCTCATGTTGGTGAATGGGTTTCTGGCTCCAACTCCGAAAACAACTCTGAGAGAAGCTATCACTCCGACTTCGACTATAGTCAAGATGATGGTTTTCCGGAATTGCTCTAGTGACTACCAACTCCTACGATCTATTTGATTCACCAAACAAAGGGAGTGGAAGTTGCTTCATGGCTAAAGGCCCCAAGGTATCACACCCCGAGTATCTTGATTTTGATAGTAATGAAGATGATTTTCTTTGTGATGATGACTTGCTTTGTGATAAAACAAGTGATGTTGATCAAAATGAACTTGATAATTCTTGATAATTCTCATGCTAGTCAAGATGAGTCATTTGATGATAAGATTAGAATAGAACAACTAACTAAAGAACTGAACACTCTTAAGTTAGCTCATTAATCTACTCTCGAAGATCATAGAGAGCTTGTGAGAACTCATGAGAAGCTACGCTTCGAGAAGCTCAACTTGGAGCAAGAGCATGAGTTTCCCAAAGCTATCAATGACGATCTCCAAAAGAAGACTTCACCTTATCTAGCCAAGAGCTGCTCTTGTCTACTTTCATGCCTCAAGTTAAAACTAAGCAATCTAGTAACAAAGGCAAGAAAGGTTCTTCATCTAGTAGCAACAATAAAAATGCTAAACCCAATGATGTTGCTTCTAGTAGTTCTATTGATTCCACTAATGATGATTCTCTTAGCCAAGTTACACTTGAGCAAGAAAATGCTTTATTGAAATGAATTATAGAAAAGGGTATCTACAAGAGTCTTGTCGGATGTAAGTAATTTGAGGAAATTGCACGCAAGCACAGAGGATACCGAAAGAATCGTGGTGTTGGCTACTTCAATGCTAATGGAGTTGAATGGGAAGAAGGTCAATATTCCAAGCCCAAGTTTGTTCCCCAGAAGGAGAAGTATGAAAATACTCTTCCCAAGGGGACAAACACTCAAGATGACCTTCCACCACAAGACCACAAGCTCAAGGGCAAGAACAAGCTTCAAGAGGACATTGACTCATATGAAGATGAACCCCTAGCTTTGGTGGAGTGGGTTCCCAAGGATACTTCAAGCTCAACTAATACAAAGGCTACTTCAACACCAAGGATCCCCATCAACTTGATGTGGGTCCCCAAGAACAAGAACTAGTAAGTTCTTGAGGGGTGACTCCGCCAATGAAATTCACTCACATTCATTATTGGCAAGGACTTTTCACACTCAACATAAACTCAATGCAATAGTTCAAGGAGTCACACATTCCCTCAAAGCTAAGCAAGGGACAAGGTAATCAACTAATCAATGGACATCATAACATATGCTTTGCACTCCACGTCCATAGATATCCTTGTATTTGTCTCTTGTGTATTGGGACTAACCCATGTATGTGAGAGGAGTAAGGAAACAACAAGGATGCTCCCAACTTTTGGTGATCTTAATCAACATTGAGCATCCACCAGTACCTCACCAACATGAAGTCCTCATCAACAAAACCCAAGGAAAGTTTATCCCTCTTATGGGGGGATGTCACATTAAGGGGGAGCTTTACTCTAAGACTTGAGTCAAAGCATCTCTTAGTATGTGACAACATTAAATGCTCTATGTAAAAGTGGTAACCCCACTTGTGCTTAAACGATGAGTATGACCTATGATCAAGTACTCTTACTTGGATCCTAAGTAAAATACTCATATATAGATGACTTAGTCATCGCCCAAGTGCTTCTTAGATGCTAGTGTGTTTGTGCATGTTTGTCATGATTTCTTTTGACATCTTATTGTGTGAGCATGTTGGTCTGCATTTATTTTCTCATTCGAGGACATCCAATTGTTTCTATTTGGTTGTTGATTTTCTCTTTTGTCAATTGGATGGACAAGAATGCCTAGGACCACTCTTTAGCTATCTATGCTTTCTCACCTCATATTCCATTCATGCTGCATCACAAAATTTGAACAAGTGCTTTTCGATCCCTCTATGTGTGGAGCACTCGGAGTTCCGTATCGACAAGGACTGACCATTAAAACCTCCCAAGTGCATCTAGGTGGAACCAACCCCAAAATCTCGGCCTCACCAAATTCCTAGGGTTGATCTGGTTTTCAATCTTGGTACTGCCGATTTCAGATTCTTGGTTACACCAAGTTTCCCTATCAGCTGACAATTGTGGAACTCGGTGATACCGAAAACATAAAATTGGTATCACCGACAGTGGAGGGTATATATGCTGTGGACCCCGACACTTTGAAATTTTATCTTCAAAAGTCGCGCCTTAGAACCCTAAGCCGCCGCCTCGAGATCCCTGGTCATCACCCTTGTCTTCATGTGCTCCTCCGCCACTGGGAATCACCACCGTCGACGAAATCTGCTCCATCATCGCTGCCGTAGTAGATCCGCACCAAGTTAGGGTACGGATTCGACTTCCCGTGCGCTCCCTTCTGATTCTTGTGCATTGGACTTGATTTTATCTATAAGCCACTCATTGCACGTATTCCTATCCATCAAGAAATCCCCATAGGCTAGTGAACCATTGTTTTTAGGGTTTTGCCTTCTGCCCGACGCAACTCGGTAGAACCGAATCAAGAAAATCGGTACCACCGATTTTCGTTTCTGTGTTGCTAAGAACTGTCTTGGTGAAACCGAGCACTCCTTTTGATATCACCGAAAAGGTTGCCAAGTTTCTGTTAAGAGGGACAGTCAGTCTCGGTGTCACCGAAAATTTTGCTTCAGTCTTTCCAATTTGTTTCTGATAGAATGCAAAACTTTGAAAATCTTTTGTTCAAATTTTCAAAAACCACCTGATAATTTTGTGATGACTCATCTACTTCTGGTCATCTATATTCCATTCATAGGGTCAGTATGTCAGATGCAGAGGACAGTCAGAACATGCCAGAGCAGGGTGCAGACATGAGTTCAGGCACAACCCAGAGCCCTGTTCTTTTTCAGATCCACGCACCCCCAGCTCCCATGGGTTGCCCAAGGCTGCTACAAGGACCAGAAAGAAGCTGAATTTAGATGAAGAGGATTTAGACTTTATCCCTGAAGAGATTCTTGCTAAGAAGCAAGAGAAAGCTGCTAAGAAGTCTACTACTGAAGCCACTTCTTCCAGGAGAGTTGTAAGCAAGATCTATGCACCTGCTTCAACCTTCAAAGCTCATGAGACTGCTAGAGCAACTATCTCAGTTGAGGTCCCCAAGAAAGCCATGCCTAAGAAGGCAGGAGAGAAGAAAGCAAGAAAGAGAGTTATTCATGTTATTGGCAGAAAAACCTCCATGTATGAGGATCCTGAAGAAGCTGCTAATGCTGAAGAGGAGGAAGAGCATGTTGATAAGGAACCTCCCAAGAAAAAGCAAAATAAGCTTATGGCTGATGCTATGCCAAAGTCTAGCACATCCAAGAAGGCTACTGCTGAGAAGCCTAAGAGGACAACTAGGCAGATTCCAGCTTCTGAGAAGAACAAAGGGACTACTTCCAGAGTTGATGATGATGATTTGACTACTTTGATGAAGCTCAGACCACATCTTCTAGTACACAATGCCAGCTGAAGATATGAAGAAGAGGAAGGATTCAGGATTGAGAGCTTGGAGAACTATAGATCCTTATGCCCAGAGGAAGAAACAGCTATGGACTACATATTCTATACCAAGGAGCAAGAGACTATGCTTTTTGACAAGAGTCCAGCTGTGAGTGATATGCGATATGTTGATTGGAAATTCATTAAGGAGAATGAGGACTACTTTCCAAGTGTCCAAGACAATTTCCAATGCATAGGTTTGGATTAGTTTGTTGGCAGAGAATTCACTGCCTGGAATGATGAGATGATCATGCAATTCTACTCCACTGCTCATTTCTATGGAGATGGTAGAATTGTATGGATGACTGAAGGTGCAAGGTATGAATCAACTATTGAAGAATGGGTTGCTATCTTAGGAGTTCCAGAAGCACATGATGGTGACTCTGATGTATAGAATTCAAGGCGAGCCATAATGCCATGACAAATATGTACAAGGAGATCCCTGATGCCAATGTGAAGTCTCACATGCTAGGATCTATCTACTTTCTTCAGGCTGGCCTCCGCACAATAAACACCATTCTGAGGCATACTTTGATGCCCAAGTCAGGAGATGACAAGATGATCCGAGGCCACTCCATCAATATGTTGATCCACCTTGACAGACACACCAGGATCAGAGTCATGGATTTGATTGTTGAGACAATCAAGCGGGTTGCTGTTGACCAGAAGCGCTCTTGCTGTTATGCACCCTACATCTAAATGCTTATCAATTCAAAGTTGGAGAAGCACATTTTTGCTCTAGATCATCCACATTTACCCCTACAGCCAGATCTCGAGGACAATGTTGTGGTGATGGATGTTGATCATCCCACTTCAGCTGCAGCTCAGGCAGAGGCAGAGGCAGTTAGAGCCACTAGTGCTCAAGTCCCTAGATCCAGGAATGAGAAAATGGATCTCTTGATATCATCAGTTCAAGGTATGCAGAAGGACATTAAGGGGATTCTAGACAACCAGAACAGTCTTGTCAGGATCTTTGAAACCAGAATCAAGACCCTTACTGATAAGGTGGACAGGCTGACTAAGACAGCCACAAAGCTCCAAAAGGAAGTTGACTTAGTGCCACTTCCTCACACCACTTCCTCAGATGATGATGATGATGATGACGATGATGAGGATGAATCACCTCTCAGGACAGGCACATAGTTTTCTACCCAGGCCAGATCAGCCACTATGCCAGCTCATCAGCTCCTGCTCCATCTGCTCTAGTTCCTCCAGCTGTCACTCCAACTCCATCCACGACATTTGCTGAGATCTTTGCCGATGCTGTTCTCTTGACTCCTTCATCAACAACCGGAGGAGATCAGCCCAAGAACGTTTAGATGTATGCCTTTGAACTTTTTGGTAACTTGTTGCCAAAGGGGGAGAAGTGTATATAGATCTTTAGGCTTCGAGTGAGAGAGCGTTTTGGTGTTTGTTTCTTTTCAAAACATTTGGTATTTTGGTTACTTGTGTTGAGCGTATGCTCATGTGTGTTATGCTACTATTTTACGCTTTATGTGTGATGCAACTATTTCCTATCATCTTAATGCTTATGAGATGATCATTCACCTTTGCTTGATTGTGTTGTGCGTTGTTATTCATTCTAATTATTCTCGCACACCACCAACTTGTATGTGACATGGAAGAAGTACCCCATATACCTAATCGATTGTGCATTTACATTCAAACGCAAATTCAAAATAATGCACAATGAACTTATCTAAGTACTCCATGAAGATTGAGTTCATCAAACGGGAGAATGTTGCTGGAGCATTGGTTCGTCCAAAGGACATGACTGTGTACTCATACTGACCATAACGAGTGACGAACGCTGTCTTGAGAATGTCTCCATTCTTAATCTTGATTTGATGGTAGCCTAACCTCAAATCCATCTTGGAGAACACTAAAGATCCAGGAAGTTGATCATACAAATCATTGATTGTGGGGAGCGGATACTTATTCTTTATTGTGACCAAATTGATGGGTCGGTAATCCACAACCATATGATCCGTTCCATCTGAAAGCACATTTGCTCCCTTGGTGGTTTTGGTAATTAATAACAACATATAAGTCATTGAACTAATGTTTTCACCAAGTATATTTTAGGAAATGTTCAATGATAGGATTGGCAAAAGGAGATTGTGGACATACCCCAAGATGCAAGGAAATAGGTTGGCCAAGCTTCAAGCAAGAGGACTCTACATTTTATATTTGTGAGAAATCACTTTGAGTCCATAGGAAAGGCAATACTATTAAAAGGGGGTAAGGTTTTGTTGGTGAACAATATGCTCAAACGTGCACAAGTGATAGTCGACAAAAACATCCACAAACTCTCCCACCAAAGTATGTCTATAGCCAAATACTCAAAATTGGTGCAACCAACTTTCCCATACCGGTGCCACCAATTCCAGAACCTAGACAGACTCTAGCCAAACCCTAGCCACTTTGGGGCAATTGATTCCATACCGGTGCCACCGAGTTTAGGTTGCCAACTTTCTGTTACGCAAATTCACATTATCGGTACCATCGAGAATGTTGGATCGGCGTCACCGAGATTGGAAATATGACCGTTGGTCACCTTATCGGTGCAACCGAGTTTCCTATATTGGTCTCACCGAGTTTCAAAAGTTGCCACATTTTGGTCAATTCGGTACCACCGAGATTAACACATCGGTGTCACCGAGTTGGTCATTTTGTGTGTAACGGTTGGATTTTTGGGGATGCCTATATATACCCCTTCACCACCACCCACTCGAAAGAGAAGCACTCAGAACTATGCCACACTTGCCCCATCTAGTTTTCTGAGAGAACCACCCACCCTTGTGTTGAGATCAAGATATTCCACTCCAATCATATGGATCTTGATCTCTAGCCTCCCCAAGTAGTTTCCACCAATCCCATCTCTTCCACCATGCCAAATCTGTGAGAGAGTTATTGGGTGCTGAGGAGTCTATCATCTTGAAGCACAAGAGCAAGGAGTTCATCGTCATTACCGAGCCTATTACCTTTTGGAGGGTGGTGCCTCCTAGATTGGTTAGGTGTCGCTTGGGATCCTCGTACTTCTTGTTGTGGAGTGAACCAAGAAGTTTGTAAAGGCAAGGAGATTGCCTACTTCGTGAAGATCTACCCATAGTGAGGCTAGTCCTTCGTGGACGGAAGCCGTTATGGAATAGTCAAGGTTGCTACTTCGTGGACCCTTTTGGGTGGAGCCCTCCGCGGACTCTCTCGACCGTTACCCTCCGTGGGTTGAAGACTCCATAAACGTGGATGTACGATAGCGCCACCTATCGGAACCACGGGAAAAATCATCGTGTCTACAACTGCGTTTGATCTTCCTACCCTATCCCTTCTATACATGCTTGTTGTTACTTTCCGCTGCTATATACTCTTAGACTTGCATGTGTAGGGTGTACTTGATTTGCCATGAAATGCTAAAAACTGTCAACCCTAAAACTTGGTATAGGCAAAACTTTTATTTGGTCAAGTAGTCTAATCACCCCCCTCTAGACATAATTTCGGTCCTACACCATCCTTGTTCTTCACAAAGAGGACGGGACAAGCCCAAGGAGCAGACCTAGATCGAATGAAACCCTTTTGCAAGGACTCATCAAGTTGCTTCTTGTGCTCAGCTAACTCCAAGGGTGCCATCTTATAAGGTCTTCTGGAAATTGGAAGAGTTCCTGGGATGATGTCTATCACAAACTCTACATCCCTGTCAGGCGGAATGCCCGACAATTCTTCTGGGAAGACATCCGGAAAATCTCTTACTACCGGTATATCTTCAAGCTCGGGAAGAGGGTTGGCATTAAGTGAATAGAGTTGACGCTTTGCAACTCATGTTGAAATATGGACTATCTTGCCAGATGGATGCATAAGCTGAACAGACCTAGTGGAGCAATCGATCTTGGCATGGTGATCTATCATCCAGTCCATACCCAAGATGATATTAATATCTAAAGACTTGAAAGCTATCAATGAAGCAAGGAATACAAGTCTATCAACACGGATTTCATTTCCATGGCTTATTCTTGTGGTCTGCCATCTAGACCATGGAGTCTGAATTTCAAGAGTAGTTGGCATATCGCAAAATGACATGTCATGCAACCGGGCATAGCCTTACGAGATGAAGGAATGCGATGCTCCAGTATCAAATATCTGATGCCGTATGGCAATTGACAAGGAGTGTTCCAAGGAGAACTTCTATATCATCATTAGCTTCTTTGGCTAAGACGTGATTCACACATCCCTGTTCAGTGATGGTTGGCTTGGCATAGATCACCTTGACTGGTGTATTATCACGGCTAACAGACTTTCCAGGCTAAGGTGAAACACCATTGGACTGAGTGCAATTGTGAGCGATGTGTCCTGGTTCTCCGCACTTGTAGCAAATCACAGAAGTATGACATGGAACCACATTAACAGGGGGTCCACCAATAGGTTTGGGTGGAGCATTTGGCTGAGTTGGATGAGGATCCACATAGTATGGTCTCGATGCATATCCAGGTGGAAGTGATGAGTTCGGAACCCAAATCCGGTGCTTCTGAGATCCAGAGCCAGAGGTAGAAGCCAAATCACAGTTGTGCTTGCGACATTCTTCATAGGTGAACTAAGTTGTCTCTACATTAATGGCCTTGTTCACAAGAGCTTGGAAGGTGTCACAATGATGAAGGTGAAGATCACGACGCAACTTTGGGCTGAGACTCTTCCTGAACCAAGATTGCTTCTTGGCATCCGTGGACACTTCTTCTGTGGCATAACGTGCAAGGTTCTCAAATTATCGGCTATAAGCATCGACAACCATCTTACCCTAGGTAAGGTTACAAAACTCTTCCCTCTTTCGGTCCATGAGACCCTGAGGAATATGATGCTCACGCAAAACCTCTGTGAATTCTTTCCAGGTAGGAATCTAGCCAGCTGGAATTATAGTCTCATAATTCTCCCACCATATACTAGCAGGGCCCTCCAAGAAATATGTAGCATAGGTGACCTTGTCAGCCTCGGCCACGTTCGCGAAACGCAGGTTGTTTGTCATGCTATGGATCCAATCATCTGCATTGATAGGCTCAATGGAGTGATGGAAGGTGGGTGGGTACAGCTTGATGAAGTCATGGATGGTCACTGTCCTAGCACAATGATGTGTGGTGTTTTCCTGAATACGTGCCAGCAAGCGATTTGACTCATGCTTGTCTTTCTCAATGTCTAGCATGAACTGTGCAAATGAAGGTGAATCCGACAGAACTTCAACATCTCTCGTTCCACGTCTCTGTCCCTTCTTTCGACAAATGGAAGCTTGGGTACTACGGAACATCCTGATGATGAGAAACTAGGATTAGACATGGCGGCATACCAGATAGATATGACGGAATGCAAAAGCATTTGATCTTCATAGAAATCCTAGGGAAAATTGGACAACATAACGGCTGTGAATGTTCAGAATTGAGACATTCTACAAAAGATTTCAGTGCCACGACACATTAACATAACAATCTCTAGATTTTGATTGAGCTAACAAGCTAAACAGATAACACTCGAGGACTGGAATGCAACTCAAATCAACCATTCCTATAAGTCTAGAGAATAGTAACATGAGATCCCGGTAGATAGGTAAGAAGCCTAGTTCTTAATCCCCGTAGAAAAGGAGAGGGTGACTCAGAATCAGAATAACATGGGGAAAGGAGTAAAAAGAACCATACGTTCCCTTCCACAATCAATTCCCTTATATAACTAAAGAGTTGCTAGACTCAACATCGACCAGTTTGGCTTGGTAATCCCACAGTCAGTCAGCTCTGATACCAACGCTATCGGGATCCCGATCCTAAGTCATAAGAATCCAGCATGTAACACATCACATCGCTTTGCGGCCTCACGCACGGTTAACTCCACGGCTGCCACCTTACCTGGGCCGGGACCATTTGCGTCTTTTGGCTCACATATCTAAATATGTTGCTAGCATTCAAACGTCAAAGAACCCGGGTCGACATGACTAGTCATATAACACAAGTGGCACATCCGTACAAGAACAAGCATACATAACCCAGCAATGCAGGTGTCGGTCTCTAGCGTGTGTAGATGAGTCATAGCAAGCTACAAGGACTCCATTACACTGTGGGACATAAATGTCATCACTGCACGTAGACGAGTCATAACAGGCTACATGGACTCCATTACATTGCGAGACATTTCCCTGAAGGGACAAACACAACAGCAAAGAAGGATACATGTCGGTCAATCAATGTGTCCAGAGCAGTAGCAAGCTACCAAGGCTCGGTGGAAGCACAAAGAGGCAGTTCCTTGTAAAGAGTACTACTAAAGGCACACAACTAGGTGTCGAATCCCATACATATCATTGCACATCACACGTACACACGACATGCCCGATATGCATAGATACAACTATGGCATCACAACATAACCATACAACAACACAACATTTATTTAGGAGGCTCATAAGAGCCAACATAGTGTGATATTACAAACAAGGGTCACGTGACCCTACATGCAAGTCATACAAGCAACAAGCGGAAGCTTAACATGTCTGGGTACAGACATCTAGAAAAGAAGAAGGCTAAGGAAGCCCGTCTATCTACAAGGCCCTCCATAGGAACCAGACCTCTGGCAGGGATTCCCAAGCTAAATGGCCAACAACGATCTTATCGTAGAAACCACTAGTGAGATTGGAGTCTCCTATTCAAAAACATAATTAAGCAACAGTGAGTACTGAGTACTCAACAAGACTTACATCAAAACTAACTACATATGCATTGGTATCAACAAGGGAGTTGTGGGGTTCAATGCAGCAAGCCAACTTTGACTCGGTGGCTATCCTATACTATGACTTTCATAACCTTGAAAAGTTTTGTGAAGCGTACACGAGTCCACTAACACCACAACAATACACCACCATGGATCCGCTCCCGCCTTCCTACGAGAGTGCCATCCACGGTACTCACACTTATCTTGAAGCTTTTATGAGTAACCCTTTCAATTGTTTATGAACCATATAAGTCTCCAAGTAGTCCATATCCGCGGACGCGGCTATTCGAATAGATTGATTACCCTACAGGGGTGTACTTCGTCACACATGCTCCCGCCACTTACCGCCATGTGCTTGTAAAAAGGCACCTCAACAACCTTCAAGCGGAAGCCCAGCGAGGGAGTCGGCCACGACCTGACTAACCATACAAGACTCTAGTCCAGGTTTATCGCCTATTTGAGACTGAACCCGCAAGGAAGTCCGGCCAAAGTTTCCTCAACGGCCCCAAATGATGTGTATAGGGTTCCCAAGCTCACCTCGAGGGATGGTACTACTCTTGGTACACTGGGCCACGATGCCTAGTTTGTCCCATGCCCACCTGTACGGGGTTCCACTCGGTAGACTACTAGCATGTCCTACAAACACCAGAAACTAGTTGCAACTCCTGGACAGATATCAAGTCGATTAATAAGTCGAGAGAGTCAGTTAAGGATCCCAATGTGCGGTAGTAGCTAGTCTTGGATAACATACACAAGACTCAGTTCTTAAGGATGGTCCCAATGAGACAACCCGCCATGTACTCCTACATGGACTCTCATCACTACCTTTACCAAATCGGGTTCACAACTTAACTCTCATCATCAGAACAAGTTCAGTTCACTATGGTTCGTCACCCAGATGAATCAGACCTGACACAACTCTAAGCATAGCAGGTTAAAGGCACAACATGGCTCAAGCATCTACCAGGTATGCTAGGTTGCATGGTTCAGCTATTTACTATGACAATGACATGTCATGCAGAGGAATGAGTTCAACTACCAGAACATATAAAAGTTGAAACGTTTTGTCCTAATGCAATAAATGAGAGCAAGATCGAGAGAGTGGGATTGTATGGGATATGCGCAAGAGGGGTTGCTTGCCTGATAAGACGATCACACGTTACTGCTCCTCACATGGATACTCGACCGTATCCTTCGGGATAGTGCCTTACAAGAAGAACAACCATCGAAGGGGGAACAAATCAATACACCTCAAATGCAACAATATGATGCATGAATATGACATGGCAATATGATGTGTTTGAGCTAATGCATCTCGCAACAGATTTAAATGAAGTAGGTTTGAACTCAAGGTTCAAAATCAACTTCATATATGGAGTTCCATAATGCATTTGAACTAAAATGTCCAAGTTCACCTATTTAGGTTTCTCTAACATGCATGCCAATTGTACAGATGGATTCATTGGATTTTTCTGATAGATTTTCATATATAAATTATTTTCATCTGACTTACAGATTAATTTATATGAATTGTCTAAGTTTTTAGCAATTTCTGGAATTATTAAAAATCCAGAAACACATTTATTGCGTCAGCCATGAGTCAGCCTGGTCAACCGACTGGTCCAGGTCAAAACTGACCAGTGGGACCCACTGGTAAATGACCCAGTCGCTAAGCAAGGTCAAATCCCGCACTGACCGCGGTTTGACCCGCTTGCGGGGCCCACCGCTAGTCTCTACAGAGGTAATTAACAGTGGGTTTAGCGCTAATGGCCTTGCCACATCGGCCACCAGCATTTAGCCGTCGGCGACCCTGGACTGCGGTGGTGACCGGTCGGAGCGGCGCTGCAGGGGGTCTCCGAGCGAGCTGAGGACACTGGGGCATTGCCCATGCTCGCCCGCATCGTGCGGGACACGCGGGGAGGCGAGGGGCGGCCGGAGCTGACGACGGCAAGCTTGCTCGCCGCGGGCGGAGCTCGGGCGAGGGCGGCAGCGGTGCTACAGGCTGTGGGAGGAGGAGTTGGAGGTGGCTATGGGCTCCTGGAGAGGTGCTGAGCACGAGGACGTACTCGGGCATGGGTTGCAGCTATTGTGGCCATGGCTACGCCATGGCCGGCGGCAAGCACCTCTCTGCTCCGGCAGGGTAGCGGCGACTACGGTGGCTTGAATAGAAGGGAAAAGGAGGGGATCGATGGAGAGCCTCATGATGCTTCTTCTGGAGCTAGCGGCGAGGTCGGGGATGCTCCGAAGCGGCAAATCGATGGCGGTGACGACGGCTTCGGTTCTGGCGGCAATGGCGACAGAGCGAGGGGAGAGGGGAGAGAGCGGCGAATGGATGGGGATGGCTCAGGGGAGGATCCTTGGCGCTTCAAGGGGCCTCCAGAGGCAGGCAGGCGAGCAGGAGGTGGCCAGGGCGTCGCTGGCGCCGTGCCACGCACCTGCCTGTCCTCCTGGCAGGAGGTGGAAGAAGACCCCCTGCCCCTGGTGGGCTGGGCCGGGCCACTCCCCCTGGGCTAGGTGAGACAGCTAGCCTTTCTCCTTTTTCTTCTTCTTTTGTTTGTTTACTGTTTGTTTTCTATTAATTTCGATAGGTTTCTGATCTAGTAGAAAAACCAAATCAGTTTTATTAATTCTGAAAATAAATATGTGGTTATATATAAAAAGTCTAAAGCCACATAAAAGTTTCCAGAGTTATTGGGGCTTCTAAAGTATTTATAGCATTTAAAAGCTCCAATCTGAATAGTTATTGATTCAATTCAATATCCAAAATTGACATTGTAAAATATGCACCACCCTTGGTTTATGTTGCCACATTATTCAAGAGAAGATGAACATTTTTCAGAGCCACTTTGAATCATTGAAAAATATTTTGGTTGAACCTATTTGAATTCAAATTGTGCTAGGGTTTTGATCATCCCCATTTCAAGTTTAAAAAGAGTTTAAACATGATGCAATCACAAGCATGGATCCTAGTGCATGCTAAAGCTAGGGATGTGACATGGTGCTTTAATGCTATGGTTGGATTTTATCTTAATGATCTTTAGTAGTTGCGGATGCTTGCTAGAGTTCCAATCATAAGTGCATATAATCCAAGTACAGAAAGTATGTTAGCTTATGCCTCTCAGTCAAAATTGCAATGATGACTTCCGATCTTGTTAACAATTGCCTAGGATAATTCCGCACACCGACCCATCATTATTCCACACTCGCTATTTGTAATATGTTGTAATATTGTGTTAACATCACCTATTTTTATATTTTAGTTCTCCGATTTCATGCAAAGCTATCCTCTTCATACCCACAACATAGTTTTATTTCTCGTTTCTAGATGGAAGCAAACGTTTGGTGTACGTAGAGTCGTATCGGTGGCAGATAGGACTTGAGAGAATATTGATCTTACCTTTGTCTCCTTGTGGGTTCGATTACTTATCACTTCCACCTTTGGAAATGGCTACGATGATTCCTTGCACTTGGGGGTTATCAGCGGTGCTTCGAATCCGGGCTATATCGCGCCTGTATTCGGCGTCTGTTCTAGTCCGGTTGCGTTCCCGGCCTTTGTTATTGCTTAGGTCGAGCCATGGTCTATACCCATCCCATTTATCGGGTGAGTAGCCTCTGGATCCATAGATGGATCTTGTGTGACCTGCTCTATAGTCTAGGTCGTCTCGTAGATCAAACTTGTCATTGGGCTCTAGCGGCTCCTTTCTCGTCTTTGGGGCATAGCCGGTCTGTAACCGATGTCGTCAACAGTCTTGTCACGCCCGCGAGGAGGGCGGTCCGGCTTGTCGTATGGGGTATGTTTGGGAGATGAGGTATCAGTGAGCTTGTCATCAAATTGCGGCAGCAGCCTTTTGCATGGATAACTCTTGGGTTGGTCCGACAGACCGGTACCGTATCCCTCCTCAGCTGAGAGGACTCTCGTCCATCGATCATTGAGGTTGTCTTGTTCGGCTTTAAGTTGTTGTTCCTTCGCTTTTAGGCCGCGGGCCGTTGCTATGAGTTGTTGTCTGAACAGTTCCTAATCTTTAGAGTTATCAGGAATGTCTAGGTCATCGGCTTCCGGGATGTCCTCCTCCTCGACGGGAGGGAGATAGTGGTCAACCTCGGAATCGTTGAAGTCGTCGAGGTTGCTCTGGTCTTCAGGCCTCTCCTGACCCTCTAACGGGTGTTCAGAGATATCGGGATCGCCATGCTCCCTAGGGATATCTCCGTCCCCGGTGCCGATAATAGCTTTCCTTCCATTTTTGCCTTTGCACCACTTATGCGGTTTCCGGCGCCTTGACGGTGTGTCTCCCGACTTGTCGCTATCATTATTAGGCATTTTTTCGCCATTAGCGGCAGGGGTGTCCACCATGTAGACGTCATATATAGAAGTGGTGGCCCATCGCCCGGTATTAATAGGGGTTGGAGCGCAGTCCTCTTCATCCATGTATTCTACCTCGTCAGAGGCATAGTCCAACATGTTGGTTAAGTCCTCGAGCGTGGCTATGAAGTGGGTAGTGGATGGGTCAAAAAATTCGTCATCACCCTCTTTGTGGCCGATCCGAGCACAGATCGGGTTTGGATCATCGGTAATTTTCATCGATGAGATCCGATCTAAGGCCTCGTTCAATGTCGAGAGCTCGACTGGGTCAAACCGCGCGGAGCTGTCAGAGTTGATCCCCGACTTGCCCAAACGAGTGGAGTGTTCGGCAAGAACAGGTATCCGGTCGTCTGGCACTATGACCGGACCCGGACTAAAAGTCGGGCAATCGCCGGAGTTAACCTCGTGGGCGTGATTGAAAACGGAGCTCAAGGTTAAAGCCTAAGAGTCTTCGGGCATGGCGGGGGAGACTGCGAGACCGGTTAGTGACAAGTCACCCCTACGATCCACGAAGAACTCTAGGTTCCCGAATCTGATCTCTTCACCAGGGGCGAAGCTTCCGACACGGCCTAGATGGCTAGTCTGGTTGGCGTGCAACACAACGCTGCCAAAGGCAAAACTCTGTCTGGGGACGAAAGTGTCCATGTTGCGGACCTCTTCGTTGATGACAGGGAGATACATCGATTCCTTAGGTGCTCACAGCAGAACTCTCAATGAAAGCACCAATGCTGGTGTCAAAACCAGCAGATCTTGGGTAGGGGGTCCTGAGCTATGAGAATAGAATGAATGGTAACAGGAGACGAAGGGGACAATGTTTAACCCAGGTTTAGGCCCTCCTATGGAGGTAATACACTATATCCTGCTTGATTGTATTGATGATATATAGGTTACAGAGTCAATCTACCTCGAGATCCAAGAGCTAAACCCTAGATGAGTTGTTCTATATCTACAACCTAAAACTCTCTGGCTTATATAGACGCCAGGGGCACCTAGGGTTTACACATGGTCGATTACACGCAGAAGAGATAACCATGCCTATTGCTACATCAAACGTGGAGGACAAGCCATGATTCCCGAAGCTTCCTTCCTGGAGATAGGGCCTTCGATCGATCAATGTTCGGCAAGCGGCCCATATAGTCCGGCCCATAAGAAACAGGTCGGCCTCCTGAGGACCCCTTAATCTAGGACTCCCTCAGATATCATGGCTGAGGTTAATGCCTCGGCCGTCGAAGACCGGGGGGAGAGCCCCTCCCGGACACTAAGGAGACTGGACAAAGGGATGTCCAGTCCCCTCCGAGGTCATCCGTGGAGCGCACCATGCCTCCGGAGTTACCGGGTCAATCCTTGGTTAGAGATCAGGTTAACCGATCACCACTGGCCCCACCGATGACTGGGTGGCCGGTCATGGAGGAGGCTCTATCAAGCGCATCCATCTACGAGGATCACCGCACCCTTATGGGTGTGGTTTTGCAAGGCATGCAGTCCGTTGATAGCGGACTGACGGAGGCCTTCAATGATTTCTTGATGGGCTTCTAGGTGAGCCATGTAACGTTCTTTTCCTGAAATTTTAATTTATGAGTTTTGTGCTATCGTTATATATAGCAGCCCTCGAGCCCTAGGTGAGTTTAGAAAAACTCACCCGAGGGTCAAATGCAAATAAGTGACCAAACAATGTACGAGACATTATTCATCCTATAATGTTTTAACAACCCTTAAGAGGACCGAACATAGGGTCATATTCTTGACAACTCGGCGGTTTGAACCCATATAAACTGATAAATATTTGCTGTTTGTAGGCCTCAGCATCAACAGTGGCCATTAATGCCGCAGAGCTTGACGAGCTAAATCAGAAGGTCAAGAGATCCGAAGAGGAACTTGACGCTCTGAACAAGAGGTTCGATGGGGCACAAGGTAAGCCGACTTGTAATATCTGATCTTTGCATCATTAGTGATTCACATTGTTGACTTATCATAATTATATCTTTATTGCTTACTCAGCCTCAACAAAGGAGGTCGAGAAGCTCAAGGCCAAGCTGCGACAGATGAAGCAAGAGGCCACGAACGAGAAGGCAGCAGCCGAACATGCATCAGCCACGCTCTCCGCCTTAAAAACCGTGAGCGCTAAACATGAAGCCCAGGTGGAGGAGGGTCAATAGGAGCTCAAGGATGCCAGCCTCAAGTGCGAGGCCCTTGAGTAGACGGGCAAGGAGCAAGCCACCGAGCTATCCATACTCAAGCCCGATGTTCAAAAGGAGCGGGTGGAGAGGTGGTATTTTGAAGAACAGATTTGCCAAGCCAAGGCTATCACAGATGATAAGCCATATTTACTATAGTGTGCCTTCGGTGATAGCAGGTTCGCATTGCTCACCCAGGTGTGGTGTTCCTCAAGCGCCTGTTCGGACCTTCAGAAGATGTAGCGGATGCAAACCCGTCCTACACTTCGCGAGAAGAAGGAGATGATGCTCGGCTCTTTTGGGCGCAATTTGAAACTCTCGAGCACTCTCCTCTTCTCATCGAGCAGATGAAGCAGTTGATGGAGATACACATGATGTCGGAGCCGGCCATGAAGGATCTTTGCATCTGGCTATGGCCTGACGAGCCATTACTGAGCAGCTACTTCAGCCTGGTGCGGAAGCTAAGCAACACTGCACCTCGGATTGACGCGTTAAAGCGTTCTGCCTGCATCGAGGGAGCGCAGATGGCCTTTGCAAGGACCAAGGTGCACTGGCTGGGGCTTGATCCGACCAAGATGGCTACCGCACCCCCGCCCCCTGGAAAGGAGTATAGGTGCGCGAGCGATACTTCTCCATAGTGATGGAGGGTCCTTGGGCGATAGAGGCTCAATGTTCTAAGGACAAATTTTATGAATGAGCACGCTGTAATGTGTCCGAAGACTTTTTAATGCTTTAGGATGATGTTGCATGGTTTATCATGTCTTTTAAGTTTTTGCATTCGCTATGTCTCCCATGTGGCCGTTTGATCTGAAAGTTGCGAGTCGTCAGCTTTAGCCCCCACGTAGATACTACGCAGGTTGTCTCTACCTCCGCACTTTGAACCTTAGACGAGGTATCGATGCACGAAGGCGGTAGTGCGAGGGGGACAAGGCCATCATACTATGATGCTTTATTGCTTTCACTTAGCCGTAGGAGCGTGAAAAAGGAACGCGAGGGCTGATGACTAACCCCCAGTGATTTGTGATGTTCGGATGAACCATGGCTATAGCCATTATCACATGGTTTGTACAAGTACGAAACCCATCGTATGACACGGAATAACCTCTAACAAAGTTTTTAGTATAACACTTATGTTTGAATTCGCAGACCGATTCTCGCGTACTATGACTGTCAGTTTTCGGCTTTATCCCTTGAGGTGCTTGACCAGGCTAGCTGGAATCACAATCACAGTGGTTCTCCCTTTGCCCTTTTATCCGAACGAGCCGAATGTAAAGGGGCAAACACAGGAGCCGGGAAACCCAACTATTGACCCAAGACATAGTTCGGAACCAATGCATATAAAGCGAACTCCAAGACGCCAAGCGCATGATTGGTTGTGCTTAGGGCAATATTTTAAATTCAAGCATGCAGTATATTATCCAATTGCATCATAATGTGTACCGGGCAAGAAGCATTGAGGAGGGAAGAAAATAGAGTATGTACCAAAAAAAGACAGCGAAACGGCCATGCATAATGGTCTTATATTTGCTTGATAACTCTTATTACTCAAATTGCGGAAGCCACAGTTTATAGTTACTTGAAGATGGGATATAAAGTTTACAGGAGGGGTTGTACCAGGGGTCTTCGATGGGTGGCCTAACGCCTTAATGTGCCATGTCACCTGTCCACTCATGTGCCTCCTAGGGAGTTGCATTCCTTTACAGGTGATGTTGTCGGCGAGCAAACCTTGGAAGGAAAGCCTTGAGAAGTCGCCGAAGTATGGATAAGCTTTACGCCTTAGCAGGTCCTTGATGGTACCTATAGTATGTCTGAAGACGTGTATTGGTAGTAGTTCGGTCCAACCGAACACTTACACTTTTATGGTTGTTCCCCACTTCTGCCCATGGAATCTTGGGTGCAAAGTTGTGCCTTCTTGGCACGTGTTTTGCTGGCATTAGGGTTGTGTAATGGGGAGCGTGTCCCTATTTCTGGGGAGAAGAAGGTTCTAGGAGTTTGGGCTGAAACCGAGCTTGCTTATCAACCTTATGTTCCTTTATGGTAGATTGCGGCGTTTGCCGATCACCGTCATAATGAAATTCGGCTGCCAGGGCCAATGCATGTTCCTCAATTCGGAGGGAGCACTATGTGTTGCCGTTGACAGTAATGATCCCCTTGGGCCCAGGCATCTTGATCTTGAGGTATGCATAGTGTGGGACGGCGTTAAAGCGAGCGAACGTTGTATGACCTAGCAGGGCATGATAACCGCTGCGAAAAGGTACAATGTCTAAGATCAAGTCCTCGTTTCGGAAGTTACAAGCGAACCGAACACTACTTCCAGGCTCATAGATCCCGTGCACTGGGCCTCGACGCCTAGGATCACTCCTTTAAAGGTAGTGTTGCTAGGTTTGATCCTTGACGGATCTATACCCATCTTTTTCACCGTGTCTAAGTAAATTAGATTAAGGCTACTTCCTCTGTCCATTAGGACTTTAGTGAGGTGATACCCTTCTATAATGGGGTCTAGGACGAGGGCAGCTAAAACCCCATGACGGATACTGGTCGGGTGGTCGCATCGATCGAAGGTGATCGGGTATGCCGACCATGGGTTATACTTCGGGGCTACAGGCTCTACGACGCATACCTCTCGAAGAGCGCGCTTTCTCTCCTCTTTGGGTATGTGAGTGGTGTATATCATATTCAAAGTTTTTACCTCTAGAGGGAACTGCTTTTGTCCGCCATTGATCAGACCGCAGGGCTCATGATCGTCCTTGCTGCTGGGCCCTTCCCTTGCTCCTCGGCTGCGAATTTGCCGGCCTATTTGAACATGCAACAGTCGGTTGGTGTGGTTGGCGGTCTGTTCTTGAGTGCCATGGATCTGGCAAGGCCTCTCCATGATTTTATCCAGCGGGTTAGGTCCGTCGTGATTGCCTTTAGGGGGCTTCTTCCGCTGCCCAGGTCGGGGATTGCGAATGCCGGCATTAAAGGCCGTGTCATCGGCATCACTATTGTTGTGCTGGTGCTTATTTTTGTTGCGTCTTGGTTTCCCGTTTCTGTCCCGAACTTTGGAGTTCTGAGGTCTTTGAGGTTGTGGCTCCGTCTTGCTAGCCAGTTATCCTTGCCCATGCAAAAGCGAGTCATGAGTGATGTAAGGGTGGACATTGTCCTAGGTTTATCCTGACCGAGATGGCGAGCCAGCCATTCATCCCGAATATTGTGCTTGAAGGAGGCTATTGCCTCGGCATCCGGACAATCAACAATCTCATTTTTATTTGTCAAGAACCGATTCCAGAATTGCCGAGCGGTCTCTCCTGCCTTCTGGATGATGTTGCTTAGGTCGGAGGATTCCAGTGCCTCACATAGGTGCCTGGGAAATTAGAATGGAATGCATCCTCTAGATCCTCCCAGCACCCGATGGAATTTTCGGGGAGGTGATAACCCACAAGTATAGGGGATCAATTATATCCTTTCTCGATAAGTAAGAGTGTCAAACCCAACGAGGAGCTAAAGGTAGAATAAATATTCCCTCAAGTTCTATTGACCACCGATAAAACCCTACGCATGCTTAACGCTCGCTTTACCTAGAACAAGTATGAAACTATAAGTTCCTTGTAGGTGTGATGGGATCGATTTGCAAGATAATAAAGAGCACGTAAATAAAAACTAGGGGCTGCTAATATAAAGTAACAATTAAGTTAGTTTAATGAGTATGGAAAAGTGGTGGTAGGAGTTGCGGAATTGTCCCTAGGCAATCGATAACTAGACTGGTCATCATTATTGCAATTTTGTATTAGGGAGAGGTATAATCTAACATACTTTCTCTACTTGGATCATATGCACTTATGATTGGAACTCTAGCAAGCATCCACAACTACTAAAGTTCATTAAGGTAAAACCCAACCATAGCATTATAAGGTATCAAGTCCTCTTTACTCCCATATGCAACAACCCACCTACTAGGGTTTATGCTTCTGTCACTCAAGCAACCCACCATAGGCGAATCATGAACACATTTCAATAACCTACAACAAGGATCCCTCACGCTTGCGTGACACGAAGAGCACCATAGTACAACACCAATAATAAAACATGTAACTCAAACCAATCATGATCATCAATCAACCCACAGGACAAAAAAAATCTACTAAGACTTCATAGGATGGCAACACATCATTGGATAATAATATGAAGCATAAAGCACCATGTTCAAGTAGAGGGTACAACGGGTTGTGGGAGAGTGGACCGCTATAGATAGATGGGGGAAGGTGATGGAGGTGTTGGTGAAGATGACTGAATTGTTGGAGTAGATCACCGTCACGATGATGGCTTTCGGGGATACACAAAATAGGTAGGCCCATGAAGGGTTGAAATATCATAAAACCATGGGGTCCACACACCAGGTGGGTCCGGATTAATACATACATACTATTCACTTGACCGAGTATGTTCCATCCACTCGGCGACAGTCAAGCACTTGGCCATACGTCTCACTTGGATATGCGAAGACCGACAGTCGACAAGGCAGTCAAAGCACCATCTAGCGTTATGGCATGAATGCCCCACTTTGTAACATAGGAGGTGAAGGGGTGGTGCACTCTATATAAGCCACCCCCACCACTAGACTAAGGGGGCTGGCTTCTTCTTCTCCCTCCGAGGTTCTTTCTTCTATCTCTCTCTACTAGTCTAAGGATTTAGCTCAGGCATGGAGATCCGTTCTCCCTTCTCGCACACATTGTAATCTCCGGATTCATACTCAGATAAAACAAAGCCTCTTCGAAGCATGAGATATAGGGTTGTTATCTCCATCGTGAGAGGCCCGAACTCGCTAAAACTACCGTGTCACCCATTCACATCTCGATAGATCATGCTCTGTTATCCTACCCCTTTCTAATGTCAGAATCGTTACCATGACATTTGGCACCCACCATGGGGCATCGCGTGTATCGAGCCATGATGCAAATTGTTTTGTTTATTTGATCTTCATCCTCCGATCAACAATCATTAATGGAGAATTTGATCCAAGGTGTTCCGGACACCACTTCGTTTACCGGAGAGACATGCTACTCTTCATACGAAGGGATCAGGAAGTTCCATCCATCCTATCTACTTCTTTACAATTGATCTTTAATCTAACTATGGCTGTTTTTCTTCTGTATGTACACGTGCTCATGCAAGTACCATGGACTTTTCGATCACTCTAAAAGGAAAGAAGATACCGACAAGAACAACGACTGCATCTTCTTCTTCACATCACCTAGAGAGCAGCGACAGTGCCGCTGTGCCACCGAGAACTGTTCGGACGAGCGCCATGGAGGCTGAACTCCTGACCTATCCAGTACGTTGTTGCCTGTTTTCTTCATCATCGACAAACGACGCCGACACCAAATCAACCACTGCCCCGTCCGGCTTCACCGACCTCTGGCACGTTCGTCCGTGCTAAAACCACACCTCCAGCGGTGTTCCTGAGTCCCATTGTTGGCCTGATACCGATGGCACAACGCTCGTCCCTTCCTGCTCCGTGGAGACACAAGCCTGGCCAGAGACGTGGAGCTCCTCGGCTCGATCGTCCGTTCAGCAACGATCTCCATGATGGAGTCACCCCTCCCGCCGCCGTCGCAAGTGCGATGTACACCGCCCTCGTCAGCTTCTCTGACGTGGTCACACCGGCATGCACGCAGACCCAACACAGCATAGAAATAGGGAGTTGTTCAAGCCTCCGGGCGACGCGGTACGCCCCTTCATCAACGACTGGTGCCCATGGCCCTTTCTTCAATTAACCATACAAGGTAAGTGGGCCCCCTCCTCTTTGATTAGTACATGCAGGAAATGCGCGCACGTACATGAACAGACATGGTGATCTCCAACGGGAGTTGACCGTTTCGCTGAGGTAATCCCTTCATTAAGGGCCACGTCAAGTAAGCAATTTCCCTGCCATTTAATTGTGCATGCATGCATACATAACCACCCATGGCCTTTAATCCCGCCAATTCGCATCAATGCAGGGGCGTTTATTGTCCAGCACGAATATGGTAGCTATACCTACTAACTGGTAGGGTCACTCGGACAACTAAACGTCCACGTGAAAACGTCACTAGAACGTCCATGTTTATTTTGATGGCATTTCTGTCCAGACGACTAATGTGCAGGCATTCGGCCGCCCCGCACGTCATCATTTGGTCAGACGACTCCTCGATGACATGCTCGACTTAGCCGCCCTGCGCACCGTCACTACTGGACGCGTCTTCATCACTCAGCAGCTCCACGCATCGCCATTCAGTCGGACGCTCCATCGTCACTCGGCAGCTCCGCGCGCCGTCACTCAACTAGACGTGTCGTCATCACTCGGCAACTCCGTGCATCGCCATTTAGTCGGACGCTCCATCGTCACTCAGCAACTCTGCGCGCCGTCACTCTACTGGACGCGTCGTCATCCCTCAGCAGCCCCGTGCATCGCCACTCAGCGAGGCACGTCTTTGTCACTTGGCAGCTCGCAGTCGGATGCTCCATCATCACTCGGCAGCCCCGCGCATCGCCACTCGGCGAGGCACGTCTTCGTCACTCGGCAGCCACGCGCATCGCCACTCGGTGAGGCATGTCTTCGTCACTCGACAGCCCCGCGCATCACCACTCGACGAGGCACATCTTCGTCACTTGGCCGCCCCGTGCATTGCCATTCAGTCGGATGCTCCATCGTCACTCGGCAGATCCGTGTGCCATCACTCTACTGGACACTCCTTCATCACTCGGTAGCCCCGCGTATCACCACTCGGCAAGGCATGTCTTTGTGACTTGGCCGCCCCGCGCATCGCCATTCAGTCGGACGCTCCATCGTCACTCGGCAGCTCCGAGCGCCATCACTCTACTGGACACATCGTCATCACTCGGCAGCCCCACGCATCGCCACTCTGCGAGGCACGTCTTCGTCACTCGGAAGCCCCGCGCATCGCCACTCGGCGAGGCACGTCTTCGTCACTCGGCAGCCCCGCCCATCGCCACTCGGCGAGGCACGTTTTCGTCACTTGGCCGCCCCGCACATCGCCATTCAGTCAGACGCTCCATCGTCACTCGGCAGCTCCACGCGCCGTCACTGTACTGGACGCTCCTTCATCACTCGGCAAGCCCGCGCATCGCCACTCGGCGAGGCACGTCTTCATCACTTGGCCGCCCCGCGCATCGCCATTAAGTCGGACGCTCCATCGTCACTCGGCAGCTCCAGCGCCGTCACCCTACTAGACGCGTCATCATCACTCGGCAGCTCCGTGCATCGCCATTTAGTTGACGCTCCATCATCACTCGGCCGCCTTATGCACCGTCACTACTGGACGCGTCGTCATCACTCGACAACTCCGCGCATCGCCATTCAGTTGGACGCTCCATCGTCACTCGGCCGCCCTACGCACCGTCACTACTAGACGCGTCATCATCACTCGGCAGCTCCACGCATCGCTATTCAGTCGGACGCTCCATCGTCACTCGGCAGCTCCGTGCGCCGTCACTCTATTTGACGCGTCGTCATCACTCGGCAGCCTCGCGCATCGCCACTCGGCGAGGCACGTCTTCGTCACTTGGCCGCCCCATGCATCACCATTGAGTCGGACGCTCCATCATCACTGGGCAGCTCCGAGCGCCTTCACTCTACTGGACGCGTCGTCATCACTCGGCAGTTCCACGCATCGTCAGACAACTAAATCATTCTTCACAGACTGCATTCAATTAAATAATTATTTCCGCATTATCGAGTGGCACGTAAGTTGCGAATGACGTCCACTCGGAGGCCATGCCACCGAGTGTACCTCTGCGCTCGGTTGTTTATTTTCATGTCGGAACACTACACTTTCGCTTCATTTGGGTCCAATACTCAAAACGAGTTTAGTCGGATCCTTCACTTTTACAAGTTTAGTCGGATCTTTCACTCTTTTAGACTCTTGCTGGTTCCGCACCAGCAAGAACCTGGCATACCCACACCCAGTGGGTGTCTAGGGGTGTAATTTACACAAATCATTTCTGGAAAAGATCAAATTACTTTGATAAATTTTTATGTTAGCTTGTGTTATTTTTCATACACAGGTTACTTGGACGCCTCTGTGCGCCATTCTCGACGACATGCTGGACTTGGCCGCCCCGCGTGCAGTCACTTGGTCGGACACTTCCGCGACAACATTCCCGACTCGGCTGTCCTGCGAGCCATTACCGGATGCCCCACGCATTGCCACTCTGTGCGGCACATCTTCATCACCCAGCTGCCCCGCGCGTCGCCAGTCGCTCCGCGCATCACCACTTGGCAAGACGCTCCTTCGACACTTGGCAAGACGCTCCTTTGCATTGTCACTCGACGAGATGCTCCATCGTCACTCGACGAGACGCACCTTCGTCACTCGGCGAGATGCTCCATTGTCATTCGGCGAGACGCTCCTTCGTCACTCGGCGAGATGCTCCTTCGCATCGCCACTCAGCTGGAAGCTCCTTCATCGCCAGTCGCTCCGTGCATCGCCATTCGGCGAGACGCTCATTCGACACTCGGCGAGACGCTCCTTTGCGCCGTTAGTCGACGAGATGCTCCTTTGTCACTTGTCAAGACGCGCCTTCATCACTCGGCGAGATGCTCCTTCGTCATCCGGCAAGACGCTCCTTCGTCACTCAGCAAGACGCTCCTTCGCGTCGCCACTCAGCCAGAAGCTCCTTCGTCACTCGGCAGCTCTGCGCATCGCCACTCGGCGAGACGCTCCTTCACGCCGTCACTCGGCAAGACGCTCCTTCGCGTCGCCACTCAGCCGGAAGCTCCTTCCTCACTCGGCAGCTCCGTGCATCGCCACTCGGTGATACGCTCCTTCATGCCGTCACTCGACGAGATGCTCCTTCACGCCGCCACTCAGCCGGAAGCTCCTTCGTCACTCGGCAGCTCTGCACATTGCCACTCGGCGAGACGCTCTACACTTGGCGAGATGCTCCTTCATGTCGTCACTCGACGAGACGCTCCTTCCTCGCTCGGCGAGACGCTCCTTCACGTTGTCACTCGGCGGGACGCTCCTTCATCACTTGACGAGACGCTCCTTCGTCACTCGACGAGACGCTCCTTTGTCACTCAGCGAGACGCTCCTTTGTCACTCGGCGAGACGCTCCTTCGCGTCGCCACTCAGTCGGAAGCTCCTTCGTCACTCGGCAGCTCCGCGCCTCGCCACTCAGCGAGATGCTCCTTCACGCCATCACTCGGCGAGATGCTCCTTCTATACTCGGTGAGATGCTCCTTCATGCCGTCACTCGGCAAGATGCGTCTTTGTCACTCGGCGAGACGCTCATTCGACACTCGGCGAGACGCTCCTTCACGCCGTCACTCGACGAGACGCTCCTTCGTCACTTGGCGAGACGCTCCTTCGTCACTCAGCAATACACTCCTTTGTCACTCTGATGCCCCGCGCATCGCCACTCCGTGTGGCACGACTACATCACCTGGCCACTCCGCGCGTCGCCACTCGGTGAGACACGTCGTCATCACTCGGATGCCCCACGCATCACCACTCCGTGTGGCACGACTACATCACCTGGCCGCTCCGCACGTCGCCACTCGGTGAGACACGTCATCATCACTCGGATGCCCCGCGCATAGTCACTCTGTGTGGCACGTCGACAGCACCTGGCCGCTCCGCGCGTCGCTACTCGGTGAGACACGTCATCATCACTCGGACGCCCCGCGCATCGCCACTCCCTATGGCACGATTACATCACCTGGCCGCTCCGTGCATCGCCACTCGGTGAGACACGTCGTCATCACTCGAATGCCCCGCACATCGCCACTCCGTGTGGCACGGCTACATCACCTGGCCGCTCCACGCATCGCCACTCGGTGAGACACGTCGTCATCACTCGGATGCCCCGCGCATCACCACTCCGTGTGGCACAACTACATCACCTGGACGCTCCACGCATCGCCACTCGGTGAGACACGTCGTCATTACTCAGACGCCCCGCACATCGCCACTTCGTGTGGCATGACTACATCACCTGGCCGCTCCGCGCGTCGCCACTCGGTGAGATACGTCATCATCACTCGGATGCCCCGTGCATCGCCACTCCGTGTGGCACGACTACATCACCTGGCCGCTCCGCGCGTAGCCACTCGGTGAGATACGTCATCATCACTCGATGCCCCGTGCATCGCCACTCCGTGTGGCACGACTACATCACCTGGCCGCTCCGCGTGTCGCAACTCGGTGAGACACGTTGTCATCACTCGGATGCCCCGTGCATCGCCACTCTGTGTGGAATGACTACATCACCTGGCCGCTCCACGCGTCGCCACTCGGTGAGACACGTCGTCATCACTTGGATGCCTCGTGCATCGCCATTCCGTGTGGCATGACTACATCACCTGTCCGCTCTGTGCGTCGCCACTCGGTGAGACATGTCATCATCACTTGGATGCCCCACGCATCGCCACTCCTATGGCACGACTACATCACCTGGCCGCTTTGCGTGTCGCCACTCGGTGAGACATGTCATCATCACTCGGATGCCCCGCGCATTGCCACTCCGTGTGGCACGGCTACATCAGCTGCTGCTCCATGCGTCGCCACTCAGTGAGACATGTCGTCATCACTCGGATGCCCCGCGCATTGCCACTCCCTATGGCATGACTACATCACCTTGCCACTCCGTGCATTGCCACTCGGCTTAGCGAACCTGACTTCGCCTATGTCAAAAACTTCTCCGAGTGCGGACATCCTCCACACTCGGGGGCTTAGCTGCGATTCCGTATCGCCTAAGTCAAAAACTACTCCGAGTGCAGACATCCTTCACACTCGGGGGCTTAGCTGCGATTCCGTATCGCCTAAGTCAAAAACTCCTCCGAGTGCGGACGTCCTCCACACTCGGGGGCTTAGTTGACATTCCGTATCACCTAAGTCAAAAACACCTCCGAGTCCGGACATCCTCCACACTCGGGGGCTTAGCTGCGATTCTGTATCGCCTAAGTCAAAAACTCCTCCGAGTGCGGAAATTCTCCACACTCGGGGGCTTAGCTGCGATTCCGTATCGCCTAAGTCAAAAACTCCTCCGAGTGCGGACATCCTCCACACTCGGGGGCTTAGCTGCGACTCTGTATCACCTAAGTCAAAAACTCCTCAGAGTGCGGACATCCTTCACACTCGGGGGCTTAGCTATGATTCCGTATCGCCTAAGTCAAAAACTACTCCGAGTGCGGAAATCCTCCGCACTCGGGGGCTTAGCTGCTATTCCGTATCGCCTAAGTCAAAAACTACTCGGAGCAGAGCGGCCAGGTAATGTAGTCGTGCCACACAAAGTGGCAGTGCGTGGGGCATCCGAGTGATGATGATGTGTCTCACCGAGTGGCGATGCGCGGAGCGGCCAGGTGATGTAATCATGCCACACGGAGTGGCGATGCACGGGGCATCCGAGTGATGACGACGTGTCTTACTGAGTGGCGACGCGCGGAGCGGCGAGGTGATGTAGTCGTGCCACACGGAGTGGCGATGCATGGGGCGTCTGAGTGATGACGACGTGCCTCACCGAGTGGCGACGCGCAGAGCAGCTAGGTGATGTAGTCATGCCACACGGAGTGGCGATGCGTGGGGCATCCGAGTGATGACGACGTTACTCACCGAGTGGCGACGTGCGGAGCGGCCAGGTGATGTAGTAGTGCCACATGGAGTGGAGATCCACGGGGCATCCGAGTGATGACGACGTGTCTCACCGAGTGGCGACGCGCGGAGCGGCCAGGTGATGTAGTGGTGCCACACGGAGTGGCGATGCGCGAGGCATCAGAGTGACGAAGGAGTGTATCGCCGAGTGACGAAGGAGCATCTCGCCGAGTGACGAAGAAGCGTCTCACCGAGTGACAGCATGAAGGAGCGTCTCGTCGAGTGTCGATGGAGCATCTCGCCGAGTGACGAAGACGAGTCTTGCCGAGTGACAGCGTGAAGGAGCATCTCGCCGAGTGTAGAAGGAGCGTCTCGCCGAGTGACGGCGTGAAGGAGCGTCTCGCCGAGTGGCGATGCGCGGAGGTGCCAAGTGACGAAGGAGCTTCCGGCTAAGTGGCGACGCGAAGGAGCATCTCGTCGAGTGACGAAGGAGCGTCTCGCCGAGTGACGAAGGAGCATCTCGCCGAGAGACAGCATGAAGGAGCGTCTCGCCGAGTGTCGATGGAGCATCTCGCCGAGTGACGAAGACGCGTCTTGCCGAGTGACAACGTGAAGGAGCATCTCGCCGAGTGTAGAAGGAGCGTCTCGCCGTGTGACGGCGTGAAGGCGCGTCTCACCGAGTGGCGATGCGCGGAGGTGCCAAGTGACGAAGGAGCTTCCGGCTGAGTGGCGACGCGAAGGAGCATCTCGTCGAGTGACGAAGGAGCGTCTCGCCGAGTGACGATGGAGCATCTCGCCGAGTGACAGCATGAAGGAGCGTCTCGCCGAGTGACGAAGGAGCATCTCGCTGAGTGACGACATGAAGGAGCGTCTCATCGAGTGTAGAAGGAGTGTCTTGCCGAGTGGCGATGCACGGAGCTGCCGAGTGAAGAAGGAGCTTCCTGCTGAGTTGCGATGCGAAGGAGCGTCTCGCCGAGTGACGACGTGAAGGATCGTCTCACTGAGTGGTGATGCGTAGAGCTGCTGAGTGACGAAGGAGCTTCCAGCTGAGTGGCAACGCCAAGGAGCGTCTCGCCGAGTGACGGCGTGAAGGAGCGTCTCGCGGAGTGGCGATGCGCGGAGCTGCCGAGTGACGAAGGAGCTTCCGGCTGAGTGGCGACGCGAAGGAGCGTCTCGCCGAGTGACGAAGGAGCGTCTCGCCAGATGACGAAGGAGCGTCTCGCCGAGTGACGAAGGTGCATCTCGTCGAGTGACGAAGGAGCGTCTCGTCGAGTGACAGCGCAAAGGAGCGTCTCGCCGAGTGTCAAAGGAGCGTCTCGCCGAATGGCGATTCGCAGAGTGACTAGCGACGAAGGAGCTTCTAGCTGAGTGGCGACACGAAGGAGCATCTCACCGAGTGACGAAGGAGCGTCTCGCTAAATGACGATGGTGCGTCTCGTCGAGTGATGAAGGAGCGTCTTGTCGAGTGATGGCGCAAAGGAGCGTCTCGCCGAGTGTCGAAGGAGCGTCTTGCCGAATGGTGATGCGCGGAGCAACTGGCAACACGTGGGGCGGCCAGGTGTTGAAGATGTGCCGCACGGAGTGGCGATGTGCGGGGCATCCGGTAATGGCTCGGGGCAGCCGAGTCGGGATGTTGTCGCGGAAGTGTCCGACCAAGTGACTATGCGCGGGGCGGCCGAGTCCAGCATGTCATCAAGAATGGCGCATGGAGGCGTCCAGGTAACCTATGTATGAAACATAACACAAGCTAAATAAAAATTTATCAAAGTAAATTGATCTTTTGTTGGAATAATTTGTGTAAATTACACCCCTAGACACCCACTAGGTGTGGGTGTGCTAGGTTCTTGCTGGTCCGGAACCAACAAGAGTCTAAAACTGTGAAAGATCCAATTGAACTTGTAAAAGTGAAGGATCCGACTAAACTCATTTTGAGTATTGGACCCAAATGAAGCGAAAGTGTAGTGTTCCGACATGAAAATAAACAACCGAGTGTAGAGGTACACTCGGTGGCGTGGCCTCAGAGTGGACGTCATGCGCAACTTACGTGCCACTCGATAATGTAGAAATAATTATTTAACTGAATGTAGTCTGTGAAGAATGACTTAGCTGTCTGACAATGCATGGAACTGCCGAGTGATGACAACGCGTCCAGTAGAGTGACGGTGCTCGGAGCTGCCGAGTGACGATGGAGCGTCCGACTGAATGGCGATGCGCGGGGCGGCCAAGTGACGAAGACGTGCCTGTGGCGATGCGCGGGGCTGTCGAGTGATGCCGACGCGTCCAATAGAGTGACGGTGTGCAGAGCTGCCGAGTGAAGATGGAGCGTCCTACTGAATGGTGATGCGTGGAGCTACCGAGTGATGATGACGCGTCCAGTAGTGATGGTGCGCAGGATGGCCGAGTGACGATGGAGCGTCCGACTGAATGGTGATGCACGGAGCTGTTGAGTGATGACGACGCGTCTAGTAGTGATGGTGCGCAGGGCGGCTAAGTCGACCAAGTGAATAATATGTATGCATTAATCCGGACCCACCTGGTGTGTGGACCCCATGGTATTATGATATTTTGATCCTTCATGGACCTACCTATTTTGTGTATCCCCGACAATGGCCCCGGTGGCGTTCCGACGCCATCGGGAAAGAAGGGGAGAAAGCCCCCTCCTCCTCCTCCTTCTTCTTCATCCTTGACCTTCCCCCTAGATGGGATAAGGGTTTCCTCTCTGGTCCATTGCCTCCATGGTGGCGGAGGGGCGAGAGCCCCTTCGAGATTGGATCTCTCTCTTTGTTTCCTTCTGTTTCTGTGCTCCCAGATTCTGGCCTTTCACCGTTTCTTAAATATCAGGAGATCCATAACTCTGATCGGGCTAAGGGGTAGCCATAAGCCTGGCGCGACCATGGGGGTGGGTCACGCCTAGCAGGCTTGTTACCTCCTCGGGCATCGTCTCACATTGATTCTTTTTCCCAAAAATCACATATATTCCAAAAAAATCTCCATAAGTTTTTATCGCGTTTGGACTTCGTTTGGTATGGATATTCTAAAAAACAAAAAACATGCAACAAACATGAACTAGCACTAGGCACTGGATCAATATGTTAGTCCCCAAAATAGTATAAAAAGTTGCCAAAAGTAGATGAAAGTTGTAGAATATTGGCATGAAACAATAAAAAATTATAGATACGATGGAGACGTATCAGCAACCCCCAGCTTAATTCCTGGTCGTTCTTCAGTAGGTAAATGATAAAAAAGATAATTTTTGATGTGGAATGTGTTGGGTAATGTTGCATGGGAAACAAAAAAATTCCTACGCACACGCAAGATCTATCCATGGTGATGAGCATCTACGAGAGGGAGAGTGGACCTACATACCCTTGTAGACGCTAAGCGTGAAGCGTTAAGAAACGCAGTTGATGTAGTCAAACGTCTTCGCGATCCAAATTGCCGAGCGTCCCACGATCCCATCATGATCCGTCCCGCGATCCAATCACGATCTGTCCCGTGATCTCATCACTAATCGTCTCGTGATCTTGATCACGGTCCTTCTGATCTAGCGCCGAACGGACGACACCTCCGCGTTCAGCACACGTATAACTCGATGACGATCTCCGCCTTCTTGATCTAGCAAGAGGGAGCGGAGAGGTAGATGACTTCTCCGGCAGCGCAATGGTGGTGGAGCTATTCTAGCAGGGCTTCGCCTAAGCACCGCTGAAAACCGATCTAGAGGAGAAACTGTAATCTAGAGGAGAGGTAGCACGTGGCTATTAGGGTTAGCTTTTCCCTCTAAATCCTCTAGTATATATTGGAGGGAGGGAGGGGAGGATTCAGCCTCAAACCCTCAAGGTTTGGTCGAAATTGGAGGTGGAGGAGTCCTACTCCAATCCAATTAGGAGTAGGATTCCTCCTTTCCACTTGGAAACTCTTTCCACCTCTCCACCTTTGGATTTTTTCCTTCTCAAACCACTCCAGCCACATGGGCCCTTAGAGGAGGCTTCAGCCAGACCACCAGGGGCTGGTTTACCTCCTCCCACAGCCCATGTAGCCTCTTGGGTTGAGACACCCCTCCCGATGGTCCCCCGGTATCCTCCCGGCACTCTCGATACACTATTGATGAGCCCGAAACTTTTCCAACGACCAAAACAGGACTTTCGATATATCAATCTTTACCTCTGGATCATTCCGGAGCTCCTCGTGACATACGGGATCTCATCCGGGACTCCAAAAAACCTTCTATCACCACCATACATAATTCTGTACTACTGAAACGTCACCGAACCTTAAGTGTGCAGACCCTGCGGGTTCGAGTACTATGTAGACATGACCGAGACATCTTTACGGTCAATAACCAATAGTGGGACCCGGATGCCCATACTGGTTCCTACATATTCTACGAAGATCTTTATTGGCTGAACCTCTATGTCAAGGATTCAGTTAATCCCGTATGTTGTTCCCTTTGTTCTTCCGTATGTTACTTGCCCGGGATTCGATCGTCGGTATCTCCAGACCTAGTTCAATCTCGTTACCGGCAAGTCTCTTTACTTGTTACATAATACAAGATCCCGTGGCTAACACTTTAGTCACATTGCTTGCAAGGTTTGTTGTGAAGTTGTATTACTGAGTGGGCCCTAAGATACCTCTCCATCACACGGAGTAACAAATCCCAGTCTTGATCCATGCCAACCCAACAGACACCCTCAGAGATACCTGTAGAGCACCTTTATAATCACCCAGTTACGTTGCAACATTTGATACACACAAGGTACTCCTCCGGTGTCAGTGAGTTGCATGATCTCATGGTCATAGGAACAGATACTTGACATGCAAAAAACTATAGCAATAAACTGACACGATCATATGCTACGTTTATAGTTTGGGTCTTGTCCATCAAATCATTATCCTAATGATGTGATCCTGTTATCAAATGACATCTCATGTCCATGGCTAGGAAACCTTAACCATCTTTGATCAACGAGCTAGTCTATTAGAGGCATACTAGGGACATGGTGTTGTCTATGTATCCACACATGTATCCGAGTTTCCGATCAATACAATTATAGAACGGATAATAAACGATTATCATGAACAAGGAAATATGATAATAACTAACTTATTATTGCCTCTAGGGCATATTTCCAACATTCTCCCACTTGCACTAGAGTCAATAATCTAGTTCACATCACCATGTGATTCGCATTGTTATGAATCTAACACCAATGAGTTCTGGGGCTCGATCATGCTTTGAATATGAGAGAGGTCTTTTCGTCAACGGGTCTGCGACATTCCGATCTGTGTGTACTTTGCAAATCTCTATGTCATACTGTACACACTGCTACCACACTCCACTTGGAGCTATTCCAAATGGCTTCTCCACTATACGTATCCGGATTGCTACTAAGAGTCATCCGGATTGGTGTTAAAGCTTGCATCGACATAACTCTTTATGACGAACTCTTTATCACCTCCATAATCGAGAAACATTTCCTTAGTCTTTTAATTACTAAGGATAATCTTGACCGTTGTCCAGTGATCCACTCCTGGATCACTCTTGTACCCCATGACGGACTTATGGCAAGGAACACACAGGTGCCGTACACAACATGGCATACTATATAGAGCCTATGGCTAAAGCATAGGGGATGACCTTCGTCTTTTCTCTTTCTTCTGCCGTGGTCAAGCTTTGAGTCTCACTCAACTTCACACCTTACAAATCAAGCAAGAACTCTTTCTTTGACTGATCCATTTTAACTCTTTCAAAATCTTGTCAAGGTATATACTCATTGAAAGTCTCATCAGCGGTCTTGATCTATCTCTATAGATCTCGATGCCCAACAATTAAGTAGCTTTATCCAGGTCTTCCTTTGAAATACTCTTTTCAAACAAGCCTTTATGCCTTCCAAAAATTCTACATCATTTCCGATCAACAATATGTCATCCACATATGCTTATCAGAAACTCTATAGTGTTCCCACTCACTTCATTGTAAATACAAGTTTCTCGTTAACTTTGTATAAACTCAAAACCTTTGATTGCCTCATCAAAGCGTATATTCCAGCTCCGAGATGGTTGCTCCAACCCTTAGATGGATTCCTGGAGTTTGCATAATTTTTAGCATCCTTAGGAGTGACAAAACTTTCCGGTTGTATCACATACAACCTTTCCTTCGAAACCGTTAAGGAAACTATGTTTTGACATCCATCTGCCAGATTTCATAATTGAAAAACCGCATCAACTGCTAACATAATTCCAACAGACTTTAGCATCGCTACTGGTGAGAAATTCTTATCGTAGTCAACTCCTTGAACTTGGCAAAAACTCCTTTGTGACAAGTCGAGCTTTATAAATGGTGACATTTACCATCAGCGTCTGTCTTCATCTTAAAGGTCCATTTCTACTCGACGACCTACCATCCAATGAGCAAGTCTACCAAGTCTATACTTGGTTTTCATACATCGATCCTTTCTCGGATTTCATGGCCTCTAACCATTTGCCGGAATCCGGGCTCATCATCGCTTCTCCATAGCTCATAGGTTCATCGTTGTCCTACAACATGACCCCTAAGAAAGGGTTGTCGTACCACTCAGGAGTAGTACGCGTCCTTTTTGACCTATGAGGTTTGATAGTAACTTGATCTGAGTCTTCATGATCATCATCATTAACTTGCTCTTTAACTAACGTAGGCTCCACAAAAACATCTTTCTGCGTTGCGCTACTCTCTGGTTGAAGCAAAGGTTCAACAACCTCATCAAGTTCTATCCTCCTCCCACTCAATTATTTTGAGAGAAACTCTTTCTCGAGAAAGGACCCAATTTTAGCAACAAACACTTTGTACTCGGATCTGAGATAGAAGGTATACCCAACTGTTCTTAGGGTATTCTATGAAGATGCATTTTTTCCGCTTTGGGTTCGAGCTTATCATACATAAGTGTCGCATTCCCAAACTCTAAGACATGACAGCTTAGGTTTCTGCCAAACCATATGGTGTCATCTCAACGGATTTAGATGGTGCCCTATTGAAAGTGAATGTAGTTGTCTCTAATGCATAACCCCAAAACGATAGTGGCAAAACAATAAGAGACATCGTAATACGCACCATATCCAATGGAGCACGACTATGCCGTTCGGACACACCATCACACTATGGTGTTCCAGGTGGCGTGAGTTGTGAATCCATTTTTCACATTGTCTTAATTTGTATACCAAACTCGTAACTCGGATATTCACCTCCACGATCATATCGTAGACCTTTTATCTTCTCATCACGATGATCTCAAACTTCACTCTGATTCTGCTTGAATTTTTCAAATGATTCAGACGTGTGTTTCATTAAGTAAATATACACTATATCTACTCAAATCATCGGTGAAGGTAAGAAAATAACGATATCCACCGCATGCTACCAGACTCATTGGATTGCATACATCAACATGTATCATTTCCCATAAATCACTTGCCCGCTCCATCAGAGCGAAAAACGGGGTCCTTAGTCATCTTGCCCAAGAGGCATGGTTCGCATGTCTCAACCGATTCGAAATCGAATGAGTCCAAAGATCCATCAGCATGGAGTTTCTTCATGCGATTTATACCAATATGATATTTAGTGGCAGTGCCACAAGTATGTGGTACTATCATTATTAACTTTGTATCTTTTGGCATCAATTTTATGAACATGTGTATTACTACGATCAAGATTCAACAAACCATTCTCACTGGGTGCATGACCATTGAAGGTATTATTCATGTAAACAGAATAACCATTATTCTCTAACTTAAATGAATAATCGTGTTGCAATAAACATGATCTAATCATGATCATGCTTAACACAAACACCAAATAACATTTATTTAGGTTTGTCACTAATCCCGAAGGTAGAGAGAGCGTGTGATGCTGATCACATCAACCTTGGAAACATTTCCAACACACATCGTCACATCACACTTAGCTAGTCTCCATTTATTCTGTAGCTTTTACTTCGAGTTACTAACATTTAGCAACTGAACCGGTATCCAATACCCAAGTGCTACCAGGTGTACTAGCAAGGTACACATCAATACCACATATATCAAATATACTTCTATCAACGTTGCCAGACTTCTTATCTACCTTGTATCTAGGGTTGTTCCGCTTTAGCGACCACTCTCCTCATAATAGAAGCACTTAGTCTCAGGTTTGGGTTCAACGTTGGGTTGCTTCACTAGAGCAGCAACTGACTTGCCATCCATGCAGTTTCCCTCCTTGCACTTGCCCTTCTTGAAACTAGTGGTTTTACTAACCATCAACACTTGATGCTCCTTCTTGATTTCTACCTTCACGGCCTCAAATATTGCGAACAGCTCAGGGATCATTATTTCCATCCCTGGCATTTTATAGTTCATCACGGAGCTCTACTAGCTTAGTGACAGTGACTTGGAAAACTATATCAATCACTTTGTTATCTGGAAGATCAACTCCCAATCGATTCAAGCGATTGTAGCACCCAGACAATCTGAGCACATGCTCAATGAATGAGCTATTCTCCTTCATCTTGCAGGCAAAGAATCTTGTTGGAGATCTCATATCTCACAACATGGGCACGAGCTTGAGATCCCAAATTCAGCTCTTAGAACATCTCATATGTTCCATGACGTTCAAAACGTTTTCGGAGTCTCAATTCTAAGTCGTAAAGCATCACGCACTAAACTATCAAGTAGTCATCGGAACGTGCCTGTCGGATGTTCACAACATCTACAGACGACGCTAGAGGGGTGGTGCACCGAGCAGTGCATTAATGACATAATCCTTCTGTGCAGCAATGAGGACAATCTTCAGATCACGGACCTAGTCCACAATATATCTACCATCATCTTTCAACTCTATTTCTCTAGGAACATACAAAAATTCAAGGGAGCTACAATGTGAGCTAGTAATCTACAACATAATTTGCAAAGACACTACTGACTATGTTCATGATAATGAGTTCAATTAATCATATTACTTAAGAACTCCCACTCAAATTTACATCCCTCCGGTCATTCGAGTGATACATGATCCAAATTCACCAACTCAAGTCCGATAATCATGTGAGTTGAGGTGGTTTCAATGGTGAACATCATCATGTTGATCATATCGACCATATGACTCATGTTCGACCTTTCGGTCTCTTGTGTTCCGAGGCCATGTCTATGCATGCTAGGCTCATCAAGTTTAAGCCGAGTGTTCTGCACCTGCAACACTGGCTTGCACCCGTTGTATGTGAACGTAGAGTCTATCACACCCGATCATCATGTGTTGTCTCGATACGACGAACTTTTGCAATGGTGCACACTTCGGGAGAACACAATTGACCTTTAAATTTTAGTGAGGGATCACCTTATAATGCTACCGTCGTCCTAAGAAAAACAAGGTGCATAAAAGGATTAACATCACATGCAAATCATAAGTGACATGATATGGCCATGAACATGTGCTTTCGATCTCCATCTTGAAAGCATCGGCATGATCTCTATCATCACCGGCATGACACCATGATCTCCATCATCTTGATCTCCATCAACGTGTTGCCATCGGGGTTGTCGCGCCCACCATGCTTCTACTACTATTGCTACTGTTTAGCAATAAAGTAAAGCATTACATAGCGCTTAATGATTGAGACGTAGGTCATACAATAATTAAATACAACCCTATGGCCCCTGCCGGTTGCCGTACTCATCGACATGCAAGTCGTGATATGTTATACAATACATGATCATCTCATACATCACATATATCATGTAATTTGCCATATCACATCACAACATACCCTGCAAAAACAAATTATACATCCTCTAATTGTTGTTGCAAGTTTTATGTGGCTGCTACGGGTATCTAGCAAGAACAATTCTCACCTACGCAAAACCACAATGGTGATACATAAATTGCTTTTCGACCTTCTTAAGGACCGCCTTTGTCGAATCCGATCCAACTAAAGTAGGAGAAATAGACACCCGTCAGCCATCTTTGTGCAACGAAGTTACAGGTTAGTCGAAGGAACTGGTCTCTCGTAAGCGTATGAGTAAGGTTGGTTCGGGCCGCTTCGTCCCACAATACCGCTGAACCAAAACACAACGAAGGGAGGAAGCAATCTAAGCATCAACGCCCACAAACTCTTTGTGTTCTACTCGAGATCTCATCTACACATAGACCTAGCTCTGATACTACTGTTGGGTAACGTTGCATGGGAAACAAAAAATTTCCTACGCACACACAAGATCTATCCATGGTGATGAGCATCTACGAGAGGGAGAGTGGATCTACATACCCTTGTAGATCGCTAAGCGAGAACTGTTAAGAAACACGGTTGATGTAGTCGAACGTCTTCACGATCCAAATCGCCGAGCATCCTGCGATCCCATCACGATCCGTCCCATGATCCAATTGACGGGGGGATGACCCCTAGGTAGCCTCAAACACCCCTTATGCTTCGGGCCCGCCCATAGGGCAAATGGGCGGGCCGCCTTCGAGGAGCCGGCCCAGCGACGCCCCCCCGGCTCCAACCCCCCGGCACGGGCGCGCCGGCTGCTCCTTCACCAGCCGCGGTGTGCTGGCCGGCTGGGGCCTCGCAGCCCGGCTCCTTCACCAGCCGGCCATGCATCGGATGCCCCTGACGGGCCCTGCGTGGTGATAGTGGGCCCCGTCCCACCGGGGCTCGTTGCCCGCATGGCCACAGTGGCCCCTATCCCGTCGGTGTTCGGCGCTCGCATGGCCGCAGTGGCCTCTCGCCGCTGTTGGACGGCGACCAGGCCTCCAAAAGTGGCAACCTGCCCCCAACCACTCCGCCATCTACTCCAGCATGGCTACAGGACAGCCGGCTGGCCGCTGACTTCGGCCGACCGCCGCAAGAGGACGCTGCCCGTGGCACCCCGTGCCGCGGCGTGACCGGGCTCGGGGCCCGCCCACGACAAGACCGAAGCTGGTGGCCCCCGCAGCCGGCCGTAGAGGCTGCCGGCTGGGTCCCCCCGCGACCATTATATTCATATTGTAAGCCGAGGGGTTGTTCTATAAAAAACTCGGGCCTCCACCGTGCAAGAGAGGAGGGACAGAAAAACAGACGCCCCGGCGAAGGAGAACGACGATAGCACCACCCACGTAGCATCCCCCACGGGGAACCTCTCGAGCTGGGGCGCTTAGCTCCCACCTCGGTTCATACAGCTCCAGGAGCACGATTGTAACTTTCACCATCATCTCAACGAGACCAAGCAGGAGTAGGGGTTTTACCTCCCTCGGAGGGCCCCGAACCTGGGTAAATCGCGTGTCAGTCACCGCTTGTGCCTAACCCCGTTCCCGGAGTCCACCAACGTCCTTTCGGCCCTCTCAATTAGCCTACCCATGGCATCTGCCGTGAAAAAACCACGACAGTTGGCGCCCACCGTGGGGCCTTCCGCGGCGCCGGCCGGAGTTATGCTCTGGGCGGGGCCCTTCACCACCTCCCCCGGCCGCCCCGCATCCGGGCGGAACTGCATGCTCGTGGGACTTGCTCCGGCAGGTCCTACGGGCAGCGCGGCCGGCCTCTCCGACGGATGCCCTGGCCGCGGCCTCATGCTCGACGACGACACGCTCACCGGGTTGTTCAGCAAACTCAGCCTCGCCGGCGAGGCGCCGGCCGACGAATACCCTAGCGGGGTGCTCGACTGCACCGATCCCCCCGCATCCGTAGGCGCTCTTGCCAACGGCGACGCGATCGGCTCCCACACCCGCGCGGGAGTAATGGTCACCGCTTCCTCCACCACTGTGGGCCGCGTGCGTGCGGCCGAGGCCGGCACGGCTGCCACCCGCGGCGGCACCTCCGACCCTCTCGCCGCCACCCTCCGGGGTCTCGGCACCCCCATCACCACGACGGCGGACCCGGCCGCCGCCAGAGCCGAGATGGAGGCGGCATGCCGCCGGCTTTTCGAAGATGCCAGCGCCCTCGTTGCCGAACGACGCCGGATGGAGGCCGCTCAGCAGGAGTACAACTCCGCGTACGGCCTCACCCCGGCTGGCCCCGAGCCCAGCCGGCGCGGCGCCGTGCGGGAACGCGGCCACGTTGTCGCCGAGATCCTAGGCGGCCGCCTCCTCGTCTACGACAACCCCGCCGCCAACTTGCGTGCTGCCAAGGTTGCCTACGAGGACCTGGCAACCTTGGAGGGCGAGGAGCGGGCCGCACGCGAGCAGCACATTAAGGACCTCATCGACACTAGCAATGCGCAGCAGGTCGCCCTCACTCCCGGAGGGGCCGTCTCCGAGTTCCCCCGTCCCGAGGGTGAGGGCTCTGGTGCTGTTGACCTTCGGCAGGCTCAGCATTCTAGCACCGCTCGTCCCTCCGGCCGGAATGCCTGGGGAAGCAATGCTCAGCGTCGCCCGTTGCGTGGGAACGAACAGCCGGCTGTGAATAGCCGGCGCAGCAATCGCCCGGCTGGCGGAAGCCAGTGCAGCCGCAAACACACCTCGCCTCCACGACAGGAACCGGCGCGGTCCATCCCGCCGGTCGTCCGACCCGAGCTCGCGGCCCGGCTCGGGCCGTGCGTTCCCCACGGCGACAACGACGCCCGGCTCCGCCTCGACCGGCTGGCACAGTCGGCTCTCCTCGAGGAGGAGGGCTCGATTGGCCCAGCCTGCTTCGGCCCGCGGATCCGCAATGAGCCATTTCCGCCCGGTTTCACACTTCCCCGCGACACCCCGAAGTACACGGGGACCGCCAAGCCGGAGGACTGGCTGGTAGACTACACCACCGCCCTCGACATCGCCAGGGGGAACAAGCGCGTAGCCGTCCGCTACGTTCCCCTAATGCTGATCGGCTCTGCCCGCACCTGGCTGAACAGCCTGGCCGCCGGCAGCGTCAACACCTGGACGGACTTCGAGGAAGCCTTCGTCCGCAACTTCACCGGCACCTACAAGCGACCCGCTCGCCCCCGCGAGCTCGCCATGTGCGTCCAGGGCCCGGACGAGCCCCTCCGCGACTACCTCATGCGCTGGACCGAGCTCCGCAACTCCTACGAGGGCGTGCACGAGGTGCAGGCCATCCAGTACTTCATCGAGAGCTGTCGCGACGACACGCCCCTCAAGCACGAGCTCTTGTGCTCCGAGCCAACCTCCCTGGCGGACTTGATGTCCAAAGCGGACAAATACGCCACGGCCGACTCCTCCATGAGGATGAAAGCCAAGGCACCAACCAAGCCGGCTCCGGCTCCGGCCGACTAGCAACAGCCCAACGGCAAGCGCAAGAACGACCAGCCCGATCCCCGATACGGGAGCCGGCTCGTCGCCTCCATCGAGGAGGAGCAGCCGGCTGGCCAGGCCTCTGGCAAGCGCCAGCGCACCGGCAAGGCTGCCTGGCAGCCCAAGCTGACTTTCGAGAAGCTGTTGGACCTCCCCTACAGGAACCACTCTGGTGCCACACCGGCCACGCACACGCTCCGGCAGTGCAGCTTCTCATAGCGCCTGGCCCGGGGCGACGGCCTCCCGGCCCCTCCCGTGCCGCCAGCCCGCGGGCCGGCTCCGGCCCAGGCTTCGCCTCCGGCCCCCCAGCCGGCCCGTGCGCCCCCAGCCCTGGCACGAAACGACGGCCGGCTGCTGGACTAATACCCCAAGCCCGACGGCTGCTACGTCGTCTTCACGAGTGAAGAGACGGACAAGCACGCCCAACACCGCCTCCATCGCGAGGTGAACGCCACCGCGCCCGCGACTCCTATGTTCGTGCACTGGTCCGAGAAGCCGGTCACCTGGAGCCGGGCAGACCATCTGGCTGTGATGCCAGACCCGGGCAGCTACGCCCTCGTCCTCGACCCCACCATCGCCTCTGAGAGGCGCTCCTGCCGTTTTTCGCGGGTGCTGGTCGATGGCGGCAGCAGCATCAGCATCCTGTACCTTGACACCCTGCTCAAGCTAGGACTCAACGTGGAGGACCTGAAGGCAAGCCAGACCGTGTTCCACGGCATCGTCCCGGGCAAGTCTTGCACCCCCCTCGGCAAGATGCAGCTCAACGTCCTCTTCGGCGACGCCGGCCACTTCACTCACGGGGACTGACGAACCTGTTGGAAATATGCCCTAGAGGCAATAATAAATTAGTTATTATCATATGTCCTTGTTCATGATAATCGTTTATTATCCATGCTATAATTGTATTGATCGGAGACTTAAATGCATGTGTGGATACATAGACAAAACCATGTCCCTAGTATGCCTCTAATGGACTAGCTCGTTGATCAAAGGATGGTTAAGGTTTCCTAGCCATGGACATGAGATGTCATTTGATAATGGGATCACATCATTAGGAGAATGATGTGATGGATAAGACCCAAACTACAAACATAGCATATGATCGTGTCAGTTTATTGCTACTGTTTTCTGCATGTCAGGTATATGTTCCTATGACCATGAGATCATGCAACTCACGGATATCGGAGGAGTGCCTTGTGTGTATCAAACGTCGCAACGTAACTGGGTGACTATAAAGGTGCTCTACAGGTATCTCCGATGGTGTCTGTTGAGTTGGCATGGATATAGACTGGGATTTGTTACTCCGTGTGACGGAGAGGTATCTCGGGGCCCACTCGGTAATGCAACATCACAATAAGCCTTGCAAGCAATGTGACTAATTGTTAGTTGCGGGATCTTGTATTACGGAACGAGTAAAGAGACTTGCCGGTAACGAGGTTGAAGTAGGTATGGAGATACCGACGATCGAATCTCGGGCAAGTAACATACCGAAGAACAAAGGGAACGTTATACGGGATTAACTGAATCCTTGACATAGAGGTTCGACCGATAAAGATCTTCGTAGAATATGTAGGAACCAATGTGGACGTCTAGGTCCCGCCATTGGTTATTGACCGTAGAGGTGTCTCGGTCATGTCTACATAGTTCTCGAACCCGCAGGGTCTGCACACTTAAGGTTCGGTGACGTTTCGGTAGTGTAGAGTTATGTATGGTGGTGACCGAAGTTTGTTCGGAGTCCCGGATGAGATCCCGGATGTCACGAGGAGCTCCGGAATGGTCCGGAGGTAAGGATTCATATATAGGAAGTCCCAGTTTGGTTTCCGGAAAAGTTTCGGGCTCATCGGTAGTGTACCGGGAGTGCCGGTAGTGTACCGGGAGACCTCCGGGAGGGGTACTTCGACCCCAAGAGGTCCATGGGCTGTGGGAGAGTATTAACCAGCCCTTAGTGGGCTAGGAAAACATCCACAAAGGCCCATGGCATAGGAGAGAAAGTCCTAAAGCAAAAGGTGGGAAATCAGCCAATAGGAGGCAATCCTACTCCAACTAGGATTGGAGGTGAAGTAGGATTGCTTCCCACCTCCTATTTCGGCCGACCCAAAGGCCTTGGCTGCCTCTCCTCTCCTCTCCTCCTATATATACTAGTGGATTGGGTAGTTTTTGGACAGAATTTCCGGCCACGTGCTACCCGTTTCACCGGTGCACAGTTTCTCCTCTAGATCGGTTTTCCGCAGCGCTTAGGCGAAGCCCTGCCGGAATCACTCCACCACCATCACCGGAGCGCCATCACGCTGCTGGTGAAATCTCTCTCCTCTCCACCTCCTCTTGCTGGATCAAGACGGTGGAGATCGTCATCAAGCTAGACGTGTGCTGAACGCGGAGGTGTCGTCCGTTCGGCGCTAGATCGGAAGGACCGTGATCGAGATCGCGAGACGGTTCGTGATGTGATCACGGAACGGATCGTGATGAGTTCGCGGGACAGATCATGACCAAGATCGTGAGACGGATCGTGATGAGTTCGCGGGACGGATCATGATGTGTTCACGGGACGGTTCGTGATTGGATCGCGGGACGCTCGGCGATTTGGCTCGCGAAGAAGTTCGACTACACCAACTGCGTTTCTTAACGCTTCCCGCTTAGCGATCTACAAGGGTATGTAGATCCACTCTCCCTCTCGTAGATGCTCATCACCATGGAGAGGTTTGCGTGTGCGTAGGAAAATTTTTGTTTCCCATGCGACGTTCCCCAACAGTGGCATCATGAGCTAGGTTGATGGTTCGATGAGATCTCGAGTAGAACACAAAAGGTTTGTGGGCGTTGATGCTTAGATTGCTTCCTCCCTTGGTCGTATTTTGGTTCAGCGGGATTGTGAGATGAAGCGGCCCGGACCAACATTACTCGTACGCTTACGAGAGACCGGTTCCCTCGACGCAACTTGTTGCCTAGATGGCTTGCGGGTGATAGTTTCTCTCACTTTAGTTGGATCGGATTCGACAAAGGCGGTCCTTGAGAAGGTTGAAATGCAAACTAGTGTATCATCATTGTGGTTTATGCGTAGGTGAGAATTTTTCTTGCTAGATACCCGTAGCATCCACGTAAAACATGCAACAACAATTAGAGGACGTCTAACTTGTTTTTGCAGGGTATGTTGTGATATGATATGGCCAATTACATGAAGTGATATATGTGATGTATGAGATGATCATGTGATGTATAGATTATCACGACTTGCATGTCGATGAATATGGCAACCGGCAGGAGCCATAGGGTTGTCTTTAATTATTGTATGACCTGTATGTCAATCATTAAGCGATATGTAATGCTTTACTTTATCGCTACGGTAGCAATAGTAGTAGAAGCATGCAGGGCGTGACAACCCCGATGGCGACACGTTGATGGAGATCATGGTGTCATGCCGGTGACGATGGAGATCATGCCGGTGCTTTCATGATGGAGATCAAAAGCACAAGATCATGGCCATATCATGTCACTTATGATTTGCATGTGATGTTAATCCTTTTATGCACCTTGTTTTGCTTAGGACGACGGTAGCATTATAAGGTGATCCCTCACTTAATTTCAAGATAAATTGTGTTCTCCCCGAGTGTGCACCGTTGCGAAAGTTTGTCGTGTTGAGACACCACGTGATGATCGGGTGTGATAGACTCTACGTTCACATACAACGGGTGCAAGCCAGATTTGCACACGCAGAACACTCGGGTTAAACTTGACGAGCCTAGCATGTACAGACATGGCCTCGGAACACGAGAGACCGAAAGGTCGAACTTGAGTCATATAGTAGATATGATCAACATAATGATGTTCACCATTGCAGCCACCTCAACTCACGTGATGATCGGACTTGAGTTGGTGAATTTGGATCATGTATCACTCGAATGATCGGAGGGATGTCAATTTGAGTGGGAGTTCTTAAGTAATATGATTAATTGAACTCATTATCATGAACATAGTCAAAGTGTCTTTGCAAATTATGTTGTAGATTACTAGCTCGCGCTGTAGCTCCCTTGAATTTTTATATGTTCCTAGAGAAAGAGAGTTGAAAGATGTTGGTAGCAATATTGCGGACTGGGTCCGTGATCTGAGGATTGTCCTCATTGCTGCATAGAAGGCTTATGTCCTTAATGCACCGCTCGGTGCGCCACCCCCTCTAGCGTCGTCTATAGATGTTGTGAACATCTGACAGGCACGTTTCGATGACTACTTGATAGTTTAGTGCGTCATGCATTACGGCTTAGAATTGAGGCTCCGAAACGTTTTGAACATCACGGAACGTATGAGATGTTCTAGGAGCAGAGATTGTGATCTCAGGCTCGTGCCTGTGTTGCGAGATATGAGATCTCCAACAAGATTCTTTGCCTGTAAGATGAAGGAGAATAGCTCAGTCATTGAGCATGTACTCAGATTGTCTGGGTACTACAATCGCTTGAATCAAGTGGGAGTTGATCTTCCAGATAAGATAGTGATTGATATAGTTCTCCAAGTCACTGTCACTAAAGCTACTAGAACTTAGTGATGAACTATAATACACCAGGGATAGAAGTATTGATCCCTGAGCTGTTCGCGATGTTTGACACCACGAAGGTAGAAATCAAGAAGGAGCGTCAAGTGTTGATGGTTAATCAAACCACTAGTTTCGAAAAGGGCAAGAGCAAGGAGGGAAACTTCATGGATAGCAAGTCAGCTGCTGCTCCAGTGAAGCAACCCTAAGTTGAACTCAAACCCGAGACTAAGTGCTTCTATTATGAGGTGAGAGGTCGCTGAAGCGGAACAACCCTAGATACTTGGTAGATAAGAAGGCTGGCAACATCGACAGAAGTATATTTGATATACGAGTTATTGATGTGTACCTTGCTAGTACTCCTAGTAGCACCTGGGTATTGGATATCGGTTCGGTTGCTAAATGTTAGTAACTCGAAATAAAAGCTACGGAATAAACAGAGAACTAGCTAAGGCTGAGGTGACGATGTGTGTTGGAAATGTTTCCAAGGTTGATGTGATCAACATCGCACGCTCTCTCTACCTTCAGGATTAGTGACGAACCTAAATAAATGTTATTTGGTGTTTTGCGTTGAGCATGAACATGATTAGATCATGTTTGTTGCAATACGGTTATTCATTTAAGTCAGAGAATAATAGTTATTCTGTTTACATGAATAATACCTTCAATGGTCATGCACCCAGTGAGAATGGTTTGTTGAAATCTTGATCGTAGTAATACACATGTTCATAACATTGATGTCAAAAGATACAAAGTTAAATAATGATAGTACCACATACTTGTGGCACTGCCGCAAAATGTCATATTGGTATAAAGCGCATGAAGAAACTCCATGGTGATGGATATTTGGACTCATTCGATTTCGAATCGGTTGAGACATGCGAACCATGCCTCTTGGGCAAGATGACTAAAGGACCCCGTTGGATGGAGCGGGCAAGTGATTCATTGGAAATGATACATGTTGATGTATGCAATCTAGTGAGTCTTGTAGCGTGCAGTGGATATCGTTATTTTCTTACCTTCACTGATGATTTGAGTAGATATAGTGTATATTTACTTAATGAAACACAAGTCTGAATCGTTTGAAAGGTTCAAGCAAATTCAGAGTGAAGTTTAAAGATCATCGTGACAAGAAGATAAAAATGATTGCGATATGATCGTGGAGGTGAATATCTGAGTCACGAGTTTGGCATACAACTTAAGACAATGTGAAAGTTGTTTCACAACTAAACACCACCTGGAACACCATAGTGTGATGGTGTGTCCGAACATCATAGTTATGCTCTATTGGACATGGTGCGTGCTATGATGTCTCTTGTCGTTTTACTACTATAATTTTGGGGTTATGCATTAGAGACAACTACATTCACTTTAAATAGGGCACATCTAAATCCGTTGAGATGACACCATGTGAATTATGGTTTGATAGAAACCTAAGCTGTCATTTCTTAATACTTGGGGCTGCGACACTTGTGTGGAAAATGTTTTCACCTAATGAGGTCGAACCCAAGGCGGACAAATGCATCTTCATAGAATACCCTAAGATCAGTTGGGTGAACCTTCTATCTCAGATCCAAGTGCAAAGTGTTTGTTACTAAAACGGATCCTTTCTCGAGGAAAAGTTTCTCTTGAAAGAATTAAGTGGGAGGAAGATAGAACTTGATGAGGTTGTTTAAACTTTATTCAACCAGACAGTAGCGCAGCGCAGGATGCTGTTTCTGTGAAGCCTACGTTAGTTGAAGAGGAAGTTAATGATGATGATCATGAAGCTTCAGGATCAAGTTACTATCGAACTTCGTAGGTCGACAAGGATGTGTACTGCTCCTAAGCGGTATGACAACCCTATCTTGGAGGTCATGTTGTTGGACAAACGATGAACCTACGAGCTATGGAGAAGCGATGATGGGCCCGGATTCCGACAAATGGTTGGAGGCCATGAAATCCGAGATAGGATCCATGTATGAAAACCAAGTGTAGACTTTGGTAGACTTGCTCGTTGGATGGTAGGTCGTTGAGTACAAATGGATCTTTAAAATGAAGACAGACACTGATGGTGAATGTCACTATTTGTAAAGCTCGACTTGTTGCAAATATGTTTGTGACAAGTTGAAGGAGTTGACTACGATGAGACTTTCTCACTCGTAGTGGTGCTAAAGTCTGTTGGAATTATGTTAGCAGTTGCTGTGTTTTCAATTATGAAATCTGGCAGATGGATGTCAAAACATCGTTTCCTTAACGATTTACTTGAGGAAAGGTTGTATGTGATACAACCAGAAGGTTTTGTCAGGCCTGAGGATGCTAAAAGGTGTGCAAGCTTCGGTGATCCTTCCATGGACTGAAGAAAGCATCTCGGAGTTGGAATATACGCTTTGATGAGGTGATCAAAGTTTTGATGTTTATACAAAGTTTACGAGAAACTTGTATTTGCAATAAAGTGAGTGGGAGCATTATAGAATTTCTGATAAGTATATGTGGATGACATATTGTTGATCAGAAATAATGTAGAGTTTCTGGAAAGCATAAAACGGTCATTTGGAAAGTGATTTTCAAAGGAAGACCTGGATGAAGCTACCTAATTGTTGAGCATCAAAATCTATGGAGATAGATCAAGATGCTCGATGAGACTTTCAATGAGTGCATACCTTGACAAGATTTTGAAAGAGTTCAAAATGGATCAGCCGGAGAAGGAGTTCTCGCCTGATTTGTAAGGTGTGAAGTTGAGTGAGACTCAAAGCTCGACCACGGCAGAAGGAAGAGAATGGACGAACGTCGTCCCCTATGTCTTAGCCATAGGCTCTGTATAGTATGCCATGCTGTGTACCGCACCTGTGTGTGCCTTGCCATGAGTCTGTCAAGGGGTACAAGTGTGGTCCAGGAGTGGATCACTGGACAGCGGTCGGAATTATCCTTAGTAACCAAAGGACTAAGGAAATATTTCTTGATTATGGAGGTGATAAAGAGTTCGTTGTAAAGAGTTACGTCGATGCAAGCTTTAACACCTATCCGGATGACTAGTAGTAGCAATCTGGATACGTATAGTGGAGCAGCCATTTGGAAATAGTACCAAGTGGAGTGTGGTAGCAGTGTTTACGGTTTGACATAGAGATTTGAAAAGTACACACGGATCTGAATATCGCAGACCCGTTGACTATAAGACCTCTCTCACATGCAAAGCATGATCGAGCCCCAGAACTCATTGGGTGTTAGATTCATAACAATGCGAATCACATGGTGATGTGAACTAGATTATTGACTCTAGTGCAAGTGGGAGACTGTTGGAAATATGCCCTAGAGGCAATAATAAATTAGTTATTATCATATTTCCTTGTTCATGATAATCGTTTATTATCCATGCTATAATTGTATTGATCGGAGACTTAAATGCATGTGTGGATACATAGACAAAACCATGTCCCTAGTATGCCTCTAATGGACTAGCTCGTTGATCAAAGGATGGTTAAGGTTTCCTAGCCGTGGACATGAGATGTCATTTGATAACGGGATCACATCATTAGGAGAATGATGTGATGGATAAGACCCAAACTACAAACATAGCATATGATCGTGTCAGTTTATTGCTACTGTTTTCTGCATGTCAAGTATATGTTCCTATGACCATGAGATCATGCAACTCAGGGATATCGGAGGAGTTCCTTGGGTATAAAACATCCAATGTAACTGGGTGACTATAAAGGTGCTCTACAGGTATCTCCGATGGTGTCTGTTGAGTTGGCATGGATCGAGACTGGGATTTGTTACTCCGTGTGACGGAGAGGTATCTCGGGGCCCACTCGGTAATGCAACATCACAATAAGCCTTGCAAGCAATGTGACTAATTGTTAGTTGTGGGATCTTGTACTACGGAACGAGTAAAGAGACTTGCCGGTAACGAGGTTGAACTAGGTATGGAGATACCGACGATCGAATCTCGGGCAAGTAACATACCGAAGAACAAAGGGAACGTTATACGGGATTAACTGAATCCTTGACATAGAGGTTCGATCGATAAAGATCTTCGTAGAATATGTAGGAACCAATGTGGACGTCCACGTCCCGCCATTGGTTATTGGCTGTAGAGGTGTCTCGGTCATGTCTACATAGTTCTCGAACCCGCAGGGTCTGCACACTTAAGGTTCGGTGACGTTTCGGTAGTGTAGAGTTATGTATGGTGGTGACCGAAGTTTGTTCAGAGTCCCGGATGAGATCCCGGAAATCACGAGGAGCTCCGTAATGGTCCGGAGGTAAAGATTCATATATAGGAAGTCCCAGTTTGGTTTCCGGAAAAGTTTCGGGCTCATCGGTAGGGTACCGGGAGTGCTGGTAGTGTACCGGGAGTGCCGATAGTGTACCGGGAGACCTCCGGGAGGGGTACTTAGACCCCAAGAGGTCCATGGGCTGTGGGAGAGTATTAACCAGCCCTTAGTGGGCTAGTAAAACAGCCACAAAGGCCCATGGTGCAGGAGAGAAAGTCCTAAAGCAAAAGGTGGAAAATCAGCCAATAGGAGGCAATCCTACTCCAACTAGGATTGGAGGTGAAGTAGGATTGCTTCCCACCTCCTATTTCGGCCGACCCAAAGGCCTTGGCTGCCTCTCCTCTCCTCTCCTCCTATATATACTAGTGGATTGGGTGGTTTTTGGACAGAATTTCCGGCCACGTGCTACCCGTTTCACCGGTGCACAGTTTCTCCTCTAGATCGGTTTTCCGCAGCGCTTAGGCGAAGCCCTGCCGGAATCACTCCACCACCATCACCGGAGCACCGTCACGCTGCTGGTGAACTCTCTCTCCTGTCCACCTCCTCTTGCTGGATCAAGACGGTGGGGATCGTCATCAAGCTGCACGTGTGCTGAACGCGGAGGTGTCGTCCGTTTGGCGCTAGATCGGAAGGACCGTGATCGAGATCGCGAGACGGTTCGTGATGTGATCACGGAACGGATCGTGATGAGTTCGTGGGATAGATCATGATCAAGATCGTGAGACGGATCGTGATGAGTTCGCGGGACGGATCATGATGTGTTCGCGGGACGGTTCGTGATTGGATCACGGGACGCTCGGCGATTTGGATCGCGAAGAAGTTCGACTACACCAACCGTGTTTCTTAACGCTTCCCGCTTAGCAATCTACAAGGGTATGTAGATCCACTCTCCCTCTCGTAGATGCTCATCACCATGGATAGGTTTGCGTGTGCGTAGGAATTTTTTTGTTTCCCATGCGACGTTCCCCAACAGAACCGGTCCCGGGGACTGACGTGCCGGCCTCGGGGGCTGGCGTGCCGGCCCCGGGGGCTGCCGCCTCTAACGTCCCGCTCGTGCCCGAGCCGGCTCCCGTATCGGCCCCATCGTGGGCTCTGCCCATCCTGGCGTTCCTCAAGCGCGGCGAGCTCCCCCCTAACGAGGCAACCGCAAGGCAAATCCAGCGTCGAGCCTCGGCCTACGACATCATCAACCGCGAGCTCGTTCGCCGTAGCACCACCGATGTTTTCCAACGCTGCGTCGAGCCGGAGAAGGGGTTGGAGATCCTCCTCGACATCCACCAAGGCGAGTGTGGGCATCATGCCGCCTCCAGGTCTTTGGTGGCCATGGCGTTCCGCCACGGTTTCTACTGGCTGACTGCCCTGGAGGTGGCCAAGGACTTGGTCGACAAGTGCGAGGGCTGCCAACGCTTCCGCGCACAAAGCCACCTGCCGGCTACCGACTCCAAACCATCCCCCTCTCATGGCCTTTCGCCGTTTGGGGGCTGGATATGGTGGGGCCCTTCAAGACCGCCCGGAGCGGCATGACGCACCTGTTGGTCGTCGTCGACAAGTTCACCAAGTGGATCGAGGCGCGACCCATCAAGAAGCTGGACGGCCCCACTGCTACCCGGTTCATCGAAGACATCACGGTTCGCTACGGCGTCCCCCATAGCATCATCACCGACAACGGCACGAACTTCGCCAAGGGCGCACTGGCGCGTTTCTGCTCACGACAGGGCATCCGGCTCAACCTGGCGTCCGTCGCCCACCCCCAGTCCAATGGCCAGGTCGAAAGGGCGAACGGCCTGATCCTGGCCGACATCAAGCCCCGGCTCGTCACACCACTGGTCCGCTCGGCAGGCTGCTGGGTCGAGGAGTTGCCGGCCGTCCTGTGGAGCCTCCGGACCACGCCCAACCGGTCGACCGGCTTCACCCCGTTCTTTCTCGTTTACGGGTCCGAGGTGATCATCCCCACCGACATCGAGTTTGATTCGCCTCGGGTCACCCTGTACACCGAGAAGGATGCAAGAGAGACGAGGGAGGACGGCGTCGACCTCCTCGAAGAAGCCCGCGAGCTAGCTTTGAGCCGGACGGCCATCTATCAGCAAAAGATCCGGCACTACCACAGCAAGCGGATCCGGCCACTCTCCTTCCGCGAGGGGGACCTGGTGCTCAGGCGGGTTCAACGAACGGTCGGCCAGCACAAGCTGTCCTCCCCATGTGAGGGCCCATTCATCATCAGTCGGGCTTTGCACAACAACACCTACTACCTGATAGACGCCCAGAAGCTGCAGAAGCACAAGAGAGACGCGTCCGGCGAAGAAACGGAGCGTCCGTGGAACGCGGTGCTCCTCCGCCCCTTTTACTGCTAAAAAGCCAGTGTACGTACTCTGTACTTTTGCCCCTTCGGGCCCATGAATGCAATGGGGACCTCAAGCCGGCGCTTGAGGAACACCCCTTTTCGGTCTCTCCAAGTCTCTTCCTACCATCTAAGGCCCGGGCCCGGCTCATGGTCCCGGGGGCTCGCCCAGCTCCCCTCCGAGGCGGACGAATAAGTGTGAGCAAGCGGCCTTTCGCCTCCCCCGCCCTAACCAGCCACAGATCGGGCCCCGGTTGTCCGGCTGAAGGGACCGCGGGGTACGAAAGAGCTTCTCACACAAAGGTCCGCCAACGCGCGGTAGCCGGGCTAGCCCAGCCATGCTACGTCACTCCCCGTGGTCGGCCTCTGCCGGCTCGACCTAGTCCTAGCCAGTTGACTCTAAGAGGCCGCTACCTTTTCCCTTAGGGTGAAGCCATGTCCCTGTCCCAGACCGGCTCCCGGCTGGCCGGCAGGCGGGGCAGAAGCCGGAAGAAATCCTAGCGCACACGAACAAGTCAACAGGCAAAAGGCGAAAGTAGAGCCAGCACGCACTCCTTTCTACTTCTGATAACAGAGCATCGATTAAACATGATAAAAGGCCCACGGCCGCAGGTTCATTACAATACGTCTTAAATACACCCCCAGTGGGTGGAACTCTGGCACTAAAAATGAAATGATGACGAAAATGTACAAGGAGGAGCGATCTTGAGCCGTCTCGCCTCCGGCGCCGGCACCTCCAGGGCCGGCTGCGTTCATGCCGACGGCGCTGGCGCCTTCGAGGCTGGCGCTCCCGAGGCGGCCGAGGTGGAGGTCCCCGCGTCATCGGCCAGCTCAGACGGAGCATAGTCGTCGGTGTCAGACCCATCGTCGACCGTCTCGCACTCGTTCCCCTCCGGGTCGTCGAGGGCAAGGCCGTACGAGTCTTCCGGGATGGCCGCGCCGTTCGCACCACGCTCCGGGACGTACTCATCCCACGCGGCGAAGGACGCGAGCTCACTCGCTTGCCTCTGCAGCTCGTCCGCCACCGTCGACAGCTCCGCTTCGGTGCCGACACGCTGGGCCGTGAGCAACCCCAGGTCAAGCCCAAGATACCATGACCTGGCAACGCAGAGCGCCATCTCCGCGCCGGCGCGTGCCGCAGAGGCCCTCCAGGCATTCACCCACGCAGTCCCGGCTTCCAGCCACCGGGCAAGCCGGGTATAGGAGCCTGGATCCACAGCCCGGGGCCAGAGGGCCCGGACCAGCGCCATACCGGCCTTCCAAAACCGCGTCAGGGTGCGGATGACCATCTCCAGGCGCACCTCGGCGACAACCCCCACATCCTCCAGCGTCCAGGGGGCGCCCGGCTCGACGACCTCTCCCTGGGCCCGCCGGGCCTCATGATCAGACTCCACGGCCGCCTCGGCGCTCTCTTGGGTACCGGGGAAGAGCCCTAAGAAAGGGTGAGGAAAAGGAGAAGGGGGCACACAAAGAAATAAGGAAGAGGAAGGCCGGGAACTTATGACGTAGCATCCGGTCCACCTTGTGGCCCTGCTCCACCAGGTTCGCCTCCCGGTCAGCTGCTTCCTGGCGGTAGTGCTCAGTCTTGTCGTGAGCCGCGATTTTCTCCTTGAGCGCCGCCGTCAGCGCGGCGTCCTGGGCCTCCAGCTTGTCGCAGAGCACCTTCTCCCGCTCCTCTGCCTCCCGGCGGAGCACCGCCTCCCGGTCCACCAGTTCCCGGCTATGGGCCTCGTCGAGCTTCTTCCGGTCCGCCCTCAGCCCCTCCGCCCTCTCGCGGAACTTCCGGCACTCTGCCGCCATGGTGTCCTGCTCCCAGAGGAGCCGGACCACCTGCCCCCGGAGGCCGACCGCCTCTTTGTGGGCGGCTGCATGGAGAGGATTTGATCAAGTTAGAAGGAAGGAATGGCAAGGGAACCGGCCCGCCTCCAGGGCAGCCGGCTTGGCCCTCGGGGGCTCTCCCCACCAAGGACGCAGGGACGCATACCTTGCAGGTCTATGGTCGTGGCGGTAAGGAGGTTCTCCGCCCCCCTGAACAACCCCAGCAGGGTGTTGTACTCCTTCGCCCAGCAGTCATGGGCCGCCTGCAAAAAACAAAGAGGAAGATAGCGCTTTAGGCTCGACCCGCCTGCAGCCCAGCCGGCTCGAGCCTCGGGGGCTACACCCAGTGGGTGCGCTAGCGCGCCCCCACTGGAAGAGAAGAAAGAGAAAGGAGAGACAGGGCGCTTACCGCAACCGCCCGCTCCAAGCTCACCAACCGCTCGCTGGCCGCCCGGGCGTCCTCCATCGCCTGGGCGTGGCAGGCCGCGAAGAACTTCGAGGCGGCGGCCACCGCGGTCCCAAGGGCGCTCGCCGGCTCCCCGGAGGCTGGGCTCCCGACCGTCGCCCATAGCCGCTGGGGCCGGCCCCCGTCTGCGGGCCTTCCTTCGTGGGAGATGACGATGGTGCCGGTCCCCGTCGCCGTCGTTGTTTCGGGGGTCGCTGATGACGTGCTTGCCGCGGCCGCCCCCTTGGTGGCTGTGGCCCCCGTCGCGGATTCTCCACCACCGGTGCTCCCTGGCCGGCTCGCGTCCGGTGCCGGCGTGTCAGGAGTCGGCACGCCAGAAGCCGGCGCCCCCATGGCCGGCACCTCCGACGCCGGTGCCCCCGTGGCCGGCGCCTCCTGCGTTGGCGCCTCCAAGTCCACCACCTCCGCGCCCGGCGACACGACGCTTGCCTTTGGTGGCGCGTCGTCCGAAGCCAACGGCGCGTCGTTCCCAGCCAGCTGGGAGGCTTGGCGTCTCTTCTCCGCCAAGTCCTCCGCGGCCTCCCCGCCGTCTCCCGCGGGCCGGTCGGCACCTTGGCGGCCCGGTGACGTCTCCTCCGGGCCGTGGGGGAATGCCTCCCACGTTTGGCCAGCGGCCTCCCCATTGGCCACCCCGCCTTTGCCGCCACCTCCTCCCACCGGCGGCGCTCTTTCTCACGCAGCTCCCGCTCGGCCCTGTCGAGGTCGAGCCACGCCTGGTGCTCCATCTCCTCGGCCATCGACGGCGGCGCCGCTTTCGTAGTCCCGCCGCCTGGCTCTCCACCCAGCGAGCGCGCCTCCCTGATGGCGGCGGGGCATTAGACGAGGAAGTGGGCAAAACCAGGATTCAAATCAACAAAAGATCAAGACTTACCCGACCATGACCGGCACTGCCCGCCTGGAGGGCCCGGTCGGGTTCCCCCTCTGCCTCTTGCTCCCTCCGGCGCGGCTACCGCCCGCTGCGCGGCAGCCGCACGCTTGGGCGCCGGCTTGGGGGCAGCCGGCCCCTTCCCCTTGTCCACCTCGGCCGGGTCACTGGCGCCCCGTGGCCGGCGCCCCCGCAGTGCCGTGACCTCCCCCTCCGAGAGCTTCGTTGGGTCTTCTGCAGCAAGGGCCGGCTCCTGCTCAGCATCGTCGTCGAGCCAATCCCTTAACGGCGCCCGGAACGAAGACTCGCCCGGTGGCTCGGCCTCATCGTCCTCCTCCTCCGCCTCGTCGTCACCCACCTCCACCTCGCCGGCTCGCTCGGTGGCGGCCGGCTCCACGTCGACGTCGTCCTCGACCTCTTTCTGGTCGGACTCCACCGAATCCGGCGCCGGCCTCGCGTAGTCCTGCAGAAGCGGGAACTTCTGTAGGCAAACCGGACGGCGCTGTTAGACCGAAGGGGGGATTATGACCCGACGGCCACAGGATGGGAGGCGGAGCCGGCTGTTCACTCACCCGCGATGCCGTATGACTCCGGCTGTAGGGGATCTTCCCCCACTGCCACTCCCCCTCCTTCATCTTCGCCGTCGACACGGCGTTGACCTTCCTCGCCACGTGAATCGGCCTCAGCTCCTTGGTGGAGAGCCGGCAGGGGTCATGGCACCCTCCCATCTGGCAAATAAGATGCGGCCGGTGCTGTAGCGGCAGCACCCGGCGCGCAATCATCGCCGCCAACAAATCCATGGCCGTGAGCCCCTCCGTCCCGGTTAGCTCGCGGAGGCGGGCGCTGAGCCGGTCGGCCGTCTCGGGCGCCGAGGTTGGCGTTGCCCGCCAGTTTTGCATGGCAACCGGCGGGTGGTTGGCGAAGTCGGGGAGGTTGATGTAGTCCTCCTCCGGCTTCACGTTCTTCACATAGAAGAACCCCCGCTGCCATCGCTTCACCGACTCGTGCAGCGGGAGTTTGGGGAAGCCGGTCCCCTGACGAACCTAGACGGAGGCACCCCCGCAGGCGGTCATCACCATCCTCTGGGTCGCCGGGTCCTTCACCGTCTGCCGCTTGAAGTAGAAGAGCCATCACCAGAAGTCGAGTCTGGGCTCGACTCCCAGATACCCCTCGCAGAGGACGACGAACGCCGCCAACTGCAGGACGGAGTTGGGGGCGAGGTGGTGAGGCTGCAGGCCGAAGTGTGTCAGGAACCGCCGGAAGAAGGCGCTCGCCGGCAGCCCCAATCCACGGTGCAAATGGTCGGCGAAGACCACGACCTCGCCCGACCGCGGCGCTGGGGAGTTCTCCGCCCCCAGCGGGCGGGCCTCCAAGTTCTCCGCCACCGGGAGCTTGCGGTGCACGCGGAGGTACTCGATGAAGGTGGCGTTGACATCGCTGCCTTCCCAGGCGCCCTTGGTTACCACCTCCATGGCGGCGACGACGGACGACGGCGGCGCGGGGCTCGACCGACGGGCTGTCCTCTTTGCAGCGGCGGGCGGCGGCGCAAGCTCGCTGTCCCTCTCGAACTCCCCTTTTCCCTTCTCGCTCTCTCTCTCTCTCGACGAGAGGGGGGGCGGGGGGAGGAGCAAAGCGACGGAGGCGAGGAGGGAAAACGGGCTCTTCCCCCTCGCCTCCCCTCCCTACTTATACCCCGCGCGGGCGGCGGTAGTGGGGGCGCCCCTCGCGCACATGTCCCCCACGATCCCCGAGGAGCACAAGGTGGGCATCATGGTGCCCCGAAATACCAAACGTCCGCCCACTGCGCGCAGAATCTTCGCGGGCGGTTCAGGGCCACGGTCGTGGCGGGCCCTGCCTAGTCGCCAGGCCCGAACCGTCGCTCGGCCCACCAGGCTGCTGCCCGCTCCGTCCTCCATGCAGCGCGGTTTCCCCGCCAGGTGGGGCGACACTGGCGGCGCGGGTGGCCCCGGACGACTGCGGAGCCGGGCCGCCACGTGCCGGCACCGCCCGGCTCCCCAGGCACTTCTAGTGCTCGAACATTCTTCAAGCCGGCGCGGTCCGCGGCATCCCGTCGGCGCCCCCCCCCCCGGCTTCGGGGACTACTGACGGGGGGATGACCCCTAGGTAGCCTCAAACACCCCTTATGCTTCGGGCCCGCCCATAGGGCAAATGGGCGAGCCGCCTTCGAGGAGCCGGCCCGGCGACGCCCCGCCGGCTCCAACCCCCCGGCACGGGCGCGCCGGCTGCTCCTTCACCAGTCGCGGTGTGCTGGCCGGTGGGGCCTCGCCGCCCGGCTCCTTCACCAGCCGGCCGTGCATCGGATGCCCCTGACGGGCCCTGCGCGGTGACAGTGGGCCCCGTCCCATCGGGGGTCGGCGCCGGCATGGCCACAGTGGCCCCTATCCCGTCGGCGGTCAGCGCTCGCATGGCCGCAGTGGCCTCTCGCCGCTGTTGGACGGTGACTAGGCCTCCAACAGTGGCTACCTGCCCCCAACCACTCCGCCATCTACTCCAGCATGGCTACAGGACAGCCAGCCGGCCGCTGACTTCGGCCGACCGCCACAAGACGATGACGCCCGTGGCACCCCATGCCGCGACATGACCGGGCTCGGGGCCCGCCCACGACAAGACCGAAGCTGGTGGCCCCCGCAGCCGGCCATAGAGGCTGCCAGCTGGGTCCCCTCGCGACCATTATATTCATATTGTAAGTCGGGGGGTTGTTCTATAAAAACCCCTGGGCCTCCCCCGTGCAAGAGAGGAGGGACAGAAAAACAGACGCCCCGGCGAAGGAGAACGACGATAGCACCACCCACGTAGCATCCGCCACGGGGAACCTCTCAAGCCGGGGCGCTTAGCTCCCACCTCGGTTCATACAGCTCCAGGAGCATGATTGTAACCTTCACCATCATCTTAACGAGACCAAGCAGGAGTAGGGGTTTTACCTCCCTTGGAGGGCCCCGAACCTGGGTACATCACGTGTCAGTCACCGCTTGTGCCTAACCCCGTTCCCGGAGTCCATCGGCGTCCTTTCGGCCCTCTCAATTAGCCTACCCATGGCATCTGCCGTGACAAAACCACGACACTAATCATGATCCTCCCCGCGATCTCATCACGATCCGTACCGCGATCTCATCATGATCCGTCCTGTCATCTCATCACAAATCGTCTCGCGATCTTGATCACGGTCCTTTTGATCTAGTGCCGAACGGACGACACCTCCACGTTCAGCACACGTACAGCTCGATGACGATCTCTGCCTTCTTGATCCGGCAAGAGGGAGAGGAGAGGTAGATGAGTTCTCCAGAAGCGCGATGGCGTTGCGGTGATGGTGGTGGAGCTATTCCAGCAGGGCTTCGCCTAAGCACCGCTAAAAACTGATCTAGAGGAAAAACTGCAATCTAGAGGAGAGGTAGCACATGGCTATTAGGGTTAGGTTTTTCCTCTAAATCCTCTAGTATATATAGGAGGGAGGGAGGGGAGGGGGCAGCCTCAATCCCTCATGGTTTGGTCAAAATTGGAGGTGGAGGAGTCCTACTCCAATCCTATTAGGAGTAGGATTCCTCCTTTCCACTTGGAAACTATTTCCACCTCTCCAGCTTTGGATTTTTTCTTTCTCAAACCACTCCAGCCACATGGTCCCTTAGAGGAGGCTTCGGCTAGCACACCAGGGGCTGGTTTACCTCCTCCCACAGCCCATGTAGCCTCTTGGGTCAAGACACCCCTCCCGATGGTCCCCCGGTACCCTCCCGGCACTCCCGGTACACTACCGATGAGCCCGAAACTTTTCCAGCAACCAAAACAGGACTTCCTATATATCAATATTTACCTCCAGACCATTCTAGAGCTCCTCGTGACATCCGGGATCTCATCCGGGACTCCGAACAACCTTCGATCACCACCATACATAACTCTATACTACTGAAGCGTCACCGAACCTTAAGTGTGCAGACACTGCGGGTTTGAGAACTATGTAGACATGAGCGAGACACCTCTACGGTTAATAACCAATAGCGGGACCTGGATGCCCATATTGGTTCCTACATATTCTATGAAGATCTTTATTGGCCGGACCTCTATGTCAAGGATTCAGTTAATCCCGTATGTTGTTCCGTTTGTTCTTCGGTATGTTACTTGGCCGAGGTTCGATCGTCGGTATCACCATACCTAGTTCAATCTCGTTACCGGAAAGTCTATTTACTCGCTACGTAATACACGATCCCTTGGATAAAAATTTAGTCACATTGTTTGCAAGGCTTGTTGTGATGTTGCATTACCAAGTGGGCCCTGAGATACCTCTCCATCACATGGAGTAACAAATCCCAGTCTTGATCCATGCCAACCCAACAGACACCCTCGGAGCTTGGGCATGCGCTCAATCGCACTGATCTTCTCCGGGTTAGCTTTGATGTCGCAAGCTGACACAAAGAAACCCAGGAGCTAGCCGGCTGGGACACCGAATACACACTTCTCCATGTTGAGCCTGATCTTATACTCGCGCAGGTTCGTGAAGGTCTCTCGGAGATCATCGAGGAGGCTGAAATGCTTCTTGGTCTTGATGACGATATTGTCGACATAGACGTGGACGTTCCTGCCTATCTGAGGTAGGAGGCACTTCTGCATGCACCGTTGGAAAGTGGCGCCGGTGTTCTTCAGGCCAAAGGACATGGTGATGTAGCAGTAGGCATCGAAAGGCGTGATGAAGGAGGTCTTCAGCCGGTCTTCTGGATCCAGCTTGATCTGGTGGTAGCCGAAGTAGGCGTCTAGGAAGGACAGCAAATCGCAGCCAGCCATGGAGTCGATGACTTGATCGATCTGCGGCAGGGCGAATGGGTCCTTGGGGCATGCCTTGTTCAGGCTGGTTTAGTCGATGTACATGCGCCAGGTCTTGTTCTTCTTCAGCACCAGGACTGGGTTGGCCAGCCAATCCGGGTGGAAAACTTCCATGATGAAGCCTACTGCGAGCAGGCGGGCAATCTCTTCCCCTATAGTACACCGCTTCTCCTTAGAGAAACGGTGTAGGGGTTGCTTGACCAGTTTAATGTGCGACCGGACGTGTAGTTTGTGCTTGGCGAACTTCCTCGGAACACCCGGCATGTCCTCGGGGGACCATGCAAAGATGTCCCAATTCTCACGGAGGAAGTCGACGAGCTCGCCTTCCTATTTGCTGTCGAGGCGGGAGCCGATGGTGACGCACTAAGCGAGGTTGGCCGGGTCAAGCAGGATCTGCTTGGTGTCCTTGGACGGCTGGAAGGAGGCCTCGCCGACTGACTGCGAGGGAGGAGCCGACACGGCCGGCTGGCTGGTAGCAAGGGCCACGAGCCGGTCGAGCTGCCACTTTTCCTTGGCTATCTCCAGGGCCTCAGCCAGCCGGCTGCCGTCTCGAGCACACTCGAGCAACATCTTGTAGTCACCCACGATGGTGATGATTCCCTTGGGACCCGGCATCTTGAGCTTGAGGTAGGCGTAGTGGGGACCACCATGAACTTGAGGAGAGCCAGTCGGACCAGCAGCGCATGGTAGGGACTCTCGAGGTCCACTACCTCGAACAACACCGGCTTGCGGTGGAAGTGATCGGGGCCGCCGAAGAGGACGTCAAGCTCGATCTTGCCGACAGGGGAGCAGGACTTTCCTGGCACGATGCCGTGGAAAACCGTCCGGCTCGCTTGAAGGTCTTCTATTTTCAACCCCAACTTGCGCATCGTGTCGAGGTAGAGGATGTTTTTTTGACCAATGAGGTAGAGGATGTTGATGCTGCTGCCACCATCAATCAACACCCGTGAGAAGCGGCAGGTGCACTTCTCGGTGACGATGGTGGGGTCAAGGAGTAGGGCATAGCTGCCGGGGCTCGACATTACTGCCGGGTGATCTGCCCGGCTCCAGGTGACTGGCTTCTCCGACCAGTGCATGAACTGGGGAGTCGCCGGATGGTGGCGTTGACCTCACGATGGAGCCGGCGTTGAGCATGTTTGCTTGTCTCTTCACTGGTGAAGACGACGTAGCAACCGTCCTAGTTGGGGAATTGGTCATGTAGTCGACCGTCGTTCTGGGCCGGAGCCGGAGCCGGCACCGGGGTAGCGACTAGTGCCGGGGCGATAGCTGGTGTCGGGGTCGGCGCATGGGCTAGCGGTGCGGGAGGAGTCGGGAGGCCGTCCCCCCAGGCCAGGCGCTGTGAGAAGTTGCACTTCCAAAGCGTGTGCGTCGAGGGCTTGGCCCCAGCGTGGTTCTTGCTGGGGAGGTCGAGCATCTGCTCGAAGGTGAGCTTGGTCTGCCAGGTAGCCTTACCAGTGCGCTGGTGCTGGCTAGAAGACTGGGCAGCCGGCTCCTGCTCCTTGATGGTGGCAACCTGCCGGCTCCCGTAACAGGAGTCGGGCTGGTCATTCTTGCGCTTGTTGTTCTGTGGCTGCCGATTGTCGGCAGCCGGCCAGGATGCCACCGGCATCGGCGTTGCCTTGGCGGGTGGAGTCGTTTTGACCCGAATGGCGGAGTCGGCCGTGGCGTACTTGTCTGCCTTGGTCATGAGCTTGGCTAGCGTAGCCGGCTCAGAGCACAGGAGCTTGTGCTTGAGGGAGGTGTCATCGCGACAACCTTCGATGAAGTACTATATGGCTTGCACCTCGTGCACCCCCTCACAAGAGTTGTGGAGTTCGGTCCACCGGGTGAGATAGTCACGGAGGGACACGTTCGGCCCCTCAATGCACATGGCTAGTTCATAGGGGCGGCCAGGCCGCTTGTAGGTGCCGGTGAAGTTGCGGACAAAGGTTTCCTTGAAGTCTGTCCAAGTGTTGATGTTGTCGGCTACCAGGCTATTGAGCCAGGTGCGGGCCGAGCCGATCAGCATAAGGGAGCGTAGCAAATGGCTACGCGCTTGTTCCCCCTGCCGATGCCAATCGCGATGGTGTAGTCGATCAGCCAGTCCTCAGGTTTGGCAGCCCTGTTGTACTTCGGGGTGTCTTGGGGGAGCATGAAGCCGGTCGGGAACGGCTCGTGGTGGATCCGAGGGTCAAAGCATGTCGGGCCAATTGAGCCCTCCTCCTCGAGGAGGGCCTACTGCGCGAGTCGGTTGATGCGGAGACGGGCGACGTTCTCATTGTGGGGGACACGTGGTCCGAGCCGGGCCAAGAGCTCGAGGCGGATGACAAGCGGAACTGACTGTTCTGGCTCGCGCCGCGGGGGTGGCGTATGCTCGCGGCTACGCTGGCTGCCGACAGCCGGCGCCTCGTGGTGGCGGTCACTGCAAGGCGGGTTGTTAGTTTGCCGGATGTTTACAGCGGCTGTTCGTTCCCCGGCAGCTGAGAGGGCTGGGGGTTACTTGCCTCGAGCCGATGGCCGGAGGTGTGAGGGGAGCAGGAGTGCTGAGCCGGCTGACGGCCAGCAGTCCCCGTGCCCTCGTGCTCGAGCCGGGGGCCTTCGGAGGCGGTGCCGCCCGCCGCGAGCTGTTGCTGCTGCGTGTTGGCGGTGTCGATGAGGTCCTTGATGTGACGCTCGCGGGCGGCACGTTCTTCGCCTTTCAAGGTATCCAAATCCTCGTAGGCTACCTTGGCGGCCCGCAGGTTGGCTGCGGGGTGTCGTAGACGGGCATGTTGCCGCCCAAGATTTCGGCGACCACGCGACCGCGGTCGCGCACAACCCCACGCTGGCTGGGCACGGTGCCAGCCGGAGTGAGACCGTAGGCGGAGGCATATTCCCGCTGAGCAGCCTCCATGCGGAACCGCGTGGCCACGAGGGTGGTGGCGTTGTCGGGGCAATGGGGGTGCTTAGGCCCCGAAGGGCCATGCCGAGCGGATCAGAGGTGTCAACGCAGGCCGCAGCGGTGTCGGCCTCGGTCCGTGCATGACCAGAGGAGGTGGAGGAGATGATGGCCATTGCTCCCACGCGGAGGTGGGAGTTGTCGGACTAGGTCCCGGCGAGTGCGCCCACAGCCGTGGGCGGGTCGGCACAGACGAGCACCTGGCTAGGGTACTCGTCGGCGACCGGCGCTTTGGCAAGGCTTAGCCTGCCGAAGCGCTCGGTGAGCGCATCTATGTCAAGCGTGAGGCCGATGACGCTGCCTGCAGGGCCTGCTGGAGCAAGCCCCATGAGCCTGCGGTTTCGCCTGGACGTGCGGTGACGGCGGGGAATGGCGAGGGGTCCTGCCCGGAGCATGAATCCGGCCGGCGCCGTGTACGGCCCTATGGTGGGCGCCAACTGTCGTCGTTTTCTCACGACAAATGCCATGGGTAGGCTTATCGAAGGTGGTTGGGGCCGGAGGACGCCGACGGGCTCTGGGTGCGGGATTAGGCACAAACGGTGGTGACACGCGATGTACCCAGGTTCAGGGCCCTCCATGGGAGGTAACACCCCTAGTCCTACTTGGTCTAGTTGATGGATGGGTATGTTACAAGGTTGCTCCGGGAGTTGTTGTCTAGAGGAGGAAGAGGGAGCAGCCGGCTTGCCTTCCTCTACTACGAAGGTGGATATGTGGGAAGTGTCCTGTGTGTGTGTGCGTGAGATCTCTTGTCCTCTTTGTTACATGGGGGGCTCGGGGGGTTTTATAGGCCAACCCCTTGGCTTACAATATTCCTGGGGTACAAAGTGGGGGGGCCCGGCTGGCAGGCTCTTCGGTTGGCTAGAGGGCCCCGCCTCGCGAGCCGTCTCGTCGCCTATAGGGTCCACCGGCTGTGCGGTTCCATCGCCCGCTAGGGCCCGCCAGCCGGCTCCGTGATTGGCCCCCGCCCACCTGCTATGGCACGGGTCGCCCAGGCGGCTCATCTTGCGCCAGCCGGCCAAAGTCTCCGGTAAGGGCGGCTGCACTGTAGCCACGCTAGAGCAGGTAATCGAGTGGGAGGGGGCGTGCCGGAACTATTGCCCTGCCCGGTCGTGGTCGGCCAAGGTCAGCGGTACGACCAGCCGAACTGTAGCCACGCGCGCCCGTGCGTCAACGACCACTGTGGCTACATTGTTGCTCGTCATGGGGGTCCCGTCGTGTCGCCGTACCTGCGTGTAGAGGGATGGGACGGGAGCTTGTATGCCCAAAGGTCAATGGAGAAGGTGGCTCGAAGGCAGCCGGCCGGGGGCTGAGTCGGCTCCTTGACCAGTCGGCCTCAATCCAGCCGACAACGCACCTGCCGGCTACGCGCCAGCCTGCTGTGAGCAGCCGGCCACGTACTTTTTCTTGAAACAGGGGAAAGTACCCCATTGATTTGGCCTACCCAGGGGTAATAACCCCGTCACTATCCATGCGAACTATGTGCTGCTGGCCTTAGCCGCGGTTCATCCGAACATTGCAACACTCCGCGGGCTAGTCCTTAGCCCCCCGTAGCCCTTTTTCACGCCCCTATGGCTAAGTGAAAGAAATAAAGCACTATAGTATGATTGCCTATTCCACCGCACTCTACCGCCTTCGGGTTCGGATCACTTGGCTAAGGAATATTGTGCACTGGCAGAGACACCCCTTGTAGTATCTAAATGGGGGCTGAAGCCGATGACTCGCATCTTTCAGTTTTAAACAACCACACATGAGTTATAAAGGAATGCAAAAACATCAAAGCTGAATAAATAACTTATAACATTAAACACTTTGAAAAGTCTTCGGGCGTATTACAAATCATTCGAATACATCCTCGCTTGAACACTGAGAAGCTATCGCCCGAACACCTTCCATCACTCCGGTGAAGTATAGCTCGGGGCGTCTATGCTCCTTCCCAGGAGGCGGTGGGGAGGTGGCTACCTTCATCAGATCCAGCCCCGGCCAGTGCACCTTGGCCTTCGCAAGGGCCATCCGGACTCCCTCTATGCAGGAAGAGCGCTTCATAGTGTCGAAGTGGGGTAAGGCGGCGATCAACTTCTTCACCGGGCCAAAGTAGCTGCCTAGCAGCGGCTCGTCAAGCCATAAGCGGATGTAGAGGTCTTTCATGGCCGGCTCTTCCATCTGGTGCAACTCCATCAGTTGTTTTAGCTGCTCCACGAGAAGAGGCGAGCACTCGGGGGCTCCGAATTGTGCCCAAAATAGCCGAGCTTCATCTCCTTCTTCCCTCGAGGAGAACAGCATATTGGCATCCGCCACACTCTTCTGGAGATCAGAGGAGGTGCCTGAAGAATGCCACACCTGGGTAAGCAATTTGAATTTGCTATCCCCGAAGACGCACTGTAGTAAGTATGGCTTACCATCCATTATGCCCTTAGCTTGGCAGACCTTCTCCTCATAGAACCGTCTGTCCACCCGCTGCTTGTGAAGATCGTTCTTCAGGGTGGACAGTTTGGCCGTGCTCTCCTTGCCCTTCTACTCAAGGACCTCGCACTTCCGGCTGGCATCCTTGCTGAACCTCCGCCACACGAGCCTCGTGCTTCTGGCTGGTGACTCATAGAGCGGAGAGGGCAGTCGTCGCTTCTTTGGCCGCCGCTCTCTCGATGGCCGCATGGTCTTTTGCTCTCTGGAGCTCGGCCTTGAGCCTCTCCACCTCTTTCGCCGAAGCCGTTTAAACATTAAAACATTATGAAAAATTGCATGGACAGTGTTCGGGTAAAGGTGTTCGGGCAAAGATATTCGGATTTTGTTTTGACCTACGTTGTGCCTCGTCGAATCTTCTATTGAGGGCATCAACTTCATCCTCGGAGCGTTTAAGCTTCCGATTCAGTTCATCCAGTACAACGCCATTTATTTTTCGATAAAGGATGCGTTTATTATCTCAAAATTTAGCATCAAGCGAATACAAAGCATTAAGAGCAACACCCGGCCTCTGCATAACCAGAATGCACACAGCCAACTACCAGCAGTCTGACAAAGTGAAAGGTAAAAGACCAACAATTCGGCAACAGTAGAGTCCTATAGACCGACACTATGCCTATGTCGAAAGGGATGGTGGACCGATCCGGAGATTATGCTGCCACCCATGTTGGGTAAAAACCTCTGTAGCCACCTGCTCCAACTGAGTACACACCACCTTGAATAGCGATTGATACTCCGCACGGTGTAGCGTAGAGCACGTACGAAGCAAGTGCGTACAACAGAAAATCACCTACAAAGGAGAAGCATTTTTATCATCAAAAACAACATCATTTCTACATATCCAAAGCGACCATAATAAGGCATACGCTCCCACCCTTATTAGCGTTTTGTACCTATTTGAAATACTGTCCAACCAATGACCAAGAATATTGGCAATCCTTGTGGACAGAAACAAATTTGACGCTATTTGGATGAATGGCCACGTAGAACACGCAAACTTACATTGGAAAAAAGATGTTTGATTGTCTAGTCATGAGTACAAAAACAACACTTATTACTTCCTCGCCAACTGCGTCGTGCGAGGTTGTCTTTGGTTAGAACAACTCCTCTACGGAGATACCACATGAAGATTTTAACTTTAAGTGGTATCTTTGCTTTCCAATTTTTTTTGTTATTTCTCACCGGTACCTCAGAATGCGTGACTGCACGATACATAGAGTCTACTATGAAAGACCCGATGTAGTAAGGTTCCAGCGAAACATCTCCCGGCCTTGCGTCGGGTTAATCGAATCTAGACGAGACAAGAGATTATGCCATTTATGGCCACCGCCGATGACGAAGCCTGCAATACACATGCAGTTGAGATGTTACATGGGTTATATACTCCCGAATTATATTCAATCCTATCACATGTCCGACCTTATTAGGGGCTACTCTAACGCTCCGGACACATATTTGGTGTTTAGTCTAGAATCAGATACAGGATTGACCCCTATGCAAGTTTTTTCAAACTCACCTAGGGCCCGGGGGCTGCCGTGTACATTATAATAAAAATAAGTAAAAACTTGGCAAATAAGAGTTTCATGTGACTTACTTGAAAACCCGTTAGCAGACCTTTGAAGGCCTCCTTCAGTCCATTGTTGACGGACTGAATGATCTATAATACCGCACCCATAAGGGTACGGTGCTCCTTGGAGACGGAGGCGCTCGATAGAGCCTCCTCCATGACCGACCATCCTTTGGTCGGTGGCGCCGGAGGTGATCGGATAACCCGATCACCAACCGGGGATTGAACCAGTACCTCCGGAGGCGTGGTGTGCCCCGGAGATGCCCTTGGAGGGGATTGAGCGACCGCTCGTCCGGCCTCCTCAATGTCCGGGCGGAGTACCTCCCCTCGGCCTTCGGTGACCAAGGTGTTAGCCTCGGCCATTATGTCGTCTCCCCCGCCACCGGTGCCAGGCTCCATAGGAGCATGTTGGGATGACACCTCCGCGGTGTCCTTGGCGGCGCCCGGAGTGGCGGGATGCAAGGCATTCCCGCTCTCCGCTAGTTCAGCGGGCGGGGTCTCCCCGTGCGATATTTGATCAGTGGGAGGACGCGTAGTGGGCTGCAAAATCCATAAGCACCTGCGTGTTAGTAAACTCTAAACTTGTTTAAAGTACAAACAAGGGATCTTCGGATCCTAACCTTCGAGCCGAGGGCCTGATCCTGAGGTTCTGACGCGTCCTCTTCGGTGCTAGAGGGAGAACCTCCTCCGGGGCATCCAATGACACCGCCCTCTTTCTTGCGAGGGGGAATTGCCTTCCCCCTCGGCTTCGTCCTCCTCCTCTTCCTCCTACTCTTCCTCTTCCTCTTCCTCCTCATGCTCCTCTTGATTCTAGGAGGCTTGAGTTTCCCCGAACACGGCCTGTGACTGGTCCCGAATATGAAGGCTGCTTCGGCCTGGCTTCTTCTTCTTCTCCTTCTTCATGGGGGCCTCGTAAGGCTTCTCCATGAGCATTTCCGCCAGCAGCCCGGACCTGACGTCCTTGGGCTGAGGTACTAGACTGCTAATGTTAATGGCTTTCTTTAGCCATTTTTGCGAAAGAATGATCGGAAGAAAACATTATGGATCCTCTTTGGGAAGGGTAAAAGTCGATCAAGCAAAAGTGACCCATACCTCGGTGGTGGCTTGGAGGCCTACAGGCCTCTGTCTTCCTCCTTGGATGGTCAGCTCTCCTGTGACTTGAAGGGCGCATTCCATAGCTTCTCTCACGTAGTGCGGAAGAGGTTCCGGATTGCGGGCGCATCATCAAGGTGATGAGCCCACAAGGGAGTGTCCCGACGCTGGCAGGGGAGGATGCGTCTCTGGAGCATCACCTAGACCACATTGGTCAGTTTCATGTCCTCCTCGAACATGGAGCCAATGCGCTTCTGTAGGTCGCTCACCTCCTTTATCGGTCCCCAGTTAAGGCCCATTTTGACCCATGAAGCTAGTCTGGTGGGGGGGCCGGATCTGAATTCGACGGGAGGGATCGGACCTTCTTCTTGTGGTTTCGTGATATAGAACCACTCCTTCTGCCATGCCTTGATGGTGTCAATGAAGGTTCCCGATGGCCACACGATGCAGGTGAGCTTGCTGATGATAGCCTCGCCATAGTCTGTGTGCTTCCTGCCAACGCACTTCGGCTTGACATTGAACACTTTGAGCCTTAGCCCAAAGTGCGGCTCGACTCGCAGGAAAGCCTCGCAGACGAGGATGAACGTCGAGCTGTGCATGAAAGAGTTCGGCGGGAGGTCGTGGAAGTCGAGGCCGTAGAAAAACATCAACCCCCTGACGAAGGGGTGGAGCGGGAAGCTCAACCCCTTGATGAAGTGGGGGAGGAAGGCCTCCCTTTCGCCTGGCCGGGGGGTGGGGATCACTTGGCCCTCCTCTGGTGAGCGATGAGGGATGTCAGTGCAGAGGTAGTCGGCCTTCTTGAGGTTGAGAATGTCCCAGTCGATGACTGTGGAGGCCTCCCACTGTCCATTGGAGCCCGCCATTGATGAGCTCGGAGGTGGGGGTGGAAGACCTAGATCTGTGCTTTGGAGGCGCAAAGGAATGGAAGACGGAGGAAGCGAATGAGAAGCGTGGATAGGCTTCAGGGTTTTCTTCCCCCTTTTATGAGGCTTACCGATTTGGTCTCCCCTTGCTGCACCGTGAATCCCTCCACTTCCCGAGATGTGTGATCCATTGCGTGCGTGTGATTAAACATATCGCGTATAAACGGGACATGATCAGTATATTGATAGGTCATGATGATTAAAACAGCCTTGAACCGCGAATCGAGTTTGTGTAACTGGCTTAGTGGTCGTGGTGGGTCGTGACCTTTCGTCAGAGAGGTCGTCAGAGGAATATTATTTACCCCTTGATGTTTGTCCTTCGAGTCTAGCCAGTTTGCAGTGTTTGGACGCGCCACTATGTGAAAAGCTACTTATCATCGGAGGCCGAACTAGGTTCCGCAGGAAGAACTCACCTCACAAGCTGAACACTCTGATCATGTGAAGCAATTGAAGCTGGGACCCTTGGCATTGGAGGCAAGTTGGGGGGCTACAGAGGGAGTCCTGGATTAAGGGTTCTTCAGGAGGCCGACCTATGTCCATGGGCCGGACTATATGGGCCACTTACCGAACATAGGGTTCATTGAAGACCTTATCTCCAAGATAGAAGCTTCGGGAAGTACGGCTTGTGCTCCACGTTTGATGTAGCAAATAGGGATGTTTATCTCTTCGGCGTGTAACTGACCATGTGTAAACCCTAGGTACCCTCGGCGTCTATATAAGCTGGGGGGTTTAGGTTATAGGGACAGAACAACTCATCTAGGGTTAGCTATTCGATCTCGAGGTAGATCAACTCTATAATCCCCATACCATTAATACAACCAAGCAGGATGTAGGGTATTACCTTCATAGGAGGGCTCAAACCTGGGTAAATCTATGTCCCCTTCGTCTCCTGTTACCATTGATTCTAGTATCACAGTTTGGTACCCCCTACCCGAGATCCGTTAGTATCGACACCGACACAGGTATCTCCGAGGGTGTTTATTGGGTTGGCATGTATCGAGACTAGGATTTGTCACTCCGTATGACGGAGAGGTATCTCTGGGCCCACTCGGTAATACAACATCATAAGAAGCTTGCAAGAAATGTGACTAAGGAGTTAGTCACGGGATCTCGTATTACGGAATGAGTAAAGAGACTTGTTGGTAATGAGATTGAATTAGGTATGGAGATACCGACGATCAAATCTCGGGCAAGTAACATACCAATGGACAAAGGGAACTGCATACAGAATTTTCTGAATCCTTGACATCATGGTTCGATCGATAAACATCTTCGTAGAATATATAGGAACTAATATGGGCATCCAGGTCCCGCTATTGGTTATTGACCGTAGAGTTGTCTCAGTCATGTCTACAGTTCCCGAACCCATAGGGTCTGCGCAGTTAACGTTTGGTGACAATTTGGTATTGTTGAGTTATGTATGTTGGTTACCGAAGGTTTTTCTGAGTCCCAGATGAGATCACGGATGTCACAAGGAGTTCTGGAATGGTCCGGATGTAAATATTTATATATGGGAAGTCATATTTTGGCTACCGAAAAAGTTTCAGGTTTTTTCGGTATTGTATCGGGAAGCTTCTAGAAGGTTCTGGAAACTTCCCAAGGAGTTCGGAAGTCTACCAAGGGTTCCACCACGTATCAAGGGTTTTCATGGGCTAAGAGGAGGCGCCATCTTATTAGGCTAGGCGCACAAGTCCCTCAAGGCCCATGTGGCTTGGGAGAGGTGGAAAGTCCACTTGTTTATGGAAAGGGAGGGAATTGGACTAGGAGTCCAACTCCCCCCCCTTGGCTGCACCCTAGGGCTTTGAGGGGATGATCTCCACACCCCTCCACCCATATATGGAGGGGAGGGGGTACCCCAAGATTAAACACAAAGCCCTTGGCGCCCCTCTCTGTCTAGATCGTTTTCTCCTCTATTCGTGGTTTCGGTAGCGCTAGGCGTAGCCCTACCCAGATAGCACCTCCATCACCGCCACCACGATATGGTGTTGCTGGATAACTCATCTACTACTCATCCCTTGCTTTCTGGATCAAGGAGGCAGAGACATCATCAAGCTATATGTGTGCTGAACACGGAGGTGCCGTCCGTTCGGCACTAGATCGGGATGGATCGTGATTGGATTACAGGACGGATCAAGATTGGATCGCGAAGAGGTTCGACTACATCAACCATGTTTATTAAATCTTCTGCTTAGAAATCTACAAGGGTATGTAGACACACTCCACCTCTCGTAGCTATGCATCTCCATGGATAGATCTTGGGTGTGCGTAGGAATTTTTTTGTTTCCCATGCAATGTTCCCACTTTAGTTGAATCAGATTCGACAAAGGTGGTCCTTATAGAAGGTTAAAAGGCAACTTGATTATCACTGTTGTGTCTTTGCATAGGTAAGAACAGTTCTTACTAGTTTCCCATAGCAGCCACGGAAACCTTGCAACAACAAAGTAGAGTACGTCTAACTTGTTTTTGCAGGGCATGTTGTGATGTGATATGATCAAGGCGTGATTTGATATATGTTGATGTATGAGAAGATCATGTTTTGTAATAGTTATCACGACTTGCATGTCGATGAGTATGGCGAACGGTAGGAGCCATAGGGTTTTCCTTAATTATTGTATGACCTGCGTGTCAATCATTAATCGCTATGTAATGTTGTACTTTATCGCTAAATGGTAGGAATAGTAGTAGAAGCCTGGTTGGCGCAACAACCCCGATGGCAACACAATAATGGAGATCATGGTGTCATGCTGGTGACGATGGAGATCATGCCGGGGCTTTGGAGATGGAGATCAAAAGCACAAGTTCATGGCCATATCATGTCACTTATGATTTGCATGTGATGTTAATCCTTTTATGCATCTTATTTTGCTTAGGACGATGATAGCATTATAAGGTGATCCCTCACTAAAATTTCAAGATAAAATTGTGTTCTCCCCGAGTGTGCACCAATGCGAAAGTTCGTTGTTTTGAGGCACCACGTGGTGATCGGGTGTGATAGACTCTACGTTCACATACAACGAGCCTAGCGTGTACAGACATGGCCTCGGAACATGGGAGACCAAAAGGTCGAACAGGAGTCATATAGTAGATATGATCAACATGGAGATGTTCACCATTGAAACCACCTCATCTCTCATGGTGATCGGACTTGGGTTGGTGGATTTGGATCATGTCACACTTAGACAACCTGAGGGATGTTGATTTGAATGGGAGTTTTAAAGTAATATGATTAATTGAACTCATCACCATGAACATAGTCAAAATTTCTTTGCAAATTATGTTATAGATCAATAGCTCGCGCTGTAGCTCCCCTGAATTTTGATACGTTCCTAGAGAAAAAGTAAGTTGAAAGATGATGGTAGCAATTATGCAGATTGGGTCTGTGATCTGAGGATTGTCCTCATTGCTGCAGAGAAGGCTTATGTCCTTGATGCACCGCTTAGTACGCCGCCACCTCAAGCATCGTCTGTGGATGTTGTGAAGATCTGACAGGCATGTTCTGATGACTACTTGATAGTTCAGTGCCTGATGCATTATATCTTAGAATTCAGGCTCCAAAAACATTTTGAACGCCACGGAACATATGACATGTTCTAAGAGCTGAAATTGGGATATCAGGCTCGTGCCCGTGTTGAGAGGTGTGAGACCTCCAACAAGATTCCTTATCTGCAAGATGAAGGAGAATTGCTCAATCGGTGGGCGTGTGCTCAAGTTGTCTAGGTGCTACAATCACTTGAATCAAGTGGGAGTTGATCTTCCAGATAAGATAGTGATTGATATAGTTCTCCAAGTCACTGCCACAAAACTATTAGAGCTTCATGATGAACTATAAACATGCCAAGGATGGAAGAGATGATCCCCTGAGCTATTCGCGATGTTTGACATCGCAAAGGTAGAAATCAAGAAGGAGCATAAAATGTTGATGGTTAGTAAAACCACTAGTTTCGAGAAGGACAAGAAGGTAAACTTCATGAATGGCAAGCCAGATGTTGCTCTAGTGAAGAAACCCAAGGTTGAACCCAAACCCAAGACTAAGTGTTTATATTATGAGGAGAACGGTCACTGGAGCGGAACAACCCTACATATCTGGTAGATAAGAAGGATGGCAACGTCAACAAAATTATATTTTATATATGTGTTATTGATGTGTACCTTACTAGTACTCCTATTAGCACTCGGGTATTAGATACCAGTTTAGTTGCTAATATTGGTAACTCAAAATAAAAGCTATGGGACAAACAGGATACTAGCTAAGGGCGAGGTGACAATGTGTATTGAAAGTGTTTCCAAGGTTGATGTGATCACCATCGCACACTCGCTCTGCCTTTGGGATTAGTGTTGAACCTAAATAAATGTTATTTGGTGTTTGCGTTGAGCATGAACATGATTAGATTGCATTTATTACAATACGGTTATTCACTAAGTTGGAGAATAATGGTTATTCTGTTTACATGAATAATACCTTCAATGGTCATGCACCCAATGTGAATGGTTTATTGAATCTCGGTCATAGTGATACACATGTTCATAAAATTGATGCCAAAAAGATGCAAAGTTAATTATGATAGTACCACATACCTGTGGCGCTGCCGCTAAGGTCATATTGGTGTAAAGCGCATGAAGAAACTCCATGCTGATGGGTCTTTGGACTCACACGATATCGAATCGCTTGAGACATGCGGACCATGCCTCATGGGAAACATGACTAAGACCCCGTTTTCCAGTATGATGGAGCGGGCAAGTGACTTATTTGAAAGGTATTTTTATTTCTGTGCCCTTGGTTCCTTAGTTGTACTCATTCATCCCCACACTCTTAACTTTTGCTCATTTTCCCCACTCCCTTGCCCGAAATCCTCAGAACGGGTTACAACGGACGTTGTCATCGGGTCAATGCCTCTGACTGTGAACTCTAATGAGTGGGGCCACTCCCGCGCATGCAACTGACCATGGTCATGGGGTAGCACGTGTCCATGGGACAAGCCCAAAACGTCCCATCATATAAAGAAGGGGAACCACCTCCGGACGCATCACCCCTACCATTTCCCCCAAATCCCCTCCCTGCCGCATCGTATTCCTCTCTCACACCGCGTCGTATTGCTTTCCTCCACTGCATCCACCACACAATCTCTATCCCCCCATCGCAACCTCTTCCTCACCTTCATCGCCTCCATCTGTCAGATGGCGGACGCTCGTGGCGATTGTCACGCCCAAGATGGGATCCTATCCTTATTTTGGCACGAGAGCCTCGACAGGGATAGAAGCGCATCTCGATGCGTTTGCAAGAATGGATATCATTACAAGTACATGTACAGAAGAGATGAGTATATGGAATTGGCTTACACTCGCCACCAGCTACATCAGAGTCACATCAATACAACAACATCTCAAACATCGTACATAAGAGCAGGGTCCGACTACGGACGAAATCAAACGATAATATGACATCCACTCTTGCTATCCCAGGCTGCCGCCTGGAACCCATCCAAGATTGATGCAGAAGAAGAAGCAGGACTCCAAATCAAATCAAGCAACGCACTCACGTCAATTCATCGCATTACCTATACCTGCAACTGTTGTTGTAGTAATCTGTGAGCCACAGGGACTCAGCAATCTCATTTCCAAGGGTATCAAGACTATTAAAGCTTAATGGGTGAGGTATGGTTAAGTGGTGAGGCTGCTGCAAGCGACTAAGCATTTATTTGAGTGTCTAACTTACAAGTACAGAAAGAAAAGTATGGTGGTCTACGTATCACAGGCGTGAAGTAGAAATGATCACTAACTGATCCTGAACACCTACTTACGTCAAACATAACCCCACCGCGTTCTCTTCCGGATAAAGACTCACGAGAAGAGACAGTCACAGTTTCACACACAGTTGGAGTATTTTATTAGAGTTTACTTCAAGTTTGCTATGACCGGGTGTTAAACAAAGTATCCAAGTTTGCCACATAACCGCGGGCATGGCTTCTCGAAAAGATTTACCCTGCAGGGGTGCTCCAACTCAAAATAATAATGTAACTACTAACATAATGTAACTATTGGTATTAACCAAAACAATAGTTGACAGCAAGAAAACAATAAAAAAAATATTTTATTAATAAACAGAATAAAACCACATTAAGTTTGTTGGGAAAACTTTTAGTAAAGTTTTTGAAAGTTTTGATAAACACTATGTGAAACAACTATAGTTTTACTAACAAAAGATCAAAACAAAACTTATTACGTAATAGCAAAACATGTTCTTAACAGAAAAGAATTTACAAATAAACTTGTTTTAGAAAACAAAATTAAATTATATAAAACTTTGTTGAAAGAAAACTATTACTAACTAGTTGTTTTAATCAAAATAAACCTATTTGAAAAGAAATTGTGATTCCTATATTAACATAGAAATAAACTAAACAATTTTATATTTTTATTAACAATAAGTAAAACACTAAATGTTTAAATCAACAGAACCTACTAAACAAATTAAAACTAAATCTAAGTTAAACTAACTAAAACTAAGTAAATAAAACTATACTATAATACTAGGCAGATTCTGGTTTTAGTTAAAACGATAATCAAATTCATCCTAAAAATCCTCAAACTAAGCATGAAGATAGTCCTAACTAATACCAAACAGTAGCAAAAAGATTCATATAAAAATCTATTTTCAAACTCTAGTTATTCAGATTTGAAGATTTTGAGCAAATTTGATTAAATTCAAATTTTATAGTTCAAATTTGAAATTTAAAAGTACAGGGTGAAACTAAATGAAAAATGTGAGCTATTGCAAAAAGAATCAACTCAATACATTAAACAGATTAAAAGATATTCACAAAACAAAATCATAACAGGTTCTGTTTACAAAACAAAAAATCAGAAAAAAAATATCTATCGGACGGCCAGGGGGGCTACGTGGCACGATCCTATTGGTTTCGGGCATGTGCGCGCGAGAGCTTACGGGCGGGCGACCGGTCGATAGGGGATACCGGTTCATATATTAATCCGTTCTAATCTCGGCCATGGATTTTAGATCCGAGGGTCCAGGGAGCTTACGGAGGAAAGGTCGCCGACGTCGGAGGTCTCCGGTGGATCCGAAAGCGGCGAAGACGACGGCGATGAGCTCCGGTGGTCGAGGAAGGCAGCGAAGTGGTCCGGGCGACGGAGCTTGACGTTCGGCGTCGATTGGTGGCAACGGTGGGGCGAGGGGTGGACGGAGTCGATGGCTACGGTCGACGGGAGCTCCGGTGGTGGAAGAACCTCCGACGACGAATTGCGGCAGCCTTCCGGCGAGATAGGAGAGGGGTTTGGGGGGAAATGGATGCGGGGAGTGGCCGGCTTTTATAGGAGTGCGGGGAGTGAGGGGGGGTTAAGAGGGGCGAGAGATCCGGGGGGGAAGAAACAGCCGGCGAGGTCCGGCGCGTGCGGGGGAGGAAGGTGATGACCGGTCGGGCTAACGGTCGGTCGAGGGTGGGGCCCGGTGTCAGTGAGAGAGAGCGCAGTTACTGCGCGTCGGTCGGCCGACCGGTAACGGTCTCGGCTTTTAAAGCCGTTGGGCCGGCCCGTTTAATACAGGAAACTGTTACCATTTCTTTTAATGATTTTCCAGCAACATTCAAAAGCTTTTAAAACATTCAAACCGTTTATAAATATAGGGGTATTATATATCAAAATTAACAGAATAATAAATGCTATTTAATGAACATTTTTATTCTGTCATTTGAACACTTTGAAAAAAATAATATTTTTAGACATTGCCTATTTGTTTTTAAAACCTTTTTGCAAATATTTTCAAAACAACTCCTGGTTACTTTTGTTCAAATAGATCACCAAAATGACCCTGGTGTGGAGTGTCATGTTACTCCCCTCTTATTTTGAACATTTTACCAAGATTTCAAATAGGTGAAAGCAACTTAGGGAAAGTAGAAAGGGCTTTCAGAATTTTAGAAAGAACATTTCAACAATACAGGTATTCAAACAATGATGATGATGGATGCATAGCTACATTTCATAAAATTCCAAAATGAAATTTTGGGATGTTACAAACCTACCCACCTTAAGATGAATCTCGCCCTCGAGATTCGGGTTGGCTAGAAAATAGGTGCGGGTGGTCTCTACGAAGATCTTCTTCGCGTTCCCAAGTGGCTTCTTCCTCGGTGTGGTGACTCCACAAAACCTTATAGAACTTCATGATCCTGCTGCGGGTAACTCTGTTGGCAGTCTCGAGGATTCTGACAGGCTTCTTTCTCGTAGGTCAGATCATTGTCAAGTTGTATGGCCTCTAGGGGCACTGTGTCTCTCAAAGGAATATCAGCCATCTCAGCATGACATTTCTTCAACTGGGAAACATGGAAAACATCATGAACTCCGGATAATCCTTCCGGCAATTCCAGCTTGTATGCAACTTCGCCTCTACGTTCAAGAATTTTGTAGGGGCCTATGAATCTGGGTGCTAACTTTCCTTTAACACCAAACCTTTTGATTCCTCGAAGCGGGGACACACGAAGATATGCTCGGTCTCCCACTTCATATGTCACTTCTTTACGTTTGCTGTCAGCATAACTCTTCTGTCGAGATTGAGCTATCTTGAGTCTGTCGCGAATCAGCTTGACTTTCTCTTCAGAATCTCAGATAAGGTCGGGACCAAAAAGTTGTCGGTCTCCAACACCATCCCACGTCAGTGGCGTTCTGCACCTCCTTCCATATAAAGCTTCGAAAGGGGCCATCTTCAGACTGGTCTGATAACTGTTGTTGTACGAGAATTCTGCGTAAGGTAAGTTGTCATCCCAACTAGATCCATAATCTAGCGCACAAGCTCTCAACATGTCTTCCAGAATCTGGTTGACTCTCTCAGTCTGTCCATCTGTCTGCGGATGGAAAGTTGTACTGAACTCTAGCCTTGTACCCAAAGTTTCATGTAACTGATGCCAAAACTTTGAGGTAAATTGTGTTCCTCTATCTGACACGATACTCCTCGGAACTCCATGCAGACATACGATCCTGGTCATATATATCTTGGGTAGCTAAGCACCGGTATAGGTGGTCTTCACTGGAATGAAATGAGCTACCTTGGTCAAGCGATCTACCACTACCCAGATGGAATCATAAGCTGAATGGGTCCTGGGTAATCCTGTGATGAAGTCCATACCAAGCTTTTCCCATTTCCACTCGGGTATCGGCAAAGGTTGGAGTAACCCTGCTGGTTTCTGATGTTCCGACTTTACTCGCTGACAAACATCACATATTGCAACGTGTTCCGCAATATCCTTCTTCATACCTGTCCACCAATAACTTTCCTTTAAATCCAGATACATCTTGGTTGCCTGGGTGTATCGAGTAAGGGGAATCGTGGGCTTCCTGAAGTATCAACTTCCTGAGCTCTGGGTCATTAGGCACATAGATTCGGTTCTCAAACCACAAAGTTCCGTGTTCATCCTCACGAAAACCTTTAGCCTTACCATCTTCCATTCTCTGCTTTATCTCAGCTACCTCCTTGTCCGATTTCTGGGCTTCACGAATTCTTTCGATCAAGGTGGACTGAATCTCCAGTGTGGCAACATATCCTCTTGGGACTATCTCTAGCTTGAGCTCTCTGAGATCATTGGCTAACTCTTGGGGTAATCCTCCCGCTGTGAGTGTGTTTACATAAGTTTTTCGACTCAAGGCATCGGCTACAACATTAGCCTTACCTGGATGGTAATGTAATCTCATGTCATAGTCCTTGATTAACTCTAACCATCTCCTCTATCTGAGGTTCAACTCCTTCTGAGTGAAAATATATTTCAGGCTCTTATGGTCGGTGTAAACATCACAACTATTTCCGATAAGAAAATGTCTCCAGGTCTTGAGTGCGTGCACTACGGCTGCTAGTTCCAAATCATGGGTGGCATAATTCAACTCATGAGGTCGTAGTTGTCTAGATGCATAAGCTACAACCTTTCCATCTTGCATGAGTACTCCTCCAAGTCCTTGACGTGAAGCATCACAATAAACTTGGAAGTCCTTCAGAATATTGGGCAAAATCAACACTGGGGCTGTGACCAAACGTTTCTTCAACTCCTGGAAACTGGCTTCACATTCCTCAGTCCAAACATACTTGGATTCTTTCTTCAACAACTCTATCATAGGCTTGGCTATCTTTGAGAAATTCTCAATGAATCTCCGGTAATATCCGACAAGTCCGAGAAAACTGCGGATCTCCTTAACTAAGGTGGGTGACTTCCACTCGGTGACGGCTTCAACCTTAGCGGGGTCTACGGCTATTCCTTCTCTAGAAATGACATGTCCAAGGAATCCGACTTCCGTCAGCCAAAATTCACATTTGCTGAACTTGGCATATAATTGATGCTCTCTCAGCTTCTCCAGAACTAAACGCAGATGTTCCTTGTGTTCTTCCTCGTTCTTGGAGAATATCAAAATATCATCGATGAACACCACGACAAACTTGTCCAAATATTCCATAAACACCTTGTTCATCAAATTCATGAAGTAGGCAGGAGCATTAGTCAAACCAAAGGACATGACAATATACTCATACAAGCCATACCTTGTGTTGAAAGCTGTTTTGGGTATATCCTGTTCACGAATCTTCAGTTGGTGATACCCTGATCGAAGATCGATCTTAGAGAATACTTTGGCGCCTACTAGCTGATCAAACAAGTCATTAATCATCGGCAGAGGGTACTTGTTCTTGATAGTCACCTCGTTCAAGGCACGATAATCGACTACCATTCTCAAGGTTTTATCCTTCTTCTCCACCAAAAGAACTGGGACTCCCCAAGGTGAAGAACTTGGGCGAATATACCCCTTGTCCAATAACTCCTTGATTTGCTTCTTGATTTCCAGCAGATCATTTGCGGGCATCCGATAGGGTCTCTTGGAGATTGGAGCTGTCCCTGGTTGTAGCTCTATTAGGAACTCAATCTTCCTATCTGGTGGCATGCCTGGTAATTCTTCCGGAAATACATCCAGAAAGTCTTTTACCACAGGTACTTCCTCCTGAACAACTCCTGTGAGGGAATTTAACCGTGCACTCATCTGGGTGCGTCGGGATACATACTTAATCCTCTTGTTCTCTGGGGTGGTGAGTGAAACAGACTTGCTGGGACAATCAAGATTTCCTTCATACTTGGTCATCCAATCCATGCCTAGGATTACATCCAATCCCTGGGATTCTAAGACGATGAGGTCGGTGGGAAAAACATGGTTTCCTATATTGAGTTTCAGGGCATGGCATCCTATTCCTTCCATCATCATACCTCCTGGGGAACTGACCTTAATGGGCTGTCTAAGGGTTTTGGTGGGCAAACCATACTTATCCACAACTACCCTTGATATGAATGAATGAGTTGCACCGGAATCAAAAAGTACTGTAACTGGACATGAATGCAATAAAAACTTACCAACCATAGTCTTGGGTTGATCATAAACTTCTTCCATGTCAAGGTGGTTCACCTGGGCATGAGGAAAAGGGTTTGGCTTCTTGGATGTGGAGTTGCCATTTCCATTTCCCTGCTTGCTCTGGGGACACTCAGTAGCATAGTGCCCTGTCTTCTGGCACTTGAAATAGGTGATGTGGCTCAGATCCTTCTGAGTAGGAGCGTGACGGTGCTGGTTGTTGTTCCCATTCCCATTGTCAGTCTTGAAATTGCCATGGTTGGGACGGGCATTCCCATTTCCTCCATGGTTGTGGCCTCCATGGTTGTGCACGGCATGAGTGTGCCTTCCAAACTTACCGGTCCTTAATCCGGTATTCCCTGAGTACGGGGAGTAGCGGGGCTTCTGATGAGCTCCAGAGTTAAACTTCCCCTAAATGTACTTCCTCTTGCGGTTCTCAATTTGCTGCTGCTTTCCCTCCAAGATGAGGGCCTTGTCCACCAGCTCTTGGTAGTTGTTGAAAGTAGCCACTACCAACTGCATGCTCAACTCATCGTTGAGTCCTTCCAAAAACTTTTCTTGCTTGGCCACATCATCGGCCACATCTCCTGGTGCATAACGGGCCAACATGCTGAACTCTTCCACATATTGGGCTACGGAACGATTACCCTGGCGCAAGCTGCGAAACTCGCGCTTCTTCAGACTCATGGCTCCAGCTGAAACATGTGCGGTGCGGAAAGCTTGCTGGAACTGCTCCCAAGTTACATCAGCAATAGGATATGTGGTGGTGTAGTTCTCCCACCATGAAGCTGCTGGTCCTTCTAGTTGATGTGCGGCAAAACGCACCTTCTCAGCATCAGTACATCCAACGGTGACGAGTTCTCTCTCCATCTTACGGATCCAGTCATCTGCTACAATGGGCTCAGTACTGCTGGAGAAAGTTGGAGGGTTCAACCTCAGAAAACGGGTGAGATTGTCAATCTGGGGTGGATGGTGGTTGTTGTTGTTGTTCTGGTTGTTGGTCTGATTCTGGATCAATAGCTTCATCAGTGCATTCTGCTGCTGAAGGAGTTGCGTGAGTTCCGGCGGGAAGGTGAAGTCGGACTCACGTCGTGGACGCATCTTGCTGTCTTCAGAGGGGTGAGAATTAGAATAGAACAAGGGCCTAAAAGGAGAAATTCACTACCCATATGCAATGCAACAAACATATCACACCAAACACTCATTCATTTATTCAATCAATGTCAAAACATCGGGAATACAAGTCTCAATCAAACTACACATCGACCTACGCTCTTAATGTTGAAAATAAAAGATACATGGAGGGCATAACTAAAGTTTTCCTCAGAAGTACATGGTGACTGAGTCTCCTCCAGTGGTGCTCTCCTCATAGTCATCATCGTCGCTGATGAAAGGAGCCAAGTCTCCCTCAGGATGAAGATTTTCTCCCATGTCCATCTGTTCCTCCAAAGTGGTGATACGAATGTTCAACTTGTCGATCCTCTCTAAGAAATCCTTCACCTCATACTCATGCTCGTACTCGGCTTCTCGCAAATCAGCTTCGAGGTCAATCTCACGGTTCATCAGATTCTTGATTGTCTTCGTATCAGTACGAACTCGAAGCTCCAGAGTCCTGATGTGCGTCCCCAGGGTCTGGATATATGACATGGTGGAGTCTCCAGTGGGAGGGGTTATGATGCTGCCATGGGCATCTCTGCGGCAAACCATGCTGAGTCCTGGTGAAATGGTTCCACCTCTGTATTCCTCCTGAATACGTCCAAGGGCACGATGAATGGCCATGTCTCTTCCAAGTATCCAGCTGGGTGCCACAAACTTGAAGTCGATGGGTTTCTTCCGATTCCCAAAGGTCTTCCCTGGGATGTGCACCTCGATCCTGTAGCGTCCATCTTGTGGAAAAGACATGATAGGAGTCCCGGTGATGCTCGGCAAAGCAATCCTCACGTCCTTGACGATCCTCATCAGCTCCTTACCAAAAGGCATCGTTGCGTCAGGCTGACAAAACTCCGTGATCAACACTGGGATGAAGGTGGCCATCTATAAATTTTGAAATAATTGGAGAGAAATCATAAATGAGTAGATGAGAGTATAAGAATTTTAAAGACAAAGAGATACAATCCTAAGGCTTTCCAATCCTAGAGGTTACGTCCTACGGTCAGCGTGTGCTCTGATACCATTTCTGTAGCGACCCGACCTGAAAGGTCGAATCTCTGGTGTTTCCGTACCATCCCAAGATCATGCTGGTACACACACGATACATCAATGTATATATCAAAGGGAAAATCACACAGCATTATATTAATCGAAATCTCATATCGAGTCCTTTATTACAATAAAAATTACAATAAATTGGCTGAAAGCTAACTCATGAGAATGTCTAAATCTTGCGGAAGCGTCGAAGGTAGATGAGTCCATCTGACTCCAAGGGCATCTCACTGAGCATAGAACGTGTCCTCACTCCTAGTCGGAAAAGTACTCTGCAACATGATACGTTGCAGCCGTGTAGGTCAGCATATGGAATATATTAAATTCAAATTTTATAGTTCAAATTTGAAATTTAAAAGTACAGGGTGAAACTAAATGAAAAATGTGAGCTATTGCAAAAAGAATCAACTCAATACATTAAACAGATTAAAAGATATTCACAAAACAAAATCATAACAGGTTCTGTTTACTAAACAAAAAATCAGAAAAAAAATATCTATCGGACGGCCAGGGGGGCTACGTGGCACGATCCTATTGGTTTGGGGCATGTGCGCACGAGAGCTTACGGGCGGGCGACCGGTCGGTAGGGGATACCGGTTCGGATATTAATCCGTTCTAATCTCGGCCGTGGATTTTAGATCCGAGGGTCCAGGGAGCTTACGGAGGAAAGGTCGCCGGCGTCGGGGGTCTCCGGTGGATCCGAAAGCGGCGAAGACAACGGCGATGAGCTCCGATGGTCGAGGAAGGCAGCGAAGTGGTCCGGGCGACGGAGCTTGACGTCCGGTGTTGATTGGTGGCAACGGTGGGGCGAGGGGTGGACGGAGTCGATGGCTACGGTCGACGGGAGCTCCGGTGGTGGAAGAAGCTCCGGCGACGAATTGCAGCAGCCTTCCGGCGAGATAGGAGAGGGGTTTGGGGGGAAATGAATGCGGGGAGTGGCCGGCTTTTATAGGAGTGCGGGGAGTGAGGGGGGTTAAGAGGGGCGAGAGATCCGGGGGGGAAAGAAACGGCCGGCGAGGTCCGGCGCGTGCGGGGGAGGAAGGTGATGACCGGTCGGGCTAACGGTCGGTCGGGGGTGGGGCCCGGTGTCAGTGAGAGAGAGCGCAGTTACTGCGCGTCGGTCGGCCGACCGGTAACGGTCTCGGCTTTTAAAGCCGTTGGGCCGGCCCGTTTAATACAGGAAACCGTTACCATTTCTTTTAATGATTTTCCAGCGATATTCAAAAGCTTTTAAAACATTCAAACCGTTTATAAATATAGGGTTATTATATATCAAAATTAACAAAATAATAAATGCTATTTAATGAACATTTTTATTCTGTCATTTGAACACTTTGAAAAAATAATATTTTTAGACATTGCCTATTTGTTTTTAAAACCTTTTTGCAAATATTTTCAAAACAACTCCTAGTTACTTTTGTTCAAATAGATCACCAAAATGACCCTGGTGTGGAGTGTCATGTTACTCCCCTCTTATTTTGAACATTTTACCAAGATTTCAAATAGGTGAAAGCAACTTCGGGAAAGTAGAAAGGGCTTTCAGAATTTTAGAAAGAACATTTCAACAATACAGGTATTCAAACAATGATGATGATGGATGCATAGCTACATTTCATAACATTCCAAAATGAAATTTTGGGATGTTACAGAGGTCATCCAAAATGGGGTGGTGGTTGCTCTCGTTACCCACTCACCATTACATTCGACGCCTTCTACCTCCTCGTCCGGGTGTTTTGGTTTGGCTGCGAGTTCATCGCTTTCACCACTCACAACAGGTATACGGAGTACATCAACATCTTCCCCACCGCGTCGCGCATGCACGCTCTTCCGTACCCCATCGACAACACCCCGGAGGAGCAGTGAAGGGTGCCCGAAGGAGGAGCAAGGTGGAGAAGGCGGCGGCTAGGGTTCTAAACCCTCTATATATTTTTCTTTGTTTTTAATCTATGTTATGTTAATGAAGTTGTAATTGAACTATGTTGGAGATGCTATGGCTTGTTGGCCCTTTTATTAAGTTCTATTATTAAGTTTTCTATCTAATCTATTATTAAGTTCTTGCTAGTTTGAACTCTGTGATCGTGCTATGGGCTTGTTGGCCCTATCTACATATTTATTTATTGTTTTCTTAGAGAGCTCGCTTTATTAGTAACCACCTAGTGCATGCAGCCACAACGAAACCTTCTCTTTTTTACACAAGCCACAAATATGTAGCCACCTAGCTAGTGCATGCAGCCACAAAAATATAAAACATATTGTTCAATTTATTTGTCGTAGCAAAATGGGTGCAGATGCGAGTGGATCGAAAAGGCTAAAACTAATCATAAAAAATGATCCTCTAAATCGAGGAGACAAGCGTGCGAGAAGAGAGGAACCAGCGGCAGCGACCGTTGCTGCATCCGTAGTTGCTGGCGTGCACGAAAGCGGCTCGGTCAGTGCATCATAGCGGCACGCATCGACGCATGCAGGCTTCGTCGGTGCATGCAGGCTCGGTCGATGCATCGTGGCGGCGCGCATCGACCCATGCAGGCAGGCTTGCTGGGTGCATGCATAGCAGGCTTTTGTCATGGCAGCACGCGCAGACATTTAATGCAAGGTACGACCAAATGAAACCACGGCCCAACGATCGAACAACGACACTCCCCAATGCAGCCCCACTTGTCAGGTCCAACGGGCAACACAGTCCAGCGTGGCCCCACTCGTCAGAGTTAACGGTCAAGCCATTGACTTGACGACAATGTCCGTTCTGACCTGTTCTGAGAGTTTCGGGCAAGGGAGTGGGGAAAATTGAGCAAAATTTAAGAGCGTGGGGATGAATGAGTAGAGCTAAGGAACCAGGGGCACAGATGTAAAAAACCCTACTTGAAATGATACATGTTGATGTATGTTTTCCAATGAGTGTTGAAGTGTGCGATGGATATCATTATTTTGTTACCATCACTGATGATTTGAGTAGGTATGGGTATATTTACTTAATGAAACACAAGTCTGAAACGTTTGAAAAGCTCAAGTAAACCCTATTTAAATGATACATGTTGATGTATGTTGTCCAATGAGTGTTGAAGCGTGTGGTGGATATCATTATTTTCTTACCTTCATTGATGATTTGAGTAGGTATGGGTATATTTACTTAATGAAACACAAGTCTGAAACGTTTGAAAAGTTCAAGCAAATTCAGAGTGGAGTTCAAGATCATCGTGAAAAGAAGATAAAATGTCTACGATATGATCGTGGAGGTGAATATCTGAGTTACAAGTTTGGTATGCAACTTAAGACAAAGTGGAAATTGTTTCACAACTCACGCCACCTGCAACACCATAGTGTAATGGTGTGTCTGAATGTTGTAGTCGTGCTCTATTGGATATGGTGCATACTATGATGTCTCTTATCGTTTTGACACTATTGTTTTGGGTTATGCATTAGAGACAACTACATTCACTTTAAATAGGGCACCATCTAAATCCCTTGAGATGACACCGTATGAATTATGGTTTGGCAGAAACCTAAGCTATCATTTCTTAGAGTTTGGGGATACGACACTTATGTCTGATAAGCTCGAACCCAAAGCAGAAAAGTGCATCTTCATAGGATACCCTAAGGAAACAGATGGGTACACCTTCTATCTCAGATCTGAGGGCAAAGTGTTTGTTGCTAAAACGGGTCCTTTCTCGAGAAAGAGTTTCTCTGAAAGAATTGAGTGGGAGGAAAGTAGAACTTGATGCGGTTGTTGAACCGTAACTTCAGTTGGATAGTAGCACAACATAGAAATATGTTTCTGTGATGCCTACACCAAGTGAACAGGAAGCAAATGATGATGATCATGAAGCTTCAGATCAAGTTACTACCAAACCTCATAGGTCGACAAGGACTCGTACCGCCCCTGAGTGGTACGTCAATCCTGTCTTGGAGGTCATGTTGTTAGACAATAGTGAACCTACGAGCTATGAAGAAGCGATGGTGGGCCCGTATTCCAACAAATGACTAGGAGCCATGAAATCTGAGAAAGGATCCATGTATGAAAACCAAGTATGGACTTTGGTAGACTTGCCCGATGAACGGCAGGCCGCTGAGTACAAATGGACCTTTAATAAGAAGACAGACGCTGATGGTAAATGTCACCGTTTATGAAGCTCGACTTGTCGCAAAGAAGTTTCCGACAATTTCAAGGAGTTCACTGCAATGAGACTTTCTCGCCCATAGCGATGCTAAAGTATGTTGGAATTATGTTAGTAGTTGCTGTATTTTTTGATTATGAAATATGGCATATGGATGTCAAAACATCGGCTCCTCAATGGTTTCCCTGAGGAAAGGTTGTATGTGATATAACCAGAAGGTTTTGACGATCCTAAGGATGCTAAAAGGTATGCGACCTCAGGCGATCCTTCTATGGACTAGAGCAAGCATCTCGGAGTTGGAATATACACTTTGATGAGGTGATCAAAGTTTTTGGGTTTATGCAAAGTTTATAAGAAACTTGTATTTACAAGAAAATGAGTGGAGCACTATAGAATTTCTGATAAGTATATGTGGTTGACATATTGTTGATCGGAAAATATATAGAATTTCTGGAAAGCATAAAGGGTTGTTTGAAAGGAGTTTTTCAAAGGAAGACCTGAAATGAAGCTTCTTAATATTGGGCTTCAAGATCTATAGAGATAGATCAAGACGCTTAATAAAACTTCCAATGAATACATACCTTGACAAGTTTTTGAAGGAGTTCAAAATAGGTCAGTCAAAGAAGGAGTTCTTGGATATGTTGTAAGGTATGAATTTGATTAAGACTAAAAGCTCGACCACGACAGAAGAAAGAGAAAGGATGAAGGTCGTCCCCTATGCCTTAGTCGTAGTCTCTATATAGTATGCCATGTTGTGTACCACACCTAATGTGTGCCTTGCCATGAGTCTGTCAAGGGGTACAAGAGTGGATCACTGGACGACTGTCAAAATTATCCTTAGTAACTATAGGAGTAAGGAAATGTTTCTTGGTTATGGAGGTTATAAAGAGTTTGTCATAAAGGGTTACGTCAATGCAATCTTTGACACCAATCTGGATGACTTTGAGTAGCAATCCGGATACGTATAGTGGAGCAGACATTTGGAATAGCTCCAAGTGGAACGTGGTAGCAGCATCTATAGTATGACATAGAGATTTGCAAATTACACACGGATCAGAATGTTGTAGACCCGTTGACTAAAACCTCTCTCACAAGAAAAACATGATCAAACCCCATAACTCATTGGGTGTAAATCACATGGTGATGTGAATTAGATTATTGACTCTAGTGCAAGTGGGAGATTGTTGGAAATATGCCCTAAAGGCAATAATAAATTATTTATTATCATATTTCCTTGTTCATGATAATCTTTTATTATCCATGCCATAATTGTATTGATTGGAAACTCAAATACATGTGTGGATACATAGACAACAAAGTGTCCCTAGTAAGACTCTACAAAACTAGCTCGTTGATCAAAGATGGTTAAGGTTTCCTAGCCATAGACATGTGATGTCATTTGATAACGGGATCACATCATTAGGAAATTGATATAATGGAGAAGACCCAAAACTATGAACGTAGCATTGATCGTGTCAAATTATTGCTGTTGTTTTCTACATGTCAAGTATTTGTTCCTATAACCATGATATCATGCAACTCACTGACTATTGGAAATATGCCCTAGAGGCAATAATAAATTGGTTATTATTGTATTTCCTGGTTCATGATAATTGTCTATTGTTCATGCTATAATTGTGTTAACCGGAAACCGTAATACATGTGTGAATACATAGACCACAACATGTCCCTAGTGAGCCTCTAGTTGGTTAGCTCGTTGATCAATAGATGGTCTCGGTTTCATGACCATGGACATTGGATGTCGTTGATAACGGGATCACATCATTAGGAGAATGATGTGATGGACAAGACCCAATCCTAAGCATAGCACAAGATCGTGTAGTTCGTTTGCTAAAGCTTTTCAATGTCAAGTGTCATTTCCTTAGACCATGAGATTGTGTAACTCCCGGATACCGTAGGAATGCTTTGGGTGTGCCAAACGTCACAACGTAACTGGGTGACTATAAAGGTACGCTACGGGTATCTCCGAAAGTGTCTGTTGGGTTGACACGAATCGAGACTCGGATTTGTCACTCCGTGTGACGGAGAGGTATCTCTGGGCCCACTCGGTAAGACATCATCATTATGAGCTCAATGTGACTAAGGAGTTAGTCACGGGATGATGTATTACGGAACGAGTAAAGAGACTTGCCGGTAACGAGATTGAACAAGGTATGGGGATACCGACGATCGAATCTCGGGCAAGTACCATACCGATAGACAAAGGGAATTGTATACGGGATTAATTGAATCCCTCACATCGTGGTTCATTCGATGAGATCATCGTGGAGTACGTGGGAGCCAACATGGGTATCCAGATCCCGCTGTTGGTTATTGACCGGAGAGGTGTCTCGGTCATGTCTACGTGTCTCCCGAACCCATAGGGTCTACACACTTAAGGTTCGATGACGCTAGGGTTATAGGGAAAAGGTATACGTGATTACCGAAGGTTGTTCGGAGTCCCGGATGAGATCCCGGACGTCACGAGGAGCTCCGGAATGGTCCGGAGGTAAAGATTGATATATAGGAAGTCCAGTTTTGGTCACCGGAAAGTTTTCGGGCTCATCGGTATTGTACCGGGAGTACCGGGAGGGTGCCGGAGGACCCCCGGGAGGGGTGTGACGACCATAGGATTTAGTGGGCCTTTAGAGGAGGTGTTCCAGCCCATATTGGTCCAGCCAAGACCTCCTAGAAGGGCCCATGCGGCTGGGATCTAGAGATAAGGGCAAAAGGGGTTTCAAAGGAGGAGATCCACCTCCCTTGTGGGAGGTGGACTCCTCCCCCACTTCGGCCGAACCTCTCCTCCTTGGAGGAGGGGCCAAGCCAGCCCTCCCTCTCCCTCCTACTATATATACTTGAGGTTTTGGCCCTTTGAGAACAGATCTGAACTCTCTCTCTCGGCGAAGCTCTACCTCTCTTCTTCCTCCTCCGCAGCGCTTGGCGAAGCCCTGCCGGGATACCTTGATACTCCACCACCACCACGCCGTCGTGCTGCTGATGGAGCTCTTCCCCAACCTCTCCTTCATCCTTGCTGGATCAAGGCGTAGGAGACGTCACCGGGCTGCACGTGTGTTGAACGCGGAGGTGCCGTCCATTCGGCACTTGATCGGATCTTCCGCGATCTGAATCGCTGCGAGTACGACTCCATCAACCGCGTTCTTGTAACGCTTCCGCTTTGCGATCTTCAAAGGTATGAAGATGCAATCTCTCCCCTCTTGTTGCTGGTTTCTCCATAGATAGATCTTGGTGACACGTAGGAAAATTTTGATTTACTACTACGTCTCCCAACAGTGGCATCATGAGCCAGGTCTATGCGTAGAATCTATGCACGAGTAGAACACAAAGCAGTTGTGGGCGTCGATTTTGTTAATATGCTTGCCGTTACTAGTCTTATCTTGATTCGACGGTATTGTGGGATGAAGCGGCCCGGACCAACCTTACACGTACGCTTACGTGAGACCGGTTCCACCGCCTGACATGCACTAGTTGCATAAGGTGGCTAGCGGGTGTCTGTCTCTCCCACCTTAGTCGGATTGGATTCGATGAAAAGGGTCCTTATGAAGGGTAAATAGCAATTGGCATATCACGTTGTGGTTTTGACGTAGGTAAGAAACGTTCTTGCTAGAAACCTATAGCAACCACGTAAAAACTTGCAACTACAAATTAGAGAACGTCTAACTTGTTTTTGCAGCATATGCCGTGTGATGTGATATGGCCAAAAGGATGTGATGTGATGCATTGTGATGTATGAGATTGATCATGTTCTTGTAATAGGGTTCACGACTTGCATGTCGATGACTATGACAACCGGCAGGAGCCATAGGAGTTGTCTTATTTATTGTATGACCTGCGAGTCAATCACAAACGCCATGTAATTACTTTACTTTATTGCTAAGCGTTAGCCATAGCAGTAGAAGTAATAGTTGGCGAGACAACCTCATGAAGACACAATGATGGAGATCATGATGATGGAGATCATGGTGTCGTGCCGGTGACAATGATGATCATGGTGCCCCGAAGATGGAGATCATAGGAGCAAGATGATATTGGCCATATCATGTCACTATATTGATTGCATGTGATGTTTATCATGTTTACATCTTATTTGCTTAAAACGACGGTAGTAAATAGGATGATCTCTCAATAAAATTTCAAGAGAAGTGTTCACCCTAACTGTGCACCGTTGCTAAGGATCGTTGTTCCGAAGCACCACGTGATGATCGGGTGTGATAGGTTCTAACGTTCGCATACAACGGGTGTAAGCCAGATTTACACACGCGAAACACTTAGGTTGACTTGACGAGCCTAGCATGTACAGACATGGCCTCGGAACACGAAAGACCGAAAGGTCGAACATGAGTCGTATAGAAGATACGATCAACATGGAGATGTTCGCCATGGATGACTAGTCCGTCTCACGTGATGATCGGACACGGGCTAGTTGACATGGATCATGTGTCACTTAGATGACTAGAGAGATGTCTATCTGAGTGGGAGTTCATTCAATAATTTGATTATGTGAACTCGATTATCATGAACTTAGTCTAAAATTGCCTTTAATATCTATATTGTAGATCCAATGGCCAACGCAAATGTCAACCTCAATTTCAACGCGTTCCTAGAGAAAACCAAGCTGAAAGATGATGGAAGCAACTATACGGACTGGGTCCGTGGCTTGAGGATCATCCTCATAGCTTCCAAGAGATTGTATGTCCTTGATGCACCGCTAGGTGACCCACCCATTCTCCCAGCGGACCAAGACGTTACGAACGCTTGGCAGTCACGCTGCGATGATTACTCCCTTGTTCAGTGCGGCATGCTTTACAGTTTAGAATCGGGGCTCCAAAAGCGTTTTGAGAAACACGGAGCATATGAGATGTTCCAAGAGCTGAAACTGGTTTTCCAAGCTCATGCCCGAGTCGAGAGATATGACATCTCTGACAAGTTCTTCAGCTGTAAGATGGAGGAGAACAGTTCTGTTAGTGAGCACATCCTCAAGATGTCTGGGCTTCACAACCGCTTGACTCAGCTAGGAGTTAATCTCCCGGATGACTCAGTCATTGACAGAATCCTCCAGTCGCTTCCACCTAGCTACAAAAGCTTTGTGATGAACTACAACATGCAGGGGATGGAGAAGTCCATTCCTGAGTTGTACTCGATGCTGAAATCAGCAGAGGTCGAGATCAGAAAGGAGCATCAAGTGTTGATGGTAAACAAGACCACTAGTTTCAAGAAAGGCAAGGGTAAGAAGAACTTCAAGAAGGACGGCAAAGCTGTTGCCGCGCCCGGTAAGCAAGTTGCCGGGAAGAAGAAGAACAAGAATGGACCCAAGCCTGAGACTGAGTGTTTCTATTGTAAGGGTACCGGTCACTGGAAGCGGAACTGCCCCAAGTACTTAGCGGATAAGAAGGACGGCAACGTTAAAGGTATATGTGATATACTTGTTATTGATGTGTACCTAACCAGCGCTCGTAGTAGCTCCTGGGTATTTGATACCGGTGCAGTTGCTCACATTTGTAACTCCAAGCAGGAGCTGCGGAATAAGCAAAGGTTGGCAAAGGACGAGGTGACGATGCGCGTCGGGAATGGTTCCAAGGTCGATGTGATCGCCGTCGGCACGCTACCTCTACATCTACCTTCGGGATTAGTTTTAAACCTTAATAATTGTTATTTAGTACCAGCTTTGAGCATGAACATTGTATCTGGATCTCGCTTGATACGAGATGGCTACTCTTTTAAATCCGAGAATAATGGTTGTTCTATTTATATGAGAGAAATGTTCTATGCTCATGCCCCGCTGGTCAATGGTTTATTTTTGATGAATCTCGAACGTGATGTTACACATGTCCATAGTGTGAGTACCAAAAAGTGTAAAGTTGATAACGATAGTCCCACTTACATGTGGCACTGCCGTCTTGGCCATATTGGTGTCAAACGCATGAAGAAGCTCCATGCTGATGGACTTTTGGAGTCACTTGATTTCGAATCATTTGACACATGCGAACCATGCCTCATGGGCAAGATGACCAAAACTCCGTTCTCCGGAACAATGGAGCGAGCAACTGACTTGTTGGAGATAATACATACCGATGTATGCGGTCCAATAAGTGTCGAGGCTCGCGGTGGCTACCGTTATGTTCTCACCCTCACTGATGACTTGAGCAGATATGGGTATGTCTACTTAATGAAACACAAGTCTGAAACCTTTGAAAGGTTCAAGGAATTTCAGAGTGAGGTCGAGAATCAACGTGACAGGAAAATAAAATGCCTACGATCTGATCGTGGCGGAGAATATTTAAGTCACGAGTTTGACACGCACCTTAGGAAATGTGGAATTGTTTCACAGCTCACGCCGCCAGGCACACCTCAGCGAAATGGTGTGTCTGAACGTCGTAATCGCACTCTATTGGATATGGTGCGATCTATGATGTCTCTTACCGACTTACCGCTATCATTTTGGGGATATGCATTAGAGACTGCCGCGTTCACTTTAAATAGGGCACCGTCTAAATCCGTTGAGACGACACCGTATGAATTATGGTTTGGAAAGAAACCTAAGCTGTCATTTCTAAAAGTTTGGGGTTGCGATGCTTATGTGAAGAAACTTCAACCTGAGAAGCTCGAACCCAAAGCGGAAAAGTGCGTCTTCATAGGATATCCCAAAGAGACTATTGGGTATACCTTCTACCTACGATCCGAAGGCAAAGTCTTTGTTGCCAAGAATGGATCCTTTCTCGAGAAAGAGTTTCTCTCGAAAGAAGTAAGTGGGAGGAAAATAGAACTTGATGAGGTAATTGTACCTTCACTCGAACCGGAGAGTAGCGCAGCACAGGAAGTTGTTTCTGTGGTGCCTACACCGGCTCGAGAGGAAGTTAATAATGATGATCATGAAACTTCAGATCAAGTTGCTATTCGAAGGTCCACTAGGACACGTTCCGCAGCAGAGTGGTACGGCAATCCTGTCCTAGAGATCATGTTGTTGGACAACGGTGAACCTTCGAACTATGAAGAAGCGATGGCGGGCCCGGATTCCGACAAATGGCTTGAGGCCATGAAATCCGAGATAGGATCCATGTATGAGAACAAAGTATGGACTTTGGTGGACTTGCCTGATGATAAGCGAGCCATTGAAAATAAATGGATCTTTAAGAAGAAGACTGACGCAGACGGTAATGTGACCGCCTATAAAGCTCGGCTTGTCGCTAAGGGTTATCGACAAGTTCAAGGAGTTGACTACGATGAGACATTCTCACCCGTAGCGATGCTAAAGTCTGTCTGAATCATGTTAGCAGTTGCCGTATTTTATGATTATGAGATCTGGCAAATGGACGTCAAAACGGCATTCCTTAATGGCTTCCTCAAGGAAGAACTGTATATGATGCAGCCGGAAGGTTTTGTCGATCCTAAAGATGCTAACAAGGTATGCAAGCTCCAGCGCTCCATCTATGGGCTGGTGCAAGCATCTCGGAGTTGGAACATTCGCTTTAATGAGGTGATTAAAGCGTTTGGGTTTGTACAGGTTTATGGAGAACCCTGTATTTACAAGAAAGTGAGTGGGAGCTCTATAGCATTTCTTATACTGTATGTGGATGACATGCTGATAATGGGAAATAATATAGAACTCTTGGAAAGTATCAAGGCCTACTTGAATAAGTGTTTTTCAATGAAGGACCTTGGAGAAGCTGCTTACATATTAGGTATTAAGATCTATAGAGATAGATCAAAACGCCTCATTGGTCTTTCACAAAGCACATACCTTGAAAAGATATTGAAGAAGTTCAATATGGATCAGTCCAAGAAGGGGTTCTTGCCTGTGTTGCAAGGTGTGAGATTGAGTACGACTCAATGCCCGACCACGGCAAAGGATAGAGAAGAGATGAGTGCCATCCCCTATGCTTCAGCCATAGGCTCTATCATGTATGCCATGCTGTGTACCAGACCTGATGTGAACCTTGCCATAAGTTTGGTAGGGAGGTACCAAAGTGATCCCGGAGCGGAACACTGGACAGCGGTCAAGAATATCCTGAAGTACCTGAAAAGGACAAAGGACATGTTTCTCATTTATGGAGGTGCCGAAGAGCTCGTCGTAAAGGGTTACGTCGATGCTAGCTTCGACACAGATCCGGACGACTCCAAGTCGCAAACCGGATACGTGTATATTTTGAATGGAGGGGCAGTAAGCTGGAGCAGCAGCAAGCAAAGCGTCGTGGCGGCATCTACATGTGAAGCAGAGTACATAGCTGCTTCGGAAGCAGCAAAGGAGGGAGTCTGGATGAAGGAGTTCATCACCGACCTAGGAGTGATTCCGAATGCGTCGGGCCCGATGACTCTACTCTGTGATAACACTGGAGCTATTGCCCTTGCGAAGGAGCCCAGGTTTCACAAGAAGACAAGACACATCAAGCGCCGCATCAACTCCATCCATGATTACATTCAGGAGGGAGACATAGATATTTGTAAAGTGCATACGGATCTGAATGTCGCAGATCCATTGACTAAACCTCTCTCACGAGCAAAACATGATCAGCACCAGAATGCTATGGGTGTTCGATTCATCACAATGTAACTAGATTATTGACTCTAGTGCAAGTGGGAGACTGTTGGAAATATGCCCTAGAGGCAATAATATATTGGTTATTATTGTATTTCCTGGTTCATGATAATTGTCTATTGTTCATGCTATAATTGTGTTAACCGGAAACCGTAATACATGTGTGAATACATAGACCACAACATGTCCCTAGTGAGCCTCTAGTTGGCTAGCTCGTTGATCAATAGATGGTCTCGGTTTCATGACCATGGACATTGGATGTCGTTGATAACGGGATCACATCATTAGGAGAATGATGTGATGGACAAGACCCAATCCTAAGCATAGCACAAGATCGTGTAGTTCGTTTGCTAAAGCTTTTCAATGTCAAGTGTCATTTCCTTAGACCATGAGATTGTGTAACTCCCGGATACCGTAGGAATGCTTTGGGTGTGCCAAACGTCACAACGTAACTGGGTGACTATAAAGGTACGCTACGGGTATCTCCGAAAGTGTCTGTTGGGTTGACACGAATCGAGACTCGGATTTGTCACTCCGTGTGACGGAGAGGTATCTCTGGGCCCACTCGGTAAGACATCATCATTATGAGCTCAATGTGACTAAGGAGTTAGTCACGGGATGATGTATTACGGAACGAGTAAAGAGACTTGCCGGTAACGAGATTGAACAAGGTATGGGGATACCGACGATCGAATCTCGGGCAAGTACCATACCGATAGACAAAGGGAATTGTATACGGGATTAATTGAATCCCTCACATCGTGGTTCATTCGATGAGATCATCGTGGAGTACGTGGGAGCCAACATGGGTATCCAGATCCCGCTGTTGGTTATTGACCGGAGAGGTGTCTCGGTCATGTCTACGTGTCTCCCGAACCCGTAGGGTCTACACACTTAAGGTTCGATGACGCTAGGGTTATAGGGAAAAGGTATACGTGATTACCGAAGGTTGTTTGGAGTCCCGGATGAGATCCCGGACGTCACGAGGAGCTCCGGAATGGTCCGGAGGTAAAGATTGATATATAGGAAGTCCAGTTTTGGTCACCGGAAAGTTTTCGGGCTCATCGGTATTGTACCGGGAGTACCGGGAGGGTGCCGGAGGACCCCCGGGAGGGGTGTGAAGACCAGAGGACTTAGTGGGCCTTTAGAGGAGGTGTGCCAGCCCATATTGGGCCAGCCAAGACCTCCTAGAAGGGCCCATGCAGCTGGGATCTAGAGATAAGGGCAAAAGGGGTTTGAAAGGAGGAGATCCACCTCCCTTGTGGGAGGTGGACTCCTCCCCCACTTCGGCCGAACCTCTCCTCCTTGGAGGAGGGGCCAAGCCATCCCTCCCTCTAACTCCTACTATATATACTTGAGGTTTTGGCCCTTTGAGAACAGATCTGAACTCTCTCTCTCTCGGCGAAGCTCTACCTCTCTTCTTCCTCCTCCGCAGCGCTTGGCGAAGCCCTGCCGGGATACCTTGATACTCCACCACCACCACGCTGTCGTGCTGCTGCTGGAGCTCTTCCCCAACCTCTCCTTCATCCTTGCTGGATCAAGGCGTAGGAGACGTCACCGGGCTGCACGTGTGTTGAACGCGGAGGTGCCGTCCGTTCGGCACTTGATCGGATCTTCCGCGATCTGAATCGCTGCGAGTACGACTCCATCAACCGCGTTCTTGTAACGCTTCCGCTTTGCGATCTTCAAAGGTATGAAGATGCAATCTCTCCCCTCTCGTTGCTGGTTTCTCCATAGATAGATCTTGGTGACACGTAGGAAAATTTTGATTTACTACTACGTCTCCCAACACTGACACCAAAGGAGTATCTTGTGTGTATCAAATGTCACAACATAAATGGGTGACTATAAAGGTGCTCTATAGCAGCATGTTTGTTGGGTTGGCATGGATCGAGACTGGGATTTGTCACTTCGTATGACGGAGAGGTATCTCTGGCCCACTTGGTAATACAACATCATAAGAAGCTTGCAAGCAATGTTACTAAGGAGTTAGTCACGGGATCTTGTATTATAGAACGAGTAAAGAGAATTGCCGGTAACGAGATTGAACTAGGTATGGAGATACCGACGATCGAATCTCGGGCAAGTAACATATTGATGGGCAAAGGGAACTGCATACAGGATTGTCTGAATCCTTTACATCGTGGTTCTACCGATAAAGATCTTCGTATAATATGTAGGAACCGATATGGGCATCTAGGTCTCGCTATTGGTTATTGACCATAGAGTTGTCTCAGTCATGTCTACATAGTTCTCAAACTCGCAGGGTCTGCACACTTAACGTTCTGTGACGATTTGGTATTGTTGAGTGATGTATGTTGGTGACCGAAGGTTGTTCGGAGTCCCAGATGAGATCCCGGACGTCACGGGGAGTTCCGGAATGGTTTGGAGGTAAATATTTATATATGGGAAGTCATATTTTGGCTACCGAAAAAGTTTCGTATTTTTCAGTATTGTACTAGGAAGCTTCTAGAAGGTTCGAGAAACTTCTGGTGGAGTACGGAAGTCCACCAAGGGTCCTACCACATCCCAAGATTTTCCATGGGGGCTGAGGGGAGGCACCCTGGCCTTATTGGGCCAGGTGCACAAGTCCCTCAAGGCCCGTGTGGCTTAGGAGAGGTGGAAAGTCCACATGTTTATGGAAAGGGAGGTAACTGGACTAGGAGTCCAACTCCCCCCCCCCCTTGTATGTGCCCTAGGGCTTGGAGGGGCTGATATCCATGCCCATCCACCTATATATAGAGGGGATGGGTCACCCCAAGAGTACACACGAAGCCCTTGGCGCCCCTCTCTCTCCCTAGATCGTTTTCTCCTCCATTCGTGGTTTCGGTAGTGCTAGGAGTAAACCTACCAAGATAGCACCACCATCACCATCACCACCACCATGCAATCGCGTTGCCAGAGAACTCATCTACTACTCTTCCCTCACTTGCTGGATCGAGGAGGCGGAGACGTCATCGAGCTGTACGTGTGCTGAACGCGGAGGTGTCGTCCGTTCGGCACTAGATCGGGATGGATCGTGATTGGATCGCGGGACAGATCATGATTGGATCGCGAAGACGTTCGACTACATCAACCGTGTTTATTAACGCTTCTGCTTAGCAATCTACAAGGGTATGTAGACACACTCCCCCTCTCGTAGTTATGCATCTCCATGGATAGATCTTGCGTGTGTGTAGGAATTTTTTTGTTTCCCATGCAACGTTCCCCATCAGTAGGTGTGTATCATAGATTTAAGCCTCACCCAAGCTTGAGTGATGCTTTCTCCTTCACGAGGCCAAAGATTATATATATAGTTCCGATCATGGTGAACTAGATGTATTGGATAAAACTTCTGTTGAAATTCTAGCTTCAAGAGATTCCAGTTCCATGATTCAATATTATCCAATAGCCTATACCACATTAATGGTTTTCCCTCCAAAGATAAAGGGAAAATTTTCTTCTTGACTTTGTCCCTAGAAAAACCTACAAGCTGAAATTATCCACAAACCTCATCGACGAATATCAGTTGGTAATCAGGATGAGTCATACCATCATAAGGATTAGATAATAGTTCTTCAAGCATACCCAAAGTAATCTCATAATAAATATTTTCAATAGGTTCAGTAGGTTGAGTAACAATTTCCCACAATTTCCTCATCTTCTGTTCGGGGCGAAGATTCCCTGAACAAGCCACTCAAAGGATGACAATTCATAGTGACAAGCAACAATAGATTTCAGCACGTATAGAAAATGTTTCATTACCAATTTCCTCTTACCAAAGGCGCTTCTCTCCGGCAATGGTGACAGAAAATAGTCTTGATGACCCACAAGTATAAGGTATCAATCGTAGTCCTTTCTATAAGTAAGAGTGTCGAAACCAACGAGGAGTAGAAGGAAATGATAAGCAGTTTTTAGCAAGGTATTCTGTGCAAGTGTTGTGAGTAACAGTAGTAGATAGTTTTGTACCAAGATAATTCATAACAAGTAACAAGTGAAAATAGTAAAAAGGTGATGCAAGGTATCCCAATCCTTTTTGTAGCAAAGGACGGACCTAAAAGTACTCTTATATTAAGCAAGTGTTCCCGAGGACACATGGGAATTTCTGCCTAGTCATGTTCATCATGTTGAGTTGATTCGCGTTCGCTACTTTGATAATTTGATATGTGGGTGGACAATTGCTAAGGTTTTGTTCTTACTTGAACTAACAACCTAATTATGATTAACCCCTCTCGCAAGCATCCGCAACTACGAAAGAAGAATTAAGATAAATCTAACCATAGCATTAAACATGTGGATCTAAATTAGCCCCTTATGAAGCAACGCATAAAGTGGGTTTTAAGCTTCTGTCACTCTCGCAACCCATCATCTACTTGTTACTCCATAATGACTTCCCTTAGGCCCATAGAATGGTGAAGTTTCATGTAGTCGACATTCACATGACACCACTAAGAGAAGTAACAACATACACATCATCAAAATATCGAACATATACCAACTTCACAAGATTACTTATATCATGAATTCTCTCATGTCCTCGGGAATAATAGTAACTACTCACACATCATCAACATGTTCAAGATCAGAGGTATAATGATGATAATTAAGGATCTGGCATAATATATTCCACCAAGTAATCCAACAAGCATCAACTATGAGATGTAATCAACACAACTAGTAACACACATGTACCAATCTAAGGTTTTGGGACAAAGATTGAATACAAGAGATGAACTAGGGTTGGAGATGAGATAGTGCTGGTGAAGATGTTCCTGAAGATTGGTCCTCCCATGAAGAAGGAAGCATTGGTGATGACGATGGCTTCGATCTCCCACTCCTGGAGAGGGATTTCCCCGGCAGAATCTGACTGTCAGAGTGCAAAAGGGCCTCTGCCCATGTTTCCACCTCGAGATGGCGATGCTTTGAACCAAAAGGGTGCTTATGATTTATTCTAGGGTAAAACACACCATATAGGAGAAGAGGGGCATCGGAGGACCAGCAGTGGGCCCACAAGCCATTAGGGTGCGCCCTATTGGTGGGCCCCCTCTGGTATATTTCGATTCCAAAAATTCTTAAATATTCTAAAAAATATTCTCTGTGAAGTTTCAGGTCATTTGGAGTGTGGTGATTTTTCTGCCTTTTTCTCGGTTTTCCGATCCAAAATTCTAGTTTCCAGATATTTCCCTCCTTGTGGTGTGCCTTGCATATTCAGAGAGAAAAGGCATAAGAATAGTATAATAATATGGAGTAATGGACAAGAATGGAGTAAATAGTAATAAGAATTCATGATGCAAAATTGACGTATAAATGACTAGTCGATAGTTGAGTGTGTCGTGCTTTACGGTTTAGAATCTAGACTCCAAAAATGTTTTAAGCATCACAGAGCATGTGAGATGTTCGAAGAGCTGAAATTAGTATTTCAGGCTCACGCCCGTCTCAAGAGGTAAAAGACTTCTGAAAAGTTCTTTGCCTGCAAGATGGAGGAGAATAGCTCAGTTGGTGAGCCTGTGCTCAAAATGTTTGGGTACTATGATGTACAATCGTCTGAATCAAGTGGGAGTTAATCTTCCAGATAAGATAGTGATTGACATAGTTCTCCAGTCACTGCCACCAAACTACAAGAGTTTCGTGGTGAACTATAACATGCAAGGGATGCAGATAACGATCCCTGAGTTATTCGCGATGCTTAAAGCCAAGGAAGTACAAATCTAGAAGGAGAATCAAGTTTTGACGGTTACTAAAGACCACGGGTTTCAAGAAGGGCCATGGCAAGAAGGGAAACTTCAATAACGGCAAGCCAGTTGCCGCTCCAGTGAAGTAACCTAAGGCTGGACCCAAACCCGAGACTAAGTGCTTCTATTGTGAGGCGAAAGGTCACTGGTAGCAGAACTGCCCCCAAATACTTGGTAGCTAAGAAGGCTATCAACATCAACAAAATTATATTTGATATACATGTTATTGATGTGTACCTTACTAGTGCTCGTAGTAGCCCTGGGTATTTGATACCGGTTCAGCTTCTAATATTAGTAACTCGAAACAGGAGTTGTGGAATAAACGAGTCTAGCTAAGGACAAGGTAACGATGTGCATTGGAAGTGTCTCCAAGGTTGATGTGATCACCATTGGCACGCTCTCTCTACCTTCGGGATTAGTATTAAACCTAAATAAATGTTATTTGGTGCTTGCGTTAAGCATGAACAATATATCTGGATCTTCTTTATTGCGATACGATTATTAATTTAAGAGAATAATGGTTGTTCTATTTACATGAATAATATCTTATATGATCATGCACCCAATGTGAATGGTTTATTGAATATAGATCGTAGTGATACACATGTTCACAGTATTGATGCCAAAAGATACAAAGTTAATGATGACAGTACCACATACTTGTGGCACTGCTGCTTAGGTCATATTGGTGTAAAGCACATGAAACAACTCCATGTTGAAGGATCTTTGGACTCACTAGATTTTGAATCGCTTGAGACATGCAAACCAAGCCTCATGGGCAAGATGACTAAGACCCCGTTTGTAGCGACCTGACTCAAAACGAGTCAAGCCTCTGTGTGTTAGTGCCATCCCTGGATCAGTATGCTGGCACACACAGTACATCAATGTATATATTAAATTGCAATCACATGCAAATAGCGTAAAGTTGATATATACCTCTTAAATCACAGCAGAAACAGTCAACGGGGGTTGAGTCCCAATAAACACCAACGGCAGGTTGAGTGCAGACTGTAACCCTGAATCGTACTCTTACTGTTGGGAGACGTAGTAGTAAATCAAAAAAATTCCTACGCGTTCACCAAGATCCATCTATGGAGAAACCAGCAACGAGCAAGGGGAGAGTGGATCTTCATACCTTTGAAGATCGCTAAGCGGAAGCGTTACAAGAACGCGGTTGATGGAGTCGTACTCGCAGCGATTCAGATCGCGGTAGATCCGATCAAGTGCCGAACGGACGGCACCTCCGCGTTCAACACACGTGCAGCCCGGTGACGTCTCCAACACCTTGATCCAGCAAGGAGGAAGGAGAGGTTGGGGAAGGGCTCCAACAGCAGCACGACGGCGTGGTGGTGGTGGAGTAGCAAGGTATTCCGACAGGGCTTCGCCTAAGCGCTGCGGAGGAGGAAGAAGAGAGGTAGGGCTTCGCCGTGAGAGAGAGAGATCAAATCCTGTCTCAAAACATCCAAAACCTCAAGTATATATAGGAGGAGGGACGTGGAGGGCTGGCTTGGCCTCTACTCCAAAGAGGAGAGGGTCGGCCGAATTAAAGGGAGAGTCCACCTCCCACAAGGGAGGTGGATCTCCTCCTTTTAAATCCTTTTTGCCTTATCTCCTTATCTCCAGCCACATGGGCCCACATAGATGGTCTTGGCCGACCCAATATGGGCTGGCACACCTCCTCTAAGGGCCCATGAGGTCCTTTGGTCGTCACACCCCTCTCGGGGGTCCTCCGGCACCCTCCCGGCACTCCCGGTACACTACCGATGAGCCCGAAAACTTTCCAGTGACCAAAACTGGACTTCCTATATATCAATCTTTACCTCCGGACCATTCCGGAGCTCCTCGTGACGTCCGGGATCTCATCTGGGACTCCAAACAACCTTCGGTAATCACGTATACCATTTCCCTATAACCCTAGCGTCATCGAACCTTAAGTGTGTAGACCCTACGGGTTCGGGAGACACGTAGACATGACCGAGACACTTCTCCGGCCAATAACCAACAGCGGGATCTGGATACCCATGTTGGCTCCCACGTACTCCACGATGATCTCATCAGATGAACCACGATGTCGGGGATTCAATCAATCCCGTATTCAATTCCCTTTGTCTATCGGTATGGTACTTGCCCGACATTCGATTGTCGGTATCCCCATACCTTTTTCAATCTCGTTACTGGCAAGTCTCTTTACTCGTTCCGTAATACATCATCCCATGGCTAACTCCTTAGTCACATTGAGCTCATTATGATGATGTCTTACCGAGTGGGCCCAGAGATACCTCTCCGTCACACGGAGTGACAAATCCCAGTCTCGATTCGTGCCAACCCAACAGATACTTTCGGAGATACCCGTAGTGCACCTTTATAGCCACCCAGTTACGTTGTGACGTTTGGCACACCCAAAGCATTCCTACGGTATCCGGGAGTTGCACAATCTCATGGTCTAAGGAAACGACACTTGACATTGAAAAGCTTTAGCAAATGAACTACACGATCTAGTGCTATGCTTAGGATTGGGTCTTGTCCATCACATCATTCTCCTAATGATGTGATCCCGTTATCAACGACATCCAATGTCCCTGGCCATGAAACCGTGACCATCTATTGATCAACGAGCTATTCAACTAGAGGCTCACTAGGGACATGTTGTGGTCTATGTATTCACACATGTATTATGGTTTCCGGTTAACACAATTATAGCATGAACAATAGACAATTATCATGAACAAGGAAATACAATAATAACCATTTTATTATTGCCTCTAGGGCATATTTCCAACACTTACTCATTGTAGAACTTATCTGCAACATAAGATGTTGCAGCCGTGTATGTCCTCGCACTGCCTGGTGTTTGAGAACGGGACGATCGAAACATGGTCTTCCATAGTGATCCTCCGATAGAAAGTCAGTGCTCATCCAAATCCTACCGTTCTTCTACATCTCGTAGCAACTGACCTACCGAAGTCATCATTAGGGTCAACCAAGCCAAAGCCCATATTGACTTGCGGTTGCACACGTAAGCTTTCCGGCCTTAAAGTATTCATCCATCTCTTTGAGCCTGGGTGGCATTTCGTTGGGATGATCATAGGTAGATACCAGGATTCCCGGGCATAACCATGATAGATATCAGCCTGCCAAAATGCATGTCCAATCCACCTAGAGGTATATTGAGTCCTTGAAGTCTTGAAGTCTTGATCATCATGCAGGTCTTGAGATAATTAATTAAGCTCACAACAGTCTTGAATCTCACAACCAACCCCGTCTACTAAAGCGTAGCAATTGCGAAGTAACGTCCCTTCTTGGACAATGGTAACAGGGTGTTGGGTTTCTCCTACCTCATGATACTACTACAAGTTCAAGCTCAATAACCTACTGGATGTGTGATGGAAAGATTGATTCTAATGCAAATAAACATACGTAATGTAAGATGATCAAATTGAACTTGCCTGGTAAGTTGAAGAAGATGATATCTCTCTCAAAAAAATAACTTGATAGAACTATTCGTCACTCTCCGATGAAATCTATATAATCAAACATTGCACTCATAAGCAAACACTTCTAGCAATCAATACTATCAAATAAGAAGCCACACAAAAATCAAACACAAAAGGGTTGTGATGTAGGAAATACTTAAGACAAAACTCAAAGGAACAAAACTTCATCAACACAACCAAGGGTTGGTTTTCTCTACAAAAAATCATGTTTTCAAATAGTAAGACAACAACAAAGTAAAACCTAACAAAAGTATTTTAGTAAATATTTTACTAGCAAAAGAATTACTTTTTAAGAACAACTAAGAACTAAGAAAACAATACTCTATACAACATAAGTTTTTGCCTAATAAACTTAAAAACAAGAAAGACAATAAAATACTAAAATAAGAGACAACCAAAATATATAATAACTAAGTTAACAGAAAGTAAAACTTATAAAAAAAATTATGAAAATAATTTCAAATAGGAAATCCAACTAGCAATGAAATCAATTTGCAAGTTATTATGAAACTAGAATTGATTTCATGCTATCAAAAATAATAAATAACATAAAAATAAATTTGGTTGAAGTACTACTTCTAACTAACAGAAAACAAGGTAAAATTTGCCAACTAATATAAAAGAAAATAAATTAAAACAATTTAAAATAAAACAAATAGAAATAAACCTAAAAAGAACAAAAACAGAATCTGTTTTGCTTGAAACCCTAATTTATAATATTCTAAAAATTCTCAATTGAACAAACTGATAAATATAACTAATACAAACCAGTAGAAAAAAGAATCACTCAAAAATATGTTTTTAAACTCAAGTTATTCAAATTCTAGTGATTTGAGAAAATTCAACAGAATTAAAAGTTTAAAATTTCAAACATAGTCAAACTTTATATCTACAGAAAATATACAAAAATTGTGACACAATGCAAAATGATTAAATTAGAACAATTAAAAACATAAAAGATATGAATAAAACAATAACAGAACTAATCTATTAAAAGAAACTAAACAGAAAAAGGAAAAAAACAAATCTAGCGAACAGGGGCTACGGGGCGCTTCCTGGGTGGCTGAGGGGTGTGCACGCGGGAGCTAAACGAGCAAATGGCCGTCAACTAAAACAAAATGATTCGGCCTATTTAAAATTAATAAAACCGACCGGTTTATTGGAACTAAACTGGATGTAACGAACCGATACGCTCGGGATCTAATCTTAGCCGTTGATGTTAGATCGGACGACGAGGAGGCTTACCGTGGCAGGAGGTCAACTCCGGGGAGATTTCCGGCGAGGCCGAGGCGGAGAGGTTGACGGGGACAGCTTTCCGATGGTCCCATGGCGACGGAGAGGACACCAGGAGATGTGGCGGACAATGGCGAGCTCGGTGGTGGTCTTGGCGTCGGCGCAGGTGGTCGGAGGGGTCGACGGCGAGCTCCGAGGCGGCGGTGGCTTCGGGTGGTCGAGGGGAAGGGAGCTTTGGTGGGTCCGGGGCTCGGGCGAGTGGACGGAGAGGTGCGGGTGAGCGAGACAGAGCGGATGGTGTCCTCGGGCGGCGAGGGGAGTGTCTAGTGCAAGCAGGGGGTCGGCAATGGCGCGACGACCGTGGGTAACTCAAGCGAGCGATTTGGCGAGGGAGAGGGCATGCGGGAGAGGGATTCAGGGCGGAACGGGTGCGGGAGGCCTCGTGCTTTATAGCCAAGGGGTCGGGGTGAAGAATAGGCAAGGGGATATGGAGATCACGATGGATCCGAGGCAGCTCCGGCGAGGAAGGAAGGAGAGGCGAGAGGAGGAAGGAGACCGCGGGGATCGTGCAGGCGGTCGGTGGGGTCCGCCGTCACTGAGAGAGAAGGGAAACAACCGATCGATGGCTGATCCTAAGTGAGATCGGATCTGGCGAGGGGATCTTGGGCCGGTTCCTTTCCATTTCGGACTTGGTACATTTCCTTTTTAAAATATTATTACCTTTCTTATAAAAACAGAGAAAAGGAAAAAAGATTTGGAGTATCAAATAAAATCCAAATATAAAAGTTTTATATACCAAAATTATCAGAAAAATAAATCCTACAACGTGAACATATTTTCAGATTCAAGCAAAGCACTGATAATTTCACAAAAATCAAATAGTGCTACTGTTACAAATAAAATGCAGAGAAAACATTTTGAAAATACCAGAATGTCTTCAAATTCATTTATCTCCATTTTTTACATTCAAGGGAATCATTTTACCCTATTTTCCATATATTTTATTTTTGGAGAAAAATAAATTATTAAACCAATTTCAAAAATGGCTTTGAAACCTAGTATGAAATATTTTAGAAATAATTTTCTGATTTTGATAAATTCAAATAAGATTCAAATTGCCCCTGGTTTGGAGTGTCATATTACTCCTATAAAATTTTGTCAAGGGAATTTGAATTCTTCCAAACTTTAAAATGGAACCAAATATGAAATGAATTCCTAACAGAGAGATTTCAAATAGTTTTCAAATTCACTTTTTAAACATTTTATTATGAAGAAGTCATGTCATCTTCTCTCACTGATTTGGAATTGAATTCAAAAGCAAAAGGGGAAGTCGTGTCATTCCCTCTCATTCAAAAGTTTCTAGAAGTTTCAAATTTTCACTCAAATTCAATCACTCAATCAAACAAACACGCATTCTAATATTTATTATAACATTCCAAAATTTGGGATGTTACAAACCTACCACACTTAAAACGAATCTTGTCCTCGAGATTCGAAAGGGCTAGCAAGAAAAGGTTAGGGTTTGGGGTCTTCTAGAAAATCCATTAACCTGGAAGTGTGGGGCTACCACACTTAAAATGAGAGTTATTGGTCCCTCAAAAATCATAACAATCCTCTGGGGTCCTTGGCAATGGTTGTCTCTTCACATTCTCCACAGTAACACTGTTGGTGGTGATCTTCCGTTAACCATAATTTTCCTTCAGAATCCAGTGTTTCCTTGGTCAATACAAAGTTCTTTCATTATTAGATCTTCTTAACTGACAGTCTCGTGATCATTCTAAATAACTTATAGAAGATCTCATGGTGGCCTACCATTAGTGGTTCTTGCAGTGAAATGGGTCTTGGTTTCATTCCTCACCGTAAAATTCCTACGTGTGGCAACAACTGCCATGTACAAGGGGTTTACATCATACCATTCTAAGGCTTAAACAAAAGCTGCAAAGAACGTCGTCTCTTTACTATGGTTAAGTCACTTAGATTTACCATTCTAAATAGCAAGAGAAATGATAAGAGTAAGTCATCATGGTGGCCAAGCCATGTCGCACTGAAATCATTACCTTGTATAAGGTTTAGTGAATCTTGTATTCTAACACTAGGGCTTCCTCACAAGCATTGCAAAAATTTCTCTTATCAACGAACGAAGTTCGGATAAATCCATTGATTCTGCAAGCTAAACAAAAGATCTAGCATTCCTTCACAACTCTCAGGTTACCTTATACTCCTAAGAAAACGTTTGCTGATCCAATCACAACTTCTTGCTTCATGATCTCTGGGCAACCTTCATGAACCCGTGAGATCCATCCTTGATACAAGTTCTATTCCTTGATTATGTTTTCCTTTCCATTGGTCTGTTTAACCTTGGGATTTGTTTCATCACAATCATTCTTTTCCCAATATTCCAACTTCAAAAGTACTTTGTCACAAATGTTGTCATCCACATAGTTTGATATGGTACAACATTACCTTCAACTATTTTCATTTGATCCAAACTCCTTGTCAATATGGCACTTTCTTATTCCATGTATCATGTGGTTTTATCGGTTACTACCACACTTAAAATGAAAAGTACATATGCCTTCATAGACCATATTTTCTCATATCCTCGAAAAGGGTCAGAGATCTTTGTTCATAGAGTAACAACTCATATACTTCAACATAGGAGAATCATGGCACCATAAATTCCATTGACTCGTGAATTTATTACAAACTTTGAGACTTCCATTACATAACTTCAAAATGATAAGAGTGCTACCTATTACATTTATTACTTCCAAAATCCAAACCTCAAACTACTCATGTTTAGCCTTCTTCTCCGGGCAGGAGTGTCATGTCTTGTTGCACCTATGACAAGTGATGTGGCTCAGATCCTTCCATGTAGAAAACCATGGAGTCCTCTTCTTCTTCTTGGGTTGGGTTCCTTTCCTGATGCTTGGCTCATACCTCTTGCAAAAATAGTGTGGCCTCTCCAAGCTACAATGCAAACATCTAATTTCTCTGCTTACTTGGCCTTTCTTCTTGTCCAGGTTGATCATTTCTTCTATCTCCTAAGGATCATATTGCACTTATTCTGTCTGGAAGTCTCCCAGATACTCGTTCAGATAATCCTGAGAGATATGTCCTTCTTCTCCACACGAATAACATGACTTGGTATCTATGTTTGGGTCTGGTATATCTCTCATCATCATGGGTTCTTCTAACTTTTCCCGAGGGCTTGTTTCATTGCTTCCTTCTGCGGATTCATGACTTCTTGTACCTTGGGGTTTATTTGACATTGTGTCGGATAGTGAGTGGTACCTTCACACAAGAAACATGTCACCTGCCCAGTTGGACATTCCTCAGCTTGGTGATTTTCTTCACAATGAGGGCATCCACCTTGTGTTCTTCTTGGGTGTGTCCTATCTACCCACATATCTTGCATGCACAAATATTCTTCACATCTTTGCAACAGGGCTTATGGGTGTTGGTAACAACATGATATTTTTGCAGAGTCATCTTGAATTCTTCCCAAGTGATTGATGCTTGCCTATCATGGATAGCTTCATGCATCTTCCACCAATGTGCAGCACCTTCTGCAAAGTACCAAGAGCATACTGGACCATCTCGTTCATTGTCACATGGTTACTCCTTAGGTGATCCTCCATGTTCTGAATCCATTCTTCTGTCTCCAACCGAGTCATCAATCCAGAATACACGAGTCCAGCTTCATGCATCATCTATTGGGTCCAAGGGTTTTAGGATGAGATACTGGGGAAATAGAGGGAGATACACACAATATAAACAATAGTTTTGAAAATATGTTTCATTTATGGCTGTCAAAAAAAATTGCACACACATGATAGCTCACACATCACCGTATCTAACGTGAGTTTGCAACAGGGGTTTGGTCTTCTAGGGGGCATAAAATCTTTGAAACTCTTCATGCTCTTCAATTTCTTCACGTCCTTATAGTCTTCATTTCTTTTGTAGCTCTTTCCATAGTGAAATACATCGTTGGTCATCAGTTGTCCGATATCTTGTCCTGGTTGAAGTGACAATTAGTTGATTCCTCCGAGTGGTCAAAGAGACAAGGGTATTATGTAACTATTTGATAAAACTCAGAAGGGATGAGAAGTAAAAGTTTTTTTTTTGAGAATAAGGTTTGAGAGATATCATGTCCTATGGGGTTTCCAGTTGTCTAGGGTCACGTCCTACGGTCAACATGTGCTCTAATACCATTTCTGTAGCGACCCGACTCAAAACGAGTTAAGCCTCTATGTGTTAGTGTCATCCCTGGATCAGTATGTTGGCACACACAGTACATCAATGTATATATCAAAGTGTAATCACATGTAAATAGCGTAAAGTTGATATAACCTCTTAAATCACAGCGGAAACAGTCAATGGGGGTGGAGTCCCAATAAACACCAACGATAGGTTGAGTGCAGACCGTAACCCTGAATCGTACGCTTACTCGTCGTACCACTTATTTGCAACATAAGATGTTGCAGCCGTGTAGGTCAGTACATTGAATGTACCGACAAGATCACCATAGAAATAATGATAAAGGCTATTCTATATGCAAAAGGCTTTGTGGCTCTGTGTCTGAGTTTTTTGCAGAAAAGCTGGTTTTATTTTCCCTACAACAAAGGAGTGAAACAAAAAATAAGTACAAACAGTTGGTAGTTAATGAGATGGTTCCTCCAACCAATTCTCATGTCCCAATAATTATTAATAGACCCACTCATCATAAAATCTATTAATTGTGTTGAGAATGGCTGATAGTATCATCTCCGGTGCTAATGTTGTCCATAACCGGGGACACGGCTAATCGATTAGTTTGACACTCTGTAGAGGTTTGTACACTTTACCCGCAAGAATCGATCCCTCCTGTTATGTCCTCGCACTGCCTGGTGTTTGAGAATGGGACGATCGAAACATGGTCTTCCATAGTGATCCTCCAATAGAAAGTCAGTGCCCATCCAAATCCTACCGTTCTTCTAAATCTCGTAGCAACTAACCTACCGAAGTCATCACTAGGGTCAACCAAGCCAGAGCCCATATTGACTTGCGGTTGCACACGTAAGCTTTCTGGCCTTGAAGTATTCATCCATCTCTTTGAGCGTGGGTGGCATTCCATTGGGATGATCACAGGTAGATACCAGGATTCTCGGGCATAACCATGATAGATATCAGGCTGCCAAAATGCATGTCCAATCCACCTAGAGGTATATTGAGTCCTTGAAGTCTTGAAGTCTTGATCATCATGTAGGTCTTGAGATAATTAATTAACCTCACAACAGTCCTAAATCTCACAACCAACCTCGTCTACTAAAGCGTAGCAATTGTGAAGTAACGTCCCTTCCCAGACAATGGTAACAGGGTGTTGGGTTTCTGCTACCTCATGATACAACTACAAGTTCAAGCTCAATAACCTACTGGATGTGTGATGGAAAGATTGATTCTAATGCAAATAAAACATAGGTAATGTAAGATGATCAAAGTGAACTTGCCTAGTAAGTTGAAGAAGATGATATCGCTCTCAAAAAAAAATTGATAGAACTATTCGTCACTCTCCGATGAAATCTATATAATCAAACATTGCACTCATAAGCAAACACTTCTAGCAATCAATACTATCAAATAAGAAGCCACACAAAAATCAAACACAAAAGGGTTGTGATGTAGGAAATACTTAAGACAAAACTCAAAAGAACAAAACTTCATCAACACAACCAAGGGTTGGTTTTCTCTACAAAAAATCATGTTTTCAAATAGTAAGACAACAACAAAGTAAAACCTAACAAAAATAATTAGTAAATATTTTACTAGCAAAAGAATTACTTTTGAAGAACAACTAAGAACTAAGAAAACAATACTCTAAACAACATAAGTTTTTGCCTAATAAACTTAACAACAAGAAAGACAATAAAATACTAAAATAAGAGAAAACAAAAATATATAATAACTAAGTTAACAGAAAGTAAAAATTATAAAACAATTTATGAAAATAATTTCAAATAGGAAATCCAACTAGCAATGAAATAAATTTGCATGTTATTATGAAACTAGAATTGATTTCATGCTATCAAAAATAATAAATAACATAAAAATAAATTTGGTTGAAGTACTACTTCTAACTAAAAGAAAACAAGGTAAAATTTGCCAACTAATATAAAAGAAAATAAATTAAAACAATTTAAAATAAAAGAAATAGAAATAAACCTAAAAAGAACTAAAACAGAATCTGTTTTGCTCGAAACCCTAATTTATAATATTCTAAAAATTCTCAAATTGAACAAACTGATAAATATAACTAATACAAACCAGTGGAAAAAAGAATCACTCAAAACTATGTTTTTAAACTCAAGTTATTCAAATTCAGTGATTTGAGAAAATTCAACAAAATTCAAAGTTTCAAATTTCAAACATAGTCAAACTTTATATCTACAGAAAATATACAAAAATTGTGACACAATGCAAAAAGACTAAAATTAAAACAATTAAAAACATAAAAGATATGAATAAAACAATAACAGAACTAATGTGTTAAAAGAAATTAAACAGAAAAAGGAAAAAAACAAATCTAGCGATCAGGGGCTACGTGGCGCTTCCTGAGTGGCCAAGGGGTGTGCACGCGGGAGCTAAACGAGCAAATGGCCGTCAACTAAAACAAAACGATTCGGCCTATTTAAAATAAATAAAACCGACCGGTTTATTGGAACTAAACCGGATCTAACGAACCGGTACGCTGGGGGTTTAATCTTAGCCGTTGATGTTAGAGCGAACGACGAGGAGGCTTACCGTGGCGGGAGGTCAACTCCGGCGAGATTTCCAGCAAGGCCGAGGTGGAGAGGTTGATGGGGACAGTGTTCCGATGGTCCCATGGCAACGGAGAGGACACCAGGAGATGCGGCGGACGATGGCGAGCTCGGTGGTGGTCTTGGTGTCGGCGCAGGTGGTCGGAGGCATCGACGGCGAGCTCCGAGGCGACGGTGGCGTCGGGTGGTTGAGGGGAAAGGGAGCTCCGGTGGGTGCGGGGCTCGGGCGAGTGGATGGAGAGGTGCGGGTGAGCGAGGCAGAGTGGATGGTGGCCTCGGGCGGCGAGGGGAGTGGCTAGTGCAAGCAGGGGGTCGGCAATGGTGCGACGGCCGTGGGTAACTCCGGCGAGCGATTTGGCGAGGCAGAGGGCACGCGGGAGAAGGCTTCTGGGCGGAACAGGTGCGGGAGGCCTCGTGCTTTATAGCCAAGGGTTCGGGGTGAAGAATAGGCAAGGGGAGAGGGAGATCGTGACGGATCCGAGGCAGCTCCGGCGAGGAAGTAAGGAGAGGCAAGAGGAGGAAGGAGACCGTGGGGATCGCGCAAGCGGTCGGTGGGGTCCATCGTCAGTGAGAGAGAGAAGGGAAACAACGGATCGATGGCCGATCCGAAGTGAGATCGGATCTGGCGAGGGGATCCTGGGCCGGTTCCTTTCCATTTGGGACTCGGTACATTTCCTTTTTAAAAGATTTTTACCTTTTTTATAAGAACAGAGAAAAGGAAAAAAAGATTTGGAGGATCAAATAAAATCCAAATAGAAAAGTTTTATATACCAAAATTATCATAAAAATAAATCCTACAACGTGAAAATATTTTCAGAGTCAAGCAGAGCACTGAAAATTTCACAAAAATAAAATAGTGCTACTCTTACAAATAAAATGCAGAGAAAACATTTTGAAATTTTCACTCAAATTCAATCACTCAATCAAACAAACACGCATTCTAATATTTATTATAACATTCCAAAATTTGGGATGTTACACCGTTTTCCCGTATGATGGAGCGGGCAAGTGACTGATTGGAAATAATACATATTGATGTATGCAGTCCAATGAGTGTTGAAGCACGCGGTGTATATTGTTATTTTCTTACCTTCACGGATGATTTAAGTAGATACGGGTATATTTACTTGATGAAACACACGTCTGAAGTTTTGAAAAGTTCAAGCAATTTCAGAGTTAAGTTGAAGATCGTCGTGACAAGAAGATAAAATGTCTATGATATGATCGTGGAGGTGTATATCTGATTTATGAGTTTGGTATGCAAGACAATGTGGAAATTGTTTCACAACTCACGCCACCTGGAACACCATAGTGTAATGGTGTGTCCTAACGTCGTAACTGTACTCTATTGGATATGGTGCATTCTATGATGTCTCTTATCAATTTGCCACTATCGTTTTGGGGTTATTCATTAGAGACAACCACATTCACTTTAAATAGGGCACCATCTGAATATGTTAAGGACGACACCATATGAATTATGGTTTGGCGAGAAACCTAAGTTGGCGTTTCTTATAGTTTGGGAATGCGACACTTGTGTTTGATAAGCTCGAATCCAAAGCGGAAAAGTGCATCTTCATAACATACCCTAAAGCAACAATTGGCTATACCTTCTATCACAGATCTAAAGGCAAGGTCTTTGTTGCCAAGAATGGACCCTTTATAGATAAAGAGGTTATCTCGAAATAAGTGAGTGGGAGGAAGGTAGAACTTGATGAGGTTATCGAACCTTCACTTGAATTGGAAAGTAGCGCAACACAGAAATGTGTTCCTATGACACGTACACCAATTGAAGATGAAGCTAATGATGATGATCATGAAACTTCAAATCAAATTAGTATCAAACATCGTAGGTTGACAAAGACACGTATTGCCCCAAGTGGTACGATGATCCTGTCCTGGAAGTCATGTTTTTAGACAATGATGAGCCTGCAAACTATGAAGAAGCGATGGTGGGCCTGAATTCCAACAAATGGCTATAGGCCATGTAATCCGAGCTTGGATCTATGTATGATAACCAAGTGTGGACTTTGGTAGACTACCCGATGACCGACAGGCCATTAAGTACAAATGGATCTTTAAGAAGAAGACAAACGATGATGGTAATGTCACCATTTACAAAGCTCTAACGTGATACAACCAGAAGGTTTTGTCGATCCTAAGGATACTAAAAGGTATGCGAGCTCCAGTGATCCTTCTATGGACTGTTGCAAGCATCTCAAAGTTGGAATATGTGCTTTGATGAGGTGATCAAAGCTTTTGGGTGTATACAAAGTTTATGAAGAAACTTGTAGTTACAAGAAAATGAGTGGAAGCACTATAGAATTTCTGATAAGTATATGTGGACGACATATTGTTCATCGGAAATGATGTGGAATTTATAGAAAGCATAAAGGGTTGTTTGAAAGGAGTTTTTCAGAAGGAAGACCTAGATAAAGCTGCTTTAATATTGGGCATCAAGATCTATAGAGATATATCAAGAGGCCTGATAAGACTTTCACAGAGCACATACCTTGACAATATTTTCAAAATGAACCAGTCAAAGAAGGAGTTCTTGCCTATATTGTAAGGGGTGAAATTGAGTAAGACTCAAAATCTTGACCACAGCAAAAGAAAGAGAAAAGATGAAGGTCGTACCCTATGCCTCAGCCATAGGCTCTGTAATGTATGCCATGTTGTGTACCATACCTGATTTGTGCCTTGCCATGAGTCTAGGAAGGGGGATACAAGAGTGATCTAGGAGTGGCTCACTGGGTTGCAGTCAAAATTATCCTTTGGTACCTAAAGAGGACTAAATAAATTTTTCTCGGTTATGGAGGTGATAAAGAGTTCGTCAGAAAGGGTTACGTCGATGCAAGCTTTCACACCAATCTGGATGACTCTGAGTATCAAACCCGATACGTATAGTGAAGCAGTCATTTGGAATAGCTCCAAGTGGAGCATGGTAGAAACATTTACAGTATGACATATGGATTTGCAAAGTACACACGGATCTGAATGTTGCAGACACTTTGACTAAAAACCTTTGACACAAGCAAAACATGATCAAACCCCAGAACTCATTGGGTGTAAATCACATGGTGATGTGAACTAGATTATTAACTCTAGTGCAAGTGGGAGACTATTGGAAATATGCCCTAGAGGCAATAATAAAGTGGTTATTATAATATTTCCTTATTCATGATAATCGTTTATTATCTGTGCTAGAATTATATTGACCGGAAACTTAAATACATGTGTGGATGTATAAACAACATTGTGTCCCTAGTGAGCCTCTACTAGACCAGCTCGTTGATCAAAGATGGTTAACCATAGACATGAGTTGTCATTTGATAACGGGATCACATCATGAGGAGAATGATGTGATGGACAATACCTTGACATAAGCATAGCATTTGATCATATCACTTAGTTTATTGCTACTGCTTTCTTCATGTCAAGTATCTGTTTCGAAGACCATGAGATCATGCGACTCCTTGACATCAAAATACTGCCTTGTGTGTATCAAACTTCACTTTGTAACTGGAGTGCTCATAAAGGTTCTCTACAGGTATCTCTAAGGGTGTCTGTTGGGTTGGCATGGATCGAGACTAGGATTTGTCACTCTGTATGACGGAGAGGTATCTCTAGGCCCTCTCTGTAATACAACATCACAAGAAGCTTGCGAGCAATGTGACTAAGGAGTTAGTAATAGGATCTTGTGTTAAAGAATGAGTAAAGATACTTGTCGATAATGAGATTGAACTAGGTATGGAGATATCGATGATCGAATCTCGGGCAAGTAACATACCGCTACACAAAGGGACCTGCATATGGGATTGATTGAATCCTTGGCATCGTAGTTCGACCAACAAAGATCTTTGTGGAATATGTGGGGACCAATATGGGCATCTAGGTCCCGCTATTGATTATTGACTAGGAAGGTGTCTCGGTCATGTCCACATGATTCTCGAACCCGTAGGGTCCGCACGCTTAACGTTGGATGATGATATAGTATTATTGGGTTATGTATGTTGGTTACCGGGTGTTGTCCAGAGTCCCGTATGAGATCTCGGACGTCATGAGGAGCTCCAGGATGGTCCAGAGGTAAATATTTATGTATGAAAAGTCATATTTTGGCTACAGGAAAAGTTTCGGGTTTTGCTGGTATTGTATTGGGAAGCTTGTAGAAGGTTTCAGAAACTTCCGGAGGGGTCCGGAAGTTCACCAAGGGTTCCACCTTGTCCCAAGGGTTTGCATGGGATGAGGGGAGACGTGTTGGCCTTATTGGGCCAGGCGCACAAGTCCCTCAAGGCCCATGCATTTGGGAAAGGTGGAAAGTCCACCTTTGTATGAAAGGGAAGGAGGAGGACTTGGATTCCACCTACCACCCCTTGGTTGCACCCTAGGACTTGGAGGGGATGTTCCCCATGCCCCTCCACCTATATATAGAGGGAAGGTGGTGCCCCAAGAGCACACACCAAGCCCTTGGCACCCCTCTCTCTCCCACTACTCCGTAGCTCCTTCTGCCTCGTTCTAGTAGCGCTTGGCGAAGCCCTGCTGAACTAGCTCCACCACCACCTCCACCATGTTGTCGTGTTGGTTGATAACCCATCTACTACTCCTCCCCCGCTCGCTGGATCAAGGAGGCGGAGATGTCATCGAGCTACATGTGTGCGGAATGCGGAGGTGCCTGATACGTCTCCAATGTATCTATAATTTATGAAGTATTCATGACATGTTTACAATAGTTCTATATGATTTTGGTATGATTTTATTAGAACTAACCCGGACTGACGTTGTTTTCAGCAGAACTACCGTGGTGGTGTTTTTGTGCAGAAATAAAAGCTCTCGGAATGAGCTGAAAATTTACGAAGAATATTTTTGGAAAATATAAAAAATACTGGAGCGAAGAGTCATCGGAGAGGAAGGCCGAGGAAGCCACAAGCCATAGGGGCGCGCCCAGCCCCCTAGGGCATGCCCCCTGGCTTGTGACTTCCTCGTGGACCCCCTGGACTTGTTTCTACTGCCACAAAGTCTTATAAATATAGAAACCCCCAAAAAGAAACCTAGATCGGGAGTTCCGCTGCCGCAAGCCTCCAGAGCCACAAAAAACCAATTAGGAGCCCATTTCGGCACCTGTCGGAGGGGGAAACCATCACCGGAGGCCATCTTCATCATCCTAACGCTCTCCATGATGAGGAGGGAGTAGTTCACCCTCGGGGCTGAGGGTATGTACCAGTAGCTATGTGTTTGATCTCTCTCTCTCTCTCTCGTGTTCTTGAGATGGCACGATCTTGATGTACCACGAGCATTATTGATATAGATGAATCATATGGAGTTTTCCCCTCTCTATCTTGTTGTGATGAATTGAGTTTTCCCTTTGAAGTTTTCTTATCGGATTAAGTCTTTAAGGATTTGATAACACTTGATGTATGTCTTGCGATGGGATATCCGTGGTGACAATGGGATGTTCTATTGATCCACTTGATGTATGTTTTGGTGATCAACTTACGGGTTCCATGACCTTGGGAATCTATGCATAGGGGTTGGCACACGTTTTTGTCTTGACTTTCCGGTAGAAACTTTGGGGCACTCTTCGAAGTTCTTTGTGTTGGATTGAACATGATGAATCTGAAATTATGTGATGCATATCGTATAATGAAGCCCATGGGTACTTGTGGTGACATTGGAGTATCTAGGTGACATTAGGGTTTTGGTTGATGTGTTCTTAAGGTGTTATTTTAGTATGAACTCTAGAGTTGTTTGTGACACTTATAGGGATAGCTCATAAGATTGATCAGAAAAGATGACTTTGACGTGGTTTCGTACCCTACAATAATTTCTTCGTTAATTCTCCGCTATTTGTGACTTTGGAGTGAACTCTTTCTCGCACGAGAGGTATTTACATATGATTCAACTATGTTAGTATTGTTGAGAGAACTTGCACTAGTGAAAGTATGAACCCTAGGCCTTGTTTCTAAGCATTGCAATACCGTTTTTGCTCACTTTTGTTACTTGCTACCATGCTGTTTTTATATTTTCAGATTACAAAAACCTATATCTACCATCCATATTGCACTTGTATCACCATCTCTTCGCCGAACTAGTGCACCTATACAATTTACCATTGTATTGGGTGTGTTGGGGACACAAGAGACTCTTTGTTATTTGGTTGCAGGGTTGTTTGAGAGAGACCATCTTCATCCTATGCCTCCCATAGATTGATAAACCTTAGGTCATCCACTTGAGGGAAATTTGCTACTGTCCTACAAAACTTTGTGCTTGGAGTTCGAACACGAGTCTACAAGAAGAAGGCTGCATAGTAGACATCAAGCTCTTTTTTGGCGCCGTTACCGGGGAGGTGAGTGCTTGAAGGTATATCTTTAGATATTGCAATTGAATATTTTAGTTTCTTGTTTTATTACTAGTTTGGTTTTATAAAAGAAAACTACAAAAAATGGAATTGAGGTTGCCTCATATGCTTCATCTTTTTAATGTCTTTCGTGAAAATGATGGAAAGGAAAATTGTGCTCAAGTGTTAGAAGAAGAAGTTATTAAAATGTTTGGCACTAAATCTTTGAGTGATGAGCATGATTTCAATGTTATTAGTATGAATTCTTTGAATATCCATAGTACTAATGATGATTGCACTAGTCATCATAAAAATATTTCTTATAAGCATGTCAATTTTTGTGGAGTGCATAGAGTTTGTCAAGACATGCCTAAAAAGGAAGATATATTTTGTAAGAGGCATAAGTATTTAGAAACTAAATGGTTGCAAGATAGGCTATATGTTTGTGTTGAAAGACTTATTATTTCTCACCGTCCTTGTGAACTTTGCAATGAAAGTGGTCATTTTAATTTCCAATGTGAATTATTTCATGATCGAATTGTGTCTAAAAATTGTGATAACCTAATTACCCTTGAGCATCATAATGAACTTAGTCTATTCTTGGGGTATGAAGAAATGAAACATGAAACTAAGGATGTTCCAGCTTGGTTTCTCATGAAAATGATTGATTTTGATCTAAATAAAATCTATATGTATTGCGTGGTAAATTGCATTGAGAATCCTTATATTTCCAATTACTTAAATACAAGAAAACAAATAGAATAGGAAGAGAATACTAATGAAGGGGAAGAGGTTTCCCAATATCCTCCTATTTTTTCTTATGATAAATCAGGTAACGAGGAGAAGCTTTTTATTCAACCAACCTCTTAAGAAATAGGTTTGGAAGAATTAAATAAATCCACACATAATGTGGTGAAGAAGAAGAAAAGAAGGAAAAGTAAAGTTAAAGTGGTATCTCTCCCAAATAATGTTGCTCCCATTATTGATAGGCCTCATGAGAATGAATCAAAAATAGTTGTGGAAGATGATACACTTGAGGATGATTTTGTTATACCTATTGCTTGTTGTGATAATTATGATTGGGAAGATAATTATACTTCTTATAATCTTGAAAATATTTATGGCACCAACTTGGAGGATGATGATAATAATTGCTATACTATTGGTGCTATTCATACCATTAATGATGAGAGTGATTATGTTTATGATATACAAAGCCACAAGCTTGGGGATGCTATGTTTGATGAAAATGACATGTTTGAGAATTTATTTTCTGCAATTAATGTTTGTCCCAAGCTTGGGGATGCTATGCTTAATGAAGATGATCTTTTTATCCCCCCTACTTTGAATGATCAAATTTATTATGATGATTGCATGCCTCCTACTTATGATGATTATTGTGATGATACTTATGCAATGAAAAAGAGTGATGATTAATATTATGATACTTGTCATAATTATTAATATCCTTTTACTAAATATTACTCTTATAATATGGAACCAATTTGTAGTATTCAAGTCTTTTATGATACTCCCACTATTAGTCATGAGAAGAAATTTGCTTATGTGGAGAGTAGTAAAATTTATATGCTTGTAGATCATGAAAAGAATGCTTTATGTGCTGGTTATATTGTGTAATTACTTCATGATGCTACTGAAAATTATTATGGGGGAGGAACATATGCTTATAGAAATTGCAATAATATCAAGTTTCCTCTCTATGTGTTCAAATTCTTGAAGATATGCTTGTTTTCCCTTCCTATGCTAGATGATTCTTGATCCCATAAATTGTTTGCTCAAAAACTCCCTATGCATAGGAAGTGGTTTATACTTAAATGTGCTTGTCATGAGATTCATGATGCTCTTTTGCATGTTTCAATTATTATTCCTATGTGAGCATCATCGAAATCATCATGCCTAGCTAAAAGGCATTAAAGAAAAGCGCTTGTCGGGAGACAACCCAACACCTTTACCTTCCGTTTTGATGTGTTCACATGATTAAACTACTGTATTGATCATTTTTTGTGTCTTTTATTCCAATAAAGTACCAAGTAAAGCCTTTGGGATAGTGTTGATACTTGCTTGTTTGATTCTGTTCAAATACAAAAAGTTTTGCGTCCAGTTTATGAATTATATGAATTTACTGGAGCGTCAAAAAATTCTGAAATTTCTAAATAAAGTTTATATGCAAATTAATTGAGTTTTCCTAATTTTTCAGAATATTTAGAGTCAGGGAAGTATGGTGATCATACATATCTTCACAGAGTGTTCTGTTTTTGATAGATTCTGTTTTGCATGCGTAGTTTGCTTATTTCAAGTGTTCCTATAGCTTATATTGAGTAATATAAATTGCGGGAATGATGTAATACAGTAGGTATCATGTGTTAATAATTATGAATCTTGTCTTGACAGTACCTAAGTGAATGATCTATCTTTATTACACTAACCCTTCTCACAAAGTTCCGTTAAGTTTTGTGTGATTGAAATTTTCAAGTTTTGGGTGAGACACCGATATGAGGAGAATAAGGAGTGAAAAGATCCTAATCTTGGGTATTCCCAAGGCACCCCAAGTTAATATTCAAGGAATACTCAAGCGTCTAAGCTTGGGGATGCCCCAGAAGGCATCCCCTCTTTTTCGTCTTCAACACTATCGGTATATCTTACTTGGAGCTATATTTTCATTCGTCACATACTATGAGTTTTGTTTGGATTGTCATTTTATTTTGTTGTTCTATGTTACCTATTATTTATAATCTTGTTTTTCAATAAAAAGTTCCAAGAATTTCCTTAGGATGCTTGCATTGCATGTTTTGATGTGTGCTGTGTGAAAACAGAAACTTCTGTTGTAGAATTTGAATTTTCATATTTTACTGGAACGTGGGAAGTTTCTGTAATTTTTACACAGTGTTTTCACATAAATTTTATAGCATTTCCTAAATTTTAAGAATTATTTGAGTTACATAAGTACACTATTTTCATAAATTTCTACAGACTTTTCTGTTTAGACAGATTGCTGTCACAGTTTTGTTATCTACTTGTCCTATAATTTCCATAGCCTATATTGGTAGATATAAATTGTGGAAATGATAGTATACAGTACCTAATGTTTGAAAATTATTGTGCAACTTGTCTTGGAAGTACATGAAATGTTGATTTGTTCTCATGTGTACTAACCTATCTCACGAGTTCTTTTTGAGTTTTGTGTGGATGAAGTTTTTGGGAATAGGTGAAACCATGATGTGAGAGGATTGAACAAGATGCAAAATATCAAGCTTAGGTATGACCAAGGCACCCCAAGTAAATATTTCAATAATTCTCAAGCATCTAAGCTTGGGGATGCTACGCATCCCACCTCTCTTCTTCAATAATTATCGGTTAGCCTATGTTGAGCTTAAATTTTAATTCGTTCACATGATGCATGCTATTATTGGAGTGCTATTTTTATTTTGATTGCTGTTAAATAAAATGCTTAGATCTAAAAATCTTTATTGAGAGATAGAGAGAGAAAGTCCTCACATAGCTACTTAATTGTTTGACTAGTCATTGATCTTCACTTGTATATTTTGGAGTAGTTTTGTCATCTACTCTCGTGCTTCACTTATATCCTATGAGTAAATGTCTGAATGAATTGAATATCATAAATCTGAAATTATATATGTTTTATATGCTTATCCCATGGGGAGTAATGACTTCACATATAGGAAGTATAGGTGGTAAAATTTATTGAATGTTAGCAAACACCGCATTGGTCACTTGAACCATTCATGAAAGAATATTGAAGGAAGAGAGATTTCACATATAAATATACTATCTTGAACATCTTCTATGATTGTGAATACCCATTAATTATTTTCAAACTTGATAAAATTATTTGAAGTTGGACAAGGAAGACAACGTAATGAGTTATGTTTGGGTATATTTGTATAGAAGTTATATTGTTATGGATCCTCCAACATGTGGTGCTTGCTTCCACCTCATACTATCCAAAACTTCCGCACCAAGTAGAAATACTACTTGTGCATCCAAACACCCTTAAACCCAAAGTTTTTCCATATGAGTCCACCATACCTACCTATATGCGGTATTTACCTACGGTTCCAAGTAAATTTGCATGTGCCAACTCTAAACCTTCAAATAATATTCTGTTTTGTATGCCCGAATCGCTCATATAATGACTAGGGGTTGTCAGTATCTTTCATGATAGGTGGGTTATTCTCACGATATGTGTTGATTCACTATCATTCACGAGAAAGTGGCTGGTAATAGGGATTCCTAGTCCCGAAATCAAAGAAAAAAATTGCAAATAATTAAACAAAATTCCCCCAGCAATGTTGTTGGTATGGACGGTACTCGTGGATTCGGCTCGCTGTGAAGTGTGATTGATTGGTCGAGGGGAAGTAAAAACTTTACCATTCTGTTTGGGAACCGCCTACAATGTATCTAGCATGGAAGATACCGAGATCTCTCAGTTGTTATGGTGACAATGAAAGCATACCACCCAAAATTATGATTCATCTTTGTTTTAAAAGCTCGAGCTCTGGCACCTCTGCAAATCAATGCTTTGCTCTGCGAAGGGCCTATCTTTTACTTTCTAGTACTTACCTTTATGCTAGAGTCATGGTGATCTTCCCCACTTCCTATATTTCGCCTTTTTCTCTTGGCATGCGTCATGTGTTGGGGAAAGATCCAAACATATATGGCCATTCAAATATATTTGATCATGAATGATAATTGTTGACAATTATCTATATGATAAATAAGTTGGGAGGCGAAACTTTAAGCCCCTATCTTTCTTTGTGTTCGATGGATGCCATTTGCTCTAAAAATATGTTTTGAGTTTTAGCAATCATGGAAGACTATAGGATAGTTGAGTATGTGGAATTTGCTAAATCAAAGCTCTTACATAGAACCTTCCTGAAAATAAGATGAATTGCAATTGTTTGGTGAGTAAAAGCATAGTTTGTTAGTCTATACTTTAACATGTGGATAGCTTTCTATTTCACCATGAGAAGTTTTAGGATATGAGCTACTGTTTATGATATATAATGATGCTAGAAAAAGTGTTCGGAACTATCATTGATCAAATTTATGCACTATCCTAGCATTCACACTTCATAAATTATTTCTTTTATCATTTATCTACTCGAGGACGAGCGGGACTTAAGCTTGGGGATGTTGATATGTCTCCAATGTATCTATAATTTATGAAGTATTCATGCCATGTTTACAGTAATTCTATATGATTTTGGTATGATTTTATTAGAACTAACCTGGACTAATGTTGTTTTCAGCAGAACTACCGTGGTGTTGTTTTTGTGCAGAAATAAAAGTTCTCGGAATGAGCTAAAAAATTACGGAGAATATTTTTGGAAAATATAAAAAATACTGGAGCAAAGAGTCATCGGAGAGGAAGGCCGAGGAAGCCACAAGCCACAGGGGTGCGCCCACCCCCCTAGGGCGTGCCCCCTGGCTTGTGACTTCCTCGTGGACCCCCTGGACTTGTTTCCGCCGCCACAAACTCTTATAAACATAGGAACCCCCAAAAAGAAACCTAGATCGGGAGTTCTGCCGCTGCAAGCCTCCAGAGCCACGAAAAACCAATCGGGAGCCCGTTCCGGCACCCTACCGAAGGGAGAAACCATCACCGAAGGCCATCTTCATCATCCTGACACTCTCCATGACGAGGAGGGAGTAGTTCACCCTCTGGGCTGAGGGTATGTACCAGTAGCTATGTGTTTGATCTCTCTCTCTCTCGTGTTCATGAGATGGCACGATCTTGATGTACCGCGAGCATTATTGATATAGATGAATCATATGGAGTTTTCCCCTCTCTGTCTTGTTGTGATGAATTGAGTTTTCCCTTTGAAGTTTTCTTATCGGATTAAGTCTTTAAGGATTTGAGAACACTTGATGTATGGCTTGCGACGGGATATCCGTGGTGACAATGGGATGTTCTATTGATCCACTTCATGTATGTTTTGGTGATCAACTTGCGAGTTCCGTGACCTTGGGAATCTATGCATAGGGTTTGGCACACGTTTTTGTCTTGCCTTTCTGGTAGAAACTTTGGGGCACTCTTTGAAGTTCTTTGTGTTGGATTGAACATGACGAATCTGAAATTATGTGATGCATATCGTATAATCAATCCCATGGGTACTTGTGGTGACATTGGATTATCTAGGTGACATTAGGATTTTGGTTGATGTGTATCTTAAGGTGTTATTTTAGTACGAACTCTAGAGCTGTTTGTGACACTTATAGGGATAGCTCATAAGATTGATTGGAAAATATAACTTTGAGGTGGTTTCGTACCCTACAATAATTTCTTCGTTAGTTCTCCGCTATTTTTGACTTTGGAGTGAACTATTTGTCGCACGAGATGTATTTACATATGATTCTACTATGTTAGTATTGTTGAGAGAACTTGCACTAGTGAAAGTATGAACCCTAGGCCTTGTTTCTAAGCATTGCAATACCGTTTTTGCTCACTTTTGTTACTTTCTACCTTGCTGTTTTTATATTTTCAGATTACAAAAACCTATATCTACTATCCATATTGCACTTGTATCACCATCTCTTCGCCGAACTAGTGCACCTATACAATTTACCATTGTATTGGGTGTGTTGGGGACACAAGAGACTCTTTGTTATTTGGTTGCAGGGGTGTTTGAGAGAGACCATCTTCATCGTACGCCTCCCATGGATTGATAAACCTTAGGTCATCCACTTGAGGGAAATTTGCTACTGTCCTACAAAACTCTGCGCTTGGAGGCCCAACACGAGTCTACAAGAAGAAGGTTGTGTAGTAGACATGAGTGTCATCCATTCGGCGCTAGATCGGATTGGATTGCTATTAGATCGTGAAGAGTACGACTACATCAACCGCGGTATATACGCTTCCGCTTAACGGTGTGCAAGGGTACATATAAACACTCTCCCCTTGTTGCTATGAATCTCCATGGATAGATCTTGCGTGTGCGTAGGAATTTTTTTGTTTCCCAAGCAACGTTCCCCAACAATTTTCATATGCTAGTGGGAATTTTTCATTATAGAACTTGGTTCATATATTCCGATGACAGGCTTCCTCAAATGCCCGAGGTCTTTATGAGCAAGCAAGTTGGATGCACACCCACTTAGCTTCAGTTAAGCTTTCTTACACTTATAGCTCTAGTGTAGCCGTTGCATGGAAATCCCTACTCCTCATGTTGAGATCGATTGATGGGCATATTCATAGCCCATTGATTTTCCTAGTTGACCTGAGACTTTCCTATCCACTTTTACCCCTTTGAAACCTACCACCATATTCTGTTCCACCTATATGCTATGTCCATGGTTCACGCTCATGTATTGAGTGAGGTATAAAATGATGAAGCACGTGAAAAAGTATGATCCAATTGCTTGGCTTAACACCATGGTGCTTGAAATTTGTATTTATGTGGTGAAGACGGAGCCATGCCATGCTAATATGATAAAATTTATGAGGGGTAAACATTCTTTAAGGATCGTATATTTTGGAAGTTGATGATTGTGTTACTTATGTTTATGGACATTACCATGTTAATGTTTGTGGATTCATCGTTTCTCAATGATCATACCTGAAAGAGATTACATGTCGGGTAGCATGTCACATCAAAAATTCTACTTTTATCATTTACCTACTCGAGGACGAGCAAGAATTAAGCTCGGGGATGTTGATACGTCTCCAACGTATCTATAATTTTTTATTGTTCCATGCTATTATATTATCATTCTAGGATACTTTTTAAGCATTTACTTGTTGTTTTATAATATTTTTAGCACTAACCTATTAACCCAGTGCCAAGTGCCAGTTATTGTTTTCTGAGTGTTTTTGGCTTTATAGGAATATTGTACCAAAGGAAATCCACGTACCCCGACCTTTTGATGATTTTTTCTGGACAAAATAAGACCTGGAAGCTTCAAAGGAAGTCCGGAGGACACACGAGGTTACCCCAATCCCAGGGGGTGGTCACGCCCTCATGGCTTGGGGCCCGAATCTCTTCACTACAAATTCTCATATATCTCCCAAACCCTAGAGAGCCTCCCAAAATACCTTTTCCATCGCGCAAGTCTCTGTTCCGCCGTGTGCCCATATGGAGCCCACTTCTGGTGCCCTGCCGAAGGGGAATCGATCATGGAGGGCCTCTACATCAACCTTGCGGACCCATGGTGATGTGTGATTGGTCTACCGCGGACCTAGGGGTCCATAGTTGGTACCTAGATGGGTATCTGCCTCTTTGTTCTTCATTGCCAAGATCACCGCAATTCACATGGTGATCTATCTTATGTAATCAATATTTTGGTGTGTTTGTTGGGATCCGACGAGTTGTGTGTTTATGTTCAGATTGTTCATGAGAATATATTGAATCCTTTCTGGTTATTTATATGCATGATTGTTATAGCTTCGTAATGCTCTTCGGTTTATCGGTTTGGTTTGGCCAACTAGATTGATTTATCTTCAAGTGGGAGTGGTGCATTGTAGTGGGTTTAATCTTGCGGTGCTCAATCCCAGTGACAGAAAGGGACATGACATGTATTGTAGCTACCCCTAAGGGTAAAACGACGGGGTTCATTCATATTAATTTGATTTACTTCGTCTACATCATGTCATCCTCCTCCAAACACTACTTTGTTTTACTTAATACTCTAGATGCATGATGGATAGCATCCGATGGGTGGAGTAATAGTAGTAGATGTAGGCAGGAGTCGGTCTACTTTCTTATGGATGTGATGCCTATATACATGATCTTTCATGTGAATAAAATACTTCATAACTATGTGTTTTTCTATCAATTGCCCAACAATAATTTGTCTACCCACCGTATGCTTTCTTCGAGAGAGAAGCCTCTAGCAAAAACTATGCCCCTGGGATCTCCTCACAAATATATTTACAAAAACTCTAAATACCTTACTTCCATCATTTACTTTCTTTTTGTTTTCATTTTGTATTTATCCAATTATCTATGTACCACTACTTATCTCTTGCAAGTAATGAGTTCAAGGGGATTGACAACCCTCTTGCCCTCATTGGGTGCAAGTGTTTACTCTTCTATGTGTAGGCGCTGAAGAAGGGAGTTTGCATGGTCCTCCTATTGGTTCAATAACCTTGGTTCTCACTGACGGAAATACTTACCTTTGTTGTGCTGCATCATCCCCTCCTCTTTGGGGAAAATCCCAACACAGTTCCCAAGTATAATCCATCATATGTTTTTCCTCTATATCTTGTTGTAACAAATGAACATTGGGGACTAGCTTACATTTATGTCCATGGAACGATTTTACTTCACACCTCCAACATTCCCCCACCTTTCTAATCTTTTGATTAGTGTTGCTAGGAACTTCAGCTTGTCTGATAGGTAAGGACTGCTGATATGGAGTTGTAAACTGTTGTTTTGTTTGCCAACTACCTAAGTTTTTTTGAAAGAAATTTGTGTATGGTACACTCTATTTCTTTTCTATCACAGATACACGAGGATGACAGGCTTCAACATCTTTTGCAAGACGATATGCATCAGTTAATGTATGAGGTCTAAGTGGTCTGATCTAAAATTTAATACCATCTCTCAAACCACTATCATAGCGTCTTACAAACCAAGATTCTCCTAATTCAGGATTTTCCTCTTGCACATCAGCCATAAGATCTTCAAATAACTTGGTGTACTTAGATACAGAATTGTTATGTTGCTTAACTGAATTAAAGCTTTGGGTTAATTCATATGAACCCTTGTCAGAAAATCTCTTAACTACTTCAACTCCAAACTCTTTCCATGTAAGGTGCTTCTTCAGCAATCCAGATCTTCTGAGCCATTCAACAGCTTCATCAATCACACACATTTGTGCAATTGAAACCTTGTACTCCTCTAGTGCAGCAGACATCTGAAAGTACTTGTTGCACTGTCTAATCCATCTCACTGGATCTTCTCTAGAAAACCTAGGTAAATCAAGTTTGGACCTTTTATAGATTTAATAAACTATGCCTGGATATCTTGCTCATAATTTCTATAGTGGCCTTGCCACATTTGCCTATCTCTAGTGAGAGGGTAGTATTTGCTGAACATAGGAGTGTACCTTGCATCTCTAGCTATCACATGAGTACCCACTCTACTTACATTTTCTTGTCTTTGTTGATTATCATAACCAGCAGGAACTACTTGCCTATTTACTCTAATAGGAGGAACTACTTGCCTATTATCTTATTTTTCCTTTCTCTAACTCAAGTTGTGTCCTAAGCAAACCAACTATGGTTTGCTGGTCATGTATCTGTTCTTGTTGTCATGTTGGAGATTTAACTATCTGACTAGAACTTGAATTTTGTGTCTCCACTTGAGTTTCACGCCCAGGCTGCACTATCATTTTTATTACAAAACTAATGGCTGACAATTGCTGGCCTAAATCGAGCATTGCTTTCTCAATACTGCCAACTTGCAAAGAAATCTCACCCTGCTTGGAGCCGATGGACTGAACATCATCCTGGAGTTTGGACACTTCCGCCCCCATCGGTGAATTATCCTTTCGAAGAGCTGTAGGATCGAAAGTAGGTCTATAGGGGGGTGATTAGACTACTTGACCAATTAAGAGTTTGGCCTATACCAAGTTTTAAGGTTGACAGCTTTTAGCATTTCATGGCAAGTCAAGTACACCCTACACATGCAAGTCTAAGAGTATATAGCAGCAGAAAGTAACAACAAGCATGTATAGAATGGATAGGGTAGGAAGATCAAACGCAATTGTAGACACGATGATTTTTCCCGTGGTTCCGATAGGTGGCGCTATCGTACATCCACATTTATGGAGTCTTCAACCCACGGAGGGTAACGGTCGCGAGAGTCCACGGAGGGCTCCACCCAAAAGGGTCCACGAAGTAGCAACCTTGACTATTCCATACGGCTTCCGTCCATAAAGGACTAGCCTCACTATGGGTAGATCTTCACGAAGTAGGCGATCTCCTTGCCCTTACAAACTTCTTGGTTCACTCCACAACACGAAGTAGGAAGCTCCCATGCAACACCTAACCAATCTAGGAGGCACCACCCTCCAAAAGGTAATAGGCTCGAGAATGACAATGAACACCTTGCTCTTGAGCTTCAAGATGATAGACTCTTCGGCACACAATCTCTCTCACACAGGTTTGGCTTGGTAGAAGAGATGGGATTGGTGGAAAGCAACTTGGGGAGGCTAGAAATCAAGATCCATATGATAGGAGTGGAAGATCTTGACCTCAACACAAGGGTAGGTGGTTCTCTCTCAGAAAATCTGATAGGATAGGTATGGAATAGTTCTGAGTGCTTCTCTTTTGAGTAGGTGGTGGCGAAGGGGTATATATAGGCATCCCCAAAAATCCAACCGTTACACACAAAATGACCAACTCGGTGACACCGATGTGTTAATCTCGGTGGTACCGAAGTGACCAAAAGGTGGCAACTTTTGAATCTCAGTGAGACCAATATAGGAAACTCGGTTGCACCGATAAGGTGACCAACAGTCAGATTTCCAATCTCGATGACGCCGATCCAACATTCTCGATGGTACCGACAATGTGAATGTGCGTAACAGAAAGTTGGCAACCTAAACTCGGTGGCACCGGTATGGAATCGGTTGCACCAAAGTGGCTAGGGTTTGGCCTGAGTCTGTCTAGGTTCTGGAATCGGTGGCACCGAAGTGGGAAAGTTGGTTGCACTGATTTTGAGTGTCGGGTATAGAACAGACTTTGGTGGGAGAGTTTAGTGAATGTTTTTGGCGACTATCACTTGTGCACGTTTGAGCATATTGTTCACCAACAAAACCTTTCCCCTTTTTAATAGTATTGGCTTTCCTATGACTCAGTGATTTCTCACAAATATAAAATGTAGAGTCCTCTTGCTTGAATCTTGGCCAGCCTATTTCCCTGAATCTTGGGGTTTCTCCATAATCTCTTTTTGCCAATCCTCTCATTGAACATTTCCTGAAATATACTTGGTGGAAACATTAGTTCAATGACTTATATGTTGTTATTAATTACCAAAACCACCAAGGGAGAAAATGTGCTTTCAATCTCCCCCTTTTTGGTAATTGATGACAACATATAGATCAAAGCTTCAACATATGATAAAATCAATGAAATTAATTGTCGCTTTGAGAGGTATGTGATAAGCAAGAGCTCCCCCTAAATTTGTGCATTATTTTGAATTTGCATTTGAATGCAAATGCACAATCGATTAGGTATGTGGGGCACTTCTTCCATGTCACATACAACTTGGTGGTGTGCGAGAATAATTAGAATGAATAACAACGCACAACACAATCAAACAAGGGTGAATGATCATCTCATGATCATTAAGATCATAGGAAATAGTAGCACCACCCATAACATAGTAGCATAACACACATGTATCTCACATCAAACCAAAAGAACCAAATGTTTTTGAAAAGCAATAAAAACCAAATCGCTCTCTCGCTCGAAGCCTAAAGATCTATATACACTTCTCCCCCTTTGGCAACAAGTTACCAAAAAGTTCAAAGGCATATATCTAAGCATTCTTGGGCATATCTCCTTCGGTTGTTGATGAAGGAGTCGAGATGATAGCTTGGAGAAGATCTCTGCAGATGTCATGGATGGAGTTGGAGTGGTCACTTATGGAGCTGAAGTTGATGGAGCTGTTGGAGCTGGCACTATGGCTGATCTGGCTTGAGTAGTGAACTGAGTGCCTGGCCCTGGAGGTGATTCATCCTCATCATCATCATCCTCATCTGAAGTAGAAGAGACCCGAGGGATGTTCACGGAGTCAACTTCATGCTAAAGTTCTATGACTATCTTCATCAGCCCATCCACCTTATCAGTAAGGGTCTTGATTCTAGTCTCAAAGATTCTAACAAGGCTATTCTGGTTGTCCAGAATCCCCTTAATGTCCTTTTGCATGCCCTGGACTGATGCAATCAATAGATCCATTTGCTTGTTCCTGGATCATGGGACTTGAGCACTAGCGGTCTCACTGCCTCTGCTTCCTCCTGAGCCGCAGCAGAAGTGGGATGATTAGCATCCATCACCACAACGTTGTCCTCGAGATCTGGTTGTAGGGGCAAATGTGGGTGATCTAGGGCAAATATGTGCTTCTCCAGTCTTGAGTTTATGAGCATTTGGATGTAGGGTGCATAACAGCATGAGCGCTTCTGGTCAGCAGCAACCCTCTTGATTGTCTCTACAATCAAGTCCATGACTCTGATCCTGGTGTGAGTGTCAAGGTGGATCAACATATTGATGGAGTGGCCTCGGATCATCTTGTCATCTCCGGACTTGGGCATCAAGGTGTGCCTCGGTATGGTGTTCATTGTGTGGAGTCCAGCCTGGAGGAAATAGATGGATCCTAGCCTATGAGACTTCACATTTGTAGCAGGAATCTCCTTATACATATTAGCCATAGCATTGTGACTAGCCTTGGATTCTGAGTAGACATCCAGGTCACCATCACGTGCTTCAGAAACTCCTAGTATATCAGCACATTCTTCAACTGTTGATTCATATCTCACACCTTCAGTCATCCACACAATTCTACCATCTCCGTAGAAGTGTGCAGTGGAGTAGAACTGCATGATCATTTCGTCATTCCACGCTGTGAATTCTCTGCCAACGAACTCATCAAGACCTATGCAGTGGAATTTGTCCCGGACACTTGGAAAGTAATCCTCATTTTCTTTGATGAACTTCCAATCCACGTACCGCATATCACTGATAGCTGGACTCTTGTCAAATAGCATAGTCTCATAGAAGTCCTGCTGCTCTCTGGTATATAATTTGTAGTCCACATCAATCTTCTTTCTCTAGGCATAAGGATCTATTGCTCTCCATGCCCTCAATCTAGAATCCTTCCTCTTCTTCATGTCCTCAGCTAGTGGGTAGCTGGCATTATGAACTGGGAGGTGTGGTCTAAGCTTCATCAGTGTTCTCAAGTCATCCACATCATCAACTCTAGAAGCAGTTCCTTTGTTCTTCTCAGAAGCTGGAATCTGCCTAGTTGTCCTCTTAGGCTTCTCAGCGGCCTTCTTGGATGTGCTGGTCTTAGGCATAGCATCAGACATCAACTTCTTTGCCTTCTTCTTGGGAGGAGCCTTTGTGGCTAGCTCAACCTCCTCTTCCTCAACAGCAACAACTTCTTCTGGATCCTCAAACATGGAGGTAGGCCTGCCAGTCACATGGATGATCCTCTTCCTGGTCTTTTTCTCTCCTGCCTTCTTAGGCATGGCTCTCTTGGGGATCTCAATAGACATTGTTGCTTTGGCAGTCTCATGAGCCTTGGAGGTAGAAGCTAGTGCATATATTTTGATGACAACTCTTCTAGAGGAAGTAGCTTTAGTTGCAGCCTTCTTGGTAGCCTTCTCTTGCTTCTTAGCAAGAATCTCCTCAGGCACAAAGTCTGAATCCACTTCATCTGAGTTCAACTTCTTCCTGGGTTCTGGTGGCAGCCTTGGGCAACCCATGAGAGCTGGGGGTGCCTGGATCTGAGAATGAACTGGGCTCTAGGCTTGTTCCTGAACTCATGTCTGCTCCCTGCTCTGACCTGTTCTGACTGTCTTCTGAACCTGACATGCTAACCCTGTGAATAGAGTGTAGATGAGCAGAAGGAGATGAGTCATCACAAAATGAGGCTGTTTTTGAAATTTGAGCAGTGAGTTTTTCAAAAGTTTTGCAATCTGTCACATACATATTGGTACAGCCGAAATGAATTTTTCGGTGGGGCCGAGACAGACCAACTCCTTAACAGGAACTTGGCAGTATTTTTGATAGGACCGAAAAGAGCCACACGGTTCCATCGAGTCAGTTCTCAGCAACACAGAAAAGTATATCGGTGAGACCGATATTTCCGTTTTGGTTACACCGAGATGTATCGGGCGGACAGCAAAACCTTAGAAAAAATCATCTAACTCAAGATTTTGCAGATTTGATTGGATGAATATATGAGCAAGGGGTGGCTTATAGAGAAAACTAGGTCCAATGCGCAAGAATCAGAATGGGAGCGCACTAGAGATCGAATCCGTACCCTAGCTTGGCATGGATCCTCTACGGCGGTGACGTTGGGGTAGATTACGTCGACGGCGGCGATTCTCAGCGGCGGAGGAGCTCGAGAAGTCAAGGGCGATGATCAGGGGTCTTGGGGTGGAAGCTTAGGGTTTTGAGGCACGACGTTGAAGATAGAAATTTCAAAGCGTCGGGTTCCACAGCATATATACCCTTTACTGTCGGTGATACCGATTTTATGTTTTCGGTGTCATCGAGTTTCACAACTGTCAGCTGACAGGGAAACTCGGTGTAACCGAGAATATGAAATCGGTGTTACCGAGATTGAAAAACCAGATCAACCCTAGGCATTCGGCGAGACCGAATTTTTGGAATTGGTTTCATCGAGTTACACTTGGGAGGTTTTAATGGTCAGTCCTTGTCGATACGGAACTCCGAGTGCTCCACACACAAAGGGATCGAAAATCACTTGTTCAAATTTTGTGATGCGGCATGAATGGAATATGACATGAGAAAGCATAGATAGCTAAAGAGTGGTCCTAGGCATTCTTGTCCATCCAATTTGCAAAATATAAATCAAAAGCCAAATAGCAACAATTAGATGTCCTCGAATGAGAAAATAAATGCAGACCAACATGCTCACACAATAAGATGTCAAAGGAAATCATGACGAACATGCACAAACACACTAGCATCTAAGAAGCACTTGGTGTTGGAAATATGCCCTAGAGGCAATAATAAATTAGTTATTATCATATTTCCTTGTTCATGATAATCGTTTTTTATCCATGCTATAATTGTATTGATCGGAGACTTAGATGCATGTGTGGATACATAGACAAAACCATGTCCCTAGTATGCCTCTAATAGACTAGCTCGTTGATCAAAAGATGGTTAAGGTTTCCTAGCCATGGACATGAGATGCCATTTGATAACGAGGTCACATCATTAGGAGAATGATGTGATGGACAAGACCCAAACTGCAAACGTAGCATATGATCGTGTCAGTTTATTGCTACTGTTTTCCGCATGTCAAGTATGTGTTCCTATGACCATGAGATCATGCAACTCACAAATATCGGAGGAGTGCCTTGTGTGTATCAAACGTCGCAACGTAACTGGGTGACTATAAAGGTGCTCTACAGGTATCTCCGATGGTGTCTGTTGAGTTGGCATGGATCGAGACTGGGATTTGTTACTCCGTGTGACGGAGAGGTATCTCGGGGCCCACTCGGTAATGCAACATCACAATAAGCCTTGCAAGCAATGCGAATAATTGTTAGTTGCGGGATCTTGTATTACGGAACGAGTAAAGAGACTTGCCGGTAACGAGGTTGAACTAGGTATGGAGATACCGACGATCGAATCTCGGGCAAGTAACATACCAAAGAACAAAGGGAACGTTATACGGGATTAACTGAATCCTTGACATAGAGGTTCGACCAATAAAGATCTTCGTAGAATATGTAGGAACCAATGTGGATGTCCAGGTCCCGCCATTGGTTATTGACCGTAGAGGTGTCTCGGTCATGTCTACATAGTTCTCGAACCCGCAGGGTCTGCACACTTAAGGTTCGGTGACGTTTCGGTAGTGTAGAGTTATGTATGGTGGTGACCGAAGTTTGTTCGGAGTCCCGGATGAGATCCTGGACGTCACGAGGAGCTCCGGAATTGTCCGGAGGTAAAGATTCATATATAGGAAGTCCCAGTTTGGTTTCCGGAAAAGTTTCGGGCTCATCGGTAGTGTACCGGGAGTGCCGGTAGTGTACCGGGAGTGCCGGTAGTGTACCGGGAGGCCTCCGGGAGGGGTATTTCGACCCCAAGAGGTCCATGGGCTGTGGGAGTATAATAACCAGCCCTTTGTGGGCTCAGAAAACAGCCACAAAGGCCCATGGCGCAGGAGAGAAAGTCCTAAAGCAAAAAGTGGAAAATCAGCCAATAGGAGGCAATCCTACTCCAACTAGGATTGGAGGTGAAGTAGGATTGCTCCCACCTCCTATTTCGGCCGACCCAAAGGCCTTGGCTGCCTCTCCTCTCCTCTCCTCCTATATATACTAGTGGATTGGGTGGTTTTTGGACAGAATTTCCGGCCACGTGCTACCCGTTACACCGGTGCATAGTTTCTCCTCTAGATCGGTTTTCTGCAGCACTTAGGCGAAGCCCTACCGCAATTGCTCCACCACCATCACCGGAGCGCCATCATGCTGCCGGTGAACTCTCTCTCCTCTCCACCTCCTCTCGCTGGATCGAGACGGTGGAGATCGTCATCAAGCTGCACGTGTGCTGAACGCGGAGGTGCCGTCCGTTCGGCGCTAGATCGGAAGGACCGTGATCGAGATCGCGACACGGTTCATGATGTGATCACGGAATGGATCGTGATGAGTTTGCGGGACAGATCGTGATCAAGATCGTGAGACGGATCGTGATGAGTTCACGGGACGGATCATGATGTGTTCGCGGGACGGTTCGTGATTGGATCGCGGGACGCTCGGCGATTTGGATCGCGAAGAAGTTTGACTACACCAACCGCGTTTCTTAACGCTTCCCGCTTAGCGATCTACAAGGGTACGTAGATCCACTCTCCCTCTCGTAGATGCTCATCACCATGGATAGGTTTGCGTGTGCGTAGGAATTTTTTTTGTTTCCCATGCGACGTTCCCCAACAGTGGCATCATGAGCTAGGTTGATGGTTCGATGAGATCTCAAGTAGAACACAAAAGGTTTGTGGGCGTTGATGCTTAGATTGCTTCCTCCCTTGGTCGTATTTTGGTTCAGCGGGATTGTGAGATGAAGCGGCCCGGACCAACATTACTCGTACGCTTACGAGAGACCGGTTCCCTCGACGCAACTTGTTGCCTAGATGGCTTGTGGGTGACAGTTTCTCTCACTTTAGTTGGATCGGATTCGACAAAGGCGGTCCTTGAGAAGGTTGAAAAGCAATCTATGTATCACCGTTGTGGTTTATGCGTAGGTCAGAATCGTTCTTGCTAGATACCCGTAGCAGCCACGTAAAACATGCAACAACAATTAGAGGACGTCTAACTTGTTTTTGCAGGGTATGTTGTGATGTGATATGGCCAATTACGTGATGAGATATATGTGATGTATGAGATGATCATGTGATGTATATAATTTCACGACTTGCATGTAGTTGAGTATGGCAACCGGCAGGAGCCATAGGGTTGTCTTTAATTATTGTATGACCTGCGTGTCAATCATTAAGCGTTATGTAATGCTTTACTTTATCGCTAATCGGTAGCAATAGAAGTAGAAGCAGGGCTGGTGCCACAACCCCAATGGCAACACATTGATGGAGATCAAGATGATGGAGATCATGGTGTTGTGCCGGTGACGATGGAGATCATGCCGGTGTTTCGAAGATGGAGATCTTAAACACAAGTTCATGGCCATATCATGTCACTTATGAATTGCATGAGATGTTAATCCTTTTATGCACCTTGTTTTGCTTAGTACGGCGGTAGCATTATAAGGTGATCCCTCACTTGAATTTCAAGATGAACTGTGTTCTCCCCGAGTGTGCACCCTTGCGAAAGTTCGTCGTGTTGAGACACCACGTGATGATCGGGTGTGATAGACTCTACGTTCACATACAACGGGTGCAAGCCAGATTTGCACGCGCAGAACACTCGGGTTAAACTTGATGAGCCTAGCATGTACAGACATGGCCTCGGAACACGAGAGACCGAAAGGTCGAACATGAGTCATATAGTAGATATGATCAACATAATGATGTTCACCATTGCAGCCACCTCAACTCACGTGATGATCGGACTTGAGTTGGTGAATTTGGATCATGTATCACTTGAATGATCGGAGGGATGTCAATTTGAGTGGGAGTTCTTAAGTAATATGATTAATTGAACTCATTATCATGAACATAGTCAAAGTGTCTTTGCAAATTATGTTGAAGATTACTAGCTCGCGTTGTAGCTCCCTTAAATTTTTATATGTTCCTAGAGAAATAGAGTTGAAAGATGTTGGTAGCAATATTGTGGACTAGGTCCGTGATCTGAGGATTGTCCTCATTGCTGCACAGAAGGCTTATGTCCTTAATGCACCGCTCGGTGCACCACCCCCTCTAGCGTCGTCTATAGATGTTGTGAACATCTAACAGGCACGTTTCGATGACTACTTGATAGTTTAGTGCGTCATGCATTACGGCTTAGAATTGAGGCTCCGAAACGTTTTGAACGTCACGGAACATATGAGATGTTCTAGGAGCAGAGATTGTGATCTCAGGCTCGTGCCTGTGTTGCGAGATATGAGATCTCCAACAAGATTCTTTGCCTGTAAGATGAACGAGAATAGCTCAATCGTTGAGCATGTACTCAGATTGTCTGGGTACTACAATCGCTTGAATCAAGTGGGAGTAGATCTTCCAGATAAGATAGTGATTGATATAGTTCTCCAAGTCACTGTCACTAAAGCTACTAGAACTTAGTGATGAACTATAATACACCAGGGATAGAAGTATTGATCCCTGAGCTGTTCGCGATGTTTGACACCGCGAAGGTAGAAATCAAGATGGAGCGTCAAGTGTTGATGGTTAATCAAACCACTAGTTTCGAACAGGGCAAGAGCAAGGAGGGAAACTTCATGGATAGCAAGTCAGTTGCTCCTCCAGTGAAGCAACCCAAAGTTGAACTCAAACCCGAGACTAAGTGCTTCTATTATGAGGTGAGAGGTCGCTGAAGCGGAACAACCCTAGATACTTGGTAGATAAGAAGGCTGGAACATCGACAGAAGTATATTTGATATACGAGTTATTGATGTGTACCTTGCTAGTACTCCTAGTAGCACCTGGGTATTGGATACCGGTTCGGTTGCTAAATGTTAGTAACTCGAAATAAAAGCTACGGAATAAACGGAGAACTAACTAAGGGTGAGGTGACGATGTGTGTTGGAAATGTTTCCAAGGTTGATGTGATCAACATCGCACGCTCTCTCTACCTTCAGGATTAGTGACGAACCTAAATAAATGTTATTTGGTGTTTTGCGTTGAGCATGAACATGATTAGCTCATGTTTGTTGCAATACGGTTATTCATTTAAGTCAGAGAATAATAGTTATTCTGTTTACATGAATAATACCTTCAATGGTCATGCACCCAGTGAGAATGGTTTGTTGAAATCTTGATCGTAGTAATACACATGTTCATAACATTGATGTCAAAAGATACAAAGTTAATAATGATAGTACCACATACTTGTGGCACCGCCGCTAAATGTCATATTGGTATAAAGCGCATGAAGAAACTCCATGCTGATGGATATTTGGACTCATTCGATTTCGAATCGGTTGAGACGTGCGAACCATGCCTCTTGGGCAAGATGACTAAAGGACCCCGTTGGATGGAGCGGGCAAGTGATTCATTGGAAATGATACATGTTGATGTATGCAATCTAGTGAGTCTTGTAGCGTGCAGTGGATATCGTTATTTTCTTACCTTCACTGATGATTTGAGTAGATATAGTGTATATTTACTTAATGAAACACAAGTCTGAATCGTTTGAAAGGTTCAAGCAAATTCAGAGTGAAGTTTAAAGATCATCGTGACAAGAAGATAAAAGTGACCGCGATATGATCGTGGAGGTGAATATCTGAGTTACGAGTTTGGCATACAACTTAAGACAATGTGAAATTTGTTTCACAACTAACGCCACCTGGAACACCATAGTGTGATGGTGTGTGCGAACATCATAGTCATGCTCTATTGATATAGTGCATATTGTGATGTCTCTTATCGTTTTACTACTATAATTTTTGGGGTTATGCATTAGAGACAACTACATTCACTTTAAATAGGGCATCATCTAAATCCGTTGAGATGACACCGTGTGAATTATGGTTTGATAGAAACCTAAGCTGTCATTTCTTAATATTTGGGGCTGTGACACTTGTGTGGAAAATGTTTTCACCTAATGAGGTCGAACCCAAGGCGGACAAATGCATCTTCATAGAATACCCTAAGATCAGTTGGGTGAACCTTCAATCTCAGATCCTAGTGCAAAGTGTTTGTTGCTTAAACGGATCCTTTCTCGAGGAAATGTTTCTCGCGAAAGAATTGAGTGGGAGGAAGATAGAACTTGATGAGGTTGTTAAACCTTTGTTCAACCAGAGAGTAGCGCAGCGCAGAAAGATGTTTCTGTGAAGCCTACGTTAGTTGAAGAGGAAGTTAATGATGATGATCATGAAGCTTCAGGATCAAGTTACTATCGAACTTCGTAGGTCGACAAGGATGTGTGCTGCTCCTAAGCGGTATGACAACCCTGTCTTGGAGGTCATGTTGTTGGACAAACGATGAACCTACGAGCTATGGAGAAGCGATGATGGGCCCGGATTCCAACAAATGGTTGGAGGCCATGAAATCCAAGATAGGATCCATGTATGAAAACCAAGTGTAGACTTTGGTAGACTTGCTCGTTGGACGACAGGTCGTTGAGTACAAATGGATCTTTAAAATGAAGACAGACACTGATGGTGAATGTCACTATTTGTAAAGCTCGACTTGTTGCAAAGATGTTTGTGACAAGTTCAAGGAGTTGACTACGATGAGACTTTCTCACTCGTAGTGGTGCTAAAGTCTGTTGGAATTATGTTAGCAGTTGCTGTGTTTTCAATTATGAAATCTGGCAGATGGATGTCAAAACATCGTTTCCTTAACGGTTTACTTGAGGAAAGGTTGTATGTGATACAACCAGAAGGTTTTGTCAGGCCTAAGGATGCCAAAAGGTGTGCAAGCTTTGGTGATCCTTCCATGGACTGAAGCAAGCATCTCGGAGTTGGAATATACGCTTTGATGAGGTGATCAAAGTTTTGATGTTTATACAAAGTTTACGAGAAACTTGTATTTGCAATAAAGTGAGTGGGAGCACTATAGAATTTCTGATAAGTATATGTGGATGACATATTGTTGATCAGAAATAATGTAGAGTTTCTGGAAAGCATAAAATGGTCATTTGGAAAGTGATTTTCAAAGGAAGACCTGGATGAAGCTACCTAATTGTTGAGCATCAAAATCTATGGAGATAGATCAAGATGCTCGATGAGACTTTCAATGAGTGCATACCTTGACAAGATTTTGAAAGAGTTCAAAATGGATCAGTGAGAGAAAGAGTTCTCGCCTGATTTGTAAGGTGTGAAAGTTGAGTGAGACTCAAAGCTTGACAACGGCAGAAGAAAGAGAAAGGACTAACGTCGTCCCCTATGCCTTAGCCATAGGCTCTATATTATGCCATGCTGTGTACCGCACCTGTGTGTGCCTTGCCATGAGTCCGTCAGGGGGTACAAGAGTGAACCAGGAGTGGATCACTGGACAGCGGTCAAGATTATCCTCAGTAACTAAGAGACTGAGGAGATGTTTCTTGATTATGAAGGTGATAAAGAGTTCGTCGTAAGGAGTTACAACGATACAAACTTTGACACTAATCCGGATGACTCGTAGTAGCAATCTGGATACGTATAGTGGAGCAGCCATTTGGAATAGTACCGAGCGGAGTGTGGTAGCAGTGTTTACAGTTTGACATAGGTATTTGCAAAGTGCACACGGATCTGAATGTTACAGACCCATTGACTATAAGACCTCTCTCACATGCAAAGCATGATCGAGCCCCAGAACTCGTTGGGTGTTAGATTCATAACAATGCGAATCACATGGTGATGTGAACTAGATTATTGACTCTAGTGCAAGTGGGAGACTGTTGGAAATATGCCCTAGAGGCAATAATAAATTAGTTATTATCATATTTCCTTGTTCATGATAATCTTTTGTTATCCATGCTATAATTGTATTGATCGGAGACTTAGATGCATGTGTGGATACATAGACAAAACCATGTCCCTAGTATGCCTCTAATAGACTAGCTCGTTGATCAAAAGATGGTTAAGGTTTCCTAGCCATGGACATGAGATGCCATTTGATAACGGGGTCACATCATTAGGAGAATGATGTGATGGACAAGACCCAAACTGCAAACGTAGCATATGATCGTGTCAGTTTATTGCTACTGTTTTCCGCATGTCAAGTATGTGTTCCTATGACCATGAGATCATGCAACTCACAAATATCGGAGGAGTGCCTTGTGTGTATCAAACGTCGCAACGTAACTGGGTGACTATAAAGGTGCTCTACAGGTATCTCCGATGGTGTCTGTTGAGTTGGCATGGATCGAGATTGGGATTTGTTACTCCGTGTGACGGAGAGGTATCTCGGGGCCCACTCGGTAATGCAACATCACAATAAGCCTTGCAAGCAATGCGAATAATTGTTAGTTGCGGGATCTTGTATTACGGAACGAGTAAAGAGACTTGCCGGTAACGAGGTTGAACTAGGTATGGAGATACCGACGATCGAATCTCGGGCAAGTAACATACCAAAGAACAAAGGGAACGTTATACGGGATTAACTGAATCCTTGACATAGAGGTTCGACCGATAAACATATTCGTAGAATATGTAGGAACCAATGTGGACGTCCAGGTCCCGCCATTGGTTATTGACCGTAGAGGTGTCTCGGTCATGTCTACATAGTTCTCGAACCCGCAGGGTCTGCACACTTAAGGTTCGGTGACGTTTCGGTAGTGTAGAGTTATGTATGGTGGTGACCGAAGTTTGTTTGGAGTCCCGGATGAGATCCCGGACGTCACGAGGAGCTCCGGAATGGTCCGGAGTTAAAGATTCATATATAGGAAGTCCCAGTTTGGTTTCCGGAAAAGTTTCGGGCTCATCGGTAGTGTACCGGGAGTGCCGGTAGTGTACCGGGAGGCCTCCGGGAGGGGTATTTCGACCCCAAGAGGTCCATGGGATATGGGAGTATAATAACCATCCCTTTGTGGGCTCGGAAAACAGCCACAAAGGCCCATGGCGCAGGAGAGAAAGTCCTAAAGCAAAAAGTGGAAAATCAGCCAATAGGAGGCAATCCTACTCCAACTAGGATTGGAGGTGAAGTAGGATTGCTCCCACCTCCTATTTCGGCCGACCCAAAGGCCTTGGCTGCCTCTCCTCTCCTCTCCTCCTATATATACTAGTGGATTGGGTGGTTTTTGGACAGAATTTCCGGCCACGTGCTACCCGTTACACCGGTGCATAGTTTCTCCTCTAGATCGGTTTTCTGCAGCACTTAGGCGAAGCCCTACCGCAATTGCTCCACCACCATCACCGGAGCGCCATCATGCTGCCGGTGAACTCTCTCTCATCTCCACCTCCTCTCGCTGGATCGAGACGGTGGAGATCGTCATCAAGCTGCACGTGTGCTGAACGCGGAGGTGTCGTTCGTTTGGCGCTAGATCGGAAGGACCGTGATCGAGATCGCGAGACGGTTCGTGATGTGATCACGGAACGGATCGTGATGAGTTCGCGGGACAGATCGTGATCAAGATCGTGAGACAGATCATGATGAGTTCACGGGACGGATCATGATGTGTTCGCGGGACGGTTCGTGATTGGATCGTGGGACGCTCGGCGATTTGGATCGCGAAGAAGTTCGACTACACCAACCGCGTTTCTTAACGCTTCCCACTTAGCGATCTACAAGGGTACGTAGATCCACTCTCCCTCTCGTAGATGCTCATCACCATGGATAGGTTTGCGTGTGCGTAGGAATTTTTTTTGTTTCCCATGCGACGTTCCCCAACACTTGGGCGATGACAAAGACATCTATATATGAGTATTTGACTTAGGAGCCAAGTAAGAGTACTTGATCATAGGTCATACTCATCGTTTAAGCACAAGTGGGGTTACCACTTTTTCATAAAGCATTTAATGTTGTCACATACTAAGAGATGCTTTTACTCAAGTCTTAGAGTAAAGCTCCCCCTTAATGTGACACCCCCCATAAGAGGGATAAACTAACCTTGGGTTTTGTCGATGAAGACTTCATGTTGGTGAGGTAGTTGTGGATGCTCAATGTTGATGAAGATCACCAAGAGTTGGGAGCATCCTTGTTGTTTCCTTACTCCTCTCACCTGCATGAGTTAGTCCCAACATAAAAGAGACAAATACAAGGATATCTATGGACATGGAGTGCAAATCATGTGTTATGATGTCCATTGATTTGTTTATTACCTTGTCCCTTGATTAACTTTGAGGGAATGTGTGACTCCTTGAACTATTGCATTGAGTTGATGTTGAGTGCAAAAAGTTCTTGCCAATAATGAATGTGAGTGAATTTCATTGGCGGAGTCACCCCTCAAGAACTTACTAGTTCTTCTTCTTGGGAACCCACATCAAGTTGATGGGGATCCTTGGTGTTGGAGTAGCCTTTGTAGTAGTTGAGCTTGAAGTAGCCTTGGGAACCCACTCCACCAAAGCTAGGGGTTCATCTTCATATGAGTCAATGTCCTCTTGAAGCTTGTTCTTTCCCTTCAGCTTGTGGTCTTGTGGTGGAATGTCATCTTGAGTGTTTGTCCCCTTGGGAATAGTATTTTCATACTTATCCTTTTGAGGAACAAACTTGGGCTTGGGATATTGACCTTCTTCCCACTCAACTCCATTAGCGTTGAAGTAGCCAACACCACGATTCTTCCGGTATCCTCCGTGCTTGCGTACAATTTCCTCAAATTGCTTACATCCGGCAAGACTCTTGTAGATACCCTTTTCTATAATTCCTTTCAATAAAGCATTTTATTGCTCAAGTGTAACTTGGCTAAGAGAATCATCATTAGTGGAATCAATAGAACTACTAGAAGCAACATCATTGGGTTTAGCATTTTTATTGTTGCTACTAGATGAAGAACCATTCTTGCCTTTGTTACTAGATTGCTTAGTTTTAACTTGAGGCATGAAAGTAGACAAGAGTAGTCGGTTGGCTAGATAAAATGAAGTCTTCTTTCGGAGATCGTCATTGATAGCCTTGAGAAACTCATGCTCTTGCTCCAAGTTGAGCTTCTCGAAGCGTAGCTTCTCATGAGTTCTCACAAGCTCTCTATGATCTTCGAGATTAGATTCATGAGCTAACTTAAGAGTGTTTAGTTCTTTAGTTAGTTGTTCTATTTTCATCTTATCATCATCAAATGACTTATCTTGACTAGCATGAGAATTATCAAGTTCATTTTGATCAATATCACTAGTTTTATCACAAAGCAAATCATCTTCACAAAGCAAATCATCTTCATCACTATCAAAATCAAGATACTTGAGGTGTGATACCTTGGGGCCTTTAGCCATGAAGCAACTTCCACTCCCTTCGTTTGGTGAATCAAATAGATCGTAGGAGTTGGTAGTCACTAGAGAAATTCCGGCAACACCTTCATCTTGACTATAGTCGGAGTCGGAGTGATAGCTTCTCTCAGAGTGGTTGTCGGAGTCGGAGCCGGAAACCCATTCACCAACATGATCTTGATGTTTTCTTCTTGTGTAGATCTTGGTGTGCTTGTTTTTCTTCTCCGAATCTCTGCTTCTCCTTGAGTGTCTTTGTTCATAATGATCATCTCTACTCCTTCTCTCTCTTAGTGGCGATTCATTCCTTGAGCTTCGTCTTCGAGATGACTCTTCTCTTCTTTTGTAGGGAGCCGTGCACTCATTTGAGTAGTGTCCAGGCTTCCCACAATTGTAGCAATTGCGATCACGACTTGACGAATGCTTCTCTTCATATCTTGAGTTGGAGTTTCTTTCTTTGCTTCTATTCTTGTAGAACTTGTTAAATTTCTTGACCATGAGGCTTATCTCTTCATTGGTGACAAGGTTGTTGCTTGAAGTTGCGGGAGCATCACTTGTGGCTTTGTAAGCACTGCTAGACTTGTGATGAAGCTCTTATTTATCTTTGAGTGTCATCTCATGAGCAACAAACCTTCCAATGACTTCTATAGGCTTGAGATCTTTGTAGTTTCGCATCATTTGGATTAATGTGCACACGGTGTCGTATCTCTCATCCAAAGCTCTAAGTATCTTCTTGATGATGAATTTGTCAGTCATTTCTTCGCTTCCTAAGCCGGCAATCTCATTGGTGATGAGAGCTAGCCTAGAGTACATCTCTGTGACTCCTTCACCATCCTTCATCTTGAACTTGTCAAGCTGACCTTGAAGAACATCTAACTTGGATTCTCTCACGGACTCGGTTCCTTCGTGCATATCAACCAAAGTATCCCAAATCTCTTTTGCATTCTCAAGACGGCTGATTTTGTTGAATTCTTTGGGGCATAAGCATTTGAAGAGAATGTCGCATGCTTGAGCGTTGAGTTGCAACATCTTCAACTCATCCGCGGTCGCTTCATGATTCGGTTCACGTCCATCCGCAAAGAACTCACCTTGCAATCCAACACGAACAACAACCCAAACGGCGGGGTTATGACCAAGAATATGCATTTTAATTTTTATGCTTCCAACTAGCAAAATTTATGCCATCAACGTACGGACCTCTATGGTGATAACTTCCCTCACTAGACGCCATACTTCTCCTAGGTTGTGAGACCTATGCAAAGGAGACCAATGCTCTGATACCACTTGTAGAATCGAAAGTAGGTCTAGAGGGGGGTGATTAGACTACTTGGCCAATTAAGAGTTTTGCCTATACCAAGTTTTAAGGTTGACAGTTTTTAGCATTTCATGGCAAGTCAAGTACACCCTACACATGCAAGTCTAAGAGTATATAGCAGCTAAAAGTAACAACAAGCATGTATAGAAGGGATAGGGTAGGAAGATCAAACGCAATTGTAGACACGATGATTTTTCCCGTGGTTCCGATAGGTGGGGCTATCGTACATCCACGTTTATGGAGTCTTCAACCCACGAAGGGTAACGGTCGTGAGAGTCCACAAAGGGCTCCACTCAAAAGGGTCCACGAAGTAGCAACCTTGACTATTCCATATGGCTTCCGTCCACGAAGGACTAGCCTCACTATGGGTAGATCTTCATGAATTAGGCGATCTCCTTGCCCTTACAAACTTCTTGGTTCACTCCACAACACGAAGTAGGAGGCTCCCAAGAGACACCTAACCAATCTAGGAGGCACCACCCTCCAAAAGGTAGTAGGCTCGGTAATGACGATGAACTCCTTGCTCTTGTGCTTCAAGATGATAGACTCCTCAGCACACAATCTCTCTCCCACAGGTTTGGCTTGGTAGAAGAGATGGGATTGGTGGAAAGCAACTTGGGGAGGCTAGAAATCAAGATCCATATGATAGGAGTGGAAGATCTTGACCTCAACACAAGGGTAGGTGGTTCTCTCTCAGAAAATCTGATAGGATAGGTATGGAATAGTTCTGAGTGCTTCTATTTTGAGTAGGTGGTGGTGAAGGGGTATATATAGGCATCCCCAAAAATCAAACTGTTACACACAAAATGACCAACTCGGTGACACCGATGTGTTAATCTCGGTGGTACCGAAGTGACCAAAAGGTGGAAACTTTTGAATCTTGGTGAGACCGATATAGGAAACTCGGTTGCACCGATAAGGTGACCAACAGTCAGATTTGCAATCTCGGTGATGCCGATCCAACATTCTCGGTGGTACCGACAATGTGAATTTGCGTAACAGAAAGTTGGCAACCTAAACTCGGTGGCACCGGTATGGAATCGGTTGCACCGAAGTGGCTAGGGTTTGGCTTGAGGCTGTCTAGGTTCTGGAATCGATGGCACATAAGTGGGAAAGTTGGTTGCATCGATTTTGAGTGTTGGGTATAGAACAGACTTTGGTGGGTGAGTTTTGTGGATGTTTTTGGCGACTATCACTTGTGCATGTTTGAGCATATTGTTCACCAACAAAACCTTACCCCCTTTTAATAGTATTGGCTTTCCTATGACTCAAAGTGATTTCTCACAAATATAAAATGTATAGTCCTCTTGCTTGAAGCTTGGCCAACCTATTTCCTTTAATCTTGGGGTTTCTCCTCAATCTCCTTTTGCCAATCCTCTCATTGAACATTTCTTGAAATATACTTGGTGGAAACATTAGTTCAATGACTTATATGTTGTTATTAATTACCAAAACCACCAAGGGAGCAAATGTGCTTTCAATAGCACCAAAATCATCCCGCAAGGAGAGTACTTCTTGGAGATCCGTGTCATCAGTTGTCTTCGTGTGCCCTATTGCCTTGATCTCAGGAAGAGAGAGGGAATTTTACTGCCAGACGGCTTCCGGTAACCAGACTCTCTTCTTAGATCCTACCGCCTTCTCGATCCACGTAACCAAAACTGCATGAACCAACGATAGATCTAGGATTTTACAACTAGGGAAATGCTCTCCAGCAACCAATTCTCGCTACTAGTTTGCAGCCGAACAAATCACCATCGCCAACGCCGCCCTGGTTCAGATCGCCGCCACCAACGCCGCCCGTACCAAATCACCGCCGCCAACAACATCATGTGTCGATCACCTCAGAGCAAAGCATGGGGAGGGAATTGAGTGGGAATTGCTCTCCATAACAGCGAAAAAAATTGGTCAAGGAAAAACCTTGGTCTAAATACCAATTTGTCATGACCTAACGTATCACACGGTCACAAATCATGTAATTTGAGAACGAACTAGGGATTGCATCTCCAAATCCAGATGTATTTCAAAGGCATAGTAGCTATAGAGTATTTAGCTAGACATCGAGGCAAGTCATGTAAGAATATAAGAGCATCTCTAGCAGACCCCGTATAATCGCCGGAACTATAATTTCGGCGATTATACGGGGTTGGGCCGTTTTAACCGCCATAACAGAAAACCGCAAAAGAAGCCCGACCCGTAAAAGTTTTTTGGTGGCCCGGAAATGAGACCCCACGACCACTACATGTGCGGGTTCGGCCGCTGGATATGGGTCCGAACCCTATCCCTCCACCGCCTTTAAAACCCCCCACCCTCACCGTCGGGCCTCAAATCCACCACGCTCTCACCCCTCCATCGCCCCCGTCCCTCTAATTCACCACCAGAGATGGCCAATTCCGGCCGCTGTGGCAAGACGACCCCGAGAGGGCACATTGCATCAGATCTAACGCGACGGGCAAGCGCGCTACACTGCGCTACACGCGTTGGGGCCGGTTGCCGCCGCCCGCTCCTCCGCCGCGAGACGAAGCAGTACGACCGCGCGCATGACCGCCTCTTGTCCGGCACTGACAGCTCTTCCGGGGCATCGAGATCCCGCTCCTCCCTCACCCCAGTGAAGAGTGTTGGAAATATGCCCTAGAGGCAATAAATAAAGTGTTTATTATTATATTTCCTTGTTCATGATAATCGTTTATTATCCATGCTATAATTGTATTGATTGGAAACACATTACATGTGTGGGTAAATAGACAACACTTTGTCCCTAGTATGCCTCTAGTGAACTAGCTCATTGGTCAAAGATGGTCAAGGTTTCCTAGGCATTGACATGTGATGTCATTTGATAACGGGATCACATCATTAGGAGAATGATGTGATGGACAAGACCTAAACTACAAACGTAGCATATGATTGTGTCAGTTTATTGCTACTGTTTTCTGCATGTCAAGTATATGTTCCTATGACTATGAGATCATGCAACTCACGGACACCGGAAGAGTGCCTTGTGTGTACCAAACATCGCAACGTAACTGGGTGACTATAAAGGTGCTCTACAGGTATCTCCGAGGGTGTCTGTTGGGTTGGCATGGATCAAGACTGGGATTTGTTACTCCGTGTGACGGAGAGGTATCTCAGGGCCCACTCGGTAATACAACATCACAATAAGCCTTGCAAGCAATGTGACTAAGTGTTAGTCATGGGATCTTGTATAACGGAATGAGTAAAGAGACTTGCCGGTAACGAGGTTGAACTAGGTATGGAGATACCGACGATCGAATCTCGGGCAAGTAACATACCGAAGAAGAAAGGGAACATCATACGGGATTAACTGAATCCTTGACATAGAGGTTCGAACGATAAAGATCTTCGTAGAATATGTAGGAACCAATATGGGCATCCAGGTCCCTCTATTGGTTATTGACCGTAGAGGTGTCTCGGCCATGTCTACATAGTTCTTGAACCCACAGGGTCCGCACACTTAAGGTTTGGTGATGTTTCGGTAGTATAGAGTTATGCATGGTGGTGAACGAAGGTTGTTCGGAGTCCCGGATGAGATCCTGGACATCACGACGACCTCCGGAATGGTCCGAAGGTAAAGATTGATATATATGAAGTCCTATTTTGGTCGCCGGAAAGTTTCGGGCTCATCGGTAGTGTACCGGGAGTGCCGGGAGTGTACCGGGAGACCATCGGGAGGGGTATTTCGACACAAGAGGATACATGGGATGTGGGAGAGTGAATACCAGCCCTTAGTGGGATGTTGGAAGTCCCACACAAGGCCCATGCGGCTGGGAAGAAAAGCCCAAAGAGAAAAAGGTGGAAAAGGGCAAAAAGGCTAAAATTAGGAGGAGTCCTAGTCCTACCAGGATTGGACGAGGAATCCTCCTCTCCTCTTGGTTCGGACGAATCCTATATGGCTTGGACCTTGGACCAAGCCTCCTCCTCTCTTCCTCTTATATATACTAGAAGTTTTAGGGTTTTTTGCACTAGATTTTTAGCCACTTGCTACCCGTTCCTCTAGTGCATAGTTTCTCCTCTAGATCGGTTTTCTACAGTGCTTAGGCGAAGCCCTACCGGATTGCTCCACCACCTTCGCTGCGGCGCCGTCACGCTACCAGAGAACTCGTCTACCTCACCACTTCCTCTTGCTAGATCAAGAAGGCGGAGATCGTCATCAAGCTATACGTGTGCTGAACACGGAGGTGTTGTCCGTTCGGTGCTTGATCGGGACGGATCGTGATTGGATCGCGGGACGCTCGGTGATTTAGATCGCGAAGACGTTCGACTACACCAACTGCATTTCTTAATGCCTCCCTCTTATCGATCTACAAGGGTATGTAGATCCACTCTCCCTCTAGTAGATGCTCATCACCATGGATAGGTCTTGCGTGAGCGTAGGAAATTTTTTGTTTCCCATGCAACGTTCCCTAACAGTGGTATCAGAGCCAGGTTTATGTGTAGATGAGAACTCGAGTAGAACTAAAGAGTTTGTGGGTGTTGATGCTTAGATTGCTTCCTCCCTTGGTCGTGTTTTGCTTCAGCGGTATTGTGGGATGAAGCGGCCCGGACCAACCTTACGCGTATGCTTACGAGAGACCGGTTCCATCGACTAACGTGTAACCTCATTGCACAAAGATGGCTAGCGGGTGTCTGTTTCTCCTACTTTAGTTGGATCCTATTCAACAAAGGCGGTCCTTGAGAAGGTTGAAAAGCAACTTATGTATCACAGTTGTGGTTTTTGCGTATGTGATAATTGGTCTTGCTAGATACCCGTAGCAGCCACGTAAAACACGCAACAACAATTAGAGGACGTCTAACTTGTTTTTGATATGATATGGCCAATTACATGATGAGATATATGTGATGTATGAGATGATCATGTTTTGTATAGAATATCACGACTTGCATGTCGATGAGTACGGCAACCGGCAGGAGCCATAGGGTTGTCTTTAATTATTGTATGACCTGTGTGTCAATCATTAAGCGCTATGTAATGCTTTACTTTATCGCTAAATGGTAGCAGTAGTAGTAGAAGCATGGTGGGCGTGAAAACCCCAATGGCGACACATTGACGGAGATCAAGATGATGGAGATCATGGTGTCATGCCGGTGACGATGGAGATCATGTCGGTGCTTTCAAGATGGAGATCAAAAGCACAAGTTCATGGCCATATCATGTCACTTATGATTTGCATGTGATGTTAATCCTTTTATGCACCTTGTTTTGCTTAGGACGACGGTGGCATTATAATGTGATCCCTCACTTAATTTCAAGATAAATTGTGTTCTCCCCGAGTGTGCACCGTTGCGAAAGTTCTTTGTGTCGAGACACCACGTGATGATCGGGTGTGATAGACTCTACGTTCACATACAAGGGGTGCAAGCCAATGTTGCACATGCATAACACTCGGGTTAAACTTGACGAGCCTAGCATGTACAGACATGGCCTCGGAACACAAGAGACCAAAAGGTCAAACATGAGTCATATAGTAGATATGATCAACATGATGATGTTCACCATTGAAACCACCTCAACTCACGTGATGATCGGACTTGAGTTGGTGAATTTGGATCATGTATCACTCGAATGACCAGAGGGATGTCAATTTGAGTGGGAGTTCTTCAGTAATATGATTAATTGAACTCATTATCATGAACATAGTCAGTAGTGTCTTTGCAAATTATGTTGTAGATTACTTGCTCGCGCTGTAGCTCCCTTGAATTTTTATATGTTCCTAGAGAAATAGAGTTGAAAGATGATGGTAGCAATATTGCAGACTGGGTCCGTGATCTGAGGATTGTCCTCATTGCTGCACAGAAGGCTTATGTCCTTAATGCACCGCTCGGTGCGCCAACCCCTCTAGCGTCATCTGTAGATGTTGTGAACATCTGACAGGCACGTCTTGATAACTACTTGATAGTTTAGTGCATCATGCATTACGGCTTAGAATTGAGGCTCCGAAACGTTTTGAACGTCACGGAACATATGAGATGTTCTAAGAGCTGAAATTAGGATCTTAGGCTTGTGCCCGTGTTGCGAGATATGAGATCTCCAACAAGATTCTTTGCCTGCAAGATGAAAGAGAATAGCTCAATCGTTGAGCATGTGCTCAGATTGTCTGGGTGCTACAATCGCTTTAATCGAGTGGGAGTTGATCTTCTAGATAAGATAGTGATTGATATAGTTCTCCACGTCACGGTCACTAAGCTACTAGAACTTGGTGATGAACTATAAAATGCCAGGGATAGAAATAATGATCCCTGAGCTGTTCGCGATGTTTGACACCGCGAAGGTAGAAATCAAGAAGGAGTGTCAAATGTTGATGGTTAGTAAAACCACTAGTTTCGAGAAGGGCAAGAGCAAGGAGGGAAACTTCATGGATAGCCAGTCAGTTGCTGCTCCAGTGAAGCAACCCAAAGTTGAACCCAAACCCGAGACTAAGTGCTTCAATTATGAGGAGAGGGGTCGCTAAAGCGGAACAACCCTAGATACTTGGTACATAAGAAGGCTAGCAACGTTGACAGAAGTATATTTGATATACGTGTTAATGATGTGTACCTTGCGAGTACTCCTAGTAGCACCTGTGTATTGGATACTGGTTCGATTGTAAACATTAGTAACTCGAAATAAAAGCTACGGAATAAACGGAGAACTAGCTAAGGGTGAGGTGACGATGTGTGTTGGAAATGTTTCCAAGGTTGATGTGATCAACATCACACGCTCTCTCTACCTTCGGGATTAGTGACAAACCTAAATAAATGTTATTTGGTGTTTTGCGTTGAGCATGAACGTGATTAGATCGTGTTTATTGCAACACGGTTATTCATTTAAGTTAGAGAATAATGGTTATTTTGTTTACATGAATGATACCTTCAATGGCCATGCACCAAGTGAGAATGGTTTGTTGAATCTTGATCGTAGTAATACACATGTTCATAACATTGATGCCAAAAGATACAAAGTTAATAATGATAGTACCACATACTTGTGGCACTGCCGCTAAATGTCATATTGGTATAAAGTGTTGGGAGACGTAGTAGTAAATCAAAAAAAATCCTACGTGTCACCAAGATCTATATATGGAGAAACCAGCAACGAGAGGGGAGAGATTGCATCTTCATACCTTTGAAGATCACTAAGCGGAAGTGTTACAAGAACGCGGTTGGTGGATTCGTACTCGCAGCGATTCAGATCGTGGTGGATTCCGATCTCGGCGCCGAACAATGGCGCCTCCGCGTTCAACACACGTGTAGCCCGATGACGTCTCCTACGCCGTGATCCAGCAAGGAGGAAGGAGAGGTTGAGGGAGAGCTCCGGCAGCACGACGGCGTGGTGACGGTGGAGCTACGTGGACTCTGGCAGGGCTTCGCCAAGCGCTACGGAGAACGAGGAAGAGGAAGGGTAGGGCTGTGCCGAGAGAGAGAAGTCATGTCTCAAATCATCCCAAACCCTTGCATATATATAGGAGGAGGGAGAGGGAGGGCTGCCTTGGCCCCTCCTCCAAGGAGGAGAGGTTCGGCCGAACTAGGGGGAGAGTCCACCTCCCACAAGGGAGGTGGATCTCCTCTTTTAAAACCCTTTTGCCCTTTATCTCTTGATCCCAGACGCATGGACCTTTCTAGAAGGTCTTGGCCAGCCCAATAAGGGCTGGCACACCTCCTCTAAGGGCCCACAAAGTCCTATGGTCGTCACACCCCTCCCGAGGTCCTCCGGCACCCTCCCGGCACTCCCACTACACTACCGATGAGCCCGAAAACTTTCAGGTGACCAAAACTGGACTTCCTATATATCAATCTTTACCTCCAGACCATTCCAGAGCTCCTCGTGACGTACGGGATCTCATTCGGGACTCCGAACAACCTTTGGTAATCATGTATACCATTTCCCTATAATCCTAGCGTCATCGAACCTTAAGTGTGTAGACCCTACGGGTTCGGGAGACACGTAGACATAACCGAGACACCTCTCCGGTCAATAACCAACAGTGGGATCTGGATACCCATGTTGGACCCCACATTCTCCACAATGATCTCATCGGATGAACCACGATGTCGGGGATTCAATCAATCCCGTATACAATTCCCTTTGTCTATCGGTATGATACTTGCCCGAGATTTGATCGTCGGTATCTCTATCCCTTGTTCAATCTCGTTACCGGCAAGTCTCTTTACTCGTTCTGTAACACATCATCCCGTGGCTAACTCCTTAGTCACATTGATCTCATTATGATGATGTCTTACCGAGTGGGCCCAGAGATACCTCTCCGTCACACGAAGTGACAAATCCTAGTCTCGATTCGTGCCAACCCAACAAACACCTTCGGAGATACCCGTAGTGCACCTTTATAGCCACCCAGTTACGTTGTGATGTTTGGCACACCCAAAGCATTCCTACGGTATCCAGGAGTTGCACAATCTCATGGTCTAAGGAAACGATACTTGACATTGAAAAGCTTTAGCAGACGAACTACACGATCTTGCGCTATGCTTAAGATTAGGTCTTGTCCATCACATCATTCTCCTAATGATGTGATCCCGTTATCAATGACATCCAATGTCCATGGTCATGAAACCGTGACCATCTATTGATCAACGAGCTAGTCAACTAGAGGCTCACTAGGGACATGTTGTGGTCTATGTATTCACACATGTATTACGGTTTCCGATTAACACAATTATAGCATGAACAATAGACAATTATCATGAACAAGGAAATACAATAATAACCATTTTATTATTGCCTCTAAGGCATATTTCCAATAGTCTTCCACTTGCACTAGAGTCAATAATCTAGTTACATTGTGATGAATCGTACACCCATAGCATTCTGGTGTTGATCATGTTTTGCTCATGAGAGAGGTTTAGTCAACGGATCTGCGACATTCAGATCCGTATGCACTTTACATATATCTATATCTCCCTCCTGAATGTAATCACGGATGGAGTTGAAGCGGCGCTTGATGTGTCTTGTCTTCTTGTGAAACCTAGGCTCCTTCGCAAGGGCAATAGCTCCAGTGTTGTCACGGAATAGAGTCATCGGGCCCGACGCACTTGGAATTACTCCTAGGTCGGTGATGAACTCCTTCATCCAGACTCCTTCCTTTGCTGCTTCCGAAGCAGCTATGTACTCCGCTTCACATGTAGATGCCACCACGATGCTTTGCTTGCTGCTGCACCAGCTGACTGCCCCTCCGTTCAAAACATACACGTATCTAGTTTGCGACTTGGAGTCGTCCGGATCTGTGTCAAAGCTAGCATCGACGTAACCCTTTACAATGAGCTCTTCGGCACCTCCATATACGAGAAACATGTCCTTTGTCCTTTTCAGGTACTTCAGGATATTCTTGACCGCTGTCTAGTGTTCCGCTCCGGGATCACTTTGGTACCTCCCTACCAAACTTATGGCAAGGTTCACATCAGGTCTGGTACACAACATGGCATACATAATAGAGCCTATGGCTGAAGCCTAGGGGATGACACTCATCTCTTCTCTATCCTTTTCCGTGGTCGGGCATTGAGTCGTACTCAATCTCACACCCTGTAACACAGGCAAGAACCCCTTCTTGGATTGATCCATATTGAACTTCTTCAATATCTTTTCAAGGTATGTGCTTTGTGAAAGACCTATGAGACGTCTCGATCTATCTCTATAGATCTTAATACCTAATATGTAAGCAGCTTCTCCAAGGTCCTTCATTGAAAAACACTTATTCAAGTAGGCCTTTATACTTTCCAAGAGTTCTATATCATTTCCCATTATCAGTAAATCATCCACATATAATATGAGAAATGCTATAGAGCTCCCACTCACTTTCTTATAAATACAGGGTTCTCCATAAACCTGTACAAACCCAAACGCTTTAATCACTTCATTAAAGCGAAGGTTCCAACTCCGAGATGCTTGCACCAGCCCATAGATGGAGTGTTGGATCTTGCATACTTTGTTAGTATCTTTAGGATCGACAAAACCTTCCGGCTGCATCATATACAGTTCTTCCTTGAGGAAGCCATTAAGGAATGTCGTTTTGACGTCCATTTGCCAGATCTCATAATCATAAAATGCGGCAATTGCTAACATGATTCGGACAGACTTCAGCATCGCTATGGGTGAGAAAGTCTCATCGTAGTCAATCCCTTGAACTTGTCGATAACCCTTAGCAACAAGCCGAGCCTTATAGACGGTTACATTACCATCCGCGTCAGTCTTCTTCTTAAAGATCCATTTATTTTCAATGGCTCGCTTATCATCAGGCAAGTCCACCAAAGTCCATACTTTGTTCTCATACATGGATCCTATCTCGGATTTCATGGCCTCAAGCCATTTGTTGGAATCCAGGCCCGCCGTTGCTTCTTCATAGTTCGAAGGTTCACCGTTGTCCAATAACATGATCTCCAGGACAGGGTTGTCGTACCACTCTGGTGCGGAATGTGTCCTAGTGGACCTTCGACATTCAATAGTAACTTGATCTGAAGTTTCATGATCATCATCATTAACTTCCTCTCCGGCCGGTGTAGGCTCCACAGAAACAACTTCCTGTGTTGCGCTACTCCCCGGTTCGAGTGGAGGTACAATTACCTCATCAAGTTCTATTTTCCTCCCACTTACTTCTTTCGAGAGAAACTCTTTCTCGAGAAAGGATCCATTCTTGGCAACAAAGACTTTGCCCTCGGATCGTAGGTAGAAGGTATAACCAATAGTCTCTTTGGGATATCCTATGAAGACACACTTTTCCGCTTTGGGTTCGAGCTTCTCAGGTTGAAGTTTCTTCACATAAGCATCGCATCCCCAAACTTTTAGAAACGACAGCTTAGGTTTCTTTCCAACTCATAATTCATACGGTGTCGTCTCAACGGATTTTGACGGTGCCCTATTTAAAGTGAATGCGGCAGTTTCTAATGCATATCCCCAAAATGATAGCGGTAAGTCGGTAAGAGACATCATAGATCGTACCATATCTAATAGAGTGCGATTACGACGTTCAGACACACCATTTCGCTAAGGTGTGCCAGGCGGCGTGAGTTGTGAAACTATTCCACATTTCCTAGGTGCGTGCCAAACTCGTGACTTAAATATTCTCCGCCATGATCAGATCGTAGGCACTTTATTTTCCTGTCACGTTGATTCTCTACCTCACTCTGAAATTCCTTGAACCTTTCAAAAGTTTCAGACTTATGTTTCATTAAGTAGACATACCCATATCTACTCAAGTCATCAGTGAGGGTGAGAACATAACGGTAGCCACCACGAGCCTCGACACTCATTGGACCGCATACATCGGTATGTATTATTTCCAACAAGTCAGTTGCTCGCTCCATTGTTCCGAAGAACGGAGTCTTGGTCATCTTTCCCATGAGGCATGGTTCGCACGTGTCAAATGATTCGAAATCAAGAGACTCCAAAAGTCCATCAGTATGGAGCTTCTTCATGCGTTTGACACCAATATGACCAAGGCGGCAGTGCCACATGTAAGTGGGACTATCGTTATCAACCTTACACTTTTTGGTACTCACACTATTGACATGTGTAACATCACGTTCGAGATTCATCAAAAATAAACCATTGACCAGCGGGGCATGACCATAAAACATTTGTCTCGTATAAATAGAACAACCATTATTCTCAGATTAAAATGAGTAGCCATCTCGCATCAAGCGAGATCCAGATACAATGTTCATTCTCAAAGCTGGTACTAAATAACAATTATTAAGGTTTAACACTAATCCCGAAGGTAGATGTAGAGGTAGCGTGATGACAGTGATCACATCGACCTTGGAACCATTCCCGACGTGCATCGTCACCTCGTCCTTTGCCAGCCTCCGCTTATTCCGCAGCTCATGCTTGGAGTTACAAATGTGAGCAACTGCACCGGTATCAAATGCCCAGGAGCTACTACGAGCGCTGGTTAGGTGCACATCAATAAAAGTATATCACATATACCTTTAATGTTGTCGTCCTTCTTATCCGCTAAGTACTTGGGGCAGTTCCGCTTTCAGTGACCAATACCCTTGCAATAAAAGCACTCAGTCTCAGGCTTGGGTCCATGCTTGTTCTTCTTCTTCCCGGCAACTTGCTTACCGGGCGCGGCAAAAGCTTTGCCGTCCTTCTTGAAGTTCTTCTTACCCTTGCCTTTCTTGAAACTAGTGGTCTTATTCACCATCAACACTTGATGCTCCTTTTTGATCTCGACCTCTACTGATTTTAGCATTGAGTACAACTCAGGAATGGTCTTCTCCATCCCTTGCATGTTGTAGTTCATCACAAAGCTCTTGTAGCTAGGTGGAAGCGACTGGAGGATTCTGTCAATGATCGAGTCATCCGGGAGATTAACTCCCAGCTGAGTCAAGCGGTTGTGTAGCCCAGACATCTTGAGGATGTGCTCACTGACAGAACTATTCTCCTCCATCTTACAGCTGAAGAACTTGTCGGAGACGTCATATCTCTCGACCCAGGCATGAGCTTGGAAAACCAGTTTCAGCTCTTGGAACATCTCATATGCTCCGTGTTGCTCAAAACGCTTTTGGAGCCCCGGTTTTAAACTGTAAAGCATGCTGCACTGAACAAGGGAGTAATCATCGCAGCGAGAATGCCAAGCGTTCGCAATGTCTTGCTCTGCTGGGAGAAGGGGTGGGTCACCTAGTGGTGCATCAAGGACATACAATTTCTTGGAAGCTATGAGGATGATCCTCAAGCCACGGACCCAGTCCACATAGTTGCTTCCATCATCTTTAAGCTTGGTTTTCTCTAGGAACACGTTGAAATTGAGGGTGACATTCGCGTTGGCCATTGGATCTACAATATAGATTGTAAAGATAATTTTAGACTAAGTTCATGATAATTAAGTTCCCACAATCAAATTATTTAATGAACTCCCACTTAGATAGACATCTCTCTAGTCATCCAAGTGACACATGATCCATGTCAGCTAGCCCGTGTCCGATCATCACGTGAGACGGACTAGTCATCCATGGTGAACATCTCCATGTTGATCGTATCTTCTATACGACTCATTTTCGACCTTTTGTTCTTCCGTGTTCCGAGGCCATGTATGTACATGCTAGGCTTGTCAAGTCAACCTAAGTGTATCGCGTGTGTAAATCTGGCTTACACCCGTTGTATGCGAACATTAGAACCTATCACACTCGATCATCACATGGTGCTTCGGAACGACGATCCTTAGCAACGGTGCACAGTTAGGGTGAACACTTCTCTTGAAAATTTTATTGAGAGATCATCTTATTTACTACCGTCGTTCTAAGAAAATAAGATGTAAACATGATAAACATCACATGCAATCAATATAGTGACATGATATGGCCAATATCATCTTGCTCCTTTGATCTCCATCTTCGGGGCACCATGATCATCACTGTCACCGGCATGACACCATGATCTCCATCATCATGATCTCCATCATTGTGTCTTCATGAAGTTGTCTCGCCAACTATTACTTGTACTACTATGGCTAATGTTTAGCAATAAAGTAAAGTAATTACATGGCGTTTATGATTGACATGCAAGTCATACAATAAAATAAGACAACTCCTATGGCTCCTGCCGGTTGTCATACTCATCGACATGCAAGTCGTGAATCCTATTACAAGAACATGATCAATCTCATACATCACAATGCATCACATCACATTCTTTGGCCATATCACATCACAAGGCATATGCTACAAAAACAAGTTAGACGTCCTCTAATTTGTAGTTGCAAATTTTTACGTGGCTGCTATAGGTTTCTAGCAAGAACATTTCTTACCTACGCCAAAACCACAACGTGATATGCCAATTGCTATTTACCCTTCATAAGGACCTTTTTTTCATCGAATCCAATACGACTAAGGTGGGAGAGACAGACACCCGCTAGCCACCTTATGCAACAAGTGCATGTCAGGCGGTGGAACCAGTCTCACGTAAGCATACGTGTAAAGTCGGTCCGGGCCGCTTCATCCCACAATACCGCCGAATCAAGATATGACTAGTAGTGGTAAGCATATTAACAAAATCGACGCCCACAACAACTTGTGTTCTACTCGTGCATAGATTCTACGCATAGACCTAGCTCTGATACCAATGTTGGGAGACGTAGTAGTAAATCAAAAAAATTCCTACGTGTCACCAAGATCTATCTATGGAGAAACCAACAACGAGAGGGGAGAGATTGCATCTTCATACCTTTGAAGATCGCTAAGCGGAAGCGTTACAAGAACGTGGTTGGTGGAGTCGTACTCACAGCGATTCAGATCACAGTGGATTCCGATCTCAGCGCCGAACAACAGCGCCTCCGCGTAAACACGTGTAGGCCGATGACGTCTCCTACGCCTTGATCCAGCAAGGAGGAAGGAGAGGTTGAGGGAGAGCTCCGGCAGCACGACAGAATGGTGACGGTGGAGCTACGTGGACTCCGGCAGGGCTTCGCCAAGCGCTACGGAGAACGAGGAAGAGGAAGGGTAGGGTTGCGCGAAGAGAGAGAAGTCGTGTCTCAAACCAGCCCAAACCCTTGCATATATATAGGAGGAGGGATAGGGAGGGCTTACTTGGCCCCTCCTCCAAGGAGGAGAGGTTCGGCCGAACTAGGGGGAGAGTCCACCTCCCACAAGGGAGGTGGATCTCCTCTTTTAAAACCCTTTTGCCCTTATCTCTTGATCCCAGTCGCATGGGCCTTTCTAGAAGGTCTTGGCCAGCCCAATAAGGGCTGGCACACCTCCTCTAAGGGCCCACAAAGTCCTATGGTCGTCACACCCCTCCCGGGGTCCTCCGACACCCTCCCGACACTCCCGGTACACTACCGATGAGCCCGAAAACTTTTCGGTGACCAAAACTGGAATTCCTATATATCAATCTTTACCTCCAGACCATTCCGGAGCTCCTCGTGATGTCCGGTATCTCATCCGGGACTCCGAACAACCTTTGGTAATCACGTATACCATTTCCTTATAACCCTAGCGTCATCGAACCTTAAGTGTGTAGACCCTATGGGTTCGGGAGACACATAGACATGACCGAGACACCTCTCCGGTCAATAACCAACAGAGGGATATGGATACCCATGTTGTCTCCCACATGCTCCACGATGATCTCATCGGATGAACCACGATGTCGGGGATTCAATCAATCCCGTATACAATTCCCTTTGTCTATCGGTATGATACTTACCCGAGATTCGATCGTCGGTATCTCTATACCTTGTTCAATCTCGTTACCGGCAAGTCTCTTTACTCGTTCCATAACACATCATCCCGTGGATAAATCCTTAGTCACATTGAGCTCATTATGATGATGTCTTACCGAGTGGGCCCAGAGATACCTCTCCGTCACACGGAGTGACAAATCCCAATCTCGATTCGTGCCAACCCAACAGACACCTTCAGAGATACCCATAGTGCACCTTTATAGCCACCCAGTTACGTTGTGGCGTCTCACACACCCAAAGCATTCCTACGGTATTCGGGAGTTGCACAATCTCATGGTCTAAAGAAATGATGTAGAATTTCTGGAAAGCATAAACGGTTGTTTGAAAAGAGTTTTTCAAAGGAAGACCTGGATAAAGCTACCTAATTGTTGAGCATCGAGATCTATAGAGATAGATCAAGATGCTTGATGAGGCTTTCAATGAGTACATACCTTGACAAGATTTTGAAAGAGTTCAAAATGGATCAGTCAGAGAAAGAGTTATCGCCTAATTTGTAAGGTGTGAAGTTGAGTGAGACTCAAAGCTCGACAACGGTAGAAGAAAGAGAAAGGACGAACGTCGTCCCCTATGCCTTAGACATAGGCTCTATATTATTCCATGTTGTGTACCGCACCTGGTGTGTGCCTTGTCATGAGGCTATCAAGGGGTACAAAAGTGATCCAGGAGTGGATCACCGGACAACGGTCAGGATTATCCTTAGTAACTAGAGGACTAAGGAAATATTTCTCGATTATGGAGGTGATAAAGAGTTCGTCGTAAAGGTTATGTCGATGCAAACTTTAACACCAATCCGGATGACTCTGAGTAGCAATCTGGATACGTATAGTGGAGCAGCCATTTGGAATAGCTCCAAGTGGAGTGTGGTAGCAGTGTCTACAGTATGACAGTGTCTACAGTATGACATAGAGATTTGCAAAGTACACACAGATTTGAATGTTGCAGACCCATTGACTAAAAGACCTCTCTCACATGCAAAGCATGATCGAGCCCCAGAACTCATTGGGTGTTAGATTCATAACAATGCGAATCACATGGTGATGTGAACTAGATTATTGACTCTAGTGCAAGTGGGAGACTGTTGGAAATAGGCCCTAGAGGCAATAAATAAAGTGTTTATTATTATATTTCCTTGTTCATGATAATCGTTTATTATCCATGTTATAATTGTATTGATTGGAAACACATTACATGTGTGGGTAAATAGACAACACTTTGTCCCTAGTATGCCTCTAGTGAACTAGCTCGTTGGTCAAAGATGGTCAAGGTTTCCTAGCCATTGACATGTGATGTCATTTGATAATGGGATCACATCATTAGGAGAATGATGTGATGGACAAGACCCAAACTACAAATGTAGCATATGATCGTGTCAGTTTATTGCTACTGTTTTCTGCATGTCAAGTATATGTTCCTATGACCATGAGATCATGCAACTCACGGACACCGGAAGAGTGCCTTGTGTGTATCAAACGTCGCAACATAATTGGGTGACTATAAAGGTGCTCTACAGGTATCTCCGAGGGTGTTTGTTGGGTTGGCATGGATCAAGACTGGGATTTGTTACTTCATGTGACGGAGAGGTACCTTAGGGCCCACTCGGTAATATAACATCACAATAAGCCTTGCAAGCAATGTGACTAAGTGTTAGTCATGGGATCTTGTATTGCGCAACGAGTAAAGAGACTTGCCGGTAATGAGGTTGAACTAGGTATGGAGATACCGACGATCGAATCTCGGGCAAGTAACATACCGAAGAACAAAGGGAACATCATACGGGATTAACTGAATCCTTGACATAGAGGTTCGACCGATAAAGATCTTCGTAGAATATGTAGGAACCAATATGGGCATCCAGGTCCCGCTATTGGTTATTGGCCGTAGAGGTGTCTCGTCATGTCTACATAGTTCTCGAACCCGCGGGGTCCGCACACTTAAGGTTTGGTGACGTTTCGGTAGTATAGAGTTATGCATGGTGGTGACCTAAGGTTGTTCGGAGTCTCGGATGAGATCCCAGACGTCATGAGGAGCTCCGGAATGGTCTGGAGATAAAGATTGATATATAGGAAGTCCTATTTTGGTCGCCGGAAAAGTTTCGGGCTCATCAGTAGTGTATCGGCAGTGCCGGTAGTGTACCCGGAGACCATCGGAAGGGGTATTTTGACCCAAGAGGCTATATGGGCTGTGGGAGAGTGAATACCAGCCCTTAGTGGGCTGGTAGAAGTCCCACACAAGGCCCATGCAGCTGGGAAGAAAAGCCCAAAGAGAAAAAGATGGAAAAAGGCCAAAAGGCCAAAATAAGGAGGAGTCCTAGTCCTACTAGGATTGGAGGAGGAATCCTCCTCTCCTCTTGGTTCGGCCGAAGCCTAGATGGCTTGGCCCTTGGGCCAAGCCTCCTCCTCTCTTCCTCTTATATATACTAGAGGTTTTAGGGTTTTTTGCACTAGATTTTCAGCCACGTGCTACTCGTTCCTCTAGTGCATAGTTTCTCCTCTAGATCGGTTTTTCTGCAGTGCTTAGGCGAAGCCCTGCTGGATTGCTCCACCACCATCGCTGCGGCGCCGTCACGCTGTCGGAGAACTCGTCCATCTCTCCGCTCCCTCTTGTTGGATCAAGAAGGCAGAGATCGTCATCAAGCTGTACGTGTGCTGAACGCGAAGGTGCCGGCCGTTCGGTGCTTGATCGGGACGGATCGTGATTGGATCGCGGGATGCTCGACGATTTGGATCACGAAGACTTTCGACTACACCAACCGCGTTTCTTAACGCTTCCCGCTTAGCGATCTACAAGGGTATGTAGATCCACTCTCCCTCTCGTAGATGCTCATCACCATGGATAGGTCTTGCATGAGCGCAGGAAATTTTTTGTTTCCCATGCGACGTTCCCCAACAAAGAGGGAGCTAGAGGAGCTCCCCCCGGCGAAGATGGAGCTGGAGGCCGAGGCAGGGCCTGAGAACTTCCTCCCCCCGGCGGAGGCGGAAGCCCTTGCCCGCGCTGCTAGCGCGTAGTGCGCGGGAGGCGGAAGAGGACTGGCAGCGCCGCCGGAGGGACGAGGCGATCGACACCGTGCTCTACGTGCAGGGTGTCATGTTGGCCCACGCCTTCGACAACAAGATGAAGGAGTGGCGCCGCTAAGCCGGTGAGCAGGACCGCATCTACGTCGACCTCACCTCCTCCTCCGACGACAACTGAGCGCTGCCGGTGGACACACACCGCATGATCTCCGATGAGCTCTATTTTGGATAGTGAGGTAGGGTAGCTTAGCTTTGACGACCTCTATTATGCGTAGTGCTCATCTCCGGCGACCTTTATTATGTATATATGTAATGAAACATCAATGCTATGTTTGAATGATAGATGCTCCTGCCAACGTTTCCGTTAAATTTCTCGTGCAAAACATTTTTTTATTTTACGATTCAATATACAGGTTCTGCTCTGTCACAACGAATTTCAGCCCGTATACCCCCACCCCCACCCCCCAATTCCCCGACGAACTGTAAACTGCCTTTACAGTTTCGCAGTTTACAGGGTCTGCTAGAGATGCTCTAATCTTACCAGCCCAGCCACATCCCGGCTATTATATATAGGCTGAGGTTTTTACCGGCAAGTAAGTGAAAGCTACAGTAACGTTACATTATGCCATCTAACGGCCAGCGACGAGCAGTAAAGGGAGGAGCGATCTCAGCCGTTGAGATGTAGCGAAGCGTTTTGTCTGAATAGACACAGTTAACTGAAGAATTCGACAGTAGCAGGTTCAGTCCTGGCACCTTCTTCCTCTTCTGAAGTCCTGGCAGATCCACCGAAACCATGCTCACCACCCCGCTCCGCGGGCCCAATTTCTCCCACCCCCGCACCGCCGCCGATCTCAACGGTACGGACGCAGGCAGCCCGAATCAGTCCTACTGGTAATACTAATGCCACCCTCCCCTTCGTCAATTTCATCACTCACGATCAGATTGCTCGATGCGTTTCGTCCAGATCTCGCCGATACGCGTGCGTCGGGTGCTCCATGGGATCGGGCGAGCGAAGCGATGAAGAATGGCCCGCATTCAGATGACGGGCTCAAGGTCAAGGGTAAGGATCTAAAGCACCAGTCCCATCTCCCCTCTTGTATTCAATTTCGAAGCAAGTGTTGCAACCCGAGACATATGCAAGTTAATTTGTGGATTCTTTTCTTTCTGCTCTACAATCAAAGGGGGTCGACATGAATATAGCAGCGGGTGATAGTGCCAGACAATGCTACTTAATCAGAAGCATCAGACATTACAGCGTATGTGCAAGACCAGTTCGTGAAAAGTAAAATAAAATTCAGCAGCACTCACTGAAGATAAAGTCTTTTCTAGGTCGCCTAGTTACTTCTAGTAAGATCACACTTTGGTAATGGTAGATGCTAACATCATGGGCCATTGTGGTGCACGAGTGAGTCTCCGTCATGGTGGCCAAGCTAACTGAAGATATTGACAGCGAGGTGCTCCATCTCCATAGCTCGGAGGAGCTTCGAAGCCAACGCGCTGGCATAGACCGAGGAGCTCTCAGATATCTGCACAGTAGCAAGAGATGTCAAGCGGAATGGTACCACCATGTGTGTTAACTTAATGCAGCAGAAACGGGGAAGAGGACCAAGTTGTTGCTTTGAGTAAAGAAATACCTTTGTGTTGAACATGAATATACGTTGATCTCCAATGACCCCCCCAACAACATGGATGAGTTCAAGACGAAACTCATCTATAACCTTTGCAGCACAAAGCAAAGAGTTAGTCTTCTTCTTTTCAGTAAACTTGATGTTGATCTCATTACCAACTATGCGGACATCAACATGGCATTCCTTGGACCTCCTCTGTATCCATGAGCTCCTTATAGCTCCATTCAGCTGATTGTCTTGATCGTCCTTCACTTGCTGCAGCGACGAACTTTCTCTGTAGTCAGGTGCCGCGTCATCCAACTTAAGTCTCTTCATCCTATGTTTGGTATCACCTTCCACCAAGCTCGTCAGTTCCTTCAATGTTCTGTTGAGCTCATTGATGTATTCAATGGCATCTCCAACTATAGAAGCTCGGTCATTCTAAAGAAAAATATTGACCCATAACATCATATTCATGAGAAATACAAGAAGTGCACACAATTTAAAAAGATTTTGTCATGATTCTGTTTTTCTTATTTTCGTTAGATAGCCTGAAGATACCTCTTAAGGATCAATACGGCTGGTAATAAGGCAATGACAGATATCAACTCTAATGCTGGATATGTCAAATCAAATCCTATTTCATGTATAGAAGATTATTTTTCTGTTTCGCAACTTTCTTGTCTTCGGTTAACCAAAAAGTGACTGATCCTAAAATTCTAGCAATGGAAATGTATTTATGCTGCATAAACTAAAGAATTGCATTCGAATTTGTTGTCTTTGGATACTAATGATCCATGTACACCAATTTGTCAACTAAATTCACCCAGAACTCCAGTAATCACCTACAGAAAAGTCCAGCATACTTTCACCAACATAACTTATGTCATCTAATGTGGAACTTATATTAGGTGGGCTATTGTAGCTAGGGAACTTTGTAAAAGCTTGCTGGTGATGAGAACATGATTTTTTTAATAAAAAGTTCAGATTTGTGTTGACCTCCTAAGATGCCAGTGGTAGCAGGTCTTTTTGTACTCTTAGAAAATACTGTTGGCTTCATACTGAAATGGCGCCACATCTGGAAACCAATAAAATTAGTGAATTTTGTAGAAATTCATGTGATTAGTTGCCGTTTAAATGATTTATCTGAAACTGTGAGAACCAAGAATCATTTAAAATCTTTATTAGAGAAGATGTGTTGAACAAACCTTCGTAGGGCTTGGTAGCAGTGATCTTAAAGCCCCATATTTCACATTTATCTGCTCCCTCCTCTCTTTTTCAGTTGCAAAGTTAGCTTTTGCCTTGCCAAAGCCACCTTTCTTATTTCTTCCCAGTTTTGGACTACCAAACTGCCTCCTGTCTATCTCTTGGAGAATATTTCCTGCAGCCCCTGCTACCCCCATCGTCCGATCTCTCTCATCATCACTGGAGAACAGCCCAAAACTTTGTGGAAGTGAATGATAGAGATCCTTGAACAGGTGAGATTGATTACCATTATATTGTAATGGTAGACTTGAATCACCAAGCATCATCCCACTGTCATGAATTGGTCTTCCCAGAATCTCATTGTTGATGTCCAATTGTTTGCCCACATTCTGCCCTGGATCACCAAAGATATGTTCTGTCGAAGGGAATGCAGTAGTCATACTGTACCTTGGGATCTGTAGAAGATTTAGGAGATCAGGTGCAGCTGTGTGAGCACCATCTGGATATGATGCAGCATCATAGTCATCCATTTGTTGTTCAATTGACTGTTGGCTGATATGATTTTGGGTACTGAACATTGCAGGTACCCAATTTGAAACTTCTACCTGGGTCTCTTGTATCATGTGGCCGTGAAGATCCTGATCCATGTCAAATTCAGCCCGGTGTTGGATATGGTTGATTGTCCGTGCAGGCTCAGAGGTAAGATTCGTTGGATTGCATATATCTTCTATGAAAAAGGAGGGACCATGAAAATTTCCTTGCTCAATCTCTGTATTGTCACAAATAGAGTCCAGGGAATCGTGAATCAATGATCCTGCCATGAGAATAGCATCTCTGGAACCATCAAAATAACCTCCCTCGGCAATCATTCTGGCCTCTGCTGCCTTCACTCAATATCTGAAACAACAAAAGTTAGGATCCAAGGAGCCTCAAAGATGTATGTTAAAGTAGTACAATTTTGGGGAATAGGAACCAAATGGAAGAGATCAAGCTGATGAACAAATGACACAGTAGCATGTTAGAAGTGATCAACTGAACTAGCTTGGATCTAAAATAGAGAAAATCATTGGTTCAAGCACACATATTTAGGAAAAGGACTACTCAACTTGAATGAAACAGACAATCTGTTTGTTAGATAGAGAAGGCTGCAGCTCCCCTTGGCCGTGTTGGTTGTTCGGAAGAAAGCGAAGACGTGGGGTTTATGCTAGGCATCTGGTTGTCTCATTTTTCGATGAGGAGAAGCTGTATTAGCATGCTGGATGAGACATGAAGCCTCTTTGCTTCCTTGAGACCCAACAAACTCCAATGTGTCTATTGGTATCGTACTATAAATATTAATCTTGGTAGCTTGTGCTTCAACTACCTTAACCTTACCAGTTAATGAGCAGAGACTAGTACAAAATCATTGGCAGTGACCAAAATATCCTTCGTGTTGCTGTAATTTTCTTAAAAAGTGCAAGAAATCAGAAGTTGTTGAAGGTGTTTCAACTTATAAAGCTAAAAGTAAGTTGTCTGAACAAAAGGCAGAACATTATGATCCCATTTTTCAAGGATAAATATTTTTAATTCTTTAAAAGTAGGTAGCGGTGATGTGTGGCTTTGACAGTAGCACTGAAAGCTTGGGAGAAGAGATGTGAAGAGAGCATTACCAAGATTAATTCTTTTTGACAGATCAAATGAAGGAAATGTTGCTCAGAAACTAATAGCTCAAAAGCTTCCTTGAGAACGAGTTGGGGTGCTATGCCAATAATATGTAGGGACCAGAGAAGGCCATGGTCAGAATATGTAGCAAGCAAAATGTAACTGGCATGTGAAGGACTGAAGGCATGAAAACAACAATTTGGTCTTCATGTAAAACTTATGAGTATATAACAGAACACGTCAAATAGCAATCATTTCCTAATTGTGTCTTCTGAACAGTGCAAGGGAGGTCAAAGCTAAGGGCTATCATATCTTCATCATTAAGAACAGAAGACCTGAAAGATGGGAAACTCACACTCTTTGAACTTGGCATCTTTGCTGTTACTCATTCCAGCCGGAAGTTGGGAAATGCAACTCATGCCTTCTCCATTCTTCCGTATTTTATGCATGTACCGGTACACTTCGCTAGGAGAAACAAACTGTACGACTACTTAAAAGAATGGAGAATTTAAAGGTGAGCATCATCCTCTGCGTTTGAGGAGAGTTAACCATGTTAGCACATGCAGTTTCAAGCATGCTTGTGCTTGTAGTTGTACATCATACCTTTTTTTTTCTATCGAGAAACATTCTTCATACATTAGGCTCTGTTACCCGTTGTTCTTTTCCATATAATAATACTTGTACTAGGAATTGGAAGCTACATCTGCTGGAACTAAACACACATGTTTTGTCTGAATTTCTTCTGCAGAAGTGCGCAGCACTGAATCATACAGCGGCTCTCAAAGTCATCTACATAAAACAAGGCAAGGAACTACCCTGGCTATCACGAGCCAGGATACAGGGAGCAGGAGTTGAACCTCCGAGCGGTCAGTTGACATAACCATGTTGAAACTGGTTCATTGTCAGTCTTGGGATGGATTGCCCGCCAATCGATGGAGATTGCGCTATCATCTAGTGTAGTTGCATAATTCTTTTTCCCTTCGATGATACTGACCCACCTGAAGGAAGAGATTTCGAGTGCTATGCCAGGCCCTCAACGGATTATTTTTTGTGAGGACCCCCAAGGCGTGGTGCCATTTATGCGAATGGTGGACTCTCGAGTCGCTGAACTCGCTGTGTCAACACGAGAAGGTCGTTTGGGCGGGGTTTGATCCCAGCCACTTGTTTCGGATCCGATGATTGAAAAGCTTGTAACGAAGTCCAGGTGGAAACAAAAGCAAAAGGGATGTAGTGATTCTGGATGCTGTAACGCGAGAATATTCTTGTGAAGAAAAGCATTTTTCCTTTTTTTTGAGACAAGCATTTTTTCCTGTTTCTGTATTTGGGACTGGATGCCAATGCATGTGCAGTTACGCACGAGTTAGTAATGGGCTTGCTGCGATGATCGCGAATGGTTGGTTTCTAGCAAGTCGACCAGCAGACGGCCTAGCTCGAGGTTTGAACCCATCCACCCATTTCTCAAAAATAAAATAAAATAAAATACACCGAAGGTTCAAAAAGTATTTTGGGTGTGCCATTTGGGCCGTATAAGTATGAAAATGTACTTTTGAGCGGAAATTCAATTTGGTTCCCGGGCCCATTTTTTTTGTGAAATGTCTAAAAAATCAAGACAAACTTTTTGTGTGTTCTTAGTCACATAAAAATGCTATCTGCAAATTTTGAGACAAAAAGTTAAGAATTTTGGCATGTGCAAAAAGATTAAGCATTTTGGCATTGTTGGCATAATTGGGTTGCCTTCAGTCGTCCCAATCTGCCCCGAACAAGCCACTACCCTCTCACCGGGCTGCAGCGCTGGAGAAGCTGCCGATGCAGCCAAACGGGTATGGGATCGCTACATGGAGTTAGAAGTCACAAAAAGAAGCCGGATTTGTGGAGTTTTGTGAAGCCGAAGAGGATCCGAACACACTCTTAGTCAATTGCCCCCTTCTCTAAATCCCTAGGTCTCTTTCCATCTTTAAATCTTGAAGAGAAAGTAATGCACAGGAAGGCTTCAACGTTGACCGTGGGCCGCCACGTTGATACGGTGGCCGAGATGGAGATGGTCATGGACTACCAAATTGTGGGTAAAAGGACAATGAAATTAGAATATAGAGTTTGCTAGGGTCCTTTTGCAAAATATTGCCTACATGGCACCAGTCAACATGCCATGTAGGTAGGTCAGATTTGGGTAGGACCTACGCCAAACAACTTTTCACTGTTAGGACTTAAATATGCATTTTCATACTTATAGGACCCAAGTGACACATCCCAAATTTTTTTAGGACCTCTAGTGTATTTTACTAAAAGAAAGCTCTCAATTTGGGACGCAGCTGTTCTGATCCTGAGCTCACATGCTTGGGGTGAACAGTAAAATCGAAAAATTTAATAAAAACATAAAAAAAATTGATTTTTTATGAGATCTATGGACCTCTAGTGTTTTTTTGTGAACAGTAAAATCGAAAAAAATAATAAAACATTTTTTTCCCACATGCTTGCAAAATTTCATCACTAGATGACATTCGTGGAAAATGTGGCCAAAAAACGATGTTCCAAAAAGTCTGTTTTTTGTAGTATTTTGGAGCATCGATTTTGTTTTTTTGCGGCATTTTCCACGAAAGTCATATGATGATGAAAATTTGCACGCATGTTGAAAAAACATCAATGTTTCTCACAAAAAAATCATTTTTTTAATGTTTTACTATTTTTTCTGATTTTACTGTTCACCCGAGCTCACATGAGCTCGGGATCAGAAGAGCACTTTCGCTCAATTTGCCATTTCGCTCTCAACTAATATACAATATCAACATTCTTTCTTTTAGAGAGAGAGAGAGAGAGGACGTAAAAAAAGATTGGTGCAAAGACCCATTGTCTGGAAATGGAATTGTAAAAAAAAATCTGGAAACAAAAAGTTTTACTTGGGTACTACAAGGAATGCATCTCAAAAAAGGAAAAAAAACACCAGAATGAACTGGACGATCGTTCCCTAAAGAACTAGATGAGCATTGTCAATGCACTCAAGTCCTGTAAACTTTCTTCGTACCATCATATGATTTGCAAGCAGAGACGTCGCAGCAAAATACTATGGTACATTCAATTGGTACCAAATTAACCTAGCCATTTTTCTTTGGTTAATAATAAAACCCTGACTACTAAGTTTTAGCTATTTTTGGAAAACACTAAAAATAGCTAAAACTTGACTACTAAGATTTAGCTTTTTTAGCAAACTGTAAGACTTGGCTATTTTTAGAAAACCCTAAATATTCAGGCACTCAAAGTTTCGGCCCACGCAGGAAGGAGGAAGGCCCATAGAGCCCCAGCAGCAGCAGCAACCCTAAAACACCGTGGGCAGCAACGGCTCTAATCTCTGTCCCGTGGGGACTAGCCGTTGCGTCCGCCCCCGCCGCCGATCCCTACAAATACAGCTCGCAGTCAAATCCCTCAACCTCACAAGTCACAGAGCAATCCGTGGCTTTCTCCTCCCCCCCCCCCCCCTCCCGTGCTCGCCGCCGCCGCCTCCCGTTCTCGCTCTCGAAAGATCCCCGTCTCGTCCGCGTCTTGATTTGATTGTTCATCCGCGTTTACTTCTGCAGATCCTGTTGCGATTTTCTGTTGTTTGTTTGTTTGTTTGTTTGTTTCTTGTTTCTTCTAACCATGGACGCAGGCTCCCACTCGATCTCTTCCGGCAAGAGCAGCGCCGCCGCCGTGCAGCGCCCGCCGCTCCAGGAGGCCGGATCCCGCCCCTACATGCCACCGCTCAGCACCACCTCGCGCAACCCGTCGGCCAAGTGCTACGTAAGTTGTTGGCTCCTGTTGATCTGTTCTGCGCACGAGCTGTTCGATGGAATGCCTGACATGGTGTTTGTGCAGGGAGACAGGTTCATCCCGGATCGGTCAGCGATGGACATGGACATGGCGCACTACCTGCTCACGGAGACCAAGAAGGACAAGGAGAACGCGGCGGCCATCGCGGCGTCCCCCTCCAAGGAGGCGTACCGGAGGCTTCTCGCGGAGAAGCTGCTCAACAACCGGACGCGGATCCTCGCCTTCAGGAACAAGCCTCCGGAGCCGGAGAACGTCTTCGCCGCCGACACGGTTTCTTCTCACCAGGCCAAGCCGGCCAAGCAGAGGCGCTACATTCCCCAGGTATGCATGCACACGCTTGTGATTCTACCGATGCATTGAAGCTATAGGTGTAGTAACATCTGGTGGTGGTTACTGATGTGTGATGTCGATTGACAATTGCAGTCTGCCGAGAGGACTCTGGATGCACCGGACCTCGTCGACGACTACTACCTCAACCTGATGGACTGGGGGAGCAGCAACGTGTTGTCCATTGCTCTGGGCGACACCATGTACTTGTGGGACGCCTCCACTGGATCAACGTCTGAGCTTGTGACAGTCGAGGAGGACAACGGCCCCATCACCAGCGTCAGCTGGGCTCCTGATGGCCGCCATCTTGCTATTGGGCTCAACTCATCTGACATTCAGCTCTGGGACACCAGCTCCAACCGCCTGGTTAGTACACTGTCCTCTGTCCAGCATCATAAAATGTTATTCATGTGTCCGAACCTGCTTGATCAGATGCTGAATTATACTGTATGTTATTTACGTGCCCGATCAGATGCTGAATTACTACGTTCTTCTTTGTATGCAGTTGAGGACTCTGAAAGGTGTGCATGAGTCAAGGGTCGGTTCGCTGGCATGGAACAACAACATCCTGACGACTGGCGGCATGGACGGTAGGATCGTGAACAACGACGTAAGGATCAGGGACCATGCCGTGCAGACGTACCAGGGGCACAGCCAGGAGGTGTGCGGGCTCAAGTGGTCTGGCTCAGGGCAGCAACTGGCGAGCGGTGGCAACGACAACCTTTTGCACATTTGGGACGTGTCGATGGCATCCTCCATGCCGTCCGCAGGCCGCAACCAGTGGCTGCACAGGCTCGAGGACCACATGGCCGCTGTGAAGGCGCTCGCGTGGTGCCCATTCCAGAGCAACCTGCTGGCAACCGGCGGTGGCGGTAGCGACCGCTGCATCAAGTTCTGGAACACGCACACCGGTGCATGCCTGAACTCTGTCGATACTGGATCGCAGGTGTGCTCCCTTCTGTGGAACAAGAATGAGAGAGAGCTGCTGAGCTCACATGGATTCACTCAGAACCAGCTGACATTGTGGAAGTACCCTTCCATGGTCAAGATGGCTGAACTCACCGGCCATACCTCCCGTGTCCTCTTCATGGCACAGGTACATCTTTCTCGCCATTTTTGTTACAGATACCATCGACATGTTGATCTGTATTTGCCCTGATCATCTTGTCATGCTGTGAAATTGCAGAGTCCTGATGGCTGCACGGTGGCATCTGCTGCTGCAGACGAGACCCTCCGCTTCTGGAACGTGTTTGGCACTCCTGAGGTGGCCAAGCCTGCACCCAAGGCTTCACAGTCCGGCATGTTCAGCAGCAGCTTCGCCCATATCCGATAAGACGAACAATGCGAACAATCTCTTGAACTGGACATGGTCCCATGGGCAGCTGTGTTGTGTACAGAAAATAGGCTCAATACCTGGGAATATACTGCTGATGTACTGACTTCACTGTGGATAAGGAATGAAATATACGGATGGAGCCGCCGCAATTCGGCTCCCGGGGACGTAGGCACATTGCCGAACCTCGTTAACAAATGCTTTGTGTCTTTTGTGTTTGCTTTACTTCGTGTGCATTCATCCAGAAAAGGTTTAGGGGCGGTAGCATCATATCTATTTCTCGTAGGGGCGGTGTCATGTTCTTTCAGAATCACCGTTTGCTGAGCATTGAACTCCTAGAAATCATATATGCTTCTTCCCTGTAATTAAGCTCCACTGTCACGCCGGAGTTCGTTGATTGCTCCGTACTCATTTACAATGGAAAAACTCCTGTTCGTTGTAAGATCACTGAACGTCATAAATTTGGAGAATTTACACGGAGACGAAGACCCTATCGAACAAATAGAGGAAAGGGGCGGTGTCATGTTCTTTTCTTCATACTCGACCAGCCCTAGGTTGGGGATAATGATGTTCGTTCAGAAACTGAACCTGAATCTCATTGTCATCGTTGCTTGTTATACAGATAAGATCGATTTCATTGGTTGGATAATTCTGACCATTTCTCTTCTTTCTCTTTGATGTAAAAATTCTGATCTTTTTAATGAGTTTAATTTGTTATTCGTAAGTGAACCGCAGTACAAGTAGGCTGTTGAATGTACTGAACTTGCGTTCTGAAGACGAGAGACGGAATGTGTGAATATAAAACCCAGATTTTCGTTCGCAATTTAGCCAAACAATTCGTGAATCGAAATCCTCTCCGCAAATGTCTTCCAACTCGTTCCAAAAATTCAGATATGCCTCTGCAACAGGCCATCTTGACCTTCTTTTAGAGAGAACGGTAATCTAATCCAACCGAAAAGAGTGGCCGGGAAGAGAAGAAGAGGACCGTGATTAGTCAAGGCATGCAAGGAACAGCGCCTCCACGTGGCCGAGGTCGCACCGCCCCTTTGTCGCGTTGCGCACCGCACCCTCGGGGCAGTCCGTCCGTCCGGCTCGCCTAGCCAGCCGAGCGCCAGGCTCGCCGGTTCGCCACGAGCCCACGACCGCACCAGCAGGCAGCAGGCGACCGGCGAGCCAGGCGGCGGGTAAACGAATAGTGGAGAGCACGAGAGATTCCGTGTCCCCTCCCTCTCCGCCGGTTCCCGCGGCCGCTAGGTCACCCTCTCTGACTTGCTGCCGCGCCGCCACCCAACAACCAGACCCCTCGGATCCCCCTCCCCCCTCCCCTCCTCCTCGGCCAAGCCAAGGAAGGACACTGCCAGCGGCGGCATGTGGCCCTCTTAAACAAGTCGTAGTGGTACCACCACGGACCACACGGCATATGCTCATGTGCGGCGGGTCGGCCGGCCGCCTTGGCCCTTGGCAGCGGCCACGACGACGACGATGACGACGAGACCACCCTCTTCGCCGTTTGCGTGCCGGCCGGAGGGAGATTTCGATGGTTCGGCTCAACCAGAAAATATTTTGGTGTTTGCTCGTGATTGGCGAAGGTCTCGGCAAAGGGTACAGAACTAACGTGGAATGATGCTCTCTTCTGCTGCTGCTGTTGCTAATCTGCTGATGGGCTATAGCACCGAAATTTTGGTAGCTGATTGTTGTTATTATAGTAGATAGAGTTACTATTATCAGTTTATCACTACTGGGTGGAGAGCGAGGCATGTGTGTCCTGCTAGATGTGTCCTGTATGGGTGTTACGGGCTCGATGGAAACAGATGATGACTGTTGGCCGGCCGGTCTGCCTTTAAGCATACGAATACGATTCTAGTTCCAAAACCCAAACCTATAAGTATGAGATGAGATTCTCGGGAGGAGAAGTTTACTTCAAGGAGCATGTAAAGTGGGAATCGGAACAAAGACAAAACCAGACGTGGGCTCCTCAAATTTATATGCTCCAAGGGGAACCTTTATGCTCACCGGCACGCGGCAAGCACCTTAAAGCATGTATAACCGGACCTCTCAAATCCGCTTCAAACGTTCGGACAGGTCGTCCGGTCATTACCCGGTCATTTTTTTTGGACCCAGACGGACCTCTCGAACGGTCCTCAAACGCTTGGACTGACCGGCACCCCCATATCCAGCCTAAATATGATGCGGGTATGGAGGCGTCCGGAGCGCCCGGGCATGCCCGCCATGTCGGACCCGACAGCCCATCCCCACCCCAAATTGCACCAAATCCCCCTCCCCTTCCCCCTCGAAGAGCAGCCAGATCCATTTGCTACCTCCTTTCTTCTTCCTCCTCCCCGTCGTCCGCCTGGCGCTCCGCTGCCGCACCGTCCGTCTCAAGCTCAGCCTCTCCGACGCCAGCTCCGGAGGAGCGAGCTCATCCTCGCCGCGGGGGGACGTCGTCGCTGACCCGGACGCCATCGTCATACGTCCGTCAAAACTCAACCTCCGCCTTGCGCTTGATGTGTTTGACACATTGACCGACCGAAATTATTGTGATTTTGTTAGATAAACGATGGATTCGGATGCTTCGTCGGACGAGGAGTATGGACCGATTGAGCTTGACCAAACGATTGAAGATGGGTTCTTCCATTCCTCGGATTCAGAAGAAGAAGTGGACGTGCTCATGCTCATGAGCATGCAAGAGGAAATGGACTGGCAAGTGCAGCATATTCTCAACTTCAAGGGCTCAATCAAAGGGAGAAGAGTGATCAACCGGGACATGGTGTCCGGAGCAAAGCTACTGCACAAGGACTACTTTGCTCTCACACCTACTTTCCCGGATAATCCATGGTTCTGTCGTCGTTTTCGCATGAGGAAACCATTGTTTTTGCGCATTGTTGACGGAGTAGAGTCACACGACGACTACTTCAAGCTGAAGAGGGATTGCTGTGGGCAACTCTCTTTCTCGGCCAAGCAGAAGTGCACGGCTGCTATGAGGATGCTTGCATTTGGTACTGCTGCAAACGCCGTTGGTGAGATGATCAGGATGCGGGAGAGCACGTGCCTGAAGACTACTGTGAAATTTGCCCGTGTCGTGGTTGAGGTGTTTGGACCGGAATATCTCAGAGAACCAAATGTGCAGGACACGGAGAAGTTGTTGGTCATTGGAGACGCAAGGGGGTTTCCAGGAATGCTCGGATCAATTGATTGCATGCATTAGCAATGGAAAAACTGCCCCAAAGGTCTGCGGGGTATGTATCAAGGTCACATCAAAGAGGCCACCATTATACTAGAAGCAGTGGCATCACGTGACTTATGGATTTGGCATGCTTTCTTTGGAATGCCCGGTTCTCACAACGACATCAACATGCTCCAACGATCTTCGGTGTTCAGTCGGCTTTGCAATGGGGAATCACCGCCATGCAACTACACCGTCAACGGCCGAGACTACAACATGTGATACTATCTTGCCAATGGTATCTATCCTCAGTGGGCGGCGTTTGTGAAGACCATATCCGAGCCGTGTGGCAACAAATAGATCCACTTTGCAACAATACAAGAAGCGGCTAGGAAGGATGTGGAGAGGGCATTTGGTGTTCTTTAGGCTCGTTGGGGAATTGTGCGGAGCGCTGCAATGATGTGGGAATCAGAAATTTTGTGGCAGTTGATGACATGTTGTGTTATTCTGCACAATATGATTGTCGAGGATGAGGGTGAAGGTGTAGCCCAAACCAATGATTTCGAAGCTCCCGGAGAACAAGTTGAAATCCCGGAGGATCAAGATGCGGCCAAACTTCAGAATTTTCTGCAGATGCATTGAAATCTTCAAAATCACCAGGTGCACACACAACTACTCAATGATCTTGTGGAGCACATGTGGATCCACAATGGTAGCCAAGGACGCAATGCTTGAGTTTAGCACTTCAAATAAAATTAATGTAAACACTATGTACGCTTGATACCAACGCAACTTATTTTACCTGCGACATGATCGACGTGCATGTATTTGCATGGATTTGAGAGTCCGGATTTGAGATATGTGGATGCACGGAACGAAATATGAGGGCCCGTCCGGATGCGCCTGCGGGCGTGTCCGGGCGCGTCTGCGGGGGTTTGAGGGGCCGGATGTAGCGACCCGACTCAAAACAAGTCAAGCCTCTGTGTGTTCTGTGCCATCCCTGGATCAGTATGCTGGCACACACAGTACATCAATGTATATATCAAAGTGCAATCACATGTAATAGCGTAAAACAGATATATACCTTAAAATAGCAGCGGATACAGTCAACGGGAGTGGAGTCCCAATAACACCAACGGCAAGTTGAGTGTAGACCGTAACCCTGAATCGTACTCTTACCCGTCGTAGAAGAGTATCTGCAACATGATACGTTGCAGCCATATAGGTCAGTACATTGAATGTACTGGCAAGATCACCATAGTAGAACAGAAAAATAAAGACTATTCTATATGCAAAGGCTTTGTGGCTCTGTGTCTGAGTTTTTGCGTAAAAGCTGATTTTATTTTCCTACAACAAAGGAATATCAGGAATTTCACTATGGAGTTACCTATCATGACATGGTTCCGCCAACCAATGTCTCAATGCCCATAAGTATCATAAGTTGCCCACAATTAGTTATCAGTCCAGTGTTGAGAGTTCAGAGATAGATCCAAGTCTAGAAGCTCAAATTGTCCGTAACCGGGGACACAGCTAATCGATTAGGTTTAACTCTGCAGAGTGTTGTGTACTCTACCCACAAGATTCTTTCCCTCCTGGTAAGTCCTCGCACTGCCTGGTGTTTGAGAACAGGATGAAAGAAACATGGTCTTTCAGAGTGTTTCCCTGATTGTCCGACAGTGCCCATCCAATCCTAACGTCGACTACATCTCGTAGCACTGCCCAGCAGAGTCACAACAAAGATCAACCAAGCCAGAGCCCATAATGACTTGTGGCTACACAGGTAAGCTTCCGGGCATGAAGTATTCATCCTTCTCTTTGAGTCTGGGTGAGGCTTTCCGCGTGAATACTGGCACTTCTCCAGCAACACCTAGGCAAATCCACTGGTTTCTCCAGGGTGCCGTTCCAACCATCCCTCACCCAGTAGTGTGTATTGAAAACTTGTCTTCTCGGGTCTCGAAGTCTTGAGGTCTTGAAGATGTCTTCATGAAGTTGTCGTCTTGACGTGGAGTCCTTCTTCACACCACTCACGAACACTCATACCAATCCCCGTCTACTTTAGCATAGCATAAAAGTAACTAACGTTCCCAGGGCTTTAGTAACAAGTGGTGGGTTCCTACCTCATGCATTCTACTCAACTACAAGAATTTAAATAACACTACGGGAGGGATTTGTTGAATGATGTCACTACATGCAATAAAACATAGGTATGAAAAGATGGTCAAAGTGAACTTGCCTGTACTGTTGATGAAGAACAATATCGCTCTCAGAATTAACTTGATAGACTATTCGTCACTCTCCGATGAAAATCTATATAACAAACATTGCATTCATAAGCAACCATTTCTAGCAATCAAAACTAACAATCACAATGTAACACAAGAAACAAAATCAACAAGGTTGATGAAGGAAATACTTAAGACAAAAGTCAAAGTCAACAAAGTTTTCATAAAAGCAACTAAGGTAGTTTTCCCCTAAAACAATTATTTTCAATAGTAACAAAACAACAACAAATTAAAATACAACAAAAGGATTTTAGTAAATATTTTACTAGCAAAAGAATTACTTTTGAAGAACAAGTAAAACTATGAAAACAACATCCTAAACAACAAGAGTGTTTGCCTAATGAACTTAACTACAAGCACAACCATAAACTAAGAGAAAACAAATTATGAAACAACTAAGTTAATAGAAAAGAATTAATAATATATATTTATTACAAAACAGAATTAGATCATCTAAAACTTTGTGAAAATAATCTCTACTAAAACTAAGTTGTTTTATAAAACATTACCTAATGATAGAGAATATAGTTTTCCTATCATAATAGAGCAAAACTAAATTATTTTTATTAACAAAACATTTCTTAACAGAAAGAAATTACTACAAATTTTATTTGAAAACAGAATCTAATTATATAAAACTTTGTTAAAAGGAAACTACTACTAACTAGTTTGTTTTAATCAAATTAAACCTAATTGAAAAGGAGTTGTGATTCCTATATTAATAAAGAAACAAAACTAAGCAAATTAATATTTTTATTAACAGTAAGTAAAACACCTAAAGTTTACTAGCAGAACCTACTAAATCAAATTAAAACTAAATCTGATTTAAACTAACTAAAATAAATAAATAAAACTATACTATAATACTAGACAGATTCTGTTTATAGCTAGAACACTAGTCAAAATCATCCTAAAAATCCTCAAACTAAGCAATAAGATAGCCCTAATTAATACCAAGCAGTAGCAAAAAGATTCATATTAAAATCTATTTTTAAACTCTAGTTATTAAGATTTGAGTGATTTGAGCAAATTTGATTAAATTCAAATTTTATAGTTCAAATTTAAAATCTAAGACTACAGGGGAAACTATATGAAAAATGTGAGCTAATGCAAAAAGATTCAACTCAAAACACTAAACAGATTAAAAGATATAAACAAAACAAAATTTGGAATTACTCTGTTTTCTAAACAAATCAGAAAAAGAAAAACTGACATTCCATCGGCCAGGGGGCTACGTGGCACTTCCTGATTGGTCAAAGGGGTGCGCGTGCGGGGTGTTTCGGGCGGATGACCGAAGTCTAGTGCATACCGCTTCGGGGATTTAAAATGTCTAATCTATGCCGTTGATCAAGATCGGACGATGGGGAGGGGAAGAAGAGTCTCACTGAGGGAGGGTTGCCGGCGGTGGTGTCTCCGGCGACGGCGACGACGACGGCTGGATGCGGGCGACGGCTCCAAGGGATCTCCGGCAATGGCGTTGGCTCCGTTCGACGCAGGAGAACACGGCGGCGAGGATGGTGGCGTCAGAGAGGCGAGGGGGTGACAGAGACGAGCGGCACGAGCTCGGGGGCGGCGGCGGCTTCCGGGTGTCGGCGGGGAAGAGAGCTCTGGTGGGTGTGGCGCTTGCGCGAGTGGGCTGGGAGGTGCGCACGGGCGAGGGAGGATGGATGGTAGGCTCGGTGGTGGTTGGGGAGGTCGGAGGCGAGCTCAGGAGCGACAATGGCGCGGCGGCGTCCGAGGTTTCCGGCGAGTGATTCCGGCGAGGTGGGGGCTCGGGCAGAGGGGTAAAGGGGTGTCAGGGGCTTATATAGGAGGGGTCGGGGGCGTCCGAAAGGAAGGAGGGGAGGAGATCACGGTGAGGGGTTGCCGGCGATGTTACCGGGTGCGGGAGAAGGAAGAAGGTGACCGGCGAGTGATTTCCGTCGGGCGGTGGGGTCGGGCGTCAGTGAGAGGGAGCGAGAGGTTAGCGCGAGCGGTGGCCGATCGGAAGGTGAGTCGGGGAGGGGGATAAGGCAAGTGGGCCGGTGGGTCTTTAAAACGTTTAAATACTTTCCCTTTTTATTTTATCAGCGAATCAAAAACAATTAAATGACCATAATTACATGCCTAAAAATAAAAAGTTTTATACCAAAATTATCAGGAGAATAAATGACATTTAATGGACATTTTTCCCCGGCCACATTAAACACTTTTAAAAAAAATATTTTTCAGAAAATTGCCTAATTGGCTTTGATTTATTTTTGCAATTATTTTTCATATAACCCCTTGGGTTTTATGATTCAAAAACTTCACAAAATACCCCCTGGTTTTGGAGTGTCATATTACTCCTCTCAAAAATTTATCTAGGGGTTTTGTATATTTTGAAAATTTGAATAGGAACCAAATATAAAATGGATTCCAAAATAATTCAGAGGCACTTTCAAATCCTTTCTTTAAACTTCCAACTCATATTTCATATAATTTGAAGAAGTCATACTATCCTCTCTCATGAAAATCATTGAGTTGCATAAAGTTTCTAAATTTGAAATATTTTCAAAATGAAATTCAAATCACATGGGAAAGTCATTTTATTCCCTCTCATTCAAAAGTTTTCAAAAGTTTCAAATTTTCACTCACTTTCAATCACTCAAGCAAACAAACAAACATTCTAATAATTATTATAACGTTCCAAAATTTGGGATGTTACACCGGATTTGCCAAGTCCGGCTATAGATGCTCTATACAACCACGGTTTGCTAATCTGCCCCCTCAAACACCGACGAACGGCATCCGGCCGTTTCCGCGGGCATTGACCAGTCAGTCCTCAAATGTGTTCGTCTATATCTGAGTCTTTCTTATGTGATCCTTTAGATCCATACAAAGCATGTAGAAGAAATTCCTACGTACTATACACTACGTATTATCCTAGTTTTCATCGTCGGAGATGTCCAGATGTTGGTGTCGGGCGGTGGGTAGACGGGCGCGTTGGAGGGCTCCGGCTCCTCGAGCTCCTCCAGGTAAGCGAGCATCTTCGCCTCCTTCGCGGCATGCTCCGCCTCAATATTTTGCGGACGATACCTCCTGGCCTTCGCATCCGACTCCAAGCGGATGGAGTCAATGATGGACTGCTGCTTCGCCTCAGATCTGTGTCCCCGACGTCCACTACATCTGTCTCCTCATCGTCCTCCTCCTCCTCAACCCCCTTGTCCTCCTCCTCCTCCTTCAACTCCTCCTCCGGATCCACTACATTCGGAGGTATCCCCGTGGCGATCCGAGCTTCATGCCTTGCCCCGACCTGCTCAAGGAACTGCAAAACAGTGCTCCGGCGTTAGAGAGTGGCGACAACATGTGCGGGGGGGGGGGGGGGAGGGGGGCATGGCTAAATAGTCGGGCTAGGGACGGGGCAGTGGACGGGAGTAGAATGTGATAGCAACGATGAACGGGGGGAGGAAATGATGGAACGGTAGGGTTTCACTGTCGGCAATCGGCTTAAATAGTTGGGCTATGGAGTGTGCATCCCGCCGAAGTGGCGCCACACAGCGACAATGGTCCAAAGGAGGAGACGAGCTTTGGACCGCCGGGTTTCATAGTGATTCTGTGTGGGATCTGTTGGGTAAAGTCGCATGGTAAACAAAAAAATTCTACGAAGGTCTAAAGTGTTGTCTATGTATTCACACATGCAATGTGTTTCCAGTCAATACAATTATAGCATGGGTAATAAACGATTATCATGAACAAGGAAATATAATGATAACCATTTATTATTGCCTTTAGGGCATATTTCCAACAGGATCTAGGTGTCAGGATGACGTGGCGGGCGTGCTTGGCGTCCCCATATCCGCCTCATATTTGGACTGGATATGAGGGGTGCCAGTTAGCCCGAGCGTTTGAGGCCCGTTTGAGGCATCCGGTTGGATAGAAATTTCATGACCGGTCAGTGACCAGGCCTGCCCGAGCATTTAAGGAGGGTATGAAGAGTCTGGTTGTAGATGCTCTTACACCATTATTCTTTTTTGCATGGCCTAGCTGAAAGCACAATATGCTCCCTTGGTGGTTTTGATAATTCATGACAACATACATTGTCTCTTGGACTAACACCTATATCTAGTATATTTCACATAATAGTCCATGAAGATTTGAGTTGGCAAGAAGGTTGAGGAGTTTGTGGAATTACCCAAGATACAAGGAAATAGGCTGGCCAAGCTTCAAGCAAGAGGACTCTACATTTTACATTTGTGAGAAATCACTTTGAGTCTATAGGAAAGCCAACACTATTAAAAGGGGGTAAAGTTTTGATGGTGAACAATATGCTCAAACGTGCACAAGTGACAATCACCAAAACATCCACATACTCTCCCACCAAAGTCTGTCCTAAGCCAAACATGACAAATTGGTGCAACCAACTTTCCCATCCCGGTGCCACTGAATTCCAAATCCTAGACATACTCAGCCAAACCCTAACACTTCGGTGCAGCCGACACTGCACTCGGTGCCATCGAGTTGGGTTGCCGACTTCCTGTTACGCAAATTCTCATTTTCGGTCCAACCGAGAATGGTGAATCGGCATCACCGAGTTTGGTAATTCTGACCGTTGTCACCTTGTTGGTGCAACCGGGAGTTATATATCGGTCCATCCGAGATTCAAAAGTTTCCACTTTCTGTCACTTCGGTACCACCGGGTCTGACTTATTGTGTGTAACGGTTGGATTTTTGGGGATGCCTATATATACCCCTTCACCACCACCCACTCAAAAGAGAAGCACTTAGAACTATTCCATACCTATCCTACTCAGTTTTCTGAGAGAGAACCACCTACCCTTGTGTTGAGGTCAAGATCTTCCACTCCAACCATATGGATCTTGATTTCTAGCCTCCCCAAGTTTCTTTCCACCAGTCCCATCTCTTCTACCAAGCCAAATCTGTGTGAGAGAGATTGTGTGTTGAGAATTCTATCATCTTGAAGCACAAGAGCAAGGAGTTCATCGTCATTACCGAGCCTATTACCTTTTGGAGGGTGGTGCCTCCTAGATTGGTTAGGTGTCGCTTGGGAGCCTCCTATTTCGTGTTGTGGAGTGAACCAAGAAGTTTGTAAGGGCAAGGATATCGCGTACTTCCTGAAGATCTACCCATAGTGAGGCTAGTCCTTCATGGACGGAAGCCGCATGTAATAGTCAAGGTTGCTTCTTCGTGGAACCCTCTGTGGGTAGAGCCCTCCATGGACTCTCGCGACCGTTACCCTCCATGGGTTGAAGACTCCATGAACGTGGACGTACGATAGCACCACCTATCGGAACCACAGGAAAAATCATTGCGTCTCCTACTGTGTTTGATCTTCCTAACCCATCTTGATTTGGAGAAATGATTTCCAAATCTTTCCTTAGGAAATCTTGATGAAATTCTTCATAAAACTGTTGCTTTTCACAAAATGAATCCTAGTGATCCAAACTTTGATAAATGCCTATTTGAGCTCCGTGATCTTATGCGTGCTAAAGGAGATGTCACCACTATCAACAACATTATCTTTGAAGCCATTCGCATTCATAAACTTGAACATTGTCATGATCACTATTCTAACGAATCCCTTGTTCTTTATGAGGAGGATTTCCAACTTGATGATGACAATGTGGAACATGGCTATTACGAAGAAGATGAGTTGTTTGACATCGAGTATGAGAAGATCATGAAGAATCTGAGTCCTATGTCAAACTTCAGAGATTACATGTCCGGAGGAAAAGAGTGGATTCTTGACAATGGATGTACGGATCATATGACTGGTGATAGAGAGATGTTCCAAGTGATCACGCATAATCAAGGTCCTCGACGGTACATGACCTTTGGAGACAACTCTAAGGGTAAGGTACTTGGCCTTGCTAAGGTGGACATATCTCATGATAGTTCTATTCAAAATGTCATGCTTGTTGAATCCCTTGGCTACAATCTTCTTTCCGTTTCTAGACTTGTCGATTTTGGTTTCAATGTTTTATTTACGAAAGTCAATTGCCGAGTGTTTCGCCAAGATAACCATAAAATGGTCTTTACCAGTTTTTGTAGAGGTGATTTATACATTGTTGATTTCACTAAAAGATCCAAGCCTCTCACTTGTTTAATTGCAAAATCTTTAAAGGTTGGCTTTGGCATAGAAGACTTGGACATGTAGGCATGCGAAATCTAGATGAGCTAATCAAAGTGATCATATACTTGGAGTTAAAGATGTTATCCTTGACAAAGATAGACTTTGTAGTGCTTGTCAAGCTGGAAAGCAAGTAGGTGGAAGTCATCCGGTTAAGAATATCATGACTACTAGGAGACCACTTGAGTTACTTCACATGGATCTTTTTGGTCCCAATGCTTACAAGAGTCTCGGTGGAAATTCCTATGGTCTAGTTATAGTTGATGATTTTTCCAGATTACGTGGGTATTCTTTCTTGATGATAAGTCGCAGGTTCAAAAGATCTTCAAGAACTTTGCTCACAAAGTGCAAAATCAGTTTGAAGTGAAGATCAAGAAGGTTCGAAGCGATAACGGATCGGAGTTCAAGAACACCCATATGGATACCTTTCTTGACGAAGAAGGTGTCTCACATGAGTTCTCGGCTATGTACACACCTCAAAAAATGGAGTTGTTGAGAGGAAGAACTAGATGCTCATTGAGATGGCAAGAACGATGCTTGACGAATACAAGATGCCAAGACACTTTTGGGCAGAAGCCATTGAAACAGCATGTCATGCCGCAAACCAACTTTAATTGCATAAGCTTCTCGGTAAAATGACATACGAGCTACTCACCGGTAACAAACCCCAACTCGAATACTTTCGGGTATTTGGCTCAAAGTGCTACATTCTTGATAAGCATCGTCGTACTAAATTTGCTCCTAAATCTCATGAAGGATTCCTACTTGGTTACGGATCGAACTCTCACACTTACCGTGTCTACAACAACTTCACTCGAAAAGTTGAAGAGACGATAGATGTGAAGTTTGATGAATCTAATGGTTCACAAGTCGAACAATTGCCAAATGATGTAGGTGATAAGGATCCTTCGGAAGTCATACTAGATCTACCCATTGGCAATATTCGTCCCATGAAGGTGAAGGAGAGTACTTCATCAACTTAAGTGGAAGCCCCTACTTCACGTCAAGGTGAACCTCAACACGACATGGAGGCATCCACTAGCGGTACACGACAAGATGATGAAGAGGAGGAAGTGCATCATGAAGATCCACCACAACCACCTTCACCACCACCTCAAGGGAACGACACCTTCAACAACAATGAAGATGAATGAGATGATGATGATGAAGAAGAAGCTCCCCCATCCAACAATCGGAAGCTGGCCCATGTTCGAGCTCAAGTGACCAAGAAACATCCCCTAAACCAAATCTTTGGTGATATACAAACAAAGAGAATCACTCGCTCTAAAAACCGTCTAGCTAACTTTTGTGAGCATTATTCTTTCATCTCCAGCATTGAACCCTTAAAGGTAGAACAAGTTCTTGAAGACGCGGATTGGGTGAATGCAATGCATGAAGAGCTACACAACTTCGAGAGGAATGAAGTGTGGACACTTGTGGAGAAACCCGAAGATGAGCACAACATCATGGAACCAAATGGGTATTTCAGAAGAAACAAGACGAAGATGGTCAAGTCGTGCGCAACAAGGCTCATCTCGTAGCCCAAGGATATACGCAAAGGAGATATCGATCTTAAGCATGTTCGTACTAACAAACAATTGGCCGATATCTTCACCAAGCCACTTGATGAGAAGACATTTTGACATTTGAGGAGTGAGTTGAACATCATTGATGATTCAAACTTGAGCTAGACTCACTCGGTTGTAAGCAAGGGCATGAGCTTAATTAGTATATCCATGATCTTGTAACTCATTATCATATGCCATGGAATTCTATGCTCCCTTGTATTGTATCTAACCTTTTGTAGGTACTTGGAAGAACTTCATCCCACAAGATTGCCATCAACTCCAATCATAAGCAATCTTGTCATTACCAAGTATCCACAACCCCTCTTGATGATGGAAGGAAGAAGACAACAAAATCATATCCTTGACATATACTTGATTTTAATTGCAAAATCTATAAGTGATATCATGTCAATAGGATATATCCATTGCTCTTCTTTGCATGACTAACCTTTGTAGGTGACTAGTGCAATAGAATGATAAGGATTGCTCCAAACTCAAGATGATCTTCATCAACCTCGAGCTTCCTCAACAAGTTCACCTATGAGCAGCATCATCAACATCATTCAAAGGTATGTATTCATATCCTTGAAAAGGCCTTACTCCAAGTCATGGGCTAGAGCAACTCAAGAGATATGAAGACATCAAAATGCTTAATTGAAAAATGGTAACCCCATTTTGAGCCTAAACAATGAGTATGACCTATGATCAAGTATTCTTGCTTGGCTCCTGAGTCAATATACTCTAATATAGTGACCTAGTCACCTCCCATCATTTAGTTAAGAATCTTGTGTGGTTTGCTCTCTCATTGCATGATTTATCGTAACCACTCAAATCTTATCTATTTGATAACCTTTGTAAATTATTCGCTCTTTGCTTTGAAACAGTTTTGTTTATCTCTCTGAAAACAGAAACTTGGTTTACCATTCGGAGTCACTGACATAGATAACTCGGTCCTACCGAACTTGCAGATGAGCTGCACTACATAAACTCGGTATCAGTGATTTATCCATCTCGGATTCACCGATTTTCTTTGTGTTCAAATTTTATATTTTGTTGATATAGTTTATTGGTTTTCTGTTCTCAAGATAATCTTGTTCTTTCTATGATCCCTTCTAAAAACAAATTGGGGGAGAAGAACAAACTGTTGGGGAACGTTGCATGGTAAACAAAAAATTTCCTACACACACAACATCTATCCATGGTGATGAGCATCTATGAGAGGGAGAGTGGATCTACATACCCTTGTAGATCGCTAAGCGGGAAGCGTTAAGAAACGCGGTTGGTGTAGTCGAACGTCTTCGCGATCCAAATCGCCGAGCGTCCCGGGATCTCATCACGATCTGTCCTGCGATCTAATCACGATCCATCCCACTAACTCATCATGATCCGCCCCGCGATCTCATCACGATACGTCTCGCGATCTTGATCACGGTCCTTCCGATCTAGCGCCAAACAGACGGCACCTCCGCGTTCAGCACACGTACAGCTTGATGACGATCTCCGCCTTCTTGATCTAGCAAGAGGGAGCGGAGAGGTAGACGAGTTCTCCAGCAGTGTGACGGCGCTGCGGCGATGGTGGTGGAGCAATTCCGATAGGGCTTCGCCTAAGCACTGCAGAAAACCGATCTAGAGGAGAAACTATGCACGAGAGGAACGGGTAGCACGTGGCTGAAAATCTTGTGCAAAAACCCTAAAACCCTCTAGTATATATAGGAGGAGAGGAGGAGGAGTCTTGTCTCCCAAGGAGCCAGCCCTTGGGTGGGCCGAACCAGGAGGGAGGAGTCCTCCTCCTCCACTCCTAGTAGGATTAGGACTCCTTCCTAATTTAGCCCTTTTGCCTTTTTCTACCTTTTTCCTTTTGGGATTTTTCTTCCTAGCCGCATGGGCCCTTTGTGGGACTTCCTCTAGACCACTAAGGGCTGGTATTAATCCTCCCACAGCCCATGTAGTCTCTTGGGTCGAAATACCCCTCCCGATGGTCTCCCGGTACACTACCGACACTCCCGGTACACTACCGATGAGCCCGAAACTTTTCCGGCGACCAAAATGGGACTTCCTCTATATCAATATTTACCTTCGGACCATTTCGGATCTCCTAGTGATGTCCGAGATCTCATCCGGGACTCCGAAAAACCTTCGGTAACCACCATACATAACTCTATACTACTGAAACGTCACCGGACCTTAAGTGTGCAGACCCTGCGGGTTCAAGAACTATGTAGACATGACCGAGACACCTCTACGGTCAATAACCAATAGCGGGACCTGGATGCCCATATTGGTTCCTACATATTCTATGAAGATCTTTATCGGTCGAACCTCTATGCCAAGGATTCAGTTAATCCCGTATGATGTTCCCTTTGTTCTTCGGTATGTTACTTGCCCGAGATTCGATCGTCGGTATCTCCATACCTAGTTCAACCTCATTACCGGCAAGTCTCTTTACTCGTTCCGTAATACAAGATCCCGTGACTAACACTTAGTCACATTTCTTGCAAGGCTTATTGTGATGTTGTATTACCGAGTGGGCCCTGAGATACCTCTCCGTCACACAGAGTAACAAATCCCAGTCTTAATCCATGCTAACCCAACAAGCACCCTCGGAGATACCTGTAGAGCACCTTTATAGTCACCCAGTTATGTTGCAACGTTTGATGCACACAAGGTACTCCTCCGGTGTCAGTGAGTTGCATGATCTCATGGTCATAGGAACAAATACTTGACATGCAGAAAACAGTAGCAATAAACTGACACGATCATATGCTACGTTTGTAGTTTGGGTCTTGTCCATCACATCATTCTCCTAATGATGTGATCCCGTTATCAAATGATAGCACATGTCAATGGCTAGGAAACCTTGACCATCTTTGACCAACGAGCTAGTTTGCTAGAGGCATACTAGGGACAAAGTGTTGTCTATTTACCCACACATGTAATGTGTTTCCAATCAATACAATTATAGCATGGATAATAAACGATTATCATGAACAAGGAAATGTAATAATAGACACTTTATTTATTGCCTCTAGGGCATATTTCCAACAGTCTCCCACTTGCACTAGAGTCAATAATCTAGTTCACATCATCATGTGATCCACATTGTTATGAATCTAACACCTAATGAGTTCTGGGGCTCGATCATGCTTTGCATGTGAGAGAGGTCTTATAGTCAACTGGTCTACGACATTTAGATCCGTGTGTACTTTGCAAATCTCTATGTCAAACCGTAAACACTGCTACAACACTCGACTTGGTACTATTCCAAATGGCTGCTCCACTATACGTATCCAGATTGCTACTACGAGTCATCCGGATTGGTGTTAAATCTTGCATTGACATAACTCTTTACGACGAACTCTTTATCACCTCCATAATCGAGAAACATCTCCTTAGTCTTTTAGTTACTAAGGATAATCTTGACCGTTGTCCAGTGATCCACTCCTGGATCACTTTTGTACCCCTTGACAGACTCATGGCAAGGCACACACTAGGTGCGGTACACAACATGGCATAATATAGAGCCTATGGCTAAGGCATAGGGGACGACGTTTGTCCTTTCTCTTTCTTCTGCCGTTGTCGAGCTTTGAGTCTCACTCAACTTCACACCTTACAAATCAGGTGAGAAATCTTTCTCTGACTGATCCATTTTGAACTCTTTCAAAATCTTGTCAAGGTATTTACTCATTGAAAGTCTCATCAATCATCTTGATCTATCTCTATAGATCTCGATGCTCAACAATTATGTAGCTTTATCCAGATCTTCCTTTGAAAAACTCTTTTCAAACAACCTTTTATGCTTTCCAGAAATTCTACATCATTTCCGATCAACAATATGTCAACCACATATGCTTACCAGAAACTCTATAGTGCTTCCACTCACTTTATTGTAAATACAAGTTTCTCATAAACTTTGTATAGACTCAAAAACTTTGATCACCTCATCAAAGTGTATATTCCAACTCCGAGATGCTTGCTTCAGTTCATAGAAGGATCACTGAAGCTTGCACACCTTTTAGCATCCTTAGGATTGACAAAACCTTCTGGTTGTATCTCATACAACCTTTCGTTAAGGAAGGAAACGATGTTTTGGCATCCATCTGCCAGATTTCATAATTGAAAAATGCAGCAACTGCTAACGTAATTCCAACAGACTTTAGCATCGCTACGAGTGAGAAAGTCTCATTGCAGTCAACTCCTTGAAGTTGGCGGAAACTACTTTGCTACAAGTCGAGCTTTATAAATGGTGACATTCACCATCAGCGCCTGTCTTCATCTTAAAGGTCCATTTGTACTCAACGACCTGCCATTCAACGAGCAAGTCTACCAAAGTCTATACTTGGTTTTCATACATGGATCCTTTCTCGGATTTCATGGCCTCTAACCATTTGTCGGAATTCGGGCCCATCATCGCTTCTCCATAGCTTGTAGGTTCATCGTTGTCCAACAATATGACCTCCAAGACAGGGTTTTCGTACCGCTCAGGAGCAATACACATCCTTGTCGACCTACGAGGTTTGATAGTAACTTGATCCGAAGCTTCATGATCATCATCATTTACTTCCTCTTCAACTAACGTAGGTTCCACAGAAACATCTTTCTGCGCTGCGCTACTCTCTGGTTGAAACAAAGGTTCAGCAACCTCATCAAGTTCTATCTTCCTCCCACTCAATTCTTTCGAGAGAAACTCTTTCTCGAGAAAGGACCCAGTTTTAGCAACAAACACTTTATGCTTGGAGCTGAGATAGAAGGTTTACCCAACTATTCTTAGGGTATTCTATGAAGATGCATTTGTCCGCTTTGGGTTCGAGCTCATTAGGTGAAAACCTTTTTTCACATAAGTGTTGCAGCCCCAAACATTAAGAAATGACAGCTTAGGTTTATATCAAACCATATGGTGTCATCTCAACGGATTTAGATGGTGCCCAATTTAAAGTGAATTTAGTTGTCTCTAATGCATAACCCCAAAATTATAGTAGCAAAACGCTAAGAGACATCATAGCACGCACCATATCCAATAGAGCATGACTATGATGTTCGGACACACCATCACGCTATGGTGTTCCAGGTGGCGTGTGTTGTGAAACAACTTCACATTGTCTAAAGTTGTATGCCAAACTTGTAACTCAGATATTCACCTCCACGATCATATCATAGACATTTTTATCTTCTTGTCACGATGATCTTAAACTTCACTCTGAATTTGCTTGAACCTTTCAAACGATTCAGACTTGTGTTTAATTAAGTAAATATACACTATATCTACTCAAATCATCAGTGAAGCTAAGAAAATAACGACATCCACCGCACGCTACAAGACTCATTGGATTGCATACATCAACATGTATCATTTCCAATAAATCACTTGCCCGCTCCATCAATCCGGAAAACGGGGTCCTTAGTCATCTTGCCCAAGAGGCATGGTTTGCATGTCTCAACCGATTCGAAATCGAATGAGTCCAAAGATCCATCAGCATGGAGTTTCTTCATGCGCTTTATACCAATATGACATTTAGCAGAAGTGCCACAAGTATGTGGTACTATCATTATTAACTTTGTATCTTTTGGCATCAATGTTATGAATATGTGTATTACTACGATCAAGATTCAACAAACCATTCTCACTGGGTGCATGTCCATTGAAGGTATTATTCATGTAAATAGAATAACCACTATTCTCTAACTTAAATGAATAACCGTGTTGCAATAAACACGATCTAATCACGTTCATGCTCAATGCAAAACACCAAATAACATTTATTTAGGTTCGTCACTAATCCCGAAGGTAGAGAGAGCGTGCGATGTTGATGACATCAACCTTGGAAACATTTCCAACACACATCGTCACCTCATCCTTAGCTAGTTCTTCGTTTATCCCGTAGCCTTTATTCCAAGTTACTAACATTTAGCAGCCGAACCGGTATCCAATACCCAGGTGCTACTAGGAGTACTCACAAGGTACACATCATTAACACGTATATCAAATATACTTCTGTCGACGTTGCCAGCCTTCTTATCTACCAAGTATCTAGGGTTGTTCCACTTCAGCGACCGCTCTCCTCATAATCAAAGCACTTAGTCTCTGGTTTGGGTTCAACTTTGGGTTGCTTCATTGGAGCAGCAACTGACTTGCCATCCATGAAGTTTCCCTCCTTGCCCTTGCCCTCCTCAAAACTAGTGGTTTTACTAACCATCAACACTTGACGCTCCTTCATGATTTCTACCTTCGCGGTGTCAAACATCGCGAACAGCTCAGGGATCAATATTTCTATCCCTAGCATTTTATAGTTCATCACCAAGTTCTATTAGCTTAGTGACGGTGACTTGGAGAACTATATCAATCACTATCTTATCTGGAAGATCAACTCCCACTCGATTCAAGCGATTGTAGCACCTAGACAATCTGATCACATGCTCAACAATTGAGCTATTCTCTTTTATCTTGCAGGTAAAGAATCTTGTTGGAGATCTCATATCTCACAACACGGGCACGAGCCTGAGATCCTAATTTCAGCTCTTAGAACATCTCATATGTCCCGTGACGTTCAAAACGTTTCAGAGCCTCAATTCTAAGCCGTAATGCATGACACACTAAACTATCAAGTAGTCATCGAAACATGCCTGTCAGATGTTCACAACATCTACATACGACGCTAGAGGGGGTGGTGCACCGAGCGGTGCATTAAGGACATAAGCCTTTTGTGCAGCAATGAGGACAATCTTCAGATCATGGACCCAGTCAGCAATATTGCTACCATAATCTTTCAACTCTATTTCTCTAGGAAACATATAAAATTCAAGGGAGCTACAACACGAGCAAGTAATCTACAACATAATTTGCAAAGACACTACTGACTATGTTCATGATAATGAGTTCAATTAATCACATTACTGAAGAACTCCCACTCAAATTGACATCCCTTCGGTCATTCGAGTGATACATGATCCAAATTCACCAACTCAAGTCCGATCATCACGTGAGTTGAGGTGGTTTCAATGGTGAACATCATCATGTTGATCATATCTACTATATGACTCATGTTCGACCTTTCGGTCTCTTGTGTTCCGAGGCCATGTCTGTACATGCTAGGCTCGTCAAGTTTAACCCAAGTGTTCTGCATGTGCAACACTGGCTTGCACCCGTTGTATGTGAACGTAGAGTCTATCACACCCGATCATCACGTGGTGTCTCGACACGATGAACTTTCGCAATGGTGCACACTCGGGGAGAACACAATTTATCTTGAAATTAAGTGAGTGATGACCTTATAGTGCTACCCTTGTCCTAGGCAAAACAAGGTGCATAAAAGGATTAACATCACATGCAAATCATAAGTGATATGATATGGCTATGAACTTGTTCTTTTGATCTCCATCTTGAAAGCACCGACATGATCTCCATCGTCACCGGCATGACACCATGATCTCCATCAACGTGTCGCCATCGGGGTTATCACGCCCACCATGCTTCTACTACTATTGCTACCATTTAGCGATAAAGTAAATCATTACATAGCGCTTAATGATTGACACGCAGGTCATACAATAATTAAAGACAACCCTATGGCTCCTGTCGGTTGTCGTACTGATCGACATGCAAGTCGTGATATTCTATGCAAAACATGATCATCTCATACATCACATATATCTCATCATGTAATTGGCCATATCACATCACAACATACCATGCAAAAACAAGTTAAACGTCCTCTAATTGTTGTTGCATGTTTTACGTGGCTGCTACGGGTATCTAGCAAGAACAATTCTCACCTACGCATAAACCACAACAGTGATACATTACTTGCTTTTCAACCTTCTCAAGGACCGCCTTTGTCGAATCCGATCCAACTAAAGTAGGAGAAACAGACACCCGCCAGGCATCTTTGTGCAACGAGGTTACACGTCAGTCAATGGAACCGATCTCTTGTAAGTGTACGAGTAAGGTTGGTCCGGGCCGCTTCATCCCACAATACCGCTGAACCAAAACATGACCAAGGGAGGAAGCAATCTAAGCATCAACGCAAACAAACTCTTTGTGTTCTACTCGAGATCTCATCTACACATAGACCTAGCTCATGATGCCACTATTGGGGAATGTTGCATGGGAAAGAAAAAAAATTCCTACACACACACAAGATCTATCCATGGTGATGAGCATCTACGAGAGGGAGAGTGGATATACATACCCTTGTAGATCGCTAAGCGGGAAGCGTTAAGAGACGCGGTTGGTGTAGTCGAACGTCTTCGCGATCCAAATCGCTGAGCGTCCCGCGATCTCATCACGATCCGTCCCACTATCTAATCATAATCCGTCCTGCGAAATCATCACGATTCGTCCCGCGATCTCATCATGATCCGTCTCGTGATCTTGATCACGGTCCTTCCGATCTAGCGCCGAACGGACGACACCTCCGCGTTCAGCATACGTACAACTGGATGACGATCTCTGCCTTCTTGATCCAGCAAGAGGGAGCAGAGTGGTAGATGAGTTCTCCGGCAGCATGATGGCGTTGCGGCGATGGTGGTGGAGCAATTCTGACAGGGCTTCGCCTAAGCACTGCAGAAAACCGATCTAGAGGAGAAACTATGCACTAGAGGAACAGGTAGCACGTGGCTGAAACCTAAAACCCTCTAGTATATATAGGAGGAGAGGAGGAGGAGGGTTGGCTCCCCAGGATCCAGCCCTTGGGCCGGCCGAACCAGGAGGGAGGAGTCCTCCTCCTCCATTCCTAGTAGGATTAGGACTCCTTCCTAATTTAGCCCTTTTGCCTTTTTCCACCTTTTTCCTTTTGGGATTTTTCTTCCAAGCCGCATGGGCCCTTTTTGGTACTTCCTCCAGCCCACTAAGGGCTCGTATTCATCCTCCCACAGCCCATGTAGCCTCTTGGGTCGAAATACCCCTCCCGATGGTCTCCCGATACACTACCTGCACTCCCGGTACACTACCGATGAGCCCGAAACTTTTTTGGCGACCAAAATAGGACTTCCTATATATCAATCTTTACCTACAGACCATTCCGGAGCTCCTTGTGACGTTTGGGATCTCATCCGGGACTCCTAACAACCTTCGGTAACCACCATACATAACTCTATACTATCGAAACGTCACCGAACCTTAAGTGTGCAGACCCTGCGGCTCCGCGAACTATGTAGACATGACCAAGACACCTCTACGGTCAATAACCAATAGCGGGACCTGGATGCCCATATTGGTTCCTACATATCCTACGAAGATCTTTATCGGTCGAACCTCTATGTCAAGGATTCAGTTAATCCCGTATGATGTTCCCTTTGTTCTTCGGTATGTTACTTGCCCGAGATTCGATCGTCGGTATCTCCATACCTAGTTCAACCTTTTTACCGGAAAGTCTCTTTACTCGTTCCATAATACAAGATCCTGTGACTAACACTTAGTCACATTGCTTGCAAGGCTTATTGTGATGTTGTATTACTGAGTGGGCCCTGAGATACCTCTCCGTCACACAGAGTAACAAATCCCAGTCTTGATCCATGCCAACCCAACAAACACCCTCGGAGATACCTGTAGAGCACCTTTATAGTCACCCAGTTACGTTGCAAAGTTTGATACACACAAGGTACTCCTCCGGTGTCTGTGAGTTGCATGATCTCATGGTCATAGGAACAAATACTTGACATGCAGAAAACAGTAGCAATAAACTAACACGATCATATGCTACGTTTGTAGTTTGGGTCTTTTCCATCACATCATTCTCCTAATGATGTGATCCCGTTATCAAATGACATCACATGTCAATGTCTAGGAAACCTTGACCATCTTTGACCAACGAGCTAGTTCACTACAGGCATACTAGGGGCAAAGTGTTGTGTATTTACCCACACATGTAATGTGTTTCCAATCAATACAATTATATCATGGATAATAAATGATTATCATGAACAAGGAAATATAATAATAAACACTTTATTTATTGCCTCTAGGAAATATTTCCAACACAAACAACTCTTAGGGGGAGAAATACAGTATTCAAGGATCCCTAGCTCCAAGGGGAAGAAACCTCACATTTACCAAAGGGATAGAATCTACATTCAATGGTTCCCTTAGTATTTCCATGAACCCTACTTTCAATGACCCTTGATCTCCATGATCCCTACCTTGTCAATGATCCCTTTCACTACTCCCAACTTTGACCTTTTTGGTAATTTATGCCAAATGGGGAGAATATATCAAAGCTTCATGCTAAAGGGAGTGTCACATGCTTATGCATGGGGGGGGGTATGATTTAGGGGGAGAGGAAAACATCAAAAGTTCACACTTATATAATCAAGGAGAAGAACGACAATGTAGGAGAAGAAAACCACTTTTAGAGAAGTCTCAAGTAATCCTTTGATATCTTACTTTTCTCACCCTATCCAATCCCAATATCTACATACTGAGATTCAGGGGGAGAGGATGAACTACTACTTTCATATCTAAAGGGGAGAAAGTTCTAAAGAATTTATGCCAAAGGGGGAGACATATTAATCTTATGGATTATCATGCTTTATATGTTCTCCATATCTTGGTATCTTTGAGTTCCATTTGCTTTTGCTTAGTAGAATACTCTTGTGTTTCCTAACATTGTTTTCTCAAGTGTGTCTCTACTACTAGAATGATCAAGAACTCAAGGTAAGTATATGCATCATATCTTTGATCAATATGATCTCTTGCTTCTTGCAAATATTATTTGCAAGAGTGAAGTTTTGATCAAGGATATATTTCTCACATATATTGATGCATATGGCCAAGATACACATGACTCTTATATCCCTTTCGTCCATATGTGTGTCCATGCATTCCAAAGCAAATATCCTTTAAAGGACTGCACACATTTAGGGGGAGCAAATCTAGGTCATGTGTTTCTCAAAGTCTTCATTACATCCATACATATCTTTAATTGAAGCTTTGATTGTATGTTGTCATCAATTACCGAAAAGAGGGAGATTGAAAGCACACTATGCTCCTTGGTGGTTTTGATAATTCATGACAACATACATTGTCTCTTGGACTAACACCTCTATCTAGTATATTTCACATAATAGTCCATGAAGATTTGAGTTGGCAAAAAGGTTGAGGAGATTGTGGAATTACCCAAGATACAAGAAAATAGGTTGGCCAAGCTAAAAGCAAGAGGACTCTACATTTTAAATTTGTGAGAAATCACTTTGAATCTATAGGAAAGCCAATACTATTAAAAGGGGGTAAAGTTTTGATGGTGAACAATATGCTCAAACGTGCACAAGTGACAGTCACCAAAACATCCACATACTCTCCCACCAAAGTCTGTCCTAAGCCAAACATGACAAATTGGTGCAACCAACTTTCCCATCCCGGTGCCACCGAGTTCCAAACCCTAGACAGACTCAGCCAAACCCTAACACTTCGGTGCAGCCGCCACTGCACTCGGTGCCACCGAGTTGGGTTGCCAACTTCCTGTTACGCAAATTCTCATTTTCGGTCTGACCGAGAATGGTGAATCGGCATCAGCGAGTTTGGTAATTCAGACCGTTGGTCACCTTGTCAGTGCAACCGAGAGTTACATATCGGTCCATCCGAGATTCAAAAGTTGCCACTTTATGTCACTTCGGTACCACCGAGTTTTACACTTTGGTGTCACTGAGTCTGACTTATTGTGTGTAACGGTTGGATTTTTGGGGATGCCTATATATAACCCTTCACCACCACCCACTCGAAAGAGAAGCACTCAGAACTATTCCATACCTATCCTACTCAATTTTCTAAGAGAGAACCACCTACCCTTCTGTTGAGGTCAAGATCTTCCACTCCAACCATATGGATCTTGATTTCTAGCCTCCCCAAGTTACTTTCCACCAGTCCCATCTCTTCTACCAAGCCAAATCTGTGTGAGAGAGAGATTGTGTGTTGAGGAATCTATCATCTTGAAGCACAAGAGCAAGGAGTTCATCGTCATTACCGAGCCTATTACCTTTTGGAGGGTGGTGCCTCCTAGATTGGTTAGGTGTCACTTGGGAGCCTCCTACTTCGTGTTGTGGAGTGAACCAAGAAGTTTGTAAGGGCAAGGAGATCACCTACTTCGTGAAGATTTACCCACAGTGAGGCTAGTCCTTCGTGGACGGAAGCCGCATGGAATAGTCAAGGTTGCTTTTTCGTGGAACCCTCCGTGGGTTGAAGCCTCCATGGACTCTCGCGACCGTTACCCTCCGTGGGTTGAAGAGTCCATGAACGTGGACGTACGATAGCACCACCTATCGGAACCACGGGAAAAATCCTTGCGTCTCCTACTGTGTTTGATCTTCCTAACCCATCTCTTTACTTACATGTGCAATGTCTTTACTTTCCGCTGCCATACTTGTAGACATGCATGTGTAGGGCTGTTAGACTATCTAGATTTGTTAAATCTATTAAAATCTGCCAACCTAACAACTTGGGAAAAGGTTAGGTTTTAAATTTCTGCTAGTAGTGTATTCACCCCCCTCTAGACACGCCTCTCTCGATCCTACACTAGCCCAACTACTTGTATACGTTTTACTTGCACCTACGACCCCGCGTAAAGTGTTACGAGATTATCCGTGAGGATACATGTAGACAGAGTGATTCAACCATGATAATATTATGAAAAGGGCTCTTGCCTCACTTTTGTACATAAAGCACAAAATGTAAGTACACGGTCTAAATAGTCGGGCTAGGGACGGGGCGGCAGTTGGGGAGTGGAAAGTGCTGGCGACGATGAACGGGATATGGAAATGATTGAACCGTAGGGTTTCAGTGTCGGCAATCGGCTTAAATAGTCAGGCTAGGGAGTGTGCATCCCACCGAAGCGGCACGATGCGACGACATTAGTCCGAAAGAGGAGACGGGCTTTGGACTGTTAGGTTTCATAGTGATTCTGTGTGGGATCCAGGTGTCATGCCGACTGAAAGCACATTTGCTCCCTTGGTGGTTTTGGTAATTAATAAGAACATATAAGTCATTGACCTAATGTTTCCACCAAGTACATTTTAGGAAAACTTCAATGATAGGGATGGCAAAAGTATTGTGGAATTACCCCAAGATGCAAGGAAATAGGTTGGTCAAGCTTCAAGCAAGAGAACTCTACATTTTACATTTGTGAGAAATCACTTTGAGTCCATAGGAAAGCCAATACTATTAAAAGGTGGTAAGGTTTTGTTGGTGAACAAAATGCTCATACGTGCACAAGTGATAGTCACCAAAAACATCCAAAAGCTCTCCCACCAAGTTCTGTCTATAGCCAAACATTCAAAATCAGTGCAACCAACATTCCTATCCCGGTGCCACAGATTCCAGAACCTAGACAGACCCAGCCAAACCCTAGCCACTTTAGTGCAACAGATTCCATACCGGTGCCGCCGAGTTTAGGTTGCCAACTTTCTGTTACGCAAATTCACATTTTTGATACCACCGATATTGTTGGTTCGGCATCACCGAGATGGGAAATCTGACTATTGGTCACCTTAGCAGTGGAACCGAGTTTCATATATCTGTCTCATCGAGATTCAAAAGTTACCACCTTTTGATCACTTCGGTACCATCGAGATTAACACATCGGTGTCACTGAGTTGGTAATTTTGTGTGCAACGGTTGAATTTTTGGGGATGCCTATATATACCCCTTCACCACCACCTACTTGAAAGAGAAGCACTAAGAACTATTCCATACCTATCCTATCAGATTTTCTGAGAGACAACCACCTACCCTTGTGTTGAGATCAAGATATTCCACTCCAACCATATGGATCTTGATTTCTAGCCTCCCCAAGTTGCTTTCCACCAATACCAGCTCTTCTACCAAGACAAATCTGTGAGAGAGTGATTGTGTATTGAGGAGTCTATCATCTTGAAGCACAAGAGCAAGGAGTTCATCGTCATTATCGAGCCTATTACATTTTGGAGGGTGGTACCTCCTAGATTGGTTAGGTGTCGCTTGGGAGATTCCTACTTCGTGTTGTGGAGTGAACCAAGAAGTTTGTAAGGGCAAGAGATCGCCTACTTTGTGAACATCTACCCATAGTGAGGCTAGTCCTTCATGGACGGAAGCCGTGATGGGATAGTAAGGTTGCTTCTTCGTGGAACCCTACGTGGTTAGATCCCTCCGTGAACTCTCACGACCGTTGATACATCTCCAACGTATCTATAATTTTTGATTGTTCCATCCTATTATATTATCTGTTTTGGATGTTTATATGCATTAATATGCTATTTTATATTATTTTTGGGATTAACCTATTAATCTAGAGCCTAGTGCCAGTTTCTGTTTTTTCCTTGTTTTTGAGTTTCGCAGATAAGGAATATTAAACGAAGTCCAAATGGAATAAAACCTCTAGAATGATGTGTGAGTAGTTCACCACAGACCTTTGGGTCCATAGCTAGTAGCTAGATGGATTCTTCTCTCTCTTTGCTCTTCAATACCATGTTCTTCATGATCTTCATGGAGATCTATCTGATGTAATACTCTTTTGTGGTGTGTTTGTCGAGATCTGATGAATTGTGGGTTTATGTTCAGATTATCTATGAATATTATTTGAGTCTTTCTTGTTTATGGAGATGATGAAGAGCTCGTCGTAAAGGGTTACGTCGATGCAAGCTTTGACACTGATTCGGATGACTCTAAGTCGCAAACCGGATACGTATTTATTCTCAATGGGGGAGCGGTAAGCTGGTGCAGTTCCAAGCAAAGCGTGGTAGCCGATTCTACATGCGAGGCGGAGTAGATCGCAGCCTCGGAGGCAGCGAAGGAAGGTGTCTAGATGAAGCAGTTCATGACAGATCTTGGAGTAGTGCCCAGTGTACTCAATACAATGACTTTGTTCTGTGACAAAACTAGTGCCATTGCTCTAGCCAAGGAACCAAGGTTTCACAAGAGGACCAGACACATAAAGCGACGCTTCAATTCCATTCGCGATTACATCGAGGAGAAGGACATAAATATTTGCAAAGTGTACACAGATCTAAATGTAGCAGACCCGTTGACTAAACCTCTTGCAAGGGCTAAACATGATCAACACCAGAACTGCATGGGTGTTACTCCACCACCATCGCCGCAACGCCGTTGCACCGCCAAAGAACTCGTCTACCTCTCAGCTCCCTCTTGCTGGATCAAGAAGGCGGAGATCTTCATCAAGCCGTACGTGTGCTGAACGCGGAGGTGCCGTCTGTTCGGTGCTAGATCGGGACGGATCGTGATTGGATCGCGGGACGCTCGGCAATTTGGATCGCGAAGACGTTCGACTACATCAACCGTGTTTCTTAACGCTTCCTGCGTAGTGATCTACATGGGTACGTAGATCCACTCTCCCTCTCATAGATGCTCATCACCATGGATAGATCTTGCGTGTGCGTAGGATTTTTTTGTTTCCCATGCAACGTTCTCCAACAGTGCTTAGTTTTGGGTTCAATCTTCCGGTGTCCTCACCTAGTGACAAAGTAGGGGTAGTGAGGCACGTATTGTATTGTTGCCATCAAGGGTAAAAAGATGGGGTTTTCATCATATTGCTTGATTTTATCCCTCTACATCATGTCATTTTACTTAATGCGTTACTCTGTTCTTCATAAACTTAATACTCTAGATGCAGGCAGGAGTCGGTCAATGTGTGGAGTAATAGTAGTAGATGCAGAATCTTTTCGGTCTACTTGTCACGGACGTGATGCCTATATGCATAATCATTGCCTTGGATATCTTCATAATTATTCACTTTTCTGTCAATTGCTCAACAGTAATTTGTTCACCCACCGTAATACTTGCCATCACGAGAGAAGGCATCTAGTGAAACCTATGGCCCCCGGGTCTATTTTCCATATTATATTTTCTGATCTAAAACCAAAAACACCAAAAATACTTGCTGCATTGTTTTTACTTTTAGTTTTACTTTCCGTTCAAGCATCCTATTATATCTATCTCTACTAAATCTCATCCTTGCAAATAACTGTGAAGGGATTGACAACCTCTTTATAGGACTGGGTGCAAGAGTTTGATTCCTTGTGCGAGTATATCTATTGGTGGCTCGCTTGTATCTCCTACTAGATTGATACCTTGGTTCTCAAAAACCGAGGGAAATACTTATCTACTTTGCTGCATCAAATCGTTCCTCTTCACGGTAAACCAACACATGCTCGAGAAGTAGCAAGAAGGATTTTTGGCACCGTTGCTGGGGAGATACATAGTAAGTCAATAATACCAAGTACCCATCACAAACTCATCTCTTGCATTTACATTATTTTCCATTTGCCTCTCGTTTTCCTCTCTCGCACTTCTAAAACTATTTTCAAAAAGATTTGCCTTTTGCCATTTTTCGTTCGTCTTTTCATTTGCTTTTTGTGTGGTAGATCGCTCAAACTCATGGCTAGCCTTGATACTATCGCTCCCGAGTATGAAGTTCTCAACTTTAAGCAAAGGGAGGGAGAAAACTTAAAAGATACTTGGTATAGAATTTGTAGGTCTCAAAATAGATCTATTTGTAAGCAATCTACAACCGTTCTCCTTCGCAATTTTTACGTGGGAATCACTCCCTGGAATAGATATGTCCTAGATACCATCATGGGGGGGAATTTCTTGGGAAGTCATACCTTTGACTCCTATAGTGCTATGATAAATTTGTTTGAATCACCCCCAATCATGGTTAATGGGACGATTTTAACTTTGGAACATGTTATGCGAAGGTTAGATATCATTGAAAATAAAGTTGCTACTATAGATCTCATTGAAAAATTGGATAAAAAGATTCATAATCATATCACTCAATGTGGATCTAAGGTAGGAGTTACTCTAAAAGACCTAAGAAAAAAACCATAGTTAATGAAAAATTGGATCAAAGGATTGATATACAAATTGCCCTCGCTTTCCTAATTTTTAAGAATTTTTACAAATCCATAAGTATTCTAAGTTTACAGATTGCTACATACTGTTCGGTTTTTGATAGATTCTGTTTTCCTTGTGTTGATTGCTTATTTTGATGTATCTATGGGTCATATCGGGGGGTATGAGTCATGGAGAAGTTAGAATACAGTAGGTATTACACAAATATAAATAAATAATGAGTTCACAACAATACCTAAAGTGGTGATTTATTTTTCTTATACTAACGGATCTCATGAGTTTTTTTGTTGAGTTTTGTGTTGTGAAGTTTTCAAGTTTTGTGTGAAGATTTGATGGACTATGGAATAAAGAGTGGCAAGAGCATAAGCTTGGGGATGCCCATGGCATCCCAAGTCATATTCAAGGATACCCAAAACCCTAAGCTTGGGGATGCCCCGGAAGGCATCCCCTCTTTCTTCTTCAATCCATCGGTAAATTTACTTGAGGCTATATTTTTATTCAACACATGATATGAGTTTTGCTTGGAGCGTCTTGTATGATATGAGTGTTTGCTTGTTAGTTTTCCACAATCATCCTTGTTGCACACATATTTAGAGATAGACACGCTGAATCGTGGATTTGTTAGAATACTCTATATGCTTCACTTATATCTTTTGAGCTAGGCAATGTTGCTCTAGTACTTCACTTATATATTTTTAGAGCATGGTGGTGTTATATTTTATAGAAATTATTGAACTCTCAGTCCTCACTTATATTATTTTGAGAGTTTCTTAAAACAACATGGTAATTTGTTTAGGTTATGAGTTTAGTCCTAATATAATGGCATCCAAGAGGGATATAATAAAAACTTTCATATTAAGTGCATTAACAACTATGAGAAGTTGGATTCCTTGCATATACTTTTGAGATAATAGGGATGGTAATATGAGAGTCATGCTAGTGAGTAGTTGTCAAATGAAGAGATACATGTGTTAAAGCTTGTGATTCCCGTAGCATGCACGTATGGTGACCAGCTATGTAACGAAGTCGGAGCATGACTTGTCTAATGATTGTCGACCTTCGTGTGAGGGTCAGGAGCGCGCGATGGTTAACTCCTACCAACCTCTCCCCTGGGAGCATGCGTCTAATGCTTTGTTTTATGACTAATAGACTTTTGCAATAAGTATGTGAGTTCTTTATGACTAATGTGAGTCCATGGATTATACGCACTCTCACCCTTCCATCTTTGCTAGCCTCTCTAGTACCGCGCAACTTTTGCCGGTACATAAAACCCTCCTTCCTCAAAACATCCATCATATATTCCTAAAAACATCAACCATACCTACCTATTATGGCATTTCCATAGCCATTCCGAGATATATTGCCATGCAACTTCCACCATGAAGTTTTTCTATGACTTGCATCATCACTTCATATTGCATATAAAGTTTTATCTTGTCAGAGGAATCGAGTTGTAATTTCTTTTTCTTTGAGTTATAAGTAAATAAAAGTGTGATGGTTTTCATTAATAGAGCACTGTACCATGAGAGAAAATAAGGATGGAGGCTATGACTCCCTCACAAGTTGGGACGAGTATCCAAACTTTACAAAAAATAAAAGAGGCCAGCGAAGCCCAAACAAAAAAAATAAAACAGGCCAAAGAAGCCCACCAAAAAATGAAAGAAAGAGAGAAGGGACAATTGCTACTATCTTTTTCCACACTTGTGCTTCAAAGTTGCACCATGATCTTCATGATAGAGAGTCTCCTATTTTGTCACTTCCATATAACTAGTGGATATTCATTTTGCATGACCACTTAGTTTTCTTTTTGAGCTTTCATACACTTATAGCTCTAAGTGCACTTGTTGCATGGCAATCCCTACTCACTCACATTGATATCTATTGATGGTCATCTCCATAGCCCGTTGATACGCCTAGTTGATGTGAGACTATCTTCTCCTTTTCTTCTTGCACCCCCACCATATTCTATTCCACCTATAATACTATATACATGGCTCATGCTCATGTATTGCGTGAGAGTTGAAAAGGTTTGAGAACACCAAAAGTGTGAAACAATTGCTTGACTTGTTCATCAGGGTTGTGCATGATTTAGATACATTGTGTGGGGAAGATGGATCATAGCCAGACCATATGATTTTGTAGGGATGACTTTCTAAGGCCATGTTATTTCGAAAGGACACGACTACCTTGTTGGTGTGCTCGAAGTATTACTGTTTTTATGTCAATATTATACTATTGTTTTGAATCTAACGGATCTGAATATTCATGCCACAATAAAGAATATTACATGGATAAATATGTTGGGTAGCATTCCACATCAAAAATTCTGTTTTTATCATTTACCTACTCGAGGACAAGTAGGAATTAAGCTTGGGGATGCTGATACGTCTCCAACGTATCTATAATTTTTTATTGTTCCATGCTATTATATTATCTGTTTTGGATGTTTTATATGCATTACTATGCTATTTTATATCATTTTTGGGACTAACCTATTAATCTACAGCCTAGTGCTAGTTTCTGTTTTTTCCTTGTTTTTGAGTTTCGCAGATAAGGACTATTAAACGGAGTCCAAACGGAATAAAACCTCCAGAATGATTTTTTCTAGAAAATATGGAAGCCACGAGACTTGAGAACCAAGGCAAAGGAGCTGCCACGGGGCCACAAGCCCGCTTGCCGCGACCAGGGGGGCACCCGCGCCGGGCAGGCTTGTGGGCCCCTGTCAACTCCCCTAACCCTAATATCCGGCCTATAAATACCCAAATATTCCATCATTATTAGAACGAGCCACGAAAAAACTTTTTTGCCGCCAAAAGCCTCCGTTCCCGAGAGATCCAATCTTGGAGCATTTTCCGGTAATCTGCCAGAGGAGGATTCGATCACGGAGGGCATCTACATCAACTCCATTGCCCCTCCGATGATGCGTGAGTAGATCACCACAGACCTATGGGTCCATAGCTAGTAGCTAGATGGATTCTTCTCTCTCTTTGCTTCTCAATACCATGTTCTTCATGATCTTCATGGAGATCTATCTGATGTAATACTCTTTTGCGGTGTGTTTGTCGAGATCCAATGAATTGTGGGTTTATGTTCAGATTATCCATGAATATTATTTGAGTCTTTCCTGAATTCTTATATGCATGATTTCATATATTTGCAAGTCTCTTCGAATTATTGGTTTGGTTTGGCCAACTAGATTGGTAATTCTTGCAATAGGAGAAGTGCTTAGTTTTGGGTTCAATCTTGCGGTGTCCTCACCCAGTGACAAAGTAGGGGTAGAGAGGCACGTATTATATTGTTGCCATCAAGGGTAAAAAGATGGGGTTTTCATCATATTGCTTGAGTATATCCCTCTACATCATGTCATCTTACTTAATACGTTACTGTGTTCTTCATGAATTAAATACTCTAGATGCAGGCAGGAGTCGGTCGATGTGTGGAGTAATAGTAGTAGATGCAGAATCGTTTCGGTCTACTTGTCATGGACATGATGCCTATATGCATAATCATTGCCTTGGATATCTTCATAGTTATTCGCTTTTCTATCAATTGCTCGACAATAATTTGTTCACCCACCGTAATACTTTCCATCATGAGAGAAGCCATCTAGTGAAACCTATGGCCCCAGGTCTATTTTCCATATTATATTTTCAGATCTAAAACCAAAAACACCAAAAATACTTGATGCATTGTTTTTACTTTTAGTTTTACTTTCCGTTCAAGCATCCTATTATATCTATCTCTACTAGATCTCATCCTTGCAAATAACCGTGAAGGGATTGACAACCCCTTTATAGTGTTGGGTGGAAGAGTTTGATTCCTTGTGCAGGTATATCTATTGGTGGCTCGCTTGTATCTCCTACTGGATTGATACCTTGGTTCTCAAAATCTAAGGGAAATACTTATCTACTTTGCTGCATCAAACCGTTCGTTTTCATGGGAAACCAATGCATGCTCGAGAAGTAGCAACAGTTACCCTCTGTGGGTTAAAGACTCCATGAACATGGACACACGATAGCACCACCTATCGGAACCATGGTAAAAATCTTCATGTCATCACTTGTGTTTGCTTTCCTTACCCTCTCTTTACATACATGTGCAATGTCTTTACTTTCCGCTGCTATACTCTTAGACATGCATGTGTAGGGTGTACTTGACATGCTATGAATGCTAAAACTTGCCAAGAATTAAAACTGGGAAAAAGCATATTTTTATTTGGTCAAGTAGTCTAATCACCCCTGATCTAAACCTACTTTCGATCCTACAAGTGGTATCAGAGCTTTGGTCTCCATTGCATTGGTTTCACAACCTAGGAGAAGTATGGCATCTAGTGAGGGAAATTATCACCATAGAGGTCCGTACTTTGATGGCACAAATTTTGCTAGTTGGAAGCACAAAATGAAAATGCATTTGCTTGGTCATAATCCTGCCGTTTTGGCTGTTGTTCGTGTTGGCTTGCAAGGTGAATTCTTTGCAGAAGGAAAGGAACCCGACCGTGAAGCAACTGTGGATGAATTGAAGATGTTGCAACTCAATGCTCAAGCATGTGACATTCTCTTCAACTGCCTATGCCCCAAAGAATTCAACAAAATCGGCCATCTTGAACACACAAAAGAGATTTGGGATACTTTGGTTGATATGCACGAAGGAACTGAGTCCGTGAGAGAATCCAAGTTAGATGTTCTTCAAGCTCAGCTTGACAAGTTCAAGATGAAGGATGGTGAAGGAGTCGCTGAGATGTACTCTAGGCTAGCTCTCATCACCAATGAGATTTCCGGCTTAGGAAGCGAAGAAATGACAGACAAATTCATCATCAAGAAGATACTTCGAGCTTTGGATGATCGATATGACACCGTGTGCACATTGATCCAAATGATGCCCAACTACAAAGATCTCAAACCAACAAAAGTGATTGGTAGAATTATTGCTCATGAGATGACACTCAAAGACAAGGAAGAGCTTCACCACAAGTCTAGCGGTGCTTACAAAGCCACAAGCAATGCTCCCGCTACCTCAAGCGACAACCTTGTCACAAATGAGGAGATAAGTCTCATGGTCAAGAAATTCAACAAGTTCTACAAGAATAGAAACAAAGATCGTAGCTCCAACTCAAGATATGAAGAGAAGCGTTTGTCAAGTCATGACCGGAACTGCTACAATTGTGGGAAGCCCGGACACTACTCCAATGAGTGCACGGCACCTTACAAATGAAGAGAAGAGTCACCAAGAAGACGAAGCTCTAGAGACGATTCACCTCGAAGAGATAGAAGGAGTAGAGATGATCGTTATGAACGAAGACCCTCAAGGAGAAGTAGGGACTCGGAGAAGAAGGACAAGTACACCAAGAGATACTCAATAAGGAAACATCAAGCTCATGTTGGTGAATGGGTTTCCGGCTCCGACTCCGACAATCACTCCGAGAGAAGCTATCACTCCAACTCCGACTATAGTCAAGATGATGGTGTTGCCGGAATTGCACTAGTGACAACCAACTCCTATGATCTATTTGATTCACCAAATGAAGGGAGTGGAAGTTGCTTCATGGATAAAGGCCCCAAGGTATCACACCCCGAATATCTTGATTTCAATAGTGATGAAGATGATTTGCTTTGTGATGATGACTTGCTATGTGTTAAAACTAGTGACGTTGATCAAAATGAACTTGATAATTCTCATGCTAATCAAGATAGGTCAATTGACGATGATAAGATGAAAATAGAAGAACTAACTAAAGAACTTAACACTCTTAAGTTAGCTCATGAGTCAACTCTAGAAGATCATAGAGAGATTGTAAGGACACATGAGAAGCTACACTTCGAGAAGCTCAATTTAGAGCAAGAGCATGAGTTCCTTAAAGCTATCAATGATGATCTTCGAAAGAAGACTTCATCTTATCTTGCCAAATGACTACTCTTGTCTACATTCATGCCTCAAGTTAAGTCTCAGAAAACTAGTAACAAAGGAAAGAAAGGTTCTTCATCTGGTAGCAACAATAAAAATGCTAAACCCAATGATGTTGCTTCTAGTAGTTCTCTTGATCCCACTATCTCTTCTCTTAGCCAAGTTACACTTGAGCAAGAAAATGAACTCTTGAAAGGGATTATAGAGAAAGGTATCTACAAGAGTCTTGAAGGGTTCAAATAATTTTTGGAGATTGTACGCAAGCATGAAGGATACCAGAAGAATCGTGGTATTGGCTAGTTCAACACTAATGGAGTTGAGTGGGAAGATGGTCAATACCCCAATCCCAAGTTTGTTCCTAAAAAGGAGAAGAATGAAAATACTCATCCCAAGGGAACAAAAGCTCAAGACGACCTTCCACCACAAGACATCAAGCTCAAGGGCAAGAACAAGCTTCAAGAGGGCTTTGACACTTATAAAGATGAATCCCAAGCTTTGGTGAAGCGGGTTCCCAAGGCTACTACAAGCTCAACTTCTACAAGTGTTAGTTCAACATTGAGGATCCCCATCAACTTGATCTGGGTCCCCAAGAAGAAGAAATAGAAAGTTCTTGAGGGGTGACTCTGCTAATGAAATTCACTCACATTCATTATTGGCAAGATCTATTTGCAATCAACATCAACCCTATGCAATAGTTCAAGGAGTCACACATTCCCTCAAAGGTAAGCAAGGGACAAGGTAATCAACAAATCAATGGGCATCATCACACATGCTTTGCACTCCATGTCCATAGATATCCTTGTATATGTCTCTTATGTGTTGGGACTAACCCATGTAGGTGAGAAGAGTAAGGAAACAACAAGGATGCTCCCAACTCTTGGTGATCTTCATCAACTTTGAGCATCCACCACTACCTCACCAACATGAAATCTTCATCAACAAAACCCAAGGTTAGTTTATCCCTCTTATGGGGGGATGTCACATCAAGGGGGATCTTTACTCTAAGACTTGAGTCAAAGCATCTCTTAGCATGTGACAACATTAAATGCTTTATGTAAAAGTGGTAACCCCACTTGTGCTTAAACGATGAGTATGACCTATGATCAAGTATTTTTACTTGGATCCTAAGTCAAATACTCATATATAGATGACTTCGTCATTGCCCAAGTGCTTGTTAGATGCTAGAGTGTTTGTGCATGTTTTTCATGATTTCATTCGACATCTTATTGTGTGAGCATGTTGGTCTGCATTTATTTTCTCATTCTAGGACATCCAATTGTTGCTATTTGGTCTTTGATTTATCTTTTTCCAATTGGATGGACAATAATGCCTAGTACCACTCTTTAGCCATCTATGATTTCTCACCTCATACTCTATTCATGTTGCATCACAAAATTTGAACAAGTGCTTTTCGATCCCTCTGTGTGTGGAGCACTCGGAGTTCCGTATCGACAAGGACTGGCCATTAAAACCTCCCAAGTGCATCTCGGTGGAACCAACCCCAAAATCTCGGTCTCACCGAATGCATAGGGTTGATCTGGTTTTCAATCTCGGTACTACCGATTCCATATTCTCGTTTACACCAAGTTTCCCTATCAACTAACAGTTGAGGAACTCGGTGACACCGACAATATAGAATCGGCGTCACCGACAGTGGTGGTTATATATACTGTGGACCTTGACACTTTGAAATTCATCCTCAAATCGTCGCGCCTCAGAACCCTAAGTTGCTGTTTTCATGACCCTTGGTCATCACCCTTGTCCCCTGCGCTCCTCCACCGCTGGGAATCGCCACCGTCGACGAAATCTTCTCCATCGTCGCCGCCGTAGCGGATCCGTCGCCAAGCTAGGGTACGGATTCAACCCCCTTTTGCGCTCCAACCTCCAAATCTTGCACATTAGGGTTTCTATGATATCTTGCCACTATTTGAAAGCCTTCTATCCACAAAAGGAATCCCGTAGATTAGAGAACTGTGGAATTTTAGGGTTTTGCCGTCCACCCGATGAATCTCGGTGGAACCGAAGTAGGCAAATCGGTGTCACCGATTTGGACATATGGGGTACTGAGAACTTTGTCAGTGAAACCGAGTGCACCTTTTGGTCTCACCAAAAGGGGTGCCAAGTTTCGGCTAAGGAGGAAGTCTGTCTCGGTAGCTTCGATAATTTTGCTTCGACTGTACGGATATTCATTTGACAGAATGCAAAACTTTGAAAATCTATTGTTCAAACTTTAAAAAACCAGCCTCATTTTGTGATGGCTCATCTTCTTCTGCTCTTCTATACTCTATTCACAGGGTCAATATGTTAGATGCTGAGGACAGTTAGAATTTTCCAGAGCAGGGTGTTGACATGAGTTCAGGCACTAGCCCTGAGCCTAGTACATCTTCAGATCCAGGCACCCCTAGCTCCCATGGGTTGCACAAGGCTGCTACTAGGGCCAGGAAGAAGCTGAATTCAGAAGAGGAGGATTCACACTTTTTTCCTAAGGAGATTCTTGCCAAGAAGCAAGAGAAGGCTGCTAAGAAGTCTGCTACTGAAGCCACTTCTTCCAGGAGAGTTGTTAGCAAAGTCTATGCTAGCTCTCAAGCTATGAGAACACATGAGAGTGCTAGGGCTACAGTGACCATTGATCCCCCAAGGAAGTCTATGCCTAAGAAGGCAGGGGAGAAGAGAGTCAAAAAGAGGATAATCCATGTGACTGGCAGGCCTACATCAATGTATGAAGATCCAGAGGAGGCAGCTGCTGCTGAAGAGGATGATGAGCCAGCTGCAAAGGCTCATCCCAAGAAGAAGGCCAAGAAACTTCTAGCTGATGCTATGCCCAAGACAGGCACATCCAAGAGCACTAAATCTGCATCCAAGAAGGCTGCTGCTGAAAAGCCTAAGAGGACATCCAGGCAAACTCTAGCTTCTAAAAAGAACAAGGGAACTACTTCCAGAGCTGAGCAAGATGATGACTTGACAACCTTGATGAAGCTTAGACCACATCTTCTAGTACATGATGTCATCCACCTAGTTGCTGAAGATATGAAGAAGAGGAAAGACTCGGGTTTGAGGGAATGGAGAGTTGTTGATCCATATGCCCAAAGGAAGAAGACTGATGTTGATTACAGATTCTACACCAAGGAGCAACAAGACTTCTATGAGAAAGTCCTGCTAGACAAGTGCCCAGCAGTCAGTGACATGAGATATGTTGATTGGAAATTCATTAAGGAGAATGAGGACTACTTCCCAAGTGTCCAAGATAATTTCCACTGCATTGGACTGGATGAATTTGTTGGCAGAGAGCTTACTGCATGGAATGATGAAATTATCATGAAATTATACTCCACTGCACATTTCTATGGAGATGGTAGGATTGTAAGGATGACTGAAGGAGCAAGATATGAGTCCACTGTTGATGAATGGGCTGCACTTCTAGGAGTCCTTGAGGTTCAGGATGGAGATTTGGAATTCTACATGGAATCCAAGGTGAGCCACAATGCCATGAAGGATATGTATACTCCTATCCCTGCAGCCAAAGTGCAATGTCACAATCTAGGATCTATCTACTATCTTCAAGCTGGCCTCCGAACCATGAACACCATTCTGAGGTACACTTTGATGCCCAACTCAGGAGATGACAAGATGATCCAAGGATACTCCAACAACATGTTGATCCACCTTGACAGTCACACCAGGATTAGAGTTATGGACTTAACTGTTGAGACAGTTAAGAGGGTTGCTGCTGATCAGCAGCGCTCTTGCTGCTATGCACTCTACATCCAGATGCTCATCAACTCCCAGTTGGAAATGCACATATTTGCTCTAGATCATCCACATTTGCCCCTACAGCCAGAGCTTGAGGACAACATCGTGGTGATGGACCCAGATCATCCCACATCTGCTATAGCTCAGTCAGAGGCAGAGGCAGTTAGAGACACTAGCGCTCAAGTTCCTAGATCCATAAATGAGCAAATGGATCTGTTGATTTCATCAGTTCAGAACATGCAAAAGGACATTAAGGGGATTCTAGACAACCAGAACAGTCTTGTGAGGATCTTTGAAACAAGGATCAAGACTCTCAATGATAAGGTGGACAAGGTGACTAAGACAGTCATAGAGCTTCAAAAGGAAGTTGACTCAGTGCACATACCTCATGCTTCTTCTGATGATGATGATGATGAGGAGGAGGAGGAGGATGGATCACCTCTCAGGCCAAGCAAACAGTTCACTACTCAGTCTAGATCAGCCACAGTGCCTGCTCCAGACTTGAGGCACTCTTCATCACCTCCTGCTACTGTCAGCTCAGCTCCTTCTCCATCAGTTCCAGTTCCTCCAGTATCCACTCCAGCTCCATCCACGACATCTGCAGAGATCTTCGCCGATGCTGTTCTCTCGACTCCTCATCAACAACCGGAGGAGATCATCCCAAGAACGCTTAGATATATGCCTTTAAACTTTTTTGTAACTTGTTGCCAAAGGGGGAGAAGTGTATATAGATCTTTAGGCTTCGAGTGAGAGAGCATTTTGGTGTTTGTTACTTTTCAAAAACAATTGCTTTTGGTTGCTGTGATACTATTTTGGTTGCTTGTGATACACATTTGATGATGTTTGATCATACGCTTTAATGTGTGATGCTATGATTTCCTACCATCTTAATGCTTATGTGATGGTCATTCATCTTTGCTTGATTGTGTTGTGCTATGATGTTCATTCTAATTATTCTCGCACACCACCAAGTTGTATGTGACATGTAAGAAGTGACCATGTACCTAATCGATTGTGCATTTGCATTCAAATGCAAATTTAAAATAATGCACAAATTTAGGGGGATCTCTTTCTTATCACATACTTCTCAAAGCGACGATTATATTCATTGATTATATCTTTGTCGAAGCTTTGATCAATATGTTGTCATCAATTACCAAAAAGGGGGAGATTGAAAGCACATTTGCTCCCTTTGTGGTTTTGGTAATTAACAACAACATATAAGTCATTGAACTAATGTTTCCACCAAGTACATTTCAGGAGAAGTTCAATGATAGGGATGGCAAAAGGATTGTGGAATTACCCCAAGATGCAATGAAATAGGTTGGCCAAGCTGCAAGCAAGAGGACTCCACATTTTACATTTGTGAGAAATCACTTTGAGTCCATAGGAAAGCCAATACTATTAAAAGGGGGTAAGGTTTTGTTGGTGAACAAAATGCTCATACGTGCACAAGTGATAGTCACCAAATACATCGACAAGCTCTCCCACCAAAGTCTGTCTACAGCCAAACATTCAAAATTGGTACAACCAACATTCCTATCCTAGTGCCACCGATTCCAGAACCTAGACAAACTCAGCCAAACCCTAGCCACTTCCGTGCAACCGATTCCATACCGGTGCCACCGAGTTTAGGTTGCCAACTTTCTGTTATGCAAATTCACATTTTCGGTACCATCGAGATTGTTGGGTAGGCGTCACCGAGATTGGAAATCTGACCATTGGTCACCTTATCAGTGCAACCGAGTTTCATATATCGGTCTCACCGAGATTCAAAAGTTGCCACCTTTTGATCACTTCGGTAGCACCGAGATTAACACATCGGCGTCACCGAGTTGGTCATTTTGTGTGTAACAATTGGATTTTTGGGGATGCCTATATATACCCCTCCACCACCACCTACTCGAAAGAGAAGCACTCAGAACTATTCCATACCTATCCTATCAGATTTTCTGAGAGAGAACCACCTACCCTTGTGTTGAGATCAAGATCTTCCACTCCAACCATATGGATCTTGATTTCTATCCTCCCAAAGTTGCTTTCCACCAATCCGATCTCTTCTACCAAGCCGAATCTGTGAGAGAGCGATTGTGTGTTGAGGACTCTACCATCTTGAAGCACAAGAGCAAGGAGTTCATCGTCATTACCGAGCCTATTACCTTTTGGAGGGCGGTGCCTCCTAGATTGGTTAGGTGTCGCTCTGGAGCCTCCTACTTCGTGTTTTGGAGTGAACCAAGAAGTTTGTAAGGGCAATGAGATCGCCTACTTCATGAAGATCTACCCATAGTGAGGCTAGTCCTTCGTAGATGGAAGCCGTCATGGTATAGTCAAGGTTGCTTCTTCGTTGAACCCTCCGTGGGTAGAGCCCTCCGTGGGTAGAGCCCTCCGTGGACTCTCGCGACCATTACCCTCCGTGGGTTAAAGACTCCATGAACATGGATGTATGATAGCACCACCTATCGGAACCACGGGAAAAATCTTCGTGTCATCACTTGTGTTTGCTTTCCTTACCCTCTCTTTACTTACATGTGCAATGTCTTTAGTTTCCGCTGCTATACTGTTAGACATGCATGTGTAGGGTGTACTTGACATGCTATGAATGCTAAAACTTGCCAAGAATTAAAATTGGGAAAAAGCATAGTTTTATTTGGTCAAGTAGTCTAATCACCCCCCTCTAGACCTACTTTTGATCTTGCACCGACATGGCGGGCATGCCCGTCCTCCCCATATCCGCCCCATATTTGGGCTGGATATGAGGGGTGCCAGTTAGCCCGAGCGTTTGAGACCCGTTTGAGGCGTCCGGTTGGATCGAAATTTCATAAACGGTCAGTGACCGGGCGGCCTGCTCGAGCGTTTGAGGAGGGTATGAAGAGTCTGGTTGTAGATGCTCTTACACCATTATTCTTTTTTGCATGGCCTAGACTAGCTACCTGTATACGTTTTACTTGCACCTACGACCCCAGGTAAAGTGTTACGAGATTATCCGTGAGGATACATGTAGACAGAGTGATTCAACCGTGATAAGATTATGAAAAGGGCTCTCACCTGATACGTCTCCGACATATCTACAATTTATAAAGTATTCATGTCATGTTTACAATAATTCTATACGATTTTGGCATGATTTTATTAGAACTAACTCGGACTGTTGTTGTTTTCAGCAGAACTACCTTGGTGTCGTTTTTTTGTGCATAAATAAAAGTTCTCAAAATGGGCTGAAAATTTACGGAGACTATTTATGGAAAATATAAAAATACTGGAGCTAAAAGATACCGGAGAGGAGTCCCGAGGCATCCTCAAGTCTAGCCCCCCCTAGGGCGCGCCCCCTGGCTTGTGGGCCCCGCGGGAGTCCCCTTGACGTGATACCAACGCCAAAAAATCCTATAAATACCAAAAAAAACCAGAAAGAAACCTAGATCGGGAGTTCCGCTGCCGCAAGCCTTTATACCCATGAAAAACCAATCGGGAGACCGTTCCGGCATCCTGTCGGAGGGGGAAACCATCACCGGAAGCCATCTTCATCATCCCGGCGGTCTCCATGATGAGGAGGGAGTAGTTCACCCTCGGGGCTGAGGGTATGTACCTTAGCTATGTGTTTGATCTCTCTATCTCTCTCGTGTTCTTAAGATGAAACGATCTTGATGTACCGCGAGCTTTATTAATATAGATGAATCATATGGAGTTTTCCCCTCTCTATCTTCCTGTGATGAACTGATTTTTCCCTTTGAAGTTTTCTTATCAGATTGAGTCTTTAAAGGATTTGAGAACACTTGATGTATGTCTTGCGATGGGATATGTGTAGTGACAATGGGATGTTCTATTGATCCACTTGATCTATGTTTTGGTGATCAACTTGCGGGTTCCGTAACCTTGGGAATGTATCCATAGGGGTTGGCACACATTTTTGTCTTGACTCTCCGGTAGGAACTTTGGGACACTCTTTGAAGTTCTTTGTGTTGGATTGAACATGATGAATCTTAAATTGTGTGATGCATATCGTATAATCAAGCCCATGGGTACTCGTGGTGACATTGGAGTATCTAGGTGATATTAGGGTTTTGGTTGATGTGTATCTTAAGGTGTTATTTTAGTACGAACTCTAGGGATGTTTGTGACACTTATAGGGATAGCTCATAAGATTGATCGGAAAAGATAACTTTGAGGTGGTTTTGTACCCTACAATAACTTCTTTGTTTGTTCTCCACTATTTGTGTCTTTGGAGTGAACTAATTGTCGCACGTGAGGGATTTACATATGATTCAACTATGTCAGTATTGTTGAGAGAACTTGCACTAGAGAAAGTATGAACCCTAGGCCTTGTTTCTAAGCAATGTAATACCGTTTGTGCTAACTTTTATCATTAGTTACCTTGCTGTTTTTATATTTTCAGATTACAAACACCTATATCTACCATCCATATTACACTTGTATCACCATCTCTTTGCTGAACTCGTGCACCTATACAATTTACATTTGTATTGGGTGTGTTGGGGACACAAGAGACTCTTTGTTATTTGGCTGTAGGGTTGTTCGAGAGAGATCATCTTCATCCTATGCCTCCCATGTATTGATAAACCTTAGGTCATCCACTTGAGGGAAATTTCCTACTGTCCTACAAAACTCTATGCCTGGAGGCCTAATGTCTACTACGCAACCTTCTTCTTCTAGACTTGTGATGGATCTCCAAGCGTAGAGTTTTGTAGGACAGTAGCAAATTTCCCTCAAGTGGATGACCTAAGGTTTATCAATCCGTGGGAGGCGTAGGATGAAGATGGTCTCTCTTGAACAACCCTGCAACCAAATAACAAAGAGTCTCTTGTGTCCCCAACACACCCAATACAATGATAAATTGTACATGTACACTAGTTCGGCGAAGAGATGGTGATACAAGTGTAATATGGATGGTAGATACAGGCTTTTGTAATCTGAAAATATAAGAACAACAAGGTAGCTAGTAACAAAAGTGAGCAAAACCGGTATTGCAATGATTGAAAACAAGGCCTAGGGTTCATATTTTCACTAGTGCATGTTCTCTCTACAATACTGACATAGTTGAATCATATGTAAATCCCTCACGTACGACAAAGAGTTCACTCCAAAGTCACAAATAGTGGAGAAGAAATGAAGAAATTATTGTGGGTACGAAACCACCTCAAAGTTATCTTTTCTGATCAATCTTATGAGCTATCCCTATAAGTGTCACGAACAGCCCTAGAGTTCGTACTAAAATAACACCTTAACATACACATCAACCAAAACCCTAATGTCAAGATACTCCAATGTCACCACGAGTACCCATGGGCTTGATTTTACGATATGCATTGCACAATTTCAGATTCATCATGTTCAATCCAACACAAAGAACTTCAAAGAGTGCCCCAAAGTTTCTACCGGAGAGTCAAGACAAAAACATGTGCCCAACCCCTATGCATAGATTCCCAAGGTCACGGAACCCGCAAGTTGACCACCAAAACATACATCAAGTGGATCAATAGAACATCCCATTGTCACCACAGATATCCCATCGCAAGACATACATCAAGGGAGACTCAATCCGATAAGAAAACTTCAAAGGGAAAACTCAATTCATCACAAGAAGATAGAGAGGGGAAACTCCATATGATTCATCTATATCAATAAAGCTCGCGGTACATCAAGATCGTGCCATCTCAAGAACACGAGAGAGAGAGAGAGAGGGAGAGAGAGAGATCAAACACATAGCTACTGGTACATACCCTCAGCCCCGAGGGTGAAGTACTCCCTCCTCGTCATGGAGACCGCCAGGATGATTAAGATGGCCTCCGGTGATGCTTTCCCTCTCCGGAAGGTTGTCAAAACGGGCTCCCGATTGTTGTTTCGTGGCTACAAAGGCTTGCAGCGGTGAAACTCCTGATGTACGTTTCTTTCTAGAGGTTTCTGGATTTATAGGAGTACTTGGCGTTGGAATCACATCAACTGGACTCCCAAGGGACCCACAAGCCAGGGGCGCGCCCTAGGGGGGTGCCCTGGTGGCTTGTGGATGCTTAGAGACTCCTCTCTGGTATCTTTTGGCTCTAGTATTTTTTATATTTTCCACAAAAATTCTCCGTAAATTTTCAGCCCATTCCGAGAACTTTTATTTCTGCACAAAAATATCACCATGGTAGTTCTGCTGAAAACAGCGTCAGTCTGGGTTAGTTCTAGTAAAATCATACCAAAATCATATAGAATTACTATAAACATGGCATGAATAATTCATAAATTATAGATACGTTGGAGATGTATCAGCATCCCCAAGCTTAATTCCTGCTCATCCTCGAGTAGATAAATGATAACAGAAATAATTTATGAAGTTTGAATGCTGCCTAACATATTTATCCATGTAATATTCTTTATTGTGGCACGCATGTTCAGATCCATAAGACACAAAACAAAAGCTTAATGTTGACATAAATGTTGGAAATATGCCCTAGAGGCAATAATAAATTAGTTATTATCATATTTCCTTGTTCATGATAATCGTTTATTATCCATGCTATAATTGTATTGATCGGAGACTTAAATGCATGTGTGGATACATGGACAAAACCATGTCCCTAGTATGCCTCTAATGGACTAGCTCGTTGATCAAAGGATGGTTAAGGTCTCCTAGCCATGGACATGAGATGTCATTTGATAACGGGCTCACATCATTAGGAGAATGATGTGATGGATAAGACCCAAACTACAAACATAGCATATGATCGTGTCAGTTTGTTGCTACTGTTTTCTGCATGTCAAGTATATGTTCCTATGACCATGAGATCATGCAACTCACGGATATCGGAGGAGTGCCTTGTGTGTATCAAATGTCGCAACGTAACTGGGTGACTATAAAGGTGCTCTATAGGTATCTCCGATGGTGTCTGTTGAGTTGGCATGGATCGAGACTGGGATTTGTTACTCCGTGTGATGGAGAGGTATCTCAGGGCCCACTCGGTAATACAACATCACAACAAGCCTTGCAAGCAATGTGTCTAAGTGTTAGTCATGGGATCTTGTATTACGGAACGAGTAAAGAGACTTGCCAGTAACGAGGTTGAACTAGGTATGGAGATACAGACAATCGAATCTCGGGCAAGTAACGTACCGAAGAACAAAGAGAACGTTATACGGGATTAACTGAATCCTTGACATAGAGGTTCAACCGATAAAGATCTTCGTAGAATATGTAGGAACCAATGTGGACGTCCAGGTCCCGCCATTGGTTATTGACCGTAGAGGTGTCTCGGTCATGTCTACATAGTTCTCGAACCCGCAGGGTCTGCACACTTAAGGTTCGGTGACGTTTCGGTAGTGTAGAGTTATGTATGGTGGTGACCGAAGTTTGTTCGGAGTCCTGGATGAGATCCCGGACATCACGAGGAGCTCCGGAATGGTCCGGAGGTAAAGATTCATATATAGGAAGTCCCAGTTTGGTTTCCGGAAAAGTTTCGGGCTCATCGGTAGTGTACCGGGAGTGCCGGGAGTGTACCGGGAGTGCGGGTAGTGTACCGGGAGGCCTCCGGGGGGGGTATTTCGACCCCAAGAGGTCCATGGGCTTTGGGAGAATAATAACCAGCCCTTAGTGGGCTGGGAAAACAGCCACAAAGGCCCATGGCGCAGGAGAGAAAGTCCTAAAGTAAAAAGTGGAAAATCAGCCAATAGGAGGCAATCCTACTCCAACTAGGATTGGAGGTGAAGTAGGATTGCTTCCCACCTCCTATTTCGCTGACCCAAAGGCCTTGTCTGCCTCTCCTCTCCTCTACTCCTATATATACTAGTGGATTGGGTGGTTTTTGGACAGAATTTCCGGCCATGTGCTACCCGTTACACCGGTGCATAGTTTCTCCTCTAGATTGGTTTTCTGCAGCGCTTAGGCGAAGCCCTGCCAGAATTGCTCCACCACCATCACCGGAGCGCCGTCACGCTACCGGTGAACTCTCTCTCCTCTCCACCTCCTCTCGCTGGATCGAGACGGTGGAGATCGTCATCAAGCTGCACGTGTGCTAAACGCGGAGGTGCCGTCCGTTCGGCGCTAGATCGGAAGGACCGTGATCGAGATCGCGAGACGGTTCGTGATGAGATCGCGGAACGGATCATGATGAGTTCGCGGGACAGATCGTGATCAAGATCATGAGACGGATCGTGATGAGATTGCGGGACGGATCGTGATGAGTTCACGGGACGGATCGTGATTGGATCGCGGGACGGATCGTGATGAGATCGCGGGACGCTTGGCGATTTGGATCGCGAAGATGTTTGACTACACCAACCGCGTTTCTTAACGCTTCCCGCTTAGCGATCTACAAGGTTATGTAGATCCACTCTCCCTCCTTAGATGCTCATCACCATGGATAGGTTTGCGTGTGCGTAGGAATTTTTTTGTTTCCCATGCGACGTTCCCCAACAATAAAAACAATAATACTTCAAGCATACTAACAAAGCAATTGTGTCTCTTCAAAATGACATGGCAAAAGAAAGTTATCCCTACAAAATCATATAGTATGGCTATGCTCCATATTCCCCACATAAATTATTTATATCATGCACAACCCCGATGACAAGTCAAGAAATTATTTCACACCTTTTATGTTGTCAAACCTTTTCAACTCTCACGCAATACATGAGCGTGAGCCATGGATATAACACTATAGGTGGAATAGAATATGGTGGAGGTTATGAAGAAAAAGGAGAGGATAGTCTCACATCAACTAGGCATCAATGGGCTATGAATATGCCCATTAATAGATATCAATGTGAGTGGGTAGGGATTGCCATGCAACGGATGCACTAGAGGTATAAGTGTAAGAAAGCTCAAAAAGAAACTAAGTGGCTGTGCATCCAACCTGCTTGCTCATGAAGACCTAGGGCATTTTGTGGAAGCCCATCACTGGAATATACAAGCCAAGTTATATAATGAAAAATTCCCACTAGTATATGAAAGTGACAAAATAGGAGACTCTCTATCATGAAGATCATGGTGCTACTTTGAAGCACAAGTGTGGAAAAAAGATAGTAGCATTGTCCCTTCTCTCTTTTCTCTCATTTTTTATTTTTTATTTTTTGTGGGCATCTTTGTCCTGTCTTTTTTTATTTGGGATTCATTGGCCTATTTTGTTTTTCATAAAGTCTGGAGTCTCATCCCAACTTGTGAGGGAATCATAGCTTCCATCATCCTTTCCTCACATGGGACAATGCTCTAATAATGATGATCATCACACTTTTATTTACTTACAACTCAAGAATTACAACTCGATACCTAGAAAAAAATATGACTCTATATGAATGCCTCTAGTGGTGTACCAAGATGTGCAATGATCTAGCATAGGAAATGACATGAAAATGGACAGGCCATGAAAACATCATGCTAGCTATCTTACGATCATGCAAAGCAATATGAAAATGATGGTGCGTGTCATAATAAATGGAACGGTGGAAGTTGCATGGCAATATATCTCGGAATGGCTATGGAAATGCCCTAATAGGTAGGTATGGTGGCTGTTTTGAGGAAGGGTATATGGTGAGTTTAATGCACCGTGGAAAGTTGTGCGGTACTAGAGAGGCTAGCAAAGGTGGAAGGGTGAGAGTGCGTATAATCCATGGACTCACATTAGTCGTAAAGAACTCACATACTTATTGCAAAAGTCTATTAGTTATCAAAGCAAAGTATTAGACGCATGCTCCTAGGGTAGAGGTTGGTAGGAGTTAACCATCCCGTGCTCCCAACCCTCACACAAAGGATGACACTCAATAAACTGCTCTGACTTCGTTACATAACGGTTCACCATACTTGCATGCTACGGGAATCCCAAACCTTTAACACAATTATTTTTACCAATTCACAATTACTCACTAGCATGACTCTAATAGCACCACCTTTATACCTCAAAACTTTATGCAAGGAATCAAACTTCTCATAGTATTCAATGCACTTTATATGAAAGTTTTTCTTATATCTCTTGGATGCCCATTATATTAGGACTATTCATAACCTAAGAAAAATACCATGCTGTTTAGAGACTCTCAAAATAATATAAGTGAAACATGAGAGTTCATTAGTTTCTATAAAATTAAACCACCGCCGTGCTCTACAAAGATATAAGTGAAGCACTAGAGGAAATTGACAACCTACTCCAAATAGATATAAGTGAAGATCAATGAGTAGGTAAACAATCAAGTAGCTATGTGAGGGCTCTCTCTCTAAATAAATATTTTCAGATCTGGGTATTTTATTCAACAGCAAGCAAAATAAAAATAGCACTCCAAGAATAGCACGCATCATGTGAACAAATTAAAATTTAGGCTCAACATAGGCTAAGCGATAATTGTTGAAGAAGAAAGGTGGGATGCCAACCAGGGCATACCCAATCTTAGATGCTTGAGACTCCTTGAAATATTAATTAGGGATGCCTTGGGAATCCCCAAGCTTGAGCTCTTGTGTCTCCTTAATTCCTCTCATATCATGGTTTCCCTAATTCTTATAAACTTCATCCACACAAAACTCAACAAGAACTCGTGAGATAGGTTAGTACACATAAGAATAAATAAACACTTCATGTACTGCCAAGATAAGTTGAAAAATAATTTCCAAACATCATCTACTATTTAATATTGTTTCCACAACTTATATCTACCAATATAGGCTATGGAAATTATAGGATAAGTAGATAACAAAACTATGACAACAATCTGTCCAAACAGAACAGTCTGTAGAAATTTATGAAAACCGTGTACTTATGTAACTCAAAAAATTATGAAAATTTAGGACAAGCTAATAATTTATATGACAACACTATGTAAAAATTTCAGAAACTTTCCACGTTCTAGTAAAATATGAAAATCCAAACACTACAACAAAAGTTTCTATTTTTACACATCACACATCAAAACATGCAATGCAAGCATCCTAAGACGATTCTTTGAACTTTTATTGAAAAATAAGATTATAAATAACAACTAACAGACAACAACAAAATAAAATGACACTCCAAGCAAAACACATATTATGTGACCAATAAAAATATAGCTCCAAGTAAGATATACCGATAGTGTTGAAGACGAAAGAGGGGGTGGCGATGCCTTCCCGTGCATCCCCAAGCATATGCACTTGAGTCTTCCTTGGATATTACCTTTGGGGTGCTTTGGGAATCCCCAAGCTTAGGTTATTGTCACTCCTTATTCTCCCCATATCTGTGTCTCACACAAAACTTGAAAACTTCAATCACACAAAACTTAACGGAACTTCGTGAGAAGGGTTAGTGTAATAAAGATAGATTATTCATTTAGGTACTGTCAAGACAAGATTCATAATTGTTCCCACATGGTACCTAATGTATTCTACCATTCCCATAATTTATACCATTCAATATAAGCTATGGGAACACTAAGACAAGCAAATTATGCGTGCAAAATAGAATCTATCAAAAACAGAATAATCTGTGAAGATCTGTAGCAAACTATGCGTGCAAAACAGAATCTGTCAAAAACAGAATAATCTGTGAAAATCTGTAGTATAACCATACTTCCCTGTCTCTAAAATTCTGAAAAATAGGAAAACTTGAAGAATTTGTATATCCAGACTGTGTAAGAATTTCAGATCATTATCACGCTCCAGTAAAAAACAGAAAATTCCTGTACTGGAGTCAAATTTTTTTGTCTTGGTTCAACATCAATTATACTCTCCCGTGAGTCAACCCAAGGCTTTACTTGGCACTTTATTGAAATAAAAGACACAAGAAATGATTACTACAATAGCTTAATCATCTGAACACACAAAAGTATTGAGTTGTCACCCAACAATAGCTTTGCTTTAATGCCTTTTAGCTAGGCATGATGATTTCAATCATGCCCACATAGGAATAATAATTATAACATGCAAAAGAGCATGATGAATCTCATGAAAAGCATATTTAAGTCTAACCCACTTCCTATGCATAGGGATTTTGTGAGCAAACAATTCATGGGAACAAGAATCAACTTGCATAGGAAGGCAAAAGAAGCACAACTTCAAAACTTTGAACACATAGAGAGGAAACTTGATATCATTGCAATTCCTACAAGAATATGTTCCCCCCTCATGATAATTTTCAGTAGAATCATGAATAAATTCAACAATATAACTATCATGTAAAGCATTATCTTCATGACCCACAAGCATAGAAATTTTATTACTCTCCACATAAGCAATTTTCTTTTCATTCATAATAGTGAGAGAAAACTCAACAAAATAACTATCATGAGATACTTGATTGACATAACCACATTGAATATTGAAATCAAGATGACAAGTTTCATGGTTACTATCACTCTTTAAAGCATACACATCATCATCATAATCATCATAGATAGGAGGCATGCCATCATCATAACAGTTTTGCTCATCAAAACTTCGGGGACTAAAAATACCATATTCATCAAACATAGCGTCCCCAAGCTTGTGGCTTTGCATATCATTAACATAATGGATATTCAGAGAATTCATACTAGAAATATTGCAATCATGCTCATCATTCAAGTAATTCTCATTAAGTATTTTCATAAATTCTTCCTCTACCAATTGAGCACAATTTTCCAAACCACCATTTTCACGAAAGACATTATAAAGATGAAGTATATGAGGCAAAATCAATTCCATTTTTTTGTAGTTTTCTTTTTATAAAACCAAACTAGTGAATAACAAGAAACTAAAAGATTCAATTGCAAGATCTAAAGATATACCTTCAAGCACTCACCTCCCCGGTAACGGCGCCACAAAAGAGCTTGATGTCTACTACGCAACCTTCTTCTTGTAGAATCGTGTTAGGCCTCCAAGCGTAGAGTTTTGTAGGACAGTAGAAAATTTCCCTCAAGTTGATGACATAAGGTTTATCAATCCGTGGGAGGCGTAGGATGAAGATGGTCTCGATCGAAGAACCCTGCAACCAAATAACAAAGAGTGTCTTGTGTCCCCAACACACCCAATACAATGATAAATGGAGTCCCGAGGGACCCACAAGCCAGGGGGCACGCCCTAGGGGGCTGGTGGCTTGTGTCTGCCTCGGGACTCCTCTCTGGTATCTTTTTGCTCCATTATTTTTTATATTTTCCAAAAATATTCTCCGTAAATTTTTAGCCCATTCCGAGAACTTCTATTTCTGCACAAAAACGACACCATGGTAGTTCTGCTGAAAACAGCGTCAGTCCGGGTTAGTTCTAATAATATCATACCAAAATCATATAGAAATTATTGTAAACATGGCATGAATACTTTATAAATTATAGATACGTTGGAGACGTATCAAGGACCAACACGAGTCTACAAGAAGAAGGTTGCGTAGTAGACATCATCGCCTAACTTTTGTACATAAAGCACAAAACGGAAGTACACGGTTGAAAAATACAAGGTGGTGAGAAATCCTTAACAAAACAAAACATAGAAAAAACAGACACCATACATCATGGAAAATGACATGGCTACACCACTGAGCAAGATATACAGGAGTGCCTAAGGACATCACCGTGACGTGACCAACGACACCTGAGATCCACACCAACACTCTCAAGAGGGAAACAACGCAAAACATTGATGCCTCCACACTGTCAGAACGGACAAGGATTTTCACCCGGAACCCTAACTCGAGGAATAAAATTTCTATGGCATCCTCAAGTGGACAATGGCACTAGCGGGCGTCGTCGGCATGAAAGTGTAGATTGTACAACTACTTCCTGAGCCACGAACAGGAACGACAATCAGCCAATGTGATAAAGTTGATACCTCCAGAACCTGTGTTGGGCACCTCCCTTGCCACAACAATGCTGATGCTTGGGCCACCCACTGCTACACGCCTCTCCACCCACACAACCAAGAAGTCTAGCCACCACCACTTGAAGACCCTCCTAAGAGCCAACCGGGCAGCACACCACCCGAGGCAGCCACCCTGACATCCATCGCCAAACCTCTGCCTGACGCAATAATGCATGGACGCCACCTGTCGGAGGGAAGCCACCACTTACCCACAAGGTCCTACACATGGCTTTGTTAGAGGAGCCCATGTTTTGGCAGCACAGTCACCACGACTGCCTAATAAACATGGACTGGACCACGTGTGAGGCAACCTTGATCGCGTCGGTTGTAGCTACCTCTGCTGGGTCGCCTGGTGTTAGTGGGAGCTCTCAGGGAGGGCTGCCTCGCCGGAATTTGATCAGAGAAGACGACGACCGTGGCAGAGGTGAGGCGGTCGATGCAGAGCAGTCTGCCGATGATGTCCGACGCGGCATGGGGCAAAATGACATGGGCATCGAGGGGGTTTTATAGGTGCGGCCGCGACATTTAGGGTGGCGTGGGGGTGGCCGGGGCGACGTAAGGTGCAGCCGGGGGTTGTGGGGGCGTGGGCATGAGGAGAGGGATGACCCTGCCATGTGGGTCCCGCATGGCAGCGGCTCGCGGAGAGAGAGAGAGAGGGAGAGAGAGGGAGGCATCGAGCTGGCTAGTTGGGCTTCGGCCTGACTGGCTGGTCCAGTTGGGCCTTTTTCTTTTTATTTGATTTTCTCCTTTTCTTTTTCCAGCTTCTTTCCAAATTCAAATTTGTTTTGAATTTGAACTTTCTTAAAACATAGGCTAATTTCTAAATTCCAAATGGAATATTTGTGAACATTTTTATATTTTGTTTGTGCATTTTGGGCATACATTTTCTACACTTATATTTATTTTTTGACTTTGAATTTTGTTTCGTAACCAAATCTGTTTCAAATTGATTTTAGAAATTTTGGCAGGGGTCTATGTCACCATTTGGACTTGTGGAATTCTCGTTTCTGCCAAATTTAAATGCAAAGCCAAATTTAAATAAATTCCCTTTTGATTTAAATTGCTTTGAAAATGAATCCAACTCAAATCTTCATAGGGGAATTTTATTTGGCTTGGATATTCTTGGTACTTATTAAGAATACTTTTGCCCAACAATATTTTAAATAGGTTTGGGCCAACTATTGGCTAGCTAGGTTTCACTAATTAAATTGGTGTTTTAACCTTTTGATCAAACAATCAAACACTATTAGCTAGCAATCAATCAATCAGGGGGTTTGTTGGAAACATTTTAATTCCTTATGAAACTTTTAACACAATAGAGTTGAAAAAATTTGGGTTGTGGCAGGGGGAGTCGAGCGCGACAAAACCTAGCCCCTATAGACACCCCCTCCTCCCTTTTCCTCCTTGCCGCCACCCGGGGAGGTGGTCGGCATGCCCGCGCGGCTGCCGGTGAAGGTGGCAGCAAGGTCCCTGTTGCCCTACATTCGAGGAGCTTTGGTATGCCAGGACGACGACCCTTGCTGCGAAGTCGACATCGACCTTGTCCTGTGGGTGGCGCTACAGGTGTTGGTTGGCCCTCCTAGTCGTGTGGGGGGCAATGGCTCCTCATGGTGTGGTTTGCTCCATCGGCTGTGCCAGATCCGGATCCCGATACGTCATTTTGGCCTCAGCTGTCCTCGCCAGCCATGGATCCGTCCGTCTCCGGTTTCGGGTCGGCTAGTGGGCATGGTGAGGGAAGATATGGGAGGTGAAAAAACCCTGACGAGGTCACCTACCCTAGGTAGGGTCATGGACCTCTATTCTAGGACACTCTTGGGGTCCTACAAGTTCATGGAAGTCCTTGGATTACCTTGACACTCGGGCGAATGCACAACATGCACTCGGATCATTGAAAGTCACTCGGACGTCTTCAACCACTTGACGCCTCTATAGTACTTGGACAAGAGGAAGTAGGAACGATGTGGCATCTACAACGTCCGTCAGACTTAATACGCCTTAAGTACTGTAAAGGCTACGTTACCTGTAACGCCTGTAGTTAACTCAGCAATTTCTAGTGACTCCGATAGTTACTAGCATTAATGGCCCTAGTGATGGCGCTCGGCCGATGGTGTCGCACTCTATATAAGCCACCCCTGGCGCCAGAACAAGGGTTACGAACTCCTTGTAATCAGATACCTACACAAAACAAACACTTAGCCCCTGGGCTGGAGACGTAGGTCTTTTACCACTTTCGAGCAGGGTCCGAACTTGTAAAATCCGAGTGTGACACTTGCTCCGTAGCTAGGCTTTGCCCTACTCATTTGTACCCCCATACTACTGTCAGCATTACTCCCACGATAGTTGGCTCCCACCATGGGGTGGAGGGTCTAGCGAATTCCGGCATAAGTGGGATTCTAACCTTTTTCATTCATCATGTTGGTGCTCGGCAGTGTGATCCTCCTCGGCTCCCTGTGCTTCGTCACCGATGGCTCAGCGTGGTTGCACGAGGCACCACTGGACCCCGATTCGTTCCCTGCACGGGGAGCGACGCACTTCAGTGCAGCTGCGCATTGCGTACTTGTTCGACGACCATCAGAGCCTTATGGCTCCCCGTCCGTCTGTCTCTCTAGGGGACACCACAAGCGTTCTGGACACTCTCGGTTGCATCAATGGGTTGAGCATGCCATGGCTCGCGAGTCGTCTGTCGGTCAGATGGCCGTGCTCGATCCGACGAGCCCTTCGTCGACTTGTTCCCCTCCTCGGGGGACAAGTTGTCCGACGAATCAGAGTTCGAGAGCAGCGAAGATGCTGTAAAAGTTTTGATGGCCAACACCACCAGCAATGGACCTCCTGGGTACTCAACGGGTGGTTCCCACGGTCGCAATGGTGATCGCCATGGCGGCGATGCCTGTGGCTATGTTCCCCGACCTCTCATTCAGGAGCAGCGGGATGAAAGGAGCAGGAGGGACGACGAAGTCCTTCTCACTCTGATCACGGGGACTACTTCAGAAGCGATAGCCCTGGAGGCCTCACGTATAACCACACTGGCTTAGCGCGAGCGACTCGAGCAACTCCAACAGTCGCTTGATGTGCACGCATCGCGGGACAGACCAAGTTCCAGTAAGCCGAGGCTTCTGTTATTCCTGAATAACCGACCGCCTAAGGTCCTGGTGATGTGCACGCCAATATAGAACCTATTTGCACCCACTCGGATTGCTGAATCTATTCAGTCGTTTGGGTCGACAGCCGGGGAAGGCATTTGGTAGATCCAAGCTCTGCTGAAGACTATGTTGAAGCAGAATTCGGAAGTTTCGCAGTCGTCTCTGTGGATACATAGCAGATCCGCACGGGCAGACACAGTTCAGTCTGCTCACAGCCTGCACGCATACGGCAAGCACGCACATTCTCCTCCTCTCCTGAGAGGTCTGTACGGAGGACGTTGGCGCGACGAACGCGACGTCAATGGGACTCCTCCGCCGAGTGGTGGTTCATATGGCAAGCGGCCCTTTGATGACAGCCGCCCTTACGGAGAAGACCGCAATCGGACTCCCCCTCGCCCCAGAGGTTATGAGGAAGCTGGTCGGCGCCCTCCGCTGCTCAACGCCAGGTCTACCATCGCGTAGAAGATGGTAGATATGACTCGAGTGATCAGAGACCGAGTGAGTGGTTGGGGGACGTTAGGTCTCGAGTGCTTGTACAGGTACATCCGAGAAGAAGATATACCCCCAACTACCGGTTGGCGACCGGAATTGGAAATTTTAATGGCGACTCCAAGCCGGAAACGTGGCTTGAGGGTTACCGAGTGGCTGTTCAAATCGGGGGCAATGATGACTTCATGGCAATGACGCATCTCCCTCTCATGTTGGAGGGATCCGCTCGAGCCTGGTTGAACCAGTTGCCTTTTAGTGGCATCTATTGCTGGGAGGTCCTGGCACGAGTGTTCATCAAGACATTTGAGGGCACGTACAAGCATCCGGGTGGATTGATAGAGTTGCAACATTGTGTCCATAAAAGCAATGAAACTCTCTAGGAGTACATTCAGCAATGGACTACACTACACAACATGGTTGGGAATGTCACTGAGCACCAGGTCGTCTGTGCTTTCAAGGTCGACACTCGGTACAGGGAAATCATCTTGAAGTTTGGCCGACCGGGAGATCTAGTCGAGCCATGGAAATCACCAACAAATATGCCAATGGCGAAGAGGAAGACCGCCTTCGAAGCAGCAAGGGGCGAGCAGGCGACGCTCATCATTCGGTTCGGAATACGGACAAAAATCAAAAGTAGAAAGTTGATCCTCCGGGAAAGGCGGAAGTGGACGTTGTTCCTGGCCAGGGAGAGCCAAAGTCCAAGAAAAATAAGAAAAAGGACTGGGCTAACAAGAAAAAGCCTGAGTACAATTCCGAGTTGATGGATCAGCCCTGTGTTGTCCACAGGAAGAAAGATGAAGAGGGCAACAACATTCACCCAAAGCACACCACTCGGGAGTGCCGAATGCTCAAGCATGATATGGGTAAAGAGGCCTCCGTAGAGAAGGAAAACAATGACGAAGGCGAGGGCGATCCATGTTGGGTTCTACCGTAGGTGCATCGCATGCCAATTAAAATTTTCCTACGTGCAGAACATCCAAGAACTTGCTACGGAGATGGATCACAGATCATTACCACTAGATGCGCAGTGTCATGCAGCAGAAGTAGAGTTGGGGCAGCGCGTTCGTGTGGTCCATCTCCTCCTCGTCTGATCTCCCTTGAACATCCGTTCCGATCTCCCTCAAACAGCCGGTCGCCGGATCCCACATACAGGTTCGCCGGAGTGGCGCAAGTGCACCGCCTCTAACAGTATCCACGCGTGCAGGAGGAACACCCGTGCGGCGGCCTACTAGGTCCGATCACACGGTTGGGGGCAGCGAGTGGAGGTGGCTAGTTGCAACTCATGCAAAGCCCTAATGACGGTGTCGAAGCGATCAACCGGATGGGTATGCCGCACCTCCACTATATATAGGCATCCGGCGCGGGCTCAACTCTTGGGCCTCGCACGGATCCTAAAGCCCACGTGTTCCTTCCCTTAAGCGCGCAACCCTTTAGGTTCTCGTCCACTTGGTCGCGAATCAGATCACATCTGACTCGACCGGTCGGTAGCGGCCTCTAGCAAGACGTGTTAACTCTAAGTGTCCGATGAAGCAGATTAGGCGAACCTGTACTTTACACTTCTGTTCCCTTTGCCCCACGATATATGTTGTCGTGCATAAGGCGACATGGTCATCCTTGTTGCAGCACGACCTCTTTCTCGTTACGGTGAATTAGACCAACACTTCAGATTATCTCATAATTCTCATTGCATGGCCATGCTTATCCAGGTCGGATCACTTGAGGGGGCCCAAAGTATATCTCTCCTGGTAGGAGGGGCAAATCCCATCTTGCTCGACCATGTCTAGCAGCATGGGTTTGGACAAGCCCGAAACCTACCTTTGTAACTACCGAGTCACGGAGTAGCGTTTGGTCGGCCCAAAGCAAGTCTGTCACCATCCCGAGTACATGCGCCGACTCAGGTCTTAGGACATAGAACATATGTTGTACTAGAGACTCACAAATGACCTATCTCTGCGTGTCATATTTGGGTATGTCCAACTCAGACCTTATCTCGACTCGGACCAGACTACGTCGAATCCGACCAGACCTTTTTGAGTCCATATTATCCGGCTAGCATCCAATGCTACATGGTTAGGGTGACTGACCATCCACCGTGTCATATGCTAGTCTAACTGGCTGCGCGTCCACACATCCCTTTCAACTAGGGACCATTTAGGACAATCATCATACAATGCATAGTCTCACAAACAAGTCACATACTTGTTAATACACATCAGTGATAATGTCCAAGTATTATATTTATTCATGAACACATAGGAAATATGATCATACATGATTGCCTCTAGGGCATATTTCCAACAATTCGGAATACCCTCAAGTCGATGAAGGTGAGGGCGATCCAGAATAGCCAGCTCCACGGTGCACTCATCGAGTCGAAGCAACGCAAGTGCTGCACTGTCGCGGAGGAGACCAACACTCGGATCTAGCTCCTTCTCAATCTTGGAAGTCTCTTCTTCCGCGTCCAAACATAGATATGACAAACATTCGGAAAAAGGAATTAAGGAAGGAGGAAAGTTAAGGTGGAAAGGTTTGAAGTTTGATTGGGCCGAGTGCATACCTTTGAGCCTCTCATTCATTTCGCCGCAGTAGTCCTCAACGAGCTTCTCTAGCTCAAGCTTTTTGGACGTGACTTGCTTCAGTTTTTTCTTAGCCTCGACAGCCTGCTGAGTGCTCCTCTTGGCGACATCCTCCAGCGCTTTATTCTCCTCCTCCCACTTCTCGAATGACTTTAGTTTGTCCTCAGCTTCCTTCATTTTCTGACTGGCCTCCTTCTGGGAAGCTGCCAGTTCACGGTCTTTCTTCTCCAAGGCCTCCTTCATGGTCTCTATAGAAATGGAAGCCTGGAGTCTCTTAGTAAGCTAAATATTTTCGCTACGTACATCTGACGAAGTACTTTTAGTTGGACAGGGAAAAGGATCAAACTCAAAGTAGTCGGTCGAGATCTGGTTACCTCCGAGTGTCAGCTTTTCTTGCTCCAAACGAGTAGTCTTGGTCTTCTTAACTTCGAGGCTGTGACGCAAGTCATGTACCTCCTTCTCAAAGGTGTTGTAGCAAGACCCGAGCTCGCACACGCCCTGCCAAAAAAACAAAAAAACAAGGAAATACCAGGGATGATGTTGAGACGCAATGTTCAAGTTAAAACACATTCAGATTTTGAGATCGTCGCTGACTGCTTCAGTCAACGACAGCCTTGAGGACTAAACCCAGTGGGTGCACTCAGCGTGCCCCACTAGAGAACTACCAGTTCTACACCCTGACTGTCAACATCGAGAGGCTCCGGTCCATGGACCATCACCACACCCTCTTAGACAAGTATCTCATCATTTGGATCAATCAATAAACACCCAGTGGGTGTACTCCTGACGTAAACTCACTCAGGAGTCTAAAAACATCTACAATGCAAAAAATTCTGTCTAAAGAAGGTACTTACGAGAGTACTTACTCGAACAGTCTTCTCTAGAACCTCGCCAGCATCGCGAGTCTCCTTCATCTTGTCATTCATCAATCTCAGTTGGATCATCGCCTCCTTGTTCGCTCCCACCTGGTCCTCCGAGACACGCTGCAATCCGATGACACCGGACGTAGGGGAAGTTGGAAGGGATGTTCCGACTGCTGATCCAGCTCTTGAAGAAGTCCCCCGAGCTGGCGGTGGCAATTGAGCAGGCAAGGCGTCTTGCATGAAAACATCCATGTCGTCTACTAGATTTGGCAAATCGACCCGGTCGTCTGCATCAATCTCAATCCCCTCGTGTGGCTCTACAAGCATTTGAAGATCATTCGGGAATGAGTCAAGAGAGGAGACAAAGAACTCGGAGTTCATGAATGGCCAAAACCGAGTGTTACCTTTTGAAGTCGCAGCGTCCACCTCGGCCTTATCCTTCCCCAGTGAGGCAGACGACCTGTCAGCCCTATAGGAAAACCACTTGGATTATTTATCACATTCGATCAGTTATTCGAGGTGACAATCTGTCCAAGGATACTTACGCGGAGTCCACCGGCACGTTCATCTTATTCTTGGGCAGCACTGCTTTCCGGCTTTTGCTGGATGGAATTTTCAGTTGTTTGATGCTCTTTTCTAGGGATACAGCAGGCTCACTACACCCGTGCTTCAAAGTCCGAGTGGGAGGAATGATCGCAGAAGACTTGGCAGCACCCGGTCCTCCCGTGCGGGCTCCATGGACTCTAAGGTCCAAGCGCGCCTTCGAACGGGACTCAGGGAGCACCTCCTCTGAAGGGGAAGACTCTGCCTCATCCCCTAGTTCTGACTCCTTCTCGTCATCTTCGCCATCGCTATCGTCCTCATATTCTTCTTTCATTGTCCGAGTCACCGTGGTGTTCGTTGTCGCTTGGCACGTCTGTGGCCGTGTGATTGCCGACGGGAATCAAGCTGTGTAGCCCTATCAAAATAGGAGCTACGACGGTCAATATTCAATAAAGGAAAATTACATCACTCGTAAATAACAGTGACATTCGGTGTTTACCTCACTCGACGGATGGTCGGCGAGTATGGAGGCACGCGTCTCTATCCTCTGGGGTTGTCTCGAGCTAGGGTGATGGCCTTCAGTTTGTTCGCCACGGCCTCTGCATTGACTCCTTCGGGTGCGTACGTTTTGTGTCACTCGGACCCGAATACCGCCACATGGGTTGGGCCCTGGTCTGCAACAACTCAATTCTTCTCTGGAAGAAGACCTCCAGCAGGTCCAGGCCGTTGACGCCCTGATTCACGAGGGCTACCAGTGCAATCACAAGCAAATCTACGTTAACCTTCTCCTCCTTGGACGTGGTCAACTTTGGGAGCCGCCGAATGCATTCGGTGGAGTACAGAGGGTGGCCCGACTGACCATCTCCGATAGGAATGCCCTCGCAGTAAAACCACATGGACTGCCAACCCTTAAGTGTGTGTGGGAAAGTCATTGTGGGGAAACTGCCTTTACCCCTCAACTGGATACCTAGGCCCCCGCACAGTTGAACTACATTCGTCTTCTCCTCAGTCAAAGCGGGCCTCTTCACGGTCATCACTCGACACGTGAACAAATGTTTGAACAAACCCCAATGAGGGTTGCAGACGAGGAAGTTCTCACAGAGAGAGACGAAGGTGGCCAAATATGTGATAGAATTGGGAGGAAGGTGGTGGAGTTGTGCCCCGAAAAAGTCCAAAAATGCCCAAAAGAAAGGGTGGGCGGTAGTGAAAAACCTCGATCGAGGTGAGTGGTGAGGAGTACCCGCTTGCCTCCACGTGACGCGGGCTCGACCTCACCCTTCTCCGGCAGCCTCCAACTCCTTGAGGCCAGGAGAACCTGGATCTCCATGTCCCTTAGTCGACTGGCGAGGCTCGAGACGCCAGCCAGTCGCCCTGGACGAAGCCAGTCGGGGCTCCCGCGCTCGAGGAGGAATTGCATGAAGACTTCTTCGCCTTCTCAGCCTTCACGGTGGCGCTCCTCTTCACCTCCAATGAGAACCGGGAACAAATCGACGAGTCAGTGGCACTGGCGAGGCTCACGGCGGAGCGGAAGAGGGGATGGTGAGGTAGGAGATGAGAATGCCTTTTCCTCCTCCCTCCCAGTCTCTTTTTTATACCCCATCTCAGCAAAATCCTGGCAGGCAGATCTGTTGAAATCACGCAATCAATGAGAGCGCATTGATCTGTAAAATCTTTGAGGCAGCAAAGCGGGGACGCATGGCGAAATTCACGGCACGGAAATCGAGGCACCGCGGCCACCTCCCCCACTTTCCTGACACAACTATCACGATCGCATGCGTGCGCTTCCACATGATTTCAAAATCGCCAGGGGTTTCGCGGTGCCAAGACTCGAGTGGACCCCGCATTCACCAGTGCGTTCCGACGTGCGAAAATTCACCAAGTGGACAAAAACTTGTCGATCATTCACCGAGTGGCAAAAGACCCATCGAGCACTCGAGAAAATCTTCAAACGCTCCCAGAATATCCGAACAAAGGCCAGACAAATGCTCTAATGATGTCATTTTTAAGCCTAAGGATTACCTCTCCCGAGAGTTGATCTACATCAAGTCGAGTGGCTCGAATAGTCAGACTGTTCGGGTCATTCGAAAGCTATTTAACCTAAATCGGCTGCGGTTCAAATACCGAGTGGGAAACGACCTGATTCATTTTGAAGCATTCCCGAAATGCTACCAGCATCACAACATGCTGGTCACTTGGCTCCCTAAGACTCAAATGATTCGTGGGCTACTGACGAGGTCACCTACCCTAGGTAGGGTCATAGACCTTTAATCTAGGACACTCTTGGGGTCGTACAAGTTCATGGAAGTCCCTGGATTACCGTGACAATCGGCCGAATGTACAAGATGCACTCGGATCCTTGAAAGTCACTCGGACGTCTTCAACCACTCGGCACCTCCATAGTACCTGCACAGGAGGAAGTAGGAACGACGTGGCATCTACAACGTTCGTCAGACTTAATACGCCTTAAGTACTGTAAAAGCTACGTTACCTGTAACGCCTGTAGTTAACTTAGCAATTTCCACTGACTCCGACAGTTACTAGCATTAATGTCCCTAGTGATGGCGCTCGATCGGTGGTGGTGCACTCTATATAAGCCACCCCCAGCACCAGAAAGAGGGTTACAAACTCCTTGTAATCAGATAACTACACAAAACAAACACTTAGCTCCTGGGCTCGACACGTAGGACTTTTACCACCTCCGAGTGGGGTCCGAACTCGTAAAATCCGAGTGTGACACTTACTCCGTAGCTAAGCTTCGCCCTACTCATTCGTAACTCCCGTACTACCGTCAGCATTACTCCCACGACACCCCCGTCGACCTCGATGCCAACGGTGACTCCGGCCCTATTTTCCTTCTTGGATGGGCGGGGGGGAGGAGGGGCTCGACTCCTTCCTCCCCCTGCTCATTAGTCCTCCTTTCCTAGGTCAAAACCTTGGCCACGTGCACCCAGGCGATGGCGACGCTCCAGCAGGATGTCATTGGTGGTGGGTGGGTGGCCGCCTTGCATCTCCAGTTGGTGTGGTTTGCTCTCAGATGGCGCTGTGAGGTTGTTGGTCGGTGGTGATGCTCCTGTGGGGCGAGCAGAGATGAGGTCTACCTCCGACAACGTGTGAGGAGAGATGGTGATTAGTATTTTTTTTAATTTTTTAATTTATTGTTTAATGTAACTTCCCTTTCATGAAGATTAGTATTTTTTTTTGCAAAAACCATCGGGCCTATTTATAAAAGTTCATCACAAGTATGAAGCATCTCAAATATAATAAAAGTTACATAAAGATTTTGAAACCACCGAACCACCACCATTGTCGTTAGAACGAGCCGACAACGCACCGCTATCGTCGCTTCCCAACCGTGCTGACTTGACCTTGTCTATGACAATCTTTTTTTTTCATGCATGTGTTCCTAGAAACTAATGCCCTCGAGCAACATTCATTGTCCTTGAACCCTTGCGGAAATCTGAAATACCTTACACCAAATCATGATTTTCACATTTCATTTATACAATGAAGCCGATACAAGAAAACTATGGCCGGAGGTCAGAACTGCCAAACCCCTCCTCCCTTTATATGTCATCATTTTGTTTTTTCTTTTGCAGAATATGTCGTTACTTTATTTAACACGGTACAAACGCAAACACTCATATATTCCGTCCCTATGAACACCTCCAAAAAACTGAACCGGTTGGTAGTCTGGGAATACTACTGTCTCTCTAATCATTCAATCACGGGTTGTGTGAGAGCCTGGCTTAATAGAAATGATAGACTACTCATATCAACAAGGAATTCCTTCTTTTTTGGAAGGCCACTCGAAAAGAACTCCAAAGTTAAGCGTGCTTGGCTTGGAGCGATTCTAGGATGGGGGATCGACCGGAAAGTTGGTCCCGGATGCGCACGAGTGAGGACAAAGTGCGTAGGAAAGACCGATCGGAAAGTTGGTTCCGGGTGCGCAAGAGTGAGGACAAAGTGCGTAGCAAAGACTAGTGTTGGTCTGTGGGGTCAGTCTAGATCCCGCCAAGCGTAACGGGTGTTACAGGTTGGTTCGCGTTGTCACTTTTGTTGCTTAATTCAAATTGTTGCTCTAGTAGAGAATACAAATGTTCGCGTCGCGTCCGCATTCCAGTCCAGACTTTGACCGAAACCATTTTGAGAGACTTTTGGCACGCGCGCACACACTGTTGTGTCACGTAGTACCGTCCGGTCCCTGCGCCGACGTATGTCATATCCGCGCTGTTGAGGCCGGACGGAACGGAGGCCAGAAAAGAACAAGCGCAAAAGCAAAGCCACTGTGGGGCGGCGGTCTCAACCAAGTTGGCCCGAATATTCCCTGTGCTGTGAGCGCGGGGCCAGACGACATCATCGCCAACATCTCCCCGCGTCTCTCTCGCCCCCCCCCCCCCCCTCTGGCCCGGCCCCACCTCTCCTCCACCGCCTCTCTTTCGCCTCTCCGCCCCCGCCGGCCACTCGCCGGTGCCGCCGCCGCCGCCGGAATATTCACTCGAGGCGCTGTTCGCAGCTCGACATGCAGATTTTCATAGATCAAAACCACGAATGCCAGTCCCATCGAAGTGTGCTACTGACAAGCTGTCAATTTCCTCGACTGTGGAGAGCAAAACGAGAGCGAGACTCGGCCTGGTTTTGGGATATCCCGTGTTCTGATCCATCGATCTTCCTTGGTCTCGGCGGTGAGCCGATGGAGCGATCGATGCGTGTTGCCGTGATCATTGACCGGCGAGGCGACACCCAATCGCCAACGATCTTTAGGCAAAATCTAGTAAGTTAGCAATGATCATCTTTAGCGAAAAAACAAAGGCGGGCGAGCAATGATCGATCGCAACAGAGACGGACAGCGATCACAACGGACAGCGCTCTTCTCGTCCGCCTGGCTAGCTAGTACGTAAACTACGTAGTAGCACGACCGGGACGGGACCCGGCGGCAGCGGCGCACATGCATGCACACATGGCGCGACCGCTCGTGTCGGGGGCGCGCGGTGACCACGTGGCGCGCGCGCCCTTCCCAGGCCCGATCGGCCGGCCGTACGCCGCCGGCGGCCCTCCACGCGGCGCGGCCCGGTTGGCGCTCGCTCTTTCTTTTGCTTTGCACCCCGGCGCAAGGCTCCCCGAGATTCCAAGCGCCGCGCCGCGCCCGCACCGCACCGCACACATGATCGAATCGACCGAGCACACGATGCTACGGCATGCGATGCCCGGCCTCCGGTTCGGTTCGTGTTCTCTCTCCCGCCTCGGCACCCATCTCTCTCCTCTCCCCACCTGTCTACATACATATCGCCGCACCGCACCTCCTCCCCGCGTCTCTATCTCCGCCCACGCCTAGCTACCATAGCCCGGCCATATAGATAGCTAGCAGCACACATTCCCATCACGAATCCTCCTCGGGCTTGGCCGAATTCCCACGCCAACTTCACACGGCACCAGATTCGAGCCGCACCGCGCGAGCCGGCCGCGCGCGCTCGCGCTCTAGCCTCTAGCTGCGGCACGCACACACAGGCAGCCCTTGCTGCGTCGGCAGATATACCAGTTGATCGGCAACGAGAACCTAGCTAGCTTAGCTAGGAGGCGAAGAGCGGCCGGCGGGAGGCGCGATCGACCGACGCCGACGGACAGGGACAGAGGCGAGAACTCGCTGGAGATCATCATGTTCGAGGGGATGGAGCGGGCGGGGTACGGCGTGGGCGCCGGGGTGGTGCTGTCGCGGGACCCCAAGCCCCGGCTGCGCTGGACGCCCGACCTGCACGAGCGCTTCGTGGAGGCCGTCACCAAGCTCGGCGGACCCGACAGTGAGTACCACTACCACCTCCTCTGCTCCTGCCTAGCTTCTCCACTCCATGCATACATGTGCGCAAGTGATTTGCCGCCGCCAGCCGGCCTGCTCCAGCTCTCATCGTCATCGTCCAGCTCACGTGCTCACGTTCATGTCCGGCGGCTTGTCGGAGCATTTGCCCGCCCCACCAGGCCGCCGTAGCCTGTAAAGGCCAAAGGGGCAGAGCATGCCTGCATGCAAGCATGTGTGCGCACAGGAATTCGGGGTTTTAACATTTATTGCAGCATCAGAGTCTTCAGAGAGATCCACGTGTTATGATCACGATCATCTGTTGATCGCTCGATCTTCTTCTCTTTTTTTGAGACGGAGTTGATCACTCGATCCGTGGTCCCATTTCTGATTGCTTTCTGTTCTCATCCATCCATGTGATCCATCCATGTATGTGCAAGTAGTTGTCATTTGACTTGTTTTTCCATTTGACTTTACTGTCGACAGAGGCGACGCCCAAGTCGGTGCTGAGACTGATGGGCATGAAAGGGCTCACCTTGTACCACCTAAAGAGCCACCTTCAGGTTTCAACTCAACATCATTGCAAACTAGTCATACATAATACTACTATGGCTTTCATTTGTTTTCAGTGGGTGCTAATTCCTAACTCTCTTGATCATGTCAAAACTTCAGAAATACAGGATGGGAAAGCAGAGCAAGAAAGATACGGGCTTCGAAACCAACAGAGGAGGTATGCATGCATGTACCTGCTAAAAGCACTACTACTTAGATTAGGGAACATGACAGCTTTTTAAAAGAAAAGAAACAACATGACAAAGCATTTGATCATGTTGATGCATTTTGTTTTTCGTTTCCAACCTTTACCGTGTGTCCAAATCTCACATGCCCTCGATTGCTTTTTGCAACAGCCTTCGCCGCGCAGGGCATCAGTTTCTCCTCTGCGGTGCCTCCAAACGCTCCGTCCGCTGGGAACAGCAACATGGGGTGAGTCAACCTTTCCCAATAATGCGTCGGTTCATGTCTAACTTCTAGTTTAAACATGATGACCAAGACGGAACAACCAGCAGCATCTTTTAGTTGACACAAAATAGAAAATACAAAAAAAAAACAAATAGGAGTTATATACGATGATTTGTCGTACTATACTCTTACATACTAATACTATAGCATTATTAGTTTATATTTATGCACAAAAATGTGCTTAGTTGATTGTGATGGACTGTCAATGATTTTGGAAGGTGAGGTCACGGGATAGGGACATTAATCTGTTGACTATTTAGGCATATAGACGGCCTTATGCATGCATGTCTGCAGATCAGGTGTGTTAATTAATACTAGGATGTATTCATAAACGAAATTTTATACTACTGACATCACCTAAAGTATACTTCAGAAAAGAACTTACAAACAGACGCGTGACACAAAATGCCGGATGAACATTCATGGATTGGCCTATGTGCACTGAACCGCTTTATGCATTTCACTCGATGGAGCAAGTAACATATGAGATGTCCCCGGACCGAATACCAATTAGACTTCAAATTTCTAAATCAATTAGGTTTGGTAGGTTGCAACTTGCATGTCACACAATTGTTCTCTGAAGAAGCGGTGACTTCTAAATACTACTTCTCTTGATGATTTTTTTTCTTGAACACTTTTGCATGGAACAGAGAAACACCGCTCGCAGACGCGCTAAGATATCAAATCGAAGTCCAAAGGAAGCTGCACGAACAGCTCGAGGTAAAAATATTTCCAAAGCATCATCGACATGAGATGAGCTCCATCCTCGAATCCTTGCCCTCCAACAACACATTTTTGTTCAACCCTTGAGTGTTTTCATGCAGGTTCAGAAGAAGCTGCAAATGCGCATCGAGGCGCAAGGGAAGTACCTGCAAACGATCCTGGAGAAGGCCCAGAAGAACCTCTCCTACGAGGCAGGCGGAGACGCAAACCTAGACACGACCAGGTCTCAGCTCACAAACTTCAACCTAGCGCTCTCGGGGTTCATGGACGACGCGACGCAGGCGTGCCAGCAGAACGGCGGGGAGCTGGCCAAGGCCTTGTCCGAGGACAGCCTCAGGGCCGGCAGCCTGGGCTTCCAGCTCTACCACGGCGTCCAGGACGGCGAGGACGTGAAGTGCGCCACCGACGAGGACCTGCTCCTGCTGGACCTGAACATCAAGGGCGGGTACGATCATCGGCTGTCCTCCCACGGCATGCGGCGCGGCGCCGTGGATCTTGCCGTCGGCCAGCACAGAAGGTAAATGCTCGAGTAGAATGGCGAACATAGTTTTTTAAGTCGAGAGTTGAGTTCCCTACCAGAGATTCTTTTGGCGGTCCCGAAGATGCTTGTGCTGGTCCGGCGTACGTATGCTAATGTAAAATTTGTGGAAATTAAGATCGAGGCTCCGAATAAGTGTAGCTAGATGATCATCGAGTGTGAGATCTTATTACACCGTATACGTACCTCCTACAATTCTAATCGACTAGGAAACATAGCATCATAGAGTGTTTCTGCTGTTGTTGTTGTTGAGGGATAGCATTATGAAGTGTTGCATGCAACAGACCAGGCACCTTCTGGAGATTCTGTCTGTCTCGTAGTAGTTGGGTTCAGTAGCTTTGTTCCTATGTATGAAAATGATATCTTGTTTCTAATATCTTGTCGTGTAAGCAGAACACATTATTGGCTTATTGTGGGGAGGTGGAAGTCACGGTGGGTAGTGGTTTGCATGTCTTGACTAACTAGTAGAAGAGGAGCATTTGAAAATTCAAATTTTCGAGTCATCAACTGAAAGTGCACTTCTGAATTCTGAAGCAGAATGCCAACACATTTATCATTGCATCTTCTTTTTTTGCGAAAAAACACTCAAGATCTGTTGCCCAAACGAGTAGTACAAAAAGACCTAAAAAATAAAAGAAATACATTTAAGTCCCTGGGGCTAACCTTCTTCCTCTCACACGGTCAATGGTGCGCCTCCGCAAACAGCTTCAACACCGGAGTCAGCTTAACTTTGTTGATCACGGATGGTAAGTCATCAACGCCGTGGTCCTACTGTACCATCGCCCTAGAGAAGAAGTCATCGCAACCGGAAGAGCCTTAGATCCAAGAGCCCAACCTCTACTAAACCTCGCAAGCCTTACAAAGACGATTTTTTCAACCGGACTGATCGGCTTTGTTTGGGCCGAAGAGGGCCCATCGGCCTAAGGGAGGCCAAAGAGGTGGCCGTCGGCCCACGCCAGGCTGAAGAGAGCCCGTCGGCCGCTAGGAGGCCGAAGAGCCCCTGAATAAGGCCCGACGCTGGCTCCCTCTTCTTCCTCCTCCTGACTGCTCATTCCTTCTCTCCCTCCTTTGCTTTGACCGAAAATCCCCCCTCCTTGATCTCCTTCTACATCCATCCATTTTCCGTTTCAATCCACTGAAACAATAGATCGTGTCCGTCTCCCCCGCCGTACCGTACGGTCTCATTTTTTGCAATGGGGTAGTGTGTTGTTCGTTTGGAGGAGACATGATGGGGTGGTGAAGGTGTGAATGGTGAGAAGGTGGAGTGGTGGAGAGGAAGAAGAAGGTAAAGAGGAAGAAGAAGGGCACACACGCGTCGAAGGTATACTTTTTTTTTGTTAGTTTAGGTTAGTTTTTTTAATGTATGTAAAATTAGTTTAGGTTAGTTTTATTAGTGTAGTGATTTTAGTGTATGTGTTAATAATGTAGGTTTAGTTAGTGTAGTCATATTAGTGTAGGTTTATTTAGTGTACGTGAGTATATTTTAGTGTAGTTTTATTTTAGTGAAGTTCATTTTAGTGTAGGTTTATTTAGTATACATAGGTATATTTTAGTGTACGTTTATTTTAGTGTAGATTTGTTCGTTGCGAATAATGAGAAGCTAGCAATATCTGACAGGTGAAAATGTCTGAATCCGTAAATTTCACTGTGTATTACGGCCCTGGTAATGTTCGATATAATGAGTTGGGGGTTGATCTTAGCGAGTTTAAAAAAGGCGAGATGGCACTTTCAGATCCGGACAGACTGGACATTAAGCAGTTGAAGCACTGGTTGACTACTAGTTTTGACCTGGATCTTAAAGTTTGTTCCGTCAGTATTCATGCATTGTGGACCAAATCCTGTAAAAATGTCAAGTGGGAGTTGAGTCCGATAGATAGGAGCCAACATTGGTTGTCCCTGTTAAGTCGTTCCAGAGACCGAAGAATCCATCCGTATGCCCTAGTGCAACCAGTGGCGAAGGAGGAGAATATCATACCACCCAATGTGGGGTATGAACCAGGCTAGAGTAGTCAAGTGGCTAACGAGATTTATGTATACGGGTCACAGCCACCGGATGCGAATGCTAGCCAAGCCGAGAAAGAGTCAGATTATGTGCCACACAATGTTAATGGTCATGCTACTGGGCAAAGTATTCAGTCGATAGTATTAGCTGCCTTTGGTGTTGCTGATGGGGATGAGGAAGGCGATGAAATGCAGAGGGTGATGGAGGAAGAGGACGAGGATGGGATTGCAGAGGATCTTGATTATGAAAATTCCGAGGATGAGGAGGAGGTACCGATTCCTACTGCATGGGAGCAGGACATATCCGTTGGCTTTACTGTCAACGATGGCCATGAGACTCCATGGCAATATAATCTGAACCAAGTCCAGATCTGGGCTATGTTTGACATAAAGAAAAAAATGAAGTATGCGGTGATAAAGTGGGCTATGTCTACGCAGAGGGTTTTCCGGACACACATATCTAGTCCAACAAAATATACCGTGAAGTGTGTTGAATTAGGTTGTCCTGCGAAGGTGCATGGCCACGTGCCAAAGTATAACATCCACTGGGTTGTCACAAATGTTGTTCCGCATAATTGTGTGAGGAAAAACATGTTGGTTCGTCATCCAAACCTTACTTCAACTCTCATAACGCAACTCATGTATACTGAGATAGTGAAGAAGAAAGATATGGAAGCAAAACACATCTAGACAACAATGAAGGTCAGATGGAATTATGACATTCCATATGGGAAGGCTTGGAGGGCTAAGCAGAAGGCTATGGAGGAAAGGTTTGGGACGTTCTTCAACTCATATGATAATGTTGTCCGTCTCCTTGACATACTGAAGGAGAGGAATCCCGACACTTATGTTAACATACAACACACGAGGTTGGATAGTATACCAGATTACAAGGTATTGAAACGAGTATTCTTCTCTTTCGGTATGTGCATCGAGGCTTTCCGGCATTGTCCTCCTGTGATCTTTGTGGATGGTACATTCCTGACTGGTCAGTACAAAGGGCAAATCCTGACTGCTATTGGTGTGAACGGGAACAACCAAATCATCCCACTAGCCATGGCATTTGTTGAGGGTGAGAACTTTTCGAGATGGGTATGGTTCTTCCGGCAAGTTAAAATTGCGATCGTGAAGGACCGAACAAATTTGTGTCTCATTCATGACAGACATCCTGGTATATTGAAGGCCATGAAGACACTGAGTAATCCAACTGTTGATGAGCCAACACCTTGGAAGGACTTGCAAAGCCGGTGGTGCATGTGCCATCTGGGTGCAATTTTTTTCTCACAGTTCAAGAAAAAACGGTTGATGAACTTATTCAAAAGTTATGCAAGCAGAACCAACGGCGCAAATACGATGTTATTTGGTCAAAACTAGATGAGTTCACTAAGAAGCAGGTCCTTGCTAGGAAGAAAATGGAAAAAGACCAGGTTAAATTAACAACACTCATCGCGAAGCTTGAGGAGTCAGTTGGTCTTTGTGACTTGCCAACAATTGACCCTCCTAATACAAAGAAAAAGAAGGGCAGTCCAATAAAGAATTTTTCTGAGTGGATAGAGAAAGAGCCTCCAGTGAATTGGTCTTTGCTGTATGACACCCATGGAGCTAGGTATGGCCACATGACAACCAATCTTGCAGAGATCTATAACTTTGTACTTAGAGGGAATAGAGCATTGCCACTGACAGCTATTGTGGAGGGTGTATTCCATGGCACTTTGAGATATTTCAAAGAAAGGCACGAGTTAGCAAAGAAGCATATTGCAGATAATCAGAACACTCCTTATTGTAGCCGTGTCATGGAGTACATGGCTAAGAAGATAAAGAAAGCAAAAAAGCACACTGTCACACTCATAGTAATCTGGAAAGGAGGTATGAGATTCACCTTCCTACTGATGGTTTTGGTTCTGCAAATGAGGTGAAGGCGCATGAGGTTAAAATTGGAACAGAATTTTATCCAACTTGTGAGTGTACATGCAAAAAACCACAGTTATTGCACCTGCCTTGCTCACATGTGTTGGCTGCCTGTGGCCAGATTCAGTTGGACGCTATCTCCTTCGTGTCTCCGTACTATTCAAAAGAGGCAGTACTCAATGTCTAGACAGGTGAGATGACAGGGTTTAGAGTCGTTGGCAATTTCAACAAGGTAAACGATGGTGACAGAGTATACAACCTGGATCCTAGACTATGGCGAACTAGCAGGGGCATCCGAAACGATATGGACCAATCTGAAGCTGGTGGAGCAACCAGACAATGTTTGCTCTGCGCGGCTTACGGGCATATGATGAAATATTGCCCTGACCTGAAGAAAGACGGTGCTTCCACATCGACGAGTGCTTCCACATCGATGACTGCAACAACAGTTGCAAGAGGAGGTCCTGGCAGCCGTGGTGGACGTGGCAGTCGAGGCCGAAGTGGCAGACGAGGAATGAATAACTCAGAAGCTACATAATTTGTGGGACTATGTTTTAATTTGTAATATGTCGGACTATGTTTTTATTTGTAATATGTGTGCACTATGTTTTAATGTGTAATATGTGGGACTTGTTGGGATTACCTCTGGCCGGCGCTGCCATAGGACCTTTAGAGGTAGAATCTGGTTGGCTAGCATCTATGCATGCCCGTTTTCTGGCTGCGGTGCCAACTACCACGGTGCTAGATAACGATCGGCACGAGCCTCTTTTCAGGTGGTTGAGCCAGTTTCAGATTGTCGCCTTAGGATATCCTACTGTTCAGTTGTCAGAGGCACAGACTAACCGTTCCCTAGAGGCATATATTATGTGGTTGTTCGGCAAGACGATGTTCACGGAGAACCACGTGACCACTGTAGATGCACGACTCATCGGTGTTGCATGAGAGATAGCTAACGCACATTCCCCGGAGAACAGTGTGCAGAGGAGTTTTGGTTCTGCTGTGTTAGCTTGCTAGTTGAAGTCTAGAAAACTGGTCTTGTCGGATGTCCACTATTGTTGCAGCTTTGGTCATATGAGAGATTCCCTATTGGTCGACCCTACGTCAGCGTTGACAAACCTTTTGGTAATGAGGACATGGTTGGACATTACGTGCCTTCTGTCGGCGACTTGCCTACTATGGGATCTGTTTGGGCACGGAGAGAGGTATTTTCATAATTAGTAACAATATGAATTACTAATGTTTATTTCTCATTATTCAATATTATGTACTAATGTTTGTTGTCATGCACAGAGACAGTTTGCGCCTAGCCAGGTGAGGGGCTGCTACCCCTCCTTCACGACGCAGTTTGATAGTTTGCACGAGGATCAGGTTATATGGGAGCCATACACCCATAAGGCTATTTCAGAAAGGTACCCAGGTGGGATTTCTGGATTCTACACTAGAGTCGGCATTATTGGATGACCAAGGCCAAGTTGGTGTTCGATGTGACGGTTGAGGTGATGGCTATTAATAGGGTGATGAGACAGTTCGGTCTATGCCAAGAGCCTGACATTCCTGTTATTTCACACTTACCAGATCACGTGCACAAGTAAGTAATACTACTTTAGTTCTCAGCTCTGCATTCGGCTTATAGCTAATCATGTAACGTGCATTTGAATCTCAGGTATAGTCGCGTAGGAGGAAACAAGTCCCGGGATTCTTGGCTTCACGACATCAGGCCTTACCTCGACGAATGGACTACTGCCCCGACAAATATCTGGGATAAAGTTCGTGCCTTCGGTTGGGACAAGTTCGGGTTGTATCTGCAGCGTTACAGACAGAGCACGAGGATCTACTTGGTTCCATCATCTGCTCTGGATCATATCCCAGTTCCTCTCGCCAGCGATCTGTTCCCAACTGCCTCTGTTGTGGGAACCAGACACCGCGCGGTATGTCCTTAGTTTTTCTCACATGCTATGTTTTCCCTTAACCTGAACATGTACAATTGGTTAACTTTCTGTGTACAGGGTGAATTGTCATCTCAGGCGCTAGAGAAGGTTACCGCTTTAGTGGACCGCTTTGAGAGAGGAGAAAATATCCCACCGCGAGATGCAGTAACAAGGTTGAAGAGTCTTCAAGCAAAGATACACGGGATCGTCGCAGCTGTTACATGTAGACGATCTTCGGATGTTGTTAACACTCGTGCAGCACATCGTCCGCCATGCCCCTCTCTGCAGCGTTCAGAACCTCGACCTTCACAACCAGGGAGCTCATCCTGGCAGCAGACACCTCCTTCGCAGTCAGGGAGCTCCTCCTGGCAGCAGGCACCTCCTTTGTAGCCAGGTATCTCTTCCTAGCAGCACACACCTCCTTCACAACCCGGGGGCTCCTCCTGGCAGCAGACACCTCCTTCACAACCCGGGGGCTATTTCTACCAGCAACCACCTCCTTCACAACCCAGGGGCTATTTCTACCAGCAACCACCTCCTTCACAACCCGGGGACCCTTCTTGGATTCATCATATGGACCTAGGTAACTTTACTTTGTACATTCTTTTAAAAATTGTAGCCTCGTAAATCATTCTTTACATGTTTTTTACTTTACCGCAGTCGGCAGCCAGTCGCAACCGTTCATGACTTCAGTTCGGTCACCTGTGTTTATTGGTCCTGGTTCATACATACCCGACGACGGCGAGGACGATGACCATGGTGCATGCACCTACGATATCTCGGAGACAGTTCTTGCCACTCCACCACCACCATCGACGCAGGAGACATAGACAGCAACGGACGAGGTGGTCTATGGTTGTGGACATCGTGACACTCGTCCACCGCCTCAACGCTTATCGCCTTCCGGTCCACGTCCAAGGAAGCCAAAGATTCGTCGCCGTCCCCAACAGTGATATGGTTATCTACGTATGAGACATGACTATCTATTTATGTATGATACATATGTTTATTTTATGTATGGAACATATTCATGTATGAGACATATTCATGTATGAGACATATTCATGTTCTATTTCAGTAGTCATTTGGTTTAGAGAGACAACACTAGTACTGCAAACTAAATGCATCCAAATAAATTAAACAATACAATTGAATTAAACGTTACAACTGAATTAAACAGTACAACTGAATTAAACATTACAACTGAATTAAATAGTACAACCAAATTAAACGTTACAACTGAATTAAACAGCACTACAGAAAACAGCACTACAGAAAACAGTACTACATGAATGCATCATCATCATCCACCGTCGATGTAGATCTCTTGCCCTTTGTTGATGCACAACTCTTGCCCTTCAACGATGCGGTCGTCTTGACCTTGGTACTCGGCATGAAGATGTCGTCTTTGTCCTCCATCGATGCAGAACTCTTCCCCTTCGTCGATGTAGAACTCTTCCCCTTCATCGATGCAGAACTCTTCCCCTTCGTTGATGTAGAACTCTTCACCTTGCTGCTCAGCATGAAGAGGTCGTCTTCGTCCTCACTTTCTACTGACCATAAACCTGAATTATTCACAGCAATCCTGAGGTAAGCTTCACCCTTGTGCAGTTGCTTTTGCCATCTGGCGTGCAATCTGAGAAGTTCTTTTCGTATCTCCTCAAAAGTCCTGGGAGGCCACCCACTCCTAGCTAATGAGTGAGACAACTCATTCATTATGAAGTGACTACTAATGAGTTCCTCCCATGGAACTACTCTATCATTCATCTTGAAATTGGCAGCTAGACGGAGAAGACGATCGGACATACCAGAGTTAAAACTATGATCAAAAGGATAGTGAGGATGAGACATCTCCACAAAAGGATGCCGGGAGTGGAAGGATGGCAGAGCGAAAGGGAAAGGAAGGGCCTGCTGACCCTCCTTACTGCGGATGTGGTTATATAGGTTCACAAGGGAAGATGGCGGCAGAGACAGGCGAGAAAGAAATTGGCAGGAGAGAAAGGCGGGAAAGATAATGGCGGGAGAGAATGGCGAGAGAGAAAGGCAGGAAAGATAATGGCGGGAAGAAAAGTGGCGGGAAAGATAATGGCGGGAGAGAATGGCGGGAAGGAAAGCGGCGGGAGAGAATGGTGGAAAAAAGGTGGCGGCAGAGTATGGCGAGAAATAAAATGGCGGGATAGTAGGGCAGGAAAATAAAAAGGGGAATAGTAGGGCGAGACAATACGATCACTATGGCAGATAGCTGAAAACAACAACTAGCTCCTGTTCATGATGTTTGAAGGTTTTGAGCACCAAATTGTTGATTTCAATAGACGATGCCAGCAGAAAATTACCGAAACCTTCCTTCTTCAACACCATTCTATCACCCAAGCCAATGAAGTAGGAACAAGGAATGCTCACAAATATATCATCATCTTCAGAATCCAAAGTAATTTCAAGAGTTAAAGAACCAGTCCTAGGAATTGACACAAATTCCTTCAAACTCCTCACAACCATGGTAGGAATAACGTGAGAAAAACAAGCAAGTTATATGATATTCAGCTTACAAATTTAAAACATTAGAATACAGCAAAAAACAAATAAATAATAAAAACCCAAAACTAAAGCTTACCATATGTTGAGAAATAACATTCATGCGATCCATCCTATGAACAAAAGGAGTACACAATATGTAGTTGTCATCAAAGAGCTGCCACGACATGACATACATTTGATGATAATTCAGAGTGACACCACGACTATAAAAACAACTGTCAACAAGTTCCCTCTGAGTTTCACTCAGATCCTCAAGAGCTATAAAAAAAATGATTTCACAAACTGAGCAGAACAGCAAAACGTATAAGCTGAAACAAAACTGAAAATCAGTCAAACAAATAACTTACCAACACGGGGTAAAGGAAACAACATAACACCATCCCGATGAAATTCGACACTAATATAAGTTCCATAGTGCTCAAGCATAACAGTCATCATGTCACGATGGCGGAGACCATAATCATTCACAAGTTCCTCCCACGAAGGACCATGGAATTTACTGCTCATCCTACCATGTCTAAACAAAACATGGTATAAGTTACCCTCACTGTTGTGAAGAGCAAGATCAATATCTGTGTCACCTCTCTGAATAGGTAAAGCTCTGCACTCCTCAATGTACCGAGCAAGATGTGATCTAACACTGCACGGAACATACTAGAACAAGAATGGAAGCAAACATCATAATCATATAAACAAAGGCATTCGAATACCATAGTCAGATAAACAAGACATAGAATCTTACAACACGCCTTGAACATCGACGATCCAGCACCACAGTAAATACAAATGCACCGGAATCAACGGCAGAACAAGGGCCACCTGGAGCTCGGCAAAATGGGCAAGCCATTTACCTACAGACGGACGGTGACCAATAAGAACTAAATCCACAACCGAGTTGAAAGTTCATATTTGATTGACTTGGAAGCTAAAAAAATACCGTAGGCCGGTGGAGAGTGCCCTGATCTATTGTTTACGCAGGTTGGATAACAAAATGGGTGGTCGAGCAAAGAGATCGGCGTGACGGTGGAAGCATCGGAGAGCAACGGGAGTGAGAGGTGGAGATGGGCAGCCTGGAGGACGGGGGAGGGTGAAAGGAGTGGTCAGAGGAGAAAGAAAACACTCCTCAGCCTTATCCAGGGGCCCATCGGCCTCCCACTGGCCGATAGGGGGCTCTTCGGCCTCCCTCTGGCCGACAGGCCTCTCTCCGACCTCTCATTGGCCGACTGGGGGCTCTTCGGCCTGGTGTTGGCCGACAGGTGGCTCTTCGGCCTGGTGGTGGCCGACGGGCCCCTCTTCGGTCTGGTTGTGGCCGACGGGGTGATATTTTTGATTTTGATTAAAATGGACATCTTTATTCGAATTTGGTATATTTTTGGTACTACTTTTGAAAAAAAATTCTTACAACGACACTAGAGGGCGTACTAATGTGACAAAGATGAGGTGGGAAGACCCACCTACGAAGGTAAGATGTCGCCGCATCGACAAACCTAGTGACCCTAGGCTCATCGTCCAAAATGGATGGCCGGAACCATCGACGTTGCCAGACAACACCATTGAGATGGGGATACTCAAGGAAGAATTATTCCCTGGATAGACCATAAATGATGCGCCATTGGATATGAATTTATTTTATTCCATTATCACCATCACCGCAAGGGGCGAAGCGACAGACAATGAAGCTCAACATAAAAATACCAAAATTAGATAAGCAACATCTCCATAGGTATATCAAGGCCTCCCCATAGTACCACACTGACGGGCCGACGGTGAAGGAGGGGTGACGGTATCCCACATTGGGGGTCACTCACCAGGTCGTCTTCCTTCCAGGTGGGCCGGGCCGAGGACCCCCATGTCAGTTCACTAGTGGACCACGTCGATGTTGGGGAACGTTGCATGGGAAACAAAAAAAATTCCTATGCACACGCAAGATCTACCCATGGTGATGAGCATATACGAGAGGGAGAGTGGATACACATACCCTTGTAGATCACTAAGCGGGAAGCATCAAGAAACGTGGTTGATGTAGTCGAACGTCCTCGCGATACAAATCGCAAGCCGTCCCGCAATCCAATCACGATCCGTCCCGCGATCGAATCATGGTCCTTCCGATCTAGCACCGAACGGACGGCACATCCTCATTCAGCACACATACAACTTGATGATGATCTCCACCTCCATGATCCAGCAAGCGGGGGTGGAGAGGTATATGAGTTCTCCGGCAGCACAATGACGTGGTGGCGATGGTGGTGGAGCTGATCTGACAGAGCTTCGCTAAGCTATACCGAGCAGATCTAGAGGAGAAGCAATCTAGAGGGAGAGAGGGCAACACGTGGCTATTCAGGTGGTGGCAGCCCTCCAAGACCCTCCAATATATATAGGAGGAGAGTGGGTAGGTGGGAGGTGCCCTATGGAAAACCCTAGGGGCTTGGCGCACAAGAGAGGGAGGAGTCTACCTCCCACAAGGGAGGTGGACTCCTAGTCGGACTCCTCCCACTTGGCCCCTCTTGGCCCCTCTCTCACCCCCTTGCGCAAGGGCCTCTAGGGGATGGATGCCCAGCCCACCAGGGGTTGGTGCGCCACCTCCTAGGCCCATGTGGCCCCTGCAGTGGGTGGGCCTCACTTGGTGGACCCCCCATAACCCATTCGTCACTCCCGGTACACTACCGGTCGTGCCCGAAACTTTTCCGGAACCCAAATACCACTTTCCTATATATCAATATTCACCTCCGTACCATTTCGGAGATCCTCGTGAGGTCCGAGATCTCATGTAGGATTCCAAAAAACCTTCGGTCACCAACATACATAACTCAATACTACTAAAACGTCATCGAACCTTAAGTGCGCAGACCCTGCGGGTTCGAGAACTATGTAGACATGACTGCGACACCTCTACGGCCAATAACCAATAACGGGACCTGGATGCCCATATTGGTTCCTACATATTCTACGAAGATCTTTATTGGTTGAACCGCTATGTCAAGGATTCAGTTAATCCCGTACGTTGTTCCCTTTGTTCTTCGGTATGTTACTTGCCCGAGATTTGATCGTAGGTATCTCTATACCTAGTTCAATCTATTTACCGGAAAGTCTCTTTACTTTTTACATAATACAAGATCTCCTGGGTAACTCTTTAGTCACTTTGCTTGCAAGGTTCATCGTGATGTTGTATTGCCGAGTGGGCCCTAGGATACCTCTCCGTCACACGGAGTAACAAACCCCAGTCTTGATCCATGCCCACTCAACAGACACCCCCCGGAGATACCTGCAGAGCACCTTTATAGTCACTCAGTTACGTTGCGAAGTTTGATACACACAAGGTACTCCTCTGGTGTCAGTGAGTTGCATGATCTCATGGTCATAGGAACATATTCTTAACATGCAGAAAACTATAGCAATAAACTGACACAATCATATGCTATGTTTATAGTTTGGGTCTTGTCCATCACATAATTCTCCTAATGATGTGATCCCGTTATCAAATGACATCTCATGTCCATGGCTAGGAAACCTTGACGATCTTTGATCAACGGACTAGTCTATTAGAGGCATACTAGGTACATGGTGTTATCTATGTATCCACACGTGTATGTGAGTTTCCGATCAATACAATTCTAGCATGGATAATAAACGATTATCATGAACAAGGAAATATGATAATAACTAATTTATTATTGCCTCTAGGGCATATTTCCAACAGTCTCCCACTTGCAGTAGAGTCAATAATCTAGCTCACATCGCTATGTGATTTAAATTGTTATGAACTCACACCCAATGAGTTCTGGGGTTTGATCATGTTTTGCATGTGAGAGAGGTTTTAGTCAATGGGTCCGCGACATTCAGATCCGTGTGTACTTTGCAAATCTCTATGTCATACTGTAGATGCTGCTACCACGCTCCACTTGGAGCTATTACAAATGGCTGCTCCACCATATGGATCCGGATTGCTACTAAGAGTCATCCGGATTGGTATTAAAGCTTGCGTCGACGTAACCCTTTACGATGAACGCTTTATCACCTCCATAATCGAGAAGTATTTCTTTAGTCCTCTAGTAACTATGGATAATTTTGACCATTGTCCAGTGATCCACTCCCAGATCACTCTTGTACCCCCTGGTAGACTCATGGCAAGGCACACATAGGTGCGGTACACAACATGGAATACTATATAAAGCCTATGGCTAAGGGTTAGGGGATAACCTTCGTCCATTTTCTTTCTTCTGCCTTGGTCGAGCTTTGAGTGTCACTCAACTTCACACCTTACAAATCAGGCTAGAACTCCTTCTTGGACCGATCCATTTTGAACTCTTTCAAAATCTTGTCAAGGTATGTGCTCATTGAAAAATCCTACCAGACGTCTTGATTAGTCTCTATAGATCTTGATGCTCAATATTAAAGTAGCTTTATACAAGTCTTCCTTTGAAAAACTCCTTTCAAACAACCCTTTATGCTTTCCAGAAATTCTACATCATTTCCGATCAATAATATCATCCACATATACTTATCAGAAATTCTATAGTGCTCCCACTCACTTTCTTGTAAATACAAGTTTCTCATAAACTTTGTATAAACCCAAAAACTTTGATCACCTCATCGAAGAGTATATTCCAACTCCGAGATGCTTGCTCCATCCCATAGAAGGATCACTGGAGCTTGCATACCTTTCAACATCCTTAGGACTGAGAAAACCTTCTGGTTGTATCACATACAACCTTTCCTCAAGGAAACCGTTAAGGAAACGATGTTTTGACATCCATCTGCTAGAATTCATAATTGAAAAATGGAGCAACTGCTAACATAATTCCAACAGACTTTGGCATCACTATGAGTGAGACAGTCTCATCGTAGTCAACTCCTTGAACTTGTCAGAAACCTCTTTGCGATAAGTCGAGCTTTATCAATGGTGACATTTACCATCATCGTCTGTCTTCCTCTTAAAGTTTCATTTGTACTTCAACGGTCAAGTCTACCAAAGTCCGTACTAGGTTTTCATACATGGATCCAACTCGGATTTCATGGCTCCTAGCCATTTGTTGGAATCTGGGCCCACCATCGCTTCTTCCTAGTTCGTAGGCTCATTGTTGTCTAACAACATGATTTCCAAGACATGATCACAACACTACTCAGGGGCAGTATATATCCTTGTCATCATACGAGGTTCGATAGTAATTTGACCCGAAGTTTCATTATCATCATCATTAGCTTCCTCTTCATTTGGCATAGGCACCGTAGAAACATCTTTCTGCGTCGTTCTACCATCCAACTGAAGTGACGATTCAATAACCTCATCAAGTTGTACTTTCCTCCCACTCAATTCTTTCGAGAGAAACTCTTTCTAGAGAAAGGACCCATTTTTAGCAACAAACACTTTGCCCTCGGATCTGAGATAGAAGGCATACCCAACTTTTATCTTAGGGTATTCTATGAAGATGCATTTGCCCGCTTTGGGTTCAAGCTCATCAGGTTGAAACCTTTTTCACATAAGCATCGCAGCCCCAAACATTAAGAAATGATAACTTAGGTTTCTCCCAAACCATAATTCATACGGTGTCATCTCAACAAATTTAGATGGTACCCCATTTAAAGTGAATGTAGTTGTATCTAATGCATAATCCCAAAACAATAGTGGAAAAACGATAAGGGACATCATAGTAAGCACTGTATCCTATAGAGCATGACTACGACGTTCGGACACACCATCACAGTATGGTGTTCCAGGTGGCATGAGTTGTGAAGCAACTTTCACATTGTCTTAAGTTGTATACCAAACTCGTAACTCAAATATTCACCTCCACGACCATATGTAGACATTTCATCTTCTTGTCACGATGATCTCAAACTTCACTTTGAATTTGCTTGAACTTTTCAAACGTTTCAGACTTGTGTTTCATTAAGTAAATATAACCATATCTACTCAAATCATCAGTGAAGGTAAGAAAATAACAATATCCACTGCACGCTACAACACTCATTGGATCGCATACATGAACATGTATTATTTCCAATAAGTCACTTGCCTGCTCCATCATACCAGAAAATGGGGTCTTAGTCATCTTGCCCATGAGGCATGGTCCGCATGTCTCAACCGGTTCGAAATCGAATGAGTTCGAAGATCCATCAACATGGAGTTTATTCATGCGTTTTACACCAATATGACATTTAGCAATAGTGCCAAAAGTATGTGGTACTATCATTATTAACTTTGCATATTTTGGCATCAATATTATGAACGTGTGTATCACTATGATCAAGATACAATAAACCATTATCATTGGGTGCATGACCATTGAAGGTATTATCCATGTAAACAGAATAACCATTATTCTCTAACTTAAATGAATAATCGTATTACAATAAACACAATCTAATCATGTTCATGCTCAACGTAAACACCAAATAACATTTATTTAGGTTCATCACTAATCTCGAAGGTAGAGAGAGCGTGAGATGGTGATCACATCAACCTTGGAAACACTTCCAACACACATCGTCACCTCGCCCTTAGCTAGTCTCCGTTTATTCCGTAGCTTTTATTTCGAGTTACCAATATTTAGCAACTAAACCAATATCTAATACCAAGGTGCTACTAGGATTACTAGTAAGGTACATGTCGTGGATTTGTCACGACAGATGTCCGGGTGAATGGACTTAGGTTCGGGGCGAAGATGCAACTACGTGGCGGCTTGAAGGGGTTGATCGGGATCAAGAGACATAGAGTTTACCCAGGTTCGGCCCTTCCGATGGAGGTAAAAGCCTACGTCCTGCTTGTCTGGTATTCATGATGAAGAAGATCTCTCGGTTACAAGGGTGTTGTTTGCTACCTTTAATCACGAGAGCCTCTAATCTGTCTATCTATAATCTCTTGTATTATCTAAACTTGTGGACTTGTCAATCTCGTCCCTCTAGGGGTGCTCTATCCCTCCTTATATAAGTGGAGAGGGTTGGTTTACAAATAGAGTCCTACTACGAGTAGGATTAGGACTAGTCTCTCTAGAATCCTATTCCGGGTCTTGTTTCTCTTGTAAGGAAATCCTTTCTCCTTTAGGCCTTCTCTTGTGAGCTGCCTGGCGCCGGCTTACACGCCGGGTCTTGGGCCTGGTCGTCCTGCGACCCGCCTGCCGGGTCATTAATAAAATGTCATGTCTTGACCGGGTCTCTTGTGAATCACCAAGCTGGGTCATACTCCGGGCCTGGTCATACTGCGGGGTATATCCCTGACATTAGCCCCCAGGTTAGCTTGAATTTATTGATGGTAACCTCCTGAAATAGGAATAATAAATATGTTAAGTGGCCTGCTTGCTCCTTTGGCCGGCTTATGAAGTGGCTCCTCGGAAATTCGGGTCTATTCTGCATATGAATGAGTTGTCTTGAAAATCATCTTGCTTGTCAATGTCCTCTGAAAATAATTGAGAATAGAATACCCATATGCCATTGAGTCGGCTTCCAATACTCTTGGCGGGTCATCGCCGCCGGGTCATAATCATTGATGATGCCGGGTCATTATCGTTGGTGACGCCGGGTCAAATAACTAGAATCCATCCGACTTGATAAACATATTGGGATGAAAATCCAGCTGATGTAAATCCGTACTTCCATTGCTATGGAGCAAGGCGGCTTATAAAATCTGCCGGGTTATGATCTTTTGATAACACCAGGTTATGAATGTTGGTGATGCCGGGTCTAACAACTGAACTACATAATTAACAACCTTAAAATTCTCCTCCAAGTTTTTGATATGTCCATATTACCTGTAGCCCCCCAAGCTCCGAAATTATCCATTATAACTTGATGCTTTGCAATAATATTTTGGACTGTGGAGCCCCCGAGTGTCGAGTTGTCCTGCTTGCAGCAACCTGGGACTTATAACTATCTTATATACCTTATGAAACTTCAGCAGGTGTAGCCCCCAAGGGCCGACTCATCAGTATGTAATGCGCCGGTTCTTCAATTTGAACCTCACAATCTGTTTAAACAGCTGAATACAGTTGCCCCCAAGTGCTGGGTCGCACGCCTGCGGCGACGTGGGAGTTTAGAAAATTTTGATCTGAGCGGTGTAGCCCCCAAGTGCCGAGTCATTAAGAATTACTGGGCTGGGACTTAGAAAAATATAGAAAGGCCGGCTCATCTCCTTGAGATAATATGGTCTTGCTGACAATGTAATGATTGAAAACCGGCTTGCATTAGCCCCCAAATGCCATGGTGCATGCTTGCAGCGACAAGGGACTTGCATACTTGATATAAACTGTATTTGAATAGTGTAGCCCCCAAGTGTCGGGTCGTCTGCCAGCGGCGAATATGACTCACCATGATTTGTTTGAATGAATCTTTGATCGTGGTTGTAATAAAACCCGGAATGAATATCCTGGAATAATTCCTTTGTCTTTGACATGAAATCCCTACTCGTGGTTGTGATGTAACCCGGCAAATATATATTAGGGAAATCCATGAGTGTTGTAGATTACTACAGAGCACAGTTGAAGAAATTCGAGAACCGGTCAATGACACGACATTATATCTGACAGGGCGGCTCTTGAAAAAATAATGAATTCTCCCAGCTAGCTTGAAAACCCCAATCTTTTAGTACTGGTTATGATAAATCATGAAGATCCAGCCATGTTGGCTATTAAAGATCCATTTGCTCTTTGCCGAAGTTTTTCATCATACTTAATAGCGACTCATCTTAAGAGACAAGACCTGCAAAAATAAACAAGAGAATATATTCTGCGTTGTTGTAAGGGCGGCTTGAAAAAGCACAACCCGGAGATGTTATAACATTGCTCCTTCTTCCATAATCTTGCTCTGACCCGACTTGATAAGCCGGCATGACATGTGAATATGATGAAATATATAATGCAATGTATGATGCTATGTATGATGCAATGTTTGATGTGATGATGCAATGCAATGTATGACTCAAGCTTTTCTTCATTTTTATTTTCAAAAAACTCATATGATGGTTCTTCTGGGTGGACTCGATGCTTGAACTCACACCAGTGTAGGGTCTCTAACGAGATTGACCGTCAACTCCTTTGAGCGGTTTAGGGTCTCTAGGCGAGATTAACTGATAAGAGCGCAACGAACCAGAAAGAGACACATCCACCAGTTCTTTTGGGTGGACTCGCTGCTTGAAACTCAGAGCAACACTCAGTTTCCAGGCGAGAATTGATGAGCGCAACGAACCAGAAAGAGACACGGACGCTGGTTCCGCCGAGAGGACTTGCTACTTGAACTCATAAAAATGCTCGTTTTCCAGGCGAGGATTGATGAGCGCAGCGTCCCAGCTAGAGATACAGCAGGGCATGAGTATCCCTAGTAGCCCATAAAATGCCTCTCACGTGACATAACGGAGAGTCGGCAGTAGATGAGAGAGTTTTATTCTTGCTTTCTGTAAGCCGGCCCTCACGTGACAAGAACCATCGGTTTAACCTTAACCGGTACAGGGTCTCTATCGAGATTGTCCGTCAACTCCTTTGAGCAGCTTAGGGTCTCTAGGCGAGATTAACTGGTAAGAGTTCAGCGGGGCACATAGCGGACCAGCATCAACTTACAGGCAGGTTTAATCCGAGCTTGCGGTGGCTTAAGAGCCGATCAAGAGGGTATATAAGCTAAACCCGGTGGGTTGGCAGCCCCCAAATGACCTTTTTTGACGGAGTCAACTTTTTGCACAATCTTGTAAGCCACCATCTTGTATGAAGAAACGGTAGAAGCTCCAAGTGGCTTATGATGATCCAATAAATCCAGACACCCATGTTTGAATGGTGCATCACGGCAGTTCGTCCTCTTGGGCAAATTTTAATCTTCCACCAAAAATGTAGTACCCCCAAGATCGGGTTAACTTGGCCATGACCCGGGGTTCTCGTTGAAAACAACCAAATGTGTCTTGCCATGTCTGTAGCCCCCGAGTCTTAAGTGGACTCGAAGAGGCGGCTTGAGAATCTCCACTGAAAGTTGAGGTTGGTCGTGGAGGGTTATAGATGATACCGCATGATTTGTTTTGATGATCCGGTCGATGGTTCGTTCCGGCTGGTTGTTGAAGGTAACCAAACTGTAGTGGCGGCGACTTGTGTGCCTGTCCGTCAGGCGGCTCATAGAGGCGAGCACTGCACCAATATGTCAATGTTGATTGGACTGCGGGGCAGCGATTCAGAACCGTCAGTTGGGGGACTTGTACTATTGCATGCAGCCACTGTTGGGTTGATGTAGACGTATCAAACACCCGCAACATAGTAAGCCGATGCTGTTGTCAAAGACGCCACGGCGTTGTAAGCCGGAGCGGTGGCGAGAGACGACCACGGTGTTGTAAGCCGGCGCAATAGTGATAGACGACCACGGTGTTGTAAGCTGGAGCAGTAGCGAGAGACGGCCACGGCGTTGTAAACCGAAGCGGTGGCGAGATACGGCCATGCGTTGTAAGCCGGAGCGGTGGCGAGAGACGTCCACGGCGTTGTAAGCCGGAGCGGTGGCGAGAGACGTCCACGACGTTGTAAGCCGGTGAAGTCACGAGAGACGTCCGCGGCGTCGTAAGTCGGTGCGGATGGCGAGTTGCCGTGACATTGTTGATGTAGCCTGGCCCAAATGAAGGTGGCGTCTTGCACTCGTGTCCGCCGAACAATGCGGTTTGGACGAATGCTGACGCATGATAATATTGGCGCAAACTCCATATCCACAATATAATGTCATATTTGCAATGAACCATTGGCCTGCAAATTAAAAACATTGCAGACAAAGTAATTATTTTCAAGGAGAATATGTGCAAATAAAATATTTAGAAACGCTAACACCTGATGATTCTGCCTGTAGTACTGTTGATACTTGTACGTTGCTGATTGAACAAAGTATTGTGCTTGTACTTCTTGTATTAGAGGGAAGGTAGTAATAATGCGTGGCTATTTTCTTTTTGGATATTTGAGGCTCGAGAAAAGGTGAATGAATCATCTCAAAGCCAGCTCCTTCTGTGTTTGAACCTTTTGCATATAGAAAAAAGTGAAGATGGCATTGGCAGATGGACTATCCGGCTATGGCTGCCACTGATGGAATTTGTATTTTCTTGCACCCTCTGCTTTTCGTCGTGCATGCAGGAGACACCATGTTGCAGCTTGCTCTGATCTTTGTTGTTGTTTGCTCTGATTGATGTTGGCACAAGGAACATGTGTAATTCGTCCATCAGAAAAAGAAATCTGGGCATTTGGTCGTTGATGCCTCGTGGACGTTTTGCTCTCTCGCGACGCGGTCAATGCTTGCTATTTTTTCATCGCCGAAGTGCCAACAGTGTCGACGGCAAACTCGACTGCAGGAGGAGATGCACGACTCGGAGGTGCCGGCGGCCGCATGGCACGCCACCGGGAAACCCCAACAATTGATCCACTACACACAATCGGCTTGTCCCCGTGGCATGGCACCAACGCCGGCGGCTCGAGGTCCACTCTGGCGGGGGCGGTTTGGAGTAGAGCGCTGGGTGTGGTCAGGTGACGCACGAAACCACAACAACGGGGTGCAACAATGGTGGAGAGTCGAGGCCAGGGTGGTTGTGGCGCGGGCCGGCGGCTGCTGTGATGGCAAGAGATGGCTAATCATAGAGAGGCGGAGTCGACGGAGGTGCCTCCAGCACCATGATGCGGTCGCTGACATCGTGGCAGATGCAAAGGACCATTGCGCCAGCGGAATCCATATCAATAGGTCGACTGATAATTGTTAGGTGGATGTAGCAGCTGGATGTGAAAAAGCAAAGGGCGAACCAGCACTCTGCACTAGCTTCACCTGTCGTAATGAGTACTGGAAGTAGTATTCGATGATTTTACTTCGGTCTTCACGGGTGGAATCGATGGCTGGCTAGATCTGGAGTCGCAGCGAAACCGTGACTGCCTCGGTACATGGAGCCTGTACATGGAGAGTTTGTGCAGCACGTACTCGGCGGATTAGACAACAAGGCTACTGCCTCAGGTGGCCTTTATGCGTTCGATGGACCCCTTGTCGCTCTTCAATTCTTAATCAATCTGGTTTCAATCGGATCGCTCGATCATCCAATCGTGTCAGCGACGGCGCACAAGATGTCGAAACTTAAATCCTCTCGAACTCAACCTCATATATCATACACGCAACTTCCTGACTGCTCATCCATGACGGAGCGAGGCCGCGGTGATGAGGCAATCTTTGTGGCGGTGGCAACTGTGCCCAAGGTTATCCAATGCCGGATTATCTTGTGTGACTGATCCATGCAGATCCTTCGTCATCCGACTCAGCAAATTTTTCGATCCCTAAGATATCCCTCCAAGAACATAACACCATCGTGCGCAGCCCCATGGTGGGCGCCAACTGTCGTGAATTTGTCACGTCAGATGTCCGGGTGAACGGACTTAGGTTCAGGGCAAAGACGCGGCTACGTGGCGGCTTGAAGGGGTTGATCGGAATCGAGATACACGGAGTTTACCCAGGTTCGACCCCTCTGATGGAGGTAAAAGCCTACATCCTGCCTGTTTGGTATTGATGATGAGGAAGATCTCTTAGTTACAAGGGTGTTGTTTGCTACCTTTAATCACGAGAGCCTCTAATTTGTCTATCTCTAATCTCTTGTGTTGTCTAAACTTGTGGACTTGTCAATCTCGTCCCTCTAGGGGTGCTCTATCCCTCCTTATATAAGTGGAGAGGGTAGGTTTACAAATAGAGTCCTACTAGGAGTAGGATTAGGACTAGTCTCTCTAGAATCCTATTCCGGGTCTTGTTTCTCTTGTAAGGAAATCCTTTCTCCTTTAGGCCTTCTCTTGTGAGCTGCCTGGCGCTGGCTTACATGCCGGGTCTTGGGCCTGGTCATCCTGTGACCCACCTACCGGGTCATTAATAAAATGTCATGTCTTGACCGGGTCTCTTGTGAATCGCCAAGCCGGGTCATACTCCTGACCGGGTCATACTGCGGGGTATATCCCTGACAGTACACATGAATAAAACGCATATCAATTATAGTTCTGTTGATGTTGCGAGCCTTCTTATCTACCAAGTATCTAGGACAGTTTCGCTTCAGTGACCGTTCTCCTCATAATAGAAGCACCCAGTCTTGGTTTGGGTTCAATCTTGGGTTTCTTCACTAGAGTGGCAACTGGCTTGCCATTCTTGAAGTTTTCCCTTCTTTCCCTTGCCCTTCTTGAAAATTGTGGTTTTACTAACCATCAACCCTTGATGCTCCTTCTTGATTTCTACCTTCGCAGTGTCAAACATCGCAAATAGCTCAGGGCCCATCTTATCCATCCCTGGCATGTTATAGTTCATCATGAAGCTCCAGTAGCTTGGTGGCAGTGACTTGGAGAACTATTTCAATCACTATCTTATCTAGAAGATCAACTCCCACTCGATTCAAGCGATTGTAGCACCCAGACAATCTGAGCACATGCTCACTGATTGAGCTATTCTCCTTCGTCTTGCAGGAAAATAATCTTGTTGGAGGTCTCATACCTCTCAACAAGGGCACGAGCCTGAAATCTCAATTCCAGGCCTTGGAACATCCCATATGCTTCGTGACATTCAAAACGTCTTTGGATCCTCAATTCTAAGCCGTAATGCATGCTGCACTGAACTATCAAGTAGTCATCACAACGTGCCTATCAGATGTTCACAACATCTACAGACGACGCTAGAGGGGGTGGTGCGGGATCACTAGAAGAGTATGTCTAGAGGGGGGTGAATAGACTACTAGCAAAATTAAAATCTACACAAGGTGCAAAGTAATGTGTTGGTAGATTTTAGCAATTATAGCAGGTCTAGTACACCCTACACATGCAAGTCATCAAGTATAGCAGCGGAAAGAAAAGACATTGCACATGAGAGTAAAGAGTAGAGATAGGAAGATCAAAATCATGAAGGACATGAAGATTTTTCCCGTGGTTCTGATAGGTGGTGCTATCATACGTCCACGTTTATGGAGTCTTCAACCCATGGAGGGTAACGGTCGCGAGAGTCCACGGAGGGCCCTACCCATAAGGGTCCATGAAGTAGTAACCTTGACTATTCCATAACGGCTTTGTCCACGAAGGACTAGCCTCACTCGGGGTAGTTCTTCACGAAGTAGGCAATATCCTTACCCTTACGAACTTCTTGGTTCACTCCACAACACGAAGTAGGAGGCTCCCAAGCGACACCTAACCAATGTAGGAGGCACTACCCTCCAAAAGGTAATAGGCTCGATAATGTCGATGAACTCCTTACTCTTGTGCTTCAAGATGATAGACTCCTCAACACACAATCACCCTCTCACAGATTTGGCTATGGTGGAAGAGATTGATTGGGTGGAAAGAAACTTGGGGAGGCTAGAGATTGATAACCCACAAGTATAGGGGATCGCAACAGTTTTCGAGGGTAGAGTATTCAACCCAAATTTATCGATTTGACACAAGGGGAGCCAAAGAATATTCTCGAATATTCACGGCTGAGTTGTAAGTTCAACTACACTTGAAAGACTTAATATCTGCAACAATGTATTCAGTAGAAAAGTAGTATGTAAGTAACGGTAACGGTAGCAAAAGTAACAATAGCAGTTTTGTAGTGATTGTAACAGTAGCAACGGAAAAGTAACTTAGCACACATCAATATGTGGAAAGCTCGTAGGCAATGGATTAGTGATGGATAATTATGCTGGATGTCATTCATCATGCAACAGTTATAACATAGGGTGACACAGAACTACCTCCAATTCATCAATGTAATGTAGGCATGTATTCCATATATAGTCATACGTGCTTATGGAAAAGAACTTGCATGACATCTTTTGTCCTACCCTCCCGTGGCAGCGGGGTCCTATTGGAAACTAAGGGATATTAAGGCCTTGTTTTAATAGAGAACCGGACCAAAGCATTAGCACTTAGTGAATACGTGAACTCCTCAAACTACGGTAATCACCGAACAGAATCCCAGTTATTGTCACCCTGGGGCATGTGGATCATAACTCGTAATAGGTGTCTACAACTTGCAAGATAGGATCAAGAACACATATATATTCATGAAAACATAATAGGTTCAGATCTGAAATCATGGTACTCAGGCCGTAGTGACAAGCATTAAGCATAGCAAAGTCATAGCAACATCAATCTCAGAACATAGTGGATAGTAGGGATCAAACCCTAACAAAACTAACTCGATTACATGATAAATCTCATCCAACCCATCACCGTCCAGCAAGCCTATGATGGGATTACTCACGAATGGCGGAGAGTATCATGGAATTGGTGATGATGATGGTGTCGATTTCCCCTCTTCGGAGCCCAAAACAGACTCCAGATCTAGTCTCCCGAGGAAGAACAGGAGGTGGCGGCGACACCGTATTGTGAAACGCAATGTACTCTTCTCTCTATTTTTTTCTCCATGAATAGGGTTATATGGAACTGGAGAGGAGGTCGGAGGAGCCACGAGGGCCCCACAAGCCTGCTAGGTGCGACCAGGGGGGTTGTCGCGCCTAGCAGGCTTGTGACCTGCACATGGCCCCTCTCTGGTTAATTCTTGCGCCAGTATTTTTTATTAAATCCAAAAATATTCTCTATAAATTTTTAGGACGATCCAAGAACTTTTATTTCTGCACAAAAATAACACCAAGGCAATTCTGCTGAAAACAACATCAGTCTGGGTTAGTTCCATTCAAATCATGCAAATTAGAGTCCAAAACAAGGGCAAAAGAGTTTTGAAAAGTGGATACGCTAGAGACGTATCAAATCCCCCAAGCTTAACCCATTGCTTTTCCTCAAGCAATTCAGTTGATAAACTGAAAGTGATAACGAAAAACTTTTACAAACTCTGTTTGATCTTGTTGTTGTAAATACGTCTAACTGATGTTCAGATTTTCAACAAAGATCATGGACTAACCACGTTCACAATAACATTTAGGTGTCACGTTTACTCATATCAATGACATAATCAACTAGCAAGCAATAATAATAACTCTCGAATGACAACAGTTTTTCAAAACAATCATGATTCAATATGACAAAATGGTAGCTTGCTAGCCCTTTCTGAGACCGGAAAACATAAATGCAGAGCACCTCTAAGGAACTAGGACTGACTAGACATTGTAATTCACAGTGAAAGTGATCCAGTCATGCTCATACCCAATACCAATTGACAATAAAGCATACAAATGATGGTGGTGCTCTCTAACTGGTGCCTTTATAAGAAGGTGATTAACTCAACAATAAAGTTAATAGAAAGGCCCTTTGCAGAGGGAATCGTTGATTTGTAGAGGTGCTAAAGCTCGAGTTTTTAAAATATAGATGAATAATAATTTTTGTGCAGTATGATTTCATTGCTCACATAACGACCAAGAGGTTTTCAACTTCTTCCATGCTAGATACATTATAGGTGGTTCCCAAACAGAATGATAAAGTTTTTACTCCCCCTCCACCAATCAATCACACTCCACGACAGGCCGAATCAACGGGTACCGTCTATACAAACACAATCCTGGGGGAGTTTTGTTTAATTATATTTTTCTTTTATTTCTAGCATGGAACTGGGCATCCCAATTAACAACCACTTTCTCGTGAATGATAGTGAATCAACAGATATCATGAGAATAACCCACCTAGCATGGAAGATACCGACAGCCCTCAGTCGCCACATGAGCGATTCGGGCATACAAAACAGAATGTTTATTTGAAGGTTTAGAGTTTGGCACATGCAAATTTACTTGGAACGGCACGTAAATACCGCATATAGGTAGGTATGGTGGACTCATATGAAACAACTTTGGGTTGAGGGATTGGATGCACAAATAGTATTCCCTCTTAGTACAAGTGAAGGCTAGCAAAAGACTGGGGAGCGACCAACTAGAGAGTGACACAGTCATCAACATGCTTTGAGATTAACCAACATTGAATGCAAGCATGAGTAGGATATAAATCACTATGAACATAAATATCATGGATGCTATGTTGATTTTGTTTCAACTACATGCATGAACATGTGCCAAGTCGAGCCACTTGAATCGTTCAGAGGAGGATACCGAGGAACAAAAACTAATTGGACCATTGGAGGAGTCACATACCAAGGAACAATCTCCCAAAACAGTTTTGCGAATGAAGCTTTGAACAAGGATGTAACATCCCAAAATTCCATTTTGGAATGTTATAAAATATAGCTATGCATCTATCATCATCATTGATTGCATGTATGTATTAGTTGAAATGCCTTCTCTGAATTTCTGAAACCCTTTCTACTTTCAATGTGTTGCTTTCACCTATCTGAAAATCTTGGTAAAATGTTCAAATCTGAGGGGAGGAACATGACAATCCACACCAGGGACTATTTGGTGATTAATTTGAACAAAAACAACCAGGAGTTGTTTTGAAAATATTTGCAAAAAGGATTTAAAAACAATTAGGCAATTTCTGAAAATATTATTTTTTCAAAGTGTTCAAATGACAGAATAAAAATGTTCAATAAATGGCATTTATTATTTTGTTAATTTTGATATATAATACTCCTATATTTAGAAATGTTTTGAATGCTTTTAAAGACGTTTTACTGCTCTGGTTATTAAAAACAGTAACGGATATGTATTTAAACGGCCCGGCCCACGGGCAGTTATTCGCGAATTTATTACCAGCCGCTCGACCGGCGCGCAGTTGACGCCCCCTCTCTCTTTGACACCGGGTCCCACCCCGACCGACCGTTCGCACCCGCGCGATCATCCCTCTCCTCCCGCACGCGCCGACGACCTCGCCGGCAGTTTCTTCTCCTCCCCGGATCTCCATCCTCTCTCTTCCCCGCACCCACCTGAGCATCCTATAAATAGCGCCCTTCCCTGCACTCCATTCCCCCCCTCCCGAACCCCCTCTCTACTCGCCTGAGACGCCGTAAAACTCCTCGCCGGAGCCCTGTCCCGACCGAAGCTCCCCACCACCGTGCCCATCGCTCCACTCCTCCCCTCGCCCCTCCGACCTCACCAGCAGTCGCCGGAGCTCCGCTGCCATCTCCTGAAGATCTCCGTCGCCCCCAACGACCACCGGAGCTCCTCACCGACGTCTTCGCTGCCTCGGACCGCCGGAATCCCCTCGCCGGCGACCCCATCCACGGTGAACCCCTCCCCTCCCTCCGATCTAGATCCAACGGCCCCGATTAGAACAACTTAAATCACGAACCATTTTCTTTACGGTTCGGTTGACCGCCCGTATCACCGCTCGCACCCCCCCCTTAGCCAATAGGATTGCGCGACGTAACCCCTGGCCGTCCTGTAGTTTTTCTTTTCTTTTCTATTTAGTTTTGGTTAAACAGAATGTTTTAGTAATTTGTTTTAGCTATATCTTTTAATCTGTTTAATGTTTTGAGTTGATTCTTTTTGCAATGGCTCACATTTTTCATGTAGTTTCACCCTGTACTTTTAAATTTTAGAAGTGAACTCTAAAATTTGAATTGAATCAAATTTGCTCAAATCATTCAAATCTGAATAACTAGAGTTTGAAAATAGATTTTGATATGAATCTTTTTGCTACTGTTTGGTCTTAGTTAGGACTATCTTCATGCTTAGTTTGAGGATTTTTAGGATGATTTTGATTAGTGTTCTAGCTATAAACAGATTCTGCCTATTAGTTAGTATAGTTTTATTTATTTAGTTTTTAGTTAGTTTAAATTAGATTTAGTTTTATTTTGTTTAGTAGGTGCTGTTGCTTGAACATTTAGTGTTTTACTTACTGTTAAAAAAATGTAAATTTGCTTAGTTTGTTTCTTTATTAACATAGGAATCACAACTTATTTTCAAATAGGTTTAATTTGATTAAAACAATTAGTTAGTAATAGTTTTTCTTTCAACAAAGTTTTATATAATTTAATTCTGTTTTCTAAGACAAGTTTATTTGTAAATTCTTTTCTGTTAAGAACATGTTTTGTTAATAAATAATAACTTTTGTTTTGCTCTTTTGTTAGTAAAACTATATTTGTTCCATATAGTGTTTATCAAAACTTTTAAAATTTTTACTAAAGTTTTTCCCAACAAACTTTAATGAATTCAATTCTGTTATTAATAAAATATTTTATTGTTTTCTTGCTGTCAACTATTGTTCTGTTATTACAAATAGGTTTCATTGTGTTAGTAGTGTTTTATCAATCATCTTTTAGAAAACAAAACTTTGTGTGTTTTCTTTCTTGTGATTTGTGCATTGTTTTGTCTTGATTGTTTACTAGTTCATGGTTGATGGTTGTGAGTTACAATATTTTGTTGTATGCTTATTGAGTGCTCTTGTTTGCTTCGTTAGATTATCCGGAATGCGAAGCTTGTTACTTAGAGTCACTCACGTATGAAGATCATCAATCAGGCAAGTCACTTTGATCATCTTTACCCATGTTTTTATTGCATTAGTTCTTCCATCACCCCAATTGCATGCAAAGTAGGTTAGTTGGAAACTTGGTCACATTGTTGTAGTATCATGTGGTAGGTACCCCTCAACACTTGACACATTGGCCTCGGGAAACGTTGTTTTTACTTTTTGCTATGCTATTAGTAGACGGGGTTGGTTGTGTGATTCATGAGAGTTGAGAGAGTTAAAAATTTCAAGACCTACATAATGATCAAGACTTCAAGACTCCGAGTTTTCAACATACCTCTGGGTGGATGATGGTTGAACGGCACCCTGGAGAAACCAGTGGATTTGCCTAGGTGTTGCTGGAGATGGCTAGTATTCACACGGAAAGATCCACCCAGGCACAAAGAGATGGATGGATGCTTCAAAACCCAAGGCTTACCTGCACAGCCACAAGTCATTATGGGCTCTGGCTTGGTTGGATATCGTGGTGACCCTGGACAGGCGGTGCTACGAGATGTAGAAGAACGGTAGGAAAGGATGGGCACCGACAGAGTCGCAGGGAAACCCTTTGGAAGACCATGTTTTGGTCATCCGTTTCTCAAACACCCTGAAGTGCGAGAAATCAAACGGAGGCGACCAAATCTTGTGGGGAACGTGTGCAAAGCTCTGCAGAGTACTCAAACGTAATCGATTAGCCGTGTCCACGGTCATGGACGACTTGAGCCAAAGGAATTGAAATTTCCGGAAACTCTCAACACAATTAATATGATGATGTGGGTATTAATAACTCGGGTATGAGAATTGGTTGGTGGAACCATCTCATTAATCAACCAACTTAGTAATATTTTTTCTTAGCCCGCTCTTGATGTAGGAAAAAAATTGGCTTTTTCGCAAAAACTTACTACTCCACCTGCCATAATTGCATATAGATTTGAGGATTATCTTTTCACCCCTCTCTTGTGACTTTGCCGACATATTCAATATGCTGACCTATATGGCTGCAACGTATCATGTTGCAGAGTACTTTTCCGACCAGGAGTGAGGATACGCTCTACGCTCGGTGAGATGCCCTTGGAGTCAGATGGACTCATCTACCCTCGATGCTTCCGCAAGATTTAGATATTCTCATGAGTTGGCCTTCAGCCACTTTATTGTAATCTTTATTGTAATAAAGGACTCGACATGAGATTTCAAATTAATATAATGCTGTGTGATTTCCCTTTGATATATACATTGATGTACCGCCTGTGTACCAGCATGATCTTGGGATGGTACGGAAACACCGGAGATTCGACCTTTCAGGTCGGGTCGCTACTGAAATGGTATCAGAGCACACGCTGACCGTAGGATGTAACCTCTAGGATTGGAAAGCCTTAGGATTGTATCTCTTTGTCTTTAAAATTCTTATACTCTCATCTACTCGTTTCTGACTTCACTCCGATTATTTCAAAATTTATAGATGGCCACCTTCATTCCAGTGTTGATCACGGAGTTTTGCCAGCCTGACGCAACGATGCCCTTTGGTAAGGAGCTGATGAGGATCGTCAAGGACGTAAGGATTGCTTTGCCGAGCATCACCGGGATTCCTATTATGTCCTTTCCACAAGATGGACGCTACAGGATCGAGGTGCACATCCCAGGGAAGACCTTTGGGAATCGGAAGGAACCCATCGACTTCAAGTTCGTGTCACCCAATTGGATACTTGGGAGAGACATGGCCATTCATCGTGCCCTTGTACGTATTCAGGGGGAATACAGAGGTGGAACCATTTCACCAGGACTCAGCGTGGTTTGTCGCAGGGATGCCAATGGAAACATCATAACCCCTCCCACTTCAGACACCACCATTTCCTATATCCAGACCCTGGAGACTCACATCAGGACTCTGGAGCTTCGAGTTCGTGCTGATACGAAGACAATCAAGAATCTGATGAACCATGAAATTGACCTCGAAGCTGACTTACGGGAAGCCGAGTACGAGCATGAGTATGAGGTGAAGGATTTCTTAGAGAGGATCGACAAGATGAACACTCGCATCGCCACTTTGGAGGAATAGATGGACATGGGTGAAAATCTTCATCCCGAGGGAGACATGGCTCCTTTCATCAGCGATGATGATGACTATGAGGAGAGCACCACTGGAGGAGGCTTAGTCACCATGTACTTCAGAGGAAAACTATAGTCATGCCCTCCATGTATCTTTTATTTTTCAACGTTAAAAGCGTAGGTCGATGTGTAGTTTGATTGAGACTTGTATCTCGATGTTTGACATTGATTGAATAAATGAATGAGTGTTTGGTGTGATATGTTGTTGCATTGCATATGGGTAGTGAATTTCTCCTTTTAGTCCCTTGTTCTATTCTAATTCTCACCCCTCTGAAAACAGCAAGATGCCTCCACGACGTGAGTCCGACTTCACCTTTCCGCCAGAACTCACGCAACTCCTTCAGCAGCAGAATGCACTGATGCAGCTACTGATCCAGAATTAGACCAACAACCAGAACAACAACCATCATCATCCACCTCAGGCTGACAATCTCACCTGTTTTCTGAGGTTGAACCCTCCAACTTTCTCTAGCAGCACTGAGCCCATTGTGGCAGATGACTGGCTCCGTAAGATGGAGAGAGAACTCGTCACCGCTGGATGTACTGACGGTGAGAAGGTGCGCTTTGCCGCACATCAACTGGATGGACCAGCAGCTTCATGGTGGGAGAACTACACCACCACATATCCTATTGCTGATGTAACTTGGGAGCAGTTCAAGCAAGCTTTTCGCACCGCACATGTTTCAGCTGGAGCTATGAGTCTGAAGAAGCGCGAGTTTCGCAACTTGCGCCAGGGAAATCGCTCCGTGGCCCAATATGTGGACGAGTTCAGCATGTTGGCTCGTTATGTACCCGGAGATGTGGCCGATGATGCGGCCAAGCAAGAAAAGTTTCTGGAAGGACTCAACGATGAGTTGAGCATGCAACTGGTAGTGGCTACCTTCAACAACTACCAAGAGCTGGTGGACAAGGCCCTCATCTTGGAGGGAAAGCAGCAGCAAATTGAGAACCGCAAGCGGAAATACACTCAGGGGAAGTTTAACTCTGGAGCTCATCAGAAGCCCCGCTACTCCCCGTACTCAGTAAATACCGGATCAGGTACCGGTAAGTTTGGAAGGCACACTCATGCTGTGCACAACCATGGAGGCCACAACCATGGAGGAAATGGGAATGCCCGTCCCAACCATGGCAACTTCAAGACTGACAATGCGAATGGGAACAACAACCAGCACCGTCACGCTCCTACTCAGAAGGATCTGAGCCACATCACCTGTTTCAAGTGTCAGAAGACAGGGCACTATGCTACTGAGTGTCCCCAGAGCAAGCAGGGAAATGGAAACGGCAACTTCGCAGCCAAGAAGCCAAATCCGTTTCCTCGTGCCCAGGTGAACCACCTCGACGTGGAAGAAGTCTATGATCAACCCGAGATTGTGGTTGGTAAGTTTTTATTGCATTCATGTCCAATTACAGTACTTTTTGATTCGAGTGCAACTCATTCATTCATATCAAGGGTAGTTGTGGATAAATATGGTTTGCCCACCAAAACCCTTAGCCAGCCCATTAAGGTCAGTTCCCCAGGAGGTATGATGATGGCAGGGATAGGATGCCATGCCTTGAAACTCAACATAGGAAACCATGTTTTCCCCACCAACCTCATCGTCTTAGAATCCCAGGGACTGGATGTAATCCTAGGTATGGATTGGATGACGAAGTATGAAGGAAATCTTGATTGCCCCAGCAAGTTTGTTTCACTCACCACCCCGGAGAACAAGAGGATTAAATATGTATCCCGACGCACACGTATGAGTGCTCGGTTAAATTCCCTCACAGGAGTTGTTCAGGAGGAAGTACCAGTTGTACAAGACTTTCCGGATGTATTCCCAGAAGAATTACCAGGCATGCCACCAGATAGGGAGATTGAGTTCCTAATAGAGCTACAACCAGGGACAGCCCCAATTTCCAAGAGACCCTATCGGATGCCCGCAAATGATCTGGTGGAAATCAAGAAGCAAATTAAGGAGTTATTGGACAAGGGATATATTCGCCCAAGTTCTTCACCTTGGGGAGCCCCAGTTCTTTTGGTGGAGAAGAAGGATAAAACCTTGAGAATGGTAGTCGATTATCGTGCCTTGAACGAGGTGACTATCAAGAACAAGTACCCTCTACCGATGATTAATGACTTGTTTGATCAGCTAGTAGGCGCCAAAGTATTCTCCAAGATCGATCTTCGATCAGGGTATCAACAACTGAAGATTCATGAACAGGATATACCCAAAACAACTTTCACCACAAGGTATGGCTTGTATGAGTATATTGTCATGTCCTTTGGTTTGACTAATGCTCCTGCCTACTTCATGAATATGATGAACAAGGTGTTTATGGAATATTTGGACAAGTTTGTCGTGGTGTTCATCGATGACATTTTGATATTCTTCAAGAACGAGGAAGAACACAAGGAACATTTGCGTTTAGTTCTGGAGAAGCTGAGAGAGCATCAGTTATATGCCAAGTTCAGCAAATGTGAATTTTGGCTGACGGAAGTCGGATTCCTTGGACATGTTATTTCCGGAGAAGGAATAGCCGTAGACCCCGCTAAGGTTGAAGCCGTCACCGAGTGGAAGTCACCCACCTCAGTTAAGGAGATCCGCAGTTTCCTCGGACTTGCCGGATATTATCGGAGGTTCATTGAGAATTTCTCAAAGATAGCCAAGCCCATGACAGAGTTGATGAAGAAAGAGTCTAAGTATATTTGGACTGAGAAATGTGAAGCCAGTTTCCAGGAGTTGAAGAAACGTTTGGTCACAGCCCCAGTGTTGATTTTGCCCAATATTCGGAAGGACTTCCAGGTTTATTGTGATGCTTCACGTCAAGGACTTGGAGGAGTACTCATGCAAGATGGAAAGGTTGTAGCTTATGCATCCAGACAACTACGACCTCATGAGTTGAATTATGCCACCCATGATTTGGAACTAGCAGCCGTAGTGCACGCACTCAAGACCTGGAGACATTTCCTTATCGGAAATAGTTGTGATGTTTACACCGACCATAAGAGCCTGAAATATATCTTCACGCAGAAAGAGTTGAACCTCAGACAGAGGAGATGGTTAGAGTTAATCAAGGACTATGACATGAGATTACATTACCACCAAGGTAAGGCTAATGTTGTAGCCGATGCCTTGAGTCGGAAAACTTATGTAAACACACTCACAGCGGGAGGATTACCCCAAGAGTTAGCCAATGATCTCACAGAGCTCAAGCTAGAGATAGTTCCAAGCGGATATGTTGCCACACTGGAGATCCAGTTCACCTTGATCGAAAGAATTCGAGAAGCCCAGAAATCGGACAAGGAGATAGCTGAGATAAAGCAGAGAATGAAAGATGATAAAGCTAAAGGTTTTCGTGAGGATGAACACGGAACTCTGTGGTTTGAGAACCGCATCTATGTGCCCAATGACCCAGAGCTCAGGAAGTTGATACTTCAAGAAGCCCACGATTCACCTTACTCGATCACCCAGGCAACACCAAGATGTATCTGGATTTAAAGGACAGTTATTGGTGGACAGGTATGAAGAAGGATATTGCTGAACATGTTGCAATATGTGATGTTTGTCAGCGAGTAAAGGCAGAACATCAGAAACCAGCAGGGTTACCCCAACCTTTGCCGATACCCGAGTGGAAATGGGAAAAGCTTGGTATGGACTTCATCACAGGATTACCCAGGGCCCGTTCAGGTTATGATTCAATCTGGGTAGTGGTCGATCGCTTAACCAAGGTGGCTCATTTCATTCCAGTGAAGACCACTTATACCAGCGCTAAGCTAGCCAAGATATATCTGACCAGGATCGTATATCTGCATGGAGTTCCGAGGAGTATCGTGTCAGATAGAGGAACACAATTTACCTCAAAGTTTTGGCATCAGTTACATGAAACTTTGGGTACAAGACTGGAGTTCAGTACAACTTTTCATCCGCAGACCGATGGACAGACTGAGAGAGTCAACCAGATTCTGGAAGACATGTTGAGAGCTTGTGCGCTAGATTATGGATCTAGTTGGGATGACAACTTACCTTACGCGGAATTCTCGTACAACAACAGTTATTAGACCAGTCTGAAGATGGCCCCTTTCGAAGCATTATACGGAAGGAGGTGCAGAACACCATTGACGTGGGATGGTGTTGGAGACCGACAACTTTTTGGTCCCGACCTTATTCGAGATTCAGAAGATAAAGTCAAGTTGATTCGTGACAGAGTCAAAATAGCTCAATCCCGACAGAAGAGCTATGCCGACAACAAACGCAAGGAAGTAACGTATGAAGTGGGAGATCGGGCATATCTTCGTGTGTCCCCACTTCGAGGAATCAAGAGGTTTGGGGTTAAAGGAAAGTTAGCACCCAAATTCATAGGCCCCTACAAAATTCTTGAACGTAGAGGCGAAGTTGCATACAAGCTGGAATTGCTGGAAGGATTATCCGGAGTTCATGATGTTTTCCATGTTTCCCAGCTGAAGAAATGTCATGCTGAGATGACTGATATTCCTTTGAGAGACACCGTGCCCCTAGAGGCCATACAACTTGACAGTGATCTGACCTACGAAGAGAAGCCTGTCAGAATCCTCGAGACTGCCAACAGAGTTACCCGCAGCAGGATCATCAAGTTCTGTAAGGTTTTGTGGAGTCACCACACCGAGGAAGAAGCCACCTGGGAACGTGAAGAAGATCTTCGTAGAGACCACCCGCACTATTTTCTAGCCAACCTGAATCTCGAGGGCGAGATTCATCTTAAGGTGGGTAGGTTTGTAACATCCCAAAATTCCATTTTGGAATGTTATGAAATATAGATATGCATCTATCATCATCATTGCTTGCATGTATGTATTAGTTGAAATGCCTTCTCTGAATTTCTGAAACCCTTTCTACTTTCAATGTGTTGCTTTCACCTATCTGAAAATCTTGGTAAAATGTTCAAATATGAGGGGAGGAACATGAAACTCCACACCAGGGACTATTTGGTGATTAATTTGAACAAAAAAAACCAGGAGTTGTTTTGAAAATATTTGCAAAAAGGATTTAAAAACAATTAGGCAATTTCTAAAAAATATATTTTTTCAAAGTGTTCAAATGACAGAATAAAAATGTTCAATAAATGGCATTTATTATTCTGTTAATTGTGGTATATAATACTCCTATATTTAGAAATGTTCTGAATGCTTTTAAAGACGTTTTACTGCTCTGGTTATTAAAAAACAGTAACGGATTTGTATTTAAACGGCCCGGCCCACGGGCAGTTATTCGCGAATTTATTACCAGTCGGTCGACCGACGCGCAGTTGACGCCCCCTCTCTCTCTGACACCGGGTCCCACCCCGACCGACCGTTCGCACCCGCGCGGTCATCCCTCTCCTCCCGCACGCGCCGACGACCTCGCCGACAGTTTCTTCTCCTCCCTGGATCTCCCTCCTCTCTCTTCCCCGCACCCACCCGAGCATCCTATAAATAGCGCCCTTCCCCGCACTCCATTTCCCCCCCGAACCCCCTCTCTACTCGCCTGAGACGCCGCAAAACTCCTCGCCAGAGCCCTGTCCCGACCGAAGCTCCCCACCACCGTGCCCATCGCTCCACTCCTCCCCTCGCCCCTCCGACCTCACCACCAGTCGCCGGAGCTCCGCCGCCGTCTCCTGAAGATCTCCGTCGCCCCCAACGACCACCGGAGCTCCTCGCCGACGTCTTTGCCGCCTCGGACCGCCGGAAATCCCCTCGCCGGCGACCCCATCCACGGTGAACCCCTCCCCTCCCTCCGATCTAGATCCAACGGCCCCGATTAGAACAACTTAAATCACGAACCGTTTTCTTTACGGTTCGGTTGACCGCCCGTATCGCCGCTCGCACCCCCCTTAGCCAATAGGATTGCGCCACATAACCCCTGGCCGTCCGGTAGTTTTTCTTTTCTTTTCTATTTAGTTTTGGTTAAACATAATGTTTTAGTAATTTATTTTAGCTATATCTTTTAATATGTTTAATGTTTTGAGTTGATTCTTTTTGCAATAGCTCACATTTTTCATGTAGTTTCACCCTGTACTTTTACATTTTAGAAGTGAACTCTAAAATTTGAATTGAATCAAATTTGCTCAAATCATTCAAATCTGAATAACTAGAGTTTGAAAATAGATTTCTATATGAATCTTTTTGCTACTGTTTGGTCTTAGTTAGGACTATCTTCATGCTTAGTTTGAGGATTTTTAGGATGATTTTGATTAGTGTTCTAGCTATAAACAGATTCTACCTATTAGTTAGTATAGTTTTATTTATTTAGTTTTTAGTTAGTTTAAATTAGATTTAGTTTTATTTTGTTTAGTAGGTGCTGTTGCTTGAACATTTAGTGTTTTACTTACTGTTAAAAAAATGTAAATTTGCTTAGTTTGTTTCTTTATTAACATAGGAATCACAACTTATTTTCAAATAGGTTTAATTTGATTAAATTCTTTTCTGTTAAGAACATGTTTTGTTAATAAATAATAACTTTTGTTTTGCTCTTTTGTTAGTAAAACTATATTTGTTCCATATAGTGTTTATCAAAACTTTTAAAATTTTTACTAAAGTTTTTCCCAACAAACTTTAATGAATTCAATTCTGTTATTAATAAAATATTTTATTGTTTTCTTGCTGTCAACTATTGTTTTGTTATTACAAATAGGTTTCATTGTGTTAGTAGTGTTTTATCAATCATCTTTTAGAAAACAAAACTTTGTGTGTTTTCTTTCTTGTGATTTGTGCATTGTTTTGTCTTGATTGTTTACTAGTTCATGGTTGATGGTTGTGAGTTACAATATTTTCTTGTATGCTTATTGAGTGCTCTTGTTTGCTTCGTTAGATTATCCGGAATGCGAAGCTTGTTACTTAGAGTCACTCACGTACGAAGATCATCAATCAGGCAAGTCACTTTGATCATCTTTACCCATGTTTTTATTGCATTAGTTCTTCCATCACCCCAATTGCATGGAAAGTAGGTTAGTTGGAAACTTGGTCACATTGTTGTAGTATCATGTGGTAGGTACCCCTCAACACTTGACACATTGGCCCCGGGAAACGTTGTTTTTACTTTTTGCTATGCTATTAGTAGACGGGGTTGGTTGTGTGATTCATGAGAGTTGAGAGAGTTAAAAATTTCAAGACCTACATAATGATCAAGACTTCAAGACTCCGAGTTTTCAACATACCTCTGGGTGGATGATGGTTGAACGGCACCCTGGAGAAACCAGTGGATTTGCCTAGGTGTTGCTGGAGATGGCTAGTATTCACGCGGAAAGATCCACCCAGGCACAAAGAGATGGATGGATGCTTCAAAACCCAAGGCTTACCTGCACAGCCACAAGTCATTATGGGCTCTGGCTTGGTTGGATATCGTGGTGACCCTGGACAGGCGGTGCTACGAGATGTAGAAGAACGGTAGGAAAGGATGGGCACCGACAGAATTGTAGGGAAACCCTTTGGAAGACCATGTTTTGGTCATCCGTTTCTCAAACACCCTGAAGTGCGAGAAATCAAACGGAGGCGACCAAATCTTGTGGGGAACGTGTGCAAAGCTCTGCAGAGTACTCAAACCTAATCGATTAGCCGTGTCCACGGTCATGGACGACTTGAGCCAAAGGAATTGAAATTTCCGGAAACTCTCAACACAATTAATATGATGATGTGGGTATTAATAACTCGGGTATGAGAATTGGTTGGTGGAACCATCTCATTAATCAACCAACTTAGTAATATTTTTGCTTAGCCCTCTCTTGATGTAGGAAAAAAATTGGCTTTTTCGCAAAAACTTACTACTCCACCTGCCATAATTGCATATAGATTTGAGGATTATCTTTTCACCCCTCTCTTGTGACTTTGCCGGCATATTCAATATGCTGACCTATATGGCTGCAACGTATCATGTTGCAGAGTACTTTTCCGACCTGGAGTGAGGATACGCTCTACGCTCGGTGAGATGCCCTTGGAGTCAGATGGACTCATCTGCCCTCGATGCTTCCGCAAGATTTAGATATTCTCATGAGTTGGCCTTCAGCCACTTTATTGTAATCTTTATTTTAATAAAGGACTCGACATGAGATTTCGAATTAATATAGTGCTGTGTGATTTCCCTTTGATATATACATTGATGTACCGTGTGTGTACCAGCATGATCTTGGGATGGTACGGAAACACCGGAGATTCGACCTTTCAGGTCGGGTCGCTACAAAGGAGATCAAAAATGGCAGCAAAATGAGCTAGAACACGGGTTTGAGCAATGATGGGATTTTTTCTGGAGGAAGATGAAGTGGATGGGTGCGGGAATAAGTGGAGGGGGGCCACGTGGGACCTACAAGCTTGCTAGGCGCCACCAGGGGGTGGCCGCTGATACGTCTCCAACGAATCTATATTTTTTGATTGTTCCATGCTATTATATTATCTGTTTTGGATGTTTTATATGCATTAATATGCTAGTTTATATTATTTTTGGGACTAACCTATAAATCTAGAGCCTAGTGCCAGTTTCAGTTTTTTTTCCTTGTTTTTGAGAATTGCCGATAAGGAATATTAAACGGAGTCCAAACGGAATAAAATCTTTGGAATGAATTTTTCTGGACTGGAAGGAAACCAGGAGACTTTAGAACCAAGGCAGAAGAGCCACCGTGGAGCCACAAGCCCTAGGGGCGCGCCTAGGGGGATAGGGCGTGACTAGCAGGCTTGTGGGCCCATGGAAGCTCTCCCAACCCCAATCTTTGGCCTATAAATTCCCAAATATTCCATCATTATCAAACAGAGCCACGAAAACACTTTTCCGCCGCTAGAAGCCTCCGCTCCCGAGAGATCCAATCTTGCAGCCTTTTCCGGTAATCTGCCGGAGGGGGATTCTATCACGAAGGGCATCTACATCAACTCCATTACCCCTCCGATGATGCGTGAGTAGTTCACCATAGACCTTCGGCTCCATAGATAGTAGCTAGATGGCTTCTTCTCTCTCTTTGCTCTTCAATACCATGTTCTTCATGATGTTCATGGAGAGCTGTCTGATGTAATACTCTTTTGCGGTGTGTTTGTCGAGATCTGATGAATTGTGGGTTTATGTTCAGATTATCCATGAATATTATTTGAGTCTTTCCTGAATTCTTATATGCATGATTTCATGTCTTTGCAAGTCTCTTCGAGTTATTGGTTTGGTTTGGCCAACTAGATTGGTAATTCTTGCAATGGGAGAAGTGCTTAGTTTTGGGTTCAATCTTGCGGTGTCGTCACCCAATAACAAAGTAGGGGTAGCGAGGCACTTATTGTATTGTTTCCATCAAGGATAAAAAGATGGGGTTTTCATCATATTGCTTGAGTTTATCCCTCTATATCTTGTCATCTTACCTAATGCGTTGCTCTATTCTTCATCAACTTAATACTCTAGATGCAGGCAGGAGTCGGTCGATGTGTGGAGTAATAGTAGTAGATGCAGAATCATTTAGGTCTACTTGACACGGATGTGATGCCTATATGCATAATCAGTGCCTTGGGTATCTTCATAATTATTCGCTTTTCTATCAATTGCTCGACAGTAATATGTTCACCCAGTGTAATACTTGCTATCCCGAGAGAAGCCTGTAGTGAAACCTATGCCACCCGAGTCTATTTTCCATCTTATACTTTCAGATCTAAAACCTAAAATACCAAAAATACTTTGTTGCATTATTTTTACCTTTTGTTTTAATTTCCGTTCAAGCAATCTATCTCTATCAGATCTTGTCCTTGCAAGTAACCTTAAAGGGATTGACAACCCCTTTATAGTGTTGGGTGCAAGAGTTTGATTCTTTGTGTAGGTACTCCTATTGGGGACTTGCTTGTATCTCCTACTGGATTGATACCTTGGTTCTCAACAACTGAGGGAAATACTTATCTACTTTGCTTCATCACCCGTTCCTATAAGTGCATCTAGTGCCCCTTAGTAATTTTGTTGTATTGAAGACTTATAGGTTAAGGAACTAATGTATTTGTAAGTGTACACAGGCTCTATAAGTCGATGAGGACTTTGATATATTCGGAGATTACTGACCCCTAAAAATGTATGTCTTCAACTGAAGACTTTGGTGAAGACTTTGCTGAAGACTTTGGTATTCCCTAAAGACTTTGAAAATGAAGAAGTCGGTGTAACCTTGAAGATATGAACGAGGACTATGAAGCGTGAAGACTTTTGTTTTCATAGTTTCTTTTCCTTTCTTTGAGTCGTAGGAAACACCATACTGTTAAAGGGGCCCAAGGTAATACTAAGGAAAATTTCCAACTGATGCTCAACTCCAAAAGCCTCAACCTATCCAATCCTTCGAGTGAAGCCTTTGGAAATCTCTTGCAGTTCAGTCAAGTTCTTCAGTGATAGAGACGATGATGTTCTTGTCTGTGATGAAATTGGTCTGACTGAAGAAATTCCTGTGTGGAACCGACGCTTGTTACCTTTGAGGATAGTGTATCCTCCAGATGGTTAGGCGTCATGGTCTAGTGCATCCTGCAGTCAATTGGGGATCACAAAGTGACCTTGGTCTAGAGCATCCAACAATCAATTGTCGATCGCCGAGTGACCAGTTTGTGAGGGTTTTGGAAGTCTACCCTGAAGACTTACTGACGGGGATATACCCCGCGGAATGACCCGGCCCTGGCGACTCACAGGAGACCCGGCCGAAGACATGACATTCTATTAAAGACCCGATAGGCGAGTCACAAGATGACCAAGCCCAAGACCGGGCGGGTGAGCCGGCGCCAGGCGGCTCACGGGATAAGACCCGGTGGGTGAGCCAGCGCCAGGCGGCTCACAAGAGAAGGCCCACAAGAGAAGGCCCGAAGAGAGAAGGATTCCATCAAAGGAAATAAGACCCGGAGTAGGATTCGTGATGAGTCCTAATCCTACTCCTAGTAGGACTCTATTTGTAAGCCTACCCTCTCCACTTATATAAGGAGGGGTAGAGCACCCCTAGAGGGATAGATTCTCAAGGGACACAAGTCCACAAGTTTAGACAACACAAGATTAGAGATAGAGAGATTAGAGGCTCTCGTGATTAGAGGTAGCGATTAGCACCCTTGTAACCGAGAGATATTCATCATCATCAATACCAGACAAGCAGGGCATAGACTTTTACCTCGACTTGAGGGGCCGAATCTGGGTAAAACTCCGTGTCTTCTCGATTCCGACCAACCCCTTCAAGCCACCACGTAGTTGCGTCTTGCCCCGAACCTAAGTCCGTGACCCGGACATGTGCCGTGACAAAACCACGACAGTTGGCGCCCACCGTGGGGCCGCGCATGATGGTTTTGTGTTCTTGGAGGGATCTCTCCTTAGGAATCGAGAAGCTCATTATGAGCCAGATGAGAAGAGCCGGTTCGGGAAGAATCTACCGGTCTCAGCCGCATGCCTCCTGACCCGGCAGCCGCAGCTGCGCCGCGCTACACCGCGAGCCGCCACCGATTCTACTGCCGCGAGCCGCCGCTGCGCCGATTCCACTTTCGCAAGCTGCCGTGGAGCCAGCCTCGCCCGCTCACTGCTTGAACCGCCGGTCGGCAAGCCGCCTTGCATTGTCGAGTCACCGAATCGCCCTCGCCGGCTCTACCTTTGCCGAGCCGCCCTTGGTTCCGCCACCGACTCACCCGCATGTGGAGGTGGCACATCCGACGCTGCAGAGCTGCCCCGGCCGATGAGCCGCCGCGACCTCTGCCTCCGCTGCGAACCGATGCCGTAGAGCTTCCCTGGCCGATGAGCCGCCGCGACCTCCGTTTCCACCGCGGGCTGGCGCTGTCGAGCCGCCACCGGTTCTACTGCCGTGAGCCGCCGATTTCCTCACGCACGAGCCGCCTCCACCATGGTTCGCACTACCATCTATTATATCAGTAGATGGTGAAATTTTCTCGAGAACAAATTACGCCGTCTCTTGCGGCCGCGCCGGGTGGTGGCCCATACAGGCCTCTTATCATCCGCGCCGGCTTATAATGCCACAGTTATCTCTCATGACTGCCCCCGCTTACAATGCCGCAGCCATCTATTGCGGATCATCCGTCGTCCAGATAAATCAGGTGATATCCATCTGATTTGTCCTATTGGTATATATTATTTTCTCTATGAGAACAATTACTCCGTCTTTGTAATATTTTTTACATAGGACAAATTACTCATTACCAAAGTAGCATCATATCGCGGAGATGGAGGCGCACCGGCGTCGTTTGGCACTGGCATCTGTACCGGCTTACAGCGCCACAGCCTTCTTTCGCGGCCGCGCCGGCTCGCAACGTCCGCGGCTGAGTCACCTATCCGTGCCGGCTTATAATACCCGCGGCCGAATCACCCGTCTGTGCCGGTTTACAACGTCGTGGCGTCTTTTACAAACATCACCCGGAGAGTCCATTTAGAGCCTCTCTGTTCTGGCCCTGGTGCAATCGCGTTTCAAGTCGCCACGCTGGACTTCTTTGACACAAACGCCGTCACTACCGAGCCGCCCCGGTCCAGCGCCGTCTCTGAGCCGCCGTGGCGGAATCACCACCTCTGCTGCGGTTCGGGAGTAGTTCAATCACTGTTGAAATTACGGGATGACTCGGCTCATCGTTGAGATGAAACAGGACAATTAGTCGTTGTCAAAGGGGTGCTATACCGCGGTGATGGAGGTATACCAAAGGTGGTGCGTGTCGCGTTACTCAAGGGACTCCTTTGCCATTTGAACGGCTTACAATGTCGCGACCGTCTCTTGCCACTGTGCCGGTTTTACAATGACCTCGCCATCTTTCATGATCCGCGACGGCTTACAACGCTATGGCGTATTTCACAAATATCACCGGTTTACAATGCCACGGACGCCGCCTACAATACGATTCTACATTGACATCAGGTGCAGTGCTCGACAATATGAGCTGCCCAACGGATAAGCGCATAAGTTGCCGCCACTACAGGTTGATTCACTTCAAGCAAACAACCGGAACATCGACCGGATCATTGAAATAGTTCCTACGGGGTCATTTATAACCCGCCACGGACAACCTCAACTTTCGGTAAAGATTCTCAAGCCGCCTCTTCGAGTCAACTTGAGACTCGGGGGCTACAGACATGGCAAGACACATTTGGTTGTTTTCAATGAGAAGCCCGGGTCTTATGCCAAGAGGAAATTTTCCGGCTCAACAAGTTTAAGTCAAAGTGGTTTGTGACCCGCCGAAAGGTCTTCTCAGTCAATCTCGCCTTAGAGACCCTGAGCCGGTTCATAGAGTTGACGGCCAATCTCGCCTTAGAGACCCTGAACTGATGTCAATACAATAAGTTCTTCTCAGTCAATCTCGCTTTAGAGACCCTGAGCCAGTTCACAGAGTTGACGGCCAATCTCGCCTTAGAGACCCTGAACTGATGTCACTTTTACCAGTCAATCTCGCCTTAGAGACCCTGAGCCGGTTCACATAGTTGACGGCCAATCTTGCTTTAGAGACCCTGAACTGCTGTAAGTTAAATAATTAAGCTCTTATCAGTCAATCTTGCCTTAGAGACCCTGAGCCGGCTCACATAGTTGACGGCCAATCTCGCTTTAGAGACCCTGAACTGATATGATGCATAGTTTGAGTACATTAAGCGCTGTTGTTGATGGAGGCTTCTTACCTTTGGTATAGCTTAGAAAATTCCCCTAGGGCAACAACGTGTACATAAAATTCCAGTTTTTTATCAACTGCGGCTATCGAAGGGGGCTTCTTACCGACGGGTATCGCTTATCTCATCCTAATGGTTGGCTTTATGCCACTTCCGGTTACTTATTAACCGCGGTTGTCGAAGGGGGCTTCTTACCGATGGGTTCTCTTATCTCACCCTAACAACCGGCGTTTACGCCAAAAATAGTTGCGGAAGGAGGCTTCTTACCCTTGGGTATAGCTTACATAAGCCCGTCACGCAGCCGGCTAGTACAATTACTAGTCGCGGCTGTCGAATGGATGCTTCTTACCATAAGGTATAGCTTACATAATACCATCGGCAGCCAGCCCTATTCAACATTGGCTGATTGGAGGAGGCTTCTTGCCTTCGGGTATAGCTTACATCACCCTCCAACAGCAGGCTTTCTTGAGCTGCGGTTGTCAGTAGAGGCTTCTTACCTTTGGTATAGCTTACATAAACCTATTGACAACCGGTGTTGGAATACAATGGATAAGTATTTGCTGTTAAAAGAAGGTTTTTTACCATCATGGCACAATTTACATCACCCTTCATGCAGCCGGCTGTAGGCCACTTCAAGTTCATCAACAGTCGTCGTTGCCAATAGAGGCTTCCTACCGTCAGGTATAACTCACATATATCCTAAGACAACCGGCTCTTAAAAGAAATTATGTGCAAGGGCGACTCATGTTACCCTGAAAAGTTGCTGGCTTTAGGCCGCTTCTGGCTCTTGATTAGCCGCGGTTGTCCATAGAGGTTTCTTACATTGGAGTACGGCTCATATTACCCTACGGCAACCGGTCATCAAACAGAGCTTATAAGACTCGGAGTCATGCTACTCCGGTTGATATCTCAGAGGAGGATTATTCAATGGGGGCTTCCCACCTCCAGATTAACATGCCGGCTTATAAAACCCGGATCGGAGCAAGATTATAAGAAAGGAGCAATGTTATGAAAGGTATGAACATCTCCGGGTTGAGCTTCTTCAAGCCGCCCTCACAACAATGCAGAATGTATTCTGTCTTGTTTATTTTTTGCAGGTATTATCTCTTAATATGAGCCGCTATTAAATATTTGGCAAAACCAAATGGATTTTTTAATAGCCAACATGGTTGGATCTTCATAGTTATCATAAGCAGTGTTAAATGATTGGGTTTTTTAAGCCAGCTCGAAGAAATTTATTATCTTTCAAGAGCCGCCCTATCAGATATAATGCCGTGCCATTTAAATTGACCGGCTCTCGGATTTCTTTAAATGGTGCTCTGTAGTAATCTACAACACTCATGGATTTCTCTAAATATATATTTGCCGGGTTGCATTGCAACCACGAGCGGGATTTCATGTCAAAGACAAAGGAGTTATTCCAGGATATTCATTCCGGGTTATATTATAACCACGGTCAAAGATTCAATCAAACAAATTGTGGTGAGTCATATTATTCTCACATAGTCCCGAGTCGCCGCAGGCAGACGACCCGACACTTGGGGGCTACATTATTCAAGTCCAAGTTTATATTAATTATGCAAGTCCCATGTCGCTGCAAGCATGCACCACGACACTTGGGGGCTAATGCAAGCCGGTCTTCAAATCATTACATTGTCAGCAAGACCCTATTATTTCAAGGAGATGAGCCGGCCTTTCTATATTTTTATAAAGTCCTAGCCCAGTAAATTCTTACTGACCCGACACTTGGGGGCTACACCACTCAGATCAAAAAATTCTAAAGTCCCAAGTCGCCGCAAGCGTGCGACCCGACACTTGGGGGCTACAGTATTCAGCGGACCCAACAGATTAAGAGATTCAAATTGAAGACCCGGCACATCACATTCTGATGAGCCGGCCCTTGGGGGCTAGACCCGTCGAAGCTTTCTAATGAGCCGGCCCTTCGGGGCTACACCCGCCGAAGATTCATAAGGTATAAGACAATTATAAGTCCCAGGTTGCTGCAGGCAGGACAACCCGGCACTTGGGGGCTACAGGTAATATGGACATATCAAAAACTTTGAGGACAATTATCAAGATTTTAATTATGGAGTTGAGCTATTAGACCCGGTGTCTTCAACTCTTATGACCCGGTGTTATCAAAAGGTCATAACCCGCCAGATTTTATAAGCCGCCTTGTTTTATAACAATGGAAGTCCGGCTTTACATCAGATGGATTTTCATCTCAGTATTTTTATTAAGTCAGTTGGATTCTAAATTATTTGACCCAGAGTCACCAATGATAATGACCCGGTATCATCAATGATTATAACCCGACGGAGATCACCCGCCAAAGAGCATTGGAAGCCAGCTCAATGGCATATGGGTATTCTATTCTCAGTATTTTTCAAAGGCATTGACAATCAAGATTATCAAGACGGTTTATTCATATGCAGAAAACACCCGGATTTCCGAGGAGTTATTTTATAAGCCGGCCGAAGGCAAGCGGGCCACTTAACATATTTGCTATTCCTATTTTAGGAGGTAAACATGAATAAATTCAAGCTAACCTGGGGGCTAATGACGGGGATATACCCCGCGGTATGACCCGGCCCTGGCGACTCACAGGAGACCCGGCCGAAGACATGACATTCTATTAAAGACCCGGCAGGCGAGTCACAGGATGACCAAGGCCAAGACCCGGCGGGTGAGCCGGCGCCAGGTGGCTCACGGGATAAGACCCGGTGGGTGAGCCGGCGCCAGGCGGCTCACAAGAGAAGGCCCACAAGAGAAGGACCGAAGAGAGAAGGATTCCATCAAAGGAAATAAGACCCGGAGTAGGATTCGTGATGAGTCCTAATCCTACTCCTAGTAGGACTCTATTTGTAAGCCTACCCTCTCCACTTATATAAGGAGGGGTAGAGCACACCTAGAGGGACAGATTCTCAAGGGACACAAGTCCACAAGTTTAGACACCACAAGATTAGAGATAGAGATATTAGAGGCTCTCGTGATTAGAGGTAGCGATTAGCACCCTTGTAACCGAGAGATCTTCATCATCATCAATACCAGACAAGCAAGACGTAGGCTTTTACCTCGACTTGAGGGGCCGAATCTGGGTAAAACTCCGTGTCTTCTCGATTCCGACCAACCCCTTCAAGCCGCCACGTAGTTGCGTCTTGCCCCGAACCTAAGTCCATGACCCGGACATCTGCCGTGACAAAACCACGACAGTGACCACGAGTGTTAGGCGAGGACTTTGGGACCTTAGATCAAGCAAAATACGGTAAGGACTGTGTGTCCTGGGGCTATGTGTCCTCTGGTTTAAATACCAGGCCGCTCCAAACCATACATACGATTGTCACAACAGTTGGAACTGGGTCATCAAACCATTGTCTTCATCGAGCTACCTGGTTCTATTTCTTCAACCCCTCTATTCCTCATATACTTGTTGATGAAATTGATCTTTACTGTTTGGAGAATTTGACTGAAGACTTTCACAATTTCCTCACCTCAAATTCTTCAAGTTACCTTGTTCCTCACCTGCTTATCATGTATCACGCTACTTGTAATCTGTGCATGTTTCATTTCATCATGATGACTATGCTATCGCTATGTTTCTCATGCACTTGAGTACTTAATCCACGGCTAGTTATTCATCACATTTCAAATTCCTCAAGTTGAAATTCCTCAAGTGATGAATTTGTAAAAATTGTCTATTCATCCCCCCTCTAGTCGATATAACGCACTTTCAATTGGTATCAGAGCAAGGTACTCCCTTGTTCTGTGTGATTTTGGTTTAACCACCTGGAGTTCTAGTTATGTCGACTGCAGGTATGATCAAGGTTTCCATAGGATGTCCTACCTTCGATGGGACGGACTATCCTTACTGGAAGAACAAGATGCGCATGCATCTTGAGGCTATTGACAACGATCTCTGGTACGTTGTGGAAAATGATATTCCCTCTGTTACTCCCACGATCAACGCTACTGATGTGAAGAGATTCAAGCAACTAGATTCTCAAGCGAAGAATATCATTTGTGGCCATCTGAGGAAAGGTCAGTATGGCAGAGCGAGTGCTTTGGAAACTGCTAAGCTTATCTAGGATAGGATGTCCAAAGTCAATGAAGGTGTTTCCACTCAATGTGAATCTCGTGTTGATGTTCTTCGCAATCTCTTCAACCGCTTCAAGAAACTCGACAATGAAAATGTTCAGCAAACTTTTGATCGCCTCACTGATATCTCCAATGAGCTTCAAGCACTGGGTGCCACTGATATCACCGACCATGAAGTGGTGAAGAAACTGTTGAGATCTCTTGATTCCTCATTCGATACTCTGGCTTTGATGATTCAAGAACATGGAGACTACAAGTCACTTGATCCTGCTAATATTCTTGAGAGACTCAATACTCATGAATTCCAACAAGCTGAGAAGAGAGACCTCTACATGCTCAGCTATGGAAGATCTCGTGCTCTGAAGGCAAAAGCAATTTCTTCATCTAAAGGCGAAGATTCTAATAGTATCCTTGGTGATCTTGAAGAACTGAGTCAGGAGCTAGCCATGCTCGTGAGGAAATTCCAGAAGTGCTCAAGGAGAGGTGGATTTGGAAAGTCATCAAAAAGTGGTTTGAGGAAATAAGATTCCTCAGATGACTACAAGAAAAGAACCTGCCACAAATGCAAGAAATCTGGTCACTTCATCTCTGACTGTCCTCTCTGGGCAAAAGAATCAAAGAAGAAGAAGAAGTACAAGGACAACAGTTCTGATGACTCGAAGAAAAAGAAGAAATCTTCAGAGTCCTCATCTACAAAGTCCTCATCTTCAAAGTCCTCAATGCACAAAAGGAATGGTTCCAGAAAGGCTCGGGCTTTCAATGGCAAGGAAATGGACTCAAAAGAAGAATCTGAAGAATATGAAGAAGAGGAAGAATCTGAGGTAGAATCTGAATATGGTGTCGCTAGCCTTGCTCTCGCTACTGCCTTCATTAGCAAGTCCATCTTCAACAATGAAGAAAATGGCTACTCCAATGACCCTGACGGAGTCAATGATGACTATGCTCCTACTTACTGTTTCATGGCAAAAGGCGTCAAGTCAGTCACAGATTGTCCCAATCTTGATGACATTGAATATCCTAAGTGGAAGGTTCTGATGAAGAAGCATCTGATGTCTATGAATAGTGAGCTATGGGCTGTTACATAACTTGGACTGGCTGAACTTTGCAAGATGGCAAATGCTGAGGAAATTCGTAAGTACACTCAACTTGATGCTCAGGCGAGGAACATCATCTGCTCAAGCCTATCAAGCATCATGTTCAAGGGCATCTGCCATCTTCAAAATGCCAAGCTCATCTAGGATAGGATCATGAACATCAATGAAGGCTATCAGACTCATCAAGACCCCATGTTCATCGAACTCAAGAAAATCCTCAACACCCAGGAATCAGATCCTGATTCATCTTCCTCACTTTGTCTTATGGCAAAAGGTTCCAAGGTACATAAGCATCACTCCTCCTCTGAATCAAGTGCTTGTGAAGCTGTTGAATATGTGAAACCTAGCTATCACAAACTTGCTAATATTGCCACTAAGCAACAAAGTGCACTTGAAAAGCTTCAGAAAATGCTAGACAAAAGTCATGATCTGTTGAATGAGGAAGTGGATCAGACTCAAACTCTGTCTGATGACCTCAAAAGTCTTCAGACAAAGTATGATAACCTTTAGAGTCATCATAATGCTCTCTTAGCCGATTATTAGAAGCTTTCTTATGAATTTATTCAAAGAAAGCAAGATCTTGAGAAACTAAGGGTGTCACATGAGGATCTCCAAAGGGAAAACAATTCCTTACCGGCTCAATAGATCAGTACCACTCAGGAAGAATTTGATGAAATGCATCGAGCGTGAAACTGCTAATTCCTCACCTGAATGTTCAAATGCTTCTATTGCTGCAAATTCTTCAACTATTCCAGTGGTCTCAAATTCCTCATCTGAGGATACCACAAGTATCACTAACAAAAATGCAGGGTTGAAGGAGTTGTATGTGACAGGCATGTACAAAATTCTCAAAGGGCATCAAAGCCTTTGCGATGTTCTCAAAAAGCAGATTCTGAACAGGAACCCTAGGAAAGAGGGTATTGCCTTTGTGAGGAAATTGAACACAGATGGATCCCACTGGACACCTGAGCAGTACCCCAAAACCTCATGGGTTGCTGCAAAAGGACCTCTTGTAGATCCATCCACTTTATCTGGCTTTACTTGTGAAACCTCATATCCCTCTTATGAGTCACTTGACTCCAACTATAAATTCTTCAAAAATCAGAAAGGTGAATTATTTGCTAGATTTGTTGGAACTAACTGTAGGAACGGTTTTCCTATGAAGAAAATCTGGGTTTCCAAGAGCTACCTACAAAATCTTCAAGTGAATGTCCTCACGACCCCACTCATGAAGAACAGGAACCCTAGATCAAATTCCTCATATGGACCAAAGTCTTCACTTGGACCAAATTCCTCAAATTGTCAAAAATATCATTCTCGTGCTAATGCCTCTGTTTCACAGGAAAAATCTAAGAGTTATGAATATGTGCATTATTCTTCAAACCATTATGTTCATAAGTCCTCGAAGAATTTCTTTGCTTATTCATATGAGTACTCTAACCCTCGCCCTGTGAAATGAAGCGCACTTGCTTCAATGCCTCCCTTCTCTTATGGTGCTCGTAAAATGATGAACTCTTTGCGACCCCTCCAGATGTGGGTGGTGAAGAAATTGAACTAATTTCTTATGCAGGGCTAGGTCTCCAGATGAATTTGAACATCTGATGAATTTGCTGGAGACCTGAGGAAATGCTTGAAAGGACGCAAGCTAACCATGTAGAAATGAATTCCTCAGTTCTCACGTCCTCACACTACTTACTTACTATCTTGTGATGAAATTCTGTCTGATGAAATTGATGTCATATTCTTCACTCTAAAGCATATGAGTTTGTAAGTTGTACTAATTCATCTGCAGGATGAACCTCCAAAAGCTACTAAGTGGGTCCTCGATAGTGGATGCACAAACCACATGACTGGTGACAAGAGTCTTCTGATGAATTTGCCACTTGTTCCATCTCATCTGAAGCATATCACCTGCGCAGACAAATGAAAAGCAAGGTATTGGGTCTAGGTAAGGTTGCAATCTCAAAGACCGAACCATGGATAAGGTGATGCTTGTCAAATCCCTTGGGTTCAACCTTATGTCTGTCTCACTGCTTTGTGATCTTGATCTGGTTGTCGTATTTGGAAAATATCGCTGTGTTGTCATCATGGAATCTGACAATTCCAAAGTCTTCGAAGGCTTTAGGAGAGGAGACTTGTAAATTGTTGATTTCTCGACAAGTCCTCAGCCTGCCACATGCCTACTTGCAAAGTCCTTAGAAGGCTGGTTGTGGCATGGACGACTTGGACATGCTGGTATGAGGAACTTACACACGCTCGTGAAGGAAAAGCATGTCATTGGCATTGAAGGTGTCAAATTTCTCACGGACCACCTCTGTGGTGCATGTGAGTCTGGGAAGATGACCAGATCCAAGCATCCCTCGAAGACAATCATTACCATGACTCGACCCTTTGAATTGCTTCACATGGATCTCTTTGGCCCCACTCATTACTCCACACTAAGAAATTCTTCAAGTTTGTATGGCTTTGTCCTTGTTGATGATTACTCTCGTTACACTTGGGTGCATATTATTCTGTACAAGTCTGAAGTGCAGGATGTCTTCAGACGATTTGCTTCAAGGGCCTCCACGAACTTCGGCGTCAAGATCAAGCATATCAGGAGTGATAATGGGACTGAGTTCAAGAACACCAATCTTGATGAATATCTTGATGAACTTGGTATTACTCATGAGTTATCTGCCCCTTATACTCGTGAGCAGAACGATGTCGTGGAGCGCAAGAACATGACTCTTGTTGAGATGGCTCGCACCATGCTTGATGAATACAAGACTCCTCGTCATTTCTGGCCTGAGGCAATTGATACTACATGCCACATCATCAACAGGGTATATCTCCACAAATTCTTCAATAAGACTTCGTATGAGCTTATGACTGGCAAGAAACCCAATGTAATTTATCTCAAAGTCTTCAGTGCAAAATGCCGGATTAGAGATCCTCACCATGGTTCTAAATTTGCACTGAAAGCACATGGAGGTTTTATGCTTGGTTACGGAAAGGATTCGCACACCTACAGAGTCTTCAACACCTACCACCACAAGGTTGTTGAAACTGTAGATGTGCGGTTCGATGAAACTGACGACTCGCAAAGAGAGCACCTGCCTTCTATGTTAGATGAACAGGCTCCTGAGGAATCCATTAAGCTGAAGGCTACTGAAGACATCATACCTACTGAGGAAGTCATTCCAACAAATGAAGACATTCATGCTGATACACCTGAAGAAAATGGTGCTAAAGAAAATCCTCAGCCACATCAACCTGCTCATCCAAGAGTTGCAAATGAAGTGCAGATTGACAAAATCATCGATGACATCAATGCACCAGGTCCTCTCACTCGCTCGAAAGATTCACATTTGACTAACTTTCATGGGCACTTTGCCTTTGTCTCTATCATAGAGCCCACCAAATTTGTTGAAGCTTTCAAGGAGCCTGAGTGGATTCAAGCTATGCAAGAGGAATTGCATCAATTCAAGCTCAACAACGTGTGGGAACTTGTCAAGCGGCTAGATCCTTGCAAGCATAACATCATAGGTACCAAGTGGATCTACCGCAACAAGCAAGATGAAAATGGCCTTGTGGTAAGGAATAAGGCTCGTCTTGTAGCTCAAGGCTACACACAGGTTGAAGGAATTGACTTTGATGAAACTTTTGCACCTGTTGCTAGACTTGAAGCTATTCGCATATTGCTTGCTTATGCTAACCATCATGATATCATCTTATATCAAATGGATATGAAAAGTGCATTCCTCAATGGTAAGCTTGAGGAAGAAGTATATGTTGCTCAACCCCCAGGTTTTAAAGACCCTAATCATCCTGACAAAGTCTTCAGACTCAACAAGGCCCTCTATGGCCTCAAGCAAGCTCCTCGGGCGTGGTATGACACTATGAAGGAATTCCTCATGAAGAAAGGCTTCAAACCCGGTTCACTCGACCCAAATCTTTTCACAAAATCCTATGACAATGAACTATTCATATGCCAAATATACGTAGATGATATTATCTTTGGCTGTACTGACAAACGTTACAGTGATGAATTTGCCTATATGATGAGTGAAGAATATCAAATGTCTATGATGTGAGAGTTGAAATTCTTCTTAGGTCTTCAAATTTGTCAGGAAGATAATGGAATATTCATATCTCAAGAGAGATACCTCAAGGATGTTCTAAGGAAATTCAACATGCAAGATTGCAAAGGCGTCAAAATTCCAATGCCTTCAAAAGGCCACCTCTGCACTGACAAAAATGGTAAAGATTTCGATCAAAAGGTATATCGCTCCATGATTGACTCATTATTGTATCTATGTGCATCTAGGCCTGATATTATGCTGAGTGTTTGCATGTGTGCCCGATTTCAAGCAACACCGAAGGAATCACAACATAAGGCTGTGAAACATATTCTTCGATACTTAGCTCACACACCAACGCTTGGATTATGGTATCCCAAGGGCTCAAATCTTCAACTCGTCGGGTACTCTGATGCTGACTATGCTGGAGATCATGTGGATCGCAAGTCAACCTCAGGCACATGTCATTTCCTCGGACGATCCGTAGTCTGTTGGTCCTTGAAGAAGCAGACCTGCGTGTCACTATCTACTGCTGAAGCTGAGTACATTATTGTTTGTTCATGTTGTGCTCAGTTGCTATGTATGAAGCAAACCCTCAAGGACTATGACATCAAGTTGAAGAATTTGCCTCTCTACTGCGACAACTAGAGTGCCATCAAGATTGCTTACAACCCAGTTCAGCATTCCAAGACCAAGCACATCCAGATTTGTCATCACTTTCTTCGAGATCATGTACTCAAGGGCGACATTGCCATTGACCACATCCCTACTGAAGAACAACTGGCCAACATCTTCACAAATCCCTTGCATGAAAAGAGATTTTGCAAGTTGCGGTGTGAGCTAAATATCTTAGAATCTTCGAATGTTCTTTCAAAAAGGACACACATCCTAACACTTCTGCAAAATTGATGACTTGGATGTGCAACACACGAAGTAACATTTTTCTTCAATCAATGAAGAATAACCCTCTAAGTGTGAAGAAATTAATGAAGAAATTGATTCTCAAAACCCTACGACAATTCTACGCGGTGTCTGAAGTCATCATTCTTCAAAGTTGAGTTTTTTGTCATTTTGCAAATTCTTCAAAAAAAATTCAAATTCCTCAACTTTTCAAATTCTTCAAACTATGAAACTCATGTTCTTTATTATATTTCATATGACCAGGTGTAGTTACTCCCACTTTTGTTTGGTATGTTGTAGGTAGTATCTATCGCATCGGAGAGTATGTACGCGTAGTATGTAGTATATAAGAATATTTAGATAGTATATATACTACTTTTTTGGGTAGTATGTACCATATTCTTACCATACTAATTTTTACGTACAAATATGTACGTATTTGACAATATGATAAAAACTATGAGTCAACTTCAATTTTTTACATATAAAAACATTGGAGTATCTTGTATATATAGTATGTAAACATACCCAAAGTGATAAATTAGTATATATACTACCACATGGTAGTATATGAGACATGGGAGTAACTACACCCGGTAGTAGGAGATATTTTCCCTATATATATATTTGAATTTTCAATGTCCTCAACAACATTCACTTATTGCTTATTCTACAATTTGATTTTCATCTAAGTGAATGTGATCGGACCCTTTCCCCCTCTATGCTAAACTCAACCCAGTCTGTTCACAAATTCTTCATATGCGTTCTACATTGAAACTCGTTCAAAGTCTTCACTGTGTTCTTGACAGCTGAAGAATTTGCGAACGGAAACATAAAATTTTCACTGTCAAAATTTTCAGCGTTTCCTGATCAAACGGTTCCGATTCCCACGACTGGATAACCCACGATCCCCCACTATCGCCACTACTCAGAACGTGGGTGACACATGTCGTGTGGAGAGCAAGGGTCAGGGGCAATCTGGTCCAAAATCTTTGGACGGATTGGTTTTCACCTCCACTATATATACCCCTCCCCTTTCATTGTGCTCGGTTACTCCTCACTCCTACTCTCTCCCGAGCTCCGACCTAGTGCCGCCACTAAAATCATCACCGCCGGTGTGGAAGAGCTTCATTGCCTCGCCGTTGCCGTCGCCGTACTCGCGTCGGCCGCGGAAGTCTTCATCCCATCGCCGCTGTAGCTGTCTCCCTCTATCGAGCTAGGGCGTGGGAGATCTGGACTGACGAACTTCCTCAATATCATCTCACAGATCGTCGTGTTCTTCACTAGGCTAAATAAAATCTATTTTTACTACCCTTGTTGATCTTCAAGTTTTCCTAAATCTTCACAAAGGTGTTTATTCCTCGAGAATCTCATCCTAAAACACCTTACATGTTCATACACTTGATGTTTTTCCCTAAGTTATGATTTTCTTCAAGATTCCTCAATTGTGTGAATCCTCAAAATTTGCACAACTCTGGAACCTAAGACAAAGAACACTTAGTGAAATTCCTCAAGATACCAATGGTCAAATTACTCACACCTGATTTTATTGAAAAATTTCTGAGAACGCATATGACCTCTTCAAATTCCTCGCACCTATACTTGGTTCACAAGTACAAACATGTCCGTTGATGAATCACTAGGTTCTCATCAACTTAACTCATTTATAGCGTTTCTTGAGGAAAAACTGTGCACTTCTTCATAATCTTCAAGAGTTCAAAATCCTCACCTGAAGAAAATGGCTGATGGGAAGATGCCACAGAAAGGTGGAAAGAAAACTGAACAGAATACTGCTTTTGAGATACCTGAACCTTTGTATGCTGGTTACTGTACACCAGATGACTCCATACATGGAAAAGAGACAAAAGAATAGAGGAAAATCGGAATTCAGAGGATTGAACGGAGGTGGGTGAGGGAATGGAAAGAATATCGCTATGTCACTCCCAAATATATGAAGAAATTCGCACTCAAACCCCCTTGCAATAGGTCTCCTCCTGCTAATGATCAAGATGTTGATCTCACAAGTGTTGCTCGCGGTGAAGACTTTCCCACTGAGTGGGCAAATCATCAACTCAAACTTTAGAGGACTGACGAAGCTACAATGAAGAAATTCAATGAAGACTCTGCTGCTACTGCCACTGTCTGAGCCTCTGCTAGTGCTCCAAAGAAAAAGATGATGAAGAAATATCTTGTGAAGTCAAATCCTTCATCATCAAAGTCATCACAGCAGATTCCTCAAGGTCATCCCTCAAAGGCCTCAGCTGCTGGGTCAGTAGCTGCTCAGTCCTCGGCTGCTGCTGCTAAGTCCTCAACTCCTGTGCATCTTTCATCATGCCAAAGGACCAAGGGATTCTCAATTGCTTCTGGGGCATCAGCAAGTTCTTCAGACGAAGCACATTCCTCAAGCAGTCCTTCTCTAAGGAAAATGAAAGCAACTGCTGGACGAGGCATTTGACCAAGTCCGCAACCCAAGAAGGTGGCGTTCACAATACCATCAGATTCCTGAGATGAAGCTGATGATGAGGAACTGGTTGAAATCATCAAAAACAAGCAACAACGAGTGGCTGAAGCAAAGGGCTCTCAAATTCCTCTTTTGCTTGATCCAAAGATTGTGCTGAACTTCATTGACATCTGGCACAAGGATCCCAAAACACCCATTGATGACTTGAAGCTGCCCCTGGTCCTGATCATGTCCTCACAGCTTTCATAGCTGAAGAAAAATGGAAGTATGAAAAGGCCAGACAAACCAAGAAGGCTCAGTACAAGGAAGAACATTTCTTGAAGAAAAATGTTCTGAATCTGTCTCCTGAGGAACTTGTAAAGGTGTGGTCTAAGATCAAAGGCCTCAGTGAGGAATTCAATTCATACTATGCTAATTGGCAAGGCGCCAAGGTTCGCTTCGTCAACATTGCTGATAAAGTCATCAATGATCACAACTCAAGGGTTGCATCTCGCTCCCAACCACAAATTCCTCAGGCTGAGGAAAATGCTCAGCCTATTGAGGAAACTGCCTGCACTGCTGAAGAAAGTCAGACCACCGAAGAACCTGCAAAGGCACCCTCCACTGGTGCGCCTGATGAAACTGAACCTACAAGGACGACTGCATCAGTCATGCCTAAAGAAACTGCTGCCCCTTCACCCTCCTTTGAAACCCCAAAATCTTCAAAGATGAAGAAAATCAACCTACCTTCTGCATCAGAAGTGAAGAAAACTAAGGCTGCTGAGAAGAAGGTTCTAAAGAGAAAATCTTCAACTTCAGGCTCCTCGGCTGTGAAGAAGTTGAAGACTCTGCCAAAATCTTCAACTGAACCATTAGATGCCACTCCAATCTCCTCAACACCAGCCTATGAGATAATTTCATTTGGTGTTGACTATGTCATCCCAAATGATGAAGATGAAGAAGACCATTCTGCTGCTTTGACAGAGCAGATTGCTGAAGACATTGAAGTGGAAGCAAATGCTTCAAGTCCATAGGCATCATCGCCCCAGCCTCAGTTTACTGCTGAAGAGGCTAGCATTGAAGAAATTTATGAGGATGTGGACATTGGCAACACAACTCCTGTCATCAATGACGAATATTGGGAAACTGCTCACCCAAATTTGCCAATGACCACTCTCTCTCACAAATTCCTCAGTCCCTTGCCCACACTAAAGAAATTCACGAAGGATTTGATGACATGGCCGCTCCAGCCACTGAAGAAAATCCAGCTGCACCAGCTGATGACTTTGCTGCTCCAACTGCTACTGAGGAAAATGCTCCACAAATTCCTCAGTCTGAAGAAATTCCTCCTATGCCTAAGGAGATCAAGGGCCGTTTCAAGCCAAATCTTCAGCCGAAGCCAAGAATGCCATTCAAAGGCTCAAAGCGCCCCAAATTCGTCAAGACAAATTTCTTTGATGAGCACATATTCTTCACTGGTCCTAATCCATATGACTCAGCCAGGGCCGGTCAAACCAGATTCTAGACTCCAACTCAGATGAATTACTATGCATCAGTTCTGTTTGACAAGAAGAAAGTCTTTGAGCACCACCAAATTCCTCATGCTGATATGGAAACAATTCTATCCTTCACACCGGTGCTCTCAGTTCTTCACGATGCAGGAATCCTTCCAATCTGTGTGGACATCTGCGATTGGAATGAAGAGCTAATTCCTCAATTCTATGCCACACTGCACATCACATGTGATGCCTCTGACATCAACTCCTAGGTCTTGGACTGGATGACCGGATCTACTCACCTCATAGCTCCAACATCTGAATTGCTTCGGTCAGTCCCTGTCCCAATTCCTTTAGAAGAAGCACGCTGCCTGTTTGATGAACCTGCACTACCCAACCAACTGATCCAAGTGCCGATGAAACCGTTGGCTCCTGGAAAACCTCAATGGACAACCTTCCTAGTAAAGGATTTGCCCTATGTGCCCAGGACGGTCTACCGCATTCTCACCAACACCTTATGTCCCCAGAAGGGCCACAACTCCGAAGAAGAAGAAGTGGAGGGAGTTATGAAGAGTATGCTATTCAACATTATTCATGGGATTCCCATCAACTCCCATGATTTCTTCATGAGGACATTGGCGAATGCAGCGCTAGCCCCATTTGAACTGAAGCCTTATGCTCCCTGGATCATGAAGTTCATCAGATCAAGGTCTTCACTTCCCTTCAAGGCAGACTTCTAGAATCACTTTGGCTTCTTTCCCCCAATTGAAGTCCTCAAGAGCACAATTGCCTTAGTAGAAGAAAAAGGCAAGGCTGTCATCGATGAAGGTACTCGTCCATTGGATGGTTAGTTTTGCAAAGTTGTTTCCTTCTCCACCAATGACGACACTTCAACCCAGGATTCTGAAGCAAAGGCCTCGGTGCAAAAACCTCAAGAGTCTGCCCCTCGTGTGATGACTGATCGTGAGCTTCTCATAAGTCTTGATCAGAAGGTCGATCGCAATCACAAGTGGGTAAAGCATCAGTTGGCTTCCATTGTTCAGAACATGACAGTGACGCAGAACTCTGTGAGGAAAAATCACTACTATGTGCATGAAATCTTCGATCGCGCATGGGCCATTCTCGCACACCTCAAGACCCCTAAGGAACTCAAGGACATGGACTTTCAGCAAAACTTTGACTGGTCTCATCCTCCTTAGAAGTAATTCAAGAAGGTTCAAGTTCCTTTGATGGTCACAAGTTCATATTCTTCATCGCGTGACACGGATGAAGCTGAGGACATTGACGACACTGTGGTGGGCCCTGCATCGACAAACGACCCCGACAACGCTGGCGCTCCTTCTTCACCAACAAGATGAAATTCTTCAAGGGCGTTAGTCCTCACTTTTTCGTCCCTTTTGGTCTTCGATGACAAAGGGGGAGAAAATTTGAGTTAGTCTTCAAGCGGGTCTCTATATATGGGCTTATTTTTGTTTAAGTTACAACTCTCGCTCTTCTAAAGCTTTTGTTGGTTGAGTTGTAAACTTAAGTCCGATGGTGGTCTGACTCTTTTGAACTGCTTTCCGCATGCTTATTTCCTCAAGCACCTTAATGCATGCATGCTAGATTTTGTCAGACACCATTTTCATCATGCATTTCAAATTCTTCATATCATATGTTAAATGCGTGTATGAATTACAAGATATAGGGGGAGTTCTCCATGTTTTTAACCTGCCATGTGCATTTGCAGTCCAAAGCAAATTCCTCAAATATGCACATCTTCAGGGGGAGTTTGTCTATATCTTGCAATCAAATTCCTCAAACTCAATATTTACACTTCATAGTATTATCCCCGTTGAAAACTTAACCTATTTGTCATCAATCACCAAAAAGGCGGAGATTGTAAGTGCATATAGTGCCCCTTAGTGTTTTTGGTGTATTGAAGACTTATAGGTTAAGGAACTAATGTGTTTGTAAGTGTACATAGGCTCTATAAGTCGATGAGGAATTTGATATATTCGGAGATTACCGACCCCTAAAAATGTATGTCTTCAACTGAAGACTTTGGTGAAGACTTTGCTGAAGACTTTGGTATTCCCTGAAGACTTTGGAAATGAAGAAGTTGGAGTGACGTTGAAGATATGAACGAGGACTATGAAGCGTGAAGCTTTTGTTTTCGTAGTTTCATTTCCTTTCTTTGAGTCATAGGAAACACCGTACTGTTAAAGGGGGCCGATGTAATATTAAGGAAAATTTCCAGCTGATTCTCAACTCCAAAAGCCTCAACCTATCCAATCCTTCGAGTGAAGCCTTTGGAAATCTCTTGCAGTCCAGTCAAGTTCTTCAGTGACATAGATGATGATCTTCTGGTCTCTGATGAAATTGGTTTGACTGGGGAGTTAGGATTTCACCAGTGCGAATTGCCTACAAGTGAGGAACATGATAAGCCTGAGGACTTTCATGGTTCGAAATTCTGACCGTTGCTGTGCTTAGCGCTAGGTGTCCCCAATCATCACATCCACATAATTGTCATATAATTGGGGGAATTTATGTCTTATCATGTTAGGTTGCACCCTGGCTATAACTAGCCACCCCCCACAACCACTAGTTGGTTGGATGCTCCGAGAGAGAACTAACACGTGTCATTTGAGAGCAACCCATCCTTCGAGGACTTTGAGAGAAAATCATCAGTGAGGAAAACCCACAACCAAACCACCAAACCCAAAGTGATTGAGCATCGCTGAAGAAATTCCCGTGTGGAACCGATGCTTGTTACCTTTGAGGACTGTGTATCCTCCAGATGGTTAGGCGTCATGGTCTAGTGCATCTTGCAGTCAATTGGGGATCATGGAGTGACCTTGCCCTAGATCATCCAAGAGTCAATTGTGGATCACCGAGTGACCAGTTTGTGAGGGTTTTGGTAGTCGACCCTAAAGACTTACCATGAGTGTTGGGAGAGGACTTTGTGACCTTAAATCAAGGAGAATACGGTAAGGACTATGTGTCCTGGGACTGTGTGTCCTCTGTTTTAAATACCATGCCGCTCCAAACCAGACGTACAACTATCACTACAGTTGGAACTAGGTCATCAAACCATTATCTTCATCGAGCTACCTGGTTCTATTTCCTCTACCCCTCTATACCTCATATACTTGTTGATGAAATTGATCTTTACTGTTTGAAGAATTTGACTGAAGACTTTCACAATTTACTCACCTCAAATTCTTCAAGTTACCTTGTTCCTCACCTGCTTATCCTGTATCACGCTACTTGTATGCATGTTTCATTTCATCATGATGACTATGCTATCGCTATGTTTCTCATGCACTTGAGTACTTAATCCGCTGCTAGTTATTCATCACATTTCAAATTCCTCAAGTGATGAATTTGTAAAAATTGCCTATTCACCCCCTCTAGTCGATATAACGCACTTTCAGTTCCTCTTCATGGAAACCAACGCATGCTTGAGAAGTAGCAAGAAGGATTTATGGCGCCGTTGCCGGGGAGATCTACATCAAGCCTACCAAGTACCCATCACAAACTCATCTCTTGCATTTACATTATTTGCCATTTGCCTCTCGTTTTCCTCTCCCTCACTTCACCAATTTGCCATTTTATTCACCTTTTTCTCGCCGGATCTCTTTTTGTTTGCTTGTGTAGCCATGTGCCTTCTATTTTCTTGCATCTACGCTTGCTAAAAATCTATTGATATGGATACTCATCCACTTGCTAATATTTTCAAAAGACCAAATTATGATGACCCAATTGCTAGTGAGTTGAGTGCACTTGATTATCTCTATGAAGTTTTGTTTCAACATCATGAAAATTTGGATGAAGTGTTGAAAGAAGAAAATGATAAAGTGATTCATGATATCTCCTTGAATGAAAAACATGATTGCCATGTTGTTAGTATGAATTCTGTGAATATCCATGATGCTAATGATATGCAAAACCACAAGCTTGGGGATGCTACGCTTTATGAAGATGATATTTTTTGTTCCCCAAGTTTTGGTGATGACACATATGCTATAATTGATCATGAAAAGAATTCGTTGTGTGATAGTTATATTGTGAGATTCCTTCATGATGCTACTGAAAATTACTATGAGAGAGGAACATATGCTTTTACATATTGCAATAATATCAAGTTTCCTCTCTATGTGTTCAAAGTTTGGAAGTTATGCTTGTTTTGCCTTCCTATGGTATTTTGTTCCCATAATTTGTTTGGTCACAAAATCCCTATGCATAGGAAGTGGGTTAGACTTAAATATACTTGCCATGTGATTCATGACATTCCTATTGTTGCAAATAGGAATTATGTGCCCGTAGATTTCATTGTTCTTGATATAAAATGCAATCCTATATGTCCTATCACTCTTGGTAGACCTTTCCTTAGAACGATCGGAGCAATTATTGACATGAAAAAAGGAAACATTAGATTCCAATTTCCATTAAGGAAAGGCATGGAACACTTTCCTAGAAACAAAATAAAATTACCTTATGAATCTATCATGAGAGCTACTTATGTATTGCATACCAAATATGACAATACCTAGATCTATTGCGTTTTGCCTAGCTAGGGGCGTTAAACAATAGTGCTTGTTGGGAGGCAACCCAATTTTATTTTTGCTTATTTTTTGGTGTGTTTTTCAAATTATTACTTCTTTAGTAATTGTGTTTTGGTGTTTTAGTTAGTGTTTGATCCAAGTAAAACCTTTGGGGTGATCTATGGTAGTTGTTGATTTGATCTTGCTGAAAAATAGAAACTTTTGCGCTCACTCCAGGAATTTTCTAATTATTTAAGAGCGTCTAATTGATCTAATTTTTTTACACAAGATTTATATACAAATTTAACTGATTTTCCTAATTTTTCAGAATTTGTAGAGTTCCATAAGTATTCGAAGTTTACAGATTGCTACAGACTGTTCTGTTTTTGACAGATTCTGTTTTCTTTGTGTTGTTTGCTTATTTTGATGTATCTATGGGTCGTATTGGGGGGTATGAGCCATGGAGAAGTTATAATACAGTAGGTATTACATAAATACAACTAAAGAAGGAGTTAACAACAGTACCTAAAGTGGTGATTTATCTTTTTATACTAATGGATCTCATGAGTTTTCTGTTGAGTTTTGTATTGTGAAGTTTTCAAGTTTTGGGTGAAGATTCGATGGACTTTGGAATAAAGAGTGGCAAGAGCCTAAGATTGGGGATTCCCAAGGCACCCTAAGTAATCTTCAAGGATAACAAAAATCCTAGGCTTGGGGATTCCCCGAAAGGCATCCCCTCTTTCGTCTTTAATCCATCGGTAAATTCATTTGAGGCTATATTTTTATTCACCACATGATATGTGTTTTGCTTGGAGCGTCTTGCATGATATGAGTCTTTGCTTTTTAGTTTGACACCATCATCCTTGCTGCACACATATTTTGAGAGAGACATTCTGAATCGTGAATTTATTAGAATACTCTATGTGCTTCACTTATATCTTTTGAGCTAGACAATGTTGCTCTAGTGCTTCACTTATATCTTTATAGAGCATGGTGGTGTTATATTTTATAGAAATTATTGAACTCTCATTCCTCACTTATATTATTTTGAGAGTTTCTTAAAACAGCATGGTAATTTGTTTAGGTTATGAATTTAGTCCTAATATAATGGGCATCCAAGAGGGATATAATAAAAACTTTAATATTAAGTGCATTGAATAATATGAGAAGTTTGATTCCTTGCTTGTAGTTTTGAGATAATAGAGATGGTAATATGAGAGTCATGCTAGTGAGTAGTTGTTAATTGGAAGATATACTTGTGTTAAAGTTTGTGATTCCCGTAGCATGCAAGTATGATGAACCGTTATGTAATGAAGTCGGAGCATGATTTGTTTAATGATTGTCAACCTTTGTGTGAGGGTCGGGAGCGCGCTATGGTTAAGTCCTACCAACCTCTCCCCTAGGAGCATGCATCTAATGCTTTGTTTGTTAACTAATAGAATTTTGCAATAAGTATGTGACTTCTTTATGACTAATGTTGAGTTCATGGATTATACGCACTCTCACCCTTCCATCTTTGCTAGCCTCTCTAGTACCGCGCAACTTTCTCCGATACACCAAACCCTCCTTCCTCAAAACAGCCACCATATATTCCTCAAAACAGCCACCATACCTACCTTTTATGGCATTTCCATATACATTCCAAGATATATTGCCATGCAACTTCCACCATGTAGTTTTTCATGACTTGCACCATCACTTCATATTGCATATGGAGTCATACTTTGTCCTATGTATCGGGTTGTAATTTTCTTTTTGAGTTATAAGTAAATAAAAGTGTGATGATTTTTCATTAATAGAGCATTGTCCCATGAGAGAAAAGAATGATGGAAGCTATGACTCCCTCATAAGGTTGGATGAGTATCCTGACTTTAAAAAAATAAAAGAGGCCAGCGAAGCCCAAACAAAAAATGAATAAAAGAGGCCAAAGAAGCCCACCAAAATAAAAAAATGAGAGAAAGAGAGAAGGGAAAATTGCTACTACCTTATTCCACACTTGTGCTTCAAAGTAGCACCATGATCTTCATGATAGAGAGTCTCCTATTTTGTCACTTTCATATAACTAGTGGATATTTTTGCACGACCACTTACTTTTATTTTTTGAGCTTTCATACATTTATAGCTCTAAGTGCATCCCTACTCACTCGCATTGATATCTATTGATGGGCATCTCCATAGCTCGTTGATACGTCGAGTTGATGTGAGACTATCTTCTCCTTATTCTCCTTGCACCTCCTCCATATTCTATTCCACCTATAATGCTATATCCATGGCTCACGCTCATGTATTGCGTGAGAGTTGAAAAGGTTTGAGAACACCAAAAGTGTGAAACAATTGCTTGACTTATTCATCGGGTTTGTGCATGATTTAGATACTTTGTGTGGGGAATATGGAACACAACCAGACCATATGATTTTGTAGGGATAACTTTCTAAGGCCATGTTATTTCGAAAGGACACGACTGCCTTGTTGGTGTGCTTGAAGTATTACTATTTTTATGTCAATATTAGACTAATGTTTTGAATCTTACCGATCTGAATATTCATGCCACAATAAAGAATATTACATGGATAAATATGTTAGGTAGCATCCCACATCAAAAATTCTATTTTTATCATTTACCTACTCGAGGACTAGCATGAATTAAGCTTGGGGATGCTGATACGTCTCCAACATATCTATAATTTTTGATTGTTCCATGCTATTATATTATCTGTTTTGGATGTTTTATATGCATTAATATGCTATTTTATATTATTTTTTGGACTAACCTATTAATCTAGAGCCTAGTGCCAGTTTTTGTTTTTTCCTTGTTTTTGAGAATTGCAGATAAGGAATATTAAACGGAGTCCAAACGGAATAAAATCTTCGGAATGAATTTTTCTGGACCGGAAGGAAACCAGGAGACTTGAGAACCAAGGCAGAAGAACCACCGTGGGGCCACAAGCCCTAGGGGCGTGCCCAGGGGGGTAGGGCGCGTCCAGCAGGCTTGTCGGCCAACGACAGCTCTCCCAACCCTAATCTTCGGCCTATAAATTCCCAAATATTCCATCATTACCAAAGAGAGCCACGAAAACACTTTTCTGCCACCAGAAGCCTCCATTCCTAAGAGATCCAATCTTGGAGCCTTTTCCAGTAATCTGCCGGAGGGGGATTCGATCACGAAGGGCATCTACATCAACTCCATTGCCCCTCCGATGACGCGTGAGTAGTTCACCACAGACCTTTGGGTCCATATCTAGTAGATAGATGGCTTCTTCTCTCTCTTTTCTCTTCAATACCATGTTCTTCATGATCTTCATGGAGATCTATCCGATGTAATACTCTTTTGCGGTGTGTTTGTCGAGATCCGATGAATTGTGGGTTTATGTTCAAATTATCCATGAATATTATTTGAGTTTTTCTGGAATTCTTATATGCATGATTTCATATCTTTGCAAGTCTCTTCGAGTTATTGGTTTGGTTTGGCCAACTAGATTGGTAATTCTTGCAATGGGCGAAGTGCTTAGTTTTGGGTTCAATCTTGCGGTGTCCTCACCCAGTGAAAAAGTAGGGGTAGCGAGGCACGTATTGTATTGTTGCCATCAAGGATAAAAAGATGGGGTTTTCATCATATTGCTTGAGTTTATCCCTCTACATCATGTCATCTTACCTAATGCGTTACTCTGTTCTTCATGAACTTAATACTCTAGATGCAGGTAGGAGTCGGTCGACGTGTGGAGTAATAGTAGTAGATGCAGAATCATTTTGGTCTACTTGACACGGACGTGATGCCTATATGCATAATCATTGCCTTGGATATCTTCATAATTATTTGCTTTTCTATCAATTGCTCGATAGTAATTTGTTCACCCACTGTAATACTTGCTATCCTGAGAGAAGGCTCTAGTGAAATCTATGGCCCCTGGGTCTATTTTCCATCTTATACTTTCACATCTAAAACCAAAAATACCAAAAATACTTTGCTGCATTATTTTTACCTTTATTTTTACTTTCCATTCAACCAATCTATCCCAATCAGATATCATCCTTGCAAGTAACCTTAAAGGGATTGACAACCCCTTTATAGCGTTGGCTGCAAGAGTTTGATTCTTTGTGTTGGTACACCTATTGGGGACTTGCTTGTATCCCCTACTGGATTGATACCTTGGTTCTCAACAACTTAGGGAAATACGTATCTACTTTGCTGCATCACCCGTTCCTCTTCATGGAAGCCAACACATGCTCGAGAAGTAGCAGTCGCGCCTTGTGGGATTGTGGCCCACTGGTGTAGCCCCCTGCAGTATGCTTAGTGCCAATTTTTTTTAAATATTCCAGAAAAAATCATATTCCATTTTTAGGATATTTGAAGATCTTTTATTTTTAGGTCACTTTTTTTATTGCACGGGAAACTCAGAAAATAGGAGAATAATAGCATTTTAACTTAATTTAATCTTACTAACATAAAGTAAAAGTTGGGTACAGGAAGTTGTGCTTTCTAAATTCATCCATCTCATGCTCATCAAAAGGAATCCATCAATAAGGTTGATCAAGTCTTATTAACAAACTTCTTTCGAATAAGATGAAACCGAAGAATTTTTTAATAACACTAAGTTACCTCAATGGGGATATGCATATCCCTAAAAATAAGCATATCATATTTATTCTTGACAGTAGGAAGAGGGAATTCAAAGTCTCCAATAACAATCATTGGAATTTTTTCAATAGAGTTGATACGAGGTTGTTTCTTCGGGAAGTGTACCGTGTGCTCATTACCATTAATATGAAAAGTGACATTGCCCTTGTTCCAATCAAGAACAACCCCTATAGTATTAAAAATGGTCTACCAAGGATGATTGACATACTGTTGTCCTCGGTAATATCAAAAGCAACAAAGTCCGTCAAGATAGTAGCATTTGGAACTACGGCAGGTACATCCTCACAAATACCGATAGGTAGAGCAGTTGATTTATTAGCCATTTGCAAAGAGATTTCAGTAGGTGTCAACTTATTCAAATCAAGTCTATGATATAAAGAGAAAGGGATAACACTAACATCAGCCCCCAAATCACATAAAGCAGTTTTAATATAATTCCCTTTAATAGAGCTTGGTATGGTTGGTATTCCTCGATCTACTAATTTCTTTGGTACTCCACACTTAAAAGTATAATTAGCAAGCATGGTGGAAATCTCATCTTCCGGCATCTTCCTTTTATTAGTCATAATATCTTTCATATACTTAGCATAGGGAGACATTTTCAGAATATCAGTCAAGCGTATACGCAAAAAGACAGGTCTAAGCATTTCAACAAAGCGCTCAAAATGCTCTTTATCCTTTTTCATGGATGGTTTAGGAGGAAAGGGCATGGTTTTCTGAACCCATGGTTCTCTTTCTTTACCATGCTTCCTAGCAATAATATGTCTTTTGTCATATCTTTTATTCTTACGTTTTGGGTTATCAAGATCAACAACAGGTTCAATCTCTACATCATTATCATTACTAGGTTGAGTATCAACATGAACATCATCATTAATATTACCACCAGGCTCATGTTCATCACCAGATTGTGTCTGAGCATCATAAATAGAAATATCATTTGGGTTTTCAGGTGTATCTATAATAGGTTTACTAGCAGCATGCAAAGTCCTATCATCATCCTTATTCCTCCTTTGAGAATCTTGTTCAATTCTCTTAGGGTGGCCCTCAGGATACAAAGGTTCCTGGGTCATTCTACCACCTCTAGTCACAACTTTAACAGAATGATCATATTTCTTACTATTCATCTCATTAAGCAAATCATTCTATGCCCTAAGGACTTGTTCTAGTTGGGTAGTTACCATGGAAGCATGTTTAATAATCAGTTTAAGATCATCGATAGTTCTACTCATATAATCACCTAAGAGATCAAGCATGAAAGCATTATGTTTGAATTGTCTACTAACATAAGCATTAAAATTTTCTTGCTTAACAACAAAATTATCAAATTCATCCGTGCATTGGCTAGCAGACTTATTATAAGGAATATCGCTTTCATCAAATCTACGAAGAGAATTTACCTCTACTACCTGTGTCGGGTTATCAAGACCATGTATTTCTTAAATAGGTGGTAGATTCTTAACATCTTCAGCTTTAATACCATTTTCTTTCATATATTTCTTTGCCTCTTGCATATCTTCAGGACTGAGAAATAGAATGCCCCTTTTCTTCGGAGTTGGCTTCGGAGGTGGTTCGGGAATAGTCCAATCATTATCATTGCTTAGTATGTTATTCAATAGTATTTCAGTTTGTTCAATGGTCCATTCCCTGAAAACACAACTAGCACAACTATCTAGGTGGTCCCTAGAAGCATCGGTTAGTCCATTATAAAAAATCAAGTATTTCATTTTTCTTGAGAGGATGATTAGGCAAAGCATTAAGTAATTGGAGAAGCCTCCCCCAAGCTTGTGGGAGACTCTCTTCTTCAATTTGCACAATGTTAAATATTTCCTGCAAGGTAGATTGTTTCTTATGGGCAGGAAAATATTTTTCAGAGAAGTGATATATCATATCCTGAGGACTACGCACACAACCAGGAGCAAGAGAATTAAACCATATCTTAGCATCATCCTTTAATGAGAAAGGAAACAACTTAAGGATATAGTAATAACGATTTTTTCCTCATGAGTAAATAGGGTGGCTATATCATTCAATTTAGTAAGATGTGCTACAACAGTTTCAGATTCATAGCCATGGAAAGGATCAGATTCAACCAAAGTAATTCACTCAGGATCAACAGAGAATTCATAATCCTTATCAGTAACAAAGATAGATGACGCATCAAACTTAGGATCATATTGCATTCTAGCATTCAGAGATTTTTCCTTCCACTTGCAAAGCAATTTCTTAAGATCATCTCTATCCTTCCATAACATAACATAAAGTCCCTAGCTACCTCTCCTTCCATATCATAACCCTCAGGTATATTAGGCAATTCAGATCTACGAGAGCTAGGTCTAGCAGGTGAATAATAGTGTTCAGTTTCAATAATTTCATCAGTTTCAGAAGTATCATAATTTTCAGCATTGGCTCTAGAAATTTGTTCATCAAGAAATTCACCTAGTGGCATAGTATTATCAAGAAAAGTATTATCATAAGCCTCATGCATAGCAGAAGTGGCATCATCAATTACTTGTGACATATTAGAATTACTAGTAGGTGGTGGTGTCGCAAACTTACTCATAACAGAAGGTGAATCAAGTGCGGAGCTAGATGGCAGTTCCTTACCTCCCCTCATAGTAGAGGGATAGATCTTGGTTTTTGGATCTTTCAGATTCTTCATAGTGATCAACAGATATAAATCCCAAGTGACTCAGAGAATAGAGCTATTCTCCCCGGCAACGGTGCCAGAAAAAGCTCTTGATAACCCACAAGTATAGGGGATCGCGACATTTTTCGTGGGTAGAGTATTCAACCCAAATTTATCAATTCGACACAAGGAGCCAAAGAATATTCTCGAGTATTCATAGCTGAGTTGTCAATTCAACCACACCTGAAAGACTTAATATCTACAGCAAAGTATTCAGTAGCAAAGTAGTATGGAAGTAACGGTAACGGTAGCAAAAGTAACAATAGCGGTTTTATATTGATTGTAACAGTAGCAATAGAAAAGTAACTTAGCAAAGATCAATATGTGGAAAGCTCGTAGGCAATGGATCGGTGATGGATAATTATGTTGGATGTCATTCATCGTGCAACAGTTATAACATAGGGTGACACGGAACTAGCTCCAATTCATCAATGTAATGTAGGCATGTATTCCATATATAGTCATGCGTGCTTATGGAAAAGGACTTGCATGACATCTTTTGTCCTACCCTCCCGTGGTAGCGGGGTCCTATTGGAAACTAAGGGATATTAAGGCCTCCTTTTAATAGAGAACCGGACCAAAGCATTAGCACTTAGTGAATACATGAACTCCTCAAACTACGGTAATCACCCGAAAGAATCCAAGTTATTGTCACCCTGGGGGATGCAGATTATAACTCGTAATAGGTTTCTACAACTTGAAAGATAGGATCAAGAACACATAATAGGTTCACATCTGAAATCATGGCACTCGAGCCCTAGTGACAATCATTAAGAATATCAAAGTCATATCAACATCAATCTCAGAACATAGTGGATACTAGGGATCAAACCCTAACAAAACTAACTTGGTTATATGATAAATCTCATCCAACCCATCACCGTCTAGCAAACCTACGATGGGATTACTCATGAACAGCGGAGAGAATCATGGAATTGGTGATGAAGGATGGTTGGTGATGACGATGGCATCGATTTCCCTTCTCCGGAGCCCAAAACAGACTCTAGATTTGGTCTCCCGAGGAAGAACAGGAGGTGGCGGTGGCTCCGTATCGTGAAACGCGATGAACTCTTCACTCTAATTTGTTCACCGTGAATAGGGTTATATGGAACTGGAGAGGAGATCAGAAGAGACAAGAGGGCCCCACAAGCCTGCTAGGCGCGGCCAAGGGGGAACCTATGTGTTAATCTCAGTTGTACCGAGTTGCCTCAAAGGTAACAACTTTTGAATCTCGTTCAAACCGATACATAAAACTCGGTTGCACCGATAAGGTGACCAACGGTGCGATTGCCAGACTCGGTGACGCTGATTCAACAAACTTGGTGGTACCAATTTTGTGAATTTGCGTACCAGAAAGTTGTCAACCCAAACTTGGTGGCACCGAAGCAGAATCAGTTGCATAGAAGGGCTAGGGTTTGGTTGAGTCTGTCTGAGGCTAAGAATCGGTGGCACCGAGTGGAAAGTGTTGGTTGCACCGATTTTGGATATTTGGCTTTGGACATACTTTTGTGGAAGATCTTGTGGGTGTATGTGGTGACTATCACTTGTGCACGTATGATCATTTTGGTTCACCAACAGTATCTTACCCCCTTTTGATAGTATTGGCTTTCCTCGCAAAGTGAAATGTATAGTCCTCTTGCTTGAAGCTTTGCCAATGCTATTCCTTCTCCTTCTTCTTCATGGGGATACTCTCCACACTCCTTTTTTCCAACCCATCTCTCTCTATGGACTTTATCTGAAATACACTAGATGAAAGTATTAGTCCAAGAGACAATGTATGTTATCATGAATTATCAAAACCACCAAGGGAGAATATTGTGCTTTCAATCTCCCCCCTTTTGGTAATTTATGACAACATACAATCAAAGCTTCAACTAAAGATATGCATGAATATAATCAAGACTTTGAGAGACACGTGACTTAGACTGCTCCCCCCTAAATGTGTGCAATTCCTTTAAGGATAGTTGCTTTGGAATGCATGGACACACATATAGTAGAAGGGATATAAGAAGTCATGTGTATCTTGGTCATATGCATCAAATGTCTATGAATGAGGTGTATCCTTGATCAAGACTTTACTCTTGCAAACAATATGTGCAAGAAGCAAGAGATCATCTTGATCAAAGATATGATGCATATACTTACCTTGAGTTCTTGAGCATTCTAGTATAGAGTACACTTGAGAAAACAATGTTAAGGAACACAAGAGTATTCTACCAATCAAAAGCAATAGAACTCAAAAGTACCAAGATATGGAGAACATATAGAAGATGGTATTCCTTAGGATTGATATGTCTCCAAGATCATTTAGAACTTTCTCCCCTAGATATGAAATAGTAGGACATACTATCCCCCTGAATCTTAGCATGTAGATATTGGGATTGGATAGGGTGAGAAAACTGTTCACGAATGTTAGACTTTTCTCCCCTACTTTGGTATTCTCCTCTTCTTTATATAACTGTAAACTTTTTATATTCTCCTCTCCCCCTAAATTATATCTCCCCCTTTGCATAAGCATGTATCTCCCTCTTTAGCTTTGAAGCTTTGGTATTTCCCACCTTTGGTTTAATTGCCAAAAAGGTCAGATATAGAGTCAGATACAGGGATCATTGATTCAGAAGGGATCCTTGAGAACAGGGCTCATATAATGTAGGATTCATAGAATATGAAAATCATTAGAAAAATGAGGGAATCATTGAAAATAATTTCCCCCCTTTGGCTAAACAGAGAATTTGCAGAACTTCTCCTCCTTGGAGTTAGGGATCCTTGAATGTATTTCTCCCCCTCCTTTTTTAAATAGAAGGGAGCATTGAATAAATGATAATATCACAGAAGGATTACAAAGATTACAGATACAAACACAGAGTAAAACATGATAGTAAGTCGGTGGCTCTGAGACAAATTTGTTGGTGGTACCGATATGATGTTATGCAGCTCATCTGCTGAATCGGTATAACCGAGTCCTTTGGATCGGAGGCTCCGAGGCTTAAATAGAAACTTGGCAAAGTTTGGGAAACTTGCAAACTTATTTGAAATTTTGTAGCAAAGTCTTAAAAGATTTTTGTAAATAAAGTGCAAAAGATTTGTACAAAGAATTATCAACTAGAGAATATTTGAATGGTTCCAAGAAAACTTGTAATAGAAAATGAACCAAACAAGATTCTTAACTAGATGATGGGTGATGACTAGGTCACCTATATTAGAGTATATTGACTTAGGAGCCAAGCAGGAATATTTGATCATTGGTCATACTCATCGTTAAGCTCAAAATGGGATTACCATTTTTCGATTAAGAATTTTAATGTCTTCATATCGCTTGAGTTGCATTAGCTCATGACTTGGAGTAAATCCTTTTTCAAGGATATGAGTACATACCTTTGAGTGATGTTGATGACGTAGCTTGTAGGTGAGCTCAATGAGGATGCTTGAAGTTGATGAAGATCATCTTGAGTTGGTAGCAATCCTTGTCATTTTCGTTCACTTCTCACCTACATAGGTTAGTCACGCAAGGAAGAACATGATATATCCAAATGACATGATACTAATCGAGAGTTAGCACTTGAGAAATATATGTCAAGGATATGCTTTGTTGTCTTCTTCCTTTCATCATCAAAGCGAGGTGTGGATACTTGGTCATGACAAGATTGCTTAAGATATGAGTTGATGGCAATCTTGTGGAGTGTTGTGTTGGAAATATGCCCTAGAGGCAATAAATAAAGTGTTTATTATTGTATTTCCTTGTTCATGATAATCGTTTATTGTCCATGCTAAAATTGTATTAATTGGAAACATGGATACATGTGTGGATACATAGACAAACACAATGTCCCTAGTGTGTCTCTAGTGAACTAGCTCGTTGATCGAAAGATGGTTAAGGTTTCCTAGCCATGGACATGAGATGTCATTTGATAACGGGATCACATCATTAGGAGAATAATGTGATGGACAAGACCCAAACAACAAACATAGCTTATGATCGTGTCAGCTTATTGCTACTGTTTTCTGCATGTCAAGTATATGTTCCTATGACCGCGAGATCATGCAACTCACAGATATCGGAAGAGTACCTTGTGTGTATCAAACGCCGCAACGTAACTGGGTGACTATAAAGGTGCTCTACAGGTGTCTCCGAGGGTGTCTGTTGAGTTGGCATGGATCAAGACTGGGATTTGTTACTCCGTGTGACGGAGAGGTATCTCAGGGCCCGCTCGGTAATACAACATCACAATAAGCCTTGCAAGCAATATGACTAAGTGTTAGTTGCAAGATCTTGTATTACGGAATGAGTAAAGAGACTTGCCAGTAATGAGGTTGAATTAGGTGCGACGATCGAATCTCGGGCAAGTAACATACCGAAGAACAAAGGGAACATCATACGGGATTAACTGAATCCTTGACATAGAGGTTCGACCGATATAGATCTTCGTAGAATATGTAGGAACCAATGTGGACATCCAGGTCTCGGCATTGGTTATTAACCATAGAGGTGTCTCGCTCATGTCTACATAGTTCTCGAACCCGCAGGGTCTGCACACTTAAGGTTTGGTGACGTTTCGGTAGTATAGAGTTGTGTATGGTGGTGACCGAAGTTTGTTTGGAGTCCCGGATGAGATCCCAGACGTCATGAGGAGCTCCAGAATGGTCCGTAGGTAAAGATTCATATATAGGAAGTCCTGTTTTGGTCGCCGAAAAAGTTCTGGGCTTATCGGTAGTGTACCGGGAGTGCCGGTAGTGTACCGGGAGACCTTCGGGAGGGGTATTTCGACCCAAGAGGCTTCATGGGCTGTGGGAGAGTGAATATCAGCCCTTAGTGGTCTGGTGGAAACTCCCACACAAGGCCCATGTGGCTGGAGAAGAAAATCCAAAAGGAAAAAGGTGGAAAAAGGCAAAAAGGAAAAAAAAGGATGAATCGTAATCCTACTAGGAGTGGAGGAGGTGGACTCCTCCTCTCCTAGTTCGGCCGAAGCCTAGGAGGCTTGGAGGCCAAGATGCCTCCTCTCCTCCTCTCCTCCTATATATACTAGTGGATTTCTAGGGTTTTGCACTTGATTTTTCAGCCACGTGCAAACCCTAATCTCTAGTGCATAGTTTCTCCTCTAGATCGGTTTCCTGCAGTGTTTAGGCGAAGCCCTGCCGGAATTGTTCCACCACCATTGCCGAAGCGCCGTGAGGATGCCAGAGAACTCTTCTTCCTCTCCACTCCTTCTTGCTGGATCAAGACGGTGGAGATCGTCATCAAGCTATACGTGTGCTGAACGCGGAGGTGCCGTCCGTTCGGTGCTAGATCGGAAGGATTGTGATCAAGTTCGTGAGACGGATCGTGATCAAGTTCGTGGGACGGATCGTGATCAGTTCGTGGGACAGATCATGATCGGATCACGAGATGGATCGTGATTGGATCGCGGGGCGCACGGCGATTTGGATCGCGAAGACGTTCGACTACGCCAACCGCGTTTCTTAACGCTTCCCGCTTAGCGATCTACAAGGGTATGTAGATCCACTCTCCCTCTCGTAGATGCTCATCACCATGGGTAGATCTTCGTGTGCGTAGGAATTTTTTTTGTTTCCCATGCAACGTTCCCCAACATGTTTTTCTTCCAAGTACCTACAAAAGGGTTAGATGCAAGACAAGGGAGCATAGAATTACAAGATATGTGATATTCAAGATAATAATAGCATGGAATGGACAATAAAGCTCATCGCTCTGCATGCATCCGAGTGAGATTAACTCAAGTTTGAAGCATTAATGATGTTCAACTCACTACTCAAATGACAAAACAGTTTTTCATCAAGTGGCTTAGTAAAGATGTTGGCCAATTGCTTGTTAGTACGAACATGCTTAAGATTAATATCTCCTTTCGCAACATGATCACGAATGAAATGATGTCGAACTTGAATATGCTTGGTTCGAGAATTTTGCATGGGATTCTGACCAATCTTAATAGCACTCTCGTTTTCACAAATTAATGGCACATTTTGCACATAGATTCCATAATCTTTAAGCGTTTGTGTCATCCATAATAATTGCGCACAACATGATCTAGCAGCAATGTATTCCGCTTCGGAAGTAGATAGAGATACCAAGTTTTGTTTCTTGGAGGACCAGGACACAAGAGATCTATCAAGAAATTGTCAAGTACCCGAGGTGGATTTTCTATCAACCTTGTCACCGGCGTAGCCCGAGTCGGAGTAGCCAACAAGAATAAAAGAAGATCCCTTGGGATAACAAATGCCAAAGTTTGGTGTATGTATCAAGTATCTCACAATGTGTTTCACAACGTTAAGATGACATTCTTTAGGTGAAGTTTGATATCGGGCACACATGCACACACTAAGCATAATATCGGGACATGAGGCACATAGATATATCAATGAACCAATCATTGATCTATAAACCTTTTGATCAATCAGTTCACCCTCCTTGGTAAGACCATCGTGTCTGCTAGTGGGCCTGGGAGTTTTCACACCTTTGCACTCTTGCATGTTGAATTTCTTGATCAAGTACTTGGTGTACTTTGTTTGAGATAAGAAAGTACCTTCTCCCGTTTGCTTGATTTGTAGGCCAAGGAAGAATTTCAGCTCACATATCATAGACATCTCATACTTCTGTGACATCAACCTTCCAAATTTCGCACTAAATTGTGGGTTAGTAGATCGAAAGATAATATCATCCACATAAATTTGGCACACAAATAATTCACCATTAACTCTCTCTATGAATAAGGTTGCGTCAATTTTACCAATTTCAAAACCTTTTTCAATGAGAAATTTCATTAGGCATTTATACCAAGAACGAGTAGCTTGCTTAAGACCATATAAAGCATTGCGAAGTTTGTAAACGTGGTCAGGTTTCTCAGGATTTACAAAACCAGGTAGTTTCTTAACATAGACCTCGTCCTCTTTTTCTCCATTTAAAAAGGCACTTTTTATGTCCATTTGATAAAGCGTGATATCATGGTGATTGGCATAAGCAAGATGAAAGAATAATGCTCGCAAAAGTTATCTAGGCGAGTTTTAGAGCGGGTGATCCTCCCTTTTTGTATGTCACCAAATATTTGGTTTAGGGGATGGTTCTTGGTCACTTGTGCTCGAACTCGGGGTAGCTTTATCTGTAGTTGGAGGAGCTTCTTCTTCATCATCATCTCCTTCATCTCCGTTGTTGTCGAAGTGGTCGTCTCCTTGAAGTGGTGGTGAAGGAGGTCGTGGTGGATCTTCATGATGTACTTCCTCCTCCTCTTCACCTTGTCGTGTACCACTTGTGGATGCTTCCATGTCATTTTGTCGGTAGCCTTGATTTGAAGTAGGAGCTTCCACTTGGGTTGATGAAGTACTTTCCTTCACCTCCATGGTTCGAATCTTGCCAATGGGAAAATCTTGGATAGCTTCCGAAGGATCTTTATCACCTACATCATTTGGCAAATGTTCGACTTGCGAACCATTATACTCATCAAGCTTCACGTCTACTATCTCTTCAACTTTTCGAGTGAAGCTGTTGTAGACATGGTAGGTGTGAGAGTTCGATCCATAACCAAGTACGAAACCTTCATGAGACTTGGGAGCAAATTTAGCACGGCGGTGCTTATCAAGAATGTAACACTTAGAGCTGAATACCCAAAAGTATCCAACTTGGGGTTTGTTACCGGTGAGACCCTCGTTGATGTCTACTACGCAACCTTCTTCTCGTAGACTCGTGTTGGGCCTCTAAGCGTAGAGTTTTGTAGGACAGTAGCAATTTTCCCTCAAGTGGATGACCTAAGGTTTATCAATCCGTGGAGGCATACGATGAAGATGGTCTCTCTGGAACAACCCTGCAACCAAATAACAAAGAGTCTCTTGTGTCCCCAACAGACTCAATACAATGGTAAACTGTATAGGTGCACTAGTTCGGTGAAGAGATGGTGATACAAGTGTAATATGGATTGTAGATATAGATTTTTGTAATATGAAAATATAAAAACAGCAAGGTAACTAATGATAAAAGTGAGCACAAACGGTATTGCAATGATTAGAAACAAGGCCTAGGGTTCATACTTTCACTAGTGCAAGTTCTCTCAACAATACTAACATAGTTGAATCATATGTAAATACCTCACGTGCGACAAAGAGTTCACTCCAAAGTAACAAATAGTGGAGAACTAATGAATGAATTATTGTAGGGTACGAAACCACCTCAAAGTTATCTTTTTCGATCAATCTTATGAGCTATCCCTATAAGTGTCATTAACAACCCTAGAGTTCATACTAAAATAACACCTTAACATACACATCAACCAAAACCCTAATGTCACCTAGATACTCCAATGTCACCAGGAGTACCCATGGGCTTGATTATACGATATGCATCACACAATTTAAGATTCATCATGTTCAATCCAACACAAAGAACTTCAAAGAGTGTCCCAAAGTTCCTACCGGAGAGTCAAGAAAAAAACGTGTGCCAACCCCTATGCATAGATTCCCAAGGTTACGGAACCCGCAAGTTGATCACCAAAAAATACATCAAGTAGATCAATAGAACATCCCATTATCACCACGAATATCCCATCGCAAGACATACATCAAGTGTTCTCAAATCCTTAAAGACTCAATCCAATAAGAAAACCTCAAAGGGAAAACTCAATTCATCACAAGAAGATAGAGAGGGGAAAACTCCATATGATTCATCTATATTAATAAAGCTCACGGTACATCAAGTTCGTACCATCTCAATAACATGAGAGAGAGAGATCCAACACATAGCTACTGGTACATACCCTCGGCCTCGAGGGTGAACTAGTCCCTCCTTGTCATGGAGACCGCCGGGGTGATGAGATGGCCTCCGGTGATGGTTTCCCCCTCCGGCAGGTTGCCGGAACGCGCTCCTGATTGGTTTTTCATGTCTATAGTGGCTTGCGGCGGTGGAACTCCCGATCTAGGTTTCTTTCTGGGGGGTTTGGTATTTATAGGAATTTTTGGCATCGGTCTCACGTCAAGGGGGTGCTCTAGGAGTCCACAAGCCACAAGGGCGCAGCCTAGGGGGGCGCCCAGCAGGCTTGTTGCCTCCTCGTCCATTACCTGCCCAGCTCTTGTGCTTCGAGGGTTTATTTTGGTCCATAAAAAATCACCATAAATTTTCAGCCCATTCCGAGAACTTTATTACTGCACAAAAAACGACACCATAGTAGTTTTGCTAAAAACAACGTCAGTCCGGGTTAGTTCTAATAAAATCCTACCAAAATCATATAGAATTGTTGTAAACATGACATGAATATTTCATAAATTATAGATATGTTGGAGACATATCAGCATCCCCAAGCTTAGTTCCTCCTCGTCCTCGAGTAGGTAAATGATAAAAGAAATAATTTATGAAGTGTTAGTGCTAGCATAGTGCATAAATTTGATCAATGATAGTTCCAAACATTTTTCTGGCATCATTAGATGTCATAAATAGTAGCTCATCTCATAAAACTTCTCATGATGAAGTAACAAGCTATTCACATCTTAAAGTATAGACCATAAAGTTTCTTGAAAACTGGCAAACTATGCTTTGAGCCACAAACAATTGCAATTCATCTTATTTTTAGGAAGGGTCGATGTAAGAGCTTTGATTTAGCAAATTCCACATAGTCTAACTATCATATAGTCTTCCATGATTGCTAACATTCAAAGCATATTTTTAGGGCAAATGGCATCCGTCGAACACAGAGAAAGATATGGGCTTAATATTTCGCCTCCCAACTTATTTATCGTATAGATAATTGTCAACAATAATAATTCATGATCAAATATATTTGAATGCCCATATATGCTTGGATATTTCCCCACCACATGATGCTTGCCAACTAATAGAAGTAGTTTGGAATAAGAAGTTGACACAACATGAAAAGAAAATAACATGAAAATAAAATAGATTGTCCCTTCATAGAGGGAAGCAGGGATTTGCATATGTGCCACAGTCATTGTTTAAAATAGAGATAAATATAATTTTGGGAGATACACCCTTCCTGTCAACGTTACGACCAAGAGTTATCAATATCTTCCATGTTAAGCACATTAGCGACGGTTCCTAAGTGGTAAAAGTAAAGGTTTACTCCCCCTCCACCAACAAACACACTCCACGGCTAGCCAAATCCAAAGGTACCGTCCATACCAACAACATTCCTTGGGGAGTTTTGTTTAATTATTTGCATTTTTTCGGGACTGGGAATCCCTATTAGCACCCCTCTTGTGCAAGGCCGAGTGAATAAACACTCATCATGAGAATAACCTGCTTAACATGGAATATACTAACTGCCCCCCTGTCGCTCCATGAGCGGTCAAGGCACAGAAAATAGATGCTCATTTGAAATTTAGAGGTAGCACATGCAAATTTACTTGGAATGGTAGTGAAATATTATATATAGGTAGGTATGGTGTAATCTCATGGAAGAAACTTGGCTCAAGGATTTGGATGCACAAGTAGTATCTCTACTTAGTACAAATTTTTGGCTAGCAAAAGGTTCTAAGCAAACATCACATGTTGGAGGATCCATAACAATATAACTTCTATACAAATATACCCAAGCATAACTCATTAAGTTGTCTTCCTTTTCCAACTTCAACTAATTTGCTCAAGTTTGAAAATAATTAATGGTGCTCACAATCATAGAAGGTGTCCAATATAATATATTTATATGTGAAATCTCTCTTCCTTCAATAATTGTTCAAGTGACCAATGCGGTGTTTGCTAACTTTCAATATATTTTACGACCTATACTTATTATATGTGAAGTCATTAATCCCCATGGGATAAGCATATAAAACATATATAATTTCAGATTGATGATATTCAATTCATTCAACCATTTACTCATAGGATATAAGTGAAGCACGAGAGTAAATGACAAAACTACTCCAAAACATATAAGTGAAGATCAATGAGTAGTCAAACAATTAAGTAGCTATGTGAGGATGTTCTCTATCTCTATCACTAAAGATTTTCAGATCTGAGTATTTCATTTAAACAGCAAGCAAAAGAAAAATACCACTCCAAGAATAGGACGCGTCATGTGAACGAATAAAAATTTAGGCTCAACATAGGCTAACCGATAGTTGACGAAGAGAGGTGGGATGCGTAGCATCCCCAAGCTTAGATGCTTGAGAGTTCTTGAAATATTTACTTGGGTGTTCCTTGGGCATCCCCAATCTTGAGCTTTTGTACCTTGTTCAATCCTCTCATATCCCGGTTCCACCTATTCTCACAGACTTCATCCACACAAAATTCAAAAAGAACCCGTGAGATAGGTTAGTACACATAAGAACAAATCAACACTTCATGTACTGCCAAGACAAGTTGCACAATAATTTTCAAACATTAGGTACTTTATACTATCATTTACAAAATTTATATCTACCAATATAGGCTATGGAAACTATAGGATAAGTAGATAACAAAATTATGATAACAATCTATCTAAACAGAACAGTCTGTAGCAATTTATTAAACCAGTGTACTTATGTAAATCAAACAATTCTGGAAATTTAGTACATGCTATAAAATTTATATGTCAACACTGTGTATACAATTCGGGAACTTTCCACGTTCCAGTAAGATATGAAAATTCAAACACTACAGCAAAAGTTTCTATTTTTACACAGAACACATCAAACATGCAATGCAAGCTCCTAAGGAAATTCTTGGAACTTGTTATTGAAAAACAAAATTGTAAATATCATCTAACAGAGAAAAACAAATTATAATGACGCACCAAGCAAAACACATATCATGTGATGAATAAAAATATAGCTCCAAGTAAAATGTATCGATAATGTTGGAGACGAAAGAAGGGATGCCTTCTAGGGCATCCCCAAGCTTAGACACTTGAGTCTTCCTTGGAAATTACCTTGGGGTGGCTTGGGAATCCCCAAGATTAGGTTCTTGTAACTCCTTATTCTCGTCATATCAGTGTCTCACCCAAAACGTGAAAACTTCAATCACACAAAACTTAACGGAACTTTGTGAGAAGGGTTAGTGTCATAAAGATAGATCATTCACTTAGGTACTGTCAAGACAAGATTCATAATTATTCCCACATGATACCTACCATATTCCATAATTCCCACAATTTATATTACTCAATATAAGCTATAGGAACACTTGAAACAAGCAAACTATGCATGCAAAACAGAATCTGTCAAAAATAGAACAGTATGTAAAGATCTGAATGATCACCAAAATTTACTGACTGTAAAAATTCTGAAAAATTAGGAAATATCACATAATTTTCATAGAAATGTTGTGCAAAAATTTCATAAGTTTTTGACTCTCCAGTAAAATAAGTTAATTCATATACTGGATGCAAAACTTTCTCTTTTTGCACAGAATCAAACAAGCAAGTATCCACACTATCCCAAAGGCTTTACTTGGCACTTTATTGAAATAAAAGACACAAAACATGATTACTAAAGTATCTTAATAATGTGAATACATAAAAATAGAAGGTAGAAGTGTTGGTTTATCTCCCAAGAATCGCTTTTCTTTAATGCCTTTTAGCTAGGCATGATGATTTCAATGATGCTCGTATTGGAGTAATAGTTGAAACATGCAAAAGAGCATTGTGAATATCATGACAAGCACATTTAAATCTAACCCACTTCCTATGCATAGGAATTTTGTGAGAAATTTTTTTATGGGAGTAAGAATCAACTATCATAGGAAGGCAATACAAGCAAAACTTCAAAACTTTGAACACATAGAGAGGAAACCTGATATTATTGCAATTCCTACAAGCATATGTTCCTCCCTCATAATAATTTTCAGTAGCATCATGAAGGAATTCCCCAACATAACCAGCAGATAAAGCATTATTTTCATAATCTACAAGCATAGAAATTTTACTACCCTCCACACAATAAATATCTTCTCATGACTAATAGTGGGAGTATCATAAAAGAATTCAATACTACAAATTGGTTCCACACTAAAAGAGTAATATTCAGTAAAATGATATTCATAATTATGACAAGTATCATAATAGTAATCATCACTCTTTTTCATCACATAAGTATCATCACAATAATCATCATAAGTAGGAGGCATGCAATCATTATAAAAAAATTGATCATTCAAAGTAGGGGGAATAAAAAGATCATCTTAATTAAGCATAACATCCCCAAGCTTGGGACAAACATTAATTGCAGCAAATAAATTCGCAAACATGTCATTTTCATCAAACATAGCATCCCTAAGATTGTGGCTTTGTATATCATAAACATAATCACTTTCATCATTAATAGTATGAATAGCACCAATAGTATAGCAATTATTACCATCATTCTCCAAGTTGGTGCCATAAATATTTTCAAGATTAAAAGAAGTATCATTATCTTCCCAATCATAATTATCAGAACAAGCAATAGGCATAACAAAATCATCCTCAAGTGTATCATCTTCCACAACTATTTTTGATTCATTCTCATGAGCCCTATCAATAATGGGAGCAACATTATTTGGGAGAGATACCTCTTTACCTTACTTTTCCTTCTTTTCTTCTTCTTGACCACATTATTTGTGGGTTTATTTCATTCCTCCAAGCTTCTTTTTGAAGAGGTTGGTTGAATAAAAAGCTCCTCCTCGTTACCCTTTGTCGGTGTCAAAACCGATGAATCTCGGGTAGGGGGGTCTCGAGCTGTGAGACTAGAATTGATGGTAATAGGAGACGAAGGAGATGATGTTTACCTAGGTTCGGACCTTCCTATAGAGGTAATACCCTACGTCCTGCTTGATTGTATTGATGATATGTAGGTTACAGAGTCATTCTACCTCGAGATCAAATAGCTAAACCCTAGATGAGTTGTCCTTTCTACAACCTAAAACCCTCCGGCTTATATAGACACCGAGGGTACCTATGGTTTACACATGGTCGATTACACATCGAGGGGATAAACATGCCTATTCACTACTCCATACGCGGAGGACAAGCCACGATTCTTTAAGCTTCCTTCCTGGAGACAGGGCCTTCGATCGATCCAATGCTCGGCAAACAACCCATAAGAAATAGGTCGGCCTCCCGAGGACCTTAAACCAAGAGTCCCTCAGTAGCCCCCGAACTTGCCTCCAAAGCCAAGGGTGTTAGCTCTAGCTGCTTCGTATAATCAGAGTTTTCGGCTTGTGATGACCCACAAGTATAGGGGATCTATCGTAGTCCTTTCGATAAGTAACAATGTCTAACCAAACGAGGAGCGGAAGGAAATGACAAGCGGTTTCCAGTAAGGTATTCTCAGCAAGCACTGAAATTATCGGTAACACATAGTTTTGTGATAAGATAATTTGTAACGAGTAACAAGTAACAAGTGTAGCAAAGGTGCAGCAAGGTAGCCCAATCTTTTTTGTTGAAAAGGACATGCCTGGACAAACTCTTATATAAAGCAAAGCGCTCCCGAGGACACATGGGAATTTCTGTCAAGCTAGTTTTCATCATGCTCATTTGATTCACGTTCGTTACTTTGATAATTTTATATGTGGGTGGACCAGTGCTTGGGTTCTTCCCTTACTTGGACAAACCTCCCACTTATGATTAACCCCTCTCGCAATCATCTGCATCTACGAAAGAAGACAACAACAACAACAAGAACAAAGCCTTTAGTCCCAAACAAGTTGGGGTAGGCTAGAGGTGAAACCCATAAGATCTCGCGACCAACTCATGGTTCTGGCACATGGATAGCAAGCTTCCACGCACCCCTGTCCATGGCTAGTTCTTTGGTGATGCTACAGTCCTTCAGATCTCTCTTTATGGACTCTTCCCATGTCAAGTTCGGTCTACCCCGGCCTCTTTTGACATTATCAGCATGCTTAAGCCGTCCGCTGTGCACTGGGGCTTCTAGAGGCATGCGCTGAATATGCCCAAACCATCTTAGACGATGTTGGACAAGCTTCTCTTCAATTGGCGCTACCCCAAATTTATCTCGTATATCATCATTCCGGATGCGGTCCTTCCTTGTGTGGCCACACATCCATCTCAACATGCGCATCTCCACCACACCTAACTGTTGCACATGTCGCCTTTTAGTCGGCCAACACTCAGCGCCAAACAACATTGCGGGTCGAACTGCCGTCCTATAGAACTTGCCTTTTAGCTTTTGTGGCACCCTCTTGTCACAAAGAATGCCAGAAGCTTGGCGCCACTTCATCCACCTGGCTTTAATTCGATGGTTCACATCTTCATCGATATCCCCATCCTTCTGCAACATTGACCCCCGTCCTTCTGAGGTACCACTTGCCCATCAAGGCTAACATGCTCCCCCTCCTCGTTCCTAGTAGTACTAAAAGCGCACCTCATGTACTCGGTTTTAGTCCTACTAAGTCTAAAACCTTTCGATTCCAAGGTTTGCCTCCATAACTCCAACTTCCTGTTGACCCCCGTCCGGCTCTCATCGACTAGCACCACGTCGTCCGCAAAGAGCATACACCATGGGATATCTCCTTGTATATCCCTTGTGACCTCATCCATCACCAAGGAAAAAAGATAAGGGCTCAAAGCTGACCCTTGATGCAGTCCTATCTTAATGGGGAAGTCGTTAGTGTCGCCATCACTTGTTCGAACACTTGTCACAACATTATCATACATGTCCTTGATGAGGGTAATGTACTTTGTTGGGACTTTGTGTTTCTCCAAGGCCCACCACATAACATTTCGCGGAATCTTATCATAGGCCTTCTCCAAGTCAATGAACACCATATGCAGGTCCTTCTTTTGCTCCCTATATCTCTCCATAAGTTGTCGTACCAAGAAAATGGCTTCCATGGTCGATCTCCCAAGCATGAAACCAAACTGATTTTTGGTCACGCTTGTCATTCTTCTTACACGGTGCTCAATGACTCTCTCCCATAGCTTCATTGTATGGCTCATCATCTTAATTCCATGGTAATTAGTACAACTCTAAACATTCCCCTTGTTCTTGAAGATTGGTACTAATATACTCCGTCTCCATTCTTCTGGCATCTTGTTTGCCCGAAATATGAGGTTGAAAAGTTTGGTTAGCCATACTATCGCTATGTCCCCGAGGCCTCTCCACACCTCAATGGGGATACAATCGGGGGCCATCGCCTTGCCTCCTTTCATCCTCTTTAAAGCCTCCTTGACCTCCGACTCCTGGATTCGCCTCACAAAACGCCTGCTAGTATCATCAAAGGAGTCATCCAGGTCAATGGTAGAGCTCTCACTCTCCCCATTGAACAACTTGTCAAAGTACTCCCGCCATCTATGCTTAATCTCCTAGTTCTTCACCAGGAGTTGATCTGCTTCGTCCTTGATGCACTTGATTTGGTCAACATCCCTTGTCTTCCTCTCTCGGCTCTTGGCCATCTTATAGATGTCCCTTTCGCCTTCCTTCGTGTCTAACTTTTGGTAGAGGTCCTCATACGCCCGACCCCTTGCTTCACTCACAGCTCGCTTTGCGGCCTTCTTTGCCATCTGGTACTTCTCTATGTTGTCTGCACTCCTACCCAGATATAGGCATCTGAAACAATCTTTCTTCTCCTTGATTGCCTTCTGGACAACATCATTCCACCACCAGCTATCTTTAGCTTCTCTTCTACTTCCCCTGGACACTCCAAACTCCTCTGAGGCCACCTTACGAATGCAAGTCGCCATCTTCATCCACATGTTGTCTGCATCACCTCCTTCCTCCCAAGGGCCCTCCTTAATGACCCTCTCCTTGAACACCTGAGCTACCTCCCCCTTGAGCTTCCACCACTTCGTTCTAGCAACTTTGGCACGCTTGTCCCGCTGGACACGAATCCGAAAGCGGAGGTCAGCAACCACAAGCTTATGCTGGGGGACAACACTCTCTCCAGGTATCACCTTACAGTCTAGGCATGCACGCCTGTCTTCTCTTCTCAGGAGGATGAAATCAATCTGGCTAGAGTGCTGCCCACTACTGTAAGTCACTAGATGTGATTCTCTCTTCTTAAAGAAGGTGTTAGCTACGATCATGTCGTAGGCTAACGCAAAGCTTAAGACATCTTTTCCTTCTCGATTCCTGATGCCATAGCCAAATCCCCCATGCACCCCTTCAAAACATGTGTTAGATGTGCCCACGTGGCCATTGAGGTCTCCTCCAATGAAGAGCCTCTCGCCAATCGGTACACTCCTAACCAAGTCCTCCAGGCCTTCCCAGAACTCCCTCTTGGTGTTCTCATTGATGCCTACTTGTGGGGCATATGCGCTGATAACGTTGAGGACTAAGTCCCCAACTACCAGCTTGACCAGGATAATCCGGTCCCCACGTCTCTTGACGTCTACCACTCCATCCTTGAGGCTCTTGCTAATCAAGATGCCTACTCCATTTTTGTTTGCAACCGTCCCCGTGTACCACAACTTGAAGCCGGTACCCTCCACCTCCTTCGCCTTCTGTCCCCTCCATTTGGTCTCTTGGACGCAAAGGATACCAATGTCTCTCCTCACCGCTGTATCAACTACCTCCCGAAGCTTACCTTTCAGAGACCCTACGTTCCAGCTGTTGGGAGACGTAGTAGTAAATCAAAATTTTCCTACGTTCACCAAGATCTATCTATGGAGAAACCAGCAACGAGAGGGGAGAGATTGCATCTTCATACATTTGAAGATCGCTAAGCGGAAGCGTTACAAGAACGCGGTTGATGGAGTCGTACTCGCAGCGATTCAGATCGCGGTAGATCCGATCAAGTGCCGAACGGACGGCACCTCCGCGTTCAACACACGTGCAGCCCGGTGACGTCTCCAACACCTTGATCCAGCAAGGAGGAAGGAGAGGTTGGGGAAGGGCTCCAACAGCAGCACGACGGCGTGGTGGTGGTGGAGTAGCAAGGTATTCCGACAGGGCTTCGCCTAAGCGCTGCGGAGGAGGAAGAAGAGAGGTATGGCTTCGCCGTGAGAGAGAGAGATCAAATCCTGTCTCAAAACATCCAAAACCTCAAGTATATATAGGAGGAGGGACGTGGAGGGCTGGCTTGGCCTCTACTCCAAAGAGGAGATGGCCGGCCGACTTAAAGGGAGAGTCCACCTCCCACAAGGGAGGTGGATCTCCTCCTTTTAAATCCTTTTTGCCTTATCTCCTTATCTCCAGCCACATGGGCCTTTAGCAAAAGTCTTGCCCAGCCCAATAAGGGCTGGCACACTTTATCTAACAGCCCATGTGGTCCTTTGGTCGTCACACCCCTCCCGGGGGTCCTCCGGCACCCTCCCGGCACTCCCGGTACACTACCGATGAGCCCGAAAACTTTCCGGTGACCAAAACTGGACTTCCTATATATCAATCTTTACCTCCGGACCATTCCGGAGCTCCTCGTGACGTCCGGGATCTCATCCGGGACTCCTAACAACCTTCGGTAATCACGTATACCATTTCCCTATAACCCTAGCGTCATCGAACCTTAAGTGTGTAGACCCTATGGGTTCGGGAGACACGTAGACATGACCGAGACACCTCTCTGGTCAATAACCAACAGCGGGATCTGGATACCCATGTTGGCTCCCACGTACTCCACGATGATCTCATCGGATGAACCACGATGTCAAGGATTCAATCAATCCCGTATACAATTCCCTTTGTCTATCGGTATGATACTTGCCCGAGATTCGATCGTCGGTATCCCCATACCTTGTTCAATCTCGTTACTGGCAAGTCTCTTTACTCGTTCCGCAATACATCATCCCGTGACTAACTCCTTAGTCACATTGAGCTCATTATGATGATGTCTTACCGAGTGGGCCCAGAGATACCTCTCCGTCACACGGAGTGACAAATCCCAGTCTCGATTCGTGCCAACCCAACAGACACTTTTGGAGATACCCGTAGCGTACCTTTATAGCCACCCAGTTACGTTGTGACGTTTGGCACACCCAAAGTATTCCTACGGTATCCGGGAGTTACACAATCTCATGGTCTAAGGAAATGACACTTGACATTGAAAAGCTTTAGCAAACGAACTACACGATCTTTGTGCTATGCTTAGGATTGGGTCTTGTCCATCACATCATTCTCCTAATGATGTGATCCCGTTATCAATGACATCCAATGTCCATGGCCATGAAACCGTGACCATCTATTGATCAACGAGCTAGCCAACTAGAGGCTTACTAGGGACATGTTGTGGTCTATGTATTCACACATGTATTATGGTTTCCGGTTAACACAATTATAGCATGAACAATAGACAATTATCATGAACAAGGAAATACAATAATAACCATTTTATTATTGCCTCTAGGGCATATTTCCAACAGTCTCCCACTTGCACTAGAGTCAATAATCTAGTTCACATCACCATGTGATTAACACTTACATCACCATGTGATCATATCATCATGTGATTAACACCCAATAAGTTCCGGGGTTTGTTCATGTTCTGCTCGTGAAAGAGGTTTTTAGTCAATGGGTCTGCGACATTCAGATCCGTGTGTACCTTGCAAACTTTCCATGTCATATTTGTAGATACTACTCCCACGCTCCACTTGGAGCTATTCCAAATGGCTGCTCCACTATACGTAGCCAGATTTCTACTAAGAGTCATCCGGATTGGAGTTAAAGCTTGCATCATCGTAACCCTTTACGATGAACTCTTTATCACCTCCATAATCGAGAAATATTTCCTTAGTTTTCAAGTTACTAAGGATAACTTTGACCATTGTCCAGTGATCCACTCTTGGATTACTCTTGTACCCCTTGACAGACTCATGGCAAGGCACACACAGGTGCGGTACACAGCATGGCATACTATATAGAGCCTATGGCTAAAGCATAGGAGATGACACTCATCTTTTCTTTATCTTCTGCCGTGGTCGGGTATTGAGTCTTACTCAATTTCACACCTTACAATACAGTCAAGAACTCCTTCTTTGACCCATCTATTTTGAACTCCTTCAAAAACTTGTCAAGGTATGTCTTCGTCGAAAAAACTTATCAAGCGAATTGATCTATCCCTATAGATCTTGATGCTCAATAAAATAGTAGCTTTATCTGGGTCTTCCTTTGAAAAAAAAACTCTTTTCAAACAACCCTTCATGCTCTTCCAGAAATTCTACATCATTTCCGATCAATAATATGTCAACTACATATTCTTATAAGAAATTCTATAGTGCTCCCACTCACTTTCTTGCAAATACAAGTTTCTCATAAACTTTGTATAAACTTAAACACTTTGATCACCTCATCAAAGCATATATTCCAACTCCGAGATTCTTGCTCCAGTCCATAGAAGGATCGCTGGAGTTTGCATATTATTAGCATCCTTAGGATTGACAAAACCTTCTGGTTGTATCACATACAACTCTTCCTCACAGAAACCATTACGGAAACCTTGTTTTGTCATCCATCTGCCAGATTTCATAATCGAAAAATGCAGCAACTGCTAACAAAATTTTAATAGACTTTTAGCATCGCTACAGATGAGACAATCTCATCGCAGTCAACTCCTTGAACTTGGCGGAAACTTCTTTGCGACAAGTCGAGCTTTATAAACAGTGACATTTCACTATTAGCGTCTATGTTTATTTCAAAGGTCCATTTGTACTCAATGACCCGCCATTCAACAGGCAAGTCTACCAAAGTCCATACTTGGTTTTCATACATGGATCCTTTCTCGGATTTCATGGCTCCTAGCCATTTGTTGGAATCCGGGCCCACCATCGCTTCTCCATAGTTCGTAGGTTCATCGTTGTCCAACAACATGATTTCCAAGACAGGGTTGTCGTACTACTCAGGAGCAGTATGCGTCCTTGTCGACCTACGAGGTTCGATAGTGACTTGATCCGAAGCTTCATGATCATCATCATTAACTTCCGTTTCAACTGAGTAGGCTCTACAGAAACATCTTTCTGTGTTGCGCTATTCTCTGGTTGAAACAAAGGTTCAACAACCTTATCAAGTTCTATCTTCCTCCCACTCAATTCTTTCGAGAGAAACTCTTTCTCAAGACAGGACCCGTTCTTAGCAACAAACACCTTTTGCGCTTGGATCTGAGATAGAAGGTATACCCAATGTCTCATTAGGGTATTCTATGAAGATGCATTTGTCTGCTTTGAGTTCGAGCTCGCTAGGTGAAAAACCCATCTTCACATAAGCGTCGCAGCCCCAAACATTAAGAAATGACAGCTTAGGCTTCTGTCAAACCATTATTCTCATGGTGTCATCTCAACAGACTTAGATGGTGCCCTATTAAAGTGAATGGATTTGTCTTTAATGCATAACCCCATAACGATAGTTGTAAAACGATAAGAGACATCATAGTACTCACTATATCCAATAGAGCACGACTACGACGTTCGAACACACCATCACACTATGGTGTTCCAGGAGGCATGAGCTGTGAAACAATTTCCACATTGTCTAAAATTGCATACCAAACTCGTAACTTAGATATTCACCTCCATGATCATATCATAGACATTTATCTTCTTGTCACGATGATCTTTAACTTCACTCTGAAACTCCTTGAACCTTTCAAACATTTCAGATTCGTGTTTCATTAAGTAAATATCCCCATATTTACTCAAATCATCAGTGAAGGTAAAGAAAAACAACGATATCCACTGTGTGTTTCAACACTCATTGGACCACATACATCAACATGTATTAATTCCAATAAGCCACTTGCCCGCTCCATCATATTGGATGACGGGGTCTCAGTCATCTTGCCCAAGAGGCATGGCTCGCATGTCTCAACCGATTCGAAATCGAGTGAGTCAAAAAACATCCATCATCATGGAGTTTCTTCATGCGATTTATACCAATATGACATTACGTGGCAGTGCCACAAGCATGTGGTACTATCATTATTAACTTTGTATCTTTTGGTACCAATGTTATGAATATGTGTACTACTACGATCATGATTCGATAAACCATTTCGAGTGGGTGCATGACCATTGAAGGCATTATCCATGTAAACAGAATAACCATTATTCTCTAACTTATATGAATAACCGTATCGCACTAATCATGATCTAATCACGTTCATGCTCAACGCAAACACCAAATAACATTTATTTAGGTTTATCACAAATCCTGAAGGTAGAGAGAGCGTGCGATGGTGATCACATCAATCTTGGAAATACTTCCAACACACATCGTCACCTTTCACCTAGCTAGTCTCCATTTACTCCGTAGCTTTTATTTCGAGTTGCTAACACTTAGCAACCGAACCGGTATCCAATACCCAGGTGCTACTAGGAGTACCAGCAAGGTACACATCACTAACATGTATATCAAATATACTTCCATTACCAGCCTTCTTATCTACCAAGCATCTAGGGGTTTTCCGCTTTAGCGAACATTCTCCTCATAACAGAAGCACTTAGTCTCGGGTTCGGGCTCAACCTTGGGTTTCTTCACTAGAGCAACAACTGGCTTGCCATTCCTGAAGTTTTCCCTTCTTGCCCTTGCCCCTTTTGAAACTAGTGGTTTAACTTAACCATCAACACTTGATGCTCCTTCTTGATTTCTACCTTCGTGGTGTCAAACATCACGAACAACTCAGGGATCATCTTATCCATCCCTGGCATGTTATAGTTCATCACGAAGCTCTAGTAGCTTGGTGGCAGTGACTTGGAGAACTCCATTAATCACTATTTCATCTGGAAGATTAACTCCCACTTGATTCAAGTGATTGTAGCACCCAGACAATCTGAGCACACGCTCAGCGATTGAGCTATTCTCCTTTATCTTGCAGACAAAGAATCTTGTTGGAGGTCTCATACCTCTCAACATAGGCACGAGCCTGAGATCACAATCTCAGCTCCTAGAACATCTCATATGTTCCGTGACGTTCAAAACGTTTTGGAGCCTCAATTCTAAGCCGTAATGCATGACGCATTGAACTATCATGTAGTCACCAAAAAGTGCCTGTCATATGTTCACAACATCTACAGACAACGCTTGAGGGAGTGGTGCAGTTAGCGGTACATCAAAAACATAAGCTTTCTGTGCAGCAATGAGGACAATCCTCAGATCACGGACTCAGTCCGCATTATTGCTACCATCAACTTTCAACTTACTTTTCTCTAGGATTGTATCAATAAAACTGTGGAGCTACAGCGCGAGCTATCTACGACATAATTTGCAAGGACATTTTTAGACTAAGTTCATGATAATTAAGTTCATTTAATCAAATTATTAATGAACTCCCACTTAGATAGACATCTCTCTAGTCTTCCAAGTGATACATGATCCATGTCAACTAGTCCGTGTCCGATCATCACGTGAGACGGACTAGTCATCCATGGTGAACATCTCTATGTTGATCGTATCTTCTATACGACTCATGTTCGACCTTTCGGTCCTCCGTGTTCCGAGGCCATGTCTGTACATGCTAGGCTCGTCAAGTCAACCTAAGTGTTTCGCATGTGTAAATCTGGCTTACACCCGTTGTATGCGAACGTTAGAACCTATCACACCCGATCATCACGTGGTGCTTCGGAACGACGATCCTTAGCAACGGTGCACAGTTAGGGTGAACACCTCTCTTGAAATTTTATTGAGAGATCATCTTATTTACTACCGTCGTTCTAAGCAAATAAGATGTAAACATGATAAACATCACATGCAATCAATATAGTGACATGATATGGCCAATATCATTTTGCTCCTATGATCTCCATCTTCGGGGCACCATGATCATCACTGTCACCGGCACGACACCATGATCTCCATCATCATGATCTCCATCATTGTGTCTTCATGAAGTTGTCTCGCCAACTATTACTTCTACTACTATGGCTAACGCTTAGCAATAAAGTAAAGTAATTACATGGCGTTTATGATTGACACGCAGGTCATACAATAAATAAGACAACTCCTATGGCTCCTGCCGGTTGTCATAATCATCAACATGCAAGTCGTGAATCCTATTACAAGAACATGATCAATTCATACATCACAATGCATCACATCACATCCTTTGGCCATATCACATCACAAGGCACATGCTGCAAAAACAAGTTAGACGTCCTCTAATTTGTAGTTGCAAGTTTTTACGTGGCTGCTATAGGTTACTAGCAAGAACGTTTCTTACCTACGTCAACACCACAACGTGATTTGCCAATTGCTATTTACCCTTCATAAGGACCCTTTTCATCGAATCCGATCCGACTAAGGTAGGAGAGACAGACACCCGCTAGCCACCTTATGCATCTAGTGCATGTCAGGCGGTGGAACCGGTCTCACGTAAGCGTACGTGTAAAGTTGGTCCGGGCCGCTTCATCCCACAATACCGCCGAATCAAGATAAGACTAGTAGCGGCAAGCAAATTAACAAACTCGACGCCCACAACTGCTTTGTGTTCTACTCGTGCATAGATTCTACGCATAGACCTAGCTCATGATGCCACTGTTGGGAGACGTAGTAGTAAATCAAAATTTTCCTACGTTCGCCAAGATCTATCTATGGAGAAACCAGCAACGAGAGGGGAGAGATTGCATCTTCATACCTTTGAAGATCGCTAAGCGGAAGCGTTACAAGAACGCGGTTGATGGAGTCGTACTCGCAGCGATTCAGATCGCGGTAGATCCGATCAAGTGCCGAACGGACGGCACCTCCGCGTTCAACACACGTGCAGCCCGGTGACGTCTCCTACGCCTGCTAGTATCATCAAAGGAGTCATCCAGGTCAATGGTAGATCTCTCACTCTCCCCATTGAACAACTTGTCAAAGTACTCCCGCCATCTATGCTTAATCTCCTAGTTCTTCACCAGGAGTTGATCTGCTTCGTCCTTGATGCACTTGATTTGGTCAACATCCCTTGTCTTCCTCTCTCGGCTCTTGGCCATCTTATAGATGTCCCTTTCGCCTTCCTTCGTGTCTAACTTTTGGTAGAGGTCCTCATACGCCCGACCCCTTGCTTCACTCACAGCTCGCTTTGCGGCCTTCTTTGCCATCTGGTACTTCTCTATGTTGTCTGCACTCCTACCCAGATATAGGCATCTGAAACAATCTTTCTTCTCCTTGATTGCCTTCTGGACAACATCATTCCACCACCAGCTATCTTTAGCTTCTCTTCTACTTCCCCTGGACACTCCAAACTCCTCTGAGGCCACCTTACGAATGCAAGTCGCCATCTTCATCCACATGTTGTCTGCATCACCTCCTTCCTCCCAAGGGCCCTCCTTAATGACCCTCTCCTTGAACACCTGAGCTACCTCCCCCTTGAGCTTCCACCACTTCGTTCTAGCAACTTTGGCACGCTTGTCCCGCTGGACACGAATCCGAAAGCGGAGGTCAGCAACCACAAGCTTATGCTGGGGGACAACACTCTCTCCAGGTATCACCTTACAGTCTAGGCATGCACGCCTGTCTTCTCTTCTCAGGAGGATGAAATCAATCTGGCTAGAGTGCTGCCCACTACTGTAAGTCACTAGATGTGATTCTCTCTTCTTAAAGAAGGTGTTAGCTACGATCATGTCGTAGGCTAACGCAAAGCTTAAGACATCTTCTCCTTCTCGATTCCTGATGCCATAGCCAAATCCCCCATGCACCCCTTCAAAACATGTGTTAGATGTGCCCACGTGGCCATTGAGGTCTCCTCCAATGAAGAGCCTCTCGCCAATCGGTACACTCCTAACCAAGTCCTCCAGGCCTTCCCAGAACTCCCTCTTGGTGTTCTCATTGATGCCTACTTGTGGGGCATATGCGCTGATAACGTTGAGGACTAAGTCCCCAACTACCAGCTTGACCAGGATAATCCGGTCCCCACGTCTCTTGACGTCTACCACTCCATCCTTGAGGCTCTTGCTAATCAAGATGCCTACTCCATTTTTGTTTGCAACCGTCCCCGTGTACCACAACTTGAAGCCGGTACCCTCCACCTCCTTCGCCTTCTGTCCCCTCCATTTGGTCTCTTGGACGCAAAGGATACCAATGTCTCTCCTCACCGCTGTATCAACTACCTCCCGAAGCTTACCTTTCAGAGACCCTACGTTCCAGCTGTTGGGAGACGTAGTAGTAAATCAAAATTTTCCTACGTTCACCAAGATCTATCTATGGAGAAACCAGCAACGAGAGGGGAGAGATTGCATCTTCATACATTTGAAGATCGCTAAGCGGAAGCGTTACAAGAACGCGGTTGATGGAGTCGTACTCGCAGCGATTCAGATCGCGGTAGATCCGATCAAGTGCCGAACGGACGGCACCTCCGCGTTCAACACACGTGCAGCCCGGTGACGTCTCCAACACCTTGATCCAGCAAGGAGGAAGGAGAGGTTGGGGAAGGGCTCCAACAGCAGCACGACGGCGTGGTGGTGGTGGAGTAGCAAGGTATTCCGACAGGGCTTCGCCTAAGCGCTGCGGAGGAGGAAGAAGAGAGGTATGGCTTCGCCGTGAGAGAGAGAGATCAAATCCTGTCTCAAAACATCCAAAACCTCAAGTATATATAGGAGGAGGGACGTGGAGGGCTGGCTTGGCCTCTACTCCAAAGAGGAGATGGCCGGCCGACTTAAAGGGAGAGTCCACCTCCCACAAGGGAGGTGGATCTCCTCCTTTTAAATCCTTTTTGCCTTATCTCCTTATCTCCAGCCACATGGGCCTTTAGCAAAAGTCTTGCCCAGCCCAATAAGGGCTGGCACACTTTATCTAACAGCCCATGTGGTCCTTTGGTCGTCACACCCCTCCCGGGGGTCCTCCGGCACCCTCCCGGCACTCCCGGTACACTACCGATGAGCCCGAAAACTTTCCGGTGACCAAAACTGGACTTCCTATATATCAATCTTTACCTCCGGACCATTCCGGAGCTCCTCGTGACGTCCGGGATCTCATCCGGGACTCCGAACAACCTTCGGTAATCACGTATACCATTTCCCTATAACCCTAGCGTCATCGAACCTTAAGTGTGTAGACCCTACGGGTTCGGGAGACACGTAGACATGACCGACACACCTCTCCGGTCAATAACCAACAGCGGGATCTGGATACCCATGTTGGCTCCCACGTACTCCACGATGATCTCATCGGATGAACCACGATGTCAAGGATTCAATCAATCCCGTATACAATTCCCTTTGTCTATCGGTATGATACTTGCCCGAGATTCGATCGTCGGTATCCCCATACCTTGTTCAATCTCGTTACTGGCAAGTCTCTTTACTCGTTCCGCAATACATCATCTCGTGACTAACTCCTTAGTCACATTGAGCTCATTATGATGATGTCTTACCGAGTGGGCCCAGAGATACCTCTCCGTCACACGGAGTGACAAATCCCAGTCTCGATTCGTGCCAACCCAACAGACACTTTCGGAGATACCCGTAGCGTACCTTTATAGCCACCCAGTTACGTTGTGACGTTTGGCACACCCAAAGTATTCCTACGGTATCCGGGAGTTACACAATCTCATGGTCTAAGGAAATGACACTTGACATTGAAAAGCTTTAGCAAACGAACTACACGATCTTTGTGCTATGCTTAGGATTGGGTCTTGTCCATCACATCATTCTCCTAATGATGTGATCCCGTTATCAATGACATCCAATGTCCATGGCCATGAAACCGTGACCATCTATTGATCAACGAGCTAGCCAACTAGAGGCTTACTAGGGACATGTTGTGGTCTATGTATTCACACATGTATTATGGTTTCCGGTTAACACAATTATAGCATGAACAATAGACAATTATCATGAACAAGGAAATACAATAATAACCATTTTATTATTGCCTCTAGGGCATATTTCCAACACCAGCTACCTAATCGACCGCATCTACGAAAGAAGAATTAAGATAAATCTAACCACAACATGAAACATATGGATCCAAATCAGCCCCTTACGAAGCAACACATAAACTAGGGTTTAAGCTTCTGTCACTCTAGAAACCCATCATCTACTTATTACTTCCCAATGCCGTCCCCTAGGCCCAAAATAATGGTGAAGTTTTATGTAGTCGACGTTCACATCACACCACTAGAGGAGAGACAACATACATCTCATAAAAATATCGAACGAATACCAAATTCACATGATTACTTATAACAAGACTTATCCCATGTCCTCAAGAACAAACGTAACTACTCTCAAAGCATGTTCATGTTCATAATCAGAGGAGTATTAATTATCATAAAGGATCTGAACATATGATCTTCCACCAACTTAACCAACTAGCATCAACTTCAAGGAGTAATCAACACTACTAGCAACTCACATGTACCAATCTGAGGTTTCAGACAAAGATCGGATACAAGAGATGAACAAGGGTTTGGAGAGGAGATGGTGCTGATGAAGATGTTGATGGAGATTGACCCTCTCTCGATGAGAGGATCGTTGGTGATGACGATGACTTCGATTTCCCCCACCGAGAGGGAAGTTTCCCCGGCAAAACAACCCTGTGGGAGCTCTAGATTGGTTCTGTCCAAGTTCCGCCTCGAGACGGTGGCGCTTCGTCTCGAAAGCTTCCTTCTGATTTTTCCAGGTCAAAACCCTGCATATAGCAGAAGATGGGCGTCGGCGACCTGCCAGGTGGGTCACAAGCCTGCTAGGCATGGCGAGGGGGTGGTTGCGCCTGGCAGGCTTGCCACCTCCTGGTGGGGGCCCTCTGGTATTTGTTTCACCCAGTATTTTTTATATATTCTGAAATAATTCTCCGTAAATTTTTAGGACTTTTGGAGTTGTGTAGAATAGGTATCTCAGATTTGCTCCTTTCCCGATCCAGAATTCCAACTGCTGGCATTCTCCCTCTTCATGTAAACCTTGTAAAATAAGAGATAAAAGGCATAAATATTGTACCATAACGTGTAATAAAATCCCATAATGCAATAAATATCAATATAAAAGCATGATGCAAAATGGACATATCAACTCCCCCAAGCTTAGACCTCGCTTGTCCTCAAGCGAAAGCCGAGACCGATGAATATGTCCACATGTTTAGAGATAGAGGTGTCGATAAAATAAAATACGGACATGAGGGCATCATGATCAACTTTAGAATAACAATACTCATCGTATGAGATTCTTTATACTAGAGTAACAATTTATTCACAAGATAAAATTTGAAACAAGAACTCTATTGACAACCAACAAACTATGGTCTTAGTCATTGAAGCAATTGGCAATTTATCATAACATCGGAAAGAGTCTATATAAGAGCTTGTAAAGCAAACCCACATACTCAATCATCTTTTAGTATTTCATAATTGCTAACACTCACGCGGTACTCATAAAGTTTCAATCAGACACAGAGAAAGATATGGGCTTATAGTTTTGCCTCCCAACTGTTCACCTCAAGGGTGATGTCAACAATAATAACTCGTGATCACCAACAACTGAGTGGATATATGCATCTAGATCATTCCCCAACACATAATGCTTAACAAGAGAGAGGCAAAATATAGGAAGTTGTGAGGATCACCATGACTCTTGCATAGAAGTAAGTACTTAAAAGTAAAAGTAATAGAGAGGCCCTCTGTAGAGGGAAGCAGAGGTTGTCATGCGCTTTTTGTTTTGGGATGTGCAAACCTTTAATGTAAAGGAACGTCATGTTGTATTGCCCTTTGTGATAGCAACCTTTATTATGCAGTCCGTCGCTTTTATTTCTTTACCATCAGAAGTTCGTACAACACTTATTTTCCCTTACAATAAAAGATCTTACATATTTAGGAGCAATTTTTATTGCTTTGTGCATCGATGAAAACTTACTTGAAGGATCTTATTCAATCCATGGGTAGGTATGGTGTACTCTCATGGCAAAACTGGTTTTAGGGTGTTTGGACGCACAAGTAGTATTTCTACTTAGTGCGGAGGTTTTGGCCAATATGAGGTGGAAGCAAGCACTACATGTTGGAGGATCTAAAACCATATAACTTATATCCGGAAGCAAGCAAAGATGACCCATTATGTTGTCTTCCTTGTCCAACATCAACATCTTAGCATGTAATATTTTAATGAGTGGTCACAATCATAAAAGATGTCCAAGATAATATATTTATACGTGAATCTGTCTTTCGTTATCACTTCCTTTTCAATTGAACCAATGACCAATCACTATGTTTGTTAACTCCCAACAAATTTCAATCGACATACTTATTATATGTGAAGTCCTCACTCCCCATAAGATCATTATGTATACTCTTTGCTTTTTTCTTTTTTTCTTTTATTTATAACTCTCAAGAGCATAGTAATCTTAGCAAATCCCTCACTTCAAAACTACTTTTTATTATATAACTCTCAGACTTGCTTACAGAAGGGGAGCAAAAATAAAACTCAAAGCTAGATCATACTAAAACTAAATTCTACTAGATCAAAACAAAATAAAAAAGGATCAAACTAAGAAAAACAAGAGGAATGAAAACGGAAAAAGATGTGATGATGATACAATACCGGGGTGCCTCCCCCAAGCTTGGCACAAGCCAAGGGGAGTGCCCATACCCATGTGGTTAGATGTCCTTCTTCAGAGGTGATGGTGGTGGAGTTGTTGATGAGGTTGGAAGCTTGTCCTCCATCTTCCAAGGCATAGGCTCACCATCGTAAAAAGATGAACGAGTCTCCGGAATCCTCAAATCTACAACCAAACTCATCCTCTTAAATTTGTATTCATACTCACAGTTTTGGTTTTGCAGATCATAGATCTGGGCTTGGAGATGCTCAATTTTCTCGTAGAGCTTGAAGATGTGCTCCCCAATGTTCTTGGCGTCCAGCTTGTGCTTATGGGTAAACTCTGAGATCATCAAATGATTGACATTGATTCCATGTTCCACCATCGCTTGGCACTTCTTTCCACGCTTCTGGTCTTCTTTGGCCCTTCAAAGTCACGGATGTGCAACACCCCCTCATGCATCTCAATGGCTTGATGGTGTCGTAGCACTTCCGCAAGACAGGGGTTGATGACCTTCTTGAAGAACTTGTCCTTCGGAGCACTTGGGGATGCCATGAAGTTCTAAATATGTAATAGAAAAATCTCAAAACGAAAACACGAGGTATTGTCATGATATGAAAGTGCAAACCTTCGGGAGATTATATAATGATTTTTTGCCGACCCGAAGGAGTGTACCACAAGAAAACGGAGTCGGGAGGGTGCACGGGGTGGTGGCAAGCCCCCTAGGTGCGGCTAGGTGGTGGCCGCGCCTAGCAGGCTTGTCGCCTCCTTGTGCATCCTTCAGACTATTTTTAATTTTCCTAATTTTTCAAATATTCGAAAACTGAGTAAAATTGCTATTGGGAAACTTTTGGAGTCGGTTTACTTACCGTACCACATACCTATTCCTTTTCGGAGTCTGAAACGTTCCGAAGGTCTCCCTAATATACTCCTCCGGAGTTATGGTATTAATAACATTGGTTCCAACATTTATGGGAGTACCTGAGATATAATGTTTGATTCTTAGCCCGTTTACCACCTTCGGATTTGTGCCTTCGGCGTTGTTGATCTTGATGGCACCAGAACGATATACTTCCTCAACAATGTAAGGTCCTTCCTATTTAGAGACAAGTTTTCCTACAAAAAATCTTAACCGAGAATTGTATAGCACAACATGATCACCTACATTGAATTCACGCTTTTGTATCCTTTTATCATACAATCTCTTAACTTTCTCTTTAAACAACTTGGCATTCTCATAGTCCTGGGTTCTCCATTCATCAAGTGAGCTAATGTCAAATAACCTCTTCTCAATAGCAAGTTTGAAATCATAGTTGAGCTCTTTGATTGCCCAATAAGCTTTATGCTCTAGCTCTAGAGGTAAGTGACATGCTTTACCATAAACCATTTTATAAGGAGACATACCCATAGGATTCTTGTAAGCAGTTCTATAAGGCCATAATGCATCGTAAAGTTTCTTAGACCAATTCTTCCTAGGTCTATTAACTATCTTTTGCAAGATCAGTTTAATTTCTCTATTGTTTAATTCTACTTGACCACTAGACTGAGGATGATAAGGAGATGCAATTCCATGATTAACAACATACTTAGCAAGCAATTTATGGAAAGTACCATGAATAAAATGTGAACCACCATCATTCATTAAATATATGGGGTCTCCAAATCTAGGGAAAATAACTTCTTTAAGCATCTTAATAGAGGTGTTATGATCAACACTACTAGTTGGAATAGCTTCTACCCACTTAGTAACATAATCAACAACAACTAAAATATGAGTATACCCGTTGGATGTTGGAAAAGGTCCCATATAATCAAAAACCCAAACATCAAATGGTTCAATAACAAGAGAGTAATTCATAGGCATTTCACGACGTCTACTAATATTGCCAATTCTTTGACATTCATCACATGACAAGACAAACTTGTGTAGGCCAATAACAACTAGATTGTAATACTTTATGTGCAGTTCTATCTCCAGCGTGGTGTCCTCCGTAGGCCTCGGAATGAAACTTGTGTAGGATCTGTTCATGTTCATGCTCAGGTACACAACGTCTAATAACACCATCTACCCCTTCTTTATAAAGGTGCGGGTCATCCCAGAAGTAATGTCTTAAATCATAGAAGAACCTTTTCTTTTGTTTCTATGTGAAACTAGGCGGTATAAACTTAGCAACAATATAATTAGCATAATCAGCATACCAAGGAGCATTACGAGAAGCATTTATGACAGCTAATTGTTCATCAGGAAAGCTATCATCAATAGGTAGTGGGTCATCAAGAATATTCTCGAACCTAGACAAGTTACCTGCTACGGGGTTATCAACACCCTTTCTACCAACAATATACAAATCAAATTCTTGTAGCAGAAGAACCACGTGATAAGTCTAGGTTTAGCATCTTTCTTTTCCATAAGATATTTAATAGAATCATGATTAGTGTGAACAGTTACTTTAGAATCAACAATGTAGGATCTAAACTTATCACAAGCGAACACAACTGCTAAAAATTCTTTTTCAGTGGTAGCATAGTTTCTTTGAGCATTCTAGAGTTTTGCTAGCATAATGAGTAACATTTAGTTTCTTGTCAACTCTTTGTCCTAGGATAGCACTAATGGCATAATTACTAGCATCGCACATAATTTCAAAGGGTAGGTTCCAGTCAGGTGGTTGAACAACACGTGCAAAAATCAAGGCATTCTTAAGAATTTCAAAATCTTCTACACAATCATCATAAAAAACGAATGGAACGTCTTTTTGCAAGAGATTAGTGGGCAGCCTAGAAATCTTAGAGAAGTCTTTAATAAATCTCCTATAGAAACCAACATGACCAAGGAAACTTCTTATACGTCTGATATCCGTCGGACACAACATTTTTCGATAGCATCAACTTTAGCTTTATCAACTTCATACCTCTTTCGAAAAATTTATGTCCCAATACAATACCTTCATTTACCATAAAGTGGCACTTCTCCCAACTCAATACAAGATTAGTTTCTTCACATCTCTACAAAACTCGATCAAGGTTTCCCAAACAATCATCAAAAGAAGTTCCGTAAACAGAAAAATCATCCATGAAAACCTCAACAATCCTTTCACAAAAATCATAGAATATAGTAGTCGTGCATCATTGAAAGGTAGCATGTGCTTTGCATAAACCAAAAGGCATACTTCTATAAGCAAAGGTACCAAAAGGGCAGGTAAAGGTGGTGTTCTCTTGGTCCTCTTTTGACACAGGTATTTGAGAGAAACCAGAATAACCATCTAGAAAGCAGAAATGTGTGTGTTTGGATAGCCTTTCTAGCACTTGATCGATAAAAGGTAGAGGGTAATGATCTTTTCTAGTAGCTTCATTTAATTTCCTAAAATCAATTACCATTTTATATCCTGTTACAATTATCTGCGGGATCAATTCATTTTTAATATTAGGAACTACGGTAATACCTCCATTCTTAGGGACACAATGAATGGGACTAACCCATCTACTATCAGCAATAGGGTAAATGATACCTACCTCTAGAAGCTTTAGTATTTAATTTCTTACCACTTCCTTCATTTTAGCATTTAACCATCGTTGGTGATCAACAACTAGTTTAGCATCGGGCTCCATTTAAATTTTATGCTGACATAGAGTGGGACTAATGCCCTTCAGATCATCAAGAGCATATCCAATAGCAGCACGGTGCTTCCTCGGAGTTTTCAATAATCTCTATTCTTCATGCTCTGAAAGATAAGCACTAATAATAGCATGATATATCTTCTTTTCATCAATATAAGCATATTTCAGAGTATCCAGTAATTATTTAAGCTCAAACACGGGATCACCCTTGGGTGGAGGAGGATCTCCAAGTATTTCAACAGGCAAGTTGTGTTTCAGAATAGGATGTTGATCAAACAAAATCTTATCTATTTCATTCCTTTCATTCATATGCATATCATTTTCATTGTCCAGCAAATATTGTTCTAAAGGATCAGTAGGAGGCACAACAATAGAAGCAAGACCAATAATTTCATCCTTACTAGATAATTCTTTATCATGGGGTTGTCTACGAAATTTAGAGAAATTAAACTCATGAGACATATCTCCAAAACTTATGGTAACCGTTTCCTTCTCACAATCCATCCTGGCATTAACGGTATTTGCTACCTCTTGGGCTTGCGTTGGTTTTATCTTGAAGAGGAAAGGGTGATGCGGCGAAGTAGATAAGTATTTCCCTTAGTTGTTGAGAACCAAGGTATCAATCTAGTAGGAGGAACAAGCAAGTCACCAGTGGTTGCACCTACACAAACAATCAAACTCTTGCAATCAATGCTATAAAGGGGTTGTCAATCCGTTCATGGTTATTTGCAAGGATTAGATCTAAAAGAGATAGATGTAAATGAGTGCGGAAAGTAAAAGATAAGTAAATTTCAGCAAGGTATAGATCTGAAAATATATGATGAAAAATAGACCCGGGGGCCATAGATTTCACTAGAGGCTTCTCTCTTGAAGGCAAATATCGTGGTGGGTAAACAAATTACTGTCGCAATTGATAGAAAAGCGAATAATCATGTCGTTATCCAAGGCAATGATCATGCATATAGGCATCACATCCGTGACAAGTAGACCGAAACAATTCTGCATCTACTACTATTATCCTACACATCAACCGACTCTTGCACGCATCTAGAGTATTAAGTTCATGAAGAACAAAGTAATGCATTAAGAAAGATGACATGATGTAGAGGGATAAACTCAAGCAATATGATGAAAACCCCATCTTGTTACCCTTGATGGCAACAATACAATACGTGCCTCGCTACCCCTACTATGTCACTAGGTTAGGACACCGCAAGATTGAACCCAAAACCAAGCACTTCGCCCATTGCAAGAATTACTAATCTAGTTGTCCAATCCAAACAAATAACTCAAAGAGACTTGCAAGGACATGAAATCATGCAAATAAGAATCCAGAGGAGATTCAAATAAGATTCATGGATAATCTAAACATAAACTCACAATTCATCGGATCTTGACAAACACACCACAAAAGAGGATCACATCGGATAGATCCCCATGAAGATCATGAAGAACATGGTATTTAAGATCAAATAGAGAGATAAGAAGCCATCTAGCTACTAGCTATGGACTCGTAGGTCTGTAGTGGACTACTCACGCATCATCGGACGGGCAATGGAGTTGATGTAGATGCCCTCCGTAATCGAAACCGCCTCCGGTAAATTACCGGAAAAGGCTCCAAGATTGGATCTCTCGGGAACGGAGGCTTCCGGCGGCAGAAAAGTATTCGTGTGGCTCTTTCTGATGTTGGGGGAATATTTGGGTATTTATAGGCCAAGAATTAGGGTTAGGAGACCTACCAGGGAGCGACAAGCCTGCTAGGCGCGGCTAGGGGGCCCCGCGCCTAGCAGGCTTGTGGCGCCCTGACTCCTCCCCTGATGTGCACTCCAAACTTGGATGACTTGTTTCCTTCCAAAAAAATTCCTTCTGAAGGTTTTATTCCGTTTGGACTCCGTTTAATATTCCATATCTGCAAAACTCAAAAACAAGGAAAAAAGCTGGCACTTGGCTCTAGATTAATAGGTTAATCCCAAAAATAATATAAAATAGCATATTAGTCCTTATAAAACATCCAAAAAAGATAATATAATGGCATGCCATCATAAAAAAATATAGATACATTGGAGACGTATCAACATCCCCAAGCTTAATTCCTGCTCGTCCTCGAGTAGGTAAATGATAAAAACACAATTTTTGATGTGGAGTGCTACCTAACATATTTATCCAAGTAATATTCTTTATTGTGGCATGAATATTCAGATCCGAAGACACAAAACAAAAGCTTAATATTGATATAGAAACAATAACATGTAAGCATACTAGCAAAGGAATTGTATCTCTTCAAAATATAATGGCAAAAGAAAGTTATCCCTACAATATCATATGGTCTGGCTATGCTCCATCTTCCCCACACAAAGTATATATATATCATGCAAAACCTCGATGAAAAGTCAAGCAATTGTGTTCACACCTTTATTTTCTCAAACTTTTCCAACTCTCACGCAATACATGAGCGCGAACCATGGATATAGCACTATAAGTGGAATAGAATAGGTGGAGGTTGTCAAGGAAAGGGATAAGATAGCCTCACATCAACTAGGCTTATCAACGGGCTATGGAGATTCCCATCAATATATATCAATGTGAGTGAGTAGGGATTGCCATGCAACGGATGCACTAGAGCTATAAGTGTATGAAATCTCGAAAAGAAACTAAGTGAACGTGCATCATGAAGAAAAATTCCTCTAGCTATATGAAAGTGACAAAATAGGAGACTCTCTATTATGAAGATCATGGTGCTATTTTGAAGCAAAAGTGTGGAAAAAGATAGTAGCAAAGTCCCTTCTCTCTTTTCTCTCAATTTTTATTTTATGTGGGCATCTCAGGCCTCTTTTATTTTTCATAAAGTCCAAAATCTCATCCCCACTTGTGAGGGAATCATAGCTTCCATCATCCTTTCCTCACATGGGACATGCTCTAATAATGATAATCATCACACTTTTATTTACTTACAACTCAAAAATAAAATTACAAATCGATATCTATGACAAAATATGACTCTATATGCAATATGGAGGTGATGGTACATGCCATAAAAGGAAACGGTGGAAGTTGCATGGAAATATATCTCGGAATGGCTATGGAAATGCCATAATAGATAGGTATGCTGGTTGTTTTGAGGAAGGTATATGGTGTTTGTTTTGAGGAAGGAATATGATGTACCAGCGAAAGTTGCGTGGTACAAGAAAGGCTAGAAAAAGCGGAAGGGTGAGAGTGCGTATAATCCATGGACTCAACATTAGTCATAAAGAACTCATATACTTAATGCAAAAGTCTATTAGTTATTGAAACAAGGCATTAAACACATGCTCCTAGGGGGAGGTTGGTAGGAGTTAACCATCGCGTGCCCCCGACCCTCACACAAAGGCCGACAATCTATAAACAAGTCATGCTCCGACTTCCTTACATAACAGTTCACCATACGTGAATGCTACGAGAATCACAAACCTTTACACAAGTATTTTTTACCAAATCACAATTGACTTCCTAACATGTCTCTTAACATTACCATCTTTATATCTCAAAACTTTATGCAAGGAATCAAACTTCTCATAAATACTCAATGCACTTAATATGGAAGTTTTTATTATATCCCTTTTGGATGCCAATCATATTAGGACTAAATTCATAACCTAGACCAATTACCATGTTGTTTTAGAAACTCTCAAAATAGTACAAGTGAGGTGCGAGAGTTCAAGTATTTCTATAAAAACGCAAACACCACCGTTCTCTAAAAGATATAAGTGAAGCACATAGAGCAAAATTGCCCAACTCAAAAGATATAAGTGAAGCACATAGAGTATTCTAATAAATTCAGGATTCAGCATGTCTCTCTCAAAAGATGTGTGCAAAAATGATCATTGTGGCAAGCTAGCAAGCAAATACTCATATCATAGAAGATGCTCCAAGCAAAACACATATCATGTGGTGAATGAAAATATAGCCTCAAGTAAATTTACCGATGGATTGAAGATGAAAGAGGGGATGCCTTCCAGGGAATACCCAAGATTAGGCTCTTTGGAATCCTTTAATATGACTTGGGGTGCCTTGGGCATCCCCAATCTTAGGCTCTTTCCACTCCTTATTCCATAGTCCATCAAATCTTTACCCAAAACTTGAAAACTTCACAACACAAAACTTAACAGAAAACTTGTGAGATCCGTTAGTATAAGAAAATAAATCACCACTTTAGGCAATGTTGTGAACTAATTATTTATTTATATTGGTGTTATACCTACTGTAATCTAACTTCTCCATGACTCATACCACATGATACAACCCATAGATTCATCAAAATAGGCAAACAACTCAAAGAAAACAGAATCTGTCAAAAATAGAACAGTCTGTAGCAAACTGAAAACTTCGTATACTTTTGTAACTCAAACAAATTCTGAAAACTTAGGAAAACCTGGGAAATTTACATATCCATATTGTGTAAAAAAATTAGATCATTTCGACGCTCTGAAAAACTTAGAAAACTCCTGGACTGAGCGCAGAAGTTTTTGTTTTTCAGCAAGATCAAATCAACAACTACCATTGATCACCCCAAAGGTTTTACTTGGCTCAAACACTATTTAAAATACCAAAAAAAATTACTACAGAAGTAATAATGTGGTAAACACTCAAAAACAGAAGCAAAAAATAGAACACAAAAATAAAATTAGGTTGCCTCCCAACAAGCGCTATTGTTTAACGCCCTTAGCTAGGCAAAACACAATAGATCTAGGTATTGTCATCTTTGGTATGCAATCCAAAAGTAGCTCTCATAAGATATTCATACTGAAATTTTATTTCATTTCTAGTAAAATGTTCCATGCCTTTCCTTAATGGAAATTGGAATCTAATGTTTCCTTCTTTCATGTCAATAATTGCACCAATCGTTCTAAGGAAAGGTCTACCAAGAATAATAGGACATGTAGATTGCAATCTATATCAATAATGATGAAATCTAAGGGCACATAATTCGTATTTTCAACAATAAGAACATTATTAATCCTTCCTATAGGTTTCTTAATAGTGGAATCCGCAAGATGCAAATTTAAAGAGCAATCATCAAGATCATGGTAACCTAGCACATCACATAAAGTTTTCGGAATCGTGGAAACACTAGCAACCAAATCACAAAAAGCATGGCACTCATAATCCTTTATTTTAATCTTAATAGTAGGTTCCCACTCATCATGAAGCTTTCTAGGAATAGAAGCTTCTAACTCAAGTTTTTCTTCAAAAGATTTCATCATAGCATCAACTATATGTTTAGTAAAAGCCTTATTTTGACTATAAGCATGAGGAGAAGTCAACATGGATTGAAGCAAGTAAATTCAATCAATCAAAGAGAATATATCATAATTAAATTCCTTGAAATCTAAAAGAGTGGGTTCATTGCTATTTAAAGTTTTGACCTCTTCAATCCCACTTTTATCAATCTTAGCATTAAGATCTATAGACTCCTAATTATTGGGACGCCTTTAAACTAAAGTTGAATCATCTACAGTCCCATCATTATCAAGATTCATATTGTAAAACAAATATTCAATAGGAGTCACACCAATCACTTTAAGATCTTCATCATTATGATCATGAGAAAACACTTTTTCGAAGCATTCATGCTTAGCACGTATTCTAGCGGTTCTTTCCTTTCTCTCATCAATAGAAATTATCATAGCCTTTAAAGTGTCATTAATATCATGCTTGGGTGGAGTATATCTAACTTTTGAAGAATCAATGTCAAGAGAAATTCTATCAATGGTCCTAGCCAAATCATCAATCTTAAGCACTTTTTCTTCAATAGAAGCATTAAAACCTTTTTGCGAACCAATAATATTTTTAACAATATTCGCAAGATCAGAGGGAATCTTATTATAATTTCCATAAGAATTTTTGTAGGAATTACCATAATTATTAGAGGAATTACTAGGAAACGGCCTAGCGTTGAAATTAACTCTATACGCATTGTTACCAAAATTGTTCCTACCAACAAAATTTACATCCATAGATTCATTATTATTTCCAATCGAAGAAGACAAAGGCAAATCATTAGTATCAATAGGATCACTCTTACTAGCAAAAAATTCATGAATTCATCCATGTTTTCACTCAAAGTATTTATTTCTTCAATATCATGCACTTTTTTACTAGTAGGAGATCTCCCGGTATGCCATTGAGAGTAGTTTGTCATGATATTATCTAGGAGTTTAGTAGCTTCTCTTAACGTGATTTCCATAAAAGTACCACCCGTGGAAGAATCTAAAAGATTTCTAGATGCAAAATTTAATCTCGCATAGAAAATTTGTATAATCATCCATAAACTCAAGCCATGTGCGGAACAATTCCTAATCATTAGTTTCATCTTCTCCCAAGATTGTGCAACATGCTCATGATCAAGTTGCTTAAAATTCATTATATCGTTCCTAAGGGAGATGATCTTAGCGGGCGGAAAGTACTTGGAAATAAAAGCGTCTTTACACTTGTTCCAAGAATCAATACTGTTTTTAGACAAAGATGAAAACCAAGTTTTAGCACGATCTCATAGTGAGAACGGAAATAGCTTCAATTTAACAATATCATTATCCACATATTTCTTCTTTTGCATATCACACAACTCAATGAAAGTATTTAGATGGGATGCGGCATCTTCACTAGGAAGGCCAGAAAATTGTTCTTTCATAACGAGATTTAGCAATGCAGCATTGATTTCATAAGATTCCGCACTAGTGGCAAGAGCAATAGGAGTACTAATAAAATCTTTATTATTAGTATAAGAAAAGTCACACAACTTGGTATTCTCAGACATCTTGACAAAGCAAGCAATCAAGCACACAAGCAAACGAAAGGCAAACGAAAGAAGGGCAAATAAAAAAGGCAAATCTTTTTGGTATTTTCTGACAATTGTTTTAGAAGTGGGGGAGAGGAAAACGCGAGGCAACTGGCAAATAATGTAAATGCAAGCGATGAGTTTGTGACGGGTACTTGGTAGGCTTGATGTGTATCCTCCCTGGAAACGGCGCCAGAAATTGGCAAGTTGACGGGAAAGATCTTGTCTTGACTTGCTATGTATCCTCCCCGACAACGGCGCCAGAAATCCGTCTTGCTACCTCTTGAGCTTGCGTTGGTTTTCCCTTGAAGAGGAAAGGGTGATGCAGCGAAGTAGGTAAGTATTTCCCTCAGTTGTTGAGAACCAAGGTATAAATCTAGTAGGAGGTACAAGCAAGTCACCAATGGTTGCACCTACACAAACAATCAAACTCTTGCACCCAACACAATAAAGGGGTTGTCCATCCCTTCACGGTTATTTGCAAGGATTAGATCTAAAAGAGATATAATGAGTGCGAAAAGTAAAAGATAAGTAAATTGCAGCAAGGTATAGATCTGAAAATATATGATGAAAAATAGACCCGAGGGCCATAGATTTCACTAGAGGCTTCTCTCTTGAAGGCAAATATCATGGTGGGTAAAAAATTACTGTCAAGAAATTGATAGAAAAGCGAATAATCATGTAGTTATCCAAGGCAATGATCATGCATATAGGCATCACGTCTGTGACAAGTAGACTGAAACGATTCTGCATCTACTACTATTACTCCACACATCAACCGAATCCTGCCTGCATCTAGAGTATTAAGTTCATAAAGAACAGAGTAACGCATTAAGAAAGATGACATGATGTAGAGGGGTAAACTCAAGAAATATGATGAAAAACCCATCTTGTTACTCTTGATGGCAACAATACAATATGTGCCTCGTTACCCCTACTATGTCACAAGGTGAGGACACCGCAAGATTGAACACAAAACCAAGCACTTCTCCCATTTCAAGAATTGCCAATCTAGTTGGCCAAACCAAACAAATAACTCGAAGATAGTTGCAAGGATATGAAATCATGCAAATAAGAATTCAGAGGAAATTCAAATAAGATTCATGGATAATCTAAACATAAACTCACAATTCATCGGATCTTGACAAACACACCACAAAACAGGATTACATCGGATAGATCCCCATTAAGATCATGAAGAACATGGTATTGAAGATCAAAGACAGAGAATAAGCCATCTAGCTACTAGCTATGGACTCATAGGTGTGTGGTGGACTACTCATGCATCATCGGAGGGGCAATGGATTTGATGTAGATGCCCTCCGTGATTGAAACCCCCTCCGGCAGATTACCGAAAAAGGCTCGAAGATTGGATCTCTCGAGAACGGAGGCTTCCAGCGGCAGAAAAGTATTTGTGTGGCTCTTTGTGATGTTGGGGGAATATTTGGGTATTTATAGGCCAAGAATTAGGGTTAGGAGACCTGCCAGGGAGTGACAACCCTGCTAGGCACGCCCAGGGGGGCCGCGCCTAGTAGGCTTGTGGCGCCCTGGCTCCTCCCCTGACGTGCACTCCAAGATTGGATGAATTGTTTCCTTCCTGAAAAATTCCTTCCGAAGGTTTTATTTCGTTTGGACTCTGTTTAATATGTCATATCTGCAAAACTCAAAAAACAAGGAAAAAAGAGAAACTGGCACTTGGCTCTAGATTAATAGGTTAGTCCCAAAAATAATATAAAATAGCATATTAATGCATATTAAACATCCAAAATCGATAATATAATAGCATGTCATCATTAAAAATTATAGATACGTTGGAGACATATCGGTATTCAACAAGGGTCTACGAAATATAATGGGACAAAAATCAACTTGTGGGGAGCCAAGAACAAGAAAATCAGTATGATATTTTACTTTCCCACACAAGACTTTAACATCTCTAATAATTCCAACTGGTGATATAGTATCTCTATTAGCAAGCTTAATTGTAACATCAATTTCCTCTAACTCAGCTGGCACAATATCATTCATAATCTCTTTATATAAGGAAAAGGGAATTGCACTCACACTAGCACCCATATCACATAAGCCATGATAACAAAGATTTCCTATTTTAATAGAAACAACAAGCGTGCCAACAATGGGTCTATGTTTATCTTTAGCATCAGGTTTAGCAATCCTAGCGGCTTCATCACAAAATTGAATAACATGCCCATCAATATTATCAACCAAGAGATCCTTAACCATAGGAATACTCGGCTCAACATTAATTTGCTTGGGGGTGTACGTATTCTAGCACAGATCTTACGGACCACAGTTGAAGCTTTAGCATGTACCTTTATTCTAACAAGGAAAGGTGGTCTTTCAATATAAGCAGTAGGAATAACAGGATCAACATTATAAGTAATAGTTTCCTCTTCAACTTTAATAGGTTCAACTACTTTCACCTTAATGGGAAGATGATATTTAAATCACTTCTCCTTAGGGGGATCAACATGGGTAGCGAAAGATTCACAAAACAAGCTACTATCCTAGAGTCAAGTCCATATTTAGTGCTAAATGCACAAAAAGCATCGGTGTCTACGAAGGATTTAACACAGTCAAACTTAAGTTTCATACCTGACTCATTATCTTCGTCGAGTTCCCAATATTCAGAGTTGCATTTAATTCTTTCCAATAAGTCCCATTTGAAGTCAATATCTTTCTTCATATAGGAACCAACATAAGAAGTATCGAGCATGGATTGATCATTACGAGAAAGTCGAGCATCAAAATTCTGAATAATAATTTCTCTCGAGAGCTCATGATTGGGGCATGAATATAATATTGACTTAAGACTCCTCCAAGCTTGAGCAATTATTTCTCCTTCACGAAGCCAAAAATTATAAATATAATTCTGATCATGATGAACTAGATGCATAGGATAGAACTTCTGATAAAATTCCATTTTCAATCGGTTATAGCTCCATGATCCAATATCATCACATAGCATATACCATGTCAATGCCTTTTCCTTCAAAGATAAAGGAAATACCTTCTTCTTGACGTGATCCTCTGGCAAACCTCCATGCTTAAATAATCCACAAACTTCATCCACATAGATTAGATGCAAATCTGGATGTAGTGTTCCATCTCCTGCATAAGGATTAGCTAGTAGTTTCTCTATCATACCCGAAGGAATTTCATAATAAATATTTTCAGTAGGTTCAGTAGGTTTAGGGACAACTCTTTGTGTTTCCGGTCGAGGTGAATATACCATGAACAAGCCCCTCAAAGGATTTCTTTCCATAGTAACAAGTGTTGGAAATATGCCCTAGAGGCAATAATAAATTAGTTATTATCATATTTCCTTGTTCATGGTAATCGTTTATTATCCATGCTGTAATTGTATTGATCGGAGACTTAAATGCATGTGTGGACAAATAGACAAAACCATGTCCCTAGTATGCCTCTAATAGACTAGCTCGTTGATCAAAAGATGGTTAACGTTTCCTAGCCATGGACATGAGATGTCATTTGATAACGGGGTCACATCATTAGGAGAATGATGTGATGGACAAGACCCAAACTACAAACGTAGCGTATGATCGTGTCAGTTTATTGCTACTGTTTTCCGCATGTCAAGTATGTGTTCCTATGACCATGAGATCATGCAACTCACAGATATCGGAGGAGTGCCTTGTGTGTATCAAACGTCGCAACGTAACTGGGTGACTATAAAGGTGCTCTATAGGTATCTCCGATGGTGTCTGTTGAGTTGGCATGGATCGAGACTGGGATTTGTTACTCCGTGTGACGGAGAGGTATCTCAGGGCCCACTCGGTAATGCAACATCACAATTAGCCTTGCAAGCAATGTGACTAATTGTTAGTTGCGGGATCTTGTATTACGAAACGAGTAAAGAGACTTGCCGGTAACGATATTGAACTAGGTATGGAGATACCGACGATCGAATCTCGGGCAAGTAACATACCGAAAAACAAAGGGACCGTTATACGGGATTAACTGAATCCTTGACATAGAGGTTCGACCGATAGATCTTCGTAGAATATGTAGGAACCAATGTGGACGTCCAGGTCCCGCCATTGGTTATTGACCATAGAGGTGTCTCGGTCATGTCTACATAGTTCTGAACCCGCAGGGTCTGCACACTTAAGGTTTGGTGACGTTTCGATAGTGTAGAGTTATGTATGGTGGTGACCGAAGGTTGTTCGGAGTCCCGGATGAGATCCCGGACGTCACGAGGAGCTCCGGAAGAGTCTGGAGATAAAGATTGATATATGTGATAATAGTGTTTTGATCTCTGGAAGGGTTCCGGAATTAACCGGAAGGGGTTCCGGATGTTTACCGAAGTGTTCGGGTGCAGCAACACTTTATATGGACCAATGGGGTAAAACCCACGAGGTATTGGAAAGGGCACAAGGAAGTTTTGCTACTGCCTTAAGCAGTAAGGCAGTACTACCGCTTGTGAAGCGGTACTACCGCTCAAGCAGTACTACCGCTCGTGAAGCGGTACTACCGCTTGTGCGCGGGACTGCAGGGATCCGAGTTGGACTCTTTCCTTGCGGGCCAAACCGACCTTTTGCAGGCAAAACCGACCTTGTAGAGGTTTTTGCTCCAAGATTAGACCCCAGGGCTCAACATATAAATAGAGGGGCAGGGCTAACACACAGGACACAACTTACGGCCACGTGCTACTTGTTCCACCGGTGCTCCTCTAGATCGGTTTTCTGCAGCGCTTAGGCGAAGCCCTGTCGGAATTGCTCCACCACCACCATCACCAGAGCGCCTTCACGCTGCCGGTGAACTCTCTCTCCTCTCCACCTCCTCTTGCTGGATCAATACGGTGGAGATCATCATCAAGCTGCACGTGTGCTGAACGCGGAGGTGTCGTCCGTTCGGTACTAGATCAGAAGGATCGTGATCAAGGCCACGAGACGATTCGTGATGAGATTGCGTGATGGATCATGATGAGATCGCGGGACGGATCGTGACGAGATCACGGGACGGATCGTGATGAGTTCACGGGACGGATCGTGATTGGATCGCGGGACGGCTCGTGATGAGATCGCGGGACGCTTGGCGATTTGGATCGCGAAGATGTTCGACTACACCAACCGCGTTTCTTAACGCTTCTTGCTTAGCGATCTACAAGGGTACGTAGATCCACTCTCCCTCTCGTAGATGCTCATCACCATGGATAGGTTTGCGTGTGCGTAGGAAATTTTTTGTTTCCCATGCGACATTCCCCAACAGTGGTATCAGAGCTAGGTTGGTGGTTTGATGAGATCTCGAGTAGAACACAAAAGGTTTGTGGGCGTCGATGCTTAGATTGCTTCCTCCCTTGGTCGTATTTTGGTTCAGCGGGATTGTGAGATGAAGCGGCCCGGACCAACATTACTCGTACACTTACGAGAGACCGGTTCCCTCGACGCAACTTGTTGCCTAGATGGCTGGCGGGTGACAGTTTCTCTCACTTTAGTTGGATCGGATCCGACAAAGGCGGTCCTTGAGAAGGTTGAAAAGCAACTAGTGTATCACCGTTGTGGTTTTTGCGTAGGTGAGAATTGTTCTTGCTAGGTACCCATAGCAGCCACGTAAAACATGCAACAACAATTAGAGGACGTCTAACTTGTTTTTGCAGGGTATGTTGTGATATGATATGGCCAATTACATGACGTGATATATGTGATGTATGCGATGATCATGTGATGTATATATTATCACGACTTGCATGTCGATGAGTACGGCAACCGGCAGGAGCCATAGGGTTGTCTCTAATTATTGTATGACCTGCGTGTCAATCATTAAGCGCTATGTAATGCTTTGCTTTATCGCTAAACGGTAGCAATAGTAGTAGAAGCATGCAGGGCGTGACAACCCCGATGGCGACACGTTGATGGAGATCATGGTGTCATGCCGGTGACGATGGAGATCATGCCGGTGCTTTCTAGATGGAGATCAAAAGCACAAGTTCATGGCCATATCATGTCACTTATGATTTGCATGTGATGTTAATCCTTTTTATGCACCTTGTTTTGCTTAGGACGACGGTAGCATTATAAGGTGATCCCTCACTTAATTTCAAGATAAATTGTGTTCTCCCCGAGTGTGCACCGTTGCGAAAGTTCGTCATGTTGAGACACCACGTGATGATCAGGTGTGATAGACTCTACATTCACATACAATGGGTACAAGCCAGATTTGCACGTGCAGAACACTCGGGTTAAACTTGACGAGCCTAGCATGTACAGACATGGCCTCGGAACACAAGAGACCGAAAGGTCGAACATGAGTCATATAGTAGATATGATCAACATAATGATGTTCACCATTGCAGCCACCTCAACTCACGTGATGATCGGACTTGAGTTGGTGAATTTGGATCATGTATCACTCGAATGATCGGAGGGATGTCAATTTGAGTGGGAGTTCTTAAGTAATATGATTAATTGAACTCATTATCATGAACATAGTTAATAGTGTCTTTGCAAATTATGTTGTAGATTACTAGCTCGCACTGTAGCTCCCTTAATTTTTATATGTTCCTAGAGAAATAGAGTTGAAAGATGATGGTAGAAATATTGCGGACTGGGTCCGTGATCTGAGGATTGTCCTCTTTGCTGCACAGAAGGCTTATGTCCTTAATGCAGCACTCGGTGCGCCACCCCCTCTAGCGTCGTCTGTAGATGTTGTGAATATCTGACAGGCATGTTTCGATGACTACTTGATAGTTTAGTGCGTCATGCATTACGGCTTAGAATTGAGGCTCCGAAACATTTTGAAAGTCACGGAACATATGAGATGTGCTAGGAGCTGAGATTGTGATCTCAGGCTCGTGCCCGTGTTGCAAGACATGAGATCTCCAACAAGATTCTTTGCCTGTAATATGAAGGAGAATAGCTCAATCGTTGAGCATGTACTCAGATTGTCTGGGTACTACAATCGCTTGAATCAACTGGGAGTTGATCTTCCAGATAAGATAGTGATTGATATAGTTCTCCAAGTCACTGTCACTAAGCTACTAGAACTTGGTGATGAACTATAAATTGCCAGGGATAGAAATAATGCTTCCTGAGCTGTTCGCGATGTTTGACACCGCGAAGGTAGAAATCAAGAAGGAGCGTCAAGTGTTGATGGTTAATCAAAACCACTAGTTTTGAGAAGGGCAAGAGCAAGGAGGGAAACCTCATGGATAGCAAGTCAGTTGCTGCTCCAGTGAAGCAACCCAAAGTTGAACTCAAACCCGAGACTAAGTGCTTCTGTTATGAGGTGAGCGGTCGCTGAAGCGGAACAACCCTAGATACTTGGTAGATAAGAAGGCTGGCAACATCGATAGAAGTATATTTGATATACGAGTTATTAATGTGTACCTTGCTAGTACTCTTAGTAGCACCTGGGTATTATATACCAGTTTGGTTGCTAAATGTTAGTAACTCGAAATAAAAGCTACGGAATAAACGGAGAACTAGCTAAGGGTGAGGTGACGATATGTGTTGGAAATGTTTCCAAGGTTGATGTGATCAACATCGCACGCTCTCTCTACCTTCAGGATTAGTGACGAACCTAAATAAATGTTATTTGGTGTTTTGCGTTGAGCATGGACATGATTAGATCATGTTTATTGCAAATACGGATATTCATTTAAGTTAGAGAATAATGGTTATTCTATTTACATGAATAATACCTTCAATGGTGATGCACCCAGTGAGAATGGTTTGTTGAAATCTTGATCGTAGTAATACACATGTTCATAACATTAATGTCAAAAGATACAAAGTTAATAAAGATAGTACCACATACTTGTGGCACTGCCACTAAATGTCATATTGGTATAAAGCGCATGAAGAAACTCCATGCTGATGGATCTTTGGACTCATTCGATTTCGAATCGGTTGAAACATGCGAATCATGCCTCTTGGGCAAGATGACTAAAAACCCTGTTGGATGGAGTGGGCAAGTGATTTATTGGAAATGATACATGTTGATGTATGCAATCCAGTGAGTCTTGTAGCGTGCAGTGGATATCGTTATTTTCTTACCTTCACTGATGATTTGAGTAGATATAGTGTATATTTACTTAATGAAACACAAGTCTGAATCGTTTGAAAGGTTCAAGCAAATTCAGAGTGAAGTTTAAGATCATCGTGAAAAGAAGATAAAAATGACGGCGATATGATCGTGGAGGTAAATATCTGAGTGACGAGTTTGGCATACAACTTAAGACAATGTGAAATTTGTTTCACAACAAAAACGCCACCTGGAACACCATAGTGTGATGGTGTGTCCGAACATCATGGTCATGCTCTATTGGACATGGTGCATGCTATGATGTCTCTTATCGTTTTACTACTGTAATTTTGGGGTTATGCATTAGAGACAACTACATTCACTTTAAATAGGGCACCATCTAAATATGTTGAGATGACACCGTGTGAATTATGGTTTGATAGAAACCTAAGCTGTCATTTCTTAATATTTGGGGCTGCGACACTTGTGTGGAAAATGTTTTCACCTAATGAGGTCAAACCCAAGGCGGACAAATGCATCTTCATAGAATACCCTAAGATCAGTTGGGTGAACCTTCTATCTCAGATCCAAGTACAAAGTGTTTGTTGCTTAAATGGATCCTTTCTCGAGGAAATGTTTCTCTCGAAAGAATTGAGTGGGAGGAAGATAGAACTTGATGAGGTTGTGAAACCTTTGTTTAACCAGAGAGTAGCGCAGCACAGAAAGATGTTTCTGTGAAACCTACGTTAGTTGAAAAGGAAGTTAATGATGATGATCATGAAGCTTCAGGATCAAGTTACTATCGAACATCGTATGTCGACAAGGATGTGTACTGCTCCTAAGTGGTACGACAACCCTGTCTTGGAGGTCATGTTGTTGGACAATGATGAACCTACGAGCTATGGAAAAGCGATGATGGGCCCGGATTCCGACAAATGGTTAGAGGCCATGAAATTCAAGATAGGATCCACGTATGAAAACCAAGTATAGACTTTGGTAGACTTGCTTGTTGGAAGATAGGTCGTTGAGTACAAGTGGATCTTTAAAATGAAGACAGACACTGATGGTAAATGTCACCATTTCTAAAGCTCGACTTGTTGCAAAAATGTTTATGACAAGTTCAAGGAGTTGACTGCGATGAGACTTTCTCACTCGTAGCGATGCTAAAGTCTATTGGAATTATGTTAGCGGTTGCTGCATTTTTCAATTATGAAATCTGGCAGATGGATGTCAAAACATCGTTTCCTTAAACGGTTTACTTGAGGGAAGGTTGTATGTGATACAACCAGAAGGTTTTGTCAGTCCTAAGGATGCTAAAAGGTGTGCAAGCATCAGTGATCCTTCTATGGACTGAAGCAAGCATCTCGGAGTCAGAATATACGCTTTGATGAGGTGATCAAAGTTTTGAGGTTTATACAAGATTTATGAGAAACTTGTATTTACAATAAAGTGAGTGGGAGCACTATAGAATTTCTGATAAGTATATGTGGATGACATATTGTTGATCAAAAATAATGTAGAATTTCTGGAAAGCATAAATGGTTGTTTGAAAAGTGATTTTCAAAGGAAGACCTGGATAAAACTACCTAATTATTGAGCATCAAGATCTATAGAGATAGATCAAGATGCTTGATGAGACTTTCAACGAGTACATACCTTGACAAGATTTTGAAGGAGTTCAGAATGGATCAGTCAGAGAAAGAGTTCTCGTATGATTTGTAAGGTGTGAAGTTGAGTGAGACTCAAAGCTCGACAACGGCAAAAGAAAGAGAAAGGATGAACGTCGTCCCCTATGCCTTAGCCATAGGCTCTGTACAGTATGCCATGCTGTGTACCGCACATGTGTGTGCCTTGGCATGAGTTCGTCAGGGGGTACAAGAGTGAACCAGGAGTGGATCACTGGACAGCGGTCAAGATTATCCTTAGTAACTGACAGACTGAGGAGATGTCTCTTGATTATGGAGGTGATAAAGAGTTCGTCGTAAAGAGTTACGTCGATGCAGGCTTTAGCACCAATCCGGATGACTAGAAGTAGCAATCTGGATACATATAGTGGAGCAGCCATTTGGAAGTAGTACCAAGTGGAGTGTGGTAGCAGTGTTTACGGTTTGACATAAAGATTTGCAAAGTACACACGGATCTGAATATCGCAGACCCATTGACTATAAAAGACCTCTCTCACATGCAAAGCATGATCGAGCCCCAGAACTCATTGGGTGTTAGATTCATAACAATGCGAATCACATAGTGATGTGAACTAGATTATTGACTCTAATGCAAGTGGGAGACTGTTGGAAATATGCCCTATAGGCAATAATAAATTAGTTATTGTCATATTTCCTTGTTCATGGTAATCGTTTATTATACATGCTATAATTGTATTGATCGGAGACTTAAATGCATGTGTGGACAAATAGACAAAACCATGTCCCTAGTATGCCTCTAATAGACTAGCTCGTTGATCAAAAGATGGTTAAGGTTTCCTAGCCATGGACATGAGATGTCATTTGATAACGGGGTCACATCATTAGGAGAATGATGTGATGGACAAGACCCAAACTACAAACGTAGCATATGATCGTGTCAGTTTATTGTTACTGTTTTCCGCATGTCAAGTATGTGTCCTTATGACCATGAGATCATGCAACTCACAGATATCGGAGGAGTGCCTTGTGTGTATCAAACGTCGCAAAGTAATTGGGTGACTATAAAGGTGCTCTACAAGTATCTCCGATGGTGTCTGTTGAGTTGGCATGGATCGAGACTGGGATTTGTTACTCCGTGTGACGGAGAGGTATCTCAGGGCCCACTCGGTAATGGAACATCACAATTAGCCTTGCAAGCAATGTGACTAATTGTTAGTTGCGGTATCTTGTATTACGGAACGAGTAAAGAGACTTGCCGGTAACGAGATTGAACTAGGTATGGAGATACCGACGATCAAATCTCGGGCAAGTAACATACCGAAGAACAAAGGGAACGTTATATGGGATTAACTGAATCCTTGACATAGAGGTTCGACCGATAGATCTTCGTAGAATATGTAGGAACCAATGTGGACGTCCAGGTCCCGCCATTGGTTATTGACCGTAGAGGTGTCTCGGTCATGTCTACATAGTTCTCGAACCCGCAGGGTCTGCACACTTAAGGTTTGGTGATGTTTTGACAGTGTAGAGTTATGTATGGTGGTGACCGAAGGTTGTTCGGAGTCCCGAATGAGATCCGGACGTCACGAGGAGCTCCGGAAGAGTCTGGAGATAAAGATTGATATATGTGATAATAGTGTTTTAATCTCTGGAAGGGTTCCGGAATTAACCGGAAGGGGTTCCGGATGTTTACCGAAGTGTTCGGGTGCAGCAACACTTTATATGGACCAATGGGGTAAAACCCACGAGGTATTGGAAAGGGCAAAAGGAAGTTTTGCTACTGCCTTAAGCAGTAAGGCAGTACTACCGCTTGTGAAGCGGTACTACCGCTCGTGAAGCGGTACTACCACTTGTGCGCGGGACTGCAGGGATCCGAGTTGGACTCTTTCCTTGCGGGCCAAACCGACCTTGTGCGGGCAAAACTGACCTTGTAGAGATTTTTGCTCCAAGATTAGACCCCAGGGCTCAACATATAAATAGAGGGGCAGGGCTAGCACACGGGACACAACTTACGGCCACGTGCTACCCGTTCCACCGGTGCTCCTCTAGATCGGTTTTTTGCAGCGCTTAGGCGAAGCCCTGCCAGAATTGCTCCACCACCACCATCACCGGAGCACCGTCACGCTGCCGGTGAACTCTCTCTCCTCTCCACCTCCTCTTGCTGGATCAAGACGGTGGAGATCATCATCAAGCTGCATGTGTGCTGAACGCGGAGGTGTCGTCCGTTCGGTACTAGATCGGAAGGATCGTGATCAAGGCCACGAGACGATTCATGATGAGATCGCGTGACGGATCGTGATGAGATCGCGGGACGGATTGTGACGAGATCGCGGGACGGATCATGATGAGTTCACGGGACGGATCGTGATTGGATCGCGGGACGCTCGGCGATTTGGATCGCGAAGATGTTCGACTACACCAACCGCGTTTCTTAACGCTTCCCGCTGAGCGATCTACAAGGGTACGTAGATCCACTCTCCCTCTCATAGATTCTCATCACCATGGATAGGTTTGCGTGTGCGTAGGAAATTTTTTGTTTCCCATGCGACATTCCCCAACAACAAGTGATAGTAAATTTCAGCACACTATATAAAGTTTTCCTTACCAGATTCCACTTACCAACGACGCTTCACTTCTCGGCAACGGCGCCAGAAAAGAGTCTTGATGACCCACAAATATAGGGGATATATCATAGTCCTTTATATAAGTAAGAGTGTCGAACCCAACGAGGAGCAGAAGGAAATGACAAGCATTTCCGGTAACGTATTCTCTGCAAGCACTGAAATTATCGGTAACAGATAGTTTTGTGATAAGATAATTTTTAACGAGTAACAAGTAACAAGTGTAGAAAAGGTGCATCAAGGTAGCCCAATACTTTTTGTAGCAAAGGACAGGCCTGGACGAACTCTTATATAAATCAAAGCGCTCCCGAGGACAGATGGGAATTCCTGTCAAGCTAGTTTTCATCATGCTCATTTGATTCGCGTTTGTTACTTTCATAATTTGATATGTGGGTGGACCAGTGCTTGGGTCCTGCCCCTACTTGGACAAACCTCCCACTTATGATTAACCCCTCTTGCAAGCATCCACAACTATGAAAGAAGAATTAAGATAAATGTAACCATAGCATGAAACATATGGATCCAAATCAGCTCCTTACGAAGCAACGCATAAACTAGGGTTTAAGATTCTGCCACTCTAGCAAACCATCATCTACTTATTAATTCCCAATGCCTTACCCTAGGCCCAAATAATGGTGAAGTGTTATGTAGTCGAAGTTCACATAACACCACTAGAGGAGAGACAACCAACATACATCTCATCAAAATATCGAACGAATACCAAATTCACATGATTACTTTTAACAAGACTTATCCCATGTCCTCAGGAACAAACGTAACTACTCACAAAGCATATTAATGTTCAAGATCATAGGAGAATTAATTATCATAAAGGATATTAACATATGATATTCCACTAAGTAATCCAACTAGCATCAACTACAAGGACTAATCAACACTACTAGCAACCCACAGGTACCAATCTTAGGTTTGAGACAAAGATCAGATACAAGAGATGAACTAGGGTTTGGAGAGGAGATGGTGCCGGTGAAGATGTTGATGGAGATTGAACCCCTCTCGATGAGAGGATCATTGGTGATGATGATGGCTTTGATTTCCCCCTCCGGGAGGGAAGTTTCCCCGGCAGAACAGCCCTGCCAGAGCTCTAGATTGGTTCTGTCCAAGTTTCGCCTCGGGACGGTGGTTCTTCGTCCCGAAAGCTTCCTTCTTATTTTTTCCAGGGCAAAACCCTCCATATAGCAGGAGATGGGCGTCGGGGACCTGCCAGGTGGGTCACAAGCCTGCTAGGCGCGGCCAGGGGGTGTGGCCGCGCCTGGCAGGCTTGCCACCTCCTGGTGGCCCCCCTTTGGTATTTGTTTCACCTAGTATTTTTTATATATTCCAAAAAAATTCTCTGTAAATTTTCAAGACTTTTGGAATTGTGCAGAATAGGTATATCAGGTTTTCTCCTTTCCCGATCCAGAATTCCAACTACGGCATTCTCCCTCTTCATGTAAACCTTGTAAAATAAGAGAGAAAAGGCATAAGTATTGTACCATAACATGTAATAACAGCCCATAATGCAATAAATATCAATATAAAAGAATGATGCAAAATGGATGTATTTAGTTTGCGAGGCGAGTTCTTCCCTCTGACTTTAGGTCGGCCTCCGATGACATGTAGTTTTCCGATTAGAGGCCCGTCCGAACACCGTGAATACCTCAGCCCTGAAGGCCAAATGTCAAGGAGCAAACAGAGTTCCTTGCCAATCTTTCTGATGAAAGGTCGCGGCCCACCATGACCATCGGACTAGTTGCAAAAACTTGAACCGCGGTTCGAGGCCGCTTTCATCAGCACGATCCATTAATGCACAAATCATGCTCCATTTCACACAGGATATGTTTAGTCATGCGCGCATAACGGCACGCACACCTTGGGAAGTGGAGTGATATGCGACGCAGCAGAGGGAGGCCAAATGACGATAAGCCTCATAAAAGGGACAGAAAACCCCAAGGCCTAAAAACGCTTCCCATTCACACCTTCTGCTTCCACAATCTCTTGAGCTTTCATTGCACAGATCTAGATTTTCCACAACCCTCCTTCCGAGCTCATCCATGGCTGGTTCTAGCTCCAACGGGAAGTCGGAGGCTTCCACAGTCACCGATTGGGACATACGGGACCTCAAAGACGTCGGCTACCTCCCTGCCAACATCGGCCACCATGCGCCGGAGAAGGCCCAGGTGATCCCCACCCCCAAACCAGGCGAGAGGGTGGTCTTCATCCCCCACTTCATTCGGGGACTGAGCGTCGCGCTCCATCCCTTCGTCAGGGGGTTAATGTTCTCCTACGGCCTCGACTTCCATGATCTCCCATCGAAATCCTTCATGCACATATCGGCATTTATCATCGTCTGCTAGGCCTTCTTGTGATTCAAGCCACACTTCAGACTTTGGCTCAAGATATTTACTACCGAACTGAAGTGTCTCGCACGCGAACACGCAGACTGCGGTAGGGCTATCATCGGCAAACTCTCCCATGTCAGATGGCCATCCAGCACCTTCATTGACACCATCAAACTGTGGCAAAAAGAGTGGTTCTACATCACCGAGCCAAGGGAGGAAGGTCAAGCCACTCCGGCTGAATTCAGATCCGGTCCCCCCATCAGATTGACTTCATGGCTCTGAAAGGGCCTCGACTGGGGGTTGGACAAGGAGGTGGACAATCTGTAGAAATGCATCGTCTCCATGATCAGAAACGACATCGCGTTGGCCAATGTGGACCAGATTATGTTCCGGCGGTGCATCCTCCCCTACCAGCGCTGGAGTTCTCCCATGTGGGCTTGTCGGCTTGACAACGAACCTACTATTCGTCAGCTCTTTCGTACTACTCGGGAGAAGCTATGGAAGGCGTTGTTCAAAGCGCAGAAGGACTGGCCAACCAAGGAGGAGGATCAGAGTCTACACACCGATAAGCCTCCTACCGAGGTATACCATAGTTTTGTCTGATCGGCTTTATTTTTCCTAAAGAAAATCTAAGCATATCTCTGATCACTTTTAGAGAAATGGCTGAGCAAGGCTACGGGCATCGACTGCCTAGTGCCTCAGCCCGAAGACATCAGGTCTAGGCTGTTGTCGGAGATGCTTGTCGAGACACCTTACGAGGCGCCAACAAAGGAGCAGAAGAAGAAACCAGGCCGAGAAGGCCTGCGTATAAGGGACCTATCGGATGTTGTGTCCGGGGAAACCCATGCCTCCTCCAACCAGGAGGAAGAGCTTGATGACGAGGGGGGAGGTGATTCCCCCCTCGCAAGAAAGAGGGCGGCGTCATCGGCCGCCACAGTGGAGGTACCTCCTCCTTCCTCGAAGAAAATGCGTTGGACACAGGTAAGTCTATCCGACGACAGTTCGGACTCGGATACCGAGTCCAGTGACTTCAAGAGGGTTCCACGAAGGAACCTAAGGGTCAAGCCCCCAGCTCGAAGGTAAGGGCCTGAAGACTTCACTAACCATTAACGATAAGTTTGAAAGTTTATTAACTTGTGAGCGCTTATTGATTTTGCAGCCCACCTCGCATTCTCCCCACCAAATAGATTTCGGATGGAGAGACCCCGCCCGCTGAACTAGCAGTGAGCGGAACTGTGTTGCATCCCACCCCTCCGGGCGCCACGAAGGATCCTACGGAGGTGTCATCCCAATAGGCTCCTGAAGAGCCGGGCACCAGCGGTGGGGGTGACGACGTCATGCTCAAGGCTAACACCTCGGCCACCAAATACCGGGGGGGAGAGCCCCGCTCGGACACTGAGGGGACCCGACGAGGGGACATTCAGTCCCCTCCGAGGCCATCTCCGGAGCATGCCATGCCTCCCGAGGCACCGGCCCAGTCCCCAGTTGGTGATCAGGTTATCCGATCACCACCGGCACCATCGGCCAATGGGTGGTTGGTTATGGGGGAGGCTCTCTCGAGTGCCTCCATCTCCAAGGAGCACCGCACCCTTATGTGTGCGGTATTGCAGAGCATTCAGTCCATCGACAACGGACTGAAGGAGGCCTTCAATGGTCTCCTGATGGGCTTTCTAGTGAGCCACGTAACGCTTTTATTTGTGAACTATTAATTTGTTTGTGCTATCATTATGTACATGGCAGCCCCCAAACCCTAGGTGAGTTTGAAAAAACTCTCCTGGGGATCCATCATAGATCATTATCCGAACTATGACTGTATATGTTTGGAATGTCTTAACAACCTGTAAAAAAGGACCGAACATTGGATCGTATGGATTAAAGTTCGGAAGTTTTGAACCCATGTAACCTGATAGGGATTTGTTTTTTACAGGCTTCATCGTCAGCGGCGACTGTGAATGCCGCCGAGTTGGACGAGCTGAATCGGAAGCTTAAAAGCTTCGAAGACGAGCTTGATGCTCTTAACAAGAGATTCGACGAGGCGCAAGGTCAGCCTTACTCAGTATCCAAAAAAATCATGATCGTACCGTTAATGCAGTATTCATATTCTTGATGCTTACACAGCCTTGACAAAAGAAATGGAGAAGGTCAGGGCCGAGCTGCAGAATGCGAAGCAGGGGGCTACGGTCGAACAAGTGGATACCGCGCTTTCCTCCTGAAGAGCCATCAGCGACAAGCACGAGGCTCGGGTGGAGGAGATCCAACAGGAGCTCAAGGACGCTGGCCACAAGTGTGAGGTCATTGAGCAGGAAGGCAAGAAGCAGGTCACCGAACTATCCACCCTAAAGATCGAACTCCAAAAAGAGCGGGTGGATAGGAGGTTCTTTGAGGAGCAAGTCCGCCAGGCGAAGGTTATAACGGATGGTAAGTCATACCTATTGCAGTGTGTCTACAGGCATAGAAAGTTCGAGTTGCTTACCCAGGTGTGGCATTCCTCCAGTGCCTGCTCCGACCTCCAGAAGAGTGCAGCGGACACGAATCACTTCTATGCTTCGCAGGGAGAAGGAGATGAAGCTCGTCTATTCCGGACATAGTTTGAAGACCCCGAGCATCTCCTCTCCTTGTTGAGCAGCTAAAGCGGCTAATGGAGCTACATCGGATGGAGGATCCGTCCAAGAAGGATCTTTGTGTCCGGATATGGCCCAACGAGCCACTAACGGGCAGCTACTTCGGCCTGGTGCAGAAGCTAAGCGACGCCTCGCCCTGGATCGACGCACTAAGGCGTTCCTCCTGCATCGAGGGAGCTCGGATGGCCTTTGCAAAGGCCAAGGTGCACTGGACGAGGCTTTCCCCGATGAATATAGCCACCGCACCACCGCCTCCTGTGAAGGAGCATAGGCACCCCAAGCTATACTTCTCCGGAGTAATGGAGGGTGCTCGGGCGATAGAGTCGCAATGTTCAAAAGAGGACATGTATGATTGAATGCGTTGTAATATGTCCGAAGACCTTTGAATGCTTGTATATTTGTTATGCATGGTTTATCATGTTTTTAATGTTTTGCATTCCCATATAACTCTTGTGTGGCCGTTTAAACTGAAAGTTGTGAGTCGTCGGCTTCAGCCCCCATGTAGATACTATGTGGGGTGTCTCTAGTTACGCACTATAACCCTTAGCCGAGCTATCGGTACCCAAAGGCGGTAGCGTGCGGCAAACTAGGCAATCAGACCATAATGCTTTATTGCTTTCACTTAGCCGTACGGGCGCGAAAAGGACCACGGGAGGCTGGTGACTAGCCCCCAGTGACTTGTGATGTTTTGGATGAACCGCGGCTAAAGCCAATATCACATGGTTTGTACGAATACCAAACCCACGTATGACACAGGATGACCTCTGACAAGGTCTTGAGTATAACACTTAGTCTCGGATTCACAGACTGGTTCTCGCATACCATGACAGTCAGTTTTCGGCTTTATCCTCTGAGGTGTTTCACCAGGCTAGCCAGAAACACAATCACAAAGGTTCTCCCTTTGCCTTTTTAGCCAAATGAGCGGAACGTAAAGGGGCAAGCACAAGAGTCGAGTAACCCAACTATTGACCCAAGACATAGTTCGGAACCAATGCATATAAAGCGAATTCCAAGACGCCGAACGCGTAAAAATTGTGCATAAGGCGGTTTTTTTAACTCGAGCCCCCGGTCCATTATCCGGTTGCGTTGCAATATACCAAATAGTTTCGCGAGAAGTGGGAGAAAATAGAATATGTGCCAAAAAAGGAAAATGAGACAACCATGTATAATGATTTTTTATTTTTCTCAACGGCTCTTATTACTCGAATTGCCAAAGCAACAGTTTACAGGTATTTGAAAAAAAAATCTTACACGAGTAGTTTTACCAAGGGTCTTCGATTGGTGACCTTACGTCCTCGACGTGCCCTATCGCTTGTCTACTCCTGCGCCTCCTAGGGAGTGGTGCACCTCAGTGGGTGGTACTGTTCAGTGAACGGATCTTGCAAACAAGGTCTTGAGAAGTCGCCGGAGTGTGGATGAGGGATACGTCCATTTTGCATCATGCTTTTATATTGATATTTATTGCATTATGGGCTGTTATTACACATTATGGTACAATATTTATGGCTTTTCTCTCTTATTTATGGCTTGCACCTTCAGTCATCCATACAATTCTACCATCTCCGTAGAAGTGAGCAGTGAAGTAGAATTGCATGATCATCTCGTTGTTCCATGCAGTAAGATCTCTGCCAATGAACTTATCCAAACCAATGCAATGAAAGTTATCTTGGACACTTGGGAAGTAGTCCACATTATCCTTAATGAATTTCCAATTGACATATCTCATGTCGCTAATAGTTGGGCTCTCATCAAGCAACACCGTCTCATAAAAATCATGTTGCTCTGTTGTGTAGAACCTGTAGTCAACAGTAGTTTTCCTCCTCTAAGCATAAGGATAAATGGACCTCTAGGCTCTCAATCCTGAGTTTTTCCTCTTCTTCATGTCTTCAGCAACTAAGTAGTTGGCATCATGCACTAGAAGATGTGGTTTGAGCTTCATTAAAGTAGTCAAGTCATCAGCATCTTCAAGTCTGGAGGTAGTCCCCTTGGTCTTCTCAGAAGCTGGAATGACTCTAGTAGTCCTCTTGGACTTCTATGCAGCAACTTTCTTGGAAATAGGCTTGCTACTCTTGGAAGTGCGAGTGTTGGCATAGCATCAGCCATAAGCTTCTTGGCTTTCTTCTTGGGGGGGGGGGCTTTCTCAACATGTTCTTCCTCCTCTTCCACAGCAGCAGCACCAGCAGCCTCTAGATCTTCATACATAGTGGTAGGCTTGCCAATCACATGGACAATCCTTTTCCTGGACTTCTTCTACCCTGCCTTCTTAGGCATATCCTTCCTTGGGGGATCAACAGAAATTTTGGCTCTAGCACTCTCATGTGCCTTGATAGTCTCTGAGCTAGCATGGATCTTGCTCACAACTCTTCTGCAAGAAGTAGCTTCAGTTGATGACTTCTTAGCAGCCTTTTCTTGCTTCTTGGCAAGAATCTCCTCGGGAATGAAATCTGAATCTTCTTCATCAGAGTTGAGATTCTTCCTGGTCCTGGTGGCAGCCTTGGGCAACCCATGAGAGCTGGGGGTGCCTAGATCTGAAAAAGAACTGGCCTCTGGGCTTGTGCCAGAACTCATGTCAACTCCCTGCTCTGCCAAATTCTGACTGTCCTCTGAGCCTGACATACTGACCCTGTGAATAGAGTATAAGAGAGCATAAGTAGATGAGTCATCACAAAATGAGGCTACTTTTTGAAATTTGAACAATGAATTTTCAAGATTTTTGCATTCTGTCAAATAAATATCGGTACAGCCAAAACATATTTTTCGGTGGGGCCTAGACTAACTAACTCTCTAACCGAACCTTGGACCCCTTTTCGGTCGGACCTAAAAGAGGAACTCGGTTCCACCGAGTCAGTTCTCAGCCACACAGAAAATCACATCGGTGAGACCGATATGTCAGTTTCGGTTCCACCGAGATTTATTGGATGGACGGCAAAACCCTAGAAAATTCATTATTCACGAGACTATGGAGTTTTGAGTGGATAGGAATACGTGCAAAGGGTGTATCAAAGATAAACATGAATCTAATGCACAAGAATTGGATGAGGAGCGCAATAGAGATTGAATCCATACCCTAGCTTGGCATGGATCCTCTACGACGGCGATGAGGGAGAGGATTTCGTCGGCGACGACGATTCCCAGCGGCGGAGGAGCGCAGGGAGACAAGGGCGATGACCATGGGTCTCGTAGGCAACAGCTTAGGGTTCTGAGGCGTGACGAATGAGATTGAATTTCAAAGCGTCGGGGTCCACAACTTATATACCCTCCACTATCGGTGACACCGATTCTAACTTTTTGGTGTCACCGAGTTTCTCAACTATCAGTTGACAGGGAAACTCGGTGTAACCGAGAAAATGGAATCAGTGGTACCGAGATTGAAAACCAGATCAACCCTAGGCATTCGGTGAGACCGAGATTTTGTGGTTGGTTCCACCGAGATGCACTTGGGAGGTTTTAATGGTCAGTCCTTGTCGATACGGAACTCCGAGTGCTCCACATAGAGGGATTGAAAAGCACTTGTTCAAATTTTGTGATGCAGCATGAATAGAGTATGATGTGAGAAAGCATAGATAGCTAAACAAGTGGTCCTAGGCATTCTTGTATATCCAATTGGCAAAAGATAAATTTAAAGCCAAATAGCAAAAATTGGATATCCTCGAATGAGTAAATAAATGTTGACCAACATGCTCACGCAGTAAGATGGCAAATGAAATCATGGCAAACATGCACAAATACTCTAGCATCTAACAAGCACTTGGGCGATGACGAAGTCATCTATATATGAGTATTTTGACTTAGGAGCCAAGTAAGAGTACTTGATCATAGGACATACTCATCATTTAAGCACAAGTGGGGTTACCACTTTTACATAAAGCATTTAATGTTGTCACATACTAAGAGATGCTTTAACTCAAGTCTTAGAGTAAAGCTCCCCCTTGATGTGACATTCCCCATAAGAGGGATAAACTAACCTTGGTTTTGGTCGATGAGTACTTCATGTTGGTGAGGTATTGGTGAATGCCCAAGGTTGATGAAGATCACCAAGAGTTGGGAGCATCCTTGTTGTTTCCTTACTCTTCTCACCTACATGGGTTAGTCCCAACACACAAGAGGCAAATACAAGGGTATCTATGGACATGGAGTGCAAAGCACGTGTAATGATGTCCATTGATTTGTTGATTACCTTGTCCCTTGCTTACCTTTGAGGGAATATGTGACTCCTTGATCTATTGCATAGGGTTGATGTTGATTGCAAATAGATTTTGCCAATAATGAATATGAGTGAATTTCATTGGCGGAGTCACCCCTCAAGAACTCTCTAGTTCTTCTTCTTGGGAATCCACATCAAGTTGATGGGGATCCTTGGTGTTGAAGTAGCACTTGTAGAAGTTGAGGTTGTAGTAGCCTTGGGTACCCACTTCACCAAAGCTTGGGGTTCATCTTCATAAGAGTCAAAATCCTCTTGGAGCTTGTTCTTGCCCTTGAGCTTGGTGTCTTGTGGTGGAAGGTCATCTCGAGTGTTTGTCCCCTTGGGAAGAGTATTTTCATACATCTCCTTTTGAGTAACAAACTTGGGCTCGGGCTATTGACCTTCTTCCCATTAAACTCCATTAGCATTGAAGTAGCCAACACCGTGATTCTTCCGGTATCCTCCATGCTTGTGTACAATCTCATCAAATTGTTTGTACCCTTCAAGACTCTTGTAGATACCTTTCTCTATAATTCCTTTCAATAAAGCATTTTCTTGCTCAAGTGTAACTTGTCTAAGAGAATCATCATTATTGGAATCATCATTGGGTTTAGCATTTTTATTGTTGCTACTAGATGAAGAACCGTTGTTTCCTTTGTTACTAGTTTGCTTAGATTTGACTTGTGGCATGAATGTATACAAGAGTAGTCATTTGGCAATATAATATGAAGTCTTGTTTCGGAGATCGTCATTGATAGCTTTAAGAAATTCATGTTCTTGATCCAAATTGAGCTTCTCGAAGCGTAGCTTCTCATGAGTTCTTACAAGATCTCTATGATCTTCAAGAGTAGATTCATGAGCTAACTTAAGAGTTTTTAGTTCTTCTATTTTCATCTTATCATCGTCAATTGACTTATCTTGACTAGTATGAGAAATATCAAGTTCATTAACATCACTAGTTTTATCACATAGCAAGTCATCATCGTAAAGCAAATCATCTTCATCACTATCGAAATCAAGATATTCGGGGTGTGATACCTTGGGGCCTTTAGCCATGAAGCAACTTCCACTTGCTTCATTTCGTGAATCAAATAGATCATAGGAGTTGGTTGTCACTAGTGCAATTCCGGCAACACCATCATCTTGGCTATAGTAGGAGTTGGAGTGATAGCTTCTCTCGGAGTGGTTGTCGGAGTCGGAGCCGGAAACCCATTCACCAACATGAGCTTGATGCTTTCTTCTTGAGTAGCCCTTTGTGTGCTTGTCCTTATTCTCTGAGTCCCTACTTCTCCTTGGGGGTCTTCGTTCATAATGATCATCTCTACTCCTTCTCTCTCTACGAGGTGATTCATCTCTCGAGCTCCGTCTTCATGGTGACTCTTCTCTTCGTTTGTAGGGAGCTGAGCACTCATTGGAGTAGTGTCCGGGCTTCCCACAGTTGTAGCAGTTTCGATCACGGCTTGACGAACGCTGCTCTTCATATCTTGAGTTGGAGCTATGATCTTTGCTTCTATTCTTGTAGAACTTGTTGAATTTCTTGACCATGAGGCTTATCTCTTCATTTGTGACAAGGTTGTCGCTTGAGGTAGCGGGAGAATCACTTGTGGCTTTGTAAGCACCGCTAGACTTGTGATGAAGGTCTTCCTTGTCTTTGAGTGTCATCTCATGAGCAACAATTCTACCAATCACTTCTGTTGGTTTGAGATTTTTGTAGTTGGGCATCGTTTGGATCAATGTGCACACGTTGTCATATCTCTCATCCAAAGCTCGAAGTATCTTCTTGATGATGAACTTGTCAGTCATTTCTTCGCTTCCTAAGCCGGCAATCTCATTTGTGATGAGAGCTAGCCTAGAGTACATTTCAGCGACTCCTTCACCATCCTTCATCTTGAACTTGTCAAGTTGACCTTTAAGAACATCTAACTTGGATTCTCTCACGAACTCCGTTCCTTCGTGCATATCAACCAAAGTATCCCAAATCTCTTTCGCATGTTCAGACGGCTAATTTTCTTGAATTCTTCAGGACATAGGCAGTTGAAGAGAATGTGACATGCTTGAGCATTAAGTTGCAACATCTTCAATTCATCCACACACGCTTCACAATCCGGTTCATTTCCATCCACAAAGAATTCACCTTGCAAGCCAACACGAACAACAGCCCAAACGGCAAAATTATGACCAAGCAAATGCATTTTCATTTTATGCTTCCAACTAGCAAAATTAGTGACATCAAAGTATGGACCTCTACGGTGATAATTTCCCTCACTAGATGCCATACTTCTCCTAGATTGTGAAACCAATGCAATGGAGACCAAAGCTCTGATACTACTTGTAGGATCGAAAGTAGGTCTAGAGGGGGGTGATTAGACTACTTGACCAAATAAAAGTTTTTCCTTTTCCCAGTTTTAATTCTTGGCAAGTTTTAGCATTCATATCATATCAAGTACCACCCTACACATGCATGTCTAAGAGTGTAGTAGCGGAAAGTAAGGACATTGCACACGTAAGTAAAGAGAGGATTAGGAAAGCAAACACAAGTGATGACACGATGATTTTTCCCATGGTTCTGATAGGTGGTGCTATCGTACGTCCACGTTCATGGAGTCTTCAACCCACGAAGGGTAACGGTCGCGAGAGTCCATGGAGGGCTCTACCCACGGAGGGTTCCACGAAAAAGCAACCTTGACTATTCCATGTGGCTTCCGTCCACGAAGGACTAGCCTCACTATGGGTAGATCTTCACGAAGTAGGCGATATCCTTGCCCTTACAAACTTCTTGGTTCACTCCACAACATGAACTAGGAGGCTCCCAAGCCACACCTAACCAATCTAGGAGGCACCACCCTCCAAAAGGTAATCCGCTCGATAATGACGATGAACTCCTTGCTCTTGTGCTTCAAGATGATAGACTCCTCAACACACAATCACTCTCTCACAGATTTGGCTTGGTAGAAGAGATGGGACTGGTGGAAAGCAACTTGGGGAGGCCAGAAATCAAGATGCATATGGTTGAAGTGGAAGATCTTGACCTCATCACAAGGGTAGGTGGTTCTCTCTCAAAAAACCGACTAGGATAGGTATGGAATAGTTCTTAGTGCTTCTCTTTCGAGTGGGTGGTGGTGAATGTTGGGGAACGTCGCATGGGAAACAAAAAAAATTCCTACGCACACGCAAACCTATCCATGGTGATGAGCATCTACGAGAGGGAGAGTGGATCTACGTACCCTTGTAGATCGCTAAGCGGGAAGCGTTAATAAACGCGGTTGGTGTAGTCGAACTTCTTCACGATCCAAATCGCCGAGCGTCCCGCGATCCAATCACGAACCGTCCCGCGAACACATCATGATCCGTCCCGTGAACTCATCACGATCCGTCTCACGATCTTGATCACGATCTGTCCCGCGAACTCATCACGATCCGTTCCGTGATCGCATCACGAACCGTCTCGCGATCTCGATCACGGTCCTTCCGATCTAGCACCGAACGGACGGCACCTCCGCGTTCAGCACACGTGCAGCTTGATGAGGATCTCCACCGTCTCGATCCAGCGAGAGGAGGCGGAGAGGAGAGAAAGTTCACCGACAGCGTGACGGCGCTCCGGTGATGGTGGTGGAGCAATTCCGGCAGGGCTTCGCCTAAGCGCTGCAGAAAACCGATCTAGAGGAGAAACTATGCACCGGTGTAACGGGTAGCACGTGGCCGGAAATTCTGTCCAAAAATCACCCAATCCACTAGTATATATAGGAGGAGAGGAGAGGATAGGAAGCCAAGGCCTTTGGGTCGGCCGAAATAGGAGGTGGGAGCAATCCTACTTCACCTCCAATCCTAGTTGGAGTAGGATTGCCTCCTATTGGCTGATTTTCCACTTTTTGCTTTAGGACTTTCTCTCCTGCGCCATGGGCCTTTGTGGCTGTTTTACGAGCCCACAAAGGGCTGGTTATTATACTCCCACAGCCCATGGACCACTTGGGGTCGAAATACCCCTCCCGGAGGCCTCCCGGTACACTACCGGCACTCCCGGTACACTACCGGCACTCCCGGTACACTACCGATGAGCCCGAAACTTTTCCGGAAACCAAACTGGGACTTCCTATATATGAATCTTTACCTCCGGACCATTCCGGAGTTCCTCGTGACGTCCGGCATCTCATCCGGGACTCTGAACAAACTTCAGTCACCACCATACATAACTCTACACTACCGAAACGTCACTGAACCTTAAGTGTGCAGACCCTGCGGGTTCGAGAACTATGTAGACATGACCGAGACACCTCTACGGTCAATAACCAATGGCGGGACCTGGACGTCCACATTGGTTCCTACATATTCTATGAAGATCTTTATCGGTCGAACCTCTATGTCAAGGATTCAGTTAATCCCGTATAACGTTCCCTTTGTTCTTCGGTATGTTACTTGCCCGAGATTCGATCGTCGGTATCTCCATACCTAGTTCAACCTCGTTACCGGCAAGTCTCTTTACTCGTTCTGTAATACAAGATCCCGCAACTAACAATTAGTCACATTGCTTGCAAGGCTTATTGTGATTTGCCTTACCGAGTGGGCCCCGAGATACCTCTCCGTCACACGGAGTAACAAATCCCAGTCTCGATCCATGCCAACTCAACAGACACCATCGAAGATACCTGTAGAGCACCTTTATAGTCACCCAATTACGTTGCGACGTTTGATACACACAAGGCACTCCTCCGATATCTGTGAGTTGCATGATCTCATGGTCATAGGAACACATACTTGACATGCGGAAAACAGTAGCAATAAACTGACACGATCATATGCTACGTTTGCAGTTTGGGTCTTGTCCATCACATCATTCTCCTAATGATGTGACCCCGTTATCAAATGACATCTCATGTCCATGGCTAGGAAACCTTAACCATATTTTGATCAACGAGCTAGTCTATTAGAGGCATACTAGGGACATGGTTTTGTCTATGTATCCACACATGCATCTAAGTCTCCGATCAATGCAATTATAGCATGGATAATAAACGATTATCATGAACAAGGAAATATGATAATAACTAATTTATTATTGCCTCTAGGGCATATTTCCAACAGTCTCCCACTTGCACTAGAGTCAATAATCTAGTTCACATCACCATGTGATTCGCATTGTTATGAATCTAACACCCAATGAGTTCTGGGGCTCGATCATGCTTTGCATGTGAGAGAGGTCTTATAGTCAACGGGTCTGCGATATTCAGATCCGTGTGTACTTTGCAAATATCTATGTCAAACCGTAAACACTGCTACCACACTCCACTTGGTACTATTTCCAAATGGCAGCTCCACTATACGTATCCAGATTGCTACTACTAGTCATCCGGATAGGTGTTAAAGCTTGCATCGACGTAACTCTTTACGACGAACTCTTTATCACCTCCATAATCAAGAAACATTTCCTTAGTCCTCTGGTTACTAAGGATAATTCCGACCGCTGTCCAGTGATCCACTCCTGGACCACTCTTGTACCACTTGACAAACTCATGGCAAGGCACACATAGGTGCGGTACACAGCATAGCATAATATAGAGCCTATGGCTAAGGCATAGGGGACGACATTCGTCCTTTCTCTTTCTTCTGCCGTTGTCGAGCTTTGAGTCTCACTCAACTTCACACCTTACAAATCAGACGAGAACTATTTCTCTGGTTGATCCATTTTGAACTCTTTCAAAATCTTGTCAAGGTATGCACTCATTGAAAGTCTCATCAAGCATCTTGATCTATCTCTATAGATTTTGATGCTCAACAATTAGGTAGCTTTATCCAGGTCTTCCTTTGAAAAACACTTTTCAAACAACCTTTTATGCCTTCCAGAAATTCTACATTATTTCCGATCAACAATATGTCAACCACATATACTTATCAGAAACTCTACAGTGCTCCCACTCACTTTATTGCAAATACAAGTTTCTCGTAAACTTTGTATAAACTACAGAAACTTTGATCACCTCATCAAAGTGTATATTCCAACTCCGAGATGCTTGCTTCAGTCCATAGAAGGATCACTGAAGCTTGCTCATCTTTTAGCATCCTTAGGACTGACAAAACCTTCTGGTTGTATCACATACAACCTTTCCTTAAGTAAACCGTTAAGGAAACGATGTTTTGACATCCATCTGCCAGATTTCATAATTGAAAATGCAGCAACTGCTAACATAATTCCAACAGACTTTTAGCATCGCTACGAGTGAGAAAGCCTCATCGCAGTCAACTCCTTGAACTTGTCACAAACAACTTTGCAACAAGTCGAGCTTTACAAATGGTGACATTCACCATCAGTGTCTGTCTTCATTCTAAAGGTCCATTTGTACTCAATGACCTGCCGTCTAACGAGCATGTCTACCAAAGTCTATACTTGGTTTTCATACATGGATCCTATCTCGGATTTCATGGCCTCCAACCATTTGTCGGAATCCGGGCCCATCATCGCTTCTCCATAGCTCGTAGGTTCATCGTTGTCCAACAACATGATCTCCAAGACAGAGTTGTCGTACCACTTAGGAGCAGTACACATCCTTGTCGACCTACGAAGTTCGATAGTAACTTGATCCTGAAGCTTCATGATCATCATAATTAACTTCCTCTTCAACTAACGTAGGCTTCACAGAAACATCTTTCTGCGCTGCGCTACTCTCTGGTTGAACAAAGGTTTAACAACCTCATCAAGTTCTATCTTCCTCCCACTCAATTCTTTCGTGAGAAACATTTCCTCGAGAAAGGATCCGTTTAAGCAACAAACACTTTGCACTAGGATCTGAGATTGAAGGTTCACCCAACTGATCTTAGGGTATTCTATGAAGATGCATTTGTCCGCCTTGGGTTCGACCTCATTAGGTGAAAACATTTTCCACACAAGTGTCACAGCCCCAAATATTAAGAAATGACAGCTTAGGTTTCTATCAAACCATAATTCACATGGTGTCATCTCAACGGTTTTAGATGATGCCCTATTTAAAGTGAATGTAGTTGTCTCTAATGCATAACCCCAAAAATTATAGTAGTAAAACGATAAGAGACATCACAGTATGCACTATATCAATAGAGCATGACTATGATGTTCGGACACACCATCACACTATGGTGTTCCAGGTGGCGTTAGTTGTGAAACAAATTTCACATTGTCTTAAGTTGTATGCCAAACTCGTAACTCAGATATTCACCTCCACGATCATATCGGGGTCACTTTTATCTTCTTGTCACGATGATCTTTAAACTTCACTCTGAATTTGCTTGAACCTTTCAAACGATTCAGACTTGTGTTTCATTAAGTAAATATACACTATATCTGCTCAAATCATCAGTGAAGGTAAGAAAATAACGATATCCACTGCTCGCTACAAGACTCACTAGATTGCATACATCAACATGTATCATTTCCAATGAATCACTTGCCCGCTCCATCCAACGGTGTCCTTTAGTCATCTTGCCCAAGAGGCATGGTTCGCACGTCTCAACCGATTCGAAATCGAATGAGTCCAAATATCCATCAGCATGGAGTTTCTTGATGCGCTTTATACCAATATGACATTTAGCGGCGGTGCCACAAGTATGTGGTACTATCATTATTAACTTTGTATCTTTTGACATCAATGTTATGAACATGTGTATTACTACGATCAAGATTTCAACAAACCATTCTCACTGGGTGCATGACCATTGAAGGTATTATTCATGTAAACAGAATAACTATTATTCTCTGACTTAAATGAATAACCGTATTGCAACAAACATGAGCTAAACATGTTCATGCTCAACGCAAAACACCAAATAACATTTATTTAGGTTCGTCACTAATCCTGAAGGTAGAGAGAGCGTGCGATGTTGATCACATCAACCTTGGAAACATTTCCAACACACATCGTCACCTCACCCTTAGCTAGTTCTCCGTTTATTCCGTAGCTTTTATTTCGAGTTACTAACATTTAGCAACCGAACCGGTATCCAATACCCAGGTGCTACTAGGAGTACTAGCAAGGTACACATCAATAACTCGTATATCAAATATACTTCTGTCGATGTTGCCAGCCTTCTTATCTACCAAGTATCTAGGGTTGTTCCGCTTCAGCGACCTCTCACCTCATAATAGAAGCACTTAGTCTCGGGTTTGAGTTCAACTTTGGGTTGCTTCACTGGAGCAGCAACTGACTTGCTATCCATGAAGTTTCCCTCCTTGCTCTTGCCCTTTTCGAAACTAGTGGTTTGATTAACCATCAACACTTGACGCTCCATCTTGATTTCTACCTTCGCGGTGTCAAACATCGAGAATAGCTCAGGGATCAATACTTCTATCCCTGGTGTATTATAGTTCATCACTAAGTTCTAGTAGCTTTAGTGACAGTGACTTGGAGAACTATATCAATCACTATCTTATCTGGAAGATCAACTCCCACTTGATTCAAGCGATTGTAGTACCCGGACAATCTGAGTACATGCTCAACGATTGAGATATTCTCCTTCATCTTACAGGCAAAGAATCTTGTTGGAGATCTCATATCTTGCAACACAGGCACGAGCCTGAGATCACAATCTCTGCTCCTAGAACATCTCATATGTTCCGTGACGTTCAAAATGTTTCGGAGCCTCAATTCTAAGCCGTAATGCATGACACACTAAACTATCAAGTGGTCATCGAAACGTGCCTGTTAGATGTTCACAACATCTATAGACGACGCTAGAGGGGGTGGCGCACCGAGCGGTGCATTAAGGACATAAGCCTTCTGTGCAGCAATGAGGACAATCCTCAAATCACGGACCTAGTCCGCAATATTGCTACCAACATCTTTCAACTCTATTTCTCTAGGAACATATAAAAATTTAAGGGAGCTACAACGCGAGCTAGTAATCTACAACATAATTTGCAAAGACACTTTGACTATGTTCATGATAATGAGTTCAATTAATCATATTACTTAAGAAGTCCCACTCAAATTGACATCCCTCCGATCATTCGAGTGATACATGATCCAAATTCACCAACTCAAGTCCGATCATCACCTGAGTTGAGGTGGCTGCAATGGTGAACATCATTATGTTGATCATATCTACTATATGACTCATGTTCGACCTTTCGGTCTCTCGTGTTCCGAGGCCATGTCTGTACATGCTAGACTCATCAAGTTTAACCCGAGTGTTCTGCGCGTGCAAATCTGGCTTGCACCCGTTGTATGTGAACGTAGAGTCTATCACACCCGATCATCACGTGGTGTCTCAACACGACGAACTTTCGCAACGGTGCACACTCGGGGAGAACACAGTTCATCTTGAAATTCAAGTGAGGGATCACCTTATAATGCTACCGCCGTACTAAGCAAAACAAGGTGCATAAAAGGATTAACATCTCATGCAATTCATAAGTGACATGATATGGCCATGAACTTGTGTTTAAGATCTCCATCTTCGAAACACCGGCATGATCTCCATCGTCACCGGCACAACACCATGATATCCATCATCTTGATCTCCATCAATGTGTTGCCATTGGGGTTGTGGAACCAGCCCTGCTTCTACTTCGATTGCTACCGCTTAGCGATAAAGTAAAGCATTACATAGCGCTTAATGATTGACACGCAGGTCATACAATAATTAAAGACAACCCTATGGCTCCTGCCGGTTGCCGTACTCAACGACATGCAAGTCGTGAAATTCTATACATCACATGATCATCTCATACATCACATATATCTCATCATGTAATTGGCCATATCACATCACAACATACCCTGGAAAAACAAGTTAGACGTCCTCTAATTGTTGTTGCATGTTTTACGTGGCTGCTACGGGTATCTAGCAAGAACGATTCTCACCTACGCATAAACCACAACGGTGATACATAGATTGCTTTTCAACCTTCTCAAGGACCGCCTTTGTCGAATCCGATCCAACTAAAGTGAGAGAAACTGTCACCCGCAAGCCATCTAGGCAACAGGTTGCGTCGAGGGAACCGGTCTCTCGTAAGCGTACGAGTAATGTTGGTCCGGGCCGCTTCATCTCACAATCCCGTTGAACCAAAATACGACCAAGGGAGGAAGCAATCTAAGCATCAACGCCCACAAACCTTTTGTGTTCTACTCGAGATCTCATCGAACCATCAACCTAGCTCATGATGCCACTGTTGGGGAACGTCGCATGGGAAACAAAAAAATTCCTATGCACACGCAAACCTATCCATGGTGATGAGAATCTACGAGAGGGAGAGTGGATCTACGTACCCTTGTAGATCGCTAAGCGGGAAGCGTTAATAAACGCGGTTGGTGTAGTCGAACTTCTTCGCGATCCAAATCGCCGAGCATCCCGCGATCCAATCACGAACCGTCCCACGAACACATCATGATCCGTCCCGTGAACTCATCACGATCCGTCTCACGATCTTGATCACGATCTGTCCCACGAACTCATCACGATCCGTTCTGTGATCGCATCACGAACCGTCTCGCGATCTCGATCACGGTCCTTCCGATCTAGCACCGAACGGACGGCACCTCCGCGTTCAGCACACGTGCAGCTTGATGACGATCTCCACCGTCTCGATCCAGCGAGAGGAGGCGGAGAGGAGAGAGAGTTCACCGGTAGCGTGACGGCGCTCCGGTGATGGTGGTGGAGCAATTCCGGCAGGGCTTCGCCTAAGCGCTGCAGAAAACCGATCTAGAGGAGAAACTATGCACCGGTGTAACGGGTAGCACGTGGCCGGAAATTCTGTCCAAAAATCACCCAATACACTAGTATATATAGGAGGAGAGGAGAGGAGAGGCAGCCAAGGCCTTTGGGTCAGCCGAAATAGGAGGTGGGAGAAATCCTACTTCACCTCCAATCCTAGTTGGAGTAGGATTGCCTCCTATTGGCTGATTTTCCACTTTTTGCTTTAGGACTTTCTCTCCTGCGCCATGGGCCTTTGTGGCTGTTTTCCGAGCCCACAAAGGGCTGGTTATTATACTCCCACAGCCCATGGACCTCTTGGGGTCTAAATACCCCTCCCGGAGGCCTCCCGGTACACTACCGGCACTCCCGGTACACTACCGATGAGCCCGAAACTTTTCCGGAAACCAAACTGGGACTTCCTATATATGAATCTTTACCTACGGACCATTCCAGAGCTCCTCGTGACGTCCGGGATCTCATCCGGGACTCCGAAAAAATTCGGTCACCACCATACATAACTCTACACTACCGAAACGTCACTGAACCTTAAGTGTGCAGACCCTGCGGGTTCGAGAACTATGTAGACATGACCGAGACACCTCTACGGTCAATAACCAATGGCGGGACCTGGACGTCCACATTGGTTCCTACATATTCTACGAAGATCTTTATCGGTCGAACCTCTATGTCAAGGATTCAGTTAATCCCGTATAACGTTCCCTTTGTTCTTCGGTATGTTACTTGCCCGAGATTCGATCGTCGGTATCTCCATACCTAGTTCAACCTCGTTACCGGAAAGTCTCTTTACTCGTTCTTTAATACAAGATCCCGCAACTAACAATTAGTCACATTGCTTGCAAGGCTTATTGTGATGTTGCATTACCGAGTGGGCCCCGAGATACCTCTCCGTCACACGGAGTAACAAATCCCAGTCTCGATCCATGCCAACTCAACAGACACCATCGAAGATACCTGTAGAGCACCTTTATAGTCACCCAGTTACGTTGCGACGTTTGATACACACAAGGCACTCCTCCAATATCAGTGAGTTGCATGATCTCATGGTCATAGGAACACATACTTGACATGCGGAAAACAGTAGCAATAAACTGACACGATCATATGCTACGTTTGCAGTTTGGGTCTTGTCCATCACATCATTCTCCTAATGATGTGACCCCGTTATCAAATGACATCTCATGTCCATGTCTAGGAAACCTTAACCATCTTTTGATCAACGAGCTAGTCTATTACAGGCATACTAGGGACATGGTTTTGTCTATGTATCCACACATGCATCTAAGTCTCCGATCAATACAATTATAGCATGGATAATAAACGATTATCATGAACAAGGAAATATGATAATAACTAATTTATTATTGCCTCTAGGACTGGTGGAAAGCAACTTGGGGAGGCCAGAAATCAGGATGCATATGGTTGGAGTGGAAGATCTTGACCTCATCACAAGGGTAGGTGGTTCTCTCTCAAAAAACCGACTAGGATAGGTATGGAATAGTTCTGAGTGCTTCTCTTTCGAGTGGGTGGTGGTGAAGGGGTATATATAGGCATCCCCAAAAATCCAACCATTACACACAATAAGTCAGACTCGGTGACATCGATGTGTAAATCTCGGTGGTACCAAAGTGAATCTGTCGGTGGTACCAAAGTGGTATAAAAGATCATGCTAAAGCTTCAACTGTCGTTCGTAAGAGTTGTGCTAGAACATCTACACCCCCTGAGAAAATTAAAGTTGAACCTAGTATTGCTATGGTTAAGGATCTCTTGGTTGATAATATTGATGGGCATATTATTCAATTTTGTGATGAAGCTGCTAGAATTGCTAAACCTGATGCTAAAGATAAACATAGACCCATTGTTGGCACGCTTGTTGTTTATATTAAAATAGGAGATCATTGTTATCATGGCTTATGTGATATGGGTGCTAGTGTGAGTGCAATTCCTTTTTCGTTGTCTAAAGAGATTACGAATGATATTGCACTAGCTGAGTTAGAGGAGATTAATGTTACAATTTAGCTTGCTAATAGAGACACTATATCACAAGTTGGGATTATTAGATATGTTGAAGACTTGTGTGGGAAAATAAAATATCCTACTGATTTTATTGTTCTTGGTTCCTCACAAGATGATTTTTTTCCCATCATATTTGGTAGACGCTTCTTGAATACCGTTAATGCCAGGATAGATTGTGATCTGGAAATGCTTGCCATAAGTTTTGGGGATACATCTCAGGAGTTTAATTTCTCTAAATTTCATAGGCAACCCCATGATAAATAATTGCCTAGTAAGGCTGAGATTATTGGTCTGGCATCTATTGTTGTGCCTCCTACTAATCCTTTAGAGCAATATTTGCTAGACCATTAAAATGACATGCATATTAATGAAAGGAATGAAATAGATAGGATTTTCTTTGATTAGCATCCTATCCTGAAACACAACTTGTCTGTTGAAATACTTGGGGATCCTCCTCCACCCAAGGGTGATCCCGTGTTTGAGCTTAAACAATTACCAAATACTTTGAAATATGCTTATCTTGATGAAAAGAAGATATATCATGTTATTATTAGTGCTAACCTTTCAGAGCATGAAGAACAGAGATTATTGAAAACTTTGAAGAAGCATTGTGCTTCTATTTGATATACTCTTGATGATCTCAAGGGCATTAGTCCCACTCTATGTCGGCAAAAAATTAAAATGGAGCCTGATGGTAAACCAGTTATTGATCACCAATGACAGTTGAATCCTAAAATGAAGGAAGTGGTAAGAAATGAAATATTAAAGCTTTTGGAGGCAGGTATCATTTACCCTATTGCTGATAGTAGATGGGTTAGTGTAGGATCGAAAGTAGGTCTAGAGGCGGGGTGATTAGACTACTTGACCAAATAAAAGTTTTGCCTTTTTCCCAATTTTAATTCTTGGCAAGTTTTAGCATTCATATCATACCAAGTAACACCCTACACATGCATGTCTAAGAGTGTAGCAACGGAAAGTAAAGACATTGCACATGTAAGTAAAGAGAGGGTTAGGAAAGTAAACACAAGTGATGACACGATGATTTTTCCCGTGGTTCCGATAGGTGGTGATATCGTACGTCCACGTTCATGGAGTCTTCAACCCACTGAGGGTAACGGTCGTGAGAGTCCACGGAGGGTTCTAGAAAGAGGCAACATTGACTATTCCATGCGGCTTCCGTCCATGAAGGACTAGCCTCAGTATGGGTAGATCTTCACGAAGTAGGCGATCACCTTGCCCTTACAAACTTCTTGGTTCACTCCACAACATGAAGTAGGAGGCTCCCAAGCCACACCTAACCAATCTAGGAGGCACCACCCTCCAAAAGGTAATAGGCTCGGTAATGACGATTAACTCCTTGCTCTTGTGCTTCAAGATAATGGACTCCTCAACACACAATCACTCTCTCATAGATTTGGCTTGGTAGAAGAGATGGGATTGGTGGAAACCAACTTGGGGGAGGCTAGAAATCAAGATCCATATGGTTGGGGTGGAAGATCTTGACCTCAACACAAGGGTAGGTGGTTCTCTCTCAGAAAACCGAGTAGGATAAGTATAGAATAGTTCTGAGTGCTTCTCTTTAGAGTGGGTGGTGGTGAAGGGGTATATATAGGCATCCCCAAAACTCCAACCATTACACACAATAAGTCAGACTCGGTGACACCGATGTGTAAACACCGATGGTACCGAAGTGACCAAAAGTGGCAACTTTTCAATCTTGGAGGGACCGATATACAATTCTCGGTTGGACCGACAAGGTGACCAACGGTCAGATTTACCAATCTCGGTGACGCCGATTCACCATTCTCGGTCGGACCGAAAATGAGAACTTCCGTAACAGAAACTTGGCAACCCAACTCGATGGCACCAAGTGTAGTGTCGACTGCACCGAAGTGTTAGGGTTTGGCTGAGTCTGTCTAGGGTTTAGAATCGGTGGCACCGGGATAGGAATGTTGGTTGCACCGATTTTGCATATTTGTCTTTGGACAGACTTTGGCGGGAGAGATTGTGGATGTTTTGGTGACTGTCACTTGTGCATGTTTGAGCATATTGTCCATCATCAAAACTTTACCCCCTTTTAATAGTATTGGCTTTACTATGGACTCAAAGTGATTTCTCACAAATTTAAAATGTATAGTCCTCTTGCTTGAAGCTTGGCCAACCTATTTCCTTGCATCTTGGGGTAATTCCACAATCCTTTTGCCATCCCTATCATTGAACTTGTCCTGAAATATACTTGGTGGAAACACTAGTTCAATGACTTATATGTTGTTATTAATTACCAAAACCACCAAGGGAGCAAATGTGCTTTCAGTTAGTCCCATTCACTGTGTCCCTAAGAAAGGTGGTATTACCCTAGATCCTAATGATAAAAATGAATTGATCGAGCAGAGAATTTCTACAGGTTATAGACTAGTAATTGATTTGAGTAAATTGAATAAAGCTACTAGAAAATCTCATTACCCTTTACCTTGCATTGATCAAATGCTTGAAATATTATCCAAACACAAACATTTCTGCTTTCTAGATGGTTATTCTGGTTTCTCTCAAATACCTGTGTCAAAAGAGGACCAAGAGAAGACCACCTTCACCTGCCCTTTTGGTACCTTTGCTTATCGACGTATGCTATTTGGTTTATGCAACACACCTGCTACCTTTCAAAGATGCATGACTGCTATATTCTCTAATTTTTGTGAAAGGATTGTTCAAGTTTTCATGGATGATTTTTCCGTTTACGGAACTTCTTTTGATGATTCTTTGAGCAACCTTGATCGAGTTTTGCAGAGATGTGAAGAAACTAATCTTGTCTTGAATTAGGAGAAGTGTCACTTTATGGTGAATGAAGGCATTGTCTTGGGACATAAAATTTCTGAACTAGGTATTGAAGTTGACAAGGCTAAAGTTGATGCTACTGAAAAAATGTCGTGTCCTACGGATATCAAAGGTATAAGAAGTTTCCTAATGATGCTGATTTCTATAGGAGATTTATTAAAGATTTCTCTAAGATTTCTAGGCCTCTCAATAATATTTTGCAACAAGATGTTCCATTCGTTTTTTATGATGATTGTGTAGAAGCTTTTGAGATTCTCAAGAATGCTTTGATTTCTGCACCTGTTCTTCAACCAACTGATTGGAACTTACCCTTTGAAATTATGTGTGATGCTAGTGATTATGCCGTTGGTGCTGTTCTAGGACAAAGAGTTGATAAGAAATTAAATGTTATTTATTATGCTAGCAAAACTCTAGACAGTGCTCAAAGAAACTATGCTATCACTAAAAAGGAATTTTTTAGCAGTGGTGTTCGCTTGTGATAAGTTTAGACCCTATATTGTTGATTCTAAAGTAATTGTTCATAGTTATCATGCTACTATTAAATATCTCATGGAACAGAAAGATGATAAACCTAGACTTATCAGGTGGGTTCTTCTGCTACAAGAATTTGATTTGCATATTGTTGATAGAAAGGGTGTTGATAACTCCGTAGCAGATAACTTGTCTAGGTTAGAGAATGTTCTTGATGACCCACTACCTATTGATGATAGCTTTCTTGATGAACAATTAGCTGTCATAAATTCTTCTCATAATGCTCCTCGGTATGCTGATTATGCTAATTACATTGTCGCTAAATTTGTACCACCTAGTTTCCCATACCAACAAAAGAAAAAGTTTTTCTATGAGTACTTCTGGGATGACCCACACCTTTATAAAAAATGAGTAGATGGTGTTATTAGACTTTGTGTACCTGAGCATGAATAGGAACAGATCCTATGGAAGTGTCATTCCGAGGCCTACGAAAGACACCTTGCTGGAGATAGGACTGCAGATAAGGTATTACAATCTGGTTTTTATTGGCCTACTCTCTTCAAGGATGCTCGTAAGTTTGTCTTGTCATCTAATGAATGTCAAAGAATTGGCAATATTCGTAGACGCCAGGAAATGCCTATGAACTACTCTCTTGTTATTGAACCATTTGATGTTTGGGGTTTTGATTATATGGGACCTTTTCCAACGTCCAATGGGTATACTCATATTTTAGTTGCTCTTAATTATGTTACTAAGTGGGTAGAAGCTACTCCACCTAGTAGTGCTTATCATAACACCTCTATTAAGATGCTTAAAGAAGTTATTTTCCATAGATTTGGAGTCCCAAGATATTTAATGAATAATGGTGGTTCACATTTTATTCATGGTGCTTTCCGTAAATTTCTTGCTAAGTATGATGTTAATCATAGAATTGCATCCCCTTATCATCCTCAGTCTAGTGGTCAAGTAGAATTAAGAAATAGAGAAATTAAATTGATCTATCAAAAGATGGTTAATAGATCTAGAAAGAATTGGTCTAAGAAACTTGATGATGCATTATGGTCTTATAGGACAAGTTACAAAAACCCTATGGGTATGTATCCTTATAAAATGGTTTATGGTAAAGCATGTCACTTACCTCTAGAACTAGAGCATAAAGCTCATTAGGCAATCAAAGAGCTCAACTATGATTTCAAACTTGCTGGTGAGAAAAGGTTACTTGACATAAGCTCACCCGATGGATGGAGAGACCAGACTTATGAGAATGCCAAGTTGTTTAAATAAAAAGTTAAGAGATGGCATGATAAAAGGATACAAAAACATGAATTCAATGTAGGTGACCATGTCTTGCTATACAATTCTCGTTTAAGAATTTTTGCAGGAAAACTTCTCTCTAAATGGGAAGGACCATACATCGTCGAGGAAGTATATCGCTCCGGTGCCATCAAGATCAATAACGCCAAAGGTACAAATTCGAAGGTGGTAAACGGGCAAAGAATCAAACATTATATCTCAAGTACTCCCATTAATGTTGAAACCAATGTTATCAATACCATAACTCCTGAAGAGCATATTAGGGAGACTTACTAGAACATTTTAGACTCCGAAAAGGAATAGGTACGTGGTACGGTAAGTAAACCGACTCCAAAAGTTCCCCAATAGCAATTTTATTCAGTTTTGGAATATTTAAATAATTAGAAAAATAAAAAGCAGTCCGAAGGACACATGGGGAGGCAACAAGCCTGCTAGGCGCGGCCACCCCCTGGCCATGCCTAGGGGGCTTGCCACCACCCCGTGCACCCCTCGTACTACGTTTTCTTGTGGAACACCCTTTCGGGTCGGCACAAATTCATTATATAATCTCCCGAATGTTTTGCTACTTCTCGAGCATGCGTTGGTTTCCGTGAAGAGGAATGGGTGATGCAGCAAAGTGGATAAGTATTTCCCTCAGTTGTTCAGAACCAAGGTATCAATCCAGTAGAAGATACAAGCAAGTCCCCAATATGTGTATCTACACAAGGAATCAAACTCTTGCACCCAACGCTATAAAGGGGTTGTCAATCCCTTTAAGATTACTTGCAAGGATGAGATATGATAGAGATAGATTGCTTGAATGGAAAGTAAAAAAAAGATAAAAATAATGCAGCAAAGTATTTTTGGTATTCTTGGTTTTAGATCTGAAAGTATAAGAATTAAAATAGACCCGGGGGCCATAGGTTTTACTAGAGGCTTATCTCATGATAGCAAGTATTATGGTGGGTGAACAAATTATTATCAAGCAATTGATAGAAAAATGAATAATTATGATGATATCCAAGGCAATGATTATGCATATAGGCATCACGTCCGTGTCAAGTAGACCGAAACGATTCTGCATCTACTACTATTACTCCACACATCGACCAACTCATGTCTGCATCTAGAGTATAAGTTCATGAAGAATAGAGTAACGCATTAGGTAAGATGACATGATGTAGAGAGCTAAACTCAAGAAATATGATGAAAACCCCATCTTGTTATCCTTGATGGCAACAATACAATACGTGCCTCACTACCCCTACTTTGTCACTCGCTGAGGACACCGCAAGATTGAACCCAAAACTAAGCACTTCTCCCATTGCAAGATTACCAATCTAGTTGGCCAAACCGAACCAATAACTCGAAGAGACTTGGAAAGATATGAAATCATGCATATAAGAATTCAGGAAAGACTCAAATAATATTCATGGATAATGTGAACATAAACCCACAATTCATCGGATCTCGACAAACACATTGCAAAAGAGTATTACATCGGATAGATCTCCATGAAGATCATGAAGAACATGGTATTGAAGAGCAAAGAGAGAAAAGAAGCCATCTAGATACTAGCTATGGACCCAAAGGTGTGTGGTGAACTACTCACACATCATCGGAGGGGCAATGGAGTTGATGTAGATGCCCTCCGTGATCGAATCCCCCTCCGATAGATTACCGGAAAAGGCTCAAAGATTGGACCTCTCGGGAATGGAGACTTCTAGCGGCGGAAAAGTGTTTTCATGGATCGTTTTGATAATGATGGAATATTTGGGAATTTATAGGTCAAAGATTAGGGTTAGCAGAGCGGCCGTGGGCCCACAAGCCTGCCCTGCGTGCCCTACCCCCTAGGCTTGTGGCCCCACGGTGGCTCTCTTGCCTTGGTTCTCAAGTCTCCTGGTTTCCTTTAGTTCCTGAAAAATTCCTTCCGAAGGTTTTATTCCGTTTGGACTCCGTTTAATATTCCTTATCTGCAAATCTCAAAAACATGGAAAAAACAGAAACTGGCACTAGGCTCTAGATTAATAGGTTAGTCCCAAAAATAATATAAAATAGCATATTAATGCATATAAAACATCCAAAACAGGTAATATAATAGCATGGAACAATAAAAAATTATAGATATGTTGGAGACGTATCAGCATCCCCAAGCTTAATTCCTGCTCGTCCTCGAGTAGGTAAATGATAAAAACAGAATTTTTGATGTGGAATGCTACCTATCATATTTATCCATGTAATATTCTTTATTGTGGCATGAATATTCAGATCCGTAAGATTCAAAACAATAGTCTAATATTGACATAAAAATAGTAATACTTCGAGCACACCAACATGGTAGTCGTGTCCTTTCAAAATAACATGGCCTTAGAAAGTTATCCCTACAAAATCATATGGTCTGGCTATGCTCCATCTTCCCCACACAATGTATCTAAATCATGCACAATCCCGATGAACAAGTCAAGCAATTGTTTCACACTTTTGGTGTTCTCAAACCTTTTCAACTCTCACGCAATACATGAGCGTGAGCCATGGATATAGCATTATAGGTGGAATAGAATATGGAGGAGGTGCAAGGATAAAAAGGAGAAGATAGTCTCACATCAACTAGGCGTATCAACGGGCTATGGAGATGCCCATCAATAGATATCAATGTGAGTGAGTAGGGATTGCCATGCAACAAATGCACTTAAATTTATAAGTGTATCAAAGCTCAAAAAGAAAACTAAGTGGTCGTGAAAAATGAATATCCACTAGTTATATGAAAGTGACAAAATAGGAGACTCTCTATCATGAAGATCATGGTGCTACTTTGAAGAACAAGTGTGGAAAGAGGTAGTAGCAATTGTCCCTTCTCTCTTTCTCTTATTTTTTTCTTTTTTTCCTTTTTTTAGTTTGGTGGGCTTCTTTGGCCTCTTTTTTTTGTTTGGGCTTCGCTGGCCTCTTTTATTTTTGGTAAAGTCCGGATACTCATCCCAACTTGTGAGGAAGTCATAGCCTCCATCATCCTTTTCTCTCACGGGACAATGCTCTATCAATGAAAAATCATCAAACTTTTATTTACTTATAACTCAAAAAACAATATTACAACTCGATACCTATGACAAAGTATGACTCTATATGCAATATGAAGTGATGATGCAAGTCATGAAAAACTACATGGTGGAAGTTACATGGCAATATATCTCGGAATGGCTATGGAAATGCCATAATAGGTATGTATGGTGGCTGTTTTGAGGAATATATGGTGGCTATTTTTAGGAAGGAGGGTTTGATGTACCGGCAAAAGTTGCGCGGTACTAGAGAGGCTAGCAAAGATGGAATGTTGAGAGTGCGTATAGTCCATGGACTCAACATTAGTCATAAAAAAATCACATACTTATTGCAAAAGTCTATTAGTTATCAAACAAAGCATTAGACGCATGCTCCTAGGGGATAGGTTGGTAGGATTTAACCATCGCGCGCTCCCGACCCTCACACAAAGGTCGACAATCATTAAACAAATCATGCTCTGTCTTCGTTACATAACGGTTCACCATACATGCATGCTACGGGAATCACAAGCTTTAACACAAGTATCTCTTCCAATTCACAACAACTCACTAGCATGACTCTCATATTACCATCTCTATTCTCTCAAAACTATATGCAAGGAATCAAACTTCTCTTAGTTTTTAATGCACTTAATTATGAAAGTTTTTATTATATCCCTCTTGGATGCCCATTATATTAGGACTAAATTCATAACCTAAACAAATTACCATGTTTTTTAAGAAACTATCAAAATAATATAAGTGAAGAATGAGAGTTCAATAATTTCTATAAAATATAACACCACCATGCTGTGTAAAGATATAAGTGAAGCACTAGAGCAACATTGCCTAGCTCGAAAGTTATAAGTGAAGCACATAGAGTATTCTAATAAATTCATGATTTAGCATGTCTCTCTAAAAAGGTGTGTGCAGAAAGGCTGATTGTGTCAAACTAAAAAGCAAAGACTCATATCATACAAGATGCTCCAAGCAAAACACATATCATCTGGTGAATAAAAATATAGCCTCAAGTAAATTTACCGATGGATTGAAGACGAAAGAGGGGATGCCTTCCGGGGCATCCCCAAGCTTAGGCTTTTTGGTATGCTTGAATATGACTTGCGGTGCCTTGGGCATCCCCAAGCTTAGGTTATTTCCACTCTTTATTCCATATTCCATCAAATCTTCACCCAAAACTTGAAAACTTCACAACACAAAACTCAATAGAAAACTCATGAGATCCGTTAGTATAAGAAAAATAAATCACCACTTTAGGTACTGTTGTGAACTCATTATTTATTTATATTTGTGTAATACGAACTGTATTCTAACTTTTCCATGACTCATACCCCTGATACAACCCATAGATTCATCAAAATAGGCAAACAACTCAAAGAAAACAGAATCTGTCAAAAACAGAACAATCTGTAGCAATCTATAAACTTAGAATATTTATGGAACTCTAAAAATTCTGAAAAACTTGGAGAATCATGAGAATTTGTATATCAATCTTGTGTAAAAATTTCAGATCAATTCGACGCTCTGGAAAATTTAGAAAAATCGTGGACTAAGCGCAAAAGTTTTTGTTTTTCAGCAAGATCAAATCAACAACTACCATAGATCACCCCAAAGGTTTTACTTGGATCAAACACTAATTAAAACAAAAAAACAATTACTACATAAGAAATAATGGGTAAAACACACCAAAACATAAGCAAAAAGCAGAAAGCAAAATAAAATTGGGTTGCCACCCAACATGCGCTATTGTTTAACGCTCCTAGCTAGGCAAAACGCAATAGATCTAGGTATTGTCATCTTTGGTATGCAATCCATAAGTAGTTCTCATGATAGATTCAGAAGGTAATTTTATTTTCTTCCTAGGAAATTGTTCCATGCCTTTCCTTAATGGAAACTGGAATCTAATATTCCCTTCCTTCATATCAACAATTGCACCAATCGTTCTAAGGAAAGGTCTACCAAGAATAATAGGACATGTAGGATTGCAATCTATATCAAGAACAATGAAATCTACGAGCACATAATTCCTATTTGCAACAATAAGAACATCATTAATTCTTCCCATAGGTTTCTTTATAGTGGAATCCCCACGATGCAAATTTAAGGAACAATCATCAAATTCACGAAAACCTAACACATCACATAAAGTTTTTGGAGTTGTGGAAACGCTACACCCAAATCACACAAAGCATGGCACTCATAATCTTTAATCTTAATCTTAATAGTAGGTTCCCACTCATCATATAGCTTTCTAGGTATAGAAACTTCCAACTCAAGTTTTTCTTCAAGAACTTTCATCATAGCATCAACAATATGTTTAGTAAAAGCTTTGTTTTGATTAAAAGCATGAGGAGAGTTCAACATAGATTGCAACAAGAAAATACAATAAATTAAGGAGCATCTATCATGATTAAAGTCCTTTAAATCCAAAAGAGTGGGTTCATTGCTATTTAAAGTTTTGACCTCTTCAATCCCACTTTTATCACTGTTAGCATTAAGATCTATAAACTCCAAATCATTGGGACGCCTTTTAACTAAAGTTGAATCATATCCAGTCCCATAATTATCAATATTAACATTGTAAAACAAAGATTCAATATGATTGACATCAATCACTTTAAGATCTTCATCAATATTATCACGAGAACACACTTTTTCAAGCCATTCACGCTTAGCACGTATTCTAGCGGTTCTTTCCTTACACTCAACAATAGAAATTCTCATGGCTTTTAAAGACTCATTAATATCATGCTTGGGTGTAATAGATCTAATTTTTAAGAATCAATATCAAGAGAAATTCTATCAACGTTCCTAGCCAAATCATCAATCTTGAGCAATTTTTCTTCAATCATAGCATTGAAACCTTTTTGCGTACTAATGAATTCTTTAATATTACTCTCAAAATCAGAGGGCATTTTATTATAATTTCCATAATAAGTGCTCTAGGAGTTACCATAGTTATTAGAGGAATTACTAGGGAATGTCCTAGCATTGAAATTACCTCTATAAGCGTTATTACCAAAAAAAATCCTACCAACAAAATTCACATCCATAGATTCATTATTATTTCCAATCAAAGAAGACAAAGGCATATCATTAGGATCAGTAGGAGCACTCTTACTAGCAAACAATTTCATCAATTCACCCATCTTTTCACTCAAAGTATTAATCTCTTCAATAGCATGCACTTTTTTACTAGTAGGAGATCTTTCGGTGTGCCATTGAGAGTAATTTGCCATAATATTATCTAGGAGTTTAGTAGCTTCTCCTAATGTGATTTCCATAAAAAGTACCCCTCGCGGTAGAATTTAAGAGATTCCTAGAAGCAAAATTGGATCCAGCATAGAAAATTTGTATAATCATCCATAAACTCAAACCATGCGCGGGGCAATTCCTAATCATAAGTTTCATCCTCTCCCAAGATTGTGCAACAAGCTCATCATCAAGTTGCTTAAAATTCATTATATCATTCCTAATGGAGAAGATTTTAGCGGGAGAAAAGTACTTGGAAATAAAAGCATCTTTACACTTATTCCATGAATCAATACTACTTTTAGGCAAAGATGAAAACCAAGTTTTAGCATGATCTCGTAGTGAGAACAGGAATAGCCTCAATTTAACAATATCGTTATCCACATATTTCTTATTTTGCATATCACACAACTCAACGAAAGTATTTAGATGGGATGGGGCATCTTCATTAGCAAGGCCGGAAAATTGTTCTTTCATAACAAGATTGAGCAAAGCAGCATTAATTTCATTTGATTCCACACTAGTGGTGGGAGAAATCGGAGTACTAATAAAATCATTATTATTAGTATTGGAAAAGTCACACAACTTGGTATTCTCTTGAGTCATCGTGACAAAGCAAGCAATCAAGCACACAAGCAAGCAAAAAGCAAACGAAAAGACGAACGAAAAAGGGCGAATAAAAAGGCAATTTTTTTGTATTTTCTGAAAATCATTTTAGAAGTGTGGGGAGGAAAACGAGAGGCAAATGGAAAATAATGTAAATGCAAGAGATAAGTTTGTGATGGGTACTTGGTAGGCTTGATGTAGATCTCCACGCCAACGGCGCCAGAAATCCTTCTTGCTACTTCTCAAGCATGAGTTGGTTTCCGTGAAGAGGAACGGGTGATGCAGCAAAGTAGATAAGTATTTCCCTCAGTTAGTGAGAACCAATGTATCAATCCAGTAGAAGATACAAGCAAGTCCCCAATAGGTGTACCAACACAAGGAATCAAACTCTTGTACCCAACGCTATAAAGTGGTTGTCAATCCCTTTAAGGTTACTTGCAAGGATGAGATATGATAGAGGTAGATTGCTTGAACGAAAAGTAAAACAAAAGATAAAAATAATGAAGCAAAGTAGTTTTGGTATTTTTTGTTTTAGATCTGAAAGTATAATATGTAAAATAGACCCGGGGCCATAGGTTTCACTAGACGCTTCACTCATCATAGCAAGTATTACGGTGGGTGAACAAATTACTATCGAGCAATTGAAAGAAAAGTGAATAATTATGATGATATCCAAGGCAATGATTATGCATATAGGCATCATGTCCGTGTCAAATATACCGAAATGATTCTGCATCTACTACTATTACTCCACACATCGACCGACTCCTGCCTGCATCAAGAGTATTAAGTTCATGAAGAACAGAGTAACACATTAGGTAAGATGACATGATGTAGAGGGATAAACTCAAGCAATATGATGAAAACCCCATCTTGTTATCCTTGATGGCAACAATACAATACGTGCCTCACTACCCTTACTTTGTCATTGGGTGAGGACACCCCAAGATTGAACCCAAAACTAATCTGAACATAAACCCACAATTCATCGGATCTCGACAAACACACCGCAAAAGAGTATTACATCAGATAGATCTCCATGAAGATCATGAAGAACATGGAATAGAAGAGCAAAGAGAGAGAAGAAGCCATCTAGCTACTAGCTATGGACCTGAAGGTCTGTGGTGCACTACTCATGCATCATCGGAGGGGCAATGGAGTTGATGTAGATGCCCTCCGTGATCGAATCCCCCTCCGTCGGATTACCGGAAAAGGCTCCAAGATTGGATCTCGTGGGAACGGAGGCTTCTGGCAGTGAAAAAGTGTTTTCGTGGCTCGTTTTGATAATGATGGAATATTTGGGAATTTAGAGGCCAAAGATTAAGGTTAGGAGAGCGGTCGTGGGCATAGAAGCCTGCCTGGCGCGCCCTACCCCCCTGGGTGCGCCCCTAGGGCTTGTGGCCCCATGGTGGCTCTCATGCCTTCGTTCTCAAGTCTCCTGGTTTCCTTTCGTTCCAGAAAAATTCCTTTTGAAGGTTTTAATCTGTTTGGACTCCGTTTAATACTCCGTATCTGCAAATCTCAAAAACAAGGAAAAAACAGAAACTGGCACTAGGCTCTAGATTAATAGGTTAGTCCCAAAAATAATATAAATAGCATACTAATGCATATAAAACATCCAAAACAAATAATATAATAGCATGGAACAATCAAAAATTATAGATACATTGGAGACGTATCAGGTTTCGACTTTTGTTTCACGATAATACCTCCTGTTTTCGTATTGAGCTGTTTCTGTAGCAGATTTAGAGCAAGATGTCATCCCAAGAGTCCGATGGGGAGAGCTACATATCGCATTATCTTGCCAATCCCAAGCTCTATGGGGACCTAGATCCGTATGGATTATTCTCGGAGGAGGAACAAGAAGACAAGTGCAAAGAAGAAAGCTCGGATGGAGAGGAGACTCCTATGCCTCAACTGGGAGATATGCACGTGGAGTTCAGGAAATTAAGCCTCCCAAACACAAGAACAAAACCCAAAGTTCTATTTATTCCTTCTCGTTTTTTGCAGGAGAGTAAATAAGAATTATGTCAAAGGATATTGAAGCTCGAGCATGAAGTAGATGACTTGAGGGAACAAAAATTCATGCTTAAGAGGAAACTGAACAAGTTTCCATCTTCATCAACAACTCCACCACCATCACCTCCTAAGGACACCTCAAATCATGTGTATGGGCACTCCCCTTGGCTTGTGCCAAGCTTGGGGGAGATGTCCTGGTATCGTATCACACCACACCTTTTTCCTTTTTCGTTTTTTATTACCTTTCCTAGTTCGATCCTTTTTTACTTTGTTTTGATCTAGTAGAATAAAAGTTTTATTATGATCTACCTTATAGTTTTTGCTTTTTCTCCCCTTGTGTCAGAAAGTCCGAGAGTTATATAATAAAAACTAGTTTTGATGAGAGAGATTTGCTAGATCACTATGCTCTTGAAAGTAATGAATATAGAATAATAGAACAAAAGCAAAGAGTATTCATAATGATCTTATGGATAGTGATGACTTCACATATAAAAAGTATGTCGATTGAAATTTGTTGGGAGTTAACAAACATAATAATTGGTCATTGGTGCAATTGAAAGGAAGTGATAAAGAAAGAGACATTCACATATAAATATATTATCTTGGACATCTTTTATGATTGTGACCCCTCACTAAAATATTACATGCCAAGAAGTTGATGTTGGACAAGGAAGACAACATAATAGGTTGTGTTTTCTTGCCTTCGGATAGAAGTTATATGGTTTTAGATCCTCCAACATGTAGTGCTTGCTTCCACCTCATTCTAGCCAAAACCTCCACACCAAGTAGAGATACTACTTGTGCATCCAAACACCTCAGCCCAGTTTTGCCATGAGAGCCCACCATACCTACCGATGGATTGAATAAGATCCTTCAAGTAAGTTGTCATCGGTACAAAAGGCAATAAAAATTGCTCATAAATATGCGTGACAACCTCTACACTAAGAGTTTGTGCATCCAAAAACAAAAAGTGTGTGACAACCTCTGCTTCCCTCTGCGAAGGGCCTATCTGTTACTTTTACTTTTCAGAACTTACCATTATGCAAGAGTCATGGTGGTCTTCACCAAGTCCTATATTTCGTCTCTCTTTGCAAGCATTATGTGTTGGGGAATGATCTAGGCTTATATATCCACTCAGATGGGGTTGATCATGAGTTATTATCATTGACATCACCCTTGAGGTGAATAGTTGGGAGCCAAAACTATAAGCCCCTATCTTTCTCTATGTTCGATTGAAGATTTGATCTCGTGGGTACCACATGAGTGCTAGAAAATTTGAAAGACTAAAATATGATTGAGTATCTGGATTTTCTTTACAAGCTCTGATATTGACTCTTTCCGATGTTATGAGAAATTGTCAATTGCTTCAATGACTGAGATCATAGTTTGTTGGTTGTCAACAGAATTCTTGTTTCATACTTTTTCTTGTGAATAAATTGTTACTCTAGTATAAAGAAGCTCATACGATGAGTATTGTTGTTCTAAAGTTGATCATGATGCCCTCATGCCCGTATTTTATTTTATCGACACCTCTATCTCTAAACATGTGGACATATTCATCGATCTCGGCTTTCACTTGAGGGCAAGCGAGGTCTAAGCTTGGGGAAGTTGAAACGTCCATTTTGCATCATGCTTTTATATTGATATTTATTGCATTATAGGCTGTTATTACACGTTATGGTACAATACTTATGCCTTTTCTCTCTTATTTTACAAGGATTACATGAAGAGGGAGAATGCCGACAGCTGGAATTCTGGACTGGGAAAGGAGCAAACCTGACATACCTATTCTACACAACTCCAAAAGTCCTGAATTTATGGAGAACATTTTTGGATTTAATAAAAAATACTTGTGCAAGAATCAACCAGAGGGGGACCACCTGCAGGCCACAAGCCTGCTAAGGGCCACCACCCCCTAGCCGTGCCTAGCAGGATTGTGGGGCCTCTATTGGTCCTCTGATGCCCATTTTCTCCTATATGAAGCGTTTTAACCTGGAAAAAAATCAGAGAAGAGCTTTCGGGACGAAGCGCCTTTGTCTCAAGGCGGAACTTGGACAGAACCAATCTAGAGCTCCGGCAGGGCTGTTCTGCCGGGGAAACTTCCCTCCAGGAGGGGAAATCGAAGCCATCGTCATCACCAACGATCCTCTCATCGAGAGGGGGTCAATATCCATCAACATCTTCACCAGCACGATCTCCTCTCCAAACCCTAGTTCATCTCTTATATCTGATCTTTGTCTCAACACCTTAGATTGGTACCTGTGGGTTGCTAGTAGTGTTGATTACTACTTGTAGTTGATGCTAGTTGGTTTAATTATGGAAGATCATATGTTCAGACCCTTTACAATAATTAATACTCCTCTGATCTTGAACATGAACATGTTTCGTGAGTACCTACGTTTGTTCCTGAGGACATGGGATAAGTCTTGTTATAAGTAATCATGTGAATTTGGTATTCGTTCGATATTTTGATGAGATGTATGTTGTCTCTCCTCTAGTGTTATTATGTGAACATCGACTACATAACAATTAACCATTATTTGAGCCTAGGGGGCGGCATTGGGAAGTAATAAGTAGATGATGGGTTGCTAGAGTGACAGATGCTTAAACCCTAGTTTATGTGTTGCTTCGTAAGGAGCTGATTTGGATCCATCTGTTTCATGCTATGGTTAGGTTTACCTTAATTCTTATTTCATAGTTGCGGATGCTTGCAATATGGTTAATCATAAGTAGGGGGTTTGTCCAAGTAAGGGCCGCACCCAAGCACCGGTTCACCCACATATCAAATTATCAAAGTAATGAACGTGAATCAAATGGGCATGATGAAAACTAGCTTGACAGAAATTCCCATGTCTCCTCAGGAGCGCTTATGTTTATATAATAGTTCGTCCAGGCTTGTCCTTTGCTACAAAAAGCATTGGGATACCTTGCTGCACCCTTGCTACACTTGTTACTTGTTACTCATCACGAATTATCTTATCACAAAACTATTTGTTATCGATAATTTCAGTGCTTGCAGAAAATACCTTACTGGAAACCGCTTGTCATTTCCTTATGCTCTTCGTTGGGTTCGACACTCTTACTTATCGAAAGGACTAAAATATATCCCCTATACTTGTGGGTCATCAATGAGCTTTACGCCTTTAGCAGGCCCTTGAGGGTACCTCCAGTGTGTCCGAAGACATTGGATGGTAGTAGTTCGGTCCAGCCGAACACTTACCCTTTTTTCCCCACCGCCGCCCACAGAATTTTGAGCGTGAAGTTGTGCCTCCTTGACACATACTTTGCTGGTCCTAGGGATGCATGGTGTGGGGCGAGTCCCTATTTACGGGGAGAAGAAGGTTCTGAGAGTTCGGGTTGAAGCCGAGCTCGCTTTCCAACCTTCCGTGCCTTGACGTCAGGTGCCGGCGTTTGCTGATCATCATTGTAATGGAATTCGCCGCCAGGGCCAACGCATGTTCCTTAGTTCGTAGGGCGTGCTCCGTGTGGCCATTGACAGTGATGACCCCCTTGGGGCCGGGCATCTTGAGATTGAGGTATGCGTAGTGTGGGACAGCGGTAAAGCAAGCAAACCTTGTACGGCCGAGCAGGGCGTGATAGCCGCTATGGAAGGGCACAATGTCGAAGATCAAGTCTTCGCTTCGGAAGTTATCGGGCGAGCCAAACCCTACTTCCAGGCTTACGGAGCCAGTGCATCGGGCTTCGACGCCTGGGTTCACTCCTTTAAAGGTAGTGTTGCTGGGTTTGATCGCTGACGGATCTATACCCATCTTCTGCACTGTATTTGAATAAACCAGATTTAGGCTAGTTCCTCCGTCCATGAGGACCTTAGTGAGGTGATACCCGTCTATAATGGGGTCTAGGACGAGGGCGGCCGAACCTCCATGACGGATACTGGTCGGCTGATCACGTCGATCAAAGGTGATCGGGTATGCCGACCATGGGTTATACTTCGGGGCTATAGGCTCTATGGTGTAGACCTCCCGAAGGGCGCGCTTTCTCTCCTTCTTGGGTATATGGGTGGCGTATATCATATTTACTGTCTTCACTTCTGGGGGGAACTTTTGTCCGTCACCAATCGGACCCCGAGAATCATTCTCGTCCTCGTTGTGTGGGCTCTTGCCTTGGTCCCTGGATGTGAGTTTGTCGGCCTTTTTGAATACCCAACAGTTTCGGTTGGTGTGGTTTGCGGGCTTCTCTTGCGTAGCATGGATTTGGCAGGGCCTTTCCATGATTTTCTCTAGCTGGGTGGGTCCAACGCGATTGCCTTTAGGAGGCTTATTCCGCTTCCCGGGTTGGTAATTGCGGAAGCCGGCGTTAATAGACGTGTCATCAACATCACTATTGTTGTGCTGGCGCTTATTATTGTTGCGCTTTGGTTTCCCGTTTTCGTCCCAAACTTCGGAGGTTCCGGGGTCTTCTAGGTTGTGGCTTCGTATTGCAGGCCAGTTGTCCTTGCCTGCGCAAAAGAGGGTCATGAGAGATGTAAGGGCAGACATTGTCCAAGGTTTATCCTCGCCGAGCTAGCGTTCCAACCATTCATCCCGAATATTGTGCGAGAAGGAGGCTATTGGCTCGGCATCCAGGCAGTCAACAATCTGGTTTTTCTTGGTCAAGAACCGATTCTAGAATTGTCACGTGGACTGTCCTGGCTTCTGGACAACGTTGCTCAGATCGGAGGAGTCCGGCGGCCGAACATAGGTGCCCTGGAAGTTAGATCAAAATGCATCCTCTAGGTCTTCCTAGCATCCTATGGAGTTTTCGGGGAGGCTGTTCAACCAGTGTCGAGCTGGCCCCTTAAGTTTTAGGGGTAGATATTTGATGGCGTGGAGGTCATCTCCTCGTGCCATGTGAATGTGGAGGAGGAAATTCTCAATCCATATGGTTAGGTCAGTTGTCCCGTCATATTGCTCTATGTTTACGGGTTTAAACCCCTCCGGGAACTGATGCTGCATCACCTCGTCCATGAAGCACAACGGGTAGGTGGTGCCTCTGACCCGAGCTATGTCGCGCCGGTGATCGGCATCTATTCTAGCCCGGTTTCGTTCCCGGCCTCTATTGTTGCGGTCGAGCCAAGGCCGGTACCCGTCCCTTGATCAAGTGAGTACCCTCTGGATCCATAGATGGATCTTGTGCGAATTGCCCTATGGTCCAGGTCGTGTCGCAGGCCGAACCTGTCATCGGGCTCTATTGGCTCTTTGCCCCGTCTTCGGGGTATCGCCGGCCTATAACCAGTGTATTAAGCCATCCTGTCGTGCCCTCGAGGAGGTAGTCTGGCTTATCATATGGGGTATGTTTAGGAGATGGCGTATCAGTGAGCTCGCCATCGAATTGCGGCAGCAGCCTTTCGTGTGGATAGCTCTTAGGTTGGTCCGACTGAATGGTCCCGTATCCTTCCTCAGCTATGAGGAATCTGGCCCACTGATCATTGAGGTTATCTTATTCAGATTTAAGTTGTCATTCTTTTGTTTTTAGGCTGCAAGCTGTGGCTATAAGTTGTTGCCTGAACAGTTCCTGATCTTCATGGTTATCGGGAATGTCGAAGTCACCGGCTTCCAGGATGTCCTCCTCCTCGACAGGGTGGAGGTAATTATCATCCTCGGAATCGCTTAGGTCATCGGGTTTGTGCTGGTCTTCAGGCCTTTCCTAACCCTCTAACAGGTGTTTAGGGATATCGGGATCGCCAAGGTCTTCCGGGGTATCTCTGTCCCTGGTGCCGATAATAGCTTTGCTTCCCTTTTTGCCTTTCGACCGTTTATAAGGTTTCCGGCGCCTTGACGATGCTTTACCTGACTTGTCTCCATCATTTTGGGCGTGTTCTCACCATTAGCGGCTGGAGTGTCCACCATGTAGATGTCGTATGTGGAGGTGGCGACCCATCGCCCAGTGTTAACAGGGGTGGGAGCGCAATCTTCCTCATCCATGTATTGTGCCTCCTCAGAGGCATAGTACAACATGTCGGTTAAATCTTCGACTGTGGCTATCAAGTGGGTGGTGGGTGGGATGAAAAATTCGTCTTGACCCGCCCTGAGACCGATTTCAGCATGGATCGGGGTTGCGTCATCGGTAATCTTCATCGACGAGATCCGATCTAGGGCCTCGTTGAGTATCGAGATCTCGATTGGTTCAACCTGCTCGGAGCTTTCGGAGTTGACCTTCATTATGTCCGTGCTAGGGGAGTGTTCGGCAAGAACAAGTCTCCGGTCGTCCTGCACTATGGTTGGATCCGGACTGAGTGTCAGGTCATTGACGGGGAAAGTCCCATGGATGTGACCAAAATAAGGATCTAAGGTTAAAGCCTCGGAGTCTTCGGGCGTGTCAGACGAGATTGCGAGCCCGGTTAGTGAAATATCGCCTTGAGAGTCCATAGAGAACTATAGGTTCCCATACCTGACCTCTTGATCAGGGGCGAAGCTCCCGACCCGGCCTAGATGGCCGGTCGGGTCAGCGTGCAGCACAATGCTACCGAAAGCAAAGATCTGTCTGGGGACAAAGGTGTCCATGTTGCGGACCTGTTCGTTGATGATGATGCGAGCCATCTATTCCTTCGGTGATCATAGTGGAACTCTCAATGAAATCACCAATGTCGGTGTCAAAACTGGCGGATCTCGGGTAGGGGGTCCCAAGCTGTGAGACTAGAATCGATGGTAACAGGAGACGATGTTTACCCAGGTTCAGGCCCTCCTATGGAGGTAATACCCTACGTCTTGCTTGATTGTATTGATGATATGTAGGTTATAGAGTCGATCTACCTCGAGATCAAATAGCTAAACTTTAGATGAGTTGTCCTTTCTACAACCTAAAACCCTCCGGCTTATATAGAAGCCGAGGGTACCTAGGGTTTACACATGGTCGGTTACACGTCGAGGAGATAAACATTCCTATTCAGTACTCCGAACATGGAGGACAAGCCACGATTCTCTAAGCTTCCTTCCTGGAGACAGGGCCTTCGATCGATCCAATGCTCGGCAAGCAGCCCATACAGTCCAGGCCATAAGAAATAGGTCGGCCTCCCGAGGACCCCTTAAACTAGGACTCCCTCACCCTTCATTAGTATTCTCTTCGTATTCTATTTGTTTTCTTATCTTTAAATAATTGGCAATATAAGGATTCTCAATGCAATTTTACCACGCAATACATATAGATTTCATTTAGATCAAAATCAATCATTTTCATGAGAACCCAAGCTGGAACATCCTTAGTTTTATGTTTCATTTCTTCATACCCCAAAAATAGACTAAGTTCATTATGATGCTCAAGGGTAATGAGGTTATCACAATTTTTGGACACAATTCGATCATGAAATAATTCACATTGGGAATTAAAATGACCACTTCCACTTCAAAATTCACAAGGACGGCATGAAATATGATGTCTTTCAGCACAAACATACAACCTCTCTTGCAACCATTTAGTTTCTAAATACTTATGCCTCTTACAAAATCTATCTTCCCTTTTACGCATGTCTTCACAAACACTATGCACTCCACAAAAATTGACATGCTTATAAGAAATCTTTTTATCATGACTAGTGCAATCATCATTAGTACTATGGATATTCAAAGAATTCATACTAACAACATTGCAATCATGCTCATCACTCAAAGATTTAGTGCCAAACATTTTAATAACTTCTTCTTCTAACACTTCAGCACAATTTTCCTTTCCATCATTTTCACGAAAGACACTAAAAAGATGAAGCATATGAGGTAACCTCAATTCCATTTTTTTGTAGTTTCCTTTTATAAAACCAAACTAGTGGATAAACAAGAAACTAAAAGATTAAATTGCAGGATCTAAAGATATACCTTCAAGCACTCACCTCCGTGGCAACAACGCCAGAAAAGAGCTTGATGTCTACTACGCACCCTTTTTCCCTTAGACTCGTGTTGGGCCTCCAAGCACAGAGTTTTGTAGGACAGTAGCAATTTTCCCTCAAGTAGATGACCTAAGGTTTATCAATCCATGGGAGCCATAGGATGAAGATGGTCTCTCTCGAACAACCCTGTAACCAAATAACAAAGAGTCTCTTGTGTCCCCAACACACCCAATATAATGGTAAATTGTATAGGTGCACTAGTTCGGCGAATAGATGGTGATACAAGTGTAATATGTATGGTAGATATAGGTTTTTGTAATCTAAAAATGTAAAAACAGCAAGGTAACTAATGATAAAAGTGAGCACAAATGGTATTGCAATGCTTAGAAACAAGGCCAAGGGTTCATACTTTCACTAGTGCAAGTTCTCTCAACAATACTGACATAGTTGAATCGTATGTAAATACCTCATGTGCGACAAAGAGTTCACTCCAAAGTCACAAATAGCGGAGAACTAACAAATAAATTATTGTGGGGTACGAAACCACCTCAAAGTTATCATTTCCGATCAATCTTATGAGCTATCCCTATAAGCTTCACGAACAGCCCTAGAGTTCATACTAAAATAACACCTTAAGATACACATCAACCAAAACCCTAATGTCAGCTAGATACTCCAATGTCACCACGAGTACCCATGGGCTTGATTATACGATATGCATCACACAATTTCAGATTCATCATGGTCAATCCAACACAAAGAACTTCAAAGAGTGCCCCAAAGTTTCTACCGGAGAGTCAAGACGAAAACATGTGCCAACCCCTATGAATAGATTCGCAAGGTCACGGAACCCGCAAATTGATCACCAAAACATACATCAAGTGGATCAATAAAACATCCCATTGTCACCAAGGATATCCCATTGCAAGAAATACATCGAGTGTTCTCAAATCCTTAAAGACTCAATCCGATAAGAACATAGGGAAAACTCAATTCATCACAAGAAGATAGAGAGGGGAAAACTCCATATGATTCATCTATATTAATAAAGCTCGCGACACATCAAGATCGTGCCATCTCAAGAACACGAGAGAGAGAGAGAGATCCAACACATAGCTATTGGTACATACCCTCAGCCCCAAGGGTGAACTAATCCCTCCTCATCATGGAGACCGCCGGGATGATGAAGATGTCCTCCGGTGATGGTTTCCCCCTCCGACAGGGTGTCGAAATGGGCTCATGATTGGTTTTTCATGGCTACAGAGGCTTGTGGTGATGGAACTTCCGATCTAGATTTCTTTCTGGGGTTTTGGTATTTATAGGAATTTTTGGCGTCGGTCTCACGTCAAGGGGGTGCTCAAGGAGTCCACAAGCCACAGGTCCGTAACCTAGGGGGCGCGGCCAGCAGGCTTGTGGCCTCCTCATCCACTTCCTTTCCCAGATCTTGTGCTTCGGGGGTCTCTTTTGGTCCATCAAAAATCACCATAAATTTTCAGCCCATTCCGAGAACTTTTATTTCTACACAAAAAATGACACCATAGTAGTTTTGCTGAAAACAGAGCCAGTCCGGGTTAGTTCTAATAAAATCATACCAAAATCATATAGAATTATTGTAAACATGGCATGAATACTTCATAAATTTTAGATATGTTGGACATGTATCGCTCGTATGTCGTTTTACTAAGAAGCTTGTGCAGGTAGAGTTGGTTTGTGGCATGACAAGTTGTTTCCATGGCTTCTGCCCAAAAGTGCCTTAGCATCTTGTATTCGTCAAGCATCGTTATATCCATCTCAATGAGGGTTCGGTTCTTTCTCTCAACAACTCCATTTTTTTAGGCGTGTATGTAGCCAAGAACTCATGTGAAATACCCTCTTCGTCAAGAAAGGTATCCACATGGGTGTTCTTGAGCTCTGATCCGTTATTTCTTCGAACCTTCTTGATCTTCACTTCAAATTCATTTTGTGCTTTGCGTGCAAAGTTCTTCTTTTGTACCTGCAACTTCTCATCAAGAAAGAATACCCATGTAAATCTGGAAAAGTCATCAACTATAACTAGACCATAGGAGTTTCCACCGAGACTCGTGTAAGCATTGGGACCAAAAAGATCCATATGAAGTAACTCGAGTGGTCTCCTAGTGGTCATGATGTTCTTGACCAGAGGACTTCCACCTACTTGCTTTCCTTTTGGACAAGCGCCACAAAGCCTATCTTTGTCAAAGATAACATCTTTAACACCAAGAATGTGATCACCCTTGATAAGCTTATCTAGATTGTGCATGACTACATGTCCTAGACTTCTATGCCATAGCCAACCTTTAGATGATTTTGCAATGAGAAAAGTACGAGGTTGGGCCTTTTTAGTGAAATCGACAATGTATAGATCGCATCTACGAATATCGGTAAAGATAATTTTATGATTATCAAATCTAAACATGTGCAATCTACTTTAGTAAATAGCACGTTGAAACCGAAGTCTGCTAGCCTAGATACGGAAAGAAGATTATAGCCAAGGGATTCAACAAGCATCACATTTTGAATGGAGCTATCATGAGATAAGGCCACCTTACCAAGGCCAAGTACCTTACCCTTAGAGTAGTCTCCAAAGGTCACGTACCTCTGAGGACCTTGATTTGGCGTGATCTCTTGGAACATGTATTTATCACCAGTCATGTGACCTGTGCATCCACTATCGAGAATCCACTCTTTTCCACCGGACATGTATCCTTGAAGTTTGCCATTAGACTTAGATTCTTCATGATCTTTTCATGCTCGATATCCAACAACTCATCTTCATCGTAGTAGCCATGTTCTTCATTATCATCATTTGGTGGAATCTCCTCATCATAGAAATCAAGAGATTCGTTAGAATTGTAACCATGACAATGTTCAAGTTTATGAATTCGAATGGCTTCAATAACAATGTTATTGACAGTTGTGACATCTCCTTTAGCACACATAAGGTCACGAAGCTCAAATAGGCATTTATCAAAGTTTGGATCACTATGCTAAGTAACAGTTTTATGAAGAATTTCATCAAGATTACTTAATGTAAGATCTGGATATCGTTTCTCCAAATCAGTCCACAAAGTATACACACGTGCAAAGATCTTCAATTGAGAAAGCACGAATCTTGGTAAGCCTCTAACAATAAGACTGGCAGTTCTAAGGTTACCAAGCATGTTAATTGATACGTCTCAAACGTATCTATATTTTTTTATTGTTCCATGCCATTATATTATCTGTTTTGGATGTTTTATATGCATTAATATGATATTTTATATTATTTTTGGGGCTAACCTATTAATCTAGAGCCTAGTGTCAGTTTCTGTTTTTTCCTTGTTTTTTAGTATTGCAGATAAGGAATATTAAAGGGGTCCAAACGGAATAAAATCTTCGCGATGATTTTTTCTAGACCAGAAGACACCTACAAGGCTTGGAGAGCAAGCTAAGGGACCTGCCAAGAGGTCACAAGCCAGGGGCATGGCCACCCCCCTGGTCGCGCCTGGCAGGCTTGTGACTTCCCTGGCAAGACTCCTAACACTAATCTTCGTCCTATAAATACCCAAATATTCCCCCAATACCAAAAACAGGAACGCAAATACTTTTCCGTCACCAGAAGCCTCCGTTCTCGAGAGATCCAATCTTGGAGCCTTTTCCGGTAATCTGCCGGAGGGGGTTACGATCATGGAGGGTATCTACATCAACTCCATTGCCCCTCCGATGATGCGTGAGTAGCCCACCACAGACCTACTGGTCCATAGCTAGTAGCTAGATGGCTTCTTCTCTCTCTTTGTGCTTCAATACCATGTTCTTCATGATCTTCATGGAGATATATCTGATGTAATACTCTTTTGCGGTGTGTTCGTCGAGATCCGATGAATTGTGGGTTTATGATCAGCTTATCTATGAATATTATTTGGTTCTTCTTTGAATTCTTCTAAGCATGATTTCGTATCTTTGTAAGTATCTTCGAGTTATTGATTTGGTTTGGCCTACTAGATTGGTAATTCTTGTAATGGGAGAAAAGCTTAGTTTTGGGTTTAATCTTGCGGTGTCCTCACCCAATGACAAAGTAGGGGTAGCGAGGCACATATTGTATTGTTGCCATCATGGGTAAAAAGATGGGGTTTCCATCATATTGTTTGAGTTTATCCCTCTACATCATGTCATCTTACTTAATTCGTTGCTCTGTTCTTCATGAACTTAATACTCTAGATGCAGGCAGGAGTCGATCGATGTGTGGAGTAATAGTAGTAGATGCAGAATCGTTTCGGTCTACTTGACACGGACGTGATGCCTATATGCATAATCATTGCCTTGGATATCGTCATAATTATTCGCTTTTCTATCAATTGTTGGACAGTAATTTGTTCATCCACCGTGTTATTTTCCTTCAAGAGAGAAGCCTCTAGTGAAACCTATGGCCACTGGGTCTACTTTCCATATTGTATTTTCAGATCAATAAACCAAAAGTACCAAAAATACCTTGCTTCAATTTATTTACTTTTTACTTTCCCCAATCTTTTAGATCTATCTCTATCAGATCTAATCCTTGCAAATAACCATGAAATGATTGACATCCCCTTTATAGCGTTGGGTGCAAAAGTTTGATTGTTTGTGTAGGTGCATCCATTGGTGACTTGCTTGTTCCTCCTACTGGATTGATACCTTCGTTCTCATCAACTGAGGGAAATAATTATCTACTTCGCTGCATCACCCTTTCCTCTTCAAGGGAAAACCAATGCAAGCTCAAGAGGTAGCCTCACTATGGGTAGATCTTCACGAAGTAGGCGATCTCCTTGCCCTTACAAACTTCTTGGTTCACTCCACAACATGAGGTAGGAGGCTCCCAAGCGACACCTAACCAATCTAGGAGGCACCACCCTCCAAAAGGTAATAGGCTCGATAATGTCGATGACCTCCTTGCTCTTGTGCTTCAAGATGATAGACTCCTCAACACACAATCACTCTCTCACAGTTTTGACTATGGTGGAAGAGATTCATTGGGTGGAAAGCAACTTGGGGAGGCTAGAGATCAAGATTCATATGGTTGGAATGGAATGGCATGATCTCAACACATGAGTAGGTGGCTCTCTCTTAGAAAATCAGTTGGTATGAGTAGGGATCTGTTCTGAGTGCTTCTCTTGCGAGTGAGTGGTGGTGGAGGGGTATATATAGGCATCTCCAAAAATCCAACCGTTGAACCTAATAATTCAGAGTCGGTGGAACCGATGTGTTAATCTCAGTTGTACCGAGTTGCCTCAAAGGTAGCAACTTTTGAATCTTAGTGAGACTGATACATAAAACTCGGTTGCACCGATAAGGTGACCAATAGTCATATTGCCAGAATCGATGACACCGATTCAACAAACTCGGTGGTACCGATTTTGTGAATTTGTGTAACAGAAAGTTGGCAACCCAAACTCGGTGGCACTGAAGTAGAATCGGTTGCATCGAAGGGCTAGGGTTTGGCTGAGTCTTTTTGAGGCTGAGAATCGGTGGCACCGAATGGAAAGTGTTGGTTGCACCGAATTTGGATAATTGGCTTTGGACATACTTTTGTGGAAGAGATTGTGGGTGTATGTGGTGACTATCACTTGTGCACGTATGAGCATTTTGGTTCACCAACATTATCTTACCCCCTTTTGATAGTATTGGCTTTCCAATGGACTGAAGGTGATTTCTCACAAAGTGAAATGTAGAGTCCTCTTGCTTGAAGCTTTCCCAATGCTATTCCTTCTCCTTCTTATTCATGGGGATACTCTCCACACTCCTTTTTGCCAACTCATCTCTCTCTATGGAGTTTATCTGAAATACACTAGATGAAAGTATTATTCCAAGAGACAATGTCTGTCGTCATGAATTATCAAAACCACCAAGCAACATATTGTGCTTTTAGGTGGCGTAGCGAGCGGTGCATCAAGGACATAAGAATTTTGTGCATTAATGAGGACAATCCTCAGTTTATGCACCTAGTCCACATAATTGCTACCATCATCTTTCTACTTACTTTTTTTCTAGGAACGTATCAAAATTCAGGGGGTCTACAGTGTGAGCTATTGATCTAAAACATAATTTGCAAAGACACTTTGACTATTTTCATGATAATGAGTTCAATTAATCATACTACCTAAGAACTCCCACTCAAATCAACATCACTCGGGTTGTCTAAGTCTAACATGATCCAAATCCACCAACCCAAGTCCGAGCATCACATGAGATGAGGTGGTTTCAATGGTGAACATCTCCATGTTGATCATATCAACTATATGACTCATGTTCGACCTTTCAGTCTCCTATGTTCCGAGGCCATGCATGTACATGCTAGGCTCGTCAAGTTTAACCCGAGTGTTCCGCATGTGCAAGACTGGCTTGCACCCGTTGTATGCGAACGTAGATTCTATCACACCCGATCATCACATGGTGTCTCGAAATGACGAACTTTCGCAACGGTGCACACTCGGGTAGATCACAATTCTATCTTGAAATTTTAGTGAGGGGTCACCTTATAATTCTATCGTCGTCCTAAGCATAATAAGATCCTTAAAAGTATTAACATCACATGCAAATCATAAGTGACATGATATGGCCATGATCTTGTGCTTTTGATCTCCATCTCTAAAGCACCAGCATGATCTCCACTGTCACCGACAAGACACCATGATCTCGATCATCTTGATCTACGTCAATGTGTCACGATCGGGGTTGTCGCGCCCACCATGCTTCTTCTACTATTGCTACCGCTTAGCAATAAAGTAAAGCATTACATAGTGCTTAATGATTGACACGCAGGTCATACAATAATTAAAGACAATCCTATGGCTCCTTCCAGTTGCCATACTCATCGACATGCAAGTCGTGATATTCTATACAAAACATGATCATCTCATACATCACATATATCTCATCATGTAATTGGCCATATCATATGTAACATACCCTGCAAGAACAAGTTAGACGTCCTCTAATTGTTGTTGTATGTTTTATGTGGTTGCTACGGGTATCTAGCAAAAACGATTCTTACCTACGCAAAACCACAATGGTGATACACATTTTTTTTCAACCTTCTGAAGGACTGCCTTTGTCGAATCCGATCCAACTAAAGTGGGAGAGACAGACACCCGTCAGCCATCTTTATGCAACAAAATCACATGTCAGAAGATGGAATCGGTCTCTCGTACATGGACGAGTAAGGTTGGTCTGGGCCACTTCATCCCACAATACCGTTGAATCAAGAAAAGACCAAGGGAGGAATCAATCTGAATATCAACACCCACAAACTCCTTTGTGTTCTACTTGTGATCTGATGTACGCATAGAGCTAGCTCATGATGCATGGGAAAAAATTCTTACTCACACGCAAGATCTATCTATGGTGATGAGCATCTACGAGAGGGAGAGTGGATCTACATATCCTTGTAGATCACTAAGCGGGAAGCATTAAGAAACACGGTTGATGTAGTCGAACGTCTTCACGATCCAAATTACAAGCCATCCTACGATCCAATCACGATCTGTCCCGTGATCCAATCATGATCCGTCCCGCGATCCAATCACAATCCTTCCGATCTAGCGCGGAACAGATGACACCTCCATGTTCATCACACGTACAGCTCGATGACGATCTCCACCTCCTTGATCCAGCAAGCAAGGGTGGAGAGGTAGATGAGTTCTCTGGCAGCACGACAGTGTGGTGGCGGTGGTGGTGGAGCTGATCTGGTAGACCTTCACTAAGCTATACTGTACAGATCTAGAGTAGAAACAATCTAGAGGGAGAGAGGGCAACACATGGCTATTCAGGTGGTGGATGCCCTCCAAAACCCTCCAATATATATAGGAGGAGATGGGGTAGGTCGGAGGCGCCCTAGGGAAACCCCTCGGGGCTTGGCACACAAGAGAGGGAGGAGTCCACCTCCCACAAGGGAGGTGGACTCCTAGTAGGACTCCTCCCACTTGGCCCCTCTTGGCCCCTTTCACCCCCTTGCACAAGGGCCTCTAGGGGCTAGATAGCCAGCCCACCAGGGGCTGGTGCGTCACCTCCTAGGCCCATGTGTCCCCTAGGGTGGGTGGGCCCCACTTGTTGGACCCCCGGAACCCATTCGTCAGTCCCGGTACACTACCGGTAGTGCCTGGAATTTTTCTGGAACCAAAATACCACTTTCCTATATATCAATCTTTGCCTCCGAACAATTCCAGAGCTCCTCGTGATGTCCGGGATCTCATCTGAGACTTTGAAGAACCTTCGGTCACCAACATACATAACTCAATATTACTGAAATGTCACCGAACCTTAAGTGTGCAGACCCTGCGGGTTCGAGAACTATGTATACATGACCGAGACACCTCTACGGTTAATAACCAATAGCGGAGTAACAAATCCCAATCTTGATCCATGCGCACTCAATAGACACCCCCCCCTGGAGATACCTGTAGAGCACCTTTATAGTCACCCAGTTGCATTACGATGTTTGATACACACAAGGTACTCCTCCAGTGCCAGTGAATTGCATGATCTCATGATCATAGGAATAGATACTTGACATGCAGAAAACTATAGCAATAAACTGACACGATCATATGCTATGTTTATAGTTTGGGTCTTGTCCATCACATCATTCTCCTAATGATGTGATCCCATTATCAAATGACATCTCATGTCCATGGCTAGGAAATCTTGACCATCTTTGATCAAGGAGCTAGTCTATTAGAGGCATACTAGGGACATGGTGTTGTATATGTATCCACACATGTATCTGAGTTTCCAATCAATAAAATTCTAGCATGGATAATAAACGATTGTCATGAACAAGGAAATATGATAATAACTAATTTATTATTGTCTCTAGGGCATATTTCCAACAGTCGAGGCGGCCCATGGCGTGTAGAAGGAAGGCATCCAAAGACTTGATGTATATTCTAAGACATTTATAGGTCGTCTGCGACACATTTAACTTATACGTAGCCGACTAGGTAGTAACCCAAGACCCCTCACCCAATAGCTATATAAACCAAAGGGGTAGGGCTCTTAGATGACCCACAACCATCTCGAGGTAGATCACATGTACCTTATACTCCATCCCTAATCAATACAATATAAGGACGTACGATTTTATCTCTTAAGAGAGCCCAAACCTAGGTAAAAACCGTGGCTCTGTTACAATCATATAAAGGCTACTAGCTCGGGACCTCCTGCTAGAGATCTTTCTGAATCGACTCCGTCAAGGGGTCGGCTACACCACTCAATATCGCCCTCGCTTGGGTCAGTATAGAACATGATATGGCATTGATATGACACAAATCCCTCATTATCTCTCGAAGGATACTACTAACACATATATCTCTGCTAAAAGTACCAACTTCCATTCCAAAAAATTGTTTCTATCAATGATGTATTTTATTCATGCAAGATAATATATCAAGGGGATACAAACACAAAAGGCGCATGCCACCCTCTGGCTAGGTACGTAGCCAATATCAACACACACACATACATCAAGAATCATGTCGACAAAGTGAAAAGTCATAAAAAACTAAATAGAAGGAAGGGGAGGGTCTAAAGCAGTCAAAACAATGACCCGCGAACTACAATAATGATCATCTGCACTACTCATCTCTTCACATCACAAGGACAACGAGAAATAATATCCAACAACAATGCCACTAGGAAGGGAATGACACACAAGAGTCGCCTTTGCCAGATCAAATCCCCAAGAGCAGAATCCTAGGTTTTCCATGAAGATCAAGACCAAAAAAATCCAATCAATGCCCTCAACTAAGTAACAACACGTGAAAACACCAAAACAATGTCATCACTTGATGTAGCCACAACTTTTTGTGGTCCCAGCAGATACCAGGGTCGAGCCTATAGGTGTGCAAAGTGTGTGGCCTGCATATGGCCCATCAATTATAGGGAGCCCAATATTTTTATAGGCCTATGTATATTCCTGGGTGCTGGGATGTGCATGGCGTTGGGCCACTGGTCCTCCTGGGGCGCTGAGTCAAGGTGGGTGGAGTAGGGGCCTCGCCTCCCCTAACGATTGGCAATTTTTTTAGGAGCTACGAATAATTAGCAACAAGATGGGATCAATATACATACGTGTCCCCCCCTTGACCGACTCATGGCCATGGCCTCCTTCCATCTAATACTACTACTAGCCGATGGGGACATGACCTTACCCCTAAAGGAATAGGTTTGCCCCCGGCATGATTAAAGAATCATGGGAGGCTGTTGGCGCCGCTGTTTCTTGCCTCACTACTCTTGATTAGATTTAGTCCAATTAAACTAGGCGACACCGGCTTCGCGTTGGGAAATGCTTCATACTACACCCCAATTCACTGATGGTCAAGCCAACTAGTCAAGGTTTAGCACTACTGAGTATTGTGTATTAATCTCTCAACCCTCATCTTATATACAACAAATTGTACATCCAATATTTAATTATCTTGATTGTGTGATTTACTATGCTACTGATTGATATATGTGGCAACCGTGTGCACGCCTCGATTGGAAACCGTGTAGGCACATCGAGAAGGCAGCAGATATCGATCGCATCCAGAGGCAGGCAAGATGACACATATAGACCAGATCAAAATCAACCGCATCCAGAGCTGGCGACGGTTGACCCGGCGATAACCGGGCAATGAACCGCTTCCGATTAACTTTGTTGCTTGCGGAAGGTAAGCCATTCACACCGCGGTCCTATTGAACTATCACCCTACAGAAGACGTTGTCACAACCGGAAGAGCCTTAGATACAATAGCCCAACCTCTACTAAACCTATCAAGCCTTACCATGACACTAGAGAAAATGCTAATGTGACGAATATGTGGTGGGAAGACCCACCCGCGAAGGGAAGCTGACGCCGCATAAAAAAATCATGTGACCCTAGGATCACCGTCCAAAACAGATGGTCGGAACCATCGTCACTTCCAAACAACACCATTGAGATGGGGATGCTCAAGGTAGAATTATTCCCAAGGCAGACCATCAGTGACGCACCATAAGATATGACTTTATTTTACGCCATTGTCACCATCACTACAAGGGGTGAAGCGACAGACAATGAAGGTCAACTTAAAAATACCAAAATGAGATAAACAACTTCTCCATTGGTATATCAAGGCCTCCCATAGTAGCACACCAATGGGCCGGTAGCAAAGGAGGGGTGATGGTGTCCCAGATTGGGGGTCACTAACGACGTCGTCTTCCTTCCAGGTGTGCCAGGCCGAGGACCCCATGTTGGTTCACCAGTGGAACATGTCGAGGTGACCAGTACTGGAGGAAACCCATGTCATGTAGAAGAAAGGCTTCCGAAGACTTGATATATATTCCAAGACATTTAGAGGTTGTCTGCGACACGTTTCACTTGTGAGTAGCCGATTAGGTAGTATCCCAAGATCCCTCCCCGGTACCTATAAAAACCAAGGGGTAGGGCTCGTAGATGACACACAATCATCTCGAGGTAGATCACATGTACTTTTGACTCCATCCTTAATCAATACAATACAAGCATGACGTAGGATTTTATCTCTTAGGAGATCCCAAACCTAGGTAAGAACCGTGCTTTGTTACCTCCTACCCAAGATCTTTCGAAATCGATTCCATCAAGGGGTCACGTGGCACTCCCCCCCCCAATATCACCCTTGCTACGGTTAGGATACAAGATGATGTGGCATCGATATGACGTAGATCCCCCGTTCACCTCGAAGAATACTACTAAAACATATATCCTTGCTCAAGAACCAACTTTCGTTCCAATATATTGTTTATATTAGTGATATATTTTATTAATGCAAAATAAAACATCAAGGCGATACAAACACAACATATGCATGCCCATCCTTTGCATGATTGAGATGTACATAGCCAACATCACACACACATCAAGAATCATGTCGGCAAAGTGCAAAGTCATACATAACTAAAGATGGGGAGGGGAGGGGGCTGAAGCGGTCAAAACAACGACCAGCGGACTACAATAATGATCATCCGCACTACTCATCTTTTCACATCATAAGGACAATGAGATAGATTATTCAGCAACAATGCCACTAGGAAGGGAATGACACACAATTGTCACGTTTGCCAAATCCAATCCCCAAGAGCTAGATCCTAGGCTTTCCTTGGAGATCAAGTCCAAGCAAATCCAAGCAATGCCCTCAACTAAGTAACAACGCGAAAACACCAAAAAAGTCATCATTTGATGCAGCCACCACTTTTCGTGATCACAGCAGATACATGTTCTAAGAGCACATTTCTTCATGTGTGGTTTTGGTAATTGATGACAATCCCTATGGACTAATGGTTGACTTGAGTTATATTTGAAGGATTTGTCCATAGTCACTTCTTGAAGTCCATCTGTTGGTTTCAAGGAGTTTATATGGTGACCAAGGTGGTATTCAAGGTTACATCCAAAGATTGGTCATGTGAGAGTTGAGCTTATTGCAAGCATGTCTTGAAGAAGAAGATTGTGTGAGCATTCATGTTTACCTTCAAGACATCATCTTGATGAAGAGAGAAGATAAGATACAAGGTTGATCAATACTAAGTCAAAGAGTGAATCAAGTTGATCAACATACCAAGCATACAAGATGTACCGAGAGGGATCAAGTGATCCCATGGTATGGTACAAATTGTCAATTACACCTTGTGTACCAACCCATGGTCTACGTGAGAGTTCTATGTGGGTTTAGGTATGTGTTCCATGGGCTTGCGTCAAAAGAAAGATCTCATAGAACCCATGGAGGATGACATCAAGTGGTGATCTTCATCAAGATTGCGGTGTGCAAGTTCAAGTGGAGCATCACAAAGAGATCATGCTTGAATCTTTCCGTTCATTGTGGTGACAATGGACTTGTGAAGATGTATCGAAGAGTGGATCACTCATAGTGGAGTATGGGGAAGCAATCAACTAGTCTTCATCAAGCCAATGCAATCAACAAAGGTGGTCCATCTTGGCGAAGTCAAGATCATCATCATCTAGCTCAAGTGGACTATGTGCAAGGTATATGTTTGCCCTCGATATGTTTTGTGTTTTACCGGTCTCATGGTGGTAGTTGGGACACCAGGTTATAGGATCGATTGGCGTACTATCAAGGGGGGCTTTCAAGTGAGTATCTTGATCATATCTATCTTTGAGAGATCAAACCATTTGCATCTTGCATCATCTTTCTTGATTCTTGTTTGGTTTTCCTCTTTGTGAGTTCTAGAGCTTATGATCATCTTCATGACAAGCTCGAGTTCATCGAAAATGGAGTCCATATACATCTTCTATGGTGTTTTCGATGTTGGAGTTCTTTCTGGTTCATCATTCATAGAGGTTTCATGTCTCTATATCACTGCCATTTTTATACTGCATATTCTTAATATAACTCTTGTCATCCTCTATCCAACAAACTTGAGTTTGCTCAATTCGAAGCTCATTTGCGAAAGTTATGGTAGTTTCTTTCTCACGATACTTTTTAGCACTCAGGCGGTAGTACCGCTGCTACGGAGCGGTGGTACCGCTGGGTGGTTCTGGCACCCGGCGCGGGGCACCATCACGTCCGGGGTGCCGCGCCACCAGAATGGTAGTAGGAACACTAGTAACAAGCGGTGGTACCACTGTCCCCTATTACTGCTCGTATGGTGGCTCGGGCACCCGGCACGGAGCACGAGACACCCTCATGTCTAGTGTCTGATGACCCGCACCACTGGAGCGGTTGTACGGGCGGTAGTAACAAGCGATAGTATCGCTGCCCCCCTACTACTGCTTGGATCTGCCCCTCCTATAGCGCCAGCAGTAGTACCGCTCCGACGACACTACCGTCTCCCTGACTGAGTCAGCTGTGGCCAGCGAGCAAGTCTTCCGTGCGGACTGAAGTACCGCTACTTGGAGTGGTACTACCCATTGTGTGCGGCAGGTAAATGGGTAACTGGCAGATTCCCTCCGCCATGTAAAAGGGGATCTTCTTCCACAATGGATCTCATCTCTTGAGTTTGTGTTCTTCCCCCATTGTTGACCTTCTTAGAGCCTTCTAACTCTCAATCCCTCTAGACTCTTGCTCCGTTTTGAGGGAAAAGAGAGAGGAGATCTAGATCCATATTTCCACCAATCACTTTCTCCCCTATGTGAGGGGAACTCCTTGGATCTAGATCTTGGAGTTCTTAGTGAGCTCCTTTTTCTTCCTCTCATATTTCTCCACAACTTTTGTTGTTGTGGTGGGATTTGGGAGTGAAGGACTTGACCACTTCGTGTGTTCTTGCCGTTGCATTAGTTTCATCGATTTGATTTATCCACGATGATACGTAGAAGAGAGAAGTTGACCAGCTTATTACTCTTGGGTGTTTGGGCACCCTAGAGCTTGTGCCTCTTGTGTTCTTTGGCGCCCTAGATGGTTGGTAATGCCTCAGAGCTCAATCATTGTGGTGTAAAGCTCCGGACAAGCGTCGGGGTCTCCAATTTGGTTGTGGAGATTGCCACGAGCATTTGAGGTCACCTCGGAGCCACAATCCATTCTGGTGAAGCTTCATGGTGTTGTTGGGAGCCTCCTATTAAGTTGTGGAGTTTTCCCCAACCTTAATTGTACGGGTTTAGTGACCTCCATCAAGGGTCCCTTAGTGGAATCACGTCATCTTGCATTGTGTGAGGGCGTGAGGAGATTATGGCGTCCTTAGTGGCATCTTGGGGAGCACTGTGCCTTCACACCGCTCCGAGCGGAGATTAGCATCCGCAAGGGTGTGAACTTTGGGATACATCGTCGTATCTGCATGCCTTCGTTATCTCTTACCCGAGCCTTTTACTTATGCACTTTACTTTGTGATAGCCATATTATTTCATGCTATATATGTTGCTATCACTTAGTTGTTTCTCTCGGTTAGCATAAGTTGTTGGTGCACATAGGTGAGCCTAGTTGTTTTAGGCTTTGTGCTTGACATATTAAATGTTAGTTTTATTCCGCATTTGTTCAAGCCTAAACCATAATTATTTTAAAGCGTCTATTCACCCCCTGAAAGCACATTTGCTCCCTTGGTGGTTTTGGTAATTAATAACAACATATAAGTCATTGAACCAATGTTTCCACCAAGTATATTTCAGGAAATGTTCAATGATAGGATTGGCAAAAGGAGATTGTGGAGAAACCCCAAGATTCTAGGAAATAGGTTGGCCAAGCTTCAAGCAAGAGGACTCTACATTTATATTTGTGAGAAATCACTCTGAGTCCGTAGGAAAGCCAATACTATTAAAAGGGGGTAAGGTTTTGTTGGTGAACAATATGCTCAAACATGCACAAGTGATAGTCGCCAAAAACATCCACAAACTCTCCCACCAAAGTCTGCTCTATACCTACCACTCAAAATCGGTGCAACCAACTTTCCCATACCGGTGCCACCGATTCCAGAACCTAGACAGACTCAAGCCAAACCCTAGCCACTTCAGTGCAACCGATTCTATACTGGTGCCACCGAGTTTAGGTTGCCAACTTTCTGTTACGCAAATTCACATTTTCGGTCCCACCGAGAATGTTGGATCGGTGTCACCGAGATTGGAAATCTGACCGCTGGTCACCTTATCGGTGCAACCGAGTTTCCTATATTGGCTTTACCGAGATTCAAAAGTTGCCACCTTTTGGTCATTTTGGTACCACCGAGTTTAACACATCGGTGTCACCGAGTTAGTCATTTTGTGTGTAACGGTTGGATTTTTGGGGATGCCTATATATACCCCTTCACCACCACCTACTCTAAAGCGAAGCACTCAGAACTATTCCATACCTATCCTATCAGATTTTCTGAGAGAGAACCACCTACCCTTGTGTTGAGGTCAAGGTCTTCCACTCCAAACATACGGATCTTGATTTCTAGCCTCCCCAAGTAGCTTTACACCAATCCCATCTCTTCCACCATGCCAAATATGTGAGAGAGTGATTGGGTGCTGAGGAGTCTATCATCTTGAAGCACAAGAGCAAGGAGTTCATCGTCATTACCGAGTCTATTACCTTTTGGAGGGTGGTGCCTCCTAGATTGGTTAGGTGTCGCTTGGGAGCCTCCAACTTCGTGTTGTGGAGTGAACCAAGAAGTCTGTAAGGGCAAGGAGATCGCCTACTTCGTGAAGATCTACCCATAGTGAGGCTAGTCCTTCGTGGACGGAAGCCGTTATGGAATAGTCAAGGTTGCTACTTCGTGGACCCTTTTTGGTGGAGCCCTCCATGGACTCTCGCGACTGTTACCCTCCGTGCGTTGAAGACTCCATAAACGTGGATGTACGATAGCGCCATCTATCGGAACCACGGGAAAAATCATCGTGTCTACAACTGTGTTTGATCTTCCTACCCTATCCCTTCTATACATGCTTGTTGTTACTTTCCGCTGCTATATACTCTTAGACTTGCATGTGTAGGGTGTACTTGACTTGCCATGAAATGCTAAAAACTATCAACCCTAAAACTTGGTATAGGCAAAACTTTTATTTGGTCAAGTAGTCTAATTGCCCCCCCCCCTCTAGGCGACATGCATGTCCTTTCACATGCGTAGCATGGACTTGGCATGAGATCCCACATAAGTGAAGATCATGCCTGCACAAGCAGGTTGTCGAGCCGCGACAAAGAGCCGGTCACCACAAAAGACAATCGGCACTGCACACACAATGATGATTGACGAGGAAGGAACCGCCAAAATCCCGATGATGCCCCGGCAGTCCCATACTGTTCCCTTGTTCCATCGTCCTACAACATAGCATTATGGAATGTTTTTCTGAGTAATAGCATTATGAAGTGTTGCAATGGTGGGAGTTTTACACGAGCTGCAGGAAACCACCTCCTGGGTTGCTCTCGCGACTCTGGAGGCACCCCGGCTGCTAGGAACCTCGACCCCATCCTTTCTCGAGCCTTCTCGCAATCGCCGGTCAGTGGGGGCGGGCCACTTCCCTTTGCTTGCCATCTCCTCCCTCATTCCCCCTCTCCCGATCTGGCATCTGGTCTGCGATCTGTTGGTGCTAGTGCTGCTCTTCAATGGCAGTTTGGCATGGCCGGCCATGGTGGGGATTCCATATGAGGCGTAGTTCCTCCATGATGCAAGGTTCTGCCTGTTCATGGCATGGCCACTCCAAATGGCTTTCCCTGATTCGATCTGACATGAACAGATCTGTCGTGGTTTTATCATGGCAGATGTCCGAGGACTTAGATTCGAGGCCATTGCTAAGGTGACGGACTCATAGGGGTTGGTTGGGACGAAGGACATGAGTTTACCCAGGTTCAGCCCCTCAAGTAGAGGTAATAGCCTACGTCCTGCTTGTGTTGTATTGATTGGGTATCGATTACAAGGTAGCGGAATCGCTTGACCTAGCACTCGATTTGTTGGTTTCTGCCTAAGTCGCCCCGGGTCTCTCCCTTATATAGGAGGTCAAGACCACGGGTTACACAAGTCGTATACCGACTCTTACAACGTGTCTGAGTCGATCTCTTTATTGTCTTGCCTTATGGAGCAAGCCGTCTCCGGGCGGCTTACCCGCCCGGGTCTTTATGACTTCTTTGCATGGGCCTCATCTTGGCCCATCTTGGTGAGTCGCCGAACACCAAGGCTTTAGTCTCCAGGCCCATCCTTGGACTGGCCCATGAGCCTCTAGGTGTGACCCAACCCCACCTGGGCGGGTCTCACCACGGGGTTATATCCCCAACATTAGGCCCCAGGTTGATTTGATCTTGCTCATTTCAATCTTCCGTCCCACTTGGCGGCGAATCTTGCTCAATCTTCCGTCTCACTTGGCGGCGAATCTTGCTCAATCTTTCGTCTCACTTGGCGGCGAATCTTGCTCAATCTTCCGTCTCACTTGGCGGCGAATCTTGCTCAATCTCCCGTCTCACTTGGCAGCGAGTCTTCCTCATTACCACCTAAAAGTAATACAAAGTAACCTGCCGTGATGTCATGCCAGCAACATCAAAATGATTCCCCGACGACCGCAATGGATCTTTCCGCTATTAAACTGATATCCTGAAAATCGAGCCGTCCGTCTTGGTCAATTAACCTCTGTCGCCTGGATTCTCGCGCCCATCTCCACTTTTTGCCTATTTAATAGGACTGGGGAGGGCAGTTTCATTTCCTTCTGTGCTCACGCCTCTTCTTCTTCCTCCCGACGTCGTCACTCCAGCGTCCTTCTGCTCCGGCGAAGCTTCCACGCCGTCGTCGCTCCAGGCTGCTGCATCAACCTGTTCGTACAAGAGCTCTTCCCGCGTCCGTTGCGCCATCTCCGGTAAGTTCTTCTCCTCCCATAGATCCGTAGTTCCCAGTAGGGTTTTCATGGAGTTCTCCGCCGCTAGAACACGAACTTCCTCGCAATGGCAGACAGTATACATATCATCGAACACGATATCATCCTCTGTTCCATCGCGGTAGACCGCAGGAAGTCGATAATAGCATCACGTAGATGTGTAGTTGCTCTGTTCCTTGTCTTTCAAAAGGTCACTGGTTCGACTGTTCGTCGCTAGGTCTAGAATAAACCCAATTTTTCTCTGTTTTGTAGATCCATAACTATATAGGTAGTCTGTGAAACCTGTTTTCCACACTTAGTAAAATTATGCCTCATTGTTTTGCAAACTTGACTCGCTAGTGAACTTTCGACTCTCATCAAAACTGCTCTGGCGACTTAACTTTATAGCACTAAAACTTTTAAACAGCCCATAGTCTGTCTGTCACCTTCTGACTCACCACAAATTGTTACTTTGCACAGTTTTAAGTCACCACCATGTCTCGCGCATCCAATTCATGCAATTGGGTCAGCTCTGCTATCACAGAGGAGTTCCTGATGGATTTTGTAGACGCGGGTACCTTACCCGCCAAAGATGTCATCCATTGGCGGGTTCCAGGTAATGAGCTAAAGCCCGTTCCTCAGGAGGGTGAAGTAGTTGTATTTTCGGATCATCTCAAGCACGGGTTCACCCCCCCCCCCCCCACCCCCCCCCCCCCCCCCACCCGGCTCCAAATTCTTTTGGGACGTTCTTCACTTCTTCAAACTGCGCCCTCAAGACCTCGCTCACAATTCCGTCTCCAACATGTGCAACTTCCAAATACTCAGTGAAGTTTACTTGCAAGAAGAACCGTTGTTGGTCTATTTCGTGAGTTTTTTTATGCGAACCGCCAGACGGAGGTGAAAGCTGGTCCAAGCTTAGAGCTTGGTGAGATTTCCATTCAGAGGCGACGAGACATAACTTTTCCGGTTGTTCAGATGCCAAGTCATCCTAAAGACTGGAATAAGACTTGGTTTTACTGCAAAGACACCTCCCTAGAAGGAGAGCATCCCTTGTCGGGTTATCGTCCGTCTCGGCTCAAGAAAACAACTGAGATTCCTAGCTGGCTGTCAACCACTGAGCGGGCGAAGCATGCTCTGGCTCACACAAAAATTAAAGCTCTTATGGCCAATGGACTGACGGGCCTGGATTTAATCCGCTGCTAGATTTGTTGGAGGGTCATGCCCCTGAGCCAGCGAAGCCGCCTCATGTGCGAATACACAGGCCAGTCTGATGACCCCCTCTGCTTTAACCAGACAACGTTATCAGAGGATGACATCGTGGCTGCCATCAGGAGCCTTGACCATGAGTCTTCGGGAGCTTGCAGTGCCATTGGGCTAGCACCTTTCTGTGCCGCAAACCCGGCCCCAGACGTAAGGGCGACTCTCGATGTCCTTATCTCTGTATTAGCTATACTTAACAATATTTTAACCTTTTGTTGGCTTATATTTTCAGGTCAATTCCGGCTTCTGGAAAAAGAAGTACGTTCCTCCTTCAAAGAAGTCAAAGAAGAAGACTGACAGCCGGAAGAAGAAAACTGCACCCCAAGAACAGCCCGAAGAACAGCCGGAATCTGATGACTCAGAGGTAGAACTTGATTCTTTTGGTCATCTTTTAATGCACCTTATTGACAATAATTACTCACATGATGAAACGGAGACAAGTCACGCCAACGTTCCTGAGGTAACTTACGTTTCATCTAACTCAGAACATCTTGTACCACAGAAGATACGGCGGGTCGTCCTAAAAGTCCCACTTTCTCATCCTCTTGCTTACTTAGACCCCCACTTTCTTTTGAAAAAGCAACAGCAAATTTCCCGACGCCAGACCCGGAGCACCGGCTCTAAGGATCTCATGGTCGGGTTATCCCTGGCTCAATGGAAACGGCCGGCTGAGGTATCTGTTCAACCTGACTTTGTTTATCAACCTTGTCTTTGTAATTTGACACTGTCTTATATTGTCTTAAATGCTTTCAGGAATCACCCCCTTCGTCTGGCGACTCTACCATAACTGCTCTGCCGCCTCTGAAGATTAACCCCGAGTCTATGTCTTTTATGCTTATGTTCAAACTTATGTTATATATAAAGCTTGAACCATGACCTTCTGTGTTTTCCAGGGCCCAAGCAAAACGAAGGAAGACCAGCGGGTCTACCCCTGGCCACAAAGCTCGAGAGTCGGAGCCTGCCAAGCCGGATTCTCCCGTGCCGCATGTTGATCCCTCGGTGGTTTCCAAAGAGGTTCATGAAGAAACTCTTCATTCTGCTGAGCCGGCGGCCGATGATATGATTCCTGAGAGTCCTCCGAGGGCCAATTCCAAGACGCCGAGCCCTTCCAAGACTGTTGACACTTCAAATACTCCAGACGTTCATATTACTAGCACCGACTTTCACTCTCCCCAACCTTGTGTACTAACAAAGCACACTGAGGCAACTGAAACCTCCAAGAAGTTGAAATTTGAGCTCCCTGCGCTAGAGAAGCTAACAGCCGATGTGCTTCACTCTGGTTATCTGAACCGCCTATCTACAAGCCGGGACCTGGAACTCAAGCTTGTCAACCTGATGAAGAAGAAATATGAGGTGTTCTCACTCTCCTTTCCGTATACCCTTATGTAGCCCCCAAGAGCCGGGTTAATATTAGCTAATGGTAAGCCGGGTATTCAAATCTTGTTAGAAGTAAAAATACTTAGCCTGTAGGCCTCAACTACTAGTTTAGAAGTGGTTGCTCAAAGCATCATCCGTAGCCCCCAAGTGTCGGCTCAGCATTGATAAAGTTGACTCAGAACTTCATTGTAGATAGTTTGAAGAGCCAATTGTAGCCCCCAAGGGCCAGCTCAATTTTGATAAAGTTGAGTCGGAGCTTCATTGTAAATAGTTTGAAGAGCCAATTGTAGCCCCCAAGGGCCGGCTCAATTTTGATAAAGTTGAGTCGAAGCTTCCTTGTAAATCTGGGAGATCAAATAGACATTTGCCCCCAAGTGTCAAACATATTGCTTGCAATCAGCTTGAGACTTGCATAATATTGTCTTAATCTTCATCATCTGATAAAATTCCATCCTGGCGACTTATTCTGCATTTTGATGTCACAGGAAGCTTTAAGCGAAGCGGGGTCAGAATTGACCGGTTTAAAGAGCAATCTGGCCACCCAGCAAGCCGCCCGAAGCGAGGCCGATGAAAAGTGTCGGCTCCTTGATGAGGAACTAACAAAGATTAAAGTTGACTTTGCTGCTTTCAAAGAGTCTGCTGAAACAGAACAAGCCGCCTTGACTCAACGAGCAGACAATGCTGACCAGTGGCTCGTGATTGTGTCAGATGAGCTGCAATCCTTGAAGCGCCATATCAGGATGATGTGAGCCGCCATATTTGGTAAGCATTCAAATACTTAGCCAAAATGTTTGTATGAATACTTATACTGGCAACTTATGACCAAAAATCTGGCTTATGCAGGTCCAAGGAGCCGTCAACTTGCCTCTGAAAGGTATCTATACTTTGATAGAGCGGCTATACTACGGAGCTATCTGCACGATCAAGGCTGTACTTTATAAGGATAACATCCCTCTGACTATGAAGGGGGTCATAGAACTACTATTCACCCTACCGAAATAGATCCAAGAGCTTAAGAAATCAACCGCCCAACAGGGAGCCATCGCAACCATAAGTCGGGCGTTGGCTTTTGCTCCAGAGTTGACTCCCGAAGACATGATGGACGGGTTTCCCTCCAAGAAGGATGACGGCTCAGAGTTTACGGAGGCTGACTATGCATGTTGTGTGAAAGCTTCCAAAGCTCTCGCTTCTGTGTTAGCGGAGGAAGTGAACTTGTCAACATACCAGGCGGCTTATAATGCCGAGCAGAAGAGAATACACGAGACAACCTTTGAAGCCAAAGACTTGACCTCTGCACGCAGTAAGCACCTCTTTGCTTCTGATCTTGAACCCCCCCCCCCCTCTTTGAAGAGGGAAACTTTGCGGCTTTAACCAACTACAACTGGGACATGGACAATCTCCAGATCATGGAGGTCGAAGACCCGTCGGAAGGTAACCCGCTATCGAACTGACGACTTCGATAACGCCATGGATAAGCCAGCCTTGTGACCTGCCATAGAGCGGTGTAAAAAACTTTGAATCGCCACTTTTGAGCTCTGTAGAGAGCGTCTATAATCGGCTTATAGTAAACCTTTATCTTTGCCTGTATTGTGCCATCGTGCACATATTAAATTGTCCGGCTTAACACATGACATCTGCCTTGTGCTGCCGACTTATATTGGATGTTTTGCCGACTCTTGGTGGTTTTAACCGACCTGCAAGAATAGATGTATCTTCACATTGTTAGGAGGGAGACTTAGAATTTAGTAACCCAAAGATGATGTATCTTTCTAACTTGCTTTCTTATAACAACTCATGTGCCGGTTCTGCTGGGCTAACTCGCCACTTAAAACTCCTTAGCAGTACAGGGTCTCTCTCGAGATTGGCTGTTAAGTTCTTTGAACCGGCTCAGGGTCTCTAAGCGAGATTAATTGAAAGGAAGTGTGACGTCCCAAAAGAGACACGACAGGGCATGAGTAGCCTGATAGCCCAAAAACTGCATCTCACATGACATAAATCCATCATTTTAACCTTAAACAGTACAGGGTCCTCAAGGATTAACTGTCTAAGAGTACGAACAGGCCACATAGCGGAGAGTTGGCAGTAGATGGGAGAGTTTATCCTTTCTTTCCGTCAGCCGGCCCTCACGTGACAATAGCCGCCATTTTAACCTTAACCAGTATAGGGTCTCTATCGAGATTGGCCATTAAGTTCTTTGAATTGGCTCAGGGTCTCTAGGCGAGATTAACTGGTAAGAGTTCGGCGGGTCACCTAGCGGAGCAGCATCAGTCTCACGGGCAGGTTTAACCCTGTTTGGCTTGAGAGCCGATCAAGATGGTGTGTAAGCTAAACCCAGTGGGTTAGAAGCCCCCAAATGACCTTTGTTGATGGAGTCAACTGTTTGGCTTAACACCCAACCGATAGGGTGTGATAAGCTACACCCGGTGGGCGGGAAGCCCCCTGGACGGTCATGTCGACGAACTCAACTATTTTGGCTTGAAAGCTGACCGATAGGGTGTGATAAGCTACACCTAGTGGGTGGGAAGCCCCCTGGACGATCATGTCGACGGAGTCAACTATTTTGGCTTGAGAGCCGACCGATAGGGTGTGATAAGCTACACCCGGTGGGTGAGAAGCCCCCTGGACGATCATATTTTCACTTTTTACACAGATTGAGATGTGTGAAACAGCAGAGGCCCCGGCTTACAGGGATGCCTACTTTACTCATATAAATATATGATATGAACAATGATGGTGTACAATGTCAAGTCTTGACAACTTAAGTATAGTAAGGTCATAGATGCGCTATGTTCCACGGCCGGCGGGTCTCCTGCCCCGAGGTATATGAGTCGTCTCGGATGTCAATGAGGTAATATGACCCGTTATTGAGATTTCTGCTAACCACAAAAGGTCCTTCCCATGGAGGGGATAACTTGTGTGCATCTGTCTGATCTTGAATCAACCGCAGCACTAAGTCGCCTTCTTGAAACGTCCGGGTCTTGACCCTACGGCTATGATAGCAGCGTAGGTCTTGCTGATAAATTGCCGAACAAGCCGCCGCCAGATCACGTTCCTCCTCCAGGGCATCCAAAGCGTCTTGACGCGTTGTTTCATTGTCCGCCTCAATGTAAGCCGCCACTCGTGGCGAGTCATGATGGATGTCACTTGGTAACACGGCCTCTGCACCGTAAACCATGAAGAAAGGTGTATAACCCGTTGATCTGTTGGGAGTGGTTCTCATGCTCCATAAGACGGATGGCAATTCCTCTAGCCAACAGCCCGGCATTCGCTGCAAAGGAACCATGAGCCGGGGTTTGATACATCTCAAGATTTCTTGCTTAGCGTGCTTCGCCTGACTGTTTGACTATGGATGAGCAACCGCAGAAACATCAAGCCGGATGTGCTCACTGTCACAGAATGCTCGCATAGCCCCCTTGGATAGATTCGTACCATTATCTGTGATGATACTGTGAGGGTAACCAAAACGGTAGATCATCATTTTGATGAACTGAATCGCCGTAGCCGCGTCACACTTGCTCACTGGCTCAGCTTCTACCCACTTGGTAAACTTGTCAATCGCCACCAGAAGGTGGGTCTTCTTGTCCTTGGACCTCTTGAAAGGCCCGACCATGTCAAGCCTCCAGACTGCGAACAGCCAAGTAATTGGAATCATACGCAATTCTTGAGCTGGAATATGAGCACGTCATCCAAACTTTTGGCAACCATCACACTTACGGACCAGATCTTCTGCATCCTTATGAGTCGCCAGCCAGAAGAAACCATGTCTAAAGGCCTTGGCCACCAGAGATTTTGAGCCGGCGTGATGACAACAATCGCCAGCATGAATTTCATTCAGGATTTCCTTGCCCTCTTCAGGTGAGACACAACGTTGAAACATGCCGGTGACGCTGCACTTATGTAACTCACCATTGACTATCGTCATAGACTTAGACCGTCCGGTGATCTGTCTGGCCAGATTTTCATCATTAGGTAACTCGCCGCGAGTCAAGTACGCCAAATAAGGCACGGTCTAGTTGGGAATAGCATGTAGAGCCGCCACCAGCTGTCCCTCCGGGTCAGGAATAGCCAAGTCCTCCTCTAAAGGTAACTTAACCGACGGGTGATGTAGCACATCCAAGAAAACATTCGGCGGCACCGGCTTTCGTTGAGAACCCAACCTTGACAGAGCATTAGCCGCCTCATTCTTGCGATGATCGATATGATCCACCTAGTAACCCTTGAAGTGACCAGCGATGACATCAACTACCTGGCGGTAAGCCGCCATCCGCGGGTCTTTGGAGTCCCACGTTCCTGACACCTGCTGGGCTACCAGATCTGAGTCGCCAAAGCATCTAACTCGGCTCAGATTCATCTCTTTAGCCAACCAGAGGCCATGAAGCATGACTTCGTACTCAGCTGTATTGTTAGTACAAGGAAACATCAACCTTAGCACATAACAGAACTTATCACCTTTGGTAGATGTTAAGACAACTCCTACCCCTGATCCTTCCAGTTGCCCGGATCCATCAAAGTGAATCGTCCAGTATGTGTTGACCAGCTTTTCCTCAGGCGCCTGACTCTCAGTCCAGTCATTTATGAAATCCACTGAGGCTTGAGACTTGACCGCCATGCGAGGTACGTATTTCAAATTGAGAGGTCCAAGCTCTAGTGCCCACTTGGCGATCCTGCCAGTGGCTTCTTTGTTTTGAATTATGTATCCCAAAGGGGCAAAGCTAACCACTATGATCTGTTGGCCCAGGAAATAATGCTTTATCTTGCGATTGGCCATGAACACCCCATACACCAGCTTCTGCCAATCTGGATACCTCTGCTTGGACTCTGTCAGGACCTCACTAATATAGTAAACCGGCCTTTGAACTGGATATTCCTTCCCCGCATCCTTATGCTCGACGACCATTGCAGCGCTGAGAGCCTTGTTATTAGCTGCCACGTATAAGAGCAAGGGTTCCTTCTCAACCGGAGCAGCTAAAATCGGAGGCTCAGTGAGTTGTCTCTTGAGCGCCTCAAACGCTTCACCCGCCTCCTTACTCCAGACAAAATTGTCCATCTTTTTCATCATCTGGTATAAAGGGATGGCCTTCTCACCAAGGCGGCTTATAAACCGGTTTAACGTAGCAATTCGACCCACCAGGCGCTTAACATCGTTGATGCATGCCGGTTCAGACAGGTGATATCTTTGATCTTATTCGGGTTAGCTTCAATGCCACGCTCAGAGACTAGAAATCCCAAGAGCTTGCGAGCCGAAATGCCAAAGACACACTTAGCCAGGTTAAGCATCATCTTGTAGACTCGTAAGTTATCAAAAGTCTCCTTCAGGTCATCTAGCAGAGTCTCTTTCTTCCTTGATTTGATCACAATATCATCCACATATGCATGAACGTTACACCCAATCTGGCTGTGAAGACAGTTCTGGAAACAACGCTGATAAGTTGCCTGGGCACTCTTGAGCCCAAAAGGCATAGACACGTAGCAAAAGGCACCAAAAGGTGTGATAAAAGACGTGTTCTCTTGGTCCTTGACTGCCATCTTGATCTGATGATAACCAGAATAAGCATCCATGAAGCATAAACTCTCACAAACCGTCGTCGCATCAATGATCTGGTCAATGCGAGGGAGAGCAAACGGGTCAGCCGGACAGGCCTTGTTAAGATTTGTCTAATCCACAGACATGAGTCACGTGCCGTTATTCTTAAGTACCAGCACCAGGTTAGCAAGCCACTCCGAGTGAAAGACCTTGACAATGAAACCCGCCGCCAGGAGCCGGGCTATCTCTTCCCCAATGGCCTTGCGTCTCTCCTCATTGAACCGCCGTAGAAACTGCTTGACTGGTTTAAACTTAGGATCCACATTAAGGTGGTGCTCAGCGAACTCTCTCGGAACACCCGGCATGTCAGAAGGTTTCCATGCAAAGATGTCCCGATTCTCATGGATGAATTCGATAAGCGCGCTTTCCTATTTGGGATCCATGTTGGCCCCAATAGTGAACTACTGAGATGAGTCACCCGGAGCAAAAACCACCAATTTTTTATCGTCCCCCGAAAATTTGAGGGGCGGCTCAACCTCTGTGCTAGGCTTTTTCAGCGGAGTCATGTCCTCCGGGTCAACATTTTCCTTGTAAAATTTGAGCTCCGCCTCAGCACAACTAGACTCTATGTAAGTTGCGTCCCCTTCCTCGCACTCAATATCTCTCTTCCGATCACCATGCACAGTAATCATCCCATTCAATCCAGGCATCTTGAGTTGCAAGTAGACATAACAAGGCCTAGCCATGAACTTGGCATAAGCCGGCCGCCCGAACAGAGCGTGATAGGGGCTCTTGATTTTTACCACCTCAAAGCACAAGGTATCCACCCTGTAGTTGTATTCGTCACCAAAGGCGACTTCCAAAGAGATCTTACCCACTGGGTAAGCCGACTTGCCAGGCAGCACACCATGAAAAACTGTAGAGGAAGGTCTAAGATCCTTATCAAGCAACTTCATCCGTCGGAAAGTGTCGTAGTACAGTATATTGATACTACTGCCACCATCCATAAGCACCTTAGTGAACACATATCCTCCCACTCGCGGCACAACCACCAGAGCCAGCCGCCCTGGCTCATCAACGCGCGGTGGGTGATCTTCCCGGCTCTAGGTTATGTCATATTCAGACCACTTTAAGTATTGTGGTAGAGCAGGTGTGACCGTGTTAACCCCCCGTTTGCGCAATTTCTGATCTTGCCTGTCTAGGCTGGTCGTGAAAACATGATACTGACCCGAGCTGAGCTGCTTCGGATTACTCTGATACCCAGACTGGTTATTCTATTGTTGATTGTTGCCACCAGAGTGTTGATGATGTCCTTCATGGTTGCCCTGGCCATGATGGCCGGATCCTGAACCGCCAGACCCAAACCCGGCTCCTGACCCGCCTGGTCCTGAGCCGCCGGGCCTGCCACCGTCGTTGTGGTGCTGTCGTAAGCTGTAGTCTTTAAACTTTTGCATAACATGGAAATTACCCCATGTGTGACCCACCAGTCTATCGGGCCGGCTGTGCTCCGGACAAGGCTTATTGAGCATCTCTTCCAAATTGAAAGGAGTCTTGTTTTTATTAAAAGGTGGTCTGAACTTCCCGTTGCCCTTGGCACGGTTGTTGCCTGTGCTGGCATTGGCTACCAATTCTGACCCGCCATCCAGGTTCTTCCTCTTGCCTTGGTTACCATTGCCTGCCACACTCTTGCCATGGTTATTCTTTTTATTCTGACCAGGCTTCTCTTCATCAGACCTGGATCCTTTGTGTTATCAACATACTTCGTGAGAGACACCATGAGCTCCCCCATGTCTTGACACGTGCGTTTGAGTCGGCCGAGCTTTTTCTTTAGAGGGACAAAGTGACAGTTATTTTCCAGGATCAACACCGCTTGAGCCACTGTGATCTATTCATATGAGTGGATGATGGTCGATACCCGTCGGACCCAATGATGAGCTGACTCATTCTCCTATTGAACACGGTGATCCAGATCCACAATCGTCATAGGTTGCTTGCAAGTTCCTTGAAATTTTTTGATGAACCTTGCCTTCAGCTCAGCCCATGAGTTGATGGTATTGGGTGGAAAACCCTTCAACCATGTGCGAGTCGGACCCTCTAGCATCATGATAAAGTATTTGGCGCAAACCGCTTCATTGACATCCAACATCTCCATAGCCAGCTCATAACTTTCAATCCAGGCCTCTGGAGGCAGGTCTGCAGTGTAGTTTGGAACCTTATGAGGGCCTTTGAAATCCTTCGGCAGACGCTTGTTCCGCAAAGCTGGCACCAAGCATGGGACTCCCACGGCCCTGGTGGTCACTCCCGATCCAACTGAGATGGAAGGCGTGGGCTCTTGATGAATCGCCCCTGCCAGAGCCGCTGCCTCTCACTATACTCTTGCCCGGTCTACGAGTGCCTATGCATCCAGAGCCGTCTGATCGTCTCACGGTGGCCCCCGGTGCCGATCACTGCTAGAACCCGCCGACGACTCATAGCATCGGTTGAAGCTACGGCTGGGGAGGGGGTTGAATGCACGCGGCTCTAGCTGTAAGTATATTTCTCTTGCTGGGCCATCTCCATTTGAAGGTATCCAAGGGCGTTCCGCCCCTCCTCTGCAAAGGGTGCCTCATCGGGAATAGGAATTGTTTCAAGTCGGGTTGCTGCCGCCACCATGTTCTCCGCCGGGTTTGAATAGTGGACCAACCGGCGTTGGGAAAGCCATTGGTGAGGTCTGGTTCCATCGGGGCGGGTTAAGCTGCTGCCGAGCCGCCGGACGACTTCCAGGTGCATCCGTTGTACGTCTTGTTCCTGGCGTGTTAAAAAGGTTTCTAGCCTCATATTGTTCTGGTAGGCAAGACTAATGCCTTATTCGTCATACCGCGGCTGCCGATTGCTGCTCCAACTTAAGGCGGAAGGCCTCTGACTTAAGGCGCTCTGCCTCCGCATCCATCTGAGCCTTTAACGTGCCAACTCTCTGTTGGGCCTCAGCCATATGGTCCTTTAGCCTTGTGATTTCCAGATTCCGGGCGACTTGATTCTCATACGTGACTTCGGTTGCCATCAAGGCGGCGAGCTCATTCATCAGATCCAGAAGAACCTGGGACGGCGGCGGGTCAGCCCCTGTGTCGGCCGCTCCGGCAGCTGTACTGCTTGTACCTGGTGCTGACCCCGCCATGAACACGGCCGCATGAGTTGGCAGCCTATGAAAATCCGTCTCCGAATGCTCCGACTCGGGGTAAATCTCCTCGTAGCCCCCGAGCCTGCCATCATGAAGCTGGTAGATTGATTCCGCCTCACCGCTCGAAGATCCATCCTCCAAACAAACGAGAGTCTCCTGCGACTCAGAGGCCTCAAGATCCGTACCTTGAGAAAAGCCAACGAAGACATGCTTCCTGCCTGGATCAGTACGGGTGGGTCGCACGTGTTTGGCGGGTTGCGCGCGCCGAGCTGGCTCGACGATGTCGGTGCAGATGTCCGGCTCGGGTGTAGATCCGTCGATCTTGCCAATGAAAACATGGATTCCGCCGAAGGGAACCCGCAAACCGTACTCAACAGAGTCGGCCTCGGGGCCCCAGTCATCGTCGTCGATGTAGAGCCGGCCATGGAGTTTTGTTTGGATCCTTCTACGGGTTGGTGCTTGGCCATTCTGTAGCCTTGGGCCTGCTACTGCGACAACGGGGCCATGGAAGCCAGGTGACTGATCAGCAACATACGTCCTACACGGTGGGAGTCCTCGTCACGGATTGCGGTGGTCATAGAAAGTTCTTTGTGAGGGTTCGTCTCTCCAGATCTCATGGCTCCTGTTGACGACTCATACCAGCGATGTCGTGGGATGAAGTCAAAAGGCTCCTTTGTGAGTTTTGGCGGGTCTCACTTCAGCCAGTTTGCCTTCAACGATGAGTTGCAATCTATGGATGACAACTTGACGCAGAAGATATGGTTGTGCAAAGACGATGGTGGATTTCTATCCTAGTGCATGCATTTGTTGGTCTCGTGGAGAAGTGGTGGCAACAACACAAAATTGACTTCGATTTGATCATGCTTCTTGAGCACCCGATCTTGAGCTCCGGGGTGAAAACCCTAGTTCTGAACTGAGGTTATACATGGCAATGACGACGTTATTTGTAGGGAGACGTAGTAGTAAACCAAAAAAAATTCTACGATCACCAAGACCTATCCATGGAGAAACCAGCAACGAGTGGGGAGAGATTGCATCTTCATACCTTTGAAGATCGCTAAGCGGAAGCGTTACAAGAATGCGGTTGGTGGAGTCGTACTCGCAGCGATTCAGATCGCGGTGGATTCTGATCTCAGCGCCGAACAATGGCGCCTCCGCGTTCAACACACGTGCAGCTCGATGACGTCTCCTATGCTTTGATCCAGCAAGGAGGAAGGAGAGGTTGAGGGAGAGCTCTGGCAGCACGACGGCATGGTGACGGTGGAGCTACGTGGACTCCGACAGGGCTTCGCCAAGCGCTACGGAGAACGAGGAAGAGGAAGGGTAGGGCTGCGTCGAGAGAGAGAGAAGTCGTGTCTCAAATCAGCCCACACCCTTGCATATATATAGGAGGAGGGAGAGGGAGGTATGCCTTGGCCTCTCCTCCAAGGAGGAGAGGTTCGGCCAAACCAGGGATAGAGTCCACCTCCCACAAGGGAGGTGGATCTCCTCTTTTAAAACCCTTTTGCCCTTTATCTCTTGATCCCAGCCGCATGGGCCTTTCTAGAAGGTCTTGGCCAGCCCAAAAAGACCTATCACACCTCCTCTAAGGGCCCACAAAGCCCTATGGTCGTCACACCCCTCCCGGGGGTCCTCCGGCACCCTCCCGGCACTCCCGGTACACTACCGATGAGCCCGAAAACTTTCCGGTGACCAAAACTGGACTTTCTATATATCAATCTTTACCTCCGGACCATTCCGGAGCTCCTCGTGATGTCCGGGATCTCATCCGGGACTCTGAACAACCTTCGGTAACCATGTACAACATTTCCTTATAACCCTAGCATCATCGAACCTTAAGTGTGTAGACCCTACGGGTTCGGGAGACACGTAGACATGACCGAGACACCTCGCCGGTCAATAGCCAACAGAGGGATCAGGATACCCATGTTGGCTCCCACATGCTCCACGATGATTTCATCAGATGAACCACGATGTCGGGGATTCAATCAATCCCGTATGCAATTCCCTTTGTCTATCGGTATGATACTTGCCCGAGATTCGATCGTCGGTATCTCTATACCTTGTTCAATCTCGTTACCAGCAAGTCTCTTTACTCGTTCCATAATACATCATCCCGTGGCTAACTCCTTAGTCACATTGAGCTCATTATGATGATGTCTTACCGAGTGGGCCCAGAGATACCTCTCCGTCACACGGAGTGACAAATCCCAGTCTCGATTTGTGCCAACCCAACAAACACTTTCGGAGATACCCGTAGTGCACCTTTATAGCCACCCAGTTACGTTGTGACATTTGGTACACCCAAAGCATTCCTACGGTATCCGGGAGTTGCACAATCTCATGGTCTAAGGAAACGATACTTGACATTGAAAAGCTTTAGCAAACGAACTACACGATCTTGTGCTATGCTTACGATTGGGTCTTGTCCATCACATCATTCTCCTAATGATGTGATCCCATTATCAATGACATCCAATGTCCATGGTCATTAAACCATGACCATCTATTGATCAACGAGCTAGCCAACTAGAGGCTTACTAGGGACATGTTGTGGTCTATGTATTCACACATGCATTACGGTTTCTGGTTAACACAATTATAGCATGAACAATAGACAATTATCATGAACAAGGAAATACAATAATAACCATTTTATTATTGCCTCTAGGGCATATTTTCAACAGTCTCCCACTTGCACTAGAGTCAATAATCTAGTTACATTGTGATGAATTGAACACCCATAGCATTCTGGTGTTGATCATGTTTTGCTCGTGAGAGAGGTTTAGTCAATGGATCTGCGACATTCAGATCCGTATGCACTTTACAAATATCTATATCTCCCTCCTGAATGTAATCATGGATGGATTTGAAGTGGCGCTTGATGTGTCTTGTCTTCTTGTGAAACCTGGGCTCCTTCGCAAGGGCAATAGCTCCAGTGTTGTCACAGAATAGAGTCATCGGGCCCGATGCACTTGGAATTACTCCTAGGTCGGTGATGAACTCCTTCATCTAGACTCCTTCCTTTGCTGCTTCCGAAGTAGCTATGTACTCCGCTTCACATGTAGATGCCGCCACGACGCTTTGCTTGTTGCTGCACCAGCTGACTGCCCCTCCGTTCAAAATATACACGTATCCGGTTTGCGACTTGGAGTCGTCCGGATCTGTGTCGAAGATAGCATCGACGTAACCCTTTACGACGAGCTCTTCGGCACCTCCATATACGAGAAACATGTCCTTTGTCCTTTTTAGGTACTTCAGGATATTCTTGACCGTTGTCCAGTGTTCCGCTCCGGGATCACTTTGGTACCTCCCTACCAAACTTATGGCAAGGTTCACATCAGGTCTGGTACACAGCATGGCATACATAATAGAGCCTATGGCTGAAGCATAGGGGATGACACTCATCTCTTCTCTATCCTTTGCCGTGGTCGGGCATTGAGTCGTACTCAATCTCACACCCTGTAACACAGGCAAGAACCCCTTCTTGGACTGATCCATATTGAACTTCTTCAATATCTTTTCAAGGTATGTGCTTTGTGAAAGACCTATGTGGCGTCTCGATCTATCTCTATAGATCTTAATACCTAATATATAAGGAGCTTCTCCAAGGTCCTTCATTGAAAAAGACTTATTCAAGTAGGCCTTTATACTTTCCAAGAGTTCTATATCATTTCCCATTATCAATATGTCATCCACATATAATATGAGAAATGCTACAGAGCCCCCACTCACTTTCTTGTAAATAAAGGGTTCTCCATAAACCTGTACAAACCCAAACGCTTTAATCACTTCATTAAAGCGAATGTTCCAACTCCGAGATGCTTGCACCAGCCCATAGATGGAGCGCTGGAGCTTGCATACCTTGTTAGCATCTTTAGGATCGACAAAACCTTCTGGCTGCATCATATACAGTTCTTCCTTAAGGAAGCCATTAAGGAATGCCGTTTTGACGTCCATTTGCCAGATCTCATAATCATAAAAAATGCGGCAATTGCTAACATGATTTGGACAAACTTCAGCATCGCTACGGGTGAGAAAGTCTCATTGTAGTCAATTCCTTGAACTTGTCGATAACCCTTAGCGACAAGCCGAGCCTTATAGACGGTTACATTACCATCCGCGTCAGTCTTCTTCTTAAAGATCCATTTATTTTCAATGGCTCGCTTATCATCAGGAAAGTCCACCAAAGTCCATACTTTATTCTCATACATGGATCCTATCTCGGATTTCATGGCCTCAAGCCATTTGTTGGAATCCGGGCCCGTCATCGCTTCTTCATAGTTCGAAGGTTCACTGTTGTCTAACAACATGATCTCCAGGACAGGGTTGCCGTACCACTCTGGTGTGGAACGTGTCCTGGTGGACCTTCGACATTCAACAGTAACTTGATCTGAAGTTTCATGATCATCATCATTAACTTCCTCCCCAGCCGGTGCAGGCTCCACAGAAACAACTTCCTGTGCTGTGCTACTCTCCGGTTCGAGTGGAGGTACAATTACCTCATCAAGTTCTATTTTCCTCCCACTTACTTCTTTCGAGAGAAACTCTTTCTCGAGAAAGGATCCATTCTTGGCAACAAAGACTTTGCCCTCGGATCGTAGGTAGAAGGTATACCCAATAGTCTCTTTGGGATATCCTATGAAGACGCACTTTTCCGCTTTGGGTTCGAGCTTCTCATGTTGAAGTTTCTTCACATAAGCATCGCATCCCCAAACTTTTAGAAACGACAGCTCAGGTTTCTTTCCAAACCATAATTCATACGGTGTCGTCTCAACGGATTTTGACGGTGCCCTATTTAAAGTGAGTGCAGCAGTCTCTAATGCATATCCCCAAAATGATAGCGGTAAGTCGGTAAGAGACATCATAGATCGTACCATATCTAATAGAGTGCGATTACGATGTTCAGACACACCATTTCACTGAGGTATGCCAGGCGGCGTGAGTTGTGAAACAATTCCACATTTCCTTAGGTGCGTGCCAAACTCGTGACTTAAATATTCTCCGCCACGATCAGATCGTAGGCACTTTATTTTCCTGTCACGTTGATTCTCTACCTCACTCTGAAATTCCTTGAACCTTTCAAAGGTTTCAGACTTGTGTTTCATTAAGTAGACATACCCATATCTGCTCAAGTCATCAGTGAGGGTGAGAACATAATGGTAGCCACCACGAGCCTCGACACTCGTTGGACCGCATACATCGGTATGTATTATTTCCAACAAGTCAATTGCTCGCTCCATTGTTCCAGAGAACAGAGTCTTGGTCATCTTGCCCATGAGGCATGGTTCGCATGTGTCAAATGATTCAAAATCAAGAGACTCCAAAAGTCCATCAGTATGGAGCTTCTTCATGCGTTTGACACCAGTATGACCAAGGTGGCAGCGCCACATGTAAGTGGGACTATCATTATCAACCTTACACTTTTTGGTACTCACACTATGGACATGTGTAACATCACGTTCGAGATTCATCAAAAATAAACCATTGACCAGCTGGGCATGACCATAAAACATTTCTCTCATATAAATAGAACAACCATTATTCTCAGATTTAAATGAGTAGCCATCTCGCATCAAGCGAGATCCAGATACAATGTTCATGCTCAAAGCTGGTACTAAATAACAATTATTAAGGTTTAACACTAATCCCAAAGGTAGATGTAGAGGTAGCGTGCCGACGGCAATCACATCGACCTTGGAACCATTCCCGACGCACATCGTCACCTCGTCCTTTGCCAGCCTCCGCTTATTCCGCAGCTCCTGCTTGGAGTTACAAATGTGAGCAACTGCACCGGTATCAAATACCCAGGAGCTACTACGAGCGCTGGTTAGGTACACATCAATAACAAGTATATCACATATACCTTTAATGTTGCCGGACTTCTTATCCGCTAAGTACTTGGGGCAGTTCCGCTTCCAGTGACCATTACCCTTGCAATAAAAGCACTCAATCTCAGGCTTGGGTCCATGCTTGTTCTTCTTCTTCCCGACAACTTGCTTACCGAGCACGGCAACACCTTTGACATCCTTCTTGAAGTTCTTCTTACCCTTGCCTTTCTTGAAACTAGTGGTCTTATTCACCATCAACACTTGATGCTCCTTTTTGATCTCCACCTCTGCTGATTTCAGCATCGAGTACAACTCAGGAATGGACTTCTCCATTCCTTGCATGTTGTAGTTCATCACAAAGCTCTTGTAGCTAGGTGGAAGCGACTGGAGGATTCTGTCAATGACCGAGTCATCCGGGAGATTAACTCCCACCTGAGTCAAGCGGTTGTGTAGCCCAGACATCTTGAGGATGTGCTCACTGACAGAACTATTCTCCTCCATCTTACAGCTGAAGAACTTGTCGGAGACGTCATATATCTCGACCCGGGCATGAGCTTGGAAAACCAATTTCAGCTCTTGGAACATCTCATATGCTCCGTGTTGCTCAAAACGCTTTTGGAGCCCCGGTTCTAAACTGTAAAGCACGCCGCACTGAACAAGGGAGTAATCATCGCAGCGAGAATGCCAAGCGTTCACAACGTCTTGCTCTACTGGGAGAAGGGTTGGGTCACCTAGTGGTGCATCAAGGACATACAATTTCTTGGAAGCTATCAGGATGATCCTCAAGCCACGAACCCAGTCCGCATAGTGGCTTCAATCATCTTTCAGCTTGGTTTTCTCTAGGAACGCGTTGAAATTGAGGGTGACATTCGCGTTGGCCATTGGATCTACAATATAGATTGTAAAGATAATTTTAGACTAATTTCATGATAATTAAGTTCACATAATCAAATTATTTAATGAACTCCCACTTAGATAGACATCTCTCTAGTCATCCAAGTGACACATGATCCATGTCAACTAGCCCATGTCCGATCATCACATGAGACGGACTAGTCATCCATGGTGAACATCCCCATGTTGATCGTACCTTCTATACGACTCATGTTTGACCTTTCGGTCTTCCGTGTTCCGAGGCCATGTCTGTACATGCTAGGCTCGTCAAGTCAACCTAAGTGTTCCGCGTGTGTAAATCTGGCTTACACCAGTTGTATGCGAACGTTAGAACCTATCACACCCGATCATCACGTGGTGCTTCGGAACAACGATCCTTAGCAACGGTGCACAGTTACGGTGAACACTTCTCTTGAAATTTTATTGAGAGATCATCTTATTTACTACCGTCGTTCTAAGCAAATAAGATGTAAACATGATAAACATCACATGCAATCAATATAGTGACATGATATGGCCAATATCATCTTGCTCCTTTGATCTCCATCTTCGGGGCACCATGATCATCACTGTCACCGGCATGACACCATGATCTCCATCATCATGATCTCCATCATTGTGTCTTCATGAAGTTGTCTCGCCAACTATTACTTCTACTACTATGGCTAACGTTTAGCAATAAAGTAAAGTAATTACATGGTGTTTATGATTGAGACGCACGTCATACAATAAAATAAGACAACTCCTATGGCTCCTGCCGGTTGTCATACTCATCGACATGCAAGTCGTGAATCCTATTACAAGAACATGATCGATCTCATACATCACAATGCATCACATCACATCCTTTGGACATATCACATCACAAGGCATATGCTGCAAAAACAAGTTAGACGTCCTCTAATTTGTAGTTGCAAATTTTTACGTGGCTGCTATAGGTTTCTAGAAAGAACGTTTCTTACCTACGCCAAAACCACAACGTGATATGCCAATTGCTATTTACCCTTAATAAGGACCCTTTTCATTGAATCCAATCCGACTAAGGTGGGAGAGACAGACACCTGCTAGCCACCTTATGCAACAAGTGCATGTCAGGCAGTGGAACCAGTCTCACGTAAGCGTACGTGTAAAGTCGGTCCGGGCCACTTCATCCCACAATACCGCCGAATCAAGATAAGACTAGTAGTGGTAAGCATATTAACAAAATTGACACCCACAACAACGTGTGTTCTACTCGTGCATAGATTCTACGCATAGACCTAGCTCATGATGCCACTATAGGGAGACGTAGTAGTAAATCAAAAAAATTCTACGATCACCAAGATCTATCCATGGAGAAACCAGCAACGAGTGGGGAGAGATTGCATATTCATACCTTTGAAGATCGCTAAGCGGAAGCGTTACAAGAACGCGGTTGGTGGAGTCGTACTCGCAGCGATTCAGATCGCGGTGGATTCCGATCTCAGTGCCGAACAACGGCGCCTCCGCATTCAACACATGTGCAGCCTGATGATGTCTCTTACGCCATGATCCAGCAAGGAGGAAGGAGAGGTTGAGGGAGAGCTCCGGCAGCACGACGGCGTGGTGACGGTGGAGCTACGTGGACTCCGACAGGGCTTCGCCAAGCGCTACGGAGAACGAGGAAGAGGAAGGTAGGGCTGCGCCGAGAGAGAGAGAAGTCGTGTCTCAAATCAGCCCAAACCCTTGCATATATATAGGCGGAGGGAGAGGGAGGGCTGCCTTGGCCTCTCCTCCAAGGAGGAGAGGTTCGGCCGAACCAGGGATAGAGTCCACCTCCAACAAGGGAGGTGGATCTCCTCTTTTAAAACCCTTTTGCCCTTTATCTCTTGATCCCAGCCGCATGGGCCTTTATAGAAGGTCTTGGCCAGCCCAAAAAGGGCTGGCACACCTCCTCTAAGGGCCCACAAAGCCCTATGGTCGTCACACCCCTCCCGGGGGTCCTCCGGCACCCTTCCGGCACTCCCGGTACACTACCGATGAGCCCGAAAACTTTCCGGTGACCAAAACTGGACTTCCTATATATCAATCTTTACCTCCGGAACATTCCGGAGCTCCTCGTGACGTCCGAGATCTCATCCAGGACTCCAAACAACCTTCGGTAACCACGTACAACATTTCCCTATAACCCTAACGTCATCGAACCTTAAGTGTGTAGACTCTACGGGTTCGGGAGACACGTAGACATGACCGAGACACCTCTCCGGTCAATAACCAACAGCGGGATATGGATACCCATATTGGATCCCACATGCTCCAAGATGATTTCATCGGATGAACCACGATGTCGGGGATTCAATCAATCCCGTATGCAATTCCCTTTGTCTATCGGTATGATACTTGCCTGAGATTCGATCGCCGATATCTCTATACCTTGTTCAATCTCATTACCGGCAAGTCTCTTTACTCGTTCCGTAATACATCATCCCTTGGCTAAATCCTTAGTCACATTGAGCTCATTATGATGACGTCTTACCGAGTGGGCCCAGAGATACCTCTCCATCACACGGAGTGACAAATCCCAGTCTAGATTCGTGCCAACCCAACAGACACTTTTGGAGATACCCGTAGTGCACCTTTATAGCCCCCCAGTTACGTTGTGACGTTTGGTACACACAAAGCATTCCTACGGTATCCGGGAGTTGCACAATCTCATGGTCTAAGGAAACGATACTTGACATGGAAAAGGTTTAGCAAACGAACTACACGATCTTGTGCTATGCTTAGGATTGGGTCTTGTCCATCACATCATTCTCCTAATGATGTGATCCCGTTATCAACGACATCCAATGTCCATGGCCATGAAACCATGACCATCTATTGATCAACGAGCTAGCCAACAAGAGGCTTACTAGGGACATGTTGTGGTCTATGTATTCACACATGCATTACGGTTTCTGGTTAACACAATTATAGCATGAACAATAGACAATTATCATGAACAAGGAATACAATAATAACCATTTTGTTATTGCCTCTAGGGCATATTTCCAACATTATTTGCATTGTTCCCTTGTTGAAGGCATTGTTCGAATGTCCTCTGGACCCATTATTCAGGGTGAAAACCTTGATTCTGGCATTTGACTGTTGAATCCGGTAATGATGGGCCCTTGAGTGTCATTCCCTCCCGAAGGCGTTGCTGTTGAAGAAACTCGTTGTCCTTGTGGTGTGAAGAGATGATTTGTGCGGATATGGTTGTTGTTATAATTTGTGATCGTTGTGTTGATCGGTTTGGAGGACTTTGTCTTTCTCAGTCTGACATAGTTTTGGTCTTATACGACTTTTCTATTTGCCGACGTGTTTATTTATGTGTGTGCATTGGTGTTGGCCGTGTGCATCCTAGTTATGCAGAGGCCGGATGTGTACTCATTATGTTTGTATTCACTTGATGCTTCATTTTGAGACAAGAAAATCCATCATTTATCAAAAAATTAAGTGTTGCAACAGACTAGGCACCTTCAAGACATTCTGTATGTCTTGTGGTTGGGTTCAGTAGCTTCTTCCTCGAAACAGGCTTTCGCCCCTCTTTATAGATAAAGCATACGTCCATACAACCACGTCCCAACCATTGTTATGAAAGAGAAACGCTGGGGCCACAGCACAAAGATGCCCAAAAGAAAGGAAAAGAAACGAAAAAGGCCACCAAGGGCAAGCTACAAAGCAGGCGAACGATCGGAGAGCCGACGCACGGTAGACACCAGAGCGTACAAAAAGAGCTGAAGACGATCACAATCCCTCGGCCTAGAGAGCGGATGCAAGTGCTGCAAGAAGGCAAGAAATTTGAAGAACGGGTCAGAAGCATGTCGTGGGAACACCCGCTCGATCACCATCTTGTTGCGAGTAGTCCAAAGAGTCCACATCATAGCCGCAAAGATGAGCCAGAACAATCGGCGCTTATGGCCAACCTGAGTGGCCCTAATCTGCAGAAACTCTGCCAGGTCCTGGGCCTCCCACTCCGGTCCAAGAGCCTCCCGAACAAAGCACCAAAGTGCATGCGCTGCTACGCAAGAGAACAAAATGTGCGTTCCCGTTTCCAGGACATGGCACAAAGGGCAAAGGCCATTGCCCGGACCAAGGCGTTTTAGCACCTCAGTCCCCGAAGGTAGATGATCTCGGAGAAGCCGCCATACGAAAATCTTAATCTTCAATGGCATCGGTGCCTTCCACAGTGGGGATAGCCACTATAGAACCGAGAATCAACATAATGCCTGATAGGCCGAACTAACGAAGAATTCACCCGAAGGAGAAAGGCTCCAGGAAACAGTGTCGGGGACCTGGGACAGAGGAAGAGGGACTACTTCCCTTAGGTCTGTCCATTCCCGTACCTCATCTGGTCCGAATGAGCGGCGGAACATAATGTTCCACCCCTCATCCAAAGCAGTCGTCGATGCAGGGATAGCCGGGTCGTCACAAATCGCAAAGAGCCTCGAGAACCGCAAGCGGAGAGGCTCACCCTCAAACCAAGGGTCCAACCAAAACTGGGTCCCAAACCCATTGCCAACCGAGAAACGCAAACCCATCCTAATCTCTTCCTTTATGGCCTGAATAGATCTCCAGAACTGGGACCCGGCCGAGTGTGAGCAAGCCAAGAGGGGTTGGCCTTGTAAGTACTTGGACTCAATCGGCTGAAGTCACAAACCCCCATCTCCCCTCAAGATCCGCCAAACCCAACGCAGCATAAGCGCAACGTTCATCTGCGAGACGTAAGGATGCCAAGCCCACCTCGGTCCTTTGGCAAGCAGATGTCAACCCATTTCACCATATGGTACTTGGGCCGACCATCCCCTGCCTGCTAGAAGTACCTAACCAGCTCCTTGTCAAAGGAGCTATGCACACCTTCGGGTAAGATGTACATCCCCATCATATACATGCGGAGGCTGGCAAGGTTAGAGCTAATGAGGACAGTCTTGCTACCTTTAGAAGTGAACCTATCGCACCAGGGCTCCGCACGGGACGCTACTTGTCCCACAAGCGGATCGTACCCACTCACCAAAATCCTGGACTCAGCCAGGGGCATCCCCAAGTAAGATATGGGGATGATGCCAACCTACAGTTGAGGTTATCTGCAATCCGAAGCTGCTCGGCCTCCAAATAGCCAAGGACCACCACCTCGCTCTTATCAAAGTTAATCTTAAGTCCAGACATTTCCTCAAAGCAGAGCAAAAGGAACTTAAGATTAACAATGTCCGCATCCAAGCCTGCCACCATAATCATGGTGTCATCCACATACTGCAAGTGAGTAACCCCCCCCCCCCATCCGGGATGAGGTGACTAACTACACCCTTAAGGTGGCCAGCCAACTTAGCCTTATCTAAGATGCCCACAAGGGCATCAACTGCAAGGTTGAAAAGCAAGGGGGAGACAGGGTCCCCTTGCTTTACCCCCCTGGAAGCCTGGAAAAAGGGTCCCACTTTGCCATTGATGTTGATCGCCGTGTTCCCAGATCTAACCAGTTGCATGATCCAGGAACACCACCTCTCGTCAAATCCTCGTCGCTCCATCACCAACCTTAAAAAGGACCAGTCCAAACGGTCATACGCCTTCTGGAAGTCCAATTTGAGGAAGATCCCCTTAAGCCCCTTCGACGCCACCTCATGACGATCTCGTGAAGGGCAAGAATTCCGTCATGGATCCGCATGCCCTTGAAGAACGCGGACTGAAGGGGGTGAGCAATTCTTTCCGCCATCGGGGATAAATGAGTTGCGCAAACCTTCGCAAAGATTTGCTCCTACACGTTTATCACCGTGATGGGGCAGAATTGCCGAATATCCATCGCCCCAACTACTTTGGGGATCAGGGATATGACACCATATTTAATCCTCGCCATGTCCAAAGTTCCAATATAGAACTCATGAAACATGGGCATAACCGCATAATGACCGGAACGTAAGATCTTCCAGAATTTCTAGAAAAAGACTACCGGGAGGACATCCGGCCTCGGGACCGAGCAAGCTTTCATAGACGCAATCGCTCAATCCAACTCCTTAGGGGAGAATGGGAGAGTAAGTTCCGCATTCTCCGCATCGAAGACCTGGTCAGCAAGCGGCCAGAAGTCAGCACAGAGGGAGACGCCTCCGCGCGGCTCAGCCGAGAAGAGCTCCTTATAAAAAGAGTAAATATGGGTGGAGATGTCATCTGGGATCTCCAGAAAAACATCCCCATTCCAGAGGAAGGGGATATAGCACATTTCCGCCTACGACCATTACTCGCATGTGGGAAAAGTCATAGATGTACTCCTCGGTTTTCATAACATAGTGTGCCCTCGATTTTCAAGCTTTGAATTTGATCATAAATTTAACCAACGTAACCGATTGCGGCGGGAGTAAAAATTATATGCAATCGGTCTCGTTGGTTAAATTTATTGTCAAACTTAGATTTTGAGAAGCACGGACGCATTATATTATGGAATGAAGGGAGTATGAAATAGGGACTGGAGAGTGAGACTTGCCCATAGCAAGTCAATAGGGCGACTTGCCCCCTCTTCAGACCATCCGATCAAGAATCAACGGATCGGATTGCACGAACAGTGAGTAGCTACAGTGCGTGCGTACAGTACCCTCTACAGTATCCCACGAACAGTATTTTTGCAAACAGTGCTTGCTCGCTACAGTGTTGCTCTGGTTTGTTCATTTCAGATCAGACGGACAGGCGCCCGCAAGTTACAGCGTGACTCGCTGTGAGCAAATCAACTGATCTCAGTCCATGAAATAGCAGCAGAGCCGAACCGCGGCTGGCTGAAATGCATGGCTTGCACATTCCAAGATCACTCTGTCAAACGTGAAGATACAGCTAAACCGAACAAGCAACCTGGGCGCCAAATTACCGGTTACATTTTGCAAGCTGATGTAAACCTTCACGAGAAGCTGCGGTTTCCAGAGAAATCTTGGAGCTCTCGTCCGCCGTTTTATTTCTCAAGCATCACTTACCTTACCTATCCGACACATATATTAGCAACAACTTTTGTTCTTCACTGACAAGGGCAGCAGAACTAGCCGGTCTGGGCATTCATTCGTCAGTGGTATCCCAGCGGGGCAGGCGTCTTGTTGAGCTCCAGCCCCTGGAAATGGATGTCCTGCATACCCATCATCATTCGTCAGAATCAAAACAGTTCAGAGTCCAGACATCAGGAAGCTAGCGAGCAGAGTCCAGACGTCGAGGCATCGGGGACTATGCAGCATGGGAGACGAGCGTACCGCGGCGAAGTGGTTGACGTCGCGGTGGTGCGCCTCGTCGGCGCGCACGACGGTGACGACGTCCTTGAGCCTGGCGTCGGCGGGGAGGCGCCAGTAGTCGATGGCGATGCGCGGCGCGGGGACGTTCTCGATCCTGCCGGCCTCGAGGTCCCGGAGGAACTCGGTGTAGGAGTGGATGGCCTCCTCCTCGAGGTAGCCGACGACGCGGTGCGCGAACTTTGGGGACAGGATGTACCCCACGAAGTAGGCGTTGAAGAAGACGCCCTGCACCGCCAGCACCAGCGCCCGCTCGTACCACTTGGGGTTGGCCACCTCCATGAAGGTCATCAGGTGCATCCGCTCGTTCTCCGCCTCCTCCAGCAGCGCCCGGATCCACCCGCCGCTCTGCTCGAACCGCCGCAGCGACCGCAGGTGCAGCAGCATCCCGCCCACCATCCCCGGCACCGCCGCCACCGTCTCCAGCATCATCGCCCGGCACCCGTACCTCCTCTGCATACGCCCAAGTCGACTCGCCGTGTCATGTCAGTGTGGGACGAACACATATATCTGACCACCATGCCGCACCGTACCTGGAAGAAGATGTCGGTGGGCACGCGCAGCGACTTGACGGTCCAGTAGGCGATCTTGTCGAGAAGCACCTTGGGCTTGTGGTGCTTGGTAAGATCGATCGTCGTGTCCGACGTGTACGCCTCCCACGGCTGCAAAATCACACGGTCACCACGGTTACGTGCACTGTCAACGACCAATATATGCGGACGACTTCATTACCCTGAAGCAAGACCACTTCCACTCGGCGCCGTCCTTGTTCACCAGCTTGGCAGGCACGATGCCCCAGTAGCTGCTCACGGCGGGGCTCTTGCCCCCCTTCGCGGCCTGCACCGCCTCGGCCTTCGCGGCCTGCATCGCCTCGGCCGTCGCGGCGGCGGTGCTCGCCACGTTGTCCTTGGACGCGGCCGCCTCCTCCCTCGCCGCCTCCGCGGCGGAGGTGGACAGCGGCCGCGCCCACACGGCCACGGCGCCCCCTTCTCCTCCGGCAAGCAAAGGCGTGGCCGCCCCGAAGACGCGCGGGCCCAGGTGGCGGAGGAGGACGGATCCGGCGACGCGAGAGCTCATCGCCGAAGACGACGAGCCTGCTTGGTGGGCTGCTGCTGCTCTGCTCGCGAAACCCGTGGTCGCAGGCTCGCGAACCTGCAGACGTGCCAAGCTCTGAGAGGGTGACGGGACGACGTGTCGGCGTCGCCGAGCTAGCGCGCGCCACGATGGCATGGCTCTACGAGCAGATGACGCGCGGCGTGGGAGGAATGGCGGCTCCGCTTGGCTGATATTTCTGGAGCTCGCTCGCTATTGACTGGTGGACAGCTTCTGCGCGCGCTCGCCCGTAAGATTTGTAGCTTCGGATGTGCCCCAGCCTTTCAGGAGTCGGGATTGGGTGTCAAAATCGTTGCGGCTGCTATGTGCTGGGGTGGCTGGCTGGCTGCTAAGATTTCCAGTGGACTCTGAACTTGGCCGTGCGTCGACGTGCCTAGAATCTTTGTGTTCCCATTTCAACGGATAAGGAAAGATTGCTGATTGCAGTGGACTCGCTTTGACACGAAACTTGGAGTGGACTACTGCATTTTCCCATCGTGTGGAGCTGCATCAAAAGCTCTTACAGCATCTCTAGCCGCGGCTTCAAAGGACCCCAGGTCGCTTTTGCTGGGAGACGTAGTAGTAAATCAAAATTTTTCTACGTGTCACCAAGATCTATCTATGGAGAAACCAGCAAACGAGTGGGGAGAGATTGGATCTTCATACCTTTGAAGATCGCTAAGCGGAAGCGTTACAAGAACGCGGTTGATGGAGTCGTACTCGCAGCGATTCAGATCGCGGTAGATCCGATCAAGTGCCGAACGGACGGCACCTCCGCGTTCAACACACGTGCAGCCCGGTGACGTCTCCTACGCCTTGATCCAGCAAGGAGGAAGGAGAGGTTGGGGAAGAGCTCCAGCAGCAGCACGACGGCGTGGTGGTGGTGGAGTAGCAAGGTATCCCGGCAAGGCTTCGCCTAAGCACTGCGGAGGAGGAAGAAGCAGAATAGGGCTGCAGCGAGAGAGAAAGAGTTCGTCGTCTCAAACCTGCCCAAACCCTTGCATATATATAGGAGGAAGGAGAGGGAGGGCTGGCTTGTCCCCTCCTCCAAGGAGGAGGGATTCGGCCGAAGTGGGGGGGAGAGTCCTCCTCCCACACGGGAGGTGGACCCCCCCCCTTTTAAATCCCTTTTGCCTCTATCTCCAGATCCCTGGCGCATGGGCCCTTTCTAGAAGGTATTGGCTGGCCCAATATGGGCTGGCACACCTCCTCTAAGGGCCCATGAGGTCCTTTGGTCGTCACCCCCTCCCGGGGGTCCTCCGGCACCCTCCCGGCACTCCCGGTACAATACCGATGAGCCCGAAAACTTTCCGGTGACCAAAACTGGACTTCCTATATATCAATCTTTACCTCCGGACCATTCCGGAGCTCCTCGTGACGTCCGGGATCTCATTCGGGACTCCGAACAACCTTCGGTAATCACGTATACCTTTTCCCTATAACCCTAGCGTCATCGAACCTTAAGTGTGTAGACCCTACGGGTTCGGGAGACACGTAGACATGACCGAGACACCTCTCCGGCCAATAACCAACAGCGGGATCTGGATACCCATGTTGGCTCCCACGTACTCCACGATGATCTCATCGGATGAACCACGATGTCAGGGATTCAATCAATCCCGTATACAATTCCCTTTGTCTATCGGTATGGTACTTGCCCGAGATTCGATCGTCGGTATCCGCATACCTTGTTCAATCTCGTTACTGGCAAGTCTCTTTACTCGTTCCGTAATACATCATCCCGTGACTAACTCCTTAGTCACATTGAGCTCATAATGATGATGTCTTACCGAGTGGGCCCAGAGATACCTCTCCGTCACACGGAGTGACAAATCCCAGTCTCGATTCGTGTCAACCCAACAGACACTTTCGGAGATACCCGTAGCGTACCTTTATAGCCACCCAGTTACGTTGTGACGTTTGGCACACCCAAAGCATTCCTACGGTATCCGGGAGTTACACAATCTCATGGTCTAAGGAAATGATACTTGACATTGAAAAGCTTTAGCAAACGAACTACACGATCTTGTGCTATGCTTAGGATTGAGTCTTGTCCATCACATCATTCTCCTAATGATGTGATCCCGTTATCAACGACATCCAATGTCCATGGTCATGAAACCGAGACCATCTATTGATCAACGAGCTAGCCAACTAGAGGCTCACTAGGGACACGTTGTGGTCTATGTATTCACACATGTATTACGGTTTCCGGTTAACACAATTATAGCATGAATAATAGACAATTATCATGAACTAGGAAATACAATAATAACCATTTTATTATTGCCTCTAGGGCATATTTCCAACAGCTTTTTTATCATCGGCGGACGAAAAAACCCTCCAGCCGCGTTCTGAGGACCCCGTTTTTCATCGGTTGAGGCCTTTTTGGGGCCGGCGAATCCAGACCGAACCCAGGGCGTTGGGGTCTCTCGGGGGCTCCAGCGGTAACAAATCGGCGTGTGGGACACCATTGTCAGGCGAACCTCGTCCTTCCTAGCGTCGAGCCACTTCCCTGTTGCCGACCCCGGCGACCCTCGCCTATCCACGGCCCTTGCGCCGTCGCTAGAAGACCCCACTTCGCCCTCCCTCGCCGGATTTCGCTTCCCTGACCCTCACCCATCCCCTCGCCCAAGCCACGCCGGCCGGGGCGCCGGCGTCTGCTCACCTGCTCGCGTGTCACGCCGACAAGGTGTTCGACGTTTTGCCTGCTCGGTCATGGACTCGGACGACGAGGAGGCGTTCGCGGCCCTGTTGGAGGAAGAAGCTGAGGCCAACATCGCCGATGAGGAGCACCTCATGATACTGTCCTCGCTGGCCAGCCTGTTCGTCAACAATGACAAGCCCCGGCGAGGTGGCTCGACGTCGGGGCGGCGCAAGAGCAAGCAGAGGCATCGTATGGAGGGGTATTGCATGCTCTACGCCGACTACTTCGCCGACTCTCCATTGCACGGTGAGAAAGTATTTTGGCGTCGCTACCGGATGAGCCGGAAGCTCTTCCTAAGGATTGTTAATTCCGTCCGGGAGTTTGACAGCTATTTCGTTTGCAAGAAGGATTTCACCGGCGCAGTTAGATTCTCCTCACTTCAGAAATGCACCCAAGCTATGAGGATGCTTGCATACGGAGCTCCCGCGGACATACAAGAAGACTATGGGCGAATGGCCAAGTCCACCACCATTGAGCGTATGTACAAGTTCTGCAGAGCAGTGGTGGCAGTGTTTGGACCACAATATTTGCGATCACCCAATGCTGAAACACTACTCGAATCCTGGCACAGAATGCAGCAAGAGGATTTCCAGGGATGCTTGGAAGCATCGACTGCATGCATTGGTCATGGAAAAACTGCCCATTTGCTTGGCAGGGGATGTACAAAGGCGCCAAAGGTGGTTGCAGTGTGGTACTTGAGGCAGTAGCCACACATGACCTATGGATTTGGCACTCCTTCTTTGGTATGCCAGGAACTCACAATGATATCAACGTCTTGCGGTGCTCGAATGTCTTCGCCAAGCTTGTTGAAGGTCATGCTCCTCCGGTGAACTTTGAGGTCAATGGACGCTAATACAACAAGGGATACTATCTAGCAGATGGTATCTATCCGAGATGGTCCACATTTGTGAAGACTATCTCAAAACATGTGGCGCCAAAGAAGGCACACTCTGCTAAGTGTCACGAGGCTTGCAGGAAAGATGTCGAGCGAGCATTTGGTGTGCTCCAATCGCGATTTGCTGTTGTCAGGTACCCCGCTATGACCTGGTCCAAAAGGCAGATGTGGGAGATCATGAATTGTTGTGTTTGCTTGCACAAATGATCATTGAGAGCGAGCAGGAAGAGCCAGTGTTTGATCCTAAACCATATCACAGGATGGGACCTCTTGCAGTTGTTGATCACCAGTTACCAGCAACATGGACTGCCTACCTCAATATGCGCCAGGAGATCCGAGACCCACAACTGCATCAAGAACTGCAAGACGATCTGGTTGAGCACCTATGGAGGCTTAAGGGCAACGCCTAGCTCGATTTGTTTTAATTTATGTTGGAACTTGCTTCATTGAACTATTTGATTTTGTATTAATTTGTATGATGAACTTTGGTACGAAACATTCAGTTTTTTGTTGAATTTATGCCGAAAGAGCGCCGATTTTGTTCATTTTATGCCCAAAAAGTGCCGATTTTGTTGATTTCAAAGCCGAAATAGCGCCGAAACGGGGCCGAATTTGGACCGATTCTACGCCGATAATGGGCCGAAAGCGATGGTTGTGGGGCGACCCCGGGGGTTCGACAGGGAAAACGAGCCCCCCCCAGGCCGATTTTATCGCCGGCTCGGCCCCAGGCGGCGCTATTTCGGCCCCCTGGGGGGGCCAACGGCTGGAGATGCTCTTATGACATCTTTAATGTGGAACATTAAAGTTTCGATATATGTCCAGACCGCTTTTGGGGTGATGTGGGGGAACAACATAAGTATCATCTGGCAAAGTGGGGTCTTGTGACCAGGAAAAAAGTTTTGGAGGGTTAGGTGTCCCTAACTTCAAAGAGTTTAACATGGCCTTGTTGGCATCTTAGGGGAAGAGATACTATGATTAGACTGATAAACCTTGGAAAAGAATCATTGATTTCAAATATGATTCCAAGTCCCCAAATATTTTCTGGGCCAAACCTGATAATGGTTCCCCATTTTGGAAAAGTGCTATTTGGGCTTTTAACGCTTCGAAAACTTTCTACCGCTAGAAGGTGGGTGATGGGAAGTCTATCAAATTTTGGCATGACACATGGGCAGGGGCTTGTTCCCTTGAAACACAATTCTGGGACCTGTTTGAAATTTGTAACCAAAAAGAATGTGCGGTAGCTCAAGTGTGGGATGGGGCTACCCTAAAGCTGACCTTTAGAAGATGTGTAATTAGAAGTGGTTTGGATCGTTGGCTCTAGCTGATTGATGTTCTCAAACAATTTCCATTATCTAATTGCCAAGACATCCCAATCTGGTCGTTAGAAGCTAATGGGATCTATTCAGTGAAGTCTTTCTGTAATGTGATCAACTTTGGTGGTGTGGTGTGTGCCACTAGTGATAAACTATGGAAAGATGTGTCCTCGTAATATTCATGTTTTTCTTTGGCTGTGTTCATATAACAAAGTCTTAACTAGAGACAACTTAGCAAAGTATAGAAATGTTGATGATTTAACCTGTTTATTTTGTAATGAACCAGAATCTGTTCAACACTTGTTTTTTGATTGTGTGGTTGTCAGATATGTTCGGGATGTGGTTGCAAGTGGTTGTCAGATTGGCCAAATTGCTTGCTGGAATGATGTGTGTGCCTTATGGCAGTCTCATAAGAAAATTTCGGTACTCAATATGATATCTGCTGCCTCCTTATGGAGTATCTGGCGACTAAGGAATGAATTTTGCTTCCAGGGTCATACGTGGAGAAATATGAACTGCGTCCTTGTGAAACTTCATGGTTTCCTTCGTCAATGGGGTGTGCTTTGCGACGACACTCAGCTGGCACTTCTTCGTCAATTCCTCCTTCTACTCAACCGGCGATGGGGGGGAGCTGCTTCGTATTGCCTGGATTGATGGAGTTTCGAGCTGAGTAGGGATCCTAGTAGTCTAGCTTTTGCTGTGATTCTCAAATATTTGCCAATGAGCTCAATGTAATAATATGTGGCATACTTGTTCTTATCCCTGATGGTAGCCTTTAGGCTGTGTGAACTGTGTGGTGTCGTAGTGGGTTGTAAAACGTACTGCTAGTACTATCTTGCTTTGCTTTCTATAAAAGTGGAGCTGGGGGGAACCCCTTTCATTCAAAAAAATGTCCGGACCGCAGTGTTCGCATCATTTTTTCATTCAACGGAGACATGTACTACCTCCGTTCTGGTTTATTGGTTCTCTTTGCAATCTGTGCCAAATTTTGATCAATGATTTAACTAATAAAATGTCAATGCATGTCAACAAAAATTATATCGTTGGACTCGTATTTGAAAATAGTTTACAATGACAATTTTTCATGCGATGCATAAACATTTTATTAGTTAAATCTATGTTCAAAACTTGGCACAAACTACAATGAGGACCAATAAACCAAGACAGAGGTAGTACATGTCTGCTTAGCAGTCCGGACATAAGGATTCCGGTAAAGCGGAGATAAAAAGTGGGGGTGCTTTGCGAGAGTCCAGACATGCATTCGATCAGTCACATGCATGTCCCTCTTTTCTCTCTCTCCTTCCATTCGCACATGCATTGTCACCCTCTTCTCTCTCCTTCCAACTGGACACTAAATCATGAATATCCCCACCGCATGCAAGGTCTCCACCTATTTTTTCTCCTCTCATCTGGATAATTTGTAATTAGCATTGAATGGCTTCGTCCCGTATCATGTCCATGGACCACGTCCGGACACAAAAACGATTGCGGGTCAACCTTGGAGATGTCCTTAGTGTTGGAAATATGCCCTCGAGGCAATAAATAAAGTGTTTATTACTATATTTCCTTATTCATGATAATTTTTTATTATCCATGCTATAATTGTATTGACTGGAAACGCATTGCATGTGTGGATAAATAGACAATACTTTGTCCCTAGCATGCCTCTAGTGAACTAGCTCGTTGATCAAAGATGGTCAAGGTTTCCTAGCCATTGACATGAGATGTCATTTGATAACGGGATCACATCATTAGGAGAATGATGTGATGGATGAGACCCAAACTATAAAACGTAGCATATGATCGTGTCAGTTTATTGCTACGGTTTTCTAGATGTCAAGTATATGCTCCTACGTTCATGAGATCATGCAACTCACTGACACTGGAGGAGTGCCTTGTGTGTATCAAATGCCCCCAAGTACCTGGGTGACAAGAAGGCGGCCAACAACAAACAAGGTATATATGATTTCTGGGAAGCAGTGAGGATAATCCTCAGATTACGGGCCCAGCCCACAAAGTTACTTCCATCATCTTTCAACTTAGCTTTCTCTAGGAACGCATTGAAATTCAGGGATGCTACTGCGCGAGCCATTGATCTACAACATAAATATGCAAAGGTTACTTAGACTATTGTTCAAGATGATGACTTTAGTTAATCAAATTACTAAAGCTCCCACTCAAATTGACATCCCTCGGGTCATCTGAGTGTCACATGATCCAAATTCACCAACTCAAGTCCGATCATCACGTGAGTTGAGGTGGTTTCAATGGTGAACATCATCATGTTGATCATATCTACTATATAACTCATGTTCGACCTTTCGGTCTCTTTTGTTCCGAGGACATGTCTGTACATGCTAGGCTCGTCAAGTTTAACCCGAGTGTTCTGCATGTGCAACACTGGCTTGCACCTGTTGTATGTGAATGTAGAGTCTATCACACCCGATCATCACGTAGTATCTCGACATGACGAACTTTCGCAACGGTGCACACTCGGGGATAACACAATTCATCTTGAAATTTAAGTGAGGGATCACCTTATAATTCTATCGTCGTCCTAAGCAAAACAAGTTGCATAAAAGGATTAACATCACATGCAAATCATAAGTGACATGATATGGCGATGAACTTGTACTTTTGATCTCCATCTTGAAAACACCAGCATGATCTCCATCGTCACCGGCACGACACCATGATCTCCATCGTCTTGATCTCCATCAACGTGTCGTCATCGGGGTTGTCACGCCCACCATGCTTCTACTACTATTGCTACCATTTAGCGATAAAGTAAAGCATTACATAGCGCTTAATGATTGACACACAGGTCATACAATAATTAAAGACAACCCTATGGCTCCTGCCGGTTGTCGTACTCATCGTCATGCAAGTCTTGATATTCTATACAACACATGATCATCTCATACATCACATATATCTCATCATGTAATTGGCCATATCACCTCACAACATACCCTGCAAAAACAAGTTAGACGTCCTCTAATTGTTGTTGCATGTTTACGTGGCTGCTACGGGTATCTAGCAAGAAAAATTCTCACGTACACATAAACCACAACGGTGATACATAAATTGCTTTTCAACCTTCTCAAGGACCGCCTTAGTCGAATCCGATCCAACTAAAGTAGGAGAAACAGACACCCGCCAGCCATCTTTGTGCAACGAAGTTACACGTCAGTCGATGGAACCGGTCTCTCATAAGCGTACGAGTAAGGTTGGCCCGGGCCGCTTCATCCCACAATACCGCTGAACCAAAACACGACCAAGGGAGGAAGCAGTCTAAGCATCAACGCCCACAAACTCTTTGTGTTCTACTCGAGATCTCATCTACACATAGACCTAGCTCATGATGCCATTGTTGGGGAACGTTGCATGAGAAACAAAAAAATTCCTACGCACACGCAAGATCTATCCATGTCGTGCCGGCAGGAGCGGGACTACAAGGGTATGTACAAAAAAGGCAAAAACATGCCAAGTTTCAGCCAAATTAGGACTAAATTCAAACGTTTTTTACAAAGTAGACAAAAAAGAAAAAGGAAACTAGATAAAGTCTACATCACTGCTCCCGCCGCCGTTGCCGCGTCATCTTCTACATGAAGAGCAGCCTGTAGAAGGTCGTGTAGTCACCGTCGTTGTCGCCATCATGTGTGTCGTTGCCGTCCCTGCTGCACCCCTGCCCTGGGTCGCCATGGCGATGGAGCTCGAGGTTGGAGGGCCCCAATGCCTCCTTGTTGTCGCTGTCGAGGACGACAATGCTGCCCTCCTCACGGCTGTCGGTGTCAAATCCGGCATATCTCGTAGTATGAGTCCTAAGCTAGGCGTCTTGGAGCGATGGTAACATCACTACTAGTACTAGGGAAAACCCTAGCAGTAGCGCGGGTTTTTAGTGTATCAGTAGAGAGGGTACCCATTCTACTGATATGACGCTACAACTAACTTTTATCAGTAGCGCGTTTTGACACACGCTACTGCTATACCTACTTAGCAGTAGCGCTTTCTGTACCAGCACTACTGCTAAGTCCTTTAGCAGCAGCGTTTTCCTGTCCAGCACTAAAGAGCGCTACTACTATATTTTCTCATATTGTTTTTTTGCTACGTATTTGTGATGTTTCTATACAGGTTTCATAAAGTATTCTAATCATATCATAAACATGCAATATGCTCATCATATCATACACATAATAGTCGCATCAGACCATCCAACACAAATCATGTCGTCACGTCATAATCACGATATAGCTATACAAGTTACATGACATGTCTCATCATACATAATGTAGTACTTCTTGAGGCGTCGGTTCATATCCCTCTCTCGCACTAGCGTGAACCTAAACTAACTACTGGCTGTCGCTCGGAAACCGGAAACCGGTACACCTGGGCCTGACACTCCGGCCACTTGTCGTATACTCCTGGCTAGCACTTCTTCGCCATCGATGATCTATGCACCTGCATCGTCACATGAGTTGATGATATGAAACATATATAGTTGAGCAACAGAAAGAGACAGACTTGGCAAAAATAGAAGCAACATATCATAAGCATACAAAGTTCATCGTACCCAAAATGCCCTAACTAGAGTGATCTTCGCTAGTTGAGGAGGATGGTTTAATTACATCACAAATAAAGTTTCGTCGTGCATAACTCAAAGTTTTTTCATAGAGAAAGTATGGACTAAACGGACACATTATCATATATCGTCAATCACTCCAACATGTCGTGCCATCCATGCAAGTCAGGGAGATAGTCCCCGAGCACAGTGAAAGGCTTTAGGTCGAGACGCTGAGTGACTATGCGTGTTCGGACGTCTTCCCGTGACATTTGCCCTTCTTTGTAGAACATCCCTGTTTTTCCAGGGACCTCCTTCATGATGATTTGGGCAAGTTCACGTTGGATGTGATTGAACTCAGCTCGGAGTCGATGATCCGGGATATCTCCTAGGTTCTTTGCCCATTGCAGAATATGGGCATCGCCAGATCTATGTGACATCCGAAGGTTCTATTGATCCCGTCTGAACTCATGCATGTGGTGGAGGACATAGAATCCATCACTGATAGTACCACTCGGTTGCTGGATGCAACAGAAGTCAGTCTTATGGCTGAAGCAGGGCGCACGGTTCCTTGTCTTCCTGAGCGTGATCTCTCCACCTCGTACGCCGTATGTAAAGATAGCACTATCGAGAACAGACTTGATGTGGGTGTAATCCTTTTTCTTCATGTTCTTCGACGAGTCCAAGTAGAGAGAGTGAGAGACTCGGGGTAAAAGATGATGAGGACGGCGCGCCCATCGCTGCGCAAAATAAGTACACCTCAAATGAGCCTCCACGCATGCAAATGAAATGATTGAAATCGAAGGAAGGATATCCGTGCGGATGACTTACATGGGATGATAAGGTACGAGAATCGTCTCCTTGTCCTTATTGCTGACCATGAAATCGGCGATGTAGTTACTCGCATATTCACGGTGCTTTTGGCAGACTGCCAAGAAGCTCTCGTGCATGAAGTACGGGTCAGCGACACAGATATAAGGTACCTGCTCAATCCTGATGATGTAGTTCATGTACAAGGCAAAAAGGCGGACAAACGTAAAATCTAACTTTTTCAAGTGAAAGATGTTGAAGATGTAATTGAATCGAAGGAAGAACTTTTCTGCAGGGAATGTGTCGACGTACAACCTTTGTTGTGGCACATTAACCACGTAGAGCGGGTATCCTAGATTTTGCGAGGTGATCGGGCTTTTCTCTCTTTGCAGCACATCATCATGAAGCCTCCTGAGATCGTCGTATATGGCCTCTACCGCTGCCTTAGGTAGGATTGGTTCACGAGGGATATGGTATTTCGCCGCACCCATGACATGTATACGGTCTTGAACCCAAGGCTACGGAGGCGGCTGGATCATAGAAGCAGCTTTGTTGCCTTTGCTCGCTCTCTTCCTATGCTTATTTGCTACTGGAAGGTCGTCTATAATACATTCAGCCTCCAGAGGCGGCAATTCACGCACCAACTCATGATGTTGAGCCATCAATCCTCCGTCGTCATAGGCGCCAGTATTGAGATACTGTAGAGTGTCATCGTCATCCTCATCGATGGCATCGATATCATGCATTGCTTCTTCGGTGGTGGAAACATCATCAGCGACTAATGGAGCCTCTTCCTCACCCCGTCCGCTATCACCCGGCATGATAGGCGACGCTAATTGGGTAGGTGGGGTGTTGATGTTCATACCTTGCTGAGGCTGCGTGGTCGTGGGTGTGCTCTCGCCCACCTCCAGACGAAGCAGACTCTTTGGCTACAACATGACCCACCTCTTGTAATCGCCAAGCCGCCGCGGCGTCTCGTCGTTGTCTCCCCCCTAGTACCAGAGGAGCCAAGTTCTTGTGGCCCGGTTTGACACTGGCCACAGAAACCTTGAAGACGTCACGGGGGATCGGCTGGCTGTGGAACAATTGTTCCTTCGGCTTCACTATCGTCGCCTTCCCCATATCGCCTTCGGTCTCGATGTCGGTCTCAGTCTCGGATGTGACAGGTGGGCCCTGCAACAACCATTCCTCATCGAGAAGGTTCAAATAGGCGTCTGCCGACGCGTAGACATTGCAATCACTAGAACCTATCCTTCATCATTGCTAGCCATGTTTCCTACGATTAAATCTAGTCAAATAATTCTAGACCTAATAAAATGAATAATCATATAAAAGAAGGCCAATGTTTTGCAGGAATGTTGATTCATTCCCGTTGCGGCAAATCCCAGGCACTCGATATGTCCTAGTTTGTAGCACAAGTCATACCGAAATTCACGGAAAATTTTGGCATGACCTTGGCTACAAACTGGACAAATAGAGCGCTTGAAATTTGCCAGAACGGAAATGAATCAACATTTCGGAAAAACATAGGCCACTCGGAATCATTCCCTGCAAACAATTTTCAAATATCCATCTTCGACACCGCAACATATGTCCAAATATACACGAGCAACCACATGTCCAAATATACTGCCCTAGAATAATATTTCTGTCCTAATTTGATATCTAGCTAAATTCATATATATCAAAATAGCTACCTAGGGTTTATACCAAAACCTAGCTACCTAGGGTTCATACCAAAACCTAAGGTTCATACCTAAATTCACCTAAGTAAATTAACCAACTGCCCTCTTGCAAAGTATTCACCTACTGTACCACTACTACACTGCTTAAACCTAGCTAGGGTTCATAACTAAATTCACCTAAGTAAATTAACCTAGATAGGAGGGGTGGGGTCTTACAGAGAGGGTGCTCGAAGGAGGTGCTCGGGGGAGACGGTGGCGAGGAGGGCGTCGAGGGTGGCAGGGCCGTGGAGGGAGGCAGGGCGGCCCCATGATGGCGAGGGAAGCAGGGCCATGGAGGGAGGCAGGGCTGTGAGGAGGGGATGAGGGTGGCTCCCGAGGGCGTGTGGCTCCGATGGCGGCGACGGCGCGCGGCTCCGGTGGCGGCCCCGATGACGACGACGAAGGCAGTGGTGGTGACGGAGCAGGGGCGGCGAGAGGGAGCAGGGGCGGCAAGGGGAGAGGGACGCGAGAAGAATGGGGAACTGGGGAAGGAGGGATAATCGCGAAGGGGCAAGTCAAACTTAGTGGTAGCGCTTTTAAGGAAAATGCACAACTACTATTTTCTTAGCAGTAGCGCTTGTCAAAATAGGGCGCTACTACTATACCTAGCCTGTTGACAACGGTGTGGCAGTTATAGTAGTAGCGCTTTTTGTCTGGGATGCGCTACTGCTATTTACAAAGCAGTAGCGATGTTTGTCTCTCTGCGCTACTGTTAGATAGTAGTAGCGCCCTCTTTTGACCAGCGCTACTGATAATCCTCTGTGTATAAGGTTTTCCCTAGTAGTGCATGAACACATGATTTTACCCAAGTTCGGGCTCTTCCAAGGAGAAAATACCCTACGTCCTTCTTTTCATTGTATTGATAGGGGAGATAGTACATAGTACAGTCATCTACTACGAGATTGTAGTAATGAGTATGAGATTGAGATTGTCTATTGACTAGCCTGGCCTCGGTTTATATAATGCACCACAGGCCTAGGGTTTATAGGATTCCTTGTCATGTGCGCCAAGTCTTGTGGAATCTCCCTTGTATGCATCATGGGCTCTCCGAACTGGCCCATTAGTGAATCGCCCTGGGGGTCCTCGGCCTGACCCACTGGTCGGGAGATGACGTGATGAGTACCCCATAGTTCAGGACACCATCAGTAACCCCCTGAATCAGTCTTCAACTTGGGGACGCTCCTCGGTTCTTCCGAACTATTCTTCATCTTCGGTCGTCGGTCTTGAAAACTGGTTCAACAAATCTTCCCATCTCCAATCTTGAGGATCACCGAGGTGTATCTGAAGAATTCACACGTCGGGCATCCGAGGAGCCCCTTTAAGTTCTCGGCCATTATCAATGCCTTGTTTTTTTATGCCACATCTCATTGTCGAAGTGTTTCCCATGTGGCGATGTCCTCTTGCGTCCGAGCTCCAACACCAAACTGCATCTGAGGTGTCTTTTTGCAGCCAAGCTCCAACATTGATCGGCATCTGAGCGCCAATGATGGGCTGCATCCGAGCTCCAACGCTGGATTGTGTCCGAGGTGTCATAAATTACCTCAATCTCTGAAAATTTGAAGAACTTTATCCAAGCTTAACTGCCGGAATAGTCTTTTATGGAGCCAGCCATTTGCATCCGAGTTTTATGTCGGACTGCTTTTGAGCTTCAACGCCAAACTGCATCCGATTTAATGTCGGAAATGCCCTCTATGGAGCTAGTCACTTGTGCCCGAGCTTTATGCGAACTGCTTCCTAGGTGGTGCGCCACCCCGACCGTGGAATGATTTTTTGTGAATATTTTTGATTGGTGCAATTTATTCTTTGTCGAGATATATAGCCAGTAGTCCTCAAGGTGTGTGTCGGTCTAAAACCCGAGATGCACCTCAAGGTACACATAAAACCACTGATCCCAATAGCCCCTGAGACTCAGGCTGATTTGCAAAATCGGCCTGAGGATCGATTCCTTGTTCGGCAGCATGCTTTAGGATTTAAAACACGGCGTGCAGTAGTTCCCGAGACTCAAGTTGGGTGCGGCCGAGCAACCTGAGGATGGAATCTCCTCGAAAACTGTATTGCACTTTGAATTTGCTGCATTGAATATGCAGTGCAGTAGCCCTCGAGCCTTAACTTGGGCACGGGTGGTCGAATTAAGGATTGATATTTATGTGACACAAACTTTGTTACGTTCGACACAATTTATGTGTAATGATTGTATGTATCAAAGTACTTTACATCATTAATGCTCGGATCCGCATTGTACAAGACTTTGTTGACCGACCATCGGCTTCAACCTCCTTGGCCAGTAGCCGAGGAGTGTTTGTTCTACTTTATAAAGCCTTTATAAGGGCAAAGATTTACGATGAACAAGGCAATCTGGCCATACGGCTTTATAAACAAAGGTACGCAGAGAGATATGTTATATTACTATTTAACGTAAGAAACATCTTCTGGTAAAAATAGTTTCTTTATAAGTTCCTTTTCCCAGGCTATCATGTTGACCATGTCCGTGAAACCTCAACTCTGATCAATGTGGGAGGGAATATTGAGGATTTAGTTTGGGAAAAGTTTCCGAACTCTATGGTCCTTAGTGAAACTAAATTTTCACTTCCGTCATTGCTGACCAATTATATTCTTAGATGGCTAGATTTAGGCTTCACCCAGTCTCAGGTACTAACACGGATGACCCGGAAGTAATAATCGCAGAGGTACTCCCTTTACCCCCTAGTCGAACAATCAGGAATGTAGGGGGTAAGCATAGGAGCCATGCAACCCAGCTTGGCCAAAATCTTAAGTCAAATTGATGCATATTTATGGCTTTATAATGATGATTACGGAAGGCAGCACTCGTATATCGAATACAGATACTTTTATGCTATATGCTATTTTGACTCTTTTGTGACCGTTTATCATTTGAGAGTGGCCCATCATCGGCTTCTACCCCTTTATAGGTGCTACACAGGGTGTTTCCGCAGTAACAAGACAACCCTTAGCTAACGTCTCGGTGCCCGGAGGTGGTTGTGTTATTGGAAATGAAGCAATCAGATATCTAGGCTTTATAACTTTCACTTGGTCATGGGAGCTTAAAGTTTGGGAGGCCAGTGACTAGCCCTCGGTTAGTGTTCAGCGTCAGCCGACGTCAAGTCGTTAACACTCCGGCCAATTTTATGAAAGGCCCATTGTTTAATACAGTCATCGGATCGCCGACCAGTTTACGCTCATTGTGATAGTCAGTTTTCTGCTTTCTTCACTGAGGTACTTGACCATTTAAACCGGAAGTACAATCGTGGTGGTTCTCCCTTTGCACTCCTAGCCAAACAAAGCGGAACGTAAGAGGCAAGCACAGGAGCCAGGCAACCCAACTATTGACCGAAGACACATTCAAAACTGGTGCATATAAAGCAATATCCGAGAACGTTTTGTCGAGGACTCCTCAGAGTGCCTTGGCTTTTGGTGGGTTCGGCTCTAGTCGCAGCCCCCCATCGATATTGTCGATGCTTCAAAAGTGTACTACAAGAGTTATGCTCGGAAAAAACAAAAATTTATGCAATTTTTTTTGTTTAGATAAAAGAAAATTGTGTCAATCCGAAACTGGTCTTAAAATTAATATGTGCTTTTGTCGTGCTTTAACATGAAACATCCGATCTCCGGGCTCCAAGCGGGCTAGCCTTTGGCTTCAACCTCCATATCCCGAAGGCGGAGTGTTTCTCCGAGACCTGTTGAGCAAACTAAATGCGAGCGGCTTTAGAAAGAAACTAGGATATCCGGCTATTGACCACACACTAGTGTCGGGAAAAGGAGTAGTAGAACAAGACTTTGCAACGACCAAGAAGAAAACACATTTATTATAAAACAGCTCATGCAAATTAAAGAGCCGCCGGTTAAATGGGTAAAGAAATTTTTAACAAACAAAGTTTTTAACAAACATTTTTTTGTTGTTTAAAAAATATAATGTTTGGTTGAACCGAACAAAAAATAAATTTCAAAGAGAGCAAAGCACGAAAACGACTTAGCTTGTTAATGTGCTCGGTGCAGTCTGGGGTTTTGGCAGGATGGAGATGTAGTCCTCGTCCTGGCCGAGGTCCCAGCCCCCAAACCTGAGGTAATCAAGCGAAGATCTCAAGTTGAGACGTGGCAATGCAACATGGTTGCTGCAACGAGGCGAAGCCCTCGGTCCAGCCGAGGAGACACATTAGTTCAGCAGCATGACGGTGAAGCCCCCAGTTATCATGGGAAAAGGAAGTGTTTTTAAAAAACAAACTTTTTTATTTAACATAAATATAATGCTTGGTCGAACCGAACAAAAATTGAAAATTGAAAAAAGTTGAGCATGAAAGCGACTTAGCTGATTAATGTGCTGGGTGTTAATGACGTGGTACGAGCATGCGGTGGGTCGTGGTCCCAGTCCCCAAGCCGGTCCCGAGGCACCCGGGAGGAAAGCTCGGCTTGATGAAGTGGCGATGCAAAATAGTTGATGTGATGATGCGAAGCCCCAGGTGCAGACGAGGAAATGAAAGTGGTCGGCTGGTGACGCCGAAGTCCTCGGAGCAGCTTGATGAAGTCATGAAGAAGCCCCCGGTCTAGTCGGGATGTTGGAGAAGATCGACAGAGAGATGCTGGAGCCTCCATGTCAGTCGACGTGTTAAAGCAGGTCGGCATGGTGGTTATTGTCTTGAAAAAAGGCGTCATGTCGGTGCTAACGTAGGTCAAAATTTGTGATGCGGTCGATGCAAGCTTGATGAAGTGACCACGCGGTGATTCCGGTGTGTCAGCCCCGTACAATCCGTGAGGCGACGATGCCGAACTCTTGGTCGGTTGCCAAACTCTTGGTTGGCTTGCCGAGGTGATGAATCTGAAGAGGTTAACCTCGACTCGATGAAGCGACGATCTAGCGCAGGTCGGTGATAACCCACAAGTATAGGGGATCAATTGTAGCCTTTCTCGATATGTAAGAGTGTCGAACCCAACGACGAGCTAAAGGTAGAATAAATATTCCCTCAAGTTCTATCGACCACCAATACAACTCTATGCACGATTAATGTTCGCTTTACCTAGAGCAAGTATGAATCTAGAAGTACTCTGTAGGTGTGATAGGATAGGTTTGCAAGATAATAAAGAACATGGAAATAAAAACTAGGGGCTGCTTAGATAAAGAAACAACTAAGTTAGTTTAACGAGTGTGTAAAAGTGGTGGTAGGAGTTGCGGAATTGTCCCTAGGAAATTGATAACTAGAACGATAATCACTATTGCAATTTTATATGAGGGAGAGGCATAAGCTAACATACTTTCCCTACTTGGATCATATGCACTTATGATTGGAACTCTAGCAAGCATCCGCAACTACTAAAGATCATTAAGGTAAAACCCAACCATAGCATTATAAGGTATCAAGTCCTCTTTATTCCCATACGCAAACAACCTACTTGCTCAGGTTTGTGTTTCTATCACTCACGCCACCCACCATAAGCGAATCATAAGCATATTGAAAACCCTATAGCGGGGATCCCTCACACTTGTGCGACATGGAGAGCACCATAGGACAACACCAATAATAAAACATGCAACTCAAACCAATCATGATCATCAATCAACCAATAGGACAAAATAAATCTACTCAGACATCATAGGATGGAAACACATCATTGGATAATAATATGAAGCATAAAGCACCATGTTCAAGTAGAGGGTGCAATGGGTTGCAGGACAGTGTCCTGCTATAGATAGATGGGGGAAGGTGATAGAGGTATTGGTGAAGATGACGGAGTTGTTGGAGTAGATTGCCGTCACGATGATGGCCCCGGCGGCGTTCCGGTGCCACCGGGAGAGAGGGGAGAGAGCCCCCCTCCTTCTTCTTCCTTGACCTCCTCCCTAGATGGGAGGAGGGTTTCCCCTCTGGTCCTTGGAATCCATGGAGGCGGAGGGCCGAGAGCCCCTCTGAGATTGGATCTCTCTCTGTTTCCTTCTGTTTCTGCGCTCCCAGATTCTGGCCTTTCACCGTTTCTTAAATATCCAAAGATCCCTAACTCCGATTGGGCTGCAAATTTGAGGGGGTCTTTATCCATAAATTAGCTTTCTTGCGTCCAAAGGACACCTCCAACCGACCTAAGGGGTGGCCACAAGCCCTCTAGGCGCGCCCTACCCCCCAGGGAGCGCCTAGCAGGCTTGTGGGCCCCTCAGGCACCACCTTCTATTGATTCCACTTCCCAAAATTTTCATATATTCCAAAAAAATCTCCGTAAGTTTTTATCCCGTTTGGACTTGTTTGATATGGATTTTCTGTGAAACAAAAAACATGCAACAAACAGGAACTGGCACTGGGCACTGGATCAATATGTTAGTCCCAAAAATAGTATAAAAAGTTGTCAAAAGTATATGAAAGTTGTAGCATATTGGCATGAAACAATCAAAAAATATAGATACGGCGGAGACATATCAGTCGGCAGCTGTGGAGCAATGTTGTCGGGCCGGTTTGACATTGGCACGACGGTGAAAATCGCCTCAAAAAAGATTTAAAATTTGTGCGCACGTGTTTGAGAACAATACAATACCCTAGAAAAAATCATTTAAGAAGGATGTCCAATATCCTGTTCATGAAGAAAGATGAATTTGGGTTTGATTTGTTTTCGCGCAGGAAACGGATCCGAAAATGGATGCACTTATCATACCGTTTCTGGAATTTGAACAGTTAGATCGAGCTAAAAATTTGAGGGGTTGTAGATGTAGGAATTCCATAGCGGATTAATGGTTGGATCTTCCAAAGGATGAAGGAGCTGGGCGCTGGACTCCTCGCCCTAAAATCGTCTAGATTTACGTCTAGATTTGACAGGGCTCCGGTATATGGTAGATCGTCGGAGATTATTCCTCCACCGCAACGCGATGAAATTCTTTAGGGTTGTTCTAGACTCAATTCCGCACAATTCCATCGAAGTAATCGTCAAAGTGACACTCGAGGAGGCAGGGACGGCGAACACGAATTCGCTGTCCAGAAAAACCGCATGATCGCACGAGGGCAAAGTTGACGTTGAGCCCTCAAGCACCATGGAGGAGTCTTCCATGGTCTTGGTTGATATTGGAGTTGATGTTGATGAAGAAACCCGTCCGATCTAGATGATCTAACGTGGCGCGCAGTCCTCGGCCTAGCCGAGGTGACCAGTCAAGCCGGCGACAAAGAAGCCGGCGTTAATGATGTAGCTCGGTTCCGACGTGTAGATTGTGATGGAGCCGGTCTGAATTCCTATCGCACCGCGGCAACTACCCAGCAGGCTCTCAATGAAAAGCACCAATTTCCGTGTCAAATCCGTCATATATCGTACTACGGGTCCTAAGCTAGGCGTCTTGGAGCGATGGTAACATGGACACAAGATTTTACCCAGGTTCGAGCTCTCTCAATGACATAATATCCTACGTCCTACTTTTCATTGTATTGATATGGGAGATAGTACTGTTGGGGAACATCGCATGGGAAACAAAAAAATTCCCAACGCTCACGCAAGACCTATCCATAGTGATGAGCATCTATGAGAGGGAGAGTGGATATACATATCCTTGTAGATCGCTAAGCAGGAAGCGTTAAGAAATGCGGTTGGTGTAGTCGAACGTCTTCGCGATCCAAATGCCGAGCGTCTAGCGATCCAATCACGATCCGTCCCGATCAAGCACCGAACGGACGGCACCTCCGCGTTCAGCACACGTACAGCTTGATGACGATCTCCGCCTTATTGATCCAGAAAGAGGGAGCGGAGAGGTAGACGATTTCTCCGGCAACGTGATGGCACCATGGCGATGGTGGTGGAGCAATTCCGACAGGGCTTCGCCTAAGCACTACAGAAAACCGATCTAGAGGAGAAACTATGCACTAGAGGAACGGGTAGCACGTGGCCGAAAATCAAGTGCAAAAACCCTAAAACCTCTAATATATATAAGAGGAAGAGAGGAGGAGGCTTGTCCCAAGGGCCAAGCCATCTAGGCGTCGGCCGAACCAAGAGGAGAGGAGGATTCCTCCTCCAATCCTAGTAGGACTAGGACTCCTCCTTATTTTAGCCTTTTAGCCTTTTTCCACCTTTTTCTCTTTGGGCTTTTCTTCCCAGCCACATGGGCCTTGTGTGGGACTTCCACCAGCCCACTAAGGGATGGTATTCACTCTCCCACAGCCCATGTAGCCTCTTGGGTCAAAATACCCCTCTCGATGGTCTCCCGGTACACTATCGGCACTCCCGGTACACTACCGATGGGCCCGAAACTTTTCCGGTGACCAAAATAGGATGTCCTATATATCAATCTTTACCTCTGGACCATTCTAGAGCTCCTCGTGACGTCTGGGATCTCATCCGGGACTCCAAACAACCTTCGGTCACCACCATGCATAACTCTATACTACCAAAACGTCACCAAACCTTAAGTGCGCAGACCCTGCGGGTTCAAGAACTATGTAGACATGACCGAGACACCTCTACGGTCAATAACCAATAGCGGGACCTAGATGCCCATATTGGTTCCTACACATTCTACGAATATCTTTATCGTTCGAACCTCTATGTCAAGGATTCAGTTAACCCCGTATGATGTTCCCTTTGTTCTTCGGTATGTTACTTGCCCGAGATTCGATCGTCGGTATCTCCATACATTGTTCAACCTTGTTACTGGAAAGTCTCATTACTCGTTCCATAATACAAGATCCCGTAACTAACACTTAGTCACATTGCTTGCAAGGCTTATTGTGATGTTGTATTACCGAGTGGGCCCTAAGATACCTCTCCGTCACACGGAGTAACAAATCCCAGTCTTGATCCATGCCAACCCAACAGACACCCTCAGAGATACCTTTAGAGAACCTTTATAGTCACCTAGTTACGTTGCGACGTTTGATAGACACAAGGCACTCTTCCGGTGTCTATGAGTTGCATGATCTCATGGTCATAGAAACATATACTTGACATTCAGAAAACAGTAGCAATAAACTAACACGATCATATGCTACATTTGTAGTTTGGGTCTTGTCCATCACATCATTCTCCTAATGATGTGATCCCGTTATCAAATGACATCACATGTCAATGGATAGGAAACCTTGACCATCTTTGACCAACGAGCTAGTTCACTAGAGGCATACTAGGGACAAAGTGTTGTCTATTTACCCACACATGTAATGTGTTTCCAATCAATACAATTGTAGCATGGATAATAAATGATTATCGTAAACAAGGAAATATAATAATAAACTCCTTATGCCTCTAGGGCATATTTCCAACAAGTACATAGTACACGTATTGATACGTCAATTTTGCATCATGATTTTATATTGATATTTATTGCATTATGGGCTGTTATTACACATTTTGGTACAATACTTATGGCTTTTCTCTCTTATTTTACAAGGTCTACATGAAGAGGGAGAATGCCGGCAGCTCGAATTCTAGACTAGAAAAGGTGAAAATCTGAGATACCTATTCTGCGCAACTCCAAAAGTCCTAAAAATCTATGGAGAATTATTTTGGAATATATTAAAAATAATGGGCAAAAGAAATACATCAGGAGGCCCACTAGGGAGCCACAAGCGTGCTGGCCGCCCCCCTAGCCGCGGCTAGCAAACTTGTGGCCCACCTGGAAGCCCTCTGGTGCCCATCTTCTGCTATATGGAGGGTTTCGTCGAAGAAAAATCATAAGAGACCTTTCAGGACGAAGCGCTGCCATCTCGAGGCGGAACTTGGGCAGAACCAATCTAGAGCTCCGGCAGGGCGATCCTGCCTGTGAAACTTCCCTCCGGAAGGGGGAAATCGAAGCCCTCATCATCAAGAACAATCCTATCATCGAGAGGGGGTCAATCTCCATCAATATCTTCATCAGCACCATCTCCTCTCCAAACCCTAGTTCATATCTTGTATCCAATCTTTGTCTCAAAACCTCAGATTGGTACCTGTGGGTTGCTAGTAGTGTTGATTACTCCTTGTAGTTGATGCTAGATGGTTTACTTGGTGGAAGATTTTATGTTCGGATCCTTGATCATCACTTATACTCCTATGATTATGAACATGAATATGTTTTGTGAGTAGTTACGTTTGTTCCTGAGGACATGGGATAAGTCTTGTTATAAGTAATCATGTGAATTTGGTATTCGTTCGATATTTTTATGAGATGTATGTTGTCTGTCCTCTAGTGGTGTTATGTGAATGTCGACTACATAACACTTCACCATTGTTTCGGCCTAGAGGAAGGCATTGGGAAGTAATAAGTAGATGATGGGTTGCTAGAGTGACAGAAGCTTAAACCCTAGTTTATGTGTTGCTTCGTAAGGGGCTGATTTGGATCCACATGTTTCATGCTATGGTTAGATTTATTTTAATTGTTCTTTCGTAGTTGCGGATGCTTGCGGGAGGGGTTAATCATAAGTGGGAGGCTTGTCCAAGTAAGAACAGCTCCCAAGCACCGGTCCACCCACATATCAAATTATCAAAGTAGCAAACGTGAATCAAGTGAGCATGAAGACTAAGGCATAGCCTAGTGGTGGGAAGGGGCTGATGCCTTCCCACCCATCCAAGTTCAAGGCATGGTACTTGCAATTTGGGTTTGTTGCACCTGTTAAACTGTAAGGAGTTCCCTTACAGTCTTTCTATCAAAAAAATCAAGTGAGCATGATGAAAACTAAGTTGACATAAATTCCCATGTGTCCTCAAGAGCGCTTTGCTTTATATAAGAGTTTGTCCAGGCTTGTCCTTTGCTATAAAAAGGATTGGGCCACCTTGTTGCACCTTTGTTACAATTGTTACTTGCTACCCATTATGAATTATCTTATCACAAAACTATCTGTTACCTATAATTTCAGTGCTTGTAGAGAATACCTTACTGAGAACTGCTTGTCATTTCCTTTGCTCCTCGTTGGGTTCGACACTCTTACTTATCGAAAGTCCTAGATAGATCCCCTATACTTGTTGGTCATCAAGACTCTTTTCTGGCGCCGTTTCCGGGGAGTGAAGCGCCTTTGGTGAGTGGAACTTGGTAAGGAAAAATTTATATAGTGTGATGAAATTTACTGTCACTTGTTACTATGGAAAGTAGTACTTTGAGGGGCTTGTTCGGGGTATCTTCACCTCGACCGAAAACACAAAGATTTGTCCCTCAACCTACTGAACCTACTAAAAATATTTATTATGAAATTCCTTCGGGTATGATAGAGAAACTGCTAGCTAATCCTTATGCAGGAGATGGAACACTACATCCTGATTTGGATCTAATCTATGTGGATGAAGTTTGTGGATTATTTAAGCTTGCAGGTCTGCCCGAGGATCACGTCAAGAATAAGGTCTTTAATTTATCTTTGAAGTAGAAGGCAATGACATGGTATAGGCTATGTGATGATATTGGATCATGGAGCTCCAACCGGTTGAAAATGGAATTTCATCAGAAGTTCTATCCTATGCATCTAGTTCATCGTGAACGGAATTATATTTATAATTTTTGGCCTTGTGAAGGATAAAGAATCACTCAAGCATGGGGGAGTCTTAAGTTAATGTTATATTCATGCCCCAATCATGAGCTCTCGAGAGAAATTATTATTCAGAATTTTTATGCTCGGTTTCCTCGTAATGATCAATCCATGCTCGATACTTCTTGTGTTGGTTCTTTTATGAAGAAAGATATTGAATTCAAATGGAATTTATTGGAGAGAGTTAAACGCAACTCTAAAGATTGGGAACTCGACGAAGGTAAGGAGTCAGGTATAAATCTTAAGTTTGATTGTGTTAAATCCTTCATAGACACCGATGCTTTTCATGAATTTAGCACTAAATATGGACTTGACTCTGAGATAGTAGCTTCTTTATTTGAATCTTTTGCAACTCATGTTGATCTCCCTAAGGAGAAGTGGTTTAAATATCATCCTCCCATTGAAGTGAAAGTAGTGGAACCTATTAAAGTTGAAGAGAAAATTATTACTTACAATGCTAATCCTGTTATGCCTACTGCTTACATAGAGAAACCACCTTTCCCTGTTAGGATAAAGGAACATGCTAAAGCTTCAACTGTGGTTCGTAAGAATTGTATTAGAACACGTACACGCCCTCAAAAAATTAAAGTTGAACCTAGTATTGCTATGGTTAAAGATCTCTTGGTCGATAATATTGATGGGCATGTTATTCATTTCTGTGATGAAGCTGCTAGAATTGCTAGACCTAATACTAAGCATAAACATAGACCAGTTGTTGGCACGCCTGTTGTTTCTGTTAAAATAGTAGATCATTGTTATCATGGCTTATGTGATATGGGTGCTAGCGTAAGTGCAATTCCCTATTCCTTATACAAAGAAATCATGAATGATATCGCACCAGTTGAACTAGAAGATATTGATGTTACTATTAAGCTTTCTAATAGAGACACTATTGCACTAATGAGGATTGTTAGAGATGTTGAAGTCTTGTGTGGGGAAGTAAAGTATCCTACTGATTTTCTTGTTCTTGGTTCCCCGCAAGATAATTTTTGTCCCGTTATATTTGGCAGACCCTTCTTGAATACTGTTAATGCTAAGATTGATTGTGAGAAGGAAATAGTTAGTGTGAGCTTTGGGGATGTGTCTCATGAGTTTAATTTCTCTAAATTTTGTAGGCAACCCCATGACAAGGAATTGCCTAGTAAAGATGAAATTATTGGTCTCGCTTCTATTGTTGTGCCTCCTACTGATCCCTTAGAACAATATTTGCTAGACCATGAAAATGATAAGCATGTGAATGAGAGAAATGAAATAGATGAAATTTTCTTTGAGCAGCAGCCTATTTTGAAACATAACTTACCTATTGAAATACTTGGGGATCCTCCTCCACCCAAGGGTGATCCCGTGTTTGAGCTCAAGCAATTACCCGATATGTTGAAAGATGCTTATTTGATGAAAAGGAGATATATCCTATTATTATTAGTGCTAACCTTTTAGATCATGAAGAAAAGAGATTATTGAAAACTCTAAGGAAGCACCGTGCTGCTATTGGTTATACACTTGATGATCTTAAGGGCGTTAGTCCCACTCTATGCCAGCATAAAATTAATATGGAGCCTGATGCCAAACCAGTTGTTGATCACCAACGACGATTGAACCCTAAGATGAAAGAAGTGGTAAGAAAAGAAGTACTAAAGCTTCTGGAGGCATGTATAATTTATCATGTTGCTGATAGTAGATGGGTTAGTCCCGTCCATTGTGTCCCTAAGAAGGGAGTTATTACCGTTGTTCCTAATGATAAAAATGAATTGATCCCGCAAATAATTGTTACAGGTTATAGAATGGTAATTGATTTTAGGAAATTAAATAAAGCTACTAAGAAAGATCATTACCCCTTACCTTTTATTGATCAAATGCTAGAAAGATTATCCAAACATACTCATTTTTGCTTTCTAGATGGTTACTCTGGTTTCTCTCAAATACGTGTATCAAGCCAGGATCAAGAAAAAATCACTTTTACTTGCCCTTTCGGTACCTTTGCTTATAGATGTATGCCTTTTGGTTTATGCAATGCACATGCTACCTTTCAAAGATGTATGATGGCTATATTCTCTGACTTTTGTGAAAAGATTCTTGAGGTTTTCATGGATGATTTTTTTCGTTTACGGAACTTCATTTGATGATTGTTTGAGCAACCTTGATTGAGTTTTGCAGAGATGTGAAAAAACTGATCTTGTCTTGAATTGGGAAAAGTGCCACTTTATGGTTAATGAAGGTATTGTCTTGGGGCACAAGATCTCCAAAAGAGGTATTGATGTTGATAAAGCTAAAGTTGGTGCTATTGAAAAAATGCCATGCCCTACGGATATCAAAGGTATAAGAAGTTTCCTTGGTCATGCTGGTTTCTATAGGAGATTTATCAGAGATTTCTCTAAGATTTATAGGCCTCTCACAAACCTTGTGCAAAAAGATGTTCCGTTTGTTTTTTATGATGATTGCGTAGAAGCATTTGAAATTCTTAAGAATGCCTTGATTACCGCACCTGTTGTTCAACCACCCGACTGGAACCTACCTTTTGAAATTATGTGTGATGCTAGTGATTATGATGTTGGTGTTGTTCTAGGACAAAGAGTCGATAAGAAATTAAATGTTATGCATTATGCTAGTAAAACTCTAGACAGTGCTCAAAGAAACTATGCTACTACTGAAAAGGAATTTCTAGTAGTTGTGTTTGCTTGTGATAAGTTTAGACCTTATATTGCTGATTCCAAAGTAACTGTTCACACTGATCATGCTGCTATTAAATACCTTATGGAGAATAAAGATGCTAAACCAGACTTATTAGGTGGGTCCTTCTGCTACAAGAATTTGATTTGCATATCATTGATAGAAAGGGTGCTGATAACCCTATGGCAGATAACCTGTCTAGGTTAGAAAATGTTCTTGATGACCCACTACCTATTGATGATAGCTTTCCTGATGAACAATTAGCTGTCGTGAATACTTCACATAATTCTCCTTGGTATGCTGATTATGCCAATTACATTGTTGCTAAATTTAGACCTCCTAGTTTCACATACCAACAAAAGAAAAGTTCTTCTATGATTTAAGGCATTACTTTTGGGATGACCTACATATTTATAAAGAAGGAGTAGATGGTATTATTAGACATTGTGTACCTGAGCATGAACAGGAACAAATCTTACGCAAGTGTCACTCTAAGCCTATAGAGGACATCACGCTGGAGATAGAATTGCACACAAGGTACTACAATCTGGGTTTTATTGGCCTACTATATTTAAGGATGCTCGTAAGTTTGTCTTATCCTGTGATGAATGTCAAAGAATTGGTAATATTAGTAGACATTAGGAAATGCCTATGAATTACTCTCTTGTTATCGAACCATTTGATGTTTGGGGATTTGATTATATGGGGCCTTTTCCACAATCTAACGGGTATACTCATATTCTAGTCGTTGTTGATTATGTCACTAAGTGGGTAGAAGCTATTCCAACCAGTAGCGCTGATCATAGCACTTCTATTAAAATGCTTAAAGAAGTTATTTTCCCTAGATTTGGAGTCCCTATATATTTGATGACTGATGGTGGTTCACATTTTATTCATGGTGCTTTCTACAAATTGCTCGCTAAATATGATGTTAATCATAGAGTTGCATCTCCTTGTCATCCTCAGTCCAGTGGTCAAGTAGAATTGAGCAATAGAGAGATTAAATTGATTTTGTAAAAGACTGTTAATAGATCTAGGAAGAATTGGTCTAAGAAACTCGACTATGCATTGTGGGCTTATAGAACTACTTACAAAAGTCCTATGGGTATGTCTCCGTATAAGATGGTTTATGGTAAAGCATGTCACTTACCTCTAGATCTAGAACATAAGGCTTATTGGGCAATCAAAGAGCTCAATTATGATTTCAAACTTGCTGGTGAGAAGAGGTTATTTGACATTAGCTCACTTGATGAATGGAGAACCCAAGCCTATGAGAATGCTAAGTTGTTTAAAGAAAAGGTTAAGAGATGGCATGATAGAAGGATACAAAAGCGTGAATTTAATGTAGGTGATCATGTCTTGCTATACAATTCTCGTTTAAGATTTTTTGCAGGAAAACTTCTCTCTAAATGCGAAGGTCCTTACATCATCGAAGAGGTATACCGTTTTGGTGCCATCAAGATTAACAATGTCGAAGGCACAAACCCAAAGGTGGTGAACGGTCAAAGAATCAAACATTATATCTTAGGTACTCCCATAAATGTTGAAACCAATATCATCAATACCATAACTACGGAGGAGTACATTAGGGAGACTTACCAGAACGTTTCCGACTCCGAAAAGGAATTAGTACGTGGTACGATAAGTAAAAAGACTCCAAAACTTTTTCTATGGCAATTTTCATATGTTTTGGAATATTTAAAAAATTAGGAAAATTTAAAGTAGTCCGAATAGTGCATGAGGAGGCGACAAGCCACCTCGGCGCGGCCACCCCCTGGCCGCGCCCCTAGGGCTTGTGGCCACCTCGTGCACCAACCGGACTCCGTTTTCTTGTGGCATACTCCTTCGGGTCGGTAAAAATTCATTATATAACCTCCCGAAGGTTTTGACTCTCATATCATGACAAACCTCCCGTTTTCTCTTTTGAGCTGTTTCTGAAGCAGATTTAGGTCAACATTGCGTCCCCAAGTGTTTCGAAGGACAAGTTCTCCGAGAAGGCCATCAGCCCCTACCTTGCGGAGGTGCTGCAACACCCTCAAACCATTGAGGTGCGTGAGGGGCTGCTTCACATCTGTGGTGTGGAGGGGCCAAAGAAAACTAGAAGCATGGAGACGAGGCTCGAAGCAATGGAGCAGCAGGTCTTCAAGTGCCAAGGGATGGTGGAACGGGGACTCGATGCTAATCAGATGATAATCGCGGAGTTTACCCATAAACCTAAGCTGGACGTCAATCACATTGTGGATCACCTCTTCAAGCTTTACGAGAGAATCGAGCACCTCCAAGCCCAGATCTATGACCTGCAAAACCAAAACTGTGAGTATGAATACAAATTTAAGAGAATGAGTTTGGTTGTTGATTTGAGGATTTTGGAGACTTGTTCATCCTTTTATGATGGTGAGACTATGCCTTGGAATATGGAGGACAAGCTTCCAACCTCATCAACAACTCCCACATCATCACCTCTGAAGCCAGACAACTAAACACATGGGTATGGGCACTCCCCTCGGCTTGTGCCAAGCTTGGGGGAGGTGCCCCGGTATCGTATCACCATCACATCTTTTGTTTCTGTTTTTGTTTTAATTTTTATTTTCATCATCTTTGATCTAGTAGAATAAGTTTTCGTGTGATCTAGCTTTGAGTCTTTGCCTTATGATTCCCCCTATGTAAGCAAGTATGTGAGTTATATAATGAAAAGTGCTTTTGAGTTGAGGGCCTTGCTTGGTATGATTTTAATCTTGAGAAAGATGAAGTAAAAAGAAGTGTAGAATAAAAGCAAAGAGTACATATGAAAATCTTATGGGGAGTGATGCCTTCACGTATAAAAAGTATGTCGATTGAAACCTGTTGTGGGTTGACAAACATAGTTGTTGGTCATTGGGGCAATTAAAAGGAAGTGATAAAGAAAGATAGGTTCACATATAAATATATTGTCTTGGAAATCTTTTATGATTGTGAGCACTCATTAAAATATTATATGTTAAGAAGTTAATGTTGGACAAGGAAGACAACATAATGGTTTATGTTTGCTTATTTCTGAATAGAAGTTATATTGTTATAGATCCCTCAACATGTGTCGCTTGCTTCCACCTCATATCAGCCAAAACTTCCGCACCAAGTAGAGATAATACTTGTGCATCCAAACACCCTTAACCCAAGTTTTCCATGAGAGTCCACCATACCTACCTAAGGATAGAATAAGATCCTTCAAGTAAGTTGTCATCGGTGCAAGCAATAAAAATTGCTCTCTAAATATGTGTGATTTATTAGTGTGAGGAAAACAAACTTTATACGAACTTGTGATAGGGAAGAAATAAAAGCGACGGACTGCATAATAAAGTTCTCTATCACAAGGGGCAATATAAAGTGACGTTCGTTTGCATTAAGAGATTGTGCATCCAATTATAAAAGTGCATTACAACCTTTTCTTCCCTCTGCGAAGGGCCTATCTGTTACTTTTATTTTCTAGTACTTACCTTTATGCAAGAGTCGTGGTGATCTCAATCACCTTCGTTATTTTTGCCTTTATCTTCTGGCAAGTGCCACATGTTGGGGAATGATCTAGGCACATATATCCACTCAGAAGTGGGTGAGCATGAGTTATTACAGTTGATGTTACCCTTGAGGTAAATAGTTGGGAGGCAACACTATAAGCCCCTATCTTTCTTCATGTCCGATTGAAACTTTGAACTCATAGGTACCTCGTGAGTGTTAGCAATTGTGAAAGACTAAAAGATGATTGAGTATGTGGGTTTGCTTTACAAGCTCTTATATTGACTCATTCCCATGTTATGATAAATTGGAATTGCTTCAATGGCTGAGATCATAGTTTGTCAGTTCTCAGTAGAGTTCTTGATTCATACTTTGCCATTGTGAATGAATTGTTACTTTGGCATAAGAAATTATATGTCAATATATGTTGCTGTTCTAAAGATGATCATGATGCTTTCATGTCCGTATTTTATTTTATTGACACCTCTATCTCTAAACATGTGGGCATATTTATTGATTTCGGCTTCCGCCTGAGGACAAGCGAGGTCTAAGCTTGGGGGAGTTGATACGTCCATTTTGCATCATGATTTTATATTGATATTTATTGCATTATGGGTTGTTATTACACATTTTGGTACAATACTTATGCCTTTTCTCTCTTATTTTACAAGTTCTACATGAAGAGGGAGAATGCCGGCAGCTGGAATTCTGGACTAGACAAGGAGCAAATCTGAGATACCTATTCTGCGCAACTCCAAAAGTCCTGAAAATCTACGGAGAATTATTTTGGAATATATAAAAAATACTGGGTGAAATAAATACATCAAGAGGCCCACCAGGGAGCCACAAGCCTGTTGGTCGCGGCCCCCTGGCCATGGCTAGCGAGCTTGTCGCCCACCTGGCAGACCTCCGGTGCCCATCTTCTGCTATATGGAGGGTTTCATCGAGGAAAAAATCATAAGAGACCTTTCGGGATGAAGCGCCGCCATCTCGAGGCGGAACTTGAGCAGAACCAATCTAGAGCTCCGGTAGGGTGATCCCGCCGGTGAAACTTCCCTCCGGGAGGGGGAAATCGAAGCCCTCGTCATTTCCAACAATCCTCTCATCTAGAGGGGGTCAATCTCCATCAACATCTTCATCACCACCATATCCTCTCCGAACCCTAGTTCATCTCTTGTATCCGATCTTTGTCTCAAAACCTCAGATTGGTACTTGTGGGTTGCTAGTAGTGTTGATTACCCCTTGTAGTTGATGCTAGTTGGTTTACTTGGTGGAAGATTTTATGTTCAGATCCTTGATCATCACTTATACTCCTCTGATTATGAACATGAATATGTTTTGTGAGTAGTTACGTTTGTTCCTGAGGACATGTGATAAGTCTTGTTATAAGTAATCATGTGAATTTGGTATTCGTTCGATATTTTGATGAGATGTATGTTGTCTCTCCTCTAGTGGTGTTATGTGAACGTCGACTACATAACACTTCACCATTGTTTCGGCCTAGAGGAAGGCATTGGGAAGTAATAAGTAGATGATGGGTTGCTAGAGTGACAGAAGCTTAAACCCTAGTTTATGCGTTGCTTCGTAAGGGGCTGATTTGGATCCACATGTTTCATGCTATGGTTAGATTTATCTTAATTCTTCTTTCGTAGTTGCGGATGCTTGCGGGAGGGGTTAATCATAAGTGGGAGGCTTGTCCAAGTAAGGACAGCGCCCAAGCATCGGTCCAGCCACATATCAAATTATCAAAGTAGCGAACGTGAATCAAGTGAGCATGATGAAAACTAACTTGACATAAATTCCCATGTGTCCTCGGGAGCACTTTGCTTTATATAAGAGTTTGTCCAGGCTTATCCTTTGCTATAAAAAGGATTGGGCCACCTTGCTGAACCTTTGTTACAATTGTTACTTGTTACCCATTACAAATTATATTATCACAAAACTATTTGTTACCGATAATTTCAGTGCTTGCAGAGAATACCTTACTAAGTACCGCTTGTCATTTCCTTTTGCTCCTCGTTGGGTTTGACACTCTTACTTATCAAAAGGACTACGATAGATGCCCTATACTTGTGGCTCATCAGGTATCTACTACGAGATTATAGTAATGAGTATGAGATTGAGATTGTCTATTGACTAGCCTGGCCTCGGTTTATATAATGCACCGTAGGCCTAGGGTTTAGAGGAGTCCTTGTCTTGTGCGCCAAGTCTTGTGGAATCTCCCTTGTATGCATCATGGGCTCTCCGAACTGGCCCTTAGTGAATCCCCTGGGGGCCCTCAGCCCGACCCATTGGTCGGGAGACGACGTGCTGAGTAGCCCCTGGTCCAGGACACCATCAGCGTCCGCAATGACAGGCGATGATTTCCTCGAGGGTGTGCCACTAGCGTTCCATCTGCTCGCGGACGTAATCGTTGCGCATCCATTTGAGCTCATCGGCGGCGGCCATGGCGAGGTGCTCCTGTTTTATAGCCGCCGCCGCCGCTGTGTCAGGCTCTGTCTTGGGCTTGACAAGATCAAGGTGGCTGCCGGGAGTGGGGAAAGGCTGACGGCGGCAACCCTTGTCAATTTTCATGCCGCCGCCACCGATGCGCCGGCTGCGATGGAGAGGCGTCTTGCCAGGATGGGGCTTCACGGCGATGAATGGCGTGCGCGCACAGGAGGAGTGGGAGCCGGACGATGAGGACGAAGGTGTGGCCATCCACCTCAGTTGCCACAAGGAGCCCCTCCTGCGCGAGATGAAGGATGGCTCGGGGTACTCGAGCCACAGCGAGTCGCCACCCTCGATGTGCTCGAGGACGGAGTCAAGCGTGCGCCCGGGGACGCCCCACCATAGGCGGCAGCTATCGGAGTTGTGGCGCCCGCGTGTCGGGCCGCTGCTGGTGGAGGCGATCTGCTCCTTGCGACGGCGCTCGAAGTACGTCGTCCACAGTGTGTTGCTGTCAGCGGCGTACCTCGGCTGCTGGCGCACCGCCTCGGTCAGCGACGATCGGATCCTCACGATTTCGACGCACCGCTCGGCTCCAGTTGGCAACGGTGGCACCGGGACTCCGCCTGCGATGAGCCTCCAAGCGCCTGGCACCCGCATGTCCGGCGGCACCGGGTAGTCTGCCTCGTACAGGAGGCATGCCTCGTCCTCGTGGAGGCGGCATCAGCCACTCCATCTGCTGGGTAGCACGCTGCCATCGGGGGAGTGGGATAAGAAGAGAAGGTCGCCAGGGAGAGGGAGTCTAAGGGCGTCGGCGGCGAGAGAGGGAGGAGGGGCTATAGCGAGGAGTGGCAGGCTACCGGTGAGGAGGTCGGCTTTTATAGCGGTGAGCGGGCGGCAACGTGCGACTGCATAGAGGGAAAGGTGTGGACGCGCATTGCCCGGCCTGACTGCGCCGCCCGTGAACATGCCGCCCCGTGAGGCATCAATGGAAGGCTGGCCGCCGGGTAGCCTTGCATTGATTCCCCACGGGAAAACGAGGCGAAGAGGACGACGAAATGCCGCGGGTCGCTGATGTTAGAGTTATAATATAAGTCGTGTACCTCTTTGTATTTCTCCCGTTATATAAGGGGTTTCCTGCATATGTTCCGTACCTGTACATGTATATATACCGGCTTATGGCCTCATTGGAATACAGGTTGCTTATTCCTAACATGGTATCAGAGCACCATGATACACCTGAAGAGCCTCCTCATAAGTCACAACCTGCTCGTCATAAGCACGGATAGCGGCCTCATCAGCAACCTTAGCGGCATCCTTTGCAGCCTAATTAGCATCCGCAGGAAGAATCAGAGGGATCGGCGGAGTGGGAGCCACAGGAGGAATTGGGTGTGGCGGACAGCAGACCTCGCCAGAAAGGACACCCCAGAGACGTATGCCACGCATGTGAATGCGCATGAAGCCAGTGAACTCGGTGTAGTTAGGGCCATCGAAGATCACCGGACAGCGAGGGACAGCAACATAGCCTGTTGCAGCAGACATTGTTTTTTTAGGAAAGATGCAGAGTCAACCACGGGCGTTGGCGCTCGGAACGAATCGATCTGACGATGGAGTTAATCACCGCTGGCGATGGGAACCGGTAGAGATGCGCCAGCGCTCGGGGCGAAGAGATATGGAGCGGGAGCCGGGAAGAGCGGTGAGCACTGGCGGTGGAGACGGGGAACCGAGCCAGCAATAAACGGGGAATCGGGCTGGAGCGGTGGAGCCGATGGAATCGGGCGGCCCGCTGGCGATGGAGCTAATCACCGCTGGCTCGATCTTGAGGCTCCTGCGGGCGAGCGATCTGGGCGGCGGCTCGATCTGGGCGGGCCCGATCCGCTAGTGGCAAAGGAGACCGAGGCCAGCGACCAACGGAGGGAGACCGGGGCCCGATCCAGCGGAGGGAGAACCAGCGGCAGGCAATAGGAGATCGAGATCCGCTCGATGCACTGGGCAGTGCGGGAGTAGCAACGCCGGTAGGAGTTCCGCGACGGGGAGAAAAAGTGGATCGAGAGCACGAGTTGCGCGTGCGAGAAAAAAAACCTAAGGCTCTAATACCATGTCTGTTTACACCCAGTGGCTTGATGATGATGCTCGTGCTGCAGCCATTCTTACTGCCAGTGTTCTGCCTCAGTTTGCTTCTGAGTTTCTGGGTCTTCCTACTGCCTTTGAGATGTGGACTTGCCTTCGTCAGCGCTATGAGCCCTCTGGTGATGCCTTATACCTCTCTGTGGTCCGTCAGGAGCATGCTCTTCAGCAGGGTGACTCTACAGTTGATGATTTCTATGCACAGAGTTCTGCTATCTAGCGCCAGCTTGATTCTCTCTGCAGTGCTGGTTGTTGTACTTGCTCTTGTTGCCAGGCTGTCCAGGCTAATTTGGAGTTTCATCGTGTCTACGAGTTCCTGTCTCGGCTCCGTCAGGGGTTTGAGCCCCGGCGTGCCCAGTTGTTTGCTCGTGGCCGTATTTCTCTCATGGAGGCGCTTTCTGAGATCCGTGCTGAGGAGACTCACTTACGTGGTGCTGGTTTACTGGAGGTTCCTTCTGTGCTAGCTATTCGCACTCCTTCTGCGCCACCTGCTACACCGACCTCTTCTCGCTCGAGTGCTCCGCCGCTTTTGCCCACTCCCTCTGGACACTCAGGTCGCCCTCGTCCACATTGCGGTTATTGTAACAATGATGGTCATGTTGAGTCCCAGTGCTACACTAAGAGGAAACATCTGCGCAAGGCTCGATCATCATCTTCAAAGACTTCATCATCTACCTCGACAGCTTCAGCCATCGCTTTGACTGAGCAGGATATTCTGAAACTTAAGCGTCTGCTCGCGGCTTCAGGTTCTTCCTCGGCGGGTACTGCTGGTTTTGTGACTAATGCTTCCCGCACTGCGCCACCACCCTCTACACAGTCAGGTACATCCCCATGGGTTCTGGATTCTGGAGCTTCTTATCATATGTCTTCTCATTCTTCCACGTTGTCCTCTCTTCGCTCGCTTGAGTCTCCTGTTCAGGTTCTCACTACTGATGGTACTCCTCTTTCTGTCGTTAGCAGAGGCAATCTTACCACTCCTTATTCTGTCCTAGATGTTGCTCATGTTCCTCATCTTACAATGAATCTCTTTTCTGCTGGTCAACTTACTGAGTCTGGTTGTTGCGTCATCCTTGATGTTGACTCTTGTTCTGTCCGGGACCGTCGCACGCACACTCTGGTTGGAGCTGGCCCTCGCCGCCGTGATTCTCAGGGTCTTTGGGAGTTGGACTGGCTTCATGTTCCTTCCGCTGCAACCACTCTCGCCAGTTCCTCTGCTTCAGTTGCCTCCACTACTGGTTCTTTCCAGCAGTGGCATCATCGTCTTGGTCATCTGTGTGGTTCTCGTTTATCGTCTTTAGTTCATCGAGGTCTTCTGGGGTCTGTCTCAGGGGATGTTGCTTTAGAGTGTCAGGGTTGTCGTCTTGGCAAGCAGATTCAGTTACCTTATTCGCATAGTGAGTCAGTGTCTAAACGTCCTTTCGATTTAGTTTATTCTGATGTATGGGGTCCGGCTCCCTTCGATTCGAAAGGTGGTCATAAATATTATATTATTTTCATCGATGATTTCTCTCGTTACACATGGCTTTATTTCATGACTTCTCGTAGTGAGCTATTGTCTATTTATAAGCGTTTTGCTGCCATGGTTCATACTCAGTTCTCTTCTCCCATTCGTGTTTTTCGTGCTGACTCCGCTGGCGAATATATCTCTAAGATGTTGCGTGGTGTTCTTGTTGAGCAAGGGACTCTCTCTCAATTCTCTTGTCCTGGTGCTCATGCTCAGAATGGTGTAGCTGAGCGAAAGCATCGTCATCTTCTTGAGACGGCTCGTGCGTTGATGATTGTTGCCTCTCTCCCGCCTCATTTTTGGGCTGAGGTCGTCTCCACCTCCACCTATCTCATCAATCTCCAACCTTCCACTGCCCTACAGGGTGGTGTTCCTTTCGAGCGTCTTTTTGATCGTTCCCCCGATTATTCGATGCTTCGCTTGTTTGGTTCTGTTTGCTATGTTCTTCTTGCCCCTCGGGAACGCACCAAACTGATCGCTCAGTCTATTGAGTGTGTCTTCTTAGGTTACAGTGATGAGCATAAGTGCTATCGCTGTTGGGATCCTATTGGTCGTCGGATGCGTATCTCTCGAGATGTGACTTTTGATGAGTCTCGTCCCTTCTACCCACGCTCATCTTCCTCGACCTTTTCTGTGGAGGATATCTCTTTCCTCACTTTTCCTGACTCACCTATCACCTCCATTGAGCCTTTGCCGCCACCTCTGCCTACTAGTTCCGCTCCCTCTGCTTCTCCACCTCTCGTCGATTTGCCGCCACCATCTTCCCCGGTCTCCTCGTCTAGCATGTCACTGGATTCTACCCCTTCCTCTCCGATGACTTCTTCGTCGCCACCCTTCGATTCTACCTTGGTGGTTCCTCCTGCAATTGTTCCGCCTTTTCCTCAGTGTTACACTCGTTGTTCACATCCTGCGGATGCCTCTGGGGATGTGTCGTCCTCCTCGTCTCAGCCTACTTATGGCTTGCGTTCTCATCCTCGTCCGCCTATTGATTGCTTTGGATTTCCCACCGCTTGTGCTGCTATTCTTGAGCCGACTTCTTATCGTCAGGCTATTGTTCATCCTGAATGGCAGTTTGCGATGGCAGAGGAGCTTGCTGCTCTTGAACGCATTGGTACATGGGATCTTGTTTCCCTTCCTCCCGGAGTCTGTCCCATCACTTGTAAGTGGGTATAAAAGGTTAAGACTCGCTCCGATGGTTCTCTTGAGCGTCACAAAGCTCGTCTTGTGGCTCGTGGTTTTCAGCAGGAGCATGGTCGTGATTATGACGAGACTTTTGCGCCTGTCGCCCATATGACCACTGTTCGTACACTTCTTGTTGTGGCCTCTGCACGCCACTGGTCTATATCTCAATTGGATGTTAAGAATGCCTTTCTTAATGGTGAGCTGTGTGAGGAGGTGTACATGCAGCCACCACCTGGCTATTCTGTCCCAGATGGCATGGTATGTCGTCTTCGTCGCTCTCTATATGGCCTTAAGCAAGCCCCCCGCGCCTGGTTTGAGCGCTTTGCCTCTGTGGTGACTGCCGCTGGTTTTTCAGCTAGTGCTCATGATCCAGCGTTGTTCATTCACCTTTCTCCTCATGGTCGGACTCTTCTTCTTCTCTATGTTGATGACATGATCATCACCGGAGATGACCCCGAGTACATTGCCTTTGTAAAGGCCCGTCTTAGTGATCAGTTTCTTATGTCTGATCTTGGACCTCTTCGTTATTTTCTTGGGATTGAAGTCTCTTCTACTTCTGATGGCTTTTTTATATCCCAGGAAAAGTATATCCAGGATCTTCTTGCTCGTGCTGCTATTACTGACGAGCGCATTGTTGAGACTCCTATGGAGCTCAATGTTCACCTCCGTGCTACTGATGGTGATCCCCTGCCTGACCCAACGCATTATCGTCATCTTGTTGGCAGCCTTGTCTATCTAGCTGTCACTTGTCCGGATATCTCTTATCCGGTTCATATTTTGAGTCAGTTTGTCTCCGCTCCCACATCGGTTCACTATAGTCATCTTCTTCGTGTTCTCCGCTATCTTCGGGGCACGATCTCTCACTGTCTCTTCTTTCCTCGCTCCAGTTCTTTACAGCTTCAGTCCTATTCGGATGCTACGTGGGCTAGTGATCCTTCAGATCGTCGTTCACTTTCTGCTTACTGTGTTTTTCTCGGTGGTTCTCTCATTGCCTGGAAGACTAAGAAACAGATTGCAGTTTCCCGGTCGAGTGCCGAGGCTGAATTACGAGCGATGGCTCTGTTGACAACAGAGGTGACTTGGTTACGATGGTTACTTCAGGATTTCGGTGTTTCAATTACTACACCGACTCTGCTCTTATCTGACAGTACAGGTGCTATTAGCATTGCGCGCGATCCTGTGAAGCATGAGCTCACCAAGCATATTGGTGTTGATGCTTTCTATGTGCGCGCGGGTCTGCAGGATCAGGTTATTGCTCTTCAGTATGTGCCTTCTGAGTTACCGTTGGCGGATTTCCTGACGAAGGCCCAGACTAGAGCACAACATGGCTTTTATCTCTCCAAACTCAGTGTTGTTCATCCACCATGAGTTTGAGGGGGGGTGTTAGAGTTATAATATAAGTCGTGTACCTCTTTGTATTTCTCCCATTATATAAGGGGTTTCCTGCATATGTTCCGTATCTGTACATGTATATATACCGGCTTATGGCCTCATTGGAATACAGGTTGCTTATTCCTAACAGCTGACTCGGAGGACCCACCGTTTTCATGCCAAAAAAGTTCCCCCATGCGCACCCTAGCGCGCCGGTTCAGGTTGGGTTCGCCAGCGCTAATTTTGGCCCTAACTGGCGAAAATTGGGCTCCTGGGGCGCGACTGGGCCTATTTTCGCGTGCTGGCAATAAAAAAGGGCCTTGGGGGCTTGTTGGGGGGGGAGTGTAGATTCTCTAATTAGCCTCTTTGTAGCATGTCTTGGTATGACAATTTATTTTGGTCGTGTCGTAATCTCAAGTTGATGACGTTAATGTATGTTGTATGTGTGTTTGTAAGACTATATGTTGATGTGTGCCGGCAAGGGCTTGTATACAATGTGGGGTAAAAGCCTTTCGTTTTAAAAAGGGGACACCCTCTTAGTGGTACACAAATATCCACTACTAAGAGAAAGCTTATAGATAGAAACTTAGCAGTAGTGCAGGGAAGGTACTCACCGCTACTGCTACTTACCAGTAGCACGGGGTCCATACCGACGCAACATGTATATATATAGTAGTAGTAGCGTTGGTCACCAAGCCATCACTACTGCTAAGTAGTCCCATCGAGACCCACCGGGGCTGCCAATAGTAGTAGCGATTGGAAAAACCAGCACTACTACTATTTGCTTAGCAGTAGTGCGGTAACAACACGAGCGCTGCTACTACGGCCAACCCGGGCCCAGCTCACCGACCCAACTTAGCAATAGTGAGGCTATGAGAAACATGCTACTGCTATGTGGGCTAGCAGTAGCGCGGCATGTCGGTGTTAAAACCGGCAGATCTCGGGTAAGGGGTCCCGAACTGTGGATCTTGGATCGATAGGTTACAGGAGACAAGGGAGACGATGTTTACCCACGTTTGGGCCCTCTCTATGAAGGTAATACCCTACGTCCTGCTTCGTTTGTATTGATGATGATATATCGAGCACAGAGTTGATCTACCTCGAGATAGTATGTAATGGTCTAAACCCTAAGAGCTATTATTGTAAATCTATGATGATATGTCTAATGTCTAGCGTGACCTTGGCTTATATAACACAGGAGGCCTAGGATAACAAGAGTCCTAGTCGGCTACGTCGGTGAAGAGGAGTCCTTGTCTTGATCACCAAGTCTTGTCGAATCTTCCTTGCATGAGTCCGTCCCATAGAGATAGGCCGGCGGCCCGAGGACCTCTTAGTCCTAGACTCCCTTCGTAGCTCCCTGAACTGGTCATCAAGTTAGGGACACTCCTCGGTTCTTCTGAACAGTTCTTCGTCTTTGGACGTCGGTCTTGAAAACTGGTTCAATAAATCTTCCCATCACTAATCTTGAGGATCGACGAAGTGAATCCAAAGAGTTCACAAGTCGGGCATCCAAGGAGCCCCTTTAAGTTATCAACCTTTATTAATGCCTCATTATTTTTTACACCATAACTCGAGTTTTGTTTCTCATGTGTTGGTGTCCTCTTGCATCCGAGCTCCAACGTCGGACTGCATCTGAGGTATCTTTTTGCATCCGAGCTCCAATGATGATCGTCGTCCGAGGTGTCATAGCTTACCTCAGTCTTTAAAAATTTGAAGGAATTCATACGAGCTTAATGTCAGAAATACCTTCTATGAAGCCAGCCACTTGCGCCTGAGCTTTATGCCGGACTGCTTCTGAGGTGGTGCACCACCCCGACCGTGGGCTGATTTTTGTGGATATTTTCGATTGGTGCAATTTATTCTCTACCGAGATATATAGCCAGTAGCCCTCAAGGTGTGTGTCGGTCTAAAACCCGGGATGCACCTGAACGATAAAATAAAACCACTAATCCCAGTAGCCCTTGAGACTCAGGTCGATTCGTGAAATTGGCCTGAGGATCAATTCCTTGCTCGGCGCCATACTTTAGGAAAAAAAATGTAGTGTGTAGTAGACCCCGAGACTCGGGTTGGGTGCGGCCAACCAACCTGAGGATCGTAATCTCCTCAGAAACTGTATTGCACTTTGTAATTTACTGCTTTGAATCAATCAATGCAGTAGCCCCCAAGACTTGGGTTGGGCAACATGGCCGACCCTAGGATCATATCTCCTCGGGATCTAGTTCATCCACTGAGTTTGTTTTGACAACACCGAGGTGTAGCTCGGCAGAGAAGATGTCAAACTATGGGTCAGAAAAGATTTTCATAGCAGAACCATCATGTGGAATACCTCGAACAAGAGGATGTGCCACCTCCTGAAAGAAAAACATAAAAATAGGTTAAAGGCGCCATAAGCTCGGAAAACCAAAAAACTTTAACAAAAACTTTACTTCTGAACTAAATCAAGTTTCTTCCTACCAATCCAAAAATTGGTCCTAAAATTAATATGTGCTTCGGTCATGCTTTAACATGATACATCCGATCTCCAGACTTCAAGCAAGTTAGCCTTCGGCTTCAACCTCCTATCCTGAAGGCGGAATGCTTCTAAGGCCAGTTTAGGGAACTAAACTCAAGCGGCCTTAGAGAGAAACCAGGCTACCCGACTATTGACCAAACACTCGCGTCGGAAAAAGGAGAAGTAGAGAAAGACTTTGCAATGATCAAGAAGAAAACATTTATTATAAAACAGATCATGTAAATTTAAGATCCCCAAGTTAACATGGGAAAAGGATCAGTTTTTAAAGAATGACACTTTTAACAAGCTAAGTTTTTAACAAACAACTTTTTTGTTTAACACAAATGTAATGCTTGGTTGAACCGCACAGGAATTAAAATTGAAAAAGGTGAGCTTGAAAGCAACTTAGATGGTTAATGTGCTCGGTGTTGATGACGTGGGCCGAGCTTGTAGTGGGCCGAGCTCCCAGACCCCAAGTCGGTCCTGAGGTGATTGAGCGAAGAGCTCAGCTTGATGTAGTGGCGATGCAGCACGGTCGATGTGGCGAGGCGAAGCCTCCAGTCCAACTAACATGATGAAGTTTGTCGGCTCGTGACGCCGAAGTCCCTGGAGCAGGTTGATGAGGAGATGGCGAAGCCCCCTGTCTAGTTGAGGTGACAGAGCAGGTCGGTAAGGTGATGCTAGAGACCCCATGTCAGCCGACATATCGAAGCAGGTCGGCGTGATGGACGTCGTCTTGAAAAAATGATGGCGCAGCGATGCCAATGCAAGTCGGAATTTGTGATGCGGTTAATGTTGGCTTGATGAAGAACGGAGTGCCCGACCCGTACAACCCACGGATGACCAGGTTCTCTTGATGATTATTCGTCCCTCATGATGCCGAACTCTTGGTCGGCTGACCGAGATGATGAGAAAAATTCCTTCAAAAAGGACGTCCGATAACCCGTTCATGAAAAAGATGAACTCGGATCGGATTTGTTTTCGTGCACAAAATAGATCCAAAATTCTTTTTAATTATCAGACGTTTCCTGGAGTTAGGAAGGTCGGATCAAACTGAAATTTTGAGGGTTGGTCGGCATAGGAATTCTGCAGCCGATGAACGATGGGATCCAACGGATGTCCGAGCTAAATACTAGATACCTCGCCCTAAACTCATCCAGATTCCTATCCAGATTCGATAGGGCTCCGGTATATTAGAGATTGCCAGAGATTCCTCCATCGGAACGCGACGAAATTTCGCAAGGTTATTGTAGATACAATTCCACACAATTCCACTGAAGCAATCGTCAGAGCGACACTCGAGGAAACAAGGACGACAAACACAAATTCGTTGTCTAGAAAAAACTGCTGCCAATCTGCAAACGAGCCATCGATCCTTCTGGCGAACCCATAGCGGAAATCTCAATGAAAGCACCAATGTTGGTGTTAAAACTGGCAGATCTCGGGTAGGGGATCCTGAACTTTGCGTCTTGGATCGATAGGTTATAGGAGACAAGGGAGACGAGGTTTACCCAGGTTCGGGCCCTGTCTATGGAGGTAATACCGTACGTCCTGCTTTGTTTGTATTGATGATGGTGTATCAAGTATAGAGTTGGTCTACCTCGAGATCGTATGTAATGGTCTAAACCCTAGAGCTATGATTGTAAATCTATGATGATGTGTCTAATGTCTAGCCTGGCCTCATCTTATATAACACAATGGAGACCTAGGATAACAAGAGTCGTAGTCAGCTACGTCGGTGGAGAGGAGTCCTTGTCTTGATCACCAAGTCTTGTGGAATATTCCTTGCATGTGTCATCGGTTGCCCGAAGTGGCCCATGAGTCCGGCCCGTAGAGATAGGTCGGCAACCCGAGGACCCCTTAGCCCCGAACTCGCTCAAGGCCCATGGCCCGTGCTACTGCTAATCCCACCTTATCTCCATCGGGTCACTCTCCCTCTCTCTATCTACCCCACCCACCGCTGCCGCCACCCCGTCGTCGCCGCACGCTGCCATCGTCGCCCCCCGGTATGTCTCCCTTCCACTCTCCATATCGATCCCTCCCTTCTTCCTCCCACCCTCTCCCTCCATCCCTCCCTTCTCCCTCCCACCCTCTCCCTCCATCCCTCCCTTCTATCCCTCCCTCCCTCCTACCCTCTCCCTTCATCTCTCCCTTCTCCCTCCCACCCTCTCCCTCCATCCCTCCCTTCTCTCCCTTCCTCCCTCCTACCCTCTCCCTCCATCCCTCCCTCTCCGTCTGAATTAGTTTTTAGTAACTAGGGTTAGAACTATAGGATGATGGATAGATGTTAGTGTTAGAACTAGGATAGTTTTAGTATTTTTTTTAATGAAAATATGAAAGTAGGATTTATTTTGAAATGAAAATGTAAGGAACTTGACTCTGTTTGAACATGTGAAGAAATGAAAATGAAAATGTGAAACTGAAAATGAAAATGTGAAAATGAAAAATGAAAATGAAAATGTGAAAATAAAAATGAAATGAAAATGAAAACGAATCCTTCGAGTGGCCTATGTTTTGTCGGAATGTTGATTCATTTTCATTCCGGCAAATTTCAGGTGCTCGATATGTTTTGTTTATCAAAAAGTTATGTCGAAATTTTGTGAGAATGGGAATTAGATGACATTCCAGCAAAACATAGGTCATGACTTTTTATGTCGTTACTCCATAATATAATGTTAACTGACTAATGCTTATAGGGTTGACTTTCAGTCTGTCGGAGCTCCTTGTGCGACTTTGATGCTCTTGATGGAGGAATACCGACTATTGTCGTGGGGGTCGCTATCTCCTCTTCTCTTCTCTTCTCGCGATATATACCTTCGTATAATGCGCGATAGAAGAGAAGAAGAGGTGCAACCATCATCGACGGTCGAAATATTAGTGTGAGGGAGTGTCCATCATATATACACCACCATATCAGTGTGAGAGAGTGTGCACCATATACACCATGAGATATGAGAGTTTTTCAAGGAAGCCTCAACAGATCGAAACTCAAACTATGCTGAATAATTCCTTGTATAATTGTTGTCGATTTTTAATATTTGAATCATGAACACATAAAATGTCTGACAACGATCGGATCTCTGTGTGATTTATGTGGCGAAGATCAGGGTCTGTGTGACAGGCCTCACCTACGAAACGACATGTTCTTCACCATCAAGCTTGACGAGACCTTTAATGTTTTATGGTATGCAACAATGACAACTATCTTTTCGTAATTAATCATGAGTTTGTGTTTCTTTGCTTCAACGTGTAATTTCTGTTTTTTAAATTCGACTAGTGCATCCCCTGCCATGCAAGACGGTATATATTGGCGAAGCTCGGTTTCCAAGAAATGGAGAATATGGATACGACGAGAGCACACCTGAAGATTAAACATGATTTCACATTTCTAGTTAAAGTATACAATGCAGTTAATCGCTCGTATTTTGGTTGCTCAACTTGGAAAACTGTAGGCAAGACATATGGATTTCAGGAGGATATGGAAATAACCTTTGATATTCATCCTGAAGATGATATTGAAGGTAATATCGGCATTTGGACGGATGTCGATATGCTTCCAGTTTTACCTCTATGTGAGTTTGTCAACCATATTTGTTAAGTAATTTGCATTGTATATTTAAAAATAGTTGGTGTTTATCCCTAATTAACTTGTTTATTTTTAATTGACACCTTATTTCTCTTCTTCAAAAAAACTCAAAAGATAGTAGACAGGACCTACTATAGTCCTGGCTCCGATCTAACTTGGTTGGAAAAAAATCATTTGATATCATTTATTGATGATGTAGATAATTATAAGATCAATTATGAAGATATTGGCGAAAGTTATTCTGAATACGTGCCACTAGTGCATGAGTTGAACCCTAATAACTTCCATGTAGATACCATGGTAAGATTATTTTTTACTATTGTGTCATTAATTGGTTTATATTTTAAATACATAATTTTTTCTTAAGAAAAACTAGATTTCTAACTATGTTATTATTATGTTCTTCAAAAGAAATTTCTGCCAGAGGTTGTGCATGAACTGATGTTTATAGAAGGTCATTCTTTGACTGTTATCAGCTTACAACCACGGTGGCCTACATGTCTCCATAATGCATACTCGCTTTCTAGAAGGGATGGAAGTCTGAAACTCAAAGGAATTAGCAAAGTAATGAAAAACCGTAGATGACTACTTGGCAGATACACGAAGGATTTGCGCATGCCACGTGTCGAAGATAGGTGGATCTCTATTCTTCACAATAGAGAGACCGGAGCTTACCTGTTTTATGTTATTTTACCTAGTAGAGAGTAGTAGGTTCTACCTAGAAGATAATAATATGTGATGGCTAAGAGATAAGACCTTTTTTAGTTTATGACATTATGTAGTAATGGTCAGATGATCAAGATGATTATAAGTTGTTAGATGATGAAGATGATGATAAATTGTTATGTGACTAAGGATGATGAGTTATTAGATTATATAGATTGAATTAAAGTGGATGAGTGCAAGTGATTAATTTGGTTAAGTAGGAAAATATAATGGTACTATGGCACACAAGTGTCGATTAAAGGGAATCCTTTCATCTGACACTTGTGTGTCATCTTAACATCATATTTTCCCTCTAACCCAACTTGATCACTTGCACCAATCCACTTTAATCTAAATATTGTTTTTGCACAATTATTATTGATATTTTATATTAATATGTATAACCGTGTGTAAATACAATATAAATATATAAAAAATAAATACATGTGTTTAGTAGTGGCGCTATTTTTAAAAGCACGCTACTGCTAGTGCACCATTACTAGTAGCGAGCTCTATAAAAGCACGCTACTTATAACCCAGTTGCCAGTAGCGCGTGTTGCCCCGCGCTACTACTAAAAGTTAGTTGTAGCGTCGTAACAGTAGCACAGTCACCCGCGCTACTGATACATGAAAAATACACGCTACTGCTAGCCTTTTCCCTAGTAACGATCACCTCAAGGGGGGAACATGATCCCGCTTCACTTTCTAGTATGAGTATCTTATTTCTATAAGGTATGGGAGTATCCAAGCACGTGCGATTCAATTTTTTGTCAACTTCAGTTTTTATTCCCCACCATCAAAGTACACTTGCAGAAAAATTATAATATTGCGAAAATAAAAGGTACAAATGCAAAAAAATAAGAAACTAAATAACACAAAGAATGAGACAAACACAAAAGTGAACTTGATAAAGTGACTGAAACTTCACATAAGTGACTCCCAAACTTTAAAAAACAATTATTGAAATTTCACAACGACAAAAACATGATTAAAACTACATTGAGTGTGAGTCAAACACCATTGAACATACACAATGACTTAAAATCCAACCTTGTTTCTTTTGGAAATTATGTTCTAGTATGTTGAATCATTGGCATATAAGGCTTGTTTAGAATGTACTAGGATGATGTCCTTGAGTGACAAAAGCATTGTAGTGTAATTAGTGACAACATTATGAATGATCTAGCAATGTGGGAATTGTACTCCATAGACCAATACTCCCTCCGGTTGGGTTTATTAGACCCCCTCTTGTTTGGGCTAAATTTTGATCAATAAATTTAACTACTCCCAATGTCTAGATACATCCATTTGAGTGTCAATTAATACGGGACCAAGATAGTAATAAAATGTAAACTATGTGTCACAAAAAATAAACAATGGAAAACCTCTTTCAAATACAAACCCACCAATATACCTTTTGTAGCATGTACTTTATATTTTATTAGTCATATAGACGATCAAAGTCTGGCCCAAAATACGAGCGAGCCCAATATACCCGGATGGAGGGAGTACGGTTTATTTAGATTGTGATAATCAATCCATACTTACATCAATAATAGAATGATTATAAGAAATAGAATGGGAGACACGATTGAATAAATGGCATTCAAAAAACTAAGGGCATCTTGGTAATTCGTTTAATACAAAGTGAAATGTGAAAAGCATAAAAACAAGATGACATAACGTGCATAATCCTGCATTAATAAACACTTTTTAAATAGCTTTGAATGCTATAAATATTATTTGTGTTATTTTTGTGGACACGGGGAAGGTGCATACGAAAGGCAAACATGACCAGTAGGTCTAAGTTTTGAATTGATATCTATTCAACACTCCAATGGTTCACCCGCAAAAAAAACACTTCGATGGATTGAGTATTTCGATGGACAATTTATGATATCTATATAAACTCATTTCTTTGCTCCAATGATTTACATCAAAATACATAAAAACAAATCATATAATTTGACGAGGGACTAAGATAATGGAAAATAAATTTATTAAAATTAAATAATAAGTAAGGTATGGAAAAATACATCAATGTACATGAAATAGTTGTATATATAGCCCAAGGATCTCTCAGGAAGAGATGCAAGGCATAGCCAACTCCAGCCTCCTCCTAGCACTTAACATCATCAATAGTATATGGGCACTCTTTTCGAATGTGCATACATGAATTGCACATGACCATCATTGCTTGAATGTAACCATCATGCAACCTACCTCTAGATATGAACCATATCACTTTCTTTCCTTGGTATGACTTTGTGTTTCCATCATTTTTTTTAATTTTTTTGACACAAACTTGCAAATTTCACATGTCACGTCACATCAATGCCTTTGTTTGCCTTCTATTCCGCTAGACTATCACAAGGCATTTTCACAAAATGTATAATTTTTTTAATAAATGGTTGATGTAATTACATATAGTTTCATTATTTCTACAGATAAATCACATAAGTTTCAATCAATATCACTCGATCCATTCGGAAATGCACCATGTTTTAGAAATGATATCATCTTTCACATACACTTGACCATTGCTTTTCAGGCAATTTATTTGGTTAAAATGTAAAAAAAAAACATGACATTTGGAAAATATTGTCACTTTCTGGTAATATTATTTACAACTATTCTTCTTAATATTCCATCTACATCGTAAGTCAATGTTTGTGAATTTCGTCTACACACTGTATATACATAACGACCGGTGACTTGAGTCACCGACATGTGGGCCATCAGATTTGCAGCCCCACGTGTGCGTGACCCTAAGTCAGCCAATCCGGAGCGATCCCGCCTATGGGTGTAAATGGGTATCTTCTAGCGTAATATCTGACTCTTTTTACTTCACTCATTTCAACTAAATCTTCAAAATCGTACCACGAGAGTAAAAATCTGCGTCCCTAACCATGGACTTATATTGAGCTTTACTAGATAGATCGACAATAGTGAATAAAACACGTGATGATCACTTCAGATGCTCCCTTCCTTGCGTATTTTGATATTTGGTTTACCCGACAAAAGCTCCGCAAACCAAACCTTCCACGAAATTCAGAAGCTGAGCTCGACGCCAAATAAAAATAAAAAAAATCGCGCCCTACACGACCAACGGCTCGTCGGGAGCGGTGGGCTGGTGGCTCGCGTCGATGCCCGGGAGGTCCGAGTTGACGGAGAACCTGAGCCACCGCTTCTTCTCCACGAACTTCAGCATAGGCTGCAGCACGAGCCCGACAGCCACGGCGCCGAGGCTCACCAGCGCCACCTTCAGCGTCGACAGCGCGAGCACTGCCACGATCAGCGCCGTCGCGGGCACCAGCATCGCCACGCACCCGGCTGTGCCCAGCGGCACCCTGTACGGCCGCGGGGCGTCGGGCCGCCTCACCCGCAGCAGGACGAACGAGAGGAACTCGAGGAGCATGCCGAAGCAGTAGAGGAAGTTCTCGGCCGCCACGATCTCCTGGAAGCTCATCGTCGAGAGCAGCAGCACGCCGGAGGCCGAGAATAGGATGCCGACCAGCGGGGTTCCGTACCGCGACCGGGTCGCGAAGAAGGCCGGCAGCATGCCCCGCTCCGCCATGCCCAGGAGCTGGTACGAGTCGCTGCTCATCTCCGCCACGAACATGCCCATGTTCGACATCGCCGCCGCCGCCTGCATCCACCACATCAGCCACGCGCCACCGAGCAGCTTCGCGATGTCCGCGAAGTAGCCGTCGGTCCATTGCCCCCTGTCCAGAGGCACCGCGCCGGTCCCGGCGAGCAGAGGGTACAGGTAACCGACGACCACGAAGATGACCGCGTAGAAGAGCGCCTTGGGCAGGGTCTTCGCAGGGTTCTTGATCTCGCCGGACAACGTGCTGATCGAGTCCCAGTAGTTAAGGTTCCAGAAGAGAGTGTTCAGGTAGAGGTTCCAGTCGACGTTGTGGATATCGACCTCGAGCCACCTCGCCGGCCGGAGCTTGGGGATGGAGATGAAGCCCATGACCAGGAAAGGCAGGAGGGAGAAGACCCCGAGGCAGATGGCAGCCCACCCAACGACGGTGAGCCCGCGGTAGTTGAGGAGCGTCAGCAGCGCGGTCAGCCCAAGGACAGCGACGGTCCTCGGCGCGCCTCCGCCAAGCGCCGGGACGCCGGACTTGAGGTAGTCCAGGAAGAGGACGGGGTAGAGAGCATTGTCGATGACGCCGCTGAGCCACTTCATCCAGCCCTGCTGGAACCCCCAGTAGGGGCCGAGCGCCGAGGCCACCCACACGACGTAGCCGCTGTTCTCCGGGAACATGGTGCCTAGCTCCGCCGTGATCAGCGCCTCCGGGACGCTCCAGATGACGGGGAGGGCAAGGAAGCCCACGATGGCGAGGAGCGGCCCCGCCGCGCCCACGCTGTCCTCGATCCCGAACGGCCCGCCGGAGACCTCGTAGAAGATGATGAAGATGAGCGGGACGATCGAGAGCGATGCAGGCGACGGCGCTGGTGCGCTGCCAGGGAGGCCCCGGTACTCTGCGCCTTCCTCGCCCATCGATGGTGCGGCTGTGACCGCCGGTCCGCCGTTCTGGGCGGGCTTCTGCTGGAGAAAAGAAGACATAAACTTCTTCAGATGGCAGCATTAGAGCATGAGAAGTGTTGAGTTGTGGCAACAAGCGATCAACTAACAGGATACCAAATGCAGACGCAGTATCAAATGCTCATTCGCAAAAAAAGAAAGAAAGAAGGACGCAGTATCAATTCAAATGCTGCGATGGAGCTACGAGGTCTGAACTGATTGCCGTGCAGCGTCGGTGGAGTTGGACATTTCGCCGCTCGCCTACGCAGACGGCGGCGAGCGCTGTCCCTGTCCGGCTCATCGGCATTCGGTAACAGCTGTCGCTGAACGCACCGCCACGTCGCTTGCACCGCCTATACACGTATACTACAGCTCTACAAGGCCGGAATCACCCATTAGGCCATTACTGCTGGATGAGATGGCAGTGGGCTTGCCGATTGCAACGCTCTAGGAGGCCTCCTCCCGCTGGTGAGGTGAATGGGCCCTGAGTCCTCCGCTTTCGCACATCTGCTGCGGAAAAAAAAAATCGGCTCTCGCACGCAGAATCGAATCTCACTCGAAGCCGCTTGCGTTCGCCGCGTGATGGCGAGGCAGCCGAATCGAAGCGCCAACTGTACGAGAACTAGAGGAGAAGATGCAGGATGAGGTGGAGAGGAGATCGGGCGAGCTCACCTCTTGCCCAGCGTCCTCAGAGCCTGCTCCTGCGGGCGCTGCTGCAACCTTCGGCGGCGGCGGCGGCGGCGGCGGCGGCGGAAGGCTAGATAGCGCCACCTCCGACCTCTCGACGCTGCCCATCGATTCGCGATTCCAGCGCCTCCCCGTCTGGCTATGGGTTCCTCTCGAGCCCCAATTATTGCTCCTGGAGAGCGACGTGGAATGTATTGATGCCGCGCAGAGCTTGGCGAAGAGGTGGCTTTGATTGAGAGAAGGATCCTCCCAGTCCGTCCCTAGATTAAGCGCAGGATTGTATGATAGTAATGGAAATGCAGCCTGTACAGCAAGGGATAACTGGATTGGGTTTTATTCCTTTTCTGGGAAAAGGGACAGATTTGTTTGGACTCTTGTCTTTTGAGCTCCTGCGGATATGTGGTGAATAAGTAACTACGTAAGAGCATCTCCAACAGCTGCTTGTTAAAATTTATTTCGCAGCACGGTTCATCGTCTAGAAAAGCGTGGCGGACAGTGTTGACTTCAACAGTCGCGTTAAAATTTAACACGCATGTAGCTTCAGTAGGCGCGCTAAAATGCAGCACGCGCGTTCTCGCAGAACACTCTGGACTCGATGCAAACATATTTTTTATAGATAAAACGATACATTCATCATAGATAAAACGATACATAGATATTTTACATAGTTCGATAGATAAACAGAACTACGATGCAACTATATAAAATTAAAATACGATGCAAACTAGATAAACTACGGTGCAGCTAGAACTACTTCGAGTCATCCTCATCATCATCCTCGGTGGTGTTGTCCGAGGTATCGATCCATATGTCATGTCAACGATCATCGTCTACCATGAAGATCGACGGCCCACATGCTTCAACGGAAGCGCACTGCGATATCGCCAGTGCCTTCCGCTGACGTCTGTCCGCGTGCTCCGCGCGATGCCTTACCGTCCTTTTCGCCCAGTAGGCGCGCTTGTTGGCGACGTCCTCCGAGTGGCGCCGGCGCCACTCTGCCATGGCTCGCTCGTCCTTCTCGATGAAGAGGAGGCGGCGCTGCCGCCGAAGGTGCTCCGCACGGTCCTGGTCCGTGGTAAGACGAGGCGGAGGGGCGACGGCCTGCGCCTGCTCGCGCGTGTAGACATCGCGGAAGTTCATCTACGATCGAGGCCTCTCTAGGCGCCATGCCGCCGCGTCGTACGGGCGGGCGGCCTCGTGCGCGGTCCCAAACGTGCCGAGGCCGAGCCGGACGTTGTCGGACCGGATCTCGGCGTAGTAGGTGCCGCCGGGGCGCTCGCGGACGCCACGGTAGCCAAACGATCCCCGGCGGCATGGTGGCGTGGTGGTGGCGGGGCTAGGAAGCGGCGAGCAAGCGGCAGAGGGAGCGTGGAGAGCGTGTGTGGCAGTGTGGAGGCCGTGTGGCGAGCGCCGCAATTTATAGGCGCGCCGGAAGCGGCGCGCCAAATCTAGCGCGCGAGCTGCCGCCTTTTCGCTCGCGCGCGCAATCGTTCCCCCGCGCGGTACTTTCCCGCCACCGCTGGAGCGCGCGAAAACGTCCCACGTGCGCTAAAGTGGCAGTTTACCGCGCGCGCATCTTTTCGCGCAGCTGTTGTAGATGCTCTAAGCAGTGTTTTCTTTTTCAGAATTTACTGTTCATCAAAGAAGAGTTTGGTAGGCATGGTTGACAGGATTGTCCCGTGAGTCTGGATAGACAAGACATGACTGAGGTAAAATAGAAAGAAAACTAATATTTGCACTTAGAGCATCTCCAGCCGCGCCCCCAACATGCCCCCCAGGCGATTTTTTAGCGCCGACGGGCGAAAATCGGCCCACTCACTCCCCCAGGAGTCCGTTTTTTGCCGGGTTGGGCCGAAATAACAACCGGCGCAAACGAGCCAACCCCGGCGCGCTGGGGGCGCCGGCACAAGCGAAAAGGGGCGTGGGGGCGCTCTGTTGGCGAGAGGAGGGTCGTTTCCTGTCGTTTCTTCCCGCTTCCCCCCGGCTTCCCTCTCATTCTCTCCATTCCTCCCGCCAATCTCCTCTTCCTCCCCTCCTAGCCGGCCGCCATGCCATCGAAGAAGTACGTGGTCCCCCACGCCGCGACGGCTGCGACCGCCGCCGTCGCCCAGCCGAAGCAGAGGAAGCCGAGGGCGTCGCCGTCCAAGCCCCCGGGCATGTCCAACGCCGACTGGAGGGCGGAAGTTCAATGCCGGGAGGCTGTCACCACCGACCGGCAGAACAGGGCCAACGCCAAGAAGGCCCGGGACAACGCGGCGCGGCTCGTGGCGGCGGAGCAGGCGAAGCGTGCGGGAATGATGAATCCACCCGGCGGCCACGGCCAGTACGCGCCCTGGAGCCAGCAAAGCGTCAGATCTCCGACCGGCTTCTCGTCGTCGCCACAACCCTGGGGCTGCACGCCGTCGCCGGGCTACTCCGGACCAACGTCGCCGCGAAGAAGAGGAACACCGACCTAGCTTTACTAATGGGCGGGGCGGACATGCTCCAGAGCAACGACGAGCAGCTCAAGGTGTGGTACTTGGCGGAGCGCGGCCTCATCCTAAACCAGTTGCCGTTAATGGCGCCGTACTCTCACGCCCACGCCGACCTCGCCACCAAGCCCGAGCGATGATGCCTCCACGACGCCCAGAAGCACGGAAGCCGCGCCGATGTCGCCCAGCATAGAAGCAGCTCCGCCAAGCCCGCGCACGCCGACTGCGCCGACGCAAGAGGCCGACCCCGCCATGTGATGCGTTGCCCACACGCCATTCCTTTTTTTGTACGCCAAACCTTTCACCCGATCGCCGAACTGTCGCCCGAACTGGGCCGATGCTCGTCAGACTTGTGGCATTTATTTGTGAGTGGGAATGACCAGGTTTGAATTTGCCACGACTTGGGGGGTGCCTGGGGGCGTTACTGGGAGCTAGATCGCCACCATGGGCCAATCTAGCGCCGGTTCACCCCCAGGCCGCTCTTTTTCGATGCCCTGGGGGGCCAAACGGCTGGAGATGCTCTTAATTTGGTTGTCTGCATACACTCTAGGCTGCATGAGCTGTCACTCTAGGCATTCTGTTTGGTTGCGTGCATGTGCACGCACAAACACACAACATGCTGTTTGGTGGCATGCACCGCGTGTTGTGTGTTAACCTCTTTCGCCCGATGATGAGATTACCAACACACGACGGCTTGAGGAAGAACACACATAACAGAACATATGGCAGATATTAATTATTGTGCCACACATAACAGATCACTTCAAAAAAGTAGTTCAATACTAAAGTAAAACAACTGGAGCATGTCGGGGGGGTGTTAGGGGTTCACGGTGAAGGCATCGTCGTGCTTCCCGCACCTAGTGACCACTTCAATGCCATCGTCAGTGAACACGATGACCTTCAGCATGGCGGGTGTGAGCATCTTGAAGGTCACCGTGAAGCCTATCTTGATCTAATGGGCAATGACGAAGATGGCCCAACCCTGATCGAGGTTGACCCTGTCGTTCAACAGCCGGACAGTCACCCTCTAGGAGCAATCGGTGTTCGTTTTAACTTGAACTCCTCTGGCATCAACGGGAAGTGCTTTGTGAAGTCCAGCGGCATAGGTATGGTCTCCAGCTGGGCGGTATGATCACCTTGCAGAAGTTGGTTGGCCCTCCCACCTCATGGTAGTGGTCGTAGTTTCGAGGCTTGCTGTTGGGGACCCTTCCGGCTGGTTGTCGTCCATGCCAGGGGTCTGGACAAGTGTCACCTCCAAGGGTGGCACCACGTCCTTGTACTTGTCTTGCTCCTTTGGTGGCACCACCTCCTTCCCCTTGCTCTTTGTGTCGATCTACATTACGAAGAGGTTCAAACGGTCAGGATCTGCAATATGAATGTTGCAATGTCATCATTAAAACTTATCACCCAGAACCCCTTTATTTACCCAGCCTAACGGTCACCACTCCACCTATTTGTCTCTCACTCTTCCTCCAGCCCATCGACATGAACTCCGATAACAAGTCAAACCACAACCCCAACCCCATCCCAACCCCTTCCCTTGGGTCATTGGATGGAGGGCATTCTTCCTAGGGAGCTCTCTCGGTGACCGCACCAAGTTTGAGAACACCATGGAAGTGTGCTCAAACTTCAATAGCATGGAAGCGCTGCACAAAAAGGCAGACGATGTGGTGAAGAAGGCCATGCCGGAGGAGCTGAAGATACTAATTCCAGACCGAGCGAAGAGTGCTATGTCAGTGGACTTACTTCAATGGGCCATGAATCAGGCCGACTCCAGCGACGCTGGACAGAGGGTGAGGTGGGCCAAGTACAGACACTACCGACGTCCTCATGACTATCGTGCGGCAATGTACTTGACCACAAACACCGTGGTGGTGCCACTAGAGGATCAAGAACCGGTGCATATGGAGGTGGAAGAAGATGTGGTGGACATGATAGTAAGGGCGTCGATGACGGGACACTGAAACCTTATCATCGAGCTGGACTCCGGCAAGGAAGAAGAGATGAAGAAGACCATGACCAAGGCCAAGGCCACCCGAGGCTCCAATCGCCTTCGGGGTCTCCGAGGATAAGATCCATGCGTATTGTGTAATATGAACCCTAATCCCCATCCCTCTTGTACTCAATCCGGACCGGGAACATCTTCACAATCCCCTAGTCATGGCGATCCCCCGATTCCCCAATCCCCTAACTCGAATCTAAACTCGAATCAAATGCAAAGTAGTAGGTCCGAAGGGGAAAATTTTGCTTACTGAGATTGCCGAAGTGTTGCGTCGTGGATTCCGATGAAGTTGGACGCATGTCGACTTGTCGTTCTCCGATCTGCTACATGTCGTCGCCGTTGCTGTAGGTCAGTGGAGAGAGTGGAGTCCTGTAGCGACCCGATCTCAAGGGATCGGAGTCTCTGTGCTTAAGTGTCATCCCTGGATCGGTATGCTGGCACACACAGCACTTGAGGATTTACAACAGAGTTCAATCACACATTTATTACATTGAGAATCCTCAAAGAGTATTTATTACATTAATGTGGCCTAAGGCCAAGTAAAACAAATTCATGCGGAAGCAATAAGTGTAATGAGTCCATCAACTCCATGAGCAAGTTGAGTGCAGAACAACGACCTATCGCACCTTATTCGTCGTCAGATAAATCTGCAACATGATAAGTTGCAGCCATGTAGGTCAGTACATGGAATGTACTGGCAAGTCACATCAGAAAGTGTAATGAGCCTACATAGTACATGCAATTTGGCTGGTGGAAAGCTCTAAGTTTAGTTTTGCACAAAGCTAGTTTTTCTCTATCAAAAATAATTGTTCTACTTCTACAAATATCATAAGTCTGAGATGATGCCCATCTCAGTCATTCCAAAATTTTGTACCCAGTTGATTAGTTAAGAGTAATGAGATCTCCCTACATTTCCACTACTAAAAGCTCAAGTTGTCCATGACCGGGGACATGGCTAATCGATTAGATTTTAACTCTACAGAGGTTGTGCACTTTTCCCCACAAGGCTCGACCACATCCTTGATTGGAAGATCGAGACATAGTCTTTTGAAAGCATTTCCCCTAACCCACGGATAGGCCGGTACGCCTACATCATCTACATTTGCTAGCCTATCCCCGAAGAGGTCACACCATCTACTCAACTAAGCCAGAGCCCATATTGGCTTGCGGCTGCACACGGAAGCTTATAGACATGAAAATAAGGTTGATCCCTTTGAGCCTAGGTGGACGGACCACTAATGTGCACTCCCATGCATTCCCATGAATGCTCCCACTGTATTTCGCCACCATTCAAACCAATTTCCACCGAGGTAGTTCATTAAAGTTGGTCTTAGTTACTACTTTGTCACTCACATCTCAAGGTGATAACACTCCCCAATCCACGTCTACTTTGGCGAAGCATTGTAACATAACACGATGGCGACAAAGTTGGTACGGTTCAGACCTACATCAAATGAACTACTGGGTGATAGTAAAACCAACAAGTATAAACTCCTACCATGCACTCTTACATCAAAGGACTATGTGCAAAAATAAATCATAGGTAAAACATGTATGATCAAAATGTAACTTGCCTTCGTGCTGGGAGTGAAGTTCTAGGGAATGGTAGTACTCTGCTTCGCACTCCGGACAATCTATCCCAAAGTAAATAAACACACATAAAGAAGCATTCATACAATTCAAAGAAGACGTGCAACAAAATATTTGCAAAAGCCAAATAAAATCCAACACAAGTCATTAGCATGAAAATTTTCAAAGTATAAATAATGTTCAAAATTCATGACGTGCACTAGTGTCCCTACAAGGCATCCTAGTAAAATTATGGTGAACAAAAAATAATTGTGTAGAATATACTGTGGCAAAAGTATATCCAGCGGGTGGTGCGGGAGCTGCGAGCGCTGGGTTATCTAGCGGGTGATGTGCGGGAGGTTGAAGACGATAGGGTTGGGCCCCATGTGACAGGCGTGTGTGTGAGAGAGAGACTAGAGAGAGGCTGGCGAGCGAGAGACGGCTTGGCCTGGTGCGGCCTCGCGACCGAGCGACCTGGTGGCTGGCTTCGGCCGGCCTGTATGCGTGCGTGTATGTTTCTTTTTTTAACTTTTTTTTCCAAATCAGAATCAGAAAAAGAAAAAGTAATATATATATTAGAAAATTCCAAAAATCCTTATTGGTAAAATAGAGCACAAGGAACATTAATTCCTGCTCATATAATTTAGAAATATATATATATATATATATATATATATATATATATATATATATATATATATATATATATATGTAGAAACTCTATTCATCACCCAGGATGCAAAATAAGTTATTCTTCACCCGAGATAATCTTATGATCAATTTATAAATAAATTACGTTCGGAATACAAAAATTTACATTTATATTGAATCACAACGTAAAATTTGACATAAGAAAACAAAAAATATAAGTCACAAGACCAAAAAATTGAATTTATTGTATATTTTCCACTATTTTTGTATGTTTGTAATTTTACCTGACATAAATATTTTTTACGCTGATTATAATTTTTGTTACGGTCTCTTTTACGTATGAAATGAGACAAAAATTACGGGACGTAAAATTACGGTGCATTGATGTTAAAATTAAGGGGGTGAAGAATAACTATTCCTCACCTAGGGTGACGAATAGCGCTACCATATATATATATATAATGAAATAAATTAACTTGTGGCTAACAAAAATAATTTTCATTGCAACTTTAAAAACACCAAATATACTTTAAATACTTTCGCACTCATTTATATTTTGAGAAAGTCATATTATCCTCTCTCTATTATTTTATGTTAGTGGAAAAACTTGAACATCATAAACTCCAAATGCAATAAAAATATGATATGCAATATGATGATCCTATTAACATCCTAATTTAATAAAATTGGGATGTTACAAGTCCGGAGAGGGAAAAGAGAGCGGTGAGGGTAATAAATGTCGGTGCTTCGGGAAGCAACACGGCTTCTTGAGGGTGGCTCCTCGTGTGTAGCCCCGTCGCCCACGTGCCTCGATAGGGCTTGGCTCCCGAGAAACTGCCGATTTGAGCATGCCTCAGGAGACAGGCCAAGAGTTGCTTTAAACTTCATGCGATGCAGGCCCAATAGAGAGCGCATGCAACCAATTAGCCAGTTTTCTTCCGACGAGGGCCTGATTGGCCGATATGCGAGCAACCAAACGCGCCCCAAGAGCATTTGAGCTCGATGCAAATACTCTACGCGAGGATATGTGTAGCTTGTGATGTTAGTGCTTTGCACGTACACGTCCTTCATTTTGTTTCTCGGTAAAGCACCATGAATAGAGCATCCACATGCACAGTCATTAAATTCGACCCCACGAACGTCCTCTACTCCATAACTTATGTCATTCACATCCGTGTATCTTATACTCCCTCCATTCCATAATATAGTGCGTCCTCGGTTTTCGAGATTTAACTTTGACCATGAATTTAACCAACAAGACCGATTGCAGCAGGAGTAAAAATTGTATCATTGAAAACTTGATTCGAATACGAATTCAACGATATAATTTTTACTCCCGCCGCAATCGGTCTCGTTAGTTAAATTTATGGTCAAAGTTAGATTTGGAGAAGCGCGGACGCACTACATTGTGGAATGGAGGGAGTATCGGATATCATTTATCCATACTAAGCATGCAACATGAAGAAAAAGTAATTAGCTCATCGTGTGGACTATGAAACGGACTTAGATATGCACATTCCAATTAGCAGAAGATCAACGGGTCCCAAAAGCTAGTCAAAGTTCACATAATCCACGAACACGACGTACAACTTCTAACTAGAGTACTAAATAACTAGAAATTAATGACAGAGACGGCGGAGATTCATCACTTCCTCATGCTGCCTTTGCCCTTCGAGCCGTCGGCGTAGATGTAGACGTCTGTGGCAGGTGGTGAATTGTCAAACTCGTCGGACGTGAAGCTATGGTGGTCGTCATAGTCGGATGAGAAGTCGGAGATAATAATGAGCCCCTTCGTGCGATGGAAGGCCATGTCCTCCTCCCGCTTCAGATTTGCCACCCAAGCCGCCTCTGTAGCTGCCTCCCTCGCCTCGTGCTCCGAATGCTCAATAACAAGCCAGAGCAACTTCGCATTCTTCCTCCGTAGTCGGTGAGAGTCCGTCTTCGTCATTGACAGGGACCGACTGAAGACTCAAGCAATGAGCCGCTCGTCCTTGTGGGCATCGTCGGCAACACGCGCCGACGGCACATGGATTACTTCGTCGCGTCCCTCTCCCTTGCTTGTTGCCTCTCGGGATGGGTGGCGCGCACCTCCAATTCTGGCGTGCGTGTCTGGACCAGCAGAGCGGGCAGTAGCACCCACCGCTACCCTCGCGGAGCGGTGACGGGAGGAGAAAGGGGGCGAGCTAGGGGCTTCATGGACTGCGCACCCTCAGCAGAGCTTCTTGTGGGACTGGAGGGCCCAGCTCTGGTGTCTATGTTGCGTCGGTGTAGGAGCAGCAACGGGGCAGATCCGAAGCCACCCCCCGTACCCACCTTGGAGTCCTCGAGCGCAATGCGATGACCATCTCCTCATCGATGTCGAGGTTGTAGACGGAGCTCTACATCTTGTTGGGGTTGTCGGGTTTGAATCATAGAGGGGAGGCGCGGAGATAGAGAAAGAGAGGAGAGTGAAGTGAGCTAGGGTTCTGATTATGGTTTTCTACAGTGATGAAGTGGGGTCGGTGGTGGGCGGGACTGACGTGACGAACGTGGCCAGGCGCTCCCGAGACACCCCATATCCACCCTAATTTGGGCTGGATATCATGGGCGCTGGACAACATGAAAATTTGGGGCTAGTTTGAGGCACTCGGATTGGTCGGCTTTTCTTGACCGTTTTGTCATTGGTTCGCCCGCCCGGGCGTTTTAGACCGGTCTATAATGCCCAACTATAGATACTCTTACATTCAACTTAAGCACCCATATATAAAAGATAAGCTACTAAGTTATATCCCTTCGTGTGCGGTCCTAGTGTTTACCATCGAGGTATCCACTGCTGACATGTACGCCTGGTTTTGTTCTAGTTGGTGCTTGCCCCCCTCCTCGATATGCTTCGTTTTGTGATGTGTTGAACCGGTTGACTTTGGTTGTCTGCCTGCTATTCATGTGTGGTTTTCTTCCCGTGGATACACGTCAGACCGTGGCATGGTTGTCTTGCCATTGACCGTTGCCACATATACTTACTTTGCAAATCTAGCTGGTCTTTACTTTCTTTGCTTTTTGTCACTTCCAACATCTAGAGAATTCGAGGAGTCGGCATAGGTTTCTATGTGCGTGTTGGTTTCTTGATGCTCCCCTTCTTGGCCCTATCTTCTCCATGGTTGTGGGGGTTGACTGATCTGGCCGAGGTGGGTAGACCCCTGCTTTGCGTAGGCGATCGACTACCATATTGCTAGGGGGTTGTGTTTGTGCTACGACTGATGGATCTACGATATCTCGTTTTGCTACTAGAATTGGATCGGTTGATCGATCTGCTAGGAATGGGGTTCATGTGCCTTCTTTCTATGACCGGCCAACTGATGCTCTTTCATGTGCTGGCGGAAGGGTTGTCCATCGCCGGCCTACACGGGTAACATTTGTGGCGTCCTCAGTGGAGACTGTCTAGGGAAACATTTGTTGGAAATATGCCCTAGAGGCAATAATAAATTAGTTATTATCATATTTCCTTGTTCATGATAATCGTTTATTATCCATGCTATAATTTTATTGATCGGAGACTTAGATGCATGTGTGGATACATAGACAAAACCATGTCCCTAGTATGCCTCTAATAGACTAGCTCGTTGATCAAAGATGGTTAAGGTTTCCTAGCCATGGACATGAAATGTCATTTGATAACGGGATCACATCATTAGGAGAATGGTGTGATGGACAAGACCCAAACTACAAACGTAGCATATGATCGTGTCAATTTATTGCTACTGATTTCTGCATGTCAAGTATATGTTCCTATGACCATGAGATCATGCAACTCACTGACACCGGAGGAGTGCCTTGTGTGTATCAAACGTCACAATGTAACTGGGTGACTATAAAGGTACTCTACAGGTATCTCTAAGGGTGTCTGTTGAATTGGCATGGATCAAGACTGGGATTTGTTACTCTGTGTGACGGAGAGGTATCTCAGGGCCCACTCGGTAATACAACATCACAACAAGCCTTGCAAGCAATGTGACTAAGTGTTAGTCACGGGATCTTGTATTACGAAATGAGTAAAGAGACTTGCCGGTAACGAGGTTGAACTAGGTATGGAGATACCAACGATCGAATCTCGGGCAAGTAACATACCGAAGAACAAAGGGAACATCTTATGGGATTAAGTGAATCCTTGACATAGAGGTTCGACCGATAAAGATCTTCGTAGAATATGTAGGAACCAATATGGGCATCGAGGTACCGCTATTGATTATTGACCATAGAGGTGTCTCGGTCATGTCTACATAGTTCTCAAACCCGCAGGGTCTGCACACTTAAGGTTTGGTGACGTTTCGGTAGTATAGAGTTATGTATGGTGGTGACCGAAGGTTGTTTAGAGTCCCGCACGTAGGTAAAGATTCATATATAGGAAGTCCTGTTTTGGTCGCCGAAAAAGTTTCGGGCTCATCGGTAGTGTATCGGTAGTGCCGGTAGTGTATCGGGAGACCATCGGGAGGGGTATTTCGACCCAAGAGGCTCCATGGGCTGTGGGAGAGTGTTTATCAGCCCTTAGTGGGCTGGTGGAAGTCCCACACAAGGCCCATGCGGTTTGGGGAAAAAAGGCCCAAAGAGAAAAAGTGGAAAAAGGCAAAAATAGGATGAATCCTAGTCCTACTAGGATTGGAGGTGGAGTCCACCTCCTCCACCTGGTTCGGCCGACTCCTTGGAGTCTTGGCCCTTGTGCCAAGCCTCCTCCTCTCTTCCTCTTATATATACTGGAGGTTTTAGGGTTTTTGCATAGAATTTTTAGCCACGTGTTGCCCGTTTCTCTAGTGCATAGTTTCCCCTCAAGATCGGATTTCTGCAGTGCTTAGGCGAAGCCCTGTCGGAATAGCTCCACCACCATCTTCGGAGCACCATCATGCTGCCAGGGAACTCTTCTACCTCTCCGATCCCTCTTGCTGGATCAAGAAGGCGGAGATCGTCATCGAGCTGTACGTGTGCTGAACGCGGAGGTGCCGTCCGTTCGGCGCTAGATCAGAAGGACCGTGATCAAGATCGCGAGACGGATCATGATGAGTTCGTGAGACGGATCGTGATGATTCGCAGGACGGATCATGATGAGTCCGCGGGACAGATCATGATGAGTTCGCGGGACGGATTGTGATTGGATCGTGGGACGGATTGTGATGAGTTTGCGGGACGGATCGTGATTGGATCGCAGGACGGATCGTGATGAGATCGCGGGACGCTCGGCGATTTGGATCACGAAGACGTTTGACTACACCAATCGCGTTTCTTAACGCTTCCCGCTTAGCGATCTAGAAGGGTACGTAGATCCACTCTCCCTCTCGAAGTTGCTGATCACCATGGATAGATCTTGGGTGTGCGTAGGAAATTTTTTGTTTCCCATGCAACGTTCCCCAAGAGTGGTATCAGACCTAGGTCTATGTGTAGATGAGATCTCGAGTAGAACACAAAAGGTTTGTGGGCGTTGATGCTTAGATTGCTTCCTTCCTTGGTCGGATTTTGGTTCAGCGGTATTGTGAGATGAAGCGGCCCGGACCAACATTACTTGTACGCTTATGAGAGACCAGTTCCCTCGACCGCAACTTGTTGCATAGATGGCTTGTGGGTGCCAGTTTCTCTCACTTTAGTTGGATCGGATTCGACAAAAGGCAGTCCTTGAGAAGGTTGAAAAGTAACTAGTGTATCATCGTTGTGGTTTTTGCGTAGATGAGAATTGTTCTTGCTAGATACCCGTAGCAGCCACGTAAAACATGCAACAACAATTAGAGGACGTCTAACTTGTTTTTGCAGGGTATGTTGTGATGTGATATGGCCAATTACATGATGTGATATATGTGATGTATGAGATGATCATGTGATGTATAGATTATCACGACTTGCATGTCAATGAGTACGGCAACCGGCAGGAGCCATAGGGTTGTCTTTAATTATTGTATGACCTATGTGTCAATCATTAAGCATTATGTAATGCTTTACTTTATCGCTAAACGGTAGCAATAGTAGTAGAAGCATGGTGGGCACGACAACCCCGATGGCGACACGTTGATGGAGATCAAGATGATGGAGATCATGGTGTCATGCCGGTGACGATGGAGATGATGCAGGTGCTTTCATGATGGAGATCAAAAGCACAAGTTCATGGCCATATCATGTCACTTATGATTTGCATGTGATGTTAATCCTATTATGCACCTTGTTTTGCTTAGGATGATGGTAGCATTATAAGGTGATCCCTCACTTAATTTCAAGATAAATTGTGTTCTCCCCGAGTGTGCACCGTTGCGAAAGTTCTTCGTGTCGAGACACCACGTGATGATCGGGTGTGATAGACTCTACGTTCACATACAACGGGTGCAAGCCAGTGTTGCACATGCAGAACACTCGGGTTAAACTTGACGAGCCTAACATGTACAGACATGGCCTCGAAACACAAGAGACCGAAAGGTCGAACATGAGTCATATAGTAGATATGATCAACATGATGATGTTCACCATTGTAACCACCTCAACTCACGTGATGATCGGACTTGAGTTGGTGAATTTGGATCATGTATCACTCGGATGACCGGAGGGATGTCAATTTGAGTGGGAGTTCTTAAGTAATATGATTAATTGAACTCATTATCATGAACATAGTCAGTAGTGTCTTTGCAAAATTATGTTGTAGATTACTAGCTCACGCTGTAGCTCCCTTGAATTTTTATATGTTCCTAGAGAAATAGAGTTGAAAGTTGACGGTAGAAATATTGCGGACTGGCTCCGTGATCTGAGTATTGTCCTCATTGCTGCACAAAAGGCTTATGTTCTTAATGCACCGTTCGGTGCGCCAACCCCTCTAACGTCGTTTGTAGATGTTGTGAATATCTGACAGGCACGTTCTGATAACTACTTGATAGTTTAGTGTGTCATGATTACGGCTTAGAATTGAGGCTCCGAAATGTTTTGAACGTCACGGAACATATGAGATGTTCTAAGAGCTGAAATTAGGATCTCAGGCTCGTGCCCGTGTTACGAGATATGAGATCTCCAACAAGATTCTTTGCCTGCAAGATGAAGGAGAATAGCTCAATCGTTGAGCATGTTCTCAGATTGTTTGGGTGCTACAATCGCTTGAATCGAGTGGGAGTTGATCTTCCGGATAAGATAGTGATATATATAGTTCTCCAAGTCACTGTCACTAAGCTACTAAAACTTGGTGATGAACTATAAGATGCCAGGGATAGAAATAATGATCCCTGAGCTGTTCGCGATGTTTGACACCGCGAAGGTAGAAATCAAGAAGGAGCGTCAAGTGTTGATGGTTAGTCAAACCACTAGTTTCGAGAAGGGCAAGAGCAAAGAGGGAAAATTCATGGATAGCAAGTCGGTTGCTGCTCCAGTGAAGCAACCCAAAGTTGAACCCAAACCCGAGACTAAGTGCTTCGATAATGAGGAGAGCGGTCGCTGAAGTGGAACAACCCTAGATACTTGGTAGATAAGATAGGCTGGCAACGTCGACAAAAGTATATTCGATATACGTTTTAATGATGTGTACCTTGCGAGTACTCCTAGTAGCACCTGGGTATTGGATACCGGTTCGATTGCTAAACATTAGTAACTCAAAATAAAAGCTACAAACGGAGCACTAGCTAAGGGTGAGGTGACGATGTGTGTTGAAAATGTTTCCAAGGTTGATGTGATCAACATCACATGCTCTCTCTACCTTTGGGATTAGAGACAAACCTAAATAAATGTTATTTGGTGTTTTGCATTGAGCATGAATGTGATTAGATCGTGTTTATTGCAACACGGCTATTCATTTAAGTTAGAGAATAATGGTTATTCTGTTTACATGAATAATACCTTCAATGGTCATGCACCCAGTGAGAATGGTTTGTTGAGTCTTGATCGTAGTAATACACATGTTCATAACATTGACGCCAAAAGATACAAAGTTAATAATGATAATACCACATACTTGTGGCACTGCCGCTAAATGTCATATTGGTATAAAGCACATGAAGAAACTCCATGCTAATGGATCTTTGGACTCATTCGATTTTGAATCGGTTGAGACATGCGAACCATGCCTCTTGGGCAAGATGACTAAGGACCTCATTTCCAGATGGATGGAGCAGGCAAGTGATTTATTGGAAATGATACATGTTGATGTATGCAATCTAATGAGTCTTGTAGCGTGCGGTGGATATCGTTATTTTCTTACCTTCACCAATGATTTCAGTAGATATACTATATGACAAGTCTGAATCGTTTGAAAGGTTCAAGCAAATTCAGAGTGAAGTTTAAGATCATTGTGACAAGTAGATAAAAATGTCCGCGATATGATCGTGGAGGTGAATATCTGAGTTACGAGTTTGGCATACAACTTTAGACAATGTGAAAGTTGTTTCACAACTCACGCCACCTGGAACACCATAGTGTGATGGTGTGTCCGAATGTCATAGTCGTACTCTATTGGATATGGTGCGTGCTATGATGTCTCTTATCATTTTGCTACTATAATTTTGGGGTTATGCATTAGAGACAACTACATTCACTTTAAATAGGGCACCATCTAAATCCGTTGAGATGACACCGTGTGAATTAGGGTTTGATAGAAACCCAAGCTGTCATTTCTTAATGTTTGGGGCTGCGACGCTTGTGTGGAAAATGTTTTCACCTAATGAGCTCGAACCCAAAGTGGACAAATGCATCTTCATAGAATACCCTAAGAACAGTTGGGTGAACCTTCTATCTCGGATCCAAGCATAAAATGTTTGTTGCTAATAGGGTCCTTTCTCGAGAAAAAGTTTCTCTTGAAAGAATTGAGTGGGAGGAAGATAGAACTTGATGAGGTTATTGAACCTCTGTTTCAACCAGAGAGTAGCGCAGCGCAGGAAGTTGTTTTTGTGAAGCCTACGTTAGTTGAAGAGGAAGTTAATGATGATGATCATGAAGCTTCGGATCAAGTTACTATCGAACCTCGTAGGTCGACAAGGACGTGTACTGCTCTGTAACATCCCAAAATTTCATTTTGGAATGTTATGATTATAGCTATGCATCTAGCAGCATCATTGCTTGAATGTATGTGTTTGTTGAAATGTCTCTTCTGGATTTCAGAAAGCTCTTTCTACTTTTCCCTAAGTTGCTTTCACCTATTTGAAATTTTGGTTAAAAGTTCAAATAAGAGAGGAGGAACATGACACTCCACACCAGGGACTAATTGGTGATATATTTGAACAATAATAACCAGGGGTTATTTTGAAAATATTTGCAAAAAGGATTTAAAAACAATTAGGCAATTTCTGAAAATATTATTTTTTTCAAAGTGTTCAAATGACAGAATAGAAATGTTCATTAAATAGCATTTATTATTCTTTTAATTTTGATATAATACTCCTATATTTAGAGATGATTTGAATGCTTTAAAAGCTTTTGAATGTCTCTGGAAAATTATTAAAAAGAAACAGTAACGGTTACGGTATTAAACGGGCCGGCCCACGACAGTTACTCGCGAATTTAATACTGACCGGCCGACCGACGCGGAAACCCGAACCCTCTCTCGCTGCCACTGGACCCCACCCGACCGACCGTTTCGCCCGAGCGGTCATCACTCTCCTCCGCGCGCGCCGTCGCCGGCCGTTTCTCCCCTTCCCCGGATCTCTCTCCTCTCTCTTTCCCCGCACTCCCCAGCACCCCTATATAAGCCGGACACCCTCCGCACTCCGTTCCTCCCCGAGCCCCCTCTCTTCCGTCGCCGGGACGCTGTCAATTCCTCGCCGGAGCCTTGCCACCACCGGAGCTCCCATTGCTCGTGCCCGTCGCTCCACTCTTCCCCTCCCCTCTCCGACACCACCAATCGGCGCACGAGGACCACCGCCGCCATCTGGACTTCTCCGCGCTCCATTTCAACCACCGGAGCCACCTCCGTCGACGAACACGACCACCGGACGCCGCCACCACTCGCCGGAGATCCCCTCTCCCTCCGGTAAGTCGCCGGACACACCCCATCCATCGGATCCCCACTCAACGGTCCCGATTAGGTTGATTTTAAACCCCGAAACGTTTTCCATTAGAGATCGGTCGCCCGCCCGCAAACCTTCGAGCGCACCCCCCCCCCGTTAGCCAATAGGACAGCGCCACGTAGCCCCCTGACCGTCGCAATTTTTTTTTCTTTTTCTGTTTTTGTTTTAATTAACAGAATGTTTTCAAAATTTGTTTTGCTTATATCTTTTAATCTATTTAGTGTTTTGAGTTGATTCTTTTTGCAATAGCTCAAATTTTACATGTAGTTTCACCCTGTACTTTCAAATTTCAAATTTGAACTATAGAATTTGAATTTAATCAAATTTTCTCAAAATCTTCAAATCTGAATAACTAGAGTTTGAAAATAGATTTTGACATGAATCTTTTTGCTACTGTTTGGTATTAGTTAGGACTACCTTCATGGTTAGTTTGAAGATATTTAGGATATATTTGATTAATGTTTTAACCAAAAACAGAATCTGCCTAGTATTACAATATAGTTTTATATACTTAATTTTAATTAATTTGATTTAGAATTTGGTTTTATTTGTTTATTAGGTTCTGTTAGTAAACATTTAGTGTTTTCACTCACTGTTAATAAAAATATAAATTTGCTTAGTTTAATTTTATTTAACATAGGAATCACAACTTATTTTCAAATAGGTTTATTTTGATTAAAACAACTAACTAGTAATAGTTTTGTTTTCAAACAAAGTTTTGTATATTTTAATTCTGTTTTCTAAGACAGATTTAATTGTAAATTATTTCCTGTTAAGAACATGTTTTACAAATAAATAATAAGTTTAGTTTTTCATTCTTTTGTTAATATAACTATAGTTGATTCATATAGTGTTTATCACAAACTTGTATAAACTTTACTAAACTTTTCCCAACAAACTTAAATTGATTATATTCTGTTTATTAATAAAATATTCTATTGTTTCCTTGCTGACAACAATTGTTTTGTTATTACAAATGGTTTCATTGTGTCAGTAGTGTTTTCATTCCTCACCTCCTAGTAAACAAAACTTTGTGTGTTTTCTTACTTGAGATTTGTGCATTGTTTTGTCTTGATTGTTTACTAGTTCTTGGTTGATGTTTGTGAGTTACAATATTTTGTTGTATGCTTATTGAGTGCTTGTCTGCTTCGTTAGATTATCCGGAGTGCGAAGCTTGTTACTTAGAGTCACTCACGTACGAAGATCATCAATCAGGCAAGTCACTTTGACCATGTTTACCCATGTTTTATATGCATTAGTTCTACCATCTCCCCAATTGCATGCAAGATAGGTTAGTTGGAAACTTGGTTACATTGTAGTAGTATCATGTGGTAGGTACCCCCCCTCAACCTCTTTGACACATTGGCCCCGGGAAACGTTGTTTTACCTTTTGCTATGCTATTAGTAGACGGGGTTGGTTGTGTGATTCATGAGAGTTGAGAGAGTTAATAATTTCAAGACCTACATAATGATCAAGATTTAAGACTCCGAGTTTTCAACATACCTCTGGGTGGATGATGGTTGAACGGCACCCTGGAGAAACCGGTGGATTTGCCTAGGTGATGCTGGAGATGGCCAGTATTCACGCGGAAAGGTCCACCCAGGCACAAAGAGATGGATGGATGCTTTAAAACCCAAGGCTTACCTGCACAGCCACAAGTCATTATGGGCTCTGGCTTGGTTGGATATCGTGGTGACCCTGGACAGGCGGTGCTACGAGAGGTAGAAGAACGGTAGGAAAGGATGGGCACCGACAGAGTCGCAGGGAAACCCTTTGGAAGACCATGTTTTGGTCATCCGTTTCTCAAACACCCTGAAGTGCGAGAAATCAAACGGAGGCGACCAAATCTTGTGGGGAACGTGTGCAAAACTCTGTAGAGTACTTAAACCTAATCGATTAGCCGTGTCCACGGTCATGGACGACTTGAGCCAAAGGAATTGAAACTTCCGGAACTCTCAACACAATTAATAATGAGGATGTGGGTATATTCAATTTGGGAATGAGAAGTGGTTGGTGGAACCATCTCATTAATCAACAAACTTAGTAATATTTTGCTTAACCCCTCCCTTGATGTAGGAAAAACTTGGCTTTACGCAAAAACTTACCACCCCACCTGCCATATTTGCATATAGATTAGATGATTATCTTTTCACCCCTCTCTTGTGACTTTGCCGGCATATTCCATATGCTGACCTACATGGCTGCAACGTATCATGTTGCAGAGTACTTTTCCGACCAGGAGTGAGGACGCGTTCTATGCTCAGTGAGATGCCCTTGGAGTCAGATGGACTCATCTACCTTCGACGCTTCCGCAAGATTTAGATATTCTCATGAGTTGGCTTTTAGCCACTTTATTGTAATTTTTATTGTAATAAAGGACTCGACATGAGATTTCGATTAATATAATGCTGTGTGATTTCCCTTTGATATATACATGGATGTACCGTGTGTGTACCAGCATGATCTTGGGATGGTACGAAAACACCGGAGACTTGACCTTCAGGTCGGGTCGTTACAGAAATGGTATCAGAGCACACGCTGACCGTAGGACGTAACCTCTAGGATTGGAAAGCCTTAGGATTGTTTCTCTTTGTCTTTAAATATCTTATACTCTCATCTATTCGTTTCTGACTCCTCTCCGATTATTTCAAAATTTATAGATGGCCACCTTCATTCCAGTGTTGATCACGGAGTTTTGCCAGCCTGACGCAACGATGCCCTTTGGTAAGGAGCTGATGAGGATCGTCAAGGACGTAAGGATTGCTTTGCCGAGCATCACCGGGATTCCTATCATGTCATTTCCCCAAGATGGACGCTACAGGATCGAGGTGCATATTCCAGGGAAGACTTTTGGGAATCGGAAGGAACCCATCGATCTCAAGTTCGTGGCACCCAACTGGATACTTGGAAGAGACATGGCCATTCATCGTGCCCTTGGACGTATTCAGGAGGAATACAGAGGTGGAACCATTTCACCAGGACTCAGCATGGTTTGCCGCAGAGATGCTCATGGCAACATCATAACCCCTCCCACTGGAGACTCCACCATGTCATATATCCAGACCCTGGAGACTCACATCAGGACTCTGGAGCTTCGAGTTCGTGCTGATACAAAGACAATCAAGAATCTGATGAACCGCGAGCTGGACCTTGAAGCTGATCTACGAGAGGCCAACTATGAACACGAGCATGAAGTGAAGGACTTCCTAGAGAGGATTGATGAGCAGAATGCACGCATCGCAACTCTGGAGGAGCATCTAGACATGGGGGAAAACCTTCACCCCGAAGGAGACATGGCACCCTTCATCAGCGACGATGAAGACTATGAGGAAAGCACCACCGGAGGACCTACGACTATGCACTTTTGAGGAGAACCTTAGTTATGCCCTCCAATGTATCTTTTATTTTCGTCGTTAAAGCGTAGGTCGATGCTTAGTTGTTTGAGATTTGTATTCCCGATGTTTGACGTTCATTGAATAAATGAATAAGTGTTTGGTGTGATATGTTTGTTGCATTGCATATGGGTAGTGAATTTCTCCTTTTAGGCCCTTGTTCTATTCTAATTCTCACCCCTCTGAAAACAGCAAGATGCCTCCACGACGTGAGACCGACTTCACTTTCCCGCCGGAACTCACACAACTTCTTCAGCAGCAGAATGCACTGATGCAGTTATTGATTCAGAATCAGACCAACAATCAGAACAACCACAACCACCATCCACCCCAGACTGACAATCTCACCCGTTTTCTGAGGTTGAACCCTCCAACTTTCTCCAGCAGTACTGAGCCCATTGTGGCAGATGATTGGCTCCGTAAGGTGGAGAGAGAACTTGTCACCGCTGGATGTACTGACGCTGAGAAAGTGCGATTTGCCGCACATCAACTGGAAGGACCAGCAGCATCATGGTGGGAGAATTACACCACCACTTATCCTATTGCAGGTGTGACTTGGGAGCAGTTCCAGCAAGCTTTTCGCACCGCACATGTTTCAGCTGGAGCCATGAGTCTAAAGAAGCGCGAGTTTCGCAACTTGCGCCAGGGTAATCGCTCTGTGGCCCAATATGTGGAAGAGTTCAACACATTGGCACGTTATGCACCAGGAGACGTGGCCGATGATGCGGCCAAGCAAGAAAAGTTTCTGGAAGGACTCAACGACGAGTTGAGCATACAGCTGGTAGTGGCTACTTTCAACAACTACCAAGAGCTGGTGGACAAGGCCCTTATTCTGGAGGGTAAACAATAGCAGATTGAGAACCGCAAGCGGAAGTACACTCAGGGGAAGTTCAGCTCTGGAGCTCATCAGAAGCTTCGCTACTCCCCGTACTCAGGGAATACCGGATCAGGAAACAGTAAGTTTGGAAAGCACACTCATGCTGTGCACAACCATGGAGGCCACCATCATGGAGGAAATGGGAACAACCGTCCCAACCTTGGCAATTTCAAGACTGACAATAGGAATGGGAACAACAACCAGCACCGTCAAGTTCCTGCTCAGAAGGATCTGAGTCACATCACCTGTTTCAAGTGCCAGAAGACAGGGCACTATGCTACTGAGTGTTCCCAGAGCAAGCAAGGCAATGGAAACGGCAACAACAACGGCAACTCCGCAGCCAAGAAGCCAAACCCTTTTCCTCGTGCCCAGGTCAACCATCTCGACGTGGAAGAAGTCTATGATCAACCCGAGACTGTGGTTGGTAAGTTTTTATTGCATTCACGTCCAGTTACAGTACTTTTTGATTCCGGTGCAACTCATTCATTCATATCAAGGGTAGTTGTGGATAAGTATGGTTTGCCGACCAAAACCCTTAGTCAGCCCATTAAGGTCAGTTCCCCAGGAGGTATGATGATGGCAGGGATAGGATGCCATGCCTTGAAACTCAATATAGGAAACCATGTTTTTCCCACCGACCTCATCGTCTTAGAGTCACAAGGACCGGATGTAATCCTAGGCATGGATTGGATGACCAAGTATGAAGGAAATCTTGATTGCCCTAGCAAGTCTGTTTCACTCACCACCCCGGAGAACAAGAGGATTAAGTATGTATCCCGACGCACACGTATGAGTGCTAGGTTAAATGCCCTCACAGGAGTTGTTCAGGAGGAAGTACCTGTGGTAAAAGACTTTCCAGATGTATTTCCGGAAGAATTACCAGGAATGCCACCAGATAGGGAAATTGAGTTCCTAATAGAGCTACAGCCAGGGACAGCACCAATTTCCAAGAGACCCTATCGGATGCCCGCAAATGATCTGTTGGAAATCAAGAAGCAAATTAAGGAGTTATTGGACAAAGGTTATATTCGCCCAAGTTCTTCACCTTGGGGAGCCCCAGTTCTTTTGGTGGAGAAGAAGGATAAAACCTTGAGAATGGTAGTCGATTATCGTGCCTTGAACGAGGTGACTATCAAGAACAAGTACCCTCTGCCGATGATTAATGATTTGTTTGATCAGCTCGTAGGAGCCAAAGTATTCTCCAAGATCGATCTTCGATCAGGGTATCACCAGTTGAAAATTCGTGAACAGGATATACCCAAAACAGCTTTCACCACGAGGTATGGCTTGTATGAGTATACGATCATGTCTTTTGGATTGACTAATGCTCCTGCCTACTTCATGAATTTGATGAACAAAGTATTCATGGAATACCTAGACAAGTTTGTTGTGGTGTTCATCGATGACATTCTGATATTCTCCAAGAACGAGGAAGAGCATAAGGAACATTTGCGTTTAGTTCTGGAGAAGCTGAGAGAGCATCAACTACATGCCAAGTTCAGCAAATGTGAATTTTGGCTGACGGAAGTCGGATTCCTTGGACATGTTATTTCCGGAGATGGAATAGCAGTGGACCCTGCTAAGGTTGAAGCCGTCACCGAGTGGAAGTCCCCTACCTCAGTTAAGGAGATCCGCAGTTTCCTCGGACTTGTCGGATATTACCGGAGATTCATTGAGAATTTCTCAAAGATTGCCAAGCCCATGACAGAGTTGTTGAAGAAAGAATCTAAGTATATTTGGACTGAGGAATGTGAAGCCAGTTTCCAGGAGTTGAAGAAACGTTTGGTCACAGCCCCAGTGTTGATCTTGCCCGATATTCGGAAGGATTTCCAGGTTTATTGTGATGCTTCACGTCAAGGACTTGGAGGAGTACTCATGCAAGATGGAAAGGTTGTAGCTTATGCATCCAGACAACTACGACCTCATGAGTTGAATTATGCCACCCATGATTTGGAACTAGCAGCCGTAGTGCACGCACTCAAGACCTGGAGACATTTTCTTATCGGAAACAGTTGTGATGTTTACACCGACCATAAGAGCCTGAAATACATTTTCACGCAGAAAGAGTTGAACCTCAGACAGAGGAGATGGTTAGAGTTAATCAAGGACTATGACATGAGATTACACTACCATCCAGGTAAGGCTAATGTTGTAGCCGATGCCTTGAGTCGGAAAACTTATGTGAACACACTCACAGCGGGAGGATTACCCCAAGAGTTAGCCGATGATCTCAGAGAGCTCAAGCTAGAGATAGTTCCAAGAGGATATGTTGGTACACTAGAGATCCAGTCCACCTTGACCGAAAGAATTCGTAAAGCCCAGAAATCGGACAAGGAGATAGCTGAGATAAAGCAGAGAATGGAAGATGGTAAAGCTAAAGGTTTTCGTGAGGATGAACACGGAACTTTGTGGTTTGAGAACCGAATCTATGTGCCCAATGACCCAGAGCTCAGGAAGTTGATACTTCAGGAAGCCCACGATTCACCTTACTCGATACACCCAGGAAACACCAAGATGTATCTGGATTTAAAGGAAAGTTATTGGTGGACAGGTATGAAGAAAGATATTGCGGAACATGTTGCAATATGTGATGTTTGTCAGAGAGTAAAGGCAGAACATCAGAAACCAGCAGGGTTACTCCAACCTTTGCAGATACCCGAGTGGAAATGGGAAAAGCTTGGTATGGATTTCATCACAGGATTGCCCAAGACCCGTTCAGGTTATGATTCCATCTGGGTAGTGGTAGATCGCTTGACCAAGGTAGCTCATTTCATTCCAGTGAAAACCACTTATACCAGTGCTAAGCTAGCCAAGATATATATGACTAGGATCGTATGTCTGCATGGAGTTCCGAGGAGTATCGTGTCAGATAGAGGAACACAGTTTACCTCAAAGTTTTGGCATTAGTTACATGAAACTTTGGGTACAAGGCTAGAGTTCAGTACAGCTTTTCATCCGCAGACAGATGGACAGACTGAGAGAGTCAACCAGATTCTGGAAGACATGTTGAGAGCTTGTGCACTAGACTATGGTTCTAGTTGGGACGATAACTTGCCTTACGCAGAATTCTCATACAACAACAGTTATCAGACCAGTCTAAAGATGGCCCCTTTCGAAGCTTTATACGGAAGGAGATGTAGAACACCACTGACGTGGGATGGTGTTGGAGACCGACAACTTTTTGGTCCCGACCTTATCCGAGATTCTGAAGAGAAAGTCAAGTTGATTCGTGACAGACTCAAGATAGCTCAATCTCGACAGAAGAGTTATGCTGACAACAAGCGCAAGGAAGTGACATATGAAGTGGGAGACCGAGCTTATCTTGCTGGTAACGAGGTTGAACTAGGTATGGAGATACCAACGATCGAATCTCGGGCAAGTAACATACCGAAGAACAAAGGGAACATCTTATGGGATTAAGTGAATCCTTGACATAGAGGTTCGACCGATAAAGATCTTCGTAGAATATGTAGGAACCAATATGGGCATCGAGGTACCGCTATTGATTATTGACCATAGAGGTGTCTCGGTCATGTCTACATAGTTCTCAAACCCGCAGGGTCTGCACACTTAAGGTTTGGTGACGTTTCGGTAGTATAGAGTTATGTATGGTGGTGACCGAAGGTTGTTTAGAGTCCCGCACGTAGGTAAAGATTCATATATAGGAAGTCCTGTTTTGGTCGCCGAAAAAGTTTCGGGCTCATCGGTAGTGTACCGGTAGTCCCGGTAGTGTATCGGGAGACCATCGGGAGGGGTATTTCGACCCAAGAGGCTCCATGGGCTGTGGGAGAGTGTTTATCAGCCCTTAGTGGGCTGGTGGAAGTCCCACACAAGGCCCATGCGGTTTGGGGAAAAAAGGCCCAAAGAGAAAAAGTGGAAAAAGGCAAAAATAGGATGAATCCTAGTCCTACTAGGATTGGAGGTGGAGTCCACCTCCTCCACCTGGTTCGGCCGACTCCTTGGAGTCTTGGCCCTTGTGCCAAGCCTCCTCCTCTCTTCCTCTTATATATACTGGAGGTTTTAGGGTTTTTGCATAGAATTTTTAGCCACGTGTTGCCCGTTCCTCCAGTGCATAGTTTCCCCTCAAGATCGGATTTCTGCAGTGCTTAGGCGAAGCCCTGTCGGAATAGCTCCACCACCATCTTCGGAGCACCATCATGCTGCCAGGGAACTCTTCTACCTCTCCGATCCCTCTTGCTGGATCAAGAAGGCGGAGATCGTCATCGAGCTGTACGTGTGCTGAACGTGGAGGTGCCGTCCGTTCGGCGCTAGATCGGAAGGACCGTGATCAAGATCGCGAGACGGATCGTGATGAGTTCGTGAGACGGATCGTGATGATTCGCAGGACGGATCATGATGAGTCCGCAGGACAGATCATGATGAGTTCGCGGGACGGATCGTGATTGGATCGTGGGACGGATCGTGATGAGTTCGCGGGACGGATCGTGATTGGATCGCAGGACGCTCGGTGATTTGGATCACGAAGACGTTCGACTACACCAACCGCGTTTCTTAACGCTTCCCGCTTAGCGATCTACAAGGGTACGTAGATCCACTCTCCCTCTCGAAGATGCTCATCACCATGGATAGATCTTGCGTGTGCGTAGGAATTTTTTTGTTTCCCATGCAACGTTCCCCAACAACATTGCATGGAAAGCAACAAAAAATCCTACGAACACCCAATGTATGTTCTATGGATATGCTAGAAACGAGAGGGAGACATGTCTACATGCCCATATGAACCAAAAGCGTTAACGGTCTAGAGACCATGGTTGGTGTAGTCGTACTCGCATCGCCATCCAATCCGATCCAAGCACCGCATGAGCGACACCTTCGAGTTTAGCACACGTACGGCTTGGTGACGTCTCCTTCTTCTTGATCCAGCAAGCGGGAGAGGAGAGGTAGATGAGATCAGAAGTAGCACGACGGGGTGGTGGTGGCAGCGGAACACCAGCAGGGTTTCACCAAGCACTAACCGGAAGAGGCGGGAGGGATGGGAGGGGGCAGCTGTTGTGGAAGGGTTGGGCTGACCTCTCGTGCCTCCACCATTTATAAAGGGATGAGGGAGAAGGGCACCAACCCTATCCCATCCTCCAAGGGAGGGGCGGCGGCCTAGGGGGCAGAGTGCCCTACAAGTTAGCTCGAGGAGCCCTTCCCTCTAGGGTTTCCCACCCCTGGCCATGTCACCCCTAGCCTCATGGTCCTAAGAGGGGTTGGTGAGCCTAGGCCAATAAGTCCAGGGAACCTCCCGTTATCCCATGTTGGCCTATGCCCCTCCAGAATCCTCCAGAACCTTCCAGAAGCTTCCGGGTACAATACTGGAAAAAACACAACTTTTTTCGTAACCCCGAAAACAACTTTTCATATAGAATTTTTTACTCTACCCACCGTATTCATTGACAATAAGGCAAAGATCAAACAATCAGTTTGCCTTTCAAATTTAAAAAAAAATCATGGTTGGTTATAATTGTGTACGTTCGGTCATCTAGAATTTCTCATTTGAGTCATGGTGGAAAAATGAAAAGCATAAGGTGAATCAATAAACTGACGAGTAGAAAGAATGTTGATGTAACTTGAGATTTTTCAAATGGCATGTAACTTCGGTTTTATTTGTTAAGTTTCGACAGTGGTATCAAAAAAGTTAAAAGTGTTTCCTTGAAAGAGTGGGATCGACTTTTTCTTCAAAACTGTTAAATACATACCCACTATATGGATTAACCTAACTTTGAGACGGCTTAGCACGATCCCATTTGAAAACACACCCGAAGGGATCTATTCTCTTTACCAATCAGCCAACGCGAATTATTGTTCAGAAGAATCAACTTCTCACTCTATTGGATTACAAGAATATCTATTGGTGAAAGAGATGCACTATGAGACAATTTAAGTTTGGGGACGACAACAACAAATTCTTCCACACCATGGCCACAAAGAGGTTTCACAAAGACTCCATTACCTCCCTTCGACTTCCTGATGGTACTTTCGCGCATGATCATGGGAGGAAAGAATATGTCCTCTACCAAACCTAACAGAACCGGCTCGGCCAATCTGATCCAGTGGACATACAGTTTGATCTAGCTAGAATCACCAAGCGAAATGAAGGTCTTGATGACCTCATAGTGCCATTCACAGAAGAGGGGATTGACCAGGTGGTCTGTGAGTTACCATCTGATAGAGCTCCTGGGGCGGATGGGTTTAACGATTGTTTCTCAAGAGCCGTTGGCACATCATTAAAAGTGACTTTAGCTATGTTCATGTTTCCACCAGGGAAATCTTGACTTGGAAAGTATAAACGCGGGCTTCATCACACTAATCTCTAAGATCCAATCGCCGGAAGGCCCCAATGACTATTGACCCATCACTCTGCTAAACTATTGCCTCAAACTTCTAACCAAATTGCTAGCCAAGCGTTTAAAAAAAGTGATCCTCAAAATCATACACCGTAACCAATATGGAGTTTTGAAAGGGAGTTCCATCGAGGACTACTTGGCTTGGGAATTCGAATTCATCCGCCAATGCAAGGCGCCAGGGAATGAGATTATGATTATGAAACTTGAATTTGCCAAAGCTTAGATACTGTTGAACATGCCCCGATGTTGGAGATCATGAAACACATGGGTTCTAATGATTGATGGCTTGGTTGGATCAAATGCTTGTTATCTTTTGGTAAATCATGAGTGTTGTTGAACAGAACGTCGGCGAGACAATTCGTTTGTCGACGAGGGGTGTGTCAAGGAAACCCACTATCCCTGCTTACCTTAGTACTCGCACCGGATCTTTCACAAGTGGCTAACAATGATGATCATGCAAGAGGTTTGATTGCTAGACCAACCCACACTCATGATAGTGATTACCCTGCGATACAATAAGTAGATGACACAATTGTGATCATGCTGACAGAGGAAGACCAAGTGGTCCAGATGAAAAACATTATGTAGAATTATGCCATTGGGGTTGGACTAAGGATCAACTTATAGAAATCCACCATGGTCCCACTCAATGTGCATGAGGATCGTGTGCCCATCCTTGCATCTCTGTTTGTATGTGAAATTGGGACCTTGCCTTTTACCTACTTGGGGTTGCCAATGGGCACCACATGTCCCTCTGTCCAGGATCTAATGCCTCTCGTTGCTTCCGTGGAAAGGAGGCTCACCACAGTTGCACCCCTCTTAGATTATGGCTCTAAGCTCACGTTTGTCAACTATGTGGTTACCTCACTGGCCATCTACGCAGTGTGCTCCATCAGAATTCCCGTGAAAAACTTGGAACAACTCGACAACAAGCTCCACAGACAGTGCCTTTTGGCCAATAAAATAGAGGATGACACTAAAAATTACTCCCTGGCGCTCTGGGATATTGTGTCCAGACCTAAATGTAAGGGCAGGCTTGGTATATTGGATCTCAAATTTCAAAATCAAGGGCTTCTTCTTCAACAAATGCATGAATTTTACAACATACTTGATGTCCCAAGGGTCACCTTGTTTTGGGCCTCCTACTATCAGAACATGATACCGCACGCATTCAATGCGTGTGGATCATTTTGGTGGCGTGACATTCTTCAGTTGCCGCCAATTTACAGAGGGGTCAAGCATGTGGAGATTGGAGATGCATCCACGACCTTGTTTTGGAAAGACTTCTAGTGTCGCAACAGTTTGTCCGAAAGACACCCAAGTGCCTTCTCATTTGCGAGGACAGAAGATATGTCCGTCAAAAATCTTCTGACGGCCCATGCCATTGGAGAAAACTTCCACCTTCCACTCTCGCCACACGCTAGACTAGAGGTCCAGGACATACAGACAGAGTTTGAAGACACGGCCATTAACCTCAAATGGCCTCACAAATGGATTTGTACTTGGGGTGGATTACATTTCTAGGCTAGCAAATATTACACCCAGTGCTTTTCTGAGAGAAAATTTCTCAAAACCACCACATTTTGTGGCTAGGGTACTCCAAAACCATCACTTTTGTTGAAAGTCACAAACGACCACCACTTCTACAGCAAGTGAGTAACAAATTGCACTAAACCAGCTGTGCGCCGCGACTAACAGGAAAACTGACATGCCTGATCCATCCGTCGGTGCCACGTGGCTCGGATAGACGGTCGTGTGGTCTTTTGTGATTTTCGACAAAAATGATGGTTTTGAAGTATCCTAGTCACAAATACGGTGGTTGTGAGCAATTTTCTCCTTTCGTGACATGCAGGCTGATGACGTGTTTTTATGGCTATGGAAATCAAAATGCACAATGAAGTGGAGATTATATGCGTGGTTGCTCCTCGCCGACCAAATCAACACGAGGGATATGTTGAGAAGGCGTAACCTCCCTCTGGAAGGTAATATCCACACGTGTTTGATGAGCATCTGTTTTCCACTGTCCATTCAGTGCTGCCTCCTGGGACTCCGTTGGGGGATTTCTTGGCCAGCTGATGGGAACCGACTTTGGTTAGTGCATGTTGGGAGAAGAGACTAGACAAGTCCATTATGCTTGGAAATATTTACCGTGACATCATGGGGAATTTGGAAAGTACACAACAATAAACATTTCGAAGGGATTATGTCATCTCATGCTCCTTGGATGACGAGGTTTAAGGAGGACTTTGCTCTCATGAAATACACAACCAAGGAAGGGCTACACCCTTTCATCGAACTATTCCTAGCCAACGTCTCCTAGTCTTATCCTCCTAGGCTTATTTTTATTTTGTTTTCCCTGCCCCCCCATGTGATGTAAATACTTCTTATAACTTGTACACTCCTCTATTCCTAGACAAATCCAGTGGGGATTACCCCACAGTCCAGAGCTTTTCAAAAAACGGGAATTATTGTTCAACCTAGGAGCAAGTCACGCTCCCATAGCAATATCTCAGCCCCCGCGTCGTCCCGTGTGGGCGACACGAGAGGAGATCCGATCTGTTTTTCCCGGGTCATCCTCCCTGCGCCTGCCCCTTGCCGCTGCCGTCAGCCATCTCCTTCGGCCTTGCCCGCGAGGCTAGAGGCGGCGGCGACAGGGATCCCTGAGGTGTGATGGCGGCATGAAGCTCTGTGCAGCTGGCGACCTGAAGGAGAATGTGTTGTTGTTGCAACCACGATGTTGATCCGCAGTTAGATGGCAACCTTGCCGCAATGTGCATCTCTCCCTCTCCATGGTGCCATCGACATCGATGTGCAGCGATGCAGCGAGCGCTCCAAAAGGCAGAGGAAAGGGAGTTGCCACTGCCACACTCCCCGTCCTGGAGAGTCGGCTCCTCATGGCCGGCGCTGCTCCTTGGGTGCCTCTCCGGCGTAGGGGCACGGAGGGATATAGAGGTAGACATGCAACGGTTATGTTTCCTGTCGCCTGCACATGCCGGCGTGAAGCTATGGATCTGGCCATGACGGCGATGATGTTGAAGCTTATGGCAGCGCATGGTGGTGTCATCTAATGAAGATAAGCGATTGGTTGCCACTCGTATATGGTGCATGGCCTCTGGATCGTCCTCTCAGGATTTCGGCAGTGCAACTGACCTTTCTCCTTCGCCAACGACTTCGTCATGTTGGGGTGAGCAGCTCTTGTAGCGGCTCGTGCATGCTCATTTGGGCATGATCATATGTCGTCTGGTCCGTGCGTGTTTGCAACTTGGGATCATGGCAAGTGTAGGAGATAGCGCAAGATGAATTCGATTGGGTGGCCCTTTTCGAGTACCTCGTCTTGACATTCGGGGTGAAAACCCTAGGTATGGTCTCTTGTTGGCTATACCTAGCAATGTCGGCGTCTTTGATGTTGTTACCTTGGTGAAGGCATTGCTCGGAGTTTCTCAGACGTGATCTTCAGGGTGAAAATCCATGATGTGACCTTCGGGTGTTGGATCCGGCGACGACGTCACTTGTGTGTTGTTTCCTTCTTTGAGGCGTTGCTTTTGAAGAACATCTCTCGCGGTCTATGCGTTGTCATGAGATAGTTGGAGCCGATGGTTGTCGATGTACATCGTTGATTGCTGTTTTTATCGCTTTGGGATTTTTCTTTTTTTCTCCACCTAGGCATAGCTTCGGTCTAGTATGACTCGGCTCCTTGCCGGTGAGATTTTGCGTGTGTGTGTTTATATTGGCTGTGTGCAACCTAGCTATGATGTGGCCGGGTGTCGCTCATTATAATTGTATCCCTCGATGCTATATTATGAGTCAAATAAAAATAGCCTTTATCGAAAAAGGAGCAAGTCACAAAGAGGGCGCTAAAAATGGGCAGACCAAGTAGCTCTCGCTACAAGGGATTCTTCTGGTTTTCTTTCGTAGGTTAACTTCGATCTTTTTTCCTTCTTTGTCACTTCAACTGTTTGTTTTCTTCTTATTTTTTGCTTCAATTTTTTTATTTATTTTTACAATTCAGGAACATTTTCTCTTTTTTACTTTTAAAGGTTTTAAATTTTTTCAATCTCGTGAATATATTTTAATTCATGAACATTGTTATAAATCCATAAACATTTTAAAAATACATGAATAATTTAAAGTACAAAACCATTTTTCAATACATGTTTTTTTTGAATTCATGGTATTTTTAATTTATAACATTCTTTTGAATTCGTGAATATATTTTTAATTGAATTTTTTTCTTGAATACATTAATATTCTTTAATTCACCAGTATTTTTTAAATTCATGAAAATTTATTGAATTGGTGATCATATTTTAGTTCACAAATATTTGAATTATTGAATTTATTTGAGTTCATGAATATTTTGTTTAATTCACAAACGGTTTTTGAATTAGCGATTTTTTAATACATTATCTTTCTTCTTCACACACATTTTTTGAATTAGCAAAGTTTTCTTGAATACATGATCTTTTTGAATTCACCAGTATTTTTAAAATTTGTTAACATGTTTTGAATTGGTGATCATTTTTAAAACTAAAAATATTGATGTCTCGGGATTTTTTTGAATATGAACATTTTTTTGAATTCATTAACATTTTATAAACTGGCAAATCTTCTTGCATATGTGAATACTTTTGAATTCGCCGGTGTTTTTTAAAATTCATGTACATTCCTTAAATTGGGGATCATATTTTTAATTCGTAAAAAAATGAATTCTTGAATATTTTTCGAGTTCACGATTTTTTTGTGAATTAGCAAACATTTACTGAATGCACAATTTTGTTTTGAATTCATCGGTATGTTTTATATCCATGAACATTTTTTAAATTTATGAATATTTTTAAGAAGTCCTGAAAATATCTGAATTTGCGAATATTTGAAAATTCATTAACTTTTTTTGAATCCATAAACATATTTTGAATGTCACAAAGATTTAGGCAGCATTTTTTGAATTCGAAAAAATAATTTTAATTCAAGACTTATTTTTTAACTCGTGATTCTTTTTGGAATCTCGAATATTATTTTGAATCAGTGAAGAATTTTTAAATTAAAATAAAACGAACTTCAAATAGAAAAGATATACGGAGAAAATTTGGAAGAAAAAAAGGCCCGGTTCACTCGGTGCTTCACGACCGTCGGGGCACGCTGACTCGCTAGGAGAGTCCGTGGGCTCCTTTCTTACGGCACATGTGTTCGCCCTGGTAGAGATGTTCTTTCCACGTCAGGTGTGAGTCCATTCACATTTTTCTCTCCAAGGTGCTTCTAAGGGCATGTATAACAGTGCCGATCCCTGTTATCTATAGCATACGTACACATCATCTATAGACGCTGTCAAAAATAAAACGCACGAGGCATCTGTTATAAACACTCCAACCGCTGGTAAATATTAGGCCCACAATTATGCGATCCATCAGCCCACGACATGTGATGGACTCATACAACTGGAAAAAAAATCGTCTATAAGCAACGGTTTACCTGGGACTAGACCGTCGGTAATTCTGCAGACAGGCTCCAACGTCTTCCCCTTTCTCTCTCCTCCACCTCACTTATTTTTCTACATGACACGTATCATTGACCGAAATCACTAGTTTTTTTAACAGAATATAATCGAAGCCGCTTACATACACGAGCATACAATTTATTCCTATGAATACTCGTACGCATACCCTATCCATATGAGCACCTTCGAGAGATTAAGCCGGCATATCATTTTAAGATTGACGAAGTCGTCACAGACGCCTTCGTTGTCGACAGGAACATCTCCTTCCATTGAAAGCACATCGCCGGAAGACCTGAAATAAATGCAGGAAAATGTAAGCACCAACGTCAAGTCTGGGACTTGAACTCTGATGGGCAGGGGATACCACGGTCCTCCTAACCATCCAACAATAGGTTGGTTTGCACCGAAATCACTAGCTGAGGAGTACATCTTTCAACGATTATTCCCACCTCACCAGGTTGCGACAAATGGCACACTGCATGTGTGTCACTCATCGCAACTTGAGAGTTTTCCCTTTTTTCGTATATTCATTTTTTCAATACGGTTTATCTCCTAAACCGTGCGTCCAAATCTCGAACCGTTTTTACCGTTGGCTTTCTCGCGTCGAGATCTTTAAAACTAGATCCCATGTTGATAGGTTTTGACGAACTTTTTTTCACGAAAAAAATCGAGCGAAAAAACCATGCCTCACGTGATAGAAAAAAATGTTTTTTTCCTTTCTGAGAGGCACGGAGCGTGCCTCTCGCGAAGGCAAAACAGTGTCTCTCGCGGAAGCAAAACCGTGCCTCTCGCGAAAAAAGAGAGCAGAAAACGTGTTTTTTCCTTTCGGGGAGTCAAGGTCGTGCCTCTCGCGATCGTAAAACCGTGCCTCTCGCGGGAGCAAAATCGTGCCTCTCGCAGAAAAAAAAAGCATAAAACGTTTTTTCCTTTTCGAGTGCCTCTCGTGGAAGCAAAACCGTGCCTCTTGCTAAAAAAACAGAAAACGAGTTTTTTTCTTTCCGAGAGGCACGGCCATGCCTCAAGGGAAGGCAAAGCCGTGTCTCTCACAGAAGCAAAACCGTGCCTCTTCTAAAAAACAAAAAACATGTTTTTTCATGCAAAAAAACAAAAAATGCGTTTTTTCGTGCAAAAGAAATTGATTTTTAGAATTTTATTGTACCTCCAAAAGCTACAAAAGACCAGTGAAAAACCGGAACACCAAATAAATCTGAAAAAACCCACTTCAAAAAGTCGAAAATGCGTGAAAAAAATAAAGTAAAAACCGATAAAAGTGCTCAGAACGCGACACATGACGGCGGGGGAACGTGCCAGTGATCTCTAGAATGCTTGTGAGGGAACGCTTACTAGCTCCCATTAGAGTATCCATAATGAAAAGTAACATGCATATGTTACTATTCTAAGTTACTACCTTTACAATGAGTAGTAATGTATGGATAGTAACATTGAGTTTTTCATTTATTAGTTTATAGACTCATTTTTATTTGGTATGTGTTACGTTACTCATAGTAGTAGTAACATAGTATGTTATTTAATACTTCTTTCTTCTCATTAATTATCAAACACATCGTATTTTTTGCTTAGGTGACATCTATATTATTACCTACGTTACTCCCATTATGCATAGTCTTATTGATTGCTCAATATTTCTTTAAAAAATAGACGGCTAGTTAAAGCCGTTGTACATGTTTGATTGAAAAGCTTTTCATGTTAATACAAAAATAGCAGCGCCCCAGCCCACAGTGGTAGTTGTCGTCATACAATAGGCCGATCTCAGCGGGCCGTCTCAGTCAAGTCGCTCCCATACGCCGCGTGCTGAGCAGCTAGCGGCGTGGCGGGGAAAACGAAGCGCAGATACGACAGTACAGTCTCCATCCCATTCTGGCTGCGGATGGAGACGGAGAACCGGGCGAGATCAGCACAACCAGAATCTGCAGGCGCCGCCGGCGCTGCGATCGAGTCCCGGAGCCTCCCGAATACCTATCGGTTCCTCTCCAGTCGATCGTGAGTAACAAGCTACGACCCCTGCATGAAGGATCCTCCAAGCTCCAGAGCCCCCCTAACTGTAGCAAACATTTGCACTACGAAGCATGCCAACCAATGGGTTTCCATTTTGGTTTTTGCGAAAAATAATCATCAGATGCTGGTCCGCTCATTTTTTTCCTGTGCCCAAAGTACTAAACATAATATCAGAGATAAATATCACATTTTTTTGATAATTGAAATATAAATATTTCAAATCAACGATAATTTTAATATAAATATTACAATCTAAACATAAAATTTTGACAAAAAAGTTCAAATTTAAATTCGGGTTATTCGGACACATGGTCTGGTTGTCTCCTTTGTAACGGTCACAGATGTTCAACCAGATTATTTTGAAGTTGCTCATGAGTTACGCGTAGGCGAATATGCTCGTGTGTTTGAAGAATATTCTCAAACTTCGCCGGATTTTGTTCACGAAACTGGACAGGATCACCCATCTCTTGAAATTCTAGATCTTTGCGATCTCCCTCGCACTCATCATCTACAATTATGTTGTGTTTGATCACATAAATTGTCATCATCTTCCACAATATTTCCGAAACCCATAATTTAACATGTCTATGAACGTTTATAAAATGGATTTGGAGCACTCCAAATGTCCTCCCCACATCATTTCTAACACCTTCCTTTTTAGGGGGAGGGGGGGGGGCGAAATGGCCTTTCTTTGTTACCCCTTGACTTAGAAATGGTCTTAACAAAGGCTGCCCATAGAAGATAGATATCGTTGAAAATGTAATACCCCATATTGTAATCATGAACATTAATGGTATAGTTGCATGAGCTTTTCCCACACACAACCTTACAAACAATAGAGACCGTTGTGGCACGCTCATACCATTGTGAGACTCGGGCATGCCAAAAAAAAGTGTCAAATCCAAAGAATTGCAATGCAATTACTTCATGAATGATGGTCGACTTTTGGCGATGATCCTAGTATTGCCCCTGTTGAAGATACACTAGCATGTAGACAAACTTTACAGGTGGTTTTCACGCATGGGTCGGCGACGATTTGCAAATCCGCCTCAAAGCATGCTCGCTAATACTCCGCACAACGAGGATGGTTGTAGAAACTGCCTCCAATATCATGGACAACATAGGTAGTTACCTATAACCGCTTCCATGTTCTACATGCCGCATGCGGTTTCACACGAATAACTGCCTCCATTTATTATTTCAAGGATATAATTTTTCTGTTAGGTACCTACCCCTGCTAATGATAGTCAGATGAAACACTGTACTACAAAAGTACAAAGACAACATACCTTTTATTCTAGCACACACAGTATAAAATTTTTACAAGTTCAAATGATACAAAATATTAAAATAGTACAAAAGTTCCACGGGTCCATAGTCATCCTATTTTCTATATATGCATTGTCTCAGAGGTGATGAAGTCTTCACAGCTCGCTGGTGATACTTCATGGCCTACTTCAAAGTTCAGTGGTTGCGCTTTTTGATGTCATTGTTAGATATATGCTTGACAGGTACCGTAGATGGCCTAGATGATACACACAAAAAATTCTCAATGGTTACTAATAGTATACGCAGTTGATCTGCGAGATATCTTAAGCCATATTGTAATGGATTTGAGAACATCATACCCCTGCGATCGGCAATGGAAGTCGCAATAGACAAAGAGATATTAGTCATTAGCCGATGCCATTTATATATCTAAAGCACACATGTAACCATGTGTGTTCTCGTGCAATGCAACTAAAATCAAGCTACATGTCAGAAAAATGAGCAAGTTATTGAATGTAATGCGAGCTATACCCAAGTAGCAGGTATACACTATCACTCTATAGAGAAGTGGAACCAGTTTGCATTTTACATAGAGAAATAGAGTAGAGAAGTGGGAGATGGTGGTGTTGGAAGTAACTAACATTCCGCCTTATGTACTAACCTAGCATAGAATAATACCATCACCACAGTGATGATAAGATTATCAAGTTCTTCAATGCACTCAACCCGATCTGACATGCACCCTTGCCTACTTCATGACTACTCTTCTTTTTAGCACGAACTTCGAGTAAACATCCTCTGCCTCCTCCTTACTCTTGAACTTCTTATATATAGCATATTTTATTATAACCATCAACTTGGTCGATGACGAGGCCTCTAGCTCTCGTGTCATCTACATCTCCTCCTTCGACGAGTAGTAATTTATCGAACTAATCTAGTACAAATTCTAGTAGTTGTAGTACCAATGAAGTAGTAGATATAGTGCTAAAGGAATGCCATCTACTTATTGTATGATTGAACATTGCAGTCTCTATCTAAATCAAAATTTTGATGTTGCAGATTTGGGCATTTTAGAGAGCGTTTGGAGGACATATGGGGTTCCAAGCCCTAACCTTAATCGTCCGGATCAGCTCAGTGGTGGCCACAACCATGGGAAGATGCAACACGACCATGCACCACGGGAACAGGCAACACTACGACTGCTCGAGGCTTGGTGACACCAGAGATCTGAGATGCAGGAGTATTAAAAGTGGGAGGAACGGACACATATATAGATATAATTGATAGATGCTCACCATGTAACAGTTCTAGCTACAAAGCTGTTTTGAATACTAATGAATTGGAGGCGGTTATTGTCGTGGGAGTGATCCTGACAATAGTACCGATGGTACGAATGAGGGGGCGAAGCCTAACTACGACATAGGTGTAACACTTGGATTTTACGAGTTTAGGCCCCTCTCAGAGGAGGTAAGACCCTACGTCTCATGCCCGGAGGCTACTATTTTCTCTGGGGTTGTGATTAGAATGGAATGCTTAACCCTTGTCCAGGAGCTTGGAGGTGGCTTATATAGAGTGCGCCAGGTTCCGCCTAGCGCCATCATAAAGGCATTTAATGAGAGTAACTATGAGAGTTACTAGTAATTGTAGCCCTAACTACTGACGTTAAAGGTAACGGTAGTCATGACTAAGCTTTCTGTACAATGTTAAGTCCTTGGCCGTTGGAGCTCCCATGTTGTCCACGTCTTTCTTCTGTCCGACTGATGGAATCTATCCGATTACTGGGGCATCTACCGAATGACTTGACGAATCTGAGTGGATCTTGGGTATGCATCCGAATGCATCTGTTGTCGAGGGACTTTAATGTCAATGCAAGGCCCTAGGTGGGCCCTGGATGTCCGGTCCACGACCCTACCTCTAATAGGTGACCTCATCATTAGCCCCCAAATCGGTTGAGGTTTGACAGGATGAGTGAACGACATTTCAGAGTGTCGCTAGCACCTCGGGGGTTCCTGGAAAATGGCTAAGAGCGTTTCCCACTCGGTCCAAGTTGAAACCACAACGGATTCAGGATTTAATAGTCCCGACTGACCGGAATAGTTTGACTGCAGGGTGCAGTCGGATGATATCAGATTATCTCTCGGGAGGAACAACCCGACGGTCCGTGCGCAGTTTCATCAGGGACCTCGAGCGACAACATAGGAGCAAAGGCTGACCTTCCAAGCGTCCTCACGGAACTTCTACGATCACTTCTGGGTGCGTCCGAGTCAACGGAGGCTTACGATGGACATTCTACGGATTGCTATGCGATGGGATGGGCAGGTGGATGCCGAGACCACCCGAACCAACTTGTTGTGAAATTTTTGCGGGTTTGAAATCGTTGGCAATGCGTGCGGGGGCATGGAAGCGGTTGTGTTGCGGAAGTGGGCAAGATGCCTCGTTTCCCATGTCGTGAATGTTGCCACGTGTCCCCGAGACGCTATTCATGGGATCTCGCAGATCTCGCACCGCCCGCGGATTAACGGCTGTAGATACAACGGATCCACATATAAAAAGGGACGAGCGGTGGGGAGAGAGATCAGATCTCATTTCCCCCTCCATCGACTGCTCCTACACTCCGCCGAGCCCTCTGCCTGTTCTTCGTCTTCGACTCGCCCCCTGTGCCAACCCATCCGAAAGAAATGGCACGGAGCTCGACTGCGAGGGCGGAGCAGACGAAGAAGGGGTCGCGCGGGTCATCCTCGAGCACGGGAGTGCGGACAGGATGGATCCATGGCGATTGGCGCGTCACCGAGGGCCGCCTGCGGGAGCTGAAGAGCTAGAGGCTCTTGGCTGCCAGGAGATGGCAGTCCATGGAAGTGGGGGAGGTCAAGCCTTCATTGTGAGGGTACGGACGAGTCCTCCTCGTGACCCACGTCGAGCGAGGTTTCTCCCTGCCGCCGCACTCATTTTTTCCGTGCCTTTCTTGCTTATTTTGGAGCGCAACTCCACCAGCTTCCCCCCAATGCCATCTCCTATATGGCTGCCTTCGTTTCTTTATGCGAGAATTTCATAGGATGTCACCCGCACTAGGGACTCTTTAAGCATCAGTTTACTTGTAGCACCATGACCGTCAAGAAGTCTTCTCCGAGTGGGAAAAAGACTAATGTCAACCAGCTGTGCGGGGGTTTAGGCGTGCAACTCTGGGGTAAAGTTAGTTTCCCCACCATGTCGTTCCCTAATTCAATGAAGGGGTGGCAGGATTTTTTTGTTCTATTGCAAGGACGTCCCCGTCGCCGATGGTTAGTCGGGCCTGCCACCGTACTCGGCGGAGCGAGTGCGGTCTCCTCCGGCCTTGCTCATGTCAAAGGAGGAGAAGACGGATGTGGACACCCTGGTGACGGCGGTGGTGACCATTGTCAACAAGGGGATCAATAGGCTGGATCTTCTGGAGGTCTTCCATCAGCAAATGATTCAGCCTCTATAGGCCAGGGTCTGACTGATGTGGACCTACGAGGGGCCGAGTGAAACCACGCGTGTTCACCCAGAGGAGCTCGGTCCGAAGATGGTGGAGGCAAAAGATCAAATCCATCACTTCCGTGCGCAACAACCCAAGGAGCAGCCGAATGGTTACTCCCTTCCACTTAGAGCATTCGCCGATTGACGTGAGTTTGAGCTCCTTTATGTCCGACTGAAGTTGATGCATCCTCTCTTTTCGCTCGGCAGGCCTTCTAGGCATTGATCAGTTAGGTGTCGGTCGTGAACCAGGAGCTAAAGGACGTGGTCAGGGACACCGAGCACCAGGAGGCCTTGGACGACAACGAAGACGATGGGGAGGAGGAGTCAGCTAAGGAGGATGACTTCGAAGAGGGGGACGAGGTTGAGTCTCTCCGTCGGAGAATGTCATGACCGAGTGCCGCTCGAAGACATGCGAGACCCAAGTGCTCGTGTGAGGGGATCGGCTGCCGCCCGCTCAACTGCTCTAGTTCCTCCTATGCGCACCTCCAAGCACACGTGAGGCAAGGCAATCGAGACGCCCGAGAGTGTGACAAAGCAGCCCAGGGTCGCAGCGGTGAAGCCTCGGAAGGCCACCCTGCTGCAAATGAAGGTGCAAGTGCCCGTGGCCTCGAAGTGAGTTCTTAGGATGATCATTTTATTTCACATTTTGTAGTCTATTCTTTCGAGTGATCGTTGACCCACTGGCTTGCTTGGTTGTAGTGTTGATACTTCAACCACTTCACTTGACCCCAAAGCTCGAGAGAAGGGCCAAGTAGAGGTAGACGCAACATCCTCGAAATGTAATTTCTGAATTTGTTTGTCATTCGCTCGTTTGCCACGTCTTTCTATGCTTCTAACACCCGAGTGATCGTGATGAACTGCATGGGCCCCACCAAGTAATCGAGCTCGACGGGGACGACAAGGTCGACCCGCCAAACCCTTACGCTGATGCGGAAGTTGTGATGCAAGATGCCTCGCCACCCCGAGTGGACAGGGCTTCTGCAGCAAAGGCCCTGACTCCCGTGTGGAGTGCTACTCCGAGGGCCGGAGCCGCACTCAGGGCTGAAACGTCAGCCACTCTGCCGATATCCCCGGTAGCCAACATATTCACTCCGCACCATGTCCTGGAGGATCAGGTGGGTGTGGGCAAGGAGGCCCTTATCCAGGTGGAGTTGGTGAACAATCGGCTCAAGGAAGCATATGACATCAGTGAATCCTTGAAGAAGAACGCCAGAGTAAGTACTATCGGAAGTACCAACTTCAGTCAGGAGTTTCAATCTTTGTCAAGTTTTTTCTTGTAGTTTAGGGTCCCGAGTGGGTTTGCACGGGACACACCCACCGGGTGTTCCCCCATTCCAATGGGGCACGCTGAGCGCACCTACTTGGTATAGTCCCTGAGACTGCCCTTGACTATAGCAGTTGGCGGGAGTATTAGAGTTTTGTGGTGTAGAACCTGTTGCTTTGCTTCACAAATTAGCCAGAGCAGTACTTGTTGAAGAGGATGCGGTGATTCCATGGACCAGAGTCTCTCAACATTTTCTGTCGGGTATAGAACCTATTGCTTAGCTTGTGGAAGTACCTCGTGCGAGCTATGTAGAACCTGTTGCTTAGCGTGTGGAAGTACCTCATGCTAGCTGTGTAGAACCTGTTGCTTAGCTTGTGGAAATACCTCACGCCAGCTGTGTAGAACCTATTGCTTAGCTTGTGGAAGTACCTCACACCAGCCTTGTCGGGGTAACCAGAGTGGTATTTGCATACATGCCATTTACCCTTCCACTGTATGCGCTAAGCGCACCCACTGGATGTAGTCCCCGAGACTGCCGTCGACTGTACCAGTCGACATGAGTCTTAGAGCTATTTTGTTTTGCTGAAACAATCGACTGGTTTTCATATCTGACTGCCGTCATTTGTGTTTCCTTGCTTCTCATTAGCAGAGTGTTTATGAGCTCAGAGCCCTTTACAACCATGGAGAAGGAGGTGCACGACCTTAGGATTAGCTTGGAGGCCGATAAGGACAGGAGTGCGCGTTTGGAACAAGAGAAGCGCTCACTCGGAGGTAAGCATATCTCGTCCGACTGTCTTCAGAACTTTATTTTTTCTCCCAATCCTACTGAGTTTATCTCGCCAGATGTTTGTAGCAAAAATATTCAACTTGCTTAGAGGCTCGGGACTTCTATTTCTTTAGACACCATGACAGAGGCTGATACTCATGATCTGCATTTGGTTTTCCGTGAAGAGGAAAGGGTTATCGCAACACAAAGTGAATAAGTTTTTCCCTCAGTTTTGAAACCAAGGTTTATCGAACCAATAGGAATACCAATCCTCAACCGTCTTCAGCGTCTGCACACAAAGAAACAAACAACTTGCACCCAACGCTGACAAGAGGGTTGTCAATCCCCTTGATCTCGTTATTTGCCAGCAAGAGAGTTGTGTATATAATTGTATACAATTGTAAATTGCAAAATAAAATAAAAGGTAAATAGGAACAACAAGGTAATGAAAGCGTTTGTGAATATATCAGTGAATAGACCCGGCGGCCGTAGAGTTCTCTAGTAGCATCTCTCGTGAAAGTAGCATATGATGGGTAAACAAATTACTGTTGGGCAATTGATAGAAAAGCGAATTGTTATGCAATTTTCACGGCAATGATCATGTGTATATAGGCATCACGTCCATAAGCAAATAGGTCGACTCTTGCCTGCACCTATTACTATTACTCCACCCATCGACCGCTATCCAGCATGCATCTAGAGTATTAAGTAAAACAAAGTAATGCTTGGAGAACATTGACATGATGTAGACAAAGTACACTCAATCAATATGAATAAACCCTATTGTTTTATCCTTAGTAGCAGCAACACAAAGACACAATTTCTCCCCTTCTGTCATTGGGATATAGAAACTCGCCAGGTTGAACCTACTACAACGCACCACTCCCACCGAACAAATATCAATCTAGTTGGCCAAACTATCTCAATAGATCGGAGAGCATTATAAAGCTATGATGATCATGCAAATAAGAATCATAATATTCAGAAGTGACTCAAATACTTTTCATGCACAATCTGAACATAAACTCACAATTCATCGGATCTCAACAAATGCACCATACAAAGGGATTACATCAGATAGATCAAGGCAAAGATGCAATGAACATTATATTGAAGATCAAGAGAGAGAGATTGCCATATAGGTACTAACTATGGATCCGTAGGTTTGTGGTGAACTACTCACACATCATGGTGAGGGCAACAAGGTCGATGAAGAAGCACTCTGTGATCGATCTCCCCTCCGGCAGGGTGTCGGAACACAGGGATAGATGGCCTCCTATCGGAACAGAGACTTGCGGAGGTGGAAAAAGTGTTTCGGGAGTGCATATGGAGTTTTTAGAGTAGATGTGAATTTATACGCTAGAGAACGACATCGGGAGGGGTGCGAGGGGGCCACCACATATCAGGGCGCCCCCTTGTGGCACGCCCTATTGTGTGGTGGAGCCCTAGTGCGCCTCTCGACCTTCCTCCAAAGCTTCTAGGGCTTGTATTTGTCTAGAAAAAATGTCAAAAAAATCGTGGCAACTGGACTTTGTTTGGTACTGTAACTCTGAAGAGGCAAAAACACGCAAAAAACAACAACTGACACTTGGCACCGAGTCAATAGGTTAGTGCTCAAAAATATTTTAAATTGGTAAATAAATACCCAAAAAGTATCTTAGAATTATAATATATCAACATGGAATAATAAAAAATTATAGATACATTTGAGACATATCAGCATCCCCAAGCTTAATTCCTGCTCATCCTCGAGTAGGTAAATGATAAAAACAATTTTCTTATTTGACATGCTACCCATTATGTAATCTTTTGCATGCGTGCTCATTGAGAAATGATGAATTAACAAACAACAACATAGTATTATTTATAAGTATAAGAAACATAATCATTGATTTTTCAAAGTATACGATCCTAAAAGAATGTTTACCCCTACTCGTCTTATTATATTAGCAAGGCATGACTCCGTCTTCACCACATAAGTACAAATGTTAAGCACCACGGTGTCCAAGTCGGGCAATTGGATCATACTTTTTCAATATGCACCAACTTTTTATTCTTCACGCAATACATGAGCGTGAACCATTGGACATAGCGTATAGGTGGAATAAAATATGGTGGTAGGTATCAAAGGGGTAAAAAGTGGAGAAGATAGTCTCACATCAACTAGAAGTACCAACGAGCTATGGAGATGTTCATCCATAGATGTCAATGCAAGGAGTAGGGATTTCCATGGAGATGACGCACTACATCTATAAGTGTATGAAAGCTCAACTGAAGCTAAGTGGGTGTGCATCCAACTTGCTTGCTCATGAAGACCTCGGGCATTTGAGGAAGCCCGTCATCAGAATATACAAGCCAAGTTTATTATGAAAAGGGTAATTCCCACTAGCATATAGAAGTGAAAATATAGGAGACTCTCTCTATATGAAGAACAATGTGCCACATTGAGTCACATGTGTGGTAAAAGATATAAGCAAAGTCCCTTCTCTCCTTTTCCCTCTTTTTTATGGTGGGCTTTTATCTTTTTTTTGGCCTCTTACTTTCATTTTTTATATGGTGGGCTCATTTGGCCTCCCCCATTTTTATTTTATCTTTCGCCCGGAGTCTCATCCCGACTTGTGGGGGAATCATAGTCTGCATCATTCTTTCCTCACTGGGAAAATGCTCTAATAATGATGATCATCACACTTTCATTTACTTACAACGCAGTATCAAGAACTGGTAGGAAAATATGACTCTATATGAATGCCTATGGCAGTGTACCAGGATGTGCAATGATCTAGCATGACATGTATCAAAAACATAATGAAGGTGGCTTTGCCACAAATACTATGTCAAGTCTATATGATCATGCAAATAATTATGATGATGAAAAAACTAGTCATGTAAAGTGATGAGGGAATTTGCATGGCAATATATCTCGAAATGGTTGTGGAAATTCTATAATAGGTAGCTATGGTGTCTGTTTTGAGGAAGATATAATGAGGCTTATGTGCAACAGAGTGTATCATGTCACGGGGTTTGGATGCACCGGCAAATATTTGCATCTATCCTCAAGGTGAGAATGGGCTATGCACGGTACCAAAGAGGCTAGCAAATATGAGAGGGTGAAGATGTGTATGTCCATGGTGTCACATTAGTCATAAAAAACTCACATACTTATTGCAAAGTTTTATTAGTTTTATCATAAATCAAAGTACTCCTCACATGCCCCGAGGTTGGAGGTTGGTAGGAGTTAACCATCGCGCGCCCCCGACTCGAAACAACACTAGGATTTCAACAAGGAATAAAAAAGCTCACACATCATCACCATGCCTCTTTAATTTTTAGATGAATAACAAGTTAACACCTCTTAATCTCGACACTTCTACAAATCAACAATTATGGACTCACACCCTTTTCATATTACTACATCAATGTCATTAACCCATAACTTCTTTATATGAGCTACATGATGGTTTTGATTATCATTCATTAAATACTTAATATTCTTGGACTAGTCTTATGACCCATGCAAATTACCATCACTATTTATTCAGCTCTCAAACAAGTATAAGTGAAGAACGAGAGCATATTATTTCTATAAAATCTACACGCCACCGTGCTAAAAAAGATACAAGTGAAGTACTAGAGCAACTACCAAGCTCAAAAGATATAAGTGAAGCACATAGAGTATTCTAGCAAATTATCATGAAGGTGTGTATCTCTCAAGTAGGTGTGTCCAGCAAATGATGATTGTGACAAACTGAAAGTAAAAGCAAACAAAAGCAAACGACCCTCCAAGCGAAACACATATCGTGTGATGAATAAAAATATAGCTCCAAATGACATACCGATGGATTGAGACGAAAGTGGGGATGCCTTCCGAGGCATCCCCAAGATTAGATGCTTGAGTCTCCTTAGAATTATACTTGGGGTGCCTTGGGCACCCCCAATCTTAGGCTCTTTCTACTCCTTATTCTGTAGTCCATCGTGATCACACCCAAAACTTGAAAACTTCAATCATACAAAACTTAACAAAACTTCATGATATCCATTAGTATAAGAAACATATTGCATACTTGAGGTACTTTGATAAATTTATTCTTAATTCATTCTTTAATGGGAATTGGAATCTTATGTTTCCCTCTTTCATATCAATAATTGCACCTATAGTTCGTAAGAATGGCCTTCCAAGTATTATGGTACAAGAAGGATTACAATCAATATCAAGCACACTGAAATCTAGAGGCACATAATTTTTGTTTGCAATAATAAGAAAATCATTAATTCTACCTAAATGTTTCTTGATGGTAGAATTCGCAAGATGCAAGTTTAGGGAACACTCTTCAATATTAGTGAAACCAAGCACACCACATAAAGTTTTAGGTATGGTTGAAACACTAGCACCAAGGTCACACAAAGCATTGCATTCATATTTATTTATCTTTATATTGATAGTATGTTCCCACTCATCATGCAATTTTCTAGGAATATAAACATCAAGCTCAAGTTTGGCATCATAAGCTTTTATCATAACGTCTACTATATGTCCGGTAAAAGCTTTGTTTTGTTCATAAGCATTGGGTGAGATAATAATGGATTGCAACAAGGAAATACATTCTACTAAAGAGAATTTATCATAATTAAAGTCTTTGTAATCCAAGATAGTGGGCACATCACTAGTTAAAGTTTTGACCTTTCCAAACCCACTTTTAGTTTTAGCATTAGAGTCATCACCCTCCAAGCAAACAAGATGCTTCTCAAATAAAGTAGACTCATCTCCAGTACCTTTATAATTTATATTCAGATAAGTAAACAAAGATTCAATAGGAGAAACACCAATCATTTTAAGATCTTCATCATGATTCCGGTAAAAAAATGGGTGGAAGAGCTTTTTCTAAGAATTCTCGCTTAGCTGTTAACTTAGTGGTCCTCTCCTTTGTTTCATTAATAGATAGGTGGATAGATTTAATAGTGTCATTAAAATAATGCTTAGGCAGCAAAGCTTTATTTTTAAGTGTTTCAACATCAAGAGCAACTCTATCCATGTTTTTTAGCCAAAGTATCAATCATATGCAACTTTTCTTCTACCTAGTGTTGAAAACCTTTTGGGAATTAATAAATTATTGAATTGTGTTCTCAAGATCGTAAAGTATCCTATCATAATTTTTATAACCATTTCCATATGAATTACCAAAAGAATTTCCATAGTTGTTAGAGGAATTACTGGGATACAGTCTAGCATTAAATTTCCTCTATTGTTGAAATTATTTTGCGAGATGAAGTTCACATCAATAGCATCATTATTTTGCTCAATAAAAGTAGACAAATGCATATCATTGGGATCAACATTACTATTTTTATTATCAATCATATTCATAAGAGCATCCACTTTATCACTCAAAGTAGCGATTTCTTCAACAGAATTTACCTTCTTACCAGTTGTAGCTCTTTCGGTATGCCATTGAGAATAATTTGTCACAATGTTGTCCAGAAGTTTTGTGGACTCTCCTAAGGTCACATCAATTTATTATCATCGATTTCATTCTCTCCCAAGCTTGAGCAACATGTTCTTGATCTTGCTGTTTAAAATTCATTATTTGATTTCTATGGGAGATGATCTTGGCAGGAGGAAAATACTTGGCAATAAAAGCATCTTTACACTTATCCCATGTTCCAATACTATTACGAGGTAAAGATGAAAACCAAGCTTTAGATTTATCTCTTAGAGAAAAAGGAAACAATTTTAATTTCACAATATCATTATCCATATCCTTTTTATTTTGCATATCACATAATTCAACAAAGGTATTAAGATGTGATGCGGGATCCTCATTAGGACTTCCTGAAAATTGATCTTTCATGATAAGAGAAATGCAACATTAATATCAAATGCCTCCACACTAGTGGTGGGTGGTATAGGAGTAATAATAAAATCATTATTAGTAGTATTTTAGAAATCACACAACTTGGTACTATCTTGAGACATGGTGACCGGACTAGCAAAGCAACAATCAAGACAAGTAAACTAGTGACTAGCAAAGATAAGTATTTTGTATTTTTTTGATTTTTATTAGACAAAAAATATAAAAGAAAATTAAAAGAATAACAAGTGAATAAAAATTTGTGCGAAGTTACTTGATAGTTGGTGATGGTATTCCCCGACAACGACGCCAGATATCCTTCCTGATACTTGTGATCTGTGTTGGGTTTTCCGTGAAGAGGAACAGGTTATCACGGCACAAAGTGGGTAAGTATTTCCCTCAATTATGAGACCAAGGTTTATCTAACCAATAGAAATACCAATCCTCAATCGTGTTCATCGGCTGCACACACACAAAAAACTTGCACCCAACGCTGGCAAGCGAGTTGTCAATCCCCTTGATCCCGTTATTTGCAAGCAAGTGAGTTGTGTACATAATTGTAAATTGCAAAATAAAATAAAAAGTAAATAGGAACAACAAGGTAATGAAAGCGTTTGTGAATATATAAGTGAATAGACCTGGAGTCCATAGAGTTCTCTAGTGGCATCTCTCATGAAAGTTGCATATGGTGGGTAAACAAATTACTGTTGGTCAATTGATAGAAAAGCGAATAGTTAAGAAATTTTCATGGCAATGATTATGTGTATATAGGCATCATGTCCATAAGCAAATGGGCTGACTCCTGGCTGCACCTATTACTATTACTCCACCCATCGACCACTATCCAGCATGCATCAGTATTAAGTAAAACAGAGTAATGCTTGGAGAACATTGACATGATGTACACAAATTAAGCTCAATCAATATGAATAAACCCCATCGTTTTATCCTTAGTAGAAGCAACACAAAGACGCAACTTGTCCCCTTCTATCACTGGGATATAGAAACTTGCTAGGTTGAACCTACTACAAGGCGCCACTCCCATTGAAGAATATCAATCTAGTTGGCCAAACTATCTCAATAGATCGGAGAGCATTATGAAGCTATGATGATCATGCAAATTAGAATCATAATATTCAGAGGTAACTCAAATACTTTTCATGACTAATCTGAACAGAAACTCACAATTCAACGGATTCCAACAAACGCACCATGGAAAGGGATTACATTGGATAGATAAAGGCGTAGATGTGATGAACATTGTATTGAAGATCAAGAGAGAGAGATTGCCATCTAGGTACTACCTACGAACCCATAGGTCTGTGGTGAACTACTCACACATCATGGTGAGGGCAGCAAGGTTGATGAACAAGCCCTCCGTGATCGATCTCCCTTCGGCAGGGTGCCAGAACGGAGGCGTAGATGGCCTCCCGTCGGAACAAAGACTTGCAGTGGCGGAAAAAGTGTTTCGGGAGTGCCTCCGGATTTTTAGGGTATATGTGAATTTATAGGCCAGAGAACAACGTTGAGAGTGGTGCTAGGGGGCACCATATATCAGGGCCCGCCCCCTGGTGGCGCGCCCTGTTGTGTGGTGGAGCCCTGGTGCGTCTCCCGGCCTTTGATACGTCTCCAGCGTATCTATAATTTTTGATTGTTCCAATGTGATATATTATCATTCTATGATACTTTTTGGGTATTTATTTACCAATTTATAATATTTTTTAGCACTAACCTATTGACCCAGAGCTAGTTCTTGTATTATGTGTGTTTTTGCCTTTTCAGAGTTACAATACCAAATGGAATCCAATTGCAATAGAACTTTTTGGTGATTTCTTTGCACCAATACAAGACCTAGAAGCTTCGATGGAGGGCCAGGAGATGCACCAGGGGACCACCACACATCTAGCCACCGCCCCTAGGGGCGTGACCATATATGTGGTGGAGCCCTGAAGCGTCTCCCAACGATGTTCTCTGACTTATAAATTAACATCTACCCTAAAAACACCACGAGCGCTCTCAAAACACTTTTTACGCTGCCGCAAGTCTCTGTTCTGATGGGAGGCCATCTACACCACCGTACCGGCACCCTTTCGGCGGGGATATCGATCACAGAGGGCCTCTTCATCAACCTTGCTGCACTCACCATTATGTGTGATTAGTTCACCACAGACCTATAGGTCCGTAGGTAGTACCTAGATGGCAATCTCTCTCTCTCTCTCTCTCTCGATCTTCAATACAATGTTCATCGCATCTTTGGCTTGATCTACCCGATGTAATCCATTTGTATGGTGTATTTGTTGGGATTCGATGAATTGTGAGTTTTGTTCAGATTATTCCTGAAAAATATTTGAGTCAAACGTTATTACTATGATTCTTATTTGCATGATCATCATAGCTTCATAATGCTCTCCGATCTATTGAGATAGTTTGGCCAACCAGATTAATATTTTTTCGGCGGGAGTGGTTCATTGTAGTAGGTTCAACCTGACGAGTTTCTATATCCTAGTGATAGAAGGGGACAAGTTGCATATTTCTATTGTTGCTACTAAGTATAAAACGATGGGGTTTATTCATATTAGTTGAGTTTACTTTGTCTACATCATGGCATCGTTCTCCAAGCATTACTCCGTTTGTCATGAACTTAATACGTAGAGAGGCAAGCATATAATCGCTCTTGAAGTGGAGTAATAGTAGTAGGTGCTGGCAGGAGTCGTCCGATTTGCCTATGGACGTGATGCCTATATACACATGATCATTGCCGAGAACATCGCATAATTATTCGCTTTTTATCAATTGCCCAACAATAATTTCTTTACCCACCGCATGCTTTGCTCACGAGAGATGCCACTAGAGAACTCTACGGCCCCCGGGTCTATTCACTTATAAATTCACAAACGCTATCATTACCTTGTTTTTATTTATTAACTTATATTTTAGTTTGCACTTTACTATTGTCTACAATTATCTACACAACTCACTTGCTTGCAAATAACGAGATCAAGGGGATTGACAACCATCTTGCCAGCATTGGGTGCAAGTTGTTTGTTCTTTTGTGTGCAGCCGCTGAAGATGGTTGAGGTTTGGTATTCCTATTTGTTCGATAAACCTTGGTTTCATATCTGACAGAAATACTTACCCACTTTGTGCTGCGATTACCCGTTCCTCTTCACGGAAAACCCAATGCAAATCACGAGTATCAGGAAGGATTTCTGGCGATGTTGCCAGGGAATACCATCACCAACTATCAAGTAACTTTGCACAAAAATTCATTCACTTATTCTTATTTTTATTTCCAGTTATATTTAGTTTGTCTCATAAAAATAATAAAATAAAAAATATTTACCTTTGCCTGTTACTTGTTTCTTTCTTGAAGTCATGGCTAGTTCTTCTTTTGTGCGTGTCACTTCCAATAATGATGTTATCAATTTTACACAAAGGGGACGAGAAAGTTTGAAGGATGCATGGTATAGGATTTGAGCAACTAATAAGCTACCCACCACCAATTTTCTTCACAATTTCTATGTTGGTGTGACAACTTGGTATATGTTTGTCCTTGACACCATCACCCGTGGGGACTTCTTAACATGTCATACTTTGGATGCTTATAATGCAATTGAAAATCTTGTTGGAACACCACCCCTTATTGTTAATGAAACCAATTTGAAATTGGAACATGTTAGGCAAAGGCTTGATGCTATTGAAAAGAAAATGATCACTAGTGAGCCTATTGAGGAGTTAGATAAAAAAACTTCATAATCATATCACTCAATTTGTGTCATGGGTAGGAATAACTATGAAAACTTTAGAGGAAAAATATGCTACTATTGATAAGAGGGTAGAAAAAGGATTGAGTAGAATTGATAAAATGGAGGAGGTTATTGACAAAGTGAGATCCGCTTTCACACCATCCAAAACTAGTGCTAGTACCTCACAATACAAAAATCCCAAGTTCATATTTATTCCTAAGAGCATTAGTACACCTCCTTCCAAAAGAAACGAAGATCTCAAAATGAGTAGTGTTAACCCCAACCTTTTTGAACTTGATAAAGGAACCTATGGTCAAGCCTTCCATTGTTCCTATTAATCATAATTGTGTTATAAAGGAGCATAATGTCAAAAATGACAACACTTGAAACTATGCATTATGCCTAGCTAGGGGCATAAAACAATAGCGCTTGTTGGGAGGCAACCCGATATGTATCTTTATTTTTGTTTTTTACTTTCTGTTTTTGTGTGATAACATGATTGTTTACTCTGTAATTATTATGTTTTTATGTTTAATTAGTGTTTCTGCCAAGTAAACCCTTTTGGATGACTCACAAGATGAGTAGAAACGATGCTGAATCTGAAACAGAAACTTTGACTCCAGTGCAGTAATTTTAATTTTTTACTGGAGCATAATAATGATACAAATTATAACACAGTATTTATATACAAATAATTTATGTTTTTATAATTTTTCAGAATTTTTAAATTTACATAAGTATGGTCACTTTACAAGTTTCTACAGACTATTTTGTTTCAAACAGATTCGGTTTTGCTTGCATAGTTTGCTTGTTTTGATTATGCCATGGATTATATCGGGGGGATGTAAGCCATGGGGAAATTAGGATACAATAACTATTATGTAAAAATGAATTTTAATTAATTTATCAAAGTACCAAAAGTATGTAATATGTTACTTATACTAACGGATCTCACGAAGTTTTGTTGAGTTTTGTGTGATTGAAGTTTTCAAGTTTTGGGTGTGATCACGATGGACTACGAAATAAGGAGTAGAGAGAGCCCAATATTGGGGATGACCAAGGCACCCCAAGTAGAATTCTAAGTATACTCAAGCATCTAAGCTTGGGGATGCCTCGGAAGGCATCCCTTCTTTCGTCTCAATCCATCGATATGTCACTTTGAGCTATATTTTTATTCATCACATGATATGTGTTTTGCGTGGAGCGTCGTTTGCTTTTGTTTGCTTTTACTTTGAGTTTGTCATAATCATCATTTTCTAGACACACCTATTTGAGAGAGACACATATTCATGATAATTTTCTAGAATACTCTATGTGCTTCACTTATATCTTTTGAGCTTGGCAGTTGCTCTAGTACTTCACTTATATCTTTTTGAGCACGGTGGCGTGTAGATCTTATAGAAATAATATGCTCTCGTTATTCACTTATATTTGGTCATGAGCTGAGTAACAGTGACGGTAATTTGCATGGGTCATAAGACTAGTCCAAGAATATTAAGTACTGAATGAACGATAATCAAAACCATCGTGTAGCACATGTAGAGAAGTTGTGGGTTAATGACATTGATGTAGTAATATGAAAAAGGTGTGAGTCCAAAATTGTTGATTCGTAGAAGTGTCAAGATTAAGAGGTGTTAACTTGTTATTCGTCTAAAAATTAAAGAGGCATGGTGATTATGTGTGAGCATTTACATTCCTCGTTAAAATCCTAGTGTTGTTTTGAGTTGGGGGCGCGCAATGGTTAACTCCTACCAACCTCCTCCCTCAAGGTATGCGAGGAGTAATTTGATTTGTGATAAAACTAATAAAACTTTTCAATAAGTATGTAAGTTCTTTATGACTAATGTGACACCATGGACATACGCATCTTCACCTTCTCACATTTGCTAGCCTCTTTGGTATCGTGCATAGCCCATTCTCGCCTCGAGGATCGATGCAAATATTTGCCGGTGCATCCAAACCCCGTAACATGATACACTCTGGTGCACATAAGACTCATTATATCTTCGTCAAAACAACCACCATATCTACCTATTATGGCATTTCCATAGCCATTCCAAGACATATTGCCATGCAAATTCCATCGTCACTTCATATGACTAGTTCGTTCATCATCATAATGCTTTGCATGATCATATAGAGCTGACATAGTATTTGGTGTAAAGCCATCGTTCTTCATATTTAGGATACATGTCATGCTAGATCATTGCACATCCTGGTACACTGCCATACACATTCATACAGAGTCATATCTTCCTATCAGTTCTTCATGTTGAGTTGTATGTAAATAAAAGTGTGATGATCATCATTATTACAACATTGTCCTAGTGAGGAAAGGATGATGGAGACTATGATTCCCCCACAAGTCGGGATGAAACTACGGACAAAAAATGAAATAAAAATGGGGGAGGCCAAATGAGCCCACCATATATAAAAAGAGAAAATGGGGGAGGCAAAAAAAGGGAAAAGCCCATGATGTCTACTATGCAATTTTATTCTTGTAGACTCGTGTTGGGCCTACAAGCGCAGAGTTTTGTAGGATAGTAGCAATTTTCCCTCACGTGGGTGACCTAAGGTTTATCAATCCATGGGAGGTGTACGATGAAGATGTTCTCTCTCAAACAACCCTGCAATCAAATATAAGAAATATGTTGTGTCTCCAACACACCCAATACAATGACAAATTGTATAGGTGAAATAGTTCGTCGAAGAGATGGTGATACAAGTGTAGTAATGATTGTAGATATTGATTTTTGTAATAGTAACAATAAAAACAGCAAGGTAGCAAGTAACAAAAGTGTGCACAAACGGTATTGCAATGCTTGAAAACAAGGCCAAGGGTCCGTACTTTTGCTAATGCAATCTCTCAACAATGCTAATATAATTGGATCACATAACCATACCTCAATGTGCAACGAAGAATCACTCCAAAGTTCTTATCTAGCAAAGAACATAATAAGAAATTGTTTGTAGGTTACAAAACCACCTTAAAGTTATCCTTTCCGATCGATCTATCCAAGAGTTCATACTAAAATAACACAAAGTTATCCTTTCCGATCGATCTATCAAAGAGTTCGTACTAGAATAAGACCATGTGATACGCATCAACCAACTCTAATGTCACCTAGATACTCCAATGTTAACACAAGTATCCATGAGTTAATTATACGATACACATCAAACAATTTCAGATTCATAATACTCAATCCAACAAAACCTCAAAGAGTGCCCCAAGATTTCTATCGAAGAACAAGGTATGAAAACGTGTAATCAACCCCTATGCATAGATCCCCAAGGTCACCGGAATCCACAAGTTGATGCCATAACATATATGAAGTGCATCACTTGAATACCCCAATGTCACTAGGGGTATCCGCATGCAAGACATATATCAAGTGCTCTCAAATCCATAAAAGTATTCAATCCGGTAATAACAAAATCTCAAAGAGAAAACTCAATTCATCACAACAAGATAGAGAGGGGAAAACACCATGTGATCCAACTATATTAACAAAGCCAATGATACATCAAGATTGTGCCATCTCATGAACGCGAGAGATAGAGAGATATTGAACACATAGCTAGTGGTACAAAACGTCAGCTACGAGGGTGGACTACTCCCTCCTCATCATGGCCTCCGCCGGGATGATGAAGATGTCCACCGGATATGATCTACCCTCTCCGATAGGGTACTAGAATGCCTCTAGATTGGTTTTTTGTTGATACAGAGAGTTGCGGCCATGGAACAAGGAGTCTAGGGTTATTTCTGATGGTTTCTATATTTATAGGAATTTTTGACGTTGGTTTCACGAGAAGGTGGGCCACGAGGTGTGGAACATACACGAGGGCGCGCTAGGGGGGCCTGGCACCCCTTGGTGGGTGGTGCCCACCTCATGGATCTTATGACCCTCCCACGAAGCGTCTAGTGCCTCTTTTTTTCCAAAAAAATTGTGAAACAGTTTTGGGCGATTCCGAGAACTTTCATTTTCTGCACAAAAAACAAGACCACGATAGTTCTGCTAAAAACAACGTCAGTCTGGGTTAGTTCTAAATAAATCATATGAAGTGCATCAAAACCATATAAAAGTATTGTAAACATAGGTGAATATGGCAGGAATACTTCATAAATTATCGATACACTGGAGGCGTATCAGCATCCCTAAGCTTAATTCCTACTCGTCCTCGAGTAGGTAAATGATAAAAGATATAATTTATGAAGTGTGAATGCTAGCATAATGCATAAGTTTGATCTATGATAATTTCAATCACTTTTCCTAGCATTATAACATCATCTCTTTCTCATAAAACTCGTCATGATAAAGTAGCAACCAATTCACATGTTACAGTTCAAACAAGGAATTCTCTTGAAACTTAACAACCTATGTTCTTAGTCACCAAACAATTGCAATTCAACTTATTCTCAACAAAGTCTAAGTTATATCTCCACATACTCAATCGTAATATAGTCTTCTATGATTGCTAGTACTCAAAGCATATTTTTAGAACAAATGGCATCCATCGAACATAGAGAAAGATAGGGGCTTAATGTTTCGCCTCCCAACTCATTTATCATAGAGTAATTATCAACAGTAATAAGTCATGATCAAATATATTTGACTAGCCATATGTGCCAAGATCTTTCCCCACCACATGATGCTTGCCAACTAGAGAATAATTGAGGTTGAAATGAGAATTCATACTATTGACTCTTGCATAAAAGTAAATACTGAAAGGTAAAAGATAGCCATTCGCAGAGGGAAGCGGAGGTTGTCATGTGCTTTTTGGTTTTGTATGCACAATCCCTTAATGCAAAAGAACGTCACATTATATTGCCCCTTATGATAGCAAACTTTATTATGCAGTCTGTCGCTTTTATTACTTTGCCATCACAAGTTCGTACAACGCTCAATTTTCTCTTACACTAAATGATCAAACACATTTAGAAGCATTTTTATTACCTTTTTGCAGCGATGACAACTTACTTGAAGGATCTTATTCTATCCATAGGTAGGTATGATGGACACTCATGGCAAGAAATTGGGTTTAAGGGGTTTTGGATGCACAAGTTGTATCTCTACTTAGTACAAATTTTTGGCTAGCAAGAGATCCTAAGCAAACACCACATGTTGGAGGATCCATAACAATATAACTTCTATGCAAATATACACAACCATAACTCATTATGCTATCTTACTTGTCCAACTTCAACTAATTTTCTCAAGTTTGAAAATAATTAATGGGTATTCACAATCATAGAAGATGTCCAAGATAATATATTTGTATGTGAAAGTTCTCTTCCTTATACCAATCATTCACGAATTGCTTGTATGACCAATATTGTGATTGTCAAGCTTCAAAAGATTTCACTTTCTAAACCCAATGTGAATCCACTACTAGGCATGATATGAACACAAAATTTCAACTTCATGGTATTCAATTCATTCAACAATTTACTCATAGGATATAAGTGAAGCACAAGAGTAAATGACAAGATACTCCAAAAAGATATAAGTGAAGATCAATGAGTAGTCAAACAATTAAGTAGCTATGCGAGGACTCTCTTTCTCAATAAAGATTTTCAGATGTGAGTACTTTATTTAAAACAGCAAGAAAAAGATAAATAGCACTCCAAGAATAGGACATATCATGTGGAAAAAAATTAGGCTCAACGTAGGCTAACGATAATTGTTGATGAAGAGAGATGGGATGCGTAGCATCCCCAAGCTTAGATGCTTGAAATTACTTTAAATATTTACTCTGGGTGCCTTGGGAATCCCCAATCTTAAGCTTTTCTATCCCGTTCAACCCTCTCATATCCCGGTTTCACCTAGGTCTAAAAAAACTTCATCAACAAAAAACTTGAAAAGAACTCGTGAGATAGGTTAGTTCACATAAAAACAAATCAACACTTCATGTACTACCAAGACAAGTAACAAAATAAATTTCAAACATCATATATTGTTTACTATCGTTTCCACAATTTATATCTACCAATATAGGCTATGGAAACTATAGGATAAGTAGATAACAAAACTATGACAGCAATCAATCTAAACAGAACAGTCTGTAGCAGTATATTAAACCAGTGTACTTATATAACTCAAAAATACTAAAATTTAGTACATGGTAAATAATTTATATGAAAACACTGTGTAAAAATTTCATAAACCTTCCACGTTCCTGTAAAATATAAAAATTCAAACACTACAACAAAAGTTTCTGTTTTTACAGAGCACACATCAAAACATGCAATGGAGGCATCTTAAGGAAATTCTTGAAACTTTTTATTGAAAAACAATATTATAGATAGAATATAACATACTATAACAAAATATAATGACTATCCAAGAAAAACACATATCATGTGATGAATAAAAATATAGCTCTAAGGAAGATATACCGATAATGTTGGAGACGAAAGAGGGGATTCCTTTCGAGACATCCCCAAGCTTAGACGCTTGAGTCTTCCTTGGATATTACCTTAGGGGTGCCTTGGGCATCCCCACTCTTAGTTACTTGCTTCTACTTATTCACCTTATGTCGGTATCTTACCGAAAACTTCAAAACTTTAATCACACAAACCTTAACAGAACTTCGTGAGATGGGTTAGTATAGTCCATATAGATCATTCACTTAGGTACTTTAAAGACAAGATTCATCATTGTTATCACATAATAACTACTGTATTATATAATTCACATAATTTATATCAATGAATATAAGCTATGGTTATACTAAAACAAGCAAACTATGCATGCAGAAACAGAATTTGTCAAAAACAGAACACTTTATGAAGTTCTGTAGTATGATCATACTTCCCCATCTCTAAAAATTCTGAAAAATAGTAAAAACTTAAGAGTTATTATATAAAGACTTTAAAAAAATTTAGATCATTATAACTCTCCAGTAAAAAATTAAATTCATGTACTAGAGTCAAAAGTTTATGTGTTGGTTCAACATCAATTCTACTCATCTTGTGAGTTATCCCAAAGGCTTTACTTGGCACTTTATTGAAATAAAAGACACAAAACATTATTAAATACATTAGACTAGTCATGTTAACACACAAAAACATAAGGTAAAAGTGTTGGGTTGTCTCCCAACAAGCGCTTTTCTTTAGTGCCTTTTTAGCTAGGCATCATGATTTCAATGATGCTCGTATAGGAATAAAAGTTGAAAATGCAAGAGAGCATCATGAATCACATGACAAGCACATTTAAGTATAACTTAATTCCTATGCATAGAGATTTTGTGATCAAACAATTTATGGGAGCAATAATCAACTAGCATAGGAAGGTAAAACAAGCATAACTTCAAAACTTTGAACACATAGGGAGGGAACTTGATATTATTGCAATTCCTACAAGCATACATTCCCCCCTCATAATGATTTTCAGTAGCATCATGAAGGTATTAAACAATATAAATATCACATACAACATTCTTTTCATGATCTACAAGCATAGAAAATTTGTCACTCTCGACATAAGCAAATATGTTCTCATTCATAATAGTGGGAGCAAACTCGACAAAATAACTATCACGCAACACTTGATTGACATAACCACATTGAATATTAAAATCATGATAACAAGTTTAATGGCTGTCATTACTATTTACAACATACATGTCATCATCATAATCATCATAGATAGGAGGCATGCCATCATCACAATAAATTTGCTCATGAAGACATGGGGGACAAGAACTATCATCTTCGTCAAACATAGCATCCCCAAGCTTGTGGCTTTGCATATCATTAGCATCATGGATATTCAGAGAATTCATACTAGCAATATTTCTATCATGCTCGTCATTCAAGGAATTATCATTAAGTATTTTCATAAATCCTCCCTCTACCAATTGAGCACAATTTTCCGAACCATCATTTTCACGAAAGAACATAAGAAGAAATTATTTGTAGGTTACGAAACCACCTTAAAGTTATCATTTCCGATCGATCTATCCAAGAGTTCATACTAAAATAACACAAAGTTATCCTTTTCGATTGATCTATCTAAGAGTTCGTACCCGAATAACACCATGTGATACACATCAACCAATTCTAGTGTCACCTAGATACTCCAATGTCACAACAAGTATCCATGAGTTAATTATACGATACTCATCAAATAATTTCAGATTCATAATACGCAATCCAACACAAAGAACCTCAAAGAGTGCCCCAAGATATCTATCAGAGAACAAGGTATGAAAACGTGCAATCAACCCCTATGCATAGATCCCCAAGGTCACCGAAATCCACAAGTTGACGCCATAACATATATTAAGTGAATCACTTGAATACCCCAATATCACTATGGGTATCCGCATGCAAGACATATATCAAGTGCTCTCAAATCCATAAAGGTATTCAATCTGGTAATAACAAAATCTCAAAGGCAAAACTCAATTAATCACAACAAGATTGAGAGGGGAAAACACGATGTGATCCAACTATATTAACTAAGCCCGTGATACATCAAGATCATGCCATCTCAAGAACACGAGAAAGAGAGAGAGATTGAACACATAGCTATGTTGGGGAATGTCGCATGGGAAACAAAAAATTTCCTACACACACGCAGATCTATCCATGGTGATGAGCATCTACGAGAGGGAGATTGGATCTACATACCCTTGTAGATCGCTAAGCGGGAAGCGTTAAGAAACATGGTTGGTGTAGTCGAACATCTTCGCGATCCAAATCACTGAGCGTCCCGCGATCTCATCACGATCCGTCCCGCGATCCAATCACGATCCGTCCCGCAAACTCATCATGATCCGTCCCGCGAACTCATCACGATCCGTCCCGCGAACTCATCACGATCCGTCCCGCGAACTCATCACGATCCGTCCCGCGAACTCATCACGATCCGTCTCGCGATCTTGATCACGATCCTTCCGATCTAGCGCCGAACGGACGACACCTCCGCGTTCAGCACACGTACAGCTCGATGACGATCTCCACCTTCTTGATCCAGCAAGAGGGAGCGAAGAGGTAGAAGAGTTCTCCGGCAGCGCGCCGGCGCTTCGGCGATGGTGGTAGAGCTATTCCGGCGGGGCATCGCCTAAGCACTGCAGAAATCTGATCTAGAGGAGCAACTATGCACTAGAGGAACGGGTAGCACATGGACAAAAATCTTGTGCCAAAACCCTAAAATCCTCTAGTATATATAGGAGGAGAGGAGGAGGAGGCTTGCCTCCCAAGGAGGCATCCCTTGGGTCGGCCGAACCAGGAGGGAGGAGTCCTCCTCCTCCACTCCTAGTAGAATTAGGACTCCTTCCTAATTTAGCCCTTTTTGCCTTTTTCCACCTTTTTCCTTTTGGGGTTTCTTCCCAGCCGCATGGGCCTTGTGTGGGAGTTCCACCAGACCACTAAGGGCTGGTATTCATCCTCCCATAGCCCATGTAGCCTCTTGGGTCGAAATACCCCTCCCGATGGTCTCCCAGTACACTACGGGCACTCCTGGTACACTACCGATGAGCCCGAAATCTTTACCTCTGGACCATTCCGGAGCTCCTCGTGATGTCCGGATCTCATCCGGGACTCCGAACAACCTTCGGTCACCACCATACATAACTCTATACTACTGAAACGTCACCAAACCTTAAGTGTGCAGACCCTGCGGGTTCGAGAACTATGTAGACATGACCGAGACACCTCTACAGTTAATAACCAATAGCGGGACCTGGATGCCCATATTGGTTCCTACATATTCTACGAAGATATTTATCGGTCGAACCTCTATGTCAAGGATTGAGTTAATCCCGTAAGATGTTCCATTTGTTCTTCGGTATGTTACTTGCCCGAGATTCGATCGTCGATATCTCCATACCTAGTTCAACCTCGTTACCGGCAAGTCTCTTTGCTTGTTCTGTAATACAAGATCCCGTGACTAACACTTAGTCACATTACTTGCAAGGCTTATTGTGATGTTGTATTACCGAGTGGGCCCTGAGATACCTCTCCGTCACACGGAGTATCAAATTCCAGTCTTGATCCATGCCAACTCAACAGACACCCTCGGAGATACCTATAGAGCACCTTTATAGTCACCCAGTTACGTTGCAACGTTTGATACACACAAGGCACTCCTCCGGTATCCGTGAGTTGCATGATCTCATGGTCATAGGAACATATACTTGACATGCAGAAAACAGTAGCAATAAACTGACACGATCATATGCTACGTTTGTAGTTTGGGTCTTGTCCATCACACCATTCTCCTAATGATGTGATCCCAATTATCAAATGACATCTCATGTCCATGGCTAGGAAACCTTAACCATATTTGATCAACGAGCTAGTCTATTAGAGGCATAGTAGGGACAAGGTTTTGTCTATGTATCCACACATGCATCTAAGTCTCCGATAAATACAATTATAGCATGGATAATAAGATATTATCATGAACAAGGAAATATGATAATAACTAATTTATTATTTCCTCTAGGGCATATTTCCAACAGTCTCCCACTTGCACTAGAGTCAATAATCTAGTTCACATCAGCATGTGATTCGCATTGTTATGAATCTAACACCCAATGAGTTCTGGGGGTTGATCATGCTTTGCATGTGAGAGAGGTCTTATAGTCAACGGGTCTACGACATTCAGATCCGTGTGTACTTTGCAAATCTCTATGTCAAACCGTAAACATTGCTACCACACTCCACTTGGTACTATTCCAAATGGCTGCTCCACTATATGTATCCATATTGCTACTACGGGTCATCCGGATTGGTGTTAAAGATTGCATCGACGTAACTCTTTGCAACGAACTCTTTATCACCTCCATAATCGAGAAACATCTCCTTAGTCTTTTAGTTACTAAGGATAATATTGACCGCTGTCCAGTGAATCCACTCCTGGATCACTCTTGTACCCCTTGATGGACTCATGGCAAGGCACACACAGGTGCGGTACATAGCATGTCATACTATACAGAGCCTATGGCTAAGGCATAGGGGACGACATTCGTCCTTTCTCTTTCTTCTGCCGTGGTCGAGCTTTGAGTCTCACTCAACTTCACACCTTACAAAGCAGGCGAGAACACTTCTCTCTGACTAATCCATTTTGAACTCTGTCAAAATCTTGTCAAGGTATGTACTCATTGAAAGTCTTATCAAACATCTTGATCTATCTTTATAGATCTTGATGCTCAACAATTAGGTAGCTTTATTTAGGTCTTCCTTTGAAAATCACTTTTCAAACAACCGTTTATGCTTTCCTGAAATTCCACATTATTTCCGAATAGCAATATGTCATCCACATATACTTATCAGAAACTCTATGGTGCTCCCACTCACTTTATTGCAAATACAAGTTTCTCATAAACTTTGTATAGACTCAAAAACTTTGATCACCTCATCAAAGTGTACATTCCAACTCCAAGATGCTTGCTTCAGTTCATAAAAGGATCACTGAAGCTTGCACACCTTTTAGCATCCTTAGGACTGACAAAACCTTCTGGTTGTATCACATACAACCTTTCCTCAAGTAAACCGTTAAGGAAACGATGTTTTGACATCCATCTGCCAGATTTCATAATTGAAAGTGCAGCAACTGCTAACATAATTTCAACAGACTTTAGCATCGCTACGAGTGAGAAAGTCTCACCGCATTCAACTCCTTGAACTTGTCGTAAACTTCTTTGCAACTAGTCGAGCTTTAAAAATGGTGACATTTACCATCAGCGTCTATCTTCATTTCAAAGATCCATTTGTACTTAACGACCTGCCGTCCAACGAGCAAGTCCACCAAAGTCCATACTTGGTTTTCATACATGGATCCTTTCTCGGATTTCATGGCCTCTAACCATTTGTTGGTTTCCGGTCCCATCATCGCTTCTCCATAGTTTGTAGGTTCATCGCTGTCCAAAAACTTGACCTCCAAGACATGGTTGTCGCACCACTCAGGAGCAGTACACGGCCTTGTCGACCTACGAGGTTTGATAGTAACTTGATCCAAAGCTTCATGATCATCATCATTAACTTCCTCTTCAACTAACGTAGGCTTCACAGAAACAACTTCCTGCGCTGCGCTACTCTCTAGTTGAAACAGAGGTTCAATAACCTCATCAAGTTCAACCCTCCTCCCACTCAATTCTTTCAAGAGAAAGTTTTTCTCGAGAAAGGACCCATTTTTAGCAACAAACATTTTATGCTTGGATATGAGATAGAAGGTTCACCCAACTGTTCTTAGGGTATTCTATGAAGATGCATTTGTCCGCTTTGGATTCGAGCTCATTAGGTGAAAACATTTTCCACACAAGCGTCGCAGCCCCAAACATTAAGAAATGACGGCTTAGGTTTCTATCAAACCATAATCCACACGATGTCATCTCAACGGATTTAGAAGGTGTTAAAGTGAATGTAGTTGTCTCTAATGCATAACCCCAAAATTATAGTAACAAAACGATAAGAGACATCATAGTATGCACCATATCCAGTAGAGCACGACTATGACGTTCGGGCACACCATCACACTATGGTGTTCCAGGTGGTGTGAGTTGTGAAACAATTTTCACATTTTCTAAAGTTGTATGCCAAACTCGCAACTCAGATATTCATCTCGACGATCATATCGTAGACATTTTTATCTTCTTGTCACGATGATCTTAAACTTCACTCTGAATTTGCTTGAACCTTTCAAACGATTCAGACTTGTGTTTCATTAAGCAAATATACATTATATCTACTCAAATCATGAGTGAAGGTAAGAAAATAACGATATCCACCGCACGCTATAAGACTCATTGGATTGCATACATCAACATGTATCATTTCCAATAAGTCACTTGCCCGCTCCATCAAACCAGAAAATGGGGTCCTTAGTCATCTTAACCAAGAGGCATGGTTCGCATGTCTCAACCGATTCAAAATCGAATGAGTCCAAAGATCCATCAACATGGATTTTCTTCATGCGTTTTATACCAATATGACATTTAGCGGCAGTGCCACAAGTATGCGGTACTATTATTAACTTTGTATCTTTTGGCATCAATGTTATGAACATGTGTATTACTACGATCAAGATTCAACAAACCATTCTCACTGGGTGCATGACCATTGAAGGTATTATTCATGTAAACAGAATAACCATTATGCTTTAACTTAAATGAATAACCGTGTTGCAATAAACACGATCTAATCACATTCATGCTCAACACAAAACACCAAATAACATTTATTTAGGTTCATCACTAATCCTCAAGGTAGAGAGAGCGTGCGATGTTGATCACATCAACCTTGGAAACATTTCCAACACACATCGTCACCTCACCCTTAGCTAGTTCTCCGTTTATTCCGTAGTTTTTATTTCGAGTTACTAACATTTAGCAACCGAACCGGTATCCAATACCCAGGTGCTACTAGGAGTACTAGCAAGGTACACACCAATAACACGTATATCAAATATACTTCTGTCGATGTTGCCAGCCTTCTTATCTACCAAGTATCTAGGGTTGTTCCGCTTCAGCGGCCGCTCTCCTCATAATTGAAGCACTTAGTCTCGGGTTTGGGTTCAACTTTGGGTTGCTTCACCGGAGCAACAACTGACTTGCTATCCATGAAGTTTCCCTCCTTGCCCTTGCCCTTCTTGAAACTAGTGGTTTTACTAACCATGAACACTTGATGCTCCTCGTGATTTCTACCTTCGCGGTGTCAAACATCACGAACAGCTCAGGGATCATTATTTCTATCCCTGGCATCTTATAGTTCATCACCAAGTTTTAGTAGCTTAGTGACAGTGACTTGGAGAACTATATATATCACTATCTTATCCGGAAGATCAACTCCCACTTGATTCAAGCGATTGTAGCACCCAAACAATCTGAGAACATGCTCAACGATTGAGCTATTCTCCTTCATCTTGCAGGCAAAGAATCTTGTTGGAGATCTCATATCTCGTAACACGGGCACGAGCCTGAGATCCTAATTTCAGCTCTTAGAACATCTCATATGTTCCATGACGTTCAAAACGTTTCGGAGCCTCAATTCTAAGCCGTAATGCATGACGCACTAGACTATCAAGTAGTTATCAGAACGTGCCTGTCAGATGTTCACAACATCTACAAACAACGCTAGAGGGGTTGGCGCACCAAGCGGTGCATTAAGGACATAAGCCTTCTGTGCAGCAATGAGGACAATCCTCAGATCATGGAGTCAGTCCGCAATATTGCTACCATCATCTTTCAACTCTATTTCTCTAGGAACATATAAAAATTCAAGGGAGCTACAGCACGAGCAAGTAATTTACAACATAATTTGCAAAGACACAACTGACTATGTTCATGCTAATGAGTTCAATTAATCATATTACTGAAGAACTCCCACTCAAATTGACATCCCTCCGGTCATTCGAGTGATACATGATCCAAATTCACCAACTCAAGTCCGATCATCACGTGAGTTGAGGTGGTTTCAATGGTGAACATCAGCATGTTGATCGTATCTACTATATGACTCATGTTCGACCTTTCGGTCTCTTGTGTTCCGAGGCCATGTCTGTACATGCTAGGCTCTTCAAGTTTAACCCGAGTGTTCTGCATGTGCAACACTGGCTTGCACCCGTTGTGTGTGAACGTAGAGTCTATCACACCCGAACATCACGTGGTGTCTCAACACGACGAACTTTTGCAACGGTGCACACTCGGGGAGAACACAATTCATCTTGAAATTTAAGTGAGGGATCACCTTATAATGCTACTGTCGTCCTAAGCAAAACAAGGTGCATAAAAGGATTAACATCACATGCAAATCATAAGTGACATGAGATGGCCATGAACTTGTGCTTTTGATCTCCATCTTGAAAGCACCGGCATGATCTCCATCGTCACCGGCACGACACCATGATCTCCATCATCTTGATCTTCATCAACGTGTCGCCATTGGGGTTGTCGCTCCCATCATGCTTGTACTACTGTTGCTACCATTTAGCGATAAAGTAAAGCATTACATAGCGCTTAATGATTGACACGCAGGTCATACAATAATTGAAGACAACCCTATGGCTCCTGCCAGTTGCCGTACTCATCGACATGCAAGTCGTGATAATCTATAGATCACATGATCATCTCATACATCACATATATCACATTATGTAATTGGCCATATCACATCACAACATACCCTGAAAAACAAGTTAGACGTCCTCTAATTGTTGTTGTATGTTTTACATGGCTGCTACGGGTATCTAGCAAGAACAATTCTCATCTACGCAAAAACCACAACGGGGATACACTAGTTTCTTTTCAACCTTCTCAAGGACCGCCTTTGTCGAATCCGATCCAACTAAAGTGAGAGAAACTGGCACCCGCAAGCCATCTATGCAACAAGTTGCAGTTGAGGGAACCGGTCTCTCGTAAGCGTACGAGTAGTGTTGGTCCGGGCCGCTTCATCTCACAATACCGCTGAACCAAAACACAACCAAGGTAGGAAGCAATCTAAGCATCAACGCCCACAAACTCTTTGTGTTCTACTCGAGATCTCATCTGCACATAGACCTTGCTCATGATGCCGCTGATGGGGAACGTCGCATGGGAAACAAAAAAATTCCTACGCACACGCAGATCTATCCATGGTGATGAGTATCTATGAGAGGGAGATTGGATCTACATACCCTTGTAGATCGCTAAGCGGGAAGCATTAAGAAACGCGGTTGGTGTAGTCGAACATCTTCGCGATCCAAATCGCTGAGCATCCCATGATCTCATCACGATTCGTCCCGCGAACTCATCACGATCCATCCCACGAACTCATCATGATCCGTCCCGCGAACTCATCACGATCCGTCTCGCGATCATGATCATGATCCTTCCGATCTAGCGTCGAACGGACGGCACCTCCGCGTTCAGCACACGTACAGCTCGATGACGATCTCTGCCTTCTTGATCCAGCAAGAGGGAGCGGAGAGGTAGAAGAGTTCTCCGGCAGCGCGATGGCGCTCCGGCAATGGTGGTGGAGCTATTCTGGCAGGGCTTCGCCTAAGCACTACAGAAATCCGATCTAAAGGAGAAACTATGCACTAGAGGAACGGGTAGCATGTGGCGGAAAATCTTGTGCCAAAACCCTAAAACCCTCTAGTATATATAGGAGGAGGAGAGGAGGAGGCTTGCCTCCCAAGGAGTCAGCCCTTGGGTTGGCCGAACCAGGAGGGAGCAGTCCTCCTCCTCCACTCCGAGTAGGATTAGGACTCCTTCCTAATTTAGCCCTTTTTGCCTTTTTCCACCTTTTTCCTTTTGGGCTTTTCTTCCCAGCCGCATGGGCCTTGTGTGGGACTTCCACCAGCCCACTAAGGGCTGGTATTCATCCTCCCACAGCCCATGTAGCCTCTTGGGTCGAAATACCCCCCCCGATGGTCTCCCGGTACACTACCGGCACTCCCGGTACACTACCGATGAGCCCGAAACCTTTCCGGCAACCAAAATAGGAGTTACTATATATTAATCTTTGCCTCCGGACCATTCCGGAGCTCCTCGTGACATATGGGATCTCATCCGGGACTCCGAACAACCTTCGGTCACCACCATACATAACTCTATACTACCGAAACGTCACCAAACCGTAAGTGTGCAGACCCTGCGGGTTCAAGAACTAAGTAGACATGACCGAGACACCTCTACGGTCAATAACCAATAGAGAGACCTAGATGCCCATATTGGTTCCTACGTATTCTATGAACATCTTTATCGGTCGAACCTCTATGTCAAGGATTCAGTTAATCCCGTAAGATGTTCGCTTTGTTCTTCGGTATGTTACTTGCCCAAGATTTGATCGTCGGTATCTCCATACCTAGTTCAACCTTGTTACCGGCAAGTCTCTTTACTCGTTCCATAATACAAGATCCCATGACTAACACTTAGTCAAATTGCTTGCAAGGCTTATTGTGATGTTGTATTACCGAGTGGGCCCTGAGATACCTCTCCGTCACACGGAGTAACAAATTCCAGTCTTGATCCATGCCAACTCAACAGACACCCTCGGAGATACCTATAGAGCACCTTTATAGTCACCCAGTTACGTTGCAACGTTTGATACACACAAGGCACTCCTCCGGTATCCGTGAGTTGCATGATCTCATGGTCATAGGAACATATACTTGACATGCAGAAAACAGTAGCAATAAACTGACACGATCATATGCTACGTTTGTAGTTTGGGTCTTGTCCATCACACCATTATCCTAATGATGTGATCCCATTTATCAAATGACATCTCATGTCCATGGCTAGGAAACCTTAACCATCTTTGATCAACGAGCTAGTCTATTAGAGGCATAGTAGGGACAAGGTTTTGTCTATGTATCCACACATGCATCTAAGTCTCCGATAAATACAATTATAGCATGGATAATAAGAGATTATCATGAACAAGGAAATATGATAATAACTAATTTATTATTTCCTCTAGGGCATATTTCCAACAGTCTCCCACTTGCACTAGAGTCAATAATCTAGTTCACATGAGCATGTGATTCGCATTGTTATGAATCTAACACCCAATGAGTTCTGGGGGTTGATCATGCTTTGCATGTGAGAGAGGTCTTATAGTCAACGGGTCTACGACATTCAGATCCGTGTGTACTTTGCAAATCTCTATGTCAAACCGTAAACATTGCTACCACACTCCACTTGGTACTATTCCAAATGGCTGCTCCACTATATGTATCCATATTGCTACTACGGGTCATCCGGATTGGTGTTAAAGATTGCATCGACGTAACTCTTTACAACGAACTCTTTATCACCTCCATAATCGAGAAACATCTCCTTAGTCTTTTAGTTACTAAGGATAATATTGACCGCTGTCCAGTGAATCCACTCCTGGATCACTCTTGTACCCCTTGACGGACTCATGGCAAGGCACACACAGGTGCGGTACATAGCATGTCATACTATACAGAGCCTATGGCTAAGGCATAGGGGACGACATTCGTCCTTTCTCTTTCTTCTGCCGTGGTCGAGCTTTGAGTCTCACTCAACTTCACACCTTACAAAGCAGGCGAGAACACTTCTCTCTGACTAATCCATTTTGAACTCTGTCAAAATCTTGTCAAGGTATGTACTCATTGAAAGTCTTATCAAACATCTTGATCTATCTTTATAGATCTTGATGCTCAACAATTAGGTAGCTTTATTTAGGTCTTCCTTTGAAAATCACTTTTCAAACAACCGTTTATGCTTTCCTGAAATTCCACATTATTTCCGAATAGCAATATGTCATCCACATATACTTATCAGAAACTCTATGGTGCTCCCACTCACTTTATTGCAAATACAAGTTTCTCATAAACTTTGTATAGACTCAAAAACTTTGATCACCTCATCAAAGTGTACATTCCAACTCCAAGATGCTTGCTTCAGTTTATAAAAGGATCACTGAAGCTTGCACACCTTTTAGCATCCTTAGGACTGACAAAACCTTCTGGTTGTATCACATACATCCTTTCCTCAAGTAAACCGTTAAGGAAACGATGTTTTGACATCCATCTGCCAGATTTCATAATTGAAAGTGCAGCAACTGCTAACATAATTTCAACAGACTTTAGCATCGCTACGAGTGAGAAAGTCTCATCGCATTCAACTCCTTGAACTTGTCGTAAACTTCTTTGCAACTAGTCGAGCTTTAAAAATGGTGACATTTACCATCAGCGTCTATCTTCATTTCAAAGATCCATTTGTACTTAACGACCTGCCGTCCAACGAGCAAGTCCACCAAAGTCCATACTTGGTTTTCATACATGGATCCTTTCTCGGATTTCATGGCCTCTAACCATTTGTTGGTTTCCGGTCCCATCATCGCTTCTCCATAGTTTGTAGGTTCATCGCTGTCCAAAAACTTGACCTCCAAGACATGGTTGTTGCACCACTCAGGAGCAGTACACGGCCTTGTCGACCTACGAGGTTTGATAGTAACTTGATCCAAAGCTTCATGATCATCATCATTAACTTCCTCTTCAACTAACGTAGGCTTCACAGAAACAACTTCCTGCGCTGCGCTACTCTCTAGTTGAAACAGAGGTTCAATAACCTCATCAAGTTCAACCCTCCTCCCACTCAATTCTTTCAAGAGAAAGTTTTTCTCGAGAAAGGACCCATTTTTAGCAACAAACATTTTATGCTTGGATATGAGATAGAAGGTTCACCCAACTGTTCTTAGGGTATTCTATGAAGATGCATTTGTCCGCTTTGGATTCGAGCTCATTAGGTGAAAACATTTTCCACACAAGCATCGCAGCCCCAAACATTAAGAAATGACGGCTTAGGTTTCTATCAAACCATAATCCACACGATGTCATCTCAACGGATTTAGAAGGTGTTAAAGTGAATGTAGTTGTCTCTAATGCATAACCCCAAAATTATAGTAACAAAACGATAAGAGACATCATAGTATGCACCATATCCAGTAGAGCACGACTATGACGTTCGGGCACACCATCACACTATGGTGTTCCAGGTGGTGTGAGTTGTGAAACAATTTTCACATTTTCTAAAGTTGTATGCCAAACTCGCAACTCAGATATTCATCTCGACGATCATATCGTAGACATTTTTATCTTCTTGTCACGATGATCTTAAACTTCACTCTGAATTTGCTTGAACCTTTCAAACGATTCAGACTTGTGTTTCATTAAGCAAATATACATTATATCTACTCAAATCATGAGTGAAGGTAAGAAAATAACGATATCCACGGCACGCTATAAGACTCATTGGATTGCATACATCAACATGTATCATTTCCAATAAGTCACTTGCCCGCTCCATCAAACCAGAAAATGGGGTCCTTAGTCATCTTAACCAAGAGGCATGGTTCGCATGTCTCAACCGATTCAAAATCGAATGAGTCCAAAGATCCATCAACATGGATTTTCTTCATGCGTTTTATACCAATATGACATTTAGCGGCAGTGCCACAAGTATGCGGTACTATTATTAACTTTGTATCTTTTGGCATCAATGTTATGAACATGTGTATTACTACGATCAAGATTCAACAAACCATTCTCACTGGGTGCATGACCATTGAAGGTATTATTCATGTAAACAGAATAACCATTATGCTTTAACTTAAATGAATAACCGTGTTGCAATAAACACGATCTAATCACATTCATGCTCAACACAAAACACCAAATAACATTTATTTAGGTTCATCACTAATCCTCAAGGTAGAGAGAGCGTGCGATGTTGATCACATCAACCTTGGAAACATTTCCAACACACATCGTCACCTCACCCTTAGCTAGTTCTCCGTTTATTCCGTAGTTTTTATTTCGAGTTACTAACATTTAGAAACCGAACCGGTATCCAATACCCAGGTGCTACTAGGAGTACTAGCAAGGTACACACCAATAACACGTATATCAAATATACTTCTGTCGATGTTGCCAGCCTTCTTATCTACCAAGTATCTAGGGTTGTTCCGCTTCAGCGGCCGCTCTCCTCATAATTGAAGCACTTAGTCTCGGGTTTGGGTTCAACTTTGGGTTGCTTCACCGGAGCAGCAACTGACTTGCTATCCATGAAGTTTCCCTCCTTGCCCTTGCCCTTCTTGAAACTAGTGGTTTTACTAACCATGAACACTTGATGCTCCTCGTGATTTCTACCTTCGCGGTGTCAAACATCACGAACAGCTCAGGGATCATTATTTCTATCCCTGGCATCTTATAGTTCATCACCAAGTTTTAGTAGCTTAGTGACAGTGACTTGGAGAACTATATATATCACTATCTTATCCGGAAGATCAACTCCCACTTGATTCAAGCGATTGTAGCACCCAAACAATCTGAGAACATGCTCAACGATTGAGCTATTCTCCTTCATCTTGCAGGCAAAGAATCTTGTTGGAGATCTCATATCTCGTAACACGGGCACGAGCCTGAGATCCTAATTTCAGCTCTTAGAACATCTCATATGTTCCATGACGTTCAAAACGTTTCGGAGCCTCAATTCTAAGCCGTAATGCATGACGCACTAGACTATCAAGTAGTTATCAGAACGTGCCTGTCAGATGTTCACAACATCTACAAACAACGCTAGAGGGGTTGGCGCACCAAGCGGTGCATTAAGGACATAAGCCTTCTGTGCAGCAATGAGGACAATCCTCAGATCATGGAGTCAGTCCGCAATATTGCTACCATCATCTTTCAACTCTATTTCTCTAGGAACATATAAAAATTCAAGGGAGCTACAGCACGAGCAAGTAATCTACAACATAATTTGCAAAGACACAATTGACTATGTTCATGCTAATGAGTTCAATTAATCATATTACTGAAGAACTCCCACTCAAATTGACATCCCTCCGGTCATTCGAGTGATACATGATCCAAATTCACCAACTCAAGTCCGATCATCACGTGAGTTGAGGTGGTTTCAATGGTGAACATCAGCATGTTGATCGTATCTACTATATGACTCATGTTCGACCTTTCGGTCTCTTGTGTTCCGAGGCCATGTCTGTACATGCTAGGCTCTTCAAGTTTAACCCGAGTGTTCTGCATGTGCAACACTGGCTTGCACCCGTTGTGTGTGAACGTAGAGTCTATCACACCCGAACATCACGTGGTGTCTCAACACGACGTACTTTTGCAACGGTGCACACTCGAGGAGAACACAATTCATCTTGAAATTTAAGTGAGGGATCACCTTATAATGCTACTGTCGTCCTAAGCAAAACAAGGTGCATAAAAGGATTAACATCACATGCAAATCATAAGTGACATGAGATGGCCATGAACTTGTGCTTTTGATCTCCATCTTGAAAGCACCGGCATGATCTCCATCGTCACCGGCACGACACCATGATCTCCATCATCTTGATCTTCATCAACGTGTCGCCATTGGGGTTGTCGCTCCCATCATGCTTGTACTACTGTTGCTACCATTTAGCGATAAAGTAAAGCATTACATAGCGCTTAATGATTGACACGCAGGTCATACAATAATTGAAGACAACCCTATGGCTCCTGCCAGTTGCCGTACTCATCGACATGCAAGTCGTGATAATCTATAGATCACATGATCATCTCATACATCACATATATCACATTATGTAATTGGCCATATCACATCACAACATACCCTGCAAAAACAAGTTAGACGTCCTCTAATTGTTGTTGTATGTTTTACGTGGCTGCTACGGGTATCTAGCAAGAACAATTCTCATCTACGCAAAAACCACAACGGGGATACACTAGTTTCTTTTCAACCTTCTCAAGGACCACCTTTGTCGTCTCCGATCCAACTAAAGTGAGAGAAACTGGCACCCGCAAGCCATCTATGCAACAAGTTGCAGTTGAGGGAACCGGTCTCTCGTAAGCGTACGAGTAGTGTTGGTCCGGGCCGCTTCATCTCACAATACCGCTGAACCAAAACACAACCAAGGTAGGAAGCAATCTAAGCATCAACGCCCACAAACTCTTTGTGTTCTACTCGAGATCTCATCTGCACATAGACCTTGCTCATGATGCCGCTGATGGGGAACGTCGCATGGGAAACAAAAAATTTCCTACGCACACGCAGATCTATCCATGGTGATGAGTATCTATGAGAGGGAGATTGGATCTACATACCCTTGTAGATCGCTAAGCGGGAAGCGTTAAGAAACGCGGTTGGTGTAGTCGAACATCTTCGCGATCCAAATCGCTGAGCGTCCCATGATCTCATCACGATTCGTCCCGCGAACTCATCACGATCCATCCCACGAACTCATCATGATCCGTCCCGCGAACTCATCACGATCCGTCTCGCGATCATGATCATGATCCTTCCGATCTAGCGTCGAACGGACGGCACCTCCGCGTTCAGCACACGTACAGCTCGATGACGATCTCTGCCTTCTTGATCCAGCACGAGGGAGCGGAGAGGTAGAAGAGTTCTCCGGCAGCGCGATGGCGCTCCGGCAATGCTGGTGGAGCTATTCTGGCAGGGCTTCGCCTAAGCACTACAGAAATCTGATCTAAAGGAGAAACTATGCACTAGAGGAACGGGTAGCATGTGGCGGAAAATCTTGTGCCAAAACCCTAAAACCCTCTAGTATATATAGGAGGAGGAGAGGAGGAGGCTTGCCTCCCAAGGAGTCAGCCCTTGGGTTGGCCGAACCAGGAGGGAGCAGTCCTCCTCCTCCACTCCGAGTAGGATTAGGACTCCTTCCTAATTTAGCCCTTTTTGCCTTTTTCCACCTTTTTCCTTTTGGGCTTTTCTTCCCAGCCGCATGGGCCTTGTGTGGGACTTCCACCAGCCCACTAAGGGCTGGTATTCATCCTCCCACAGCCCATGTAGCCTCTTGGGTCGAAATACCCCCCCGATGGTCTCCCGGTACACTACCGGCACTCCCGGTACACTACCGATGAGCCCGAAACCTTTCCGACAACCAAAATAGGAGTTACTATATATTAATCTTTGCCTCCGGACCATTCCGGAGCTCCTCGTGACATATGGGATCTCATCCGGGACTCCGAACAACCTTCGGTCACCACCATACATAACTCTATACTACCGAAACGTCACCAAACCGTAAGTGTGCAGACCCTGCGGGTTCAAGAACTAAGTAGACATGACCGAGACACCTCTACGGTCAATAACCAATAGAGAGACCTAGATGCCCATATTGGTTCCTACGTATTCTATGAACATCTTTATCGGTCGAACCTCTATGTCAAGGATTCAGTTAATCCCGTAAGATGTTCGCTTTGTTCTTCGGTATGTTACTTGCCCAAGATTTGATCGTCGGTATCTCCATACCTAGTTCAACCTTGTTACCGGCAAGTCTCTTTACTCGTTCCATAATACAAGATCCCATGACTAACACTTAGTCAAATTGCTTGCAAGGCTTATTGTGATGTTGTATTACCGAGTGGGCCCTGAGATACCTCTCCGTCACACGGAGTAACAAATTCCAGTCTTGATCCATGCCAACTCAACAGACACCCTCGGAGATACCTCTAGAGCACCTTTTGAGTCACCCAGTTATGTTGCGACATTTTATACACACAAGGAACTCCTCCGATATCCGTGAGTTGCATGATCTCATGGTCATAGGAACATATACTTGACATGTAGAAAACAGTAGCAATAAACTGACACGATCATATGCTACGTTTGTAGTTTGGGTCTTGTCCATCACACCATTATCCTAATGATGTGATCCCATTTATCAAATGACATCTCATGTCCATGTCTAGGAAACCTTAACCATCTTTGATCAACGAGCTAGTCTATTAGAGGCATAGTAGGGACAAGGTTTTGTCTATGTATCCACACATGCATCTAAGTCTCCGATAAATACAATTATAGCATGGATAATAAGAGATTATCATGAACAAGGAAATATGATAATAACTAATTTATTATTTCCTCTAGGGCATATTTCCAACAGTCTCCCGCTTGCACTAGAGTCAATAATCTAGTTCACATTAGCATGTGATTCGCATTGTTATGAATCTAACACCCAATGAGTTCTGGGGGTTGATCATGCTTTGCATGTGAGAGAGGTCTTATAGTCAACGGGTCTACGACATTCAGATCCGTGTGTACTTTGCAAATCTCTATGTCAAACCGTAAACATTGCTACCACACTCCACTTGGTACTATTCCAAATGGCTGCTCCACTATATGTATCCATATTGCTACTACGGGTCATCCGGATTGGTGTTAAAGATTGCATCGACGTAACTCTTTCCAACGAACTCTTTATCACCTCCATAATCGAGAAACATCTCCTTAGTCTTTTAGTTACTAAGGATAATATTGACCGCTGTCCAGTGAATCCACTCCTGGATCACTCTTGTACCCCTTGACGGACTCATGGCAAGGCACACACAGGTGCGGTACATAGCATGTCATACTATACAGAGCCTATGGCTAAGGCATAGGGGACGACATTCGTCCTTTCTCTTTCTTCTGCCGTGGTCGAGCTTTGAGTCTCACTCAACTTCACACCTTACAAAGCAGGCGAGAACACTTCTCTCTGACTAATCCATTTTGAACTCTGTCAAAATCTTGTCAAGGTATGTACTCATTGAAAGTCTTATCAAACATCTTGATCTATCTTTATAGATCTTGATGCTCAACAATTAGGTAGCTTTATTTAGGTCTTCCTTTGAAAATCACTTTTCAAACAACCGTTTATGCTTTCCTGAAATTCCACATTATTTCCGAATAGAAATATGTCATCCACATATACTTATCAGAAACTCTATGGTGCTCCCACTCACTTTATTGCAAATACAAGTTTCTCATAAACTTTGTATAGACTCAAAAACTTTGATCACCTCATCAAAGTGTACATTCCAACTCCAAGATGCTTGCTTCAGTTTATAAAAGGATCACTGAAGCTTGCACACCTTTTAGCATCCTTAGGACTGACAAAACCTTCTGGTTGTATCACATACAACCTTTCCTCAAGTAAACCGTTAAGGAAACGATGTTTTGACATCCATCTGCCAGATTTCATAATTGAAAGTGCAGCAACTGCTAACATAATTTCAACAGACTTTAGCATCGCTACGAGTGAGAAAGTCTCATCGCATTCAACTCCTTGAACTTGTCGTAAACTTCTTTGCAACTAGTCGAGCTTTAAAAATGGTGACATTTACCATCAGCGTCTATCTTCATTTCAAAGATCCATTTGTACTTAACGACCTGCCGTCCAACGAGCAAGTCCACCAAAGTCCATACTTGGTTTTCATACATGGATCCTTTCTCGGATTTCATGGCCTCTAACCATTTGTTGGTTTCCGGTCCCATCATCGCTTCTCCATAGTTTGTAGGTTCATCGCTGTCCAAAAACTTGACCTCCAAGACATGGTTGTCGCACCACTCAGGAGCAGTACACGGCCTTGTCGACCTACGAGGTTTGATAGTAACTTGATCCAAAGCTTCATGATCATCATCATTAACTTCCTCTTCAACTAATGTAGGCTTCACAGAAACAACTTCCTGCGCTGCGCTACTCTCTAGTTGAAACAGAGGTTCAATAACCTCATCAAGTTCAACCCTCCTCCCACTCAATTCTTTCAAGAGAAAGTTTTTCTCGAGAAAGGACCCATTTTTAGCAACAAACATTTTATGTTTGGATATGAGATAGAAGGTTCACCCAACTGTTCTTAGGGTATTCTATGAAGATGCATTTGTCCGCTTTGGATTCGAGCTCATTAGGTGAAAACATTTTCCACACAAGCGTCGCAGCCCCAAACATTAAGAAATGACGGCTTAGGTTTCTATCAAACCATAATCCACACGATGTCATCTCAACGGATTTAGAAGGTGTTAAAGTGAATGTAGTTGTCTCTAATGCATAACCCCAAAATTATAGTAACAAAACGATAAGAGACATCATAGTATGCACCATATCCAGTAGAGCACGACTATGACGTTCGGGCACACCATCACACTATGGTGTTCCAGGTGGTGTGAGTTGTGAAACAATTTTCACATTGTCTAAAGTTGTATGCCAAACTCGCAACTCAGATATTCATCTCGACGATCATATCGTAGACATTTTTATCTTCTTGTCACGATGATCTTAAACTTCACTCTGAATTTGCTTGAACCTTTCAAACGATTCAGACTTGTGTTTCATTAAGCAAATATACATTATATCTACTCAAATCATGAGTGAAGGTAAGAAAATAATGATATCCACCGCACGCTATAAGACTCATTGGATTGCATACATCAACATGTATCATTTCCAATAAGTCACTTGCCCGCTCCATCAAACCAGAAAACGGGGTCCTTAGTCATCTTAACCAAGAGGCATGGTTCGCATGTCTCAACCGATTCAAAATCGAATGAGTCCAAAGATCCATCAACATGGATTTTCTTCATGCGTTTTATACCAATATGACATTTAGCGGCAGTGCCACAAGTATGTGGTACTATTATTAACTTTGTATCTTTTGGCATCAATGTTATGAACATGTGTATTACTATGATCAAGATTCAACAAACCATTCTCACTGGGTGCATGACCATTGAAGGTATTATTCATGTAAACAGAATAACCATTATGCTTTAACTTAAATGAATAACCGTGTTGCAATAAACACGATCTAATCACATTCATGCTCAACACAAAACACCAAATAACAAGAGAAAAGGCATTAGAATTACTCCATAAATCATTATTATGCATAAAAGATATAAATAACAATAGGAAATCATGATGCAAAATGGACGTATCGACTCCCCCAAGCTTAGACCTCGCTTGTCCACATGGTTCGAGAGAGAGGCATCGATAAAAACAAAATACGGACATAGTAGCATCATGCTTATTATCATAGTAGCAACAAACTTTATCATGAGACTCTTTCATATAACTTTTATTCTATAACATCATCATATAAATTCTTGTGAACAAGTAATAATTCATCACAACAAGGAAGTATAAAGCATAAACCTTATTGAAAACTAACAAACTATGTTCTCAGTCAACTTTGCGACTACACTTCATCATAATTTTAGGAAGGGTCTCATGTCGGAGCCTTTTGGCAAGCCCACATACTCAACCATCATTTAGTCTTCTATGATTGCTAACACTCACAACATACCCATGGGCAAAAGGTTTCAATCGGACACATAGAAAGATAGGGGCTTATTCTTTCGCCTCGCAATGCATTCACCTCAAGGGTGATGTCAACAATAATAATTCATGATCACTCACATCCAACTGGATATATGTGCCTAGATCTTTCCGCACCACATGATTCTTGCAAAAGGATAAAAATAAAAAGTAATAGAGGAGAATACTTAGACTCTTGCATAAAAGTAAATACATAAAAGTAGAAGATAGACCCTTCGCAGAGGGGAGTAGAGGTTGTCATGAGCTTTTTAGATTGTATTCCAAATCCCTTAGTGGAAAAGAATGTCATGTTGCATCGCTTTTATTACTTTGCCATCACAAGTTTGTACAACACTCAACTTTCTCTTACACTAATTGATCAAACACATTTAGAAGCAATTTTTATTGACTTACTGCACCGATGATAACTTACTTGAAGGATCTTATTCAATCCTTAGGTAGGCATGGTGGACTCTCAAAACATGAGTTTCGGTTTAGGGTTTTTGGATGCACAAGTAGTATCTCTACTTACTGTGGAATTTTGGCTAGCACAAATATTGAGCAAGCGCCACATGTTGAAGGATCTATGACAATATAACTTCTATGTGAATATGAACAAACATAAATCATTATGTTGTCTTCGTTGTCCAACGTCAACAATTTTGGCTTACAATCATAAAAGATGTCCAAGATATTGTATTTGCATGTGAATCTTCTCTTCCCTTATTAATTCTTTCATGAATTGCATCATTGACTAATGTTATGTTTGTCAATCTCTAAAAAGATTTACCACTTATAATTTTCCTATGTGATGTGATTACTCACCATAAGATTAGCATATGGTCCTTTTTTATATTTTATTTTATTATGTTTGCAACAAGAAGTAAAGAAGCAAAATCTCAAACTAAAATTTATTATATAACTCTCACTCGGTTACATAGATAGATAGATCACGAAACTAGCACTCGAAAATAGATCACACTAAAATTTTATTCAACTAAATCATGAAAAAGCTAAGGATCAAAATAAAAAGTGAAAGTAAAAAGTGATGGTGATACAATATCGGGGCCTCTCCCCCAATCTTGGCTCAAGCCAAGGGGAGTGCCCATACTCATGTACTCAAGTCCCCTTTGGTGGTGAAGATGATGAAGGTGGTGGTGATGAAGAATTAGTAGGTTTGTCCTCTGGCTTCCAGGGCAAGGATTCACCATCCAAAGTTGATGCACAATTCCCCTGAGTCTTGCAACTCGCAGCTAAACTCATACCTTTAAATCTTGCTCAGACTCAAAATCTTTGTTTTGAAGAAAATAAATTTGACTTTGCAGAAAGTTGATTTGCTCGTTGAAAGTGAAGATGATATCCTTCATGGACCGGCCATCCACCATGTGACCATCGGTGAATTCCGCGATCATGGAGTGATTGGCACTAAATCCACTCTCCACCATACCTTGGCACTTGAGGATGTCTTGTTCCACCGCTTCAAGCTTGGCCTCCACGCTTCCCGTCCTCTTAGGCCCTTGAACATCTCGGATGTGGAGCACCCCCTCACGCATCTCAATGACTTAAGGGTGCTTCATCACCTCTAACAAGTACAGACTGATGACCTTCTCGAAGACTTGTCCTTGGGGGAACTTGGTGGAGCCATGAGATCTAGAACTGACAAGAAAACAACACGAAACAAGAACAAAGAATATTTACGTGATGCAGTGGTCAAAACAATCGGGTATATATATAAAGAATTTTTATTCTTGGGAAACAAGAATATGGAAGGAAAACGGAGTCGGGAAGGTTCCCGAGGAGGGCACAACCCACTAGGGCGGGCTCTGGTGTATCGTGCTCACCTCGATTGCTTTCCTGTTTATTTCGTATTTTCCCAATTTTTGTAATATTCCAAAACTAACAGAAAATATTTTTGCGGATTTTTCGGAGTCCGTTTACTTACCGTATCACGTACCTATTCTTTTTGATGATTATGGAGTGTTCTAGAAGGTTTCTCTTATGTGTTCCTCCGGTGTCATGGTTTGAATAACACTGCTTTCAACATTAGTTGGCTTACCTGAGATATAGTGTTTAATTCTTTGTCCATTGACCACCTTCGGGTTAGTACCTGATACGTCCATTTTGCATCATGCTTTATATTGATATTTATTGCATTATGGGCTGTTATTACATGTTATGGTACAATACGTATGCTTTTTCTCTCTTATTTTACAAGGTTTACATGAAGAGGAAGAATGTCGGCAGCTGGAATTCGGGACTGGAAAAGAAGCAAATCTGAGATACATATTCTTCACAACTCCAAAAGTCCTGAAAATTTACGGAGAATATTTTTGGAATTAATAAAACATACTGGCGCAAGAATTAACCAGAGGGGGCGACCAGCAGGGCACAAGCCTATTAGGCGTGGCCACCCCCTGGTCGTGCCTACCAGCCTTTTGGGGCCCCTGTGGCTCCTCTGACGCCCATCTTCTGTTATATGAAGCGTTTTGACCTAGAAAAAATCAGGAGAGAGATTTCGGGATGAAGCGTCACCGTCTTGAGGCGGAACTTGGGCAGATCCAATCTAGAGCTCCGACATGGCTATTCTGCCGAGGAAACTTCCCTCCCGGAGGGGGAAATCAAAGCCATCGTCATAACCAACGATCCTCTCATCGAGAGGGGGTCAATCTCCATCAACATATTCACTAGCACCATCTCCTCTCCAAACCCTAGTTCACTCTTGTATCCGATCTTTGTCTCAACATTTCAGATTGGTTCCTCTGGGTTGGTAGTAGTGTTGATTACTCCTTGTAGTTGATGCTAGTTGGTTTACTTGGTGGAAGATCATATGTTTAGACCCCTTATGATAATTAATACTCCTCTGATCTTGAACATGAACATGCTTTGTGAGTAGTTATGTTTATTCCTGAGGACATGGGATAAGTCTTGTTATAAGTAATCATGTGAATTTGGATTTCGTTTGATATTTTGATGAGATGAATGTTGTCTCTCCTCTAGTGGTGTTATGTGAACGTCGACTACATAACACTTCACCATTATTTGTGCCTAGGGGAAGGCATTGGGAAGTAATAAGTAGATGATGGGTGGCTAGAGTGACAGAAGCTTAAACCCTAGTTTATGTGTTGCTTCGCAAGGGGCTAATTTGGATCCACATGTTTCATGCTATGGTTAGGTTTACCTTAATTCTATTTTCGTAGTTGCGGATGCTTGCGATAGGGGTTAATAATAAGTGGGAGGTTTGTACAAGTAAGGGCAGAACCCAAGCACCGGTCCACCCACATATCAAATTAACAAAGTAACGAACGTGAATCAAATGAGCATGATGAAAACTAGCTTGACAGAAATTCCCATGTGTCCTCGGGAGCGCTTTGTGTCATGGTTTTGTCACGATAGATGTCCGGGTGAACGGACTTGGATTCGAGGCCATTGCTAAGGTGATGGACTCAAAGGGGTTGATTGGGACGGAGGACACGGGTTTACCCAGGTTCGGCCCCTCAAGTAGAGGTAACAGCCTATGTCCTGCTTGTGTTTGTATTGCTTGGTGTATCGATTACAAGGGAGATGATTGCTTGACCTAGTTCTCGATAGTTGATCTCCCTCCCTAAGTCGCCCCGGGTCTCGCCTTTATATAGGAGGTCAAGACCACGGGTCATACAAGTCGTAACCGACTCTCACAACATGTCTGAGTCTATCTCTACATTGTCTTGCCTTCCTGAGAAAGTTTTCTCCGGGCGGCTCACCCGCCCGGGTCTTCATACCTTCTCCGTTCGGGCCACGTCTCGGCCCATCTTGTCAAGCCGCCCAATGTCTTGGGCTTAAGTCTTCACGGCCCATCCTTGGGTTGGTGTATGAGCCGCCAGGTGTGACCCAGAGCCTCAGGGGCAGGTCTCATAGTGGGGTTATATCCCCAACATTAGGCCCTAGGTTGATTTGAGCTTGCTCACTTCAGCCTCCTTCTTAACTAGCGGCTAGTCTCACTTATGTCACCTGAAAGTAAACAATAACTATAGCGACCCGACCTGGAAAGGTCAAGCCTCTGTGTGTTTCGTGCCATCCCTGGATCAGTATGCTGGCACACACAGTACATCAATGTATATATCAAAGTGCAATCACATGTAATTAATGTAAAACTGATATATACCTCAAAATCTCAGCGGAAACAGTCAACAGGAGTGGAGTCCCAATAACACCAACGGCAGGTTGAGTGTAGACCGTAACCCTGAATCGTACTCTTACCCGTCATAGAGCTTATCTGCAACATAAGACATTGCAGCCGAGTAGGTCTGTACATTGAATGTACCGGCAAGATCACCATAACAGAAGATAAAAACTATTCTATATGCAGTAAGGCTTTGTGGCTCTGTGTCTGAGTTTTTTTTGCAGAAAAGCTGATTTTATTTTATTTTCCTACAACAAAGGAATTTTAGAAGTTCTCACTATAGAGTTACCTAACATGACATGGTTCCGCCAACCGATGTATTAATGCCCACAAGTATCATAAGTTGCCCACCATTAATAATCAGTCTAGTGTTGAGAGTTCAGAGATAGATCCAAGTCCAGAGGCTCAAATTGTCTATAACCGGGGACACGGCTAATCGATTAGGTTTAACTCTGCAGAGTGTTGTGTACTTTACCTACAAGATTCGTTCCCTCCTGGTAAGTCCTCGCACTGCCGGGTGTCTGAGAACAGGACGAACAAAACATGGTCTTTCAGAGTGTTTCCCTCACTACTGTCTGTGCCCATCCAATCCTAATATCGACTACATCTTGTAGCACTGCCCAGCCAGAGTCACAACAAAGATCAACCAAGCCAGAGCCCATAATGACTTGTGGCTGCACAGGTAAGCTTCCGGGCATGAAGTATTCATCCGTCTCTTTGAGTCTGGGTGAAGCTTTCCGCAAGATGTCATGGAACTTCTCCATGCATCCTGGCCATCCACTGGTTACTCCAGGGATGCCCATCAACTCCATCCTTCACCCAGTAGTGTGTATTGAAAACTTGTTTCTCGAGTCTCGAAGTCTTGAGGTCTTGAAGATGCAGGACTTGAAGATGCCTTCATGAAGTTGTCATCTTGACGTAGAGTCCTCCTTCTCACACCACTCACGAACACTCATACCAGACCCCGTCTACTTTAGCATCACATTAAAATAACTAGCGTTCCCGGGGCTTTAGTAACAAGTGGTGGGTTCCTACCTCATGCATTCTACTTGACTACAAGAATTTTCAATAACACTACTGGAGGGATTTCTTGAAGGATATCACTACATGCAATAAAACATAGGTATGAAATAGATTGGTCAAAGTGAACTTGCCTGTACTGTTGATGAAGAATAATATCGCTCTCAGAAATAACTTGATAGACTATTCGTCACTCTCCGATGAAAAATCTATAATATCAAACATTGCATTCATATAAGCAATCATACTAGCAATCAATTCTAACAATCAAAAAGTAACACAAAACCAAAAGCAACAAGGTTGTGATGAAGGAAATACTTTAGACAAAACTCAAAACAACAAAGTTTCAGCAACACAATTAAGGTTGGTTTTCTCTACAAGTAAATCCTATTTTCAAAAGTAAAAACACAAAACAAAAACAAAGTAAAATATAACAAAAGTATTTTAGTAAACATTTTACCAGCAAAAGGATTACTTTTGAAGAACAACTAAAAATTATGAAAACAACATTCTAAACAACATAGGTTTTTGCCTAATAAACTTAACAACAGGAATGCAAAAATATATATTAAAATAATAGAAACAAGATATATAACAATTAAGTTAACAGAAAATATATTTTATAAAACAATTTTATTAAAGGTATTTTCCAATAGCAAATCAAACTAGCAAATGGAAATCAATTGCAAGTTATAATTGAACTAGAATTGATTCCACGCAAGCAAAACTAATAAGTAACATAGAAATAACTTGATTGAAATATTAATTCTAACTAACAGAAAACAATGTAAAACTTGTCAACTAATATAAACGAAACTAAATTAAAACAATTAAAAACAAAAGAAATAGAAATAAACCTAAAAAGAATTAAAACATAATCTGTTTTGTTAAAAATACTAATTTGAATTATTCTAAAAATTCTCAAATTCTACCTACTGTTAAATAAAGTCACTAGTGACAAGTAGCAAAAAGAATCAACTTAAAATCTATTTTTAAACTCAAAATATTCAGAAAATAATATTTGAATCAAATCTGTTTGAATTCAAATTTAAATTATTCAAATATAGTCAAACTTGATATCTACAAAAACTAGATAAAATTTGTGACAAGATGCAAAAAGAATCAATTTAAAACAATTAAAAACTTAAAAGATATAAAGAAAACAACAACAGAACTATTCTGTTTTTTAAATAGAAAACAAAAAAAGAAAAAAATCGAACTAACGGACATGGTGCTACGTGGCGTTCTCTCATTGGCTAAAGGGGTGCGCGTTCTAAGGATTCGAGCAGACGGCCGACTCCTAACCGAAAAACGGTTCGGCTAAATGACTAAACATAAAACCGGTCGGTTTATTAAATCTAAATCGGATCTCAACCGAAGGGGCATGTAGATCTAATCTACACCGTTGAACAAGATCGGACGGACGAGGAGGAAGGAGAGCTCACAAGGGTGGTCGGGGTGCTCCAGCGAAGCTCCGGTGATGTCCGATGGCGGCGAGGTCGACGGAGTTGGCGTTCCGGTGGTCCTCCAGCATTGGTGATGGCACCGGTCGACGCAAGCGAGGACGACGAGCACGACGGTAGCGTCAGCGGGGCTCGGGGGCGACGGTGTCGACGGCGGCGAGCTCGGAGGCGGTGGCGGCGCTCGGGTGTCGACGGGGAAAGGGGCTCCGATGGGTGCAAGGCTAGGGCGAGGGCACTGGGAGGTGCGCGCGAGCGAGGGGGAGTGGTTGGTGGGCTCGGGAGGCGACGGGGGTGTCGGGGTGGAGCGGCACGAGCTCAAAGAGCTTCGGTGGTGGTCGGGGCTCCGGCGAGTGATTAAGACGGCGAGAGGGCATGGGGAAGGGGTTTTCGGAGGGGAATGGGTAGAGGGGGCAGCGAGCTTTATAGGTGACGGCTCGGGGTCGTAGAAAGGAAGGGAATCGTCGAGGGGATCGGGCTCCGGCGAGATCTACTCGGGAGTGAATGGAGAGAGCGGGAGGAGGAAGGTCACCGCGGAGATCGTGCTGGCGGTCGGTCAGGCCCGCACGTCAGAGAGAGAGAGGGAGAGGGTGCGGCGTCGGTGGCCGGTTCGAAGGAGGTGGGCCGCGGTGGACTTTCCTAGTAAAAACCGTTTTCCTTTTATAAAATAACAGAGAAGGAAATTTAATGAACATTTCCAAAAAATGAATGTTTTATATTAAATTGACCAGGGGATTAAATGCAATTTAATGAACATTTTCCCACGGCCAAAATAAATACTTTAAAAAAATTGTTTTCAAAAAATGCCGAAATGGCTTCTTTTTATTCCTTTGCAATAAATTTTCAAATAACCCCTTGGGTTTTATGGTTCAACTACTTCACAAAAATAACCCTGGTGTGGAGTGTCATGTTACTCCTCTCAAAAATCTTGTCAAGGGTATTTGAATTCTTTCAAAATTTAAAATGGAACCAAATATGAAATGAATTCCAAAAAAGAATAATTCAGAGATTTTCAAATCCACTTTTCAAATTCCTTGTTTATGAAGAAGTCATGTTATCTTCTCTCACTGATTTGAAATGGAATTGAATTTTGAATTCAAATCACAAAAGGGGAAAGTCGTTTTATTCCCTCTCATTCAAAAGTTTTCAAAAAGTTTCAAATTTCAATCAATTCAATCACTCAAGCAAACAATCACTCATTCTAATATTTATTATAACATTCCAAAATTTGGGATGTTACAATAACTGAAAGCACATTTGCTCCCTTGGTGGTTTTGGTAATTAATAACAACATATAAGTCATTGAACTAATGTTTCCACCAAGTATATTTCAGGAAATGTTCAATGAGAGGATTGGCAAAAGGAGATTGTGGAGAAACCCCAAGATGCAAGGAAATAGGTTGGCCAAGCTTCAATAAAGAGGACTCTACACTTTATATTTGTGAGAAATCACTTTGAGTCATAGGAAAGCCAATACTATTAAAAGGGGGTAAGGTTTTGTTGATGAACAATATGCTCAAACGTGCACAAGTGATTGTCGCCAAAAACATCCACAAACTCTCCCACCAAAGTATGTTCTATACCCAACACTCAAAATTGGTGCAACCAACTTTCCCACTTCGGTGCCACCGATTCCAGAACCTAGACAGGCTCAAGCCAAACCCTAGCCACTTCGGTGCAACCGATTCCATACCGGTGCCACCGAGTTTAGGTTGCCAACTTTATGTTACGCAAATTCACATTTTCAGTCCCACCGAGAATGTTGGATCGGCGTCACCGAGATTGGAAATCTGACCGTTGGTCACCTTATCAGTGCAACCGAGTTTCCTATATCGGTCTCACCAAGATTCAAAAGTTGCCAACTTTTGGTCACTTCGGTACCACAGAGATTAACACATCAATGTCACCGAGTTGGTCATTTTGTGTGTAACGATTGGATTTTTGGGGATGCCTATATATACCCCTTCACCACCACCTACTCGAGAGAAGCACTCAGAACTATTCCATACCTATCCTATCAGATTTTCAGAGAGAGAACCACCTACCCTTGTGTTGAGGTCAAGATCTTCCACTCCAATCATAGGGATCTTGATTTCTAGCCTCCCCAAGTTGCTTTCCACCAATCCCATCTCTTCTACCAAGCCAAACCTGTGAGAGAGAGATTGTGTGCTTAGGAGTCTATCATCTTGAAGCACAAGAGCAAGGAGTTCATCGTCATTACCGAGCCTATTACCTTTTGGAGGATGGTGCCTCCTAGATTGGTTAGGTGTCACTTGGGAGCCTCCTACTTCGTGTTGTGGAGTGAACCAAGAAGTTTGTAAGGGCAAGGAGATCGCCTACTTTGTGAAGACCTACCCATAGTGAGGCTAGTCCTTCGTGGACGGAAGCCGCTATGTAATAGTCAAGGTTGCTACTTCGAGGACCCTTTTGGGTGGAGCCCTCCGTGGACTCTCACGACCGTAACCCTCTGTGGGTTGAAGACTCCATAAACATGGATGTACGATAGCGCCACCTATCAGAACCACAGGAAAAATCATCGTGTCTACAATTGCGTTTGATCTTCCTACCCTATCCCTTCTATACATGCTTGTTGTTACTTTCCGCTGCTATATACTCTTAGACTTGCATGTGTAGGGTGTACTTGACTTGCCATGAAATGGAAAAAACTGTCAACCCTAAAACTTGGTATAGGCAAAACTCTTAATTGGTCAAGTAGTCTAATCACCCCCCTCTAGACCTACTTTCGATCCTACTTGTGCTTAAACGATGAGTATGGCCTATGATCAAGTACTCACTTACGTCACCTGAAAGTAAACAATAATTGAAAGCAAATTTGCTCCCTTGGTGGTTTCTGTAATTAATAACAACATATAAGTCATTGAACTAATGTTTCCACCAAGTATATTTCAGGAAATGTTCAATGAGAGGATTGGCAAATGGAGATTGTGGAGAAACCCCAATATGCAAGGAAATAGGTTGGCCAAGCTTCAAGCAAGAGGACTCTACACTTTATATTTGTGAGAAATCACTTTGAGTCATAGGAAAGCCAATACTATTAAAAGGGAGTAAGGTTTTGTTGGTCAACCATATGCTCAAACGTGCACAAGTGATAGTCGCCAAAAACATACACAAACTCTCCCACCAAAGTCTGTTCTATACCCAACACTCAAAATCGGTGCAACCAACTTTCCCACTTCGGTGCCACCGATTCTAGAACCTAGACACACTCAAGCCAAACCCTAGCCACTTCGGTGCAACCGATTCCATACCGGTGCCACCGAGTTTAGGTTGCCAACTTTCTGTTACGAAATTCACATTTTCGATCCCACCGAGAATGTTGGATCAGCGTCATCGATATTGGAAATCTGACCATTGGTCACCTTATCGGTGCAACCGAGTTTCCTATATCGGTCTCACCGAGATTCAAAAGTTGCCACCTTTTGGTCACTTCGGTACCACCGAGATTAACACATTGATGTCACCGAGTTGGTCATTTTGCGTGTAACGGTTGGATTTTTGGGGATGCCTATATATGCCCCTTCACCACCACCTACTCGAGAGAGAAGCACTCAAAACTATTCCATACCTATCCTATCAGATTTCCTGAGAGAGAACCACCGACCCTTGTGTTGAGGTCAAGATCTTCCACTCCAAACATATGGATCTTGATTTCTAGCCTCCCCAAGTTGCTTTCCACAAATCCCTTCTCTTCTACCAAGCCGAACCTATGAGAGAGAGATTGTATGTTGAGGAGTCTATCATCTTGAAGCACAATGTAGGATCAAAAGTAGGTCTAGAGGGGGGGTGATTAGACTACTTGACCAATTAAAGGTTTTGCCTATACCAAATTTTATGGTTGATAGTTTTTAGCAATTCATGGCAAGTCAAGTACACCCTACACATGCAAGTCTAAGAGTATATAGCAGCGTAAAGTAACAACAAGCATGTATATAAGGGATAGGGTAGGAGGATCAAACGCAACTGTGGACACGATGATTTTTCCCGTGGTTATGATAGGTGGTGCTATCATACATCCATGTTTATGGAGTCTTCAACCCACAGAGGGTAATGGTCACGAGAGTCCATGGAGGGCTCCACCCAAAAGGGTCCATGAAGTAGCAACCTTGACTATTCCATACGGCTTCCATCCATGAAGGACTAGCCTCACTATGGGGTAGATCTTCACGAAGTAGGAGATCTCCTTGCCCTTACAAACTTTTTGGTTCACTCCACATCACGAAGTAGGAGGCTCCCAAGCGACACCTAACCAATCTAGGAGGCACCAGCCTCCAAAAGGTAATAGGCTCGGTAATGATGATGAACTCATTGCTCTTGTGCTTCAAGATGATAGACTCCTCAACACACAATCTCTCTCTCACGGGTTTGGCTTGGTAGAAGAGATAGGATTGGTGGAAAGCAACTTGGGGAGGCTAGAAATCAAGATCCATATGATTGGAGTGGAAGATCTTGACCTCAACACAAGGGTCGGTGGTTCTCTCTCAGGAAATCTGATAGGATAGGTATGGAATAGTTCCGAGTGCTTCTCTTTCGAGTGAGTGGTGGTGAAGGGGTATATATAGGCATCCCCAAAAATCCAACCATTATGCACAAAATGACCAACTCGGTGACACCGATGTGTTAATCTTGGTGGTACCAAAATGACCAAAAGGTGGCAACTTTTGAATCTCGGACGGACCGATATACAATTCTCGGTTGCACCGATAAGGTGACCAACTGTTATATTTCCAATCTCGGTGACGCCGATACAACATTCTCGGTGGAACCGAAAATGTGAATTTGCATAACAGAATGTTGGCAACCTAAACACGATGGCACCAGTATGGAATCGGTTGCACCGAAGTGGCTAGGGTTTGGCAGAGTCTGTCTAGGTACTGGAATCGGTGGCACCGAAGTGGGATAGTTGGTTGCACCGATTTTGAGTGTTGGGTATAGAACAGACTTTGGTGGGAGAGTTTTGTGGATGTTTTTGGCGACTATCACTTGTGCATGTTTGAGCATATTGTTCACCAACAAAAACTTTACCCCTTTTAATAGTATTGGATTTCCTATGGACTCAAAGTGATTTCTCACAAATATAAAATGTAGAGTACTCTTGCTTGAAGCTTGGCCAAACTATTTCCTTGCATCTTGGGGTTTCTCCACAATCTCCTTTTTGCCAATCCTCTCATTGAACATTTCCTAAAATATACTTAGTGGAAACATTAGTTCAATGACTTATATGTTGTTATTAATTACCAAAACCACCAAGGGAGCAAATGTGCTTTCACACAAGAGCAAGGAGTTCATCGTCATTACCGTGCCTATTACCTTTTGGAGGGTGGGTCTCCTAGATTGGTCAGGTGTCGCTTGGGAGCCTCCTACTTTGTGTTGTGGAGTGAACCAAGAAGTTTGTAAGGGCAAGGAGATCGCCTACTTCGTGAAGATCTACCCATAGTGAGGCTAGTCCTTCGTGGACGGAAGACGTTATGGAATAGTCAAGGTTGTTACTTCACGGACCCTTTTGGGTGGAGCCCTCTGTGGACTCTCACGACTGTTACCCTCCGTGGGTTGAAGACTCCATAAACGTGGATGTACGATAGCGCCACCTATCGTAACCATGGGAAAAATCATCGTGTCTACAATTGCGTTTGATCTTACTACCCTATCCCTTGTATACATTCTTGTTGTTACTTTCCGCTGCTATATACTCTTAGACTTGCATGTGTAGGGTGTACTTGACTTGCCATGAAATGCTAAAAACTGTCAACCCTAAAACTTGGTATAGGCAAAACTCTTAATTGGTCAAGTAGTCTAATCACCCCCCCCCTCTAGACCTACTTTCGATCCTACAATAACCCGCCGTGACATCATGTCAAATATGTCAGAAAGATCCTCTAACGCCCACAACGAATCTTCCCTTATTAAATGGACGGTCTGAGAATCGATGCGTCCGCCTCGGTCAATCAATATTGGTTGCCTGGTTTTTCGCGCCCATTTCCACCTTTGCCTATTAAATAGGACCGCGAAGGGTGGCATTTGTTTCCTCCCCGCTCGCTCTTCTTCTTCTTCCTTCCGCCGCCGCCGCTCCAGTGCACCTCGCTCCGGTGACGTCTTCACGCCATCATCATTGAGGCCGCTGCATCAACCGGTTTGTTCTAGAGCTCTGCCTGCGTCTGCTGCGCCATCTCCGGTAAGTTTTTCCTCCCCTAGATCCGTAGTTTTTGGTAGGTTTTTCACGGAGTTCCTCTGCCACTTAGAACACGAGCTTTTCTCCAATGCCAGCCATGCCTAGTCCATAAAACTCGATGATATCCTTTTCCCCATTGCGGTGTGGTGTAGGAAACTGGTAGCAGCATCGTGCAGATCTATAATTGCTTTGCCTGCCATTTTGACGGTTCGTCGCTAGGTTTGAAATAAAACCACTTTTCTCTATTTTGTAGATCCGTAACCACAAAGATATGTTGTGAAACCTATTTTCCACACTTAGCCAAATTTTGCATCGTCTTCTTATAAACTTGACCTGCCATGAAATTCCGGCTCTCACTAACCGGATCCTGGCGGCTTAATCTTATAAAATCTTAGACTTTTAGTCGACCTTAGTCGTCTGGTGTCCCCTGACTCACCGTGCATTGTTACCTTGCGTAGTTTTGAACCGCCGCCATGTCTCATGCATCCAACTCGTGCAACTGGGTCGGCTCTGCCATCACGGAAGAGTATTTGACAGACTTTGTAAATGCAGGGACCCTTCCAGCAAAAAGTGTTATTCATTGGCAGGTTTCGGTCAATGAATTGAAGCCCCGTCCTTAGGAGGGTGAGGTAGTCGTATTTAAAGATCACCTATCGCGCGGGTTTAGCCCACCCGGCTCAATATTCTTCCGGGATGTCCTTCATTTTTTCAAACTGCACCCTCAAGATCTTGCTCCCAATTCTTTCTCCAACATATGCAACTTCCAAACAATCAGTGAGGTCTATTTGCAAGAAGAGACGTCCGTGGATTTATACCGCGAGTTCTTTTATGCAAATCGCCAGACAGAGGTGAAGGCCGGCCCAAGCTTAGAGCTTGGTGGAATTTCCATTCAGAGGCGGCGGGACATAACCTCCCTGGCTCTTCAATTGCCAAGCCACCCTAAAGATTGGAACAAAACTTGGTTTTACTGCAAAGATACCTCCCCTGAAGGAGAGAATCCCCTGTCGGGTTATTGTCCATCCCGGCTCAAAACAACATCTGAGCTCCCTGGCCGGCTATCAGATTCCAAGCATGTAAAATACGCTTCGGCTCACGCGAAGATCAAACTCTTATGGCCAACGGACTGACAGGCCCGGACTTAACTCGTTGCTGGATTTCTTGGAGGGTCATGCCTCTGAGCCGGCGAAGCCGTCTCATGCATGAATACATGGCCAACCTGACGATCCCCTCTGCTTTAACTCGGCAACGTTATCAAAGGATAAAATCATTGCTTCAATCAAGAGACTCGTTCATGAGTCTTCAGAAGCTTGCGGTGATATCGGGTTAGCACCTTTCTGTGCCACGAACCCGGCTCCAGACGTAAGGGCGGCTCTTTATATTTTCTTCTTTGTATTAGCTATATATTGGCAATCTCTTCACCTTTTGCCGGCTTATATTTTCAGGCCAATTCCGACTTCTGGAAGAACAAATACGTTCCTCCTGTGAAGAAATCAAAGAAGAAGACCACAGTCCGGAAGAAGAAGACCACTCCTCGGGAAGAGCCGGAAGAACAACCGGAATCTAATGACTCTAACTTATGTTTTGTCCGACTCAGACTATTTTGTACCCGAGAAGATACGACGGGTCGTTCAAAAAGTTCCACTTTCTCATCCTCTTCCTTACTTAGACTCCCAATTTCTTTTGAAAAAGCAACAGCAAGCCGCCCGACGCCACACCCTGAGCGCCGGCTCTACCGTTCTCATGGCCGGGTTATCTAACTCTCTGGCTCAGAGGAAGCGTCCAGCTGAGGTATCTATTCCTTCTCTGCTTGATTTTACTAATCCTTCCTTTGTAATTCCAAAATTGCCTTATATTATCTGAATTGCTTTTTAGGGATCACCACCTTCGTCTGGCGACTATACGGCCACTGCTCTGCCGCCTCCAAAGATTAACCCGCTGTATGTGTGTTTTCAGGCATTATATCCGAGTCTTTGGTGGTTGTAAATTTTGGGCTCTAACCTTTGTGCTCTTCAGGGCTCAAGCCAAGCGAAGGAAAACCAACAAGTCCTCCCCTGGCCCAAATTTTCAAGAACCGGAACCTGCTAAACTATATGCTCACATGCAGGATGTTGATCCCTCGGCAGCTTCCAAAGAGGCACCTGAAGAGGCTTGTCCTTCTACAGAGCCGGCTGCCGACGATATAATTCCTGAGAGTCCTCCGAGGGACCGTTCCAAGCCGCCAAGCCCTCCAAAGATTGGTGATTAAACAACCACTCTGGATGTCCTTATTACTGGTGCCGGCTTCCACTCTCCTCAACCTCATGTGCTGACAAAGCATAGTGAGATGACTGATACTTCCAAGAAGCTGGAGTTTGAGCTCCCCGCGCTAGAGAAGCTGACAACTGATGAACTTCATGTTGGTTATCTAAACCGCTTATCTACAAGCCGGGACCTGGAGCTCAAGCTTGTCAACTTGATGAAGAAGAAATACGAGGTATTCTCACTCTTCTTATACCCTTACATAGCCCCCAAGAGCCGGGTTAATAATAGGTGATGATACTCCGGGTCTTCAAAACTTGGTAGAAGTAGAAATGCTTAGCCTGTAGGCCTCAACTTATTTAAAAGTAATCGCAAATCATCGTTCTTATCCCCCAAGGGCCAGCTCAAAGTTGATAACATTGAACTGGAGCTTTATTGAAGATAGGTAAAAGAGCCAATTGTAGCCCCCAAGGGCCGGCTCAATCCTATCAAAGTTGAGTCAGAACTTTATTGAAGGTAGTTAATAGAGCCAATTGTAGCTCCCAAGAGTCGGCTCAATCTTGTTAAAGTTGAGTCGGAGCTTTCATTGAAAACAATTTGAAAAGCCAGCCTGTAGCCCCCAAGTTCCGGGTTAAATTGATAAAAATGATCCGGAACTGCATTGTAATCTTTGAGATCAAATAGACATTATCCCCCAAGTGTCAAACATATTGCTTGCAATCTGCTTGAAACTTGCTTAACCTTCATTATCTGAAAAAATTCCCTCCTGATGACTCATTCCTTATTTTGATATGTCACAAGAAGCTTTAAATGAAGCCGCGTCAGAAGTGGCTGGCTTAAAGAATAATCTAGCCACACAGCAAGCCGCCTGAAGCAGGGCTGATGAAAAGTGCCGGCTCCTTGCTGAGGAACTGACCAAGATCAAAGCCAACTTTGTCGCTTTCAAAGAGTCTGCTAAAACTGAACAAGCCACCCTGACTCAACGGGCGGATGACGCTGACCAGTGGCTGATGATTGTGTGAGATGAGCTTTAATCTTTGAAGCGATATATCAAAAAGATGTTAGCTGCCATATTTGGTAAGTATTTGACAACTTAAGCCAAATTGTGTATGTGTACTTGTACTGGCGACTTATGACGAAGAGTGCGTCTTATGTAGGTCCAAGGAGCCACCAACTCACTTTCGACAGCTTGCTGCCCCTGAAGGTCATTTATACTCTAACGAAACAGCTTTACCGTGAAGCTGTTTGCACGATCAAGGTTGTGCTCTACAAGGATACCACCCCCTCAACTATCAAAGGAGTCATAGAGCTTCTTTCCATGCTGCCAAAATGGATCGTAGAGCTAAAGAAATCAGCCGCCCGACAGGGAGCTATCACAGCCATAAGCCGAGCGTTGGCCTTTGCTCTGGAGTTGACTCCTGTAGACATGATGGACGGGTTTCCCTCCAAGAAAGATGATGGCTCCGAGTTTACAGAAGCTGACTATGCACGGTGTGTGAAGGCTTCCAAAGTCCTTGCCTCCGTGTTAGCAGAAGAAGTCAACTTGGCAACATACCAGGCAGCTTACAGCGCCGATCAGAAGAGAATTCGTGGCCCCCTCTTTGAGTCCAAGGACCTGATGCCTGCCCGCAGTAAGCACCTTTTTGCTTCTGAACTTGACCCGCCTCCCTTCTTTGAAGAAGGAAACTTTGCAACTTTAACCCACTCCAACTGGGACTTGGACAATCTTTAGATCGAGGAGGTCGAAGACCCGGAGCAGGGTGACCCGCCGGCCAGCTAATGGAGTTGTGAACGCCGTTGATAAGCCGGCTCTTGTGACCCGCCACGAGCGGTGTAAAACACTTTAAAATATTTTTGGGCTCTACAGAGAGCATATGTAATAGGCTTGTAGTAACTTTGCCTTTGCCTGAACTGTGCCATCGTGCACATATTAAATAGCCCGTCTTAATATATATATCATCTTCCTTGCACTTCCCATTGGATGCTTTACCGACTCTTGCCAGCTTAATTGACCTACAGGAATAGATGTATCTTGACATTGTTAGGAGGGCAGCTTAAAAGCATAACCCAAAGATGCTATATCTTCCTAACATGTTTTTTCAAAACCAGCTCATGTGCCGGTTCTACTGGGCTGACTCGCCACTTAAAACTCCTTATCAGTACAGGGTCTCTATGGAGATTGGTCGTTAGGTTTTTGAACCGACTTAGGGTCTCTAAGCGAGATTAACTGAAAGGAAGTGTGACATCCCAGAAGAGACACGGAAGTGCATGAGTACCCTGATAGCCCAAAAATTACCTCTCACGTGACATAAATCCGTCATTTTAACCTCAAACAATATAGGGTCCTCAAGGATTAACTGTCTAAGAGTACGAGCGGACCACATAGCGGAGAGTCGGCAATAAATGGGATAGTTTATCCTAGCTTCCGTAAGCCGGCCCTCAAGTGACAAGAGCCATCGTTTTAACCTTAACCACTACAGGGTCTCTATGGAGATTGGTCGTCAATTGACTTGAACTGGCTCAGGTTCTCTAGGCGAGATTAGCTGGTAAGTGTCCGGCGGGTCACCTAGCAGAGTAGCATCAGCTTACAGGCAGGTTTAACCCTGTTTGGCTTAAGAGTCGATCAAGAGGGTGTGTAAGCTACACCCGGCGGGTGGGAAGCCCCCAAGTGACCTTTGTTGATGGAATCAACTGTTTGGCTTGAGAGCCGACCGATAGGGTCTGATAAGCTACACCCGGAGGGTGGGAATCCCCCTGGATGATCATGTTGACGGAGTCAACTTTTTGGCTTGAGAGCCGACCGATAGGGTTCGATAAGCTACACCCGGAGGGTGGGAAGCCCCCTAGACGATCATGTTGAAGAAGTCAACTATTTGGCTTGAGAGCCGACCGATAGGGTCTGATAAGCTACACCCGGAGGGTGGGAAGCCCCCTGGACGATCATGTTGATGGAGTCAACTGTTTGGCTTGAGAGCCGACCGATAGGGTCTGATAAGCTACAACCGGAGGGTGGGAAGCCCCCTGGACGATCATGTTGATGGAGTCAACTATTTGGCTTGAGAGCCGACCGATAGGGTCCGATAAGCTACATCCGGAGAGTCGGAAGCCCCCTGGACGATCATGTTGGATCTCTCTTGCATAGATGAAGATATGCGAAACGGTAGAGGCCCCGGCTTGCAAGGATGCCAACTTTGTTCATATATAAATATGATATGTACAATGATAGTCTACAATGTCGAGTCTCAACGACTTAGGTGTAGTAAGGCCGCAGATGCGCTATGTTCCACGGCCGACAGGTCTCCTGCCCCGAGGTATCTGAATCGTCTTGGATGTCAATGAGGTAATATGACCCGTTGTTGAGATTTCTGCTGACCATGAAAGGTCCTTCCCATGGAGGATATAGCTTATGCATATTTGTCTGGTCTTGAATCAGCCACAGCACTAAGTCGCCTTCTTGAAACGTCCGGGTCTTGACTCTGCGGCTATGACAGCGGCGCAAGTCTTCCTAATAAATTGCCGAACAAGCAGCTGCGAGATCACGTTCCTCCTCCAAGGCATCCAACGCGTCTTGACATGCCGTATCATTGTCCATCTCAACGTAAGCCGCCACTTGTGGCGAGTCATGAAGGATGTCACTTGGTAACACAACCTCTGCACCGTAAACCATGAAGAAAGGTGTATAACCCGTTGATCTGTTGGGGATAGTCCTGATGCTCCATAAGATGGATGATAATTCCTCCACCCAACAACCTGGCGTTCACTGTAAAGGAACCATAAGCCGAGGCTTGATATCTCTCAGGATTTCTTGGTTAGCATGCTCCACCTGACCGTTGGACTGTGGATGAGCAACCGCAGAAACATCAAGCCGGATGTGTTCAATGTCGGAGAACGTTTTCATAGCCCCCCTGAACAGGTTCGTGCCATTTTCCGTGATGATGCTGTGAGGGTAACCAAAATGGTAGATCAGGTTTTTAATAAACTGAACCGTCGTAGCCGCGTCACACTTGCCGACCGGCTCAGCCTCTACCCACTTGGTAACCTTATCAACTGCCACCAAGAGGTGCGTCTTTCTGTCCTTAGTTCTCTTGAAAGGCCTGACCATATCGAGCCCCCAGACTACGAACGACCAAGTGATTGGAATCATGCGCAATTCTTGAGTCGGAACATGAGCACGCCAGCCAAACTTTTGACAGTCGTCGCATTTGCGGACCAGATCCTCTACATCCTTGTGAGCCGTCAACCAGAAGAAACCATGCCGGAAAGCCTTGGCCACCAGAAATTTTGAGCCGGCGTGATGTCCGCAATCACCAGCATGAATTTCATTCAAGATTTCCTTACCCTCCTCCGATGAGACACAACGCTGAAACACTCTGGCGACGCTGCACTTGTGTAACTCGCCATTGACTATCGTCATGGACTTAGACCGTCGGGTGATCTGTCTGGCCAGATTTTCATCATCAGGTAACTCACCCGGAGTCAAGTATGCTAAGTAAGGCACAGTCCAATACGGAATAGCATGTAGAGACACCACCAATTGTCCCTCCGTGTCAGGAACAGCCAAATCTTCCTTTGAGGGTAATTTGACGGATGGGTGATGTAAGACGTCCAGAAAGATATTAGGCGGCATCGGCTTTCGTTGAGAGCCTAACTTGACAGGGCGTCATCGCCTCGTTCTTGCAACGATCAATATGATCCACCTGATAACCGTTGAAGTGACCGGCAATGACATCCTCCGCCTCACGATAAGCCGCCATCCGCAGATCCTTGGAATCCCAAGTGCCTGCTTGATGAGCCACAAGATCTGAGTCGCCGAAGCACCTTACCCGGCTTAGGTTCATCTCCTTAGCTACACCGAGGCCGAAGCAGGGCTTCGTATTCAGCTGCATTATTAGTGCAAGGGAACATCAGCCGGAGCACATAACAGAACTTGTCACCTTTGGGGGATGTTAAGACAACCCCTGCCCCTGATCCTTCCAGCTGCCTGGATCCATCAAAGTGTCTTGTCCAGTATGTGTTATCCGGCTTTTCTTCGGGCGCCTGACACTCTGTCCAATCGTTTATGAAATCCACAAGGACTTGAGACTTGACAGCCGTACAAGGTACGTATTTCATATTGAGAGGTCCCAGCTCCCACGCCCACTTAGCAATCCTACCAGTGGCTTCTCTGTTTTGAATTATGTCCCACAACGTAGCAGAGCTGACCGTGGTGATCTGGTGCCCTAAGAAGCAGTGCTTTAGCTTGCGATTGGCCATGAACACCCCATACACTTGTTGGAAATATGCCCTAGAGGCAATAATAAATTGGTTATTATCATATTTCCTTGTTCATGATAATCGTTTATTATCCATGCTATAATTGTATTGATCGGAGACTTAGATGCATGTGTGGATACATAGACAAAACCATGTCCCTAGTATGCCTCTAATAGACTAGCTCGTTGATCAAAGATGGTTAAGGTTTCCTAGCCATGGACATGAGATGTCATTTGATAAATGGGATCACATCATTAGGAGAATGGTGTGATGGACAAGACCCAAACTACGAACGTAGCATATGATCGTGTCATTTTATTGCTACTGTTTTCTGCATGTCAAGTATATGTTCCTATGACCATGAGATCATGCAACTCACTGACACCGGAGGAGTACCTTGTGTGTATCAAATGTCGCAACGTAACTGGGTGACTATAAAGGTGCTCTACAGGTATCCCCGAGGGTGTCTGTTGAGTTGGCATGGATCAAGACTGGGATTTGTTACTTCGTGTGATGGAGAGGTATCTCAGGGCCCACTCGGTAATACAACATCACAATAAGCCTTGCAAGCAATGTGACTAAGTGTTAGTCACGGGATCTTGTATTACGGAACGTGTAAAGAGACTTGCCGGTAACGAGGTTGAACTAGGTATGGAGATACCGACGATCGAATCTCGGGCAAGTAACATACCGAAGAACAAAGGTAACGAGGTTGAACTATGTATGGAGATACCGACGATCGAATCTCGGGCAAGTAACATACCGAAGAACAAAGGGAACATCATACGAGATCAACTGAATCCTTGACATAGAGGTTCGACCGATAAAGATCCTCATAGAATATGTAGGAACCAATATGGGCATCCAGGTCCCACTATTGGTTATTGACCGTAGAGGTGTCTCGGTCATGTCTACATAGTTCTCGAACCCGCAGGGTCTGCACACTTAATGTTTGGTGACGTTTCGGTAGTATAGAGTTCTGTATGGTGGTGACCGAAGGTTGTTCGGAGTCCCGGATGAGATCTCGGAGGTCACTAGGAGCTCCGGAATGGTGCGGAGGTAAAGATTGATATATAGGAAGTCCTTTTTTGGTCGCCTGAAAAGTTTTGGGCTCATCGCTAGTGTACCGGGAGTGCCGGTAGTGTACTGGGAGACCACCGGGAGGGGTATTTCGACCCAAGAGGCTTCATGGACTGTGGGAGAGTAAATACCAGCCCTTTGTGGTCTGGTGGAAGTCCCACACAAGGCCCATGCGGCTGGGAAGAAAATCCCAAAGAGAAAAAGGTGGAAAAAGGCAAAAAAGGCAAAAATAAAGGAGGAGTCCTAGTCCTACTAGGATTGGAGGAGGAATCCTCCAATCCCACTAGGTTCGGCCGACCCAAGGGCTGCCTCTTTGGCAGCCAAGCCTCCTCCTCCTCTCCTCCTATATATACTAGAGGATTTTAGGGTTTTGGCACAGAATTTTCAACCACGTGCTACCCGTTCCTCTAGTGCATAGTTTCTCCTCTAGATCGGATTTCTGCAGTGCTTAGGCGAAGTCCTGCCGGAATAGCTCCACCACCATCTTCGGAGTGCCGTCACGCTTCCGGAGAACTCTTCTACCTCTCCGCTCTCTCTTGCTAGATCAAGAAGGCGGAGATCATCATCGAGTTGTACGTGTGCTGAATGCGGAGGTGTCGTCCGTTCGGCGCTAGATTGGAAGGACCGTGATCAAGATCGCGAGACGGATCGTGATGAGTTCGCGGGACGGATTGTGATGAGTTCGCGGGATGGATCGTGACGAGATCGCGGGACGGATCATGATGATATTGCGGGACGCTCGGCGATTTGGATCGCGAAGACGTTCGACTACACCAACCACGTTTCCTAACGCTTCCCGCTTAGAGATCTACAAGGGTTTGTAGATCCACTCTCCCTCTCATAGATGCTCATCATCATGGATAGATCTGCGTGTGCGTAGGAAAAAAAAATCCCATGCAACGTTCCCCAACAACACTAGCTTCTGCCAATGTGGATATCTCTGCTTGGACTCTGTGAGGACCTCACTTATATAATAAACCAGCCTCTGAACCGGATATTCTTTCCCTGCCTCCTTGCGCTCGACCACAATTGCAACGTTGACAGCCCTGTTGTTAGCCGCCACGTACAAGAGCAAGGGTTCTTTCTCAGCCACAACGACTAAAACCGTCAGCCCAGTGAGCTGCTTCTTGAGTGCCTCAAATGCTTCACCCGCCGCTGTACTCCAGACAAAATTGTGTGTCTTTTTCATCATTTGATATAAAGGGATGGCTTTCTCACCAAGGCGGCTTGTAAACTGGCTCAACATGGCAATCCGCCCTGCCAGGCGTTGAACATCATTGATACAAGCCGGCTCAGCCAGGGATGTGATAGCCTTGATCTTATCCGGGTTAGCTTCAATACCATGCTAAGAGACCAGAAATCCCAAGAGCTTGCCAGCCGGAACACCAAAGACACACTTTGCCAGGTTAAGCATCATATTATAGATCTACAAATTGTCAAATGTTTCTTTTAAGTCATCAAGCAGAGTCTCCATCTTCCTTGACTTGATCAAAATATCATCCACATAAGCATGAACATTGCGCCCAATCTGGTTGTGAAGACAATTCTGCACACAATGTTGATAAGTCGCCTGGGCACTCTTGAGCCCAAAAGGCATAGACACTGTTGGGGAACGTTGCATGGGAAACAAAAAAATTCCTACACACACGCAAGATCTATCCATGGTGATGAGCATCTACGAGAGGGAGAGTGGATCTACATACCCTTGTAGATCGCTAAGCGGGAAGCGTTAAGAAACGCGGTTGGTGTAGTCGAACGTCTTCGCGATCCAAATCGCTGAGCATCCCGCGATCTCATCATGATCCGTCCCGCGATACAATCACGATCCGTCCTGCGAACTCATCACGATCTGTCCCGTGATCTCATCACAATCCGTCTCGCGATCTTGATCATGGTCCTTCCGATCTAGCGCCGAACGGACGGCACCTCCGCGTTCAGCACACGTATAGCTTGATGACGATCTCTGCCTTCTTGATATAGCAAGAGGGAGCGGAGAGGTAGATGAGTTCTCTGGCAGCGTGACGGTGCTGCGGCGATGGTGGTGGGGCAATTCCGGCAGGGCTTCGCCTAAGCACTATAGAAAACCGATCTAGAGGAGAAACTATGCACTAGAGGAACGGCTAGCACATGGCTGAAAATCTTGTGCCGAAAACCTAAAACCCTCTAGTATATATAGGAGGAGAGGAGGAGGAGGCTTGGCTCCCAAGGAGCCAGCCCTTGGGTCGACCGAACCAGGAGGGAGGAGTCCTCCTCTCCACTCTTAGTAGGATTAGGACCCTTCCTAATTTAGCCCTTTTGCCTTTTTCCACCTTTTTCCTTTTGGGCTTTTCTTCCCAGCCGCATGGGCCCTTTGTGGGACTTCCTCAGCCCACTATGGGATGGTTTACCTCCTCCCACAGCCCATGTAGCCTCTTGGGTCGAGACACCCCTCCCGATGGTCCCCCGGTACCCTCCCGGCACTCCCAGTACACTACCGATGAGCCCAAAACTTTTCCGGCGACCAAAACATGACTTCCTATATATCAATCTTTACCTCCGGACCATTCCGGAGCTCCTCGTGACGTCCGGGATCTCATCTGGGACTCTGAACAACCTTTGGTGACCACCATACATAACTCTATACTACCGAAACGTCAACGAACCTTAAGTGTGCAGACCCTGCGGGTTCGAGAACTATGTAGACATGACCGAGACACCTCTATGGTCAATAACCAATAGCGGGACCTGGATGCCCATATTGGTTCCTATATATTCTACGAAGATCTTTATCGGTCGAACCTCTATGTCCAGGATTCAGTTAATCATGTATGATGTTCCCTTTGTTCTTCGGTATGTTACTTGCCCAAGATTCGATAGTCGGTATCTCCATACCTAGTTCAACCTCGTTACCGGAAAGTCTCTTTACTCGTTCTGTAATACAAGATCCCATGGCTAACACTTAGTCACATTGCTTGCAAGGATTATTGTGATGTTGTATTACCGAGTGGGCCTTGAGACACCTCTCCGTCACATGGAGTAACAAATCCCAGTCTTGATCCATGCCAACCCAACAGACACCCTCGAAGATACCTGTAGAGCACCTTTATAGTCACCCAATTACATTGCGACGTTTGATACACACAAGGTACTCCTCCGGTGTCAGTGAGTTGCATGATCTCATGGTCATAGGAACATATACTTGACATGCAGAAAACAGTAGCAATAAACTGACACGATCATATGCTACGTTTGTAGTTTGGGTCTTGTCCATCACATCATTCTCCTAATGATGTGATCCCGTTACGAAATGACATCTCATGTCCACGACTAGGATACCATAGCCATCTTTGATCAACGAGCTAGTCTATTAGAGGCATACTAGGGACATGGTGTTGTCTATGTATCCACACATGTATCTGAGTTTCCGATCAACACAATTATAGCATGGATAATAAACGATTATCATGAACAAGGAAATATGATAATAACCAATTTATTATTGCCTGTAGGGCATATTTCCAATAGTCTCCCACTTGCACTAGAGTCAGTAATCTAGTTCACATCACCATGTGATTCGCATTGTTATGAATCTAACACCCAATGAGTTCTGGGGTTCGATCAACCTTCGCATGTGAGAGAGGTCTTATAGTCAACAGGTCTGCGACATTCAGATCCGTGTGTACTTTGCAAATCTCTATGTCAAACCATAAACACTACTACCACACTCCACTTGGAGCTATTCCAAATGGCTCCTCTACTATACGTATCCGGATTGCTACTAAGAGCCATCCGGATTGGTGTCAAAGCTTGCATCGACGTAAGTCTTTACGATGAACTCTTTCTTACCTTCATAATCGAGAAACATTTCCTCAGTATTTTAGTTACTAAGGATGATCTTGACCGTTGTCCAGTGATCCATTCCTGGATCACTCTTGTACCCCTTGACGGACTCATGGCAAGGCACACACAGGTGCGATACACATCATGGCATACTATACAGAGTCTATGGCTAAGGCATAGGGGACGATATTCGTCCTTTCTCTTTCTTTTGCCGTGGTCGAGCTTTTAGTATCACTCAACTTCACACCTTACAAAGCAGGCGAGAACACTTCTCTCTGACCAATCCATTTTGAACTTTTTAAAAATCTTGTCAAGGTATGTACTCATTCAAAGTCTCATCAAGCATCTTGATCTATCTCTATAGATATTGATGCTCAACAACGAGGTAGCTTTATCCAGGTCTTCCTTTGAAAAAATCCTTTCAAACAACCCTTTAAGCTTTCCAGAAATTCTACATCATTTCCGATCAACAATATGTCAACCACATATGATTATCAGAAACTCTATAGTGCTCCCACTCACTTTATTGTAAATACAAGTTTCTCATAAACTTTGTATAGACTCAAAAACTTTGATCACCTCATCAAAGTGTATATTCCAACTCCGGGATGCTTGCTTCAGTTCATAGAAGGATCACTGAAGCTTGCACACCTTTTAGCATCTTTAGGACTGACAAAACCTTTTGGTTGTATCTCATACAACCTTTCCTTAAGGAAGGAAACAATGTTTTGACATCCATCTACCAGATTTCATAATTGAAAAATGCAGCAACTGCTAACATAATTCCAACCGACTTTAGCATCGCTACGAGTGAGAAAGTATCATCGCAGTCAACTCCTTGAACTTGTCGGAAACTTCTTTGCGACAAGTCGAGCTCTATAAATGGTGACATTTACCATCAGCGTCTGTCCTCATCTCAGAGGTCCATTTGTACTTAACGACCTGCCGTCCAACAAGCAAGTTTACCAAAGTCTATACTTGGTTTTCATACATGGATCCTTCCTCAGATTTCATGGCCTCTAACCATTTTTCGAAATCCGGGCCCATCATCGCTTCTCCACAGCTCGTCGGTTCATCTTTGTCCAACAACATGACCTCCAAGACAGGGTTGTTGTACCACTCAGGAGCAGTACACGTCCTTGTCGAGCTACGAGGTTCGATAGTAACTTGATCCGAAGCTTCATGATCATCATCATTAACTTCCTCTTCAACTAACGTAGGCTTCACAAAAACATCTTCCTGCGCTGCGCTACTCTCTTGTTGAAACAAAGGTTCAATAACCTCATCAAGTTCTATCTTCCTCCCACTCAATTCTTGGGAAAGGAGCCATTTTAGCAACAAACAATTTATGCTTGGATCTGAGATAGAAGGTTCACCCAACTGTTCTTAGGGTAATCTATGAAGATGCATTTGTCCACTTTGGGTTCGAGCTCATTAGGTGAAAACATTTTTCCACGGAAGTGTTGCAGCCCCAAACATTAAGAAATGACAGCTTAGGTTTCTATCAAACCATAATTCACACGGTGTCATCTCAACGGATTTAGATGGTGCCCTATTCAAAGTGAATGTAGTTGTCTCTAATGCATAACCCCAAAACTATAGTAGCAAAACGATAAGAGACATCATAGCCCGCACCATATCCAATAGAGCATGACTATGACATTCGGACACACCATCACACTATGGTGTTCCAGGTGGCGTAAGTTGTGAAACAACTTTCACATTGTCTAAAGTTGTATGCCAAACTCGTAACTCAGATATTCACCTCCACGATCATATCACAGACATTTTTATCTTCTTGTCACGATGATCTTAAACTTCACTCTGAATTTGCTTGAACCTTTCAAACGATTCAGACTTGTGTTTCATTAAGTAAATGTACACTATATCTACTCAAATCATTAGTGAAGGTAAGAAAATAACGATATCCACCGCACGCTACAAGACTCATTGGATTGCATACATCAACATGTATCATTTCCAATAAATCACTTGCCCGCTCCATCAATCCGGAAAACGGGGTCCTAGTCATCTTGCCCAAGAGGCATGGTTCGCATGTCTCAACTGATTCAAAATCGAATGAGTCCAAAGATCCATCAGCATGGAGTTTCTTCATGCGCTTTCTACGAATATGACATTTAGCGGCAGTGCCACAAGTATGTGGTACTATCATTATTAACTTTGTATCTTTTTGGCATCAACATTATGAACATGTGTATTACTACGATCAAGTTTCAACAAACCATTCTCACTGGGTGCATGACCATTGAAGGTATTATTCATGTAAACAAAATAACCATTATTCTCTAACTTAAATGAATAACTGTGTTGCAATAAACACGATCTAAGCACGTTCATGCTCAACGCAAAACACCAAATAATATTTATTTAGGTTTGTCACTAATCCCGAAGGTTGAGAGAGTGTGCGATGTTGATCACATCAACCTTGGAAACATTTCCAACACGCATTGTAACCTCACCCTTAGTTAGTTCTCCTTTTATTCCATAGCTTTTATTTCGAGTTACTAACATTTAGAAACCGAACCGGTATCCAATACCGAGGTGCTACTAGGAGTACTAGCAAGGTACATATCAATAACACGTATATCAAATATACTTCTGTCGACGTTGCCAGCCTTCTTATATACCAAGTATCTAGGGTTGTTCCGCTTTAGCGACCGCTCTCCTCATAATCGAAGCACTTAGTCTCGGGTTTGGGTTGCTTCACTGGAGCAGCAACTGACTTGCCATCCATGAAGTTTCCCTCCTTGCCCTTGCCCTTCTCGAAACTAGTGGTTTTACTAACCGTCAACACTTGACGCTCCTTCTTATTTCTACCTTCGCGGTGTCAAACATAGCGAACAGCTCATAGATCATTATTTCTATCCCTGGCATTTCATAGTTCATCACCAAGTTCTAGTAGCTTAGTGACAGTGACTTGGAAAACTATATCAATCACTTTCTTATCTAGAAGATCAACTCCCACTCGATTTAAGTGATTGTAGCACCCAAACAATGTAAGTACATGGTCAACGATTGAGCTATTCTCCTTTATCTTGCGGGCAAAGAATCTTTTTGGAGATCTCATATCTCGCAACACGAGCATGAGCCTGAGATCCTAATTTCAGCTCTTAGAACATCTCATATGTTCCGTGATGTTCAAAATGTTTCGGAGCCTCAATTCTAAGCCGTAATGCATGACGCACTAAACTATCAAGTAGTGATCAGAACGTGCCTGTCAGATGTTCACAACATCTACAGACGACGCTAGAGGGGTTGGTGCACCGAGCGGTGCATTAAGGACATAAGCCTTCTATGCAGCAATGAGGACAATCCTCAGATCACAGACCCAGTCTGTAATATTGCTACCATCATCTTTCAACTCTATTTCTCTAGGAACATATAAAAATTCAAGGGAGCTACAGCACGAGCAAGTAATCTACAACATAATTTGCAAAGACACAACTGACTATGTTCATGATAATGAGTTCAATTAATCATATTACAGAAGAACTCCCACTCAAATTGACATCCCTCCGGTCATTCGAGTGATACATGATCCAAATTCACCAACTCAAGTCCGATCATCACATGAGTTGAGGTGGTTTCAATGGTGAACATCATCATGTTGATCATATCTACTATATGACTCATGTTTGACCTTTCGGTCTCTTGTGTTTCAAGGCCATGTCTGTACATGCTAGGCTCGTCAAGTTTAACCCGAGTGTTCTGCATGTGCAACACTGGCTTGCACCCGTTGTATGTGAACGTAGAGTCTATCACACCCGATCATCACGTGGTGTCTCGACACGACGAACTTTCGCAACGGTGCACACTCGGGGAGAACACAATTTATCTTGAAATTAAGTGACGGATCACCTTATAATGCTACCGTCTTCCTAAGCAAAACAAGGTGTATAAAAGGATTAACATCACATGCAAATCATAAGTGACATGATATGGTCATGAACTTGTGCTTTTGATCTCCATCTTGAAAGCACCGGCATGATCTCCATCATCACCAGCATGACACCATGATCTCCATCATCTTGATCTCCATCAACGTGTCGCCATCGGGGTTGTCGCACCCACCATGCTTCTACTACTATTGCTACCGTTTAGCGATAAAGTAAAGCATTACATAGCGCTTAATGATTGACACACAGGTCATACAATAATTAAAGACAACCCTATGGCTCCTGCCGGTTGCCGTACTCATCGACATGCAAGTCGTGATATTCTAAACAATACATGATCATATCATACATCACATATATCTCATCATGTAATTGGCCATATCATATCACAACATACCCTGCAAAAACAAGTTAGACGTCCTCTAATTGTTGTTGCATGTTTTACGTGGCTGCTATGGGTATCTAGCAAGAACAATTCTCGCCTACGCAAAACCACAACGGTGATACATAAATTGCTTTTCAACCTTCTCAAGGACCGCCTTCGTCGAATCCGGTCCAACTAAAGTAGGAAAAACAGACACCCACCAGCCATCTTTGTGCAACGAAGTTACACGTCAGTCGATGGAACCGGTCTCTCGTAAGCGTACGAGTAAGATCGGTCCGGGCCGCTTCATCCCACAATACCGCTGACCCAAAACACGACCAAGGGAGGAAGAAATCTAAGCATCAACGCCCACAAACTCTTTGTGTTCTACTCGAGATCTCATCTACACATAGACCTAGCTCCTGATGCCACTATTGGGGAATGTTGCATTGGAAACAAAAAAATTCTACGCACATGCAAGATCTATCCAAGGTGATGAGCATCTACGAGAGGGAGAGTGGATCTACATACCCTTGTAGATCGCTATGCGGGAAGCGTTAAGAAACGCGGTTGGTGTAGTCGAACGTCTTTGCGATCCAAATCGCCGAGCATCCCGCGATCTCATCATGATCAGTCCCACGATCCAATCTCGATCTGTCCCGCGAACTCATCATGATCCGTCCCGTGATCTCATCACGATCCGTCTCGCGATCTTGATCACGGTCCTTCCGATCTAGCGCTGAACGGACGGCACCTCCGCGTTCAGCACACGTACGGCTCGATGACGATCTCCGCCTTCTTGATCCAGCAAGAGAGAGCGGAGAGGTAGAAGAGTTCTCCGGCAGCGCAACGGCATTGCAGCGATGGTGGTGGAGCTATTCCGGCAGGGCTTCGCCTAAGCACTACAGAACACCGATCTAGAGGAGAAACTATGCACTAGAGGAGAGGTAGCACGTGGCTATTAGGGTTAGCTTTTTCCTCTAAATCCTCTAGTATATATAGGAGGGAGGGAGGAGAGGAGGCAGCCTCAAACCCTCAAGGTTTGGTCGAAATTGGAGGTGGAGGAGTCCTACTCTAATCCTATTAGGAGTAGGATTCCTCCTTTCCACTTGGAAACTCTTTCCACCTCTCCACCTTTAAATTTTTTCCTTGTCAAACCACTCCAGCCGCATGGGCCCTTAGAGGAGGCTTCGGCCAGCCCACCAGAGGATGTTTTACCTCCTCCCACAGCCCATGTAGCCTCTTGGGTCGAGACACCCCTCCCGATGGTCCCCCAGTACCCTCCTGGCACTCCCGGTACACTACCGATGAGCCCAAAACTTTTCCGATGACCAAAACAGGACTTCCTATATATGAATCTTTACCTCCGGACCATTCTGGAGCTCCTTGTGATGTCCGGGATCTCATCTGGAACTCTGAGCAACCTTAGGTCACCACCATACATAACTCTATACTATCGAAACGTCAACGAACCTTAAGTGTGCAGACCCAGCGGGTTCAAGAACTATGTAGACATGACCGAGACATCTCTATGGTCAATAAACAATAGCGGGACCTGCATGCCCATATTGGTTCCTACATATTCTATGAAGATCTTTATCGGTCGAACCTCTATGTCAAGGATTCAGTTAATCCCGTATGATGTTCCCTTTGTTCTTCGGTATGTTACTTGCCCAAGATTAGATCTTCGGTATCTCCATACCTAGTTCAACCTCGTTACCGGCAAGTCTCTTTACTCGTTCCGTAATACAAGATCCCGTGGCTAACACTTAGTCACATTGCTTGCAAGGCTTATTGTGATGTTGTATTACCGAGTGGGCCCTGAGACACCTCTCCGTCACACGGAGTAACAAATCCCAGTCTTGATCCATGCCAACCCGACAGATACCCTCGGAGATACCTGTAGAGCACATTTATAGTCACCCAATTACGTTGCGACGTTTGATACACACAAGGTACTCCTTAGGTGTCAGTGGGTTGCATGATCTCATGGTCATAGGAACATATACTTGACATGTAGAAAACAGTAGCAATAAACTGACACGGTCATATGCTACGTTTGTAGTTTGGGTCTTATCCATCACATCATTATCCTAATGATGTGATCCCATTACCAAATGACATCTCATGTCCATGACTAGGAAACCATAGCCATCTTTGATCAACGAGCTAGTCTATTAGAGGCATACCAGGGACATGGATAATAAATGATTATAGCATGTATCTGAGTTTCCGATCAACACAATTATAGCATGGATAATAAACGATTATCATGAACAAGGAAATATGATAATAACCAGTTTATTATTGCCTCTAGGGCATATTTCCAACAAATTCAGCCTCCAATGACAAGTAGTTTCCTGCATAGTGGCACGTCCGAATACTGTAAATTGATCGGCTCTGAAGCCCAAACGTCACGGGATAAACAACAACCCTCTAACGACCTTTCTGACGAAAGGTTATAGCCCACCACGACCGCCAGACCAGTTGCATAGACTCAGTTCGCGGTTTGAGATTGTTTTAATCATCAAGATCTATCAATATATCGATCGTGTCCCGTTTTATACGGGATATACTTAACTACGCGTGCACAATGGCTCACGCGTCTTGGGAAGTGGAGGGATTCACGGCGTGGCGAGGGGAATCCACATCGACATGCCTCATAAAAATAGAAGGAAAACCCCAAAAGCTTTTTTACGCTTTGCATTCGACTTCTCCGCCTCCCATTCTCTTGCGCCTATAGAGCACAGATCTAGGTCTCTCTGCCCCCCCCCCCCCCCCGCCCACCTTCAAGCTCGGCAATGGCACGCTCCAATGGCCAATGGCAAGCTTCCACGGTCACCAACAAGGACATCCTCGACCTCAAGAAGGCCGGTTACCTCCCCGACGACATTCCTCACCGCGCGGCAGAGGAGGACCAAGTGATCCCCATCCCCAGGCCAGGCGAGAGGGTGGTGTTCATCCCCCACTTCATCAGGGGGTTGAGCTTCCCACTCCACCCCTTCGTCAGGGGATTAATGTTCTTCTATGACCTCGACTTCCACGACCTCCCGCCGAAATCCATCATGCATATCTCGGCATTCATCCTCGTCTGTGAGGCCTTCCTACGCGTTGAGCCACACTTTGGGCTCTGGCTGCAGGTCTTCAATATCAAGCCCAAGTGCATCAGAGGCAAGCACGCGGACTACGGTGGGCAATCATCGGCAAGCTCGCCCACGTCGGGTGGCCGTCGGGCACCTTCATCGACACCATCAAAGGATGGCAGAAGGAGTGGTTCTACGTCACCGAACTGCGAGAGGAGGGCCAACTCCCCGCCGCCGCATTCAGATCTGCCCCCCCTACCAGACTGGCTTCATGGCTCAAAAAGGGCCTGGCCTGGGGTTCGAGCAAGGAGGTGACCGATCTGCAGAAGCGCCTCCACTCCCTAGTCGAGGGGGAAACAAGCTAGCCGATGTGGTTCAGGTGATGCTCCAAAGATGCATCCTCCCCTGCCAGCGTCGAAACACTCCTCTGTGGGCTCGAGAACTCGAAGCCGATCCCACAATACAGAATCTCGTCCGCACTACGCGGGAGAAGTTGTGGAAGGCACTCTTAAAGTCGATGAAGATCTGGCCATCCGAGGAGGCGGAGACGGGTCTGCATGCCGCCAAGCCAGACTCCGAGGTATGTTCTCCCCTGACTTGGTTGGCTCTATTACACAGAGAATCCCTTCTTCCTCTTATCCGATGTATTTTGGCAGAGATGCAAAAGAAAGCCATCAACATCAATAGTCTGGCTCCTCAGCCCGAAGACGAGATGACTGGGTTGTTAGCCCTGGTGCTCATGGAGAAGCCTTACGAGGCTCCCACGTGGAAGGAGAAGAAGAAGAAACCAGGTCAGGCTGGCCTTCACATCAAGGACCAGCCAGATGTTGCATCTGAAGACACCCCAGCCTCCTCAAATTAGGAGGAGGCCAAAGAGGAGGAAGAAGAGGAGGAGGAGAGCGAGAGCGAGGGGGGGCTACTTCCCCGCGTCAAGAAGAGAGCAGCGTCTTCGGACGCCCCGGGGCAGGCAACTTCTCCTGCCCCGAAGAGGGTGCAACAGGCGCGGGTGGTCCTATCCGACGATAGCTCAGACTCGAGATCCGAGTCTGAAGACCCTGAGGAGGTTCCACAAAGGAGCCTAAGGGTCAAGCCCCCTCCATCCAGGTTAGGATCTGAAGACCCTTCTACCTATAGCTAGTAGATTTAGAGCTTGCTAACACGCAGGTTATTGGTCGAACAGACCCACACACGTTATCCCCATCGAGGTAATATCAGATGGGGAGACCCCGCCTGCCGAACTGGCGGAGAGCGGCGACGTTTCACACCCCACCACTCCAGGCGCCACGAAGGACGTCATGGAGGTGTCGTCCTAGCCTACTCCAATGGAGGCGGACACAGGGGTGAGGGAGAAAGCACTGTGGCCGAGGCTAACGCCTCGGCCGCCGAAGGCCAGGGGACAACGCCCCGCCCGGACACCGAGGAGGTCAAATGGACGGGAAATCAGTCCCCTCCGAAGACATCTCCGGAGCGCACTTTGCCTCTGGGGGCACCGGTCCAATCCCCGGTGGGTGATCGGAAAATTCCATCATCCCCGGCACCGCCGACCAATAGGTGGTCGGCCATGGAGGAGGCTCTATCGAGCACCTCCATCCCCGAGGATCACTGCACCCCTATGGGTGCGGTACTACAAAGAGTCTAGTCCATTGACAACGAACTAAAGGAGGCCTTCAAAGGTCTCCTTGCGAGCTTTCAAGTAAGTAGCCCAATATGTTTCCAATATTTTTATTTATTCGTATTGTATACATGGCAGCCCCCAAGCCCTAGGTGAGGGGAACAAACTCACCTAGGGGTCATATCTATAATTCGGGAAGTGAGTGCCGATGTGATGTATGCATTGTGTGTGTAATGTAGGCTCTGTCATCAGTGGCGACCAAAAACAGCGCCGAGCTGGACGAGCTACATCGGAAGCTCAAGCGCTCATAGGATGAGGTGGAAGCCCTCAACAAGAGGTTCGATGAGGCACATGGTAAGTCTGAATTAAATCTAAATACTTTCCCCCCAATACTGTCAATGCAGATTCCTTTTATATAAGGTTTTATCATTTTGCAGCTTCGTCGAAAGAGATCAAAAAACTCAAGGCCGATCTTCAACGTGCCAAAGATGAAGCGGCTGTGGGGAAGGAGGCAGCCAAAGAAGCGGCCACCGCACTCTCCACCCTACAAGCCACTAGCGATAAGCACGAGGCTCGTGTGGCGGAGATACAGGATGAGCTCAAGGACGCTAGCAAAAAGTTCGAGGCCTTGGAGCAAAAGAATAAGGCGATCTCGGCTAAACTGTCTACCATGAAGTCCGATCTCCAGAAGGAGCGGACGGACATACAATTCTTCGGGGAACAAGTTCGCCAAGCCAAGGAGATAGCCGATGTTTAGCCGTACTCCCTAAAGTGCGTATTCAGAGATAGCAGATTCGAATTGCTGACCCGGGTGTGGCGATCCACAAGCTCATCCACCGATCTCCAGAAGAGCGTGGTGGACGCCAATCAGTTGTTCGCCTCGCGAGGAGAGGAAGACGAAGCTCGGATGTTCTGGGCACAGTTTGGAGCCCCCAAGCGTCCTCCTCTGTTGGTGGAGCAGCTGAAATAGCTGATGGAGCTGCACCAAATGGTGGAGCCAGCCATGAAGGACCTCTGCATCCGCTTATGGCCCGGCGAGCCACTCCCAGGTGGTTACTTCGGCCTGGTGCAACGACTCATTGCTGCCACGCCCGCATCAACGTCGTCAAGCGCTCCTCCTACATCGAAGGAGTTCGGATTGCCCTTGCCAAGGCCAAAGTGCACTGGCCGGGGCTCAATCCGATGAAGGTCGCCACTGACCCGCCGCCACCCGGAAAGGAGCACCAACGCCCCGAACTATACTTCGATGGAGTGATGGAGAGTGCGCGGGTGATAGCGTCGCAGTGTTCGGGTGAAAATTATTTGAATGAGCTTGTAATGTGTCCGAAGACTCGTGATAACTTTTAATGATAAGAGTATCCGCTCTGATATGGTTTTGTATTGCTTTATAAATCATGTGTGGTTGTTTAATACTGAAAGATGCGAGTCGCCGGCTTCAGCCCCAATGTAGATACTACCTGGGGTGTCTATACCAATGCATTGTGTCCCTTAGCCGTATTATCGGAACTCGAAGGCGGTGTAGTGCATCAGACTAGGTAATCAGACTATAGTGCTTTATTTCTTTCACTTAACCAAAAGGGGCGTGAAAAGGACTACGGGAAGTGTACGATTAGCCACCGTAGTGTTTGCGATGTGTGGACGAACCGAGGCCGAAGCCCACATCATAATGTTTGCGCAAAAGGCAAGTTCCTCATATAACATGGAATAACCACTTACCAGGTATGAAGTATAATACTTCTAACTTGGGGTTCACAGATCGGATCTCACATATTATGACAGTCCGTTTTCGGCTTTCTCCCCTAAGGTGCTTGACCGGACTATCCGGAAGCACAATCGCAGGGGTTCTCCCTTTGCCCTTTTAGCCGAACAAGCGGAACATAAAGGGGCAAGCATCGGAGCCGGGCAACCCAACTTAATGACCAAAGACATAGTTCGGAACCGATGCATATAAAGTGAACGCCAAGACGCCGGACACACGATAGTTAAGGCAATTTGTGTTCGAAATCGAGCCCCCGGTCAATTGGCCGGTTACCTTGCGTCATACCGTACAGGTTCACGGGAAGAGGGAGAAACGAGAAATAGTATGTGCCGAAAACAGGATAGATGAGGCGTGCTTGTGCCATGCAGCTTTGCATTTTCTCAACATCTCTTACAACTTGGATTGCCGAAGCAACTGTTTACAGGTATGTGAGATAAAATAAGAAATAACATCCTACAGGAGTTGTTGTACCAGGGGTCTTCAATTGGTGACCTGACACCCTCAATATGCCCCCTTTGCTGGTTGACTCCTGCTCTTGTATGCACCTTGATGGCTGTTAGTGTGGGCAGATTTTGCGAACGAAAATCTTGAGAGGTGATACGTCTCCAACGTATCTATAATTTTTGATTGTTCCATGCTATTCTATTATCTGTTTTGGATGTTTTATATGCATTAATATGCTATTTTATATTATTTTTGGGACTAACCTATTAATCTAGAGCCTACTGCCAGTTTCTGTTATTTCCTTGTTTTTTGAGATTTGCAGATAAGGAATATTAAACGGAGTCCAAACGAAATAAAACCTTCGGAAGACATTTTTCTAGAACAAAAGGAAACTACGAGACTTGAGAACCAAGGCAGAGGAGCCACCATGGGGACACAAGCCCTAGGCTACGCCCAGGGGGTAGGGCGCACCGGGCAGGCTTGTGGGCCCATGACAACTCCCCTAACCCGAATCTTCGGCCTATAAATTCCCAAATATTCCATCATTATCAGAACAAGTCACGAAAACACTTTTCCACCGCCAGAAGCCTCCGTTCCCGAGAGATCCAATCTTGGAGCCTTTTCCGATAATCTGTCGGAGAGGGATTCGATCACGAAGGGCATCTACATCAACTCCATTGCCCATCCGATGATATGTGAGTAGTTCACCATAGACCTTCAGGTCCATAGCTAGTAGCTAGATGGCTTATTCTCTCTCTTTGCTCTTCAATACCACGTTCTTCATGATCTTCATGGAGATCTATCTGATGTAATACTCTTTTGCGGTGTGTTTGTCGAGATCCGATGAATTGTGGGTTTATGTTCAGATTATCCATGAATATTATTTGAGTCTTTTCTGAATTCTTATATGCATGATTTCATATCTTTGCAAGTCTCTTCTAGTTATTGGTTTGGTTTGGCTAACTAGATTGGTAATTCTTGCAATGGGAGAAGTGCTTGGTTTTGGATTCAATCTTGCGGTGTCCTCACCCAGTGACATAGTAGGGTAGCGATGCACGTATCGTATTGTTGCCATCAAGGGTAACAATATGGGGTTTTCGTCATATTTCTTGAGTTTATCCCTCTACATCATGTCATCTTACCTAATGTGTTACTTTGTTCTTCATGGACTTAATACTCTAGATACGGGCAGGAGGCGGTCGATGTGTGGAGTAATAGTAGTAGATGCAGAATCGTTTCGGTCTACTTGACATGGACGTGATGCATATATGCATAATAAAATGGAGTAGATCAGGTTAAGGCTGTTGGAAATATGCCCTAGAGGCAATAATAAAATGGTTATTATTGTATTTCCTAGTTCATGATAATTGTCTATTATTCATGCTATAACTGTGTTAACCGGAAACCGTAATACATGTGTGAATACATAGACCACAACGTGTCCCTAGTGAGCCTCTAGTTGGCTAGCTCGTTGATCAATAGATGGTCTCGGTTTCATGACCATGGACATTGGATGTCGTTGATAACGGGATCACATCATTAGGAGAATGATGTGATGGACAAGACTCAATCCTAAGCATAGCACAAGATCGTGTAGTTCGTTTGCTAAAGCTTTTCAATGTCAAGTATCATTTCCTTAGACCATGAGATTGTGTAACTCCCGGATACCGTAGGAATGCTTTGGGTGTGCCAAACGTCACAACGTAACTGGGTGGCTATAAAGGTACGCTACGGGTATCTCCGAAAGTGTCTGTTGGGTTGACACGAATCGAGACTGGGATTTGTCACTCCGTGTGACGGAGAGGTATCTCTGGGCCCACTCGGTAAGACATCATCATTATGAGCTCAATGTGACTAAGGAGTTAGTCACGGGATGATGTATTACGGAACGAGTAAAGAGACTTGCCAGTAACGAGATTGAACAAGGTATGCGGATACCGACGATCGAATCTCGGGCAAGTACCATACCGATAGACAAAGGGAATTGTATACGGGATTGATTGAATCCCTGACATCGTGGTTCATCCGATGAGATCATCGTGGAGTACGTGGGAGCCAACATGGGTATCCTGATCCCGCTGTTGGTTATTGGCTGGAGAGGTGTCTCGGTCATGTCTACGTGTCTCCCGAACCCGTAGGGTCTACACACTTAAGGTTCGATGACGCTAGGGTTATAGGGAAAAGGTATACGTGATTACCGAAGGTTGTTCGGAGTCCCGGATGAGATCCCGGACGTCACGAGGAGCTCCGGAATGGTCCGGAGGTAAAGATTGATATATAGGAAGTCCAGTTTTGGTCACCGGAAAGTTTTCGGGCTCATCGGTATTGTACCGGGAGTGCCGGGAGGGTGCCGGAGGACCCCCGGGAGGGGGTGACGACCAAAGGACCTCATGGGCCCTTAGAGGAGGTGTGCCAGCCCATATTGGGCCAGCCAATACCTTCTAGAAAGGGCCCATGCGCCAGGGATCTGGAGATAGAGGCAAAAGGGATTTAAAAGGGGGGGGGTCCACCTCCCGTGTGGGAGGAGGACTCTCCCCCCACTTCGGCCGAATCCCTCCTCCTTGGAGGAGGGGCCAAGCCAGCCCTCCCTCTCCTTCCTCCTATATATATGCAAGGGTTTGGGCAGGTTTGAGACGACGAACTCTTTCTCTCTCGCTGCAGCCCTATTCTGCTTCTTCCTCCTCCGCAGTGCTTAGGCGAAGCCCTGCCGGGATACCTTGCTACTCCACCACCACCACGCCGTCGTGCTGCTGCTGGAGATCTTCCCCAACCTCTCCTTCCTCCTTGCTGGATCAAGGCATAGGAGACGTCACCGGGCTGCACGTGTGTTGAATGCGGAGGTGCCGTCCGTTCGGCACTTGATCGGATCTACCGCGATCTGAATCGCTGCGAGTACGACTCCATCAACCGCGTTCTTGTAACGCTTCCGCTTAGCGATCTTCGAAGGTATGAAGATCCAATCTCTCCCCACTCGTTTGCTGGTTTCTCCATAGATAGATCTTGGTGACACGTAGGAAAATTTTGATTTACTACTACGTCTCCCAACAGTGGCATCATGAGCTAGGTCTATGCGTAGAATCTATGCACGAGTAGAACACAAAGCAGTTGTGGGCGTCGATTTTGTTAATATGCTTGCCGTTACTAGTCTTATCTTGATTCGACGGTATTGTGGGATGAAGCGGCCCGGACCAACCTTACACGTACGCTTACGTGAGACCGGTTCCACCGCCTGACATGCACCAGTTGCATAAGGTGGCTAGCGGGTGTCTGTCTCTCCCACCTTAGTCGGATTGGATTCGATGAAAAGGGTCCTTATGAAGGGTAAATAGCAATTGGCATATCACGTTGTGGTTTTGGCGTAGGTAAGAAACGTTCTTGCTAGAAACCTATAGCAACCACGTAAAAACTTGCAACTACAAATTAGAGAACGTCTAACTTGTTTTTGTAGCATATGCCTTGTGATGTGATATGGCCAGAAGGATGTGATGTGATGCATTGTGATGTATGAGATTGATCATGTTCTTGTAATAGGGTTCACGACTTGCATGTCGATGACTATGACAACCGGCAGGAGCCATAGGAGTTGTCTTATTTATTGTATGACCTGCGAGTCAATCACAAACGCCATGTAATTACTTTACTTTATTGCTAAGCGTTAGCCATAGCAGTAGAAGTAATAGTTGGCGAGACAACCTCATGAAGACACAATGATGGAGATCATGATGATGGAGATCATGGTGTCATGCCGGTGACAATGATGATCATGGTGCCCCGAAGATGGAGATCATAGGAGCAAGATGATATTGGCCATATCATGTCACTATATTGATTGCATGTGATCTTTATCATGTTTACATCTTATTTGCTTAAAACGACGGTAGTAAATAAGATGATCTCTCAATAAAATTTCAAGAGAAGTGTTCACCCTAACTGTGCACCGTTGCTAAGGATCGTTGTTCCGAAGCACCACGTGATGATCGGGTGTGATAGGTTCTAACGTTTGCATACAACGGGTGTAAGCCAGATTTACACACGCGAAACACTTAGGTTGACTTGACGAGCCTAGCATGTACAGACATGGCCTCAGAACACGGAAGACCGAAAGGTCGAACATGAGTCGTATAGAAGATACGATCAACATGGAGATGTTCACCATGGATGACTAGTCCGTCTCACGTGATGATCGGACACGGGCTAGTTGACATGGATCATGTGTCACTTAGATGACTAGAGAGATGTCTATCTGAGTGGGAGTTCATTGAATAATTTGATTATGTGAACTCGATTATCATGAACTTAGTCTAAAATTGCCTTTAATATCTATATTGTAGATCCAATGGCCAACGCAAATGTCAACCTCAATTTCAACGCGTTCCTAGAGAAAACCAAGCTGAAAGATGATGGAAGCAACTATACGGACTGGGTCCGTGGCTTGAGGATCATCCTCATAGCTTCCAAGAGATTGTATGTCCTTGATGCACCGCTAGGTGACCCACCCATTCTCCCAGCGGACCAAGACGTTACGAACGCTTGGCAGTCACGCTGCGATGATTACTCCCTTGTTCAGTGCGGCATGCTTTACAGTTTAGAATCAGGGCTCCAAAAGCGTTTTGAGCAACACGGAGCATATGAGATGTTCCAAGAGCTGAAACTGGTTTTCCAAGCTCATGCCCGAGTCGAGAGATATGCCATCTCTGACAAGTTCTTCAGCTGTAAGATGGAGGAGAACAGTTCTGTTAGTGAGCACATCCTCAAGATGTCTGGGTTTCACAACCGCTTGACTCAGCTGGGAGTTAATCTCCCGGATGACTCAGTCATTGACAGAATCCTCCAGTCGCTTCCACCTAGCTACAAAAGCTTTGTGATGAACTACAACATGCAGGGGATGGAGAAGTCCATTCCTGAGTTGTACTCGATGCTCAAATCAGCAGAGGTCGAGATCAGAAAGGAGCATCAAGTGTTGATGGTAAACAAGACCACTAGTTTCAAGAAAGGCAAGGGTAAGAAGAACTTCAAGAAGGACGGCAAAGCTGTTGCCGCGCCCGGTAACCAAGTTGCCGGGAAGAAGAAGAACAAGAATGGACCCAAGCCTGAGACTGAGTGTTTCTATTGTAAGGGTACCGGTCACTGGAAGCGGAACTGCCCCAAGTACTTAGCGGATAAGAAGGTCGTCAACGTTAAAGGTATATGTGATATACTTGTTATTGATGTGTACCTAACCAGCGCTCGTAGTAGCTCCTGGGTATTTGATACCGGTGCAGTTGCTCACATTTGTAACTCCAAGCAGGAGCTGCGGAATAAGCGAAGGTTGGCAAAGGACGAGGTGACGATGCGCGTCGGGAATGGTTCCAAGGTCGATGTGATCGCCGTCGGCACGCTACCTCTACATCTACCTTCGGGATTAGTTTTAAACCTTAATAATTGTTATTTAGTACCAGCTTTGAGCATGAACATTGTATCTGGATCTCGCTTGATACGAGATGGCTACTCTTTTAAATCCGAGAATAATGGTTGTTCTATTTATATGAGAGAAATGTTCTATGCTCATGCCCCGCTGGTCAATGGTTTATTTTTGATGAATCTCGAACGTGATGTTACACATGTCCATAGTGTGAGTACCAAAAAGTGTAAAGTTGATAACGATAGTCCCACTTACATGTGGCACTGCCGTCTTGGCCATATTGGTGTCAAACGCATGAAGAAGCTCCATGCTGATGGACTTTTGGAGTCACTTGATTTCGAATCATTTGACACATGCGAACCATGCCTCATGGGCAAGATGACCAAAACTCCGTTCTCTGGAACAATGGAGCGAGCAACTGACTTGTTGGAGATAATACATACCGATGTATGCGGTCCAATGAGTGTCGAGGCTCGCGGTGGCTACCGTTATGTTCTCACCCTCACTGATGACTTGAGCAGATATGGGTATGTCTACTTAATGAAACACAAGTCTGAAACCTTTGAAAGGTTCAAGGAATTTCAGAGTGAGGTCGAGAATCAACGTGACAGGAAAATAAAATGCCTACGATCTGATCGTGGCGGAGAATATTTAAGTCACGAGTTTGACACGCACCTTAGGAAATGTGGAATTGTTTCACAGCTCACGCCGCCAGGCACACCTCAGCGAAATGGTGTGTGTGAACGTCGTAAACGCACTCTATTGGATATGGTGCGATCTATGATGTCTCTTACCGACTTACCGCTATCATTTTGGGGATATGCATTAGAGACTGCCGCGTTCACTTTAAATATGGCACCGTCTAAATCCGTTGAGACGACACCGTATGAATTATGGTTTGGAAAGAAACCTAAGCTGTCGTTTCTAAAAGTTTGGGGTTGCGATGCTTATGTGAAGAAACTTCAACCTGAGAAGCTCGAACCCAAAGCGGAAAAGTGCGTCTTCATAGGATATCCCAAAGAGACTATTGGGTATACCTTCTACCTACGATCCGAAGGCAAAGTCTTTGTTGCCAAGAATGGATCCTTTCTCGAGAAAGAGTTTCTCTCGAAAGAAGTAAGTGGGAGGAAAATGGAACTTGATGAGGTAATTGTACCTTCACTCGAACCGGAGAGTAGCGCAGCACAGGAAGTTGTTTCTGTGGAGCCTACACCGGCTAGAGAGGAAGTTAATGATGATGATCATGAAACATCAGATCAAGTTGCTACTCGAAGGTCCACTAGGACACGTTCCGCACCAGAGTGGTACGGTAATCCTGTCCTAGAGATCATGTTGTTGGACAACGGTGAACCTTCGAACTATGAAGAAGCGATGGCGGGCCCGAATTCCGACAAATGGCTTGAGGCCATGAAATCCGAGATAGGATCCATGTATGAGAACAAAGTATGGACTTTGGTGGACTTGCCTGATGATAAGCGAGCCATTGAAAATAAATGGATCTTTAAGAAGAAGACTGACGCAGACGGTAATGTGACCGCCTATAAAGCTCGGCTTGTCGCTAAGGGTTATCGACAAGTTCAAGGAGTTGACTACGATGAGACATTCTCACCCGTAGCGATGCTAAAGTCTGTCCGAATCATGTTAGCAGTTGCCGCATTTTATGATTATGAGATCTGGCAAATGGACGTCAAAACGGCATTCCTTAATGGCTTCCTCAAGGAAGAACTGTATATGATGCAGCCGGAAGGTTTTGTCGATCCTAAAGATGCTAACAAGGTATGCAAGCTCCAGCGCTCCATCTATGGGCTGGTGCAAGCATCTCGGAGTTGGAACATTCGCTTTAATGAGGTGATTAAAGCGTTTGGGTTTGTACAGGTTTATGGAGAACCCTGTATTTACAAGAAAGTGAGTGGGAGCTCTATAGCATTTCTTATACTGTATGTGGATGACATGCTGATAATGGGAAATAATATAGAACTCTTGGAAAGTATCAAGGCCTACTTGAATAAGTGTTTTTCAATGAAGGACCTTGGAGAAGCTGCTTACATATTAGGTATTAAGATCTATAGAGATAGATCAAAACGCCTCATTGGTCTTTCACAAAGCACATACCTTGAAAAGATATTGAAGAAGTTCAATATGGATCAGTCCAAGAAGGGGTTCTTGCCCGTGTTGCAAGGTGTGAGATTGAGTACGACTCAATGCCCGACCACGGCAAAGGATAGAGAAGAGATGAGTGCCATCCCCTATGCTTCAGCCATAGGCTCTATCATGTATGCCATGCTGTGTACCAGACCTGATGTGAACCTTGCCATAAGTTTGGTAGGGAGGTACCAAAGTGATCCCGGAGCGGAACACTGGACAGCGGTCAAGAATATCCTGAAGTACCTAAAAAGGACAAAGGACATGTTTCTCGTTTATGGAGGTGCCGAAGAGCTCGTCGTAAAGGGTTACGTCGATGCTAGCTTCGACACAGATCCGGACGACTCCAAGTCGCAAACCGGATACGTGTATATTTTGAATGGAGGGGCAGTGAGCTGGAGCAGCAGCAAGCAAAGCGTCGTGGCAGCATCTACATGTGAAGCGGAGTACATAGCTGCTTCGGAAGCAGCAAAGGAGGGAGTCTGGATGAAGGAGTTCATCACCGACCTAGGAGTGATTCCGAATGCGTCGGGCCCGATGACTCTACTCTGTGACAACACTGGAGCTATTGCCCTTGCGAAGGAGCCCAGGTTTCACAAGAAGACAAGACACATCAAGCGCCGCTTCAACTCCATCTGTGATTACATTCAGGAGGGAGACATAGATATTTGTAAAGTGCATACGGATCTGAATGTCGCAGATCCGTTGACTAAACCTCTCTCACGAGCAAAACATGATCAACACCAGAATGCTATGGGTGTTCGATTCATCACAATGTAACTAGATTATTGACTCTAGTGCAAGTGGGAGACTGTTGGAAATATGCCCTAGAGGCAATAATAAAATGGTTATTATTGTATTTCCTAGTTCATGATAATTGTCTATTATTCATGCTATAATTGTGTTAACCGGAAACCGTAATACATGTGTGAATACATAGACCACAACGTGTCCCTAGTGAGCCTCTAGTTGGCTAGCTCGTTGATCAATAGATGGTCTCGGTTTCATGACCATGGACATTGGATGTCGTTGATAACGGGATCACATCATTAGGAGAATGATGTGATGGACAAGACTCAATCCTAAGCATAGCACAAGATCGTGTAGTTCGTTTGCTAAAGCTTTTCAATGTCAAGTATCATTTCCTTAGACCATGAGATTGTGTAACTCCCGGATACCGTAGGAATGCTTTGGGTGTGCCAAACGTCACAACGTAACTGGGTGGCTATAAAGGTACGCTACGGGTATCTCCGAAAGTGTCTGTTGGGTTGACACGAATCGAGACTGGGATTTGTCACTCCGTGTGACGGAGAGGTATCTCTGGGCCCACTCGGTAAGACATCATCATTATGAGCTCAATGTGACTAAGGAGTTAGTCACGGGATGATGTATTACGGAACGAGTAAAGAGACTTTCCAGTAACGAGATTGAACAAGGTATGCGGATACCGACGATCGAATCTCGGGCAAGTACCATACCGATAGACAAAGGGAATTGTATACGGGATTGATTGAATCCCTGACATCGTGGTTCATCCGATGAGATCATCGTGGAGTACGTGGGAGCCAACATGGGTATCCAGATCCCGCTGTTGGTTATTGGCCGGAGAGGTGTCTCGGTCATGTCTACGTGTCTCCCGAACCCGTAGGGTCTACACACTTAAGGTTCGATGACGCTAGGGTTATAGGGAAAAGGTATACGTGATTACCGAAGGTTGTTCGGAGTCCCGGATGAGATCCCGGACGTCATGAGGAGCTCCGGAATGGTCCGGAGGTAAAGATTGATATATAGGAAGTCCAGTTTTGGTCACCGGAAAGTTTTCGGGCTCATCGGTATTGTACCGGGAGTGCCGGGAGGGTGCCGGAGGACCCCCGGGAGGGGGTGACGACCAAAGGACCTCATGGGCCCTTAGAGGAGGTGTGCCAGCCCATATTGGGCCAGCCAATACCTTCTAGAAAGGGCCCATGCGCCAGGGATCTGGAGATAGAGGCAAAAGGGATTTAAAAGGGGGGGTCCACCTCCCGTGTGGGAGGAGGACTCTCCCCCCACTTCGGCCGAATCCCTCCTCCTTGGAGGAGGGGCCAAGCCAGCCCTCCCTCTCCTTCCTCCTATATATATGCAAGGGTTTGGGCAGGTTTGAGACGACGAACTCTTTCTCTCTCGCTGCAGCCCTATTCTGCTTCTTCCTCCTCCGCAGTGCTTAGGCGAAGCCCTGCCGGGATACCTTGCTACTCCACCACCACCACGCCGTCGTGCTGCTGCTGGAGCTCTTCCCCAACCTCTCCTTCCTCCTTGCTGGATCAAGGCGTAGGAGACGTCACCGGGCTGCACGTGTGTTGAACGCGGAGGTGCCGTCCGTTCGGCACTTGATCGGATCTACCGCGATCTGAATCGCTGCGAGTACGACTCCATCAACTGCGTTCTTGTAACGCTTCCGCTTAGCGATCTTCAAAGGTATGAAGATCCAATCTCTCCCCACTCGTTTGCTGGTTTCTCCATAGATAGATCTTGGTGACACGTAGGAAAATTTTGATTTACTACTACGTCTCCCAACAAAGGCTACTTCCACCGTCCATTAGGACCTTTGTGAGGTGATACCCATCTATAATCGGATCTAGGACGAGGGCCGCCGAACCCCCATGACGGATATTGGTCGGATGATCACGCTGATCAAAGGTGATCGGGTATGCCGACCATGGGTTGTATATCAGGGCTATGGGTTCCACTGCGTAGACTTCCCGGAGGGCGCGCTTCCTCTCCTTCTTCGGTATGTGGGTGGCGTATCTCATGTTCACCATTTTTACTTCGGGAGGGAACTTCTTCTGACCGCTACCCATTGGATCCCAAGTCTCATATTCGTCCTTGCTATGCGAGCTTTTTCCTTGATCTTCGGGTTGTATCTTGCCGGCCTATTTAAACACCCAGCAGTTGCGGTGTGTGTAGTTGGCGGGCATTTCCGAAGTTCCATGGATTTGGCAAGGCCTTTCCATGATCTTCTCAAGCAGAGTGGGTCTATCACGATTGCCTTTAAGGGGCTTCTTCCACTGCCCAGGTCGGGAATTGCGGAATCTGGCATTAACCGCCGTGTCATTGGCATCATTACTATTGTGTCGGTGCTTATTCTTATTGCACTTTGGATTTGAGTTTCCATCCTGGGATTCAGGTGCCACGGGATCTTCGGAATTGTGGCCGCGTCTAGCCAGCCAGTTATCCTCGCCCGTGCAAAAGTGGGTCATGAGGGAGGTAAGGGCGGACATAGTTTGAGGCTTGTCCTGGCCTAGCTGGCGGGCCAGCCATTCGTCCCAAATATTGTGCCGGAAGGAGGCTATGGCCTCAGCATCCGGACAGTCGATGATTTGGTTCTTCTTAGTCAAGAATCCATTCCAGAACTGTCGGGTGGATTCGTCGGGCTTCTAGACGACGTTGCTGAGATTGGAAGAGTCCGGCGGGCGGACATAGGTCCCCTGGAAGTTATAGCGGAACGCGTCTTCCAGGTCTTCCCAGCATCCTATGGAGTTTTCGGGGAGGTTGTTTAACCAATGCCGAGTTGGACCCTTAAGCTTAAGAGGTAGGTATTTGATGGCATGAAGATCATCTCCTCATGCCATGTGGATATGGAGGAGGAAGTCCTCGATCCATACAGTTGGGTCAGTGGTCCTGTCCTACTGTTCTATATTCACGGGTTTAAACCCTTCGGGGAACTGATGTCGCATTACCTTGTTCGTGAAGCACAAAGGGTGAGCAGCGCCTCTGACCCGTGCTATGTAGCCCCTGTATTTGGTGTTTGTATCGGGTCGGTTGCATTCCAGGCCCTGTTGTTTTGGTCGAACCATGGTCTGTACTCGCCACGTCTATCGGGCGTGTACTCTCTGGATCCATAAATGGATCTAGTGTGGTCTGCTCTGTGATCCAAGTCATCTCACAGGTCGAACCTATCGTCGGGCTCTAATGGCTTCTTGCCCAGTCTTCTGGGCACTGTCAGTATGTAACCAGTGTCGTCAGCCGTCTTGTCTCGACCACGAGGGGTGCGGTCTGGCTTGTCGTATGGATTATGGTTTGGAGATGGAGTGTCAGTAAGTTCATCATCAAATTGCGGCAGCAACCTTCTCTGAGGGTAGCTTTTGGCCTGGTTTGATGGGCCAGTGTCATATACCTCCTCGGTTGAGAGGACTTCCGTGCATCGATCGTTGAGTTCGGCCTGTTCGGCTTTGAGTTGTCGTTCTTTGGCCTTTAAGCTGCGAGTAGTTGCTATGAGCCATTGCCTGATTTCCTCCTGATCCTCGAGGTTATCAGGGATGTACAAGTCATCGGCTTCCGGTATATCTTCCTCCTCGACGGGGGGAAGGTAATCATCGCCTTCAGGGTCATTGACGATATCGCGGTCGCTGTGATCCTCGGGCTGCTTCCCTTTTTTCTTTTGGACCGCTTATGCGATTTCCGGCGCCTTGATGGTGCATCAACCGATTTGTCACTGTTGTTGTGAGGCATATTGTTGCCATTGGTGGCAGGAGTGTGCACCATGTAGATATTGTATGTAGAAGTAGCGGCCCAACTCCCGATGTTAACGGGGGTGGGAGCACAATCCTCTTCATCCATGTATTCTGCCTCCTCAGAGGCATAGTCTAGAACGTTGGTTAAGTCTTCGATTGTGGCTATTAAGTGGGTGGTGGGTGGGTCGAAAAAATCGTAACTGTCTGAACTATAACCGGGCCGGGTATAGATCGGGGCTAGATTGTCAGTGATGCTCATCGACGAGAATTACTCCAAGGCCTCGTCAACCGCTGAGGGCCCAATCGGATCCAGCTGTTCGAAACTCGCATAGTTAACCCCCATGAGGCCCACTCGTGGGGAGTGTTCAGAAGGAACACATGTTCGGTCACATGGCCTGGTGGCTAGTCCAGGATGAGAGATCAGATTGCCGCCATGGGTGACCCCATTGGCATGTCCGAAGAAAGGGCTTGAGGTTAAGGCCTCAGAGTCCTCGGGGGCTACAGGCTAAGTCATGAGCCCGATTAGTGCCAGGTCACCCCAAGAGTCGATGAAGAACTCTAAGTTTCTGAATCTGACCTCTTGACCAGGGGCGAAGCTCTCAACGCGGCTTAGATGGTTGACGGAATCCGCATGCAGCACAACGTTGCCGAAGGTGAAGATCTTCCCGAGGACGAAAACATCCATATTGCAAACCTCTTCATTGATGAAGAGACAAGGCATCGATTCCATCTTGCTCACAGAGGAACTCTCAATAAATGCACCAATGTTGGTGTTAAAATCGGCGGATCTCGGGTAGGGGGTCCTGAACTGTGAGACTAGGATCGACGGTAACAGGAGAGGAAGGGGACACGAGTTTACCCAGGTTCGGGCCCTCCAATGTAGGTAATACCCTACGTCCTGCTTGATTGTATTGATGGTGTAAGGGGTTATAGAGTTGATCTACCTCGAGTTCGTATGTCTAACCCTAGATGAGTTGTTCTATATCTATACCCTAAAACCCTCCGGCTTATTTAGATGCCGAGGATGCCTAGGGTTTACACATGGTCGGTTACATGCCGAAGAGATAAACTTGCCTAACTATTACATAAGACGTGGAGCGTAAGCCTTGTTTCTCAAAGCTTCCATCTAAGATATTGAGCCTTCAAATCCTTCGATCTTCGGTAAGCAGCCCTCATAGTCCGGCCCATAACACTAGGTCGGCGATCAGAGGACCCCATAATCCAGGACTCCCTCGCCGAAGGACAAGTTTTTTGAGAAGGTCATCAACCCTTATCTTGCGAAGGTGCTGCAACACGCTCAAACCATTGAGATGCGTGAGGGGGTGCTGCACATCCGTGACGATGAGGGGTTGAAGAAGACGGGAAGCGTGGAAACAAGGCTCAAGGCAATGGAGCAGCAAGTCTTCAAGTGCCAAGCGATGGTGGAGTGTGAACTCAATGACAATCATACGATGATCTCGGAGTTTACCCATAAACACAAGTTGGACACCTCTATTAAGATGCTTAAAGATGTTATTTTCCCCAGATTTGGAGTCCCCAGATACTTAATGACTGATGGTGGTTCACATTTTATTCATGGTGCTTTCCGTAAAATGCTTGCTAAGTATGATGTTAATCATAGAATTGCATCTCCTTATCATCCTCAGTCTAGCGGTCAAGTAGAATTAAGAAATAGAGAAATTAAATTGATCTTGCAAAAGACAGTTAATATATCTAGGAAGAATTGGTCTAAGAAACTTGACGATGCATTATGGGCTTATAGAACTGCTTACAATAATTCTATGGGTATGTCTCCGTATAAAATGGTTTATGGTAAAGCATGTCACTTACCTCTAGAGCTAGAGCATAAAGCTTATTGGGCAATCAAAGAGCTCAACTATGATTTCAAACTTGCTGGTGAGAAGAGGTTATTTGACATTAGCTCACTTGATGAATGGAGAACCCAGGCCACTAAGAATGCCAAGTTGTTTAAAGAAAAAGTTAAGAGATGGCATGATAAAATGATACAAAAGCGTGAATTTAATGTAGGTGATCATGTCTTGCTATACATTTCTCGGTTAAGATTTTTTGCAGGTAAACTTCTCTCCAAATGGGAAGGGCCTTATATCATCGAGGAGGTATATCATTCTAGTGCCATCAATATCGACAACGCCGAAGGTACAAATCCAAAGGTGGTAAATGGGCAAAGAATCAAACACTTAATTTCAAGTACTCCCATTAATGTTGAACCAATGTTATCAATACCATAACTCCCGAAGAGCGTATTAGGGAAACTTACCAGAATGTTTCAAACTCTAAAAAGGAATAGGTACGTGGTACGGTAAGTAAACCGACTCCAAAAGTTTTCCAGTAGTAATTTTATTAAGTTCTGGAATATTTAAAAATTAGGAAATAAAAAGTAGTCCGAAGGACGCGGGTGGTGACAAGCCCCCTAGGCGCGGCCACCCCCTCGTCGTGCCTAGGGGGCTTGTCACCACTCCGTGCACCCCTCGGACTCCGTTTTCTTGTGGAACATCCCTTCAGGTCGGCAAAAATTCATTATATAATCTCCCAAAGGTTTCGACTTTCGTATCACGACAATACCTCCTGTTTTCGTTTTGAGTTGTTTTTGCAGCAGATTTAGATTGTCATGGCGTCCCCCGGTGCTCCAAATGTCGGTGTTAAAACCGACGGATCTCAGGTAGGGGGTCCTGAACCGTGAGACTAGGATCGACGATAACAGAAGACGAAGGGGACACGAGTTTACCCAAGTTCGGGCCCTCCACTGGAGGTAATACCCTACGTCCTGCTTGATTGTATTGATGGTGTAAGGGGTTACAGAGTTGATCCAGCTCGAGATCGTATGTCTAACCCTAGATGAGTTGTTCTATATCTATACCCTAAAACCCTCTGGCTTACATAGATGCCGAGGATGCCTAGGGTTTACACATGGTCGGTTACATGCCGAAGAGATAAACTTGCCTAACTATTACATCAGACGTGGAGCGCAAGCCTTGTTTCCTGAAGCTTCCATCTAAGAGATTGGGCCTTCAAATCCTTCGATCTTCGGTAAGCAGCCCTCATAGCCCGGCCCATAACAATAGGTCGGCTATCCGAGGACCCCCTAATCCAAGACTCCCTCACTGAAGGACAAGTTTTCCAAGAAGGTCATCAACAGTTATCTTGTGGAGGTGCTGCAACACCCTCAAACCATTGAGATGCGTGAGGGGGTGCTGCACATCCGTGACGTTGAGGGGCCTAAGAAGACCGGAAGCGTGGAAACAAGGCTCGAGGCAGTGGAGAAGCAAGTCTTCAAGTGCCAAGCGATGGTGGAGTGTGGACTCAATGCCAATCATATGATGATCTCGGAGTTTACCCATAGACACAAGTTGGATACCAAGGACATTGGAGAGCACGTCTTCAAGCTTTACGAGAAAATTGAGCATCTCCAAGCCCAGATCTATGATCTGCAAAACCAAAACTGTGAGTATGAATATAGTTTTAAGAGAATGAGTTTGGCTGCAGATTTGAGGATTCCAGAGAATCATTCATCTTTTTATGATGGTGAGCCTATGCCTTGGAAGACAGAGGACAAGCCTCCAACCTCCTCAACAACTCCACCACCATCAACCCCGAAGAAGGACACCTAAGTACATGGGTATGGGCACTCCCCTTAACTTGTGCCAAGCTTGGGGGAGGTGCCCCGGTATCATATATCACACCTTTTCCCTTTTTCCTTTTTGTTTTTATCTTTCCTAGTTTGATCCTTTTTGTTTTTGCTTTGATCTAGTAGAATAAAAGTTTTTAGTATGATCCACCTTTTAGTTTTTGCTTTTGCTCCCCTTATGTAAGCAAGTCCGAGATATATATAATAAAGTAGTTTTGATGATGAGGGCTTTGCTTGATTACTATGATACTGAAAGTAATGAATAAAGTACAATAGAACAAAAGCAAAGAGAATACATAGTGGTCTAATGGGGAGTGATGACTTCACATATAAAAAGTATGGTGATTGAAATTTGTTGGGAGTTAACAAACATAGTAATTGGTCATTGGTGCAATTGAAAGGAAGTGATAAAGAAAGAGAGATTCACATATAAATATATTATGTTGGACATCTTTTATGATTGTGACCACTCATTAAAATATTACATGCCAAGAAGTTGATGTTGGACAAGGAAGACAACATAATAGGTTATTTTTGCTTGCATCTGGATAGAAGTTATATGGTTTTAGATCCTCCAACATGTCGTGCTTGCTTCCACCTCATATTAGCCAAAACCTCTGTAGCAAGTAGAGATACTACTTGTGTATCCAAACACCTCAACCCAGTTTTAACATGAGAGTCCACCATACCTACATATGGATTGAATAAGGTCCTTCAAGTAAGTTGTCATCAGTGCAAAAAGGCAATAAAAATTGCTCCTAAATATGTGTGATCTTTTATTGTAAGGGAAATAAGCTTTGTACGAACTTGTGATAGTGAAGAAATAAAAGCGACATACTGCATAATAAAGGTTGCTATCACAAGGGCAATACAACGCGGCGTTCCTCTATACTAAGAGTTTGTGCATCCAAAAAGAAAAAGTGCATGACAACCTCTGCTTCCCGCTACGAAGGGCCTATCTGTTACTTTTACTTTTACTTTCTAGTACTTACCCTTATGCAGGAGTCATGGTGGTCTTCAACACTTCTATATTCCGTCTCTCTTGGCAAGCATCATGTGTTGGGGAATGTTCTAGACATGTATATCCACTCGGATGTGGGTGATCATGAGTTATTATTGTTGACATCACCCTTGAGGTGAATAGTTGGGAGGCAAAATTATAAGCCCCTATCTTTCTGTGTGTTCGATTGAAGCTTTGACATCGTGGGTGCCGCATGAGTGCTAGAAATTGTGAAAGACTAAAAGATGATTGAGTATGTGGATTTTCTATACAAGCTCTTATATTGACTCTTTCCGATGTTATGATAAATTGTCAATTGCTTCAATGACTGATATCAAAGTTTATTGGTTGTCAATAGATTTTTTGGTTCATACTTTATCTTGTGAATGCATTTTTACTCTAGTATAAAGAATCTCATACAATGAGTATTGTTGTTCTAAAGTTGATCATGATGCCCTCATGTCCGTATTTTATTTTTATCGACACCTCTATCTCTAAACATGTGGACATATTCATCGATCTCGGTTTTGCTTGAGGGCAAGCAAGGTCTAAGCCTGGGGGAGTTGATACGTCCATTTTGCATCATGCTTTTATATTGATATTTATTGCATTATGGGCTGTTATTACACGTTATGGTACAATACTTATGACTTTTCTCTCTTATTTTACAAGGTTTACATGAAGAGGGAGAATGCCGGCAGCTCGAATTCTGGACTCGAAAAGGAACAAATCTGAGATACCTATTCTGCACAACTCCAAATGTCCTGAAAATTTACGAAGAATATTTTTGGAATTAATAAAAAAATACCGGTGCAAGAATCAACCAGAGGGGGGGGCACCAGCAGGCCACAAGCCTGCTAGGCACGGCCACCCCCCTGGTCGCGCCTAGCAGGCTTGTGAGGCCCCTATGGCTCCTCCGACGCCCATCTTCTCCTATATGAAGCGTTTTGACCTGCAAAAAATTAGGAGAGTACTTTCGGGATGAAGCGTCACCGTCTCGAGGCGGAACTTGTGCAGAACCAATCTAGAGCTCCTGTAGGGCTGTTCTGTCTGGGAAACTTCCCACCCGGAGGGGGAAATCGAAGCCATCGTCATCACCAACAATCCTCTCATTGAGAGGGGGTCAATCTCCATCAACATCTTCACTAGCACCATCTCCTCTCCAAACCCTAGTTCATCTCTTGCATCCGATCTTTGTCTCAACACCTTAGATTGGTACATGTGGGTTGCTAGTAGTGTTGATTACTCCTTGTAATTGATGCTAGTTGGTTTACTTGGTGGAAGATCATATGTTCATATCCCTTATGATAATTAATACTCCTCTAACCTTGAACATGAACATGCTCTGTGCGTAGTTACGTTTGTTCCTGGGGACATGGGATAAGTGTTGTTATAAGTAATCATGTGAATTTGGTATTCGTTCGATATTTTGATGAGATGAATGTTGTCTCTCCTCTAGTGGTGTTATGTGAACATCGACTACATAACACTTCACCATTATTTGGGCCTAGGGGAAGGCATTGGGAAGTAATAAGTAGATGATGGGTTGCTAGAGTGACAGAAGCTTAAACCCTAGTTTATGTGTTGCTTCGTAAGGGGTTGATTTGGATCCGCATGTTTCATGCTATGGTTAGGTTTACCTTAATTCCTCTTTCGTAGTATTGGATGCTTGTGATAGGGGTTAATCATAAGTGGGAGGTTTGTCCAAGTAAGGGCAGCACCCAAGCACCGGTCCACCCACATATCAAATTATCAAAGTAACGAACATGAATCAAATGAGCATGATGAAAACTAGCTTGACGGAAATTCCCATGTGTCCTCGGGAGTGCTTTGCTTTATATACGAGTTTGTCCAAGCTTGTCCTTTGCTACAAAAAGGATTGGGCTACCTTGATGCACCTTTGCTACACTTGTTACATGTTACTCGTTACAAATTATCTTATCACAAAACTATTTGTCACTGATATTTCAGTGCTTGCAGAGAATACCTTACTGGAAACCGCTTGTCATTTCCTTCTGCTCCTCGTTGTGTTCGACACTCTTACTTATCGAATGGTCTATGATAGATCCCCTATACTTGTGGGTCGTTAGTACCTTCAGCATTATTAATCTTTATGGCTCCAGAGCGATAAACCTCTTTGATAACATATGGCCCTTCCCGTTTGGAAAGAAGTTTTCTTGCAAAAAATCTGAAAGGGGAGTTGTACAAAAGGACATATTCTCCAACTTTGAATTCCCGTTTTTGTATTCTTTTGACATGCTATATTTTAAATTCTTCTTTGAATAGTTTGGCATTTTCATAAGCTTGGGTTCTCCATTCATCTAGTGAGCCAATATCAAATAACCTCTTTTCATCGACAAGTTTGAAGTCATAGTTGAGTTCTTTAATTGCCCAAAATGCTTTGTGTTCTAACTCTAGAGGCAAATGAAAAGCTTTCCCATATACCATTTTGTATGGAGACATACCCATATGATTTTTATAAGTTGTTCTATAAACCCAAAGTGCATCATCTAGTTTCTTAGACCAATTCTTTCAGGACATATTGACAGTTTTTTGTAATATTAATTTTATGTGTCTATTGCTAAGTTCAACTTGACCACTATATTGAGGGTGATACGGTGATGCAATTCTATGGTTAACATCATATTTAGCAAGCATTTTACAGAAAGCACCATGAATAAAGTGACAACCACCATGAGTCATTAAATATCTAGGGACTCAATACCTCGGGAAGAAAACTTCTTTAAGCATTTTAATGGAGGTGTTGTGATCAGCACTACTAGTTGGAATAGATTCTACCCACTTAGTAACATCATCAACAACAACCGAAATATGAGTATACCCATTAGAGGATGGAAAAGGTCCCCTATAATGAAAACCCCAAACATCAAATGGTTCAACAACAAGTGAATAATTCATAGGCATTTCCTCACGCTTACAAATATTACCAATTCTTTGACATTCATCACAAGATAAGACAAACTTACGAGAAGCCTTGAAGAGAGTAGGCCAATAAAAACCAGGTTGCAATACCTTGTGAGCAGTTCTATCTCCCACATGATGTCCTTCATAAGCTTCAAAATGACATTTCCGTAGGATTTGTTCCTGTTCATGCTCAGGTACACAACGTCTAATAATATCATCTACTCCTTCATTATAAAGATGTGGTCATCCAAAAAGTAATCTCTTAAATCACAGAAGAATTATTTTCTTTTGTTGATATGTGAAACTAGATGGTATATATTTAGCAACAATGTAGTTAGCATAATCAACATACCAAGGAGTGTTTTGAGAAACATTTATTGCAGCTAAATGTTCATCAGGAAAATTATCATCAATAGGTAGTGGATAATCAAGAATATTTTCTAACCTAGACAAGTTATCAACTACGGGGTTCTAAGCTCCTTTCCTATCAGTAATATGTAAATCAAATTCTTGAAGCAAGAGAACCCACCTAATGAGTCTAGGTTTAGCATCTTTCTTTTCCGTAAGATATTTTTGTTGGAAATATGCCCTAAGGCAATAATAAATTGGTTATTGTCATGTTTCCTTGTTCATGATAATCGTTTATTATCCATGCTATAATTTTATTGATCGGAAACTCAGATACATGTGTGGATACATAGACAAAACCATGTCCCCAGTATGCCTCTAATAGACTAGCTCGTTGATCAAAGATGGATATGGTTTCCTATTCATGGACATGATATTTCATTTGATAATGGTATCACATCATTAGGAGAATGATGTGATGGACAAGACCCAAACTATAAACGTAGCATATGATCATGTCAGTTTATTGCTACTGTTTTCTGCATGTCAAGTATCTGTTCCTATGACCATGAGATCATGCAACTCACTGACACCGGAGGAGTACCTTGTGTGTATCAAATGTCACAACGTAATTGGGTGACTATAAAGGTGCTCTATAGGTATCTCCGAGGGTGTCTGTTGGGTTGGAATGGATCAAGACTGGGATTTGTTACTCCGTGTGACGGAGAGGTATCTCAGGGCCCACTCGGTAATACAACATCACAATAAGCCTTGCAAGCAATGTGACTAAGTGTTATCCATGGGATCTTGTATTACGGAATGAGTAAAGAGACTTGCCGGTAACAAGGTTGAACTAGGTATGGAGATACCGACGATCAAATCTCGGGCAAGTAACATACCGAAGAACAAAGGGAACATCATACGGGATTAACTGAATCCTTGACACAGAGGTTCGACCAATAAAGATCTTCATAGAATATGTAGGAATCAATATGGGCATCCAGGTCCCGCTATTGGTTATTGACCGTAGAGGTGTCTCGGTCATGTCTACATAGTTCTCGAACCCGTAGGGTCTGCACACTTAAGGTTTGCTGACGTTTCGGTAGTATGCAGTTATGCATGATGGTAACCGAAGGTTGTTTGGTGTCCCAGATGAGATCCCGTCAGTCACGAGGAGCTCCGAAATGGTCTGGAGGTAAAGATTGATATATAGGAAGTCTTGTTTTGATCGCCGAAAAAGTTTAGGACTCATCGGTAGTGTACCGGGAGTGTCGGGAGGGTACCGGGGGACCATCGGGAGGAGTATTTCAACCCAAGAGGCTACATGGGTTGTGGGAGGATGAATACCAGCCCTTAGTGGGCTGGCCGAAGTCCCACATAAGGCCCATGCGGCTGGGAAGAAAGTCCATAGTGGAAAAGGTGGAAAAGGGCAAAAAGGTGGAAATAAGGAAGGAGTCCTAATCCTACTAGGAGTGGTGGAGGAGGAGGACTCCTCTCCACTTCGGCCGAAGCCACCAAGGGCTGGCCCTTGTGCCAAACCTCCTCCTCTCTTCCTCCTATATATACTAGAGGTTTTAGGGTTTTTGCACATAGATTTTCAGCCACGTGCTACCCTCTCCTCTAGTCCGTAGTTTCTCCTCTAGATTGGTTTCAGCAGTGCTTAGACGAAGCCCTGCTGGAATTACTCCACCACCATTGACACAATGCTGTCGCGCTTCGGGAGAACTTTTCCACCTCTCCTCTCCCGCCTTCTGGATCAAGAAGGCGGAGATCATCATCGAGCTGTACATGTGTTGAATGCGGAGGTGTCGTCCGTTCGGCGCTAGATTGGAAGGACCGTGATCAAGACCGCGAGACGATTCGTGATTGGATCGCGGGACGAATCGTGATGAGATCACGGGACAGATCGTGATAGGATCGCGGGATGGATTGTGATGAGATCGCGGGACGCTCGGTGATTTGGATCGCGAAGACGTTCGACTACACCAACCGCGTTTCTTAACGCTTCCCGCTTAGCGATCTACAAGGGTACATAGATCCACTCTCCCTCTCGTAGATGCTCATCACCATGGATAGATCTTGCGTGTGCGTAAGAAATTTATTGTTTCCCATGCAACGTTCCCCAATTATTTTATAGTAGCATGATCAGTGTGAACAATAACTTTGGAATCAATGATGTAAGATCTAAATTCATCACAAGCAAACACAACTTCTAAGAAATCTTTTTCAGTAGTAGCATAATTTGTTTGTGCATTGTCTAGAGTTTTGCTAGCATAATGGATAACATTTAATTTCTTATCAACTCTTTGTCCTAGAACAGCACCAACAGCATAACCACTAACATCACACATAATTTCAAAAGGCAAGTTCCAATCGGGCGGTTGAACAATAGGTGCAAAAGGTAAGGCTTTCTTTAGTCTTTCGAAGGCTTCTACACAATCATAATAAAAAACAAAGGGAATATCCTTTTGTAAAAGATTACTGAGAGGCCTAGAATTTTAGAAAATTCTTTGATAAACCTCCTATAGAAACCACCATGGCCAAGGAAACTACCAATACCTTTAATATCTTTAGGACGTGACATTTTCTCAATTGCATCAACTTTAGCTTGATCCACCTCAATACCTCATTCAGGGATTATATGACCTAAGACAATACCTTCATTAACCATGAAGTGGCACTTCTCCCAATTCAAGACAAGATTAGTTTGTTCACATCTCTACAAAACTCGATCAAGGTTGCTTAAGCAATCATCAAAAGAAGTTCTGTAAATGGAAAAATCATCCATGAAAACCTCCACAATCTTTTCACAAAAATCTAAGAATATAGAGGTCATACATCTTTGAAAGGTAGCAGGTGCATTGCATAAACCAAAAGGCATACGCCTATAAGCATAGGTTCCAAAAGGGAAAGTAAGGGTGGTTTTCTCTTGATCAGATTGTGATACAAGTATTTGAGAGAAACCAGAATATCCATCCAGAAAACAAGTGTGTGTGCTTGGATAATCTTTCTAGCATTTGATCAATGAAAGGCACAGGGTAATGGTCTTTTCTAGTTGTTTATTTAATTTTCTAACATCAATACCATTCTATAGCGAGTGACAATTTTTTGTGGGATAAGTTCATTTTTATCATTAGAAACAAAAGTAATACCTCCCTTCTTAGGGACACAATGAACGAGACTTACCCATGTACTATACGCTATGGGATAGATTATACTTGCTTCAAGGAGCTTTAAGATTTCCGTTATTGCCACTTCTTTCATCTTGGGATTCAATCATCATTGATGATTAACAACGGGTTTAGCATCAGGTTCCATATTAATCTTGTGCTGGCATAGAGTGGGACTAATGCCCTTAAGATCATCAAGAGTATATCCAATAGCAGCCCAGTGCTTCCTCAGAATTTCTAATAATCTTTGTTATTCATGTTCTGAAAGGTTAGCAATAATAATAACAGCATACATCTTTTTCTCACCAAGATAAGCATACTTTAAAGTGTCAGGCTATTGTTTTAATTCAAACACAGGATCACCTTTAGGTGGAGGAGGACCCCCTAGAGTTTTAATAATCAAATTGTGTTTCGAAAGAGGTTGTTGTTCAAAGAAATTTTTATCTATATCATTTCTTTCACGCAAGTGCATATCATTTCCATGGTCTAGCAAATATTGTTTTAGTGAATCAGTAAGACGAACGGCAATATAAGCAAGACCAAGTGTTTCATCCTTACTAGATAATTCTTTATTACAGAGTTGTCTACTAAACTTGGAAAAAAATTACTCATGAGACACATCACCAAACTTAACACTGACGGTTTCTTTCTTGCAATTTATCTTAGCATTAACAATGTTCAAGAAAGGTCTACCAAAGATAACGGGACAAAAATCATCTTGTGGGGAACCAAGAACTAGAAAATCAGTAGGATATTTTATTTTCCCACACAAGACTTCAACATCTCTAACAATCCCAAGTGGTGTGATGGTGTCTCTATTAGCAAGTTTAATAGTAACATCAATGTCTTCTATTTCGGCAGGTGTTATGTTATTCATAATATCTTGGTATAAAGTACAAGGAATAGCACTCACACTAGCACCCATATCACATAAACCATGATAACAATGATCTCCTATTTTAACTGAGACAACAGGCATGCCAACTATAGGTCTATGTTTATCTTTTTCATCGAGTTTGGCAATTCTAGCAGCTTCATCACAGAAGTAAATAACATGCCCATCAATATTTTCTACCAAGAGATCTTTAACCATGGCGACACTACGTTCTACTTTAATTTGCTCAGGGGGCTTAGGTTCTTTAATATTACTTTTGTGAACCACAGTTGATACCTTAGCATGTTCCTTTATCCTAACAGGGAAAGGTGGTTTTTCAATATAAGCAGTTGGAATAACTAGATCAACATTGTAAATCATAGTTTCTTGTTTAGATATGATTGGTTATTTGATTTCCTTTTTAATATGGGATGATATTTAAACCACTTCTCCTTAGGGAGATCAACATGAGTAGCAAATGATTCACAAAAAGAGGCTAGTATCTCACAGGCAAGTCCATATTTATAAAATATTTAACACAATCAAACTCAAACTTAATACCTGATTCATTACCTTCGTCGAGTTCCCAATATTCAGAGTTGCGTTTAATTCGTTATAAAATACCCCACTTGAATTCAATAGTCTTCTTCATATAAGAACCAATACAAGAAGTATCGAGCATGGATCGATCATTGTGAGAAAGCCGAGCATAAATTTTTTGAATAATAATTTCTCTCGAAGTATCATGATTGGGGCATGAATATAACATTGACTTAAGCCTCCCCCAAGCTAGAGTGATAATTTCTCCTTCGCGAGGCCAAAATATATATATATATATAATTCCGGTCATGATGAACTAGATGCATAGGATAAAACTTTTGGTGGAATTCCAATTTCAATCGATTCCAGTTCCATGATTCAATATCATCACATAGCCTATACCATGTCAATCCTTTTTTCCTTCAAAGATAAAGGGAAAACCTTCGTATTAACTTCATCTCTGGATAAACCTGCAACCTTAAATAATCCAAAAAAATTATCCACATGTATTAGGTGCATATCAGGATGTTTAGTTCCATTTCCCGCATAAGGATTAGCTAGCAGTTGTTCTATCATACCCGAAGGAATTTCACAAGAAATATTTTCAGTAGGTGTAGTAAGTTGAGGGGCAACTAATTTTGGTTCCGGTCGAGGTGAATATACCCCGAACAAACCCCTCAAAGGATTGTTTTCCATAGTAGCAAGTGACAATAAATTTCAGCACGTAGTATAAGCTTTTCCTTACAGATTTCCACTTACCATGAGCGCTTCACTCCCTGGCAACGGCGCCAAAAAATAGTATTTATGACCCACAAGTGTAGGGGTTCAATCTTATCCTTTCGATAAGTAAGAGTGTCGAACCCAACGAGGAGCAGAAGGAAATGACAAGTGGTTTTTAGCAAGGTAGTTTCTGCAAGCACTAAAATTGTAGGTAACATGTAGTTTAATAGCAAGATAATTGGTAACGAGCAAGTAAAGGTAATGGTAAATAAAGTTCAGCAAGGTATCCCATTCCTTTTGTGGGCAAAGACAGGCTAAAACAATCTCTTATAATAAGCAAAGTGTTCTTGAGGGTACACGGGAATTTCATCTAGTCACTTTCATCATGTTGGTTTGATTTGTGTTCGCTACTTTGATAATTTGATATATGGGTGGACTGGTGCTAAGGTGTTATTCTTACTTTAACAAACAACCTACTTATGATTAACCCCCTTTCAAGCACCCGCAACACAAGAAAAGTATTAAGATAAAATCTAACCATAGCATTAAACATGTGGATCCAAATCAGCCCCTTACGAAGTAGCGCATAAACTAGGGTTTAAGCTTCTGTCACTCTAGCAACCCATCATCTAATAACTACTCCACAATGCCTTCCCTTAGGCCCAAAGATGGTGAAGTGGCATGTAGTCTGCGTTCACATGACACCACTAAGGGAATCACAACATCATATCATCAAAATACCGAACACATATCAACTTCACATGATTACTTGCAACATGACTGCTCCGATGACCTCGAGAACAAAGGTAACTACTCACAAATAATATTAATGCTCAAGATCAGAGGGTTATTAGATAGCATAATGGATCTGAACATATGATCTTCCACCAAATAAACCATACAAAAATCAACTACGTAATGTAATCAACAGTACTAGTCACCCATAGGTACCAATCTAAGCTTCCGGTACACAGATTGAACACAAGAGATGAACTAGGGTTTGAGAGGAGATGGTGTTGTTGAAGATGTTGATGAAGAATGGCCTCCAAAATATGAGAGGGTTTTTGGTGATGACGATGGCTTTGATTTCCCCCTCCGGGAACGTAGTCCCCCCGGCGGAATCGCTCCGCTGGAGGGCAAAAGTGCTCCTGCCCAAGTTCCACCTCGAGATAACAGCGCTTCATCCCGGAAGTCCTCTACTTAATTTTTCTAGGTCAAATGACCTTATATACCATAAGATGGGCTCCGGAGGTGGGCGATGATGAGGACAACCCACCAAGGCGCGCTTGGGGGGGCCTGGCGTGCCCTGGTGTCTTGTGCTCACCAGGTCGCCCCCCCCCTCCGATAGTTATTTGCTCTAGTGTTTCTTATATATTCAAAAATAATTCTTCATAAAGTTTCAGCTCATTTGAAGATGTGCATAGTAGGCATCTCTAGTATGCTTTTTTAGGTCCAGTATTCGAGCTGCCGACATTCTCCTTCTTTGTGCAAACCTTGCATATTATGAGAGAAAAGGCATTAGAATTACTCCATAAAGAATTATTATGCATAAAAGCATTATAAATAACAATAATAAATCATGATGCAAAATGAAGTATCAATACCTAGCACCATATTCTATTCTGCCTATATACTATGTCTAATGGTTCACACTCATGTATTGTGTGAAGAACAAAAATTTGATGCATATTGAAAAAGTACGATCCAATTGCCTCACTTAGACACCATGTTTCTATCTATGTGGTGAGGACAGAGTCATGCCTTGCTAATATAATAAGAGCAATAGGGGTAAAACATTGTTTTAGGATCGTATGCTTTGAAAAAATAATGATTCTATTTCTCATACTTATAAATAGTACTATGTTGCTGTTTGTTAATTCATCATTTCCCACTGAGCATACATACCAAAGATTACATAATGGGTAGCATGTCAAATCAAAAATTCCGTTTTTATCATTTACCTACTTGAGGACGAGCAGGAATTAAGCTTGGGGATGCTAATACGTCTCCAATGTATCTATAATTTTTGTATTGTTCCATGTTGATATATTATCATTCTAGGATACTTTTTGGGTATTTATTTACCAATTTTTTATATTTTTGAGCACTAACATATTGACCCAGTACCCAGTGCAAGTTCCTGTTTTCTGCGTGTTTTTGCCTTTTTAGAGTTACAATACCAAACGGAGTCCAATTGCAACAAAACTTTTTGGTGATTTTTTTGGACCAATATAAGACCAAGAAGCTTAGGAGGAGGGCCAGGAGATGCACCAAGGGCCCACCACACATCCAACCGCCGCCCCTAGGGGGCGCGACCAGATATGAGGTGCCCCCTGAAGCGTCTCCCGATGACGTTCTCTGGCTTTTAAATTCACATCTACCCTAAAAACACCAGGAGCGCTCCTAAAACATTTTTTATGCAACCGCAAATCTCTGTTCCGACAGGAGGCCATCTACACCTTCGTTTCGGCACCTTGCCGGAGGGGAGATCGATCACGGAGGGCCTCTTCATGAACCTTGATGCCCTCACCATGATGTGTGAGTAGTTCAGCGCACACCTACGGGTCCGTAGGTAGTACATATATCACAATCTCTCTCTCTCTCTCGATCTTCAATACAATGTTTATCACATCTTTTCCTTGATCTATCTGGTGTAGTCTCTTTGTATGGTGTGTTTGTTGGGATCCGATGAATTGTAAGTTTATGTTCGGATTATTTGTGAAAAGTATTTGAGTCAAACTTAATTATTATGATTCCTATTTGCATGATCATCATACCTTTGTAATGCTCTCCGATCTACTGAGATAGTTTGGCCAACTAGATTGATATTTCTTCGGTGGGAGTGGTGTGATGTATTAGGTTCAACCTGACGAGTTTCTATCTCAGTGACAGAAGGTGACAAGTTTTGTATTTGTGTTTGGATAAAATGATGGGGTTTATTCATATTAGTTGAGTTTATTTTGTCTACATCATGTCTTCGTTCTCCAAACATTACTCTGTTTGTCACGAACTTAATACGTAGAGAGGCAAGCATAGAAGCACTCTTGAAGTGGAGTAATAGTAGTAGGTGCATGCAGGAGTCGGCCTATTTGCTTATGGAAGTGATGCGTATATACACATGATCATTGCTGTGAACATCGCATAATTATTCACTTTTCTATCAATTGCCCAACAATAATTTGTTTACCCATCGTATGCTTTGTTTATGAGAGATGCCACTAGAGAACTATACGCCCCCCGGGTCTATTCACTTATAAAATCACAAATGCTATCATTACCTTGCTTTTATTTATTACGCTTTATTTTATTTTGCACTTTACTATTATCTACAATTATCTACACAACTCACTTGCTTGCAAATAACAAGATCAAGGGGATTGACAACCCTCTTGCCGGCGTTGGGTGCAAGTTGTTTGTTCTTTTGTGTGCAGCTGCTAAAGACGGTTGAGGATTGGTATTCCTATTGGTTCGATGAACCTTGGTTTCACAACTGGGGGAATACTTACCCACTTTGTGTTGCGATTACCCGTTACTCTTCATGGAAAACCCAATGCAGATGACGTGTACCAACCTTCCTCTAAAGCTTCTCGAGCTTGTATTTGTCCAGAAAACATCGTCAAAAAGTTTCATGGCAATTGGACTTTGTTTGGTACTATAACTCTGAAAAGGCAAAAACACTTAGAAAACAGCAACTGGCACTAGGCACTGGGTCAATAGGTTAGTGCTAAAAAATTATAAATTGGTAAATAAATACCCCAAAATCATCTTAGAATGATAATATATCAGCATGGAACAAAAAAATATAGATACGTTGGAGACGTATCATAGGCCCTCGAGAAGAAGGATACGACGTTGGTGTCTGCATGTAAGGAGGCCAATGCCAAGACCGAGGGGGGTGAGGACAAGCTCAAGTCAGCCAAAGCACTTGAAGAGGAGAACAAGGCCCTGAAGGTCCCGACAAAGAAGTTCGTGAAGGAACTTGCCGACCTCAAGAAGCACTACGTCGAGTGGGAATCCAAGCTCTGGTAGCTCTCTCCTAAGAAGCTCGAGCTGGAATAATACGGTGAGGAGTTTGGAAATGAGATGAGCGAGAAGCTGAAAGGTAATTGTCGACTCGAATGACCTTCATATTGTGTTTGATGCTTCGCTAGTTGTTGATTTACTCCATTCTCTCATGACTAGAGTTCTGCATCGACATCAAATTCGAGACAGAGAAGATTGAGAAGGAATTGGATCCATCTCAGCAAATCCTCAGGTACAACTCGGCCTTGGCCATTCTCCGATTGGAACAACGCATCAAGAAGGTGACATGCTACCTCAACCGGCTTCACTCGGTTGTCCAGAAGATCGACCAAGAGGTTTCTCCTGCGAGGAATTCTTGAACGACTTGGATTATATGTTGGACCGAGTGAGGCATGTGCCGGGCCGAGTGCAGTCATGGAAGAACTCATTGGATAGATGTGGAGTCAACATCGCCCTCTCGCTCGTCCGTTTCCATTGCAAGGCCGTGGATGAGCATAAGTTGAGGTCACTCAACATGGTCAACAAGAAGCATGCTAAGTTCGAAGACTTCGTGGAGACTTACCTTGAGGCCGACACTCGGATCGCCGATGGCATTGATCTTGACACCTTCGTCAAAGCTGCAGCCCCCTCGTGAGCCGAGTGATTCTCGAAAAACTTTTAAACTTGATTTGCCTCGGAATGTCAAGTGGTTTCTGTAACTGGAAACTTTAAGAGAGCCTGGGGATCCCGTTGTTTGCTTCTGGACAACATACTATCCATTTGCTTTGCTTTCATCCGGTTTCTTGAATGTTTTTCACTTGTGTTTTAACTTAGGTGATCTCTGGATCGCGACTAGGCCCCCGAGTGTGGATGATGTCCACACTGAGAGCATTTTTGACTTATGCGACTTTTGGATCGCAGCTAAGCCCCTAAGTGTGGATGATGTCTACACTCGAGGCATTTTTGACTTAGGCAATTTCTGGATCACGGCTAAGCTCCAAGGTGAGGATGATGTCCACACTCGGAGCATTTTTGCCTTAGGCAATTTCTGGGTCGCGGCTAAGCCCCCGAGTGTGGATGATATCCTCACTCTGAGCGTATTTAACTTAGGCAGTTTCTAGATCGCGGCTAAGCCCCCGAGTGTGGATGATGTCCTCACTCGGAGCGTATTTAACTTAGGGGATTTTCGGATCGCGATTAAACATCTCGAGCGTGGATGATGTCCTCACTCAGAGCATACTTAATTTAGGCGATTTATGGGTCACGACTAAGCCCACGAGTGTGGATGATGTACTCACTCGAAGCATATTTAATTAGGCAATTTATGGGTCATGGCTTAGCCCCCGAGTGTGGATGATATCCTCACTCAGAGTGAATCTAACTTAGGCGATTTCTGGATCGCTGCTATGCCCGTGGATGATGTCCTCACTCAGAGTATTTTTTACTTGGGCGACTTCTGGATCGTGGCTAAGCCCCCGGGTGTGGATGACATCCTCGCTCGGAGTGTATTTAACTTAGGTGATTTCTGGATCACGGCTAAGCCCCCAAGTGTGGATGATGTCCTCACTCGGAGCATTTCTGACTTAGGCGATTTCTGGATCGCGGCTAAGCCCCTGAGTGTGGATGATGTCCTCACTCGGAGCGTATTTAACTTAGGCAATTTCTAGATCGCGGCTAAGCCCTCGAGTGTGGATGATATCCTCACTCAGAGTGTATCTAACTTAGGCGATTTCTGGATCATGGCTAAGCCCTCAAGTGTGGATGTTGTCCTCACTCAGAGCGTATTTAACTTAGGCAAAATCAGGTTTGCAAATAAGGTTCTCGAGTGAACAAATCTTATTACATTCCAAACATTTAAAGCTCACGCGAAAATAGGTTAGCAACAAAGACCCCGAGTGTGGAGATTCACCACATTCGGAACGTTATAGCATAGACGATAGCAAGGTTGCAGCTAAGCCCCCGAGTGTCTAAATCGTCCACACTCAGGATTTTTTAACTTAGACGAAGTCAGGTTTGCGACTAAGGTTCTCGAGTGAAGAAATCTTCTTACACTCGAAACATTTAAAGCTCAGGCAAAATCAGGATCACACCAGAGCCCCCAACTGAGGAACTCTTCCCCATTCGGAACATTAAAACTTAGACGACACCAAGTTCGCAGCTAAGCACCCAAGTGTGGAAATCTTCCGCACTCGGGATTTTTCAACTAAGACGAAGTTAGGTTCGTAGCTAAGTCGTTTCACCCACTAGGGGTGAAGGAAAGGAGGTTATGGCAATCAATGGAGTGAAAATGAAATTTTGACAAATTTTGACGAAATATGAAAAAAAATACTTTATTCATCAAAATCACTGTGAAGTTCATTACAAAAATGGAGGAGTTGTTTTGCTCTAAGTAAAGAACTTGTGGGGCAGGTCCGCATTCCAATCTTGGGTCTCTTTGATATTCTTCTCAAAATTAGACTGCCGGTATGCTCCATTGTTTAGGACTTTGGAGATCGCGAAGGGCCCTTGCCATAGAGGTGCTAGCTTGTGGGGTTTCTACTGATCCGGTCGGAGCACACGGTCGCCTTCCTGAAAGGCCCGTCCTCTGACTTATCTATCGTGATAGCGCCTCAAATCTTGTTGATAAAGCATTGACTGAATGAGGGCTAACTCCCTTTCTTCTTGTAGGAGATCCACACTGTCCTAACGTGCTTCTTCAGCTTCAGCTTCAGAATAGAGTTTCACTCGGGGGAATTGTGAAGCAGGTCGCTCGACAACACAACTTTGGATCCATATACCATGAAGAAGGGAGTTCGATTAGTGGAATGATTCAGAGTCGTCCACAGGCCCCATAATGTTGATGACAGTTCTTTAACCCAGTCTCTAGCAACATATTTCAGACTCTCATGATGCGCGGCTTCAATCCTTGCAAGATCATCCCATTAGCTCGTTCTGCCTGGTCGTTCGACTATGGGTGAGCCATAGAGGCGTAATTGACCTGAGTGCCTTGGTGTAGCAGAACTCGTAGAACTCGTCCGAGTCAAAGTTAGACCGGTTATTAGTGATGATGTCATGGGGGACCCCAAACTTGATGATGATCTATCTGACAAAGCTGACTGTGGACACCGAGTCCAGGCTCTTTACTGTCGTCGCTTCAATCTACATGGTAAGCCTTTCCACAACCACAAGCAGGTGGGTGAATCCACTCGTCCTGGTCCAAAGGGGTCCGACCATATCAAGGCCCGAGATGTCGAACGGTCAAGTAAGCGGAATTGTTTTCGGCGTGGATGTTGGCTTGTGTGACTGATTCTTGGAGACCTGGCAACCAACACACAGCTCTACGATATCTCTCGCCGCTTCATTGGTACGAGGACGCATGATGGGCAGGCCTTGGCGACCAGCGTCCGAGAGGACGCGTGATGGGCACAAATTCCCGAGTGAATCTCATGCAGGATCTACAACCCTTCTTCTTGGGAAATGCAACGCTGAGTGACTCTGGTAGTGCTCTTCTTGTATAGATGATCTCCCATCGCAGTGAAGGCTTTGGATCGTCGGACGATCTTGCGTGCCTCTGTTTCATCTTAAGGGAGCTCCTGCCAGAGCAAGTATGCTATGTAAGGTTGAGTCCACTCGGGAATTATCACCAACATCTCGTGGACCAAGTCGACCACTACTGGAACGTCAACCTTGAACGGGTCGGACGGACAGACTCCTTGCGGGGGTTGTTCCGTGAATGTATCTTCCTTAGTTGTTGGGGCGTGCAGATGCTCCAGAAACACATCTTTTGGAACAACTCAACGAGTGGAATCGATCTTGGCTAGGTCATCTGCTGCCTGATTCTTGACCCGAGGTACGTGGTGTAGCTCCAAGCCCTTGAAGTTCTTGTCCAATTTCCTTGCAGCGTTATAGTAGCCTGACATTGTTGGACTCCGAACGTCCCATTCCTTCATCACTTGATTCACAATGAGGTCCGATTCACTATCGATAATCAACCGGTAAACACCGAGTGAGATGGCCATATGCAGCCCGTACAGGAGGGCTTCGTACTTGGATTCATTGTTAGATGACTCGAAGTGGATATGAAGCACATAGCTCAGTCGGTCTCCCCTGGGGGAAACCAGGACTACTCTAGACCCCGAGCCATGGAGCATCTTAGAGCCATCAAAGAACATAGTCGAGTGCTCGGGAAGGCTTGGGATTGGTTGGTGGTTGCTCTTGCTCAACCCGTTCAGCCAGAAAATCCACTAGGGCTTGAGATTTGATTGCTTTTTTGCTTCAAACTTGATCTCCAGCAGGAGGAGCTCAATCGCCCATTTGGCCAGTCGACTAGTGGCATCTCTATTGCTCAAAATATCCGACAGGGGAGCATCACTGATCACTATAACCGAGTGGCCTCGAAAGTAATGGGCTATCTTTTTTACTGTCAGGCAAATGTCGTAGACCAGCTTCTAATAATGCGGATATCTTTGCTTGGAAGGGGTCGGAACCTCTAAAATGTAATAGATGGGATGTTGGACCTTGAACGCTTTTCCTTGTTCATCGCGTTCCACAGTGAGGACGGTGCTGACCACTTGGCTTGTAGCCGCGATGTATAATAGCAAAGGCTCTCGGCTGTCCGGAGCAGCTAACACCGGCTAGGTGGAGAGCAAGGTCTTGAATTCTTGGAACACGGCTTGCGCCTCGATCGTCCACTCGGACTTATCTGGTTTTTTCATCAATCGGTAAAGAGGCAGTACCTTTTCACCGAACCTTGAGATGAATCGACTCAGGGCTGTAAGACATCCCGTGAGCCTTTGTACGTCATGGAGACGCTCTGGTTGTTTTATTCGGATTATAGCGCCAATCTTGTCGGGGTTGGCATCGATCCCCCGTTCTTAAATGAGGAAGCTGAGTAATTTGCTAGCGGTAACCCCGAAAGTGCAGTTGGCCGAATTGTGCTTTATCCCAAAGCATCACAGGTTCACGAAGGTTTCGACAAGCTCAGTAAGGAGGTCAGAACCTTTCCTAGAATTAACCACGATGTCATCCATGTATGCCTCCATGTTCCGACTGATTTGCTTTTGCAAGAATTTCTGAATCATGCGTTGGAATGTAGATCCAGTGTTTTTAAGGCCAAATGGCATAGTGATGTAGCATAAACACCTGAATGGGGTGATGAAGGCCTTTTTTATTTCATCGAGGTTGTACATTCGGATTTGATGGTACCGGAGTAACCATCCAAGAACGTCAGGCGTTCACATCCGGCAGTAGAATCTACTATCTGATCTATACGTGGTAAAGGGAAATGATATTTCGGGCATTCCCGATTGAGATGCTTGAAATCGATGCACATCCGAAGGGACTTGTACTTCTTTGGTACCAAAATGGGATTGGCGAGCCACTCGGTGTGGTAGACCTCGCGAATGAACACGGTTGATCCAAGATGTCAAGGCTGATCCAAGATCTCACCCTAGGGCTTGCTCTTGTTCTTGGCGACCCAGTCTTTGTTATACTTTTGCCTTGCCAGCGGGCTCGGCTTTCCGCTTTTGTTTCTTACCCGTGTTGCCCCCCGAGTGAGGGGCTTTGCTTGTGCGGTCCTTGCCGCTACATAGGTGATCTTCTTCTTTGCCGTTGGCTGCTCCCGAACCGCGCTGTTGTCAAGTGACTTCTAGAGCCGCTCGAGCCGCTCGCGTTCAGCTGTTGACACATGAACACGTCACTTTGTACCCTCAACGCCGGAGGTGATGCACAAGAGCTCATGTCGAAGGAGGTCCGTCCGGCAGCGCGATACGCAAGACAGTCGACGAACGCTTTTGTAGACCCGAAACCCTGCATGCCTGGGAGGGACCCCGTCAGGGAGTGCGGCGGCTATGGCATGCCCTAGGTCGATTAGCTCACCCCTAGAGCCTCGGGATTCGCAGCTCTCAAACGAAGAACAGTGAAGAACGAGAGAAAAACGAAGAACGTTGATGAAAAAGTAGCATAGATTGATTTGTTCGATTGTGTGTTGCTCAATCGACCGTCACCCCCAACATATATAAGAGGCGGCTAGACTTCCCATACAAGCAAAGGATTCATCTAGGCTTTCCTTACAAGAAAATTACATCAATTCACGCCCTAGAGTCCTAGTTCTAGTTCCACTCGGATTCAGCCCAAATCTGGCCCAATCTTCTGTCTTGCTTCTTGCGTGGGCCGTGGAATCTGCATAAGACCTCCGATGGAGACGGTCCAAACATCAATTTTCTGTGCCTCGACGAGGCAAATAATCCCTATGTTGATCACTTTCCCAAATAAAGCCATCTTGAATACTCCATGAGGTTATCTTTAATTTCGAATCGGACTCGATCACGTACCAGACTGGACTATCCGAGTGCTGTAGGATCTCTACATGCCTTATACTATCTCAGATGATAATGACCTTAAAAGCAAAGTTTACCATTTCAACAATTCGAACAACTTTCATGTTGAACACTTTTTTATCCGAGGCCATTTTAAACTTTCACTCGACCGAAACATTCACTCGACCGAAACCTTCACTCGACCAATATTTTCACTCGGACGGCAATTTCACTGGGCCGGCAATTTTCACTCGGATGGAAATTTCACTCGGTCGGACGGAAAATTTTCACTCAACCGGATGGCAAACGTTTCCCTCGGTCGGCCAACTTTCACTCGGAAATCCCGAGTGAAACTCTAGGCTGATTTTGTTTTGCCTCTCCAGGTCGCATACGACCTTAGATTGAGAAGATTTATATATCAAAATCAATCGCCTCGACAATGCGAAACTTTTTCATGTTGTAAATTTTTCCATCCGAGGACGTCTTGAGGGCCTAATGATCCGCGCGACTCATCAGATATGTGTCTGATCTCCTACGCCACATTTTGCTTTGTGGTAGGGCTGCACTCTGGTTGCTCTAACTTTTGCATACGACCTCAGATTGAGATGATTTATATATCAAAACCAATCAGCTCGATGAGATGAAGAAAATCCATGTAGAACATTCCTTCACTCGAGGTTGTCTTGGAGGCGTAATAGACCAAAAATCACTCAGAACATCTACATGACAATCCAAGTGTGATTTGGCCCTTGAAATGATGTCGAATGGTGATGGCATAAACATCAAGGTTGTTTCACTCGGCAATATGAACTTTCTCGTAGAAAAAACCTTTTTGTTCGAGTCCATCTTTATTGCATTTTGCATCGTGCCAAAATCAGGTGTCAACACATGCCCCCTGTTTTTCGGCAAAGCTAGCATGCCGAAAAATAATTTGCACTATGTTTGTTCTAAGGACGATATCAACACTCCATCGGCCATCTATATTTCTCAGGGCGATAATTATGTATAGGCCATGTTTATGCTAAGGGCGATAATCATATATCTGCCATTGCCTAATTAGGCTTCTTGCCACACACTCGGGTGGTACTTCTTCAGACATCTGCCATTGAGAGCTCAAGGTAATAATACTCCTTGTATGGATTCCACTAAATATGAATTTCCAGAAATATTCTTGCAATCCTGAAAGGACCTTCTCAGTTTGGAGACCACTTCCCAAATTTTCTATCTCTAGAACCAATCGGCGGAATCACTTTCCACACAAGATCGCCAACCTGAAAATTCTTCAACTTGACCTTTTTATTGTAAGCTCTTGCTACCCTCAATTTGTCCTTCTCTATGGCCTTTAATTGCAGCCAAACGTTTATCAGCAACCTCATTAATATTTTCCATCATCAAATCATAAAAGTCCACTGCCGATAAATCATTTTGTTTGGCTATTCTCAAAGCACTCAAATTTACCTCCACTGGTAAAACAGCCTCTTGCTCGTATACTAGCTCATACGGAGTTACCTTTGTATCACCATGCCTTGAGATCCTATGTGCCCACAAAGCCTCAGACAACAACTCATGCCATTTTCTTGGATTATCCTCAATCTTCTTCTTGATGAGTTTAATCAATATTTTGTTGCTAGACTCAGCTTGTCCATTAGCTTGGGCATAATACGGAGATGAATTGAGCAACTTTATGTTGTATGATTCGGTAAATTCTCTAACTTGATGTGACATGAAAGATGAACCTTGATCTGTAGTTAATGTCTAAGGAATGCTGAATCTATGAATAATGTGTTCGATTATGAATTGAATTACCTCCGTATGTGTCATGTTCTTGAGAGGTACTGCTTCAGACCATTTAGTGAAATAATCGGTTGCCACCAACACTAACCGATGCCCCTTCAAAGAAGATGGATGAATTTGTCCAATGAAGTCTAAACCCCATCCCCTAAAAAGCCATGGCTTGATAATAGGATGCAACATAGCAGCAGGAGCTAACTGAATATCACCAAATTTTTGACAAGCTTCACACCCTTTATAATACCTGAAGCAATCATTGATCATAGTCGGCCAATGAAATCCAGCACGCCGCAAGAGCCATTTCATTTTGGGTGCCGACTGATGAGTACCACAAATGCCTTCATGTACCTCTCCCATAGAAACTCTTGCTTGGTCTTCGTCCAAACACTTCAAAAGAACATCTTCAACCGTTCGGTGATAAAGACCATCATCTCTCATCGTATATTTGAAAGCCATACGCCGAACAGCCATGTCCACCCTTTCACTCGGATTGCACAAGTAATCAATAATGGGCTTCCTCCAGTCATGATATTCACCTGTACTAGATTTATTGTTAGCGGCTGAATCAGTGGGCTCTTATTCCGCCTCTCCCATATTAGCAAGACAAGACATCGGCTTTTGAGAAACATGAAACACGCCATGATCAATATGATAGCCGGATGCTTGTTGTGCTAACTCATTTGCTCTCCAATTTTCATGTCTAGATATATGAGCAATGCTAAAATAATCCAAAGTAGAAATCGTATCTAGACACTTATCAAGAAAAACATTAAGTGATTCGTCTAAACATTGAAAGACTTTGGACACCTGCTGCACTACTAATAACGAATCACCAAAAGCCTCAACATGCGTAGCACCTATAGCGAGCAACATCTCTAAACCGAATAACAATGCTTCATATTCGGCTTGATTATTTGTGAAAAAATATTCCAGTCGGCATGAGGCTTCAAAAACAGCACCATCGGCAGATATATAAACAATACCAACACCTTGGCCATTTCTACAAACTGAACCATCAAAATATAACCTCCATGGTACTAACGATACAAGATTTATATCAACATCATGCTTGTCATTAATCCGATGCTCAACAATAAAATTAGCAACAATTTGGCCTTTCATGGATTTTAGAGATTCATAAGCCAAATCATACTCAATTAAATCATAAGCCCACTTGCCAATCCTACCACTAAGAATTGGCCTATGCAACATGTATTTAATGACATCGGTTTGACAAGCTACTATACAGGCACTCGGCACAAGGTAATGTCTCAGTTTTGTGCAAGCATAATATAAACAGAGGCATAACTTTTCAATAAATATATACCTTGTCTCGACATCCAATAAGCGTCGACTCAAATACGTAATAGTATGTTCTCTTCCTTCGGTTTCTTGAGTCAATACAGCACCAATGACACCATCCTCCGCCGCAACGTAAAGCCTAAATGGCTCTTTATGTTTAGGTGCTTTCATTACTGGAGGAGTGCTCAAATAAGTCTTGATCATGTCGAATGCCTCTTGCTGTTTTGCCCCCCAAGTAAAATCAGCATCATTCTTTAACCGAAGGATAGGAGTGAACGCATCAACCTTCCTTGACAAATTAGCTATGAACCTTCTCAAATAATTGACCTTGCCAAGGAATTTTTGCATATCTCTCTTGCATGTTGGAGCCTCCACTTTTTGTATAGCTTCTATCTTTTTGGGATCAATTTCTACGCCATTCTCATGAATAATGAAACCCAAAAACTTTCCAGCTGACACGCCGAATGCACACTTCAAAGGATTCATCTTCAGTCCATATTTTTTCATCCTTTCAAAGGTCAAACGCAAATCGGCTAGATGAGATTCAAAAGCATCCAATTTGACAACAATATCATCAATATAAACCTCAAGTATAACACCGAGTAAATCATGAAAGATTAAATTCATATCCCTCTGATACGTCGTGCCAGCATTCTTTAACCCAAAGGTCATCACTGCCCACTCAAATAAACCAAGGAATCTGGGGCACCGAAAAGCCGTTTTGGACATGTCCTCTTCTGCCATGAAAATCTGGTTATACCCCGCATTGCCATCAAGAAAGCTAATGACCTTATGCCCAGAAACATCATTAATAAGCATATAAGCTATGGGCATGGGATACTCATCTTTGGGCGTAGCTCTATTCAAATCTCTGAAATCAATGCACACCCTTGTCTTGCCAGAGCCCTTCTTCTCTACTGGTACAATGTTAGAAATCCAATTGGCATACCTGCAAGGTCTAATAAAATTAGCTTTAAGTAAACGACCGATCTCTTCTTTGATCCGGTCATATGTTTTTGGGTTAAACTTCCTGGTCGATTGCTTATGAGGTCTAAAACCAGCCTTTATAGCTAACCGATGCTCTACTAACTCCCGGCTTAAACCGGGCATCTCATGATACTCCCATGCAAAGCAGCAAACATATTCTTTCAACAACTCGATCAACCTAGCTTTATGATCGACTCTTAAGTTTTCATTTACAAACGTCAGCCTAGGAACTGAACCATCCCCTATATCTATTTCTTCTAATGGATCTACCGATTGAAAACCCTGTTCTAATTTATCCATGTCATCCAACTCCTCCACAGATTCATACATATCGTTCTCACTGGACCGATATTTTGCAAGACGTTTCTACAACCACTCGGAATTAGAATCCATTCAAACATATCATACCTTGGAGATGATTGCCACTAATCGGCTTTAAAGAGACGGGCACAAAGCCATTCTTCGTTGCGCTAAGGAAATCAAACTCTGACAAGTCACGTGTAGCGACCCGACCTGAAAGGTCAAGTCTCCGGTGTTTCCGTACCATCCCAAGATCATGCTGGTACACACACGGTACATCAATGTATATATCAAAGAGAAATCACACAGCATTATATTAATCGAAATCTCATATTGAGTCCTTTATTACAATAAAAATTACAATAAAGTGGCTAAAAGCCAACTCATGAGAATATCTAAATCTTGCGGAAGCGTCGAAGGTAGATGAGTCCATCTGACTCCAAGGGCATCTCACCGAGCATAGAACGTGTCCTCACTCCTGGTCGGAAAAATACTCTGCAACATGATACGTTGCAGCCATGTAGGTCAGCATATGGAATATGCCGGCAAAGTCACAAGAGAGGGGTGAAAAGATAATCATCTAGTCTATATGCATATATGGCAGGTGGGGCGGTAAATTTTTGCGTAAAGCCAATTTTTCCTACATCAAGAAAGGGGCTAAGCAAAATATTACTAAGTTGGTTGATTAATGAGATGGTTCCACCAACCAATTCTCATACCCAAATTGTTAATACCCACATCATCATATTAATTGTGTTGAGAATTCCGAATGTTTCAGTTCCTTTGGCTCAAGTCGTCCATGACCGTGGACACGGCTAATCGATTAGGTTTTAGTAATCTGCAGAGTTTTGCACACGTTCCCCACAAGATTTGGTCGCCTCCGTTTGATTTCTCGCACTTCAGGGTGTTTGAGAAATGGATGACCAAAACATGGTCTTCCAAAGGGTTTCCCTGCGACTCTGTCGGTGCCCATCCTTTCCTACCGTTCTTCTACATCTCGTAGCACCGCCTGTCCAGGGTCACCACGATATCCAACCAAGCCAGAGCCCATAATGACTTGTGGCTGTGCAGGTAAGCCTTGGGTATTGAAGCACCCATCCATCTCTTTGTGCCTGGGTGGACCTTTCCGCGTGAATACTGGCCATCTCCAGCATCACCTAGGCAAATCCACTGGTTTCTCCAGGGTGCCGTTCAACCATCATCCACCCAGAGGTATGTTGAAAACTCGGAGTCTTAATTCTTGATCATTACGTAGGTCTTGAAATTATTAACTCTCTCAACTCTCATGAATCACACAACCAACCCCGTCTACTAATAGCATAGCAAAAAGGTAAAACAACGTTTCCCGGGGCCAATGTGTCAAAGAGGTTGAGAAGGTACCTACCACATGATACTACAACAATGTACCCAAGTTTCCAACTAACCTATCTTGCATGCAATTGGGGTGATGGTAGAACTAATGCATATAAAACATGGGTAAAAATATGATCAAAGTGACTTGCCTGATTGATGATCTTCGTACACGAGTGACTCTAAGTAACAAGCTTCGCACTCCGGATAATCTAACAAAGCAAACAAAGCACTCAAATAAGCATACAACAAAATATTGTAACTCACAACCATCAACCAAAACTAGTAAACAATCAAGACAAAACAATGCACAAAAATCACAAGCAAGAAAACACACAAAGTTTTGTTTACTAGGAGGTGATTGATAAAACACTACTAACATAATAAAACTATTTTGTAATAACAAAACAATTGTTGACAGCAAGGAAACAATAGAATATTTTATTAATAAACAGAATAAAATCAATTTAAGTTTGTTGGGAAAAGTTTAGTAAAGTTTATAAAAGTTTTGATAAGCACTATATGAATCAACTATAGTTATACTAACAAAAAGAATGAAAAACTAAACTTATTATTTATTAGTAAAACATGTTATTAACAGAAAATAATTTACAAATAAACTTGTTTTAGAAAACAAAATTAAATTATATAAAACTTTGTTGAAAACAAAACTATTACTAACTAATTGTTTTAATCAAAATAAACCTATTTGAAAAGAAGTTGTGATTCCTATCTTAACAAGGAAATGAACTAAACAATTTTATATTTTTATAAACAATAAGTAAAACACTAAATGTATAAACAACAGAACCTACTAAACAAATGAAACCAAATCTAAATTTAAACTAATTAAAACTAAGTATATAAAACTATATTATACTACTAGGCAGATTCTGTTTTTGGTTAAAACATTAATCAAATATATCCTTAAAATCTTCAAACTAAGCATGAAGATAGTCCTAAATAATACCAAACAGTAGCAAAAAGATTCATATAAAAATCTATTTTCAAACTCTAGTTATTCAGATTTGAAGATTTTGAGCAAATTTGATTAAATTCAAATTTTATAGTTCAAATTTGAAATTTAAAAATACAGGGTGAAACTACATGAAAAATTTGAGCTATTGCAACTCAAAACACTAAATATATTAAAAGATATAAGCTAAACAAATTTTGAAATCATTCTGTTAATTAAAACAAAAACAGAAAAGAAAAAAAATGATTTGCGACGATCAGGGGCTACGTGGCGCTGTCCGATTGGCTAAGGGGGGTGTGCGCGCGAGGGTTACGGGCGGGCGACCGGTCCGTAAAGGAAAACGGTTCGGATTTAAATCCGTTCTAATCTGGACCGTGGGTTTTGGATCCAAGGGGTGGGAGTGCTCACGGGGTAAAGTCGCCGGCGTCGGGGGTTCTCCGGTGGATCCGAAGGCGGCGAAGTCGACGGCGTGGTGCTCCGGTGGTCGGGGAAGACAGTGGAGTGTTCCGGGCAACGGCGACGGGTCTCCGGAGTCGAAAGGTGAGGTCGGTTGGGCGAGAGGTGGTCGGAATTGGTGGCTACGGTCGACGGGAGATCCGGTGGGGGTGGCTACTCCGGCGTGCAATTGCGGCAGCCTTCCGGCGAGAGAGAGGGGGCTCGGGGGGAAATGGATGCGGGGAGTGGCCGGCTACTTATAGGGTGCTCGGGGGTGCGGGGAGTTAAGAGAGGAGAGAGATCCGGGAGGGAAAGAAACGGCCGGCGAGGATCTCCGGCGCGCCCGGGGGAGGAGGGAGATGACCGTTCGGTAGTAACGATCGGTCGGGGTGGGGTCCAGTGTCAGCGAGAGGAGAGCGTGTCCGTTACGCGCGGTCGGCCGATCGGTAATAAATGCGCGAATAACTGCCCGTGGGCCGGCCCGTTTAGTACAGTAACCGTTACCGTTTCCTTTAATAATTTTCCAGAGACATTCAAAAACATTTAAAGCATTCAAATCGTCTCTAAATATAGGAGTATTATATATCAAAATTTACAGAATAATAAATTCTATTTAATGAACATTTTTATTCTGTCATTTGAACACTTTGAAAAAAATATTATTTTCAGAAATTGCCTAATTGTTTTTAAACCCTTTTTGCAAATATTTTCAAAATAACTCCTGGTTATTTTTGTTCAAATAAATCACAAATTTTACCCTGGTGTGGAGTGTCATGTTACTCCTCTCTTATTTTGAACATTTAACCAAAGTTTCCAATAGGTGAAAGCAACATAGGGAAAAGTAGAAGGGACTTTCAGAAATTTGGAAAAGGCATTTCAACAAACACTTACAACCAAGCAATGATGATGATAGATGCATAGCTATATTTCATAACATTCCAAAATGAAATTTTGGGATGTTACATCACGTCCCGTCAAGCAAGTAGCATTGGGATGTTGCCAATCCACCGATGCATCGGCCAAAGCAACACAGGCCGAGTTATCCGCATGAATGACTTCCACCTCATCATCAACCCACTGGATCAAAAACTGGTGCATGGTAGATGGCACGCACTAGTTTGCATGAACCCAATCACGGCCTAGTATGACGTTATAGTTACCTTGCACCTCGGCGACAAAGAATGCAGTAGCCAAAGTTTTGCTCCCAACTATAAGCTCCGCATACATCACACCTTTGGCTTTAGTTTTCTCTTTGTCTTCAAACCCATTAAGCACCATATTGGTCTTGATTAATTCATCATCAGGCAAACCCAACTTCTTGAAGACTGAATAGGGCATGAGGTTCACCACAGCACCACCATCAACAAGCATCCGAGTGAGTGGTGATCCATTGATATGACCTCTGAGGTACAATGGTTTCAAGTGCGTCACTTGTTCTTTTGGCTTCTCGAATATTGCATTTTTGGGGCCAAAATCCATCTGAGCCACTTCCCCTTCTTCATCTACAACATGGAATTCAGCGGGTAAGTAATACACCATATTGATATCCATACCTTCATGAACCGGTGTAGACTCATAGTCTAACAGATCGTCTTCCTCTTCGCGTGCGTCCACTAAATCTAAATTCAGTCCGAGTGAAGGAGAAGTAATAGGCGACTGAGACGATGTCACAGCTACATCATCCTCTTTTGATGGTGTAATTGCTACTGTGATAGATGTAGAATCCACTATGTCTTGCATTGGTTTGGGCTTCCACACCTGCTTGGCTGGTATCATCGGCCGAGTAACATTGAACAACTCGTCCCTTTGCTTCTCAGCTTCTTGTTCTGCCATCTCTTGATTCCTCAACCTCTGCAATTTCCTCTTTTGTGTCTTCATTAGCCCTAAAGGACACCACCTTGGCCGAGTGTATTTAGGATCGATTGTCTTTACTTGGCTAGTACTTGCTTCATGATCATTGGCCGAGTGCTTTCGCACAATAACAAGTATCGGCTCAGTTGGGTTTCTACGCACAGTCGACTATTGCATGCTGAACGTTTCACTACCCAAGACGAGTGAGTCAACATTGATATTTTCCTTGCCTTTCCTTGACTCCACTACTGCAACACTCGGCAGCTTGACGCGCCACTCTTGTCGACTTTTCTGGCTTATGAAGTTTTCACTCGGCGCGCCTTTTTACTCAGATGAAATCCATTCGGATGTTTGACTGAGTAGAATCCATTCGACCATATTCTTTCATTTAGATACCTTCCACCTAGGTGCATTCTTACACTCGAATAGTTTTCACTCGGGGGCATATTTTGACCACACGAGTAATGGACACCAATGTTCAGTCTTTTTTCATACGAGCATCCAAGTCGATCCCAAACACGTTGTCGTTGTTCTTGTGGAAATGACACCCTTGATCCAGACGGTTTTGCATACCGACTGAACATATCAGCTGACGGTGATCTTGGTCGCTTCAGGTACGATGACCGATTAGAGCTAGAACCGGCCGACTGATTTGCATATTTGGACAGTAGCATGTCAAAAGTTGGCTTGATTCACTTACGATGGACCTTGGCTTCATTCCTCTTCCACTTGCCAACTTCTGGACTCTTGGGTTTAACAAATTTAACATGAGTGTCTTGTTGCACCTGTGGTTGCCCCCCGAGTCAAGGATTCTTGATGGTGATCTTGATTATTTCCTTGCCATTGGGTTGCTTGTCAAGCACAACCTGCCTCCCCAAGACTTTGTTGTCCTCCTTGCTTTTCCTAGGCTCACCAAAGATGACATTAGTTTTATTAGCCGATTCGGCTACCTCTAGCCGAATGAGCAACTTTCCCCTCCAAATCCAGAGTGTTCATTGGGAAGGGTTGTTTATCAATTTGCATCTCAAAAAAGTTCAATCGTCCGTCATTAATGGCTGATTGTATTTGTCATCGGAAAACATTGCAATCATTAGTAGCATGAGAAAAAAATATGATATTTGCAATAAGCACGCCGTTTCAACTCTTCAATTGATGGTAAAGTGTGAGATGTCCTAATGATCTTAGCTTGCAGCAAAGCATCAAATATTTTGTCACACATAGCAATGTTAAAAGTAAACTTCATCTCTTCATCACGATTCTTATGAATCGGTTTCAGATCATTACAATTAAACGGTTTTGCCTTATAAGGCCAAACAAATTCAGCAGCATACATATTACCTTCATCGTCCGAGTGATCACTACCATACTCAACCATATTCATCTAAGGACGATCAGTTTTATATCTATGCACCTCTTTGAGTTCTTTCCTTCGGCTCTCCTGAGCCAAAGCTTTTTCCAAGACCTGGTTGACACTTAAGAACTCATAGCCTTCTAGCTTTTCCCTAATGTGAGTTTTCAAACCACTGAGCACAAGGTCAGCCAGGTCCCTCTCGGTTATCGCCAAACTATAGCACCAGTTCTTTGTATCTCTAAATCTCTTGACGTAATCGGAGACCGATTCGTCATTTTTCTGCTTAACCGATGTAAGATGTGATAATTTAAGTTCGTTGTCGCCGCTATAAAAGTGATCATGAAATTTTTGTTCCAGCTGCGACCACACATGGATAGAACCATGTGGTAGAGAAGAAAACCAAGAAAATGCAGTACCAGTTAATGATAAAGGAAACAAGCGCACTTTCAATTCATTCAGCGAGCCTGCTTCACCCAGTTGTGCTAAGTATTGAATAATATGTTCCCATGTGGTTTTTGTGCCTTCTCCATTGAACTTAACAAAATCTGGAATTTTATATCCCAAAGGGCACTGGATAGCGTCAAAATACTCGGGGTACGGTTTTTGGTAAATCCGATTCCGAGGTAACTCAACTCCAAAATTCCCTCGAAGCATCTTAGCCATCTCCTCTCTAAAACTAGCTAAAGTATCGTCCACAATAGACGGTGAAGCTTGTTGTTGTGGGATGGGAGGAGTAAAATTACTAGCAGTAGGCAGGAACTATGGCACATATGCCAAACCATAGTTCAGCTGTGGCCGAGTGCTTGCACCTATAGGTACAGCTTGGTTCGGTATAGGTACTGAACTTGGCATGCTCATGATGGAATTAACGGGTGGAGCCACAATCTAATTGGTGTGGGTAGGATAGTAATTCATCGGCATGGAAGGTGTCGATGAAAGAGGCAAAGACAGATTAGGGTTTTCTACACTAGCAGCCACACCAATATTACCACTAGACGATTGAGGTATATTTTTCTGCGCATTGGTGTTTTCTATGAAAGTTTGATAGACTAAATTATTACCATCGGCAATACGACTCCCAATCTCAGCCCACTGCTTAGGAGAAAAGGTAGTACTTACAGGAGATTTAACCTGCTCGGCTTGAAGAGGAGGGAACTTGATTTCTCCAATCGGAGTGATATTGCCTTGGCGATCTTTCTTGAAGTTTCCAAGGAATTCCTGCAACTCCTTCTCTTCACGTGCCTTCTTGTACTCCTCATAAGCTTGGCGATGATCAGCCGATAGTTCATCAAGCTTGGGCTTGATGATGTTATCGGCATCTATCTCAGATGGCTTGGGAAGCTCAGACATGATGGTTGATGAAGATGATTGATCTTTGATCCCCAACGGAGTCGCCAAAAAGTGTGTTGACACACGAACACGTCACTGTGTACCCTCGACGCCGGGGGTGATGCACCGCAGCTCACGTCGAAGGAGGTCCGTCCGGCAGCGCGATACGCAAGACAGTCTGCGGACGCTTTTGTAGACCCGAAACCCCGCACGCCCGGGACGAGCCCATCAGGGAGTGCGGCAGCTATGGGCTGCCCTAGGTCGATTCGCTCGCCCCTATAGCCTCAGGATTTGCAGCTCTCAAACAAAGAACAGCAAAGAATGAGAGAAAAATGAAGAACGCAGATGAAAACGTAGTATAGATTGATTTGTTCGATTGTGTGTTGTTCAATCGGCCGTCACCCCCAACATATATAAGAGGCGGCTGGACTTCCGGTTCAAGCAAAGGATTCATCTAGGCTTTCCTTACAAGAAAATTACATCAATTCATGTCCTAGAGTCCTAGTTCTAGTTTCACTCGGATTCAGCCCAAATCTGGCCCAATCTTCTGTCTTGCTTCTTGTGTGGGCCGTGGAATCTGCATATGACCTCCGATGGAGACGGTCCAAACATCAATTTTGTGTGTATTGACGAGGCCAACAATCCATATGTTTATCACTTTCCCAAATAAATCCATCTTGAATACTCCACGAGGTCATCTTTAACTTCGAATCGGACTCGATCACGTAGCAGACTGGACTATCCGAGTGTTGTAGCGTCTCTCCAGGCCGTATACTATCTCAGATGATAATGACCTTAAAATCAAAGTTGACTGTTTCAACATTCCGAACAACTTTCATGTTGAACACTTTTCTATCCGAGGCCATTTTAAACTTTCACTCGACCGAACCTTTCACTCGACCGAAACCTTCACTCGACCGATATTTTCACTCGGACGGCAATTTCACTCGGCCGGCGATTTTCACTCGGATGGCAATTTCACTCAGCCGGATGGAAAACTTTTCACTCGACCGGATGGCAAACGTTTCCCTCGGTCGGCCAACTTTCACTCGGAAATCCCAAGTGAAATTCCAGGCAGATTTTGCTTTGCCTCTCCAGGTTGCATACGACCTCGGATTGAGAAGATTTATATATGAAAATCAATCGTCTCGACGACGCAAAACCTTTTCATGTTGTAAGTTTTTCCATTCGAGGACGTCTTGAGGGACGAATGACTCGCGCGACCCATCAGATATGTATGTGATCTCCTGCGCCACATTTTGCTTTGTGGTAGGGCTGCACTCTGGTTGCTCTAACTTTTGCATACAACCTCAGATTGAGATGATTTATATATCAAAACCGATCAGCTCGACGAGACGAAGACAATCCATGTAGAACATTCCTTAATTCGAGGTTGTCTTGGAGGCGTAATAGACCAAAAAGCACTCAGAACATCTACATGATAATCCAAGTGTGATTTGGCCCTTGAAATGATGCCGAATGGTGATGGCCTAAACATCAAGGTTGTTTCACTCGGCAATATGAACTTTCTCGTAGAAAAAAACTTTTCGTTTGAGTCCATCTTTATTGCATTTTGCACCGTGCCAAAATCAGGTGTCAACATCAGCCAAGGTGGCTTAGCGCATGGCCTCTAGGGCCATCTCCTCCGGGGTCCTCCCGGTGATGGGAGTGAGCAGAGCATGCTCATTCATCTTCCTGAGCTCTTCCCGCTGCTCCCGAGAGAGAGGCTCGGGGACGTATCATCTTCGATGTCGCTGTCGTGGCCGTCTCCTTCCCACCCGTGGGAGTTGCTTGCGGAGAAGCTAGGTAGTCCTCTGGCTGGGCAGGCCATCAGAACCTCCATAGCTGACTCACTGGTCTCGCACTCGGACTCGTCGAAAGAGCCATCATACGAGGAGGGAAATAGGTCGAGGGTGAGCTTACAGGTTGTTCCGTAGTGGCCTGAAGTGCCATGGCATGCTTGATCCAGTGTCGTGAGCACTTGAAGCTCTTGCGACGGCGCATAATGGAGTGAAGGGGCGCCAAACGATATGGAACCGACGGCTGCCGGAGTAGGACTCCAAACGTCAATGCACGGAAATGCGCCGCACCGCGGACGACAACACATTTGTGTCTAGTGGAGCTTCCTGCAACCATGCCGAATTGTCGACGATGAAGCTGAGGGAACTGAAAAGAATCTCTTCGCCGAGTGTCATCATGATGACTGGAAAAAAAATCCAACTACGCCGGAATTTGCTAAACGCGCAACCCCATGGTGGGCGCCAACTATCGTGGGAGTGATCCTGACAATAGTAGTAGGGGTACGAATGAGGGGGTGAAACCTAGCTATGGCGCAGGTGTAACACTCGGATTTTACGAGTTTAGGCCCCTCTCAAAGGAGGTAAAGACCCTATGTCTCATACCCGGATGCTAGTGTTCTCTCTGGGGTGTGTGATTACAATGGAATGTTGAACCCTTGTCCAGGAGCTCGGAGGTGGCTTATATAGTATGCACCAGGTCCCGCCGAACACCATTACAAGGGCATTTAATGAGAGTAACTACAGGAGTTACTAGTAACTGTAGCCCTAACTACTGACGTTACAGGTAACGGTAGTCATGACTAAGCTTTATGTACAATGTAAGTCCTCGGCCGTTGGAGCTCTGATACATCTCCAACGTATCGATAATTTATGAAGTACTCATGCCATATTCACCCATGTTGACAATACTTTTATATGGTTTTGATGCACTTTATATGATTTATTTAGAACTAACCCGGACTGACGTTGTTTCTAGCAGAATTACCATGGTGTTGTTTTTGTGCAGAAAATAAAAGTTCTCGGAATCGCCCAAAAGTTTTTTGGTGATTTTTTCTGGGCCAAATAAGCAATATTGGAGTGAAGAACCACCGGATAAGAGCCACAAGGTGGGCACAACCCACCAGGGCATGCTAGAGGGCCCAAGCGCGCCCTGGTGTCTTGTGCCCTCCTCTGGCCCATCTTGGAGTGAAACCGACGACCAAAAATCCTATAAATATAGAAACCATCATAAATAACCCTAGACTCTATGATCCACCGCCAGAACTCTCTATATCAACAAAAGACCAATTTGGAGACGTTCTGGTACCCTGCCTGAGGGAAATCCATCTCCGATGGCCATCTTCATCATCCCGGCGGAGGCCATGATGAGGAGGGTGTAGTCCACCCTCGGGGCTGAGGGTATGTACTAGTAGCTATGTGTTCAATCTCTCCCTCATGTGTTCTTGAGATGTCATGATCTTGATGTATCACGGGCTTTGTGAATATAGTTGGATCATATGGTGTGTTTCCCTTACTATCTTGTTGTGATGAATTGAATCTTTCCCTTTGAGATATCGTTATGTTGGATTGAATATTGGATTTGAGAACACTTGATATATTTATTGCATGTGGATACCCGTGGTGACAATGGGGTGTTCTATTGATTCACTTGATATATGTTTTGGTACTCAACTTGCGGATTCCCGCGGTGACATTGGGGTAATTTATGCATAGGGGTTGATACACGTTCTTGTCCTACGTTCTCCGATAGAAATCTTGGGGCACTCTTTGAGGTTCTTTGTGTTGGGTTGAGTATTATGAATCTGACATTGTTTGACGTGTATCGTATAATTAACTCATGGATACTTGTGGTGACATTGGAGTATCTAGGTGACATTAGAGTAAATTGATGTGTATCATATGGTGTTATTCTAGTATGAACTCTTAGATAGATTGAATGAAAAATATAACTTGATGTTACCTTAGTACGAACTCTTGAATAGATCGATCAGAAAGGATAACTTTAAGCTGGTTTCGTACCCTACAAACAATTTCTTCTTATGTTCTCCGCTAGATGAGAACTTTGGAGTGATTCTTCGTTGCACGTTGAGGGATGGTTATGTGATCCAATTATATTAGCATTGTTGAGATATTGCACTAGCGAAAGTACGGACCCTAGGCCTTGTTTTCAAGCATTGCAATACCGTTTGTGCTCACTTTTGTTACTTGCTACCTTGCTGTTTTTATATTTTCAGATTACAAAAACCTATATCTACCATCCATATTGCACTTGTATCACCGTCTCTTCGCCTAACTAGTGCACCTATACAATTTGCCATTGTATTGGGTGTGTTATGGACACAAAAGATTTCTTCTATTTGATTGCAGGGTTGTTTGAGAGAGACCATCTTCATACTACACTTCCCATGGATTGATAAACCTTAGGTCATCCACTTGAGGGAAAATTGCTACTATCCTACAAAACTCTGTGCTTGGAGGCCCAACAAAGTCTACAAGAATAAAGTTGCATAGTAGACATCAAGCTCTTTTCTGGCGTCGTTGTCGGGGAGGTGATCGGGTATGCCGACCATGGGTTGTACTTCGGGGCAACTGCTGGGTGTTTAAACAGGCCGGCAAGATACCACCCGAGGACCAAGGCAAAAGCTCTCGCAGCAAGGACGAGGATGAGCCTCGGGCTCTAATTGGTGGCGGACAGAAGAAATTCCCTCCCGAAGTCAAAACGGTGAGCATGATATACACCACCCATATACCCAAGAAGGAGAGGAAGCGCGCCCTTCGGGAGGTCTACGGTGTGGAACCCGTAGCCCCGAAGTACAACCCATGGTCAACATACCCGATCACCTTTGATCGGCGTGATCATCCGACCAGTATCCCGTTGCCGGGAAGATGGCCTTTTTAGTTCCCCTACTTTGAATGATGAAATATGTTATGATGATTGCATGCATCCTATTTATGATGATTGCAATATTTATGAAAGTGGATTCGGAAGAGTGTCAGCTTTAGATAATTATTATCCCACTATTTTGGAGGATGTTGAATTTTATTATAATGATAAAAGTGGATTTGGAGGGTCATGACTTTATTTAGTAATGATTCCACTATTTCGGAAGAGGTTTCACTTGACTATGATGAGAACAAAGTTGCTACTTATGATGATTATTTTTATGATACTTATGTTATAAAAAGTAGTGATGAGTATTGTCATAATTTTGAATATCATTTTACTGAACATTACTCTTTTAATGTGGAAACTATTTATAGTATTCGAGTTTCATTTGATGCTCCCACTACTATGAATGAGAAGAAGTTTGCTTATGTGGAGAGTGATAGATTTTCTATGCTTGTAGATCAAGAAAAGAATGTTGTATGTCATGGTTATATTGTTTAATTCCTTAATAATGCTACTTAAAAATATTATGAGGGAGTAACTTATGCTTGTAGGAATTGCAATAATATCACGTTTCCTCTCTATGTGTTCAAAATTTCGAAGTTATGCTTGTTTTGCCTTCCTATGCTAGTTGATTCTTGCACCCATAAATTGTTTGTTCACAAAATCCCTATGCATAGGAATTAGGTTAGACTTAAATGTGCTTGACATGTGATTCAAGATGCTCTCTTGCATTTTCAGCTCCTATTCCTACATGAGCATCATTGAAATCATCATGCCTAGCTAAAAGGCATTTAATAAAAGTGCTTGTTGAGAGACAACCCAACACCTTTACTTTCTATATTTGTGTGTTCAGATGATTAAGATACTATAGTAATCATGTTTTGTGTATTTTATTTCAATAAATTTCCAAGTAAAGCCTTTGGGATAGCGTGGGAACTTGTTTGTTCGATTCTGTGCAAAAATAGAAACTTTTGTGTCCAGTATATGAATTATCTGATTTTACTGGAGCATCAAACAATTCGGAAATTTTTACAAAAAATTTCTATGCAAATTCTGTATGTTTTCCTAAGTTTTAAGAATTATTAGAGTCAGGGGAGTATGGTGATCATTCAGATCTTCACAGATTGTTCTGTTTTTGACAATTTCTATTTTGCATGCATAGTTTGCTTGTTTCAAGTGTTTCCAGATTTTATATTTGGTGATATAAATTGTGGGAATGATGGAATACGGTGGGTATTATGTGATAACAATTATGAATCTTGTATTGGCAGTACCTAAGTGAATGGTTTATATTTACTATACTAACCTATCTCACGAAGTTCCGTTAAGTTTTGTGCGATTGAAGTTTTCAAATTTTTGGTGAGATGCCGATATGAGGTGAATAAGGAGCAGCTCGGACCTAAGCTTGGGGATTCCCAAGGCAAATTCAAGGTAATATCCAAGGAATACTCAAGCGTCTAAGCTTGGGGATGCCTCGGAAGGCATCCCCTCTTTCGTCTCCAACATTACCGGTATATCTTACTTGGAGCTATATTTTTATTTGTCACATGGTATGTGTTTTGCTTGGAGCGTCATTATAATTTGTTGTTATCTGTTAGATGTTATTTAGAATCTTGTTTTTCAATAAAAATTTCCAAGAATTGCCTTAGGATGTTTGCTTTGCATACTTTGATATGTGTTGTGTAAAAATAGAAACTTTTGTTGTACTGTTTGAATTTAAATATTTTACTAGAATGTGGAAAGTTTCTGAAATTTTAACACAGTGTTTTCATATAAATTCTTTAGTACTTACTAAATTTTTATAATTATTTAAGTTACATAAGTACACTGTTTTCATAAATTGCTACAGACTATTTTGTTTGGACAGATTACTGTCATAGTTGTATTATCTACTTATCGTATTATTTCCATAGCCTATATTGGTGATTAAATTGTGGAAACGATAGAAAATAGTAGATGATGTTTGAAAAAAATTGTGCAACTTGTCTTGGAATTACATGAAGTGTTCATTTGTTTTTATGTGTACTAACCTATCTCACGAGTTCCTTTCGAGTTTTGTGTGGATGAAGTTTTTGAGAATAGGTCAAACGGTGATATGAGTGGATTGAACGAGATACAAAAGCTCAAGCTTGGGGATTCCCAAGGCACTCCAAGTAAATATTTAAAGAAGTCTCAAGCATCCAAGCTTGGGGATGCTACGCATCCCACCTCTCTTCATCAACTATCGGTTAGCCTATGTTGAGCCTAAATTTTTATTTGTGCACATGATATGTGTTCTTGGAGTGTTATTTTTCTTCTGCTTGATGTTTAAATAAAATACTCAACTCTGAAAATCTTTATTCAGATAGAGAGTCCTCACATAGCTACTGAATTGTTTGACTGCTCATTGATCTTCACTTATATCTTGTGAAGAGTAGTTTGATGTTTACCCTTGAGCTTCACTTCTATCCTATGAGTAAACTGTGAATCAATGAAATATCATAAATATGAAATTATTAATGTGCTTTATGCTTAGTAGTAGCTTCACATCTGTTTTAGAAAGTAAAATCTATTGAATTTTGACAATCACCATATTGGCCACACAAGCAATTCGTGAATGAGAAGTATAAGGAAGAGAACTTTCACATACAAATATATTATCTTGGAAATCTTCTATGATTGTCAATACCCATTAATTATTTTCAAACTTGACCAAATTAGTTGAAGTTGGACAATCAAGACAACATAATGAGTTATGGTTGTGTATATTTGCATAGAAGTTATATTGTTATGGACCCTCTAACATGTGGTGCTTGCTTAGAATCTTTTGCTAGCCAAAAATTTGTACTAAGTAGAGATACTACTTGTGCATCCAAAAACTCTTAAACCCAGTTTCTTGCCATGAGAGTCCACTATATCTACCTATGTGCGGTATTACCCTGCCGTTCCAAGTAAATTTGCATGTGCCACCTCTAAAATTTCAAATGAGCATCTGTTTTGTGTGCCTGGACCACTCATGGAGCGATAGCGGGCGGTCCATATCTTCCATGTTAAGCGGGTTATTCTCATTATGAGTGTTTATTCACTCGTCCTTGCATGAGAGGGGCGATAATAGGGATTCCCAGTCCTGAAATAAAAAAAGAATGCAAATAATTAAAAAAACTCCCCCAGGAATGTTGTTGGTATGGACAGTACTCATGGATTCGGCTAGCCGTGGAGTGTGTTTGTTGGTGGAGGGGGAGTAAACCTTTACTTTTACCGCTTGAGAACCGCCATTAATGTGTTTAACATGGAAAATATTGATAATTCTTGGTCGTAATGTTGACAGGAAGGGTACACCTCCCAAAAATATATTTATCTCTAATTTAAGCTTTCATCTCAAGCGGGTCCTGAGATAGCCGACCTATTGTTTATGGGCCGGACTATATGGGCTACTTACCGAACACTGGAAGATTTGAAGGCCTAGTCCCCAAGATGGAAGCTTCGAGTAGCACGGCTTGCACTCTACGTTTGATGTAGTCAATAGGAATGTTTATCTCTTCAGCATGTAACCGAGCATGCGTAAACCCTAGGCATCCTCGGCATCTATATAAGCCGGAGGGTTTTAGGCTATAGGGACAGAACAACTCATCTAGGGTTAGCTATTCGATCTCGAGGAAGATCAACTCTATAACCCCCCATCATCAATACAACCAAGCAGGACGTAGGGTATTACCTCCATAGGAGGGCCTAAACCTGGGTAAATCCGTGTCCCATTCGTCTCCTGTTACCGTTGATTCTAGTCTCACAGTTCGGGACTCCCTACCCGAGATCCGCCGGTTTTGACACCGACCATTGGTGCTTTCATTGAGAGTTCCTCTATGAACAAGATGGAATTGATGCCTCGCCTTGTCATCAACAAAGAGGTCCACAATATGGACGCTTTTGTCCCCGGACAGATCTTCGCCTTCGGCAGCATTGTGCTGCACGCTGATTCCGCTGGCCATCTAGGCCGCGTTGAGAGCTTCGCCCCTGATCGAGAGGTTAGATTCGGAAACTTAGAGTTCTCCGTCGACTCTCGGGGTGACTTGACATTAATTGGGCTCGCAGCATCGCCTGTAGCCTCCGAGGACTCTGAGGCTTTAACCTCGAGCCCCTTCTTCGGACATGCCGATGGGATCACCCATGGCGGTGAGCCGATCTCCCATCCCGGTTCGGCCATTAAGCCAGATGACTGAACACGTGTTCTTGCCAAACACTTCCCATGTCTAGACGTCTTGGAGGTTAACTCCGCGAGTTCCGAACAGCTGGATCCGATCGGGCCCTTAGCGGTCGACGAGGCCCTGGATCAATTCTCATCGATGAAGATCACCGACGATCCAGCCCTGATCTATGCTCGGTTCGGTTATGATATGGGCCAGGACGAATTTTTCGACCCACACACCACCCACTTGATAGCCACTATCGAGGATTTAACCGACATGCTGGAGTATGCCTCCGAGGAGGCAGAATACATGGATGAAGAGGACCGCGCTCCCACCCCCATTAACACCAGCAGTCGGGCTGCCGCTTATACATACGACGTCTACATGGTAGATACTCCTGCCACCAATGGCGACATCACGTCTCACAACGATGGAGACAAATCGGGCGATGCGCCATCAAGGCGCCGGAAATCGCATGAGCGGTCCAAAAGCAAAAAGGGAAGAAAAGCTATTATCAGCGACGGGGATGGTAATACCCCCGCTAATCATGGCAATCCCGATATCCCTGAGCACCCGTTAGAGGGACCTGAAGGGCCTCAGGACCAAAACAACCCCGATAATGTCAACGACTCCGAAGGTGATGATTACCTTCCCCTCGTCGAGGAGGAAGATATACCAGAAGCCGATGACTTGTACATCCCTGATAACCTTGAAGATTGGGAACAAATCAGGCAATGGCTCATAGCAATGGCTCGCAGCCTCAAGGCTAAAGAACGGCAACTCAAAGCCAAACAGGATGACCTAAATGATCGATGGACGAAGGTCCTCACAGCCAAGGAAGTACACGGCACCGGTCTGTCAAACTAGCCCAAAAGCTACCCTGAGAGAAGGCTACTGAAGCAATTTGATGATGAACTCATTAATACTCTGTATCCAAACCGTACTCCATACGACAAGCCGGACCGCCCCCCTCGCGGTCAGGACAGGACGGCTGATGACACCGGTTATATACCGGCAGTGCCCCGAAGACGGGGTAAGGAGCCGTTAGAGCCCAATGACAGGTTCGACCTACGAGATGACCTAGATCACAGATCAGGCCGCACAAGATCCATCTATGGATCCAGAGAGTACTCACGTGATAGACGGGGTGGATAGAGACCATGGTTCGACCAAAACAATAGAGTCCGGCAACGCAACCAGCCCCATACAGACGCCAAATACAGGCACGACACAACACGGATCAGAGGCGCCACTCACCCATTGTGCTTCACAGATGAGGTAATGTGGCATCAGTTCCTCGAGGGTTTTAAACCCGTGAATATAGAACAGTATGATGGGACCACTGACCCAACCGTATGGATTGAGGACTTACTCCCCCATATCCACATGGCGTGAGGAGACAATCTCCATGCCATCAAATACCTCCCTCTTAAGCTTAAGGGATCATCTCGGCACTAGTTAAACAACCTCCTTGAAAACTTGATTGGATGTTGGGAAGACTTGGAAGATGCGTTCCGCTTTAACTTCCAAGGAACCTATGTCCGCCCGCTGGACTCTTCAGATCTCAGCAACGTCGTATAGAAGCCCAGCGAGTCTGCTCGGCAATCATGGAACCGGTTCTTGACTGAGAAGAACCAAATCATCGACTGTCCGGATGCTGAGGCCATAGCCTCCTTCCGGTACAATATTCGAGACGAATGGCTGGCCCGCCAGCTAGGCCAGGACAAACCTTGGACCATGTTCGCCCTTACCTCCCTCATGACCCGCTTTTGCGCGGGCGAAGACAATTGGCTGGCAAGACGCAGCCACAATTCCGAAGATCCCATAGCACCTGAAGCCCAGGATGGCAACTTAAAACCAAAGCCTAATAAGAATAAGCGCCAGCACAATAATAGCGATGCCGATGATACAGTTGTAAATGCCAGATTCCGGAACTCCCGACCTGGGCAGCGGAAGAAGCCTCCTAAAGGCAATCATGACAGACCCACTCAGCTGGAGAAGATCATGGAAAGGCCTTGCCAAATCCATGGGACTTTGGAAAAGCCCGCCAACCACACACACCGCAACTGCTGGGTGTTTAAACAGGCCAGCAAGATACCACCCGAGGACCAAGGCAAAAGCTCTCACAGTGAGGACGAGGATGAGCCTCGGGGTCCAATTGGTGGCGGACAAAAGAAATTCCCTCCCGAAGTCAAAACGGTGAGCATGATATACGCCACCCATATACCCAAGAAGGAGCGGAAGCGCGCCCTTCGGGAGGTCTACGCTATGGAACCCATAGCCCCGAAGTACAACCCATGGTCGGCATACCCGATCACCTTTGATTGGCATACCCATGGGGGCTTGGCGGCCCTCATCCTAGACCCCATTATAGATGGGTATCACCTCACAAAAGTCCTAATGGACAAAGGAAGTAGCCTCAACCTGATTTACTCAGATACAGTGAAAAAGATGGGCATAGATCCGTCAAGGATCAAACCCAGCAACACTACCTTCAAAGGAGTGAACCCAAGCGTTGAGGCCCGATGTACGGTTTTTGTAACTCTAGAAGTGGTATTCTGCTCGCTCGATTACTTTTGCAGCGAAGATTTGGTCTTCGACATTGTGCCCTTCCACAGTGGCTATCACACGCTGCTTGGTCGGACTGTGTTCGCTCGTTTCAACGTGGTCCCACACTATGCAAACCACAAGCTCAAGATGTCGGGCCCGAAGAGGGTCATTACTGTCAACAGAAATACAGAGTGCTCCCTTAGAACCGAGGAACATGCATTGGCCCTAGCGGCCGAATTTAGCTACAAAGAAGATCGGCAAGTTCCGACATCCGCCATAAAGGCACACAAGGCTGGGAAGCGAGTTCGGCTTCAGAACGAAAACTCAGAACCTTCCTCCTTCCCTCTATAGGGACTCACCCCCACTGCGCAACCTCAAGACCAGCAAAGTATGTGCCGAGGAGGCACAACTTCGCACTTAAGATTCCATCGGCAGCGGTGGGTAAATAAAGACGGGTTTTTGGCTGGCCCGAACTTCTATCATCAACACGTCTTCGGACAAAATGCAGGCGCTCCTAAAAGAGCCTGCCTATGGCGTAAAGCTCACCCACAATTCGGTGGCCTCTCAAGATTTTGTTGGCAAAATCCGCCTGTCGAGCACTAACACCCATCAAGGTGCATCTAAGAGTAGGAGTCAACTAGCAAGGGGACATATCGAGGAAGTCAGGTTACCAATCGAAGACCCCTGGTACAACAACTCCTGTATATTTGTATTTTCTTTCACATACCTGTAAACAGTTGCTTCGGCAATCCGAGTTATAAGAGTTGTTGAGAAAATGCAAATTTGTGTGGCGCAAGTTTGCCTCATCTGTCTTTTTTTCGGCGCATATTTTTCCTCCTCTCTCCCTCTTCTCGTGAACCTGTTCGGTATGACGCAAGGTAACCGGCTAATAGACCGGGGGCTCGAGTTCAAACACAAATCGCCTCATCTATCATGCGTTCGGCGTCTTGGTGTTCGCTTTATATGCATCGGTTCCGAACTATGTCTTTGGTCAATAAGTTGGGTTGCCCAGCTCCTGTGCTTGCCCCTTTACATTCCGCTCGTTCGGCTAAAAGGGCAAAGGGGGCACCCCTGCGATTGTGCTTCTGGATAGTCTAGTCAAGCACCTCAGGGGAGAAAGCCAAAAACGGACTCTCATAGTATGCGCGATCCGGTCTGTGAACCCCGAGCAGGAGGTGTTATACTTCAATACTCGTAAGCATCTGTTCCGTGTTATACGAGGAACTTGCCCTTTGTGCAGACTTTGTGATACCGGCTTCGGCCACGGTTCTTCCGAACATCACAACACTTTGGTGGCTAATCGTACGCTTCCTGTAGTCCTTTTCGCGCCCCTACGGCTAAGTGAAAGAAATAAAGCATCATAGTCTGACTGCCTAGTCTGCCGCACTGTACCGCCTTCGGGTTCCGATAATATGGCTAAGGGACATAATGCATTGGCATAGACACCCCATGTAGTATCTACGTGGGGGATAAAGCCGACGACTCGCATATTTCAGTATTAAACATCCACATAGGAGTTATAAAGGAATGCGAACCCATATAACAACAAATACTAATGAGATTAAAAGTTTGGGTAAGTCTTCGGACGTATTACAGCTCACTCAAACATTTTATCACCCGAACATTGTGACGCTATCACCCGAGCACTGTCCATCACTCCATCAAAGTATAGCTCGGGGCGTCGATGCTCCTTCCCGGGTGGCGGCGGGTCGGTGCCTACCTTCATCGGATTTAACCCCAGTCAGTGCACCTTGGCCTTGGCAAGGGCCATCCGGACTCCTTCGATGCAGGAGGAGCGCTTGACGGTGTCGAGGCGGGGCGAAGCAGCAATCAACCTCTGCACCAAGCCAAAGTAGCTGACTGGTAGCGGCTCGCTGGGCCATAAGCGGATGTAGTGGTCCTTCATGGCTGGCTCCGCCATCTTGTGCAGCTCCATCAGCAGTTTCAGATGCTTCACCAGAAGAGGAGGATGCTCGGGGGCTCCGAATTGTGCCCAGAACAGCCAAGCTTCATCTCCTTCTCCCGCGAACCGATCACGATCCGTCCCACGAACTTGATCACGGTCCTTCCGATCTAGCACCGAACGGACGGCACCTCTGCGTTCAGCACACGTACAGCTTGATGACGATCTCCACCATCTTGATCCAGCAAGAAGGAGTGGAGAGGAAGAAGAGTTCTTTGGCAGCCTAACGGCGCTTCGGCGATGGTGGTGGAGCAATTTCGGCAGGGCTTTGCCTAAGCACTACAGAAAACCGATCTAGAGGAGAAACTATGCACTAGAGGAACGGGTAGCACGTGGCTAAAAATTCTGTGTCAAAACCCTAAAATCCTCTAGTATATATAGGAGGAGAGGAGGAGGAGTCTTGGCTGCCAACAGCTCGGCGACTTTTAGACTCGGCGAACTTGATGTTCTTTCTGGATTTCAGACTCGGCGACTTTTAGCATCGCAAACAGCTCAGCGACTGACTTGTTCATCCCGTGCATGTTATAGTTCATCACAAAGCTCTTGTAACTAGGTGGCAGTGATTGAAGAACTCTGTTAGTGATCGCCTCTGGCGGAAGGGCAATTCCCAACTCTGCTAGACAAGTTGAATACCCAGACATTCTAAGTATATGTTCACTGATAGACCCGTTCTCCTCCATCTTGCAAGCATAGAACTTATCGGAGGTTTCATACCTCTCGATCCGGGCGTTCTTCTGAAAGATAAACTTCAACTCCTGGAACATCTCATATGCTCCATGACATTCAAAACGACTTTGAAGTCCCGGTTCTAAGCCATACAATATTGCACACTGAACTATTGAGTAATCTCCAGTACGTGCCTCCCAAGCGTTCTTAACGTCTTCGGAGGTCATGTCTTCTGGTTGGTCACCAAGCGGTGCATCAAGGACATATGATTTCTGGGAAGCCGTGAGGATAATCCTCAGATTACGGGCCCAGTCAACAAAGTTACTTCCATCATCTTTCAGTTTAGCTTTCTCTAGGAACGCATTAAAATTCAAGGGTGCTACTGCGCGAGCCATTGATCTACAACATAAATATGCAAAGTTCACTTAGACAATTGTTCAAGATAATGGTTTAGTTAATCAAATCACTAAAGCTCACACTCAAATTGACATCCCTCAGGTCATCTGAGTGTCACATGATCCAAGTCCACCAACTCAAGTCCGATCATCACGTGAGTTGAGGTGGCTTCAATGGTGAACATCATTATGTTGATCATATCTACTGTATGACTCATGTTCGACCTTTTGGTCTCTTGTGTTCCGAGGCCATGTCTGTACATGCTAGGCTCGTCAAGTTTAACCCGAGTGTTCTGCGTGTGCAACACTGGGTTGCACCTGTTGTATGTGAACGTAGAGTCTATCACACCCGATCATCACGTGGTGTCTCAACACGACGAACTTTTGCAACGGTGCACACTCGGGGAGAACACAATTTTATCTTGAAATTTAAGTGAGGGATCACCTTATAATGCTACCGTCGTACTAAGCATAACAAGGTGCATAGAAGGATTAACATCACATGCAATTCATAAGTGACATGATATGGTCATGAACTCGTGCTTTAGATCTCCATCTTGAAAGCACCGGCATGATCTTCATCGTCACCGGCACGACACCATGATCTCCATCAACGTGTCGCCATCGAGGTTGTCACGCCCTGCATGCTTCTACTACTATTGCTACCGTTTAGCGATAAAGTAAAGCATTACATAGCGCTTAATGATTGACACGCAGGTCATACAATAATTAAAGACAACCCTATGGCTCCTGCCGGTTGCCGTACTCATCGACATGCTAGTCGTGAAATTCTATACATCACATGATCATCTCATACATCACATATATCACATCATGTAATTGGCCATATCACATCACAACATACCCTGCAAAAACAAGTTAGACGTCCTCTAATTGTTGTTGCATGTTTTACGTGGCTGCTACGGGTTTCTAGCAAGAACGATTCTCACCTACGCATAAACCACAATGGTGATACATAATTTGCTTTTCAACCTTCTCAAGGACCGCCTTTGTCGAATCCGATCCAACTAAAGTGAGAGAAACTACCACCCGCAAGCCATCTAGGCAACAAGTTGCATCGAGGGAACCGGTCTCTCGTAAGCATACGAGTAACGTTGGTCCGGGCCACTTCATCTCACAATACCGCTGAACCAAAATCCGACCAAGGAAGGAAGCAATCTAAGCATCAACGCCCACAAATCTTTTGTGTTCTACTCGAGATCTCATCGAACCATCAACCTAGCTCATGATGCCACTATTGGGAAACGTTGCATGGGAAACAAAAATTTTCCTACGCACACGAAGATCTATCCATGGTGATGAGCATCTACGAGAGGGAGAGTGGATCTACGTACCCTTGTAGATCGCTAAGCGGGAACGTTAAGAAACGCGGTTGGTGTAGTAGAACGTCTTGGCGATCCAAATTGCCGTGCGTCCCGCGATCCAATCACGATACGTCCCGCGATCCAATCACGATCCGTCTCGCGATCCGATCATGATCCGTCTCGCGATCCGATCACGATCCGTCCCACGAACTTGATCACGGTCCTTCCGATCTAGCACCGAATGGACGACACCTCTGCGTTCAGCAAACGTACAGCTTGATGACGATCTCCACCATCTTGATCCAGCAAGAAGGAGTGGAGAGGAAGAAGAGTTATTTGGCAGACTAACGGCGCTCCGGCGATGGTGGTGGAGCAATTCCGGCAGGGCTTCGCCTAAGCACTGCAGAAAACCGATCTAGAGGAGAAACTATGCACTAGAGGAACGGGTAGCACGTGGCTGAAAATTCTGTGTCAAAACCCTAAAATCCTCTAGTATATATAGGAGGAGAGGAGGAGGAGTCTTGGCTGCCAAAAATCCAGCCCTTGGGTCGACCAAAGTGGGGAGGAGAGGAGGACTCCTCCTCCAATCCTAGTAGGACTAGGATTCCTCCTTTTTTTTGGCCTTTTTCCACCTTTTTCCCTTTGGGCTTTTTCTCCCAGCGGCATGGGCCTTGTGTGGGACTTCCACCAGCCCACAAAAGGATGGTATTTACTCTCCCACAGCCCATGAAGCCTCTTGGGTCGAAATACCCCTCCCGGTGGTCTCCCGGTACACTACTGGCACTCCCGGTACACTACCGATAAGCCCGGAACTTTTTCGGCGACCAAAACAGGACTTCCTATATATGAATCTTTACCTCCAGACCATTCTGGAGCTCCTCGTGACATCCAGGATCTCATCCGGGACTTCGAACAAACTTCGGTCACCACCATACATAACTCTATACTACCGAAACGTCACCAAACCTTAAGTGTGCAGACCCCGCGGGTTCGAGAACTATGTAGACATGACCGAGACACCTCTATGGTCAATAACCAATGGCGGGACCTGGATGTCCACATTGGTTCCTACATATTCTATGAAGATCTTTATCGGTCGAACCTCTATGTCAAGGATTCAGTTAATCCCGTATGATGTTCCCTTTGTTCTTCGGTATGTTACTTGCCCGAGATTCGATCGTCGGTATCTCCATACCTAGTTCAATCTCGTTACCGGCAAGCCTCTTTACTCGTTCCGTAATACAAGATCCCGCAACTAACAATTAGTCACATTGCTTGCAAGGCTCATTGGGATGTTGTATTACCGAGTGGGCCCTGAGATACCTCTCCGTCACACGGAGTAACAAATCCCAGTCTCGATCCATGCCAACTCAACAGACACCCTCGGAGACACCTGTAGAGCACCTTTATAGTCACCCAGTTACGTTGCGACGTTTGATACACACAAGGTACTCCTTCGATATTTGTGAGTTGCATGATCTCATGGTCATAGGAACATATACTTGACATGCAGAAAACAGTAGCAATAAACTGACACGATCATAAGCTATGTTTGTAGTTTGGGTCTTGTCCATCACATCATTCTCCTAATGATGTGATCCCGTTATCAAATGACATCTCATGTCCATGGCTAGGAAACCTTAACCATCTTTCAATCAACGAGCTAGTTCACTAGAGGCATACTAGGGACATTGTGTTTGTCTATGTATCCACACATGTATCCATGTTTCCAATTAATACAATTATAGCATGGATAATAAACGATTATCATGAACAAGGAAATACAATAATAAACACTTTATTTATTGCCTCTAGGGCATATTTCCAACAGCAAGGCCAATAACCTGCACGTTAGCAGACTCTAAATCTATTCGTAATGAACAAGAGGGTCTTCGGATCCTAACCTCTTTGGGGGAGATTGACCCGTAGACTCCTTCCTGGAACCTCCTCGAGGTCTTCGGACGCAGTGTCCGAGTCTGAACTGTTGTCGGACAGAATCACCCGCGTCCGCCGTGCCCTCTTCTGGGTAGGAGAAGGGGCCTGCTCCGGGGCATCCGAAGACGCCACTCTCTTCTTGGTACGGGGGGAATTGCCTCCCCCTCCCCCTCACCCTAGACCTCGGCCTCCTCCTCCTCCTCTTCTTCCTCTTCCTCCTCCTCAACCTCCTCCTGATTCGAGGAGGCGGGGGTATCCTCGGATGCGGTGTCAGGCTGGTCCTTGAGGTGGATGCCATCCTGGCATGGTTTCTTCTTCTTATCTTTCTTCGTGGGAGCCTTGTAAGGCTTTACCATGAGCATTTTTGCTAATAGCCCGGTCCTCTCATCTTCGGGCTGAGGCGTCGGACTGTTAATGTTGACAGCTTTCTTCAGCCATCTCTATAAAGATAGATCATATAAGGGGTTATGAGAATCTTCTATGTAATAAAGCCGACCAAGCTAGGGTGTTTCGTACCTTAGAATCGGGCTTGGTGGCGTGCAGACCCTTGTCCTCCTCCTCGGACGGGCACCTCTTGTGTGATTTGAAGAGCGCCTTCCACGACTTCTCCCGTGTAGTGCGGAAGAGATTCCAGACTGTGGGCTCGGCGTCGAGTGCACGAGCCCACACGAGGAATCGTCTTTGGAGCATCACCTGGACCACATCGGTCAACTTGGTGCCCTCCTCGACCATGGAGCGGATGTGCTTCTACGGGTCGCTCACCTCCTTGCCATGTCCCCAAACAAGGCCCTTTTCGAGCCATGAGGCCAGTCGGGTGGGGGGACCGGATCTGAATGTGGCGGCGGGATGCTGACCTTCTTGTTGTGGTTCGGTGACGTAGAACCACTCCTTCTGCCACCCCTTGATGGTGTCGATGAGGGTGCCCGACGGCCACCCGACACGGGTGAGCTTGCCGATGACGGCCCCGCCGCAATCTGCATGCTTGCCACCGACACACTTGGGCTTGATGTTGAACACTTGCAGCCATAGCCCGAAGTGTGGCTCGATGCGCAGGAAGGCCTCGCAGACGAGGATGAACGCCGAAATGTGCATGATGGAGTTCGGCGGGAGGTCGTGGAAGTCAAGGCCATAGAAGAACATCAGCCCCCTGACGAAGGGGTGGAGAGGAAAGCTCAGCCCCCTGATGAAGTGGGGGATGAACACCACCCTTTCGCCTGGCTTGAGGGTGGGGATCACTTGGCCCACCTCCGCTGCGCGGTGAGGGATGTTGGCGGAGAGGTAGTTGGCCTTCTTGAGGTCAAGAATGTCCCGGTCGGTGATCGTGGAAGCTTCCCATTGGCCGTTGGAGCCCGCCATTGATGAGCTCGGAGGCGGGGTCGAAGAGACCTAGATCCGTGCTTCAGAGACGCAAAGGAATGGGAGGCGGAGAAGTCGAATGGAGAGCGTGAATAGCCTTTGGGGGTTTTCCTCCTCTTTTTATGAGGCCTATCGGCTTGGACTCCCCTTGATGCACCGTGAATCCCTCCACTTCCCGAGACATGTGAGCCTTTGCGTGTGCATGATTAAGAATATCCCGTATAAAACGGGACACGATCGGTATATTGATAGATCGTGATGATTAAAATGGCCTCGAACCGCGAATCGAGTCTATGCAACTAGCCTAGCGGTCATGATGGGTCGTAGCCTTTCGTCAGAGGGGTCGTAGGAGGGACGTTGTTTACCCCCTGACATTTGGCCTTCAAAGCCAACCAATTTGTAGTGTCCGGACGTGCTACTATGCGGAAAACTACTTATCATCGGAGGCCAAACTATGGTTCGGTGGGAAGGAACTCACCTCGCAAGCCGAAGACTCTGTTCACGAAGCAATTGGAGCTGAAGAACCTTGGCGTTGGAGGCAAGTTCAGGGGCTACTGAGGGAGTCCTGGTTTATGGGGTCCTCGGATAGCCGACCTATTGTTTATGGGACGGACTATATGGGCTACTTACCAAACACTGGAAGATTTGAAGGCCCGGTCCCCAAGATGGAAGCTTCGAGAAGCACGGCTTGCGCTCTACGTTTGATGCAGTAAATAGGAATGTTTATCTCTTCGGCATGTAACCGACCATGTGTAAACCCTAGGCATCCTTGGCATCTATATAAGCCGGAGGGTTTTAGGGTATAGGGACAGAACAACTCATCGAGGTAGATCAACTCTGTAACCCCCCATCATCAATACAACCAAGCAGGACGTAGGGTATTACCTTCATAGGAGGGCCCGAACCTGGATAAATCCGTGTCCCCTTTGTCTCCTATTACTGTCGATTCTTGTCTCACAGTTCGGGATCCCCTACCCAAGATCCGCCGGTTTTGACACCGACACCGACCAAAGACACCTGAGCACCACGACAATGCCCAAAGAGGGTGACGGCATGAAGAGTCGTCGTTGCCGAGTTCAACAACAAACTAGAGTTTTCACCCGATGCCCTGGCACAAGGACGAAGTCCACAACAACGTCTTCAAGAAGCACGCTACGCCCACGGGCGCTATGGGCGACGACGCCAGAAACGCAAAGCCTTCGCTTGGACACTCGCCACCACCACAAGAGGTGTCCCAATCACCACTGGGATGAGGGTTCGACTCATCCACACCAGATGTGGGCACTGCTAGAGCAGACCAGGGTCTCCCGCTACTACACCCTTGCCGACCACAGGACCAAAAGGTGCAGCCACCACCGCCATCACGGGGCCTACCGGAAAGCCAATCGTCGAGCCCGACATCTAGGACCACTGCCCCGACATCCATGCCCCTAGGCACGGCCAACCATCGCCATCACGACCATCCAACCCCGATAGTAGATGTGAAAGGTGTTGCCTTTCACCTCTAACCCGACATCAATCATCGGGCCTGGGTTGGCGCTCCTACCGTAGGAAGCGCCCACAGCTGCATCCGGCATCAGACATTTCGTCAGATCCGACATCAGCGACAAAAATAGGGTTCGAATAGCACATCTGTGGCAAAGTAATCCGTCATAGAACATCATATAGCCCTGTGTCCTTTATCGATTCAACACTTGATGTCCCTTGGTTGAATCCTTATAGTTGAGAATATGCTCCTCCACATGCTCCACATCTTTAAAATTAGCCTTCATCATTGTCATTTCATCATCTTCTTCGTCCTCGTCCCACGAAGACAAATCCATGAACTCGGCGTAGAAGTACTCCTCGTCTGAATACATCATATTTGCTTCAAAGTAAAAAAACGAGAACGTCATTTTTTTTGACAATGACATTGCGGAACACTTGCCTATGTTGCCGCCATGGATGGTGTCGGCACGTGTGGAGGAACCTATGTTGCGGCCGGTTTTTGGGTGAAACGATAGCGTAGACAAAACTGGGCGGGACGCCTGGGTGGAACAGCGAAGGTTCGACAAGTATCAAGCAGCGCCCGGGATGGTACAACAACAATGTGAGAGTCTGGAAGCGTGGATAGAGAGCACGAGAGAATGGACGAGCCATGAGAAAAAAGGCTCCGATGGTGTGTGTGCACCCTATGAGAGTCCTACGCGGTGAACGTCCGGACTTCCGTAACCATCTGCTCGGTTGGTGTCGTTTCGGACATTCGAGCCGGTCCGAACAATTTTAGGCCTTCTTTGGTTTGGAGGAATTGTATAGGATATGATTCTTGTAGGATTTTTTTGCGGGGTAATCATTGTAGGATTTAGAGCCATTTGGTTCATAGGTTGCATTCCTATTCCTACATAGGATTGGTTCCTATTCTTCATATTTTAAAGGAAAATAAAAAAATGTCAAGATTCAATGAAAAAATTCCTGTGATGTGAAGCAAATGACATCTCTTTTTCTAGAAATGTCATCAGATTTGAGATGCATGTCATCTGATTTTCTACAAATGTCCTATTACTATGATAATACTATCCTATGAAAAAAAAGGCCCTGACGTGACAACACACACAAGTTGGATAGAAAAAAAATAATACCCGGACCATTTGTCCGGTCATTTGTTGGCGATTTAAGTGATCCGCATTGGAGTTATCCTAAGCAACTCCGCATGTGCACATGGGAGGATGTGCACCTTGCGCCCCGCACGTGCCTGGTTAAGCACTGACCACCAGCAGTTTACTGTTCTCTGTGGGCATGCATGTGCACACGATGCGTGAGCGTGACCAATCGCCCTCGAGACCCTGCGGCCGTAACGGGATCGATCTAGCAGCACGTGATTCGACACTAGTAGAGTTTATGGATAGCTCCACACCGGAACATGCCACCCTATACGACACGGATCGACCGCACTTCACGAGTCAAAAGCAAGCCACAAGCTCCATTGATATCCGTACTACTCTTGCACACAGATATCTTGGAGCACTCTTCGCAAAAAAATTGGACAGATAGAGATCTTGGAGCACCAGGACGAGGACCAGAAACACACCAATGAATTAAATCTTAACTTTAGATCTTATACAATATTGTTTATTTACTTTGCTACTACCTCCGATGCAGTGGCGAATCTAGAAACAACATGAAGGGTGGGCTCAAAATTAACTACGGGTAAACAACACACTTATTTGAAGAAAAATAGCCATTATCCTATAATCTCTTTGGGCGAATAAGCTCAGCTTTCGAGGACACATTTAGTATTTACTGAAAATTTTGGGATTTTTTAATTTAGAATATGAATTTTGTATATGATTTTTAAAATAACCATTATCTCCTAATTTTGTTAAAAGAAGCTCGAAAGTTAACAGATTTACAGCTAGGAGCATGTAATATTTACTGATTTTTTTTGTCAAAATAAGCTCCTGCAGGCTACGCTCTGCGGTCCGCGAGCGCCGCAACTCAGAGAAGCGGGTGGCTGCGATGCGCTGCACGGGGATGTTGGGAGGTCTGGAGGAGGCTGCAAATCGCCTGCCACTAGCTAGGGTTGGGTGCAGTTCGGCGCGTCGTTGGCTGGATGTGTCAGAGGCAGCGTGCGTACGAGGCGAAACTGCGAACAGAGCTGGCCTCCATCACCTGCGTGGATGCTATTTGGTGAACCGTGAAAGGGCTGACTGGTAAATGGGCTCGAAAGCTGAGCTGGGTGAGAGGATACTACTAAAAAAATATTTCGTATTTTTGGAGGGCAGGCTTCAGCCTGTTGAAGCATGCCCACTGGACTCGCCTCTGCTCCGATACATAGAATGTATTGGAGTTTTGAACTAGGTTTGTGGTTTCTCTTTGAGTAAGGGTTTACGGGTTTTGTTTTAACGCAGATGGTGATTTTTGTTAAATAAAGCTAATTACTCTAGTCTCAATAGACGATTTGTATATGTGCAGATGCATTTATGTGCGAACCAATTCCTGGTTGGATGGTTAGAAAGATTATGGTATCCCAATCCACCCGGGTTCAAGTCCTGACGCTCACATTTATTCCTGAATTTATTTTAGGATTTTGAATGATACGTATTCATTGAGAGGAGACGTTACTTCGTAAATCTCAAGATAATATGCTGGCTCAGTCGCTCAATAACCCTCATAGGGGAGGATGTGCGCGTGTACGTTCCTAGGAATAAATGTATGCGCGTATATACGAACGCTTGCGTTTGTATTGTATTAAAAAAATGCGTTTATGTTATGTGATCGCTATTTGTTTAAAAATAAAGGACAAAGATCCTCCGCAAATATGAGGGAGCACCCTTATTCTGGACCGCGCGTCTCCATATTTAGTACTTGGTGGTAAAGTTATGAGACTGAAACACACATTGCAGGAGATTGGAGATAGAGCACTCCACAATGTGTTTTTCTCCCCAAAAACAAAGTCATTTATTTGTGGAAAAACATGATCCATATCTTTAGAACTAAAATTCTATTTTTGTTCTTTCTTATATATTTGAATTCCTGACAATAGACCTTTAGAACAAGACCAATAATAATAGATAGGAGTACAATTTAAGCTGGCTTAAATTTCATTATTGAAATATGCGGTAACTATTTATCTTTCGAAGTTGAGAGTGAAATAATTGAAATCAAGTTTTTCCTAAAATAAATTGAATTTGTTTCAATATTTGTGTGAAATCAAGAAGTGAGTGAAATAATTAAAATATGTGTTACCCATTTTCCAAATTAAGTGAGAATGGAATACATTATCAAATAATTTAAATATATTCTAAAATAATTAAAAATGCGGTAAACATTTTATTTTTTTTCAAAACACTCAAAATATGTTCCAAAATATAATATTTTCTTCGGAAAATGAGTGAGATAGTGATTTTTTAAATTGAGTAGACCAATTGAATATTGTTCAAATAAATTAGTGACATAAGTGACCTTCCATGAATTTCCAAACCAAAAAGTACACATGACATTACCACATTTGAAACAAGTGACCTTTGTGAAATTCATTCAAACTGAAAAAGTGGCATGTGTAATATTCGATTGAAATAAATGAAATTAAAATATCTGAAGCAACTACAATAAGTAAAACAATAAATGAATAAAATCTGACGTACTAAAAGATTCTCAAAAGTAATCTTGTTTTAATGATCTTGTCGTGAGTAATTCAAATATATAAAAAGGTCCCTGAGTATTCATATGGTTCAGAAAATGTACACATTCAAAATTTTCACCGTGGAATTAAATATATGACTTCCGATGGGAGAGGGAATATGTGAGATGCATGTCATCCTTCGGAAATGCAATTCGGCTCCCGGGAGCATTTGCTCCTGCCCATCGAAAATAAATTTTGAAATGTTTAAAAAATTCCAACAAATTTTTTGTATGTTCTTTGTCACGTTCAAATGCTACCTGGAAATTTGTAGGCAAAAAGGTTAAGCATTTTGTCTTGTACGAAAAAACAAATTAAACATCAATTGTTACCCCAAAATGTCACATCCACAATTGTTTTTTTCACGGACGAAACACCACTGTTTCGATTCACATGAAAATTGTCAAGCATGTTTTCGGCAATAACACAAACATCCAGAAAAAAAATCAGATTTTTTTAAACATTTAGTATTATTTTTTGTGTTACTCTTCATTGCACCCGGGAGCAAAAACACCCCTCCGTCATCCTTCTCTTTCCTTCGCTGAGAGAAAGTAGTATTTAGGTGTGTATGTGGAATAATCCCTAACAATTATTAGAATAATGAACAAGGCTTGCACCAATCTGAAAGTATCGATGTTCGGTTGGTTCCTCACCGCTACCTGCCACCGCTGTTAGGATCGTCAAATACGATGTAAGAGCATCTCCAACAAGCGACTAAAAACGGTCCACGCTGCAAAATCCACACTTATAGCGCGCGCGCAAGAAAACTTAGCGCTCCAGCGGCTGCGCTAAAACCGCGCGCGCGGTATAAGTCGTTCTGCGCGCGGAGCGAAACGGCATCGCGCGTCGTTTATTCCGTGCGCCCGCTACCGCGCGCGGAACCGCTCGAGCGCATGCGCCTTTCCACCTCGCTTGCGTCTTCGGCCGGCCGTGCCTCTCTCGCGCCGCCCCGTGCCGCTGCCGACGCAACCGCCTCATGAACGACTACGGTGACGTCCCCCTCACCCCCTCCTACCTCTGTGACCCTCCCCCCCCCCCGCCGTTGCCGCCGCCGCCGCCAACCCTAGCGTGGGGAGCTTTGGCTTCGCCTCCGCCGGTTCTCCTCCAAGCACCAGACTCGCGCGCGGGCTCTTCATGGCGCCAAGGACAACCTCGGAGGGCGGCGTCGCGTGGGCGCCGATCGTGAAAGCACGTGATCCCCTCGTGAAGCTCTCAAATGCGGCGGCGACAAAGGCGGGGAAGGTGGCTGGGAAGAATAAGAAGGTGGCGGACGACTCCTCTAGGCGGCCGAGGAAGAAGCTTGCACGCGCGTGGCCGATGCGCGGGCGAGCGAAGTGCGGACGAGCTCGCTTGTTGCGCCGACAACCGATGCACACAATGTTTTTGATGAAATGCCAACAAGGTTTGACTTTGTCAATTTTTTTCCTTTGTTGTTTTTTCATAGGAATGAATACATATGGATAGCTTATATATTTGATTTGTTGTATATACTTTGTAGTTTCAATGATGAGACCTATATGTCAACTATGAGTGTTGGCTCCAACAATTTTCATTGGTATCAAACCAATAAAGAATTTGAAGGAGACAAAGATGGTGAGGGTATCTTCGATGCATCGAAAGGAAGAACGGGCAACTACACCATGGACGAAGACAAATTGATATGCAATACATGGTTGCAAGTGTCTAGGGATGCCATCGTTGGAGGGAATCAAACTGGAGATGCCTATTGGATCCGGATGAAGGAGCACTTTGATTTACACAACAAGAGTGGAATGGAGCGCACGGCAAGATCTCTTCGCTCTCGGTGGTCGACAATCAACAAATTTTGTCAAAGATGGGCGGCCGCACTTAAGGCGGTTGACACGCTAAACCCAAGTGGAACTAATGATGATGATAGGGTAAGTGTCATTTCTTTCATGTTCATGTTTCTTTCCTGTCCATCCTCTTTCTTCGGTGTTTCAAGTGCTAACTTGTTCATCCATGTACATGCTTTTTGTGTAGCTCACTATTGCACAAAACTTATTTCAAGGAGAGGAGAAGAAGAACAAGAAGGGTAAGCCCAAGAAAGGGAGACCATTTACCTTGCCCCATTGGTATGAAGAGTTGAAGGATGATGAAAAATGGAAGCCACATGAAGGTGTCGATTAGGAGACCCACAAACGCAAGCGATCTATTGATTTGGATGATGATGAGGAGGAGGCATCAACCGATTGTTGGAAATATGCCCTAGAGGCAATAAATAAAGTGTTTATTATTATATTTCCTTCTTCATGATAATCGTTTATTATCCACACTATAATTATATTGTTTGGAAACACATTACATGTGTGGGTAAATAGACAACATTATGTCCCTAGTATGCATCTAGTGAACTAGCTCGTTGATCAAAGATGGTCAAGGTTTCCTAGCCATTGTGATGTCATTTGATAACGGGATCACATCATTAGGAGAATGATGTGATGGACAAGACCCAAACTACAAACGTAGCAATGATCGTGTCAGTTTATTGCTACTGTTTTCTACATGTCAAGTATATGTTCCTATGACCATGAGATCATGCAACTCACGGATACCGGAAGAGTGCCTTGTGTGTATCAAACGTCGCAACGTAACTGGGTGACTATAAAGGTGCTCTACAGGTATCTCCGAGGGTGTCTGTTGAGTTGGCATGGATCAAGACTGGGATTTGTTACTCTGTGTGAAGGAGAGGTATCTCAGGGCCCACTCGGTAATACAACATCACAATAAGCCTTGCAAGCAATGTGACTAAAGTGTTAGTTACGGGATCTTGTATTACGGTACGAGTAAAGAGACTTGCCGGTAACGAGGTTGAACTAGGTATGGAGATACCGACGATCAAATCTCGGGCAAGTAACATACCGAAGAACAAAGGGAACATCATACAGGATTAACTGAATCCTTGACATAGAGGTTCGACCGATAAAGATCTTCGTAGAATATGTAGGAACCAATATGGGCATCCAGGTCAAGCTATTGGTTATTGACCGTAGAGATGTCTCGGCCATGTCTACATAGTTCTCGAACCCGCAGGGTCTGCACACTTAAGGTTCAGTGACGTTTCGGTAGTATAGAGTTATGTATGGTGGTGACCGAAGGTTGTTCGGAGTCCTGGATGAGATCCTTAACGTCACGAGGAGCTCCGGAATGGTCCGGAGGTAAAGATTGATATATAGGAAGTCCTGTTTTGGTCGTCGGAAAAGTTTCGGGCTAATCGGTAATGTACCGGGAGTGCCGGTAGTGTACCGGGAGACCACCGGGAGGGGTATTTCGACCCAAGAGGCTTCATGGGCTGTGGGAGAATAATTACCAGCCTTTTTTGGGCTGGTGTAAGTCCCACACAAAGCCCATGCGGCTAGGGAAAGAAAGCCCAAAGAGAAAAGGTGGAAAAAGGCAAAAATAGGATGAATCCTAGTCCTACTAGGATTGGAGGTGGATTCCACCTCTCCCACCTGGTTCGGCCTCCTCCTTGGGCCAAGCCTCCTCCTCTCTTCCTCCTATATATACTGGTGGTTTTAGGGTTTTTGCATAGAATTTTAGCCACGTCCTGCCCGTTCCTCTAGTGCATATTTTCTCCTCTAGATCGGATTTCTGCAGTGCTTAGGCGAAGCCCTGCCGGAATAGCTCCACCACCATCGCCGGAGCGCCGTCACGATGCCGGAGAACTCTTCTTCCTCTCCGCTCCCTCTTGCTGGATCAAGACGGCGGTGATCGTCATCAAGCCGTACGTGTGTGCTAAACGCGGAGGTGCCGTACGTTCGGCGCTAGATCGGAAGGACCGTGATCAAGTTCGCGGGACGGATCGTGATCAAGTTCGCGGGACGGATCGTGATCGGATCGCGGGACGCTCGGCGATTTGGATCGCGAAGACGTTCGACTACACCAACCGCGTTTCTTAACGCTTCTCGCTTAGCGATCTACAAGGGTATGTAGACCCACTCTCCCTCTCGTAGATGCTCATCACCATGGATAGGTCTTGCGTGAACGTAGGAAAAAATTTGTTTCCCATTCAACGTTCCCCAACACCGATGACGGCAAGAGAAGCCCCACACCAAACTCGGTTGCCTACTCGAAGCCAAGAAGACCAAATGGAGACAAAAAAGAAAGACAAGAGAAGAAGAAGAGAAAAGGAGATGATGAACTAAAAAATGTTATGAAAGATATTGTGAAGGCAAGAAAGGAAGCGAACGGGGATAGGAAGATGGCAAGGAACCAAGATGCGGCGACCGAGGAGAGGAGGTTGGCGGCCGAGGAGAAGAGGGTAGCGGCCGAGGAGAGGAAGGTGGCACTGGAGGAGAAGAAATTGGCCATGGAGGAACACACTAGATTGTTGGAATGAGAGAAGAACTTGTTCGTCATGGACACATCTACACTCGATGAGAAGCAAAAGGAGCACATCAATCTTTCCCTTGAGGAAGTTTTGGTCCAAAAAAGAGCCATGGCCATGGAAGGCATGTGAGGATTGGGAGCAACCATGGGAGGCATGGGAGCTACCATGGGAGGGATTGGTGGCATGGGAGCTACCATGGGAGGCATGGGTGGCTTTGAAGCTACCATGGGCGGCATGAGAGGCATGGGTGGCTTCGGAGGAACCATGGGAAGCATGAGTGGGAGCACCTCCGGGTGACATGGGTGGACTCATGGCTTCAGGTGTGCCTCACATACCTTCGGCATCTCCGGGAGACAATGATGATAAGGACGAAGATGAGACTTCGGATGAGGAAGAAGATTCGGAGGAGGAGGAGGACGAAGAATAGGATGCGACATGATTGATCACGTGCCTTTTTCTTATGTGAACTTGTTTCCTATATGTTAAACTTTGTTTGTGATCTTGAACTTGGTTGGATGATGAGATGATGGGATGATGTGCTTTTGAATTTTCTATGTTTTTTTGTGTTTCGTTTTTGATAAAAAAATCCTTCAAATTGTCTTTGAAATATGCATATTGCAAGCGCTGGCTGCAGTTTTGCGCGTCCGCTGGAGCGCCGCGCGCGCTATATTATGCCGCGGCCGCTGGAGCCAGAGCTCGGCCGCGCTCTAAAACTCTCTTATCGGGCGCTGCAAATCCGTTTTTGAGCGCTGAGCGAAGCGCGTCGGTTGGAGATGCTCTAAAGTCAGCTGAAAATGCATGTGATGCAAGAGTTTTTTTATGGAAAAACACAAGGGCTGCTTGGAGTTTACTATCTATTGGATTGAGAAAAAACTGCATACTAGCATCTCTACTACTTACTTCCTCCGAAAAAATTGCATACGAGCATTTAGATAACTATTTTAGTTATCTAAACACTTTTATATTAATTGACAGAGGGAGTATAATATAACTACAGTGTTTTGTCGTCCGTCCTTCCCGCATACGATCTCTCGTAGAAAAATAACCTAAAAAACTATACTTTGCCAACCAACACAAAAACCAAAAAGAAAATGACGTTGCCAATCTCTTCGTCGATCTCCATCCTTCTTCAGATCCCCTCTCATTCTCTCTCATCACATTGGTGACAATTAAAATAATGCCATATTTCTAAGTATACATGTACATACATAGTTGCACACTCCCTTTTATCGTCGAGTTCGGATGAGGAGGTGATCCGTTATTTTTTTCTTTGGTGTATGGTGTGGTGGTGCCGGAGGCGGGTGACGGACGTTGGTATCAAACTCAACGATATTTTGCTATCTTTTTAGTTTTATCACGTCGATCTTTATGTGACTTGTAATTTAAACTTTATGATATAAATAAGACACGTATTTTCATGCAAAAAAAGGTCTACTACCCGTATTGCTATACGGTTCCGTCATGGTCCTGATGAGATTCGCAAATTGTGCAAGGATGAGTGTAGCGTTGCTCCTTAATTAATGAAAGCTTTTCATTCGAAAGAAAAGTATGCATGCCCTCACATAAATGATTAAAACTTGTCTAAAGTTTGTAATAGAAAATATGTTCACGTGCGATCTGCATGTAAAATCAAATATTTGAGTTGAGAGAATTTCTGCAATACAAGTTATGTATATTTTTGAGCAGAAATCCACTTCAGTTTTTTGCCCACAAACAACCTATGTTATTTTATTTTCCAAAAATCGACAGACATGAGTCTACACCAACTTAACAGGCGCATCAATTTTTATGTGTGACTCTCTTTTTACAAAACTTTTAAAATGCTACACTCAGTCAGTTTCTGAAAACGAGTCTACGCGGTTTTTAATAATCCGCTCTAGTCGACAGCCAAAAATATGTCCACTCACAAGAGAAAAGACCGTGCATGCCTGACTACAGTCTTCCAACAAACATTTTTGTCATTTCACCACTTCGGGCGGTCCAATAATCGAAGAAATTAATCATTTGTACCAGTTCCATAATAAAAGAACAAAACACAAAAACGCCGAGAAGAGAACTAACCCAATGATCAAATACTACCGTACTCGCCCTGCTCCTGAATAATAAGACAGATTAGGATCACACACCACCATGCCGATCGACATCATGCCCATGTGACCGGCTACCAACCGGAGAGAATGGAGTGGAGAGCGCCCGCTAGCTTGCGTCGGGTCCAATCCAAGCGGCATAAACACGCGCACCACTCAGCGCCGTGGTGGGTAGAGTAGAGCGAGGGAGGGGCTGGCTGGGGACCAGTCCCCCATGATGCTGTCAATGGCACGGAATGTAGAGACAGCGCTGACGGATGGCCGATGGCCCGACGCCGTGCGCCGTGCTCGTGATTACCCGAATGGCCGGATCACCTTTACCAGTAACCTTTTTTGCGTGGTGGTGCCTCGCAGGTGGTGGCGACTGGTGCACAGCTTGGGTCCTCCGGGACCCATCACATTACAGCGAGGATAAGAAATCGTCCAGGTGAAGAACTGCCCGAGGCAACGCAGCTTGGAACGTTGGATGGACGTGATGTTGTGCACTGACATGTGGAGGCAGGAGCATCCGTCTCCGTTGCACCGCATTCGGCAACCACCACCGCGGATCAACGTCGGGGGACGTGACGAGAAGTCCACACGGTTACGAACTCCCCATCACCTCACCTCACCTCACCTCGCCCATCCCAAAGCGTCAATGGCAATCAATCCAAGGACGGGGCTGGTAGGAGGCGGGTGAAAAGACAGGAATACTCTGCTTCCCCTCCGCTGGGGCAAACGGCAAACCCGAACGAAAAGGGCTTCGTCAGCCGAGCCGAGGAGAGAGAGGTTAAAAAAAGGGGGGCAGGCCGGCGGAGCGCGAGCGGTGCCTGCCGGGGATGGGCGTTGGCGTTGGCGTTGGCCACGGTTATAAAAAGTAACGGGGCGCGTCGCGGGTAGAAAGCCAGGGGAGGGTGCGGTGGGAGGCAGGCCGCGGCTCATTTCCCCCCTTCTTTCTTTCCCCCCGCCCGCACCGTTCCCCCCCCCCCCCCCGGCGCCGCCGCCACGGCGCCACAATCACCGGCGCCGCGCCACACCGGCACCCCCCTCCTTTGCGCCGCGCCGCGCCGCTCGGGGCTGGGCTGAGGTGGTCCGCGCCGACACGCGGCCGCTGCGGCACGTGGGGAGCCACCACCACTACCCTATGCTCCTTTCCTTTGCCCGCCTGCTAAGGTATGGCATCGATTCCGCTCCGTTGCCCCCGCCTTTCTCGCGTCGCGCTCCGTCCCTCTCCCTCCTCGCTCGCTTTGCTTGCTCCACGCGGCTTGCCCCGGATCTGTGTCCGAGGCGCCGGATCTGAGCGGCCACCGGGCGTTCGCTCCAATGCGAATCCGTGTATAGGTTCGTGACTCGCGGTGCTGCGATAGCTTGTTTTCTGGATTATGCTGGGATGCTTTTCTGTTTGGATTTTCCAGGATGATTTAGATTTTTGCGCGGAAAGGCCCCTTTTCCCCGTTAAAAGGCGTCTTTTTTCTTCCTGTAGACGAGAAAAAAAAACTATGTGTTTTTGTGCTTGCAATGTAAATTGTGATTAAGGTTGCAATGCACAAGTTTGAGAGAGAAGCTCAGAAAAACAAGGTAGCAATGCAGGCGTTTCCCCATTGGTTCCAACCTGAGTCGATTTTTTTTTTTGAAACGCACCTGAGGCGATATTTTGAGTTCGGAGATGTTTCTATATGTATGGATTTTTCTGCGATAAAACCATTTGAGCCAGTAATGAGATAGCAACATTATTTTCCAATTTCAATGTTTCGAGCAGTGGTATAGCTTGATCACCATGCCAATTGAAATGCCATGTCGTTATTGCGATTGATTGAATAGCATCATTGATATCGATATATGGTTTGCAATGTCCAGCTCCACCAATGTTATACACTTCTACCGTGGTATTAATGCATACTTAGTATATATATGCGATTTAGGTGAAAGAGTGCTATATCTAATTCTTATATTTCCAAGAAAACTATTCTTCATTATGCGCATTAATGTTGGTGCTAGCAACACGTGTGCCGTAAATTATTACCCGCGTAAAATGAGCCAATGCAAAGTTTTGCTGTGTACAGACCTCTATATATCTTAGTATATTAAAATGGATGCTTTAAATTAGATTTGGAAATGTTGCTAAATTTGTGTTATTTTGTGATAGAAGTCGTTAGTTGACTGCATTATATATGATCCAAATGGTTCTATGGCGCACCAATGTTCATGCTTCATGGAAATGATTTTAGTTCCTTTGGCATACACTATACCATGTCATTGAGTGCAAAAAGTTTTAGAATCTACCACAGCATTCTGATTCAAACACATTGTATCAGATTGCACCAGCAGTGATCCTGGGAGCTTAAAGTGTTCATCAAAGACATGGGAAAAGTGGTCTTCGGGGCATATCACCTTCAATGCAAGCTATTTGTTTCAGAAGAAACTTTTGATTGGCGTGTTTTAGCCGGTGGGAACACCCAACTCTTCTCTCTGGTCAACTGCACATAGTGGTTCTATGCTCAACGACAGCAGGCTGAGGCGATCCTGAAGCGATACTCCAGTCTATGCTCCACATTTACATGTAAAATACCTGCTTTGTTTTTCCTCTCTTTTGTTCCATTGGCTAAGTTTTTATCATCCCATTTTGTATTCTCTGTCTATCAGCACATCATCTCCAGAGTAACTTCATATTGTAGTCAAATTCAGTAGTAGATGCAGATCATGTAAACTGGCTAATGACGTGCTTGCAGAATAATTAAATTCTACTTCTGGGAGTTCAAACTGTTCTTTCCCGCATGTATTGGCATGTGAAAAACTAAATCGACCAAATCTCTTGAAACATTCTGATTTTTTTCTCTTTGCTACTATATGCAGGGTCAATCATCTTTAGTGCATTCAGTCTCCATCTGCCACTCTCTAGTTAGTTGCCATTTGCTTTGCTGTATACCATCTGAGGTCAAGACTCATCGTTGCTATATTCTGAGACTCTACTATGGTTGCTGTGGGATCTTCGTAAGGAGAACCAAATCTAAGACAGCACAAGCTAGTGGAGGCCCACTGTTCAATTGACGGATAATATATCTGTTCGCGCGAACTGATAGACAAGATATTGGTCGCTTAGACTTTGAAACACTTCTCTGTGCTTGTTGTTGATTTTTCTTGATACCTGATTGTCCCAAAGGAAAAAAGCTTCCATCAGGCAACAAAATTACCGGAAAAATGGATAGGTAACCTTTTTCTGTATTTTTCTCTCCTCTGGATAACAGTTGTATTGAATTCCTGTTTTGGGTTTGCATTTCTCTTAAAGAGCCTTATCTTTGCAGATTCAAGTTGATTAAGGAAGTTGGCGATGGGACATTTGGGAGCGTATGGCGCGCCATAAATAAACAAAATGGGGAAGTTGTATGTATCCTATGATATATCACTCTCGTTATCTTTACCTGAACTCTGAAACAATGAAGTTGACGTAAATGTTTTATATTAATCTAATGTAGGTGGCCGTTAAGAAAATGAAGAGAAAATATTATTCTTTCGAGGAATGTATGAGTTTACGTGAAGTAAAGGTACTTTAGCCAGTCATGTACTCGTCTCTGGTGTTCTCTAGCATATTACTTTCCTTTAAATAACATCTCTTCTTTATTGAAGTCTTTGCGGCGCATGAATCACCCTAACATAGTGAAGCTCAAGGAGGTCATAAGGGAAAATGATATACTATACTTCATAATGGAATACATGGTACTTAAGCACTGATTGATAACAAAGTTTATAACTACCCCACATCATGCTTTTGCTGAATATTGTCCATTGTTTCATTTAGGAGTGCAATCTCTACCAACTTATGAAAGATAGAGTCAAGCCTTTCGCGGAGTCAGATGTCCGTAATTGGTGCTTTCAGATTTTTCAGGCACTTGCTTATATGCACCAGAGGGGATACTTTCATCGTGACCTCAAGCCAGGTAGGATTTTTTATGTACTCATCTACCCCCTACACTGTATTTTTCTACCAGTCAAATGGAAGTCTGACATTAGTGTATTGTGAATTGCTTGTTAAACCTTCTAGCAGCTATAGGCGTTCCAATTTTTCAGATCAACTGATGCTTTTTTTTTTCTCATTCATTCATACTTTATTGATTTGTAACTATATTTCTATACCATTCCAGAGAATCTGCTGGTTAGCAAAGATGTCCTAAAGCTAGCAGACTTTGGTCTAGCAAGAGAAGTTTCATCTGCACCACCATACACAGAATATGTGTCAACACGCTGGTTAGCGCTGCTCCCATAGCTGCACCACACAGAGAACAACAATGATATACTTTTTCTTGACCCCCATGTGTTCCAATGTCTTAGGTACCGAGCGCCTGAAGTATTGCTCCAGTCATCTGCTTATGATTCTGCAGTTGGTAAGGAACCTACTACTCTGTCTACTTTGTGCTTGCCTACACATGCTACCAACTAATACATGGACCTTCTTCAAAACTTGGTAGATATGTGGGCAATGGGTGCCATAATGGCCGAGCTGTTGACACTCCATCCTCTTTTCCCTGGCACGAGGTAACATGGTTTACCATATCTTCTGCTATTTTGACTGGCACTCTCTGCATTCTTTGTATGAATTGTGTCTGTTCTTTTCCCCTCCTAGTCACTGTCTTTGATCATTTCTGGTTTCTTATTCACTGTTTAGTGAAGCGGATGAGATTCTCAAGATTTGCAACGTTATTGGTAGTCCAGATGAGCAAACATGGCCCCAGGGATTGTCTCTTGCAGAGGCGATGAAGTATCAGTTCCCACAGGTCAATATTCATCATTCCTTGTCCCTAGTACTTTTGTTGTAATTCTCCTGGTCAGCAATTCTTGTGTAAGCAGTATAACTAATATGTGTTATTTGGGTATCTGTAAGTAACTAGCATCTGTTATTTCCTTAGTCGTCGTGCATTTTATGCCCTCTTGTTAATCCTGTGGGTCCTGTTTTCTTGAGAATATCGGGGCTACTTCACTTTGCATATTGTGTAGCCTTCACACCTTTTTAATGTTATGCCTGGTTTATGCAGTGCAACTTTATGTTAGATTTGAAACAAGACACAAGTCAACATCTCGTTCTAATTTGATTCATGCCTTTAATAATAGATTATGTGTGATCTCATGCACTGTGAATGCACATGAATACTTGTTCAGGGCTTAATTTAATAATCTTGAGCGGTTCTTGTATATGCAGATCAGAGGCAATCAACTGTCGGAGGTGATGAAATCAGCCAGTAGCGAGGCAGTTGACCTTATATCCGTAAGTCCTTCAAATCTTTTGTCTTAGAAGACATTCCCAAAATAATTGGATTTCCTGATTTACCTTTTCCTTCTACATTTTGTAGTCTCTGTGCTCATGGGATCCTTGCAAGAGACCAAAAGCTGCGGAAGTTCTCCAGCATGCCTTCTTTAAGGTAAAACCATTCTTCTGATTACTATGTTGCTTTGTCTTTGCTCTGGAGATTGATCGGTTTTCATTTTGTCATCCAACCATTAGGATTGTACATATGTTCCAGCTTCTGTCCGGCCAAAAGCTACAGGTCCCCCTAAAACTCCTCCGGGTGGTTAGTATACACACTTTCGCCCCATAGCCTGTTTTTTTCTCTTAAAGCCCTTCTTTTACTATGATTGGTCCATTTGTTTCAGTTGGAGCAAGAGGAGTTTCAGGACACATTGCTCGGAGATACTCCACTGGAGCTCTTTCCACAAGCAAACCTGCTGGCAACATATCTACAAAATCGAACAGCTTATCTAAGATCGGTAATATATTATTCTTTCTTTTCTTGAAGTACTCATAATTAACTAGCATTAGCGTCTATATTGTAAATCTGTTTACCTATCTTCCAGGTGTGCAAAGAAAACTTCAATTGGATCGCCAGGCACCACAGAAGAGTACACGGCCCACTGAGAGTAACACCAAACAAACTACTAGTCGAGTACCGACAAGGAATAGCCCAGGCAAGTTTTCAATATAAAGCTGCTTTGCAAAATTTCCATCATTGTGGTCTGATCATGAAGATCCCTTTCCTTTCCTTCATTGGAACCACAGGGAACGCAAACCCGGTATTAAGGCATTCACGCAGTTTACCTGAAACTGGTCGGGCAACGGTTCAGAAGGTTTCGACCATCACCGAAAAGCTTGCTCATATGTCTGTGGCCTCTCGAACACGCATGACTGTGAAGCCCCCTGTTCCGCTGTTGAAGGCTGGGCATCTCAAGTCAGACTTCCTTGGAAAATCCGACGAAATCCCTCCGGCAAAGAGATTGACAAGAAAGTTGGTGAGCTAAAGGAGCATAGAGTGAAGAACCGACCGGCTGCAGAGAGGCGTGTAGGCTGCAGAGCTAAAACCAGGTTTGCCTCGGCGCCAACCGTGTGTTTTGCCTGTTGATGATCCTTGCGGTAGTTTTGCCTCCCCCTGCTTGCTTTGTTCAGGTGCCACGGTAGAGAATGTGTTGCGAATGTGCTCGAGCCTGCTGATCTTTCCCTGTACTTGCCCTGAGTTTGTCCTGTGTATGAACAAAACATGTGTGGTCTTTGGTTTGGTTTGTGAACTAGCTTTCTCAATCGTTCATATCGCAGACTGTTGTCCTGTTCATGTGCAATCTAGCAGTCGACAAACCCTCCAATGAAGAGGATAACTTGGCTTCGCTTGTACAGTTGGGGAGATTTTATAGAGCATGTTAGCGTATCCTTCCTGGTCAAATTTTAAATTTGCTAGGGAGTCCGTTCATATTTACTCGTTGCACCATGGCAGATATCTCCCTAACATTCAAAGTTTTTAGGGTTTCTTTTGGTTTGAAGATTTTGTATAGCATTTGCTATTTGTAAGTTTGCCTGAAAATTGAATTAGTGCAAGTCAATGTTTCTTTATTTGATCTGGAAAAAATGGATCGAGTTCAATTATCAAAAGATAATTGGTGTAAGTCTGCCCCGATGCTGAGCAGGAGGCAGAGACACAGGTGGGTGGATGTGTTGGGGGTGTGGGTGCTCTATTTAGGTCACACGCCGGCACAGTTGGACAAAGAAGAAGGGATGTTGGATCTTAATCCAACGGTCTAGAAAATCGATTGACACTTTCTTTTTCAGGCAACTTACCAATAGTCGGACCTACATATTTTTTGCAAGAGTGGAACAAAAGAATCAACCTGCTTATGAAACGCTTCACACAAAGCAGGTTATGAAAAACAAAGAAACATACGAATCACACTGTTGAGCAAGATACAGACCGAGCCTATCCGGCAAGCACATTTTACACAAGGCGCAGCAGCCTGAACCATCAACCTGCACCTGCTGCTTCTCAAGCCAAAGCACCACTCCCTCGCCCTCTCTTCACCCTGTAGAAACTAGACGAACTAACGGCAGCACTAGCTTAGTAAGTATCACACCATCACCATCACTTCTAACCTACGAGTCCTCCTGGACTGGACCTGACCTGACGTACGTACGTGTAACGTGTTAGCGGCAGCTTCGCTTGAGCGGCGACTCGGTCGCTGCTACAGGTACTGCGTGTGTATCCGGTCCCGGTTCTGCTCCCACCACACCTTGGCCCGCTCCTCGCCGAACCGCTCCCGGCTGCAACCACACACAGCACACCATCTCGGTTAGTTCACGCGAGCGCGCGGGATTCAGCAACAGCAAAGGTGGTCGGCCAGCGGTGCGCGTGCCTGAAACGGACGCGACGGAGCTCGCGGGTGCCGTCGCCGAGCTCGCGGACGGTGATGTGCACGCCGGGCTCGTCCTGCTCCACCCACTCCGTCGCCTCCAGGTCGCTCGCGTTGCTCACCGACACGGACGTCTCGTCCAGCGACGACGTGGTGGCGCGCGACGGGTCGTAGGGCGGCGCCGGGGCGCCCGCGCTCGACGGCATCGACGACGCGCCCGAGTTGAGCATGTTGAAGTGGTGCGCCCACACGTGGTCCGACGGGTCCGGCACGGCCGTGGACGGGTGGCACGCCGCCTTGTACGACGTGGTCCGGGTGATGGGCCGCTCGCCCCTGCTCGCCGCCGTCGCCGACGGCGGCGGCACCACCGGGCTCTCCCTCGTCGAGCCGGCGCGGGAGTAGAAGGACTCTCTCTGCTTGCAATGCAAACCCCACGGTTTCAAATGATGATCATCACACGGATGAAATGGGAGAACGACGTGGAAACATATGGCGGCCGGACGGCAGCGACTGACCTGCATGCCGTCGTCGATGGAGGAGGATGGAGTCGAGAGGCCCTGCTGCCGGAACGTCTGCACGTTGTACAGCTCCACCACGCGGTCGTAGTTCTCGCCCCACCACCGCTGCGCCTCCCACTTGTTGAACATCTCCCGGCTGCATTTCCCGTTGTCGATTCATCAGTTCATACTATTATTCACTCTCATCTCGATCGATGGGCACAAACCTGAAGCGGATGCGCTTGAGGTCGTTGCCGGCGCCGCCGGGGATGGAGACGAAAGTGATGTGCACGCCGGGCTCCACCTGCGCGGTCCACTCCCTCGGTACGCGGTCTTCCTCCAGGACGACAGTCTCCTCCTCGTCCTCGTCCTCCTCCTCCTCGGCTTCCCCGATGCTCGGTATCCAGCTCGCGCTCGCGTTCCTCACGTGCGGCTGGAAGCCATGGTTGATCTTGGGCATGTCCCACGTTGTGGACGGGGCGGTGCGCGCGCCGGCGGTCGACGTGGTTCTCGTGTAGCTGTACGCCTCGCCGCCCCCGTCGGACGTGAAGCCCGAGTCGTCGATGATGCCCGGGTACGCGGCCAGCCGACTGCTGGAGCGATGGAAGCGGTTGCCTCTGAAGGATGGGCTCCCGGTGGCCTTGTAGTGCTTGCCGGAGCCGGAGAACTTGAGCACCATGTCCTTGAGCTGCAAGCACATTTGCAGGAGCTCCGTCAGTCAGATCACCAGTGTAAATATACTCATAGTCATAGCACAGATATCAATTGTGAATGGAACATATTATTAATTAATTGTGAATAGCATTTTCGTTAATTAATTAATCCTGCTCGATTAGGACCCAACAAAAGAACGGACGAAGGGAAAGCCACGTTAGCTTGCTGGGGTGTAGCTGAATATTCAGACACACATTTCATCCGACAACATCACTTCATCAGTGTCACGAATCTATTTTCCCCCGCAATCAAGCGTCTTGCTCTAGTGTGATATACCATCCATCAAGGTTAGAGCATCTACAACAGTATGCCTCAAACGTCCACCGACATGCCCGGTCAGTAACCAAACAATAAAAAAAAATGACCTAACGGGACCCCTCGTATCATCCCTATACGTCTAGGCTGTTTATGAACCCTCATATCCATTTCAAATATAGAAAGAATATGAGGACTCGCGGACGCGACATGGATGCGACCCAATCCTGGACCACTTTTTCTTTTTTTATTCATTTTTTCCTTTTTCTCTCTTCCTCTCCATCAACCACGTGCAAGTGATCGGATATATGAGAAAAGAAATGAGGAGTGTGGCTATGCGGACGGACAAATAGGGGACACGCCCGATGACTGACCAACCGCGTCCGCGGGCGTTTGAAAGGCCGGATTTGCAAGTTTCGACTGTAGATGCTCTTAGTACTCTCTCTGTAGATGAAGTTAAGACGTTGCCGCTCTTTATTTTTTCTCTTGCACAAGCTCCGAGATATACTAGCAATACATCCACAATGGACGGCTCCACGTAGATCAAGAGCAACAGGAAGGGACGCTGCTTCAGTGTTGTAAAGGCATCTGCCTTTGGATCATCGACATGTGGGTCAGCCACCTGTTGGGTCCACATGTCATAGACACAAGACACAAAGGCACCGAAGCACAGTCCCACAAGGAGGAATCATCATGATTACTTTTAGCTCCAGAATGCGCCTTAATTTGTTCGGAATGGCGTGGTGTGATACCACCACGCATCAAGATCAATCAAGCCTAGTACGCGATGATTCAGTCTTTAAGCAAAGCTTCAATCATAACAACGGGTGTTTAATGATAGATGGCTGTTCTAACTAGATGCAGCATATTTTTGCCTAGCAGAGGCCTACAAAGCACAAAGGAACCAAAGGCCAAGCGCACCACCGTGCCCTGATTAGTCCAGCGAGGACATCTTTCGTCTGAAGCAAGGAACAAACAAACACTTGCGTGCTACTCCAACACAACCACAAAGCGGCACCGCAGCTGGTGCCGATCATGATAAGCCAGCGTGTTTTGCTTAGGATTTGTACGTAGTAAGTACTTTGGAAGATTGCAAAAGGCAAAGCGTGCTGGAGGCCAAGGTGCAGGGACAGTGAACACTCGAGGCGTGCCATGATAACGGATGGATGGATGGCGCAGGGAGAAGGAGGCCCGGGCCGGGCCTATCTCGGAGGCCTAGCATAGATAGCCAAGCCCATGTAAGGACCACACGGAATGAGTGCTGCTACTACGGCTACGGCCCACCTTTATTCCTTGCGTGAGCAGCAACATTTGGAACTCGTTTAAAATTGGCTTGGAAGAGCAAAGCTCAGGGTTTAATCAACCAAAGAGCGTCTTTCCAGGATGGAAAGCTCCCATTAGCATCTTCCATCTTGTGTGATTCACTCTTTCTTTCTTTGGAGCGAAAGGTGGCGAGGGGAATGTGGGGAGCAAAAGTGACGAGAACAAATCACATCCTTCGTCCAGACTCCCGAGCCTGGGCGTCGTGGGGGTCGATCTAGCAAAAGCAGCACCACATCTAGTACTCATATTCCCCTGGGCCTTGACCAACTTTGCCCAAAAATGTTTGGAAATGTGAGTGCACTGTCATGTGTCATCTATCATGTACTTCCACTTGGAAACCGTTCTCTCGCTTTTCATTTTGAAAACGAGACTGGAATGCTGGCTGTGTATGCAGGGTAGGGTACTGTTGTGTTCCCTCGTGTTCTTTTTCAAATGTCGAGGACATACACGGTGACGGCAAGTAGTTGGAGAGGGCAATGAATGCGTACGTGCTAGTACTCTCTGTAGTCGGTGGCCAAGTACGGGCGGGAAAAAACAGAAACCATGCTGAACGCTTGCCTGGCCTAGCTTAGCTATTCTTCCTCGGGGCACTGTGTTTATTTGTTGGGATGCAGTGGCAAAAACACCGGAGTAATAAGTAAGTAGGTAAAGATGCAGATGGTAGCTGGTGCCGCGCGACAGGCATACCTGTGAGGTGAGAGACTTGCCGGCGTCTCTGCCGTTGGGTGCGCCGACAACACGGGAGCCGTCCTCTCCACCGTCCTTGGTCGAGCACGCGATGCATGCTAGCATTTTCGCTTCTTTCTTTCACGCCCGCCGGCCGCTCGACCGGTAGATCCCTTCTCCCCTGCTTGGTGCTTGGATAGACCAGATCACACTGCATCGCACGTATATAAAACGATTGTTGGTTGATACTTATCTTGAGTGACATCGAGCTTCACGCAAAAGAAAATGCAACTGAAATGCACAATGGGTGGTTAAGAAGCTCCAATGCAGTGGGCAGCACGTGTAAAGGGTTTCTAATCGGATTAAATAGATATTTCTGCATCGAACCTGTACGTGACACCAGGCCCCTCCGTACGAGAAGCTCATGAGCAGGGGCATGCACCGCGGGCCATGCAAAGCAAAGCACTGCCAGACGGCCGTTTGTTTGGGCGAGAGCGCGCGGCCGGCATAAATTCCTGGTCGGTCAGTCAGTCAGTGCCGACGACGTGCGCGCGCCAGCCACCCTAAGCCTAATGCATGCCGCTCTGGCGTCTGCTGCCTCCGGCCGCAGCCTTTGGGGACTCCATAAACGCGCGCACGCGGGCGGACAGCACCCGCACGTCGCCGTACGGGCGAGGGCGGGCGGGCACCCGCGGTGCCGATCGGGAGCGCGCGCGCACGCACGCGCGCGCGACGGGGCCCCCATGCATGTGTGCACGCGCCGAAGCGGGCGCCCGGGTCTAGCAGCTAGCCAGCTCCATCCATGTCGCTCGGGCTGCAGGGCACTGTCGCTATGCCATGCTTGTCTCGGCGGGCTGCCCCTCTAGGCCTGCGCGGTAGGGGCGCCACGGAGCAAGGAACGGAGTCAATGCGGCAGCGTAGGAGGCTGCTTTGTACCGCAGGCTATGGACAGGCAGAGAACTGCGGCGAGCGGTGTAGGCCGGTAGGTTGATTGCATGCATGGATTGGTGCAAGGATGATGATGATGATGATAGTACTCGTTGATAGGGTGCTACTGGATCGCCGGTGGGATCGGCGGGCTAGAGGACGGGTAGGCTCGGTAGAGTATTCATTCAAATACTACGACGAATTTATCTGCGCTGCCGGAGACTGCCGCAAGTACAGTGGGCGCAGAGAAGGTTCTGCGTAGATCTTGTGTGTAAGTGTATGTACCATCGCTGTCTAAAGACCACGGAAGTAATTCTCGCGAAAAAAGAAGAGCAACGGCGGTACAACTACAATCCGCCCTCGGTGTATGTTGATCGCTCTGTCGCTCCTCTGTCTGCTGCTTTGAGAAACTAACAGGTCAACTAACATACTGCCTGGATTGGCCCATGAGGCCCTTTAAGGCCCAGGGCCCTGAGGAGGCTCTCAGTCACCGGCAGTGGGTCCCACCAGGAAAATCGAAATGCAAACTAGTAACACCACAAATCCAACATCGCCACTGCCCCCGCCCCGCTAGCTAACATGACCGTGTCGCCATCTCAGAAAAGATGAAGATAATAACAGGGTCGCGCAGCGATTTAACTTTAACACCAACTATCCTGCTGTTTCCCCAGTGAGCAGATCATGAACGGATATGCATAATGCCAAATGAAGGCAGCACGCTTACCAGTTCCGCAGACGTCCCGATCACAGCAGCGATTCTGGCCACGCGGCAACAGTGGCGGTGTCCGTATCCCCCCCTCGCTCACTGCTCCATCCTTTTTTGAATGGTCATCTCACTGGCTGCTGCTGGTGCTGCTCCTGACGCCGAAATGATCCTGAAGATTGAACAGGGAGCGAACAAGAGGGAGGATTATTATACTCCACTGAGCATGACGATGATGATGCAAGTGGGCGACCAAATGCAAGTGTTCGGTGTGCAAATCAGCACGAGCCGATCTCCCAGGAAAGAAACGGAGGAGGAGGAGGAGCACTCATTGCTGCGAGAGGGCGTCCACGCCACGGGAAAAAGGCAACAGTGGGAAACAATGGGATTGCCCCCCGAATGGATGGACCCAGGAGAGGTTGGAGATCTCAATGATCAACGTCGCAACGAACTCGATGGCGCCCAGACAAAGGAGAGTAGGCAGGCGAAGATGTCCTGGTACGACTACCAAAGGAAAAACAGAGCTCCAATGGGAGGCCAGGACGGAGAGATCTTCTCGGGAAAGAAAAAAAAATATGAGAACTTGGGAGTACCTTCTTCTTCCCTCTTCTTGGCTGCTGCCTCCTCTCTGCTCCTCTGGTGAAATGCGCCGAGGAGCAGACGGAGGGATCCTCGCGGGCGCGGCGGCGGCGGGGGCCGGGGCAGGATCGTCGCGGAAACGACACCGCGCGGCAGAGCTATCGACTGACGCCGCCCTCTTGAGCAGCTGACGAGGAGGAGGTTTATTTTGCGTCTTCTTTTTCTGGCGAGGGGAGCAGAGGGGGGGAGGAGGGAGGAGGCAGGGAGGGCTGGTGGGGGCGGGATCCCCGGATTCGCTCCCGGCCGTCTGATCCGCCCTGGAAATCGAGCGAATGCCGCTGCCAAAGCACGCGCACGCCGACCGAGCAGTGCGCCTCCCCGAGTGGCGAGTATTTATATAGGGCCGTCGCCCCGCCCCGGCGAGGTCGGCCGGTCGGGCTCAGGCGGATCCGCGCCGTCCGTATCGCATGCAATGCATGGATGCGTGGCGCACCGGCACCGTGGGAGGCCACGGGTTCGGGTGGGCCGACCGTGCTCCCCAGCGCCGGGCCCCGCCCCATTATCCACGCATGCCACCCGTACGTAACGTGTTGGTACTAAAGTTGCGCGGGTGCGGGGCGTGTGACGGACCGTCGTGGCCGTGCTGCTACACGGCGGTCGGGATGGGGGTCTCGACGAGGCGGTGCACGCACTCGTGTCGTATCTGCCGGCCACGCCACGAGCCGACGGGACGGTGCGCTCGTAGGGCATCTCTAAGGGCATCTCTAACGTCGACGCTGAAACTATTTAACATGGGTCTATATCAAATACGTTGAGCGGTTTAATTATGTTTTATTATAAATTGAAATCAAACATGAGGAGCTTTGCGGACATGAGACACGTCAGACTCTTACATCCGTACCCCACCCAAAAGGGAGGCGGAGCTCGAGCTTTTCTAGCATCCCACACTGTTTCGTCTTAAAATCCCCCACTTTCTTCATCCCTCTTGCCGCTCTCCATCCAATTCCAACCCTTTTCCCAATATCTTCTTTGCTCCCGCCGTCGACGCATGGAACCGGACAAGGACCTATTGGAGATGAAGGTGATGGAGGTGCAAGAGGATCCAAGTATCATCCTTGTCGGGAAGATCAACTCGACGAGGTGGCATAATTGCTGCGTCAAAGCGAAGGCTGCAAAGGAGAAAAGGTCAAGAAGCGGAATTCCGGCAGAGGGCGTGCTGGTCGTGGACACGGTGGAGGTCGCGGCCATGATCACGAAGCCCTGACGGTGACGCCCATTGTCTAGATGCCGCCATGACCAGATCATTACAAGGCTTTGTACTACTACGTCGCCAAGTAGCTTAGTAGGCAGTCCACGACAACCGTCACCGGGCAAGTGCCTTACATCATCGACGTAAATGCGGCTCCGCTGTTCTTCTTAGAGAATTCTTTGCCACAACTTGTAGAAACACGGACAGTGGGTGGGGAGCACATGAGTGCCCGCACGCTGTTTGCTATTATGCCTAAAGCGGGGGAGAAGGTGATGTGGTCACCTACTACGGGTAAGGTCAAAATACATGACGACCTAGGGCCCACATCATCAATCATTAAGGCCTCAAGGTCACAAGACCATTGAGACGACCTAATAAACATATATCACTAGAACGACAAGAATCCACTTGGATAGTCATCCATCCACTTGGTCACGTCTCAAACTACTTGGGTAGAGAAGATCAAAAGTCCATGTGGGGTCTACAACATCCAAGGTTGTGTAATTAGAGACGTCACTAGTCTTTAATGCTTCAGTTGCACGTAACAACGCCTGTAATAATCATAATAAACATCCCCGCGACAATGGGATAGACCAAGGTCCGTGGCACTCTATATAAGCCGCCCCATAGCCCCATTACACAGGTTGGCAATCTTTTGTAATATCAAGACAAATAGAAACATCGCCTTGATGTTTACTAAGCAACTTTATTTCTGCCTGTAAAAATTATTTCTCTTAGAACTCAAATCATAAATTTTAAGCAACTTGAACATGAATATGTTGCACAATCGTTGGAAAGAATGAAATTGATGCTAAGGAATTCTCCTACTCATGGTTTAAATCTTTGGATGATCATACAATTTTTTTATGTGGGATTGAATTTTGTCTCTAGATATCTTTTAGATTCCGCCCCGGGAGGTACTTTTATGGAAATTACTTTGGGTGAAGCTACTAAATTTTCTAGATAATATTATGGAAAATTATTCACAATGGCATACTGAAAGAGCACCTACTAGTAAAAAGGTTAATTTGGTAGAAGAAATTAGTACTTTGAGTGAAAAAGTTGATGCTCTTATGAAGTTGGTTGCTAGTAAGAATGCTCCTATTTATATTAATGATGTGACTTTTTCTGTTTTGATTGAGCAAAATAGTGATCCTGTAGATGTGAATTTAATATCACGAAATAATTTCAATAACAATGCTTATAGGGGTAATTTTAATCCTAGGACTTTTCCTGGAAGTTCCTCTAATAATTATGGTAATTCCTATGGTAATTCTTATAATAATAATAATATGAACACCTTCATCTTGAGAGTAGTTTTAAATAATTAATCAATGCTCAAAAGTCTTTCAATACTACGATGATAGAAGAAAGGTTGAATAAGTTGGATGATATGTCTAGAAGCATTGATAGAATTTCCAATGATGTAGAAAGTCTCAAGTTGCATGCTTTTCCACCTAAGATTAATGAATAAATTAAAGCCTTATTTTTTTATATGGATGAAAGTAAGAAAAGAACCACTATGCTTAGAGCTAAAAGAGAATTTTTAGGAAAAAACGTTTTCTAGCAATTACTTTCACAACAACGATGAAGATCTTGAAATGATTGGTGTTTGCTATATTGATTCTTTGTTTAGTAATGTTAAAATTGATGATAAAGGGACTGAAGAAGAGTTAACTTTAGCTAGAGGGTGTCACAATGATTTGGAGGGTGAAAATATTGATGATTTTTTTGATTAAAGTGGGTTTGGAGAGGTCAAGACTTTAACTAGTGATGTGCCCACTATCTTTGATTACAAAGACTTCAATTATGAGAGTTGCTCATTGGTTGATTGTATTTCTTTGCTGCAATCTATGATAAATTCACCCCATCCTTATGAACAAAATAAAGTTTTTACTAAACATATTGTTGATGCCATGATGAAATCCTTAGAAGAGAAGTTGGAATTAAAGATTTCAATTCCTAGAAAATTGCATGATGAGTGGGAACTCACCATTAAAGTCAAAATTATTAATGCTTTGCTTTGTGTGATTTGGGTGCTAGTGTTTCCACAATTCCAAAATATTTATGTGATCTGCTTGGTCTTACCAATATTGAAGAATGTTCTCTTAATTTGCACTTGGCGGATTCTACTATTAAAAATCCTTTGGGAAGAATTAATGATGTTCTTATTCTTGGAAATAGGAACTATGTTGATTTTATTGTTTCTGATATTGATTGCAATCCGTCTTGTCCTATCATATTTGGTAGATCGTTTTTACGCACTATAGGTGCCATGATTGATACGAAGGAAGGCAATATTAAGTTACAGTTTCCCCTTTGAAAGGGTATGGAACACTTACCTATAACAAGAATTAAGACACCATATGAATCAATCATGAGGGACTTTTATGGAGTGAAAAATAAGGATGACAATACTTGAACCTATGCGTTATGCCTAGCTAGGGGCGTAAAACGATAGCGCTTATTGGGAGGCAACCCAATGAATAAATTGTTTTTGAGTGTTTACACAATTATGCCTCTATTATGATTGTGTTTTTTATGTTTTATTTAGTGTTTGTGCCAAGTAAATCCTTTAGTATGATTCATAAGATGAGTAGAAACAATGTTTAATCTGAAACAGAAACTTTGTCTCCAGTGCACAAATTTTAGTTTTTACCGGAACGATATAATGAGCTGAAATTTTAACAAAATATTTTTATACAAACTATTTACATTTTCCTAGTGTTTCAGAATTTTTAGAGTTACAAAAGTATGGGTATAGTACATTTTACTACAGACTGTTATGTCTAGAACAGATTCTGCTTTCGTTGCATTGTGTGCTTGTTTTAATGAATCTATGGCTTGTATAGGGGTGTATAAGTCATGGTAAAGTTAGAATACAGTATATATAATGCAATAATAAAATATTAATAGGTTTAAAATAGTACTTTAAGTGGTAATTTTCTTTATTATACTAATGGATCTCACGAGAATTTTGTCAAGTTTTGTGTGATTGAAGTTTTCAACTTTTGGGTGAGATCACGATGGATAAAGGAATAAGGAGGAAGAAGTGTTGGAAATATGCCCTATAGGAAATAATAAATTGGTTATTATCATGTTTCCTTGTTCATGATAATCGTCTATTATCCATGCTATAATTGTATTGATCGGAAACTCAGATACATGTGTGGATACATAGACAACACCATGTCCCTAGTATGCCTTTAATAGACTAGCTCGTTGATCAAAGCTGGTCAAGGTTTCCTAGCCATGGACATGAGATGTCATTTGATAACGGGATCACATCATTAGGAGAATGATGTGATGGACAAGACCCAAACTATAAGCGTAGCATACGATCGTGTCAGTTTATTGCTACAGTTTTCTGCATGTCAAGTATCTGTTCCTATGACCATGAGATCGTGCAACTCACAGACACCAGAGGAGTACCTTGTGTGTATCAAACATCACAACATAACTGGGTGGCTATAAAGGTGCTCTATAGGTATCTCCAAGGGTGTCTGTTGGGTTGGCATGGATCAAGACTGGAATTTGTTACTCCATGTGACGGAGAGGTATCTCAGGGCCCACTCGATAGTACAACATCACAATAAGCCTTGCAAGCAATGTGACTAAGTGTTAGCCACAAGATCTTGTATTACGGAACGAGTAAAGAGACTTGCCAGTAACGAGATTTAACTAGGTATCGAGATGCCGACGATCGAATCTCGGACAAGTAACATACCGAAGAACAAAGAGAACAACATACGGGATTAACTGAATCCTTGACATAGAGGTTCAACCGATAAAGATCTTCGTAGAATATGTAGGAACCAATATGGGCGTCCAGGTCCTGCTATTGGTTATTGACTGTAGAGGTGTCTCGGTCATGTATACATAGTTCTCGAACCCGCGGGGTCTGCACACTTAAGGTTCGATGCCGTTTCGGTAGTATAGAGTTATGTATGGTGATGACCGAAGGTTGGTCGGAGTCCCGGATGCGATACTGGACGTCACGAGGAGCTCTAAAATGGTTCGAAGGTAAAGATTGATATAGGAAGTCCTTTTTTGGTCACCGGAAAAGTTTCGGGCTCCTTGATAGTGTACTGGGAGTGCCGAGAGGGTACCGCGGGACTATCGGGAGAGGTATTTCGACCCAAGAGGCTACATGGGCTGTGGGAAGAGGTATACCAGCCCTTAGTGGGCTGGCCAAAGCCCCACAAGAATCCCATGCGGCTGAGGTGAAGAAACCCAAGGGTGGAAGGAGGCCCAAGTGGGAAAAAGAGGAATCCTAGTCCTACTAGGAGTAGAGGAGGAGGACTCCTCCCTCCCACTTCGGCCGAACCATATTTGGCTCCCTTGGGAGCCAAGTATCCTCCTTCCCCTCCTCCTATATATACTAGAGGTTATGATGTTTTTTGCTATAGAAAGATAGCCACGTGCTGCCCTCTCCTCTAGATCGTAGTTTCTCCTCTAGATCGGTTTCAACGGTGCTTAGGCGAAGCCCTGCTCGAATAGCTCCACCACCATCGCCGCAATGCCGTCGCGCTGCTAGAGAACTCTTCTACTTCTCTGTTCCCTCTTGCTGGATCAAGAAGGCGGATATCTTCATCGAGCTATACGTGTGCTGAATGCGGAGGTGCCGTCCATTCGGCACTAGATCGGAAGGACCATGATCAAGATCGCGAGACGATTCGTGATTGGATCGCGGGACATATCATGATGGGATCGCGGGACGGATCGTGATTGGATCGCGGGACGGATCGTGATTTGGATCGCGAAGACGTTCGACTACATCAACTGTGTTTCTTAACGCTTCTCGCTCAGCGATCTACAAGGGTATGTAGATCCACTCTCCCTCTCGTAGATGCTCATCACCATGGATAGATCTTGCATGTGCGTAGGAATTTTTTTCCCATGCAACATTCCCCAACAAGAAGAGACTAAGCTTGGGGATGCTACCTCACCCCCAAGATATTATCCAAAGAGTAACAAACAACTAAGCTTGGAGATGCCCCGAGTGGCATCCCCTCTTTCTTCTAACAACCATCGATATTTTGCTTGGAACTATATTTTTATTCGTCACATATCATGAGTTTTTCTTGGAGCATCTTGTATCTTTGCTTTACTGGATTTTACTACTTACTGCACACACCTCTTTGAGAGAGCCAAAATTATGCTATGATTTACTAGAATTTATCTTTATGCTTGACTTAACTCTATTGAGCAAAGGAATTGCTCTAGTGTTTCAGTTATATCTTTTTGAGCACAACGTGGTTTTACATGTTTGAAGAAATGATCTCATTCTTCACTTATATTAATTTGAGAGTTAGTAATTTTGAAGAAATGCTCTCATGCTTCACTTGTATTAATTTGAGAGTTAGTAATTTTGAAGAAATCCTCGCATGCTTCACTTATATTATTTTGAGAGATGAAACTCGTATGCTCATGTTCTTCACTTATGTCCATGTGAGCTTGTCAAAAGAAATTGCAATATATGAAACTAGTCCCAAAGTGATAGATATTCAAGAGGGATATAATATAAACTTTCACAAAGATCATTGGACAAATTAAACTTGATTCTTTGTAAATGTTTTGAGACATGACGATAGTAATATGTGAGTTATGTTAATGAGTAATTATGCTTAGTAAGAATATTGATGTTAAGGTTTGTGATTCCCTATGCAAGCACGAAATTCAATAGTTGTGCTACGAAAGTACATCCTACTTATGGTGCATTATTCGATGTCAGTTATGCTTAATGCTCGCTTATGTGATTTTTCGTTTCTTGGTTGGATGCTTCTCAATCTATTTGCTAGCCTTCACGTGTACTAAGTAGAAATACAACTTGTGCATCCAAAATCCTTAAACCCAGTTTTTCCATATGAGTCCACTATACCTACCTATATACGGTATTTCCATGTCGTTCCAAGCAAATTTGTATGTGCCATCTCTAAATTTTCAAAATAAATTTTCCTTTGTGTGTGCTCGTACCGCTCATGAAACAGTAGGGGGTGACCGATATTTTTCCATGCTACATGTGTTATTCTCAAGATGAGTGTTTATTCACTTGTAATTGCACGAGAGTATGGCGGTAATAGGGATGCCCAGTCTCGAAATGAAAAGAAAGAAAAAAAATGTACTTTATGTTTTCAAATAATAAATTCCTTGTAAAGTGTTGGTATGGAAGGCAACCGTGGATTCGGCTAGCCATGGAAAGTGAAAGTATGGTGGAAAAAGGAATAAACTTTAATTTCTGGTTGGGAGCCGCTTATGATGTACTCCCTCCGTTTCTTTATATAAGGTTTATTTGTTTTTTCAAAAGTCAAATGAGGTCATGTTTGACCGAGCTTTTAGAAAAATATATCAATATCCACAATACAAAATTTATATCATTTGATACATCGTAAAATGTAGTTTCATATTTTATTTATTTGATGTTGCAAATGTTTTTGGTGTATTCTATAACCTTGGTCAAACATTTAAATGGTTGACTTCCACGAAAAATGATAAACCTCATATTCTGGAACGGAGGGAGTATCTAGCATGGAAAGATATTGAAATCTCTTAGTCATTTTCGTTGACAAGAAAGGCATGCCACCCAAAATATTTTTCTCTATCAATTTAAACACTTGAGATCTAGCACCTCTACAAATCCCTACTTCCCTCTCTGAAGGGACTATCTATTTACTTTATGCAATTTTTATTTTTCAATTTGACTCTCCACCTGCTCTTATAAAGCACCAACTAGGAGGCACTATGATCGTGCTTGAGCATTAGGTGTAGCTAATATTTGAGTGTGTATTGTGAATGGATCAATGATTGAGCATGATGGGCTAGGGATAACTTGCTTTAGTTTTGATATTTTGAAAGACATGGTTGCTTGTTGATATGCTTGAGTATTAAAGTTTTCATGTCAAAACTAGACTATTGCTTTGAACCATCTAAAAAGTCCAAATGTCCATGCTAAAAAGAAAAGAATATGTGATGAACATGTTAGGCAGCATTCCACATCAAAAATTCTGTTTTTATCATTTACCTACTCGAGGATGAGTAGTAATTAAGCTAGGGGATGCTGATACGTCTCCAACGTATCTATAATTTTTGCTTGTTCCATGCTGTTATATTGTCAATCTTGGATGTTTTACAATAATTTTATAGCAATTTTATATCATTTTTTGGGACTAACCTATTGACACAGTTCGAAAGTGTGAGTTGTCGTTTTTTGCTTGTTTTTTACTTCGCAGAAAATCAATACCAAACGGAGCCCAAACGTCCTGAAACTTTTTGTATATTTTTTGTAGACCAAAAGAACCAAGATGGGCTAAACAACTACCAGGGAGGGGCCCCAGGGTGCCCACCACCCACCAGGGCACGCTAGAGGCCCCTTGCGCTGCCTGGTGGGTGGTGGCCACCTCGGGAACCCCCTCCACTGACTATCTAGCCTATACATTCGGAAAACCCTAGGTGAGTCGATGAAATAGAATTCCAGCCGCCGCAAGTTCTAGTACCTCGAGATCCAATCTTCATCATAGGTGCCTCTCCTATGATGCATGAGTAGTCCACCATAGACCTACAGGTTCGTAGGTAGTAGCTAGATGGCTTCCTCTCTCTCTATGATTCTCAATACAATGGTCTCTTGGAGATCTATTTCATGTAATGACTTTTGCGGTGTGTTTGTTGGGATCCGATGAATTTTGAGTTCATGATCAGTTTCTATCTATAAATATGATTATAGTCTTCTTTGATCTCTTATTTGCATGATTACTTATAGCCTCCTATTTCTTCTTCGAATATTTGGTTTAGTTAGGCCAACTAGATCAACTTTTCTTCCCATGGGAAGAGGTGCTTTGTGATGGATTTGATCTTGCGATCTTCTTTCCCAGTGACAGAAGGGGCAGCAAGACACACATGTATTGTTGCCATTAAGGATAACAAGATGGGGTCTATTCTACATTAATAGATCTTGTCTACATCATGTCACTGTTCTTATTGCATTACTCTGTTTCTTCATGAACTTAATACAATAGATGCATGCTGGATAGCGGTCAATGTGTGGAGTAATAGAAGTAGATACAAGATCGTTTTGGTCTACTTATCTTGGACATGATGCCTATATAATGATCATTGCCTTGACATCATCATGATGATTTGATCTTCTATCAATTGCCCAATAGTAATTTGTTCACCCACCATGCGCTATACTCATGAGAGATGCTACTAGTGACACCTACGACCACCGGGTCTACTTTTCCAACATATTGCTTTTGGATCTACTATTTTGCCTTTTTGTTTTCAGATCTATTATTCCCCAAAAAACCAAAAATACCTTGTTGCACTTTTGTTTTACCTATTTTATTTCGTGTTCTTGCAAGATCTATTTGATTTTTTTTCAAAACTAGTACGGATTTTGTACCAAATTTGAAAAGAGCTATAGCAGTTGATTTTTTTTCGAAATTAGTACCCCGTCGGCCAGCACTAGGCCGAACAGGGGCCTGTCGGCCAGAACCCAGCCGAAGAGCCCCCTGTCGGCCAGAGGGGGGCCGAAGAGCCACCTGTCGGCTAGAGGGGGCCGAAGAGCCACCAGTCGTCCAGAGGGAGGCCGATGGGCCCCTGGATAAGGCCCATGGCTTATTTCTTCCTCCTCCGACCACTCGTTTCACCCTCCCCCGTCTAGTAGCCCGCTCCTCTCCACCTCTCACTCTCGTTGCTCTCCGATGCTTCCACCGCCTCACCGATCTCTTTGCTCGACCACCCATGTTGTTATCGTATTTTTTTGGCTTCAAACTCAATCGAATGAGAACTCTCAAGTCGGTAGTGATTTAGTTCTTATTGGTCACCGTCTGTCTGTAGGTAAATGGCTTGCCCATTTTGCCGAGCTCTAGGTGGCCCTTGTGCTGTCGTTGATTCCGGTGCAACTGTGGTGCTGGATCGTCAATGTTCAAGACGTGTTGTAAGATTCTATGTCTTGATTATCTGACTGTGGCATATTCGAATGCCTTTGTTTATATGATGATGATGTTTGCTTCCATTCTTGTTGTAGTATGTTCCGTGCAGTGTTAGATCACATCTTGCTCGATACATTGAGGAGTGCAGAGCTTTAGCTATTCGGAGAGGTGACATAGATATTGATCTTGCTCTGCACAACTGTGAGGGTAACTTATACCATGTTATATTTACACATGGTAGGATGAGCAGTAAATTCCATGGTCCTTCGTGGGAGGAACTTGTGAATGATTATGGTCTCCACCGTTGTGACATGATGACTGTTATGCTTGAGCACTATGGAACTTATATTAGTGTCGAATTTCATCGGGGTGGTGTTATGTTGTTTCCTTTACCCCATGTTGGTAAGATATTTTTTTGACTGATTTTCAGATTTGTTTCAGCTTATATGTTTTGCTGTTCATCTGAGTTAGTGAAATCATTTTTTTGTAGCTCTTGAGGATCTGAGTGAAACTCAGAGGGAACTTGTTGACAGCTGTTTTTACAGTTGTGGTGTCACTCTGAATTATCATCAAATGTATGTCATGTCGCGGAAGCTCTTTGATGACAACTACATACTGTGTACTCCTTTTGTTCATAGGATGGATCGCATGAATGTTATTTCTCAACATATGGTAAGCTTTGGTTTCTGGTTTTATTATTTGTTTGTTCTTTGCTGGTTCATAGGATGGATCATATAACTTGCTTGTTTTTGTCAGGTTATTCCTACCATGGTTGTCAGGAGTTTGATGGAATTTGTGGCTATTCCTAGGACTGATTCTTTAACTCTTGAAATTACTTTGGATTCAGAAGATGATGATATATTTGTGACCATTCCTTGTTCCTACTTCATTGGCTTGGGTGATCGAATGGTGTTGAAGAAGGAAGGTTTCGGTAATTTTCTGCTGGCACCGTCTATTGAATTCAATAATTTGGTGCTCGTAACATTCAAACAACATGAACAGGAGCTAGTTGTTGTTTTCAACTATCTGCCACAGTGAGAAAGAAAGAAAGGGCTCGTGCAGCCCAGGCAGCAGAAAATATCCATGTTGTACTCAGTAGATTTATATTCTTGTATCTTAATTTCAGCAAGTTGTATCTTAATTTTAGCAAGTTGTATCTTAATTTCAGCAAGATGTACATTAATTTCAGCAAGCTGTACTATTCTCCTTATTATTTTCCGCCATACTGTGCCGCCACCTTTTTCCCACCATTCTTTGCCGCCACTTTCCTTCCCGCCATTCTCTCCCGCCATTCTGTCCCGCCTTTCTCTCCCACCATTCTCTCCCGCCAAGTATTCCCGCCAAATTTTCCCGCCCAATTTCCCACCATTGTTGTTGTCATCTGCCTATAAAAGGAGGCATTGTATCTGCCTTCCTCCATCGGCCACCAACACTCGAAAAAACCAGCACGGTAGTCATTATAAGTTTGCCTTGTTCGGATCAAAGCATTAGGGCTAGCAAATGGAAGAGTGTGAAGTTGCCTCAGGGGGTGGAAGCAGTTCATTGTTGGTGCGGGGATCTCTGCAAGGTGAAGGAGGTGATGAATTTTTCAGATTGGTTGGGCATGAAGTTTTTCATGTGCGCTAATTATGAGGAAGATCCACCCGTTGGTCCTTCACCGTACATCACGCCTCCGGTATGTTTCAGTCACCCAGAATAAACACGTTGTTGATATTTTTGTTGATTTGATTTTTATATTTCTGTTTCTTTTGTAGTCTCCTCCACTCCTGTGCCAGTACTATCGTTGGATAGACACGAAAATGCCGGACTGGGCGGTGACTGAGATACATGAAAGAAGTCATCGTGCATGGAAAAGTTTGGACTTGGAGGAGCATTGCGAGAAGGCGGCAGCAGAGGAGAAAGCAGAGCAGGAGAGAGCTTGGCAAGAGTACTGTGTGGAGCAGAGGGCTTTTCTTGCTGAGATGAAGAAGAAAAACCAAGAAAACCAACTTTGACTAGCGAAGGTCTTGTTGGAAATATGCCCTAGAGGCAATAATAAATTAGTTATTATCATATTTCCTTGTTCATGATAATCTTTTATTATCCATGCTATAATTGTATTGATCGGAGACTTAGATGCATGTGTGGATACATAGACAAAACCATGTCCCTAGTATGCCTCTAATAGACTAGCTCGTTGATCAAAGATGGTTAAGGTTTCCTAGCCATGGAGATGAGATGTCATTTGATAACGGGATCACATCATTGGGAGAATGGTGTGATGGACAAGACCCAAACTACAAACGTAGCATATGATCATGTCAGTTTATTGCTACTGTTTTCTACATGTCAAGTATATGTTCCTTTGACCATGAGATCATGCAACTCACGGACACCGGAGGAGTGCCTTGTGTGTATCAAACGTCACAACGTAACTGGGTGACTATAAAGGTGCATTACAGGTATCTCCGAAGGTGTCTGTTGGGTTGGCATGGATCAAGACTGGGATTTGTTACTTCGTGTGACGGAGAGGTATGTCAGGGCCCACTCGGTAATACAACATCACAATAAGCCTTGCAAGCAATGTGACTAAGTGTTAGCCATGGGATCTTGTATTACGGAACGAGTAAAGAGACTTGTCGGTAACGAGGTTGAACTAGGTATACAGATACCGACGATCGAATCTCGGGCAAGTAACATACCGAAGAACAAAGAGAAACATCATACGGGATTAACTGAATCCTTGACATAGAGGTTCGACCGATAAAGATCTTCATAGAATATGTAGGAACCAATATGGTCATCCAGGTCCGCTATTGGTTATTGACTGTAGAGGTGTCTCGGTCATGTCTACATAGTTCTCGAACCCGCAGGGTCTGCACACTTAAGGTTTGGTGACGTTTCGGTAGTATAAAGTTATGCATGGTGGTGACCGAAGGTTGTTCGGAGTCCCAGATGAGATCCCGGACGTCACGAGGAGCTCCGGAATGGTCCGGAGGTAAAGATTGATACATAGGAAGTCCTGTTTTGGTCGCCGGAAAAGTTTCGGGCTCATCGGTAGTGTACCGGGAGTGCCGGTAGTGTACCGAGGGACCATCGGGAGGGGTATTTCGACCCAAGAGGCTATATGGGCTGTGAGAGAGTAAATACCAGCCCTTTGTGGTCTGGTGGAAGTCCCACACAAGGCCCATGCATCTGGGAAGAAAAGCCCAAAAGGAAAAAGGTGGAAAAAGGCAAAAAAGGGCCAAATAAGGAAGGAGTCCTAATCCTACTAGGAGTGGAGGAGGAGGACTCATCCCTCCTTGGTTTGGCCGACCCAAGGGCTGCCTTTTTGACAGACAAGCCTCCTCGTCCTCTCCTCCTATATATACTAGAGGATTTTAGGGTTTTGGCACAAGATTTTTAGCCATGTGCCACCCGTTCCTCTAGTGCATAGCTTCTCCTCTAGATCGGTTTTCTGCAGTGCTTAGGTGAAGCCCTGCCGGAATAGCTCCACCACCATCGCCGCAGCACCGTCACTCTGCCGGAGAACTCTTCTACCTCTCCGCTCCCTCTTGCTGGATCAAGAAGGCGGAGATCGTCATCAAGCTGTGCGTGTGCTGAACGTGGAGGTGCCGTCCGTTCAGCGGTAGATCGGAAGGACCGTGATCAAGATCGCGAGACAGATCATGATGAGTTCGTGGGACGGATCATGATGAGTTCGCGGGACGGATCGTGATGAGATCGCGGGACGGATCATGATGAGTTCACGGGACGGATCGTGATTGGATCACGGGACGGATCGTGATGAGATCGCGGGACGCTCGGCGATTTGGATCGCGAAGACGTTCGACTACACCAACCGCGTTTCTTAACACTTCCCGCTTAGCGATCTACAAGGGTATGTAGATCCACTCTCCTTCTTTTAGATTATCATCACCATGGATAGATCTTGCGTGTGCGTAGGAATTTTTTTTGTTTCCCATGCAACGTTCTCCAACAGTGGTATCAGAGCTAGGTCTATGTGTAGATGAGATCTCGAGTAGGACACAAAGAGTTTGTGGGCGTTGATGCTTAGATTGCTTCCTCCCTTGGTCGTGTTTTGGTTCAGCAGTATTGTGGGATGAAGCGGCCCGGACCAACATTACTCGTACGCTTACGAGAGACCGGTTCCATCGACTTACGTGTAACTTCGTTGCACAAAGATGGCTCGCGGGTGTCTGTTTCTCCTACTTTAGTTGGATCGGATTCGACTAAGGCGGTCCTTGAGAAGGTTGAAAAGCAACTTATGTATCACCGTTGTGGTTTATGCGTAGGTGAGAATTGTTCTTGCTAGATACCCGTAGCAGCCACGTAAAACATGCAACAACAATTAGAGGACGTCTAACTTGTTTTTGCAGGGTATGTTGTGATGTGATATGGCCAATTACATGATGAGATATATGTGATGTATGAGATGATCATGTGTTGTATAGAATATCATGACTTGCATGTCGATGAGTACGGCAACCGGCAGGAGCCATAGGGTTGTCTTTAATTATTGTATGACCTGCGTGTCAATCATTAAGCGCTATGTAATGCTTTACTTTATCGCTAAACGGTAGCAATAGTAGTAGAAGCATGTTGGGCGCGACAACCCCAATGGCGACACGTTGATGGAGATCAAGATGATGGAGATCATGGTGTCTTGCCAGTGACGATGGAGATCATGCCGGTGCTTTCAAGATGGAGATCAAAAGCACAAGTTCATGGCCATATCATGTCACTTATGATTTGCATGTGATGTTAATCCTTTTATGCACCTTGTTTTGCTTAGGACGACGGTAGCATTATAAGGTGACCCATCACTTAAATTTCAAGATGAATTGTGTTCTCCCCGAGTGTGGACCGTTGCGAAAGTTCGTCGTGTTGAGACACCACGTGATGATCGGGTGAGATAGACTCTACGTTCACATACAACGGGTGCAAGCCAGTGTTGCACATGCAGAACACTCGGGTTAAACTTGACGAGTCTAGCATGTACAGACATGGCCTCAGAACACAAGAGACCAAAAGGGCGAACATGAGTCATATAGTAGATATGATCAACATGATGATGTTCACCATTGAAACCACCTCAACTCACGTGATGATCGGACTTGAGTTGGTGAATTTGGATCATGCATCACTCGAATGACTGGAGGGATGTCAATTTGAGTGGGAGTTCTTAAGTAATATGATTAATTGAACTCATTATCATGAACATAGTCAGTAGTGTCTTTGCAAACTGTGTTGTAGATTACTAGCTCACGCTGTAGCTCCCTTGAATTATATATGTTCCTAGAGAAATAGAGTTGAAAGATGATGGTAGCAATATTGCGGACTGGCTCCGTGATCTGAGGATTGTCTTCATTGCTACACAGAAGGCTTATGTCCTTATTGCACCGCTCGGTGCGCCAACCCCTCTAGCGTTGTTTGTAGATGTTGTGAACATCTGACAGGCACGTTCCGATAACTACTTGATAGTTTAGTGCGTCATGCATTACGACTTAGAATTGAGGCTACGAAACATTTTGAAATTCACAGAACATATGAGATGTTCTAAGAGCTGAAATTAGGATCTCACGCTCATGCCTAAGTTGCGAGATATGAGATCTCCAACAAGATTCTTTGCCTGTAATATGAAAGAGAATAGCTCAATCGTTGAGCATGTGCTCAGATTGTCTGGGTGCTACAATCGCTTGAATTGAGTGGGAGTTGATCTTCCAGATAAGATAGTGATTGATATAGTTCTCCAAGTCACTGTCACTAAGCTACTAGGACTTGGTGATGAACTATAAAATGCCAGGGATAGAAATAATGATCCCTGAGTTGTGCGATGTTTGACACCGCGAAGGTAGAAATCAAGAAGGAGCGTCAAGTGTTGATGGTTAGTCAAACCACTAGTTTCGAGAAGGGCAAGAGCAAGGAGGGAAAACTTCATGGATAGCAAGTCAGTTGATGCTCTAGTGAAGCAACCCAAAGTTGAACCCAAACCCGAGACTAAGTGCTTCGATTATGAGGAGAGCGGTCGCTGAAGCGGAACAACCCTAGATACTTGGTAGGTAAGAAGGCTGGCAAAGTCGACAGAAGTATATTTGATATACGTGTTATTGATGTGTACCTTTCTAGTACTCCTAGTAGCACCTGGGTATTGGATACCGGTTCGGTTGCTAAATGTTAGTAATTTGAAGTAAAAGCTACGGAATAAACGTATACTGGCTAAGTGTGAGGTGACGATGTGTGTTGAAAATGTTTCCAAGGTTGATGTGATCAACATCGCACGCTCTCTCTACCTTCGATATTAGTGACGAACCTAAATAAATGTTATTTGGTGTTTTTGCGTTGAGCATGAACGTGATTAGATCATGTTGATTGCAACACGGTTATTCATTTAAGTTAGAGAATAATGGTTATTCTATTTTCATGAATAATACCTTCAATGGTCATGCACCCAGTAAGAATGGTTTTTTGAAACTTGATCGTAGTAATACACATGTTCATAATGTTGATGCCAAAAAGATACAAAGTTAATAATGATAGTACCACATACTTGTGGCACTGCCGCTAAATGTCATATTGGTATAAAGCGCATGAAGAAACTCCATGCTGATGGATCTTTGGACTCATTCGATTTCGAAACGGTTGAGACATGCGAACCATGCCTCTTGGTCAAGATGACTAAGGACCCCGTTTTCTGTTTTGATGAAGCGGGCAAGTGATTTATTGGAAATGATACATGTTGATGTATGCAATCCAATGAGTCTTGTAGCGTGCGATGGATATCGTTATTTTCTTACCTTCACTGATGATTTGAGTAGATATAGTGTATATTTACTTAATGAAACACAAGTCTGAATCATTTGAAAGGTTCAAGCAAATTCAGAGTGAAGTTTTAAGATCATCGTGACAAGAAGATAAAAATGTTTGCGATATGATCGTGGAGGTGAATATCTAAGTTACGAGTTTGGCATACAACTCTAGACAATGTGAGAATTGTTTCACAACTCACGCCACCTGGAACACCATAGTGTGATGGTGTGTTCGAAACATCATAGTCGTGCTCTATTGGATATGGTGCATGCTATGATGTCTCTTATCTTTTTATTACTATAATTTTGGGGTTATGCATTAGAGATAACTACATTCACTTTAAAAAGGGCACCATCTAAATCCGTTGAGATGACACCGTGTGAATTATGGTTTGATAGAAACCTAAGCTGTCATTTCTTAACGTTTGGGGCTGCGACGCTTGGGTGGAAAATGTTTTCACCTAATGAGCTCGAACCCAAAGCGGACAAATGCACCTTCATAGAATACCCTAAGAACAGTTGTGTGAACCTTCTATCTCAGATCCAAGCATAAAATGTTTGTTGCTAAAACTGGGTCCTTTCTCGAGGAAAAGTTTCTCTTGAAAGAATTGAGTGGGAGGAGGATAGAACTTGATGAGGTTATTGAACCTCTGTTTCAACCAGAGAGTAGCGCAACGCAGAAAGATGTTTCTGTGGAACCTACGTCAGTTGAAGAGGAAGTTAATGATGATGATCATGAAGCTTCGGATCAAGTTACTATCAAACCTCGTAGGGCGACAAGGATGTGTACTGCTCCTGAGCGGTACGACAACCCTGTCTTGGAGGTCATGTTGTTGGACAACGATGAACCTACGAGCTATGGAGAAGCGATGATGGGTCCAAAATTCAACAAATGGTTAGAGGCCATGAAATCCGAGAAAGGATCCATGTATGAAAACCAAGTATAGACTTTGGTGGACTTGCTTGTTGGACAGCAGGTCATTGAGTACAAATGGATCTTTAAAATGAAGACAGACACTGATGGTGAATGTCACCATTTGTAAAGCTCGACTTGTCGCAAAGAAGTTTCCGGCAAGTTCAAGGAGTTGACTACGATGAGAGTTTCTCACTCGTAGCGATGCTAAAGTCTGTTGGAATTATGTTAGCAGTTGCTGCATATTTCAATTATGAAATCTGGTAGATGGATTTCAAAATATCGTTTCCTTAATGGTTTACTTGAGGAAAGGCTGTATGTGATACAACCAGAAGGTTTTGTCAGTCCTAAGGATGCTAAAAGGTGTGCAAGCTTTAGTGATTCTTCTATGAACCAAAGCAAGCATCTTGGAGTTGGAATATACACTTTGATGAGGTGATCAAAGTTTTTGAGTCTATACAAAGTTTATGAGAAACTTGTATTTACAATAAAGTGAGTGGGAGCACTATAGAGTTTCTGGTAAGCATATGTGGTTGACATATTGTTGATCGGAAATGATGTAGAATTTCTGGAAAGCATGAACAGTTGTTTGAAACGAGTTTTTCAAAGGAAGACCTAGATAAAGCTACCTAATTGTTGAGCATCAAGATCTATAGAGATAGATCAAGAAGCTTGATGAGACTTTTCAATAAGTACATACCTTGACAAAGTTTTTGAAAGAATTCAAAATGGATCAGTCAGAGAAAGAGTTCTTGCCTGATTTGTAAGGTGTGAAGTTGAGTAAGACTCAATGCCCACTGACTGTAGAAGATAGAGAAAAGATGAGTGTCATCCCCTATGCGTCAGCCATAGGCTCTATCATGTATGCAATGCTGTGCACAAGACCCGATGTCAGCCTTGCCATAAGTATGTCCGGAAGGTTTCAAAGTGATCCTGGGATGGAGCACTGGACATCGGTCAAGATTATCCTTAGTAACTAAAAGACTAAGGAGATGTTTCTCGATTATGGAGGTGATCAAGAGTTCGCCGTAAAGAGTTACATCGATGCAAGCTTTAACACCAATCCGGATGACTCGTAAAGTAGCAATCTGGATACGTATAGTGGAGCAGCCATTTGGAATAGTACCAAGTGGAGTGTGGTAGCAGTGTTTACAGTTTGACATAGAAATTTGCAAAGTACACACAGATCTGAATGTCGCAGACCCGTTGACTATAAGACCTCTCTCACATGCAAAGCATGATCAAGCCCCAGAACTCATTGGGTGTTAGATTCATAACAGTGTGAATCACATGGTGATGTGAACTAGATTATTGACTCTAGTGCAAGTGGGAGACTGTTGGAAATATGCCCTAGAGGCAATAATAAATTAGTTATTATCATATTTCCTTGTTCATGATAATCGTTTATTATCCATGCTATAATTGTATTGATCGAAGACTTAGATGCATGTGTGGATACATAGACAAAGCCATGTTCCTAGTATACCTCTAATAGACTAGCTCGTTGATCAAAGATGGTTAAGGTTTCCTAGCCATGGACATGAGATGTCATTTGATAACGGGATCACATCATTAGGAGAATGGTGTGATGGACAAGACCCAAACTACAAACGTAGCATATGATCGTGTCAGTTTATTGCTACTGTTTTCTGCATGTCAAGTATATGTTCCTTTGACCATGAGATCATGCAACTCATGGACACAGGAGGAGTGCCTTTTGTGTATCAAATGTCGCAACGTAACTAGGTGACTATAAAGGTGCATTACAGGTATCTCCGAAGGTGTCTGTTGGGTTGGCATGGATCAAGACTGGATTTGTTACTCCGTGTGACGGAGAGGTATCTCAGGGCCGACTCGGTAATACAACATCACAATAAGCCTTGCAAGCAATGTGACTAAGTGTTAGCCACGGGATCTTGTATTACGGAACGAGTAAAGAGACTTGCCGTTAACGAGGTTGAACTAGGTATACAGATACCGACGATCGAATCTTGGGCAAGTAACATACCGAAGAACAAAGAGAAACATCATACAGGATTAACTGAATCCTTGACACGGAGGTTCGATCGATAAAGATCTTCGTAGAATATGTAGGAACCAATATGGGCATCCAGGTCCCTCTATTGGTTATTGACCGTATAGGTGTCTCGGTCATGTCTACATAGTTCTCGAACCCGTAGGGTCTGCACACTTAAGGTTTGGTGACGTTTCGGTGGTATAAAGTTATGCATGATGGTGAACGAAGGTTGTTCGGAGTCCCGGATGAGATCTCGGATGTCATGAGGAGCTCCGGAATGGTCCGGAGGTAAAGATTGATATATAGGAAGTCCTGTTTTGGTCGCCGGAAAAGTTTCGGGCTCATCGGTAGTATACCGGGAGTGCCGGTAGTGTACCGAGGGACCATCGGGAGGGGTATTTCGACCCAAGAGGCTATATGGGCTGTGAGAGAGTAAATACCAGCCCTTTGTGGGATGGTGGAAGTCCCACACAAGGCCCATGCGTCTGGGAAGAAAAGCCCAAAAGGAAAAAGGTGGAAAAAGGCAAAAAAGGGCCAAATAAGGAAGGAGTCCTAATCCTACTAGGAGTGGAGGAGGAGGACTCCTCCCTCCTTGGTTTGGCCGACCCAAGGGCTGCCTTTTTGGCAGCCAAGCCTTCTCCTCCTCTCCTCCTATATATACTAGAGGATTTTAGGGTTTTGGCACAAGATTTTCAGCCACGTGCCACCCGTTCCTCTAGTGCATAGCTTCTCCTCTAGATCGGTTTTCTGCAGTGCTTAGGCGAAGCCCTGCCGGAATAGCTCCACCACCATCGTCGTAGCACCGTCACGCTGCCGGAGAACTCTTCTACCTCTCCGATCCCTCTTGCTGGATCAAGAAGGCGGAGATCGTTATCAAGCTGTACGTGTGCTGAACGTGGAGGTGTCGTCCGTTCGGCGCTAGATCGGAAGGACCGTGATCAAGATCGCGAGACAGATCGTGATGAGTTCGTGGGACGGATCGTGATGAGTTCGCAGGACGGATCGTGATGAGATCGCGGGACGGATCGTGATGATTTCACGGGACGGATCGTGATTGGATCACGGGACGGATCGTGATGAGATCGCGGGACGCTCGGCGATTTGGATCGCGAAGACGTTCGACTACACCAACTGTGTTTCTTAACGCTTCCCGCTTAGCGATCTACAAGGGTATGTAGATCCACTCTCCTTCTCGTAGATGCTCATCACCATGGATAGATCTTGCATGTGCGTAGGAATTTTTTTGTTTCCCATGTAACGTTCCCCAACAGGTCTACCGGCAGGGAGAGGAGGCCCATGAGGCTGAGAGGCAGAGTAAGAAAGAAAGGGCTCGTGCAGCCTAGGCAGCAGAAGAAGCTGCAGATGGAAAAAGAAAATATCCACGTTGGACTCAGTAGATTTATATTCTTGTAACTCAATTTCAGCAAGTTGTATCTTAATTTCAGCAAGTTGTATCTTAATTTCAGCAAGTTGTATCTTAATTTCAATGAGAAGCGTGATACTTGCCTCTTGTGCAACTGCATTGGTTCTCTCCCGCCACTTTCTCTCCTGCCACTTTCTCTCCCGCCATTCGTTCCCGCCATTGTCTTTCCCGCCTTTCTCTCCTGCCACTTTCTCTCCCGCCTATATAACCACATTCGTAGCAAGGAGGGTGAGCATGCCCTTCCTTTCCCTTTCGCTCTGCCATCCTTCCGCTCTCACCATTCTTTCGTGGAGATGTCTCGTCCTCCTCATCCTCACTATCCTTTTGATCGTAGTTTTCACAAGGGTATGTCCGACCGTCTTCTTCGTCTAGGTGCCAATTTCAAGATGAATGATAGAGTAGTTCCATGGGAGGAACTCATTAGTAGTGACTTCGTAATGAATGAGTTGGCTCACCAATTAGCTAGGAGTGGGTGACCTCCCAGGACTTTTGAGGAGATACGGAAAGAACTTCTGAGGTTGCACGCCATATGGCAAAAGCAACTGCACAAGGGTGATGCTTATCTCAGGATTGATGTGAATAATTCAGGTTTATGGTCAGGAGAAAGTGAGGACGAGGACGACCTCTTCATGCTGAGCAGCAAGGTGAAGAGTTCTGCATCGAAGGGCAAGAGTTCTGCATTGACGAAGGGAAAGAGTTCTACATCAACGAAGGGGAAGAGTTCTGCATCGACGGAGGACGAAGACGACATCTTCATGCTGAGTACCAGGGTGAGGACGACTGCACAGTCGATGGGCAACAGTTCTGCAGCGACAAAGGGGAAGAGATCTGCATCGACGGAGGATGATGATGATGCATTCATGTAATACGTTTTTCATGTAGTACTATTTTCTGTAGTGCATTTTAATTAAGTTGTAACGTTTAATTCAGTTGTAATGTTTAATTCAGTCTTAACGTTTAATTCAGTTGTACTTTCTAATTCATTTGGATGTATTTGGTTTGTGTTACTGTTGTTCTCTCTCCAAACCAAATAAGTCTCAACCATAAATATGTTGCATATATGAATATATCCGATACATAGAGGTTAAATATGTCAAATACATGAATATGTCCGATACATAAAGGCTACATATGTCTCATACATAAATAGATAGTCATGTCTCGTACGTAGATGACCATATCATTGGTGGGGCTTGCGACGAATCTTGGGTTTCCTCGGACGTGGACCGAAAGGCGATAAGCGCTGAGACGGTGGACGAGTGTCACGATGACCACAACCATAGAACACCTCGTCTGTCGATGTCCGTGTCTCCTGCGTCGATGGTGGTGGTGGAGTGGCAAGAACTGTCTCCGAGATACCATAGGTGCATGCACCACGGTCATTGTCCTCGCCGTCGCCAGGTATGTACGAACCAGGACCAGTAAACAGAGGTGACTGAACTGAAGTCATGAACGGTTGCGACTGGCTGCCGCCTACTGGTAAATTAATTCATGTAAAGAATGACTTACGAGGCTAAATTTTGTAAAAGAATGTACAAAGTTAAGTTACCTAGGTCCATCTGCTGAAGCCAGGAAGAGTCCCCGGGCTGTGAAGGAGGTGGCTGCTGGTAGAAATAGCCCCGGGCTATGAAGGAGGTGGCTGCTGGTAGAAATAACCCCCGGGTTGTGACGGAGGTGCCTGCTGCTAGGAGGAGCTCCCTGGCTGTGAAGGAGGTGCCTGCTGCCAGGAGGAGCTCCCTGGCTGTGAAGGAGGTGCCTGCTGCCAGGAGGAGCTACCTGGCTATGAAGGAGGTACCTGCTGCCAGGAGGAGCTCCCTGGCTGTGAAGGAGGTGCCTGCTGCCAGGAGGAGCTCCCTGGCTGTGAAGGAGGTGCCTGCTGCTAGGAGGAGCTCCCTGGCTGCGAAGGAGGTTCCTGCTGCCAGGAGGAGCTCCCTGGCTGTGAAGGTCGAGGTTCTGAATGCTGCAGAGAGGGGCGTGGCGGACAATGTGCTGCATGAGTGTCAACAACATCGGAAGATCGTCTACATGTAACAGCTGCGACGATCCTACGTATCTTCGCTTGAAGACTCTTCAACTTTGTTGCTTGCTCTCGCTATGGGATATTTTCTCCTCTGTCAATGCGGTCCACCAAAGCGGTAACCTCCTCTAGCGCCTGAGTTGACAATTCACCCTGTACACATAAAGTTAACCAATTGTACATGTTCATGTATAGGGAAAACTTAGCATGTGAGAAAAACTGAGGACATACCGCGTGGTGTCTGGTTCCCACAACTGAGGAAGTTGGGAACAGATCGCTGGCGAGAGGAACTGGGATATGATCCGGAGCAGATGATGGAACCAAGTAGATCCTTGTGCTCTGTCTGTAACGCTTTAGATACAACCCGAATTGTCCCAGTCGAAGACACGAACTTCATCCCAGATATTTGTCCGGGCAGTAGTCCATTCCTCGATGTAAGGGCTGATGTCGCGAAACCAAGAACCCTGGGACTTGTTTCCTCCTATGCGACTGTACCTGAGATTGAAATGCACGTAACATGAATAGCTATAAGTAGACCGAACTGTCTCAACAACCTATTAATGCAGAGCTGAGAACCAAAGTAGTATTACTTACTTGTGCACGTGATCTGGTAATTGTGAAATAACCGGAATGTCAGGCTCTTGGCACAGACCGAACTGTCTCATCACCCTATTAATAGCCATCTCCTCAACTGTCATGTCGAACACCAACTTGGCCTTGGTCATCCAATAATGCTGATCTCTAGTGCAGAATGCAGAAATCCCACTTGGGTACCTTTCTGAAATAGCATTACGGGTGTATAGTTCCCATATAACCTGATCCCCGTGCAGACTATCAAACTGCACCGTGAAGGAGGGGTAGCAGCCCCTCACCTGGCCAGGCGTAAACTGTCTCTATGCATGACAACAAACATTAGTACATAATATTGAATAGTGAGAAATAAACACTACTAATTCATATTGTTAATAATGAGAATACCTCTCTCCATGCCCAAACAGATCCCATAGTTGGCAAGTCGTCGATAGAAGGCACGTAATGTCCAGCCATGTCCTCATTACCAAAAGGGTTGTCAACGCTGACGTAAGGTCAACCAATAGGGAATCTCTCATATGACCAAAGCTGCAACAATAGTGGACATCCGAGAAGACCAAATTTCCTTGGCCTCAACTGGCAAGCTTTGCACAGGCCTCTATACGTAGCTACTAACACAGCCGAACCAAAACTCCTCTGCACAATGTCCTCTGGGGAACGTGCGTCAGCTATCTCTCATGCAACACCGATTAGTCGTGCATCTACAGTGGTCACGTGGTTCTCTGTGAACATCGTCTTGCCAAACAACCACATAATGTATGCCTCTAGGGACTGGTCAATCTGTGCCTCTGACAACTGAAAAGTGGGATATCCTAAGGTGACAATCTGAAACTGGCTCAACCATCTGAAAAGAGGCCAGTGCCGATCGTGTCATGCAGCAAAGACCAATTCACTGGAGGCTCTTTCTCTATCCACTCAGAAAAATTCTTTATTGCCCTGCCCTTCTTTCTCTTCGTATTAGGAGGGTCAATTGCTGGCAAGTCACAAAGACCAACTGGCTCCTCAAGCTCCGCAATGAGTGCTGTTAATTTAACCTGGTCTTTTTCCATTTTCTTCCTCGCAAGGACCTGCTTCTTAGTGAACTCATCTAGTTTTGACCAAATAAAATCGTATTTGCGCCGCTGGTTCTGCTTGCATAACTTCTTGAATAAGTTCATCAACCGTTTGTTCTTGAACTGTGAGTAAAACTTAGCACCCAAATGGCGCATGCACCACCGACTTTGCAAGTCCTTCCAAGGTGTTGGCTTGTCAGCAGTTGGATTACTCAGTGTCTTCACGACCTTCAATATACCGGGATGTATGTCATGAATGAGACACACATTTGATCGATCTTTCACGATCACAATTTTAACTTGCCAAAAGAACCATACCCAACTTGGAAAGTTCTCGCCCTCCACAAATGCCATGGCTAGTGGGATGATTTGGTTGTTCCCGTCCACACCAATAGCAGTCAGGATTTGCCCTTTGTACTGACCAGTCAGGAATGTACCATCCACAAACATCACAGGAGGACAATGCCTGAAAGCTTCGATGCACATACCGAAAGAGAAGAATACTCGTTTCAACACCTTGTAATCTGGTATACTATCCAACCTCGTGTGCTGAATGTTAACATAAGTGCCGGGATTCCTCTCCTTCAGTACGTCAAGGAGACGGACAACATTATCATAGGAGTCGAAGAACGTCCCAAACTTCTCCTCCATAGCCTTCTGCTTAGCCCTCCAAGCCTTCCCATACGGAATGTCATACTTCCATCTGACCTTCACTGCTGTCTGGATGTGTTTTGCTTCCATATCTTTCTTCGTCACTATCTTAGTATACATGAGTTGCGCTATGAGAGTTGAAGTAAGGTTTGGATGACGAACCAACATGTTTTTCCTAACACAATTATGTGGGACAACATTTGTCACAACCCAGTGGATGTTATACTTTGGCACGTGGCCATGCACGTTCGCAGGACAACCTGATTCAACACACTTCACAGTATATTTCGTTGGACTAGATATGTGTGTCCGGAAAACCCTCTGCGTAGACATAGCCCACTTTATCACGGCATACTTCATTTTCTTCTTTGTGTCAAACATAGCCCCGATCTGGATTTGGTTCAGATTATATTGCATGGAGTCTCATGGCCATCGTTGACTGCAAAGCCGGCGGATATGTCCTGCTCCCATGCAACAGGAATTGGTACCTCCTCCTCATCCTCGAAATTTTCAGAATCAATTCCTCTGCAATCCCATCCTCGTCCTCTTCCTCCATCACCCTCTGCATTTCATCGCCTACCTCATCCCCATCAGCAACACCAGAGGCAGCTAATACTACCGACTGAATACTCTGACCAGCAGCATGACCACTAACATAATCTGACTCATTCTCGGCTTGGGTAGCATTCACATCCGCTGGCTGTGACCCGGATACATAAATCTCGTTATCCACTTGACTACTCTGGCCTGGTTCATACCCCACGGTGGGTGGTACGATATTCTCCTCCTTCGCCACTGGTTGCACTAGGGCATACAGATGGATTCTTCGGTATTTGCAACGACTCAACAGAGACAACCAATGCTGGCTCCTATCTATTGGAATCAAATCCCACTTGACATTTTTACAGGATTTGGTCCATAAGGCATGAATACTGACGAAACAAATTTCAGGATCCAGGCCAAAACTAGTTGTCAACCAGTGCTTCAACTGCCTAATGTCCAGTCTGTCCGGGTCTGAAAGTGTCATCTCGCCTCTTTTAAACTCGCTAAGATCAACCCCCAACTAATTATATCGAACATTACGAGGGCCGTAATACACAGTGAAATTTACGGATTCAGACATTTTAACCTGTCAGACATTGCCAGGTTCTCATTATTCGCAACGAATATATCGACACTAAAATAAAATGTACACTAAAATATACCCACGTATTCTAAATAAACCTACACTAAAATGAACTTCACAAAAATAAACCGACCCTAGTATGACTACACTAACTAAACCTACACTTGAAAAACATACACTAAAATGTACACTAAAATGTACCTACGTATTCTTAAAAAACCTACACTAAAATGAACTTCGCAAAAATAAACCGACACTAATGTGACTACACTAACTAAACCTATACTCGAAATACATACAATTAAATCACTACACTAATAAAAGTAACCTAAAACCACTACACTAATAAAAATAACCTAAACTAATTTAACGTACATTAAAAAAACTAACAAAAACTAACCTAAACTAACAGGAAAAAAATTATACCTTTGACGCGTGAGTGCCCTTCTTCTTCCTCTCCACCTTCTTCTTCCTCTCCACCACTCGACCTTCTCACCATTGACACCTCCACCACCACACCATTTCTCCTCCACACGAACAAATCACTACCACGTTGCAAAAAATAAAACCATAGGGCGGGGGAGAAGAAGCCGATCTATCCTTTCATCGGATTGGAACAGAAAATGGGTGGAGCAAAAGGGAGATCAAGGGAGGGGATTTTCGGCCGAAGGTGTGAGAGAACGAGCGAGCTGGAGGAGGAAGAAGGAGTTGGCCGCGTCGGCCTTATCCAGGGGCTCTTCGGCCTCCTAGCGGCCGAAGGGTGGCGCTCGGCCTGGCGTGGGCCGACGGCCAGCCTGTTCGGCCTGGCTTCGGCCGATGGGCCGATTTCGGCCTAGTAAAAGCCGACGGGCGGCCGGTCGGCCCAACTGCGACCGACGGGGTACTAGTTTTGTCATTTTTTAAACTGCTAACACTATTTTCAAATTTGGTGCAAATTTAGTACTACTTTTGAAAAAAATTCGATCTATTTGCCAAAACTATCATCACCTAATCTATCTTTTTACCATAGAGAGCTTGATAACCTCTCTTTCGCATCGGATGGCAAGTATTTGTTATTTGTGTGCATGTGCGGCTTACGTGGGTGCGATCTTCCTCTATGGATTGATAACTTGGTTTCGTAACTAAGGGAAATACTTACTATCGTTGTGCTGCATCATCCCTTCCTCTTTGGGGAAATACCGACGCAGTCTCAAGCCACCTCAACAGGCAATCTACTCGGTTTCCTTGTTTGTGAACGTGTAATCAGTACCAACCTCGAAAAGATTAGCGCGATTGTCTGAATGAAGCAACTAGAGCGTCTCCGCGATGTCCAAAGACTCATGGGCTTTCTCGCAGCCCTTGGTAGTTTGATATCCCGACTCGGTGAAAAAGCCATCCCGCTTTACCGACTGATGAAAAAGTCACACAAATTTGAGTGGACGAATGAAGCGCAAGCTGCATTTGAGGAACTTAAAACCTTGCTATCCACCCAACCAGTGCTTGCTGCTCCTAGCAACCAGGAGCCACTATCCTATACATCACATCTACCAATCAAGTTGTTAGCACCATGCTCATGTTCGAGTGTGAAGAATAAGTCAAGGCCTTGGAGATTCAGAGGCCAATGTATTATATTTCAGAAGTATTGACCCGTTCCAAGCAAAGTACCCACAATATTGATCTCCTGACTGCGAAGAAGGTGGCTCACTATTTTCAAGAACACTCGGTCACAGTAGTCAATGGTGCACAACTATCGGAAATCATGAACAACATGGATGCAGCTGGCCTAGTGGCCAAATGGGCTATTGAACTCCTCCCTTTAGACATCAAATTTGAAGCAAGGAAATATATCAAGTCTGAAGCCCAAGTGGATATTCTGGCCAAGTGGAGCATGTACTAGCAGCCGACTACTATCCTCCCCGAGCATTGGACCATGTTCTTCGATGGATCGAAGATGTTGAATGGCTCGGGGACTGGAGTAGTCCTAGTCTCTCCTAGGGGAGACTGACTCAGCTATATACTGCAAATTCACTTTATTTCTCCAATAATGAAATGGAGTACGAAGCTCGGTTGTGTGGTTTGCATATGGACATCTCACTCGGCTTTCGCGAACTAATGCATATGGCGACTCAGTTCTAGTCATCGATCAAGTGATGAAAGAGTGGGACATTCGGAGTCCAGTTATGACGGGGAACTGCAACGCAGCCATGAAGCTTTAGAAAAACTTTGAAGGACTAGAGCGACATCATGTTCCACGAGCTAAGAATCAAGCAACCGATGAGATGGCCAAAATTGGTTCCACTTGGAATGAAGTGCGAGAGAATGTGTTTCTCGAGCACTTACATTCCCCAACAATTAAAGATGACCCCTGAATGGAGGAGCCCCCGCAACCAGTCGGACCATCCAACCCGACTGAAATTGAAATTCCAGTAGTAATTGACCTAGTCCATGAAGTCTTGGCAATTATTCCCAAATGGACAACTCCCTATATAGTCTATTTTCTTAGTCTAGAGATCCCGAAAGATGAAGTTGAATACCGGCAAATTATCCATCAATCGAAGTCTTATACTGTCATGCGAGATAAGCTTTACCAAAAGAGTGCTTGTAGTGTAGTAGAGCGCTACATTTCATAAGAGGAAGGCCGTCAAATCCTGCAAGATATCCATGATAACCCACAAGTATAGGGGATCAGAACAGTCTTTGAGGGTAGTATTTCATCCAAATTTATTGCTTCGACACAAGGGGAGCCAAATAATATTTATGAGACTTAGCAGTTGAGTTGTCAATTCGATCACACCTGGAATTTCTGTCTGCAACAAACTGTTTAGTATTACACTGACAATAGTGACAAGAATAGTAAAAGTAATAGTATCACCAACAGTAGTAACTTAGCGAAGATCAATATGCAAAAAGCGTAGGTATTGGATCAACGATTGATATATGTGTTGGACGACATTCATCATGTAACACTCACAACCTAGAGCGATATAGAACTATCTCCAATTCATCAATGTAATTTTGGCATGTATTCTGTATATAGTCATATGTGCTTATAATAAGAACTTGCTTGATATCATTTGCCCTACCCTCCCATGGCAGCGGTTCAAAGGGGAACTAAGGTATATTAAGGCCTCCTTTCAATAGATAACCGGAACAAAGCATTAACACATGGTGGATACATGAATTCCTCATACTATGGTCATCACCATGGTAGTTCTACTGAAAACAACGTCACTCTGGGTTAATTTCATTCAATTCATGCAAAATTAGAGTCCAAAACAAGAGCAAAAGTGTTTGTAAATGTATATAGGTTTGGGACGTATCAACTCCCCCAAGCTTAACTCATTGCTTGTACACACAATTTAGTTGACAAACTGAAAGTGATAAACAAAACTTGTACAAATTCTATTCTTCTTGTTGTTGTATATATGCTTAACTAGTGTTCAAGTTATCAACAGAGATTATAAAGTAACCATGTTAATGATAACACTTAGGTCTCATATTTACTCATTATAATAACATAACCAACTACCGAGCAATAAGAACATATCTCGGATACAAAACAATTTGTCAAAACAATCATGATATAATATGATAACATGGTATGCCCATAGCCCTTTCTAAGACCGCAAAACATAAATGCAGAGCACTTTTGAGGTTCAAGGAGCGACTAAACATTGTAATTCAAGGTAGAAGAGATCCAATCATGATCACATCCAACATTAACTATACCCAATGCATACAATGACATTAGCGCTCTCAGGACTAGTAGTTTCATGAGAAGATGATAACTTAACAATAAAAGTATATAACATGAAAGTAAACATAAAGGCCCTTCTTAGAGGGAAGCATGGATTTGCAGTGGTGCGAGAGCCCAGGGTTTAAAACATACCTTAAAGTATAATTTTGGGTGGTGTGCCTTTCCTGTCAACATCAAGACAAAGTATTTCGGTATCTCCGATGCCAAAACACATTATCGATGGTTCCCGAGCGGAAATAGAAAGTTTACTCGCCTCCACCGTATATAAACAAGCCATGGCTAACCGAATTCATGGGTGCCCTCCAAAATTCATCTTTCCAGAAGAGTTTTTATTATTATGCCGGACCGGGCATCATTTTTACCAGTCTCTCTCATGCAATGACAAACGAATAAGAACCCATCTTGATAATAACCCGCTTATCATGGAAGATATTGACCGCCCCGTCGCTCCATGAGTGGTACGGGCACAAAAACATATGTTTATTTGAATGATCGGAGGTGGCACATGCAAATTTACTTGGAACCGTAGAGTAATACCGCATATAGGTAGATATGGTGGACTCATATGGAACAACTTTGGTTTTAGGATTTTGGGTGCACAAGCAGCATTCACGCTTAGTACATGTGAAGGTTAGAAAATAGATTGAGAAGTGACTAGCTAGAGAGTCACAATGTTTAGAGTCATGCATTGCGAAAAATTAACATTGAATACTAGCATGAGTAGGATAAAAACACTATGAACATAAATATCATGAAGGTTCTATTGGTTTTGAATCAACTACATGTTTGCACATGTCTCAAGTCAAGCCACTAGAATTACACAGAGGAGGATACCATGCTAATATACTCATTTTAATTCATGTTGACACAAAAGATAAATCATTATCCACTCCTAGCTACTTAAGTTTGGCATGAGTAACTATAATCTCTAATTGCCATCACAAACATGTTTACTCATAATATGTTGAATCAAGATCGACTGAGTTAAACATATTTACAAAAACAGAAAACAAGAAAAGTTCATACTAGCTTCGTTTAAACCCAACCACTTCATCAAATCATCGTCATTATTGCCTTTGACTTGCATGACCGAATTATGTGAAAATAAAAATTATGCAAGTGTGCCGTGGACTAAGCTGGAATCTGCAAAACCATTTATTCACAAGAGAAGACAAGGTATTGTTGGATTTTTGTTAGATCATTTTTTTTGCATATGAGCCGTTGAACAATTATAACATAGTCTTATCTTTACGAAGACTCAAAGAAATGAAAATAATTTCAGAAAAACACACCGAAATGTTTTTGTAGTTTCTGGTTTTTCTTGAGAAAGCAAATTGCAAAGGAAAAGCGAAAAGGGAAAAAACTATTTACACGGGAAAGGTCCCAACAGACAAGAAGAAGAATGAGAAATCTTTTTGGGTCTTCTTTTTAATACTAAAAACTACATAAATGAGAAATAAAAACTGAAAATAAGAAAGAAATAATTTTGGATTTTTCAAATTTTTTCAAACAAGCAAAAGAAAGTTAAAATAAAACTAACGACACATATACACTAAAAAAGGATGAACAGCGAAAACTGGAATGAATGTGTGATACATAAATTTAATGTCGGTGAGAAATACTTACTCCCCCAAGCTTAGGATTTTGGCCTAACTTGGTCTATGGCCACTACTGGTCTGGATAGAACTCATGGAGATAGTTCAAGTTATACTCCATTGCCACCACAAGCGCCTGGTTGGCAGCCTCATTTCGACGAGCTATCTCCTTGATAGCCCACAAGTATAGGGGATCAATCGTAGTCCTTTCAATAAGTAAGAGTGTCAAACCCAATGAGGAGCTGAAGGAAATGAGAAGCGGTTTCGGCATGGTATTCTCTACAACTTTTGCAGGTAACAATGCTAAATAGTTTTGTAACAAGATAATTTGTAGCAAGTAACAAGTAACAATAGTAACAAGTGTGCAACAAAGTAGCCTAGTCCTTTTTATAGAAAAGGACAGACTTGAAAGTTCTCTTATATGAAGCAAGGTGCTCTCGAGGACACGTGGGAATTTCCGTCTATTTACGTTCATCTTGTTGAGTTGGTTCGTGTTCGTTACTTTTATAATTTGATATGTGGGTGGACAAGTCCTTAGGTGTTGTTCTTACTTGAACAAACAACCTACTTATGATTAGCCCCTCTTGCAAGCATCCACAACTATGAAATAAGAATTAAGATAAATCTAACCATAGCACGAAACATATGGACCCAAATCAACCCCTTATGGAATAACGCATAAACTAGGGTTTAAGCTTCTGTCACTCTCGCAACCCATCATCTAGTTATTACTCAAAAATTCCTTCCCTTAGGTCCAAAGTATGGTGAAGTGTCATGTATTCGACGTTCACATGACACCACTAAAAGAAGCAACACCGTACATATCAGCAAAATATCGAACAAATACCAACTTCACATGATCATTTATGACAAGACTTCTCCTATGTCCTCAAGAACAAACGAAACTACTCACAAATCATCACCATGTTCAAGATCAAAGGTGTAATGAATATGGTAAAGGATCATAACATATTATATTCCACCAATTAAACAAACAAGCATCAACTTCAAGATGTAATCAACACTACTAGTAACCCCCAAGTACCAATCTCGGGTTTTGAGACAACGACTGAATACAAGAGATGAACTAGGGTTTGAGATGAGATGGTGCATGTGAACACGTTGATGAAGATTGGTCCTACCATGAAGGAGGAAGTGTTGGTGATGACGATGGCTTTGATTTACCCCTTCTGAAGGAATGTGTCCATGACATAATCTCCTTGCCAGAGAGCAAAATTGCTCCTGCCTAGGTTTCCGCCTCGAGACGGCGCCGCTTCGCCCCAGAAGTATCCTCTCTCTTTTCTCTAGGTCAAACTCCTTCATATTGTAGAAGAAGGGGGCTAGAGCCTACCTGTGGGACTACCAAGCCACGAGGGCGTGCTCAGGGGGTGACCGCGATAACCAACAAATATAGGGGATCACAACAGTTTTTGAGGATAGAGTATTCAACCCATTTTCTAGATTCGACACAAGGGGAGCCAAAAAATATTTGAGAGTATTAGCAGTTGAGTTGTCAATTCAACCACACCCGGAGATAAATATCTGCAGCAAAGTTATCATTTGCATGGTAATATGATAGTTTGATAGAAGTAGTAACAGTAACAGTAGCGGTAACAAGAACGGTAGTGATTTTGTAGCATGTGCAACAGTAATAGCAATAGTAGTAACTTAGCAAGAGCAATAAGTGGAAAACTTGTAGGCACTGGATCGGTGTATTCGTTGGATGATGTTCATCATATAACAGTCATAACATAGGGCTACACAAAACTAGCTCCAGTTCATCAATGTAATGTAGGCATGTATTCTATAAATAGTCATACGTGCTCATGGAAGAACTTGCATGACATCTTTTTTCCTACCCTCCCGTGGCAGCGGGGTCCATAAGGAAACTAAGGGATATTGAGGCCTCCTTTTAATAGAGAACCGGAACAAAGCATTAACACATAGTGAATACATGAACTCCTCAAACTACGGTCATCACCGTTAAGTATCCCAAATATTGTCACTATGGGGTTGACGGATCATAACACATAATAGGTGCATACGACTAGGCAAGATCGGATCAAGAACATAGATATAATGATGATAACATAAACAATTTAGATCTGAAATCATGTAACTCATGCCCTAGTGACAAGCATTAAGAATGCCAAAGTCATAACAACATCAATCTTGGAAGATACTAGGGATCAAGCCCTAACAAAACTAACTCGATTACATGATGAATCTCATCCAACTTCTCACCGACCAGCAAGCCTACGAAGGAATTACTCACTCCCGGTGGTGAGCATCATGGAATCAATGATGAAGGAGGGTTGATGATGACGAAGACCGAAGATTCCCCTCTCTAGAGCCCCAAACGGACTCCAGATCTGGTCTCCCGATGAAGAACAGGAGGTGGCGGCAGCTCTGTATCGTGAAACGCGATGAAACTTTCTCCTTGATTTTTTATGGAAAATTAGGATTTTATAGCGTTGGAATTAGGGTTGAGGGGCCCACGAGGTGAGCACCACCCACGAGGCCGTGCTAGGGGGGATGGCGGTCCCTAGTGGGTGGTGGCCACCTTGGCCCCCTCTTTGGTGGCTTTTGGCTGCAATATTCCTCAAATATTCTGAAATAATTCTCCAAAATGTTTTGTCCATTTTGAGAGCTTTTATTTCTACACAAAAACAACACCTTGGTAGTTCTCCTAAAAACAACTTTAGTCCAGGTTAGTTTCATTCAAATCATGCAAATTAGAGTCCAAAACAAGAACAAAAGCGTTAGGAAAAGTAGATACGATGGAGACGTATCAACTCCCCCAAACTTAAATCCTTGCTTGTCCTCAAGCAATTCAGTTGACAAACTGAAAGTAAGAAAGAAAAACTTTTACGAACTCTTTTGTTCTTGTTTACATACATATGTTTAAGTAGCGCCCTGGTTTTCAACAAATATTATGACTAACCATGTCAACAATATCTCATAAGGATTATATTAACTCATATCAATGACACAAGCAACCAAAATCAATAATAAGATATCTGAAGTGCAAACATTTGTCAAAACAATCATGATATAATATGACAATAGGGGTATCTCGCTAGCCCTTTCTGAGACCGCAATACATAAATGCAGAGCACCTCCAAAGTTTAAGAAGCGGCTAAACATTGTAATTCATGGTAGAAAAGATCCAATCATGATGCATCCAACATTCACTATACACAATGCATGAGGATGAAAATAGTGCTCTCAGATCTGGCGCTTATTTGAGAAGGTGATGACTCAACCTTAAAGTAAATAGATAGGCCCTTCGTAGATGGAAGTAGGGATTTATAGAGGTGCCAGAGCTCAAGGCTTAAGTAAGGGATAAGTATAATTTTGAGAGGTACACCATTCCTGTCAACGTTATGACCAAGAGCTATCAATATCTTCCATGTTAAACAAATTAGTGGCGGCTCGCAAGCGATAAAAGTAAAGGTTTACTCCCCCTCCACCAACAAACACACTCAACGGCGAGCCGAATCCATGGGTACCGTCCAAACAAACAACATTCCTGGGGGAGTTTTGTTTAATTATTTGCATCTGTTTTGATTTCGGGACTGGGAATCCCTTTTACCGTCCTTCTCATGCAAGGACGAGTGAATAAACACTCATCATGAGAATAACCCACTTAACATGGAAGATACTGATTGTCGATGTCAAAACCGGCGGATCTCGGATAGGGGGTCCCGAGCTATGAGTCTAGGATAGATGGCAACAAGAGACGAAGGAGACGATGTTTACCCAGGTTCGGGCCCTCCTATGGAGGTAAAACCCTAAGTCCTGCTTGATTATACTGATGTGTATGAAGGTTACAGAGTTGATCTACCACGAGATCGAATAGGTAAAACCCTAGATGAGTTTCTCTACCCTATATTCGAAAACCCTCTCGGTTTATATAGACACCAGGGAGGACCTAGGGTTTACAAATGGTCAGTCTCCTATCGGGGATGGAGACGTTGATTTACTCATCTTGACTTGGAGTGCATGACGCGCCTTCAGGAGTTCCTTCTAGAACACGGGGTCTTGAGGTATCCGGCCCTTCCTATGACGGTCATAGTGCGGCCCATCAAGCCGGCCTATTGGGAAATAGGCCAGCGGCCCGAGGACCCCTTAGTCTAGGACTCCCTTACTAGCCCCAAAACTAGCCCCCAATGCCGAGGGTCTTAGCTCCGGCTGCTCCATGTGATCATAGTCTTCGGCTTGCGGGGTGAGTTCTTCGTCTCATTAATAATTGGCTAAGACTTGTTCGGTTTTCGATGACGCGTAAATTTTCTAATGATACGATTGTCCGGACACTATGAGTTGCTTAGTCCTGAAGGACAAACATCAAAGTGTAAATAGTGTTTTCTGATGACCTTTCCGACGAACGTTCGTGGCCTGCCACGACCGCTGAACCAGTTATGAAAACTCAATTCATGGTTCGAGGCCATTTTTGTATTGGCATGACTCATCAATGGATAGATCGTGCTCCGTTTCACACAAGATATGATTAACATCTCAAGTTACTTTACGTGTGTATAATGACTCACACGTCTTGGGAAGTGGAGGGATTTGCAGCACAATAAAGGGAGGCTAATCGATGTGAGGCCTCATAAAAAGGTAAAAAAACCAAGGACTATTCACGTTTCCCATTCGCATCCTCTGCTTCATCAATCTCCTCAAGCTTCAAGAGACCAGATCCAGTTCTTCCTCAACTTCTCCTCCGAGCTTAGCCATGGCGGGTTCGGTCTCCATGGGCAAGTGGGAGGCCTCCATCATCACCGGCAAGGATATCCGAGACCTAAAGCTCGCCGGCTACCTTCCCGCCAACGTCTTCCACCACTCCATAGAGGCTAACCAGGTGGTCCACCCCCAAGCCAGGCAAGAGGGTGGTGTTCGTCCCCCATTTCATCTGGTGACTGAACTTCCCACTCCACCCGTTCGTCAGGGGTCTCGTGTTCTTCTATGGGTTAGACTTCCACAACCTCCCCCCGAACTCATTCATGCATACTTCGGCCTTCATTATTATCTGTGAAGCCTTCCTGCGGGTCGAACCGCACTTCGGCCTGTAGCTCAAGGTCTTCAACATCAAGCTGAAGACCGTTGTGGGCGAGCATGCTGACTTCGGAGGGGCGATAATCATCAAGCTCCCCCGTGTCGAGTGGCCGACTGGCACCTTCATTGACACAATCAAGATCTGGCAGAAGGAATGGTTCTACATCACCGAACCAAGGGACGATGGCTGGGAGGCACCTGCCGAGTTCAGATCCGCCCCCCCATGAGATTAACCTCGTTGCTTAGGAAGGGCCTTGACTGCGGATCGGATGCAGAGGTGGAATCGCTGCAAAAGTGTATCTCCTCAATGATCAAGGCCAAGATCGAGTTGGTCAATGTGGTCCAGGTCATGATCCACCTCTGTCTCCTTCCCTGCCAGCGACGGTCCTCCCTCATGTGGGATTATCAGCTTGGGGATGAGCCTACCTTGCACCAACTCTTCCGCACTACTTCCAAGAAACTATGGAAGGCCTTATTCAAGCCCCGGAAGATCTGGCTAGCCGAGGAGGAGGACTTGGGCCTGAGTACTGATAACCCTCCTACCCAGGTATAATATTGTTTTGACACTCCGACCCCGTTGTTTAACAAAGAGCCGAACAAACTTTCCCTTATCTTTACAGAAGTGGCTAAGCAAGGCTGTCAAAATGGACTGCCTGGCCCCACAGCCCGAAGGCCCCAGGTCAGAATTGTTGACGGCGATGCTCGTCATGGCGCCTTACACGGCGCCAGAGAAGAAGGAGGAGAAGAAGAAAGCCAGAGAAGGTCTCCGCATAAGGGACCATCTGGACACCATGTCCTAGGAAACCCATGCCTCCTCTACCCATGAGAAAGAGCATGAGGACGGGGGGGAGGGGGGGAGGTGATTCCCCCCTTACAAGCAAGAGGGCGGCATCATCGGACCCCGTGGAGGATGTACCTCCTCCCGCCCTGAAGAGGGCGTGTCGGTGAGGTTGATCCTGGCCGACGACATGTCGGACTCTGATGCTGAGTCCGAGGACGTTGAGAAGGTCCCCCGAAGGAACCTAAGGGTCAAGCCCCCAGCTCGAAGGTATGAATCCAAAGACTCCCTAGGTTATTTATGAAAAGTTTTTAATGTTTTAAATGTAAGAACGCCTTTTTGATCTGCAGCCCACCATGCGTTCTCCCCATCGACCAAATATCGGATGGAGCAGTCTGCACCCGCCGAGCTAGCATCGAGTGGGACTGCATCACACCCCACACCTCCACGGGTCACGAAGGATGCCGTGGAGTTGTCATCCCACCAGGCTCCTTTGGAGCCGAACACAGGCGGTGGGGGTGATGATGTCATGGCTGAGGTTAATGCCTCGACCGCCGTAGACCAGGGGAGGAGCCCCTCCTGGCCGTGAAGGAGGAAGAACAGAGGAATGTTCAGTCCCCTCCGAGGTCATCTCCCGACCGCACTGTGCCTTCGGAGCTACCGGCTCAATCCCCGATTGGAGATCGGGCTGGCCGGTCACCATCGGTGCCACCGATAACTGGGTGGCCAGTCATGGAGGAGGCTCTATCAAGCGCCTCCATCCCTGGGGATCACCGCACTCTTATGTGTGCGGTTTTGCAAAGCATTCAGTCCATTGATAGAGGACTGAACGAGTCCTTTAATGGTCTCTTGACGGGCTTTAAGGTGAGCCACGTAATACCCTTTTCCTAAAAATATATTTTTATTAGGTTTGTGCTATTATTATATATATAGCAGCCCCCGAGCCCTGGGTGAGTTTGAAGAAAAATCACCCTGGGGTCAAATACTTAGAAGTAACCAACGATGCACAAGACGTTATTCATCCCATAATGTTCTAACATCCCTTAAGAGGACCGAGCACAGGGTCATATTCTTGCCAGTTCGGGGGTTTTAGCACACATAAACTGATATATGTTTATTGTTTGTAGGCCTCGTCATCGGCAACGGCCGTTAATGCCGTGAAGCTTACCGAGCTAAATCGGAAGCTCAGAAGCTCCGAAGAGGAGCTTGATTCCCTAAACAAGAGGTTTGATGAGGCGCATGGTAAGGCAAATTGTAATATCCAAGCTTTCTATCATTAGTGATCCACACTGTTCACCCAGTGTAATTATATGTTTATTGCTTACACAACCTCGGCTAAGGAGGTCGAGAAATTCAAGGCCGAGCTGCGAAACATGAAGCAAGAGGCGGTAGACGAGAAGGCAAGAGCCAAACAAGCAACAGCCGCGCTCTCTGCATTAAAAACCGCGAGCACTAAGCATGAAGCCCGGATGGAGGAGGTTCAACAGGAGCTCAAGGATGCCAGCCTGAAGTGCGAGGCCCTTGAGCAAAAGGGCAAGGAGCAAGCCACCGAGCTATCCATGCTGAAATTCGAGCTCCAGAAGGAGCGGGTGGATAGGCGATTCTTGAAGAACAGATCCGCCAAGTCAAAGCTATCACAGATGATAAGCCATATTTACTACAGTGTGCCTTTGGTGATAGAAGGTTCACATTGCTCACCCAGGTATGGCGTTCCTCAGGCGCCTGTTTGGACCTCCAAAAGAGTATAGCAAACGCAAACCAGTTCCATGCTTCGTGAGAAGAAGGCAATGAGGCTCGACTCTTTTGGGCACAGTTTGAAGCGCCCGAGCGCTCTCCTCTTCTCATCGAGTAGATGAAACAACTGATGGAGCTACATAAGATGACAGAGCTGGCCATGAAGGATCTCTGCATCCGGCTGTGGCCTCAAGAGCCGTTGCCGAGCAGCTACTTTGGCCTCGTGCAGAGGCTGAGCCATGTTGCCCCTTGGATTGGCGCGCTAAAGTGTTCTACATGCATCAAGGGAGCTCAGATGGCCTTTGCAAGGACCATGATGAACTGCTCGAGGCTCGATCCGACCGAGATGGCCACCGCACCTCTGCCCCCTAGAAAGGAGTAGAGGTCCCCCGAGCGATACTTCTTCGCAGTTATGGAGGGTGCTCGGGCTATAAAGGCTCAATGCACGAAGGATATTTTTTATGAATGAGCGCGGTGTAATATGTTCGAAGACTGTTAACGCTTTATGATTATGTTGCATGGTTTATCATGTATTTTAAGTTTTGCATTCGTTGTAACTCCCATGTGGATGTTTAATCTGAAAGTTGCGAGTTGTCGACTTTAGCCCCCACGTAGTACTATGCGAGGTGTCTCTGCCTCTGCACTGTAACCCTTAGCCGAGGTACCAGTGCCCGAAAGCGGTAGTGCGAGGGGGACAAGGCAATCAGACTATGCTGCTTTATCGCTTTCACTTAGCAGTAGGAGCGTGAAAAAGGAACGTGTGGGCTGACTAGCCCCCAGTGGTTTGTGATGTTCGGATGAACCGCGGTTAAGGCTAGCATCACATGGTTTGTACGAGTATGAAACCCATCGTATGACACAAAATAACCTCTAATGATTTTTTAGTATGACACTTATGCTTGGATTTGCAGACCGGTTCTAGCTTACTATGACGACCAGTTTTCAGATTTCTCCCGTGAGGTGCTTGACCAGGCGAGCTGGAAACACAACCACAGTGGTTCTCCCTTTGCTCTTTTAGTCGAACGAGCAGAACGTAAGAGGGCAAACACACGAGATGGGCAACCCAACTATTGACCCAAGACATAGTTCGGATCCGATGCATATAAAGCAAAATCCAAGATGCCGAACACGCAATTAGTTGTGTCGGAGTGATGCTTAGGGTGATATTTTAAATTCAATCCCTCGGTCTATTGGTTGGTTGCATCGTAATGTATACCGAACAGTTTCGCAAGAAGCGTTGACGAGGGAAGAACAGAGTATGTATATTATACAACGAAGTGGCCATGTATAATGGTCTTGAATTTGCTCATTAATTCTTATAACTCAAAGTGCTGAAGCAACTGTTTACAGGAATTTGAAGATGAAATATAAAATTTACAAAGGAGAGGTTGTACCAGGGGTCTTCGATTGGTCGCTTGACGTCCTCGATGTGCCCTTCGCCAGTCTGCTCCTGTGCCTCCTAGGGAGTTGTATTCCTTTAAGGGCGATGCTGTTGGTGAGCGGACATTGAAAAGAAGATTCCGAGAAGTCGCCGAAGTATGGATGAGCTTTATTCTTTAGCAAGTCCTTGGTGGTACCGGTGGTATGTCCGAGGACATGTATTGGTAGTAGTTCAGTCCAGCCGAACACTTACCCTTTGATGGTTGACCCCACTGTTGCCATGGAATATTGAGTGCAAAGTTGTGCCTTCTCGACACGTGTTTGGCGTGCATTAGGGTTGTGCAATGGGGAGTTTATCCCTATTTCTCGGGAGAAGAAGGTTCTAGGAGTTTGGACTGAAACCGAGCTCGTTTGTTGATCTTATGTGCCTTTATGGCAGATGTTGACGTTTGCCGATTGTCATCGTAATGGAATTCGGCTGCCAGGGCCAATGCATGTTCCTCAGTTCGGAGGGAACGCTCTTTGTTGCCATTGACAGTAATGACCCCCTTGGGCTCGGGCATTTTGAGCTTGAGGTATGCGTAGTGTGGGACGGTGTTAAAGCGAGCGAACGTTGTACGGCCTAGCATGTCATGATAACTGTTGCGGGAAGGTACAATGTCTAAGATGAAGTCCTCGCTACAGAAGTTATCAGGCAAACCGAACACTACTTCCAGGCTTATCGAGCCCGTGCACCGGGCTTCGACGCCTTGGATCACTCCTTTAAAGGTAGTTTTGCTGGGTTTCATCCTTGATCGATCTATACCCATCTTTTTCACCGTGTCTGAGTAAATCGGATTGAGGCTACCTCCTCCGCCCATTAGGACTTTTGTGAGGTTATGCACATCGATAAAGGGGTCTAGTATGAGGGCAGCTGAACCCCCATGACGGATACTGGTCGGATGGTCTCGTCGATCGAAGGTGATCGGGTAGGCCGACCACGGGTTATACTTTAGGGCTACAGGCTCTACGGTGTAGACCTCTCGAAGGGCGCGCTTCCTCTCCTTTTTGGGTATGTGAGTGGTGTATATCATATTCACAGTCTTTACCTCTGGAGGGAACTACTTGTGTCCACCATTGATAGGACCGCGGGGCTCATCATCGTCCTCGTTGCGTGGGCCCTTGCCTTGCTCCTCGACCGCGAGTTTGCCGACTTGTTTGAATACCCAACAGTTACGGTTGGTGTGGGTGGCGGGATTGTATTGATTGCCATGGATCTGGCAAGGACTCTCCATGATTTTGTGCAGTGGGGTAGGTCCGCCCCGATTGCCTTTAGGAGGCTTCTTCCACTGCCCGGATCGAGGGTTGCGGAAACCAGCATTAACGCCCGTGTCATCGGCATCACTATTTCTGTGCTGGCGTTTATTTTTTGTGTGTATTGGTTTCCCGTTTCCATCTCGAACTTGGGAGTTTCTGGGGTCTTTGGGGTTGCAGCTCCATCTAGCTAGCCAGTTATCCTCGCCCGCGCAAAAGTGAGTCAAGAGTGATGTAAGGGCGGACATGGTTCTAGGCTTGTCCCGACCGAGCTGGCAAGCCAGCCATTCATCCCGAATATTGAGCCTGAAAGAGGCTATTGCCTCAGCATCTGGGCAATCAACGATTGGGTTTTTCTTGGTCAAGAACCGATTCCAGAATTGTCGAGCGGACTCTCCTGCCTTCTGGACGACGTTGCATAGGTCGGAGGAGTCTAGCGACCGTACATAGGTGCCCTGGAAGTTAGATCGGAATGCATCCTCTAGATCCTCCCAGCTCCTGATAGAATGCATCCTCTAGAACCAGTGTCGAGCTGTTCACTTAAGTTTTAGGGGTAGATACTTGATGGTGAGGAGATCGTCTCCTCGTGCAATGTAGATGTGGAGGAGGAAATCCTCGATCCATACTGATGGGTCAGCTGTCCCATCGTATTGCTCTATGTTCATGGGTTTAAACCCTTCTGGGAACTGATGCTGCATCACCTCGTCGGTGAAGCACAATGGGTGGGCAACGCCTCTGAACCGGGCTGTGTCACGCCGGTAGTTAGTGCTTGATCTAGCCCGGTTTTGTTCCTAGCCTTTATCCATCCTATCTATCGAGGGAGTACCTTCTAGATCCGTAGATGGATTTCGTATGACCTGTTCTATAATCCAGGTCGTGTCGCAGATCGTACCTGTCCTCAGGCTTCTTGGCTCTTTTCCCCTTCTGCGGGGTATCGCTGGCCTATAACCGGCGTCACCAGCCATCCTATCTCGTCCTCGGGGAGGGCGGTCCGACTGGTCATATGGAGTGTGTATGGGAGACGGTGTATTAGGCACCTCGTCATCAAATTGCAGCAGTAGCCGTTGGCGTGGGTAGCTCTTGGGTTGGTCCAATAAACCGGTACCTTACCTTTCCTTGGCTGATAGGACCCTTGTCCATCTACGGTTGAGGTTATCCTGTTCGGCCTTAAGCTGCCATTCTTTTGACATCTGGCTTCGGGCAGTGGCTATAAGCTGTTTCCTAAAGCATTCTTGATCCAAAATGTTTTCGGGGACGACAAAGTCTTCGGCTTCTGGGCTATCCTCCTCTTCTATAGGGGGGAGGTAGTTGTCATGCTCAGAATTGTTTGGATCCTCAGGATCGCGTTGGTCCTCCGGCCTCTCCTGGTCCTCTAGCGATTGCTCAGGGTTACCGACATTGCTGAGCTCTTCTGGGGTATCGCTTTCCCCGGTACCAGCAATAACTTCCCTTCCGTTTTTTGCCTTTGATCGTTTGAGCGGTTTCTGGCGCCTTGACGGCGCTTCGCCTGATTTATTGCCATTGTTTCCGGCGGTCTGCTTGCCGTTATCAGCTGGAGTATCCACTATGTAGACATCTTAGGCGAAGGTGGTAGTCCATCGCCCAGTGTTGATGGGGGTGGGAGCGCAATCTCATCATCCATGTCTTTTGCCTCCTCGGAGGCGTAATCCAACATATTGGATAAGTCTTTGATAGTGGCTACAAATTGGGTAGTGGGTGGGACAAAAAATTGTTGGGGAACGTTGCATGGGAAACAAAAATTTTCCTACGCACACGCAGATCTATCCATGGCGATGAAGATCTATGAGAGGGAGAGTGGATCTACGTACCCTTGTAGATCGCTAAGAGGGAAGCGTTAAGAAACGCGGTTGGTGTAGTCGAACGTCTTCGCGATCCAAATCGCCGTGCGTCCTACAATCCAATCATGATCCGTCCCGCGATCCAATCACGATCCGTCTCGCAAACTTGATCATGATCCGTCTCGCGAACTTGATCACGATCCGTCCCACGAACTTGATCACGATCCTTCCGATCTAGCGCCGAACGGACGACACCTCCGCGTTCAGCACACGTACAGTTTGATGACGATCTCCGCCGTCTTGATCCAGCAAGAAGAAGCGTAGAGGTAGAAGAGTTCTCCGGCAGCGTGACGATGCTCCGGCGATGGTGGTGGAGCTGTTCCGGCAGGGCTTCGCCTAAGCGTTATAGAAAACCGATCTAGAGGAGAAACTATGCACTGGAGGAACGGGCAGCCCGTGGCTGAAATTCTGTGCAAAACCCCTAAAACCTCTAGTATATATAAGAGGAAGAGAGGAGGAGGCTTGGCCCAAGGGCCAAGCCTCTAGGAGTCGGCCGAACCAGGTGGGAGAGGTGGAATCCACCTCCAATCCTAGTAGGACTAGGATTCACCCTATTTTTGCCTTTTTCCACTTTTTCTCTTTGGGTTTTTTCTCCCTAGCCACATGGGCTTTGTGTGGGACTTCCACCAGCCCACTAAGGGCTGATATTTACTCTCCCACAACCCATGTTGCCTCTTGGGTCGAAATACCCCTCCCGATGGTCTCCCGGTACACTACCGGCACTCCCGGTACATTACCGATTAGCCTGAAACTTTTTCGGCGACCAAAATAGGACTTCCTATACATCAATATTTACCTCCAGACCATTCCGGAGCTCCTCGTGACGTCCGGGATCTCATCTGGGACTCCGAACAAACTTCGATCACCACCATACATAACTCTATACTACCGAAACGTCACCGAACCTTAAGTGTGCAGACCCCGCGGGTTCGAGAACTATGTAGACATGACGGAGACACCTCTATGGCCAATAACCAATAGCAGGACCTGGATGCCCATATTGGTTCCTACATATTCTACGAAGATCTTTATCGGTCGAACCTCTATGTCAAGGATTCAGTTAATCCTGTATGATGTTCCCTTTGTTCTTCGGTAGGTTACTTGCTCGAGATTCAATCGTCGGTATCTCCATACCTAGTTCAACCTCGTTACCGGCAAGTCTCTTTACCCGTTCCGTAATACAAGATCCCATGACTAACACTTAGTCACATTGGTTGCAAGGCTTATTGTGATGTTGTATTACCGAGTGGGCCCTGAGATACCTCTCCGTCACACGGAGTAACAACTCCCAGTCTTGATCCATGCCAACTCAACAGACACCCTCGGAGATACCTGTAGAGCACCTTTGTAGTCACCCAGTTACGTTGCGATGTTTGATACACACAAGGCACTCCTTTGATGTTCGTGAGTTGCATGATCTCATGGTCATAGGAACATATACTTGACATGCAAAAAACAGTAGCAATAAACTGACACGATCATATGCTACGTTTGTAGTTTGGGTCTTGTCCATCACATCATTCTCCTAATGATGTGATCCCGTTATCAAATGACATCACATTTCAATGGCTTGGAAACCTTGACCATCTTTGATCAACGAGCTAGTTCACTAGAGGCATACTAGGGACAAAGTGTTGTCTATTTACCCACACATGTAATGTGTTTCCAATTAATACAATTATAGCATGGATAATAAACGATTATCATGAACAAGGAAATATAATAATAAACATTTTATTTATTGCCTCCAGGGCATATTTCCAACAAAAATTCCTCTTGACCCGCCTTAAGGCCAATCTGAATGTGGATTCGGGTTGGGTCATCAGTAATTTTCATTGATAAGATCCGATCTAGAGCCCCGTTGAGTGTCTAGACTTCGATCGAGTCAATCTGCTCAGAGATTCCCGAGTTAACCTCCGGTGCGTCCGCACAAGAAGTGTGTTCGGCAGGAGCTGGTTCCCAGCCATCTGGTGCTATGTACGGATCCGGCTAAAAGCTAGATCATTGTTGGGGTTGATCCCGTGGGCGGAATCGAAAGAGAAATCCAAAGTTAAGGCCTCAGAGTCCTCAGGCGCGTGAGATGAAATTGCGAGCCCGGTGAGCGAAAGATCGCCCCGAGAGTCTACAGAGAACTCTAGGTCCCCTAATCTGACCTCTTGATCAGGGGCGGAACTCCCGATCCGGACAAGATGGTCGGTCGGGTCAGCATGCAGCACAATGCTGCCAAAAGCGAAGATCTGTCCAGGGACAAAGGAGTCCATGTTACGGACTTCTTCGTTAATGACAACACGAGCCATCGATTCCTTTGGCGATCACAGCGGAACTCTCAATGAAAGCACCAATGTCGATGTCAAAACCAGCGGATCTCGGGTAGGGGGTCCTGAGCTATGAGTCTAGGATCGATGGTAACAAGAGACAAAGGACACGATGTTTACCCAGGTTCGGGCCCTCCTATGGAGGTAAACCCTATGTCCTGCTTGATTATATTGATGTGTATGAAGGTTACAGAGTTGATCTACCACGAGATCGAATAGCTAAAACCCTAGATGAGTTTCTCTTCCCTATAATCTAAAACCCTCCCGGTTTATATAGACACCGGGGAGGACCTAGGGTTTACACATGGTAAGTCTCCTATCGGGGATAGAGATGTCGATTTCCTCATCTTAACTTGGAGTGCATGGCGCGCCTTCAGGACTTCCTTCTAGAACACGAGGTCTCGAGGTATCCGACCCTTCCTGCGACGGTCAGAGAGCGGCCCATCTAGCCAGCCTATTGGGAAATAGTCCAGCGGTCCAAGGACCCCTTAGTCTAGGACTCCCTCACTGACCACCCCTGTTGCTCCATGAGCGGTCGAGGCACACAAAACAGATGTTCCCTTGAAATTTTAGAGGTGGCACATGAATATTTACTTGGAACGGCAGGGTAATACCACACATAGGTAGATATGGTGGACTCATCTGGAATAACTTTGGTTTAAGAATTTTGATGGACAAGCAGTATTCCCTCTTGGTACAGGTGAATGCTAGCAAATAGATTGAGCGGCGGCCATCTAGAGAGCGAATACGGTCATAAACATGCATTATGAATAATAAACATTGAGTGCTATCATGAGTAGAATATGGACACCATGAACATAAATATCACAAAGGCTATGTTGGTTTTTATTCAACTACATGCGTGAACATGCGCCTAGTCAAGCCAATTGAATCATTCAGAGGAGGATACCATATAATCATACTACATCACAACCATTTTAATGCATGTTAACATCTAAGATAAATCATTGTCCACTCCTAGCTACTTGAGCATGGCATGAGCAACTACAATCTCTAATTGTCATTCCAAACATGTTTGATGATAATATGTTGAATCATGGATACTATGTTAAACATGTTTACAAAACAAAAACAAGTTGAGTTCATACCCGCTTCTCTCTGCCACAGTTAATTCATTAAATATCGTCATTATTGCCTTTCATTTGCACGATCGAATGATATGAAAATAATAATAGTGCAAGAGTGCCATGGACTAAGTTGGAATCTACAAACATTTTATTCAAGAATATAAGACAAAGTAATATAGGATCTTTGTTCGATTAAGAATAAAGCATATGAGAGCCTCATATGTCTCCAACGTATCGATAATTTATGAAGTATTCATGTCATATTTGCCTATGTTTTTACTATTGTTTTATGATTTATTGGGACTAACCTATTAATGGTTGCAAAATTTCACAAGTTCTTGTTTCACACATTTATGTGTAGGAATTAATTGGAAATTGTCAAAAAAACGCAAAAGGAGCCTTGTTGGAGGACTCTGACTTTCCTGAAATCTGTCCACAAATAGTTTTTAGAGATCGTCAGTTTTACCCTAGAATATGGCATCAAATGGAAAACTTTAAAACTAGGAAAGTGTTGGGAATTTTATTTCAATGATTCTAGACTACATATTTGTATAAAACGGAGTTCAAATGCGATCCGGAGACCCATTTTATTGAAGGAAAATATCTGATTACGGGATCACGAGAATTGATGACATGCTTGAGTCCAACTCTTACCATATCTGATATATTTGGCCAAGCCACGACTTTGGAGACTCATGAGGGATGTGAGGAGCCCATAGGAAGGTTCTATAGGTGCCCAAGATACATTGGATCAAGAGTCCATCCATCGAAGGGCCATATAGCACCACAGAGGCACATATAAGGAGAGGAAAACCCGAATTTCGGAGAGCAACCAAGAGCCACGAATTTGCCTCTCCCTTGGCACCCGCCAAGAAGGGGAGAGGCCCTCCATTGAAGCACCAATACCAAGGATGAAGGAGGGGCAAGGGGCCGCCGCCTGTCGCCACCACCGCCGCCTGTCGCCTGCGCCGTGGCCGCCATCGCCTCCATCTCTTTGGGGCTGCATCTCTCCATCAACAAATCTCTCTTTCTCACCTTGATAATGTGTGAGTAATCCTCCTCGAGGCTGAGGGTACATACTAGTATCTATGTATTCTCTCTCTCTCGTGTTCTTGAGATGTCACGATCTTGATCTATCACGGGATTTGTTAATATAGTCGGATCATATGATGTGTTTCCCTCTTTATCTAGTTGTGATGAATTGAGTTTTCCCTTTGAGATTTCGTTACCGGATTAAATACTTTTATGGTATGAGAACACTTGATATATGTCTTGCATGCAGATACCCGTGGTGACAATGGGGTGTTCTATTGATTCACTTGATATATGTTTTGATACTCAACTTGCGGATTCCCACGGTGATATTGGGGTAATCTATGCTTAGGGATTGATACACGTTTTTGTCCTACTTTCTCCGATAGAAATCTTGGGGCACTCTTTGAGGTTCTTTGTGTTGGATTGAGTATTATGAATTCAAAATTGTTTGATGCATATCTTATACTCCCTCCGTTCGTTTATCTAAGGTGCATTTTTTCCACTAAAATTCCATAATGTAAGGTGTATATGGCCTAATCCAAGATAATCCCACGTTTACCCCTCCACCAGACACTTATGGGAAGCTGTGCTAAAATCTTGGCCGACCAGAAAAGAAAAAACAACACGGTTCTGTACTATCATTATTTGTAGTAGTTAGGAAAAAAATCTTTTACAATCAGATCGCTGGTTATGTTATCCATTCATTACTATCCTTCGTCTCCCAACATAGAAAAACACCACCATTTCCCTTTCTTATAAGTACGTCATGGATGCGTTCACACCAAGGGAACAATAATTCAATTCAATGATGCATGATTTCAGCAAACAGGAGGACGGAAGTGATGAGTCTGTGGGTCTCTTTAGTTAGGTACAAGACCGCGACCAACGTTTCGCTGAGGATTCGACGCCTGGGTTGTCCACTGACGTCAAGCTCGTCGAACAGGCTTCACACGACGTGGCTGCGACCAATGTTGTTGGTGTCTGACATGTTGGGTTATTGCGTATAGCACATGAAAAGGACGAGCCAGATCCATTTTGTACACAAGCGCAAAAATTTCAAATATGCATTGCGTTGGTGCCATGCAATTCCATCCATTTTCTCTATAGCTAGTCATCATCTCCTAGCAAGTCATCCTCATCACTATTGAAATCAAGATACTCGGGGTGTGATACCTTGGGGCCTTTAGCCATGAAGCAACTTCCACTCCCTTCATTTGGTGAATCAAATATGTCGTAGGAGTTGGTAGTCACTAGTGCAAGTTCGGGAACGCCTACATCTTGACTATAGTCGGAGTTGGAGTGATAGCTTCTCTCAGAGTGGTTGTCGTATTCATATCCGGAAACCCATTCACCAACATGATCTTGGTGTCTTCTTCTTGAGTAGCTCTTGGTGTACTTGTCCTTCTTCTCCGAGTCCCTACTTCTCCTTGTATGTCTTCGTTCATAACGGTCATATCTACTCCTTCTCTCTCTTCGAGGTGATTCATCTCTTGAGCTTCATCTTCTAGGTGACTCTTCTTTTCATTTGAAGGGAGCCGTGCACTCATTGGAGTAGTGTCTGGGCTTCCCACAATTGTAGCCGTTTTGGTCACGACTTGAAAAATGCTTCTCTTCATATGTTGAGTTAGAGCTTCGATCTTTGCCTCTATTCTTGTAGAACTTGTTGATTTTCTTGACCACGAGGCTTATCTCTTCATTGGTAACAAGGTTATCGCCTGAAGTTGCAGGAGCATCACTTGTGGATTTGTAAGCACCGCTAAACTTGTTGTGAAGCTCTTCTTTTTCTTGGAGTGTCATCTCATGAGAAACAAACCTTCCAATCACTTACATAGGCTTGAGATCTTTGCAGTTGGACATCAATTGTATCAATGTGCACACGGTGTCATATCTCTCATACAAAGCTCTAAGCATCTTCTTGATGATGAATTTTTCGGTGATTTCATCGCTTCCTAAGCTGGCAAATGGGTGATGAGAGCTAGCCTAGAGTATATCTCCGTGACTCCTTCACGATCCTTCATATTGAACATGTCAAGCTGACTCTGAAGAACATCCAACTTGGATTCTCTCACAGATTCGGTACCTTCGTGCATATCAACCAAAGTGTCCCAAATTTCCTTGGCATTCTCAAGACAACTAATTTTGTTGAATTGTTCGGGGCATAGGCAGTTGAAAACAATGTTGCATGCTTGAGCGTTGTATTGCAACATCTTTAATTCTTCCACGGTTGCTTCACGATCCAGTTCCCTTCCATCACCAAAGAATTCACCTTGCAATCCGACATGAACAATAGCCCAAACGATGGGGTTATGACCAAGAATATGCCTTTTCATTTTGTGCTTCCAACTAGCAAAATTTGTACCATCAAAGTATGGACCTCTACGGTGATAATTTCTCTCGCTAGACACCATACTATCCCAAGTTGTGAAACCAATGCAATGGAGACCGAAGCTCTGATACCACTTGTAGGATCGAAAGTATGTCTAGAGAGGGGGGTGATTAGACTACTTGACCAAATAAAAATTCTACCTTTCCCAATTTTAAGTGTTGGCAGATTTTAGCAATGATAGCAAGTCAAGCACACCCTACACATGCATGTCTAAGAGTATAGAAGCGGAAAGTAAAGACAAGCATATGCAATAGAGGATAGGGAAGAAGATCAAACACAATTTGGAGACACGAAGATTTTTCCCGTGGTTCCGATAGGTGGTGTTATCGTATGTCCACATTTATGGAGACTTCAACCCACAGAGGGTAACAGACGTGAGATTCCACGGAGGTCTCTACCCATGGTGGGTTCCACGAAGAAGCAACCTTGTGTATACCATGACGGCCTATGTCCACGGAGGACTAGCCTTACTAGGGGTAGATCTTCACGAAGTAGGCGATCTCCTTGCCCTTACAAACTTCTTGGTTCAACTCCACAACACGAATTAGGAGGTTCCCAAGCGATACCTAACCAATCTAGTAGGCACAACCCCGCAAAAGGTAATAGGCTCGATAATGATGATGAACTCCTTGCTGTTGTGCTTCAAGACAATAGACACCTCAACACTCAATCACTCTCTCACAGATTTGGTTTTGGTGGAAGAGATTGGTTGGGTGGAAAGCAACTTGGGGAGGCCAGAGATCAAGATTCATATTGTTGGAGTTGAATGGATTGATCTCAACACATGAGTAGGTGGCTATCTCTCTCTCTCAGAAAATCAGATGTGATAAGTGGGGAACTGTTCTGAGTGCTTCTCTTTCGAGTGAGTGGAGATGGGGGCGTATATATAGGCACCTCCAAAAATTCAACCGTTACACCTTAAGTTACCAACTCCATGACACTGAAGTGTAAAATTCGGTGGTACCGAGTTGTTCCAAAGGTAGCAACTTTTGAATCTCAGTGAGACCGATATATAAGTCTTGGCAGTACCAAAAAGGTGACCAATGGTCAGATTGCAAAACTCGGTGGCGCTGATCCAACACCTCAGAAATTCCGAATTTAAGGAAAGAGGCAACGGAATGTTGGCAACCTAAACTTGGTGGCACCGATGCAGAATCGGTTGCACCGAAGACTTAGGGTTTGGATGGGATCTTCCTGAGGTGAAAATTGGTAGGGCCGAGTGGGAAGAATTGGTGGCACCGATTTCGCATGATAGGCTTTGACATACTTTTGTAGAAGATCTTGTGGGTGTTTTTGGTGACTATCACTTGTTCACGCAGAGCATTTTGTTCACCAACAATACCTTACCACCTTTTTGTAGTATTGGCTTTCCTATAGACTCAAAGTGATTTTCTCACAAAGTAAAATGTAGAGTCTTCTTGCTTGAAGCTTTGCCAATCCTATTCCTTCCATCTCGGGGTCTCTCCACAATCCTTTTGCTATCCCATCATTGAACATTTCCTGAAATATACTTAGTGGAAACATTAGTGCAATTAGATATATGTTATTAATTACCAAAATCACCAAGGGAGCAAATGTGCTTTCACACGCCAAGGGGGGGGGGGGGCGTAGGCGTGCCCTGTGAGCTCATGGCTCATAGGAGCATCCCCCCTGGGGTTTGTTTAGTGCCAAATGTTCATATTTATTCTAGAAAAATCATACTAAATTTTCAGGGCATTCTGAGAACTCTTATTTTCGGGACATTTTTATTGCATAGATAATTAAGGAAACAGAATAACTATGATATATTTATTTATTATAAATTTAAACAATTGGTAATAAACTATGGTGTAAGGGCATATTTCTCCCTAAGTGGTTTTGGTGATTGATGACAATGCCTTTGCGGACTAATCGTGTCCATTGAGCATTTTAGATATCTCAGGTCTAGGCACAAGACGATTCAGTGCCCCTCGGAATCTCTCGAAGACGGTTGTTCTATGCGTTTCTTTTCAAGGGATTTGATTCGTAGGAAAGTCATACTATCAAGAGGGGGTCCACATCGGAAAGGTCTGGGTGGAATCAACACGTGCACATCTATTCCCTTGCACCACCTTTCCCTCTCTTCAATGGAGCCCCAACCCGTTTTCCCTCTCTGTGCAAAAGGAAAGCCTATGAGGTGTTTGGGTTCAATGGCCCATGGTAGTACCGCTCCGTGGAGCAGTAGTACTGCTGTCTCCTGCCCTGGCAACTACACCTGCGGTAGTAGGCGCGGATGTAATTTTTTACTTCCGCCCTACTACGGTAGTACCGCGATTCTCGTCCGGTACTACCGTGCAGACTTTTTTCGCATAGTTTCCCTCTGCGGAGGTTGACACGGAAGTAATTTTTTACTTCCGTGCACCTCCACTGGCTGCCTCTGCCAACCGTGTGGTAGTACCGCACGGGCTCACGGTAGTACCGCTCCGGCGGTTCTACTGCTTGCTAACAGGCAGGGCCAGCTACTCCCGTGCTAGTGGTAGTACCACACAAGGCTGTGGTAGTACCGCAAGCCATCACGGTAGTACCGTGACTTTTGCGGTAGTACCGTGATGCGTGGGGCTGAGTGAGTGGATTACGGTTGGATCTTGTCCCCCACTATAAAAGGGAGGTCTTCTTCTCCAAGAAGCTCACCTCTTCCTTCCCAAAACTCCATTGTTGCTCCAAGCTCCATTTTTGCCCGATCTCTCTCCCTAGCCAATCAATCTTGTTGATTTCCTAGGGATAGGTTGAGAAGGCCCCGATCTACACTTCCACCAAGAGAAATTTGATTCCCCCCACTAATCCCTTGCGGATCTTGTTACTCTTGGGTGTTTGAGCACCCTAGATGGTTGAGGTCACCTCGGAGCCACATTCCATTGTGGTAAAGCTTCGTGGTGTTGTTGGGAGCCTCCAATTCGGTTGTGGAGATTGCCCCAACCTTGTTTGTAAATGTTCGATCGCCGCCTTCAAGGGCACCAATAGTGGAATCACAACATCTCGCATTGTGTGAGGGCGTGAGGAGAATACGGTGGCCCTAGTGGCTTCTTGGGGAGCATTGTGCCTCGACACCGCTCCAACGAAGACGTACTTCCTCCCAAGGGAAGGAACTTCGGTAACACATCCTCGTCTCTACCGACTCTACTTTTGGTTATCTCGCATATTTACTTCTTGCAAGCGTTTATCGTGTCATATCCCATGCTTGCTTGTGTACTTGTAGTGGTTAGCATCATATAGGTTGTCCACCTAGTTGCACATCTAGCTAACTTATTTGATGCTAAACCTTAATTATTAAAGAAAAGTTAAAAAGTGTTAGTTGCCTGTTCAACCCCTCTAGTCAACCATATCGATCCTTTCAATTGGTATCAGAGCCACGTCTCTTTATTAAGGGTTTCACCACCCGAAGAGTATGGCTGGCGAAGAGGCTCGTGTGGGAGAATTTCCCGAGGCCATGGGTGTGAACACGGTCTCACATGAGGATTTAAACGAGGATTTGACCTTACTTAAATCCTCCATGGCTACCGAGGTTCAATCCATGTTTAAAGATTTCCTTAATACTCTTAAAATGTCTACCGATGCGGGGCAAGTGGTCAAACCCACTAACTCGTCATCGGATGCCAACTCCGGTAAGGAGGGGGCTAGTGCCGACAAAGATAATCATGCTCAAAGAGTTAATGGGTCAGGGAGCTTTGCCTCTGTTCCCCCTCCCGTGGTCTATGGAGGACCGGTGCACCCACCTCATATAGTCAATCTCGGTCCTCCTCCTAAACTTGTTAAGAATGATTTTGCTAACTAGGTTTTTAGTATCAAGTCTCATTTAGATCATAGCTCAATTCATCTCATGAGAGTCATTGAAGAAGGATACTATCCTCACGATCCACGCAATCTTACTCCAAGAGAACAAGCGGATAAATAGCTAAATTCTTCCGCCTTGTTCATACTCCAAGCTGAGACTCCTCTTGAAGATCTACCTCACCTGCGGCCCTTCACTGTTGCTAAAGAATGTTGGGAACACATCATCTCCATGTACAAGGGCATCTCAAGTATTCAACGGTCAAACTATGAAGTTGTTCTTGATCAGCCAGATGAGTTCGTGATGATAGAGGACGAGGAACCGCGTGAGCTCTATAGAAGGGTGACCGCTCTCGCTGTTTCCCTCAAGGATCATGGCAGCAAGGATGTGGACGATACTTGGATCAAGAGTAAGTTCCTGAAGGCTATCATGCCCTACAACAAGGCCATGTCCGCTGTCATTCGTCAAAGGCCATACTTTCACACCTTATCATCTGGTTACGTGTTGGATGAATTCCTTGCGATGAACATCCTCAACACGACAGCCGACAATGCTCTTGTTCGTGTTCAACGGTCAAGGAAGTCCTCTCCCAATCTTTCATTGAAGGACAAGGTCAGTCAAGAGGAAGAAGAAGAAGAGGTTAGCCCCGAGGACACCAAATATGATTATCATGAGCACATGGCTCTTGCGTCTAGACAATTTTGGGGCAACAAGAGAAACTCAAGGCCCAACTTCTCCAAGAACAACTCAAATGGGTCAAAGGGAAAGCAACATGTGAGAACTTGCTACAACTATGGTAATGTAAGTCACTTTGTGGTGCATTTTCCATATGAGAAGAGGGAAGATAATGGTGGCAAGCTCATTCGCAAAGATAAAGCCAAGTCCTACCCAAACAAAACCAACTTTGTCAAGAAGGCTCCTCACAAAGTATTGGTAGCTCAAGAAGAGTATGCCTCAGATGATGATGTTGATGATGAAGACACAAGTGATGAAGTAATGGCAATGGCATCCATGGCAATTGCCTCTTGTACCCCAACAAAGGCATCACTCTTCGACACCCCAATGAGAACATCGTCGCGAGGTGCCTCATGGCTAATGGTATGACTAAGGTAACCTCCAACGTCATAACCTCAAACATTAAGGCTTCCATTTCTTCCAATTCATCCTTAGATAGTGTGAATGAACTTGAGGAAGGAAAAGAAGATAAGAATGAGTTTGACAAATTCATGGCCAAAATCAAGGGAGAGTCCAAGAAGCACTTTGTTGCTCTCTTGTAACAACTTGGTGAGGCCCATGACACTATTGAATCTCAAGAAGAGTGTCTTGAGGAACTAAGAGGTCATAGTCGTGATTATGTCGACGAGATAGCGGATCTATCTATTGCTCTTGAGGAGGAGCAAGGTCTTCGTATGACTCTTGAGGAGACACAAAATGTTGACCTTACTAAATTACGTAAAGATTATGATCATGCTATTATTCTTAACCATGCTCTCAAGTCTGAGAAGGTTGCACTTGGGGTGGATCGTGATCGTCTCAAAGTTGAGATTGACACACTTGTTAATGCTCACAAGGCATTGACGTGTGCTCATACCTCTCTTAAGGAGTCACATGATCAACTCCAAGTGAAACTCACTAAGGAAATTGCCACATGTTCTCCTTTTGTTCTAATTGATAATGCATCTGCTACTAACCCATGTTGTGAGCATGCACACATTGTGGAGGAAAATGCCAAGCTCAAAGAGCAGCTTAAAAATGGTTTGGTGACGTGTATCCAAGGTGAGAAGACACTCAATGACCTTCGGACTTCTTAGAAGGAAGTTGTGGCAAAAGGAGTGGGGTTTGTACCCAAAACAAATGAGAAGAATAAGGTTAACACCAAGTAAGCCCCATCGCTCAAGCAAACCTTTGTAATAGCTGGTAAATGTCCTCATGAGAAGAAGAAAAACCAAGTCATGTTGGAAAATGCCAAGAAGGGCAAGAGCAAGAACATCCAACCCAACAAGACCGGCGACTTTAACCCCTCTTATGTGTTATGCCGTGCTAGTGATGGGCATGTTTATGCCAAATTTGTTGGTTCTTCTTATGAGTACATTGAATGGTGTATTTTTGTTCCTAATACCCTTGTTGCTAACATGAAAGGACCCATTAAAGAATGGGTACCTAAACTCAAACATTGATCTCTTGTAGGGGTTTGCTTCCGGAGGAACATCATGGTTGCTCGATAGTGGAGCGACAAATCGTATGACCGGAAGCAAGGACTTGGTGGTGGACGTTCATCCTGACACATCTATGGCCACTCAAGTCTCGTTTGGTGATGATGCAATTTCAAAGGTATTGGGTCTTGGCAAGGTGGTAATCTCTCCGGTACTCACCATAAAGAAGGTCATGCTTGTTGAGACCCTGACATACAATTTACTGTTAGTTTATCAACTTGCAACCAAGGGTTTTAGTACTTTATTTGGTATTGACTCTGTGACCCTTTTGTGGAGCAAGACTCTTAAAGTAGCTTTTGTTGGGCATGTCGAGAACGGTCTCTATGTGGTGAACTTCTTGGAGCAACCCACTAAGACTACGACTTGCTTAATGGCTAAAGTTGATGTGGGATGGCTTTGGCATCGCCGGCTAGCCCATGTTATTTTGAGATCTTTGCAAAGTCTCCTTGAAGGGGATCACATCCTTGGACTAACAAATGTGAGTTTTGCCAAAGATCGTGCTTGGAGTGCTTGTATTGAAGGAAAGCTACATCAGAAGGCTCATCGTCCAACCACTACAATATACTCTAAGAGGACCTTAGAGCTCCTTCACATGGATCTCTTTTGTCCTCCATCTTTTGACAGTCTTGGTGGAAGAAAATATTGCTTGGTGATTGTGGATGATTACTCGAGATATACTTGGGTTTATTTCTTCAAGAAGAAGAGTGAGACCCAACAGACCATCATCGACTTTGCAAATGAAGTCCAACGCCAACATGATGCAAAGATTTTGATGATTAGAAGTGACAACGGCACCGAGTTCAAGAACTACACCCTGAATGAGTTTCTTAGTGACGAAGGGATCAATCACCAATATTCCACACCTTACACCCCTCAACAAAATGGTGTTGCTGAGAGGAAGAATAGGACGTTGATTGATGTGGTAAGAACCATGATGGCGGAGTTTAAATCTCCGTACAACTTTTGGGCCGAAGCCATCAACACAGCGTGCCATGCATCTAACCGGCTCTATCTTCGCAAAGGGTTGAACAAGACCCTGTATGGGATTCTTACCGGGAACAAGCCCAACCTCACATACTTTTGGGTGTTCGGTTGTAAGTGTTTCATTCTCAAGAAAGGTGCTCATTTGTATAAATTTGAATCTAGAGCCCATGAGGGCATATTTGTTGGTTATGCTGCAAACTCTCATGCTTACGTGTCCTCAACAAGTCCACTAGACTCATTGAGGAGACGAGTAATGTAGAGTTTGATGAAAATAATGGCTCCCAAGTGGAGCAAAGTGGTCTTTGTGATGTAGGTGATGAAATTCCTCCCCAAGCCATAAGAAGAATCGGTGTGGGATACTTCCTACCTGTTGAGGAACCCCTTGTGGACAAAGGAGAAGGACAATGTTCCACTCAAGTGGAACCATCACCGACTCCAGACCCACATGCTTCCAAAGAACAAACTGAAGGTCCTCTACCACATGAACAAGATCAAGGGCAAGATCAACTCACTGATGATGGTGTCTCACCAAGTGAAGCCCAAGATCAAGTTCCTGTCTCCGAGCAATCTCAATCTCAAGATCTTCTTCAAGATCAAGAGCAAGCTCAAGATCATCAAGATGATGACTCACAGAATGCAGGCCCTCAACCTTCCATGGAAGAAATCTAGAGAGACAAGCCGCCAAGAAAGCCACCAAGAATGCCAACAAGCTCATAATTATACAACATGTGTTGGAGAACATCTACGGTGACTTAAAAAAGGGGTAACTACTCATAAACAATTAACAAACTTTTGTGAACATCACGCGCTTGTTTCTTGCATTGAGCCCCTTAAGGTTCAAGATGCGCTCGAGGATATGGAGTGGGTTGAAGCTATGCACGATGAACTCAACAACTTCGAGCGCAACCAAGTGTGGTGACTAGTGCCAAGACCAAAGGAGAGTCACAATGTTATTGGAACAAAATGGATCTTCAAAAACAAGCAAGAGGCGAACGGTATTGTCATTCGCAACAAGGCACGACTGGTGGCACAAGGATACTCCCAAGTCGAGGGTATAGACTACGGTGAAACCTTTGCTCCTGCTGCTCGCCTTGAATCTATTCGCATGTTACTTGCATATGCCTCTCATCATAATTTTAAATTATATCAAATGGCTGTCAAGAGTGCTTTTATTAATGGTCCTCTTAAGGAGTTGGTATTTTTCAAGCAACCCCCTGGGTTTGAGGATCCCAAGTTCCCCAATCATGTATATGTTCTCGATAAGGCTCTCTATGGCCTTAAACATGCCCCACGTACATGGTATAAGCACCTTACCGAGATGTTGCAAGACCGTGGGTTTGAAATTGGGAAAATCGACCCCACTCTTTTTACAAAGAGGGTCAACGAGAACTTTTTCATATGCCAACTATATGTTGATGATATTATTTTTGGTTCTCCTAGCAAAGCTTTCAATGAAGAGTTTGCCACTTTGATGACAAACAAGTTTGAGATGTCCATGATGGGAGAGTTGAAGTACTTCATTGGTTTCGAAGTCAAGCAACAAAGTCAAGGTACATTCATCAATCAAGCCAAATACACTCAAGATATGCTCAAGAGGTTCAAGATGGATGAGCTCAATTCTCCCAAGGCCAACACTCCCATGCCACCCAAATGCCATCTTGACAGCGATCCCAATGGTAAAGTGGTGGATCAAAAGGTATATCGCTCCATGATAGGATCCTTGCTTTACCTTTGTGCATCTAGACTGGATATCATTTTAAGTGTGGGTATTTGTGCATGATTTCAATCCGCATCTAAGGAGAGTCACCATGTGGCTGTCAAGCGAATCTTTCGATATTTGGCTCATACCCCAAACTTTGGCTTATGGTGTCCCAAGGGGGCTTCGTTTGATCTCGTTGGCTATACTGACTCGGATTGGGAGGGAGACCGTGTGGATAGAAATTCCACTTCCAGAGGCTACCAATTTCTTGGTCGGTCTTTGGTAAGTTGGTCTTCAAAGAAACAAAATTGTGTTTCTCTCTCGTCCACCGAGGCCGAGTATGTAGTTGCTGCCAGTTGTTGTGCTCAGATTCTATGGATGAGGCAAACTTTAAAGGATTACGGTGTCCATTGTGACAAAGTGCCTCTTTACTATGATAATGAAAGTGCCATTATGATCTCCAGCAACCCAGTTCAACATTGCAAGACGAAGCATATTGATATTCGTCATCACTTTCTTTGGGAACACGTCAAGCGGGGAGACATCAATCTTATTCATCTGAGCACTAACGAGCAACTTGTAGACATTTTTACGAAGCCTTTAGATGAAGCAAGATTTCGCGAGTTACGACATGAGCTAAATATCATTGATTCGAGCAATGTGGATTGACTTAGTGCATGCCTCCCCATACTCATCATTATGTCTTGTCTAGGTGTAGGCATGGATTTAGGGGGAGTCTAGTTCTCTCAATGAACTATTCCTCCTCCTAATATGCATAAACTAATCAAAGTCTATCACTTGCCATTTGTGATGGTTACTGTGTTTAAAAGACGAGTCTTGGTCATGGGCCCAAGGATAATTCTTCGTGGTGCCATATCATCTGACTCAAACATAGGTGGCTATAGGGCCACCGCCCTCTCTTCATGTGAAGTCAAGGCTCACCGGCTGGTTCTCTTTTATTCTCTTCTCCGATGGACCATGCTCGTGTTTTTATCCTAGATCATAGTTTTTCTTGTCTCGTGTGTTGTGCGGATTTTGGCGATATCCCTCTTTCTTATTTTGTTTTATTGTCACATTTATTCACCAAGAAGGCAGCATGGTACTACCGCGGAGGAGCGCGGTACTACTGCTGGAGCGGTACCACCGCTTACCGCGCGGAAGTAAAAAATTACTTCCGCCCATTGAGCGGTACTACCGCAATGACTGCGGTACTACCGTTGAGCGGTACTACCGCAATGACTGTGGTACTATCGTAACATTGTGTGCGCGTGGGGGTTAAGAGCGGGCAGGGGGGTTTCCCTTCTTCCCCATACCCCATTTTCTCTCTTCCCCTCACGTCTCTCTCTCTCCTCCTCTCAACTACCGTCGGAACTCCTCGCCGGATCTTCATATCCGGCCACTTGATTCTCATTTGCTCTGGTGGGATCGTTCTCCACATCGTCCTCTTGCAATGGACCCCGGTATTTCCCCAATCCCCTCTTGTTTTGCCTCTGTCTTTTTGAATCTAGGCTTTTGGGGAAATATGAGATGGTCTAGCTTTGTTTGGATCCGATCTATGCATGAGGAGATGTTTTGCGAGTGTTAGTGCAATAGAAGTGCGTATTGATAGGATTAAACGGGGTATTTTTTTTGATCTAGGGTAGTACCAATATGAGCTGATCTGTGTTCTTGCAAAGTTCTGCCCCGTGCGGTACTACCGCACCTAGTGCGGTACTACCGCTCGTAGGGCGGAAGTAAAAAATTACTTCCATAAACGCCATGGTACTACCACTCCCGCGGTACTACCGCGTCATGGGCGGTACTAATTTTTTACTTCCGCTGTCGGGGCGGCAGTAAAAAATTACTGCCACTCCTGTCGCGGTACTACCGCTCCCAGCAGTACTATCGCGTGTGAAGCGGTACTAATTTTTTACTTCCTCTGTCGGAGCGGTAGTAAAAAATTACTTCCGCTCCAGCCACGGTACTACCGCGTCTGGAGCGCTAGTAAATTTTTACTTCCGCAAGAACATATTGGTACTCTTCTGAATCCACAACTACCTTGTTTTGTCCTGTCCATTCTCTCTTCTACATGGTTTGTGTGTCTGCTTTCATCCTTGCCTTATTTTCTTGTTTGTCCTTTGTGTTTGCGTTGTGTGCTCTAGGTGGTGGCTCTGGTTCCAGGTCTACTCCACGCCGTTCCAATCCGTCTCGTGACACAAGTTCCAAGCGGCTTCGCAATCCAGATGCTCCTGAGGGCTCCAATGATCCATCCCACCATTTCAAGAGGACCGCATCCAAGATCAAGCAACCAACTGAGAACTTTGATATCATGCCACAAGCTGAGTTTCTGGCTCGAAGGTTGATCAATCCCTACGACAAGCCAAGGGAAGTTTGCAAGGCATATGACTTGTTCTGGAACAAGCAACATTATCTTATTCACCTGGATGTGATCAAGGGCAAGAAAAATCACTATGTTCCTGTCCAATACATTGATCTGGAACACATGAGGAAGCATCCGCAATACTTTGGTGAGGCTCTAGAGTTGGTGTAGCAGTTGGCTATAACAGACACCATCACCTTCCAACTTGACTTTGATCCAGAACTCTTGGGTCAGTTCTTTGCCTCCGTTCACTTTCACTCTGATGCGGAGCGGACCATGACATGGATGACCCATGGCGAGCAACTGACTGCCACCTTGAAGGACTTCATGGAATTGTTGCATGTTCCTAACTCTGGACTTGATGTGCCACTTGGTCTACGCCCTCACGGCAACCCTCACCCAGCTGGTACCTTTCCATATTCTGAAGACCTTACGATCTGGTGAGCAAATTCATGTGCTCAACCCTTTCCTTGATGTCATGCACCGTATCTTCCGCAACACTCTGTTTCCTCGCATGGGAGACAAGGACAAGGTACACTCCTATCTGGTGGATATGTTGTTGCTATGTGAGAAAGGAAGAAATGAAGACATTGGCATCCTTGATGTGTCTCATGTTATGTGGTCTGAGCTTCGCACTGCTGTGTTTCATCGGAAGGTCCCCATTTATGGGCCATACTTGTTCTATCTGATTCGTGCTACTTGGGACAAGAAGTTTCCCGGTCAGGACATGTCGGAGCACACGTTTCTTCATGAGCCCATTCGTCTGCGTATGAAGGAAAAGTGGGCCAACACCACCACTAAGCCACCGTCTGCTCGTATGGAGGTCGATGAGGATGAGATCGAAGAGGAGGATGACAACAATTCTGAGTCCTATGTACCTCCGCCTTCTGAGCCATCTTGGGCCAAGAAGCTCTCTCACAAGATGAAAACTTTGTTCTGCATGCATGCCAAGGGTCAGTATAAGGCTCACGTTGCTCAGAAGGAGAGTCGCCAGCGTGACAAGCGCATTCTGAGGAAGCTTGGCGAGACCATCTCGAGTGGGTTTGAGAAGGACATCACCCCTGAGGCCACTTGGATGGCTAAGCAGCAGTTCCAGTGGGATGATTATGATGCGGAGTCCGTGCTAGATGCTTCAGAGGAGTCCGATGACTGAACTTTCTGCATGGGAGCTACCACCTAGGTGTTAGGTATCCTCTCTGCCTTTTTGGCATCTCGATGCCAAAGGGGAGAGAGTGTAGGATTTGTGCGTATTTGTGTTTTCCTTTTCGTCTTGTGTTTGCCTTTTCGTCGTCTCTCTGCCTTCGTTGAACCTTGGTTTATGTCGTTTGTGTGTGTGTGACCTGGAGACTTCCTCTATCATATGGTGTGAGACATATGCTATCATTACTACTTTATTATTGTCTAGTATGATACGTAGCTTGTGAGTCTGTCCATGACGTTCGCTTATCTTTATGCTCACATGTTATGCCTAGTTTCCATACTTAGTTCTGTTCATTCTGTTGCAGAGATTGCATTGCCTATAAAATATAGGGGGAGTGTTGATCCTAGTTTGTGTGCCCTGCAGTCCAAAGCATATCTAGAGTATGCACACATCTAGGGGGAGCTATCCTATATTTTGTAGGTCTTGAGGTTGCATATGCTTATTTTATATCCTTATGTGCAAATCCCGTGTTGTCATCAATCCACCAAAAAGGGGGAGATTGTAAGGGCATATTTCTCCCTAAGTGGTTTTGGTGATTGATGACAATGCCTTTGCGGACTAATCGTGTGCATTGAGCATTTCAGATATCTCAGGTCTAGGCACAAGACGATTCACTGCCCCTCGGAATCTCTTGAAGATGGTTGTTCTATGCGTTTCTTTCGGTGGATTTGATTCGTGGGAAAGCCGTACTATCAAGAGGAATGCCTATTCCCTTGCACATCTATTCGTAGGAAAGGTCTGGGTGGAATAAACACGTGCACATCTATTCCCTTGCACCACCTTTCCCTCTCTTCAATGGAGCCCCAACCCATTTTCCCTCTCTGTGCAAAAGGAACGCATGTGAGGTGTTTGTGTTCAGTGGCCCGCGGTAGTACCGCTCCAGGGAGCGGTAGTACCGCAGGTGCCACCGGTAGTACTGCTCCGTGGAGCGGTAGTACCTCTGTCTCCTGACCTGGCCACTACACCTGCGGTAGTAGGCGCAGATGTAATTTTTTACTTCCGCCCTACTATGGTAGTACCGTGATTCTCGTCCGGTCCTACCGTGCGGACTCTTTTCGCATAGTTTCCCTCTGTGGAGGTTGACACGGAAGTAATTTTTTACTTCCGTGCACCTCTAGTGGCTACCTGTGCCAACCGTGCGGTAGTACCGCACGGGCTCGCGGTAGTACCGCTCCGGCGATTCTACCGCTTGCTAATAGGCAGGGCCAGCTACTCCCATGCTAGCGGTAGTACCACACAAGGCTGCGATAGTACCGCAAGCCATCGCGGTAGTACCGTGACTTTTGCGGTAGTACCGTGATGCACGGGGATGAGTGAGTGGATAACAGTTGGATCTTGTCCCTGTTCGAAATATGCCCTAGAGGCAATAATAAAATGGTTATTATTGTATTTCCTTGTTCATGATAATTGTCTATTGTTCATGCTATAATTGTGTTAACCAGAAACCATAATGCATGTGTGAATACATAGACCACAACGTATCCCTAGTGAGCCTCTAGTTGACTATCTCGTTGATCGATAGATGGTCACAGTTTCATGACCATGGACATTGGATGTCGTTGATAACGAGATCACATCATTAGGAGAATGCTGTGATGGACAAGACCCAATCCTAAGCATAGCACAAGATCGTGTAGTTCGTTTGCTAAAGCTTTTCAATGTCAAGTATCGTTTCCTTAGACCATGAGATTGTGCAACTCCCGGATACCGTAGTAATGCTTTGGGTGTGCCAAACGTCACAACATAACTGGCTGGCTATAAAGGTACACTACGGGTATCTCCAAAAGTGTCTGTTGGGTTGGCACGAATCGAGACTAGGATTTGTCACTCCGTGTGACGGAGAGGTATCTCTGGGCCCACTCGGTAAGACATCATCACAATGAGCTCAATGTGACTAAGGAGTTAGCCACGACATGATGTGTTACGGAATGAGTAAAGAGACTTGCCGGTAACGAGATTGAACAAGGTATAGAGATACCGACGATCGAATCTCGGGCAAGTATCATACCGATAGACAAAGGGAATTATATACGGGATTGATTGAATCCCCGACATCGTGGTTCACCCGATGAGATCATCGTGGAGCATGTGGGAGCCAACATGGGTATCCAGATCTCGCTGTTTGTTATTGACCGAAGAGGTGTCTCGGTCATATCTACGTGTCTCCCGAACCCGTAGGGTCTACACACTTAAGGTTCGATGACGCTAGGGTTATAGGGAAATGGTATACGTGATTACCGAAGGTTGTTCGGAGTCCCGGATGAGATCCCGGACGTCGCGAGGAGCTCCGGAATGGTCCGGAGGTAAGGATTGATATATAGGAAGTCCAGTTTTGGTCACCGGAAAGTTTTCGGGCTCATCGGTAGTGTACCGGGAGTGCCAGGAGGGTGCCGGAGGACCCCCGGGAGGGGTGTGACGACCATAGGACTTTGTGGGACCTTAGAGGAGGTGTGCCAGCCCTTATTGGTCTGGCCAAGACCTTCTAGAAAGGCCCATGCGGCTGGAGATCAAGGGATAAGGCAAAAGGAGTTTGAAAGGAGGGAGATCCACCTCCCTTGTGGGAGGTGGACTCTTCCCTAGCTTTGGCCGAAGCCCTCCTCCTTGGAGGAGGGTCCAAGGAAGCCCTCCCTCTCCCTCCTCATATATATATGCAAGGGTTTGGGCTGATTTGATACACGACTTCTCTCTCTCTCGGCGCAGCCCTACCCTTCCTCTTCCTCGTTCTTCGTAGCGCTTGGCGAAGCCCTGCCGGAGTCCACGTAGCACCACCGTCACCACGCCGTCGTGCTGCCGGAGCTCTCCCTCAACCTCTCCTTCCTCCTTGCTGGATCAAGGAGTAGGAGACGTCACCGGGCTGCACGTGTGTTGAACGCGGAGGCGCCGTTGTTCGGCGCTGAGGTCGGAATCCACCGCGATCTGAATCGCTGCGAGTACGACTCCACTAACCGCGTTCTTGTAACGCTTCCGCTTAGCGATCTTCAAAGGAATGAAGATGCAATATCTCCCCACTCGTTGCTGGTTTCTCCATGGATAGATCTTGGTGATCGTAGGAATTTTTTTGATTTACTATTATGTCTCCCAACAGTGGCATCATGAGCTAGGTCTATGCGTAGAATCTATGCACGAGTAGAACACAAGTTGTTGTGGGCGTCGATTTTGTTAATTTGCTTACCACTACTAGTCTTATCTTGATTCGGCGGTATTGTGGGATGAAGCGGCCCGGACCGACTTTACACGTACGCTTACGTGAGACTGGTTCCACCGCCTGACATGCACTTGTTGCATAAGGTGGCTCGCGGGTGTCTGTCTCTCCCACCTTAGTCGGATTGGATTCGATGAAAAGGGTCCTTATGAAGGGTAAATAGCAATTGGCATATCACGTTGTGGTTTTGGCGTAGGTAAGAAACGTTCTTGCTAGAAACCTATAGCAGCCACGTAAAAACTTGCAACTACAAATTAGAGGACGTCTAACTTGTTTTCGCAGCATATGCCTTGTGATGTGATATGACCAAAGAATGTTATGTGATGCATTGTGATGTATGAGATTAATCATGTTCTTGTAATAGGATTCACGACTTGCATGTCGATGAGTATGACAACCAGCAGGAGCCATAGGAGTTGTCTTATTTTATTGTATGACCTACGTGTCAATCATAAACGCCATGTAATTACTTTACTTTATTGCTAAATGTTAGCCATAGTAGTAGAAGTAATAGTTGGCGAGACAACTTCATGAAGACACAATGATGGAGATCATGGTGTCGTGCCGGTGACAGTGATGATCATGGTGCCCCGAAGATGGAGATCAAAGGAGCAAGATGATATTGGCCATATCATGTCACTATATTGATTGCATGTGATGTTTATCATGTTTACATCTTATTTGCTTAGAACGATGGTAGTAAATAAGATGATCTCTCAATAAAATTTCAAGAGAAGTGTTCACCCTAACTGTGCACCGTTGCTAAGGATCGTCGTTCCGAAGCACCACGTGATGATCGGGTGTGATAGGTTCTAACGTTCACATACAACGGGTGTAAGCCAGATTTACACATGCGGAACACTTAGGTTGACTTGACGAGCCTAGCATGTACAGACATGGCCTCGGAATACGAAAGATCGAAAGGTCAAACATGAGTCGTATAGAAGATACGATCAACATGGAGATGTTCACCATGGATGACTAGTCCGTCTCACGTGATGATCGGACACGGGCTAGTTGACATGGATCATGTGTCACTTGGATGACTAGAGAGATGTCTATCTAAGTGGGAGTTCATTAAATAATTTGATTATGTGAACTTAATTATCATGAACTTAGTCTAAAATTATCTTTACAATCTATATTGTAGATCCAATGGCCAACGCGAATGTCACCCTCAATTTCAACGCGTTCCTAGAGAAAACCATGCTGAAAGATGATAGACGCAACTATGCAGACTGGGTCCATGGCTTGAGAATCATCCTCATAGCTTCCAAGAAATTGTATGTCCTTGATGCACCACTAGGTGACCCACCCCTTCTCCCAGCAGAGCAAGACGTTGCGAACGCTTGGCATTCTCGCTGCGATGATTACTCCCTTGTTCAGTGCGGCATGCTTTAAAGTTTAGAACGGGGGCACCAAAAGCGTTTTGAGCAACACGGAGCATATGAGATGTTCCAAGAGCTGAAACTAGTTTTCCAAGCTCATGCTCGGGTCGAGAGATATGACGTCTCTGACAAGTTCTTCAACTGTAAGATGGAGGAGAATAGTTCTGTTAGTGAGCACATCCTCAAGATGTCTGGGCTACACAATCGCTTGACTCGGCTGGGAGTTAATCTCCGGGATGACTCGGTCATTGAAAGAATCCTCCAGTCGCTTCCACCTAGCTACAAGAGCTTTGTGATGAACTACAACATGCAAGGGATGGAGAAGTCCATTCCTGAGTTGTACTCGATGCTGAAATCAACAGAAGTCGAGATCAAAAAGGAGCATCAAGTGTTGATGGTGAATAAGACCACTAGTTTCAAGAAAGGCAAGGGTAAGAAGAACTTCAAGAAGGACGGCAAAGCTGTTGCTGCGCCCGGTAAGCAAGTTGCCAGGAAGAAGAAGAACAAGCATGGACCCAAGCCCGCGACTGAGTGTTTTTATTGCAAGGGTACCGGTCACTGGAAGCGGAACTGCCCCAAGTACTTAGCGGATAAGAAGGACGGCAACATTGAAGGTATATGTGATATACTTGTTATTGATGTGTACCTAACCAGCGCTCGTAGTAGCTCCTGGGTATTCGATATCGATGCAGTTGCTCACATTTCTAACTCCAAGCAGGAGCTGCGGAATAAGCGGAGGCTCGCAAAGGACGAGGTGATGATGCGCGTCGGGAATGGTTCCAAGGTCGATGTGATCGCCGTCGGCATGCTACCTCTACATCTACCTTCGGGATTAGTGTTAAACTTTAATAATTGTTATTTAGTACCAGCTTTGAGCATGAACATTGTATCTGGATCTCGCTTGATGCGAGATGGCTACTCATTTAAATACGAGAATAATGGTTGTTCTATTTATATGAGAGAAATGTTTTATGGTCATGCCCCGCTGGTCAATGGTTTATTTTTGATGAATCTCGAACGTGATGTTACACATGTCCATAGTGTGAGTACCAAAAAGTGTAAGGTTGATAACGATAGTCCCACTTACATGTGGCACTGTCGCCTTGGTCATATTGGTGTCAAACGGATGAAGAAGCTCCATACTGATGGACTTTTGGAGTCTCTTGATTTCGAATCATTTGACACGCGCGAACCATGCCTCATGGTCAAGATGACCAAGACTCCGTTCTTCGGAACAATGGAGCGAGCAACTTACTTGTTGGAAATAATACATACCGATGTATGCGGTCCAATGATTGTCGAGGCTCGTGGTGGCTACCGTTATGTTCTCACCCTCACTGATGACTTGACTAGATATGGGTATGTCTACTTAATGAAACATAAGTCTGAAACTTTTGAAAGGTTCAAGGAATTTTAGAGTGAGGTAGAGAATCAACGTGACAGGAAAATAAAGTGCCTACGATCTGATCGTGGCGGAGAATATTTAAGTCACGAGTTTGGCACGCACCTAAGGAAATGTGGAATTGTTTCACAACTCACACCGCCTGGCACACCTCAGCGAAGTGGTGTGTCTGAACGTCGTAATCGCACTCTATTAGATATGGTACGATCTATGATGTCTCTTACCGACTTAGCGCTATCATTTTGGGGATATGCATTAGAGACTGCCGCATTCACTTTAAACAGGGCACCGTCAAAATACGTTGAGACGACATCGTATGAATTATGGTTTGGAAAGAACCTAAGCTGTCGTTTCTAAAAGTTTGGCGATGCGATGCTTACGTGAAGAAACTTCAACCTGAGAAGCTCGAACCCAAAGCAAAAAAGTGCGTCTTCATAGGATATCCCAAAGAGACTATTGGGTATACCTTCTACCTCAGATCCGAAGGCAAAGTCTTTGTTGCCAAGAATGGATCCTTTCTCGAGAAAGAGTTTCTCTTGAAAGAAGTAAGTGGGAGGAAAATAGAACTTGATGAGGTAATTGTACCTCCACTCGAACCGGAGAGTAGCGCAGCACAGGAAGTTGTTTCTGTGGAGCCTACACCGGCTGGAGAGGAAGTTAATGATGATGATCATGAAACTTCAGATCAAGTTACTGTTGAATGTCGAAGATCCACTAGGACACATTCCGCACCAGAGTGGTATGGCAACCCTGTCCTGGAGATCATGTTGTTGGAAAATGGTGAACCTTTGAACTGTGAAGAAGCAATGGCGGGCCTGGATTCCAACAAATGGATTGAGGCCATGAAATCCGAGATAGGATCCATGTATGAGAACAAAGGATGGACTTTGGTGGACTTGCCTGATGATAAGCGAGCCATTGAAAATAAATGGATCTTTAAGAAGAAGACTGACGCGGATGGTAATGTAACCGTCTATAAGGCTCGGCTTGTCGCTAAGGGTTATCGACAAGTTCAAGGAATTGACTACGATGAGACTTTCTCACCCCTAGCGATGCTGAAGTCTGTCTGAATCATGTTAGCAATTGCTACATTTTCTGATTATGAGATCTAGCAAATGGACGTCAAAACGGCATTCCTTAATGGCTTCCTCAAGGAAGAACTGTATATGATGCAGCCGGAAGGTTTTGTCGATCCTAAAGATGCTAACAAAGTATGCAAGCTCCAGTGCTCCATCTATGCGCTGGTGCAAGCATCTCAGAGTTGGAACATTCGCTTTAATGAAGTGATTAAAGCATTTGGGTTTGTACAGGTTTATGAAGAACCTTGTATTTACAAGAAAGTGAGTGGGAGCTATGTAGCATTTCTCATATTATACGTGGATGACATACTGATAATGGGAAATGATATAGAACTCTTCGAAAGTATAAAGGCCTACTTGAATAAGTGTTTTTCAATGAAGGACCTTGGAGAAGCTGCTTACATATTAGGTATTAAGATCTATAGATATAGATCGAGACGCCTCATAGGTCTTTCACAAAGCACATACCTTGAAAAGATATTGAAGAAGTTCAATATGGATCAGTCCAAGAAGGGGTTCTTGCCTGTTTTACAGGGTGTGAGATTGAGTACGACTCAATGCCCGACCACGACAAAGGATTGAGAAGAGATGAGTGTCATCCCCTACGCTTCATCCATAGGCTCTATTATGTATGCCATGCTGTGTACCAGACCTGATGTGAACCTTGCCATAAGTTTGGTAGGGAGGTACCAAAGTGATCCCGGAGCGGAACATTAGACAGCGGTCAAGAATATCCTGAAGTACCTAAAAAAGACAAAGGACATGTTTCTCGTATATGGAGGTGCCGAAGAGCTCATCGTAAAGGGTTACGTCGATGCTAGCTTTGACGCAGATCCGGACGACTCCAAGTCGCAGACCGGATACGTGTATGTTTTGAACGGAGGGGCAGTCAGCTGGTGCAGCAGCAAGCAAAGCATCGTGGCGGCATCTACATGTGAAGCAGAGCACATAGCTGCTTCAGAAGCAGCAAAGGAAGGAGTCTGGATGAAGGAGTTCATCACCGACCTAGGAGTAATTCCAAGTGCGTCGGGCCCGATGACTCTATTCTGTGACAACATTGGAGCTATTGCCCTTGCGAAGGAGCCAAGGTTTCACAAGAAGACAAGACACATCAAGCTCCGCTTCAACTCCATCCGTGATTAAATTCAGGAGGGAGATATAGATATTTATAAAGTGCATACAGATCTGAATGTCGCAGATCCGTTGACTAAACCTCTCTCACAAGCAAAACATGATCAACACCAGAATGCTATGGGTGTACGATTCATCGAAATGTAACTAGATTATTGACTCTAGTGCAAGTGGGAGACTGTTGGAAATATGCCCTAGAGGCAATAATAAAATGGTTATTATTGTATTTCCTTGTTCATGACAATTGTCCATTGTTCATGCTATAATTGTGTTAACCAGAAACCGTAATGCATGTGTGAATACATAGACCACAACGTGTCCCTAGTGAGCCTCTAGTTGACTAGCTCGTTGATCAATAGATGGTCACGGTTTCATGACCATGGACATTGGATGTCGTTGATAACGACATAACATCATTAGGAGAATGATGTGATGGACAAGACCCAATCCTAAGCATAGCACAAGATCGTGTAGTTCGTTTGCTAAAGCTTTTCAATGTCAAGTATCGTTTCCTTAGACCATGAGATTGTGCAACTCCCGGATACCGTAGTAATGCTTTGGGTGTGCCAAACGTCACAACGTAACTAGGTGGCTATAAAGGTACACTATGGGTATCTTCGAAAGTGTGTGTTAGGTTGGCACGAATCGAGACTGGGATTTGTCACTCCGTGTGACGGAGAGGTATCTCTGGGCCCACTCGGTAAGACATCATCATAATGAGCTCAATGTGACTAAGGAGTTAGCCACGGGATGATGTGTTACAGAACGAGTAAAGAGAGTTGCCGGTAACGAGATTGAACAAGGTATAGAGATACCGACGATTGAATCTCGGGCAAGTATCATACCGATAGACAAAGGGAATTGTACACGGGATTGATTGAATCCCTGACATCGTGGTTCATACGATGAGATCATCGTGGAGCATGTGGGAGCCAACATGGGTATCCAGATCCCGCTGTTGGTTATTGACCGGAGAGGTGTCTCGGTCATGTCTACGTGTCTCCCGAACCCGTAGGGTCTACACACTTAAGGTTCGATGACATAAGGGTTATAGGGAAACGGTATATGTGATTACCGAAGGTTGTTCGGATTCCCGGATGAGATCCCGTACGTTACGAGGAGCTCCGGAATGGTTCGGAGGTAAATATTGATATATAGTAAGTCCAGTTTTGGTCACCGAAAAGTTTTCGGGCTCATCGGTAGTCTACTGGGAGTGCCGGGAGGGTGTCGGAGGACCCCCGAGAGGGGTGTGATGACCATAGGACTTTGTGGGCCCTTGGAGGAGGTGTGCCAGCCCTTATTGGGCTGGCCAAGACCTTCTAGAAAGGCCCATGCGGCTGGAGATCAAGGGATAAGGCAAAAGGAGTTTGAAAGGAGGGAGATCCACCTCCCTTGTGGGAGGTGGACTCTTCCCTAGCTTCGGCCGAAGCCCTCCTCCTTGGAGGAGGGGCCAAGGCAGCCCTCCCTCTCCCTCCTCCTATATATATGCAAGGGTTTGGGATGATTTGAGACACGACTTCTCTCTCTCTCTCGATGCAGCCCTACCCTTCCTCTTCCTCGTTCTCCGGAGCCTTGCTGGAGTCCACGTAGCGCTGCCGGAGTCCACGTAGCACCACTGTCACCACGCCGTCGTGCTGCCGGAGATCTCCCTCAACCTCTCCTTCCTCCTTGCTGGATCAAGGCGTAGGAGACGTCACCGGGCTGCACGTGTGTTGAACGCGTAGGCGCCGTTGTTTGGCGCTGAGATCAGAATCCACCACGATCTGAATCGCTGCGAGTACGACTCCACCAACCGCGTTCTTGTAACGCTTCCGCTTAGCAATCTTCAAAGGTATGAAGATGCAATCTCTCCCCACTCGTTGCTGGTTTCTCCATGGATCTATCTTGGTGATTGTAGGAAATGTTTTGATTTACTACCACGTCTCCCAACAGTCCCCCACTATAAAAGGGAGGTCTTCTTCTCCAAGAAGCTCACCTCTTCCTTCCCAAAATTCCATTATTGCTCCAAGCTCCATTTTTGTCCAATCTATCTCCCTAGCCAATCAATCTTGTTGATTTCCTAGGGACAGGTTGAGAAGGCCCCGATCTACACTTCCACCAGGAGAAATTTGATTCCCCCACTAATCCCTTGCGGATCTTGTTACTCTTGGGTGTTTGAGCACCCTAGACGGTTGAGGTCACCTCCGAGCCACATTCCATTGTGGTGAAGCTTCGTGGTGTCGTTGGGAGCCTCCAATTCAGTTGTGGAGATTGCCCAAACCTTGTTTGGAAAGTTCGGTCGCCGCCTTCAAGGGAACCAATAGTGGAATCACGACATCTCACATTGTGTGAGGGCGTGAGGATAATACAGTGGCCCTAGTGGCTTCTTGGGGAGCATTGTGCCTCCACAGCTCCAACGGAGACGTACTTCCTCACAAGGGTAGGAACTTCGGTAACACATCCTCGTCTCTACCGACTCCACTTTTGATTATCTCGCATCTTTACTTCTTGCAAGCATTTATTGTGTCATATCCCGTGCTTGCTTGTGTACTTGTAGTGGTTAGCATCATATAGGTTGTCCACCTAGTTGCACATCTAGCTAACTTATTTGATGCTAAACCTTAATCATTAAAGAAAAGTTAAATAGTGTTAGTTGCCTATTCACCCCCCGCTAGTCAACCATATTGATCCTTTCATATGGGTACAATAGATTTTGCTTACAAAATTTATCGACCACATGCTCTTAAAAAAGAATACATAAATAAGGTTGATCAACGAAAGTCCTATTCTGCTCCCGAGCTCAAATGCTCCCTCATGAACAGTAAAATCAAAATTAGTAAAAAAATAAATAAAATCTGTATTTTTGAGGTAAACTTTGAATTTTTTACATGAATACCAAAATTCATCACAAAATAAAATTCATGGAAGTCGTGGCGAAAAAAAAATTAGCAGTCCAAAATGTATTCAAAACTAGAATTTTTGGAGCATCAATTTTGTTTTTTTTGCCACGACTTCCACGAATGTCATTTTTTGAGCTGAAATTTTGCAAGTATACAAACCATTTATCAATGTTTACCACAAAACAAATTCAGATTTTTTGAATTTGTTTACTATTTTTTGATTTTACTGTTCATGAGGGAGCATTTGAGCTTGACGGCAGAAACCCCATGTCTACTTGGTCAACTCTGGTTAACAAACATTTCCGAGTTATATGAAACCAACTTTTGTCGTATAACACTAAGTTACCTCAATGGGGATATCCATTTCACCATTAGTAAGAATATCATATCTCTTCTTGACAGTGGGGAGAGGAAATTTGAACTCTCCAATAGTAATTGTTGCAATTTGCTCAATGGAGTTGATATTATTCACTGAAGCTTGTTTCTTCAGAAAGTACACCGTATGTAGATCTCCATTGACATGAAAAGTAACCTTGACTTTGTTGCAATCAATAACAGCCCCTGCAGTATTCAAAAAGGGTCTACGAAGGATAATCGACATGTTGCCATCCTCAGGCATATCAAGAATAACAAAGTCTATTAAGATAGTTACATTTGCTACCACAACAGGAACATCAGCATAAATTTGAATACGTATAGCAGATGCTTTGTTAACCATTTGCAAGGATATTTTAGTGGGTGTAAGCTTTTTCAAATCAAGTCTTCTATATAAAGAGAAATGCATAACACTAACACCGACTCCTAAATCACACAAAGCTTTTTAACATAACTTTGTTTAATCGAGCAAGGTATAGTGGGTATCCGAGGACCTCCCAATTTCTAAGGTACTCCACCATCAAAATAGTAATTAGCAAGTACTATGGAAATCTCACATTCAAGTATCATTATTTTTTTGGTGACAATATGTTTCATATATTTAGCATAAGGACGCATTTTCAAAATATCCGCCAAACGCGTTCGCAAAAAGATGGGTCTAAGCATATCAACAAAGTGCTCAAAATACTCCTCGTCCTTATTCTTCGAAGGCTTATGAGAGAATGGCATGGGTTTTTGAACCCATGGCTCTCTTTCTCTACCATGTTTTCTAGCAATGAAATCCCTCTTATCATAGTGTTTATTCTTAGGAGGTGGGTTCTCAAGATCGACAACTCATTCTATTTCTATATCATTATCAGGTTCTTTGCCATTATCTACTTGAGCATCAACATAAACATCATCATCATCATTATCATTATCATTATCATTATCATTATCATTATCATTATCATTATCATTATCATTATCATTATCATTATCATGGATGTTCACTACGAGATTGTGTCTCAGCATCAAAAATAAAAACATCATTATGACTCTCAGAAGGTTTTTCTACCAAAGGTTGACCAGAAGCATGCAAAAGTTCTATCATTTTTCTTCTTTTTCTTATTACATGAATTAGGTGCATCATTATTAATGTTTTGAGAATCCATCTCAATCCTTTTATGATGTCCTTTGGGATAAAGAGGCTCCTGAGTTATTCTACCCCCTCTAGTCATAACATGATCATTCGATTTATTATCCATTTCAGTAAGCAAATCATTTTGTGACTTAGAAACCTATTCTAACTGAGTATGAACCATGGATAAATATTTACCCAAACCTCCAACATTATTAGTAATTCTAAACATCAAGTCACTCAAATGACCGGTGCACTCAGTGCGACATGGTCAACATGGTCAACAAACGAGAGTCATCGGAAGAGCACTACAAATGGAGAGGTTGACAGCAGGGACGCACCAGGTCAATGGACGCACACATGCAATTGCCTCCTTATTACGTGCAAATAAACGATTTCTTCCCTGACAACTGGGACCGACTAGCTATATCTTCGCACAAAAGGAAGTTCCTCCTTATTCCCACCTGACAGTTGCGACGCACCCGCTCAAAGCATACGTAGCATTAACTATCTGGTCACAGACGTGCACATATATAGTCTCTCTACAAAGATGGTGATGTGCGGCCGAGTAAGGAGCGACATGTGTCGTAGTAGAGCCCTCGACGTAGGATGCCAAGCAATCACGTTAAAATTGTGTATACACATGTACAACCACACTGCAATAAAGTAAATACGGCCATGTACGTATATACGAGGAAGATTTTGAATGCGTACTCACACATACATAGGGGCAGGGCTCTTGTACGTGAAGAGGAAACATAGCAGATGCAACAAACGAAGGTAATGATGTCCTGTTCATTGATATGCCTCCAATGTATCTATAATTTTTTATTGTTCCATGCTATTATATTATAATTCTAGTATACTTTTTGGGCGCTTATTTACCAATTAATATTATTTTTGCACTAACCTTTTAACCCAGTGCCTAGTGTCAGTTGCTGTTTTCTGCATGTTTTTGGTTTTTCGGGTTTATAGTACCAAACGTAGTCCAATTGCCCTAAAACTTTAATATGATTTTTCCTGGACCAGAATAAGACATGGAAGCTTTAGGGGGAGGTCAGGGGCTCCACGAGGGAGCCACCACACAATAGGGCGCGCCCTAGGGGTGGGCCGCGCCCTTTTGGCTCGTACCCCCCTCGGGCGTCTCCTGGTGCCCCTCTTCGCTCTATAAATCTTCTAAAATCCGCAAAACCCTAGAGAGCCTCCCGAAACACTTTTCCGCCACCACAAGTCTCTATTACGCCATGTGCCCTTCCGGAGCCCTGGGAGAGGGGGATCGATCATGGAGATCTTGTACATCAACCTTGTTGCTCCCATGGTGATGTGTGAGTAGTTCACCACAGACCTGCGGGTCCGGATTTAGTACCTAGATGGATCTCTCTCTATCTTGATCTCCAATACAATTGTCATCGCATCTTCGCTTTGATCTATTCGATGTAATTCTATTGTGCGGTGCGTTTGTTGGGATCCGATGAATTGCGGGTTTATGTTCAGATTATTCATGATAAAAGATTTGAGTCTTCTCTGAAACCTTTTATGATTCTTATTTGCATGATTATCATTGCTTCATAAATCTCTCTGTTCTATTGATTTGCTTTGGCAAACTAGATTGATATTTCTTCAGTCAAAGGGCATCGTTGTAGTGGGTTCAATCTGACGAGTTTGTATATCCCCATGACAGAAGGGGATAAGATACATGTTTTTATTTCTGCCACTAAGGATACAATGATGGGGTTAACTCATATTGATTGAGTTCTCTTTGTCTACATCATGTCATTGTTCTTCAAGCATTACTTTGTTTCAATTAATACTCTATATGCATGCTGGATAACGGTCGATGGGGCGGAGAAATAGTAATAGGTGCAGGCAGGAGTCGGTTTATTTGCTTATGGATGTGATGCCTATATACATATGATCATTGCTGTGAATATCACATAACTATGCACTTTTCTATCAATTGCCCAACAGTAATTTGTTTACCCACCGTATGCTTACTACATGAGAGATGCCACTAGGGAAAACTATGACCTCGGATCTATTCACTTATAAGTTTACAAACGCTACAATTTCCTTGCTGGAATTTATTTTTTTCTATTTTATTTTGCAATTTACAATTACCAACTATTATCTACAAACTTTACTTGCTTGCAAATAACGATTTCAAGGGGATTGACAACCCTCTTACCCGCGTTGGGTGCAAGTGTTTGCTATTTTATGTGCAGTTGCTGAAGATGGTGGTTGACCATTACTCCTATTGGTTCGATAAATCTTGGTTCTCTACTGGGGGAAATAATTACCTATATTGTGTTGCATCACCCCTTCCTCTTCATGGAAAACCGAACGCATATCACAAGTATCATTCACTGGCAGCCAACCGACTGAGATAGAACGGAGGAAACAACGAGCCAGATGGGGGTGTGGCATCCTACAAAACAGAGGAAATAGACTTCTATCCAACCAACATATACCCCAAACTTTCAAGGAGCACCTAAGGAAATTTACTATGTGGTGATCAAGCGAAAATTACAATATTTCGCTCATACCCAAAACTTTGGCTTATTGTACCCCAAAGTAGCAAGCTTTGATCTCATAGGATATTTGGATTCGGATTGGGCGGGAGACTGTGTGGGGAGGAAGTCCAATTCCGGAGGGTGCCAATTCCTTGGTCACACTTTGGTCAGTTGGTCTTCCAAGAAGCAAAATTGTGTATCTCTCCACGAACGAGGCCGGGTATATTGCTGCCACAAGTTGTTGTGCATAATTGTTATGGATGAGACAAACTTTAAAGGATTATGATGTCACTTGTGAAAAAGTGTCTCTTCTATGTTACAATGAAAGTGCAATCAAGATCTCCTACCACCCCGTGCAACATAGGAAGACGAAGCATATTGATATTCGTCGTTACTTTATCCGGGATCACACCAAGCATGGAGAGATTGATCTCACTTTTTTTAGGGACTAATGAGCAACCAACGGATATTTTCACAAATCCAGTGGATGAATCAAGATTTCGCGAGTTAAAGTTTGAGCTAAATATCATTGATTTGAGCAATGTGGCTTGAGGCAATGCACATCCCACCGCATTGATCATTTTATCGTGTTCTAGATGTAGGCATGGACATAGGGGGAGTGTTGTTGCATTCATGAACTCACACACCTCTTATTATGCATAAGTAGAATCAATCTTTCACATTAGACATTTTTATGGTACTTGTGCTTCAAACGTGAGTTTTGGTCTTGGACCCAAGGTTGTGATGCCAAACCATTCGAATCAAACATAGGTGGCTCCGTCCATCACTACTCTTTCCTTGAAAGAGGGTTGGTTCTCTTTGGATTGCATTTATTTTATCTAGTCTTTAGTATTTCACAATATTTGGATCACTCTAACATTTGACTTTGATTTTCTTGCATTTTTATCCTTCGAGTGTTCCTCCCCATTTGTTGTATTTCATATCTCAAACCCAAGCCAACTCTTCTCCAAACTCTCATATTTGCATAAGCCACCATCACAAAATTTGATCTTGGATGTTTCGGTGTTGGAAGCAGAAGTATCGTTGATTTTTGGTGGTACTACCGTTCTAGCCTACGGTACTACCTTTGAGGGTGGTACTACTGGCCTCCTATCATTCATAGTATTGAGGCGGTACTATCGCTCCTCGAAGCGGTGCTACATCTTAGATTGTTGTGGGAGAGGTTAAGTGAATGGGTAGGAGGTTCTCAACCCCATACCCATTCACCCATCTTCCTCCCCACGAACTCCTTCGAAGCAACGAAAACTACCGCAGTCGCAACCCCCAAGATGCCACATGCGTGTCGTGTTCCCCCATTACGATAAGTGGGATCAGTCCCCACCTTATACTATTGCCCTGGAAGCTGGCATTACCCTCGTTCGTCTCTCCTACGGTTCTCTCTAGGATTTAGGGCAATGCAGGCATGTTCATCAACTTTTAGCTAAATCATGGCATGTTTAGGACAAGCAATGACTACTAGATAGCAGAGTGGTGTTGTTTCGCTATGTTTTTCAAAGTTTTGTGGTTCTGGTACTATCGGATCTAGCCCCGATAGCCCGCTTGAGATGTACGTGGTACTACCTCTATTCCAAGAGCGGTACTACCATTGCTAGTCTGGTACTACTGTTTGGAGCACATAACTTCTTAAATGCTGCAACTTTTTTACTCTCTCACATTCATTTGTTTGGCTTATGCATTTCATTCATACCTGCTTCCCCTACTGCTTCGTGTCGTGTTCAGGTGATAGTGGCTCTGGTTCCCATGCGGCTCGTCATAAGAACCTGAAAGTACAAATGCTCTCTTGGAGGTTTTGATAATTCATGACAACATACATTGTCTCTTGGACTAATAGTTTTATCTAGCTTATTTTAGATAAAGTCCACAAAGAGAAATGGATGTGGAATGTGAGGAGAATCCCTAAAGAAGAAGAAGAAGAAAAGAAGAAGAAGAAGAAGAAGAAGAAGAAATAGGACTGACAAGGCATCAAGCTTCATGATTATACATTTTGAATTTTGTGGGAAATCACATTTTAGTTCATAGGAAAGGCAATACTATTAAAAGGGGATGAGGTATCCATGATGATGTGGTTGCTCAAGTGCTTACAGTTTGCCACCAAAAATAGTCATGAGTTCTCCCACAAAATAATCTGTCTAAACCCTAACACTCAAATTTGACGCCACCAACTTTTTCATTTCAGTCATATCGAGTTTCACCCTAGACAGAACCCTAATGTCTCAGTGACACCGACTTTGATTTTGGTGAAACCGAAATTAGTGACCAACTTTTTGTTAACCCATTTCTAGGAATCGGAATTTCCAAGTTTTAGGAATCGGTGACACCGAAACTGGAAATTGCCTAGGTCAATCAAGATCGGACCCACTAAGATTTATATATCGGTCTCACCAAAATGCAAAAAATGCCACATTTTGCACTAGTCGGTGCAACCAAGTTTTTTGCTTCAGTTTCACCAAGTTGGGCAATAACATTGTAACAATTGGATTTTTGGAGATGCCTATATATACCCCTCCACCTACCTCTCATTCATAGAGGAAAGCACTCTGAACATACCAACACTTGACATATCCATTTTCTAAGAAAGAACCACCTACACATGTGTTGAGGTCAAGATCTTCCACTCCAACCATATGGATCTTGATTTCTAGCCTCCCCAAGTTGCTTTCTACCCAACCAACCTCTTTTACCAAGCCAAATCTATGAGAGAATAATTGTGTGTTGAGGAGACTACCTTTTGAAGCACAAGAGCAAGGAGTTCATCATTCTTACCACATCTATTACCTTTTGGAGAGTGGTGTCTCCTAGATTGGTTAGGTGTCGCTTGGGAGCCTTCATATTTGTGTGTGGAGTTGAAGCAAGAAGTTGGTACAAGCAAGGAGATTGCCTACTTCATGGAGATCTACCCTGAGTGAGGCTAGTCCTTCGTGGATGTAAGACGTGATGGAATAGACGTGGTGTCTACTTCATGGACCCTTATGGGTGGATCCCTCCGTGGACTCACGCGATCGCTACCCTTTGTGGGTTGAAGTCTCCATGAGCGTGGACGTATGATATCACCACCTATCGGAACCAGGGAAAAAATCTTCGTGTGTCCAATTCCGCTTGATGTTCTTTTTCCTACTCTTACTTACATGTGCTTATCTTTACTTTTTGCTGCTATACTCGTTGACTTGCACATGTACGGTATGCTAGACTTGACATAATTGCTAAAATCTACTAACTAATAAAATTGGGAAAACATTAGGATTTATTTTTGCCAAGTAGTCTATTCACTCCCCTCTAGATGTCCCTTCTCGATTACATACAACTCAAAGCATGGGCGTACTCAATATTCAAGGTGCAACTACTCAGCTGATGAAGAAGTGGCTCTAGAGGCAATACCACGTACCAGGTAGTCAACCCGAACAAGGACCAAGTTTGTTTCTTAGAAGCATAAGGCTGTAGCCAAGGAAGTTCGAGACTTGAATGCCAAGGAGTACCGGGCCTATTGGGGGAGGAATCCCCACACTCATCCTCAGGATCCAACTTTGCAAGGTCGCCCTTTCTAGAATAGGATGAATCTGATGTGTACCATTATGTGCTCCAGAGCAAGAAGAACATGTTTGGTTAGACCAAGTGTATCAACATTAAGCAAATGCAGAATGACATGGATAACTTTGGATATGCTCTTGCTCTTTATGAACAGTTTAACATCATGAAGATCATGACCTTCAACTACAACTTTGACCCTGAGATGGTGGCCCAGTTCTTTTACACAGTATTTGTGAGGACTTATGATGATACGAGTCTGACATGGATAATTCATGACAGGAAGGTACACACTACCTAGAAGGTATTCATAAATAGCTTAGGCTACAATGGTAATGGGATGGCGAACTCCCTTGGTCTTCGCCCTCACGAGAAATCTGCTCCAACACATGAGTCCAAGTTGATTTTTCATACCATTGTTAACCAGGGGCATAAGGGACCGATCAAAGAGTTGAAACCGTTTCTCGACATTATGCATTGCAACTTCAGGCAATCTCTTTTCCCTCAAGTTGGGAACTTTGACATGGTGCATGGTTATTTGGTTGACATACTGATTTTGTGCCACAAGGAGAAGGGCAAGACCACAGTTCTAGACGTATCTCTTATGATGTGGAACGAGCTCATAAATGTTATCTATGGCAGTCATGTTCCCATCTATACTCCTTTCATTTTCAAGCTTATAGTGGACACTTTGCACTCTATGTTCTCTAGGGAGCGCCCAGAGGTTGGCTCTCTAACGAGCCATGAGGTGCTCAAATTGACACAAAAGCAGAAATGGGCTCTAGTGCGGTAGCCTGGGATTGAGATTCCGTTTGCGGACCGCAATGAGCCCAATGAGCCACACTATGTGCCTGACCATGAGCACACTCCAGACCTGTCGGGCTGGGCTGCCAAGCTCAAGAGGAAGGTTAAGAAGCTCTTTTGCCTCCAGGCTGATATTCAACATAAGTTTTACCTGGCTCACGTGGATGGCAAGCTCGCTTGCCAGCAAAGGAACGCTATTATGAGGAAGCTGGATATTCAGGCCAAGAGTGGCTCAAAGGAGAAGATCCCTCCCGAGGAGAAGAGTATCTGGCTCAGATCTCTGGACACAATCACTGGACCGATTAGGAGGTTTCAGATGGTGGTACTTCTCCTCCACCTCGTGCTGTGATAGATTCAGATGGTTCTAGTTCTAGGGATGGTGATCATGATGAGGCTTAGGAGTGTTAGATGTCCATGTAAACTGAGTAGACCTACGGCCTACCACCTTGGGACGCATAGTGTCACCTTTTCTTTTTGGCTTCTTTATGCCAAAGGGGAGAGAGTTTAGGACCAGGTGATTTGCAAGGTTGCCGAGTCACAAGATCGTGTTTTATTTTGCCTCATTTAATGCTTGTGAACGCCTTTATCTTATTTATTTTGGTTTGTGACTATGTTCGTTTGGTGTGAGACATATGCTACCTTATCTACCTCATTATGTCTTCTTCTCTTAGTATGTCAAGCTATGGTTATTATGTTTCTCTTTATCTTCATGCGCTCATATTGATTCTTGTGACTGTGCTTAAGTGGTTACATTTCGTTGTTACTTGTATTGCCTAGTCTATAAAATATAAAGGGAATGTTGATGCTAGTGTGTGCACTTTGCATTCAAAATACATATTTTAAATAGTGCACATATCTAGCAGGTGCCCATCTATATTTTCTAGATTGTTTGTTTGCATGATATTTGTTGTTATCTCTTTTAAAAATTGGGTACTGTCGTCAATCCACCAAAAACGAAGAGATTGAAAGAGCATTTCTCTCTCTTATGATTTGGTTATTCATGACAATGCTATTTGTGGACTAATTGTGTGCATTGAGCATTTCAGATATTCTTATATATATGGCACAAGACGGTTTTATTCTGCTGGATGATAGAAAGAGCAAAGTGTCACGACCCACCTTTTCAGGCATACAGTCTCCGTGTATCTCTATGCTAACCCTTGGATAAAATCAGCGGCATACACGGTAACGATGTTGTATCATACACAAATGCATCCTTGATTACATCACAATGATCTAGAAAGCAAATAATCTCAAACACTCTAGCTAGTGTCTAGTTAAATACATAGTCTTACAATAATCAAACAAAGTTCATATCAAGTGGAGACGAAAGCAAATCAAAGATAGATGTCTTGGTGAGCTCTATCAATGCCATAGTCAAGCATGTCGAGTAGAGGCACGAAACCCTATGTAAGTCACTAGGGTCGATACGCAAAATATATTGGCAAGTCCAAAATTAATGGAAACATGTTCACCTACATTCTGGTAGAAAACATAGTTTTGCCCTATGTAAGTCACTAGGCTCTTTGTAGAACACATAGTTTTGCCCTATTGTTCTTGTAGTGGTCTACTATGATAGCAATATGACGCTTCCAATAAACCCTGATCGTAGTCCATAGGCACTCCCTGTAAACCCTGGTCGTAACCCCAATGCAGTTTGAGCATGTGGACTCTTGGTAAACCCTGATCATCCCAAGCTCTTCTCTTTAGTGACCCTCGTAAACCCCATTCCTCAGAGATCAGTGCCATAACTCCCCATTGGTTCAACCCACAAATTTTAATGGAAGAGGTGAATGAGATGAAGCTGATAATTGCCAGATGAGTTGCTAAAAGTTGTCCATAACCGGGGACATGGCTAATCATGATCATTTTATACACTTTGTAGAGGTTTGTGTACTTTACCCATGATTCCCGATCACACCCTCCTACTACTAAATGTTAAATGTGAAGTTGCTAGGTATATCAAGACATCACTTTTGGGAAGCAGTCACCCCTTCAGAAAATACACATCAAGTCCAACCAACACACCTACATCTTCTGGTCTACCATAGGAGGGTTTCCATAACCTACTTGGTCAAGAAAGGCAATATTATCTCACGGTTACACATAGAATCTACTCAACTTTTTAACTCATATAATCTCTTTGATACATGGGTGGCATACCCAACGAAGACTACACTCCGATTACCCAATCAAAGCCACTCCACCCAAATTGTTTCATTAATTTAGTAGTTAAGTAGTCAACCATGTGGTTGTATGGTGGAATAACAATTGTTGTTTTCCCAATCCAGGTCATAGCACCTAAGCAATTACTACATGGTTACAAGGTCAGGGAAAGTTTGGACCCAAGTTTTCAACTACTGGGTTGTACCGAATTTAGCATCCTAGACTCACACACATATCATGGCAAAACTCCAATGAAAATAAGATACCGGGTAATATGATCAAAGTGGAACTTGCCTTGGTTGTATTTGTAACTGGCACACAACTCATAGTCATAGGGGTGCACTCCTAGTAATATAATGTCAACAAACAATGCCACATAGCAATCACAGGCAAACCATTCATGCAAAGGGAAAACTTGCAAGAATGCAAATACACAACACACATGTACAAATGTTGGATTTGTGGTTTGGTTCTGGTCAACATTTGTTTTTCAATATCGATTCATCATTTGATTTGCATTGTCCAAGGAGTTTATTAGTCACACCAATTCAGTTGAACACATTTAATAAATAAGTCAAATTAGTCATTTTCAAAATTATTAGTTTAAAATCATATTTGAATTCTATTTGTCCGTTAATTATATTTAAATTTATTCAACATCATATAAATTGACATTATTTGTTTTTGAAAACATGTCAATTAAGGGTTTAACCTAATTTTAATATGAATTCATTTGAAAATGTTTGACCTAGTTTGACTTGCATTCAATTGAAAATATTTGGTTCAAGTGTGACCTTAATTAATTTGAAAGTAATTGAATGAGTTTGACTTGCTGAATAATTTGAAAATAATTCAAATCGGAATGTCTTACTAAATTATTTTTGATTTAATTCATTAATAATTTTTGAATTAAATTTAGATATGATTTGGTTTCTTATTTGATTTCCTTCAGTAATTAAAAAAATGTTCAAACTATTTCCAAAAATAATTTAACATGTCCTAACACGTCACAATTTGGACTAAGAATAATCTGATTTTCTTCTAATTTATTTATAAAATTCATTTAATTGAAAGAATGCTAAACACTATGAAATTAGAGTTTATAAGTTTCTATCAAGAAACTATTTTAATAAATTTAAGAGTAGTATAGTAATTTGAACTACAATTAATTAGTGCCAATTTGCAAAAAGAATCAACTCATTTGGATTTGTGAATTTAAAGTCATGGCATAATTAATATTTAAATGAATCTGTTTGAAATTCAAATTTTAAAAGTTCGAACTTGATTTTTTTCTACAATTATCTTGAAACTACATTTCATAAGGTTCCATTTGCAAAAATAATCATTCAATTTGGACCTCTAGATAATTAGTTATCACACATCTAAGTAGTAATGGCTTTTCTACAAAGTGCATTTTCAATTCAATTAATGAATTAGTTCCAAATATTGTCGTCGACGTGGCATCTTCTCGTTGGCTCGTACCAGCTCGTATAAGTGAAGTAAAATGGACGGTCTGATCTAGATCTAATGACTCTGATTTAAACAGAGGGGTTAGGGTTTGGGCTCACCAAAGATTCTCACCAAAAATGTCGAGGACGACGATGGAGGCTCATGTGCGGTGGTTGACAGCGATCTGGAGGGTCCTGGGTTGCATGAAGGGCACAAACGCACACGATGCAACACTGGGAGGTCACCGATGGTTCAGGCCGAGGGTGAGGATGACACAGTCGAGCGGACAGAGCTCGCCGGAGTCGATCTCGTCTCAGCCATCGACAATGTGCTTGAATATGGGCCAAACGGAGCGGACCAAAGGGTCACCAAGTTGCGTGGGACTACGGCGATCACAACGGACAAGGCATGTGTGTAAGAGGACGACTGAGCTCAGCGAAATGACGACGACGGCGACGCTGAGCTTCGGGCTCCGACGGACGTGGGGTTGCAAAGGGCCTTGGGTCGATGGAGATGCTTAGGAGGGCTGATCTAGAGTGGGGGTTTGGGTGGTGACTGGCTCCGACGGTGGCCCAAGTGGAAATTTGATGATTAGGGTTGTGGTCAGTGTGATAACAGCGAGCTCGTGGCGGAGCAACATGACGCTGATGGTGAATTATTTTCTAAATTAACTTGGGATTATTCATGACTCGTTGGACATTTCCCAAGTATTTTTGCACACCAAAATAGTGCCAATCCTAGTGGGTGTATTTGAATTGTTTCAAATTCATATTTTGGTTTTTCGCTTTTGGTTAATAATTTCCAGAATTTTACTTATAGTTTAATTGCCAAAATTAAACTATTTCCAACTCCTGTACCACTCAAAAATATTTGGGGAAAATATTATCTTAGGAATTTCCTTTCCCTCCCTTTATGCAATTTTCATAAAATCAAACATGGAGCCTCCTTTGACTTTCATTGAATTCCAATGTTTGAATTCAATGTTGGTCTTGTGGGCCTAAAAAATTCAATTGTGCAGGCAAAACCATGGATGCATATGCTTCAGTTTCACAACCATAATTTAGGGAAATTTGGGTTGTGACACGAAGACGGGTTTCTAAAATTTCTTTTCGGTCGATTTGAGTTGTAGGAAATCCATACTATTAAGAAGGGGTCCACTTTGGAAAGGTATGGGTGGAGTCAACACTTCGCAGGATCCAATTGTTTGTTTGGACAAGTTTTTAGCACCCAAGAGGTAGTACCGCTTAAGCGGTACTTCCGTTTTGGACTACCTCATGAAGTATCACTTGGGGTAAAACCTTCTGTGCAACTTTCGGTTACCCATTTTCGTTTAACGTTACTAATGTGATAGTATTCTGGTAGTACAAGTACCTCTTGGGAATCAGGGTTGTGCTTGGTTATGTTTGCCAATTTGCTCATAGAATAGTAAGATGGTATTCTGATGATAGTACCACTCCCAATGATACTTCCTCTCAAGTACAGCTCCACTACCGCTAATTTTTACTTTGAGACTTAGCAGTTATACTGCTTATGTATGGACGGTAGTACTGATCCGGTGACACTACCGCTTAGTACTTTTCCTATAGTCGCATGCAACACTGGGAACTACTGCGCCTAAACCAACTTACGAAGAAAAATTCCCTTAGATCCCTGAGAAGGGGTCCAAGCGCAGCTAGAGGTCATAGATCGGAGGTCACACGAGAGGTTTATCTAGGTCCGAGACTCTGGAGAGTAATGCCCTACATCTTGCTGGTTTTCTTGATTCACGGTGGAGGGATTATCGTGCGAGGTGCTACAATAGTGAATGAGATTGCTACCAAGTGTTGTCCTATCTATGGGTGACCTAGACCTCCCATTGTATAGGTTGGAGAGGTCTAGGTTTTACACGATAGATGCCATCCGGGGTGCCGCCACCCTCTCTTCTTGGAGACCATGAATGTGTTCCGCCACCTAGGGTTTCCTCTTCGCCTTGGACCTGGTGGGCCTCATGTCTTGTACGTTGTTGGGCTCCTCACCGATGGTCACCCTGGGTACAATACCCCATCACTTGGCGGTAGTACTGCTCCCCCGAGCGATAGTACCTCTTAAGTGTGTGTAGTGAGCACAAGCAGCTGGATTTGTCGCCACATATATAAAAGGGTTGTTCCTGCCCAGGAAGACCTACCTCTTATCCCTAAGCTCCACGGTTGCCCCCAAAGCTCATTTTCGCCCGATATTTCTCCCTGCCCATCAAACCTTGTTGATTCTCTAGGGTTTGGAGGGGAGGGCCTTGATATACAGTTCCACAAGAGATATTTGACCCCCCCACTAATTCCTTGCGGATTTTGTTACTCTTGGGTGTTTGGTCACCCTAGATGGAAAAGGTCACCTCAGAGCCACATTATATTGTGGTGAAGCTTCGTGGTGTTGTTGGGAGCCTCCAAGTAAGTTTGGAGGTTACCCCAAACTTGTTTGTAAAAGATCAGCCGCACCTTCAAGGGCACCGCTAGTGGAATCACAACACCTTGCATTGTCCAAGGGCGTCAAGAGAATAAGATGGCTTTAGTGGCTTCTTGGGGAGCATTGTGCCTCACACCGCTGCAACGAAGACGTTCCCCTCCCTAAATGGAGGAAACTTTGGTAACACAACTCCACTTGTGGTTACTTCTAACTTTTACTTTGTGCAATCTTATATTGTATTTGTATCGTGTGCTTGCTTTAGTTATTGTTGTTGTTGAGATCGATATATAGTTTTTCCACCTAGTTGCAGTGCTAGAAAACCTATTTTGCTGTTAACCCCACATTATCAAAAGAATCCAAAAATTGTTAGTTGCCTATTAAGCCACCAATTTAGTGAACCATATCGATCCTTTCACCGGCCATTCTCTCCGCCTCATCCATGGCTGCGGCAAGCATAGGTTCATCGCTGTTCACCCTCCGCAATACCAATCACCAGGGTTGTTAGAATCCTGACTCAAGTCTTAAAATCTTATGACCTTACGATCCAAACTGACCCCTCTGATTCTACGATGTTGCTCAAAGGAACTAACTTTGTATGATCCTGATAGCTATGATTCTATGATTCACGATCCTATAGATGGAGCTCCGATCTAATTTAGAATCTCGATTCTGATATGTTTGGCTGAGAACCTCCAAGACAACTGGTCTTAATCCGCCACGACAGCATGCTTTAGCGTGGTTCTCCGCGTCAATGGACGGCATCGTGATTACGCGAGCTGCCCCGGCATCACGACCGTCATTGACCTCAAAGTCACGCCTGGGTTGTGTGGTTGTAGGATCAAAAGTAGTTCTAGAGGGGGGGGGGTGATTAGACTATACCAAATAAAATCTACTTTTTTCCAGTTTTAATTCTTGGCAGATTTTAGCATTCATACTATGTCAAGTACACCCTACACATGCATGTCTAAGGTATAGCAGCGGAAAGTAAAGACATTGCACATGTAAGTAAAGAGAGGGTAGGAAAAGAAAACGCAATTGGTGACCCAATGGTTTTTCCCGTGGTTCCGGTAGGTGGTGCTATCGTACATCCACGTTCATGGAGTCTTCAACCCACGGAGGGTAAAAGTCGCGAGAGTCCATGAAGGGCTCTACCCACGGAGGGTTCCACGAAGAGGCAACATTGACTATACCATGACGGCCTACGTCCAAGGAGGACTAGCCTTACTTGGGGTAGATCTTCACGAAGTAGGCGATCTCTTTGCCCTTACAAAATTCCTGATTCACTCCACAACACGAAGTAGGAGGCTCCCAAGCGACGCCTAACCAATCTAGGAGGCACCACCCTCCAAAAGGGAATAGGCTCGGTAATGTTAATGAACTCCTTGCTCTTGTGCTTCAAGATGATAGACTCCTCAACACAAAAAAATCTCCCCCACAGATATGGCTTGGTAGAATAGATGGGATTGGTGGAAAGCAACTTGGGTAGGCTAGAAATAAAGATCCATATGGTTGGAGTGGAAGATCTTGACCTCAACACAATGGAAGGTGGTTCTCTCTGACAAAACTGATAGGATAGGTATGGAATGGTTCTAAGTGCTTCTCTCCCGAGTAGGCGCTGGTGAAGGGGTATATATAGGCATCCCCAAAAATCCAACCGTTACACACAATAAGTCAGACTCGGTGACACCGATGTGTTAATCTCGGTGGTACCGAAGCGACCAAAAGGTGGCAAGTTTTGAATCTCGGTGAGACCGATATAGGAATCTTGGTTGCACCGATAAGGTGACCAACAGTCAGAATGCTTAATCTCAGTGACACTGATTCGACAATCTCGGAGGGACCGAAACTATGAACTTGCGTAATAGAAAGTTGGCAGACCAACTCGGTGGCACCGAATGCAGTAGCGGCTGCACCGAAAGGCTAGGGTATGGCTGAGTCTGTCTAGGGTTTGGAATCAGTGGCACCGAATGTAGAATGTTGGTTGCACCAATTTTGAGTATTTGGCTTTGGACAGACTTTGGTGGGAGAGTTTGTGAGTGTCTTTGGTGACTATCACTTGTGCACGTATGAGCATTTTGTCACCAACAAAACCTTACCCCCTTTTAATAGTATTGCCTTTCCTATGGACTCAAAGTGATTTCTCACAAATATAAAATGTAGAGTCCTCTTGCTTGAAGTTTTGCCAACCTATTTCCTTGCATCTTGGGGTATTCCAAAATATCTTTGCAACCCATCATTTAATTTTTCCTGAAACATACTTGATGGAAACATTAGTTCAATGACTTATATGTTGTTATGAATTACCAAAACCACAAAGGAAGCAAATGTGCTTTCAATCTGCCCCTTTTTGGTAATTGATGACAACATATAGATCAAAGCTTCGACATATGATATAATCAATGAATATAATCATCACTCTAAGAAGTATGTGATAAGCAAGAGCTCCCCCTAAATTTGTGCATTATTTTGAATTTGCGTTTGAATGCAAATGCATAATTGATTAGGTACATGGGGCACTTATTCCATGTCACATACATCTTGGTGGTGTGCGAGAATAATTAGAATTAAAAACATGGCACAACACAGTTAAGCAATGTGAGTGATCATCACATAATAATCAAATGATAGGAAATAGTACCAACACACATAACAGCGTATGATAACACACAAACACAAAAGTATCTCACATGAAACCAAAATAGCCAAATATTTTGTAAATCAAACAAATAAAAACAGACGCTCTCTCACTCGAAGCATAAGATCGATATACACTTCTCCCCCTTTGGCAACAAGTTACCAAAAAGTTCAAAGGCATATAGCTAATCGTTCTGCGACTGATCTCCTCCGGTCGTCGATGTCGGAGTCGAGAGAACTGCATCGGCGAAGACTTCCGCTGAAGTCCAGGATGGAGCTGGAGTAGATACTGGAGGCACTGGAGTTGATGGAGCTGAAGATACTATGGCTGGAGCAGAAGATGAAGGCCTCATCTCTGGAGCTGGTACTGTAGGAGTCCTGGCCTTAGTCATAAACTGGCCAGTCTCCTGACAGGTGCACTATCTTCCTCATGATCATTAGAAGAATCAGATTCTTAGGAGTGGCGACGGATTGGGGCTTCATCAACCTCCTTCTTGAGCTCATTGACTGTCTTAGTCATCCCATCAACCTTGTCATTTAGAGTTTTCACTCTATTATCAATAATGTTCACAAGGCTCTCCTGAGTATCCATGACGGTCTTAATATCCTTCTTCATCTCCAAGACAGTGGTGATCAAAAGATCCATCTGCTCGTTTCTAGACCTGGGAACTTGAGCACTACTGGCTCGAGCTGCCTCTGCTTCTACCTCTGCATGTGCCTAAGCTGCAGCTTATGGGGGATGACATGGGTCCATCACCATAACGTTATCCTCAAAGTCTGGCTAAAGTGGCAAATGGGGACTGTCTCGAGCAAATATGTTCTTCTCAAGCCGAGAATTGATGAGCATCTAGATATAAGGTGCGTAACAGCATGAGCGCTTCTGATCAGCAGCAACCCTCTTTACAATCTCTACAATCGAGTCCATCACTCGAATCCTGGTGTGACGATCAAGATGGATGAGCATGTTGATGGAGTATCTACGAATCATCTTCTCATCTCCAGACTTGGGTATCAAGGTATGCATCAGGATGGTGTTCATGGTATGGAGGCCTGGCTGGAGAAAGTAGATGGAGCCAAGCTTGTGAGATTGCACTTTGTCTGTAGAGATACGATTATACATGTCCTTTCATGGCATTGTGGCTCTCCTTGGATTCTATGTATACATCCAAATCTCCATCCTAAACCTCTGGGATTCCTAAGATGGTAGCCCACTCATCAACAGTAGATTCATATCTTGCTCCTTTAATCATCCATGCAAGCCTACCATCTCCATAGAATTGCATGATCATCTCATCATTCCACGTAGTAAACTCTCTGCCAACAAACTCATCAAGTCCAATGCAGTGAAAATTGTCTTGGACACATGAAAGGTAGTCCTCATTCTCCTTGATGTACTTCCAGTCAACATATCGCATGCCACTGACTGTTGGGATCTTGTCTAGCAAAATTGTCTCATATAAGTCTTGCTGCTGTTTGGTGTAAAATCTGTAATCAACAACAGTCTTGCTCCTCTGGGTAAATGGATCAACAGCTCTCCATACCCTCAAGTCTGAATCCTTCCTCTTCTTCATATCCTTAGCAACTAGGTGGCTGGCATCATGAATTGGAAGGTGAGGTCTGAGCTTCATCAGAACAAACATAGCATCATCATCATCTGCTTCTCTAAAAGTGGATTTGTTGTTCTTCGCAGAAGCAGGTATTTCCCTGGTAGTCCTCTTGGACTTCTGTGCAGCAACTTTCTCTGAAGTTTCCTTGGTGCTCTTAGAGGGGCCTGGCTTGGGCAAAGCATCAGCCAAAAGTTTCTTGGCTTTGTTCTTAGGAGGGGCCTGAGCAGCAGGTTCCTCCTCTTCCTCCTCAGTAGTAGCACCAGCAGCAACAGCCTCCTCTGGATCCTCAAGCATGGAGGTAGGCCTGCCCTACACACGGATGATCCCATTCCTGGCTGTCTTCTTATCTCCTGCCTTCTTAGGCAATGCTTTCCCAGGGACCTCAACAGACACTGTCGCCCTAGCACTCTCATGTGCTTTGAAGGTTTCTGTAGGTGCAAAAAATTTGCGAACCACCTTTCTGGATGAGGTGGCTTCATTGGCATCCTTCCTAGCAGCCTTATCTTGCTTCTTGACAAGAATATCTTCCGGGACAAAATCTGAATCCTGTTCATGTGAGTTGAGTCTCTTCCTGGTCCTTGTGGCGTCCTTAGGCAACCCATGAGAACTAGGAGTTCCTAGATCTGAAGATGAACTGGACTCAGGACTAGTGCCTGAACTCATCTAAACATTCTGCTCTGGCAAGTTCTGACTGTCTAACCATGACATGTTGACCCTGTGAACAAAGTATAGAAGAGTGGAATAGGATAAGTCATCACAAAATGCAGATGTTTTTGAAAGTTTGAACAAAAGATTTTCAAGTTTTGCATTCTGTCAAATGAACATCGGTACAGCCGAAGCAAAAATATTGGAGCTATCGAGACTGACTTTCTCATTAGCCGAAACTTGGCACCCCTTTCGGTGAGACCGAAAGGTGCACTCGGTTTCACTGAGAAAGTTCTCGGCAACACAAACATACAAATCGGTGACACCGATCAGCTTGCTTCGGTTCCATCGAGTTTCATCGGGCAGACGCAAAAACCCTAAAATCCATGGTTCTCTAATCTACGGGGTTTTCTTTGTGGATGGAATGCTTTCAAATTGTGGATAGATGGGAAATAAGTCCTAATGCGGAAGATTTGGATAGAGGAGCGAGAGAGGGGGCGAATCCATACCCTAATGCGGAGATGGATCCGCTACAACAGCGGCATTGGTGAAGAAAACGTCGACGGCGGTCATTCCCAATGGCGGAGGCGCTCGGGGAAGGCAAGGTGATGACAGGGGTCTTCGGGTGGCAACTAGGGTTGTGGAGGCGCGATGTTTGATGAATGAAATTCAAAGCATCGGGGTCCACCGATTATATACCCACCGCTGTCGGTGACACCGATTTGATATTTTCGGTGTCACTGAGTTTCACAACTGTTAGTTGCTAAGGAAAGTCGGTGTAACCGAGAATATGAAATCGGTCTTACCGAGGCAAGAAATCCAGATCAACCCTAGGCATTCGGTGAGACCAAGAATTGTGGGTTGGTTCCACCGAAATGCACTTGGGAGGTTTTCATGGTGAGTCCTTGACGATATGGAAGTTTGAGTGCTCCTCACAGAGAGTGATCGAGAAGTACTTGTTCAAATTTTTTGATGCATCATGAATGGATTATCTGGTGAGAAAGAATAGATAGCTAAAGAAGTGGTCCTAGGCATTCTTGTATATTCAATTGGCAATTAAATATGAAAAGCTAAATAGCAATAATTGGATATCCTCGGATGAGTAAATAAATGCAGACCAACATGCTCACACAATAAGATGTCAAATGAAATCATGGCAAACATGCAGAAACACAATAGCATCTAACCAGCACTTTGGCGATGACGAAGTCATCTATATATGAGTATATTGACTTAGGAGCCAAGTAAGAATACTTGATCATAGGTCATACTCATCGTTTAAGCACAAGTGGGCTTACCACATTCACATAAAGCTTTTAGTGTAGTACATTCTTATGAGATGCTCTAAATCAAGTCTTAGAGTAAAACTCCCCCTTGATGTGACATCCCTCATAAGAGGGATAAACTAGCCTTGGGTTTTGTCGAAGAAGACTTCAAGTTGGTGAGGTAGTGGTGGATGCTCAAAGTTGATGAAGATCACCAAGAGTTGGGAGCATCCTTGTTGTTTCATTACTCTTCTTACCTACATGGGTTAGTTCCAACACACAAGAGACAAAGACAAGGATATCTATGGACATGGAGTGCAAAGCATATGTGATGATGTCCATTGATTTGTTGATTACCTTGTCCCTTGCTTACCTTTAAGGGAATGTGTGACTCCTTTAACTATTGCATAATGTTGATATTGTTTGCAACTAGTTCTTGCTAATAATGAATATGAGTGAATTTGATTGGCAGAGTAACCCCTCAAGAACTCTCTAGTTCTTCTTATTGGGAACACACATCAATTTGATGGTGATCCTTGGTGTTGAAGTAGCACTTTTAGAAGTTGAGCTTGTAGTAGCCTTGGGAACCCACTTCACCAAAGCTTGAGATTCATCTTCTTATGAGGCAATGTCCTCTTGAAGCTTGTTCTTGTCCTTGAGCTTAGTGTCTTGTGGTGGAAGGTCATCTTGAGCTTTTGTTCCCTTGGGAAGAGTATTTTCATACTTCTCCTTTTGAGGAACAAACTTGGGATTGGGGTATTGACCTTCTTCCCATTCAACTCCATTAGCATTGACGTAGCCAACACCATGATTATTCCGATATCCTCCATGCTTGGGTACGATCTCCTCAAATTGTTTGCACCCTTCAAGACTCTTGTAGATACCTTTCTCTATAATCCCTTTCAAGAGTTCATTTTCTTGGTCAAGTGTAACTTCGATAAGAGAAGAGTTAGTGGGATCAACAGAACTACTGGAAGCAATATCATTGGATTTATCATTTTTATTGCTACTAGTTGAAGAACCTTTATTTCCTTTTTTACTAGCTTTCTTAGACTTAACTTGAGGCATGAATGTAGATAAGAGAAGTCGTTTGGCTAGATAAGAGGAAGTCTTCTTTCGAAGATCGTCATTGATAGCTTTAAGGAACTCTTGCTCTTTCTCTAAGTTGAGCTTCTCGAAGCGTAGCTTCTCATGTGTTCTTACAAGATCTATATGATCTTCTAGACTTGACTCGTGAGCTAACTTAAGAGTTTTTAGTGTTGGAAATATGCCCTAGAGGCAATAATAAATTGGTTATTATACTATTTCCTTGTTCATGATAATCGTTTATTATCCATGCTATAATTGTATTGATCGAAGACTCAGATGCATCTGTGGATACATAGACAAAACCATGTCCCTAGTATACCTCTAATACACTAGCTTGTTGTTCAAAGATGGTTAAGGTTTCCTAGCCATGGACATGAGATGTCATTTGATAACGGGATCACATCATTAGGATAATGATGTGATGGACAAGACCCAAACTACAAACGTAGCATATGATCGTGTCAGTTTATTGCTATAGTTTTCTGCATGTCAAGTATATGTTCCTATGACCATGAGATCATGCAACTCACGGACACCGGAGGAGTGCCTTGTGTGTATCAAACATCGCAACGTAATTGGGTGACTGTAAAGGTGCATTACAGGTATCTTCGAGGGTGTCTGTTGGGTTGGCATGGATCAAGACTGGGATTTGTTACTCCGTGTGACGGAGAGGTATCTCAGGGCCCACTCGGTAATACAACATCACAATAAGCCTTGCAAGCAATGTGACTAAGTGTTAGCCACGAGATCTTGTATTACAGAACGAGTAAAGAGACTTGCCAGTAACAAGGTTGAACTAGGTATACAGATACTAACGATCGAATCTCGGGCAAGTAACCTACTAAAGAACAAAGGGAACATCATACGGAATTAACTGAATCCTTGACATAGAGGTTCGACCGATAAAGATCTTCGTAGAATATGTAGGAACCAATATGGGCATCTAGGTCCCGCTATTGGTTATTGACCGTAGAGGTGTCTCGGTCATGTCTACATAGTTCTCGAACCCGCAGGGTCTGCACACTTAAGGTTTGGTGATGTTTCGGTAGTATAGAGTTATGCATGGTGGTGACCGAAGGTTGTTTGGAGTCCCGGATGTGATCCCGGACATCATCCCGGACGTCACGAGGAGCTCCGTAATGGTCCGGAGGTAAATGTTGATATATGGGAAGTCCTGTTTTGGTTGCCGGAAAAGTTTCGGGCTCATCGGTAATATACCAGGAGTGCCGGTAGTGTATCGAGGGACCATCGGGATGGGTATTTCGACCCAAGAGGCTACATGGGCTGTGGGAGAAGGTTTACCAGCCCTTAGTGGGATGGTGGAAGGCCCACAAGAAGTCTATGCAGCTGGGAAGAAAAAGCCCAAAGAGAAAAGGTGGAAAAAGGCAAAAGTGGGAAAATAAGGAAGGAGTCCTAATCCTGCTAGGAGTGGAGGAGGAGGACTCCTCCCTCCCACTTCGTCCGAAGCCTAGGGGCTGGCCCTTGAAGGCCAAGCCTCCTCCTCCCCTCCTCCTATATATACTAGAGGTTTTAGGGGTTTTGCACTAGATTTTCAGCTACATGCAACCCTACCCTCTAGTCCGTAGTTTCTCCTCTAGATCGGTTTTAGTTGTGCTTAGGCGAAGCCCTGCTGAGATTACTCCACCATCATCGCCACATCGCAATCATGCTGCCAGAGAACTCGTCTACCTCTCCGTTCCATCTTGCTGGATCAAGAAGGCGGAGATCGTCATCGAGCTATACGTGTGCTGAACGCGAAGGTTCCGTCCGTTCAGTACTAGATCGGAAGGACTGTGATCAATATCGCGAGACGATTCGTGATTGGATCGCGGGACGGATCGTGATGAGATCGCGTGACGGATCATGATGAGATCGCGAGATGGATCATGATGAGTTCACGGGACGGATCGTGATTGGATCACGGGACGGATCGTGATGAGATCGCGGGACGCTCGGCGATTTGGATCGCGAAGACGTTCGACTACACCAACCGCGTTTCTTAACGCTTCCCGCTTAGCAATCTACAAGGGTATGTATATCCACTCTCCCTCTCATAGATGCTCATCACCATGGATAGATCTTGCGTGTGCGTAGGAAATTTTTTGTTTCCCATGCAACGTTCCCTAACAGTGGTATCATGAGCTAGGTCTATGTGTAGATGAGATCTCGAGTAGAACACAAAGAGTTTGTGGGCATTGATGCTTAGATTGCTTCCTCCCTTGGTCGTGTTTTGGTTCAGCGGTATTGTGGGATGAAGCGGCCTAGACCAACCTTATTCGTACGCTTATGACAAACCGGTTCCATCGATTGATGTGTAACTTCATTGCACAAAGATGGCTGGCGGGTGTCTGTTTCTCCTACTTTAGTTGGACGAGATTCGACTAAGGCGGTCCTTAAGAAGGTTGAAAAGCAACTTATGTATCATCGTTGTGCTTTATGTGTAGGTGAGAATTGTTCTTGCTAGATACCCATAGCATCCATGTAATAAATGCAACAACAATTAGAGGACGTCTAACTTGTTTTTGTTGGGTATGTTGTGATGTGATATGGCCAATTACATGATGAGATATATGTGATGTATGAGATGATCATGTATTGTATATAATATCACAACTTGCATGTCGATGAGTACAGCAATCGGCAGGAGCCATAAGGTTGTCTTTAATTATTGTATGACCTGCGTGTCAATCATTAAGCGCCATGTAATGCTTTACTTTATCGCTAAACGGTAGCAATAGTAGTAGAAGCATGTTGGGCATGACAACCCTGATGGCGACACGTTGATGGAGATCAAGATGATGAAGATCATGGTGTCTTGCCGGTGACGATGGAGATCATGCCAGTGCTTTCAAGATGGAGATCAAAAGCACAAGTTCATGGCCATATCATGTCACTTATGATTTGCATGTGATGTTAATCCTTTTATGCACCTTGTTTTTCTTAGGACGACGGTAGCATTATAAGGTGATCCCTCACTTAAATTTCAAGATAAATTGTGTTCTCCCCGAGTGTGCACCGTTGTGAAAGTTTGTCATGTCGAGACACCATGTGATGATCGAGTGTGATAGACTCTATGTTCACATACAACGGGTGCAAGCCAGTGTTGCACATGCGGAACACTCGGGTTAAACTTGGCGAGCCTAGCATGTACAGACAGGGCCTCGGAACACAAGAGACCGAAAGGTCGAACATGAGTCATATAGTAGATATGATCAACATGATGATGTTCACCATTGAAACCACCTCAACTCACGTGATGATCGGACTTGAGTTGGTGAATTTGGATCATGTATCACTCGAATGACCGGAGGGATGTCAATTTGAGTGGGAGTTCTTAAGTAATATTATTAATTGAACTCATTATCATGAACATTGTCAGTCGTGTCTTTGCAAATTATGTTGTAGATTACTAGCTCACGCTGTACCCCCCTTGTATTTTGATATGTTCCTAGAGAAATAGAGTTGAAAGATAATGGTAGCAATATTGTGGACTAGGTCTGTGATCTGAGGATTGTCCTCATTGCTGCACAAAAGGCTTATGTCCTTAATGCACCGCTCGGTGCGCCACTCCCCTCTAGCGTTGTTTGTAGATGTTGTGAACATCTGACAAGCACGTTCTGATGCCTACTTGATAGTTTACTGCGTCATGCATTAAGACCTAGAATTGAGGATCCAAAATGTTTTGAACGTCACGGAACATATGAGATGTTCTAAGAGCTGAAATTGGGATCTCAGGCTCGTGCCCGTGTTGTGCGTTATAAGATCTCCAACAAGATTCTTTGCCTGCAAGATGAAGGAGAATAGCTCAATCGTTGAGCTTGTGCTCAGATTGTCTGGGTACTACAATCACTTGAATCGAGTGGGAGTTGATCTTCCAGATAAGATATTGATTGATATATTTCTCCAAGTCACTGTCACTAGGCTACTAGAGCTTCGTGATGAACTATGAATTGCCAGGCATAGAAATGATGATTCCTGAGCCATTCGCTATGTTTGACACCGCAAAGGTAGAAATCAAGAAGGAGCATCAAGTGTTGATGGTTAGTAAAACCACTAGTTTCGAGAAGGGCAAGGGCAAGGAGGGAAACTTCGTGGATGGCAAGACAGTTGCTGCTCGAGTGAAGCAACCCAACGTTGAACCCAAACCCGAGACTAAGTGCTTCTATTATGAGGAGAACGGTCGCTGAAGTGGAACAACCCTAGATACTTGGTAGATAAGAAGGGTGGCAACATCGACATAAGTATATTTGATGTATGTGTTATTAATGTGTACCTTGCTAGTACTCCTAGTAGCACCTGGGTATTGGATACCAGTTCGGTTGCTAAATGTTAGTAACTCGAAATAAAAGCTACGGAAAAAACGGAGAACTAAGCTAAGGGTGAGGTGACGATGTGTGTTGGAAATGTATCCAAGGTTGATGTGATCAACATCGCACGCTCTCTCTACCTTAGGGATTAGTGACGAACCTAAATAAATGTTATTTGGTGTTTTGCGTTGAGCATGAACGTGATTAGATCATGTTTATTGCAACACGGTTATTCATTTAAGTTAGAGAATAATGGTTATTGTGTTTACATGAATAATACCTTCAATGGTCATGCACCCAGTGAGAATGGTTTGTTCAATCTTGATCGTAGTAATACACATGTTCATAACATTGATGCCAAAAGATACAAAGTTAGTAACTATAGTACCACATACTTGTGGCACTGCCTCTAAATGTCATATTGGTATAAATCGCATGAAGAAACTCCATGCTGATGGATCTGTCGACTCATTCGATTTGGAATCACTTGGGACATGCGAACCATGCCTCATGGGAAAGATGACTAAGGACCCCGTTTTCCGGTTTAATGGAGCGGACAAGTGATTTATTAGAAATAATACATGTTGATGTATGCAATCCAATGAGTCTTGTAGCGTGCGGTGGATATCGTTTTTTCTTACCTTTACTGATGATTTGAGTAGATATAGTGTATATTTACTTAATGAAACACAAGTCTGAAGCGTTTGAAAATTTCAAGCAAATTTAGAGTTAAGTTTAAGATCATCGTGACAAGAAGATAAAATGTCTGTGATGTGATCGTGGAGGTGAATATCCGAGTTACGAGTTTGGCATACAACTTTAGACGATCTGAAAGTTGTTTCACAACTCACGCCACCTGGAACACCATAGTGTGATGGTGTGTCCGAATGTCGTAGTCGTGCTCTATTGGATATGGTGCGAACTATGATGTCTCTTATCGTTCTGCTACTATAGTTTTGGGTTATGCATTAGAGATCATTCACTTTAAATAGGGCACCATCTCAATCCGTTGAGATGACACCATGTGAATTATGGTTTGATAGAAACTTAAGCTGTCATTTCTTAATGTTTGGGGCTGCGACGCTTGTGTGAAAAAAATGTTTTCATATAATGAGCTCGAACCCAGAGCGGAAAAATGCATCTTCATGGAATAGCCTAAGAACAGTTGGGTATACCTTCTATCTCAGATCTGAGTACAAAGTGCTTGTTTTCTGAAACTGTGTCCTTTCTCGAGAAAGAGTTTCTCTCGAAAGAATTGAGTGGGAGGAAGATAGAACTTGATGAGGTTGTTGAACATTTGTTTCAACCAGAGAGTAGCGCAGCACAGGAAGATGTATCTGTGAAGCCTACGTTAGTTGACAAGGAAGTTAATGATGATGATGATGAAGCTTCGGATCAAGTTACTATCGAACCTTGTAGGTCAACAAGGATGCGTACTGCTCCTGAGTGGTACGACAACCCTGTCTTGGAGGTCATGTTGTTGGACAACGATGAACCTACGAGCTATGGAGAAGCGATGATGGGCCCGGATTCCGACAAATGTTTAGAGGCCATGAAATCCGAGAAAGGATCCATGTATGAAAACCAACTATATACTTTGGTAGACTTGCTCGTTGGACGGCAGGCCGTCGAGTACAAATGGACCTTTAAAACGAAGACAGACGTTGATGGTAAATGTCACCATTTATAAAGCTCGACTTGTCGCAAAGAAGTTTCTGACTATTTCAAGGAGTTGACTACGATGAGACTTTCTCACTCGTAGCGATGCTAAAGTCTGTTGGAATTATGTTAGCAGTTGCCGCATTTTTCAATTATGAAAAATGGTAGATGGAGGTCAAAACATCGTTTCCTTAACGATTTACTTAAGGAAAGGTTGTATGTGATACAACCAGAAGGTTTTGTCAGTCCTAAGGATGCTGAGAGGTTTGCGAGCTCCAACAATCCTTCTATGCGATGGAGCGAGCATCTCAGAGTTGGAATATACACTTTGATGAGGTGATCAAAGTTTTTGAGTCTATACAAAGTTTATGAGAAACTTGTATTTACAATAAAGTGAGTGGGAGCACTATAGAGTTTCTGATAAGCATATGTGGTTGACATATTGTTGATCGGAAATGAAGTAGAATTTCTGGAAAGCATAAAGGGTTATTTGAAAAGAGTTTTCAAAGGAAGACCTGGATAAAGCTACCTAATTGTTGAGCATCAAGATCTATAGAGATGGATCAAGATGCTTGATGAGACTTTGAAAGAGTACATACCTTGACAAGATTTTGAAAGAGTTCAAAATGGATCAGTCAGAGAGAACTGTGCTCGCCTACTTTGTAAGGTGTGAAGTTGAGTGAGACTCAAAGCTTGACCATGGAAGAAGAAAAAGAAAGCACGAACATTGTCCCCTATGCCTTAGCCATAGGCTCTGTATAGTATAACATACCTGTGTATCGCACCTGTGTGTGCCTTGCCATGAGTTTGTCAAGGGTTACAAGAGTGATCCATGAGTGGATCACTGGACAGCGATCAAGATTATCCTTAGTAACTAAAACACTAAGGAAATGTTTCTCAATTATGGAGGTGATAAAGAGATCATCTTAAAGAGTTATGTCGATTCGAGCTTTAAACACCAATCCGGATGACTCTTAGTAGCAATCCGGATACGTATAATGGAGTAGCCATTTGGAATAGCTCCAAGTGGAGAGGGGTAGCAGTGTCTACAGTAAGACATAGAGATTTGCAAAGTACACATGGATCTGAATGTCGCAGACCCGTTGACTAAAAGACCTCTCTCACATGCAGAGCATGATCGAGCCCCAAAACTCACTTGGTGTCATATTAATAACAATGCGAATCATATGGTTATGTGAACTAGATTATTGACTCTAGTGCAAGTGGGAGATTGCTGGAAATATGCCCTAGAGGCAATAATAAATTGGTTATTATCATATTTCCTTGTTCATGATAATCATTTATTATCAACGCTATAATTGTATTGATCGAAGACTCAGATGCATCTGTGGATACATAGACAAAACCATGTCCCTCGTATGCCTCTAATAGACTAGCTCATTGTTAAATATGGTTAAGGTTTCCTAGCCATGGACATGAGATGTCATTTGATAACGGGGTCACATCATTAGGAGAATGATGTGATGGACAAGACCCAAACTACAAACGTAGCATATGATCATGTCAGTTTATTGCTACAGTTTTTTGCATGTCAAGTATATGTTCCTATGACCATGAGATCATGCAACTCACGAACATTGGAGGAGTGACTTGTGTGTATCAAACGTCGAAACGTAACTGGGTGACTATGAAGGTGCATTACAGGTATCTCCTAGGGTGTCCGTTGGGTTGGCATGGATCAAGACTGGGATTTGTTACTCCCTGTGACGGAGAGGTATCTCAGGGCCCACTCGGTAATACAACATCGCAATAAGCCTTGCAAGCAATGTGACTAAGTGTTAGCCACGGGATCTTGTATTACGGAACGAGTAAAGAGACTTTCCGGTAACAAGGTTGAACTAGGTATACAGATACCGACGATCGAATCTCAGGGAAGTAACATACCGAAGAACAAAAGGGAACATCATACGGGATTAACTGAATCCTTGACATAGATGTTCGACCGATAAAGATGTTAGTAGAATATGTATGAACCAATATGGGCATCTAGGTCCCTCTATTGGTTATTGACCATAGAGGTATCTCGGTCATGTCTACATAGTTCTCGAACCCGCAGGGTCTGCACACTTAAGGTTTGGTGACGTTTCGGTAGTATAGAGTTATGCATGGTGGTGACCGAAGGTTGTTCGGAGTCCCGGATGAGATCCCGGATGTCACGAGGAGATCCAGAATGGTATGGAGGTAAAGATTGATATATGGGAAGTCCTGTTTTGGACGCCGGAAAAGTTTCGGGCTCATCGGTAATGTACCGGGAGTGCCGGTAGTGTACCAGGGACCATCGGGAGGGGTATTTCGACCCAAGAGGCTACATGGGCTGTGGGAGAAGGTTTACCAGCCCTTAGTGGGCTGGTGGAAGGCCCACAAGAAGTCTATGCGGCTGGGAAGAAAAAGCCCAAAGAGAAAAGGTGAAAAAAGGCAAAAGTGGGAAAATAAGGAAGGAGTCCTAATCCTACTAGGAGTGGAGGAGGAGGACTCCTCCCTCCCACTTTGGCCGAAGCCTAGGGGCTGGCCCTTGAAGGACAAGCCTCCTCCTCCCCTCCTCCTATATATACTAGAGGTTTTAGGGTTTTTGCACTAGATTTTCAGCTACGTGCAACCCTACCCTCTAGTCCGTAGTTTCTCCTTTAGTTCGGTTTCAGCTGTGCTTAGGCGAAGCCCTGCTAAGATTACTCCACCACCATTGCCGCAGCGCCATCATGCTGCTAGAGAACTCGTCTACCTCTCCATTCCGTCTTGCTGGATCAACAAGGCGGAGATCATCATCGAGCTATACGTGTGCTGAACGCGAAGGTGTCGTCTGTTCAGTACTAGATCGGAAGGACTGTGATCAAGATCGCGAGACGATTCGTGATTGGATCGCGGCACGGATCGTGATGAGATCGCGTGACGGATCGTGATGAGATCACGAGATGGATCGTGATGGGATCACGGGACGCTCGGCGATTTGGATCGCGAAGACGTTCGACTACACCAACCGCGTTTCTTAACGCTTCCCGCTTAGCGATCTACAAGGGTATGTAGATTCACTCTCCCTCTCGTAGATGCTCATCACCATGGATAGATATTGCGTGTGCGTAGGAATTTTTTTATTTCCCATGCAACGTTCCCCAACATTTAGTTCTTGAGTTAGTCGTTCTATTTCCAACTTATCATCATCACACGATTTATCTACACTAGAGTGAGTACTAACAAGTTCATTTTGACTAACATTACTAGTTTTATGAAATAGCAGGTCATCTTCATCACCATTGAAATCAAGATACTCGGGGTGTGATACCTTGGGGCCTTTGGCCATGAAGCAGCTTTCACTCACTTCGTTTGGTGAGTCAAATAGATCATAGAAGTTGGTAGTCACTAGTGGAATACCGGCAACACCTTCATCTTGACTATAGTCGGAGTTGGAGTGATAGCTTCTCTCGGAGTGGTTGTCAGAGTCAGAGCTAGAAACCCATTCACCAACATGAGGGTCTTCATTCTTGAGCTTCTTCTCCTAGTCCCTACTTCTCCTTGAGGGTCTTCGTTCATAACGGTCATCTCTACTCCTTTTCTGTTTTCGAGGTGACTCGTCTCTTGAGCTTCGTCTTCTTGGTGACTCTTCTCTTCGTTTGTAGGGAGCCATGCACTCATTGGAGTAGTGTCCAGGCTTCCCACAATTGTAGCAGTTTTAGTCATGACTTGGCGAACGCTTCTCTTCATATCTTGAGTTGGAGCTTCGATCTTTGCTTCTATTCTTGTAGAACTTGTTGAAATTCTTGACCATGAGTCTTATCTCTTCATTTGTGACAAGGTTGTCGCTGGAGGTAGTGGGAGCATCACTTGTGGCTTTGTAAGCACCGCTAGACTTGTGGTGAAGCTCTTCCTTGTCTTTGAGTGTCATCTCATGAGAAACAATTCTACCAATGACTTCCGTTGGCTTGAGATCTTTGTAGTTGGGCATCATTTGGATCAATGTGCAAATGGTGTCATATCGATCATCCAAAGCTCGAAGTATCTTCTTGACGATGAATTTTTCAATCATTTCTTCTCTTCGTAAGATGACAATCTCATTGGTGATGAGAGCTAGCCTAGAGTACATCTCAGCGACTCCTTCACCATCCTTCATCTTGAACTTGTCAAGTTGACTTTGAAGAATATCCAAGTTGGATTCTCTCACCGATTATGTGCCTTCATGCATATCAATCAAAGTATCCCACATCTCTTTTGCATTCTCAAGACGGCTGATCTTGTTTAATTCTTTGGGGCATAGGCAGTTGAAGAGAATATCACATGCTTGAGCATTGAGTTGCAACATCTTCAATTCATCCGCGGTCACTTCATGATTGGGTTCCTTTCCTTCCGCAAAGAATTCACCTTGCATGCCAACACGAACAACAGCCCAAACGTAGGGGTTATGACCAAGCAAATGCATTTTCATTTTGTGCTTCCAACTAGCAAAATTTGTGCCATCAAAGTACGGACCTCTACGGTGATAATTTCCCTCACTAGACGTCATACTTCTCCTAGGTTATGAGACCAATGCAATGGAGACCAAAGCTCTGATACCACTTATAGGATCGAAAGTAGTGCTAGAAGGGGGGGTGATTAGCCTACTTGACCAAATAAAATCTACTTTTTCCCAATTTTAATTCTTGGCAGATTTTAGCATTCATTATATGTCAAGTACTCCCTACACATGCATGTCTAAGAGTATAGGAGCGGAAAATAAAGACATTGCACATGTAATTAAAGAGAGGGTAGGAAAAAGCAAACACAATTGGTGACACGATGATTTTTCTAGTGGTTCCTATAGGTGGCGCTATCGTACATCCACGTTCATGGAGTCTTTAACCCACAGAGGTTAATGGTCACGAGAGTCCACGGAGGGCTCTACTCGCGGAGGGTTCCACGAAGAAGCAACCTTGACTATACCATGATGGCCTACGTCCATGGAGGACTAGCCTTACTCAGAGTAGATCTTCACAAAGTAGGCGATCTCTTTGCCCTTACAAAATTTTTGGTTCACTCCACAACACAAAGTAGGAGAATCCCAAGTGACACCTAACCAATCTAGGAGGAACCACCCTCCAAAAGGTAATATGCTCGGTAATGTCGATGAACTCCTTGCTCTTGTGCTTCAAGATGATAGACTCCTCAATACACAATCTCTCTCTCACACACACAGATATGGCTTGGTAGAAGAGATGGTATTGGTGGAAAGCAACTTGGGGAGGCTAGAAATCAAGATCCATATGGTTGGAGTGGAAGATCTTGACCTCAACACAAGGGTAGGTGGTTCTCTCAGAAAACTGATAGGATAGGTATGGAATGGATCTGAGTGCTTCTCTCCCAAGTAGGTGGTGGTGAAGGAGTATATATAGGCGTCCCCAAAAATCCAACCGTTACACACAAGAAGTCAGACTCGGTGACACCGATGAGTTAATCTCGGTGGTACCGAAGTGACCAAAAGGTGGCAACTTTTGTATCTCAATGAGACCGATATAGGAATCTCGGTTGCACTGATAAGGTGACCAACGGTCAGAATGCTCAATCTCGGTGACGCCGCTTTGACAATCTCGGAGGGATCGAAACTACGAACTTGCGTAAGAGAAAGTTGATAGCCCAACTCGGTGCCACCGAATGTAGTATCGACTGCACCGAAAGGCTAGGGTTTGGCTGAGTCTGTCTAGGGTTTGTAATCGTTGGCACTGAATGTAGATTGTTGGTTGCACCGATTTTGAGTATTTGGCTTTGGACAGAATTTAGTGGGAGAGTTTGTGGGTGTCTTTTGTGACTATCACTTGTGCACGTATGAGCATTTTGTTCACCAAAAAAACCTTACCTCCTTTTAATAGTATTGGCTTTCCTATGGAATCAAAGTGATTTCTCACAAATATAAAATGTAGAGTCCTCTTGCTTGAAGTTTTGCCAACCTATTTCCTTGCATCTTGGGGTATTACACAATCTCTTTGCCAATCCATCATTGATCTTTTCTTGAAACATTCTTGATGGAAACGTTAGTTCAATGACTTATATGTTGTTATGAATTACCAAAACCACCAAGGGAGCAAATGTGCTTTCAGTGATGCCCGCCAGCCGTCCATCAGGATGCAAAGGAAGCAGTCATGGTCGATTTGTATGACCAACTTTCCCAACGATTGCTACCTGTTCAACGAAACACCAAACAAGACGCTGGTGGCCGACAACCCCAAATACCATGCCTTCATGTAGAACGTAATCTACAAGGGTCATGGCTAGGCCTTCCACCCCAAGGGCCAATGCCAAGGAAAAAATCCTGAGGAGACCCAAAGCCAAGATAGTCGCAACCAAGATGATGCTGGCCACTATGGTGTCGAAGAAGAGGAAGAGGTCAACAGCCATGGTGACTCATGGCATGAAAATATCTGTTGTGAAGATGAGGAATAAGAGGTTGTCGACATTGGGGAGGAGCTACTTTTATTGATGAGCTCACCCAAAGAGCCGATGCACAAAGGAGGGGGCAAAACATCCGCACGGGGTCGTACACCCAATACGAAGACATTTTGATATGCGAGAGTTGGAAGGAGATAGGCCAAGATCCCAACACCGGTGCCGAGAAAAAAGGATCCATTTTTTGGATCAGAGGTCATACAACCTTAAATGAGGGGAGGAAGTATCTATCCTACAAGTTTGCGAGCACCCAAGGCATCAACTCAATCCGAAAGATACGAGGGTTCATTCAACAAAAATGCTACAAGTTTTGTGCCATGCTTGAGAGAGTTGAAGCTCGTCCCGTGAGCGGCCTAGGTGTGGTGATAGGTATGGCCCCTTCCTATTTTATTGCGATGCCATGTTCATGTTTGTTGCAGCTTGTGTCCTTTGTTATTAAATTTGTGGTCTTCTCTTTGATTGCGTAGGAATTCCAATCTTTGGAAGCCTTCAAAGCCCAACACAAAAATAAGCCATTCACCCTCAAACACTATTGGACGCTCATCAAGGGTTGCCCCAAGTTCAAAGATGAAGACACCATTCTAAACAATAAAGGAGGGTCGACGGCTGTGTCTAGGAGTGAAGACGGAGTGAGGAGGCCGAGGGGGAACGCCAACTCAGAGATTGACGAGAAGTGTGATGCGACATCTTTTGCCTTGAAAGAAACTTTGCACGGCATGATGACACAAAAGGAAGTGTGGGACGAGAGGAAGCACCAAGAAAAGGAGGAGCAAATGAAGATATACTTGGAGCTCCAAATGAAGAAGCTCGACATGGAGGATGCCATGATGAAGAGGAAGCTCGACATGGAGGAGGTTGTCCAAACGAAGAAGCTTGCGATCGAGGCAATCGACACCGACACCAAAGCAATAGCGGTGGCACTATAAATCATGACCATGGAATTGACAAACATGTCACCAAAGAGAAGGAGTTGGTTCGAGAAGCAACAAAAGGAGATGTTTGAACAAGACGAGATGAACTAAGAAGGCCTCGACCCTAGACTATGGTCGTTCTTTTTGAAGGCTGGCAAGTGTGCCGACCACTGGCTTTGTTGCCAGTGAGAGACCATGATCATTTTGAAGGCTGTCAAGTGTGCCCGTTGACGGCTTTGTTGCTTGCGTGAAAACTCGATGGGGGGGAGGTCATGTTGTTGGGCATGAACTATGGCCGATGGCATGAACTATCGCCGCGTTGCGGTAATATTAGTTTTCTATGCCTTTGAAAAAATTTGGAAGTTGCCGAGCGAAATGCATCGGCCCGTTGGACGCACGGCTAGCACATACATAGAATGGGGCGGACGCCACCCCTTTGTCCGTCCCAGCCAGACAAAAGCTTAACAAAACAAACGTCCGTTTTGGACATGCGTTGGAGTTTGCCTTATAGTTTATTAAAAAAAGGTCAGTTTCAGCCAATGTAACTCGCCAAAACAGATTTAATAGACATACATGTGTTTCCACTGTTTAGAGACAAATCATAAGATTCCAGTTCATATACAATTTTAAATGAAAAGTATTCAATACATAGGACAAAAAGGTTGTTCGGAGATAACAAATGATCAATCCAAACACTCACACTATAAAAACAAAAATCAAATATCAGAATGACCCACTATACGACACATTAAACGCTTGTTCTTGAACAAATAAGATCATTATGAAGCACTAAATATGAAATTCTAGCTTTGCTACCAAATCTGTACCTGTTAGCAGCAAATATTCTGATGTGGGCCTTCTTATGTTGAAACCGTCAATCTATGAGCACACAAGATTATCTCTTTCCTTTCGCATACTCGGATGATCCTTTGAGGTGCATACTGTGTTTCGATGAACAAGAGACAAGAACAAAGAGGAAACAAGAAGAGTATGAGAACTAGGTCATGGTGACTCATTTTCCCATATTTATTCTATGAGTATTTTTTTTCTTTCTTGTTTTCACTATTAAGACACCCCACGGAACGGGTATATGACCCCACATGAACAGGCAAGCCCATCTGATGTATGAACACATTACAAATAAAAATAAAAATAAAAACAAAGATAAATTATACATCGTTAAATATGTAAATCTTAACGCAAACGAACGACACATAATCTGCCCCCGGACTGCACCCTAAATCCTCTCCCGCGTGCAGAGGCAGCCTCTAAGAGGTACGTGCAACGTGTGACCTATGGCCAACTCCAACGCGCAACACCAAACGGGCGCCTGTTTTGTCTGTTTTTCGTGCTTTTGGAGGTTGTAGGATCGAAAGTAGTGCTAGAGGGGGGGGGGTGATTAGACTACTTGACCAAATAAAAATCTACTTTTTCCCTATTTTAATTCTTGGCAAATTTTAGCATTCATAGTATGTCAAGTACACCCTACACATGCATGTCTACGAGTATAGCAGCAGAAAGTAATGACAAGCATATAAATAAAGGAAGGTTAGGAAGATCAAATGCAATTGGTGACATGATGATTTTTCCTGTGGTTCCGATAGGTGGTGCCATCGTACGTCCACGTTCATGGAGTCTTCAACCCACGGATGGTAATGGTCGCGAGAGTCCGAGGAGGGCTCTACCCATGGAGGGTTCCACGAAGAAGCAACCTTGACAATACCATGACGGCCTTCGTCCACGGGGGAATAGCCTAACTCGGGGTAGATCTTCACGAAGTAGGATATCTCCTTGCCCTTACAAACTTCTTGGTTCACTCCACAACACGAAGTAGGAGGCTCCCAAGAGACACCTAACCAATCTAGGAGGCTCTACCCTCCAAAAGGTAAAAGGCTCGATTTGTGTCGATGAACTCCTTGCTCTTGTGCTTCAAGATGATAGACTCCTCAACACACAATCACTCTCTCAAAGATTTGGCTTGCTAGAAGAGATTGATTGGGTGGAAAGCAAGTTGGGGAGGCTAGAGATCAAGATTCATATGGTAGGAATGGAATGGCATGATCTCAACACATGATTAGGTGTCTCTCTCTCAGAAAATCAATAGGTATGAGTGGCGAGCTGTTCTGAGTGCTTCTCTTGCGAGTGAGTGGTGGTGGAGGGGTATATATAGGCATCTCCAAAAATCCAACCGTTACACACAAAATGACCAACTCGGTGACACTGATGTGTTAATCTCGATGGTACCGAAATGACCAAAAGGTGGTAACTTTTGAATCTCGATGAGACCGATATAGGAATCTCGGTTGCACCGATAAGGTGACTAGGGATGGCAATGGGTCGGGTTTGGAGTGGGTGGAGCTAGTGGAGCTGGTCCAAATCCAGCCCATGACCCATCTTCCTATCCTCTGCCCATCCACCAAAGCATCCATTGGCACAAACTGTGCCCATGCCCATCCCCATTGGACATCCAGACACCCATGGAGCTCCAAGGGCATAGAAAAATCAGCACGAATACTTCCCAAAGATCAAATTAACTCATCATCATTCATTAACTAAGATTAGGTTTAATAATTATGTTACTGGAGTTGTGGGGGATTAGGTAACATGGGTCGGAATTTGACCTTCTGTGACTGTGAGTGACTTGGGATTGGACATTTGCATAGTTTAGTGCCACTTCCATAGGGGCCATGTGTCATACGGGTATCCATTGGATATCCATGGAGAAAAATTACAATCGTGCCCAACCCAACTATTCGTGGGTATCCAAATTCATGGATCCATGGGCAAAAACGCGCTCCATACCCTTGCCCAACCGGGTCAGGTATCCATGGGTATCCAGACCCATGGATAAAATTGCCATCCCTAAAGGTGACCAACGGTCAGATTGCCCAATCTCGGTGATGCCAATCCAACAATCTCGATGGGACCGATATTGTGAATTTGCATAACAGAAAGTTTGAAACCTAACTTGATGGTACCGAATGAAGAATATGTTGCACCGAAGAGCTAGGGTTTGGTTGGGTCTGTCTAGGGTTTGGAATCGGTAGCACCGAGTGTAGAGTGTTGGTTGCACTGATTTTAAGTATTTTGCTTTGGACAGACTTTTGTGGAAGAGCTTGTGGGTGTATGTGGTGACTGTCACTTGTGCATGTATGAGTATTTTTTCACCAACAAACCTTACCCCCTTTTAATAGTATTGGATTTACTATGGACTCAAAGTGATTTCTCACAAATATAAAATGTAGAGTCCTTTGCTTGAAGCTTGGCCAATGATATTCCCTTCATCTTGGGGTATTCCACAATCCTTATGCCAACATATCATTCAACTTTTCCTAAAACATACTTAGTGGAAACATTAGTCCAATGACATATATGTTATTAATTATCAAAACCACCAAGGGAGCAAATGTGCTTTCAATCTCCCCCTTTTTGATAATTTATGACAACATATAGATCAAAGCTTCGACATATGATATAATCAATGAATATAATCGTCGCTTTATGAAGTATGTGATAAGCAAGGGCTCCCCCTAAATTGGTGCATTTTTTAAATTCGCGTCTAAATGCAAATGCACAATCGATTAGGTACATGGGGCACTTCTTCCATGTCACATACATCTTGGTGGTGTGCGAGAGTAATAAGAGTTAACCACATAGCACAACACATCAAGCAAACTATGTGATCATCACATAATTATCAAAAAATAGGAAATAGTAGCAACACACATTAAAGCGTATGATCACACACTCAAAAAAAAGTATCTCAAATCAAACCAAAAGATCAAATGTTTTGTGAAACCAGCAATAAAAAGAAAAATGCTTTCTCACTCAAAGCCTAAGATCTATATACAACTTCTCCCCCTTTGACAGCAAGTTACCAAAAAGTTCAAAGACATATACCTAATCGTTCTGCGGTTGATCTCCTCCTGTAGTCGATGGCGGAGTTGAGAGAACTGCGTCGGCGAAGACTTCCGCTGAAGTCCTGGATGGAGGTGGTGTAGACACTGGAGGCACTAGAGCTGATGGAGCTGATGGAGTTGTGGCTAGAGCAGAAGATGAAGGCCTCGTCTTTGGAGCTGGTACTATAGGAGTCGTGGCCTTAGTCATGAACTGCCCAGTCGTCCTGACAGGTGCACTATCTTTCTCATCATCAGAAGAAGAATTAGACTCTAAGGAATGGCGACGGATTGGGGCTTCATGAACCTCCTTCTTGAGCTGATTGATTGTCTTGATCAGCCCATCAACCTTGTCATTCAGAGTTTTCACTGTATCATCAATGATGTTCACAAGGCTCTCCTGAGTGTCCATGATGGTCTTTATGTCCTTCTTCATGTCCATGATAGTGGTGATCAAGAGATCCATCTGCTCGTTCCTGGACCTGGGGACCTGAGCACTAGTGGCTCGAGCTGCCTCTGTGTGAGCCTCTGCCTGTTCCTGAGCTGCAGGTGATGTGGGATGGTCTGGGTCCATCACCACAACGTTGTCCTCTAGATCTATTGAAGTGGCAAGTGGGGTCTATCCAGAGCAAAGATGTGCTTCTCAAGCTTAGAATTGATAAGCATCTGAATATAGGGTGCGTAGCAGCATGAGCACTTCTAATCCGCAGCAACCCTCTTCACTGTCTCCACAATCAAATTCATCACACAGAATCTCTAGTTCCGGTTAATATGAATAAAAAAGTTGATGGAATAGCCTTGGATCATCTTCTCGTCACCTGACTTGGGCATCAAGGTATACCTCAGTATAGTGTTGATAGTGTGTAGACCTGCCTGGAGGTGATAGATGGATCCTACCTTGTGGGACTGAAGCTGTGCAACAAGAATGGGATTATACATGTCCTTCATGGCATTGTGGCTTGCCTTGGACTCTGAGTATACGCAAATGTCTCCATCCCATACCTATGGGACTCCTAAGATGGTAGCCCGCTCATCAACAATAGATTCATATCTTGCTCCCTCAATCATCCAAACAATCCTGCCATCTCCATGAAAATGAGCAGTGGAATAGAACTGCATGATCATCTCATTGTTCCAAGTAGTGAACTCCTTTCCAACAAATTTATCAATGCCAATGCAGTGGAAGTTGTCTTGGACACATGGAAAGTAATCCTCATTATCTTTGATGTACTTCCAATCCACGTATCTCATGTCAGTGACTGCAGGACTCTTGTGGAGCAAAACTGTCTCATAGAAGTCTTGCTGCTCCTTGGTATAAAACCTGTAATCAACAATAGTCTTCCTCCTCTGGGCATATGGATCAATGGCTCTCCATGACCTCAAGCGTAATTCTTCCTTCTTCTTCATGTCCACAGCAATAGGATTGCTGGCATCATGAACTGGAAGGTGAGGTCTGAGCTTCATCAGAACAGACATAGCATCTTCATCATCATCTGCTTATCTGAAAGTGAACCACTTGTTTTTCTCAGAAGCAGGTATATCTCTGGTAGTGCTCTTGGACTTCTGTGTAGTAGCTTTCTTTGATGCAGCCTTGGTGCTCTTAGAGGGGACATGCTTGGGCATAGCATCAGCAAAAAGTTTCTTGGCCTTCTTCTTAGGAGGGGCCCAAATACCAGGTTCCTCCTCTTCCTCCTCAGTAGGAGCAACACCAGAGGTAGCAGCCTCCTTTGGATCCTCATACAAGGAGGTAGGCCTGCCCATCACACGGATGATCCTCTTCCTGGCTATCTTCATAGGCAAAGCTTTCTTGGAATCTCAACGGACAAAGTTGCCCTAGCACTCTCATGTGCTATGATGGTTTCTGCGGGTGCATAGTTCTTGCTGACCACCTTCCTAGATGAGGTGGCCTCAGTGGCAGACTTCCTTGCAGCATTCTCTTGCTTCTTAGCAAGAACCTCTTTTGGGACAAAATCAGAACCTTCCTCTTCTGAGTTGAGTCTCTTCCTTGTCCTAGTGGCAGCCTTTGGCAACCCATGAGAGCTGGGAATGCCTGGATATGTGGAAGAACTGGACTCACGACTAGTGCCTGAACTCATCTTGATGTTCTGCTCTGGCAAATTTTGACTATCTGAGCCTGACATGTTGTCCCTGTGAATAGAGTATAGAAGGGTGGAATAGGATAAGTCATCAAAAAACGCAGAGATTTTTGAAAGTTTGAACAAAAGATTTTCCAAGTTTTGCATTCTGTCAAGTGTATTTCGGTACACCCGAGGCAAAAATTTCGGTCACACCAAGACATACACCTTACTTTCCAGGAACTTGGCACAATTTTCAGTTGCACCGAAAATGAGAACTCGGTTCCACTGAGGTGTTCTCAATGTGGCAAAAAGGAAAATTGGTGACACCGATTTCTTCGCATCGGTTCTACCGATATACAAGTGGCGGACGGCAAAACACTAAAAATCGATCGTCTTCTACTCTACAGGATTTTCTTTTGGTCGGAAGGCTCTCAAACTGTGGATAGACTGGGAATAAACCCTAATGCGCAAGAATCGGATAGAAGAGCAAGAGAGGAGAACGAATCCATACCCTAATGTGGCAATGGATCCGCTACAGTGGCGACGTTGGGGAAGAAAACATCGACATGGCGATTCCCAACTATGGAGGCACTCGGGGAAGCAAGGAGATGACCAGGGTCCTTCGGGCGACAACTAGGGTTGTGGAGGTGCAACATTTGACGAATGAAATTTAAAGCATCGGGGTCCACCGAATATATACACATTGTTGTCGGTGACACTGATTTGATTTTTCCGGTGTCACCGAGTTTCACAACTGTCAGCTGACAGGGAAACTCGGTGTAACCGAGAATATGAAATCGGCAGTACCGATATAGAAAAACCAGATCAACCCTAGGCATTAGGTGAGACCAAGAATTTGGAGTTGGTTCCACCGAGATGCACTTAGGAGGTTTTAATGGTCCGTCCTTGACGATACGGAACTCCGTGTGCTCCTCACACAGAGAGATCGAAAAGTACATATTAAAATTTTGTGATGCAGCATGAATAGAATATGAGGTTAGAAAGCATAGATAGCTAAAGGAGTGGTCCTAGACATCCTTGTATATTCAATTGGCAAATGAATATGAAAAGCCAAATAGCAACAATTGGATATCCTCGAATGAAAAAATAAATGCAGACCAACATGCTCACACAATAAGATGTCAAATGAAATCATGGCAAACATGCACAAACACAATAACATCTAACAAGCACTTTGGCAATGACGAAGTCATCTATATATGAGTATATTTACTTAGGAGCCAAGTACGAATACTTGATCATAGCTCATACTCATCGTTTAAGCACAAGTGGGGTTACCACTTTTACATGAAGCATTTAATGTTGTCACATTCTATGAGATGCTTTGACTCAAGATTTAGAGTAAAACTCCCCTTGATGTGACATCCCCCCATAAGAGGGATAAACTAACCATGGGTTTTGTCGATGAACACTTCATGTAGATGAAGTAGTAGTGGATTCTCAAAGTTGATGAAGCTCACCAAGAGTTGGGAGCATCCTTGTTGTTTCGTTTCTCTTCTCGCCTACATGGGTTAGTCCCAACACACAAGAGACAAATACAAAGATATCTATGGACATGGAGTGCAAAGCATATGTGATGATGTCCATTGATTTGTTGATTACCTTGTCCCTTGCTTACCTTTGAAGGAATGTGTGACTCCTTGAACTATTGCATGATGTTAATGTTGATTGCAACTAGTTCTTTCCAATAATGAATATGAGTGGATTTCATTGGCGGAATCACCCCTCAATAACTTCTCTAGTTCTTCTTCTTGGGGACCCACATCAATTTGATGGGGATCCTTGGTGTTGAAGTAGCACTTGTAGAAGTTGAGCTTGTAGTGGCCTTGCGAACCCACTTCACCAAAGCTTGGGATTCATCTTCATATGATTCAATGTCCGCTTGAAGCTTGTTCTTGTCCTTGAGTTTGGGGTCTTGTGGTGGAAGGTCATCTTGAGCTTTTGTTCCCTTGGGGAGAGTACTTTCATGCATATCCTTTTGAGGAACAAACTTGGGATTGGGATATTGACCTTATTCCCAGTCAACTCCATTATCGTTGAAGCAACATCCACTCCCTTCATTTGGTGAATCAAATATGTCGTAGGAGTCGGTCGTCACTAGTTCAAGTCCGGCAACATCTTCATCTTGACTATAGTCGGAGTTGGAGTGATAGCTTCTCTCGGAGTGGTTGTCGGATTCAGAGCCCTAAACCCATTCACCAACATGAGCTTGATGTTTACTTCTTGAGTACCTCTTGGTGCACTTTTCCTTCTTCTCTGAGTCCCTACTTCTCCTTGAGGGTCTTCGTTCATAATGCTCATATTTACTCTTTCTCTCTCTTCGAGGTGACTCGTCTCTTGAGCTTCCTCTTGTTGGTGACTCTTCTTTCCTTTTGTAAGGAGCCGTGCACTCATTGGAGTAGTGTCCGGGTTTCCCACAATTGTAACATTTTCGGTCACGACTTGACGAATGCTTCTCTTCATATCTTGAGTTGGAGCTTTGATCTTTGCTTCTATTCTTCTAGAACTTGTTGAATTTCCTTACCATGAGGCTTATCTCTTGATTTGCTACAAGGTTGTCGCTTGAGGTAGCGGGAACATCACTTGTGGCTTTGTAAGCACCGCCAGACTTGTGGTGAAGCTCTTCCTTGTCTTTGAGTGTCATCTCATGCAGAACAATTCTACCAATCACTTCCGTTGGCTTGAGATCCTTGTAGTTTGGCATCATTTGGATCAATGTGCATACGGTGTCATATCGATCATCCAAAGCTCGAAGTATCTTCTTGATGATGATTTTTTTAGTCATTTGTTTGCTTCCTAAGCTGGAAATATCATTTGTGATGAGAGCTAGCCTAGATTACATCTTAGCGACTCCTTCACCATCCTTCATCTTGAATTTGTCAAGTTGACTTTAAAGAACATCCAACTTGGATTCTCTAACTGATTATGTACCTTCATGCATATCAATCAAAGTATCCCAAATCTCTTTTGCATTCTCAATACGGCTGATTTTGTTGAATTATTTGGGGCATATGCAGTAGAAGAGAATGTCACATGCTTGAGCATTGAGTTGCAACATCTTCAGTTCTTCCGAGTCGCTTCGTGATTGGGTTCTCTTCCTTCCGCAAAAAATTCACCTTGCATACCAACATGAACAATAGCCCAAAAGGTAGGGTTATGACCAAGCAAATGCATTTTCATTTTGTGCTTCCAACTAGCAAAAATTGTGCCATCAAAGTACAGACCTCTACGGTGATAATTTCCCTCACTAGATGCCATACTTTCCTAGGTTGTGAGACCAATGCAATGGAGACCAATGCTCTGATACCACTTGTAGGATCGAAAGTAGTGCTCGAGGGGTGTGATTCGACTACTTGACCAAATAAAAATCTACTTTTTCCCAATTTTAATCCTTGGCAGATTTTAGCATTCATAGTATGTCAAGTACACCGTACACATGCATGTCTATGAGTATAGCAGCGGAAAGTAAAGACAAGCATGTAAATAAAGGAAGGGTAGGAAGATCAAATGCAATTGGTGACACGATGATTTTTCCTGTGGTTCCGATAGGTGGTGCTATCGAACGTCCACGCTCATGGAGTCTACAACCCACGGAGGGTAACAGTCGCGAGAGTCCACGGAGGGCTCTACCCACGGAGGGTTCCACGAAGAAGCAACCTTGACTATACCATGAAGGCCTTCGTCCATGGAGGACTAGCCTAACTCGGGGTAGATCTTCACGAAGTAGGCGATCTCCTTGCCCTTACAAACTTCTTTGTTCACTCCACAACATGAAGTAGGAGGCTCCCAAGCGACACCTAACCAATCTAGGACGCACCACCCTCCAAACGGTAAAAGGCTCGATTTGTGTCGATGAACTCCTTGCTCTTGTGCTTCAAGATGATAGACTCCTCAACACACAATCACTCTCTCATAGAATTGTCTTGGTAGAAGAGATTGATTGGGTGGAAAGCAAGTTGGGGAGGCTAGAGATCAAGATTCCTATGGTAGTAATGGAATGGCATGATCTCAACCCATGAGTAGGTGGCTCTCTCTCAGAAAATTAGTAGGTATGAGTGGGGAACTGTTCTGAGTGCTTCTATTACGAGTGAGTGGTGGTGGAGGGGTATATATAGGCATCTCCAAAAATCCAACCGTTACACACAAAAAGACCAACTCGATGACACCGGTGTATTAATCTCTGTGGTACCGAAGTGACCAAAAGGTGGCAACTTTTGAATGTCGGTGAGACCGATATAGGAATCTTGGTTGCACCGATAAGGTGACCAACGGTCAGATTGCCCAGTCTTGGTGACGCTGATCCAACAATCTCGGTGGGATTGATATTGTGAATTTGTGTAACAGAAAGTTGGCAGCCTAACTTGGTGCCACCGAATGTAGAATCGGTTGCACCGAAGATCTAGGGTTTGGCTAGGTCTGTCTAGGGTTTGGAACCGGTGGCACCGAGTGTAGAGTGTTGGTTGCACCGATTTTGAGTATTTTTCTTTGGACAGACTTTTGTGGAAGAGCTATTGGGTGTATGTGGTGACTATCACTTGTGCACGTATTATCATTCTGTTCACCAATAAAACCTTGCCCCCTTTTAATAGTATTGGCTTTCCTATGGACTCCAAGTGATTTCTCACAAATGTAAAATGTAGAGTCCTTTGCTTGAAGCTTGTCCAATGTTATTCCTTGCATCTTGGGGTATTCCACAATCCTTATGCCAACCCATCATTAAACTTTTCCTAAAACATACTTAGTGGAAACATTAGTTCAATGACATATATGTTGTTATTAATTACCAAAACCACCAAGGGAGCAAATGTGCTTTCAGGGGTGACAATGGGTCCGTGTCCACCCGGATTTGTGGATGTGCCGGCCATGCGCCCAATGCACGGTCGCATTTCGGACGCATCTAGTCCGGATACATTTTTTGCAAACACATATGTTTTATTTTCATCATTGATTTCTGATACATGGAAGCACATCACCAAATTTTGACTAGAATAGTAAGACCAAAGAAAACAAGAACCACAAGAAGTCATTGTAGAATATAACCAACTTCCATAACTACTCCCGTAAGTTGGATTAGTGCCTTCTCGATGCATTCATTGATGATCTATGGATGCTCAGTCTTCCGCGCTTCTATCTTCTTCTAGTCTAAATACATAGACATTGCTTCCTCGCATCTACTCTCATCTCTACCATCTATTCTAGCAAAAACTGCAATAGTCTCATCTCTAGCCTCTATTCTAGCTAAAAGTGCATGAACATCTACTAATTTTCGGTCTATCAAAATATTGATGTATTCTTCTTCCCAATACCAAAAGTTGCATCCATTCTACACAACAAATAAATTAAGTTAGCACAACTAGTCAAATCCGAGAGCACAACCGATGCTAAAGTAGCACATACACCCTCCCCCGTCATTTGGGCACTTGATGAACACCTATCCAGGATGTTCCGACGTTGTAGACACGTGGCGCCAGACCTTTGTCGTGGTTTTATCATGACAAATGTCCTAGTGAGAGACTTAGGTTCGAGGCCATCACTACGGTGGTGAGCTCGAAGGGGTTGATCAGGATGAGAGACACGGGGTTACCTAGGTTAGGCCCCTCAAAAAGAAGTAAACGCCTACATCCTGCTTTGTGTAGTATCGATTGGGTATCGATTACAAGGGAGTGGATTCGCTTCACCTAGCTCCCGATGGATTGTTTCATACCCTGAGCCGCCTAGGGAACCCGCCTTTATATACACAGGTCGGGGCCCTGGGCTTACGAGAGTCTGTGTTAGGTTACATGTAGTAACTGACCTCATCTCTAAATCACCTTGCCTTACCGGGCAAGCCGTCGCTGGAGGCTTACGCCTCTAGGTTATACATTGTCTTCTAGCTTTGGGTCTCCGGCCCGTCTAGTAATGGTTCACGGTCTTATCTTGGTATTCTGACATGCTCAAGGCCTCACTGTATAAGCTGCCAACTTCTAATTCGGCCCCTCCTGGGAGGGTCTTACCACGGGGTCATATCCCCAACATTAGGCCCCAGATTGATTTGAACCCGTTCATGTCAATCTTCAAGTCCTCATGTTGGCATGTCTTGTACTTCTTCATAATCACTTCATCCTGAAATAAATCTTCATAAACCGCCATATAAAATGGATGATGGATATATCCAAAAGATCTCAATGACATCACATTAGATCTTTGCATTAATCGGTCAACCCAAAAATCGAGGCATCTTCTTGGTCAACCATCATTGTGTCTCCTCGATTCCCGCATTGGACTATTGTTGTTCCATCACCCCCTCATAAATAGGCATGGCGGGGGGGGACATTTCTTTACTTCTTCCCGCAACCACTCCTTCTCCTTCCTTCATATGACTCTCTCGACCGAAGCTCCATCACCTTCGCTGGACGCTCACCGTCTTCCTCATCAACAGTCGCTGCATCAACCTGACTGTGACTAGAGTTCCTCGGTGCACGCCCGTGCTCCCTGCATCTTCCAGGTTCCATTACCACTCTCATGTTAGATCTGTACTAGTTCATCGGAGTTCTTCGGAGTTTTCATATCATTGCTTAAAACAATAACCATCTAGGCTTGGGAACAATAGTAATCTTGCGCGGTGCTTCACCTAGAATGCTTTTTGTATCTAGAACAGATCCACTCCTTTCCAAATTTGTGCATTATCCGTTAGCTTCTTCCGCTGCTGCTTCTTAGGTCTAGGATTTTTATCTATTTAGCTTTCACCCGAAGATCCATAAATGTAGCAACGAATTGTGAAACCTGTTTGTCCACGCTTAGTAGTAATCAACACTAATTGCTTTTGTTGACCCGCCATCAGTCTGTCGGCTCACCTTTGAAAGGTACAAGTCGCCTCGTACTTGTAGTTGACGGTGGCTCATAACTTAGCCATAACCCGCCAAGTAGCATTGTTGAGTCATAGTCGTCCTTGTCATATAGTACTCTTAATCCTCCATACCTTTATGTTTTTTCGTAGTGTTTAACACGCCGCTATCGCCAAAGCTCCCGCCTCTTGTGACTGGGTACGTTTTGGGGTAACCATAGAGGTACTTAACGACTTCGTAGTAATGGGAGCTCTACCGGCACAGGATGTCATCCATTGGTGGGTTCCTAGCCCCGAAATCAGACCCGAACCTTAGGAAGGGGAGGTGGTGGTTTTCACAGACCATCTTGTTCGTGGCTTCCCACCACCCGGGTAAAAAATTGGGATGCCCTGCATTTCTATCAGCTCCATCCTCAAGATATCAGCCCCAATTCTCTCACCAACCTGTGCAATTTCACAAAACTTTGCGAATCATATCTACAAGAAGAACCCATCGTTGACCTCTTCCAGGACTTCTTTTACATCAACTGCCAGGCTGAGGTGGCGGTCGGGCCAAGCCTTGAGCTCGAAGGCATATCATTCCAGAGACGCCGAGATTTGGCTTTCCATCCTGCCATTCCACCGAGTCATCCCAAGGATTGGAACCGGGCATGGTTCTATTGCAAAGACACTTCTCTGGATGGAGAAAATCCGCTGCTGGGTTATCGCCCCACCCGGCTCTGCACCAATACCGACCTCCCTGAACGGATGTCCGCCATAGAGTGTGCCAAATACGCTCGTGCATTTGTAAAGATCAAGGCCTTGCTGGCCAATGGGTTGACCGGTGTTGATTTGACCCGTTGCTGGTTCTCTTGGAGAATTTTAGTGCTGAGTCGGCACGACACACTAATGTGCGGGTATACCGGCCAAGTTGACGACCCTTTACGCTTCTACAAGACTCCTTTGATGGAAAAAGATCTTAACTCAATTGTCAAGTCCCTGCTCTGAGAACCTCAAGAAGCTTGCAACAAGACCAGGTTGACCCCCTTTTATGTTGATAACCCGACTCCAGAGGTAAAAATCCTTTTGATTGAACCGTTTATTTCCTCTGATTGTAATATTTCATGTTCTCTTTTGATCCTTCTGTGACTTATATGCACCTAACTCCCCCTTCTGGAAGAAGAGACCAATTGCAGCCTCCCAGAAGAAAAACAAAGCCGTGAAAGCCCGTGCTTTGGGTCATAAGAAAAAAACATCTTCCCAAGACCTGCTCGACCTTGATGACTCGGAGGTAGAACTTTACCCTCTTGGCCTTCTCTTTATGCAACTCATTGACACTGATTAATCTTGGGAGGAAGTGGAGACAAGTCATGCTGATGTTGCAGAGGTAAATATTATCTCCTCTTATTCAGAACCTTTACCAATAAAGAAAATATCGTAGGCTGTCCGGAAGGTAAAACGTTCACACCCTTTTGCTCACTTGGATCCCGACTTTGTTTTGAAGAAGCATCAAGGTGACAACAGACGCGAGACTCGGAGTTGCGGCTCTGACGCCTTATCATCCGGCTTACCTTACACTTTGGCTCCTCGGAAGTGACTTACCGAGGTATTGAGGAGTTTAAGCTGTCATTTTCTCTTGTGTTGTAACTTACTCATATTTACAAAAATTTTCTTTGTCAGGAGACACCTGCTTCTTCTGGCGACTCAACCGCCTCAAAGTTACCTCCTCTTGTTATCAACCTGGGGTAAGCTTGTTTGCATCCCAAAACTGTTTGTTAATACTTTGTCCTTACATATGTGTTGGGACCCCGATCCTAAGTCATATGATTCCATACTGTAACAAGCCACATCACCTTGCGGCCTCACGCACGGTACTCCACGGCTGCGACCTTACCTTGGCCGGGACCGTTTGCGTCTTTTGGCTCACGTATGTGAACATGTCGCTAGCAATCACACAACAAAGAACCCGGGCCGACATAACTAGTCATAGAACCCAAGTGGCACATCCGTACGGAAACAGGCATACATAACCCAGCAATGCAGGTGTCGGCCTCAAGCATGTGTAGACGAGTCGTAGCAAGTTACAAGGACTCCATTACGTTGCGAGACATGAATGTCATCACTGCACGTAGACGAGTCGTAACAGGCTACAGGGACTCCACTACACTGCGAGACATTTCCCCGAAGGGACAGACACAGCAACAAAGAAGGATACATGCCGGTCAATCAATGTGTCTGGAGCAGTAGCAAGCTACCATGGCTCGGTGGAAGCACAAAGAGGCAGTTTCCCGTAAAGAGTACTACTAAAGGCACAAGACTAGGTGTCGGATCCCATACATACCGTTGCACATCACACGTACGCACGACATGCCCGGTATGCATAGATACAACCATGGCATCACAACATAACCATATAATAACATGACTTTTATTTAAGAGGCTCAGACGAGCCTTGCATAATATGTTCATACAGACAGGGGTCACATGACCCGGCACTCAAGTCATACAAGCCAGCGGAAACTAAAGTTTTCTGGGTACAGACGGCAAAATATAAAAGAGGCACATGGCCTGACTATCTACAGCTCACCACACGGGAAAGATCGTAGCTAGACACCAGCTATTCGGCATCGTCAACGTCTACATAGAACCCACCTGATGGGTCCTGGTTCTCTTCTGCAACATTAATTAAGCAAGGGTGAGTACAATCGTACTCAGCAAGTCTTTAAAACAGACCTAGTCTATTTATGCTCATGTATCAACAAGGGGGGGTGGAATTTATGCAGAATGCCAGCTTTGACTCATGGCTAACCTACACTACTCAGTTCTAAATTCTTTGTTACAATTTCAATTGTCGCACACGAGTCCACTAACTCCATCTCAATACACCACCATCGACTCACCTTCCCCTTCCGGAAGAGTGCCATCCACGGTACTCACACTTGTCTTGAGATTTTTAGAAGTCTCCATTTGATTATCTATGAATAGCATAAGTTCTCCAAGTAGTCCATATCCGAGGACGCGGCTATTCAAATAGTTTCATAACCCTGCAGGGGTGTACTTCTTCACACACGCTCTCGCCACTTATCGCTGTGTGCTTATAAAACCATGCACCTCAGCAACCTTCAAGCGGATGCCCAGCGAGGGAGTCGGCCACGACCGTCAATCACATAAGACCTCTAGTCCAGGCTACCGCCTATTTGAGACTGACCCGCACGAAAATCCGGCCGAAGTTTCCGCTACGGTCCCAAATGATGTGCGCAGGGTTCCCAAGCCAACCATTCGGGTGAACCTTGGTACACCGTGCCACTGCCTACCGCATCATAGCCCACCCCGAGGGTCAGCGCTACACACGGCCTCCAGCATGCTATAAACACCAGAAACAACTTGCAATACCTGGACCAAAGACTAAGCGACTGATAAGTCGAGAGGGGTCGAGTTACCGGAACCCAATGTGTGGTAGTATCTCGTCTTGGATCACAAACACGGAACCCAGTTCCTAAGAACGGTCCCAATGATACAACCCACTATGTACTCCTACATAGCCTCTCATCGCTACCTTTACCAAATCGTATTCATTATATGCTCATCACATCGGACAACACCGTTTCACTCAGTACATCACCCAGATGAAACAGACCTAACATACTCTAAGCTTAGCAAACATAGCAGGCAAGGTAAGCTAAGCACATCATGGCACAAGCATCTACCAGGTATGCTAGGTTGCAAGGTTTAGCTATTTACTGTGACAAGATCAGGTCATGCATAAGAATGGGATCATCTACCGTGTATGAGTGGCGTGTGATCGTTTGTCCTAATGCAATAAATAAGAGCAGGAGCGAGGGAATGGGATGTTATCGGAATGATCAATGGGGTTGCTTGCCTTACTGGGTTGCGGAAGAGTTCTCTCCTTCGTCAGGGTACGGAGTAGTATCCTCCGGATTAGAGCCTACCGCAACGCAGATGAAACATTCAATACAAGCAGATGCAACAATATGATGCATGATCATGGCATGATAGTATGCATGGATGAGCTAATGTAACTAGTGATCATGTCAATTTGAAATGCATTTGAATATAGGTTCAAAGTTGTTCTCATTTCAAATTCTATATATTGACCTAATGCTAAAATGTCCATGTTCACCTATTTAGGTTGCTCTAACATGCATGATAATAGCACCATTGGATTCATTGGATTTTTCTGATAAATTTTCATATATAAATTATTTTCATGTGAGTTACAGATTAATTTATATGATTTTTCAAAGTTTTAAATAATTTCTCGAATTATTTTTAAATAGGAAATTGACTTATTGCATCAGCATGATGTCATGATGACATCAGCTGGTCAGCTAACCCGGCCCAAAGTCAAACCTGACATGTGGGGTCCACATGTCATTGACTCATTTACTTAACTATTAAAATTAACACTAATCCTAACTAATTATCAGGCCTGGGCCCACATGTCATTGTCTAATTAACTTAATTAATTAAAATAATTAAATTTTTACTAATCAGAGGTTAACCAGAGGATGGCCCCACCTGCCAGGGGTCAACCCCCGTGGTCAACCGACTAGGGTCACCGGCGTTGAGCCGCCGACGACTCCAGGAACGGCGGAGGGGCTCGGAAATCCTCCTCCGGCGACCAAAACCACGGCGGATGGGCTCAAACTGCTGCCCATGCACGCGCACGTCCATTTGGGCACGGCCCCGAGGCTGGGGAGGCCTGGAACGTCGCCGGCGACGACCTTGGCGGATGGCGGCGCTCGGGCTCCGACGGAACCACGGCTACAGACCACAACAGCACACGCTCTAAGCACCTACGGCTCCTACAGGACTCTACGAACTCGATGACATCCTCAGAATGACCTACTGGTCACCGGAGTTGTCATCGGCAACGAGAACGGCGGCGACCGGAGCTCGGGCTCGAGCCAGAGCTTAGCTACGGGCCTCGAAATCGAATAGAAAGAGAGGGAAAATGCTCGGGGGCTCACTGCGGGTGCTGAGGCGACGAACTGGAGCTCGGGGACGGCTTGATAGCGAGGAATCGACGACGACGGCCTTCTGACCCGAGGAGGAAGAAGAGGTCAGGGTTCCCTCGATGGAGCTCCGGGCGGCGATTCCTTCCGCGAGGAGGACCAGGGGGTCGAGGCGGAGCTCCTGCCTCCTCTACAGCACGGGGGATGGACGGAGGTGAGCAAACGGCGGCGAACTATGGGCGGCCATGGCGAGCAGAGAGGAGAAGCGGAGAGAGCAGGGGAACGGAGGGAGAGAGCGGCGGGGAGGCGCGTCGATGCTTATCCCCGGCGTCGCGTTGGCGAGGGAGGGGCCAGGCAAGCAGGTGGCGTGGCGCCACCGGCGTGAGTGCGCGGCGACCACGCGCCATGCCGACTGGACGCCAGGAGGACGAAGACCCTCCTGGGCCAGATGGGCCACCAGGTAACTCCCTCTCTCTCTTTTCTTTTTCCTTTATTTCTGTTTTCTGATTTCCTCTCACATTTGTTTATTTCTTGCAGGTCCAAAATACCCCTTCAAATAATTCTAAAAAACTTTTATAATTCAAGTTTGAATATTCCTAACTTGTATCAAAAGTTTCAGATTATTTTGAAAGCAGTGATAATGATAATATTTTTATTTGTCATTTTCAGAGACTTAATTCAATAATTTAAAATATTTCAAATGTTCAAATAATTGAAATGGTCCCTGGTATATCCATGCCCTTAATTATCAGACATAGGGAACATTTTTTATGGGCATTTTGGATTTGTTGAAATTTCATTTGTTTGGAATTCCTTTAATTCATAAAATGCTTAGGGTTTCCTTCTTTCTCCCCATTTCATATTGATGCAATGATGATGATGATGATGCAAACACAATGCTAGCCTAGACACTTGCTAGGGTTGTGACAACTCACCCCCACTCAAAAGAATCTCGTCCCGAGATTTTGAAGTTGTCGGGAAGAGCGCGGGGTACTCTAGTCGAAGACGATCTTCTCTTTCCCATGTCGGCTCCTTTTCAGAATGATGCGACCACTGAACCTTAAGAAACTTGATGTTCCGATGCCGAGTGGTACGCTCAGCTTGATCAAGAATACGAACAGGGTATTCTCGGTATGTAAGGTTATCTTGGAGATCAAGCGCTTCGTGATCCACTTCTCGGACAGGGTCCGAAAAGCAACGCTTGAGTTGTGAAACGTGGAAGACATCATGAACTTTGGAAAGATGCGGTGGAACTTCCGATTGGTAGGCAACCTCTCCTAGTTTAGCAAGAATGCGAATAGGTCCAATGTAACGAGGAGCCAACTTGCCTTTGATACCGAATCGATGGGTACCCTTCAGAGGTGTAACCCGAAGGTAAGCCTTCTCGTCAACTTCATAGGTCACAGACTTATGATGACGGTCATATTGACTCTTTTGACGGGATTGGGCTGTTTTCAACTTTTCACGAATAATGCAAACTTTCTCCTCTGCATCCTGGATCATATCCGGACCAAAGAGTTGCCTCTCTCCGGTTTCTGACCAGTTAAGAGGTGTTCGGCATTTTCGTCCATAGAGAACTTCAAAAGGGGCTTTGCCCAAGCTTGATTGATAACTATTGTTATATGCGAACTCAACAAATGGAAGGCAGTTCTCCCAATTCATACCGAAAGATATAACACAAGCTCGGAGCATGTCTTCGAGAATTTGATTGACTCACTCAACTTGACCACTTGATTGAGGGTGGAAAGCAGTGCTAAAGGATAGATGAGTCCCCATGGCGGTTTGAAAACTTTCCCAAAATCGAGAAGTAAAGATACTTCCATGGTCTGAGTTAATCTCCAGTGGAACACCATGAAGACAAACTATTCGAGAAACATATAACTCCGCTAGCTGACTAGCAGTAATGCTTTCACGAACAGGAAGGAAATGAGCCACTTTAGAGAAGCGATCAATGACTACAAATATAGCATTGTTCCCTCTCTTGGTCCTGGGAAAACCGATGATGAAATCCATACCGACCTTATCCCATTTCCATTCAAGAATAGCTAAAGGTTGAAGGGTGCCAACAGGCCTTTGATGTTCTGCTTTCACACGGCGACAAACGTCGCAATTAGCGACATACTGAGCAATTTCTCTCTTCATCCTGGTCCACCAGAACCTCTGGCGTAGGTCCTGATACATCTTGGTACTACCCGGATGAATTGTGAGAGGAGAATCATGAGCCTCCTTAAGGATCAATTGTCGCAGATGTTGTTTCTTTGGGATCACCAAGCGATTCTCAAAGAAGAGAACCCCCCGATCATCTTCCAAGAAGCATCTAACATTACCCTTCTTAATGTTTTTCTTGATCTGAGATATCTCGGCATCATGCTTCTGGGCTTCTAGGATTTGATCCAAAAGAGTAGGTTTCGCCATCAAGTTGGATAGGAATCCTTGAGGAACAATGTGAAGGTTTAACTTCCAGAATTCCTCATAGAGAAGCGGTTGACCCTGTTGTAACATCAGATTGTTACAATAAGACTTACGACTTAGTGCATCAGCCATAACATTGGCTTTCCCCGGGGGTGTAAGTTATCCCTAAGTCGTAATCTGTAATGAACTGTACCCACCGTCTTTGCCTGAGATTCAAATCCGGCTGGGTGAAAATATATTTCAGACTTTGGTGATCAGTGAATATCTCGCAATGATTGCCCAGAAGGTAATGTCGCCATGTCTTTAGTGCATGGACTACAGCTGCAAGTTCAAGATCATGTGTTGGATAATTATCCTCATGTTAACGCAACTGTCGAGATGCGTATGCAATCACATGACACTCTTGCATAAGAATGCAACCTAATCCTTGTCGCGAGGCGTTGCAGTAGATAATAAAGTCCTTAGAAAAATCTGGTGGCACCAGAACGGGAGCAGAGGTCAGTCGTCTTTTCAACTCCTGAAAACTATGCTCACATTGTGGGGTCCACTCGAACTTTTTATCTTTCTTGAGGAGTTTAGTCAGAGGTTTCGCAACCTTGGAGAAATTCTCAACAAAGCGGCGAAAATAGCTCGCTAAGCCAAGGAAACTCTGAACTTGCTTAACCGATTCAGGTTGAGTCCAATCAAGGACGGCCTGAACTCTCTCGGGGTTGACAGCAATACCTTTGCCAGAGATCACGTGGCCCAGATAGGTCACTTCCGGCAACCAGAATTCACACTTAGAGAATTTGGCATACAGGCGGTGCTCTCGAAGTTTCATCAATACCAGCCTCAGATGCTCGGCATGTTCTTGTTCGTTCTTCGAGTAAATGAGTATGTCATCGAGGTAAACCACGACGAACTTATCCAAATACTCCATGAAGATCGAATTCATCAGACGGGAGAAAGTGGCTGGAGCATTGGTTAAACCGAAGGACATGATGGTGTACTCGCATTGGCCATAACGAGTGACAAAAGCCGTTTTTGGAATGTCCCCGTTCCTAATTCTGATTTGATGGTATCCCAACCTCAAATCCATTTTGGAAAAGACAGAGGATCCAGCGAGTTGATCATACAAATTGTTGATCCTGGGGAGCGGATACTTGTTCTTGATAGTGACCAAATTCACTGGCCGGTAATCCACAACCATCCGATCCGATCCATCCTTCTTCTTGACTAAGAGGACGGGGCAAGCCCAAGGAGAAGAACTAGGACGAATGAAACCTTTCTTTAAAGGTTCATCGAGTTGGGTTTTTAGCTCGGCTAGTTCTAAGGGTGCCATCTTATAAGGTCTTCTAGCTATTAGGATTGTCCCTGGAATAAGTTCTATCACGAACTCAACATCTCTAGCAGGTGGAATACCTGGCAGTTCTTCTGGAAAGACATCCGGAAAATCACGGACTACCGGAATATCTTCTAGCTCGGGGAGAGGGCTAGCATTTAGGGAAAAGAGTTGGCGCTAGGTTGTTCGAGTAGAGACATTAACTATCTCTCCCGAGGGATGTATAAGTTGAACATTCCTAGAATGAGTATCAATCTTGGCATAGTGGGCTTTCATCCAATCCATACCTAGAATGATATTGATGTCCGAAGACTTAAGAGCTATGAAGGATGCTAGGAATACTAGTCTATCCACCAGAATTTCATTGTCATGGCTCACTCTAGAAGTTTGCCATTTTGATCTAGGAGTCTGAACTACTAAAGGAGTGGGCATGTCACAGAAAGACATGTTATGCAGCTGTGTAGAACCTTTTGAGATGAATGAATGAGATGCCCCAGTATCAAATAGAACAGATGCTGGATGGCTGTTAACAAGAAGTGTACCTAGAATGACATCAGGGTCTTCAAGAGCTTCTTCAGCAGACACATAATTAACTCGCCCACGGTTAGGAGTTGGCTTCACATAGTAAGCTTTTCCCGGTTTCCCACGTCCAGCGGGCTTAGCATTGTTCTGGGGACACTCACGAGAATAGTGTCCCGGTTCTCCACACTTGTAGCATACCATTGTAACACGAGGTGCAGCATTTGTAGACGGTCCTCCAAATGGTCTGGGTGGAGGGTTAAACTGAACTAGACGAGGTGCCTGGAAGGATGGCCTCGCGGTGTATCTTGGCGGCAAAGCTGCATTGGGCACCCACACTCGGTGTTTGTTATGGCCTGAACCCGATGCAGGGTTGAAGTCACGGTTATGCTTCCTCGAAGCCTCGTAGTCAGTTTGTCCGGACTCAGCATTGATGGCCTTATTGACGAGAGCCTGGAAGGTGGTGCACTCATGCAAGCGAAGATCTCGGCGAAGCTCAGCATTAAGTCCCTTGTGGAACCTAGCCTGCTTCTTGGCATCAGTTGAGACTTCCTCTGGGGCATAGTGAGCAAGATTACCAAACTCGCGACTGTATGCATCCACTGACAATCTGCCCTGGGTGAAGGCACAAAATTCCTCTCTCTTGCGGTCCATAAGCCCTTCCGGGATGTGATGGAGACGAAATGCGGCGCTAAACTCTGCCCAGGTTGGCGCAGGTCCTTGGGGACGCATAGCTTCATAGCTTTCCCACCACAGGTTGGCAGGTCCCTCCAGAAAGTATGTCGCAAAGGTCACCCTGTTGGCCTCTGAAACATTTGCAGCTCGAATCTTGCGTGACATACTGGTGAGCCAATCATCCGCATCGAGGGGGTCGATCGAATGATGGTACTTAGGCGGACACAGCTTGATAAAGTCACCAAGTGACACTCCATCATGGTGATCATTGCGGGGAGCATGAGCTGTGTTCTGTTCAATTCTCTCTAACAGCCTGTTGGTCTCCCTCTTATTCCGTTCAGCTTCTAGCATCACCTCCGCCAGAGATGGTGCATGTGGCAGCTCTTCTTGCCTTGGCTGGCTACTCTCGCCCTGCTCGGGAGCAGGCACGGGGTTGTTCCTAGTTGACACCATCCTAAGGAAAACAATCCACAGCTTAGACATAGAGAACAACAACTCTAAGACATGAGTTAAGGAATGCACTGATCAACATGGCATGTAGGATAAACACCAATCAACATGGTAGAACAACTACCATATGAACATTAGGTTTCATACACACCATGACTTAGTTTAGTACAGACCCAAGATGAAAACAACTACGGAGAGATGACACAACTCATCGGAGGCATTACAAGCTTCCTATACATTATCTATCTACACCTCCGAAACTCAACTCTTGACCTTAATCATATCCCACAAGACACGCAGGACTATGGCGATACAACTACTACCATACTAGGTCTAACATCCACGCACTCAAACATCACCGTAGAATGCCTCGTATAGGTTACCCCTGTGACCTGGGAGCTGAACCTGAGGATCTGGAAACACTCTAGCCTGGGATCCCTGGAAACCATAAGGACACGGATGTGGCCTTGGTCCCCTTGTCGGTGGCAACAGCGGTCCTCGAAGAGGGATGATGCCTACAACATCAGGCCAGTCTACGTGTGCTGGCAAATGAGTCCGCGATGGGGTCAGCATCTCCAAGTCTGAATAGCCTATCTGCACGACAGGTGCCAACTGCGTCAAGGCTGTCCAAAGGCGTGCACGGGTAGCATAGAGCTCCATGCGAAGGGCACGTGCATCACGATTCCTGTTCTCCAACATCTGAGTAGTCACCTGCAACCTAGGGTCCTCATGAGAATGATCAAAGTAGGCTGCACTGAGATATCCATCCTCTCCTCCCATGGAAGCAGGAACATAGCAGAACTCCGTGTTCTTTAATAGACCATGGTGAAACCTCATAATAGTCAGCATGGTGTAGGCGGCTTCCTGAACTGCCATATCTATGGTAACTCCCAATCCATGAGTCCAGTGAAGCGGCTCTGCAGCTCCAGGATATGGAGGATATATCCTAACGGTACACAAATACTGACTCTGGTTGAAATCTCGATACTGCTCCTCCACTGTGTACTCTGGGTACCAACGATATCCAACCTCCATCATCACTCTAACCAACATGGCCATGTGACCGGGCACATCGATGCACCTGGTCAGACGGACCACCTGACGGGAAGGACGAGAGGGCATCTGAAATAGAGAATGATGCAAAGACATTAGAGATCCTAGCAGAAATTGGACAGCATAACGGCTGTAATATCTCAACAAAATTTTTGAGACAATTGAAAAGTGATTGGAAAGGCATAACCACTCGACTATCTAGACTCAAATCTCTTCTCCATCTGTTTGTCACACCAACAACACTAAAATAACTGTACTTATTCACAAGCAAGCTAGCTATTGGTCCATGGCTAGTAACTCGTCATCCTAAGCAATAGATGAGAATCCTAGTTCCTATCCCCGTAGAAAAGATGAGAATGACCCAGCATAGAATAACTTGGGAAGAGGAGTAAAAAGAGCCTTACGTTCCCTTCCACAATCAATTCCCCTACTTATCTATAGTGTTTCTAGACTCAACTTCGACCGGTCTGGCTTGGTAGTCCTACAGTCAGTCAGGCTCTGATACCAACGCTGTCGGGACCCCGATCCTAAGTCATATGATTCCATACTGTAACAAGCCACATCACCTTGCGGCCTCACGCACGGTACTCCACGGCTGCCACCTTACCTTGGCCGGGACCGTTTGCTTCTTTTGGCTCACGTATGTGAACATGTCGCTGGCAATCACAACACAAAGAACCCGGGCCGACATAACTAGTCATAGAACCCAAGTGGCACATCTGTACGGAAACAGGCATACATAACCCAGCAATGCAGGTGTCGGCCTCAAGCATGTGTAGACGAGTCGTAGCAAGTTACAAGGACTCCATTACGTTGCGAGACATGAATGTCATCACTGCACGTAGACGAGTCGTAACAGGCTATAGGGACTCCATTACACTACAAGACATTTCCCCGAAGGGACAGACACAACAGCAAAGAAGGATACATGCCGGTCAATCAATGTGTCCGGAGCAGTAGCAAGCTACCATCGCTCGGTGGAAGCACAAAGAGGCAGTTTCCCGTAAAGAGTACTACTAAAGGCACAAGACTAGGTGTCGGATCCCATACATACCGTTGCACGTCACACGTACGCACGACATGCCCGATATGCATAGATACAACCATGGCATCACAACATAACCATATAATAACATGACTTTTATTTAAGAGGCTCAGACGAGCCTTGCATAATATGTTCATCCAGACAGGGGTCACAAGACCCGGCACTCAAGTCAAACAAACATAGTCATACAAGCCAGCGGAAACTAAAGTTGTCTGGGTACAGACAGCAAAATATAAAAGAGGCACATGGCCTGACTATCTACAACCCACCACACGGGCAAGATCGTAGCTGGGACACCAGCTATTCGGCATCGTCAACGTCTAGATAGAACCCACCTGATGGGTCCTGGTTCTCTTCTGCAACATTAATTAAGCAAGGGTGAGTACAATCGTACTCAGCAAGTCTTTAAAACAGACCTAGTCTATTTATGCTCATGTATCAACAAGGGGGTGGTGGAGTTTATGCAGAATGCCAGCTTTGACTCATAGATAACCTACACTACTCAGTTTTAAATTATTTGTTATAATTTCAATTATCGCACACGAGTCCACTAACTCCATCTCAATACACCACCATGGACTCACCTTCCCCTTCCGGAAGAGTGCCATCCACGGTACTCACACTTGTCTTGAGATTTTTAGAAGTATCCATTTGATTATCTATGAACAACATAAGTTCTCCAAGTAGTCCATATCCGAGGACGCGGCTATTCGAATAGTTTCATAACCCTGCAGGGGTGTAATTATTCACACACGCTCTCGCCGCTTATCGTTGTGTGCTTATAAAACCATGCACCTCGGCAACCTTCAAGCAGATGCCCAGCAAGGGAGTCGGCCACGACCATCAATCACATAAGACCTCTAGTCCAGGCTACCGCCTATTTGAGACTGACCCGCACGAAAATCCGACCAAAGTTTCTGATACGGTCCCAAACGATGTGCGCAGGGTTCCCAAGCCCACCATTCGGGTGACCCTTGGTACACCGTGCCACTGCCTACCGCGTCGTAGCCCACCCCAAGGGTCAACGCTACGCATGGCCTCCAGCATGCTATAAACACCAGAAACAACTTGCAATACCTAGACCAAAGACTAAGCGACCGATAAGTCGAGAGGGGTCGAGTTACCGGAACCCAATGTGTGGTAGTATCTCGTCTTGGATCACAAACACGGAACCCAGTTCCTAAGAACGTCCCAATGAGACAACCCACTATGTAATCCTACATAGCCTCTCATCTCTACCTTTACCAAATCGTATTCATTATATGCTCATCACATCGGACAACACCGTTTCACTCAGTTCATCACCCAGATGAAACAGACCTGACATACTCTAAGCTTAGCAAACATAGCAGGCAAGGTAAGCTAAGCACATGAGGCACAAGCATCTACCAGGTATGCTAGGTTGCAAGGTTTAGCTATTTACTGTGACAAGATCAGGTCATGCATAAGAATGGGATCATCTACCGTGTATGACTGACATGTGATCGTTTGTCCTAATGCAATAAATGAGAGCAGGAGCGAGGGAATGGGATGTTATCGGAATGATCAATGGGGTTGCTTGCCTTGCTGGGTTGTGGAAGAGTTCTCTCCTTCGTCAGGGTACGGAGTAGTATCCTCCGGATTAGGGCCTACCGCAACGCAGATGAAACATTCAATACAAGCAGATGCAACAATATGATGCATGATCATGGCATGATAGTATGCATGGATGAGCTAATGTAACTAGTGATCATGTCAATTTGAAATGCATTTGAATATAGGTTCAAAGTTGTTCTCATTTCAAATTCTATATATTGACCTAATGCTAAAATGTCCATGTTCACCTATTTAGCTTGCTCTAACATGCATGAGAATAGCACCATTGGATTCATTGGATTTTTCTGATAATTTTTCATATATAAATTATTTTCATCTGAGTTACAAAATAATTTATATGATTTTTCAAAGTTTTAAATAATTTCTCGAATTATTTTTAAATAGGAAATTGACTTATTGCATCAGCATGATGTCATGATGACATCAGCTGGTTAGCTGACCTGGCCCAGAGTCAAACCTGACATGTGGGGTCCACATGTCATTGACTCATTTACTTAACTATTAAAATTAACACTAATCCTAACTAATTATCAGGCCTGGGCCCACATGTCATTGTCTAATTAACTTAATTAATTAAAATAATTAACTTTTTACTAATCAGAGGTTAACCAGAGGATGGCCCCACCTGCCAGGGGTCAACCACCGTGGTCAACCGACCAGGGTCACCGGCATTGAGCCGCCGGCGACTCCAGGAACGGCGGAGGGGCTCGGAAATCCTCCTCCGGCGACCAAAACCATGGTGGATGGGCTCAAACTGCTGCCCATGCACGCGCACGTCCATCTGGGCACGGCCCTGAGGCTAGGGAGGCCTGGAACGTCGTCGGCGACGACCTTGGCGGACGGCGGCACTCGGGCTCCGACGGAACCACTGCTACAGACCACAACAGCACACGCTCTAACCACCTACGGCTCCTATAGGACTCTACGAACTCGATGACATCCTCAGAATGACCTACTGGTCACCGGAGTTGTCATCGGCGACGAGAACAGTGGCGACCGGAGCTCGGGCTCGAGCCAGAGCTTAGCTACGGGCCTCGAAATCGAACAGAAAGAGAGGGGAAATGCTCAGGGGCTCACTGCGGGTGCTGAGGCGAGGAACTGGAGCTCGGGGACGGCTTGATGGCGAGGAATCGACGACGGCAACCTTCTGACCCGAGGAGGAAGAAGAGGTCAGGGTTCCCTCGATGGAGCTCCGGGCGGCGATTCCTTCGGCGAGGAGGACCAGGGGGTCAAGGCGGAGCTCCTGCCTCCTCTACAGCACGGGGGGTGGACGGAGGTGAGCAAACGTCGGCGAACTATGGGGTGGCCATGGCGAAGTAGAGAGGAGAAGAGGAGAGAGAGCAGGGGAACGGAGGGAGAGAGCGGCGGGGAGGCACGTCGATGCTTATCCCCGGCGTCGCGTTGGTGAGGGAGGGGCCAGGCAGGCAGGTGGCGTGGCGCCACCGGCGTGAGCGCGCGGCGACCACGCGCCATGCCCACTCGACGCCAGGAGGACGAAGACCCTCCTGGGCCAGATGGGCCACCAGGTAACTCCCTCTCTCTCTTTTATTTTTCCTTTATTTCTTTTTTCTGATTTCCTCTGACATTTGTTTATTTCTTGCAGGTCCAAAATACCCCTTCAAATAATTCTAAAAAACTTTTATAATTCAAGTTTGAATATTTCTAACTTGTATCAAATATTTCAGATTATTTTGAAAGCAGTGATAATGATAATATTTTTATTTGTCATTTTCAGAGACTTAATTCAATAATTTAAAATATTTCAAATGTTCAAATAATTGAAATGGTCCCTGGTATATCCATGCCCTTAATTATCAGACATAGGGAACATTTTTTATGGGCATTTTGGATTTGTTGAAATTTCATTTGTTTGGAATTCCTTTAATTCATAAAATGCTTAGGGTTTCTTTCTTTCTCCCCATTTCATATTGATGCAATGATGATGATGATGATGCAAACACAATGCTAGCCTAGACACTTGCTAGGGTTGTGACAATATAACTCATAATGCAAACCTTGTTCATAAGACTCAGGCTAAAAGGAGAATGGTAGGCGAATCAGCCGCCCATCCTAAAGCCCCGAGTCAGATAATCCTAAGGTTGACAATTCTGAAGCTCCCGACGGGCCATCAAAAAAGGATCAAGGTGCGTGCAATGAAACTCCCCTGCCTAGTGAGCCGGGGGATGTTGATATTGTGACTCCCGATGTTCATCCGGAGACTTCTGATGAAGAGGTTACCATCACTAGGGCGGATTATAAGTCTTCAGCTCCTTCTATTGTGCTGACCAAGCATACCAGCAAGGATGAGGCGGCTTCACTTGAGAGGGAGAAGATTATATTTGATCTTCCCAATCTGGAGAAGCTTACTACTGATTACTTACACTCTAGCTATATGAGCCGCCTCTCCGCAAGCCGCGACATGGAGGCCAACTTAGTTGTTATGATGAAGAAAAAATACGAGGTACTCAACCTTCTGTGCCTTTCTTATATCCTCACATAGCCCCCAAGAGCCATATTACTTTCTCAAAAAATGAGCCAGGTCTTCAATTGTTTGCAGATTTCAATGAATCGCCTTGTAGCCCCCAAGGGTCGAGTCATTATGTAAATAATGAGCCAACACTTAACATAGAGTAAGAGCAGAGTGTAGCCCCCAAGGGTTCGGTCATTATGTAAATAATGAGCCGTAACTTAACATAAAGTAAGAGACAAGTGTAGCCCCGAAGGGTTGGGTCATCTTCCTGAAGATGATCCGGGTCTTATTTGAATTGTAAACCTTGAAAGAACTGATACACATTAGCCCCCAAGTGTCAAGTATATTACATGCAATCTGCTTGAGACTTGTAGTATCCTTGTTCATTGCCCCCAAGTGTTATCTTACATTGCTATGGTGGCTTAAAAATGAAAGTAACCTTGTGCTTGACCATTTGTACTATACAGGAATCCTTACACATGGTCGAGTCTAGCTTGACCGACCTGAAGAAAGATCTGGCTTTGCAACAAGACGCTCGGGCTGAAGCTGAGGAAAAATCACGGCTCTCCACCATAGATCTTGAAAGGTCAGGACATAATTCGAAGCCTACAAAGCATATGCTAAATCTGAACAAGCCGCCTTAACCAAACGTGCAAAAGACACTGAGGATAAACTGCAACCCATCACTAAAGAGCTTAACTATCTGAGATGCCATATAACTCGGATGACTGAAGTTGTCTTTGGTAAGTGATGTTGACTATGAATACTCCTTGCAAATAGTCTTTAAAAAATTCTCCACGCGGCTTAGAAGATTTTACTGTGTGTAGGTCAACGAACTCGTCAGCTTTCAGACGACAACCTTGTAAAGTTGAAAACTTTATATTTACTCATTGAGCACCTGTATGCTGGAAGCCTTTTCACCATCAAGGCTGAAATGGGTGAAAAGGGCATGCCAAAGTTTATCAAAGGTGTGCTGGAGTTCCTCTCCACCATACCTAAACAGCTAGAAGAACTGAAGAGATCAGCCACCCATAAAGGCGCAATGGCCGCTCTGAGTGGGTCACTGGCTTATACTCCTGAGCTTAACCCAACAGAAATGATGGATGGCTTTCCATGGCTGAAGGACGATGACTCGGAGTTCACTCAAGAAGACTACGCCCATTGCATGAAGGCATCATGAATACTGGTGAGCCGGTTGGCCGCAAAAACTGACATGTCATCATATCAGGCGGCTTATGCTAAGAATAACAAGCAAGTTTGAGGGCCCACCTTTGAAGCAAAGAACTTGATTCCTCAATGTCGTAAGCACCTCTTTGCCTCCAATGTTGACCCATTTCCAATCTTGCAGGACGAAGCCGAATTTGAGGCCTTAACAAGCTATAACTAGGATGTGGACAAACTTCAGATCCAGGAGACCGAAGACCCGGCAACGAGTTAAGTAAGGAGTTGGCCCCATATGAAAGTAACCCAGCCCTGTTGATTTGTCGGGTTATAATTTTTGCGAAAAAATTAATTCCGTAGATTTTGGGCTCTTAGATAGCCTAGTAATAGCAGTAGTAAAAACCGATTGCCTTGCTCGTGCCTTCGTGCATGTTTGGAGTTTGAACGGCCTTTATACTTATACATCCTCTATTTATTTCACCATGATCATACTTCCTAATGCTTGGTGGCGGCTTATCATGAAAGTCAATACCTGTAAAATAACAAGACAAAAGATCTATGTATATATTCTCTATCATTATTTAGGCAACATTGAAGGCACAACCCAAAGAGGTTAACTCTTTTTACTCTTGAGAAAAAACTCAAGTTTTGTTTTTTTCAAAAACTTAGGCATGACTGCACAAAACATCATAAGCCGGTTCTCACATGGCATAGATTCATCATTTTAACCTTAACCAGTTCAGGGTCTTAAAAAGATTGACTGTTAAGGGTACGAACGATCCATATAGCGGAGAGACCGTAGCAGGGGCATGAGTACTCCCAAAACCCATAAGCCGGCTCTCACGTGACATAACTCCGTTGTTTTAACCTTAAACTATTCAGGATCTTAAAAAAGATTGATTGTTTAAGGTACGAACGGGCCACATAGCAGAGAGTCTACAGCAGACGGGCGAGTTTATCCTAGCTTTCTGTAAGCCGACCCTCTCGTGACATAAGCCACCATTTTAACCTTAACCAGTATAGGGTCTCATTGCAAGATTGACTATTAAGAGTTTTGACCAGTTCAGGGTCTTTATTTCAAGATTAACTGGTAAGAGTCCGGCGGGTCACATGGTGGAGTGGCAAGTTGCAAACAGGCAGGTTTAACCCAAATATGGCGTGGAAGCCGGTCAAGAGGGTATGAAAGCTAAACCTAGTGGGTTGGAAGCCCCCCAAGTGACTTGTTGAATGATCAACTCCTCTGCACAAACTTGTTGCACGAAAATGGCAGAGGCCCTGAATTGTGGGGATGCCAACTTTATTATAAAAAAGGTATATGCAATGACAGATATATGTACATTGATGAGAGTCAATGACTCAAGTATAGTAAGGCCAGAGATGAGAAATATTCCATAGACTGCTGGTCTCTTGTCCGGAAGTGCGTGACTTGTCGCTCTCCCTTATATCTCTTGGATTTCGGGCTCCGCAAAACCCAAAGAGGTTCGAACAAAGGGGTGTGTGCGAATATCCCCTACAGCCTCGCCCAACCTAGCTCACTACTCAATGGCTGCTACGACGAACTCGCCCGAAGACGAGGAAACAGATGCACATGGTGATTTACCCAGGTTCGGGCTGCTGCGAAGCGTAATACCCTAGTCCTGCTTTGGTGGATTACCTCACGAGGGGGTTGGTGGATGAACTAGTACAATGGTAATTTGCCTTGTTCGAGGGTTGTGGTGGTGTTGCCTCTCTATGGTTGTCTCTCTCTGTTTCATCCTCCCTATCTCCGGTGCAGCCTACCCTCTATTTATAGTGCCTCGAGTCCTCTTCCCTTATCTCTTTAGCGGGAAGGGATCCCACAATGGCCAAATTTGAAGGGGGACGGGAGTACATCTTTATCCTGACGAAAGGTGGTTTTCCCTGCAAAAGTGCTTGTTGATGATGTAGAGGTGGGATCGGCGATGACATCCTTCCTACTATCCTCATGGTCGTGATCTCATTGCACCAGAATGGAAACATTTGGGGGACGCTTTGGGAACCCACATCTGTCCTCACCCCCCTTTGCACCAAAGGGAAAACTGTCCGCCTGGTACGCTGGTGCCCGCCTGTCTTGCCTTGCGTCATCCCTGGCCTCCTGAGGCCGGGGACTGCATAGAGATCTCTGCCGCTCCGGAGGGGGCCTAAAGAGGCCCGTCCTTGCTGGTCTTGGCGCTATTCTTCCTTGCGAGTTCAGGTTCTCGCGAGGGCCTTGTCTTGAGTCAGGCCGTGCCGGTCCACACCGGCCGGTGGAGTGGGTCGCACCCTAGGCCACATGCTGGCAAGTTTGGCTACCCTCGTTCCTAGAATGCCGACAGTAGCCCCCGGCCCAAGGTGCGCCGGGTTGGCTTCTAGGAGAAGCTGTTGTAGGTGGCCCGAAGCACCACGTGCCTCGATTGCCAATGGGCCAGGCTCGACATGCGGCAATCTCCCAGAGGTCGGCGCCTCCCCTTCTTCACGTTGGCTCGACAATTGTCAGGTCTGTTAAATTGTTGGGCACACACCAACATGCCGTTCATGTTCCCCATCGTTCTCGCCGTCTATTTTCCCCTCTTCTGTGGCTCTCGCCTCTTCCGCCAAATCCTTGCGTGCACGCCGCCCCAATCTCTCGCAGTGGCCCCCAAGAAGGGGGAGGGAGAAAGCTTGAGGGTGCCAAGGACCACGCCGGTGCTGAGGACCGCATTGGGTCGGTCCTCGGTGGTGAATCTGGAGGGGTTCGAGAAGGTTCTGCTCGTGGTCACCGCTAGTTCCAACAAATGGGGAGCAACCAAGATCTTGTTGGTCTCGCAACCTTGGAGTGAGCTCGAGTCCCCTATCATTGCCCTTCATCTCCATGCCCTCCTTTCTGGCTTGTTGCCGCCATTCTCGGGCTTCCTCTCCGCCATGGTTTCGCATTACCAGATCCATGTGCTCCACCTCGACCCCGGCTCCCTTGTCCACCTTTCGGCCTTCATGTTTCTGTGCGAGGCCTTCGTTGGTGTCTTCCCCTCCGTAGCCTTGCTCCACCACTTTTTCTCCCTCGAGTTCCTCGGGGGAACAGTGCTCTGGGTGCCTGTCCTAGGGAGCAGCTGACACATTTACCGAGGGCTCGATGTCCGTCTCGCCCCGGAGGCGGAAGGATTTTGATGGCAGTGGGTGTATGTCGATGCTGCTCAGGCCGGACCCCTATTGCAACCTCCATTGGTCCCCGCCGCGCCAAATCCTTGGTGAAGGCATGAAGAGCTTGCTGACACACGACTTGCACTGGTCCTAGCTAGGCTGGCAAGGTTGAAGAAGGCAGTCGTGACGATGGCGATGGTGGTGCGGGAGTTCACATGCCGACGAATTACTCCCTTTCAACATCATTCCCGCCTGATGTGGACCTTCACACGCCCTCACGATCCCATGAGGATTCAGGTCTCGTCTCTTTCTCCTGGCGTGCTGCGTGAGCTGCTCCGCCGCCTGACCCGCGATGAACCTGATGAGCTCCCCCGGGGTGGCCTCCCCGCATACAACTACAAGGACCAGGAGGCCCTTGTTATGAAGATGTCGCGCTTCAATGGGTGGGGATTCCTTCCTCCGAAGGGGACGCATCCTCAAGGTGACCCCTCCGTGGGGGCCCGGAGCCCCGAGGCCCTAAAGCTGTGACCCCTCCTACGGCCAAGGTGGGACATCCTTTGCAGCCCGCTCCTCCAGCTTCCGCTTCAGGCCAGCCTGGGGTCGTGGGTGACACCCCATTGGCGGTGGAGGCAGCCGCCTCCACTGCTGAGCGCCAGGCGTTGGTCGTTAGCATGTTGTCCGCCGGTCCCAGCACCGACCGGAAGAGAAAGGTGCCCGGGGTTGGCCGCTCCTCAGCGTCGCGGGAGCTGATAAAGAGGAATTGGGTCGCCGTGGACGAGTAAGTGCATGTGCCCCTTCACCCTTCATCCCGCGGTCCCCCTAAGTTTTTGTTCCATAGGCTCCCTGCCGGTGAAGGAGGAGCCGAGTCAGCGCCGCCTACTGCTGGGGCCGACGGGCCCCTTGGGGCCCCGTCTTCTGACGAGTGTGAGGTTTTGGCTGCGAGGGCACCCACATCTGAGCCCGTTCGGCCTTCAGGGTGTTTCGAGCACGAGCCCCCTGTGATCTTCCTTGCTCGTGGCCTCCGGCTCTCGAGGGTAAGGCTGCGCCCTCCACTGACGGCCTTCCCTAGGGGCATGGCGTGTCGTGCCCTTGGTCCTCCTTCGCTTGATGATGTGGGGCCTTGTGGAGCATGCCTTTCTCCTGGGGCTGACAAGTAGGAGCCCCCAGCCCCCGAGCCTACGTCCGGACTAGGCGGCCCCTCGCGTGCTTCCCCCGCCCATCCTGGGGAAGGTGAAGATCCTGGTTGGTCTCTCGAGCTCGCAAGTGAACGGACCGCCTTTCGGTGGGGTTTGTTCCAAACCGCAGTGGAGGCGTTAGGGCGCCTCGGGATGGAGCTCGCCGACACCGACACCCACCTTGAAGCGGAGAGCCATCGCCTCGCACGGGAATGGCATCGCCTGGAAGTCGCCGTGAATTGTGGCCGCCTGCAGCGTGAGGGCACCCACGCAGACATCGAGGGATCCCTTGCTAAGGCAGTGGAGGCCCGCGAGCTCGCCCTCGCTGAGGCTCAAGAGGCCGACGACCGCGCAAGGCCCCCGAGCAACGCCTTGAGGAGATTTAAGCCTTTAACGCCTCCCTTGAAGAGCAGATCCAAGCGCGGTGGGACACTCTTGATGGCCCGGCCCTCGGATTCTTCACCACTGATGTAGGGCCCCGTGCACCCAAATACGCATTGGCGGTGGTGGCGTTGGAGTAGAGCCTAGAGCAGGAGAGGCAGGAGACGAGGGAGCGCCAGGTGTCGCTTGCCGAGAAATCTCTCACCACCCGTGAGGCGTAGGCTCAAGGGGAGATCAACGACAAGGTGGAAGAGGTTCGGAGCTCCCTTCTCTAGGATTATCGCGCCAGGTTGAAGCTTCAGGAGTCTCGTTTCTGCAGGCGATGCGGCCAGCTGAGGGGCGAAGCGGATAACCTTAGGAGGAGGTCGGCGATGGCGGAACGACGTCAAAAGGCCATGGTGGGTGCCTAGGCGGCCGCCGAGGCCGATCTATCCTCCCTCTCCAAGCCGGTGAAGGGGTGACGTCCCTTGTGGAGAGAGCTCGGACGAGGCGAAACAGGCCCGCGGCCTTCAGCACATGCACTCCAAGATATTCCAGTCCCTTGAGAGGAGGGCCCACCGGGCCTTGAGTGACATTTATGACGAGAGCGTTGCGAGTCCCCTCATCCCCGATGACGCCGGGTACCTGAGCTTCTTCTCTAGGGTCGTGTAGTGTCTTGAGAGGGGAGCAGAGAAGATCAGTGATCTTGTGGAGGAGAAGCGCCGCGATTCCCTTCCGCGAGCGTACTCACGCATTTTTAGCCACTTCCTTCGCCTTGACCCGCACTTCGAATTCGGGGCGGTGCTTGGTCCTGTACCTGAAGCGACCCACGTCGCCCTTGCCGAGCGGGTGAAGGAGCACGTGGAGGACTTGATAGCGGAGCTTTCTTCTAAGGAGCCCGAGGGCCATTCTAGAGCCGAGGAGCTCAAGGCTGATGGCGGTGGTGATGGCGAGAGCAGTCGCGACTGTGCATCCCCTCGAGTAGCCTACCCGTTTACCTGGCAGGGTTATACATGCGCCCTAGGGGGAACTTAATGTATTTTGAAAAATACCCTTGAATGTTCTTCCGACTGATGCGGTGTGCTGTGTCGTGTTCCCCCTTGCGCAGGGTTCCTGCCACCTCGATTGATACGCAAGCAGTAATCTTTTGTGTTGTGGAGGTTTAGCGGTGGTGCTTGGGGGGTTAGGACGTCCTAGGGGGTTCTATTTCTTATGAGTGAGGCGAGTCGGGAGCCCTTTCGGAACTCTGTGTCTGCAGGCCCCAGTCTCGCGCATTCCTCGACCACCATAGGATGCGACCGGATCTCCAGGACGCAACTACGGGGTGAGACCTCGACACCCTTGATATCGATTGGATCGCCTAGACGACATCAAGGGACGAGTGGCTATATGACCGGTAAGGCTCCTGAGGCGCGCTGCTCAGGAGCCCCCTTTGACGCTCAAGCGGCTCTACGTCGGCAGGTCCCAGTCCCGCACACTCCTCGGCCACTGTAAGGGGCGTCCGGATCGCCAGGACGTGACTACGAGGTGAGGCCACAGGACCCTTGATGCCGACCAGATCGCCAGGACGACATCAAGGGGTGAGTGGCTATATGACCGGTAAGGCTCCTGACGCATAATGCTCAGGAGCCCCCTTTGATGCTCAAGCGGCTCCCAAAATTTTTTGTTCTCTGCCCCGGGAGGTGCGAGCCTCAAGAGGCTCTTGTCATGATGGGTCAGGCCATGGGCGAAGCCCCCGAGAAAGCGTAAAGCAACACGCTCCTGCCGCCCCTCTCAGGAGCGCCACGTGAGGATCCAGGCGCCAAGGTCTTGGCGAGGTGCGGGCACCGCGCTCCCAGCCCCCGCTCGCGAGGTGCAAAGGGGAGGGGAATAGGCGAGTGCTTGCCCCGAAGGAAACAAAGCATAAAACAAGGACTGTTATCAAAGAGAGCGACACCCCTTCTCTCCAGAAGAAAAATGTAAAAACACCAGATTCTATTCCAGAAGGCGGCAAGCTCGAGTCCAAAAAGGAGTTCTCAAAGGTGGCGATTTCACATGCAAAAAGGGGGGAAAAGGGTATAGCCTCCGAGCCTCTGGGCGACTCGAGGAGTCGGGTGGAGGGTCCTTGCTGTTGCTGAAGTAGATGGTGGCATCGAAGGTGCTAGGCGTGGACACGGGATCCGCTAGCGGATGAGCGCGAGACACTGCTGGGCACGGATGGAGGGTCCGCCGGTTGGTGAGTGCGAGGCACTGCCGGGCGCGGATGGAGAGTCCGCCGGTTGATGGGCACGGAGCCCTGCCAAAGGAGGACGCAGGGTCCGCCAGCTGTCAAGCGCGAGGCGTTGCCGGGCGCAGACAGAGAGTTTGCCGGTTGATTGGCGCGGAGCCCTGTCGAAGGCGGGCGCGGGGTCCGTCGGTTGTCGAGCGCAGAGCCCTGCCGGGAGTAGCCTCCGGGCGAGAAGGTTCCTCATGAAAACGATCATGAAGAAGACAAGGTTAAGTTGGCGCAGATATATCAAATATTTGATTTTGGTAGTGAGAGCGTGTGAAGAGGGTGTCGGCTCAGTTTCGTCCGAGCCCCCCTACGTCTTTTTCATGTTCTCTCTACTCTTTGGCTTTTGCTCTTCCTAGCTAGACAGCCGGGAGCCGGTCTGTAGCAGAGACGAAGAGTGGGTCATGGAATGGAGTGTACAGTACTTGAACTCTGGGAGCAGACTCGACCGAGCAGATACTCATAAATGAAACGACCGGGTCGCATCAGCAGTTTTCTCCCTGGACGATTTTCGCGTGTGGTGACCTCTAGCTTTTGCTCTTGCTAGCCGGACAGCCGCGATGCGGTCTGTAGCTGATATGAACAATGGGCCTTTGGTCCCATGCTCGCTACTAAGCTGTCCCGTGGGAACGAACGTATCGGGCCAAGCGGCTAGCCCTGGGCCGAGACTAGCCGGCGCCGGGGTGAACAGTAAAGCTATAGAATAAATGCCGAGATGGCCCTCGAGGGTCGCTTGGGGTTATTTGTTTTACGTGTATGGTGCAAGGGTATGCGCATGGAGATCTCACATTGCTTTTGGGTACCGGTAAGGCGGTTTTGTTGATGTCGGCCAACACGGTTTGTAGCCGACGTGGTCCTCTTGACGTGCGTGAGGCGCTTCTGGGCGCAGACTTGGGGTTCGCCGGCTGATGGGCGCGGAGCCGTGCTCAAGGCGGATGCGGGGTCTGCCGGCTAGTGTGCGCGAGGTGTTGCCTAGGGCGGACGCGGGGTCCGTCGTCTAATGAGCGCAAGGGCGCTCCCGAAGGCGAAAGCGGGGTCCGTTGGCTGATGTGCGCGAGGCGCTGTCGAGGGCGGACGCGAGTTCCACTGGCTGATGAGCGCGAGGGCGCTGCCAAAGGCGGACGCGGAGTCCGCCGGCTGATGAGCACGGGGTACTGCCAAAGGCGGACGCGAGGTACGTCGGCTGGTGTGCGCGAGGCGTTGCCGAAGGCGGACACGGGGTCCACTGGCTGAGGTGCGCGAGGTGCTATCTAGGGCGGACGCGGGGTCCGCTGGCTAATGTGCGCGAGGGCGCTGCCGAAGGCGGACACGGAGTCCACCGGCTGATGTGTGCGAGGCGCTCTCGAGGGCGGACGCAGGGTCTGCCGGCTGGTGTGCGCGAGGCGTTGCCGAAGGCAGACGCGGGGTCCGCTGGCTGAGGTGCACGAGGTGGTACCGAGGGCGGACACGGGGTCCACTGGCTAATGTGCGCGAGGGCGCTACCGAAGGCGGACACGGGGACCGCCGGCTGATGTGCGCGAGGCGCTGCCGAGGGCGGACGCGGGGTCTGCCGGCTAATGAGCGCGAGGGCGCTACCGAAGGCGGACGCGGAGTCTGCCGGCTGATGAGCATGGGGTGCTGCCGAAGGCGGACGCATGGTCCGCTAGCTGGTGTGCGCGAGGCGCTGCCTAAGGCGAACGCAGAGTCCGCTGGCTAATGTACGCGAGGCGCTGCCGAGGGTGGACGCGGGGTTCGCCGGCTACTGAGCGCGAGGGTGTTGCCGAAGGCGGACGCGGAGTCCGCCGGCTGATGAGCGCGAGGCGCTGTCGAGGGTAGCCTCCGAGCCTCCGGGCAAGGAGGTTTATAGGTGTCGTCGAAGGTAGCCGGCTGTCGGCCTTCAGCCGGTGCGGCTTTTTACCGGCGGGGGGCGCCGGCCGCACCCGCTGGGTGTAGCATTGCATTTGGCATAGTCGGGTCGGAGGCCCCTTTCGGCAGGGGGGCCCTAGCTTCCGGGTGCTTGAGGGACGCCCCAGCCGATTGGCCCGAACCGGCCAGGCGACCCAGCAGGAGGCGACCGAGCCAAGCCCCCAGTCGTGCGGGCGTCAGAAGGAGACAGACGGAGTTGGACGTTGTCAGGCAGAGTCGGACGCGACCGTACATGCAGCGTGTAGCCGGCCATGCATGCCACCATGCATGCAGGTACGTAACCATGCATGTACGTACTCTGCTTCCTTCTTCTTCTTCTTTTTTCACAGTCGGGTCCTAACTTTCTTTTACTTCTAGCCAGCTCCCCCACTCATCTTCTGTCCCCGCATGGAGCGGGAGGAGCCAACAGTGGCACGCAGGGGCCGCACCGGGAGCAGGGGCAAGCAGGGCGCAGCCGGCCACCGTCGAACGGGAGCCGGTGAGGGCACAACCGGCCGAGGCGACGGGCCGCACGGGCACGGAGGATCGGGCGCCGCATCGGCGGAGGATCACAGGCAGGCACGACGAGGAGAGCAGCCAGTGCAGGGGACCGGCGGGCGCAGCGAGGGTGAGCCGACGGGCGCGGGAGTAGGCTAGCGCGCAACCAGCAGGCTACGAGCGACGGCGAGTCGGCGGGCGCGGGAGCCGGCTAGTGCGCAGCCGGCGGGCGCGGGCGATGGCAATCCGGCGGGCGCGGGAGCCGGCAAGCACGCAGCCGATGGGCGCGGGAGATGGCGAGGCCCGCAGTTGGCCACGGGAGCCGGTCGGCTCGAGGGCACGGTGGAGCCGGCCGCGGCACATGGCGCAAGGGGCGGAGCCGGCAGCACCTGGGGTGGCGGTAGACGGGGAGCCGGCGGAGATGGCGTGGAGCCGGGTGTGCGCGGGGAGGCGAGGCCCGCAGTTGGCCGCAGGAGCCGGCCGCCAGAGTGGCCATCCGGCCAGCTTGGGGGCGCGGCGGAGCCAGCCGCGACGCGTGGCACAAGGGGCTGAGCCAACAGCACCAGGAACTGGCTTGGCCGACTTAGATGGGTGCCGACTAGCAAAAGAACCGGCGTGGTTGGCTGGCTGGATTCGTGCGGGTGCCGGGCTAGCGCAGCAAGCCGGGCAGTAGGCCAGGCGCAGCCGGCCAGACAGCCAACCAGAGCAGCCAGCCAGGGAGTGGCCGAACGAAACCGAGCATGCCTGGGGACGCCGACGCCGAGGTTGTTACCGGGGAGCCGAAGAAACACATCGTGCACGAAGCAAGCCAAGCTGACCATCTTACTTGAAGTTCACGTACTCGTGGAGCTAATTTAATCTCCCTTTCTATGTGCATGCAGCCGGCCTGGGGGATTCCGCGTCCAGCACACGGCCAGCATGCAACCAGCCGGCTGATGGGGCACCGCCGGACGAAGCAGCATCTCTAGCAAGGCACTGTCCGGGAGGCCGAAGCAGACATAGATGTCGAAAAGGCCGGCACGGCAAGGCGCGGGAATGGCTGGAGATGTGCGAGGCACAATACGAAAAATGCCATTGCGCGGGCATGGTCTGGGCAAAGTATGACCATGGTCCGACTAATCGCCGATGTACGACCATTATATGAGGCATGTATGGATACTGTATTTCTTGTGTTTGTCTTGCATATGGAAGTACTCGCGAGCGCACATTCAGCCAAGGCTCATGCACAGCTAAACTCTGGAGGAATCAAGCGCCGACCGTCATTGCTACCAGGATGTGCATGCCGCCGACGCGAGCGCGACGGCCGAGAGCAGCGCCAACGCGAAGTAGAAAACGAGAGCGGCCCGTCATGGCCGCGAGCCATTATCGATGACGCACATGGGGTTGGGGAAGCGGTTGGCGAGGTGGGCACACTGGCCGCCCTGGCTCAATCCGTCGCTCGGTGAAGACAGAGTCAACGGTGGAGAAGTACGATGCTGAGGCCGACACTGAGGACGGGGCTGGCACCGGCGCGAATGCCCGGGGCATGTTGATGTCGGACCCCCCAGCGCGACCAGAGGGATGGGCGCCGCCATGGTGATAATGACGAAGAGGGAGAGGTCAACAAGGAGGACGCGCCGCCTCGTGCGGTCATGCCGAGGGCGTGCCGATGTTGGGCCCCCAAGTGCGACCGGAGAGACGGCGGTGCAGCCACGACGACGATGACGAAAAGGGTCCCGCCGGACCGCGGTTCCACCAGCAGCTTGCCCCACAGTGGGCGCCAATTGTCATCGTTTTCTCACGAGGGGTCACGCAAGACGACAGATGCCATGGGGTGGCTTATCGAGGTGAGAGCAAGGCTGTCGTGGATGATCCGGGACGGGTATGCGAATAGCATGCAGTGGTTTACCCAGGTTCGGGGCTCTCCGGAGAGATAAGATCCCTACTCCTGCATATATGTATATCTGTGGAATATCTGGTACATGGTTGCTCCTGGAACTGTATGGGAGAGGAGAGCCATGAGGCTTCTTGCCTCATGTGTGTGTGAGCACGTGAGAGTGGGAGTCCAACCTCTATATGTGGTGGGCATGAGGCCTTTATATAGGTATGAGTGGGTAGCTTGGGATGTAAGCTACAATGGGTAGCTTACATACCAAGCAGCTTGAGGTGTAAGCTACCATGGGTAGCTTACATGTCAAGCCATATGTGGCTTGTGGACTAAGCTATGTCTGTCCCCTGGTGCTCTTTATAAGTCAGTGCCCAGGGGACAGGTTACACTGTAGATAGTACTGCGCGACAACCGTGTAGTGCATTACTGCTCGTCACTAGTGCACTGCCATGGGATACGTCCATCTGGTCCGCGCGTGTCCGATGGGACATTGTAGTTGGCTCCGGGCTACCAGTTGGCTGGCTGGCGTAGCTGGCTGGCCAGAGCAGCCGGCCACGAGCATGAGTCGGAGCAACCGGCCCAAGCGGGCGGGCACCCCATCCTACTCGCTGTCTTTGGGGTACCCGGGGGTGATCCCCCCGACAGGTTGGTCCTGGGGGCATACAGGGAACCCCAAGTCCCGTGGACATGGGGCCCACTCCCCGCCCCCAAGCTTGGCGTGGCGATGTAGGGTCGGCCCCGGGCGGGCCCTCGAACATAGTGGGAGCCCCTCATGCTCTCCGTCGGGAAGCCCCGTCAAGGGAGAGGGCCCTCGGCATCCCAGAGCCCATGGGCGGGTGTCATCGTCGTGGTGATTACGCAATCCCTACGTTGCGGGTCGGGCCCGGCAGGGGCCTTCCGTTGTGTGCGAGCCCGACACCCTGGAGAGTGCCCTAGCGCGCCTAGCTGGGGCGCCTGGGGAGCTCACGCAAGTACCCGAGACCCTACCCCCAGGCTGGGCGAGCTGGGCCTGGAGATATGGGCGAGTACGTGAGCACCCGCTGGTGAGCGAACGAAACCCGACCCGGAGACATGGGCGTATGTTCCACCCTCAATCTCCAAGCGGGCGTCGCGCACCCCGGAGACATGGGCGTGTGTTCCACCCTCCGTCTCCAGGTTGGGATCATCTGGCTTGAAGACATGGGCGTGTGTTCCACCCTCCGCCTCCAAGCTAGGGCCATCTGACCTAGGGACATGGACGTGCGTTCCACCCTTCGTTCCTAGGCAAGTGACCCCCGGTCCCCAAACCCAAATGCCTGCTCAAGGCAGCTCCCTACCAACGGGTGCGCCTCGCGAAGGTGCTAGTGCCGGGCATCCTCACGAGGCCAACCCCACAAGCCACCCTCGCGAGGTTGTGCATACCAGCCCAGACGAAAGCCACTCGCGAGATCGCGTATATTCCTCCCGTTGTCGTGGTAGCCGGCATTGCTTCCTTTGTGGCTCGGGAGCTCGTCAACATGGTCGTTGCAGAGTTGCTCGAGCCCCTAGGTGCCGGCATAGTCGAGCCTCCGGTCCTCCCTCCTGGTCCCGGCGGGGGCACTAAGGGGCATGAGGCAACGCCCCTCTCGCGCGGCCAGTGCCTCCCACAGGGCTCACTCGGCGCCCGCGGCTAGCTCCTGCATCCCAGGAGCCTCGGGCCCGACCCCCAACGAGCACGGGTCGTAGCAAACATCCCAAGCGCTCTCGTGCAGTCCGGGAATCGCGCCAATTAGTCGAGTGAGTCCGCGAGTGTGAGCCACAATGACATACGCCTGGGCCTCGCCGGTGGCGGTGACGCGCCTGGCGACACGCCTAGCCCATTCCTTGCGACGGTCGCACGCGGCATGATCATGTCGTAGCTCATGCGCCACGAGGAACGCAACATGTTTGTGCGTCAGGTCATGGCATGCCCGGAAGGGCCGTGGTGCAGGCCAAACGCCGGGGAGGGCCAGGGCAGCGAGGGCGTGCCATGCGGTTGGTGAAGGCGGCAGCCCCCGGCGCCTGTCGAGTGCCCGGCCATTGATAGTGCCCGCCGACGGGATGGCAGAACGACGCATGATGCCAAGGCCCGCCCGTGCCATGCGAGCAGCCCGCCGCTCACCACGGGGTCGGCGTCCTTTTCTCATGAGTGCGGTGAGCGGAGGCGAGGCGAGGTTACACGTGGGTTCCGACGCGCCCCCTACCTGGCACGCCAAATGTCGCATTTTGGGCTCCGCAAAACCCTAAGAGGTCCGAACACAGGGGCATGTGCGAAGATCCCTATAGCCTTGCCCAACCTAGCTCACTACTCAATGGCTGCTACGACGAACTCATGAAGATGAGGAAACAAATGGACACGGTGATTTACCCAGGTTCAGGCCGCTGCGAACCGTAATACCCTACTCCTGCTTTGGTGGATTGCCTCACGAGGAGGTTGGTGGATGAACTAGTATCATGGTGCTTTGCCTCGTGCGAGGGATCTAGTGATGTTGCCTCTTTGTGGTTGTCCCTCTCTCTGTTTCGTCCTCCCTCTCTCCGGTGTAGCCTACCCTCCATTTATAGTGCCCCGGAACCTCTTCCCTTATCTCTTTGGCGGGAAGGGATCCCACAACGGCCAAATTCAGAGGGGGACATGAGTACATCTTTATCCTGACAAAAGGTGGTCTTCACGTGCAAAAGTGGTTGTCGATGATGTAGAGGTGGGCTCGGCGATGACATCCTTCCTGTTGGCCTCGTGGTCATGATCTCGTTGCACCAAAATGGAAACCTTTGGGGGACGCTTTGGGAACACCGTCTGTCCTCGCTCCCCTTTGCCCCAAAGGGGAAACTGTCCACCTGGCACGCTGGCATGCCTGTCCTGCCTTGCGTCATCCCTGGCCTCCCGACGTCGGGGGCTGCATAGAGATCGCCGCCGCTTCGGATGGGTCCTAAGGAGGCCCGTCCCCTCTAGTCTTGGCGTTGTTCTTCCTCGCGAGTTCAGGTCCTCGCGAGGGCCTTGTCTTTATTAGGCCATGCCGGTCCATACCAGCCGGCGGAGTGGGCCGTGCCCTGGGCCATAGGCTAGCAGGTCTAGGCACACCCATTCCCAGAACGCCGACAATATCAATGAGGTAATATGACCCATTGTTGAGATTCTTGCTGACCATGAAAGGTCCTTCCCAAGGGGGAGATAACTTATGCATATCTGTCTGGTCTTGAATCAGAGGTAGCACTAAGTCGCCTTCTTGGAACGTCCTGGTCTTGAGTCTGTGGCTATGATAGCAACGCAGATCTTGTTGATAAATCGCCGATCGTGGTGCTGCAAGATCCCTCTCCTCATCCAAAGCATCTAGCGCGTCCTGATGCGCCGTCTCGTTATCACCTTCAACATAAGCCGCCACCCTAGGCGAGTCATGGCGGATATCACTTTGGAGAACAGCTTTCGCACCATAAACCATAAAGAAAGGCATATAGCCTGTTGACCTGTTGGGGGAGGTTCTAATACTCCAAAGAACTGAAGGTAACTCCCCCACCCAACAACCCGGCGTTTCTCCAAAGGAACCATAAGGCGGTGTTTTCTCCCTCTCAAGATCTCTTGGTTAGCACGTTATGCCCGACCAGTGGATTGCGGATGAGCCACGGAGAAGACATCAAGGCGGATATGTTCACATTCACATAATGCTTTCATAGCCCCCTTGGACAGATTTGTACCATTGTGAGTAATGATACTATGAGTATAACCAAGACGAAAGATCAATTTCTTGAGAAACTGAACAGTCGTGGCTGCATCGCACTTGCTGACTGGCTCTGCCTCAACTCACTTGGTAAATTTATCAACCACCACCAAAAGGTGGGTCTTCTTATATTTAGACCTCTTAAAGGGCCCAACCATATCAAGCCCCCAAACCGCAAACGGCTAAGTGATTGGAATCATTCGCAGCTCCTGAGCCGGCACATGGGCTCGTCGTCCAAATTTCTGACACCCACCGCACTTGGTAACTATGTCCTCTGCGTCTTTATGAGTCATTAACCAGAAGAAACAATGTCGGTAAGCCTTGGCCACCAAGGAATTTGAGCTAGTGTGATGTCCACAATCACTGGCATGTATCTCATGTAAAAATTCCTGGCCCTCCTCAGGGGAAACGCAGCACACAAAAAACACCAGTCACATTGCATCTATGCAACTTGCCATTGACGATAGTCATGGACTTTGACCACCTCACGATTTGTCGTGACAAGGTCCCATCCTTGGGTAATTCGTCGTGAGTAAGATACGTCAGATAAGGCAACATCCAATCAGAAATAGCACAAAGATCTGCCACCAATTGTCCCTCTGTGTCAGGTACAGCAAGATCCTCCTCAGAGGGTAACTTTACTGATAGGTAATGCAAGACGTCCAGAAACACATTAGGCGGCACCGGCTTGCGCTAAGACCCCGGCCTTGAAAATGTGTGAGCTGCCTTGTTCTTCCATCGATCAATATGATCCACCTTATAATGCTTGAAGTGACCGGCAACGATGTCAACCACCAGGCGATAAGCCGCCATATGAGAGTCCTTAGAGTCCCACATGCCTAAAACTTGTTGATCCACAAGTTCTGAGTCGCCTGGGCACCTGGCCCGGCTTAGATTCATCTCCTTGGCCACACGGAGACCATGGAGTAAAGCCTCATACTCGGCTACATTTTTAGTACAAGGAAACATTAGCCTTAACACATAACAAAACTTTTCATCTCCAGGGGAAGTTAAAACAACTCCAGCCCCCGAGCCTTACAACTGTCTGGATCCATCAAAGTGAATTGTCCAGTATGTATTATCCAGCTTCTCCTCGGGCGCTTGGCACTCCGTCCATTCATTTTTGAAGTCCACCAAGGCTTGAGATTTGATAGCCATTTGAGGCACATACTTCAAATTAAGAGGCCAAAGCTCAAGTGCCCACTTAGCAATCATGCCGGTGGCCTCTCTATTTTGAATGATACCTCCCAAACAAGTAGAACTAACCACCGTGATTGGATGTCCAAGGAAATAATGCTTCAGCTTGTGATTTGCCATGAACACTCCACATACTAGCTTTTGCCAATGCGGGTATATCTTCTTGGATTCTATTAACACCTCACTAACATAGTAAACCGGCCTCTGGACTGGGTACTCTTTCCCTACCTCCTTTCGCTCCACAACAACTGCCGCACTGATGGACCTATTATTAGCCGCCACATATAAGAGCACTGGTTCCTTCTCCGCATGAGTGGCCAAAACCAGTGGCTCAACTAATTGTTTTTTGAGCGCTTCAAACGCATCATCGGTAGCATCACTCCAGAAAAAAAGTCTGTCTTCTTCATCATCTAATATAAAGGGATAGCCTTCTCGCCCAGGCGGCTTATGAACCGGATTAAGGCGGCGATATGACCTACCAAGCGCTGGACATCATTAACACACGCCGACTTAGACAATGAGGTGGTGGCCTTTATTTTATCCGGGTTAGCTTCGGTCCCCCTTTCTAAGACCAGAAAACCCAGGAGCTTGCCTGTGGCGACACCAAAGACACATTTAGCTGGATTAAGCATCATCTTGTAAACCCGCAGATTATCAAAAGTCTCCTTCAAATAGTCAAGCAGAGTCTCCTTCTTCCTTGACTTGACCAGAATATCATCCACATAAGCATGAACATTGTGCCCAAATTGATTATGAAGACAGTTCTGTACACAGCGTGATAAGTCGTGTGCACACTTTTAAGTCCAAAGGGCATGGTCACATAGCAGAATGCTCCAAAAGGCGTGATGAAAGATGTCTTCTCTTGGATTTTAACTGCCATCTTGATCTGATGGTAACCCAAGAATCCAGGAAACATAAACTCTCACAAAATGTTGTAGCATCAATCATCTGGTCAATGCGGGGGGAAGCAAATGGATCAACCGAACAAGCCTTGTTGAGATCTACGTAATCCACACACATGCGCCATGTGCCATTCTTTTAAGTACAACCATGGGATTAGCCAACAACTCCGGGTGAAACACCCCCATGATGAACCTGCTGCTAAGAGCCTGACTATCCCTTCCCCAATATCTTTACGCCGCTCCTCATTGAAACAACGGAGAAATTGCTTGACCGTCTTAAACTTCGGATCCACATTAAGGTGGTGCTCAATGAATTCTCTTGGCACGCCGGCATGTCAGAAGGTTTCCATTCAAAGATGTCTTGATTTTCATGGATGAATTCGATGAGCGTGCTTTCCTATGCGGGGTCCATATTAGCCTCGATAGTGAACTGCTTCGATGAGTTGCCGGGAGAAAAATCCACCAACTTGGTATCTTCTGCCTCAAACTTCAGGGGCGGTTCAGACTCTATGCTGGGATTTTTCAATGGAGTCATATCAGCTGGGTCAACATTATCTGTATAAAACTTGAGCTTTGCCTCGGCACAACTTGTTTCCGCATATGCAACATCGCCTTCCTCACACTCAAGAGAAATCTTCCTACACAGTGCACCATGATCGTACCTTTCAGAGTCGGCATCTTGAGCTGCAAGTAGACATAACAGGGCCTGGCCATAATTATAGTGAAAGCCGGCCACCCAAACAGGTCATGATATGGGCTCTTAATTTTGACTACTTCGAACCACAAAGTTTCCACCCTGTAATTGTTGTCATCACCAAACGCCACCTCGAGAGCAATCTTTCCTACTGGATAAGCACACTTGCTCGGCATGACGCCATAGAATACAATAGATGATGGCTTAAGAGCTTTGTCAGTGAGCTCCATCCGGCGAAAGGTGACATAGTATAAGATGTTGATGCTGCTACCGCCGTCCATCAGTACCTTGGTGAATTTATAGCCTCCCACCTGAGGGTCCACCACAAGTGCCTAGTTTCCTGGGTTATCAACCCGTGGCGGGTCATCCTCCTTGCTCCATGATATCGTATGCTCAGACCACTTCAAATATCGTGGAAGAGTCGGTGTTGCGGTATGAATCGTTCTCTTTTGTAACTTCTGATCTCGTTTATCCAGACTTGTGGTGAAAACGTGATACTCGCTTGATACTGGCCTTCATTAAGCTGCTTTGGGTTACTCTGATAATTGGATTGGTCGTTTTGCTATTAACCACCATTCCCAGGCTGCTAATGATGACCACCTTGATTACCATGCCCCTGATAACCTGAACTTGATCCGCCTCCACCGAAGCTTGACCCATGAGAGTCGGATCCTGACCCGCCAGACGGTCCATTTCGGTTACCATGATGCTGATTAAGGCTGTAGTTCCAGAACTCCCGCATGATATAACAATCCCTCCAAGCGTGAGTGGATGGCTCGTCGGGTTGACTGTGCTTCGGGCAAGGTTTGTTGAGCGTTGCCTCTATATTAAAGGGGGTCTTAGACTTACCGAAAGGCGGCTTACCGTTGCCCTTAGCATGATTGTTACCAGTGCTAGTGTTGGCTACCAGATCTGACCCGCCATCCGGGTTCTTCCTCTTTCCGCCATTGCCTGGGTTGTTATTTCTTGCCCTGTTCTATTGCTGGCCCTTGCTGTCGCATTTATTCTTACCCTTAGCCGACTTCTCCTCATCGGAACCCGGATCCTTAGTGGCATCAGAGTCTGCATACTTGGTGAGAGCTGACATGATCTCATCCATGTCCTGACAGGAACGCTTGAGCCATCCAAGCTTCTGTTGAAGGGGTAAAAAGTGACAATTTTTCTCCAGAATCAAGACTGCTTGAGCTGCCGGACCCAATGATGGGCCGACTCGTCCTCATGATGCACACAATGATCGAGGTCAACAATCATCATAGGCTGCTTGCACGTCCTCGGAAATTTTTGATAAATCGTGCCTTCGGCTCGGCCCAGGACGCAATGGTATTGGGAGGCAGACCCTTTAACCATGTATAGGTTGTTCCTTCCAACATCATGATGAAGTGTTTTGCACAGACCGCCTCACTGACATCCAACATCTCCATGGCGATCTCTTAGCTCTTGATCCAGGATTTTGGGGTAAATCAGCCATATAGTTAGGCACTTTGTGCGGCCCTTTAAAGTCCTTAGGCAAGTTCTCATTGCGTAGTATTGCTGTTAAGCAAGACACACCCATGCCCCTGGATGAAACTCCAGCTCCTACCAAGGTTGAAGGGGTTGATGACCCACAAGTATAGGGGATCTATCATAGTCCTTTTGATAAGTAAGAGTGTCGAACCCAACGAGGAGCAGAAGGAAATGACAAGCGGGTTTCAGTAAGGTATTCTCTGCAAGCACTGAAATTATCGGTAATGGATAGTTTTATGATAAGGTAATTCGTAACTGGTAACAAGTAACAAGTGTACCAAAGGTGCAGCAAGGTAGCCCAATCCTTTTTGTAGCAAAGTACAGGCCTGGACAAACTCTTATATAAAGCAAAATGCTCCCCAGGAGACATGGGAATTTATGTCAAGCTAGTTATCATCATGCTCATTTGATTCGCGTTTGTTACTTTGACAATTTGATATGTGGGTGGACCGGTGCTTGGGGGCTGACCTTACTTGGACAAACCCCCCACTTATGATTAACCTCTCTCGCAAGCATATGCAACTATGAAAGAAGACTTAAGATAAATCTAACCATAGCATGAAACATATGAATCCAAATCAGCCCCTTACAAAGCAACGCAGAAACTAGGGTTTAATCTTCTGTCACTCTAGCAACCCATCATCTACTTGTTACTTCTCAATGCCTTTCCCTAGGCCCAAATAATGGTGAAGTGTCATGTAGTCGGCGTTCACATAACACCACTAGAGGAGAGACAACATACATCTCATCAAAATATCGAACGAATACCAAATTCACATGATTACTTATAACAAGACTTATCCCATGTCCTTAGGAACAAACGTAACTACGCACAAAGCATGTTCATGTTCATAATCAGAGAAGTATTAATTATCAGAAAGGATCTGAACATATGATCTTCCACCAAGTAAACCAACTAGCATCAACTACAAGGAGTAATCAACACTAGTAGCAACCCACAGGTGCAAATCTGAGGTTTGAGACAAAGATTGGATACAAGAGATGAACTAAGGTTTGGAGAGGAGATGGTGCTGGTGAAGACGTTGATGGATATTGACCCCCTCTTGATGAGAGGATCGTTGGTTATGACGATGGCTTCGATTTCCCCCTCCGCAAGGGAAGTTTCCCCGACAAAACAACTCTATCGGAGCTCTAGATTGGTTTTGCCCAACTTCCGCCTCGAGACGACGGCGCTTCATCCCAAAAGCTCTCGTACAAGAGTTTCCCGCAGAGTTTCCCGCAGGTCATGCTGAGGCGAGTCCCACGAGCTCCCCACGGTTTCGCCGGGACGAGCGGCGGCGACGGGGAATGGCGAGGGGTCCGGCCCGGAGCATGAATCCGGCCGGCGCCATGTATGGCCCCATGGTGGGCGACAAATGTCGTCGTTTTCTCACGACAGATGCCATGGGGTGGCTTATCGTAAGTGGTTGGGGCCGGAGGACGCTGACGGGCTCCGAGTGCGAGATTGGGCACAAGCGATGGTGACACACGATGTCCCCAGGTTCAGGGCCCTCTATGGGAGGTAACACCCCTAGTCCTGCTTGGTCTAGTTGGATGGATGGGTATGTGTACAAGGATGCTCCTGGAGCTGTGTCTAGAGGAGGAAGAAGGAGCAGCCGACTCGTCTTCCTCTGCCACTAGAGAAGGGAATGAGAGTTCCGTGGGTGTGTGTGAGCGACCATTTGTCCATCCCCATTGCATGGGGGGCTCGGGGGGTTTTATAGGCCAACCCCCCGGCTCTTACAATATGCTTAAAGTACCAAGGTGGGGGGACCTGGCTGGCAGTCTCTCCGGCTGGCCAGAGGGTCCCGCCGCTTGCGCCGTCTTGTCATGGGCGGGGCCCGCTGGCCGAGCGGTCCCATCTCTCATTGGGGCCCACCAGTCGGCTCTACGATTGGCCCTCGCCCACCTGCTGCGGCATGGGCCGCCCGGGGGGCATCGTCTAGCACCAGCCGGCCGAAGTCTCCGGTACGGCCGACGGCACTGTAGCCATGCCGGGGCAGGTAATCGAGTGGCAAGGGCATGCCAGAACTGTTCCCCCGCCTAGTCATGCTCACCGAGGTCAGCGGCCAGGACAGTTGGACTGTAGCCATGCGCTGCGGTGCATAAGCGGCCATTGTAGCCACAGGGTCGCCCGTCGTGCAGGTCACGTCGCTTCGTCGTACCCGCACGCAGAGGGACGGGACGGGGCATGTCCGTCCCGATGTCAACGAAAGAGCCGGCCCGTAAGCAGGCGGCCGTGCCTAGCTGGCCGAGGGCCCAACCGGCTCCTTGACCAGCCGGCCGAGGCGCCAGCCGGCACTGGCTTGTGCCGGATGTCCTCCAACCGGCCATGACCAGCCGGATGCGTAGTTTTTCTTTGAAGTAAAAGGGGGAAGACCCCGTTGCTTTGGCCTACCTAGGGGTATAAACCCCGTCAGTAGTCTCCGAAGCCGGTGGGGGCCGCGTCTGGCAGATGGTGGGGAGCTGGCGGCTTCCCCTCAGCACCAGCCGCCTCCGGCTCAAAGGCGAAGGGGCAGCCGGGTCGGCCGTTGGACCCGACGCCTCAGGTTCTAGCACGCCGCCCAAGGATCCTTGCCAGCACGCGGCACGCCATGCGGCATGTAATGATGTGGTGGGTCCCGCACACGAGGGGAGACGGGACGTCGCTTGGGCCTAGCCCGCTAGGACCCAGCATAGCCCAGTAGGCCTCGGGGCGCAGGGCTGGATCCTGTGCGCCCCGAAGTGGCCGTTATGGCCCAGAGCCACCCACGCGCGCAGAGTTTCTGGGGGGAGTGGGCACAGTCGATCCCACGTCCCCCGGTCGTGGCCTCCTCTATAAAAGGGGAAGAAGGGCCGAAACCGGAGGTACCCGTGCCCCACTTGCCTCCTTGCCGCCCTTCTTCGTCGTCGCCTCTTTCCTTCCCTCGCACGCTGTCGCACCCGAGCCCGCGCCCGCGCCCGCACACCGCACCGCCGCCGCGATGGTCGATGGACGCGGAGGCAGTTGGGCAGGTTCCTTTGTGGTTGAGGCGGACATCGCCGAGCTGCACCGCACGCGCATGTTGCCATCGGCGAGCGGGTGGCCTCACGCGCACCGAGCGACGAGATAGCACCGGCGCCACAGCCAGGGGAACACGTCGTGTTCCTCTGGCACTTCTCCCGGGGCTTCGGGCTCCTGGTGAGTCTCTCCTTCCGTCTTCTTCTTGACACCTTCGACCTCCAACCGCACGACCTCAGTCCGAATTCGATCTTGTACGTCTCCGCCTTTGTAACATTGTGCGAGGGGTATCTTGACATCCTCCCTTTCATCAAGTTCTTCAATGTCCCCTTCTATCTCAAGCCTTTGAAAAGCGACGCATGTGGGGGCACGATGGTGTGCTGCCGCGGCGTCGCTCATTTCCCCCTCTCTCTCTCTGATTGACTCCGTCAAGGGGTGGCACCGAACGTTCTTCTACGTGAAGAACGTCGACCCGAGGACGGATTACATCCGGCTGCCGCCGTTCGATGACAGGCAGTCCTCTCAGCAGAACTGGCTGGGACTTGCCCCGCGTGGCGTGGCCTTGAACGAGCTCGCCCGGCTCACGCAGCTGAAGAGCGCCGAGGGGCTGGTCGCCGCAAACCTGGTGGCGGCCTTTGTCTCGCGCCGGGTGTCACCCCTCCAGATGAGGCCACATCGGATCTGCAACACGTCCGGCCGGCACGACCCCTGCCGGTAGTCCATCGTCGAGCTGACGCCGGCTCAGGTGGCAAAGCGGGTGAACACCCTCACGACGTTCAAGCCGAAGCCCGCCTCGTGATCCTTCGGCATGGAGCCGTACGACTGCATCAACCGGCCTCCCCTGGTGAGTTTTTTCATCGAGACGGTTCTTTCTTGTTTGGTATTCCCCAGCCGGCAGCCGGCTGGAGAACTTATGTTGAAGTGCTGACCGCAGCTGCTGGTGCGACAGAACACGTCGGACGGCCCGCACCCACAGATTTTCAAGGCGGAGCGTGAGGACTCCGACTCTCAAGACTTCTAGATGGAAGGCCCCCCGAAGGAAGGAGTGGACTCCTCGAGGGGGGCGACGAGCCGATGGGTCCGCGAGGCGACGCTCATGGTGGAGCCGGAGGGTCCAGCGTAGCCGGGGAACCCAGCGGAGCGGGTGAGTTCCCTCTTGCCCCTCCATCCGGGATTGTACAGACAACGACGATGATGATGATTTGATGATTCTAGATGGACCTCCTCCCACGGCGTGCCAGGATCGGAGGAGCGAGGAACGACCGGCCCGAGGCCCGGCAGCCAAAGCGGTCGGCCAGGGAAAGAGGCCGGCTCACAGGGGGCGGGCAGCTTCGCAGCCCAGCCTGAAGCGGCTGAAGGTGGCCACGCGGAAGCTGCCGCCACGCACCAAGCGGGCCATGCCCCTTGTTATTGCATAAGTTCTTTGTCTTTGTGTAAGTTTTTGCTTCCGCCTTGCGAGCCGGTTAACGACCAGTTCTTGGATGCTGCAGTGACCCCATCGAGCTCCAAGATGAGGAGCGGCGGGGGAGATGACGGATGCTTTCAGCCGGCTGGCCCGCGAGCACGCAGCCACCCAGCACGAGGAAAAGAGGAGGCTCGTCGAGCTGCGAGCCTCTGAAAGCACATTTGCTCCCTTGGTGGTTTTGGTAATTAATAACAACATATAAGTCATTGAACTAATGTTTCCACTAAGTATATTTCAGGAAATGTTCAATGAGAGGATTGGCAAAAAGGAGATTGTGGAGAAACCCCAAGATGCAAGGAAATAGCTTGGCCAAGCTTCAAGCAAGAGGACTCTACATTTTATCTTTGTGAGAAATCATTTTGAGTCCATAGGAAAGCCAATACTATTAAAAGGGGGTAAAGTTTTTGTTGGTGAACAATATGCTCAAACATGCAGAAGTGATAGTCGCCAAAAACATCCAAAAAACTCTCCTACAAAAGTCTGTTCTATACCCAACACTCAAAATCGGTGCAACCAACTATCCCACTTTGGTGCCACCGATTCCAATACTTAGACAGACTCTGCCAAACCCTAGCCACTTTGGTGCGACCGATTCCATACCGGTGCCACCGAGTTTCGGTTGCCAACTTTCTATGACGCAAATTCACATTTTTGGTTCCACCGAGAATGTTGTATTGGCGTCACCGAGATTGGAAATCTAACCGTTGGTCACCTTATCTGTGCAACCGACAATTGTATATCGGTCCCTCCGAAATTCAAAAGTTGCCACCTTTTGATCACTTCGGTACCACCGAGATTAACACATCGGTGTCATCGAGTTGGTCATTTTGTGTGTGACGGTTGGATTTTTGGGGATGCGTATATATAGCCCTTCACCACCACTCACTCGAAAGAGAAGCACTCAGAACTATTCCATACCTATCCTATCAGATTTTCTGAGAGAGAACCACCTACTCTTGTGTTGAGGTCAAGATCTTCCACTCCAATCATATGGATCTTGATTTCTAGCCTCCCCAAGTTGCTTTCCACCAATCCTATCTCTTCTACCAAGACAAACCAGTGAGAGAGATTGTGTGCTGAGGAGTCTATCATCTTGAAGCACAAGAGCAAGGAGTTCATCATCATTACCGAGCCTATTACCTTTTGGAGGGTGGTGCCTCCTAGATTGGTTAGGTGTCTCTTGGGAGCCTCCTACTTCGTGTTGTGGATTGAACCAAGAAGTTTGTAAGGGCAAGGAGATCGCCTACTTCATGAAGATCTACCCCATAGTGAGGCTAGTCCTTCGTGAACGGAAACCGTATGGAATAGTCAAGGTTGCTACTTCGTGGACCCTTTTGGGTGGAGCCCTCCGTGGACTCTCACGACCGTTACCCTCCATGGGTTGAAGACTCCATAAACGTGGAAGTACGATAGCGCCACCTATCAGAACCATAGGAAAAATCATCGTGTCCACAATTGCGTTTGATCCTCCTACCCTATCCCTTCTATACAAGCTTGTTGTTACTTTTCACTGCTATATACTCTTAGACTTGCATGTGTAGGGTGTACTTGACTTGCCATGAAATGCTAAGAAACTGTCAACCATAAAATTTGGTATAGGCAAAACCTTTAATTGGTCAAGTAGTCTAATCACCCCCCTCTAGACCTACTTTCGATCCTACAGCCTCCCAGTCCGACACGTGAGGAGGGGCCGCGCACTTCAGGACCTCTCGCAAGGTGAGTTCTTTGCGGATGGACGAGAACCGGATCATGAAGTGACCGCGGATGAATTGAAGATGTTGCAATACAATGCTCAAGCATGTGACATTCTCTTCAACTGCTTATGCCCCAAAGAATTCAACAAAATCAGCCGTCTTGAGAATGCAAAGGAGATTTGGGATACTTTGGTTGATATGCACGAAGGAATCGAGTCCGTGAGAGAATCCAAGTTAGATGTTCTTCAAGGTCAACTTGACAAGTTCAAGATGAAGGATGGTGAAGGAGTCGCAGAGATGTACTCTAGGCTTGCTCTCATCACCAATGAGATTGCCAACTGAGGAAGTGAAGAAATGACCGACAAATTCATCATAAATAAGATACCTGGAGCTCTGGATGAGAAATACGACACTGTGTGCACATTAATCCAAATGATGCCAAACTACAAAGATCTCAAGCCTACAGAAGTCATTGGAAGGATTGTTGCTCATGAGATGACACTCAAAGACAAAGAAGAGCTTCATCACAAGTCTAGCGGTGCTTACAAAGCCACAAGTGATGCTCCCACAACTTCAAGCAACAACATTGTCACCAATGAATAAATAAGCCTGATGGTCAAGAAATTCAACAAGTTCTACAAGAATAGAAGCAAAGAAAGAAACTCCAACTCAAGATACGAAGAGAAGCGTTCGTCAAGTCGTGACCACAATTGCTACAATTGTGGGAATCCCGAACACTACTCAAATGGTTGCACGGCTCCTTACAAAAGAAGAGAAGAGTCACCTCGAAGACGAAGCTCAAGGAATGTATCACCACAAAGAGAGAGAAGGAGTAGAGATGATCGTTATGAACGAAGACACTCAAGGAGAAGTAGAGATTCAGAGAAGAAGGACAAGTACACCAAGAGCTACACAAGAAGAAAACATCAAACTCATGTTGGTGAATAGGTTTCCGGCTCTGACTCCGACAACAACTCTGAGAGAATCTATCACTCCGACTCCGACTATAGTCAAGATGATGGTGTTACCGGAATTGCTCTAGTGACTACCAACTCCTATGATCTATTTGATTCACCAAATGAAGGGAGTGGAAGTTGCTTCATGGCTAAAGGCCCCAAGGTATCACACCCCGGGTATCTTGATTTTGATAGTGATGAAGATGATTTACTTTGTGATGATGACTTGCTTTGTGATAAAACTAGTAATGAAGATCAAAATGAACTTGGTAATTCTAATGAGAGTCAAGATAAGTCATTTGATGATGATAAGATGAAAATAGAACAACTAACTAAAGAACTAAACACTCTTAAGTTAGCTCATGAATCTACTCTCGAAGATCATAGAGAGCTTGTGAAAACTCATGAGAAGCTATGCTTCAAGAAGCTCAACTTGGAGCAAGAGCATGAGTTTCTCAAAGCTATCAATGACGATCTCCGGAAGAAGACCTCATCTTATCTAACCAAACGACTACTCTTGTCTACTTTCATACCTCAAGTTAAAACTAAGCAATCTAGTAACAAAGGCAAGAAAGATTCTTCATCTAGTAGCAACAATAAAAGTGATAAATCCAATGATGTTGCTTCTAGTAGTTCTATTGATTCCACTAATTATGTTTCTCTTATCCAAGTTACACTTGAGCAAGAAAATGCATTATTGAAAGGAATTATAGAAAAAGGTATCTACAAGAGTCTTGTCGGATGTAAGCAATTTGAGGAAATTGTACGCAAGCACGGAGGATACCAGAAGAATCATGGTGTTGGCTACTTCAACGCTAATGGAGTTGAGTGGGAAGAAGGTCAATATCCCAAGTCAAAGTTTGTTCCTCAAAATGAGAAGTATGAAAATACTCTTCCCAAGACCACAAGCTCAAGGGCAAGAACAAGCTTCAAGATGACATTGAATCATATGAAGATAAACCCCTAGCTTTGGTGGAGTGGGTTCCCAAGGCTAGTTCAAGCTCAACTATTGCAAAGTCCACTTCAAAACCAAGAATCCCCATCAACTTGATGGGGGTTCCCAAGAAAAAGAACTAGTAAGTTCTTGAGGGGTGACTCCGCCAATGAAATTCACTCACATTCATTATTGGCAAGAACTTTTTGCACTCTACATCAACTCAATGCAATATTTCAAGGAGTCACACATTCCATCAAAGGTGAGCAAGGGACAAGGTAATCAACAAATCAATGGACATCATAACACATGATTTGCACTCCATGTCCATAGATATCCTTGTATTTGTCTCTTGTGTGTTGGGACTAACCCATGTTGGTGAGAGGAGTAAGGAAACAACAAGGATGTTCCCAACTCTTGGTGATCTTCATCAACATTGAGCATCCACGACAACCTCACCAACATGAAGTCTTCATCGAAAAAACCCAAGGTTAGTTTATCCCTCTTATGGGGGGTGTCACATTAAGGGGAGCTTTACTCTAACTCTTGAGTTGAAGCATCTCTTAACATGTGACAACATCAAATGATTTATGAAAAAGTGGTAACCCCACTTGTGCTTAAACGATGAGTATGACCTATGATCTAGTACTCTTACTTGGATCCTAAGTCAAATACTCATATATAGATGACTTTGTCATCGCCCAAGTGCTTGTTCGATGCTAGTGTGTTTGTGCATGTTCGTCATGATTTCTTTTGACATCTTATTGTGTGAGCATGTTGGTCTGCATTTATTTTCTCATTCGAGGATATCCAATTGTTGCTATTTGGCTTTTGATTTATCTTTTGCCAATTGGATGGACAAGAATGTCTAGGACCACTCTTTAGCTATCTATGCTTTCTCATCTCATATTCCATTCATGTTGCATCACAAAATTTTAACAAGTGCTTTTTGATCCCTCTGTGTGTGGAGCACTCGGAGTTCTGTATCGATAAGGACTAACCATTAAAACCTACCTAGGTGCAACTCGGTGGAACCAACACCAAAATCTCGGTCTCACCGATTGCCTAGGGTTGATCTGGTTTTTCAATCTTGGTATCACCGATTCCATTTTCTCGGTTACACCGAGTGTCCATGTCAGCTGACAGTTGAGGCACTCGGTGACAACGAAAAATTGGAATCGGTGTCACCGACGGTGGTGGGTATATAACTCAGGACCCCGATGTTTTGAAGTTCCATCTTCATATGTCGCGCTCCAAAACCCTATGTTGTCGTTCCAAAGACCCCTGGTCATCGCCCTTGACTTCCCGAGCTCCTCCACCATTGGGAATCGCCGCCGTCGATGTAATCTTCACAAACGTCGCCACCGTAGAGGATCCGCGCCAAGCTAGGGTACGGATTCGATCTCTAGTGTGCTCCCATTCTGATTTTTGCGCATTGGACCTTGTTTTCTCTATAAGCCACCTATTGCTCATTCATCTATCCACTAGAAATTGCAAAATCTCGAGTTAGATGGATTTTCTAGGGTTTTGTTGTTCGCCCGATACATCTCGGTGGAACCGAAACGAAAATAACGGTCTCACCGATATACTTTTCCGTGTTGTTGAGAACTGACTCGCTGGAACCGAGTGGCTCTTTTCGGTCCTACCGAAAAGGCTGCCAAGTTCCTGTTAAGGAGTTGGTCTGTCTCGGCCCCACCGAAAATTTCATTTCAGTTGTACCGATATGTATGTGACAGATTGCAAAACTTTTGAAAAACTCATTGCACAAATTTCAAAAAAATAGCCTCATTTTGTGATGACTCATCTACTTCTGCTCATCTACACTCTATTCATAGGGTCAGCATGTCAGGTTCAGAAGACAGTCAGAACAGGTCAGAGCAGAGATCAGACATGAGTTCAGGCACAAGCCCAGAGCCCAGTTCATTCTTAGATCCAAGCACCCCCAGCTCACATGGGTTGCCCCAGGCTGCCACCAGAACCAGAAAGAGGTTGAACTCAGAAGAAGAAGATTTAGACTTTGTCCTAAGGAAGTTCTTGCTAAGAATCAAGAGAAGGCTACCAAGAAAGCTGCAACTAAAGCTACTTCCTTTAGAAGGGTTGTCAGCAAAATATATGCACCAGCTTCAACCTTCAAGGCTTATGAGACTGCCAGAACAACTATTTCTTTTGAGATCCCCAAGAAAGCTATGCCTAAGAAGGCAGGAGAGAAAAAGGCTAGGAAGAGGATCATTCATGTGACTGGTAGGCCTACGTCCATGTTTGAGGATCCAGAAGCTGTTGATGCTAAGGAAGAGGAGGTTGAGCCAGCAAAGGCTCCTCCCAAGAACAAGGCAAAGAAGTTGATGTCTGATGCTATGCCCAAAACCAGCACATCCAAGAAGGTTGCTAAGAAGCCCAAGAGGACCACTAGGAAGATTCCAGACTCTAATAAGAACAAAGGGAATGCCTCCAGAGCTGAAGCTGATGATGATCTGACAACGTTAATGAAGCTTAGACCACACCTCCCTGTTCATAATGCGAGCTATCCAGTAGCTGAGAACATGAAGAAGAGGAAGGACTCAGGACTAAGGGCATGGAGAGCTATTGATCCTTATGCCCAAAGAAAGAAAGCAGTTGTGGACTATAGGTTCTATACCAAGGAGCAGCAGAACTTCTATGAGACTGTGCTCTTTGACAAGAGTCCAGTTGTCAGCGATATGCGATACGTTGATTGGAAGTACATCAAGGAGAATGAGGACTACCTTCCAAGTGTCCCGGACAACTTCCATTGCATTGGTCTTGATGAATTCATAGGCAGAGAATTCACAGCATGGAATGACGAGATGATCATGCAGTTCTACTCCACTGCACACTTCTACGGAGATGGTAGAATTGTGTGGATGACTGAAGGTGCCCGATATGAATCAACTATTGAGGAATGGGCAAAGATCTTAGGAGTTCCTCAAGCACAGGATGGTGACCTGGATGTCTACTCAAAATCCAAGGCTAGTCACAATGCTATGGCCAACATGTATAAGGAGATCCCTACTGACAAAGTGAAGTCTCACTAGCTAGGGTCCATTTACTTTCTCCAGGCTGGCCTACGCACTATCAACACCATTCTGAGGCATACCCAGATGCCCAACTCCAAAGATGACAAGATGATCCGAGGCCACTCCATCAACATGTTGATCCATCTTGACACTCACACCAGGATCAGAGTCATGGACTTGATTGTAGAGACAATCAAGAGGGTTGCTGCTGATCAGAAGTGCTCATGCTGTTATGCACCCTACATCCAGATGCTCATAAACTCAAGACTGGAGAAGCACATCTTTGCCCTGGATCACCCACATTTGCCCCTATAGCCAGATCTAGAGGACAACGTCGTGGTGATGGAAGCTAATCATCCCACTTCTGCTGCAACTCGGGAAGCAGCAGAGACAGTGAGAGCCACTAGTCCTCAAGCCCCTCGATCCAGGAGCGAGCAAATGGATTTGCTAATATCACCTGTTCAGAGCATGCAAAAGGACATTAAGGGGATTCTAGATAACCAAAATAGTCTTGTTAGGATCTTTGAGACCAGAATCAAGTCCCTTTCTGATAAAGTGGATGGGCTGACGAAGATAGTCACAGAACTTCAACATGAAGTTGACTCCGTGCAGATCCCTCGGGTCTCTTCTACTTCAGATGAGGATGGCGATGATGAGGATGATTCACCTCTAGGGCCAGACACTCAGTTCACTACTCAGGTCAGATCAGCCACAGTGCCAGCTCCATCAGCTCCATCAACATCAGCTCCATCAATGACCACTCCAGCTCCATCTACGACATCTGCAGAGATCTTTGCCGACGCCATCACCTCGACTTCTTCATCAACAACCGGAGGAGATGCGCCAAAGAACGCTTAGATGTATGTCTTTGAACTTTTTGGTAACTTGTTGCCAAAGGGGAGAAGTGTATATAGATCTATAGGCTTCGAGCGAGAGAGAGATTTGTCTTTTTACTTACTTTTCAAAAACATTCGGTTCTTTTGATTTGATGTGAGATACTTTTGTGTTTGTGTTATGCTACTATGTTACGGGTGATGCTACTATTTCCAATCATCTTAATGCTCATGAGATGATCATTCACCCTTACTTATGTGTGTTGTGCCATGTTATTCACTCTAATTATTCTCGCACACCACCAAGTTGTATGTGACATGGAAGAAGTACCCCATATACCTAATCGATTGTGCATTTGCATTCAAATGCAAGTTCAAAATAATGCACAAATTTAGGGGGAGCTCTTGCTTATCACATACCTCTCAAAGTGACGATTAATCTCATTGATTTTATCATATGTCGAAGCTTTGATCTATATGTTGTCATCAATTACCAAAAAGGGGGATATTGAAAGCACATTTGCTCCCTTGGTGGTTTTGGTAATTAATAACAAGATATAAGTCATTGAACTAATGTTTCCACTAAGTATATTTCAGGAAATGTTCAATGAGAGGATTGGCAAACAGGAGATTGTGGAGAAACCCCAAGATGCAAGGAAATAGGTTGGCCAAGCTTCAAGCAAGAGGACTCTACATTTTATCTTTGTGAGAAATCACTTTGAGTCCATAGGAAAGCCAATACTATTAAAAGGGGGTAAAGTTTTTGTTGGTGAACAATATGCTCAAACGTGCACAAGTGATAGTCGCCAAAAACATACACAAAACTCTCCTACAAAAGTATGTTCTATACCCAACACTCAAAATCGGTGCAACCAACTATCCCACTTTGGTGCCACCGATTCCAATACTTAGACAGACTCTACCAAACCCTAGCCACTTTGGTGCAACCGATTCCATACCGGTGCCATCGAGTTTCGGTTGCCAACTTTCTGTTACGCAAATTCACATTTTTGGTTCCACCGAGAATGTTGTATTGGCGTCACCGAGATTGGAAATCTAACCGTTGGTCACCTTATCTGTGCAACCGAGAATTGTATATCGGTCCCTCCGAGATTCAAAAGTTGCCACCTTTTGATCACTTCGATACCACCGAGATTAACACATCGATGTCACCGAGTTGGTCATTTTGTGTGTAACGGTTGGATTTTTGGGGATGCGTATATATAGCCCTTCACCACCACTCACTCGAAAGAGAAGCACTCAGAACTATTCCATACCTATCCTATCAGATTTTCTGAGAGAGAACCACCTACCCTTGTGTTGAGGTCAAGATCTTCCACTCCAATCATATGGATCTTGATTTCTAGCCTCCCCAAGTTGCTTTCCACCAATCCTATCTCTTCTACCAAGCCAAACCCGTGAGAGAGATATAGTGTGCTGAGGAGTCTATCATCTTGAAGCACAAGAGCAAGGAGTTCATCATCATTACCGAGCCTATTACCTTTTGGAGGGTGGTGCCTCCTAGATTGGCTAGGTGTCGCTTGGGAGCATCCTACTTTGTGTTGTGGAGTGAACCAAGAAGTTTGTAAGGGCAAGGAGATCGCCTACTTCATGAAGATCTACCCCATAGTGAGGCTAGTCCTTTGTGGACGGAAGCCGTATGGAATAGTCAAGGTTGCTACTTCGTGGACCCTTTTGGGTGGAGCCCTCCATGGACTCTCGCGACCATTACCCTCCGTGGGTTGAAGACTCCATAAACGTGGATGTACGATAGCGCCACCTATCGTAACCACGGGAAATATCATCGTGTCCACAATTGCGTTTGATCCTCCTACCCTATCCCTTCTATACATGCTTGTTGTTACTTTCCGCTGCTATATACTCTTAGACTTCCATGTGTAGGGTGTACTTGACTTGCCATGAAATGCTAAAAAACTGTCAACCATAAAATTTGGTATAGGCAAAACCTTTAATTGGTCAAGTAGTCTAATCACACGCCCCCTCTAGACCTACTTTTGATCCTACAGCCTCCCGATCCGACACGCGAGGAGGGGCCGCGCACTCCGGGACCTCGAGCGGCCGAAGGCGGAGGGGGTCAACGGACCCCCCCATGGGCGTCGGACTCGGCAACGGAGTCCACCCACGTGTCGAGGCCTCCGTCAAGCGAGCCGCAGGGGGCGGCCGTGGACCCGCCAGCGCTTCCGCCCGCGCAAGAAACGGCCCAGGCGAGGGAGGCGACGACGGAGCCGGCTCCCGCGGCGACCCGGCCTTAGGTGCCGGAGGTGACCCCGCCTGTGGCCGAGCCAGCCCGGGTCGAGGTGCCGGAGGTCCCGGCAGCCCCGGAGGCGGCAGCCATGGAGGTGGAGGTGCCTTCCGGCGCAACCGACGCGCCGGAGCGCCTAGGAGAGGAGGCGGCTGCGGCACCGGGCGGGGAGTCGGCGGGAGGCGACTCCCGGCCCCTTGCCGTCATCAACCCACCCTAGGCGGTTGGAGACACGGTGAGCCCGGGCGGCAGCGGCGGCCGGGCCTGGAGGACCTTGTGGTCGATGCAGGAGGTCGTTCGGGACTAGGAAGCGCTCGCGAGCGCGCCGGCCCAGCCGGCCCCCCAGGCACGTCGCCCGGTCTCGTCCTTCGCAGACTTGGAAAGTGTCCTAGACCGGTGCCGGCAGGAGCTGGCTCGGTTTGCGGAGGCGGCGGACGCCACCCTTTAGTGTGCAGAGGTAAGCCGACACTTTTGCCTTAGATTTTTCAGTGGGGGCGCGCGAGCGCACCCACAGGGTGTAGCCCCCGAGATGCGGGCCGGCTGACCGGCTGACGGGCAGCTGAGCCAGATCTCTTTTGCGCATGTCTTGACCTTTGCCCCCCTTTTTTGCGATAGGAGGGAACCTCTCTGCGGCAGAAGCTGATTGCGGAAGCGGTCACCATCCATGACCGCGGCAAACATGGCTTCTACCACTTGGAGGAGGAGCTGGCGCGCGTGAAGGTGGGTTGCACTTTGTAGGAGTGGCATATAGCCCTCGGGAATCGGCTGACGTTCATTGCATCTTGCAGGTGAGCTGGCCACCCTTCGGGGGTAGAAGACCAGACTTGTTGCCGAACGGGACCGACTGACGCGGGACGTCCAGGCGGCCGTGCAGGAGACGGACCGGCTGGCCGCGCTGCTGGTCGACGGGGAGGCGGCCCGGGACTGGCTCAAGGCCGAGGCGGCAAAGGAGATGGCGGCTCGGGAGGAGGCCGTCAAGGAGGCGGCTGACGCCGCCCTGAGGACCACCGCCCTTCAAGGCGAGGTGACCCGCCTTGAAAAGACGCTCGAGGAGGTCAAGGGTTCCCTCGCCACCTCGAAGGCGGCCCAGAAGTGAGAGCGCGAGGCGGCGCTCCACTTCGCGCATTGGGGTGGACGACACGATCGAAGGTAGGTGCCCGTCTCTCTCCTTACCCAGCCGGTTGCTCTTCCCTTTGCCGTTTCTCGTGTTTCATCTTGCTTTTTCTTTCCTTCTCTTCTTCTTCCTTCCAGAGTGTTTCCCAAAAACTCATCGCCATGCTGCGCGTGCCGTTGAGGAGCACCGGGAATACCTTCGGGAGTGCGATCGCCCCATCGAGGAGCACGCCACGTGGGACATGGACGAGATTGGGATCATCGTCGAGATACGGATGACCCATCTCGAGCGGAGCATGGAGCGTCTCAAGACCGCCGGCAAGGAGGTCATCGCCGCGCTATGGTTGGGCTGCGGGGGAGCTCCGACGCACCGCGTGGCTCAGTGGCTGGAGCACGCCATCCCCCGCCTCGAGGCCTGGAAGGCATCGGCTGCCCGAGCCGGGGCGCAGATGGTGCTCCGGTTCGTGACGTCTTGGTACCGTGGCGTGGACCTGGGCTGGCTGGTGACCATGCGGGACGTGCCGGCCACAGAGCGGGGGGCCCGCAAGCCGGCCCATGTCCAGCTGGCCAACGAGCTCGCGTCATACGTTGATGCGGACAAATTCTTGCCAGCCCTTGGCGAGGATGGCGAGCCGTTGCCCGAGGACTCCTTCGGCATCCCTCAACGTCTGGCGGATGACGAAGTCACCGACGAGAGCACTGACTCGAGCGGCGAGACGGCCGAGACCGAGGAGCCCGCCTCAAAGGCGAAGGAGGCCGACCCGAAGACTGCGACCACCTTCGAGGAGAGGACTGATCCACCTCGTGATGCATTGGTTGGGGGCACACCGACTGGCGACGTGCCGGTGGCCTAAGCCCCCGAGCATCTTTTTTATCTTTTTTTCCTACATGTAAAAACTTTAATCCACCCACTGGGGGCGTTTGTGTAATGAACCGAATGCCGGCCGTGGGCCACTTTTGCCTTAATGTTTATGCCATGAATATTCTGTTGTGTTTGCCTTGTGACTCATACCGCCTCGTCCTTATCCCATTTCACCCGCCTCGACTCTTTCCGTTTCTATTCCTTTTCCCCTTTGGTTTTGGCCCCGCTAGCCCGACAGCCGGGAGCCGGTCTGTAGCTGGGTCGGGGCGTTCGCCTCGGGGGAGCTGGTTCAAAACTTAGGAATCACGAGGGTTTTTTCGGGATAAGTAGAGCGGCAGAGACGCGGCGATGGTCCGGCTGGGCCCCGAAGGGCTCTCCCTTTGTTTCGACCTTTCGTGTGAGCCAAACCTTGCTGCCCCGAGGCCCCGTCAGTCGGACAGCCGAGGGCCGGTTCTGTAGCTGGTAAGGGTGGGGAAGTTTGGCTGGCTCACATTACTTAGTTGTTTTTTCTGAGAGGCGCTTCTAGGCCCAGCCGGCTAGCCCCCGGGTTTGGGAGCCGGGGAGTGAGGAACACTTTTGAAAGAAACGAAATGGGGCACACCCCAAGAGTCGGCTTGGGGTGCCCATTGTATTCATAAGCCCAAAAGGACGGGGATACATACATACATTGATTTTCCTCAGCAGTAGAACGGGCGCAAGAGTGTTGCGTTCCATGGGCGCTCCGTCTCTTCACCGGAAGCATCTCTTTAGCGCTTCTACGGCTTCTGGGCGTCTATCAGGTAGTACGCATTGTTGTGTAGCGCCTTTCTGATGATGAACGGTCCCTCCCATGGGGAGGACAGCTTGTGTTGTCCGGCGGTTCGCTGGATCCGTCTGAGGACCAGGTCTCCCTCGCGGAACGAGAGTGGCTGGATCCGCTTGCTGTGGTAGTGCCGGAGCTTCTGCTGGTAGATCGCCGTCCGTCTCAAGGCCAGTTCGCGAGCTTCCTCGAGTAGATCGACGATGTCTTCTCTTGCCTCCTTAGAATCCCTCTCCGTGTATAGGGTGACCCGAGGTGAATCGAACTCGATGTCGGTGGGGATGATCGCCTCGGACCCATACACAAGCAAGCAGGGAGTGTAGCCGGTTGACCGGTTCGGGGTGGTCCTAAGACTCCAAAGGACGGCCGGCAGCTCATCGATCCAGCAGCCGGCCGACCTTACCGGCGGCGTCATGAGCCGGGGCTTGATGCCGGACAGGATGAGGCCGTTCGCCCTCTCGACCTGGCCGTTTGACTGTGGATGAGCAACGGAGGCCAGGTCGAGCCGGATTCCTTGCTTGAAGCAGAAACGCGCGAGTGCGCCCTTGGCGAAGTTGGTGTCGTTGTCGGTCATGATGTTGTGGGGAACGTCGTAGCATACCGTGATGTCGTCGATGAACCGGACGGCCATGGGGCCTCCAGCTTCTTGATTGGTCGCGCCTCGATCCACTTGATGAATTTGTTGATGACCACCAGTAAGTGTGTCATGCCACCTTGAGCGGTCTTGAATGGGCCCACCATGTCTAGCCCCCAAACGGCAAAAGGCCACAAGAGGGAGGTGGTTTTGAAGGCCGTTACCGTCAAGTGGCTTTGCATGCTGAAGCGTTGGCAACCCTCGCACTTGTCGACCAATTTCTTGGCCGCCTCGAGAGTCGTCGGCCAGAAGAAGCCGTGGCGGAAGGCCTTGGCCACTAGGGTACGGGAGGCGGCATGATGCCCACACTCGCCCTGATGAATGTCGAGGAGGATCTCCAGACCCTTTTCCAGCTCGACGCATCGCTGGAAGACTCCGGTGGTGCTGTGGTGGACGAGTTCGTTGTTGATGATGCTGTAGGCCGTGGCCCGGCGCTGGATTTGCCTTGCCAGAGCCTCGTTTGGAGGCAGCTCACCCCGCAGAAGAAATGCTAGGATGGGTTGAGCCCATGAGGGAGCCGAGACGGCAGCTGGCTCGGGAGTCCCCGGGAGTGGTTAATCAGTCCCCAGGACCGGCTCGGGAGCCCTCGAGGCTGGTTGGCCAGCCCCCGGGTTTGGCTCGCTGACCCCCAGGGCCGGCTGGTTGGTGATCATCATGACGGCCATGCCACTGGGGCTGGCCGCCTCGAGCGCCGCCGGCTCGATCGGAGCCGGCTGGGCGACCGACGATTCGAGAGCCGGTGGTGAAGTTGCCAGAGAGGCAGTCGGGGCCGTCGATGGGCCGGCAACACCCGCCGGCACAAAGATTGACTCCGATTCTAGGAAGGCTTGATCGGCGGCTTGAGCAGCCGTTTGAGGGAGACGCCGGCTGGGATGGCCTGCCGGGTGGAGCCGATCTTCGCCAGCACATCCGCCGCCTCATTGTCCGCCCGTGGGACGTGATGAAACTCACAGCCCTCGAAGGAGCCGGTGAGCTGTTGTACTAGGAAGCGGTAGCTAGCCATGTTGGCGTCCCATTCACCAGAGACTTGCTGCACCATGAGGTCGGAGTCGCCGAAGCAGAGGATGCGCCAAATGCCGATCTCCTTGGCGAGCCGGAGGCCATGGACGATGGCCTCGTACTCAGCCATGTTGTTGGAGGCGGCAAAGTGGATCTGGAGGGCATATTTGAGCTGATCACCTTTCGGGGAGGAGAGGACTATGCCGGCACCCAGGCCGGTCCTTATTTTCGAGCCGTTGAAGTGCATGGGCCAATGCGTGGAGTCTGGGGGAGGCAGAACAAACTCTGTCTCCGCCCAGTCGACGAGGAAATCCGCCAACGTCTGCGACTTGATGGCGGTTCTTGGCTCGTACCAAATCTCATGATCAGCGAGGGAGATGACCCACTTGGTGATCCGGCCGGTGGAGTCCCGGCCGCTCATGATATCGCCAAGCAGGGCCGTGCTCACCAAGGTAATGGTATGCTCTTGGAAGTATTGCTTGACCTTCTTGGCGGTGAAGTATATGACATAGCACATCTTTTGATAGTGGGGGTAGTTCTGCTTGGACGCAGAGAGGACCTCGCTGAGGTAGTAGACAGGTCGTTGGACCGGCAGGGACTTGCCCTCCTCCGACCGCTCGACCACCAGGACAACGCTAATGACGCGGGTGGTCGCCGCGATGTAGATGAGCAGCGGTTCCTTCTTAGCCGGCGCGGCCAGGATGGGCATGTGGGTGAGAGCCTTCTTGAGGCAACGAAAGGCCTCGTCCACCTCGTCAGGCCAGTCGAAGGTGCCCGGCCTCTTGGTTTGACCCGGATCGATCAGAGCCGTCTTGCGGAGGAGCCCGTAGAGGGGCAGGGCCTTCTCTCCCAGCCGGCTAATGAACTGGCTGAGCAAGGCGAGGCAACCGGTGAACTTCTGGACGTCACGGAGCCGGGTCGGTTTCGGCATGCGCTCGATCGCGCTGATCTTCTTGGGGTTAGCTTCGATGCCGCGGGCAGACACGAAGAAATCCAAGAGTTGTCCGGCGGGGACGCCGAAGACACACTTCTCCAGGTTGAGCTTGATCTTGTACTCGCGTAAGTTCGCGAAGGTCTCTCGAAGGTCGTCGAGGAGGCTGAAGTGCTTCTTGGTTTTGACGACAATGTCATCGACGTAGACGTGGACGTTCCTGCCTATCTGAGGCAGGAGGCACTTCTGCATGCATTGTTGGAAGGTGGCGCCAGCATTCTTCAGGCCGAAGGACATGGTGATGTAGCAGTAGGCCCTGAAAGGCGTGATGAAGGAGGTCATGAGCCGGTCTTTCAGATCCAGCTTGATCTGGTGGTAGCCTGAGTAGGCGTCCAAGAAGGACAGCAAGTCACAGCCGGCCGTGGAGTCGATGACTTGATCGATCCGCAGCAGGGTGAACGGGTCCTTGGGACATGCCTTGTTCAGGCTAGTGTAGTCGATGCACATGCGCCAGGTCTTGTTCTTCTTCAGTACTAGGACTGGGTTGGCCAGCCAGTCCGGGTGGAATACTTCCATGATGAACCCGGCTGCGAGCAGTCGGGCGATCTCTTCGCCTATAGTATGTCGCTTCTCCTCGGAGAAGCGGCGCAGGGGTTGCTTGACCGGCTTGACGTCCGGCCGGACGTGGAGTTTGTGCTCGGCGAACTTCCTCGGAACACCTGACATGTCCTTGGGGGACCATGCGAAGATGTCCCAATTCTCACGGAGGAAGTCGACGAGCTCGCCTTCCTATTTGCTGTTGAGGCGGGGGCCGATGGTGATGCACTGAGCCGGGTTGGCCGGGTCGAGCGGGATTTGCTTGGTGTCTCTGGAGGGCTGGAAGGAGGCCTCGCCGATGGATTCCGAGGGTGGAGCCGGCATGGCCGGCTGGCTGGCAGCAAGGGCCACGAGCCGGTCGAGCTGTCGTTTCTCCTTGGTGATCTCTAGGGCCTCGGCCAGCCGGCTGCCGTCTCGAGCGCATTCGAGCGACAAATTGTAGTCTCCCTTGATGGTGATGATCCCCTTTTGGCCCGGCATCTTGAGCTTGAGGTAATCAAATGGGGAACCGCCATGAAGCTGACAAGAGCCGGCCGGCCCAACAGCGCGTGGTAGGGGCCAGCGAGGTCCACGACCTCGAACAGCACTGGCTCGCGACGGAAATGGCCGGGTCTGCCGAAGAGGACGTCGAGCGTGATCTTGCCGACAGGGGAGCAGGACTTCCTAGGCACAATTCCATATAAAAACCGTCCGGCTCGCCTGCAGGTCTTCTATCTTCAGCCCCAGCTTATGCATCGTGTCGAGGTAGAGAATGTTGATGCTGCTGCCGCCATCTATCAGCACCCGCGAGAAGCGGCAGGCTCACTCCTTGGTGGCGATGGTGGGGTCGAGGACCAAGGCATAGCTGCCGGGATTCGGCATCACGACGGGGTGATCGGCCTGCCTCCAAGTGACCGGCTCTCCGACCAGTGCATGAACTGGGGAGTTGCCGGCATGGTGGCGTTCACCTCACGGCGGAGCCGGTGCTGAGCATGTTTGCCCGTCTCTTCACTAGTGAAGATGACGTAGCAACCATCCTGGTTGGGGAACCGGTCGATCAGACGACCGTCGTTCGGAGCCATTGCCGGCGCCGGGGCGGCCGGTTGGGCCGGGGCCGGCGCACGGGCTGGCGGCGTGGGAGGAGCCGGAAGGCCGACCCCCCGGGCCAATCACTGTCAGAAGCTGCACTGTCGGAGCGTGTGCGTAGAGGGCTTGGCCCCTGAATGGTTCTTGCAGGGGAGATCGAGCATTTGCTCGAAGGTGAGCTTCGGCTGCCAGGCAGACTAGGCAGCCGGCTCTTGATCCTCGACGGTATTGACCTGCCGGCTCCCGTACCGGGGATCCGGCTAGTCGTTCTTGCGCTTGTTGTTTTGCGGCTTCCGGTTGTCGGCAGCTGTCCAGGTCGTGGTCGGCGTCGTTATTGCCTTGGCGGGCGGGGTCGTCTTGACCCGGATGGCCGAATCGGCCGTGGCGTATTTGTTCGCCTTGGTCATGAGCTCGGCGAGCATGGCCGGCTTGGAGCATAGGAGCTTGTGCTTGAGAGGGGTGCCGTCCTGGCAGCCCTCGATGAAGTACTGCATGGCTTGGACCTCGTGCACCCCCTCGCAGGAGTTGTGAAGCTCGGTCCACCGGGTGAGGTAGTCGCGGAGGGATTCGTCCGGCCCCTAAACGCACATGGCGAGTTCACGGGGACAGCCAGGCCGCTTCTAGGTGCCGATGAAGTTGCGGACGAGGGCCTCCTCGAAGTCCGTCCAGGTGTTGATGCTGCTGGCCGCAGGCTGTTGAGCTAGATGCGGGCCGAGCCGATCAGCATAAGGGGGGCATAGCGAACGGCTACGCGCTTATTCCCCCTGGCGATGCCCACCGCAGTGGTGTAGTCGATCAGCCAGTCTTTGGGTTTGGCGGCCCCGTTGTATTTAGGGGTGTCCCTAGGGAGTGTTAAGCCGGTTGGGAACGGCTCGGTGCGAATCCGGGGGCCGAAGCAGGCTAGACCAATCGATCCCTCCTCCTCGAGGAGGGCGGATTGCGCGAGTTTATCGATGCGGTTGCAGGCGTCGTTCTCACTGTGGGGTACACACGGTCCGAGCCGAGTCGAGAGTTCGGGGCGGACAGTGGGTGGCGTCGACTGCCGCGACTCGCGCCGTGGAGGCGGCGTGTGCCCCTGGCTGCGTCGGCTGTCGGATGCCGGTGCTTCGTGGTGGCGGCCGCTTCGAGGTGGCTCGTTGGTGCGCCAGCTGCTAACAGCCAGCTGCTCACTCCCCGGCGTCTGAGAGGGCCGGGGGTTGTTCGCTTCGGCCCGGCAGCTAGAGACGCAAGGGGAGCAGGAGTACTGGGCCGCCTGGCGGCCGGCAGTTCCCGTGCCCTCACGCTCGAGCCGGGGGCCTTCAGTGGCGGCACCGCCCATTGCGAGCAGATGCTGCTGCGCATCAGTAGCATCGATAAGCTCCTAGATGTGGCGCTCGTGGGCGGCACGCTCTTCGACCTCCAAGGTGGCCAATTCCTCGTAGGCCACCTTGAGAGCCCGCAGGTTAGCCGCGGGGGTGTCATAGACGGGCATTTTGCCACCGAGGATTTTAGTGACCACGCGGCCGCGGTCGCGCACAGCCCCATGCCAGCTAGGCTCGGTGCCAGCCGGGGTGAGTCCGTAGGCGGAAGCGTACTCCCGTTGTGTCGCCTCCATGCGGCCCTGCGTGGTGGCGAGGGCGGTGGCATCCTTGAACAGGATGCGGCGAGCTGCCTCGAGATCGGCCGTGGTGGTGTCGGGGTTCGACGTCGGGGCGATCGGAGTGCTCAAGCCCCGGAGGGCCGCACCGAGTGGGTCGGACATGCCGACGCGGGCGGCGGCAGTGGTAACCGCGACCCGCGCCCGTCTGGATGCGGTGGAGGAAGTGATGGCCATCACCCCCATGCAATCATGGGACCCGCTGGGCTGAGCCGCAGCAAGTGCGCCCACTACTATGGGCGGGCCAATGTAGACTAGCACCCCCGCGGGGTACTCGTTAACGGCTGGAGCCTCAGCGAGGCTGAGCCTGCCGAAGCGCTCGGTGAGCGCGTCAATGTCGGCCGTGAGGCCGACAGAGTTTCCCGCAGGTCATGCTGAGGCGAGTCCCACGAGCTCCCCACGGTTTCGCCGGGACGAGCGGCGGCGGCGGGGAATGGCGAGGGGTCCGGCCCGGAGCATGAATCCGGCCGGCGCCATGTATGGCCCCATGGTGGGCGACAAATGTCGTCGTTTTCTCACGACAGATGCCATGGGGTGGCTTATCATAAGTGGTTGGGGCCGGAGGACGCCGACGGGCTCCGGGTGCGAGATTGGGCACAAGCGGTGGTGACACGCGATGTACCCAGGTTCAGTGCCCTCCGTGGGAGGTAACACCCCTAGTCCTGCTTGGTCTAGTTGGATGGATGGATATGTGTACAAGGATGCTCCTGGAGCTGTGTCTAGAGGAGGAAGAAGGAGCAGTCGGCTCATCTTCCTCTGCCACTAGAGAAGGGAATGAGAGTTCCGTGGGTGTGTGTGAGCGACCATTCGTCCGTCCCCATTGCATGGGGGGCTCGGGGGGTTTTATAGGCCACCCCCCGGTTCTTACAATATGCTTAAAGTACCAAGGTGGGGGGACCCGGCTGGCAGTCTCTCAGGCTGGCCAAAGGGTCCTACCGCTTGCGCCGTCTTGTCATGGGCGAGGCCTGCCGGCTGAGCGGTCCCATCTCTCGTTGGGGCCCGCTAGCCGGCTCTATGATTGGCCCTCGCCCACCTGCCGCGGCACAGGCCGCCTGGGGGGCGTCGTCTAGCGCTAGCCGGCCGAAGTCTCCGATACGGCCGGCGGCACTGTAGCCACGCCGGGGCAGGTAATCGAGTGGCGAGGGCGTGTCGGCACTATTCCCCTGCCCGGTCGCGCTCACCGAGGTCAGCGGCCAGGATGGTTGGACTGTAGCCACGTGCCGCGGTGCGTAAGCGGCCACTATAGCCATAGGGCCGCCCGTCGTGCCGGTCATGTTGCGTCGTCGTACCCGCGCGCAGAGGGACGGGACGGGGCATGTCCGTCCTGATGTCAACGGAAGAGCCGGCCCGTGGGCAGCCGGCCGCGCCCAGCCGGTCGAGGGCCCAACCGGCTCCTTGACCAGCCGGTCGGGGCGCCAGCCGGCACTGGCTTGCGTTGGACGTCCTCCAGCCGGCCACGGCCAGCCGGCCGCGTAGTTTTTCTTCGAAGCGAAAGGGGGAAGACCCTGTTGTTTTGACCTACCAAGGGGTATAAACCCCGTCAGTCGGTAGCTAGAATTCTCGACTGGAAAACGAGAAAATATGAGAGACCTATTCTGAACAACTCCAAAAGTCCTGAGAAGTTACGAAGAATTATTTTGGAATTTATAAAAAAAATACTATGCGAAAGAGATACCAAAGGGGACCCACCAGGAGGTCACAAGCCTGGGGGCGCGGCCTACCCCCTGGTCGCGCCCCTATGGCTTGTGAGCCCCCTCGAAAACCTCTGGTGCCCATCTTCTGCTATATGAAGGGTTTCGACCTGGAAAAAATAAAGAGAGAGCTTTCGGGATGAAGCGCCGCCGTCTCGAGGCGGAACTTGGGCAGAACAAATCTAGGGCTTCGGTGGACCTGTTCTGTCAGGGAAACTTCCCTCTCGGAGGGGGAAATCGAAGCCATCGTCTTCACCAACGATCCTCCCATTGATAGGGGGTTAATGTCCTTCAACATCTTCATCAGCACCATCTCCTCTCCAAACCCTAGTTCATCTCTTGTATCCGATCTTTGTCTCAAAACCTCAGATTGGTACCTCTGGGTTGCTAGTAGTGTTGATTACTCCTTGTAGTTGATGCTAGTTGGTTTACTTGGTGGAAGATCATATGTTTAGATCCTTAATGATAATTAATACTCTGATTATGAACATGAATATGCTTTGTGAGTAGTTACGTTTGTTCCTGAGGACATGGGATAAGTCTTGTTATAAGTAATCATGTGAATCTGGTATTCGTTCGATATTTGGATGAGATGTATGTTATCTCTCCTCTAGTGGTGTTATGTGAACATCGACTACATGACACTTCACCTTTATTTGGGCCTAGGGGAAGGCATTGGGAAGTAATAAATAGATGATGGGTTGCTAGAGTGAGAGAATCTTAAACCCTAGTTTATGTGTTGCTTCGTAAGGGCCTGATTTGGATCCTTATGTTTCATGCTATGATTAGATTTATCTTAATTCTTATTTCGTACTTGCGGATGCTTGCGAGAGAGGTTAATCATAAGTGGGAGGTTTGTCCAAGTAAGGGAAGCACCCAAGCACCAGTTAACGGTGTCCTTGACTAGGGGGTACTCACCACTTCGTCTCCCGACCTATGGGTCGGGCCGAGGACCCTCATGACGATTCACTAATGGGCATCTTTGGGCAGCCCATAATGCATACGAGGAATATTCCACAAGACTTGGTGATCAAGACAAGGACTCCTCTCCACCAACGTAGCCAACTAGGACTCTTGTTATCCTAGGCATGTGGTGTGTTATATAAACCGAGGCCAGGCTAGTCATTAGGGACAATTAGATAATCATAGATCATATCATCATACGAGCGTAGCTCTTTGGGTTTAGACCACTACATACGATCTCGTGATAGATCAACTCTGTACTCGATACACCATCATCAATACAAACAAAGCACGACGTAGGGTTTTCCCTCCATCAAGAGCGCCCGAACCTGGTGAGGGAGTCCTGGATTAAGGGGTCCTCGGGAAGCCGGCCTATTCTTATGGGCTGGAGTATATGGGCTACTTACCGAACACGGAAATACTTGAAGGCCTAGTCTCTAAGATGGAAGCTTTGGGAAGTACGGCTTGCACTCCACGTTTGATGTAGTAAATAGGCTTGTTTATCTCTTCGGCATGTAACCGACCATGTGTAAACCCTAGGCATCCTCGGCGTTTATATAAGTCGGAGGGTCTAGGGCATAGGGATAGAACAACTCATCTAGGGTTAGTTATTTGATCTTGAGGTAGATCAACTCTCTAACTCCCCACATCATCAATACAACCAAGCAGGACGTAGGGTATTACCTCCATAGTAGGGACCGGACCTGGGTAAAACTGTGTCCCCTTCATCTCGTGTTACCGTTGACTCCAGTCTCATAGTTTGGGACCCCCTACCCGAGATCCGCTGGTTTTGACCCCGACATTGGTGCTTTCATTGAGAGTTCCTCTATGAGCAAGATGGAATCGACATCTCGCCTTGTCATCAATGAAGAGGTCCGCAACATGGACACTTTTGTCCCTAGACAGATCTTCGCCTTCGGCAGCGTTGTGCTGCACGCTGATCCCACTGGCCATCTAGGCCGCGTTGAGAGCTTCGCCCCTGATCAAGAGGTCAGATTCGGAAACTTAGAGTTCTCCGTAGACTCTCGGGGTGACTTGTCGTTAACCGGGCTCGCAGCTTCGCCTGTAGCACCCGAGGACTCTGAGGCTTTAACCTTGAGCCCCTTCTTTGGACATGCCCATGGGGTCACCCATGGCGATGAGCCAATCTCCTATCCTGATTCAGCCATTGAGCCAGATGACTGGACACGTGTTCGTGCCGAACACTCCCCATGTCCAGACGCCTTGGAGGTTAACTCTGCAAGTTCCGAACAGTTGGATCCGATCGACCCCTCAGCGGTTGACGAGGCCCTAGATCAGATCTCATCAATGAATATCACCAACGACCTAGCCCCGATCTATGCTCAATTTGGTTATGGTGCGGGTCAGGACGAATTTTTTGACCCACCCACCACCCATTTGATAGCCACTGTCGAAGATTTAACCGACATGCTGGACTATGCCTCTGAGGAGGCAGAATACATGGATGAAGAGGACCGTGCTCCCACCCCCGTTAACACCAGGAGGTGGGCCGCCACTTCCACATATGATGTCTACATGGTAGTACTCCTACCACTAACGGCAACAACACTCCCAACAACGATGGCGACAAGTTGGGTGGTGTGCCGTCAAGGTGCCGGAAACCGCATAAGCGGTCCAACGGAAAAAAGGGAAGGAAAGCTATTATCAGCAACGGGGACGGTAATACCTCTGCTGACCATGGCAATCCCGATATCCCCGAACACCCGTTAGAGGGTTCGGAAGGGCCTGAGGACCAAAACAACCCCGATAACATCAACGACTCCCAAGACGATAATTACCTTTCCCCCGTCGAGGAGGAAGATATACTGGAAGCCGATGACTTGTACATCCCTGATAACCTCGAAGATCAGGAAGAAATCAGGCAACGGCTCATCGCAACGGCTCGTGGCTTCAAAGCTAAAGAACGGCAACTCAAACCAAATAGGATGACCTCAATGATCGATGGAGGAAAGTCCTCTCAACTGAGGAAGTATACGGGACCGGTCTGTCGAACCAGCCTAAAAGCTACCCACGGAGAAGGTTGTTGCCACAATGCGATGAAGAACTCACTGATACTCCGTCTCCGAACCGTACTCCATATGACAAGCCGGACCGCCCCATTCGCGGTCGGGATAGGACAGCTGACGACACCGGTTATATACCGGCAATGCCCCGAAGATGAGGTAAGGAGCCATTAGAGCCCAATGATAGATTCGACCTGCGAGATGACCTGAATCATAGAGCAGGCCGTACAAGATCCATCTATGGATCCTGAGAGTACTCGCCCGATAGACGGGGCGGGTATAGACCATGGTTCAACCAAAACAACAGAGTCCGGGAACGCATCCGATCCCACATAGACGCCGAATATAAGAGCGACATAGCACGGGTTAGAGGCGCCGCTCACCCACAGTGCTTCACATATGAGGTCATGTGGCATTAGTTCCTCGAGGGGTTTAAACCTGTGAATATTAATAGTATGGACTACTGACCCAACTGTATGGATTGAGGACTTCCTCCTCCATATCCACATGACGCGAGGACATGATCTCCATGCCATCAAATATCTACCTCTTAAGCTTAAGGGGACAGCTCGGCACTGGTTAAACAGCCTCCCCGAAAACTCCATTATATGCTGGGAAGACCTGGAAGATGTGATCCGCTCTAATTTCTAGGGAACCTATGTCCGCCCGCCGGACTCTTCCGATCTCAGCAACATCGTCCAGAAGCCCAGCGAGTCTGCTCGGCAATTCTGGAATTGGTTCTTGACTAAGAAGAACCAAATTGTCAACTACCCGGATGCTGAGGCCATAGCCTCCTTCCGGCACAATATTCGGGGGCGAATGGCTGGCTCGCTAGCTCAGCCAGGATAAACCTCGGACCATGTCCGCCCTTACTTCCCTCATGACCCGCTTTTGCGCAGGCGAAGACAATTGGCTGGCAAGACACTGCCACAATTCCAAAGATCCCATAGCCTTTGAAGCCCGGGATCGCAACAGAAAACCAAAGCGCAATAAGAATAAGCATCGGCATAATAATGGCGATGTCGATGACACGGCTGTAAACACCGGATTCCGCAACTCCCGACCAGGGCAGCGGAAGAAGCCTCCTAAAGGCAATTGCGATGGACCCACCCAACTATAGAGGATCATGGAAAGGCCTTGCCAAATCCATGGGACTTTGGAGAAGCCCGCCAACCACACACACCGCAATTGCTGGGTGTTTAAACAGGCCAGCAAGATACCACCCGAGGACCAAGGCAAAAGCTCTCGCGGCAAGGACGAGGATGAGCCTCGGGGTCCAATTGGTGGCGGACACAAGAAATTTCCTCCCGAAGTCAAAACAGTGAATATGATATATGCCACCCATATACCTAAGAAGGGGAGGAAGCGCACCCTTCGGGAGGTCTACATTGTGGAACCCGTAGCTCCGAAGTACAACCCATGGTCAGAATACCCGATCACCTTTGATCGGCGCGATCACCCGACTAGTATCCGTCACGGAGGTTCGGCGGCCCTCGTCCTAGACCCCATTATAGATGGGTATCACCTCACAAAAGTCCTAATGGACGAAGGAAGTAGCCTTAACCTGATTTACTTAGATACGATGAAAAAGATGGGCATAGATCCGTCAAGGGTCAAACCAAGTAGCACTACCTTCAAAGGAGTGATCCTAGGCGTTGAGGCCTGATGTACGAGTTCCGTAACCCTGGAAGTTCTGTTCGGCTCGCCCGATAACTTTCGTAGCGAAGACTTGATCTTCGACATTGTGCCCTTCCGCAGCGGCTATCACGCGCTGCTTGGTCGGACATCATTCGCTCATTTCAATGCAATCCCACACTACGCATACCTCAAGCTCAAGATGTCGGGCCCCAAGGGGGTCATTACTGTTAACGGCAATCCAGAGCACTCCCTTAGAACTGAGGAACATGCACTGACCCTGGCGGCCGAATTCAACTACAGAGAAGACCGGCAAGTTCTGACATCTGCCATAAAGGCACACAAGGCTGGGAAGCGAGTTTAGCTTCAGACCGAACACTCAGATCCTTCCTCCTCCCTTCAATAGGGACTCGCCCCCCACCGCACAACCCTAAGACCAGCAAAGTACGTGCCAAGGAGGCACAACTTAGCATTTAAAATTCCATGGGTAGCGATGGGGAAATAAAGCTGGGTGTTCGGCTAGACCGAACCTCTACCATCAACACGTCTTCGGACAAAATGCAGGTGCTCCTAAAGAACCTGCCAATAGCGTAAAGCTCACCTACAATTCGGCGGCCTCTCAAGAATTTGTTTGCAAGATCCATCTACCGAACACTAACACCCATCAAGGTGCATCTAAGAGCAGGAGTCAACTAGCAACGATGCATGTCGAGGACGTCAGGTTATCAATCGAAGACCCGTGGTACAACAACTCCTGTATATTTTTATTTCTTTCACATACCTGTAAACAGCTGCTTCGGCAATCCGAGCTATAAGAGTTGTTCAGAAAAATTTTAATTGCGTGGCACAAGTTTGCCTCATTTGTCCTTTTTCGGCGCATATTTTTTCCTCTCTCCCTCTTCTCATGGACCTATTCGGTATGATGCGAGGCAACCGGCTAATAGACCGGGGGCTCGAGTTTAAAAATAAATTGCCTTATGTACATTCTATCATGCGTTCGGCGTCTTGGTGTTCGCTTTATATGCATTGGGTCATTAGTTGGGTTGCCCGGCTCATGTGCTTTCCCCTTTATGTTCCACTCGTTCGGCTAAAAGGGGAAAGGGAGTACCCCTGCGGTTGTGCCTCCGGATAGTCTGGTCAAGCACCTTAGGGGAGAAAGTCGAAGATGGACTGTCATAGTATGCGAGATCCGGTCTGTGAACCCGAGCTCGAAGTGTTATACTTCAATCCTCATAAGTGGTTATTCCGTTTTATATGAGGAACTTGCCCTTTGTGCAAACATTGTGATACCGGCTTTGGCCACGGTTCGTCCGAACATCACAACACTTTGGTGGCTAATCGTATGCTTCCCGTAGTCCTTTTCGCGCCCCAATGGCTAAGTGAAAGAAATAAAGCACTAGTCTGATTGCCTAGTCTGCCGCACTGTACCGCTTCGGGTTCCGATAATTTGGCTAAGGGACATAGTGCATTGGCATAGACACCCCATGTAGTATCTAAATGGGGGCTGAAGCCAATGACTCGCATCTTTCAGTATTAAAGAGCCACATAGGAGGTATAAAGGAATGCAAAACCATATAAGAACAAATACTAATATCATCAAAAGTTTGGACAAGTCTTCGGGCGCGTTACAGTTCATTCAAATAAATGATCGCTCGGACACTGGGACGCTATCACCCGAGCACTCTCCATCACTCCATCAGAATATATCTCGGGGCATCTATGCCCTTTCCCGGGAGGCGGCGGGGCGGTGGCTACCTTCATCGGATCGAGCCCCGACCAGTGCATCTTCGCTCTTGCGAGGGCCATCTGAACTCCCTCGATAGAGGAGGAGCACTTGACGGTGTCGATGCGGGGCGAAGCAGCAATCAGCCTCTGCACCAGGCCAAAGTAGCTGCCTGACAGTGGCTCGCCGGGCCATAAGCAGATACAGAGGTCCTTCATGGCCGCTCCGCCATCTGGTGCAGCTCCATCAGTTGTTTCAGCTGCTCCACTAGAAGAGAGCACGCTCAGGGGCTCCAAACTGTTCCCGGAACAGTCAAGCTTCATCTCCTTCTCCCCGTGAGGCGAACAGCTGATTGGCGTTTGCCACGCTCTTCTAGAGATCGGAGGATGCGCCAGAGGATTGCCACACCGGGGTAAGCAAGGCAAATTTGCTATCCCCAAATACGCACTTTAGTGAGTATGGCTTACCATCTGTTATGTCCTTGGCTTGGCGCACTTGCTCCTCGTAGAACCGTCTGTCCACCCGCTCCTTCTGGAGTTCGGTTGTTAAAGTGGACAGTTCGGCCGAACCTGCTTTATTCTTCTGCTCCAAGGCCTCACATCTTTCACTGGCGTCCTTGAAGCTCCTGCTGGACCTCTACCACGCGAGCCTCATGCTTGCCATTGGTGGCTCGCATGGTGGAGATGGCGACAACAGTTTCTTTAGCAGCCTCCCTCTTGGCGCTCGGTCTTCATGTGTTGGAGCTCGGTCTTCAGCCTTCATGTGTTGGAGCCTTCATGTGTTGGAGCTCGGTCTTCAGCCTCTCCATATCTTTCGCCGAAGCTGCGCGTATAGCGTACAATGTGAAAAGGCTGCATTGATAGTATTGGTACAATAGATTTCATACAAAGGCATTCGGATTCTGTTTTGACATACTTTGAGCCTCGTTGAATCTTCGGTTAAGGGCCTCAACTTCGTCTTTGGAGCACTTAAGCTTCCGATTTAGCTCGTCCAGCTCGGCGCTGCTTATCGCCGCCGCCGATGACGAAGCCTGCATTACGCATGCAGTTGATATATTACATGGGTTCTCGATTCCCGAATTATAGTCAATCCGATCATATGTTGAATTATTCTAACATGTCGGACATTTAAAGTGTATCTAGTCCGATAATGGATACAGGAGTGACCCCTTGGTGAGCTTTTTCACCTCACCTAGGGCTCGGTGGCTGCCATGTAGATAATAGAAATAAATAAAAACTTTGCTAATAAGAGTATCAAGTGACTTACTTGAAAACCTGTAAGGAGACCTTTGAAGGCCTCCTTCAGTCCGCTGTCAACGGACTGGATGCTCTGCAATACCGCACCCATAAGGGTGCAGTGATCCTCGGGGATGGAGGCGCTCGATAGAGCCTCCTCCATGACCAACCACCTATTGGTCGGTGGTGCCGGTGATGATCGGATACCCCGATCACCTACCGGGGAATTAACCGGTGCCTCCGGAGGCATAGTGCGCTCCTGAGATGTTCTCGGAGGGGACTGAGCACCCACTTGTCCGGCCTCCTCGGTCTCCAGGAGGGGTGTCGCCCCCCGGTCTTTAGTGGCCGAGGCATTAGCCTTGGCCATGGTATGGTCTCCATCGCCACCGGTGTCCGCCTCCATAGAAGTGTGCTGGGACGACACCTGCATGGCGTCTCTCCTGGCGCCCGAAGTGGTGGGATGCAAGGCATCCCCACTCTCCGCTAGTTCGGCAGGCGGGGTTTCCCCGTCCGATATGACATCGGTGGGGTTAACGCGTGGGGGGCTGCAAAGCCACTAACTTGCACGTCAATAAACTCTAAAACTACTCATGAGGAATAGGAGGGTTTTCGGATCCTAACCTTTTGGGGGGCTGCTTGACCCGTGGGCTCCTTCACGGAACCTCCTCGGGGTCTTTAGAGACGGTGTCTGAGTCCGAACTATCGTAGGTCAGAATCACCTGCACTCGACGCGCCCTCTTCTGGACAGGAGGAGGGACCTGCTCCGGAGCGTCCAAAGACGCCACTCTCTTCCTGGAACGGGGGGAATTACCTTCCCCCTCGCTGTCGACCTCGGCCTCCTCCTCTTCCTATTCTTCTTCTTCTTCCTCCTCAGCCTCCTCCTGATTTGAGGAGGCGGGGGTATCCTCGGATGCGGCATCATGCTTGTCCCTGATGCGGATACCAGCCTGGCCTGGTTTCTTCTTCTTCTCTTTTTTCGTGGGAGCCTCATAAGTCTTTACCACGAGCATTTTTGCTAACAGCCCAGTCCTCTTGTCTTCGGGTTGAGGCATAGGACTGTTAATTTTGATGGCTTTCTTTAGCCTTCTCTGCAAAGGCAGATCGGAAAAGGGGTTATGAAATCTCCTTAGGTAATGGAGCCGACCAAGCTAGGATGTGTCGTACCTCGGATTCGGTCTTGGTGGCATGCAGACCCTTGTCCTCCGTCTTGGATGGCCAGCTCTTCTGTGATTTGAAGAGCGTCTTCCACAACTTCTCCCGCATAGTGCGGAAGAGATTCCATACTGTGGGCTCGGCGTCAAGCTAACGAGCCCACAAGGGGGTATCCCGACACTGGCAAGGGAGGATGCATCTTCAGAGCATCACCTGGACCACATCGGTCAACTTGGTGCCCTCCTCGACCATGAAGCGGATGCGCTTCTGCAGGTCGCTCACCTCCTTGCCCGGTCCCCAAACGAGGCCCTTTTCGAGCCCTGAAGTCAGTCTGGTGGGGGGACCGGATCTGAATACGGCGGAGAGGTGCTGACTTTCTTCTTGTGGTTCGGTGATGTAGAACCACTCCTTCTCCCACCTCTTGATGGTGTCAATAAGGGTGCCCGACGGCAACCCGACGCGGGTGAGCTTGTTGATGACGGCCCCGCCGTGGGCTTGATGTTGAACACCTGAAGCCAAAGCCCGAAGTGTGGCTCGATGCGTAGGAAGGCTTTGCAAACGAGGATGGATGCCGAGATGTGCATTATGGAGTTCGTCGGGAGGTCGTGGAAGTCGAGGCCGTAGAAGAACATCAACCGCCTGACAAAGGGGTAGAGGGTAAAGCTTGACCCCGTGTTGAAGTGGGGGATGAACACCACCCTTTCGCCTGGCTTTGGGTTGAGGATCACTTGGCCCTCCTCCGCCACGCGGTGAGGGATGTCGGGGGGGAGGTATCCGGCTTTCTTGAGGTCCTAGATGTCCTCATCAGCCACAGTAGAGGCCTCCCACTTGGCGTTGGAGCTGGATCCCACCATTGGTGAGTTCAGAAGGGGGAGGTGGAAGATTTGGATCTGGGCATCAGAGGCTCAGAGGAATGGGAGGCAGCGGAAGCAGAGGGAGAGCATGAATAGCCACGGGGGTTTGCTTTCCCTTTTATGGGGTTGATCGTTTGAGCCCCCTCCGCCGTACCGCGAATCCCTCTGCTTCCCGAGGCGTGTGCACAGTTGTGCATGCATGATTAAACATATCACGTGTGAAATGGAGCACGATCTGCATGTTGATAGCTTGTGCTGATGGAACGGCCTCGAACCGCGCATCGAGTTCGTGTAACTGGCCTAGCGGTCGTGGTGGGCCGTGACCTTTCGTCACAGAGGTCGTCGGGGAACGATATCTTTTCCTCCCTAACGTTTGGCCTTCAAAGCCAACTTATTTCACAGTATTCGGACGTGCCGCCATTCAGAAGTTGTTTATCATCGGAGGCCAAACTCTGTTCGGCAAAAGGAACTTACCTCACAAGCCGAAGATTTTGTTTGTTAAGCAGTTGAAGTTGAAGACCCTTGGCATTGGAGAAAAGTTCGGGGGCTACTGAGGGAGTCCTAGATTAAGGGGTCCTTGGGAAGCCGGCCTATTCTTATGGTTCGGGTTATATGGGCTACTTACCGAACACGAGAATACTTGAAGGCCTAGTCTCCAGGATGGAAGCTTCGGGAAGTACGGCTTGCACTCCACGTTTGATGTAGCAAATAGGCTTGTTGATATCTTCGGCATGTAACCGACCATGTGTAAACCCTAGGCATCCTCGGCGTCTATATAAGCCGGAGGGTATAGGGCATAGGGAGAGAACAACTCAACTAGGGTTAGTTATTTGATCTCGAGGTAGATCAACTCTGTAACCCCCCACATCATCAATACAACAAGCAGGACGTAGGGTATTACCTCCATAGGAGGGCCCGAACCTGGGTAAATCTGTGTCCCCTTTGTCTCCTGTTACCGTCGACTCTAGTCTCACAGTTCGGGACCCCCTACCCGAGATCCACCGATTTTGACACTGACACCTAGGTAAATACCGTTTCCCTTGCCTCATGTTACCAATTGATCCAAGATCCACAGTTTGGGACCCCTACCCGAGATCCACCGATTCTGACACCGACATTTGTGCTTTCATTGAGAGTTCCGCTGTGGGATCGCTAGAAGGATCGATGGCTCGTGTGCAGATTCTAGTTTTTCTGGACAGCGAATTTGTTTTCATCCTCCCTGTTTCCTCGAGCGTCGCTTTGACGCTTACTTTGGTGGAATTATGCGTAATTGTATCTACAACGACCCTGCAAAATTTTGTCGCGTTCTGATAGAGGTACCTCCGGCAATCTTCGATCTACCGAAGCCCTGTCAAATCTAGACAAGAATCTGGACGAGTTTAGGACGAGGAGTCCAGCGTCTAGCTCGGACGTCTGTTGGAACATCCCACTGTTCATCAACTGCGGAATTCGTATACCGATCACCCCTTGGAATTTCAGCTCGATCCGACCGTCCAAACTCCGGGAAACATCCATTTAGTACAGCAAATTTTGGATCTATTTTCTGCACGAAAACGAATCCGACCCGAGTTATCTTTTTCATGAACGAGTTGTCGGACGTCCTTTTTGAAGAATTTTTTTTCATCATCTCGGTCATCTGACCAAGAATTCGGCATCACAAGGGCCGAACAATATTCAAGCGAACCTCGTCATCTACGGGTTCTACGGGTTGGGCGCTCCATTGCTTCATCAAGCCAGCATCGACCTCGTGACAAATTCTGACCTGCGTCGGCATTGCCATGCCATTACTTTTTCAAGATGATGTCCACCACGCCGACCTGCTTTGACACATCGGCTGGCATGGGGCTCTAGCGTCACCTTACAGATTTGCTCCGTCACCTCGGCTAGACTAGGGGGTTTCGTCATCCCTTCATCAACCCGCTCCGGAGACTTCGACGTCACCAGCTGACCAGCTTCAACACCTCAGCTGGCATGAGACTTTGGTGTCACCAGTCAACCTGCTTCGACACCTAGGCTTGCTTGAGACTTCAGCGTCATCAGCCGACCTGCTCCATCACCTCGGCTAGACCGGGGCTTTGGCATCCCTTCATCAATCTGCTCCGAGGACTTCGACGTCACCAGTCGGCCTGCTTCAACACATCGGCTGGCATGAGACTTCGACACACCAGCCGACCTGCATGAGACTTCGGCGTCCGCCGATCACATCTTCACCATGTTAACTCGACCAAGGACTTCATCTCGCCACATCGACCGTACAGCGTCGCCACTTCGTCAAGTCGAACTCTTCATTCAGGCACCTCGGCGCCCAGGCCATATTCCTTTACTTATTTGCTTCACTTAAATTAACTAAGTAGATGAATTTTTTTAAAATATATTATTACCTTTATTTTTTATTACTCTTGGCTTGCACTATATTGTGTGCATAGGTAATCGGCTTCGGCTTTTTCATGCGGTCACCTTGGTGTGCCTATATCGTTGTCCCGCCTCCATCAACCAAATTGTGTCCTCGACATGGCCGACGGACTGGGGGCTTCGCCGTCATGCTGCCAAACTACTTCGTCTGCTTGACTCACCCGGGGGTTTCTCCTCGGGCTTCGAAAGTGTTGTGTTGTCACTTCATCAAGCCAAGCTCTTCTTCGGCTACCTCGTGACCGGCTTGGGCGCTGGGACCTTGACCCACTACAAGCTCGGCACACGTCACAAGCACATTAACGAGCTAAGTCGCTTTCATGCTCACTTTTTTCAATTTTTAAATTTTGTTCGGTTCGACCAAGCATTATACTTTTTGACAAAAAGTTGTTTGCGAAAAACTTTCCTTGTCAAAACTTTGTTTGTTACAAATAAATTCAAATACCCCGTTTACTTGGGGGCTTCCTTTATGAAGCCATTCTGCTTGCATATGATTATTAATGTATCGCACCCTTCCTTGTTCATGTTTACGCCAATATATGCATCATGTTGACTTAAGTGTTCTGCAAAGCTAGGTTGCCCTGCTCCTGTACTTACCCGTACGTTCCCGACTATTCGGCTATGGAGTAAAGGGAGCACCTCTACGATTGTTACAATTGGGTCATCCGAACTCGTAACTCGGACGGGTGAAGCCGAAAGCTAGCGCTCTTACTGTTTTCAACTATGGTCGGCCACGACGGAAGACAAGCATACATAAATCTATTGCACACCCCTCATGGTAATCATGAGAACCCAAAGAAAGGAACCATTGGCAGAACTACTTTCTTTGAAGATGCTTCTAACGTTAAATAGTAATATAGCATAAGTTCCCTGGACGCGCTTTGTCTGTTATAGCCTAATGGCCTGATTGCCTGGTTATTCGAAACACCTCCAATATCCTCAGATGGCATAGTAGATAACACTTTTTGGCCCTTGGCCGAAGAGGGAGAAGCCGACAGTCGGTTAAGACGTGTTTAAAGTTCGGGAGAACACATATATGATATAAGTACTTCGGTACATGCAATCATTATACATAAAATTCTTTTACCCAAGTCACTTGGGGCTCTTAAATTTGTATGATCCGATTTATAATAAATGTTTCTTCTTAGTCATTGCAAATTCTTTTTCTACTACTCCTTTTTCCGACACTAGCGAGCGGTCAATAGTCGGGTATCCTAGTTTCTCTCTAAAGCTGCTTGAGTTTAGTTCGCTAAACAGGCCTCGGAGAAACACTCCACCCTAAGGATATGGAGGTTGAAGCCAAAGGTTGACCCGCTTGAAGTTTGAGAGATCGGGTGTATCATGTTAAAGCATGACCGAAGCAAATGTTAATTTTAATACGAATTTTCGGATTGGCACCAAAACACTTGATTTAGTTCGAATGTCAAAGTTTTTACGTAAGTTTTTTGGCTTTTCAAGATTATGGCAGTTTTAAGCTATTTGTATGTTTTTTAGGAGGAGGGGCATCGTCTTGACTGAGGTGCCCTACATAATAATTGAGCTCGTGAAATCTTTTCTGACCCGCTGTTTGGCATCCTCTCTGTCGACCTCCTCCTCGGCGTCTTGGATATTGCTCTATATGCATCAGTTTCGAATTGTGCCTTCGGTCAATATTTGGGTTGCCCTAGTCCTGTGATTACCTCCTACGTTCCGCTTTGTTCGGCTAGGAGTGCAAAGGGAGAACCACTGCGATTATTCTTCAGTGGAGAAAGCCGAAAACTGACTGTCACAATTAGCGTAAACTGGTCGACAATCCGATGACCGTATTAAATGACGGACCTTTCATAAAATGGCCAGAGTGTTAACGGCTTGACCTCGTCTGACGTTGAACACTAACCGGGGGCTAGTAACGAGCCTCCAAAACTTTAAGCGACCATGACCAAGTGAAAGTTATAAAGCCTAGATATCTGATCGCCTCATTTCCACTAACACAACCGCCTCCGGACATCGAGACGTCAACTAAGGGTTGTCTTGTTACTGCAGAAACACCATGCGTAGCATCTACAAAGGGGTAGAAGCCGATGATGGGCCACTCACAAATGATAAGCGGTCACAAAGGAGTCAAAATAGCATATACAATAAAAGCATTTGTATTCAATATGCAAGTGTTGCCTTCCATAATGATCATTATAAAGCCATAAATATGCATCAATTTGACTTAAGATTTTGGCCAAGCTGGGTTGTCTCGCTCCTGTGCTTACCCCATACGTACCCGATTGTTCATCTAGGGGTAAAGGGAGCACCTCTGCGATTGTTACTTCCGGGTCATCCAGGTTAGTACTTCAGACTGGGTGAAGCCGAAAGCTAACCATCTTAGGAATATAATTGGTGGCAATGAATGAAGTAAAAAAATTCGGTTCATTAAAAGACCAGAGAGTTCGGAAACATTTTCCGAACTAAATCCTCAATATTTTCCTCCCACGTTGATCGGAGTTGAGGTTTCACGATCATGGTCAACATGATATCCTGGGAAAAGAAACTTATGAAGGAACTACTTTTCCCATAAGATGTTCCTTACGTTAATAGTAATATAACATATCTCTCCACGTACCTTTGTTTATAAAACCGTATGACCGGATTGCCTTATTTGTCGTAAATCTTTGCCGTTCTAAAGGCTTTATAAAGTATAACAAACACTCCTCGGCTACTGGCCGAGGAGGTTGAAGCCGATGGTCGGTCAACAAATTCTTGTACAATGTGGATCCAAGCATTAATGATGAAAAGTACTTGGATACATAGAATCATTACACATAAATTGTATCGACCGTAACAAAGTTTGTGTCAAACAAATATCGATCCTTAATTAGACCACCCATGCCTAAATTATGGCTTGGGAGATACTACATTACCTATTCAATGCAGTAAATCCAAAGTGCAATATGGTTTCCGAGGAGATTCGATCCTTAGGTTGGTCGGCCGCACCCAACCCGAGTCTCGAAAACTACTACGTACCGTGTTTACATCCCTAACGTATGCCGCCGAGCAAGAACTTGATCCTCAAGCCAATTTTGCGAATCGACCTAAGTCTCAGGGGCTACTGGGATAAGTGGTTTTATTTTGATTGTTATTTTTTCCTTCAAGTGCATTTCAGGTTATAGACCTACACACTCCTTGAGGGCTACTAGGCTATATATCTCGGCAGAGAATAAATTGTAGCGATCGGAAATAATTTCCACAAAAAATCAGCCCCGTTACTGAGGTGGTGCACTATTTCTGAAGCAGTCTGGTGTAATGCTCGGATGCAGGTGGTTGGCTCAATAGAGGGCATTGCCGGCATTAACCTCGGTTGAACTCGTTCAACATTTTCAAAGGGCGAAGAAATATATGACACCTCGGATGGCGACGAGCGTTGGAGCTCGGCTGCGCAAAACACCTCGAAAGCTTTCCGGCATAAAGCCCGAATGTGAATGGCTGGCTCCATAAAAGACTATTCCGACATTTAGGTTCGGATGGATTCCTTCAAATTTTCAGAGACCGAGGTAATTTATGACACCTCGAATGCCAACCAGCGTTGGAGCTCGGCTGCAAAAAGATACCTCGGACACAATCTGGCGTTGAGCTCGGACGTAGCCCATCATTGGAGCTCATATGTCGATCTGCGTTGGAGCTCGGCTGCAAAAAGATAGCTTAGATGCAGTTTGGCGTTGGAGCTTAGATGCAAGAGGACACCACCGCACGGGAAATACTTCAAACCTAAGGTGTGGCGTAAAAAATTACAAGGCATTGATAAAGGCCGAGAACTTGAAGGGGCTCCTCGGATGCCCGGCGTGTGAACTCTTCAGATACACCTCGGCGTTCCTCAAGATCGGAGATGGGAAGATTTGTTGAACCAATTTTCAAGACCGGCGGCTAAAGATGAAGAACAGTTCGGAAGAACCGAGGAGCGTCCTTAACTTGAAGACCGGTTCAGGGGGCTACTGAAGGTGTCCTGGACTAGGGGGTACTCACCACGTCGTCTCCCGGCCTATGGGTCGGGCCGAGGACCGCCATGACGATTCACTAATGGGCAACTTTGGGCAGCCCATAATGCATACGAGGAAGATTCCTAAAGACTTCGTGATCAAGACAAGGACTCCTCTCCACCGATGTAGCCGACTAGGACTCTTGTTATCCTAGGCCTTTGGTGTGTTATAAACCGAGGCCAGGCTAGTCATTAGGAACAATCAGATCATCATAGATCATATCATCATACGAGCGTAGCTCTTAGGGTTTAGAGCACTACATACGATCTCATGGTAGATCAACTCTGTACTCGATACACCATCATCAATACAAACAAAGCAGGACGTAGGGTTTTACCTCCATCAAGAGGGCCCGAACCTGGGTAAATATCGTCTCCCTTGTCTCCTGTTACCAATTGATCCAAGATCCACAGTTCGGGACCACCTACCCGAGATCCGCCGGTTTTGACATCGACACCGGTCCACCCACATATCAAATTATCAAAGTAACGAACGTGAATCAAATGAGCATGATGAAAACTAGCTTGACAGAAATTCTCATGTGTCCTCGGGAGCGCTTTACTTTATATAAGAGTTTGTCCAAGCTTGTTCGTTGCTACAAAAAGGATTGAGCCACCTTGTTGCACCTTTGCTACATTTATTACTTGCTACCCATTACGAATTATCTTATCACAAAACTATCTATTACCGATAATTTCAGTGCTTGCAGAGAATACCTTACTGAAAACCGCTTGTCATTTACTTCTGCTCCCCGTTGGGTTCGACACTCTTACTTATCGAAAGGACTACAATAGATCCCCTATACTTGTGGGTCATCAGTCATCGGCGCATTTAACCTGGTAATCTCTGCATTACGCTCTTCCTGATTTCCAGTTGTGACCTTAGTTCCCATCAAGGTTGTCAGATCATCCATCAAATATAGCAAAACTTGAATCAGCGGCCTGGATGACCCGACACCTGGTGGGGCGGCTCCTGCCGCCGCTCCGGACGTCGTGCTGTTTAGAGACGGTGTCGTGCCTGCCATAAAGATGGCGGCTTGGCTTGGCGGATCATAGGGCTCCAGAATACTGTCGCCATCGGCATAGCCCTTAAGACCACCATCATGAAGCTGGTAGATTGACTCCGCCTCTCGACTTGAGGACCCGTCATCTGACAGGATAAGGGTTTCCCCTCCCGACAAGGAGTCTTCCATGCCTTGCGTGAAGCCGATGAAGACGCTCCTTTGCCCGGGTTGAACGCGGGCGGGTTGCATACGCCGGGCCGACTCGACGAGGTTTGTGCAGATGTCTGGCCTAGGCTCAGATCCGCCTATCTTTCCAATGAAAACGTGAATTCCGTCGAAGGGGACCCGGTACCCATACTCGACTGAGTCGGCCTCGGGGTCCTAGCCAGCATCGTCGATGTAGAGCTTGCCGCGACAACTCTTAGTCATCCTGCCGATGGCGTATCCCTCGATCCCTGGGAGAGATCCCTTCGAGAACTTCACACCACCGCACACTAGCCCCACGGTGGGCGCCAACTATCATGGTTTTGTCACGGTAGATGTCCTAGTGAGAGGACTTAGGTTCGAGGCCATCGCTACGGCGGTGAGCTCGAAGGGGTTGATCGGGATGAGACACACGGGTTTACCCAGGTTCGGCCCCTCGAAAAGAGGTAAAAGCCTACGTCGTGCTTTGTGTAGTATTGATTCGGTATCGATTACAGGAGAACGGAATCGCTTAACCTAGCTCTCGATGGATTGTTTCGTACCCTAAGCCGCCCAGGGAACCCGCCTTTATATACACAGGTCGGGGGCCTGGGCTTACAAGAGTCCGGACCGGGTTACATCAATACATCTAGTAACCGACCTCATCTCTAACTCACCTTGCCTTACCGGGTAAGCCGTCATTGGCGGCTTACGCCTCCGGGTCATACATTATCGTCTGGCTCTAGGCTTCCACCCGGCCCGTCTTGTAACGGTTCACGGGCTTATCTTGGTCTTCCGGCCTACTCAAGGCCTCACTATATAAGCCGCCAACTTCTAACCTGGCCCCTCCTGGGCGGGTCTTACCACGGGGTCATATCCCCAACAACCTTCCTTGGGCAGTCGTCACACTTAATGAGTGGCAACGATGCGCCGACGAGCCTATGGGCCAGCACCGAGCCTGGCCTCCGGCCATTCGTGTATCTACCGGCGAACCGCCGACGGTGTAGATCCGAACGGCTAGAGGAGGAGTCAGTACCTACATGCAGCATTGCAGCCTTGTCAGGACCTCCCAGCCCGGTGCCCGGCCAGTCCATGGCACGACGCGGCCTCCCCGTAGCCGGCCGAGCCCAAGTCCGGCCGGAACCGCTCCAAATCCGACCATCGGGAGCAAAAATCAAGTGATCGTGGTGCATCGAGGGAGCGGAGGCTGCGACAAGGGTTGGGCGAGCGCGTGGCCGAGCTACATAACGGCAATGGCGGCGGCGAGGGACGAGAGTAGCGGGGGTGCAGCTGGAGGGGTGTAGAAAAAGAGGGGTATGTCTCCCCGACGGGCGGGCCAAGGGAGGACATGGGCAGGTGCCACACGCCATCCGCGTGTGTCCGTTCGACCAAAAACTCGGTCCAAACTTGAGTCCGAAATGAGTTGAAACCGGACAGAAAACAGGTGACGGTCTGTTTACGGTCGCGTGTTGAAAGGCCTGATCTGTCCATTTACCCTCAAACGGACGCGGGCGGATAGAATGGGGTCACGTATTGGAGTTGGCCTGGCTCAAAGAATGATGGCTCTCAAAAACAGAACGGACAAGTTCAGTCTGTAGGAAGGGTGGGTCAAGGACTTTTGAATTTCAACAAATGCTTAAGGTTGGGTAGCAATACAAGGTAGTACGATCCCGGCAATCCTTCCCATAAGCAAAATCCACAGCAAGCTCCTAGGGGCCACGATCTGAAGAGCCAAAGCTTAAACTTCCCAAACACATATGAATTCCATTCCATTATCCGGCAGCCGTCCCACATGATTACTCGGCGGCCCATGATGTCTCCTTTTTTAAGTGCTTCCTTCTCACTCACAACTCAAACGGGGCATAAAAATGGTGCCTTTGTCAATACAGCAGCACGTGTACTCGATTAAAATGCACTGACGTCTTCAGACCCTCTCGACCTAAGCGAGTCTCTCCTCCCTGGCCGCTCCCGTGAGCGCCGCCGGGGGGAAAACCCTAGCTCGCGGGGCTCATCCCCCCTCCTTGATCCTCCCTCCCCTCGCCGTCGTCCCGGCGTGCTGGCGGGCAAAGCCTGGCCAGCTCAGGCGGCGGCGGGGCCTCTTCCTCCCCCCGCGCGGCGCTAGATGACGCGGGCCATCTGGGTTGGGCGGCGGTGCGGCGCGAGCTCAGGGCGCGACGACACGGCGGCGGCTGGCGACGGGGACGCGGCCTGCAGGCGGCGGCGTGGAGTGGCTGGTGCGGGCTGGGGGTGTGCTCTGCTCCTGGCGTCGGCGGCTTTGGGCGCGGCCCAGATCTGACGCGGCGGCGGCTCGGGTGGCCTGGGCCCTTGTGGTGGCGGGGCTCCGGCTCGCCGCAGGTGGTGGCTTGCTCCGGTGGCCACCCCTGCTGCGGCGCTCCCTGGTGGTGGCGGGCCTACCGGCCCCCGGCCGACGATGGCAGGTGCCGCGGGCTGTGCTCGGCGTGGATGTGGGCTGCCACGGCGTGGTGGTGGCCCCTGGCGGTGGTCTGGGTTGTTCATGGCGGCGGCTGGACCTCTCCGGCATCGGCCCGTTGGTGTGCGGCCTGTGTCGACCTTCAATCCTTCGGGATCGCTCGATGGGGTCGCTGGTTTCGGTCAGATCTGGCCGTGGCTGGTGGCTGGACGCGTTCGTGAGGTCCGATGACTGTCCATGGTCACCGGGTTGCGGACGGCGCGGTGGCGGGTGTGACACGTCGGCAAAAGTGGCGGATCTTGACGGGCTCTTCGGATCATGCCGGGATCCTGGCCCGGGTCCTTGACACCGCGGGCAACTCCGGGGGAAACCCTAGGTCCCATTGGGATCGAGCGATGACGGTGCTTCTGCGTCATAGTCCCTCTTGAGGGCATCGTCTTTGGAGTTTCCTCACGCTAAAGGGACCAGCGACGCCGACGGCGCACGGCCTGATGACGCGACTGCCGATGAAAATCGTGCCGACTCCGGTCATGGCAGACGATGGCGGCGTCTCCGATGTCGTTTCCTTGTTGAGGCATCGTCATTGCTGTTTGCGTCATCAGGCTCGGGATGCTCCGGGGGAAACCCTAGATCTGGGTCTTCCGGATCAGACGATGACGACGCCTTTGGTGTCGCTCTCCCTCCATGGGGCATCGTTTTGGAGCAAGTGCTGGATGGAGAGGACTACAGGAGGAGAGGTATTTCATCTACCGCAAGGCCGACGGCGGATCCCGGTGGCATGGCGCTGCGGAGTTTTGGAGACGGGCGCGGACGGATGCGTACGTGCAGGATGGTGGCGCTGTCTGGCGCCGTGGTGGCATCGACGACAGACCTGGCAAGGTCGGTGCGTCAGTATCTGCTCTGGAGATGGATCGGTGGAAGACGGCGGCGGTGGCTTCTGAGAGTGCGCTGGACCGGTGTGTGACACAGTCCCGGTATATGGCTGGGCTGGGGCATCCGGCTTTAGATGTTAGGCTTTGGTGCGATATCTGTTTGGTATTCGGCTCGGATATTCGGCACCCCTTTATCAACGGAATAGGAGTAGCGACATGTATTGCCCAGATGGTGGCTTGAGGCTTACTGATGTATTATTTTATACGGTTTTTATGAATAATTAATAAAATGATTGCATGCATCATCAAGATGCAAAGGCTAGGGATATATCCTCCTTTTCTAAAAAAAACTTGTACTCGATTAAGCTCGATTGACGTAGAGAACGCGTAGTTTCTCGAGAGGCTTTGCAAAAGGAGGCGTTGCTAATGTTAGGCCCGAGCACAAAAGCTAAAGAGAAAAGCGGTGAATTTGGCAGTGGCCGAATGATAGTTTCTTGACGCTGCCGGGTGAATTTGGCAGGCGGCGTTGCTAACGGGCGGCATCGTAACTTGACGCTGCCGGGTGAGCCGCAGCGCCATGTATTGAAACGGTAATGGCAACATCAAGTAATTAAAAATAATTCACTTTCAAACATATATTATTTGTTATACGGCCACATTCTGATGTATACACATTTCACCCAGACATTTAACCATGGCAAGCACCAAAATTCTGTTTCGAACGGAATTAAAATGACATTCCCGTTCCGAAGAATCGAGACTGCATGACAGGTCCACGTGGCACCGCATAAGGCGCTAGATCACCCAACATGTAGATTTTACAAAAAGCATCAGATCTGTATTTTTTCTAAAAGAAAAGATGGATTTTGATCTACCTTATGCATTCAAAACGAGAATAAACCTGAAGGACATAAGTCAAATTACCTCAAGGTGATGTGGTCGCAACACATAATGTGCGGCAGGCCATCACTGAGCCTATAAAGTTTCATTGAAGTATAAAGCTTATACAACATAATAAAAATTACATAGAGATTCTAACGTCACTAAACGGCCACTAATGTCGTCAGAACGAGCTGCTGATGTGTCGCTTTCGTCACTCTCCTATTGAAGACGGCTTGATCTTGTCGATGACAGACGGGGAGTCTTTGTGCACGTGCGTTGAAGAACCAAGGCCCTGGAGCCACAGTCATCACCGTTGAACCCTTACATAGATCTAAAGCACTTGACACCAAATCTCGCCACATAACGGGAAATCCTAACCTCACCACCCTAAGGAGACGACAAAAATCTACACCAGAGCTTCATCGATTACGTCTAGATATACAAGCTCGAGAAAGATCGGATCCTAGGAGACAAACTCGAAGAAGAAGCGTCCTCATCTATCCGGGCACCACACCTAAGAGGAGTAAAAATCCTAACTTAACTACTAACCGGAGCGGAGACACGGAACTCTCCTCCCCATCACCAGTCGGCGGAGCGGCAGGCAGAGGGGAGGTGAAAATCCACATACTCGTCGGTCGAAAGTCAGCCCTAGCCATCTAAGCTTAGGGAGGAGGAGAGCCCCTACTATCTTGTCTTGTACACTATGACATCATGAAATAAATAGAGATATATGTGCTTTGAATTTTGACAACAAGCAAAATATATGTTCGTGAAGTTGACGCATCCTTTTTGGTCGTACAAAAAATTGAAACATTTGGTTGTTAATTTGGTGCTTTTATCCACTATTCAAGAACTCGTTTGATTAATCGTTTAATGGACCAGTTAATTGCTACTCATTGAGTGGTCGATTTGAATAGCACCTATTCATCGCGTTAATTTGTCAGACCGATTAACTTGCATATCAAGTCGATTAATCAATTGTCAGGCCGATTAATCATTGTTGGCCCATTAACTTGTGGGCAAACAAAGCCCAAAATTTTGGCACGCAACCTATCCCATCCTCCTCTCGCTCCTCAATAGCTAGGATTTGATCAAATTGTACCATATTTCGGTATATTACCCAGTGGAGAGCATCAAAGTAGGGTATAATACATAAAAACCCAGCGATGCTCCAAAAGTTCCTTCCATCATGTTTCCCTCTCTGACGCACATAGAAAAAATGTATTTGAAAGTTTTTTTATTGAAGAGATGATAAGGTGCAAAAAAATAAAGGCCCAACATTTTTGTTCAAAAGTTGAATCATATCTCACCACCACACCGACAAATGGATATCATCTCACTGGCTGGTCAATTTGACAAGCGGGCAAATTTACCGCTTTTGGAGACAAAATGACAAATTTAACGTAAACTAAATTTTTTATACTTAAATCTAGATCATAGTATATGAAAAAGGTAAGTATAGGTCAAATTATGATAGTGGAACTAGTCTGTGGTTGGAAATAGAATTAGTTGAATCGTGTGAATTACTATTATGTAGTGGCAAAACCTAGTTGTTGAGAGGTTCATACATGCAAAGGACTTCCCAAAGAATTGCGTACGATTCTAATCCTTGAGATATGTTCTCTATGGCATGTTTGTCCACCTATTTTGATTCCATCGATTTTTTTCATTTTGTCCAACATCACATGAATAAACTTTTGAAGTTCTTGTGCACGGGCCTTTTTTGCAGTGGAAATAGTTGTATTACTAAACCAATAGGATTACACTTAGTTTCACAAAGTTCAACGACCTCAAGACGTCCCGATCCTAACCAAACAACCATACAACTTTTAACCCTACCCTAGCTAGTCATGAAGTGGCTTACATTATTCTCGTTGCGACAAACATGAGTAATACAAGAATCTTGTTCAATTTCAGTTTCCTTTTGATCTTCTGAATCAAGAAAGAGTGTCTTGATTTATCAGTTTCCTTGTTCCTCATCAAGTTAACGACCTCAAGGTTGTGTGATTAAATAACTATCGGCACAACACTCCAGCTAACAAACAATCTTTAGAGATAGCATTTAGTTCTAACTGAAAAACATCTTGACATGTGATTAAGTGCCACCATGTTGTGCAGATAGTAGCACCATCACAATCTCTTAGCACCATTCCAATAACAGTCGAGCGAGCATCCGGTGTTGTCCACTTCAAGCCTATGGTCATATGATCAGCATGTAACACAACCACCTTGGGAGTGTCCTCGTAATTCAGCAAGCCCTTCCATTTCACGGGATCATACTCATGAGCTGCAAAAATATTCAGGAATCTAGAAACATAGCCGCAAAGAAAAAATTTAAAAGCTTAAACCGGTGGTGCAACTTTCACATGTACTACCCCATTTCAAATGAACGAGATCCTCCAATGTATCATTAGAACCTTCAGTCTCTGGATCTCTGACTGGTCGTATAACATATGAAAAGCACATTATGGTCATGTGTTCATAGCATGTGAGACATCAGATATTGAGAAGTATTAACGAACAATATTAACATCCCATGCGCCATTCAACAATTCAGTAGCTCATCGACCCAGCGTAATCCACATCTTCTTTTGGCGAGATGATCATGTAAGATAGTTTTGGGGGAATCCATTGATCACTCCGGATTATGACCTGAGTGTCATTCCCTATGCGCCATGTCAATCCCTTTTTCAACAACTCCAGTCCATCTGTTATCCCTTGCAATGAAGATGGATTCCCCATGAACATTTTATCCTCCAGTCTTCCATTAGGGTAATACTCCCTCCGCTCCTAAATATAAGGTGTATATTTTTCTTTTAAAGTCAAACTTCTCTAACTTTGACCAAGTTTGTGGACAAAAATATCAATGTCTAGAATTCCAAATCATTATCACTAGATTCACCTGAAATATATTTTTAGATTTTATTTATTTAGTATTGTAGATCCTTATATATTTTTCTATAAACTTGGTCAAACATAGACATCGTTTGAGTTAAAAAACAATACACTTTATATTTAGAAATAGAGGGAGCACTTTGCTCTCGATACTCTTGTGCACAGGCTATCTAGGAAAGCAAGCAATCGACATGCCTGGCGTGCAAGTAAGGCCTGATTAAAGAGAGGAAAGACTCAAAACTCAATTCTACCGATATTTTTTGGTTTGAGAAGATCGTCCCAAGATTTTCAATGTGTCTTTCACTTCTCCTTCTTAGAGCCCCACCGGTAATTTCTAATAGATCATCACATAAACCCAGAGGTAACTTGAAGACAGTCATGATATACATAGGTATGGATTGAGCTATGGATTCTATGAAAAGCCTCCTTAACCCCTTGTGATGGGAGCCCCAAAGGTAACATTCTCTTCGTTAACTTTTCTTTGAAATTTTGGAACATGCCTCTTGCCATGCTTCCATCAGGAGCTAGCAAACCAAATTACCTTTCCTCAAACCTGGCAGTCTCTTAGGACATCACGAACAACAATGTGTTGGACCAATGGATATACAAGGCCGAAAAGGATTGAGCAGTTACTAGTATTCAATAGCTGACTCGTGGCTCCAACATATTTGTTAAGATTTTCTTTATTTGGACCTATTGCTCATTCTCTTTGCTTCAAAAAAATTGAAGTGTGTTGTGTGTAAACAACAGATGAGATCTGCTCAAAGGACGCTAACACACCTTAATTGGAATTTCATTCCCTAAAGATGTTCCTTCCTCAACCAAAGCTGAGAGGCCATCAGTATTGAAACAAAACAAATACGGGGAGAGCAGGTCACCTTTCATAAGCCAACATGATTGTGCAAATGGATCTAGGATAGCTCCATTGAGTTTCACAGAGTGTCTTACAGTGGTCACAAATGACAGCATCCAGTCAATCCAGATGTGAGCAAACAAATCCTTTGCATCATCTGCTTCGTGTTCATAAGCTTTTGAGAGATGAAGCTTATAATCGCAATAAACATAATCACAAGAAATCTTTGTCAGGTCCTTTTTATGCTGCTTAATACGTTGAGGGCATTCAAAGGCCAATAGTGCATTACCAGTAATCATTCTCACTAATATGAAGGCACCGTGAGTCGGGGAGATGATATCATCTAGTGAAGGCCGCAATGTATTGACCGAACACTTTGCAACAACCTTGTAGATTACATTCGCGGGGGCAATTGGGCAAAAATCTATCAATTATGTTGGGTTTTGAACTTTAGGAATCATAACAACGATAAATATCATTCACATACTCTCGCATAACACATGTAGAGAAGAATTTCCTTCACTTCACCAATTACCTCATTTCTCATCGTCGACCAATTCCTTTGAAAGAATCTTACCAAGAAACCATGTTCGTATCATCGTTGACATGTCTATGAAAAGATCAATAATAGGAGAACATGTCTATAGCACAATCAATGATAGGAGAACGGCCACACAATGTATGTCACTATTCGTAAGCTTTTCCTATTTTTAGGTCAAAAATCATGTGAATAGAAGAGGCCCTCACTATTAGCAAAGACTGTCGTGGTTAATAATAAAGGGTTTGTTTTCATATCCCACGGTCTCGTGTGTTGGCCAAAAAAAACTCTTGATTATGCTAGTTTTAGCTAGCTTACCTGTAATTATGTGTGGTGATGGACTGCTGGATCCCATTCGTTTAGCCCAAACAGAATAATGAACATCACGTGGAAGTAGTGTACGCCGTAGCATTATAGCATATGCAGCCATGACTAGACTAGAGTACCTTTGAGTTGCTTCTCCACGAGTTTTGCCGGTAATCCCCCGGTTTAAAGCCAATCATTAGGAGACAAACCCGCTGCCTTTGCTTGGTGCTTAAGCCGATCAAAAGAAGCAAAGCCACATCTACGCTAGGGAGGCAAGAATCCATCTACGCCAACGATTGGTTTTGGAACAATCCACCACCACCCCGCCACGCAGCAACTGATCCCCTGCCACGAACAAAACAATGCCGAGTTTCAGATCCCGAGGCGCGCGCGGCACCGCACCTCGCGAAAGCAGATTCGTGTAACGCCCAGAGCGGCAAGCCCTATCGCGCCGGCGCGACCTCCCACGCAGGGACGAACGGGGCCAACGTGCCTCCCCCGGCGAGCACGCATCCCCGCGCGGAGGCGGTGGCGGTCAAGGCGGCACATCGAGCACGTCACCGCCGTACGGGCCGCGCAGCCTTACTGCGGCGAGCGAGGCTTTTGCCATCCTCCACTCCCCTTCCCTTTCGCCTGCGTACAGGAGCTCCAGTATGTACGTACGCCTCCAAAGCCGTGCAGGCTCGATCGATTCGGCGAGACCGCCCCCGAGCCCTTGGGTTCGCGCGACCGCTGCGGTGGGTGCTGCTGCTGCTTTTACTGTTGGCCCGCCCGCCCGCCCGTTGCCTCGGCTGACGGCGCCGAAGGCCGAACGTTTGGTTTGATTCCGGCTCTGGGCGAGCCTTTACGCCGTGGCCCGCGTGTCCCGCCTCCCCGGCGATAAGCCGCGTGAACAGCGTCGGGCAGGGCAACGGAGGGAGAAAGCGACCGGACGGGGAAGGTTTTGCTGCCGGAGCGGACAGACCGAGGTTTTACGTGAGAAAGCGGGTGCAAATCTTTCGTGGAAGCGGACGAAAGACGGGGAGTGGCTTCGCTCCAACTAAAGCTCGCACAGCGAATGTCATCACGTCGCTGTGTCGCTGCTGGCGGCCAGGCGTTTTTCTTCATCCTAGAGATGTCAGCCAACCCGTTGAGATTGATGTGAGCACTGGCTAGTGCTTCGAGACCAAGAAAGGGACACACAGTGAAGCCCGAGTGGTTTCCGCTGTGCGACGGGAAAGCCTAGCCCATCTCGCACACCGGAGCAGAGCCTTGCTTTGCCCTTTTTTTAGCCTTTCTTTATTTAGAGCATCTATAACCTGATTTTGCAAAATTGATCTCTCAAATGTCCGCAAACATGTTCAGGCATTTTTATGAACACTGACCGGTCAAGCCTTAAGTTTGTTGTTTTGCATTCGGATAACTCATACGACAAACCTTAAATTCATAAAAAAACATGTAAACAATGTACTACGTAGATCAGCTATCTTGTACTATTCTAATCCTCGTCGGAGATGTTCACTATCTCCGTGCCCGGCACCCGGTACATGGATAGCAGTCGTAGCAGATCCGGCTCATTCGCCTGCTCTACCTCGGTCTCTGCGTCGAGTTTGACAAAAAGAGCGTCTGTTGTCGCCCGTTCGTGCCGAAAGAAGCATCGGTTGGCCTCCACGTAGGCTACATCTTGGACTGCGGGATGGCATGCCTGCTCCGTCATCTTCTTCATTTGGGTGACCGTGAACTTCGTCTTCGCACCCTGCACATTGAAGCCCGGAGCCGAAGGAAGCTCCTCCTCCTCCTCCTCCTCCTCCATCGAAACCGGATGGTGTACACCGGCTCCTTCTCCTGCTGCTCCGGCTCCGGTGAGTCCGAAGACAGACCGACAGCGATGCGTGCGGCACACCTCGCTCGGAACTGCTCCTCAGTCTGGAAGCGTCACTCTAGTGTGAGCATGGTGTTGGTAGTCTTCTTTTGTCGGGCTATGGCAAAACCGAACGGCGTGGGACGAACGACGGAGCGGAAGAGAGAAGGTTTATGGGCTCGGGCTGGCAGCATGCGGAGGGAGGTGGATTTGGCTAGGGTTGGGAGGCACCAGCCGGCTTAAATAGACGGATCTGGTCTCAAACGGCGAAACGGAGCAGTGCCACGTGGTGGTCACACCCCCATCAAAGGAGACGTACACCGAATCGTCAATTTTCGAACGATTCCACATGAGACCCTATCGTCAGTTTGACGTGGCGGACGCACCCGAACGTCTCATATTCATCCTAGATTTAGGTTGGACGCATCCAAATCATATTTTCGTGACTGTACCGTCCGTTCGGCGTTTGTGACGGGTTTGGGGTCTTCACTTGTAGATGCGCTTAGAGCATCTACATCGGATATGACAAATCCGACCCCTCAAACGTCCGCAGACGCGCCCGGACGCGTCCACGGGCACTGACCGGGCACTCCTCAAATTGCTCAATCTACATTTGAATCTCTTAAATTTCATCCCCTACATCCATACAAAAGCATGCAAAGTAAATCCTACGTACTACCTTAGCTACTCTTCGCCATCGGTGATGTCCACGACGACGGAGCCGACCGTCGGTTGGACGGGCGGGGAGGAGGGCTCTGGTTCATCCTCCTCCTACTCCATCTCATCAATGTAGGCCAAGCATTCCGCCTGTTTCGTGGCTTCTTGCGCCTCCATCTCCTGCTGGCGACGGCGCCTTGCATCCACATCCGACTCTGACCGCAGGGAATCGAGGATGGCCTGCTGCTCTGCCCGGAGATCCCCGTCGCCAGCATCCCCCACATCCTCCTCCCCTGGCTCACCCCCTCCTCCTCCACCTCCAACTCCTCCTCCGAATCCACTACATCCGGAGGTAGCCCCGCGGTGATCCGGGCTTCATGCCTATTCAGGATCCACTCAAGGAGCTCGAGCTAGTGCTTCGGTGTCAGGAACGGTTGGCTCCTCATTCGGCGGCGTGGGGGCATGGCTGCGGATGGGTGAAGTGGAAACTGGCGGCGGCGGCTGACGGGATGAGGAGAAAGTTGTGGATGTAGGGTTTTGGGGTCTGCCGGTGCACTTAAATAGCGGCCCGCTGGAGTTACGACACTACCTGTCCGGCGGAGGAGACGACCTTCAGACCGTCGGGTTGGTGGGCGTTTTCGACTGGGCCTCGTTTGTCAGTCCAACGTGGCGGGCGTACTCGGGCGCGCCCGGGCGCCCCCATATCCGCCCCATATTTGGGCTGGATATGGGGAGTGCCGGTCAGTCCGGGCGTTTGAGAGGCCCGTCTGGGTAAAAAAAAGTGATCGGACAGTGACCGGCTGGCCTGTCCGGACGTATGAGATGGGTTTAAGAGGTCCGATTGTAGATGCTCTTAGCATGGACATGGAGTTTCTACACCTGAGCACGTATGCTCCTGGTGTGAACCGTAAAATAAATAAAATAGAAAAACATTTCAAAAAATTCTGAATTTTTTTATGGCATACTCTAAGAAATATTTGTTGTGCCTGCAAAATTTCATCACGAAATGACATTGGTGAAAGACGCGGTAAAAAAGCAAAATTGATGCTCTGTAAATATTACTTTCAAACGCATTTTGGAGCTCTGGTTTTTTTTTCATGACTTCCAACAATAAAATTTCATGATGAAATTTTGCATGCATTTCAAATATTTCTTAAAGTGTGCCAAAAAAAATCAGATTTTTTAAAATGTTTTACTATTTTATTTATTTTACTGTTCACACTGGGAGTACATGAGCTCAGGTGTAGAATGGTACTTTCCCTCTTAGCACAACAACTGCGCGTTCTCTCTATCTCAAGAAAAAAACGCGCAATTGCACGGTCTCGGTTATGCACTGGCATCTCCACGCGCGCGTAGTGACAGTTGACACTTGACAGGAAACGAAAGCGCGCTCTAGACTCATCTAGCTTTTAAACTCTGTAGGTGGATACGATAACCAACAGTTTGATTGGACCACTGAACAGCAAAGCCTGGTAAGTACACGCCTGATGGAACATGAACAGGGGAGCAAAGCAAGGCACAGAAGGATTACATTTACATGCATTCGCAGCGCATTACCTCTGGGCGATTAGACGGCGGGGCTGATCTCCTCGTGCTCCATCGACTGCGATTGCCCATTTGACGCGGCTGCCCCAAATTCTCGGTTGTTTTGAGTGCATGATGAATTGATGATCGCCCATGCATTGCATGTGTGTGTGTGTGTGAGACGGCGCCACGCAAATGCAAGGGCCCAGATGCAAAGGTAAAAATTGGTGCACGTAACTTCACCACTTGCATTGCCGCCAGCATTGCTTTCTCGCGGTCCGAGTCGATCACGTATGCGATGCACGCGTGCTTCATCAAAAGGCTGGGAGTCTGGGACGTGTAGTCTCGTCTCGTCGTCGTCGTTGCAGACATGTGGACCTCCGGGTCGCGAATGAATGCTCTGATGCACGCAACGTACGGCCCAGCCCAGCTCAACGGACTTGAGACTGATCATCAAGCTAAGTTGATTTCTCGTTGGCGCAAAGCAATATCTGCGGTGCAGATGGCTCCCTGGGAAGTGATAACTCTCACTTGTCGACAGGATCGTGTGCTCTCAGGTAGAGCAGTATCTGCGAGCGGAGGCGAGTGCCCAAATGTTCAGAGCGGAGAGGAGACATCTACTGGCAGTGGAGGTGCAATCGTGCAGAGGTGCAACTGAAAACTAACTGGCGAACCACAGGATACGGTCTCAGTAGCATGCCAGCATACGGTGGAGTTGAAAGTAGGAGTGGTGCAGGCAGTGGAGGTCAGGTCTACCTGGCCAGAAATGCAATACGATATCAGTATCTGGTTCAGACTTCAGAGCATACAGCCAACTTACACGACAGAGAGGTATGGGAGAAAGTGATGCGCATATCTGCTAGTACAAAGGTCAAAATGTGTGGTACCGGACTGGCTTCTGCATATGATCTTCAAATTATTATTTTAAGCTTTTACGCTAACCAAATTCTAAAAAATTACTCCCTTCGTTTCATAATATAAAATATTTTTGCACGTCTTATATTATGGAATGAAGGGCGTACATCATATTGCAGTATAAACCATACAACGGCTGCACGTGCATAGAGAACTTCGGTTGTGAAAACAGTGAAGAGTGTGGCAAGGCATTACTAGACTAGCCGAATGATTTATACGGACACTCCTATTCCGCGCATAGGCCGCGAAATAATGAGCTGGCCCCTGGCGCGTACCCTGACAACATCCGCTCCTTTTTGTGGCGGCCCATTTCAGGATTCCTTCCCCAGCGTTTTTTTAGTTTGCCATTGTTTTTTTTTTGTTCTTTCTTTTCTCTTCATTTATTATTTTTTTGTTTAGTTTTTTTTTTCAATTTACTGTTTTGTTTTTTACTTTCTTCTTTCTTTTCTTCATTTTTTGTGTATTCCTCTTCTTTTTCTTTATTGCGGCCATCATTTTGAACTTATGAACATTTTTTCTCACATCATGAACCAAGGTTACAAAAAGCAGTAGGCATAAGTGAGGCGGTTCGCCTTCGCCTAGTACCTAGGCGATGCTTAAGTGTCCTAGGCGCAGCCTAGGCGGTAATATGTGATTATAATATGCGAGTTCTCTTAATTCAGTATATATATATATGCCCTAGGCAAAGCGATTAGCCATCCCCCAGCGCCTAGGCGTGCCTAAGCACCTCCTAGGAACTGTCTTTTCCAATAGATTCGTGAAAAAATTCTAAAAATCATGAAAATTCCTTCAAATCATGAATATTTTTTGAATCCGTCAACATTTCTTAAATTTGTGAATATTTTTTGAATTGATAAACATATTTTACAAATTTGCAAACATTTTTGAAAATCTGAATAAATTTTTTGAACCCGTGAACATTTGTTTTCAATTTGCGAAAAAAATTCAAATTTACAAATGTTTTTAGGAAATTAAGAGAACGATTTTGTAATTAATGAACATTATTTTTGTTTACACAACATATTTTTAAATGCATTAAAATCTTTTAAATACATTAATATTTTTCATCAGTGAACATTTTTTATCTTTGAATTTTTCTTGAAATTCATGAACATTTTTTGAAATTTCTGAATATATTGACAAATTCATGAATAATTTTAGAAAGCGAGTATTTGTTTAATTTTGTATTTTTTGAATGCACAAACATTTTTTCCAAAATCAAGGACATTTTTATATTTCCTGAAGTTTTATTTCAAAATTGTGAACATTTTTTGTAATATAATTTTTTTTTATTCTACTAGGATTTATGTCTTCTTGAATAATTGTTCCACAAGTACATTTTTTAAATTTCAAAACTTTTCTTAATACCAAATTATTTGGAATAGAAAAAACAAACGCAGAAAAGAAAAAAAGAATAGAGGGCCTTGCAAATAGGCCGACCCGAACATGCGCGGTGGGGGTGGGAAAGGTGAGCACGGCGCCTCCTCCCAATGTGTAGCACATCGAATAGGATCTCCCGATTTGTAGCTAATACTACCCGACTCGTTACACTCATATTCTTTTCATTCTGAGGGGACTTTCAAGCACACCTCATGTACTCATTACTCCCATTGTCACAAATGAGAGAAAATAAAAAAATGACAGGGTCAAAAAAAATGCCTTATGTTTTGAGATAGAGGGAGTATCTTCCTACAGCCATCTCATGTTTTAATGATCAGGGCTATCTCTCACTTATTGTGAGATGCCTCTCGCGATCAGTTAACACGTTGGGCCCAACACTATAGCTCAACCAAGCACAAAAAATCTGTTCTTTTCTGACGATCTTCACTGGTTTTCTCTGTTTTTTATTTTGTAATTTATCTGCGCTTCTTCACGTGTTTTTTTGTTTTAATATGTTTTCTTGTTTCTCCATTGGTTTCATTTTGTCCTTTAGTTTTATTTTCTTTCACTTGTTTTCTTGCCTTCTGCATTTTCCATTGCGTTTCTTTGGGGTTTTGGCATTTTTCATTTCACTATTTCAAGAGATGTCTAGTTTTTTAATACACACCTTAAATTTTTAGCGTACATGTGGGACAAAATTTTATGCATGTTGATCATTTTTAAAGCCATTTTAAGCATTTTTCCAAAATACAGGTTTAGAACATTTATTTTTATATGTTCAATGTTTTCTGAATACACGTTGAATATATATTTTAATCCAAATAATCCTTTTTTAACTATATGATCCTTTTTTAAAGGTCACGAACGTATTTTATTATACCCATGCATATTTCTTTAAAATCTCGCATAAATTTAGTTGAATGATAAAAAAACTTTTTTATACTACGAAGACATTTTTTATATTGTATAATTATTATTTTAATGTCACGGACATATTGTTTTCAAATACAGGAACATTTTGAATCGAGAAGTCACGTCCACTTTTTCTGAATGGTACAAAACATATATTTTTTGAATTATGTAAATATCCTTTTACAATGTGTATATATTTCTCTAATATTACGACATTTTCCCAAAGTGTATGAACATTGGTTGAATATCGGAAAACATTCTTTTCAAGTGCGATCAGCATTTTCTAATGCTGAACAAACTTTTTTAAGCACTGTACGTGCATGATTTAGAATGTGTATGAAATTTTCAAATTTAAATATAATATTTTCTATTTCAGAACAGTAAATAAAAGTACTAAACAAAGGAGAAAAGGAAAGGGCAAAACAACGTTCCCTCCCACGCTGGGCTGATACTGTAGCGCGTCACTTGAGGCGAGTGCTCACTCGCGCTCACTGCAATGAGGTATAATTGCACCCTGTTTTTAATGCCCATCCCTCTATGTACTAATTACTCGTTTCGTTTCGTAATATAAAAGCGTTTTATACTATATTAATATTTAAAACGTTTTTATATTATAAAACGGAAGGAGTAGTTTTTTACAAATACCTTATGTATGGATTAGGCCTTGTTTGGAATGCCGTTTCTTTCTCAGATACCCTTGTAAGAGATACAAGTCTTTGCTCGTCGTATTGTTTTCAGCTAAAAATCTGTTCATGGCCGATGAAATACACATGTAGAATAAATACGCCCTTCATCTCAAAATAAATGATTTAAAAATAACTTAATTTTATACTAACTTTAGTATAAGTTGAGTCACTTTTAAGTTACTTATTTTTAGACGGAAGGAGTACATTCGTATTAGAACACACCGCATCCAAGCGCAACCTTAGTTTGGTAGCTAGGTAAACAAAGGCACGAAGTAGACCCTAGTCGGGTGATTTTCTGGGACAGATGAGAGTTGGAGCCTATTTGGCGCGCACACCACCGAAAATTACAAATGATGCACAAGCACCATGATGCCCTTTTTCAGAAAAACAATTTTGTGCGACGCAAAAATAATTGATATTTTTAATGGAACACATACAGATGTATACTATGTATGTAAAAAACACAACATTTTATTTTCACACGTGGCATAAAAAGAAAAGACAAATGTGTATTTTTAAATGGGCTGCTTTTTCCGTCTGGATTTTTTACAGCTTACAAATTAAAAAAATTTAAACTAAAATTTTCATGGATCCATAGTGAATGCATACAAATTTCCACAAAAAATGATTCATTTAACATCTAAATATGTTTTTACATCTTTTTCAGGAAAATGGCCACCATGGTGCCCCTCACCACAGGTTCGCACTCGCACACCCAGTCTCTTCTTTGGACACTAAATACGCTGGCCCATCGAGCCTACGAGAGGAGATTCATTCCTAGTTTTAGGAACTTTCTAGAAACTTCCAGGTCAGTTTTGAGAAGCTACCGGATCTTTGTTTTTTGTATTTTATTTAGGTTTGTTTAGACCGGTCTCGTTTGGTTTTATTTTTATTTTTTCATTTTCCTTATTTTTTTCCTTGTTCCTTTTTATTTGTTTTTCCTGGATGCATGAACTTTATTCAAACCATACACTATCTTCAAATTCGTGGACTTTTTTTCAAATCCGACTTTTTTTCAAAATAGAAGAACTGTTTTTGAAACCGCAAACTTTTTATCGAACTCTATCAAACGTTCTTTTCAAAATTGATGGTTTTTACAATTTTGTTTTTTTTTTCAAATTTGTTACTTCTTTCAGTCCGCAATCTTTTCCAATTCATGAACTTTGTTTTCAAAATCTTAGTCCCTCCATTCCATAATATAGTGCGTTCACACTTTTTAGGATTTAAGTTTAACCATAAATTTAACCAAAGTGGATGACTGCGACGGGAGCAAAAATTATAACCATTGCAGTTGTTTACGTTGATTAAATTTACGGTTAAACTTAGATCTCGAAAAATGCGGACACACTACATTATGAAATGAAGAGAGTACTTTTTTTAATTTTGCAAACCTTTTTCCCATCTCTTAACTTTTTTTTAACTCGTGTTTTTTTTTCAAATCGTGTCACTTTTTTAAAAAGTAATTTGTCAAATGTCTAATAGTCAATGGCCAACAAGTGGCTCGGCCAACTGGTCGAACATCCCGCGGGGGCGACCTTGCAAGCGACTCTCTCGTTTACTTGACCGGTTTGGAGTTCAATTTGGCTACCAGCTCTAAGGGTGCCACTTTGGCTAACGACGCTATAGGCGCTGACTAGGAGTTCCCAGATGTGATCCCCTTCCACCATAGGGGGGAGGGGCCGCTCTAGGTCTCTAGGTGGAGATCGATCGGGCGAGAGAAGAGGAGGCATGGATTTTTCTCCTCGATACCTCGGGCCGTTGATTGCTCTCCTGATGAAACACAATGGATCGGGTGAGAAAGTCTTAGCACTGAGCGACCAATGGTGTGATGGTTTTCTGTGGGTTGGTTTGCCGCATGGGCCATAAGCCCTGAGTTTTGAACAGGTTACCCGCGGGATCCCTCGTAACCAAATGATGGCTACTAGTCTTCATAATCATCATATTCAACTCGAGGAAATGCAATGAGAAATTGTCTTTTCGGAGATGCTTCCAGAAGTTACGAGTGTGGGTATGGCCTAGGTTATTTTCATAAGGCACATATGGATGAAATGAAATTTAAGTTGGATCTGATTCTATGGAGAGGGTTAGCTTTGAAGGAACCTAAAGTTATAAATGGTCGGGAAGGTCATTTGAAAAGCATTATCCAAAGTGAGGCAAAAAAAAGTTGCTCATTAGATAGCTAAGAGTTTTTACGGTAACGAAACTTAGTGTTGTTGGGCAGGTGAACCTTTCGGCTTTATCATGAGCAAACTTACAAGCTATGTTATGTTGACTTGTTGTACATTTAAGCAATTTTCCATGTAGTTTAATCGAGAAATGTAATAGATTAATCATGACGAACATAAAAAAATGGTGAAAAGAAAATAGGTATACGAATAGTGGACATGTAATCATATAGATATGATGGAAACAACATGTCTAGATCAATTGTTAGTACTAATATTCCATAAGCAATCCCTAAGAGAAGGGATAAGAACACATGTGGCGCAGTGCATGAAGAGGCATTTGCAGTTGCGGTGCCATCATCGGCAAGTACCAATACTCATAGTCATAGTATCATCACAGCCGCAGTACCATCATTGCCCCGCTCACCGGCACCCCCATACCCAACCCATATGTGGGGCGGATACAGAGACACATGAATGCATCTACCACATCGGACTGGCGGATGGGACTGCGCCAACATCCATCTGTTTGGCGGGCGCCTCCTCTGCTTTAGTTGAGAATATGCATTCATGTTGCCTCTTCGGCACGTCGCCCGATGGACCAAATCTAGTTATTTAAGGCGAAGGAAGCCTAACCATGCCCCCATTCACAATCCTCCATTTCGCGCCGCCACTGCCCCCTCATATCCCTCTTCCACTTCTAATTTGACATTATCGTCCACCGCCGCCATCCGGCTGCCACCATGGTCCGCTGCAAGGCCACCTACTACAAGTTGTTGATCTCGGAGCATCGGGCGGAGATCCGGGTAGAGATGTGCGCTGCAAGGAGTATCGTACCGCATACATTATGGCCGGGCTGCCTCTAAATGGTTAGGATGAGGAGGCACGAGAGCACGAGGAGGTGGAGGCACTAAAACACGAGGATATGGAAGAGGTGGAGCAGGAAGAAGAGGAGCAGCCGCCATTAGACGAGGAAGAGGAGGCACTAGCGTCGTATCAGGCCGGATTCGGGATGGAGGGCACGCTCGTGAAGTTCAAGCATGCCTAAGAAAAGTGGGAGGCGAAGTAGCATGCCATCCTTGAGTCCATCCAATCTGAGGCGGAGGTGGAGGTGAACCGCCTCCTCCACCACGAGGCGGACACGGGGATCGATCAGGCCTTCGCGTCTCACGAGGACGAGGAGGAGGTGCCGACGTTTCACCTGTCTCCAATGACCATGAAGTCGGTGGCTCCGACACGAACTGTCTGTTGGGAGACGTAGTAGTAAATCAAAAAAATTCCTACGTGTCACCAAGATCAATCTATGGAGAAACCAACAACGATTGGGGTGAGTGCATCTTCATACCTTTGAAGATCGCAAAGCGGAAGCATTACTAGAATGCGGTTGGTGGAGTCGTACTCGCAGCGATTCAGATCGTGGTGGATTCCGATCTAAGCGCCAAACAACGGCGCCTCCGCGTTCAACACACGTGAAGCCGAGTGACGTCTCCTACGCCTTGATCCAGCAAGGAGGAAGGAGAGGTTGAGGGAGACCTTCGGCAGCACGATGGCATGGTGATGGTGGAGCTGCGTGATACTCCGGCAGGACTTCGCCAAGCACTACGAAGGACGAGGAGGAGGAGGGGTAGGGCTGCGCCGAGAGAGAGAGAGACTTGTGTGATGCCGCCCCCAAAACCCCTCACTATATATATAGGAGGAGGAGGGAGGGTGCATCCCCTAGGGTTCCCACCCTAGGGTTGCGGCCGGCCCTAGACGGCCCTTGGGGCGGCGGCCAGGAGACGGAAGGGGAGGGGCGGCGCCCTAGGTGGGCCTAGGGCCCATGTGACCCTAGGGTTTGCCCCCTCCCACCTTTTGCTGTGCCTTGGGTCCTTGTGGGAGGCGCACCAGCCCACCTAGGGTCTGGTTCCCTCCCACCTTCGGCCCATGCAGCCCTATGGTGCCGGTGGCCCCACACGGTGGACCCCCGGAACCCTTCCGGTGGTCCCGGTACATTACCGGTGTTGCCTGAAACATTTTCGGTGACCGAAACCTCACTTCCTATATATGAATCTTTACCTCCGGACCATTACGGAACTCCTCATCACGTCCGGGATCCTATCCGGGACTCTGAACAACCTTTGGTAACCATGTACACTATTTCCCTATAACCCTAGTGTCATCGAACCTTAAGTGTGTAGACCCTACGGGTTCGGGAGGCATGTAGACATGACCGAGACACCTCTCCGGTCAATAACCAACAACGAGATCTGGATACCCATGTTGGCTCCCACATGCTCCACGATGATCTCACCAGATGAACCACGATGTCGGGGATTCAATCAATCCCGTATACAATTCCCTTTGTCTACCGGTATGACACTTGTCCGAGATTCGATCGTCGGTATCCCTATACCTTTTTCAATCTCATTGACGGCAAGTCTATTTACTCGTTCTGTAACACATCATCCCGTGGCTAAATCCTTAGTCACATTGAGATCATTATGATGACGTCTTACCGAGTGGGCCCAGAGATACCTCTCCGTCACACGGAGTGACAAATTCCAGTCTCGATTCGTGCCAACCCAAGAGATACTTTCGGGGATACCCGTAGTGTACCCTTATAGCCACCCAGTTGCGTTGTGACGTTTGGCACACCCAAAGTATTCCTACGGTATCTGGCAGTTGCACAATCTCATGGTCTAAGGAAATGATACTTGACATTAGAAAAGCTTTAGTGAACTACACGATCTTGTGCTATGCTTAGGATTGGGTCTTGTCCATCACATCATTCTCCTAATGATGTGATCCCGTTATCAACGACATCCAATGTCCATGGTCATGGAACCGTGACCATCCATTGATCAACGAGCTAGCCAACTAAAGGCTCACTAGGGACTTGTTGTGGTCTATGTATTCACACATGTATCACGGTTTCCGGTTAATACAATTATAGCATGAACAATAGACAATTATCATGAACAAGGAAATATTATAATAACCATTTTATTATTGATTCTAGGGCATATTTCCAACAGTCTCCCACTTGCACTAGAGTCAGTAATCTAGTTACATTGTGATGTATCGAACACCCATAGAGTTCTGGTGTTGATTATGTTTTGCTCGTGAGAGAGGTTTAGTCAACGGATCTATGACATTCAGATCCGTATGCACTTTACAAATATCTATATCTCCTTCCTGAATGTAATCACGAATGGAGTTGAAGCGGCGTTTGATGTGTCTTGTCTTCTTGTGAAACCTGGGCTCCTTGGCAAGGGCAATAGCTCCAGTGTTCTCACAAAACAGAGTCATCGGGACCGATGCGGTGGGAATCACTCCTAGGTCGGTGATGAACTCCTTCATCCAGACTCCTTCCTTTGCTGCTTCCGAAGCAGTTATGTACTCTGCTTCACATGTAGATGCCGCCATGACGCTTTGCTTGCTGCTGCACCAGCTGACTACCCCTCCATTCAAAATATACACGTGTTCGGTTTGTGACTTGGAGTCATCCGGATCTGTGTTGAAGCTAGCATCGACGTAACCCTTTACGACGAGCTCTTCGGTACCTCCATATACGAGAAACATGTCCTTGGTCCTTTTCAGGTACTTCAGGATATTCTTGACCGTTGTCCAGTGTTCTGCTTTGGGATCACTTTGGTACCTCCCTACCAAACTTATGGCAAGGTTCACATCAGGTCTGGTACACAGCATGACATACATAATAGAGCCTATGGCTGAAGCATAGGGGATGACACTCATCTTTTCTGTATCCTCTGCCGTGGTCGGCCATTGAGTCATACTCAATCTCACACCCTGTAACACAGGCAAGAATCCCTTCTTGGACTGATCCATATTGAATTTCTTCAATATCTTGTCAAGGTATGTGCTTTGTGAAAGACCTATGAGGCGTTTCGATCTATCTCTATAGATCTTGATGCCTAATATGTAAGCAGCTTCTCCAAGGTCCTTAATTGAAAAACACTTATTCAAGTAGGCCTTTATGCTTTCCAAAAGTTCTATATCATTTCCCATCAACAATATGTCATCCACATATAATATGAGAAATGCTACACAGCTCCCACTCACTTTCTTGTAAATACAGGGTTCTCCATAAACCTGTATAAATCCAAACGCTTTAATCACCTCATTAAAGCGAATGTTCCAACTCCGAGATGCTTGCACCAGCCCATTGATGGAGCGTTGGAGCTTGCATACCTTGTTAGCATTCTTAGGATTGACAAAACCTTCTGGCTGCATCATATACAATTCTTCCTTAAGTAAACCGTTAAGGAATTCCGTTTTGACGTCCATTTGCCAGATCTCATAATCATAAAATGCGGCAATTGCTAAGATGATTCGGACGGACTTCGGCATTGCTACGGGTGAGAAAGTCTCATCGTAGTCAACTCCTTGAACTTCTCGATAACCCTTAGCAACAAGCCGAGCCTTATAGACGGTCACATTACCATCCGCGTCAGTCTTCTTTTCAAAGATCCATTTATTTTCTATGGCTCGCCGATCATCGGGCAAGTCCATCAAAGTCCATATTTTGTTCTCATACATGGATCCTATCTCGGATTTCATGCCTTCAAGCCATTTGTTGGAATCTGGGCCTGCCATCACTTCTTCATAGTTCGAAGGTTCACCGTTGTCCAACAACATGATCTCCAGGACAGGGTTGCCGTACCACTCTGGTGCGAAACGTGTCCTCGTGGACCTTCGAATAGCAACTTGATCTGAAGTTTCATCATCACCATCATTAACTTCCTCTCCAGCCGGTGCAGGCTCCACAGAAACAACTTCCTGTGCTGCGCTACTCTCCGGTTCGAGTGGAGGTACAATTACCTCATCAAGTTCTATTTTCCTCCCACTCACTTCTTTTGAGAGAAACTCTTTCTCTAGAAAGGAGCCATTCTTGGCAACAAAGACTTTGCCTTCGGATCTGAGGTAGAAGGTATACCCAACAGTTTCTTTGGGGTATCCTATGAAGACGCACTTTTCCGCTTTGGGTTCGAGCTTCTCAGGTTGAAGTTTCTTCACATAAGCATCGCATCCCCAAACTTTCAGAAATGACAGCTTAGGTTTCTTTCCAAACCATAATTCATACAGTTTCGTCTCAATGGATTTAGACGGTGCCCTATTTAAAGTGAATGCGATAGTCTCTAATGCATATCCCCAAAATGATAGCGGTAAGTCGGTAAGAGACATCATAGATCGCACCATATCCAATAGAGTGCGATTACGACATTCAGACACACCATTTCGCTGAGGTGTGCCAGGGGGCGTGAGTTGTGAAACAATTTCACATTTCCTTAGGTGCGTGGCAAACTCGTGACTCAAATATTCTCCGCCAGGATCAGATCGTAGGCACTTTATTTTCCTGTCACGTTGATTCTCTACCTCACTCTAAAATTCCTTGAACTTTTCAAAGGTTTCATACTTGTGTTTCATTAAGTAGACATATCCATATCTGCTTAAGTCATCAGTGAGGGTGAGAACATAACGGTAGCCACCGCGAGCCTCAACGCTCATTGGACCGCATACATCAGTATGTATTATCTCCAACAAGTCAGTTGCTCACTCCATTGTTCCGGAGAACGGAGTCTTGGTCATCTTGCCCATGAGGCATGGTTCGCACGTGTCAAATGATTCAAAATCAAGAGACTCCAAAAGTCCATCGACATGGAGTTTCTTCATGCGTTTTACACCAATATGACCAAGGCGGCAGTGCCACATGTATGTGGGGCTATCGTTATCAACCTTACATCTTTTGGTACTCACACTATGAACATGTCTAACATCATATTCGAGATTCATCAAAAATAAACCATTGACCAGCAGGGCATCACCATAAGACATTTCTCTCATATAAATAGAACAACCATTATTCTCATATTTAAATGAGTAGCCATCTCGCATCAAACGAGATCCAGATACAATGTTCATGCTCAAAGATGGTACTAAATAACAATTATTAAGGTTTAAAACTAATCCTGAAGGTAGATGTAGAGGTAGCATGCCGACGGCGATCACATCGACCTTGGAACCATTCCCGACGCGCATCGTCACCTCGTCCTTCGCCAGTCTCCGCTTATTCCACAGCTCCTGCTTGGAGTTACAAATGTGAGCAACTGCACCGGTATCAAATACCCAGGAGCTACTACGAGCGTTGGTAAGGTACACATCAATAACAAGTATATCACATATACCTTTAACGTTGCCGGCCTTCTTATCCGCTAAGTACTTGGGGCAGTTTCGCATCCAGTGACCGATACCCTTACAATAAAAGCACTCAGTCTCGGGTTTGGGTCCATTCTTGTTCTTCTTCCCGAAAGCTTTCTTACCGGGCGCGGCAACTGCTTTGTCGTCCTTCTTGAAGTTCTTCTTACCCTTGCCTTTCTTGAAACTAGTGGTCTTATTGACCATCAACACTTGATGCTCCTTTTTTATCTCGACCTCCGCTGATTTCAGCATAGAGTACAACTCAGGAATGGACTTCTCCATCCCTTGCATGTTGTAGTTCATCACGAAGCTCTTGTAGCTAGGTGGGAGCGACTGGAGGATTCTGTCAATAACCGAGTCATCCGGAAGATTAACTCCTAGCTGAGACAAGCGCTTGTGCAACCCAAACATTTTGAGTATGTGCTCGCTGACAGAACTATTCTCCTCCATCTTACAATTGAAGAACTTGTCGGAGACATCATATCTCTTGACCGGGGCATGAGCTTGGAAAACCATTCTCATCTCTTGGAACATCTCATATGCTCCGTGTTGCTCAAAACGCTTTTGGAGCCCCAGTTCTAAACTGTAAAGCATGTCGCACTGAACCAGGGAGTAATCATCACAACGTGACTGCCAGACATTCATAACGTCTCGAGTTGCTAGGAAAATGGGTGCATCACCTAGCGGTGCATCAAGGACATACAATTTCTTGGAAGCTATGAGGATGATCCTCAAGCTACGAACCCAGTCCGTATAGTTGCTTCCATCGTCTTTCAGCTTGGTTTTCTCTAGGAACGCGTTGAAGTTGAGGGCAACATTAGCATGGGCCATTGGATCTACAATATAGATGGTAAAGACAATTTTAGACTAAGTTCATGATAATTAAGTTCACATAATCAAATTATTTAATGAACTCCCACTTAGATAGACATCTCTCTAGTCATCCAAGTGACACATGATCCACGTCAACTAGCCCGTGTCCGATCATCACGTGAGACGTACTAGTCATCAATGGTGAACATCTTCATGTTGATCGTATCTTCTATACGACTCATGTTCAACCTTTCGGTCTCCCGTGTTCCGAGGCCATGTTTGTACATGCTAGACTCGTCAAGTCAACCTAAGTGTATTGCGTGTGTAAATCTGGCTTACACCTGTTCTATGTGAACGTTAGAACCTATCACACCCGATCATCACGTGGTGCTTCGGAACAACGAACCTTAGCAACAGTGCACAGTTAGGGTGAACACGTTTCTTGAAATTTTAGTGAGAGATCGTCTTTTTAAGCTACCGTCGTTCTAAGCAAATAAGATGTAAAACATGCTAAACATCACATGCAATCATATAGTGACATGATATGGCCAATATCATCTTGCTCCTTTGATCTCCATCTTCGGGGCACCATGATCATCATTGTCACCGGCACGACACCATGATCTCCATCATCATGATCTCCATCATCGTGTCTTCATGAAGTTCTCTCGCCAACTATTACTTCTATAACTATGGCTAACGATTAGCAATAAAGTAAAGTAATTGCATGGCGTTTATGATTGACATGCAAGTCATACAATAAATTAAGACAACTCCTATGGCTCATGCTGGTTGTCATACTCATCAACATGCAAGTCGTGAATCCTATTACAAGAACATGGTCAATCTCATACATCACATGCATCGCATCACATCCTTTGGCCATATCACATCACACGGCATTTCTTGTTGCAAGTTTTTACGTGGCTGCTATAGGTTTCTAGCAAGAACGTTTCTTTCCTACGCAAAAACCACAACATGATTTGCCAGTTTCTATTTACCCTTCATAAGGACCCTCTTCATCGAATCCGATCCGACTAGAGTGGGAGAGACAGACACCCGCTAGCCACCTTATGCAAAAAGTGCATGTCAGGCGGTGGAATCAGTCTCACGTAAGCGTTCGTGTAAGGTCGGTCCGGGCCGCTTCATCCCACAATACCACCGAATCAAGATAAGACTAGTAACGGCAAGCAAATTAACAAAATCGACGCCCACAACAACTTGTGTTCTACTCGTGCATAGATTCTACGCATAGACCTAGCTCATGATGCCACTATTGGGAGACATAGTAGTAAATCAAAAAAATCCTACGTGTCACCAAGATCAATCTATGAAGAAATCAGATGAGTGGGGTGAGTGCATCTTCATACCTTTGAAGATCGCAAAGCGGAAGCGTTACTAGAACGCGGTTGGTGGAGTCATACTCGCAGCGATTCAGATCACGGTGGATTCCGATCTAAGCGCCTAACAATGGCGCCTCCACGTTCAACACACGTGCAGCCCGATGACGTCTCCTACGCCTTGATCCAGCAAGGAGGAAGGAGAGGTTGAGGGAGAGCTTCGACAGCACGACGACCTGGTGACGGTGGAGCTATGTGGTACTCCGGCAGGGCTTCGCCAAGCACTACGAAGGACGAGGAGGAGGAGGGGTAGGGCTGCGCCGAGAGAGAGAGAGAGAGAGAGAGAGACTTATGTGTTGTAGCCCCCAAAACCCCTCACTATATATAGGAGGAGGAGGAGGGAGGGCGCAGCCCCTAGGGTTCCCACCGTAGGGCTGCGACCGGCCCTAGATGGCCCTTGGGGTGGTGGCCAGGAGAGGGGGGGAGGGGCGGTGTTGGGGAACGTTGCATGGGAAACAAAAAAATTCCTACGCACACGCAGATCTATCCATGGTGATGAGCATCTACGAGAGGGAGAGTGGATCTACATACCCTTGTAGATCGCTAAGCGGGAAGCGTTAAGAAACGCGGTTGGTGTAGTCGAATGTCTTCGCGATCCAAATCGCCGTGTGTCCCGCGATCCAATCACGATCCGTCCCGCGATCCGATCACGATCCGTCCCACGAACTTGATCACGATCCGTCCCACGAACTTGATCACGATCCTTCCAATCTAGTACCGAACGGACGGCACCTCCGCGTTCAGCGCACTTACAGCTTGATGACGATCTCCACCATCTTGATCCAGCAAGAGGAAGTGGAGAGGAAGAAGAGTTCTCCGGCAGCCTGACGGCGCTCCGGCGATGGTGGTGGAGCAATTCCGGCAGGGCTTCGCCTAAGCACTGCAGAAATCCGATCTAGAGGAGAAACTATGCACCGGAGGAACGGGTAGCACATGGCTGAAATTCTAGTGCAAAAACCCTCTGTACCACCAATATATATAGGAGGAAGAGAGGACCATTCCGGAGCTCCTCGTGACGTCCGGGATCTCATCCGGGACTCCAAACAACCTTCGGTCACCACCATACATAACTCTATACTACCGAAACGTCACCAAACCTTAAGTGTGCAGACCCTGCGGGTTCGAGAACTATGTATACATGACCAAGACACCTCTACGGTCAATAACCAATGGCAGGACCTGGATGTCCACATTGGTTCCTACATATTCTACGAAGATCTTTATCGGTCCAACCTCTATGTCAAGGATTCAGTTAATCCCGTATGATGTTCCCTTTGTTCTTCGGTATGTTACTTGCCCGAGATTCGATCGTCGGTATCTCCATACCTAGTTCAACCTCGTTACTAGCAAGTCTCTTTACTCTTTCTGTAATACAAGATCTCGTAACTAACACTTAGTCACATTGCTTGCAAGGCTTATTGTGATGTTGTATTATCGAGTGGGCCCTGAGATACCTCTCCGTCACACGGAGTAACAAATCCCAGTCTTGATTCATACCAACTCAACAGACACCATCGGAGATACCTGTAGAGCACCTTTATAGTAACCCAGTTACGTTGCGAAGTTTGATTCACACAAGGCACTCCTCTGATGTTCGTGAGTTGCATGATCTCATGGTCATAGGAACACATACTTGACATGCAGAAAACAATAGCAATGAACTGACACGATCATATGCTATGTTTGTAGTTTGGGTATTGTCCATCACATCATTCTCCTAATGATGTGATCCCATTATCAAATGACATCTCATGTCCATGGCTTAGGAAACCTTAACCATCTTTCGATCAACGAGCTAGTTCACTAGAGGCATACTAGGGACATTGTGTTTGTCTATGTATCCACACATGTATCCATGTTTCCAATCAATACAATTCTAGCATGGATAATAAACAATTATCATGAACAAGGAAATATAATAATAAACACTTTATTTATTGCCTCTAGGGCATATTTCCAACAGTCTCCCACTTGCACTAGAGTCAATAATCTAGCTCACATCACTATGTGATTTACATTGTAATGAATCGACCCATGCAGTTCTGGTGTTGATCATGTTTAGCTCTTGGAAGAGGTTTAGTCAATGGGTCTGCAACATTCAGATCCGTGTGCACTTTGCAAATATTGATGTCCTTCTCCTCGATGTAATATCGGATGGAGTTGAAGCGTCGCTTTATATGTATGGTCCTCTTGTGAAACCTTGGTTCCTTGGCCAGAGCAATGGCACCAATGTTGTCACAGAACAGGTTCATTGGATTCAGTGCACTGGGCACTACTCCAAGATCTGTCATGAACTGCTTCATCCAGACACCTTCCTTCGCCGCCTCTGAGGTTGCGATGTATTCCGCTTCGCATGTAGAATCAGCTACCACGCTTTGCTTGGAACTGCACCAGCTTACCGCTCCCCCGCTAAGAATAAATACGTATCCGGTTTGCGACTTAGAGTCGTCCGGATCAGTGTCAAAGCTTGCATCGACGTAACCCTTTACGACGAGCTCTTCATCACCTTCATAAACGAGAAACATTTCCTTAGTCCTTTTTAGGTACTTAAGGATATTCTTGACCGCTTGCCAGTGCTCCATTCCAGGATCACTTTGAAACCTTCCGACCATACTTATGGCAAGTCTGACATCGGGTCTTGTGCACATCAATGCATACATGATAGAGCCTATGGCTGAAGCATAGGGGATGACACTCATCTTTTCTCTATCTTCTGCAGTTACTGGGCATTGAGTCTTACTCAACTTCACACCTTGTAACACAGGCAAGAACCCCTTCTTGGACTGTTCCATTTTGAACTTCTTCAAAACTTTATCAAGGTATGTGCTCTGTGAAAGTGCTATTAAGCGTCTCGATCTATCTCTATAGATCTTAATGCCTAATATGAAAACAGCTTCTCCTAGGTCCTTCATTGAAAAACTCTTGTTCAAATATTCCTTCACGCTTTCCAGCATTTCTATATTGTTTCCAATCAGCAATATGTCATCCACATATAATACTAGAAACGCTATAGAGCTCCCACTCACTTTCTTGTAAATACAAGCTTCTCCGTAAACTTGTATAAACTCAAACGCTTTGATCACCTCATCAAAGCTCTTATTCCAACTCCGAGATGCTTGCACCAGTCCATAAATGGACCGCTGGAGTTTGCAAACTTTGTCAGCATTCTCTGGATCGACAAAACCTTCCGGTTGCATCATATACAACTCTTCCTCAAGGAAACCGTTGAGGAACGCTGTTTTGACATCCATCTGCCAAATTTCATAGTCGAAATAAGCAGCTATTGCTAACATGATTTTGATAGACTTAAGCATCGCTATGGGTGAGAAAGTCTCATCGTAGTCAACTCCTTGAACTTGTGAAAAACCTTTTGCCACAAGTCGAGCTTTATAGACGGTGACATTACCGTCCGCGTCTGTCTTCTTCTTAAAGATCCATTTGTTCTGAATGGCCTTTCGCCCTTCAGGTAATACTTCCAAAGTCCATACTTTGTTTTCATACATGGATCCCATCTCGGATTTCATGGCCTCTAACCATTTCTTGGAATCCGGGCCCATCACTGCTCCTCCGTAGCTCGTAGGTTCATTGTTGTCCAACAACATAACCTCCAAGACATGGTTGTCGTACCACTCAGGGGTAGTACGCAGCCTTGTCGACCTACGAGGTTCAATAGCAGCTTGATCCGAAGCTGATCATCATCATTAACTTCCTCTTCTACCGTCGTAGGTTCCACAGAAACATCTTTCTGCGTTGTGCTACTTTATGTTTTGAAGTAAAGGTTCAATAACCTCATCAAGCTCTATTTTCCTCCCACTCAATTCTTTCGAGAGAAACTCTTTCTCAAGAAATGTTCCGTTCTTAGCGACAAACACTTTGCCTTCGGATCTGAGATAGAAGGTATACCCGACTGTGTATTTCGGGTATCCTATGAAGACGCATTTCTCCACTTTGGGTTCTAGCTTTTCAGGCTGAAGCTTTTTGACATAAGCATCACATCCCCAAACTTTAAGAAACGACAACTTTGGCTTCTTGCCAAACCATAGTTCATATGGCGTCATCTCAACGGATTTTGATGGTGCCCTATTTAAAGTGAATGCAGCTGTCTCTAATGCATAACCCCAAAAAGATAGTGGCAAATCAGCAAGAGACATCATAGAATGCACCATATCTAATAAGGTTCGATTACGACTTTCAGACTCACCATTATGCTGTGGTGTTCCGGGCGGTGTCAACTGTGAAACAATTCCACACTGTCTTAAGTGACTGCCAAACTCATAACTCAGATATTCACCTCCTCGATCAGATCGCAGGAATTTAATCTTCTTGTTACGATGATTCTCAACTTCACTCTGAAATTGCTTGAACTTTTCAAACATTTCAGACTTGTGTTTCATTAAGTAAATATACCCATATCTACTTAACTCATCAGTGAAGGTGAGAAAATAACGATATCCACCATGCGCTGTAACATTCATTAGACCGCACACATCAGCATGTATGATTTCCAATAAGTCACTCGCCCGTTCCATTGTTCTAGAGAACGGCGTTTTAGTCATCTTGCCCATGAGGCATGGTTCACATGTGTCAAGTGATTCAAAATCAAGTGACTCCAAAAGTCTATCAGCATGGAGCTTCCTCATGCGTTTTGCACCAATATGACCTAAACGGTAGTGCCACAAGAAAGTGGTACTATCATTATCAACTCTACATCTTTTGGCATCAATGTTATGAACATGTGTGTCATCACTATCAAGATTCAATATGAATAAACCCCTAACATTGGGTGCATGACCATAAAAGATATTACTCATATAAATAGAACAACCTTTATTCTCTGATTTAAATGAGTAACCGTCTCGCAATAAACAAGATCCAGATATAATGTTCATGCTTAACGCAGGCACTAAATAACAATTATTCAGGTTCATCACTAATCCCGATGGTAATCGAAGAGAGAGCGTGCCGACGGCGATCACATCAACCTTGGGACCATTTCCCACGCGCATCATCACTTCGTCCTTTGCCAGCCTTTGTTCCGTAGTTCCTGCTTTGAGTTGCAAATGTGAGCAACCGAACCGGTATCAAATACCCAGGCACTACTACGAGAGCTAGTAAGGTACACATCAATAACATGTATATCATATATACCTTGTTTGTCATTGGCCGCCTTCTTGTCAAACAGGTACTTGGGACAGTTCCGCTTCCAGTGACCAGTTCCCTTGCAATGAAAGCACTCAGTTTCTAGCTTGGGTCCATGCTTGGGCTTCTTTACAGGAGTAGCAACTGCTTTGCCATCCTTCTTGGTTTTACCCTTCTTGCCCTTGCCCTTGACTTTGCCATTTTTCTTGAAACTAGTGGTTTTATTGACCATCAACACTTGATGTTCTTTCTGGATTTCAGACTCAGCGACTTTTAGCATCGCAAACAGCTCGGCGACTGACTTGTTCATCCCGTGCATGTTATAGTTCATCACAAAGCTCTTGTAACTAGGTGGCAGTGATTGAAGAACTCTGTCAGTGATCGCCTCTGGCGGAAGGGAACTTCCTAACTCTGCTAGACGAGTTGAATACCCAGACATTCTGATTATATGTTCACTGATAGACCCGTTCTCCTCCATCTTGCAAGCATAGAACTTATCGGAGGTTTCATACCTCTCGATCCGGGCGTTCTTCTGAAAGATAAACTTCAACTCCTGGAACATCTCATATGCTCCATGACGTTCAAAACGTCTTTGAAGTCCCGGTTCTAAGCCATACAATATTGCACACTGAACTATTGAGTAATCTCCAGTACGTGCCTCCCAAGCATTCTTAACGTCTTCGGAGGTCATGTCTTCTGGTTGGTCACCAAGCGGTGCATCAAGGACATATGATTTCTGGGAAGCCGTGAGGATAATCCTCAGACTACGGGCCCAGTCAACAAAGTTACTTCCATCATCTTTCAGTTTAGCTTTTTCTAGGAACGCATTAAAATTCAGGGGTGCTACTGCGCGAGCCATTGATCTACAACATAAATATGCAAAGTTTACTTCGACTATTGTTCAAGATAATGAGTTTAGTTAATCAAATTACTAAATCTCCCACTCAAATTGACATCCCTCAGGTCATGTGAGTGTCACATGATCCAAATCCACCAACTCAAGTCCAATCATCACGTGAGTTTACGTGGCTTCAATGGTGAACATCATTATGTTGATCATATCTATTATATGACTCATGTTCGACCTTTCGGTCTCTTGTGTTCCGAGGCCATGTTTGTACATGCTAGGCTCGTCAAGTTTAACCCGAGTGTTCTGCGTGTGCAACATTGGCTTGCACCCATTGTATGTGAACGTAGAGTCTATCACACCCGATCATCACGTGGTGTCTCAACACGACGAACTTTTGCAACGCTGCACACTCGGGGAGAACACAATTTTATCTTGAAATTTAAGTGAGGGATCACCTTATAATGCTACCGTCGTACTAAGCAAAACAAGGTGCATAAAAGGATTAACATCACATGCAATTCATAAGTGGCATGATATGGCCATGAACTTGTGCTTTAGATCTCCATCTTGAAAGCACTGGCATGATCTCCATCGTCACCAGCAACACACCATGATCTCCATCATCTTGATCTCCATCAACGTGTCGCCATCGGGGTTGTCGCGCCCAACATGCTTCTACTACTATCGCTACCGTTTAGCGATAAAGTAAAGCATTACATAGCGCTTAATGATTGACACGCAGGTCATACAATAATTAAAGACAACCCTATGGCTCCTGCCGGTTGCCGTACTCATCGACATGCAAGTCGTGAAATTCTATACATCACATGATCATCTCATACATCACATATATCACATCATGTAATTGGCCATATCACATCACAACATACCCTGCAAAAACAAGTTAGACGTCCTCTAATTGTTGTTGCATGTTTTACGTGGCTGCTATGGGTTTCTAGCAAGAACGATTCTCACCTACGCATAAACCACAACGGTGATACAAAATTTGCTTTTCAATCTTCTCAAGGACCACCTTTGTCGAATCCGATCCAACTAAAGTGAGAGAAACTGCCACCCGCAAGCCATCTAGGCAACAAGTTGCGTCGACGGAACCGGTCTCTCATAAGCGTACGAGTAATGTTGGTCCGGGCCGCTTCATCTCACAATACCGCTGAACTAAAATCCGACCAAGGGAGGAAGCAATCTAAGCATCAACGCCCACAAACCTTTTGTGTTCTACTCGAGATCTCATCTACACATAGACCTAGCTCATGATGCCACTGTTGGGGAACGTTGCATGGGAAACAAAAAATTTCCTACGCACACGCAGATCTATCCATGGTGATGAGCATCTACGAGAGGGAGAGTGGATCTACATACCCTTGTAGATCGCTAAGCGGGAAGCGTTAAGAAACGCGGTTGGTGTAGTCGAACGTCTTCGCGATCCAAATCACCGTGCATCCCGCGATCCAATCACGATCCATACCGCGATCCAATCATGATCCGTCCCGCGATCCGATCACGATCCGTCCCACGAACTTGATCATGATCCGTCCCACGAACTTGATCACGATCCTTCCGATCTAGTACCGAACGGACGGCACCTCCGCGTTCAGCACATGTACAGCTTGATGACGATCTCCACCATCTTGATCCAGCAAGAGGGAGTGGAGAGGAAGAAGAGTTATCCGGCAGCCTTACGGCGCTCCGGCGATGGAGGTGGAGCAATTCCGGCAGGGCTTCGCCTAAGCACTGTAGAAATCCGATCTAGAGGAGAAACTATGCACTCGAGGAACGGGTAGCACGTGGTTGAAATTCTAGTGCAAAAACCCTCTATACCACCAGTATATATAGGAGGAAGAGAGGAGAGGAGGCAGCCTTGGCTTCCCAAGCCAAGGGATTCGGCCGAAAGGAGGTGGAGGAAGTGGAGTCCACCTCCAATCCTAGTAGGACTAGGATTCACCTATTTTGCCTTTTTTCCACCTTTTTCTCTTGGGCTTTTTTCTTCCAGCCGCATGGGCCTCTTGTGGTTGTTACACCAGCCCACTAAGGGCTGGTTTCCACTCTCCCACAGCCCATGTAGCCTCTTGGGTCGAAATACCCCTCCCGGAGGTCTCCCGGTACACTACCGGCACTCCCGGTACACTACCGATGAGCCCGAAACTTTTCCGGCAACCAAAACAGAACTTCCTATATATGAATCTTTATCTCCGGACCATTCCGGAGCTCCTCGTGACGTCCGGGATCTCATCCGAGACTCCGAACAACCTTCGGTCACCACCATACATAACTCTATACTACCGAACGTCACCAAACCTTAAGTGTGCAGACCCTGCGGGTTCGAGAACTATGTAGACATGACCGAGACACCTCTATGGTCAATAACCAATGGCGGGATCTGGATGTCCACATTGGTTCCTACATATTCTACGAAGATCTTTATCGGTCCAACCTCTATGTCAAGGATTTAGTTAATCCCGTATGATGTTCCCTTTGTTCTTCGGTATGTTACTTGCCCGAGATTCGATCGTCGGTATCTCCATACCTAGTTCAACCTCGTTACTGGCAAGTCTCTTTAATCATTCCGTAACACAAGATATCGTAACTAACACTTAGTCACATTGCTTGCAAGGCTTATTGTGATGTTGTATTACCGAGTGGGCCCTGAGATACCTCTCCGTCACACGGAGTAACAAATCCCAGTCTTGATTCATGCCAACTCAACAGACACCATCGGAGATACCTGTAGAGCACCTTTATAGTCACCCAGTTATGTTGCGACGTTTTATACACACAAGGCACTCCTCCGATGTTCGTGAGTTGCATGATCTCATGGTCATAGAAACACATACTTGACATGCAGAAAACAGTAGCAATAAACTGAGACGATCATATGCTACGTTTGTAGTTTGGGTCTTGTCCATCACATCATTCTCCTAATGATGTGATCCCGTTATCAAATGATATCTCATGTCCATGGCTTAGGAAACCTTAACCATCTTTCGATCAACGAGCTAGTTCACTAGAGGCATACTAGGGACATTGTGTTTGTCTATGTATCCACACATGTATCCATGTTTCCAATCAATACAATTCTAGCATGGATAATAAAAAATTATCATGAACAAGGAAATATAATAATAAACACTTTATTTATTGCCTCTAGGGCATATTTCCAACAGGCGGCGCCCTAGGTGGGCCTTGGGACCATTTGACTTTGCCCCCTTTCCGCCTTTTGCTGCGCCTTAGGCCCTTGTGGGAGGCGCACCAACCCACCTATGGGCTGGTTCCCTCCCACCTTTGGCCCATGCAGCCCTCTGGTGCTGGTGGCCCCACACGATGGACCCTCGGAACCCTTCCGGTGGTCCCGGTACATTACCGGTGTTGCCCGAAACACTTTCGGTGACCAAAACCTCACTTCCTATATATGAATCTTTACCTCTGGACCATTCCAGAACTCCTCGTGACGTCCGGGATCCTATACGGGACTCCGAACAACCTTCGGTAACCACGTACACTATTTCCCCATAACCCTAGAGTCATCGAACCTTAAGTGTGTAGACCCTACGGGTTCGGGAGGCATGTAGACATGACCGAGACACCTCTCCGGTCAATAAACAACAGCGGGATCTGGATACCCATGTTGGCTCCCACATGCTTCACGATGATCTCATCGGATGAACCACGACGTCGGGGATTCAATCAATCTCGTATACAATTCGCTTTGTCTACCGGTATGACACTTGCCCGAGATTCGATCGTCGGTATCCCTATACCTTTTTCAATCTCGTTGCTGGCAAGTCTCTTTACTCGTTCCGTAACACATCATCTCGTGGCTAACTCCTTAGTCACATTGAGCTCATTATGATGACGTTTTACCGAGTGGGCCCAGATATACCTCTCCATCACACGGAGTGACAAATTCCAATCTTGATTCGTGCCAACCCAACAGATACTTTCGGGGATACCCATAGTATACCTTTATAGCCACCCAGTTACGTTGTGACGTTTGGCACACCCAAAGTATTCCTACGATATCCGAGAGTTGCACAATCTCATGGTCTAAGGAAACGATACTTGACATTAGAAAAGCTTTAGCAGACGAACTACACGATCTTGTGCTATGTTTAAGATTGGGTCTTGTCCATCACATCATTCTCCTAATGATGTGATCCCGTTATCAACGGCATCCAATGTCCATGGTCATGAAACTGTGACCATCCATTGATCAACGAGTTAGCCAACTAGAGGCTCACTAGGGACTTGTTGTGGTCTATGTATTCACACATGTATTACTGTTTCCGGTTAATACAATTATAGCATGAACAATAGACAATTATCATGAACAAGGAAATATAATAATAACCATTTTATTATTGCCTCTAGGGCATATTTCCAACACTGTCATCGACATATTTGATGACATTTGATGACAAGTAGCGTAGTTGCTAGTTTGCTAGTGGCTACTTTGCTCTATGTACGTATGTCATGGATGTTTCATGACGTTCTATGAAAATGGGGATCGTGAAATGGGAGTGTGATTGTGATGAGTGAAATATGAGGGGTGTGCTCACCTTTGCCATGTCTGATTGTTGATGCTCTAATCTACTCACGAGAGGAAGGGAAGCGGTCGTCCGCTAGGGAGAGAAAAAGAAACGGTTATGATTGTTAAGTTTCATCTTCCACTAGCACCATGGGACTAAAAATTTCACGCCCTTGTCATGCATGAATTGCCATATGGGGCTTTATAATTTTCCCTAAAAAATAGTTGGAAATAATAATGGGCCAGTAATTTCAACATGTAGCTATTACCTGAAGTGAAATAAAGCATGTCATATGGCCTTCCCTAAAAAAAGTCGGTACATGTGTAAAATCACACGCTCATCTCTTTCAGTTTCTCACCGGACCAGATGTAGGACTACCAATTACTCATGTTCACTTTTCTTAGTAAACATATGTGTATTCATAGTCATTGACTACTTAACGTTTTTTCTGATCTTTTGGGCTTTGCCAATGCAAAGTGGGCCAATGGACTTGACCAACAACAAAAGTTAACTCATGTAAGAAACAACATAAGGTAACAAAAGTTAATTCAATGTAGATGGCGCAGTGGGGAGACATGGTGATAGAGGAGCTGTAGCGGCTATTTGTCGAGATCATATTGGTCATTACTTGGGCTCATCTTCGGTTACTTTTATGGAAGTGACCGCTGTATCATCTTTGGAAGCCCTAGCGTGCCGTGAGGCGTTGGCATTAGCTCGTGATCTCAACATCACTCGAGTTATTATTTCCTCGGACAGTGGCACGCTTGTTAAAGTTATTGAATCAAACCAAGGCGAAAAGCATGCAACTATAGTTCAAGAAATTCGAGTCAATTTTTTGGCAATGTAATTTTGTTCATGAGAGTAGGTCTAGAAACCATGAGGCTGATAGTATAGCCAAGTTTTCTATATTTTCAAGCTCTGGTAGTCACTCGTGGTTCCTTCGACCATATGACGTTGTAACGATTCCGTTGAACCTATATCTGAATAAAAGATCATTATACCCCCTAAAAAACAGTTTGGCTTACGTCTTCGCGTATTTTTGTTGCTTGAAATGACTCATTTTTGGGTATTCTTACGAAATGACTCTTGCGCCATTTGTACATCTACACGGTCTTCAACTAATCTACTACTTCCTCCGTTTCTAAACATTTGTCTTTTTAGAGATTTCACTATGAACTATATATGAATGCATGTAGACATAATTTAGAGTGTAGATTATTCCTTTTGCTTTGTATATAGTTGATAATTAAACCTTTACAAATACAAATATTTAGGAACGAAGGGAGTCTTTACCTAATAATAAATCACGGATAACTTCTGCCCGTACGTCATTAAATTAATCCCTAAAATTGCCACAAAGTACCCAGTATGCCATGCATAAGTAAGAAAAAACGATTCTGTTTTTTTTTCTGAAGTCATGCCAGTTCTCATTGCTTTATTTACTATCTATCTTCGAATGTACCACAAGTGCAGGGGTGGTGCTTTAGCTATGGCCTGAACCTACTAACTTGGAGATGCAAGTTCAAGACCTGGTTTTCTCATATTTTTTCCTTTTTTTGTTTTCAATCTTTCCTTTTTCTTTCAAACTATCTTCAAATGTATTCTTTCAAACTAAAATGCTCTTCAAATGTTTTCTTTGGAACTCTAACTTAAAATATAACATGTTATATATGGAAAAAATCCTAAAAAAATTGCATATAGATTTTAAATATACATGTGTACACTCATTTTTTTCCCTTTTCTGTTTTTAATCTTTCTTTTTTTGAAAGATTAAAATGATCTTTAAAATGTTTTCTTGCAAATCTAACTAAAAATACAACATGTTATATATGAAAAAATTCAGAAAAAATGTGTACAGATTTTAAATATACATGCATATATACATACATACATACCTGAAAACTCCTTTTGTCGGCCTAATTTTTTACGTCACATTCGTCCGAGTCAGGCATAAACAATATGCACGGGTTTTTCGCTCATCTCCCCCAATATTCCATCTGAGTATACATACCTGGAAAATTCTTCGTGAAAAAATGTGTATAGATATTAAATATATGTTCGCATAGTTTTTTCGCTCATCTCCCCCGATATTCCATCTGAGTATATACATACCTGAAAAAAATCCTTTCGTGAAAAAATCTGTATAGATTTTAAACATACATACATACCTGAAAAATCCTTTCGTCAACATAATTTTTTACGTCGCATTCCTCCGAGTCAGGCACAAATGATACGCGCGTTTTTTTCGCTCGTCAACCCCCGATATTTCATCTGTGTCTGTTGGACACTCTTATTCTGATTGGATATATATACATACATATATATAGAGAGAGAGAGGGAGAGAGAGAAAGTTTATTCGTCATCCAGGGTGAAGAATAAATAATTCTTCACCCTTGTGTAAACTCGCAAAAGACATGATTTTTTTTGAACGTGGTAATTTTACCTCACACACATCGTAATCTTACCTAACTGTCATGTTGTAATCTTACCTCACATGAATTGAATTATCATTTGTCATGTTATAATCTTACCTCACGTTACACATGCATGCCATAATCTTACCTCCTATGCATGACACATTTGTATCTCACGGTGGACTTTAAGAGTCCTTAACTTCACACCATAATATTACCTCGCATTCATTTTGGTTTTGACGGCGGGGTGAAGAATAAGAATTCCTCACCCAGGGTGACGAATAGTCGATCCCTATATATATGACAAATTTTGCCTACTACCGGATGTAGTTACCCCTATCTCTCCCTCCCTCAAAATGCAACAAGTTAACCGGATACATGGTTAATGTTAACGGATGCCCGTGGAATCTAGGCAGCAACTAATTCAGTTATTGTAATTTAATAAACCGGCAAACTCGTGACGGGCTGTTTCAACTGCCTCCTCAGTTGTTGGCTACGTACAACTAGATTCTCATCGGATAAACATGTGAACATGCTGTTGATTATTCTTGTTATGTATGTGGATATTTTCTATCAAGAGTACGTACGTAGTTTTTGTTAGAAATTTCTAGTATAGGAACATATATCTCCTTTTGGGTTTTACTTAATATAGTATGAAGTATGTTGCCCTTTTTTTTTAACTGAATGGGGTATACTCATGTCTACTTGTAGTATGGAGTATTAACATCAATCAATATATAATTATTGTACTATGGAGTATGCACTTCGAACGTAGAATTGAAGTATGAAGTATAAACATTTGATTATTGGAGTATTGAGTATTAACACCAAGCTAGAGTATGGAGTATTAAGAAATTTTTTACATGAATGTACAGGATATGTGTCCCAAAATATTAGTATTTTGTACATAATATATACTTTGTTTTAGAAGTAAGGAGCATACTAGATACTACTATGTTTAGTATGGAGTATATTTACAAATTTTCATGTGGAGTATGTGCATGTGTACCTATACTTTTTGTAACAGAGTGTATGTAGTATATCTTGTGTACAAACTAGTTGTCCCAAAATATTAGTATTTTGTATGTAGTATATATATACTTCGTTTTAGAAGTAAGGATCGTACTAGATACTACTATGTTGTAGTATGGAGTATATTTACAAATTTTCATGTGGAGTATGTGCATGTGTACATACACTTTTTGTAACAGTGTATGTTATACTTTTTTGTAAGAGTGTATGTAGTATATCCGTTCGCCGGACCTCCATATTTATTCTGCCATGCAGCTCAACGACCATGGTTAAACTGTCCAGAATTTCAGCTATTCATTATTCTATGTAGTAGCTGCAAAAAAAAATCCACAAGATAGTCTTCTTGTATGCTAGAAGTCCTAATCAAATGGATAGTAAAACTTACTCGCCGGCCAACAAAAAAGATACTCCAGACTGTCATAAGAATTAATAGTGATGCGCCAATTCATTTGTTGGCCAGATTTTCATCCATCACGCGTTCTCATATTGTCCAGATACAATATTAAATCTGATGTTGGCTCCGTTCTGCCGATCTGCCGCACGAAACACCAAAGCCAGCCCCACATGTGAGCAGCACGTACCTTCCTTCCTAGAATCCAGGGTCTTCCATTATCTTAAAAAGTATTTATTTTACTCCACCTAATGCGTGGCGTCTGTTAACGGTTTCTACATATTCACACTCAGTTGGATTGGTGCAACCGTGAAGGACACGTGTAGGACAAATGGCTAAGGAGTAACTACACCCGGTAGTATGATGCATTTTTCCTATATAGGTATATATATATATACACATGTATAAAAGATCAAAACCCGAGCACGCTTATGTAGAAAATAGGCTCACCTTAGCAAAGCCGTCGCCGCCTTTAATGGCGGCCCTCGCGCGCCGCCGCATCGATCTAGACGCCATGCAACTCCTTTCTTTGTTTCGTGGTGCCATCAAACTGCATGCCAATTACGTTGTCGACCCACTCCAGCACCTCACCACATCAACAAGGCAGTCAACGGCCCCACGTCCTCCGCAACCATGCCTGGCGCGAACACGGTTGTGCTTGCCGACGGTACACTGGCCTCAACTCGGATGCGGCAGCGTGGTCTCCTGTTTCGGGTCTAGTATGTTAGTACCACTATATTGATCGCATCAACCGCTATGTTAGTACCACTATATTCATCGCATCATCCGTTGCTTTCATCAATTAATCAATGGTATAAAGGACCTTGGATGATCACATTGTATGCACATATTAGCATAGGGGAGTTGGACCGGGACAAGAAGTACTACTACCGCACCTTTTGATCGTCCTAAATATACTTGTGATTTGGCATTGATTAGTCTACAAGTTTACAACGAGGTGGGGAGCTCGCGGGTGTTGGGAATCAGGCTGGCTCCGCATGCCTCACTTTCCTCGAGCGGGAGCTCACAAGAGAAGCAACTCTCTCAGTGGGAGACGGGCACATTCATCCCCGTTGAATCGGTCCCTCGACATATCTTCTCCGACTCAGAGCTCAAGCTGATGTACGTGCATTTGCCTGCTGACCAACTGTCCGTCAACCACAACAACACCTACAGTAATGGATGTCGCGAAAGCTAGGTAGCTACTTTCTACCGGACCGTACAGTATTTGACACGTACTCCCTCTATAAATAAAGAATCTAAACGCTCTTATATTTCTTTATAGAGGGAGTACTATTTTTCAAGTTGAATATATATACTTTTAGGTAACCTACATCTTTCTTACCCTTCATTGTCGATGGTATCAGAAAAATTGCATGATCTCATCCAAATATATTCGGTATAATATCATAGCTTTTTATTGCAGCTATAATGATTACCAACAAAGGAATGTGGACACTAGCTCCACAAGGAGCATTTAGGTGAAGATTGTTGTCAAACTCATATATTCCCATGATTTCAAGTGAGTGATTTATGTTGTTGACATTGACAATTGTTTGAAATTTTATGTATTTGTAAAAACGCATGCGCTAATATTAGAGGATGATCCTAATTTAGATGCGCTGGCTCGGGTATATAGCCGAGATACAATCAAAACGATATCATTAATTTGCTGACAATGAAACCAAAACAGATCGAGGCTCCATTTATTAAGATGACACTCAGAGTAGGTCTTGACCCCGCCTCTCCTTTCTAACTGGCACTTGCTCCATATGATGATAAAAACCACAAGGATGTGTACATAATAAAACTTGCAAAATGATGAAAGGGAACTTACAAAAGAGCGGAAAGATGAATGGGTTGATGACAATAATGACACGAAGCAATTGTGATAAGTGACGAATACATAATTTTGTTACTTTTTTTGCTAGTAGTACATACATACTGAAAAACCATCGCAAGGCGCCAACGCGGTCACACACGTACCGAGTACACGCCCACAGTCTCCACACGCGCCGGAGGGTACACAGACCCACTAGGCCCGCTGCGACCGTAGTACAGACTACGCAACAAGCCAATACGAACGCAAAAGGCATCGAGTCACAGGCAGCTCACAGGAGTCATCACAACCCGTGAGATCATTGCAGAATCAGCACCTCGCTTGTCCTGTACCGCAGCGCCGAGGGACGACGAGGGAGGCGCCGATGTCGACAGGATCCTATCATCGTCATCATACAATGGTACAGTACACCACGTACCATGTAGCCCCAACCCAAGTGCACGCGGCCTATTTTCCACCCCCTCCTGCCCCATCCATCCATCGCAACGGGTACACGGGGTGACCACTGTCCCATTTGAATCGGGACGAGGCAGGGGCAACGACACTTCGTCGCAGCGTAGCTGGCTGGACACCACCGCGTTCCTGGCTGCCCCTTGCGTTGAACCAGATCCAGCTTCTTGCGCGAGAAATGACACGCACAGTACCCGCGGATGCACGATCCGTTTGCCGGGACTGAGCGTGGTTTTATACTCTAGTCAGCAACGCCCGAAAGAAAACGCAGACAGGACAGGAGCCTAACTCGGGACCAGCCCCGGTATCCGATCAGGTCCCCGTTCCTACAACCAAAACCCCCGGTACTCCCTCTGTTTTCCCCTCTCTTTTTGACGGTTCTTCACTCACTCGGTTAACTTTGCCGCACGATGCGAAACCGCCGGGACGGCCGGCCGGCCGTGCAAGCGAAGCGGCATCGGCATCGCCAGAAACAAGTGGAGTCACGTGCAGCGGCCGACGTTCTCATGTGCGCTGCCCCGGCCGGACGCACGGCAAGGCGAGGCGACGTGGCGGTGGGGCATCGCATCCGGCAACGCTTAGCCCGCACGACACATGCCGCCGCCGCCGCAGCAGCACGGGAAGGGAGGAGAGACACGGGGTGGTGGTGGCGCCTCGGGTGGCCCCGCGCACCGCACGCACCGCCTGTTGTTCGTCCACCAACTTTGGAAGCTCAAGCTCTGCGCGGCGCAGATCCAGCCCCAGCCCCAGCCCCAGCCGGCCGGTGGTTGCGCTACAACAACAGCTACTACGACTGTGATTATCGCTCCCATTTTCCTAAACCACCCATGTTCCCGTCCGACTCGGCACTCGCGAGGCAATCATCGAGGACGAGGGTGGCGTGGAGTGGAGCCCCTAGCCATGCCTAGCAGCATGTTATGTTATGTTAAAAGGGCGAGGGTGGCGTGGAGTGGAGCCCCTAGCCATGCCTAGCAGCATGTTATGTTATGTTAAAAGGGCGAGGGTGGCGTGGGGAACTGTGGTAACCAACGAACCAACATTGCTTGTCACGGGGTAGGCTCCAGGTGACAACGCAACGGATCCTGCCGCGTGATCGTGTTCGGGGAAAGGGAGCCGACCCACGCCCCACCCCCACTACAAGGCCAATGCTCACCTGTGCACTACAGCCAGTTGCCACATCTGGGGCCAAGAAAGAAAGGAACTAATATCTCGTCCTCTTTGCATCTGCAACCAAGCCTCCAGTGTCATGATGAAGCTTTCATCTCAAGCGTCAAGTAAGTTACAGTTGTTGTTTTTTCTTCAATAATAAGGGAGCAAGCAGCCTACCCCAACTTGTTTGGGACTAAAGGCTTTGTTATTGTTGTTGTTGTTGAATAAGGAGCAAGCGTCACGTTAGCCAGTTAATTAAACACACATTATGCTATCAGCTCAAGGGAAAACAATGCCACGATGAAGCTTTCCATTCGTTCTTCTTGTTGGTACAAATCTCACACGTCAAATACTGGCAAATTACTGAAACATATAGGGTTGAGGTGCTGCTAATGCATGCACGGTGGATGGGCTCAAAGGCCAGCAGAACAATCCACGCATCATTCAGTTCAAGTCAAGGCCGGGGCGGCATAGTTTACAGCCGGTGTAGGTAGTGTCATCTTATGGAGAAGGGAGAGAACGACGACGACGACGAAAACCGACGCTACCGGCCTAATACATCTCGCCGGCGAACATCATACCGTTGGGCGACTGGGAGCTGGCGACGGAGAAGTCGGAGGACGTCATGGGTATCGAGATCGACAGCTGGGTGGCCGAGAAGGAGGCGAGGCTAGAGTTGTCGTCCGTCAGGTCCGACCACGAGTCCCTCGCCTTGGGCCACTCGTCGAAGAACGGCCGCAGCGTCTGGTTCTCCTGCTTCACCGAGTCGCCGCCGCCGCCGCCCAAGTCGCCGCACCCTGGAAAGGAAAGCGGCGGCTGCTGCTGCTGCTGTCGCTCGGCCTTGGCGGCATTGTTGTTGTTATTATTGTTGTTCTGACCCAGCTGGTCACTCGTTGCCCCAAGCTGAGGAGGGTAGCTTGACAGCGGGAATGCGGTCGTTTGAGACGACGGCGGCAGGCGCCATGGGTTCTCCATGGAGGTGTTGATGGCTTCTGTGATGAGCTGACTGTGCTCGTCTGCCAAAGATCTTACTCCATATGCGGTATACCTGAATTTTACAGTAAATACTGAAGGTTAACTGGGAATGTGCATATATGAGGTAAAATTCTACAACAAGCATACAGACAAGATTTTTTTCATCCTTGGTCTGCAGATCAACGAGTCATAACGAATAGTGCAAAGTTGTTCATGGCAATGCCCAGCTCACTATTGTTAAGTATGATGAGAGGATAAAATCTTCGGCACAGTTGTACGGAACTAGTGCTCCAAAGCTTGTAAGGTTTTGAGGATGGAATGAATCTAACATGTCTAGGAGCGAATATATAGTCGACTGATTTTTAGCAACGCCGAATATATATAGGTGCTTAGTACAATCCAGATCAACGAGTCATAACGAATAGTGCAAAGTTGTTCATGGCAATGCCCAGCTCACTATTGTTAAGTATGATGAGAGGATAAAATCTTCGGCACAATTGTACGGAACTAGTGCTCCAAAGCTTGTAAGGTTTTGAGGATGGAATGAATCTAACATGTCTAGGAGCGAATATATAGTCGACTGATTTTTAGCAACGCCGAATATATATAGGTGCTTAGTACAATCCAATAAGTACACTTGAGAAGGGTCGTAAACTCTTATCATACCATCCAGACTAAAATGACTTGCAAATTTCTTTTTTGTGTGTGGGACAAAACAATACTATATATATTCGGTTGCCCACATGAAACCTGTACATAGTCAATAAGCTCTAGTTGTAACGAAAGAATTATTGCAAAGTTACTCATACGCAGTACAATCTGTACTTACCGGTAAATCATGACCCAGGAAACCCTATGTTTTTTCAGCTAAAAATAGACATGTTTTCCTCATTAAATTATCAAGGAACCATGCTAGCTAGAGCTCAGTCATACAAGCATGTAACAGTTGGTGACAGAGGAAATCAACAAAACAATCGCAGCAGAGCTGGCCTATGCTAAACTGAACTAACACAATTAAGCATGAAAGAGTTCACTGAAGGTTACACTAAGAAGTTGACTGAAGTTAAATCAAGCAGCTGTACAGTTGTACTGATAGAAAGACATGATTGGTACTGATGAAAATGGTGGGGCTTCCAACACCACGCTGGCCTCTCCAGAGATAGTGGCGACCGGTATTCAGAGATAAAGCGGCTAAAATGACCCAAATCATTGTCTGCGTGCCCTAACAGAAACAACAACTGGACTGGATGGATGCTGTAGAAGAATAAAGAAGCGGAGTAAATGGCAAGGGAGGCCAGGCACTACAAGCACTGCGAGACTCTGCGAAGACAGGCCACAAATATGTTGTGCATCATCCATTTTCATCTTTATATCATGGGCGGACGGCAGTACGTGCTTGAAACTTAGCCTGCGCCAAAGCCAAGTGAAACACCCTGCACGGCAGTTCCACCTGAGCAGAGATCTACCGTAGGGGCCGACTGTCCCCGGGTTCCCAATCTAAAATCTGATCCCAGAAAGTAAGCAGAAGCAGAAATCTAAAGGCTAAACACAGCAGAAAATGTGTTGCAGTGCAGAGAGTAAAAAAGTTTCAGTGATAGATGCAATGCATATCGCGCGTGTTGCAGGCAGAGCACTGTGCATGGGAACAAAATGGGACACAGAAATTAGGAGGACCAAAGGTATCTATCTTGGCTTGGCTGTCTCCAATCAGTTTGAGGCATGACGACACCGTTAAAAAAGACAAGGGCTACTGTGTGGCATGGAGAAATGTCATGAGCAGTGCAGTGCTCACCTGAAATCTTTGCATGTTCCGCCGCCACCAAGAGCCGCGTAGGGAGAGGCATTGTTGTTGCCCATGTGCGGCTGAGGCGGCCCCAACGCGGAGGAGAAGGTGCTGGACATGCTGTTGTTCCCCCCGCCTCCACCACCGATGGCGGGGTAGAGGGAGTGGTTCTGGAAGCCACCGCCGGCGAGGGGCGGCACGGCGGAGGCGGCCGGCGGCGGCTGGGAGTGGGGGACGAGCTGCGTTTCCACAGGCTTTCTTGAACGGTTGCGGCCGCGGTGCATGTGGCGCTCGCAATACTTGGAGTCGGAGGCGGCTTCCTTGGCGCACCGCCACTTCTTGCCGTCCGTGCGCCGGCACCGGCCCGGCTCTGGATCCACCTTCTTGCCCAGGTACGAGCCGTACCCAACTGCACAAAGCACGCAAACCTGATCGATCAGAGTAAAGATGCATACATTCTTCAATCGAGAAACAATGGCGAGAAGCTGTTCCATTACTCAGATTTGCAGCATTAATCCAACGGAAAAAACAAAAAGGTTAAGGACACGAGCAGGCGCCGCTAGTCCTGTTACTTTGGAATCAAACAGTAGCCCTCACCGTGGCGTGCTTAGATAAATCTTGAAGAGAGCACCGGTTGAGATTAAAATAAACTCAACACTTTCTGGTAGCAAATCCGGCGGTTCTCGAATGGCGGATCCCGGATTAACAAAAGACCGAGGCGAGTTAACAAATGGATGCAAAGTACGCCCACGCCCGATCGGATGAATAAACAAAGAAGCCGCCGGCCGCGCGCTAAACTACCGACGCAATCGGAAGATTTGCGGTAATGATGGCGCGAAGAAAGGAGAATGGGACGTACTGGCGAGGGGGTTGTGGTAGAAGCGGGCGGCGAGGGCTTCGATGCCGCGGCGGATGGGGAGCACGAGATCCGGCGGGACGGGCACGCCGGCCACAAGGTACTTGTATATGAGCGCCTGGTGCTCCAGCTCCTCGTACTGCGCCGCCGTGAAGGGCACCGGCCTCGCCATCCACCTCCCGTCCGCTCGTGCCGGCGCCTCCTCCCCCACGCCATTGCCGCTGCGCACAAGAACACCCGTCGAACCACGTCACACACAAGCAAGCAAGCAAGAAAGAGGAGGAGCAGGAGCAGGAGCCAAGAACTGGATGCGATGCATGCTTACGCGGAGAAGGGAGAGGAGCGGCAGAAGGGGAGCAGGGAGGCGGTGGCGGCGGGGGAGGAGCGGCGGTCGCCTGCCGGGGAAAGAGAGGCATACGGCATCGCCATCTTTCTACGCCGACTGTCTCCCTCTCGCGCACAGAAGCCAAGCTAAGCTAAGCTAAGCCCCAGTGCTCGCTTGCTTGCTTCCTCGCTCCCCCGCTGCCTTTAATGGGGGTTCCCCGCGGGCTGGCCTCGTTAATGTGCTTTGCTTGGCTTGTGCGCGCGCCCGCCCGCCCGCCTTTATTACCGGCTTTGTCTCTCTCTCTCTCCGGCCGCGTCGCTGTCCGCCTCGCTCGCTCGCCAAGATGGATGGATGGTGGATGTGGACGAGGCCGACACGAGGAGGAGGAGGCCGTGGATCCCAGCTACGCAGGCGAGGAGGAGGAGTAGATGACAAGCGCCCTTCCCTCCTCTTTCCCTGTCGCTCTAGCGTAGACGTACTGCCAGGCTACGACGACTAGTAGGAGTAGGAGTATTTCTCCTCTTCTTTTTCTCGTGGGGAGGAATGGATATGGATCATGGATGCAACGCAATGCAGGCAGGTACTGTAGCGAGTGGTGACAACTATTGCATGGGTTGAGAGAGAGAGAGATGTTGCGGTTACCGATGCCGACTTTTAAAGGCCGTCCGTGAGAGGGTGCGGTGCGGGGCGGGGCAACCGCTTGCGCCACTTTTCCCTCTTGTCACTCTTTCTTTACTGTGGTGTGCTTGCTTCGTGCCTTCCTGTTTTGTTTGATGTTTTCTTAGAAAGTATGCTTGTATTTAAATCATAAAATAATATAAGTTTTTGATCCGTACACACAACCAATACAACACGAAGATCTTCGAATCTTTGTGTTTAAATCGTGCGAGAAGACTTCTGCAACATAAACATATGTAACTAGACTTAAGCAGGTCATTTTTCAACCATGGTATAATCGTCGCGATGCTCTCCCTTTTCCACATATGCATCCAAGACGCTTACACCAGCCCTTGACATCCGTGGCTTTTAGTACCGATGTATGTGTCTCTTCCAGATAGGGATGGCAATTTTATTCATGAATCTAGATACCACGGATACTCGACCTGGTTGGGCAAGGGTATGGACGGCATTTCTGTCCATGGATCGATGAATTTGGATACCCACGAATTGTTGGGTTAGGCATAGTTATAATTTTTAGTCCAAGGATACCCAATGGATACTCGTATGACACATGGCCCCCTATGACAGTGATAATAAACCAAGCAATTGTCCAACCCAAGGTCACTCATAGTCATAGAAGGTCAAATTCCGACCCATGTTCCCTCATCCCCCACAACTACACTAACCACAATTATTAAACCTAAACTTAGTTAATGAACGTTGATGAGTTATTTTGATTTTTGGGAAGGCTTCATGCTGATTTTTCTATGCCCATGAAGCTTCATTGGTATCCGGATATCCAATGAATTTAGGCATGGACACAATTTGTGCCCATGAATGCTTTGGTGGATGGAAAGAGGGTAGGAAGATGAGTCATGGGTTGGATTTGGACCAGCTTCACCCGCTACAAATCCGACCCATTGTCATCCCTACTTCTAGACGGGCGAGAGCTAGGATCCTGTTCCAACGCCGTAGTCAGGCCAACTGCCTGGGTAAAGCATGATACCCCTTCGGCAACAACACGAAGAAGAAGGAAGAAACATAGCAAGAAATCATACCGATAATGAGGAAGAAGCATCTCCGTCTCCACACGACAAGTGTCGATCAACCTCCGGACACCGTAATCCGTGACCTCGACTAAATTCAGGGATCCACCACCCCGATGGCTCCTAGACAAAGACAAGAGCCCTGTCTAACCTTAAATGAAACCGAAAAAACTTATTCAGACACGACGTCACTGTAGCGACCTTGACAACAACTCCTTCAACCCTAATCCTACTGAAAACCCATCCAACGCACGTATCTGAGATTTTCCCTCGCTCCCGCCACCGAAGCGGCCGGCGGAGGAGAGGGAACCAGCGACGGCACCGGCGGTCCTCAAAGGGAACCGCGGTCGCTCCTTCGGCCTAGCTATTGTAGGTGTGGTGGTAGCTACACGTCAGACCGTCAGCAAAATTTATAATATCCCTATACCATTACCACTTGCTTATCCACCGTGGCAAATGCCTCAGTCACTCCTCTAAGCATTTTCCGCGTTCGTCGTCCACCCCAGAGAAGCTTCAAACCCGCGCGCACACACACTGCTCCTCGATGTAGAATCGAATTAGACACAAGTACGTACGCGCACTCATTCTTATGTGCCCTAAAATGTTTCCAAGGATCGGAATTCGTTTCCCTCTAGGGGCGCTTCAAAGATACCTACGTAGACGTAGCATCCTGCAACGGGATGGGCACTATCGGTCGTCTCGTCTAGCTCGCCGCCGATCGAGTCCTCCTACGCATCGCATCAAGCAAGCATGGCCAAGCCGTAAGTAGTACTCCTACTGGGCGCCTCATCAATGCGAAAAGACCAGCCGGACAAGTGACACCCTGCTCTCAAGTCTCTATGTAGGTAGCAGTCGTAAATGCAACGCTATACGGGCTGCCTCGCACAGAAGTGGCGCAGTAAAGTGTCAAGTCGGTCAAAGGGCCGCTGCTGCTCCGGCCTCTATCTACCTTGTGGCCACATCCTCGATTTGATTTTGCTCCTCAGCGGCCAAGTCAAGCGATGGACACGGCTCATGCGCGCGTTAATATATCCCTCGGACACGGGCAGGTCACATGCAGGTCTCTGGTAGAGTACGTACGTTCTCCCATCCAATTGTTTTTTTCCTACTGGTCATGGACTCCATGGCTGTCGTGGGAGAAGACGGGGCCATGCTACACGAGCCACGTAGTAGTAGTACCAGGAGCTGAGGCTGAGGCTGAGGCTGAGCCGACTGCGTGCATGCGGTGGCCGGGCGGCCGGCCCGCTTGCTGTTGCTGCGGCTGCCGCTGGCGCTGCCGCGTCCGCTCTTGTCCGAATCATCTTCGAAGCTGCCGTGAGGACTGTGCCCTGCTGTACGAGCGCAAGCCTCCCACTAGTCTAGTCGGTCGAGGCTGCCACGGCACGGCATGCAGCGTGGTTATTAATTAACTGGTATTTTGCCTCGAAACCATACGTTCGCAGAAGACGGAGCTGGAAGCGACTTTTTCGCCCATGCCCCTGCGCAAGGAAGACGGACGTCAGCGGAGACGAATCACGGGACCAGATATTTTGAAATAGATAGAGAACCGGCCAGGATTTGGGGTTGAATTTTTGTTTGGGTTATTACGGAGGGCTCGCCAGTTGCCGGTGTCAGCTTTTGAGATTTTTTACGATACTTCATACTACTCAATATGATGGATAGTATTTAGTCAATTCAATGGTCAATATGAATTGACTAATTTTTCGCTTTAGGATATATTGGTAATTTCCGGCACGAGAACCACGGTGCACTCGCGTGGAGGCATGAGCGGGTCCGCAGCCCCTTCACCGTGGTTTTCGAGGGCTGCGGGAGAGTCGCGACGACAACGAGGTCGTGTCTTCGTGGTTCAAGTATCAGGCGTCGCCCCGGGCTCACAGGCAAGAGCGTCAGGTCCCTCCCGTCGAAGGCGCTCGTCATCCCGGAGTCGTTGATGGGGACTCGTCGGAGAATCAGAAGTGTTCAAGGACACCGACATGGAGGACCTACTGTACGGCGTTCCCATCTTTGATCCTGCCCTCTCGCTGCCGTTGCGTCGTGCCGCGATGAAGACGACGACATCGTCGAGAACCCAACCAAGCACACTGCAACGCCGTCTCCGACGCCCGTTCAACCTCGTACGCTTTGGTCCGGCAGACGCTAAGCTCATAGAGTTCGCCACCGACATGTAGGCCTTCTCTGCCGGCCGGGCATGGACGAAGGCTACGAGGAGGAACCCTTTTGCATGAAGGCATTGGGCGCCTCTGAGACGATGGACATAGACGACGACATGCAAGTTAAGATGGAAATCGATGCCATGCGAGCGTGAGGCCTCCAGCAGAGCCCAAGGTTTCCGGCGATATATGTTTGACATCGACTTCTACCTTAGGAACACCGGACTGTAACGCGGCAAGCAGCCGTGCAAATGCCGACGTTCGGTTCCTCCGACGAGCCTCACGCTCAATCTAAAGTAGAGACCCGCCTACGTGAACCTGCTTGTCCCATTGATAAACAGTAAACTATCCAAAATATCCCTAGCTACTCGATATACTACTGAAAATCTGTTGCAGTATTGGCTCGTCTTAACCATCCAACAACATAAAATGAACGGCTCAAATAAACCTGATGTAATGTAAAAGATCTCCAGCTTTTAGCCAGCGTGTTTATGTTTAGGAGTAGTATAAAAGACAGCACCCGTGCATGGGCATCACCCGACGTCGCTGGTGTGGACGTGTGGTGCGTCTTTGGAGCCAACGGAAGGAAAAGAGGAGCGTATGTAAATGAAACCAAGGAAAAGGCTCCGGTACGAGCGAATCTCACGGATGGCAGCTACGGCTAGTACTACACCACTCTACGGCGAACGGCACAGTGGCGACCCGAGAGAGGAGGAGTAAATGAGTGACGTAGGGGGCCGGCACGCCCTGATACCCGCCGCAAGCCTGCATGCATGCATGCGTGCATGGCGCTCCATTCGCATCGCATCTCCGTGGCTGCCGCATGCGTCTACATCGGGCCGGCTCGCATCGTTGCTGTTGGAGGAAGAAGCTTTGCAGGACGGACGGGCGTTGCACCTGGGCCTTGCACGTGACGGGGCGGGAGGGGAGGGGGCATGCTTCCCCATATTAGCCCAGCTACGCCTAGGGGGAGCAGAGGCAGAGCATAGGAGAGGAGAGTAGCTTTTAGGAGCGGAGCGTGCATGCTAGCCTGGCTGGCTGGCTGGGATGCCATTGTCATGTCACACCCGCTGGCGTCCCTTTCCGCCCATCGTGAGCACCTCTTTCTTCAGGGGAGAGAGAGTGGGTGACAGCTGATAATCTAGTACTCCTACTCCTACTACAGCTTTGATTGATTTTCTTGGGGACGTGACGACGGGGACCCGCATTGATGCATTGCGTAATCTACGGCGAGTGCTGATAACCAACGTAGGATATGTGCCATATGTACTGTAAGTAGGTGGGTGTATATAAGGGGCCTACGTAAGGCGACCGAATTATGCATGTGCCTGCAACTTACCAGCGCTCGTTTGACTAGCGGGAAAGCGCGGTCAAGCATGGAAAGTGACAGCTAGAGCAGATCAAAAGGATGAAAAGGGCTGAAGTGACAACGCTAACGAACTCTAGGCACGAGCCACACGCATGTGATTGATTTCTTGTACGAGTGTCTTTTTTCACAAGCTCCGCGTCACTGCCAGCAAAAGCATACGGAGCTTCAAGGAAAGAACAGTGGATAGCGTTCGAGATTACCCGACGGTAGACACACGCACACATTTGTTTGTCTGGGTTTTGGAAAGCAAGATCCCAATACTCAAGCTCAAGCTCTGGCCGAAAAATACATTATTAAGTACTAGCAAAAGGGCCATGCGTTGCAACAGAAAAAAAGATTACCACACGTTTCTTAATTTACAAACGATGATTTTATAATACGAAAATTTGTAGTTACGGTTCAAATAAAAATGGACTTAGCCTACAAAAACGCAGTTCAAGATTTTACATGTCTGCTATTTCAACGAGATTCCACAGGTCTTTTATTTCAACATGACTTGCATGTAGATTTATACGTAAAAAGAAACGGACAAGTGACCTTCAATTTCGTCTCCAATGCTGATTTTGCTAAGCTGTTCATCTCTAATCTGAATCAATGACAGTACGAAAGAAATGCATTACTTATTAAGATTGCACTCTAAATACTATTTTTTTAAATGTTAACAGGTAAGATACCATCATATTCAGATTCTACTTATTTGAAGTTACAGTTTAAAAGATATGAGTATTTTTAAAATTATTTAATACGTACTATGGGTTTAATGTAAAAAACTTCAGGGTTTTTTCTATAAAATAGCATGACGGACTAAGAATATCTATTTCTTTTATTAGTAGGTATAGATTACTCCCTCCTCAAACCGACAATCCGGCTCATGGGCGGGCGGCCGTGTCCATGGGCATCCAACCCAAATGGTAGGATATGGATCAACATCTTTGCCCATGGGTAAGCCCAATTAGTCGTGGGTAGGGTCTCGTGCGAGTTTGTGCCCATGGGTTATCCATGGACCGCCCGATTAATATTTTTTTTTGAAAAGAAACTGTAAACTTTATTCATTAGTTATAACCAATACATCGTTTGTGAGCATCGTTACAATTTCACATAGGGGTTCCTCAAACCATTCCGAGGTCAAAGAAAATCTAGCTAATCTAGCAAGTTTATGAGCAACTTTATTTGCTTCTCTATTACAATGTTCAAATCTCGAAAAAATAAAGTCACACGCATAAATGAAAACAATAATCGAAAGCCGCCGCTCCAGCCTACTATCCTTCGTCCTTCATAGTTTCGATCACCTCCAGGTTGTCCGAGTTGATAATTAGGTGATTACATCCCGCCCTTTGCGCTATTTTTAGGCCAAATTTGAGAGCTATAGCTTCCGTCATTAAAACATCCGCGCAATAGTCTGTCTTCCCATTTCCTCCAGCGATGAACCTGCTTTTGTCATCTTTTAGAACCGCCCCCATTGTGCCCCTAAGAAGGTTGTGGTCAAAAGAAGCGTCCACATTAAGTTTAACAAACCCCCTTGAGGGACATGACCAACCCCCCTTTTTGATAGAAGCCTTTGTGGACGAAGCACTAACGTAGTTTGCCGTGATAGCTAGAATCCCCATTGAAATTTGTTCTACATTTTGCGCAGTCTCGTTGTACACCATATTTCGACTTTCCCACCATAGATATCATGCTGCGATAGCTATCATTTCATGCATATGATGATGACTCAAAATATTCAGTTCTTGGTTTGGCCAGGGTAGCAGGTATGCCAGCACCTCTTCTCCAACACAATCAATCTTGCATGCTTTCTTAATGATATCAACCATCCCTAATCTTTTCCAAACCTCCTTGGCTTTCATACAAAGAAAGAGCATGTGCTTCATGTCTTCTGGGCCCTCTAAGCAACCAGGACAAATGGACGAAATCTTCATATGTCTATTTGCAAGCGTAACCCGACAAGGAAGTGTGCCATGAAGCGTACGCCATAAAAATATTTTAATTTCTGCCGGACAAGATAATTTCCATATCTTAGTCCAAATAGGATTTGTTGTGGTTCGTCCCATCCCATTAGTATATCTTTATTTACTTCCATATTGGTGATCCCACTCCACAACGTAGGCAGAACATACCGTTTTTTGTATAGCTCCAAGCAATGAAATCTTTCATATCATGTTGTGGGAGTGGAATTGAAGGGTGTGTTTGGTAGAGTACATGGAGGGTGCATGAGCTCAATAGTTCCATCTTCGATCCACTTTCGGGTGTTTGGTAGCATGCACGGAGCCTTCTCAGCATGCATGACCTCAGCCCAAATACCCTTTTAGAATGCATGAAGAGAGAACACTCCAATAGCCGTTCACTAATCAGCATGCATGAGCGAAGCGAGCGACAAAGTATTTTAAATAATGTTGAGGATTTCTAAAAAATAATTTAATTTTTAAAAAATGTTTAGAATACCAAAAATTCTTTAGATTTTCAAAATTTATTCGAATTTTCAAAAATGATGGAATTTTCAAAATATGTTAATTTTTTCAAAAATGTATATGAATTCATATTTTTCTAAAATTTCAAAAATTGATTAAATTTTCAAAAGAGTTTGAATTTTTTAAAAAATTTGATTTCCCAAAAATATCAATCTTTGAACATGTGTTCAATTTAAAAAAAAACTTCGAAATTTCGAGAAATGTTTAATTTTTCACAAAATATTAATTTTTCATCTTTCAAAAATTTGTTCTCAATATTTTGTTCACTTGTTTGAAAATACAGGTTGCTACAGTACCGACCGACATGTCTAAACAGATGCAAGCTGTCAAACAGAGTCTCAACTAAGCATGTCTTAACACATGCATCGCTACCAAACAACATCAAATGCATATACTCAGCATGGCTACACTCAACATGTATCAGTAAAGAACACTCATGCTAGGTTGAAAATGCTACCAAACACACCCGAGACAGGGTCAATCAGGTCACCAACCTTAGACAGTAATTGTCCCCCCTTAGGAGTCAAAAAATTCCTTATGGCGCAATTAGGTATCCATGCATCCTCCCAAATATTGATATTATGCCCCTTCCCTACATACCAAATATATCCACGTTTTAAGGTTTCTATCCCTATCCCTCCCATAATACTTTTCTAGGTAAATGATGATCCTTTCTTTAGCTTGGTGTTCAGCAGATCTCCATCCGAATAAAACTTAGCTCTTAGGATAGTAGCACACAGAGAATAAGGTTTATCAATAAGACGCCACGCTTGTTTGGCGAGTAACGCCAAGTTGAAACAATGAATATCACAAAATCCCATCCCTCCTTGATTTTTAGGCACACACATTTTTCACCAAGCCATCCAATGCATCCTCTTCTGGTTCTCCTCTTAGGATAGGTGAATGATGTTGTGTTGATGTCCCCTCTACGGGCTAAACCCTACGGCTTATATACATGCCAGGTAGGGTATCTAGGGTGACAAAGGTCTGTATCTTGGCGTAGAGGTTGTACGAGCAGTCTTGGAGTATACGCCAAGCCTTCGGCAGACGCAGTCTTGTACAACTTTCGGAGTTCATCTTGGGAGGAACGATGGCCCATTGGTCCAATCCGAGGAGCATAGGCGACTAGGCTAGTATCCCTAGTCCAGGACACCGTCACCGTGCGCTGTTGCCTTAACAACGTGTTTGTTTGGGGGGATTTGGAGGTGAGGAATGGGAGTTTAAGATCCATGGGACTTAATTTTCCTTGATTGGATCAGGGACATGGGAGTTAAGAGAGGCATGGGAAAGGAAGTTCGGAGGCCTAACTCCTATCAAACTCTTCTTGAGGGACCCTAGTAATTCAGCGTGGGAGTGGGAATTGACGGGAAAAAACCCACGAGATGGTCCTCACGTCCCGCGGCGGAAGGGGATAATGACGCGAAGGGGATAATGACGCGAAGGTGCTAAAAAAGCGCGATAAAATCCTACCAGACTACCCCTATTTAGCGAGTTAATTGCAGAAAACCATCACATTGAAACGTAGGGTTACAGAAAACACTCTTTATAAATTCTTTGCAGAAAACACAGCATTGGTGCCTAATTTTTTGCAGAAACCACTGGTCCGTCTGTTTGGACATTTTAAGTTAAATTATGACACGTGGGGCTCAGTTTTGGTGAAGTGGCCTAACGGACATGCACTAACGCCGTCGAACCTCGCCGTCGCGCACCAGGACCACCTCGCACCAGGAGCGCCAGCCCGCCTCTCAGCGCCTCGATCCGGTCCCGCTCGTCCTGCCTCGACGCGGCTCAGCACCGCACGGCAGTCCCAGGCGCCGGACACCACCAGCTGCCGCCCCCGTCCCGGAGCAGCGCCGTCCCGCAGAACACGCCCCCGCCCGCTTGCTCCCGGTCCTCCGTCTCCACCCACTTCCGGCAGAAGGCCGCGAAGTCGTCCCCCTGCTCCGCCACCTCGTCCATCCCGTTCGTCGCGGCTGCCTCCAGCACCGCCGGCTTGACGGTGACCGCGACCGGCACGAGGAGAGGCGCCGGGCGGTGCCGCTTGGCCGGGGCCTTAGCCGCAGGAGCAACAGAAGAAGGGTCCGTGGCCTTGGCGGCGGGTGGCGGTTGGGCGGCGCATGTGGATGGGTCGGGGTGGATGCGTGCGTGGAGGAGGGCGAAGGGGCGGAGCGGCGAGGCCGGGAGGAAGGAGGCGCCGTGGTGGTGGTGGTGGTGCTGGTCCAAGCGCGTGAGCAGGCCGAGCCGGGACGGCGAGAAGACCGGCGAGCCCAGTGCCACCGCGCACTACATGTATCCTTCCCTTCCCGTTCCTAGCCTGTCTCGCTCACTCGCTCTGCTGCTGCTGCCGCCGGCTGCCGCTCATACCAAGTTGCTCTGCCACGAGACAGTGAACTCCTAGGTCTTCTTCTTGCTATAGCTTCGATGGCGAGCTCCTTCTTGTTGCTCCATTGACGGGCTCCTCGTATATGTAGGCGGAGTGGGTGCGCTAGCTGCTAGAGCTCGGCCGGACACGACATCGACGCGTGCGTTTGTTTAGCAAGAAGACGGCTGCGCGAGCTCCGGGGCGAGGTGGTTCTGGTGCGTGAGCTCGAGGAAGGCTGCGCGGCGGCGAGGTTCGACGGCGTTAGTGACTGTCCATTACGGCACACCATCAAAACTGGGTTCCACACGTCATAATCCAGCTTAAAATACTCAAACAGACGGATCAGTGGTTTCTGCAAAGAATTAAAACAGACGGATCAGTGGTTTCTGCAAAGAATTAGACACCGATGCTGTGTTTTCTGCAAATTTTTTATAAAAATGTGTTTTCTGCAACCCTACACTTTAATATGGTAAATTTTTGCAATTAACTCCTATTTAGCAGTGGTGCCCATTCTTCCTCCAAACAAATCCACAACCCACCGATTTCTCCTCAATCTGTAGAGACGGCGGCAAGCACGAACAGGAGCTGAGGTAGCCCTATTCTTCATCTTTCCATCTTGAATTCGTGGAAATTTTCCTGCCAATCCAACCTTGTTACGTACACATCTAGTTATATCCCATCTGATTTTGCAGACAAAATTGGATTCGTTGCTTTTCCCTTCACAAACTGATCCAGATCTGTTTTTTTTCTCCTTCTTCACAGGTTGCAGATTTGTTTCAGCACTTCGTTTCCCCTTTTCTATCAGGAACAGCAGTCACCGAAAGGTCACAGGTGGGAAGTAATTCTTTATTTTGTATTTAATTTGTTCCCTTGTTTGATTCGTACAGAAAAGTGTAGAGAGATCTTTGTCTTACATAGTACAGGTTTAACTACACAATTAGGTGCAGGTTTCTTGCTCTGTACTTTCTAAGTACAGGTTTAACTACACAATTAAGTGCCAAATGACTGTTGGAATTAACCACGATAACCTTGTCCGGCTCGGACGGGTGCAATCACCAAATAAATTAGGACTCGTATTGCTAGCTATTGCTGCTATATGTATGCGTGTAATCTGCCCCAGTAAACGGTACCAATCCAGATCAGATCAATACGGAGAAATATTCGGGAGCGACACGCCCCCGTAGCCATCATATCCTCGTGTTCTCGCATGCGTGTGTTTCATAGTTGCTGTGTAGATTGAACGTCCCGGCGGCTGGCTGCTTTGGTGCATGTATGTACTAGTCTACGTGAGAATCAATCCAGCTGCTTGCTGATTGATAGCGTAGCTAGCTTTGTATGTGAGTCTTCCAGCCGAACTTGTACACTAGCATGTCTCTCGCTGGAAACTAATCGGCCACAACTAGTTTGTACAAGCGCACCGTCGGAAAGTACTCGACGGTTGTGTTGCAAGTCGGGCCTGTGCCAACAATGACAACAGAAAGAAAATGAATGTACATAGTCTATGCCTAAATTCTAATACAAACGGATATGTTAGGTGAAATTAACACTCTTGCTTGTGGCTGGCTTGCTGTTGTGGTTGCGCACCAGATTTGTACGACACACGTTCAAGCCAAGATTAAGCTTATATGACTGTGTCCTTGCTTCCTGCTGCGTATGTTTGAAATCATGTGAAATTCCTGCAGCCTGCACTTTGAAAGATCTGAAACTTTATTATCTATAAAAATGTTACCATTTTCAGTCTGAACAGTACACGTGAACTGAAAAAAGAGTAGTTTAATTCATATTAATGCTGCACCTTATGGTCTTCTACATCAGTATATCATTATGTAATAAGCATCCATTTGATTCATGTATTCGATTGCCTTATATAAATGCAGAATGGAGGGGGATTTAATCCATATCAAAATGCATCATTTTTTTTGGAAAAGGAGTATGACCTCCGGCCTCTGCATCAGCATGATGCATACGGCCATTTTATTAATTATTCACAGAGACCATACAAGGTAATACATCAGTCAGCCTGAAGCCACCATCTAGGCAACACCTGCTGCTATTCGTATCCCCTTGATGAAGGTGTGCCGAATATCCGGGCCTAATACCAAACGGATATTGCACCAGACCCTAACATCTAAAGCCGGATGCCCCAGCCCAGCCACACACCGGGACTGGGTCCCATACCGGACCGACGCACTCTCAGAGGCTGCCGCCGCCGTCTTCCACCAGTCCATCTCCAGAGCAGAAACTGACCCATCGACCTTGCCTGGCCTGCCGTCGATGCCACCACGACGCCAGACAACTCCACCATCCTGCACGTATCCGTCCACACGCGCCCGTCGTCGAACCTCCGCAACACCATGCCACCGCGATCCACCGTCGGCCTTGCGGATGAGATACCGCTCTTTCGCTTGTCCCGTCCAACCAGCACATGCTCCAAAACGATGCCCTCAAGAGGGACAATGGCATAAAAGATACCGTCATCGTCCGATCCGGGAGACCCAGATCTAGGGTTTCCCCCGAAACATCTCAATCTTGGTGACACGACCTGCATTGACGATGCCTCGAGAAGGGAACGACGTCGAAGACGCCGCCATCGTCCGCCAAGGCCGCAGCCAGCGCGGTTTTCACCGAAAGCCAAATCGCCCAGATGTCGCCGCTGGATGGATCCGCGAGCGCTCTCGCCCCGAGGACGAACTGCGCCGACGGCAAGCCGGTAGAGGACCAACGCTCCCCACACCGGCCTCATCTCGCGCCCCGGCCAGCCGAAGCCACGCCCGGACGGATCTGGCCGAGATGCCAGGATCCACGGCCACCGCCGCCGCATCACAGCTGACGATTGCTGCCGCACGGCCAAGCAGCCGCCCTGGCCGTCATGCACGATGCCCGCCCGAGGCGCCCCAGTCACGCCCGGTGGTGGCCGCCACATCCTCCTGCCCTAGCGCCTTTGACGCCGGGCGCTGCCACCACCGCGGCCAACGCCAGCGGCAACAACGGCAATCTTCACTGGCCGAGAGGGGAGGGTTGGAGGAGCCGAGATGGATTCCCCTCGGCGTCGCCCTGGGATGGCGACGCGAGGGGGTCGGGGAGAGGCGGTACGATCTGTTTGTAAGAGGAAATCCTCCAGTTGGAGGGAAATGTCAACAAGAGATGATGTGTTCATCAAAATGCATCATGTGGGTACATTTTCAATGGAAGGACCACTTACTTACGATGGTGGCTAAGTGTCCATTTTTCGAGACTGTGACAGTGAGCAGGTCCTTTATACATGAAGCCTATGGTTAACTTTGACAAGCTATGTGAGGTATATGCTACTGGTTTAGCTAAAGGAGGGAGTGCTAAAGGTCCGGTGAAGAAGAAATCGTAGAAGATGGATCAACAGTAGATGCACAACCTACTAGCAAACTAGCCAAGGAGAATCTTCCTGAATCAAATGAGAACACAAGCCCATCCGATGGTTCTAGGCATTGTCGTAAGAGAACATACCCTGATGATGATGCACTTGAGTCAGGTCTTTTAAGTGTGTCGAATACAATTGCAAAGTTTTTGGAAGCTGAGCAGGAGAATGCTAAAACCATGAACGGTTTGTAGAGGGCATTTATGCATGAATCATAGGTTCATGAGCAAACATCAGCCAATAGGACCAAATTACTTGATATTCTCCAGAATCTTGAAGGTCTCATAACGAAAGAGGTTGTAATGGCTATTCGTGTCATTGGTGGTGATGCTGGAAAGACAGAACTTTTCATCAGTTTGCGTGATGATTACAAAGTGGTGTTTGTTCGCCAGGAGCTCGAGGCGGCCAAAAAATAAGTGAATATTCGGATTTACAACTCTGGATTCGTAGTCTTATTTTTTAGCTCGGGACTACTCTTTTGCTTTTTAACTTGTTACTAACAACATTTCGGAAAGTGCCTTTCTGCTCCCGAGCTCAGTTGAACTCGATGAACAGTAAAATCGAAAAAAAATCTAAAACATTTCAAAAAAATCTGAATTTTTTTGTGACCAACATTGACAAAAGTTTTAAGTGTGTGCAAAACTTTAGCATGAAATAACATTCCTATGAGGTGTGGCAAAATAAACAAAATCGATACTCGAAAAAATGCGCAAAGTATCTATTTTGTTTATTTTTTCACGTCTCATAGGAATGTTAGTTCATGCTGAATTTTTTCATGCACTTAAAATTTTTATCAATGTTGGTCCCAAAAAATTCAGATTTTTTTGAAACATGTTCGATTTTTTTTCGATTTTACTGTTCACCGAGCTTAAATGAGCTCAGGAGCGAAAACTCTACGTCTCAACATTTGATGCTTCCTAATTTATTTTACGTTGCCTTGTCTTATACAGTGCATTAGTAGTACATTTCTGGAAATATATTGAACGGTTGGTTCATGCTAATGCTATAAGAAAAGGATATTTTCATCTCTTTCATCAACCGGTGTGGGTATTGCTGTGTCATGTGTTGCTCTCATTTCCTACTACCTACAGCATGATCTTATGACATTATATATTATCTGAAATTGCATACTAATTTTTTTTCCTTTTCGCATTCAAATTACAGTAGTATATTATTTGGTAAATATTCTCAGCTGGCTCAGGTAGGTCTTGAAATGTCAAAGGAAGATTGTTTTTTGGGTCAACACCTGAATAATCACAACATGTGCAGAGATAGTGTACATTCTTTTTCTTAGTTAGTTTGCCCAGTTTTTTTTGATTTAATTTCATTTGCTCATTTTGAATTATTAAAATGACGTTTGTATGTAGTTTGTTGAGTTTCTATACTGCCCGTCATTTTTACTTGGCCTTGGTCGGTTCATATTATGTAGCTACTAAACCGTATCATTAACAACTCCCATTCCAAGTCAAGACCCCTGAACCAAACAAAGGAACTTAATTTTCTGTCAAATTCCCACAAACAATTCCCACCCTACACCAAACGTGGGATTAGGACTAGTAGTCCACTTCCCACGCCTAATCCATCAGCCAATTCCCCCTTAATAATTTCCATTCCCTTTCCCTCAAACTACCAAACACTCTGTAAAGGTGAAGCTATTCCCTTACTCAGGTTCGGCTGATGGCCGAGCCCCACCCTGAAAATTTTGTCCGCCTCAGGCGTGTTCTCACATCAATGGTCTTTGTGGCGCATACGCCCGGCTTGGGGCCCCACCATTTATCACTAGTCCCCATCGAGCCCTCTCTACTAGATGCACTTCATTATGTTGAGCTATTCTTCTATTGTATTTGTTCTTAGTTCAGTTCATCACGACTGAAGAGCATTCATCTCTATACTACAACTATGTTTGTGTTTGTTTTTCATCTCACTATACTTAATGCAATATTTATGTTTGTGCCCAAGGCTTTGTTCTACTACCACTTAGTGATTCCCCTCGCATCACTTCCGCTAGATATCTCTCAAAACTATTGCTTCATCGGTTTTATCTCGACATAGTTTTACCTTAGAGTATTTATTCCGATGAGTTGTGTTGAGAGATTTACTTCCTTTTGAAGAAAATTTTAAACCTCCTATTCACCCCCTCTAGTCACTTACTTATCCTACAATCATAACCGCTATCTTATTTATCATTGTCTATCAATTCCTACCACACTATACATTTAACTCTTGTAAGTAGAAAGACATGAATCCCGAGAACCTCCCTGACCTGACAGGGACAAGAAAAAGTTTGTTTATTGTGTGCAGATATTGATCATTAATAAAGGTATGACAGGTCCTACTGGCTTGATAAACCTTGATTCTTAGCTGAGAGAAATATTTGTTGTTGGTCTACATCATCTCCTCCACTTGGAGGTTCCCAATAACTTTCGAGGAAGTACCACTAGATGGAGTGTGGTCAGTGTGGCTAAGCCGTACAAACGGCTTGCCCTAGGCAAGCGCCGATGGCCTATCGACCTACTCTATATAATCGTGGTTGTCATCTAGCGGTTGCCACAAGAGATGGCATGGAATTCGATGGAACCCTACGCGTGAAACTCTAATGACCGTGTGTGGCAGCCTCGGTGTCCCGACCATTACCAGCCCCAGCAGCCTTGCGACGGGTGGCTTGGGCCAAGGATTCGTCGAGTGCGCGAATGACAACGCTCCTTTGAGTCACTGGCGATCGCTCGAACACATTCTTGTAGGTCGATCTGCTGGAGGGACTAGTCCATTGCCTCCATTCGGTAGCGACCTGGTCGACCTCCATGTGGGCGACCATGGCGACAAGCTTCATACTTGCAGTCGCCCCGCCAAAGTCACCGGATGGTCCTTTACCATAGCTAGTTAGCAGCTGCGTGTGGCATCATCTTCGTGCGAGAGAGAGTGCCAAGAGGGGAAGCATAGACATACATGTTTGTCACATTGGTTGTTTTATAGGTGGAGTGGGGCGAATGCTTCTACATGGGAACGTGTGCACAAACTTATCATCCGCGCGACGAGGGCCTGACACGTGTGGTGGGTAGGGAAGGAGGCCAGTGTAGAGGCGGAAAACCACCCAACATGCAAAAGACAATGCAACGACCGTGTACACATGTTTATGCATATCAAATCATGTGATAGTGCTAATACCGACACTATGATTTCTTTGTAACAGTGTGAACTACATCACACCCGACACTTGTTTGTTAACCGTATCAAATGCTAATACATGTCATTGAAATTCAAACTGTTTGGCCAGAATATCACATGATACTCCTAATCAAAATGCATGTGATGGTTAGGTTATCGCAAACCTTTCGCATCATAGAACCACGTGCTATGATGCACACATGGTCATTTCCATGCAAACATGTGTGACGACGTCTGGCATCACACATATTATTGTCAGCCGAACTATGGGCATACTGCATAGTGTCATACACGGTTTCTCTTTTTTGATCATGCATGAGGGACCGATAATCGCATACATTTGCTTACTGAAGACATGGTTTGATTTTTGTATAATGTGTGATGTCATCATTGATACGTCTTCATCGTGTCTACTTTTCCTAGCATTTTTGTTCTTGTTTTGTATTCTAATTTGCATGATTTGAATGAAACTAATCCGGACTAACGTTGTTTTCATCAGAACTATCATGGTGTTGTTTTTGTGTAGAAATAAAAGTTTTCGAAACGGAACAAAACTTTTTGGATTGGTGAGGAATTGGATGAGATTCCATCGCAAATTCCATGATGCTCCCCACCGGGAGTGAGTAATTCCTTCGTAGACTTGTTGTTCAGTGAGGAATTGGATGAGATTCATCATGCAATCGAGTTAGTTTTATTATGAATTGATCCCTAGTATCCACTATGTTCTAAGATTGATGTTGCTATGACTTTGCCATGCTTAATGCTTGTCACTAGGGCCCGAGTGTCATGATTTCAGATCTGAATTGTTTATGTCATCATCATTATATCTATATTCTTGATCCGATATTGCCTAGTCATATGCACCTATTACATGTTATGATCCGTCAACCCCATAGTGACAATATTTGGGATACTTCATGGTGATGACCGTAGTTTGAGGAGTTCATGTATTCACTATGTGTTAGTGCTTTGTTCCGGTTCTCTATTAAAAGGATGCCTTAATATCCCTTAATTTCCTTATGGACCCCGCTCCCTAGGGAGGGTAGGACAAAAGATGACATGCAAGTCCTTTTCCATAAGCACGTATGGCTATTTACGGAATACATGACTACATTACATTGACGAACTAGAGCTAGTTCTGTGTCGCCCTAGGTTATGACTGTTATATGATGAATATCATCCAACGAATATAGAGATCCAGTGCCTACGATTTTTCCACTTATTGTTCTTGCTAATTACTACTACTGCTGTTACTATTTCACTTGCTACAAAACTCTTACTGCTACTGTTACCGCTATTGTTAGTGTTACTACCGCTATGAAACTATCATATTACTGTGCGACCGATCACTTTGATGCAGATATTTATCTCCAGGTGTGGTTAAATTGACAACTCAACTGATAATACTTTCAAATATTCTTCGTCTTCCCTTGTGTCGAATCTATAAATTTGGGCTCTACCCTTGAAAATTGTTTCGATCCGCTATATTTGTGGGTTATCAAGACCTTTTTCTGGCGCCGTTGCCGGGATCAACAGATATGAAGACCTTTTCCCCTACCCTTGAATACTCTACCCTTGAAAAATCTGATTTATATCAATCTATCAGTATGAAGAATCTGAAGAATACTAAAACAAAGATTTTCCCCTCTACGACGAGGGGAGGTAAGGAATTGCCATCTAGCTCTGTACTTGATTCACCTTTTGTTATGAGTAAACTTGCAACACCACCACCTGCTATTAATCCTAATATTGATGATGCTACCTCTACTGTGAATGATGCTTATGATGATGCTAGTACCATGCTTGATGATAATGTGCCACTAGGTGAATTTCTTGATGAACAAATTGCTAGAGCTAGAGAGAATGAAATAAATGAAACAGATGAAACTGATGAGATCTTTGAAACTGATAATTATGAAATTACGATTAGGCCTAGCTCTCCTAGATTTGAAATGCCTAAGATACCTGAAGGTTATGCTTTGGATGGAGAAATAGCTAGAGAGATTCTTGCTTGTAAGGACAGAAATGATCTTAAGAAGCTACTATGCAAGTATAAAGAAAAGACTTTGAAAGCTAAAATGAAATGTGATCCTAAGTTTGCTACTTCACCTATCTTTGTTATCGATAAGGATTATGAATTCTCTGTCGACCCAGAGTTAATTACTTTGGTTGAATCTGATCCTTTTCATGGCTAGGAAACTAAAACTGTGGTAGCACATCTTACTAAGCCGAATGATATAGCCACCCTTTTTGCTCATGATGAGAAGATTCGTGATGTCTACTACGCAACCTTCTTCTTGTAGACTCGTGTTGGGCTTCCAAGCGCAGAGTTTTGTAGGACAGTATAAAATTTCTCTCAAGTGGATGACCTAAGGTTTATCAATCCGTGGGAGGCGTAGGATGAAGAGGGTCTCTCTCAAACAACCCTGCAACCAAATAACAAAGAGTTTCTTGTGTCCCCAACACACCCAATACAATGGTAAATTGTATAGGTGCACTTGTTCGGCGAAGAGCTGGTGATACAAGTGTAATATGGATGGTAGTTATAGGTTTTTGTAATCTAAAAATATAAAAACAGTAAGGTAACTAATGATAAAAGTGAGCACAAACGGTATTGCAATGCTGAGAAACAAGGCCTAGGGTTCATACTTTCACTAGTGCAAGTTCTCTCAACAATACTAACATAGTTGAATCATATGTAAATCACTCACGTGCGACAAAGAGTTCACGCCAAAGTCACAAATAGCGGAGAAAGAACGAAGAAATTATTGTAGGGTACGAAACCATCTCAAAGTTATCTTTTTTGATCAATCGTATGAGCTATCCCTATAAGTGTCACGAAAAGCCCTAGAGTTCGTACTAAAACAACACCTTAAGATACACATCAACCAAAACCCTAATGTCACCTAGATACTCCAATGTCACCACGAGTACCCATGGTCTTGATTATATGACATGCATCACACAGTTTCAGATTCATCATGTTCAATCCAACACAAAGAACTTCAAAGAGTGCCCCAAAGTTTCTAGTGGAGAGTCAAGACAAAAACGTGTGCCGACCCCTATGCATAGATTCCCAAGGTCACGGAACCCGCAAGTTGATCACCAAAACATACATCAAGTGGATCAATAGAACATCCCATTTTCACCACAGATATCCCATCGTACGACATACATCAAGTGTTCTCAAATCCTTTAAAGACTCATTCCGATAAGAAAACTTCAAAAGGAAAACTCAATTCATCACAAGAACAGAGAGGGAAAAACTCCATATGATTCATGTATATTAATAAAGCTCGCGGTACATCAAGATTGTGTCATCTCAAGAACACGAGAGAGAGAGGGAGACAGAGAGATCAAACACATAGCTACTAGTACATGCCCTCAGCCCCGAGGGTGAACTACTCCCTTCTCGTCATGGAGACCGCCGGGATGATGAAGATGGCCTCCGTTGATGGTTTCCCCCTTCGGCAGGGTGTCGGAACGGGCTTCCGATTGGCTTTTCGTGGCTACATAGGCTTGCGGCGGTGGAACTCCCGATCTAGATTTCTTTCTAGTGGTTTTGGTATTTACAGGAATTTTTGGCGTCGGTCTCATGTCAAGGGGACTCCCGAGGGGCCCACAAGCTAGGGGGCGCGACCTTAGGTCGCCCCTAGGCTTGTGAGTGCCTCAGGACTCCTCTCCGATATCTTTTTGCTTCATATTTTTTTATATTTTTCAAAAATATTCTCCGTAAATTTTCAGCCCATTTCCGAGAACTTTTATTTCCGCACAAAAAATGACACCACGGTAGTTCTGTCGAAAACAACGTCAGTCCGGGTTAGTTCTAATAAAATCATACCAAAATCATATATAATTATTGTAAACATGGCATGAATACTTCATAAATTATAGATACGTTGGAGACGTATCAATTGGCTACTATTATATTCTCAAATTATTTTCATTCTCATTAAAGGGTGATGCTAAGATATGGTACAATACTCTTGCTCCTAGTTGTGTGCCTAGTCCCTAGGATATGATTTACTACTTCTGTGAAAAATATTTTCCTGCTCGTAAGAAACAAGCTGCCTTACAGGAAATACTTAACTTTGTGCAAATTGAAGAAGAGAGTCTCCCAAGAGCTTGGGGGAGGCTTCTCCAATTGCCTAATGCTTTGCCTGATCATCCTCTTGAGAAAAATGAAATACTTGATATCTTCTACAATGGACTAACTGATGCTTCTAGGGACTTCCTAGATAGTTGTGTTGGTTGTGTTTTCAGGTAACGAACTGTTGGACAAGCTGAGGAACTATTGAATAATGGGATAATTGGTTTTGTGCCCCTAATTGGGTCACACTCGACAGTTTTACCGCTAGTTTCCAAAAACACGCGTTCCTACCCAAACCACTTTCCTTATCTTATGCTTTTGCCCTTTGACCATTTTACCGTCATTCTGAAAACTTCATCACAAATTCATACTAAGTCAGAAAAATACAAATAAGATATCAAAATGTACAGAAAAACATAACATATATGTGCAGGACATTTCCATTCATGAGAAAAGTGTTGGAAAGTCCCCATCTCAGCTTTAGCTCATATAGGTAATTGGGGACTTTCCAACACTTTTGTCATGAATGGAAATGACATGCACATATAGGTGATGTTTGTCTAAACGTTTTGATATCTCATTCACATTTTTATGTGTTAGCCTGAATTTGTTATGAATTTTTCAAAATGGCGGTAAAATGGTTAAAGGGCAAAAGCATAAGATGAGCAAAGTGGTTTGGGCAGGAATGCATGTTTTTGGGAACAAGGAATAAACTAGTTGATGCGGAGCATCCTAAGGACATCACCATGGCAAGAGTCCGTTTGGCAAGTGCCACGTGCCACGACTACTTCACATACATAAAGGTGAATCATCTCCTTTACATGTGTTCACTCGACCCCTTCGAGGATGGTATACTACTTGACACTCCTCTTGCGTGCATGCATAGGTATGGTTGGAGCTTCACGGACGACAAGGAGGAGTGCCGGCACCTACGTATGCCTACACCATCCACGAGGGAAGCTTGGAAGCGGAGACGAAAGAGGATGGAGTTGGGGAGTCTACAACGGCCAGACGTCCGACGTCCTCCAGACGTTCGACGTCTTCTGGACGTCCAACACCTGGAGTCCAGCCTAGCCAGAGGACGAGCCTAACTCTACAGCGGCCGGACGACCGACGCCGCCTGAACATCCGACACCTACCAGCATCCGGACGATCGTGCCTCTCCGGAAATCCAGCGCCAAGCGACCAGAGCCGAATCTACGGAAGTCCGAAGACCTTCGGACGACCGGACCCTCACGAGCTATCGAACGTCCGACCACCTCCGGACGTTCCGCACTGCCTCTGCGTAGCCGCGGGCCTTGGGCCTTGTCTCTCCCCCTCACTTACCCCTTCGTGGCCAAGACTATATATACTCCACCCCACCTCCTTTCTAGGGTTAGCAAAGTGATAGCTCATAGTTGAGCTTTGCTCCTTCCTCTACCTCTCTCATGGAGGTCAAGGCCTCCACCAGAGAAGATCCATAGAGGATGTCAAGACCCCTTGAGAGGGAAGATCCCTAGTGGATTCAAGGACCCATCTCTCCTAGAGATTTGGGATGTACTACCTATGTATCCCTTATTTCCATTGTTGTTCTTGGATCTTGATGCACCTCATGTATTACTTGTGATTGGAGAAGTACTTGGTGTGGATCTTGTCCAATAGAGTGTTTTCCCCTTTGATTTCTCCATGTTTTCCCCTCGTGTTCTTCGTGGAATCCACCTCCAATTCATGAAGATTGGGCCACCCTCGGGTTTGCCCCGTATCCTATGGTATCATGAGCCACGTTGCCACAAATTTGGAGCCCTACCCCCCACTTCTCTTTCATTAGTTTGTGTTTTTCTTCCCAATTTCTAAAATTCCCCACAAAAGTAGCCCAAATTTTTTCTTGTGATTTGTTGTTCTTGTGAGTTTTTGTTGATTTTGATTCGTGGATTTGGTGTTTGGCAAGTGGATCTACCTCCCTTGGTGTTCCCTAGCCCCAATTTTTCTTTTTCCCCTTCAATTTCGAGCCCAAAATCATCAATTTCCACCCAAAATCGCGTCCCGGATCTCAGATCTCGAGCTGACCCAAACCCCTCGGACGTCCGACCATTTCCAGACGTCCGGACCCCTCCGAAGCCTTGAACGTCTGATAGCCTCCGGATGTCCGGAACACCTAAACAGACACGAAATCTCGGATTTCCGGACCTTCCGGACGTCCGTCCCTCGGATGTGCGACATCTCTTGGACTTCCGTAACCTGTAGAAACTAACTCGGCTGGAATTTTATTTCGACTATAATTAATTCATCAGAATTTCGATTTCGACGTTCTTTAGCTCGTTTTGTAGCTATTGACACCCCTCATCCCACAAAATTAGTCCCACCATCATTTGACACCATAAAATATTTTGAATTTTGGTAACTTTGCCTAGGACTTCCACCATATTATCGCATTACCACCATAGACTTCCACAACCTAACCCATTTTGGTTCCCATTTGATTTGTGGTTGCTTGAGTTGTGATTTGAGTCTCCTAAGGTGTTTCGACTACTTAGGGACGGTTAATTCATCATCGACCACCGGCGACTTGTATCGGTCCATCATTTTACATCGACCACTGACGTTCGACATCGATGACGACCATCCATCCTTTTTGAACATCTTTAACCGGAAGTAAGGCCAGTTTACCCCGACTTCGTGAAAGGTTAAGTGTGATGAAGGTATCCATTCCGTCATACACTTTACCTTCCTTGCCTTTACATCTTGATAGCCCCACCATCTTTGTGATTACCTTCATACCTATTGAGACTAGTTATCCGAGTATTGCCGGGCTTCGCGAAAACTTGTGCACCATAGTGATACGATATCATATTGTTGCATCACTGGAAATATGATATAGTGCAATTGCTTGCTCCCATGCATATATTGTGATACTTGTCTCATATAGTTGGTTGAGGCTCAATAAGAATAGTGGAAAGGAAGAGAAGAGTGAAAGAAAAGCTTCTAAGCAAGAGAAAGAAAGATCAAAGCTTAAGCAAAAAGAGTTGAGCATGAAAAGAGATACTTGCACATCAGGAGACATGGAATAGGAAATCTTTTGTTGCATAAATAGGATTGGTGCCAAGTGGTGAATCGTGTCCAAACGTGCAATAAGCTAGCGTCTCTCCTTGTGTTTGTGCAACACGAGCTTTGCTCATCCCAATAGTTGCATAAGCCCCACTATCCCACCGCGTGTGTTTCTCTATTGCCCTCCTCTATATTTGTGATCACTTGCTTTGCATTTTGAGTCCATTGGATTTATTTCAACATTTACAATATCTTGGACTTCATTTTGCTTGATTTTTGTGCCACTAACCCCACCGAGCTCCACTATAAGCCATTTGTGTAGGTGGTGAGAATTGGACAAGGTTTTTCATCGAGTGCACTCTTTCCTTGCATACATTGTGGTCTTTTGAGATCTATCTACAACGTTGGAAAGAGGTAACCTTGGTATGTTCATTCCATATCGTTCTCACACCTTCTCGAGTGCTTCAATGTATAGGGACGACACATCTCCATTGGTCTACAACCACAACTACGAGTTCGATGTCATGAATAACATCATCAGCGCCAAGATGCATGAATAAATGGAGGATCTCAAGGTCCTCATCAAGAATTGCAAGAGGTCTTCATAATCTTCAAGAAGACACTCAAGTGCACATACTCCTGAGCTACCATCTCCAGCACGATCACACCGGCATCGACACCATCAACGACATGAAGAAATAACGACACCAACATCAAGGAGTCCAACAACGACCAAGTGTGAGGGTCACGAGCTCGACACCAACAACCGCTCAATGACTTCATCACCTACCTTGGCATCTTCGCCAAGCGACTTCAAGGCATCTTCGCCTTTGGATATGCGGCATCTTTGCCGACAGGCACTTCAAGAGAAGCCCCCAAAGCTCAAGTCTGCGACTTCCATGAGCTACTACGACCTCGGCATTGATACGTCTCCAACGTATCTATAATTTTTGATTGTTCCATGCTATTATATTATCTGTTTTGGATGTTTTATATGCATTAATATGCTATTTTATATTATTTTGGGGACTAACCTATTAACCTAGAGCCCAGTGCCAGTTTCTGTTTTTTCCTTGTTTTTGAATATTGTATATAAGGAATATTAAAGAGTCCAAATGGAATAAAATCATCACGATGATTTTTCTTGGACCAGGAGACATCTACCATACTTGGAGAAGAAGGCAGGAGACCTACCAGGAGGTCACAAGCAACCTTGGCACGGCCAGGGGGGCGTCCCTGGCTTGTGCCTCCAGTAGGTCCTCTAACACTAATCTTCGACCTATAAATTTCCAAATATTCCGCCAATACCAAAAAGAGCCATGATAATACTTTTCCGCTGCCGGAAGCCTCTGTCCTCGAGAGATCCAATCTTGGAGCCTTTTCCAGTAATCTGCCGGAGGGGGATTCGATCACGGAGGGCATCTACATCAACTGCATTGCCCCTCCGATGATGCGTGAGTAGTCCACCATAGACCTATGGGTCCATACCTAGTAGATAGATGGTTTCTTCTCTCTCTATGTGCTTTAATACCATGTTCTCCATGATCTTCATGGGGATCTATCCGATGTAATACTCTTTTGTGGTCTGTTTGTCGAGATCTGATGAATTATGGATTTATGATCAACTTATCTATGAATATTATTTGGTTCTTCTCTGAATTCTTATATGCATGATTTCATATCTTTGCAAGTCTCTTCGCGTTATTGGTTTGGTTTGGCCAACTAGATTGGTAATTCTTGCAATGGGAGAAGTGCTTAGTTTTGGGTTCAATCTTGTGGTGTCCTCACCAGGTGACAAAGTAGGGGTAGCGAGGCACGTATTGTATTGTTTCCATCAAGGGTAAAAGGTTAGGGTTTTCATCATAATGCTTGAGTTTATCCCTCTACATCATGTCATCTTACTTAATGCGTTACTCTGTTCTTCATGAACTTAATACTCTAGATGCAGGCAGGAGTCGGTCGATGTGTGGAGTAATAGTAGTAGATGCAGAATCGTTTCGCTCTACTTGACATGGATGTGATGCCTATGTGCATAATAATTGCCTTGGATATCATCATAACTATGCGCTTTCCTATCAATTGCTCGACAGTAATTTGTTCACCCACGGTGTTATTTTCCTTCAAGAGAGAAGCCTCTAGTGAAACCTATGGCCCCCGGGTCTATTTTCCGTATTATATTTTCATATCTATATACTAAAAATTCCAAAAATACCTTGCTGCAATTTATTTACCTTTTTTACTTTCCGCAATCTTTTACATCTATCTCTATCATACCTAATCCTTGCAAGTAACCGTGAAGGGATTGACAACCCCTTTATAGCGTTGGGTGCAAGTGTTTGATTGTTTGTGTAGGCGCATCTATTGGTGACTTCCTTGTTCCTCCTACTGGATTGATACCTTGGTTCTCAACAACTGAGGGAAATACTTATCTACTTTCCTGCATCATCCTTTCCTCTTCAAGGGAAAACCAACGCAAGCTCAAGAAGTAGCAAGAAGGATTTCTGGCGCCATTGCTGGGGAGGATACACATCAAGCCTACCAAGTACCCATCATGAACTCATCTCTTCCATTTACATTATTTTTCATTTGACTCTAGTTTTCCTCTCCCTCACTTCTAAAATGATTTTTCAGAAAAAACCAAAAATATTTGCCTTTTTTATTCGCCCCCTCTTTCTCGTTTGCCTTTTTCTCGTCAGGTCTCTTGTTTGCTTGTGTTGCCATGTGCCTTCTATTTGCTTGCATCGTTGCTTGCTAAAATCTGTTTATATGGATCCTCATCCACTAGCTAATCTTTTCAAAAGGCCAAATTATGATGAACCAATTGCTAGTGAGTTGAGTACGCTTGATTGTCTCTATGAAGTTTTGTTTGAAATCATGAATATGAAAATTTTAATGAAGTGTTGAAAGAAGAAATTTATAAGGTGATTCATGATAGTTCCTTGAATGATGAGAATGATGGCAATGTTGCTAGTATGAATTCTCTAAATATCCATGATGCTTATGATATGCAAAGCCACAAGCTTGGGGATGCTATGTTTGATGAAGATGATATTTTTAGTCCCCCAAGTTGTGATGAGAAAACTTGTTATGATGATTCCATGCCTCCTATTCATGATGATGGTGAAACTTATCATCATGGTTTTGATTTGCAATATGGTTATGTCAATCAAGTGTCTCATGATAGTTATTTTGTTGAGTTTGCTCCCAGTACTATGGATAACAAGGAATTTGCTTATGTGGAGAGTAATGAAAATTCTATGCTTGTGCATCATGAAAAGAATGATTTATGTGATAGTTATATTATCGAATTCCTTCATGATTCTACTTAAATTTATTATGAGGGAGGAACATACGCTTGTAGGAATTGCAATAATATCAAGTTTCCTCTCTATGTGTTCGAAGTTTTGAAGTTATGCTTGTTTTGCCTTCCTATGCTAGTTGATTATTGCTCCCATAAATTGTTTGCTCACAAAATACCTATGCATAGGAAGTGGGTTAGACTTAAATGTGCTTATAATTAAATTAATGATGCTTTCTTGCATATTTTAGTACTACTTTTTATGTGAGCATCATTGAAATCATTATGCCTAGCTAGGGGCATAAAACGACAACGATTGTTGGGACACAACCCAATGAATAAATATATTTTTGCTTTTTATTTTATATTTTGAGTGTTTCACACATTATTACCTATCTATTAATTGTGTTTTGGTGTTTTAATTAGTCTTTGATCCAAGTAAGACCTTTGGGATGGTCTATGGTGATTGTTGATTTGATCTTGCTAAAAAACAGAAACTTTTGCGCCCAGTCCAGGAATTTTATAAATTTGTCAGAGCGACGAATGAGTCTGAAATTGTTGCAAAAGATTTATATACAAATTTTCCAGGTTTTCCTATTTTTTCAGAATTTTTCGAGTTATAGAAGTATACGAAGTTTCCAGATTACTACAGACTGTTCTGTTTTTGATAGCTTCTGTTTTCTTTGTGTTGTTTACCTATTTTTATATATCTATGGGTCGTATCGGGGGGTATGAACCATGGAAAAGTTGTAATAAAGTATATATTACACCAATATAAATAAAGAATTAGTTCACAACAGTACCTTAAGTGGTGATTTATTTTCTTATACTAACGGATCTCACGAGTTTTCTATTGAGGTTTGTGTTGTGAAGTTTTCAAGTTTTGGGTAAAGATTTGATGGACTATGGAATAAGGAGTGGCAAGATACCAAGATTGGGGATGCCCAAGGTACCCAAAGGAATCAAGGATGCCAAAAATCCTAAGCTTGGGGATGCCCCGGAAGGCATCCCCTCTTTCGTCTTCAATCCATCGGTAAATTTACTTGAGGCTATATTTTTATTCACCACATGATATGCGTTTTGCTTGGAGCGTATTGTGTGATATGGGTCTTTGCTTTTTAGTTTTCCAGAATCATCCTTGCTGAACACATCTTTTGAGTGAGACATGCATGAATCGTGAATTTATTAGAATACTCTATGTGCCTCACTTATATCTTTTGAGCTAGGCAATTTTGCTCTAGTGCTTCACTTATATCTTTTTAGAGCACGGTGATGTTTTGTTTTATAGAAATAATTGAACTCTCGTACCTCACTTATATTATATTGGAGTCTTGAAACATCATGTTAATTGGTTTAGGTTATGAATTTAGTCCTAATATAATGGGCATCCAAGAGGGATATAATAAAAAGTTTCATATAAAGTGCATTGAATATTATGAGAAGTTTGATTCCTTGCATAAAGTTTTGCGATATAAAGATGGTAATATTAGATTCATGTTAGGAAGTAATTGTGAATTGGTAAAATACTTGTGTAAAGGTTTGTGATTCCCGTAGCATGCACATATGGTGAACCGTTATGTAAATAAGTTGGAGCATGATTTGTTTATTGATTGTCAACCTTTGTGTGAGGGTCAGGAGCGCGTGTTGGTTAACTCCTACCAACCTCTCCCCTAGGAGCATGCATCTAATAATTTTCTTCTATGACTAATAGACTTTTTCAATAAGTATGTGAGTTCTTTATGACTAATGTGAGTCCATGGATTATACGCACTCTCACCCTTCCACTTTCGCTAGCCTCTCTAGTACCACGCAACTTTTGCCGGTGCATTAAACCCACCATATATCCTTCCTCAAAACAGCCACCATACCTACCTATTATGGCATTTACATAGACATTCCAAGATATATTGGCATGCAACTTCAACCATTCCATTTATTATGACACACACTACATTTTCATATTGCTTTGCATGATCGTAAGATAGCGAGCATGATGTTTTCATGGCTTGTCCATTTTTTTGATGTCATTTGCTATGGTAGATCATTACACATCCTGGTACATTGTTGGAGGTATATATATATATATAGTCATATTTTGTTCTAGGTATCGAGTTGTAATTCTTGAGTTGTAAGTAAATAAAAGTGTGATGACCATCATTATTAGAGCATTGTCCCATGTGAGGAGAGGATGATGGAAGCTATGATTCCCTCAAAAGTTGGGTTGAGACTCCGAACTTTATGAAAAATAAAAGAGGCCAGCGAATCCCAAATAAAAAAGGAGGCCATTGATGCCCACAAAAAAATGAGAGAAAAGAGAGAAGGGACAATGCTACTATCTTTTTTTAACACACTTGTGCTTCAAAGTAGCACCATGATCTTCATGATAGAGAGTCTCCTATTTTGTCACTTTAATATACTAGTGATATTTTTTCATTATATAACTTGGCTTATATATTCCAATGATGGGATTCATCAAATTTCCCTAGGTCTTCATGAGAAAGCAAGTTGGATGCACACCCACTTAGTTTCTTTTTGAGCTTTCATACACTTATAGCTCTAGTGCATCCGTCGCACGACAATCCCTACTCACTCACATTGATATCTATTAATGGGCATCTCCATAACCCGTTGATACACCTAGTTGATGTGAGACTATCTTCTCCTTTTTCTTCACAACCTCCACCATATTCTACTCCACCTATAGTGATATATCCATGGCTCACGCTCATGTATTGCATGAGAGTTGAAAAAGTTTGAGAACATAAAAGGTGTGAAACAATTGCTTGACTTGTCATCGGGGTTGTGCATGATATAAAGACTTTGTGTGGGGAAGATGGAGCATAGCCACACTATATGATTTTGTAGGGATAACTTTCTTTTGCCATTATATTTTGAAGAGACACAATTGCTTTGTTAGTATGCTTGAAGTATTATTGTTTTTATGTCAACATTAAGCTTTTTTTTGAGTCTTATGGGTCTGAACATTCAGCCCACAATAAAGGATATTACATGGATATATATGTTAGGTAGCATTCCACATCAAAAATTCTATTTTTATCATTTACCTACTCGAGGATGAGCAGGAATTAAGCTTGGGGATGCCGATACGTCTCCAACGTATCTATAATTTTTTATTGTTCCATGCTATTATATTATCTGTTTTGCATGTTTTATATGCATTAATATGCTCTTTTATATTATTTGTGGGACTAACCTATTAACCTAGAGCCTAGTGCCAATTTCTGTTTTTTCCTTGATTTTGAGTATTGTAGATAAGGAATATTAAACGGAGTCCAAACGGAATAAAATCTTCGCGATGATTTTTCTTGGACCAAAAGACATCTACCAGACTTGGAGAGGATGGCAGGAGACCTACTAGGAGGTGACAAGCCACCCTAATGCATCCAAGGGGGGGGAGCGTGCCCCTGGCTTGTGGCCCCCAGCAGGTCCTCTAACCCTAATCTTTGGTCTATAAATTCCCAAATATCCCCCAATACCAAAAAGACCCACGATGATACTTTTCCGCCGCCGGAAGCCTCCATTCCCGATAGATCCAATCTTGGGGCCTTTTCTGGTAATCTGCCGGAGGGGGATTGATTACCCACAAGTATAGGGGATAGCAACAATTTTCGAGGGTAGAGTATTCAACCCAAATTTATTGATTCGACACAATGGGAGCCAAAGAATATTCTCGAGTATTCGCAGCTGAGTTGTCAATTGAACCACACCTGTAAGACTTAATATCTACAGCAAAGTATTCAGTAGCAAAGTAGTATGGTAGTAACGGTAGCAAAAGTAACAGTAGCAGTTTTATAGTGATTGTAACAGTAGCAACGGAGAAGTAACTTAGCAAGGATCAATATGTGGAAAGCTCGTAGGCAACAAATCAGTGATGGATAATTATGTTGGATATCATTCATCATGCAACAGTTATAACATAGGGTGACACAAAACTAGCTCCAATTCATCAATGTAATGTAGGCATGTATTGCATATATAGTCATACGTGCTTATGGAAAAGAACTTGCATGACATTTTTTGTCCTACCCTCCCGTGGAAGCGGGGTCCTAATGGAAACTAACAGATATTCAGGTCTCCTTTTAATAGAGAACTGGACCAAAGCATTAGCACTTAGTGAATACATGAACTCCTCAAACTACGGTAATCACCGGAAAGAATCCCAGTTATTGTCACCATGGGGGATTCGGATCATAACTTGTAATAGGTGTCTACAACTTGCAAGATAGGATCAAGAACACACATATATTCATGAAAAAATAATAGGTTCAGATCTGAAATCATGGCACTCGGGCCCTAGTGAAAAGCATTAAGCATAGCAAAACCATAGCAACATCAATGTCGGAACATAGTGGATACTAGGGATCAAGGTTGTCAGAATCGTGATTTTGAATCGGATCGGAACTCCGATGGTAGGTTCGCAAATTGTAGAATCTTCACTATAAGGATCTTAGAAACGTAGATTCTATGAACTAAAATTGTAGAATCGGAGGGTTTAGTTTGGATCGTAAAGTCGTAGAATCGTATAACAGAATCGCGATTCTGACACCCTTGCTAGGGATCAAACCCTAATAAAACTAACTCAATTACATGATAAATCTCATCCAACCCATCACCATCCAGCAAGCCTACGATGGGATTACTCACTAATGGCGGATAGCATCATGGAATTGGTGATGAAGGATGGTTGGTGATGACGATCGCGTCGATTTCCCCTCTCCGGAGCACAAAACGGACTCTAGATCTGGTCTCCCAAGGAAGAACAGGAGGTGGCGGCGGCTCTGTATCGTGAAACGCGATGAACTCTTCTCTTTGATTTTTTCTCCACGAATAGGGTTATATGTATCTAGAGAGGAGGTCGGAGGAGCCACGAGGGCCCCACAAGCCTGCTAGGCATGGCCAGAGGGTGGCTGCGCCTAGCAGGCTTGTGGCCTGTAGGTGGCCCCCTCTAGTTGATTCTTGCCCCGGTATTTTTTATTAAATCCAAAAATATTCTTCGTAAATTTTCAGGATGATCCAAGAACTTTTATTTCTACAGAAAAATAACACCAAGGCAATTCTGCTAAAAACAACATCAGTCCGGGTTAGTTCCATTCAGATAATGCAAATTAGAGTCTAAAACAAGGGCAAAACAGTTTGGAAAAGTGGATACGATGGAGACATATCAGGGATTCAATCACGAAGGGCATCTACATCAACTCCATTTCCCCTCTGATGATGCGGGAGTAGTCCACCACAGACCTACGGGTCCATAGCTAGTAGCTAGATGGCTTATTCTCTCTCTTTGTGCTTCAATACCATGTTCTCCATGATCTTCATGGGGATCTATCCAATGTAATACTCTTATGCGGTGTGTTTATCGAGATCCGATGAATTGTAGGTTTATGATCAGCTTATCTATGAATATTATTTGGTTCTTCACTGAATTCTTATATGCATGATTTCATATCTTTGCAAGTCTCTTTGAGTTATTGGTTTGGTTTGGCCAACTAGATTGGTAATTATTGCAATAGGAGAAGTGCTTAGTTTTGGGTACAATCTTGCGGTGTCCTCACCCAATGACAAAGTAGGGGTAGTGAGGCACGTATTGTATTGTTGCCATCAATGGTAAAAAGATGGGGTTTTCATCATATTGCTTGAGTTTATCCCTCTACATCATGTCATCTTACTTGATGTGTTACTCTGTTCTTCATGAACTTAATACTCAAGATGCAGGCAGGAGTCGGTCGATGTGTGGAGTAATAGTAGTAGATGTAGAATCGTTTTGGTCTACTTGACACGGATGTTATGCCTATATGCATAATCATTGCCTTGGATATCATATAACTATGCGCTTTTCTATCAATTGCTCGACAGTAATTTGTTCACCCACCGTGTTATTTTCCTTCAAGAGAGAAGCCTCTAGTGAAACCTATGGCCCTCGGGTCTATTTTCCATATTATACTTTCAGATCTATATACCAGAAATACCAAAAATATCTTGCTGCAATTTGTTTACTTTTTAATTTCCGCAATCTTTTACATCTATCTCTATCAGATATAATCCTTGCAAGTAACCACGAAGGGATTGACAACCCCTTTATAGCATTGGTTGCAGTGTTTGATGCTTTGTGTAGGTGCACCTATTGTTGACTTGCTTGTTCCTCCTACTTGATTGATAACTTGGTTCTCAACAAATGAGGAAAATACTTATCTACTTTGCTACATCACCCTTTCCTCTTCAAGGGAAAACCAACGCAAGCTCAAGAAGTAGCATACATCGACAATGACATTCCTTTCTATGGGAGTCAAAGCCCCGAGGAGTATCTCAAGTGGGAGCGCAAGATGGACCACTACCTCAAGCTACTTCAAGTCCCTTCCGAAGATCAAGTGAAGTGCACCACACGAAACTTCCACGGCGACGCATCAGCATGGTGTCTTCACACATCTTCGAAGAGCTTCGACATGAGTTGGTCCAAGTCGAAGAAAGCGATGCGGCAAGAGTTTGTGCCTTCCACCTACACGGAACATCTTCAACGCTAATTGGAGAACACCATACAAGGATCCAAGTTCTTCGACGAGTACTTCATGAAGATGAAGAAAGCCTTGCGATGAGCCAGTGTGACCGACCCATTTGGATGAAGTTCTAATTCATGATGGGATTGAAGAACGACATCGCCAAGCCTGTCTTCAACAACAACTGCGAGTCTCTCGACGAACTCTACATTGGTGCTCTCAAGGCGGCACAAGACCTCAAGGCCAAGCCTATTCGACCCCATGCACACTTCACGATGACCAAGCTCAATGATAACGAGCATGAGGATGGTACCACCAAGATTTCCAAGCTCGACGAGCACCAAGACGACGCTCCCAAGTTCGACTTCACCGCCACACCTCTTTGTGGTATTGATGATGCCGAGTCTACCATGACTATTTTTGAAGATGATGCGACTACGACTACGACTACGGAGCCACTCAAGGAGCATGCTTTGGAGGAGAGTGACAAGGTGGCGAGCAAGAATGACGCTTCCATCTTTGGAGGCGAGAGTGATGATGTGCCATCTTCAGCCTTCACCCACGGCGATGGTGATGAGATGGTTGAGCATGGGATTTTCCTTTCGACCACGGTGGTGTTTGGATATGAGTTGAGAGACTTATGCCACCATAGTGACAGTGAGAGTGCCTTCACCACTAGCCCCACATATGACGAGCTGTCATAATTCCCATGTGAGGAGAGCCACAACCCCCACCACTTGAGTGAGATGAGTGATACATCTCCAACGTATCTATAATTTATGAAGTATTCATGCCATGTTTACAATAATTCTATATGATTTTGATATGATTTTATTAGAACTAACCCGGACTGACGCTCTTTTCAGCAGAACTACCATGATGTCATTTTTTGTGCAAAAATAAAAGTTCTTGGAATGGGCTGAAAATTTAAGGAGAATATTTTTGGAAAATGAAAAAATACTGGAGCAAAATGATACCGGAGAGGAGTACCGAGGCAGCCACAAGGCTAGGGGGCGCGCCCCCCCCCTAGGGTGCGACCCTGGCTTGTGGATCCCTCGGGAGTCCCCCTGACTTGATTCCAATGCCAAGTACTCCTATAAATCCCGCAACCCCCAGAAAGAAACCTAGATCGGGAGTTCCGCCACCTCAAGCCTCTGTAGCCACGAAAAAACAAACGAGAGCCCGTTCTATCACCCTTCCCGGATGGTCATCTTCATCATCCCGACGGTCTCCATGACGAGGAGGGAGTAGTTCTCCCTTGGGACTAAGGGTATGTACCAGTAGCTATGTGTTTAATATCTCTTTCTCTCTCGTGCCCTTGAGATGACACGATCTTGATGTACCATGAGCTTTATTAATATAGATGAATCATATGGAGTTTTCCCCTCTCTATATTCTTTTGATCAATTGAGTTTTCCCGTTGAAGTTTCCTTATCGAATTTAGACTTTAAAGGATTTGAGAACACTTGATGTATGTCTTGCGATGGGATATCCATGGTGACAATGGGATGTTCTATTGATTCACTTGATGTATGTTTTGGTGATCAACTTGCGGGTTCCGTGACCTTGGGAATCTATGCATAGGGGTTGGCACACGTTTTTGTCTTGACTCTCCGGTAGAAACTTTGGGGCACTCTTTGAAGTTCTTTGTGTTGGATTGAACCTGATGAATCTGAAATTGTGTGATGCATATCGTATACTCAAGACAATGGGTACTCGTGGTGACATTGGAGTATCTAGGTGACATTAGGGTTTTTGGTTGATGTGTATCTTAAGGTGTTATTTTAGTACGAACTCTAGGGCTGTCCGTGACACTTATAGGGATAGCTCATACGATTGATCGGAAAACATAACTTTGAGGTGGTTTCGTACCCTACAATAATTTCTTCATTCTTTCTCCGCTATTTGTGACTTTGGAGTGAACTCTTTGTCGCACGTGAGGGATTTACATATGATTCAACTATGTTAGTATTGTTGAGAGAACTTGCACTAGTGAAAGTATGAACCCTAGGCCTTGTTTCTAAGCATTGCAATACCGTTTGTGCTAACTTTTATCATTAGTTACCTTGCTGTTTTTATATTTTCAGATTAAAAAAACCTATTTCTACCATCCATATTACACTTGCATCACCATCTCTTCGCCGAACTAGTGCACCTATACAATTTACTATTGTATTGGGTGTGTTGGGGACACAAGAGACTCTTTGTTATTTGGTTGCAGGGTTATTTGAGAGAGATCATCTTCATCCTACACCTCCCATGGATTGATAAACCTTAGGTCATCCACGTGAGGGAAATTTTCTACTGTCCTTCAAAACTCTGCGCTTGGAGGCCCAACACGAGTCTACCAGAAGAAGGTTGCGTAGTAGACATCAAGCTCTTTTCTGGCGCCGTTGCCGGGGAGGTGAGTGCTTGAAGGTATATCATTAGATCTTGCAACTGAATCCTTTAGTTTCTTGTTTACTCACTAGTTTGGTTTTATAAAAGAAAACGACAAAAAAATGGAATTGAGGTTGCCTCATATTCTTCATATTTATAATGTCTTCCGTGAAAATGATGGTTTGGAAAATTGTGCTCAATTGGTAGAGGAAGAATTTATGAAAATACCTAATGAGAATTACTTGAATGATGAGCATGATTGCAATATTGCTAGTATGAATTCTCTGAATATCCATGATGCTAATGATATGCAAAGCCACAAGCTTGGGGATGCTATGTTTGACGAAGATGATATTTTTAGTCCCCCAAGTTTTGATGAGGAAATTTGTTATGATAATGACATGCCTACTATCTATGATGATTATGATGATGACATGTGTGCTATAAAGAGTGATAGTAACCATGAAATTTGTCATCATGATTTTAATATTCAATGTGGTTATGTCAATCAAGTATCTCATGATAGTTATTTTGTTGAGTTTGCTCCCACTATTATGAATGAAAAGAAAATTGCTTATGAGGAGAGTGATAAAATTTCTATGCTTGTGGATCATGAAGATAATGATTTATGTGATAGTTATATTGTGGAATTACTTCATGATGCTAATGAAAATTATTATGAGGGAGGAACATACGCTTTTAGGAATTGCAATAATATCAAGTTTCCTCTCTATCCGTTCAAAGTGTTGAAGTTGTGCTTGTTTTGCCTTCCTATGCTAGATGATTCTTGCTCCCATAATTTTTTTCCTCACAAAATCCCGATACATAGGAAGTGGGTAAGAATTAAATATGATTTGCATGAGATTCATGATGCTTTCTTACATGTTACAAATACTATTCTCATATGAGCATCATTGAAATCATCATGCCTAGCTAAAAGGCATTAAAGAAAAGCGCTTGTTGGGAGACAACCCAATACTTTTCCTTTATGTTTTTGTGTGTTCGCATGATTAAGCTATGGTATTAATCATGTTTTTTGTATTTTATTTCAATAAAGTGCCAAGTAAAGCCTTTGGGATGACTCACAAGATGAGTAGAATTGATGCTGAACCAAAACAAAAGCTTTTGACTCCAGTACATTAATTTTCATTTTTTACCAGAGAGTGATAATGCTCTGAAATTTTAAAAAAGTCTTTATATACAAACTATTCCGGTTTTCCTAAATTTTCTGAATTTTTAGAGACAGGGAAGTATGGTTATACTACAGATCTTCACAGACTATTCTGTTTTTGACAGATTCTGTTTTGCATGCATAATTTGCTTGTTTTAGTGTTCCCATAGCTTATATTCAGTGATATAAATTATGGGAATGATAGAATTCATTAGGTATTATGTGATAATAATTATGAATCCCTTCTTGATAGTACCTAAGTGAATGATCTTTATTTATTACACTAACCCTTGTGACAAAGTTCCGTTATGTTTTGTGTGATTGAAGTTTTCAAGTTTTGGGTGAGACACCGATATGAGGAGAAAAAAGAGTGACAAGAACCTAATTTTGCGGATGCCCAAGGCACCCCAAGGTAATATCCAAGGAATACGCAAGAGCCTAAGCTTGGGGATGCCTTGGAAGGCATCCCCTCTTTCGTCTTCAACATTATCGGTATATCTTATTTAGAGGTATATTTTTATTCATCACATAATATGTGTTTTTCTTGGACCATCATTATATTTTGTTATTTTCTGTTAGTTGTTATTTGTAATCTTGTTTTTCAATAAAAAGTTCCAAGAATTGCCTTTAGGATGCTTGAATTGCATGTTTGATATGTGGTGTGTGAAAACAGAAACTTTTGCTGTAGTATTTGAATTTTCATATTTTACTGGAATGTGGAAATTTTCTAAAAAATTTACACAGTGTTTTAATGTAAATAATTTAGCATTTTATAAAGTTTCATAATTTATTTAGTTACGTAAGTACACTGGTTTAATAGATTTCTACAAATTGTTCTGTTTGGACAAATTGCTGTCATAGTTTTGTTATCTACTTTTCCTATAGTTTCCATTGCTTATATTATTAGATATAAATTTTGTAAATGATAGTAAACAATAGATGATGTTTGAAAGTTTTATGCAACTTATATTGGCAGTACATAAAGAGTTGTGCACTAACTTATCTCACGAGTTCTTTTCAAGTTTTGTGTGGATGAAGTTTTTGAGAATAGGTGAAACTAGGATATGAGAGGATTGAAAGAGATACAAAATCTCAAGCTTGGGGATTCCCAATGCACCACAAGTAAATATTTCAATAAGTCTCAAGCATCCAAGCTTGGGGATGCTACGCGTCCCACCTCTCTTCATCAACAATTATCGGTTAGCCTATGTTGAGCCTAAATTTTTATTTGCTCACATGATGCGTTCTATTCTTGGAGTGTTATTTTTCTTTTGCTTGCGGTTTAATAAAATAATTGAGATATTTAAATCTTAGATGAGATAATCTTCACATAGCTATTTAAATATTTGACTATGCATTGATCTTCACTTATATGTTTTTGGAGTAGTTTGTCATTCACTCTTGTGCTTCATTTATATTCTATGAGTAAATGGTTGAATGAATTGAATATCATAAATCTGAATTAAATATGCTTCATATACTTATCCCATGGTGAGTAATGACTTCACACATAATAAGTATAGATGGTAAAATTTATTGAAAGTTAGCAAACACCGCATTGGTCACTTGAACAATTCATGAAAGAATATTGAAGGGAGAGAGATTCCACATATAAATATACTATCTTGGACATATTCTATGATTGTGAGCTCATTAATTATTTTCAAACTCGAGAAAATTAGTTAAAATTGGACAAGACAACTTAATGAATTATGTTTGGGTATATTTGTATAGAATTTATATTGTTATGGATCCTCCAACATGTGGTGCTTGCTTCCACATCATACTAGCAAAAACTTCTGCACCAAGTAGAAATACTACTTGTGCATCCAAACACCCTTAAACTAGTTTTCCCATGAGAGTCCACTATACCTACCTTGGAATGAGTAAGATGCTTCAAGTAAGTTGTCATCGGTGCAAAAAGCAATAAAATTTGCTCCTAAATATGTATGATCTTCTATTGTAAGGGAAAATAAGCATTGTACGAACTTGTGATGGTAAACAAATGAAAGTGACGGACTGCATAATAAAGGTTGATATCACAAAGGGCAATACAACGTGATGTTCCTTTGCATTAAGGGTTTGCACATCCAAAAACAAATAACACATGAAAACCTCTGCTTCCCTCTACAAAGGGCCTATCTTTTACTTTCTAGTACTTACCTTTATGCAAGAGTCATGGTGATCTTCACCACTTCCTATATTTCGCCATTTTCTCTTGGCAAGCATCATCTGTTGGGGAATGATCTAGAATATATATCCATACAAATATACTTGATCATGAATTATTATTGTTGACAATTATCTATATGATAAATAAATTGGGAGGCGAAACATTAAGCCCCTAGCTTTCTCTGTGCTCGATGGATGCTATTTGTTCCATAATATGCTTTGTGTGTCAATAATCATAGAAGACTATATGATAGTTGAGTATGTGGAATTTGCTAAATCAAATCTCTTACATAGACCCTTCCTGAAAATAAGATGAATTGCAATTGTTCGATGTCTAGGAATATGGTTTGTTAGTTTTCAAGAAACTTTCTGGTCTATACTTTAACATGTGAATAACTTGTTACTAGATCATGAGAAGTTTTATGAGATGAGCTACTGTTTACGGTTTATATTGATGCTAGAAAAAGTAATTGGAATTATCATTGATCAAACTTGTGCACTTGCAAGCATTCACACTTCATAAATTATTTCTTCTATCATTTACCTACTTGGGGACAAGCAGGAATTAAGCTTGGGGATGGTGATACGTCTCCAACATATCTATAATTTATAATAATTCTATATGATTATGGTATGATTTTATTAGAACTAACCCGTACTGGCATTGTTTTCAGCAGAACTACCATGGTGTCGGTTTTTGTGTGCAGAAATAAAAGTTCTCGGAATGGGATGAAAATTTACGAAGAATATTTTTGGAAAATATAAAAAATACTGGAGCAAAAATATACCACAGAGGAGTCCCGAGGGAGCCATAAGCCTAGGCCCCCTAGGGCGCAGCCCCTGACTTGTGGGTCCCTCGGGAGTCCTCCTGACTTGATTCCAACGCCAAGTACTCCTATGAATCTCGTAACCCCCAGAAAGAAACCTAGATCGGGAGTTCTGCCGCCGCAAGCCTCTATAGAAATGGAAAACCAATCAGGAGCACATTTCGACACCCTGACGGAGGGGGAAACCATCACCGGAGGCCATCTTTATCATCCCAACGGTCTCCATGACGAGGAGGGAGTAGTTCACCCTCGGGGTTCAGGGTATGTACCAGTAGCTATGTGTTTGATCTCTCTCTCTCTCGTGTTCTTGAGATGACACGATCTTGATGTACCCTGAGCTTTATTAATATAGATGAATCATATGGAGTTTTCCCCTCTCTATCTTCTTGTGATGAATTGAGTTTTCCCTTTGAAGTTTTTTTTATCGGATTGAGTCTTTAAAGGATTTGAGAACACTTGTTGTATGTCATGCGCTGGGATATCCGTGGTGACAATGGGATGTTCTATTGATCCACTTGGTGTATGTTTTGGTGATCAACTTGCGGGTTTCGTGACCTTGAGAATCTATGCATAGGGGGTTGGCACACGTTTTCGTCTTGACTCTCCGGTAGAAACTTTAGGGCACTCTTTGAAGTTCTTTGTGTTGGATTGAACCTGATGAATCTGAAATTGTGTGATGCATATTGTATAATCAAGCCCATGGGTACTCGTGGTGACATTGGAGTATCTAGGTGACATTAGGGTTTTGGTTGATGTGTATCTTAAGGTGTTATTTTAGTACGAACTCTAGGACTGTTCGTGACACTTATAGGGATAGCTCATACGATTGATCGGAAAAGATAACTTTGAGGTGGTTTCATACCCTACAATGATTTCTTCGTTTGTTCTCTGCTATTTGTGACTTTGGAGTGAACTCTTTGTCGCATGTGAGGGATTTACATATGATTCAACTACATTAGTATTGTTGAGAGAACTTGCACTAGTGAACGTATGAACCCTAGGCCTTGTTTCTAAGCATTGCAATACCATTTGTGCTCACTTCTATCATTAGTTACCTTGCTGTTTTTATATTTTCAGATTACAAAAACCTATATCTACCATCCATATTACACTTGTACCACCATCTGTTTGCCAAACTAGTGCACCTATACAATTTACCATTGTATTGGGTGTGTTGGGGACACAAGAGACTTTTTGTTATTTGGTTGCAGGGTTGTTTGAGAGAGACCATATTCGTCCTATGCCTCCCATGGATTGATAAACCTCAGGTCATCCACTTGAGGGAAATTTTCTACTGTCCTACAAAACTCTGCGCTTGGAGGCCCAACACGAGTCTACAAGAAGAAGGTTGCGTAGTAGACATCAATGAGTGACTCCACCATATGTGAGTTTGAGTGCACCTACTCTATGGGAATGTGTGAGCCACCACCACATAGAGAGAGTGAGGTAGTTGATAGGGCATGTGAGCCAATTTTGATTTCTAACAACTTAACCTCTACCCCAATTGTGTCTTCTCATTTGGTGCTAGGTCCCATACACGATGACGCGTCGATCCTCGATGACTTCATCCTCCCTTTGGACAAGACGATGGCCATGGTGTAATATGAGGCACCCCGACATGGTTCCATCACATTTAATATGACCATGAGTTGGTCTATGCCACCTCACCTATACCACATGAGTGGAATGACAAAGGTAACATAGGTGAAGGTGAGGCTCTTGTCCCACTAGCGGACATTGATTTCTTGCATGATGTCGATCCACCTATTGCCATGCTTCATGATTATGCGACTTCCTCATGTGATGAATTGCCCATTTATGATGTGTTTGATGATTCTCATGTGGATTCTATTACTTGTGATGCCATGTTGCATAGGATTTTCTTGTGAGAACTCAATAGGTCACATCATGTTTGACAATCCGCCTGACTTGTCATATGCTATGCATGAGATCACCCATATTGCATCTTTGCAATCTCATTGTAGTAACTATGCATATGCCATTAAAATAAATCCTATTTGCACATATGGCATAGATGACAAGCCCATGGTTATTGGCATTTGCTTTTCTTGTGATGACATTGCCATGCTCCCTTTGCATCATTTGCGCAATTGTTCTCATATGCCATGCCATGAAAACCATGTTTGGAAATGCATTGTTTTGGATGTTGTACATATTCTATGAATTATGCTTCCGCTATTGCACATGAGGAGACCCCCATAGTTTCCTCATACTGTATAGGAGATTGTATTCCATCCCATCCTTTGCATGACTTCCATATTTGTGTGGACAATACGCAATCCATGAATATGAATGTTATTGATGTGCCATATATTTGCATGCTCAATTTGTGTCCCCATCGTGTTACACAAAATAACTATTCTTTCATGATGGATGACATGTTCCTATACCATGCATCGGATTTCTTTGAGCATTGCTTATCTTGTGCTAACTCTCATGTGCACATACACATCCTAACGGATGATGTGTACATATACCACACACAAACAATTTTTATTTTGTCATTGTTGTGAGTAGGTACTCATGAATATTCGTCGACCTCACAATCCCATGAGTTGACGAAAAGAGATCTTGAGAGCACCGATGCTTTGGGATGCACCGGAATGTGTCTCCCACCATTCCCCTTGCGCAAGGACTACACACACCTCTTCTACTTGGCTATCACATGGCTATGGCCTCTTTTCATTACTCTTATTTTGACCATATTTCCATGTTCACTTTGCATGATATGCTCATTTCTATGTCTTTGCCATGCATTTGTGACCCATGCCTTGCATCTCACATGTCACTTGATTCTCATATTCGTATGTGTATTTGCAAGCTTGTTGGAGGATTTTCTTACTATTGCCATGTTTGCTTGTTGACCCATGTCTATGATGATACTTTGCTCTTGCTTCGTGCTTGCAATATGTCATGTGCATTAATGATGTCCTCCATTTGCTCATATGACATGATTGTCATGATTTCTTCTAGTATGTTGCATCTTCGCACTACTAGCTTGCATGACATGATCACTATACTTGTTTATGTTGCATCAACGATGTGCTTCTTTTATGCAGTTGCTGACAACCATTTCCAGGCCTCACACATGATGACCAATTGCTCTTTATATTGTGTTGAGTGCCACACAATATTCACTTCACCATACACACATTATGCTCGAATTGCCTTGCTCTTTGGATTGCCCCATGTGTTTAGACAATTCATTTTGCTTAGTGTTGTGAATGATTCCTTTTATTGATTGCTTTGTGCATGCGTGCCATGACCTTGAGGTAGATGCTCTTTCTATTACCACACATAATTGCATCTTTACCTCACCTTTTCATGCTTGCCCCCATGATGCCTTAGATTGTGCTCAATTTGTATGCTTACATGCCATGTCACACAATATGTTACGCATGATGGCAACACTTGTTCGGTGATTCACCACTTGAATGATTGGTTTTGCACTAATGCTCACCACATTTGTTTTTCCAAGTGTTTGTTGTCCTTGCCCCTTTTGAAGGAATTACAAGATAGTGAGACATTCGAGAGTGACCTCTTCGAGCTTCTTAATGATGAGCGCTTGATGATCATCCACTTCTACACGGCGACACCATCTCCTTCCCATGGTGATTTGGTATTTGATCTGAGGACGGATCTTTCCCAAGGGGAAGGGGATGATGCGGAGCAGCCTATGGACATCACCATGGCAAGAGTTCGTTTGGCAAGTGACATGTGCCACAACTACTCACATACATAAAGGTGAATCATCTCCTTTACACGTGTTCACTTTACCCCTTCGAGGATGGTATACTACTTGACACTCCTCTCGTTTGCATGCATAGGTATGGTCAGAGCTTCACGGGCGACGAGGAGGAGTGCCGGCACCTACTTACGCCTACACCATCCGTGAGGGAAGCTTGGAAGCGGAGATGGAAGAGGATGGAGTTGCGGAGTCTACAGCGGACGGACGTCCGAGAGCTTTTGGATGACCAACATCTTCCGAACGTCCGACGCCTAGGGTCCAACCCAGCCAGAGGACGAGCCTAACTCTACAGCGGCCGGACGACCGACGACGCCCGAACGTCCGATGATACGTCTCCAACGTATCTATAATTTATGAGGTATTCATGCCATGTTTACAATAATTGTGTATGATTTTGGTATGATTTTATTAGAACTAATCCGGACTGACGTTGTTTTCAGCAAAACTACCATGGTGTCATTTTTTGTGCAGAAATAAACGTTCTCGGAATGGGCTGAATTTACGGTGATTTTTTATGGACCAAAAGAGACCCCCGAAGCACAAGAGATGGGCCCAAAAGTGGACAAGGAGGCCACAAGCCTGCTGGGCGCGCCCTTGTGTCTTGTGGACTCCTCGAGCACCCCCTTGACGTGAGACCGACGCCAAAAAATCCTAAAAATACCAAAACCCCTAGAAAGAAACCTAGATCGGGAGTTCCACCCCCGGAAGCCTCTGTAGCCACAAAAAGGCAATCGGGAGCCCGTTTTGGCACCCTGCCGGTGGGGGAAACCATCACCGAAATCCATCTTCATCATCCCGGCAGTCTCCATGACGAGAAGGGAGTAGTTCACCCTCGGGGCTGAGGGTATGTACCAATAGCTATGTGTTTGATCTCTCTCTTTCTCTCATGTTCTTGAGATGTCACGATCTTGATGTACCGCGAGCTTTATTAATATAGATGAATCATATGGAGTTTTCCCCTCTCTATCTTCTTGTGATGAATTGAGTTTTCCCTTTGAACTTTTCTTATTGGATTGAGTCTTTAAGGATTTGAGAACACTTGATGTATGTCTTGCGATGGGATATCCGTGGTGACAATGGGATGTTCTATTGATCCACTTAATGTATCTTTTGGTGATCAACTTGTGGGTTCCGTGACCTTGGGAATCTATGCATAGGGGTTGGCACATGTTTTCGTCTTGAATCTCTGGTACAAACTTTGGGGTATTCTTTGAAGTTCTTTGTGTTGGATTGAACATGATGAATCTGAAATTGTGTGATGCATATATTATAATCAAGCCCATGGGTACTTGTGGTGACATTGGAGTATCGAGGTGACATTAGGGTTTTGGTTGATGTGTATCTTAACGTGTTATTTTAGTACGAACTCTAGGGTTGTTCGTGACACTTATAGGGATAGCTCAAAAGATTGATCGGAAAAGATAACTTTGAAGTGGTTTCGTACCCTGCAATAATTTATGTTTGTTAACCACTATTTGTGACTTTGAAGTGAACTCTTTGTTGCGCTTGAGAGATTTACATATGATTCAACTATGTTAGTATTGTTGAGAGAAATTGCACTAGTGAAAGCATGAACCCTAGGCCTTGTTTCTAAGCATTGCAATACCGTTTGTGCTCACCTTTATCATTAGTTACCTTGCTTTTTTTATATTTTTAGATTACAAAAACCTATATCTACCATCCATATTACACTTGTATCACCATCTCTTCACCGAACTAGTGCACCTATACAATTTACAATTGTATTGGTTGTGTTGGGGACACAAGAGACTCTTTGTTATTTGGTTGTAGAGTTGTTCGAGAGAGACCATATTCATCCTACGCCTCCCACGGATTGATAAACCTTAGGTCATCCACTTGAGGGAAAATTGCTATTGTCATACAAAACTCTACGGTTGAAGGCCCAACACGAGTCTACAAGAAGAATGTTGCGTAGTAGACATCAAGCTCTTTTCGGGTGCCGTTGCCGGGAAGGTGAGTGCTTGAAGGTATATCTTTAGAGCTTGCAATTGAATCTTTTAGTTTCTTGTTTATTCACTAGTTTGGTTTTATAAAAGAAAAGTCCAAAAAATGGAGTTTAGGTTGCATGAATTGGTTCATGTTTTTGATGACTTTCGTGAAAATGATGGTTTGGGAAATTGTGCTCAATTAGTTGAGGAAGCATTTATGAAAATACTTGACGAGAATTCCTTGAATGATGATAATGATTGAAATATTGCTAGTATGAATTCTTTGAATATCCATGATGCTAATGATATGCCAATCCACAAGCTTGGGGATGCTATGTTTGATGAAGATGATATTTTTAGTCCCCCAAGTTTTGATGAGCAAAACTATTATGATCATGGCATGCCCCCTATGTATGATGATTATTGTGATGACATGTATGCTATAAAGAGTAATGACAACATGAAATTTGTTATCATGATTTTAATATTCAATGTGGTTATGTCATTCAAATGTCTCATGATAGTTATTTTGTTGAGTTTGCTCGCACTATTATGAATGAGAAGAAATTTTCTCGTGTGGAGAGTAGTAAATTTTTTATGCTTGTAGATCATGAAAAGAATGCTTTATGTGCTGGTTATATTGTGGAATTCATTCCTGATGGTACTGAAAATTATTATGAGGGAGGAACATATGCTTGTAGGAATTGCAATAATATCGTGTTTCCTCTCTATGTGTTGAAAGTTTTGAAGTTATGCTTGTTTTGCCTTCCTATGGTAGATGATTCTTGTTCCCATAAATTGTTTACTCACAAAATACCTATGCATAGGAATTGGGTTAGACTTAAATTTTCTTGTCATGATATTCATGATGCTCTTTTGCATGTTTCAATTATTATTCCTTTACGAGCATCATTGAAATCATCATACCTAGCTAAAAGGCATTAAAGAAAAGCGCTTGTTGGGAGACAACCCAACACTTTTACCTTCTGTTTTTATGTGTTCACATGATTAAGCTATTGTATTAATCATGTTCTGTGTCTTTTATTTCAATAAAGTGCCAAGTAAAGCCTTTGGGATAACGTGGATACTTGCTTGTTTGATTCTGTGCAAAAACAGAAAGTTTTGCGTCCAGTATATGAATTATATGAAGTTCTTACACAACATTGCTATGTAAATTCTATGATATGTCCTAATTTTTCAGAATTTTAGAGTCAGGTAAGTTTGGTGATCATTCAGATCTTTAGAGACTGTTCTATTTTTGTCAGATTCTGTTTTGCATGCACAGTTTGCTTGTTTCAAGTGTTCCTATAGCTTATATTGAGTAATGTAAATTGTGGGAATGATATAATACAGTAGGTATCATGTGGGAAAAAGTATTAATCTTGTCTTGACAGTACCTAAGAGAATGATCTATCTTTATTACACCAATCCTTCTCACAAAGTTCCATTAAGTTTTGTGTGATTGAAGTTTTCAAGTTTTGGGTGAGACACCAATATGAGGAGAATAAGAGTGAAAAGAACCTAAGATTGGTAATGCCCAAGGCACCACAAGGTAATATCCAAGGAATATTCAAGCGCCTAAGCTTGGGGATGCCCTGGAAGGCATCCCCTCTTTCGTCTTCAACGCTATCGGTATATCTTACTTGCAGCTATATTTTTATTTGTCACATAATATGAGTTTTGCTTGGAGAATCATTTTATTTTTTTTCTCTGTTAGGTGTTATTTAGAATCTTGTTTTTCAATAAAAATTTCCAACAATTGCCTTAGGATGCTTGAATTGCATGTTTGATGTGTGCTGTGTAAAAACAGAAACTTCTGTTGTGGTGTTTGAATTTTTATATTTTAATTGAACATGGAAAGTTTCTGATTTTTTTTACACAGCATTGACATATAAATTATTTAGCACGTCCTAAATTTCCATAATTGTTTGAGTTACAGAAGTACACTGGTTTAATAAATTACTACAGACTGTTCTGTTTAGACAGATTGCTGTCATAGTTTTGTTATCTACTTATCCTATGGTTTTCATAGCCTATATTGGTAGATATAAATTGTGAAATGATATTATGCAGTACCTAATGTTTGAAAATTATTGTGCAACTTGTCTTGGCAGTACATGAAGTGTTGATTTATTCTTATGTGTACTAACCTATCTTACGAGTTCTTTTTGAGCTTTGTGTGGATGAAGTTTTTGTGAATAGGTGAAATCGGGATATGAGAGGATTGAACAAGATATAAAAGCTCAAGCTTGGGGGTGCCCAAGGCACCCCAAGTAAATACTTCAATAAATGTCAAGCATCTAAGCTTGGGGATGCTACACATCCCACCTCTGTTCGTCAACTATCGGTTAGCCTATGTTGAGCCTAAATTTTTATTCGTTCACATGATGCATCTAGTTCTTGGAGTGCTATTTTTATTTTGCTTGCTGTTTAAGTAAAATACTCAGATATGAAAATATTTCTTGATATAGATAGAGAAAGTCCTCACATAGCTACTTAATCGTTTGACTACTCATTGGTCTTCACTTCTATGAATTGGAGTAGTTTTGTCATTTACTCTCCTGCTTCACTTATATCCTATGAGTAAATGGTTGAATGAATTGAATATCATAAATCTGAAATTATATATGTTTTATATGCTTATCCCATGAGGATTAATGACTTCACATATAATAAGTATATGTGGTAAAATTTATTGAAAGTTAGCAATCACCGCATTGATCACTTGAACAATTCATGAAAGAATATTGAAGGAAGAGAGATTTCACATATAAATATAATTTCTCGGAAATCTTCTAAACTTGAGAAAATTAGTTGAAGTTGGACAAGGAAGACAACGTAATGAGTTATGCTTGGGTATATTTGTATAGAAGTTATATTGTTATAGATCCTCCAACATGTGGTGCTTGCTTCCACCTCATACTAGCCAAAACTTTTGCACCAAGTAGAAATACTACTTGCGCATCCAAACAACCTTAAACCCAAAGTTGTTCCATATGAGTCCACCATACCTACCTATATGCGGTATTTACTTGTCATTCCAAGTAAATTTGCATGTGCCAAACTCTAAACCTTCAAATAATATTCTGTTTTGTATGCCCGAATCGCTCATATAGTGACTAGGGGCTGTCAGTATCTTCCATACTTGGTGGGTTATTCTCACGATATGTGTTGATTGACTATCATTCATGAGAAAGTGGCTGGTATTCGGGATGCCCAGTTCCATGCTCAAAAGTCAAATCAAAATATAATGAAACAAAACTCCCCCATGATTGTTGTTTGTATGGACGATACCATGGATTCGGCTCGCCGTGGAGTGTGATTGATTGGTGGAGGGGGGTAAAAACTTTTCCATTCTGTTTGGGAACCGCCTATAATGTATCTAGCATGAAAGATACCGAGATCTCTCGGTTGTTATGTTGACAATGAAAGCATACCGCTCAAAATTATTATTCATCTCTGTTTAAAAGCTCGAGCTCTGGCACCTCTACAAATCAATGCTTCCTTCTGCGAAGGGCCTATATTTTACTTTCTAGTACTTACCTTTATACAAGAGTCATGGTGATATTCACCACTTCCTATATTTTGCCTTTTTCTCTTGGCAAGCATCATATGGTGAGGAAAGATCCAAGCATATATGGCATTCAAATATATTTGATCATGAATTATTATTGTTGACAATTATCTATATGATAAATAAGTGGGGAGGCGAAACTTTAAGCCTCTATCTTTCTCTGTGTTCGACGGATGCCATTTGCTCTAAAAATATGCTTTGAAAGTTAGCAATCATGGAAGACTATATGATAGTTGAGTATGTGGAATTTGCTAAATCAAAGCTATTACATAGACCCTTCCTAAAAATAAGATGAATTGCAATTGTTTGGTGACTAAAAGCATAGTTTGTTAGTTTTCAAGAAACTTTATGGTATATACTTTAACACATGAATAGCTTGTTACTTCATCATGAGTAGTTTTATGAGATGAGCTACTGTTTATCATATATAATGATGCTAGAAAAATTGTTTCGAACTATCATTGATCAAATTTATGCACTATGCTAGCATTCACACTTCATAAATTATTTCTTTTATCATTTACCTACTCGAGGACGAGCAGGAATTAAGCTTGGGGATGCTGATACGCCTCCAACGTATCTATAATTTATGAAATCTTCATGCCATGTTTACAATAATTCTATACGATTTTGGTATGATTTTATTAGAACTAACCCGGACTGACGTTGTTTTCAACACAACTACCATGGTGTCGTTTTTTTGTGCAGAAATAAAAGTTCTCGGAATGGGCTGAAAATTTACCGTGATTTATGGACCAAAAGAGACCCCCGAAGCACAAGAGCTAGGCCAGGAAGTGGACGAGGAGGCCACAAACCTACTGCCCCCCTAGGGCGTGCCTGTTTGGCTTTTCGACTCCTCAAGCACCCCCTTGACGTGAGACCGATGCCAAAAATTCCTATAAATACCAAAACCCTATAAAGAAACCTAGATCAGGAGTTCCACCATCGCAAGCCTCTGTAGCCACGAAAAACCAATCAAGAGCCCGTTTCGGCACCCTGTCGGAGGGGGAAACCATCACCGGAGGCCATCTTCATCATCCTGACAGTCTTCATGACGAGGAGGGAGTAGTTCATCCTCGGGGCTGAGGGTATGTACCAACAGCTATGTGTTTGATCTCTCTCTCTCTCTCGTGTTCTTGAGATGTCACGATCTTGATGTACCGCGAGCTTTATTAATATAGATGAATCATATGGAGTTTTCCCCTCTCTATCTTCTTGTGATTAATTCAGTTTTCCCTTTGAACTTTTCTTATCGGATTGAGTCTTTAAGGATTTGAGAACACTTGATGTATGTATTGCGATGGGATATCCGTGGTGACAATGGAATGTTCTATTGATCCACTTGATGTATGTTTTTGGTGACAAATGTTCTATTGATCCACTTGATGTATGTTTTGGTGATCAACTTGCGGGTTTCGTGACCTTGGGAATCTACGCATAGGGGTTGGCACATGTTTTCGTCTTGAATCTCCGGTGGAAACTTTGGGGTGTTCTTTCAAGTTCTTTGTGTTGGATTGAACATGATGAACCTGAAATTTTGTGATGCATATCGTATAATCAAGCCCATGGGTACTTGTGGTGACATTGGAGTATCTAGGTGACATTAGGGTTTTGTTTGATGTGTATCTTAAGGTGTTATTTTAGTACGAACTCTAGGGCTGTTCGTGACACTTATAGGGATAGCTCATAAGCTTGATCGGAAAAGATAACTTTGAGGTGGTTTCGTACCCTACAATAATTTCTTCATTTGTTCTCCGCTATTTGTGAATTTGGAGTGAACTCTTTGTCGCGCATGAGAGATTTACATATGATTCAACTATGTTAGTATTGTTGAGAGAAATTTCACTAGTGAAAGTACGAACCCTAGGCCTTGTTTCTAAGCATTGCAATACCGTGTGTGTTCACTTTTATCATTAGTTACCTTGCTATTTTTATATTTTCAGATTACAAAAACCTATATCTACCATTCATATTAGACTTGTATCACCATCTCCTCGCCGAACTAGTGCACCTATACAATTTACCATTGTATTGGGTGTGTTGGGGACACAAGAGACTCTTTGTTATTTGGTTGCAGGGTTGTTCGAGAGAGACCATCTTCATACTACGCCTCCCACGAATTGATAAACCTTAGATTATCCACTTGAGGGAAAATTGCTACTGTCCTACAAAACTCTATGCTTGGAGGCCCAACACGAGTCTACAAGAAGAAGGTTGAGTAGTAGACATCATCCGACACCTGCCAACATCTGAACGACCGATCCTCTCCGGAAATCCAATGCCAAGCGACCAGAGATGAATCTACAGAAGTCTGAAGACCTCCAGACGTTCGGACCCTCACGAACCGTCGGACGTCTGACCACCTCCGGACGTCCGGCACTGCCTATGCGTAGCCGCGGGCCTTGGGTTTTGTATCTCTCCCTCACTTACCTTTTCGTGGCCAAGACTATATATACTCCACCCTCACCTCCTTTCTAGGGTTAGCAAAGTGATAGCTCATAGTTGAGCTTTCCTCCTTCCTCTACCTCTCCCATGGAGATCAAGGCCTCCATCAGAGAAGATCCATAGAGGATTTCATGGCCCCTTGCGAGGGAAGATCCCTAGTGGATTCAAGGCGCCATCTCTCCTAGAGATTTGGGATGAACTACCTATGTATCCCTTATTTCCATTGTTGTTCTTGGATCTTGATGCACCTCATGTATCACTTGTGCTTGGAGGAGTACTTGGTGTGGATCCTGTCCAATAGAGTGTTTTCCTCTTTGATTTCTCCATGTTTTCCCCTCATGTTCTTCGTGTTCTTCTTGGAATCCACCTCCAATTCGTGAAGATCGGGGCACCCTCGGGTTTGCCCCGTATCACCAGTCAAGCGTGACCCAACTAGGGGCATAAAACCAATTATCCCTTGAATAATATATTGAAAATTTATGATGATTGGACTCTCCCTGAACCACCACTTGAACCCACTCCGAAGAAGAGGGGTTTCTTATTTCTCAGTCCTGAAGATATGCAAGATGCAAAGAAATGTATGGAGGAGAAAGGTATTAAGGCGGAGGATGTTAAGAATTTACCACCTATTGAAGAAATACATGGACTTAACACACTACCACCTCTAGAGGTGGTAGAGGTAAATTCTTTATTAAAGTTTGATGAAGGTGACATTCCTTACAATAAACATCCTAGTCAATGCTTATATGAGTTTGGTAACTACATTAGGAAACAAGATCACTTCAATGCAAATGTTATGAAATAATTGAAATATAATTCTGGTATGATTGCCCGCTTGAGTGACTTGTTATTTAGAATCAGTAATACTGTTAGAGGTGTAGGAAAACATGCCTCTATGGTTCAAACTCATTTGAACAAGTTGCTAAATCTAAAAAAGAATTGCTTGATGAAATGAATAATAATATGAATGATCATGCTATTAGAGTAGTGACTAGAGGAGATAGAATGACCCAAGAACCTCTTTATCATGAAGGTCATCCTAAAAGAATTGAACAAGACTCTCAAGGAATTAAAGCTAATATACCTAGTCCTTTAAAGAAGAAAAATAAAAATGATAGGACTTTGCATGCTTCTAGTGAACCTGGGATAGAAAAACCTCCTAATAATAATGATGTTTCTACTTCTGATGTTGAAACTCAATCTGGCAATGAACATTGACCTAGTGATAATGATAATGATGATGTTCATAAAGATAGTCAACCAAGTAATGATAAAGAACAAGATAATGACGTAGAAATACAACCTACTGTTGGTCTTGATAACCCATAACCTCAAAATAAACGATATGGTAAAAAGGACTTTGTGCCTAGAAAACATGGTAAAGAAAGGGAGCCATAGGTTCAGAAACCCATGCCTTTTCCACCTAAACCATCTAAGAAAAGGTATGATGAAGAATTTGAACGCTTTGCTCAAATGATTAGGCCAGTCTTTCTACGTACCCACTTAACTGATATCTTAAAGATGCCTCCTTATGCTAAATACATGAAAGACATCATCACTAATAATAGAAAGATACCTGAAGTTGAAATCTCCACCATGATTTATAATTATTCTTTTAAGGGTGGAGTACCTAAAAAACTTGGAGATCTTGGAATATCAACTATACCTTTCTCCATTAAAAGAAATTATGTCAAAACTGCTTTATGTGATTTGGGAACCTGTGTTATTGTTATGCCTTTCTCTTTATATGAAAGACTTGTTTTGAATAAACTCACACCTACTGAAATATCTTTGCAAATGACTGACAAATCAACCGCCATACCTATCGATATTTGCGAGGATGTGCCTGTTGTTGTTGCAAAGGTTACTATCTTAACGGACTTTGTTGTTCTTGAGATGCCCGAGGACATGTCGATTATCCTTGGTAGATCCTTTTTGAATACTACCGGGGCCGTCATTTGCAATAAAATCAAAGTCACTTTTCATATTAATGGTAATGAGCATACAGTGCACTTTCCCAAGAAGCAATTCCAAGTGAATGGTGTAAATGTTATTGAAAATTCTCTGACACTCACTATTGGAAGCTTTCATCTACCTATACCTACCGCCAAAAACAAATATGATATAATTATAGTTGGGGATATGCACATCCCCGTTGAGGTAATTTAGTGTTTTATGAAAGTTCTTTGGTTTCATGCTAATCGAAGGTGGTTATTAAAAAGATTTGATCAACCTTATCAATGGAGCATTTTTCAGAGGTATGAAGTTTATGAATTTAGTAGACACAACTCTCTGTATCCACGTTTTGTTTTTCGATTTTCTTAGTTAAATAAAATAAAATGCCATGTTTATCCTATTTTCTGATTTCTCTCGGCAATAAAAAAAATGACCCAAAAAATAAAAGTCCTCAGAATGTCCTGAAAATTGAACATGATTTTTTCTGAATATTTATGAATTTTTAGTACAAATAACATCAGAGGGGTGTTCACCTGGTGCCCACAAGACACCAGGGCGTGTCAGCCACCCCAGGTGCGCCCTGGTGGGTGGTGGGTCCCATGTGGGTCCCCTCACTTATTCCCTTAGCACATGTCATCTCCTACCTCCTGAAAAAATATCACCATTGCTCTCTCTCTCTCTCATGTTCTTGCTCACAAACCTGTGGATTTCGATCTCTTTGCTCGAAGCTCCATTTCCAAAACTGTTTTAGGGGATTGCTTCTTGGTATGTTACTTCCCCATTGCTCCAATTAGTTTTTGATTTAGTGGTTTATTTTCAGAATAACGAACTACTCTTGGTTCTACTGTAGATGAGCTTGCATGTTGAATTCTTAGAGTTCTAAGTAGTTTGAATGCTTGATATGGCCTCTATGCACCCTTAGGAGTAGTTTGAATGTTTGATATGGCATCAATCTTATTAAGTTTTGTTAACAAAACTTTGTGTCAATTTTTTTTCCAAAAATTGTTTGCAAATAAAAATGCAATACTTTAGGAGTTCTTCCAGGAGAAGATCCTCGGGGGCATCATTAAGTGAAAGCTATGTACGACAATGTTACGTTGAGCCAAGTGTAAGCTCGATGCGGGACGCTGAAACCAAATCATGCCTTTGGTCGTGTAATACCTTCATGGAAGGTGCATGTATTAAGAAAGAATTTGAGCAGTACGTTCGCAACGCCGATCTGGCTCCCTTCATAGAAGATAAGTGCACCCAACACCTCACTCTCATAGAGACATTTACTAAGAAATTTAAATATTCCCCTCGTGACTCTAGAGTTTCATTTAGTCTCTATAATAATGCTTTCACCATGCGTTTATACGTGTTCTGTGAAGTGTGCAAAATTCCATATTGGGGTTTGCTAGACGAACCAACAAAATTTGAGTATGAGTCATTTTTGAGTAACCTTTGTTACGTTGAAACCATAGGAGTGACACAAGGCAGAATAAAAAGCATCCATTTTCCATCTATAGGGTACTTTGCACTCTTTAACGGCAAATGCATTGTAGGCAAGCATGATTGTAGCACATTGTGTGCCCATGATTTGAGTCTTATACACACTACTTTAACAGGAATTAAAAACTACAATTTAGGAGCAATTATTTCACGGAGACTGAATCTCAACACTACCAACAGTAGTTTCTATGGTGGGATTTATGCCTCCCGCCTAGCTACGAGGTTGGGAGTATCCCCTTGGCCTAATGATCCTATCTTACCTAACCAGTACTTAGACTTTGATGCCATGAAACTCCATAGATTCCTTAAGGGCACAGTTAATAACTACACTTACAACTTGAGGTTCGATAACGGTCCTATTGTGCCTATCGTATTGCCTGCTCCTGCTCTCTTTGATTATCACAGAAAGGGAAGATACTACGTCCTTGAGAGCAAGGCCCACACGTACAATGCGGAGATTGAAGCTGCTAGAAGGCTGATGTAGTTGCACCAAGAGGCTCGGTAGGCTATCACTCAGACTATTATCTAGGCTACGGATGGTGATTACCAAGCTAGGACAAAATCCTAAACTTGGGGGAGTACGTGTTTCCACCAACATTATATTCATGCTCACACATTTCATTCCAGTTGTGGGTGTTCACACTTTTTCATTGTATTATCCATGCTAATTTATTTTCTTGCTTTCTTCTTGTGTGTTTGAGTTTTTTTGAGAAAATCCAAAAATACTTCTTCTTTCTTTTTCTTTTTCTTTTCGGTTTAGTTAGTTGTATTAATTAAAAGAAAAACCCAAAAAGATTTCTCATCTCTTCTTTTGCTTGTTGAGAGTTCTCCCGTGTAAATAGATTTCTCGTTTTCGTTTTTCCTTCTTTTATTTGCTTCTTCATGAAAAACTAAAAACTCCAAAAATATTTCAGTCTGTTTCTTTGAAATTCTCTTTCTTTTACCAAGTCATACCAAGGAGAAGACCGCGGTGAAAGTGTTGAGTGGCTCTCATATGCTTTATTGTTGATATAACAAAGAGCCCACTTTGTCTTGTCCTCTTGAATAAAATCTTTGCAGATTCCAGCTTAGTCCACGACACTCTTGCACTAATATTATTTTCATATCATTCAATCGTGCAAGTGAAAGGCAATAATGACGATATTTGATGAATTGACTATGGTAGAGAGAACCGGGTATGAACTCAACTTGTTTTTGTTTTTGTAAATATATTTAACCTAGTATCCATGATTCGGCATATTATGATTGAACATGTTTGCAATGACAATTAGAGATTATAGTTGCTCATGCCATGCTTAACTAGCTAGGAGTGGATAATGATTTATCTTGAATGTCAACATGCATTAAAATGGTTGTGATGTAGTATGATGATATGGTATCCTCCTCTGAATGTTTCAAGTGGCTTGACCTGGCACATGCTCACGCATGTAGTTGAATCAAAACCAACATAGCCTTCATGATATTTATGTTCATGGTGTCCATATCCTACTAATGATAGCATTCAATGTTTATTATTCGTAATGCATGTTTATGACTGTCTTCTCTCTCTAGCTGGTCACTTCTCAATCTATTTGCTAGCCTTCACCTATACTAAGAGGGAATACTGCTTGTGCATCAAAATCCTTAAAACAAAGTTATTCCAGATGATTCCACCATATCTACCTATATGCGGTATTACCATGCCGTTCCAAGTAAATTTGCATGTGCCACCTCCAAAATTTCAAATGAACATCTATTTTGTGTGCCTTGACCACTCATGGAGCGATAGGGGTTGGTCAGTATCTTCCTTGCTAAGCGGGTTATTCTCATGATTAGTGTTTATTCACTCGGCCTTGCACAAGAAGGGCGGTAATAGGGATTCCTTGTCCCGAAATCAAAAGGAATGCAAATAATTAAACAAAACTCCCCTAGGAATGTTGTTGGTTTGGATGGTACCCGTGGATTCGACTCGCCGTGGAGTGTGTTTGTTGGTGGAGGGGGAGTAAACCTTTACTTTTACCGCTTGGGAGCCGCCGCTAATTTGTTTAACATGGAAGATATTGATAGCTCTCGGTTGTAATGTTGACAGGAAGGATGTACCTCCCAAATTATACTTATCTCTTATTTAAGCCTTGAGCTCTGGCACCTCTGCAAATCCCTGCTTCCCTCTACGAAGGGATTACCTAATTACTTTTATGTTGAGTCACCGTCTTCTCAAATAAGGGCCAGATGTGAGAGCACTATTGTCATTCTCATGCATTGTGTATAGTGAATGTTGGATGCATCATGACCGGATCTTTTCTACCATGAATTACAATCTTTAGTCGTTGTTTGAACTTTGGAGGTGCTCTGCATTTATGTTTTGCGGTGTTTGAAAGGGCTAGCGAGATATCACTATTCTCATATTATATCATGACTGTTTTGACAAATGTTTGCACTCGAGACATTTTATTATTACTCCCTCTTTGCTTGTGTCATTGCTATGAGTTAATATAATCCTTAAGACTTATTGTTGACATGGTTGGTCATAATCTTTCCTGAAAACATGGGTGCTACTTAAGCATATGTATGTGAACAAGAACAAAAGTATTCATAAAAGTTTTTCTTTCTCACTTTCAGTTTGTCAACTGAATTGCTTGAGGACAAGTAAGGATTTAAGCTTGGGGAGTTGATACGTCTCCATCATATCTACTTTTCCTAACGCTTTTGTTCTTGTTTTGGACTCTAATTTGCATGATTTGAATGAAACTAACCCGGACTGATGTTGTTTTCAGCAGAACTACCATGGTGTTGTTTTTGTGCAGAAATAAAAGTTTTCAGAATGGAACGAAACATTTTGGATAATTATTTTAGAATATTTGAGGAATATTGGATCCAAAAGCCACCAGAGAAGGGGGCCAGGGTAAGGAACACCCACCAGGGCACGCCAGCCCCCTGACGTGGCCTAGTGGGTGGTGCTCACTTTGTGGGGCCCTCAACCCTAATTCCAGTGCTATAAAATCCTACTTTTCCAGAAATAAATCAAGGAGGAAGTTTCATCACGTTTCACGATACGGAGCCGCCGCCACCTCATGTTCTTCATGAGGAGGCTAGATCTGGAGCCCATTTGGGGGCTCCAGAGAGGGGAATCTTCGGTCTTCGTCATCATCAACCCTCCTCCATCGCCAATTCCATGATGCTCCCCACTCGTAGTGAGTAATTCTTTCGTAGGCTTGCTAGTCGGTGAGGAGTTGGATGAGATTCATCATATAATCGATTTAGTTTTGTTAGGACTTGATCCCTAGTATCCACTATGTTCTAAGATTGATGTTGCTATGACTTTGCCATGCTTAATGCTTGTCACTAGGGCCCGAGTGCCATGATTTCAAGTCTGACCCGTTTATGTTATCATCATTATATCTATGTTCTTGATCCGATCTTGCCTAGTCATATGCAACTATTACGTGTTATGATCCGTCAACCCCATAGTAACAATGTTTGGGATACTTCACGGTGATGACCGTAGTTTGAGGAGTTCATGTATTCACTATGTGTTAATGCTTTGTTTTGGTTCTCTATTAAAAGGAGGCCTAAATATCCCTTAGTTTCCTTATGGACCCCGCTGCCACGGGAGGGTAGGACAAAAGATGCCATGCAAGTTCTTTTTCATAAGCACGTATGACTATTTACGAAATACATGCCTACATTACATTGACGAACTGAAGCTAGTTTTGTGTCGCCCTAGGTTATGAATGTTATATGATGAATATCATTCAATGAATACATCAATCCAGTGCCTTCGAGTTTTCCACTTATTGTTCTTGTTAAGTTACTACTGCTGCTATTTCTATTGCACTTGCTACAAAACTATTACTGCTATTGTTACCGCCAATGTTACTGTTACTATTACAACTGCTATCAAACTATCATATTACCGTGCTACTGGTTACTTTGTTGCAGATATTTATCTCTAGGTGTGTTTGAATTAACAACTCAACTGCTAATACTCTCAAATGTTCTTTGGCTCCCTTGTGTCGAATCTATAAATTTGGGTTGAATACTCTACCCTTGAAAACTGTTGCGATCCCCAATACTTGTGGGTTACCAATCATCACAACACTTCGTCGCCATTGTGTGCAATTGGGGGGGGGGGGTATTGTCCCTTGTGTACTAGTGCACGCGAAAGCAATGTTGTGAAGTATCAGAACCGAGGCAAGCAAGTGGTATGCGGTCGCCGGTCAGGGGCAAACACTTGAGCTATCTGATGCAAGGAGAGTAATCTATTTTTGAGTTTTTTTAAGGTTTTCGTTCATGTCTTGATGTAGGCCTTTGCTTGGTCTTTCAAAGTGCCACGCGTCTCTCTCATCCACGATGTAAATGACCTAGTCACTTGTTGTTTTCGTTTCTCATTGCTCAATCGATAAAAAGACAAAGCTTTTGGCTTTCTTCAAAGAAGAAAATAACAATTTGTATGTGTAGCTCAGCGGCAAGATAATGACAACTTGTGAATAGATTTGGCAACTAAGTTTTATGAATTTCATGGAAACAAAAAATCGAAAAATAAGATCTGGGAAGGGACATCTACAAGCTCAATATGAAAAGGTCAGTGGAAAATATGGCTTACGCTATGCTGTAAAACAGTAGTTTTTTTGCGGGGAAGTAAAATAGTAGCTTTAGGACGAGTTTGGTTACTTGCATCGTTTTTGGGTGCTTTGCATACTTGTCCCAACTGGGCCTGGCTGAGGCAAAAAACCAATATTTGCATGTTGATTGGTTGCTTGGATTGCATCAAGGCCCAGATGGCTGCAAATTGTTTGGTTGCATGTATTTGTGCTTTAGGTGTGAGCAGATGCAACACACAACTGTTTGGTTGTGTGCAAGTACTTGATTTGCTCACCCCTTTAAAGTGTGGTGGAGTTACCACCCATTTGACAACACACAACACAATATGATCAACAACGGCACAAAAGCACCAAGAACCAACAATGAACAGGCAGATCATAAGCTACTAGGCATAAGTTTAAAACAGCAAGGCATCCCATGCCCCTATTAGACCTCAAGGTGCTGCTCCTTGGGCAAAATATGGACATGTTGACAGCAAATCTGGCTTCAGTTCAAACCTACACTACTTCAATTCATAGTACTACGCATGGTTCATACTAGACAAACGAACTAGAGGGCCTAAGTGATGTCGCCAATGCAGCTGTGCCTTGAGCACCAGGCGTTGCAGATGTTGGAGCTGTTGACCTTGTAGATCTACACTTTGAGCCCAGCTTGAAGACTACAAGGTCCCCGGGGACGATCTTGTGTTGGCTGCAGAAGTACTCCCAGCCGCGCCCCAGCACCATAAGCCCCTTAAACATCTGCACCTGGACCCAAAACTCACATCACTTGTTGGCAGAGAGGCTGGAGATGTGAGGAGGGTCGCTGACCTACCAGAGATGTCCTTCTGGTCAGTGATCTGCCGGCTCTGTCCCACTCCGTCTTCATTATCTTGCCGGCAAGATGGCCATCAGTTAGCAACACATCTGACCCATGATCAAAGCTAACAAGTAGAACATGATGTATGCTCACTAAACACAACTTACAATGATCACTACTAAGTACTAACACATTATGAGTGCTACTCTAATCAGTGCTTACAGTTATCAATGGTTACAGTTATCAAGTGGTTACAGTTATCAGTGGTAACACTAATCAGATGAAGCCACCGCTCATATGTCCTACTTGCACCTACTATTTTTGGCATTCAGGCATGTCCTACTTGCATGCCACACGCACTCACGTACCCTAGTAACAATAGCAGCAAGAAGAGTAGCATCAACAACAACCATTGCTTAAGAATAACATGAACAACATCAATAAGAACTAACAACAGTATCATATACACTAGTAATAGCATCAAGAACACACAATGTGACACTACAAACTAACAATTTGGCAGTACAAAGTAACAAGGTGGCACTAAAATGATACAAACTACCACTACAATATGAACAATCTATGCATGTGAGATGAACAAAGTAAGCATGCACTCTTGTTCATCCCCAATACAGTTGATCATCATCAAATCCGGTCGAATGTAGCAGAATCGGGTCAAATGTACGGACCACAATCTAATCTAGCACACTATGAACTACCCTAAGAACACTAACTAAGAAGCAGAGGGGGATTTGAGAGATTACAGTGAAGGTTGCCGGTGTAGCGTGGCGGCCATGGTGAAAACCCCAGCAGGAAGAGGGGTGCTGTCGCCACCGATGAAGAGGACCCGACCATTCCCAGGACCGTGTCTGTGCACCTTGGCCTGCGCCGGCTTGAAGATGACGCTGGCGTCGGAGCTCCCCTCCCCTTGCACCGGACGTAGAGAGAAAACCCTCTAATCTCTACCTAATAATAAAGCAAATAGTGCTTTTGTAGTTCACCGTCGTGCACTTCTCTAAAAAAGCCCTTGTGATTCTGGGTAATTGAACCCTCAGTTCCTCAGTAATCGCCTAGAAAAAACGGTTTGCTGGGAAAAAAGCATCTGTATCCTCTCTGGGACCCTCGCGTGTGTCCAGGCCCGAGCGATCCCACCAAATCGCCGCCACACCTCAATCCACTCGATGCCGCACCTAAGCCGGCTGGCCGCCGCCGCCGCACCAACCCAACCACCTCCATCTCCTTCCACGACTAGATCGACACCGCCCCCTCCAATGGATGCGGTCTCCGGTCTCGAAGTTTACCCCCGGCCCCTCTCCCTCCACGTTTCATCCGAGGCAACTTCACCACCACATCCGCGGCCACGATCCAGACGAGCAACACCACCAGACCGACTCTCGTGCCCCCATCACAGGCCCAGCCAGCCCCCGCGCGTGCTGGCCAGTCGTAAGATCTGGCGAGCAACGGAGCCACTACACATGAAGGTGAGGCGCTCGAGGGAGAAGTAGATGAAGGTGCCGCTGGAGTGGGTGAAGAAGCACCAGAAGCTGGCGCCTACCATGCACTGCCACCCCACGCCGTACCGCCGGTCGAACCCCTGCGTGGAAACGATGGATCTTCACCAATAACGAACCAATCGATGAAGAGGGCACAGAGGGAGAGATGGCGGAAGAGATGAGGAATGTACCGTCTTGATGTGGTCGTCGATGGCGCGGCAGTCGTCGACGGCTAAGAGGTCGAGCGCATGGGCCGGAGGCGGCCGCCGGCGCCTACATCCGAGCCAGCATGTCCGTGTCCTCCACCAGCGCCTTGCCCTCCAGCATGCTTATCTTCCCAGCACCAGTGCTGGTTCGTGGTGGTTGGCGAAAATGTGGGAGACGGCGAGAGAGTGGGGGATCTCAAGGAACGGACGGAGAAGGTGAGGAGGAGAAGATAAGGCTGCGAGCGGCGCTGGTTTCTCTTTAGCCAGACGACGTGTTAGGTAGCTAGCGTGGCACACATGTTAGCCTTTTTTCCTTATTTATTTAATGGTGTGGTCTCTAACATTCACGCATGTGTTAGCGTGGGACGTCTTAGCGTGCATACATATTTGTTCTCCGAACTATGCACAAGTTGACCTTTTGTTTTAAGGTTGAACTATGCACAATGTACTAACCGTTTTCTTTTCCTAAATTGTATTCATGAAAAATACTCTATTCATCTCAAAAAGTTTAACTCACACATGTTTATTTCAAACTTTGTTTATAAATACCATAGCACAAATATATTTAAAACAAAAGAATATAGTAAACAAAAATAAAATAACCCACTTTAGCAACATGTTAAGCAAAGGTTTAACTGTAATGAAGAATCCTGTCTATATCACAACAAAATAGAAAGTTATAACATCTACGCGACAAGAACTTCACGGTTAGCACACATGATAGAAGCATGCATGCCTGGACACCAACGAAGTGTACCACATTTTTAGTGTCTGATGGTAGCTCAAATAAGCATTGCGTGTACGATACTTTTGCTACTGGTACGGTAGTTTAAATATAAGGTTGTTCACTCGGTTAGTTGACTAGGATTCATGTCTTATGTTTTGTACTAGGGCCCCAAATAATTTGTTTATGGCCATCATCAAATTTATTCTCTACCTCGCCAGCTTGATTATTAATAATTCGCATTTTGCTTTACAGTAAAGCAAGTTATTTTTTTTCTTTCGTTGCAACGCACGGACATGTTTGTTAGTGGGGTAAAAATACCTCATAAGAGGGGCCTGCAAAGGACGGCGCCAACGGGTATTAGATCCCCGCGATGTTCGAGCCGATGGAGAGGACCACCGGCTCCGATGGCGGAGCCGGAGCGACCAATGCCGACGCTGCATTGGTTCGGGGCGCCAGCGTGTTGCAGAAAAGGGAGGAAGCTCGCAGTGCCGCCGCCCAATGTGCTGAAGGCTTTTTTCATCTAAGATTCTTCATCTCGTAACCCAAGTCATCTGCAAGCACTCTTTTTTCTTGAGACGGGCACCCAATGTGCTGAAGGCTTTTCTCCCTCACCTTTATTTCAGGCTGTGTAGTACTACTACAGTAACTGTAATGGTGTATGCGGTTTCCCCGCAAAGAAAAATTGCCATATGCAATTAGACCCTCTGCTACTTTTCTTTTTGAGAACTGACCCTCCCCTAAATTCTATGGGATGATCAAACAAATCTGCGTGCTAGCGGGAAGGCGGGTAGGATAAATAAAGAGAAGCACGAAAATCATTAATTAAGAAGTACTCTTTTAAAAGATCACTCTCATTTTTTCATGTTGTGATAAGTGAGGAACTGCATGTGTGTCACTTGTCGCAACCTGAACTTTTTTCCTTTTTTCGTAGATGCGTTATTTCAAAATATTTTATGTCTTAAACCTCGCGTACAAATCTCGAACTGCTTTCACTGTTGGATTCCCCGCGTAAGGATCTTCAAAACTAGATCCCATGTTGATAGATTTTGATGAACTTTTTTCATAAAAAATCGGACGAAAAAACCATGCATCTTCGGAAAAAAAACATTCTTTTTTTCCATTTTTTAAGAGGCACAACTGTTCCTCTCACGGAAGCAGATCCGTGCCTCTCGTGAAAGCAAAATCGTGCCTCTTGAGAAAGGAAAAAAAAGTGTTTTTTTCCTTTCCGGAAGGCACGACCTTGTCTTTCGCAGAAGCAAATCCACGTCTCTCGCGAAAGCAAAACCATACTTCTCGAGGAACAAAAAAAATGCGTTTTTGCCCTTTACGAAAGGGACAGCAGAAATAAATCCGTGCCTCTCGTGAAAATAAACTCGTGCCTCTCGAGGAACAGAAAAACGTGTTTTTCCCTTGCCGAGAGGTACCGCCGTCCTCTCGCGAAGATAAATCCATGTCTCTCACGAAAGCAAAACGGTGTCCCTCAAAAAACAAAAAAATGCGGTTTTTTTAAGAGACACGACCATGCTTCTCAAGGAAAAAAAAGAATGTCGAAAAAACAAAAAAATAAATCATCTAAAAACAAAAACACATGCGATAAAATATAAAACAATAATAATAAAAACTCAGAATGCAACACGCGACGATGCGACGACGGCTGAAAACTCTTCAAATGACAGCGTGTGAAAGTGATCAAATCAGTTACTCCCGAAAAGCACGCGTGGCCCAGTTACTCAGCCCCGGGCCTTCACTGGACCCCGTGGGAGACCGCACCCAACGCCCCGTAAAGACCCACCTGACCCGGCCTTTCTTTGTCTAAAAAAAAAACCTGACCCGGCCTTTCCGGACAGCACACGCACGTGACGGCACGCGGGAGGCATGCCTGCCTCCGGCTGCGCTGCAAACCGTCATATCATCTCACTGTACCCCCGCTGAAATAGGGCCCCGCGCGACAGTGGCCAGCTTCTCCTACTCTAATCTATCTACCGCCGTCCGTTCTCATCTTTGCCGCTTCATTATTGGCGGTAATTGCACCAGGTAAACCACTGTGCGGGCTCTCGCTTTGACTGTTGTTGCATTGTGTCGTGTGTGGTGCGTGTAAAAAGTTGCAAAAGGTTGATGCCTTGCAGAGAAGGGGAAAGTGACGTGTTTTTCGTCTTTGTAGGAGGCCGGCCAATCACGCCCTAGCATCCGCTTATTACTCTGTCACTGGTTGGCGACTGGCGAAACAGTTGCACTGCAGTAGTAAAGAAAAACGAAAAGGATATGGGAGAGGGTGACTGGGCGGGTAAGAGCGTCTACAGACGAGGCGCGGGTCTCAAAAATCCGTACGAACAGGCCGATCAGCGACCGGTAAAACAAAAGCGTTACACAGGTACGTCTCAAACAAACCTTAAATATCCACGTTCTTTGATATCCTTTATATCCAGTTAAATATATGACGGTATTTGCCCCTATAAGTTGATTAACAAAGTACTGGACAATAAAGTTGCTATTTTTGCTGATATTTTGATTAGCAGACACCAAAATGCCCTTATCAAACACATAAACATTATGGATGGAATCCTATCTTTGCATGAGATTTTGCATCATACCTATCGCAAGAAAAAAGTTGGGGTGGTCCTGAAGCTTGATTTTGAGAAAGCCTATGACAAAATCAACTGGGAATTCTTACTTGAATGTCACCGTGCTCCTAGGTTTTGTGATACCTAGTGTGGCTGGGTAGAGAAAATACTTTATAATGGAACGGTGAACATCAAGCTGAATAATGAAAATGGGCCCTATTTTCAAAGCCACAAAGGGGTACGCCAAGGAGATCCTTTTTCACCTTTCCTTTTCAATCTGACTGTTGAAACTCTATCCAAGATGATTCTCAATGCCCAAAAAGAAAATTTGATTAGTGGTTTAGCCCCAAATCTTATTGACAATGGAGTGGCCATACTCCAATATGCGGATGACACGGTGATATGCTTTGAGCATGACAAGGATGCTGCAGTGAGACTAAAACTTTTACTATACATGTTTGAACTCATGTCTGGTCTCAAAATTAACTACATGAAAAGTGAGATTCTTTGTATAGGGCGTGATGATAATTTGTTGAAATACTATGCAGACATGTTTAATTGTCAGATTGGACACTTCCCAATGAAATACTTGGGTATTCCAGTTAGTTATTCTACTCTCCGGAACCTAGATTGGGAGTTTGTAGATGAGAGATTCCTCAAATGCTGTGAATCCTGGATTGGCAATGCTGCATCCTCAGGGGGGGAGACTTATCCTTCTGAACTCTTCCCTTACTAGTATTGTGTTCTATTACATGTCTATGTTACTGTTACCTAAAATGGTCATTTATAAGCTAGATAAACATCGTAGGAAGTTTTTCTGGCAAGAGCATGAAGGTCGTAAAAGATACCATCTTGTGAAATGGGCCCGGATCTGTAGATCCAAAAAGAAAGGTGGTCTGGGAGTAAAAGATCTTCATAAAGAGAATATCAGTCTTCTCACCAAGTGGTGGTGGAAGCTGGAGACACAACAAGGGTTGTGGCAAGACATAATTAGAGCCAAATACCTAAAAAGGGACAACATTACTTCAGTGCGCTGCAGATTTGGGGACTCCCCTATCTGGAAAGCCATTATGAAGGTGAAAGATTACTACCTTGCTGGTAGGGGTGTGATTTTGAATTCTGGCAACACAGCTAGACTTTGGCAAGATCTTATACACAACATTACTCCTTTGAAAGATTTTTTCCCTGTTCTGTTTGATATTTGTAACAAACAAGATATCACAGTGGCGAAATTTAAAGAGAACTCTGATGCTGATCTTTTTGGAAGACGGCTCCCTGGTCTACTGGTAGAGCAATGGAATAAGCTGAACAACATAGCCCAATCCTGGACTACCTCGGATGCTCCCGACCAGATTATTTGGACCCTGGGAAAGAAAAGAAAGTTTACCACCAAATCCATGTATGAATACTTAGAAAAGAACATTGCTGACTGCAACTATAGATGGATTTGGTCAGCAAAAATCCCTCTCAAGATTAAAATATTCATGTGGCAGCTCTTTCAGGATGCTCTATTGACCAGAGATGTGATGAAGCGGAGAAATTGGACAGGAAATCCTAAATGCTCCTTCTGCAATGAGAAGGAGACCTCTCAGCACCTTTGGTTTACTTGTCCTGTTGATAGAGTGATGTGGAGGACCGTTGGGTGCGTCTTGGGGACAAACCTGGGGCCAAATAACATTTGGCAATACTTCTCTTGGTGTTATGCTTATATACCTGATGGAACTAAGTACTATACCTTTGGTCTAGCAGCTATCTGCTGGGCGATATGGAACTGTCTTAACCGTGCTACTTTTGAAAAAACAAATTGCGGTCCCCTTTTGATGCAATATTCCGCGCTTGTGGCTACATCAACTATTGGGCAGGTTTGATAACTGGAGCAGATCGTGAGGCTATGGAGCGTGGGGCGAAGATGCTGAAGATCAATGCATCGAACCTGATGAGGATCTGTGCGGCTCCGGGAAGGGATGCCTGAAGCTGGTTGGCTACTTCAAGGGTGTTCGCTGATGCTGAAGCTAAAGCGTGATGACAATCTTTTCCTTGCGACTGCTTTAGTTTGGGTCTTGTTGTGCGAGCATTTTGGCGCTGTTTTTGCCTATAATCTTTAAACTTTGGTTGGTCTCAGCTCCTAGACAGTTTGGGTTTGGTTAGGTTAGGTGAGTCTTTGTGGTGCCTATGGGTTTTCGCCCTATGGCAAACTGCTCGATGACGAGTGTTTGCAGTAGGTTTCCCAGGGCTGCTTTGAGCTCGCTTCCCCTTTCCTGCTTCCTTGGTTTGATCAAAGTAAAACTCTGTATTTCCATTATCGCTTTAATGGAAAGGGGTTTGCTCGTCTCAAAAATATATATATGACGGTATGAGGCTTGACATGATTAGACTCGTCCATCACATTATACTGACGGTCGGATCCACTAACGGAGCCAGGATTAGGATTGGGGGAGGAAGACATGTGTAGAAAAAATTGCTAATACGAAAATAATCATATAGAACAATGTTTTGTTTAAGTGACATAACAATATCATTACATTTCTATTAATTTAAAGTGCCCTCTAAGATTGCCAATAAGATCAAAAGTAATAACAATTTTCTTGAAATAGGCTTTCGTCGCGGGATATATTAATATAGCAGCCAGTCGATACAACATTGAATTTCGCTGGGATCAACAGCACAATCATGCCCAAGAGAAAAAAACAAGGAAAAGAATGCCCACAACATCATATCAATGAAAGTTGTCGTATCCCGCGACCGCTGCACCCACCAGAGAATTCCATCCCACTCCAATGCCACCGAGTTGCCGCGTATCAAGCAACACCCTCAAGAAGGACTACGATGACAACGACGCTCCTGCTCGGACGAGTCCTAGGATTTCTCCCGATACATGGATGGGAGTGGGGGAGAGGTACAACCGACACCCTTCAGGAAGGGTGACGGCACCCACAGGCGTCACCGCGTCGGTGTCGGCCAGGCCAGCAGGGATTTCTCCCGACCCCTCACACCCACCACCCAGGACCAACGTCGGTTTCACCAAGCCTACCGCCCACCAACATGCGCCACCACAGTCACGAGGACACGACCGTCGTCTCTCCACTGTAAACACCGTGAGGCCGGACGGACCAAAACGAAGCCACCGAAGACAGGGACCGACAGCCAGGGACGGATCCAAGTGGTGGCGAGGGGGGGGGCTAGACCCCCTTTAGGGAGACGTAGTAGTAAATCAAAAACTTCCTACGTGTCACCAAGATCTATCTATGAGGAAACCAGCAACGAGTGAGGAGAGATTGCATATTCATACCTTTGAAGATCGCTAAGCGTAAGCGTTACAAGAACACGGTTGGTGGAGTCGTACTCGTAGCGATTCAGATCGCGGTGGGCTCCGATCTAAGCACCGAACAATGGTGCCTCCACGTTCAACACATGTGCAGCCCGATGACGTCTCGTACACTTTGATCCATCAAGGAGAAAGGAGAGGTTGAGGGTGAGCTCCGGCAGCACGACGGCGTGGTGACGGTGGAGCTATGTGGACTCCGGTAGGGCTTTGCCAAGCGCTACGGAGAATGAGGAAGAGCAAGGGTATGGCTGCGCCGAGAGAGAGAGAGAGAGAAGTCGTGTCTCAAATCAGCCTAAACCCTTGCATATATATAGGAGGAGGGAGAGGGAGGGCTGCCTTGTCCCCTCCTCCAAGGAGGAGAGGTTCGGCCAAAGGTGAGGAAGAGTCCACCTCCCACAAGGGAGGTGGATCTCCTCCTTTTAAATCCTTTTGCCCTTTATCTCTTTATCCCAGCCGCATAGGCCTTTCTAGAAGGTCTTGGCCAGCCCAACAAGGGCTGGCACACCTCCTCTAAGGGCCCACAAAGTCCTATGGTCGTCACACCCCTCCCAGGGGTCCTTCGGCACCCTCCCGGCACTCCCGGTACACTATCGATGAGCCCGAAAACTTTCCGGTGACCAAAACTCGACTTCCTATGTATCAATCTTTACCTCCAGACCATTCTAGAGCTCCTTGTGATGTCCGGGATCTCATACGGGACTCCGAACAACCTTCGGTAATCACGTATACCATTTCCCTATAACCCTAGCGTCATCGAACCTTAAGTGTGTAGACCCTACGGGTTCGGGAGACATGTACACATGACCGAGACACCTCTCTGGTCAATAACCAACAGCAGGATCTGGATACCCATGTTGGCTCCCACATGCTCCACGATGATTTCATCGGATGAACCACGATGTTGGGGATTCAATCAATCCCGTATACAATTCCCTTTGTCTATCGGTATGATACTTGCCCGAGATTCGATCGTTGATATCTCTATACCTTGTTCAATCTCGTTACCGGCAAGTCTCTTTACTCATTCTGTAATACATCATCCCATGGCTAACTCCTTAGTCACATTGAGCTCATTATGATGATGTCTTACCGAGTGGGCCCAGAGATACCTCTCCGTCACACGGAGTGACAAATCCCAGTCTCGATTCGTGCCAACCCAACAGACACTTTTGGAGATACCCGTAGTGCACCTTTATAGACACCCAGTTACGTTGTGATGTTTGGCACACCCAAAGCATTCCTACGGTCTCCGGGAGTTGCACGATCTCATGGTCTAAGGAAACGATACTTGACATTGAAAAGCTTTAGCAAACGAACTACACGATCTTGTGCTATGCTTAGGATTGGGTCTTGTCCATCACATCATTCTCCTAATGATGTGATCCCGTTATCAACGACATCCAATGTCCATGGTCATGAAACTGTGACCATCTATTGATCAACAAGCTAGTCAACTAGAGGGTCACTAGGGACATGTTGTGGTCTATGTATTCACACATGTAGTACGGTTTCCGGTTAACACAATTATAGCATGAACTATAGACAATTATCATGAACTAGGAAATACAATAATAACCATTTTAGTATTGCCTCTAGGGCATATTTCCAACAGTCTCCCACTTGCACTAGAGTCAATAATCTAGTTACATTGTGATGAATCGAACACCCATAGCAATCTGGTGTTGATCATGTTTTGCTCGTGAGAGAGGTTTAGTCAATGGATTTGCGACATTCAGATCCGTATGCACTTTACAAATATCTATATCTCCCTCCTGAATGTAATCACGGATGGAGTTGAAGGCGGCGCTTGATGTGTCTTGTCTTCTTGTGAAACCTGGGCTCCTTCGCAAGGGCAATAGCTCCAGTGTTGTCACAAAATAGAGTCATCGGGCCCGACGCACTTGGATTTACTCCTAGGTCGGTGATGAACTCCTTCATCCAGACTCCTTCCTTTGTTGCTTCCGAAGCAGCTATGTACTATGCTTCACATGTAGATGCCGCCACGACGCTTTGCTTGCTGCTGCACCAGCTGACTGCCCCTCCGTTCAAAACATACACGTATCCGGTTTGTGACTTGGAGTCGTCCGGATCTGTGTCGAAGCTAGCATCGACGTAACCCTTTACGACGAGCTCTTCGGCACCTCCATATACGAGAAACATGTCCTTTGTCCTTTTCAGGTACTTTAGGATGTTCTTGACCGTTGTCCAGTGTTCTGCTCCGGAATCACTTTGATACCTCCCTACCAAACTTATGGCAAGGTTCACATCAGGTCTGGTACACAGCATGGCATACATAATAGAGCCTATGGCTGAAGCATAGGGGATGACACTCATCTCTTCTCTATCCTTTGTCGTGGTCGGGCATTGAGTCGTACTCAATCTCACACCCTGTAACACAGGCGAGACCCCTTCTTGGACTGGTCCATATTGAACTTCTTAAATATCTTTTCAAGGTATGTGCTTTGTGAAAGACCTATGAGGTGTCTCGATCTATCTCTATAGATCTTAATACCTAATATGTAAGCAGCTTCTCCAAGGTCCTTCATTGAAAAACACTTATTCAAGTAGGCCTTTATACTTTCCAAGAGTTCTATATCATTTCCCATTATCAGTATGTCATCCACATATAATATGAGAAATGCTATAGAGCTCCCACTCACTTTCTTGTAAATACAGGGTTCTCCATAAACCTGTACAAATCCAAACGCTTTAATCACTTCATTAAAGCGAATGTTCCAACTCCGAGATGCTTGCACCAGCCCATAGATGGAGCGCTGGAGCTTGCATACCTTGTTAGCATCTTTAGGATCGACAAAACCTTCCGGCTGCATCATATACAATTCTTCCTTGAGGAAGCCATTATGGAATGCCGTTTTGACATCCATTTGCCAGATCTCATAGTCATAAAATGCGGCAATTGCTAACATGATTCAGACAGACTTCAGCATCGCTACGGGTGAGAAAATCTCATCGTAGTCAACTCATTGAACTTGTCGATAACCCTTAGCGACAAGCCGAGCCTTATAGGTGGTCACATTACCATCCGCGTCAGTCTTTTTCTGAAAGATCCATTTATTTTCAATGGCTCGCTTATCAACAGGAAAGTCCACCAAAGTCCACACTTTGTTCTCATACATGGATCCTATCTCGGATTTCATGGCTTCAAGCCATTTGTTGGAATCCGGGCCCGCTATCGCTTCTTCATAGTTCGAAGGTTCACCGTTGTCTAACAACATGATCTCTAGGACAGGGTTGCCGTACCACTCTGGTGCGGAACGTGTCCTAGTGGACCTTCGATGTTCAATAGTAACTTGATCTGAAGTTTCATGATCATCATCATTAACTTCTTCTCCAGCCGATGTTGGCTCCACAGAAACAACTTCCTGTGCTGTGCTACTCTCCGGTTCGAGTGGAGGTACAGTTACCTCATCAAGTTCTATTTTCCTCCCACTTACTTCTTTCGAGAGAAACTCTTTCTCGAGAAAGGATCCATTCTTGGCAACAAAGACTTTGCCCTCGGATTGTAGGTAGAAGGTACACCCAATAGTCTCTTTGGGATATCCTATGAAGACGCACTTTTCCGCTTTGGGTTCGAGCTTCTCAGGTTGAAGTTTCTTCACATAAGCATCGCATCCCCAAACTTTTAGAAACGACAGCTTAGGTTTCTTTCCAAACCATAATTCATACGGTGTCGTCTCAACGGATTTTGACGGTGCCCTATTTAAAGTGAATGCGGCAGTCTCTAATGCATATCCCCAAAATGATAGCGGTAAGTCAGTAAGAGACATCATAGATCGCACCATATCCAATAGAGTGCGATTACGACGTTCAAACACACCATTTCGCTGAGGTGTGCCAAGCGGTGTGAGTTGTGAAACAATTCCACATTTCCTTAGGTGCGTGCCAAACTCGTGACTTAAATACTCTCCGCCACGATCAGATCGTAGGCACTTTATTTTCCTGTCACGTTTATTCTCTACCTCACTCTAAAATTCCTTGAACCTTTCAAAACTTTCAGACTTATGTTTCATTAAGTGACATACCCATATCTACTCAAGTCATCAGTGAGGGTGAGAACATAACGGTAGCCACCACGAGGCTCGACACTCATTGGACCGCATACATCGGTATGTATTATTTCCAACAAGTCAGTTGCTCGCTCCATTGTTCCGGAGAACGGAGTCTTGGTCATCTTGCCCATGAGGCATGGTTCGCACGTGTCAAATGATTCGAAATCAAGAGACTCCAAAAGTCCATCAGTATGGAGCTTCTTCATGCGCTTGACACCAATATGACCAAGGCGGCAGTGCCACATGTAAGTGGGACTATCGTTATCAACCTTACACTTTTTGGTACTCACACTATGGACATGTGTAACATCACATTCGAGATTCATCAAAAATAAACCATTGACCAGCGGGGCATGACCATAAAACATTTCTCTCATATAAATAGAACAACCATTATTCTCAGATTTAAACGAGTAGCCATCTCGCATCAAGCGAGATCCAGATACAATGTTCATGCTCAAAGATGGTACCAAATAACAATTATTAAGGTTTAACACTAATCCCAAAGGTAGATGTAGAGGTAGCGTGCCGACGGCGATCACATCGACCTTGGAACCATTCCCGACGCGCATCGTCACCTCGTCCTTTGCCAGCCCCCGCTTATTCCGCAACTCCTGCTTGGAGTTACAAATGTGAGCAACTGCACCGGTATCAAATACCCAGGAGCTACTACGAGCGCTGGTTAGGTACACATCAATAACAAGTATATCGCATATACCTTTAATGTTGTCGTCCTTTTTATCCGCTAAGTACTTGGGGCAGTTCCGCTTCCAGTGACCAGTACCCTTGCAATAAAAACACTCAGTCTCAGGCTTGAGTCCATTCTTGTTCTTCTTCTTCCCGGCAACTTGCTTACCGGGCACGGCAACAACTTTGCCGTCCTTCTTGAAGTCCTTCTTACCCTTGCCTTTATTGAAACTAGTGGTCTTATTCACCATCAACACTTGATGCTCCTTTTTGATCTCGACCTCTGCTGATTTCAGCATCGAGTACAACTCAGGAATGGACTTCTCCATCCCTTGCATGTTGTAGTTCATCACAAAGCTCTTGTAGCTAGGTGGAAGCGACTGGAGGATTCTGTCAATGACCGAGTCATCCAGGAGATTAACTCCCAGTTGAGTCAAGCGCTTGTGTAGTCCAGACATCTTGAGGATGTGCTCACTGACAGAACTATTCTCCTCCATCTTACAGCTGAAGAACTTGTCAGAGACGTCATATCTCTCAACCTGGGCATGAGCTTGGAAAACCTGTTTCAGCTCTTGGAACATCTCATATGCTCCATGTTGCTCAAAACGCTTTTGGAGCCCCGGTTCTAAATTGTAAAGCATGCCGCACTGAACAAGGGAGTAATCATCGCAGCGAGAATGCCAAGCGTTCGCAACGTCTTGCTCTGCTGGGAGAAGGGGTCGGTCACCTAGTGGTGCATCAAGGACATACAATTTCTTGGAAGCCATGAGGATGATCCTCAAGCCACGGACCCAGTCCGCATAGTTGCTTCCATCATCTTTCAGCTTGGTTTTCTCTAGGAACGCATTGAAGTTTAGGGTGACATTCGTGTTAGCCATCGGATCTACAATATAGATTGTAAAGAAAATTTTAGACTAAGTTCATGATAATTAAGTTCACATAATCAAATTATTTAATGAACTCCCGCATAGATAGACATCTCTCTAGTCATCTAAGTGACACATGATCCATGTCAACTAGCCCGTGTCCGATCATCACGTGAGACGGACTAGTTATGCATGGTGAACATTCCATGTTGATCGTATCTTCTATATGACTCATGTTCGACCTTTCGGTCTTCCGTGTTCCGAGGCCATGTCTGTACATGCTAGGCTCGTCAAGTCAACCTAAGTGTATCGCGTGTGTAAATCTGGCTTACATCCGTTGTATGCGAACGTTAGAGCCTATCACACCTGATCATCACGTGGTGCTTCGGAACAACGATCCTTAGCAACGGTGCACAGTTAGGGTGAACACTTTTCTTGAAATTTTATTGATAGATCATCTTATTTACTACCGTCGTTCTAAGCAAATAAGATGTAAACATGATAAACATCACATGCAATCAATATAGTGACATGATATGGCCAATATCATCTTGCTCCTTTGATCTCCATCTTCGGGACACCATGATCATCACTGTCACCGGCACGACACCATGATCTCCATCATCATGATCTCCATCATCATGATCTCCATCATCGTGTCTTCATGAAGTTGTCTCGCCAACTATTACTTCTACTACTATATCTAACATTTAGCAATGAAGTAAAGTAATTACATGGCGTTTATGATTGACACGCAAGTCATACAATAAAATAAGACAACTCCTATGGCTCCTGCCGGTTGTCATACTCATCGACATGCAAGTCGTGAATCCTATTACAAGAACATGATCAATCTCATACATCACAATGCATCACATCACATCCTTTGGCCATATCACATCACAAGGCATATGCTGCAAAAACAAGTTAGACGTCCTCTAATTTGTAGTTGCAAGTTTTTACGTGGCTGCTATAGGTTTCTAGCAAGAACGTTTCTTACCTACGCCAAAACCACAACGTGATATGCCAATTTCTATTTACCCTTCATAAGGACCATTTTCATCGAATCCAATCCGACTAAGGTGGCAGAGATAGACACCCGCTAGCCACCTTATGCAACAAGTGCATGTCAGGCGGTGGAACCAGTCTCACGTAAGCGTACGTGTAAAGTCGGTCTGGGCCGCTTCATCCCACAATAACGCCGAATCAAGGTAAGACTAGTAGTGGTAAGCAAATTAACAAGATCGACGCCCACAACTGCTTTGTGTTCTACTCGTGCATAGATTCTACGCATAGACCTAGCTCATGATGCCACTTAGGGAGACGTAGTAGTAAATCAAAATTTTCCTACGTGTCACCAAGATCTATCTATGAAGAAACCAACAACGAGTGGGGAGAGATTGCATCTTCATACCTTTGAAGATTGCTAAGTGGAAGCGTTACAAGAACGCGGTTGGTGGAGTTGTACTCGTAGCGATTCAGATCGTGGTGGGCTCCGATCTAAGCGCCGAACAACGGCGCCTCCGCGTTCAACACACGTGCAGCCCGATGACGTCTCCTACGCTTTGATCCAGCAAGGAGGAAGGAGAGGTTGAGGGAGAGCTCCGGCAGCACGACGGCGTGGTGACGGTGGAGCTACGTGGACTCCGACAGGGCTTCGCCAAGCGCTACGGAGAACGAGGAAGAGCAAGGGTAGGGCTGCGCCGAGAGAGATAAGTCATGTCTCAAATCATCCCAAACCCTTTCATATATATAGGAGGAGGGAGAGGGAGGGCTGCCTTGGCCCCTCCTCCAAGGAGGAGAGGTTCGGCCAAAGGTGGGGAAGAGTCCAGCTCCCACAAGGGAGGTGGATCTCCTCCTTTTAAATCCTTTTGCCCTTTATCTCTTTATCCCAGCCGCATGGGCCTTTCTAGAAGGTCTTGGACAGCCCAACAAGGGCTGGCACACCTCCTCTAAGGGCCCACAAAGTCCTATGGTCGTCACACCCCTCCCGGGGGTCCTTTGGCACCCTCCCGGCACTCTCGGTACACTACCGATGAGCCCGAAAACTTTCCGGTGACCAAAACTGGACTTCCTATATATCAATCTTTACCTCCGAAACATTTTGGAGCTTCTCCTGACGTTCGAGATCTCATCAGGGACTCCGAAAAAACCTTCGATAATCACGTATACCATTTCCCTATAACCCTAGCGTCATCGAACCTTAAGTGTGTAGACCCTACGGGTTCGGGAGACATGTAGACATGACCAAGACACCTCTCCGGTCAATAACCAACAGCGGGATCTGGATACCCATGTTGGCTCCCACATGCTCCACGATGATTTCATCGGATGAACCACGATGTCGGGGATTCAATCAATCCCGTATACAATTCCCTTTGTCTATCGGTATGATACTTGCCCGAGATTCGATCGTCGGTATCTTTATACCTTGTTCAATCTCGTTACCGGCAAGTCTCTTTACTCGTTCCGTAATACATCATCCCGTGGCTAACTCCTTAGTCACATTGAGCTCATTATGATGATGTCTTACCGAGTGGGCCCGGAGATACCTCTCCGTCATACGGAGTGACAAATCCCAGTCTCGATTCGTGCCAACCCAACAGACACTTTCGAAGATAACCGTAGTGCACCTTTATAGCCACCCAGTTACGTTGTGACATTTGGCACACCCAAAGCATTCCTACGGTATTCGGGAGTTGCACAATCTCATGGTCTAAGGAAACGATACTTGACATTGAAAAGCTTTAGCAAACAAACTACACGATCTTGTGCTATGCTTAGGATTGGGTCTTGTCCATCACATCATTCTCCTAATGATGTGATCCCGTTATCAACGACATCCAATGTCCATGGTCATGAAACCATGACCATCTATTGATCAACGAGCTAGTCAACTAGAGGCTCACTAGGGACATGTTGTGGTCTATGTATTCACACATGTATTACGGTTTCCGGTTAACACAATTATAGCATGAACAATAGACAATTATCATGAACTAGGAAATACAATAATAACCATTTTATTATTGCCTCTAGGGTATATTTCCAACACCCCCAACGATTTCGTTTTACGAAGTAGCGATTAGCCGCCTAGCATAAAAGTACGAGTATGTGTCTATTAGCGCCCCCTGACCATGTGAAGCCCACCTAAAGGACTTGAGCTCATTGATACGTCTCCAACGTATCGATAATTTATGAAGTATTCATGTCATATTTGCCTATGTTTTTACCATGATTTTATGATTTATTGGGACTAACCTATTAATTGTTGCAAAAGTGCACAAGTTCTTGTTTCACACTTTGATGTGTAGGAATTAATTGGAAATTGTAGAAAAAACGCAAAAGGAGCCTTGTTGGAGGAGGATTCTGGCTTTCCTGAAATCTGTGCACGAATAGTTTTTAGAGATCGTTAGTTTGACCCCCTAATAGGGCATCAAATTGAAAAATATAAAACTAGGAAAGTGTGGGGAATTATATAAAATTGATTCTGGACTCCACATTCATCCAGAACGGAGTTCGTATGCGGTCTATAGACCCATTTTACTCGAGGAAAATATCTGATTACAGGATTACGAGTGTTGATGACGTGATTGATTCCAAATCTTACCATATCTGATGTATTCTCCAAGCGAAGACTTTGGGGATGAGTCCCTAGGAAGGTTCTAGAGGTTCCCAAGAGCCATTGGATCAAGGATCCATCCATCAGAGAGAAACAAAGCACCACAAAGGCACATATAAGGAGAGAAAACCCCTAATTTTGGGAGAGCCACCAAGAGCCACGAATTTGCCTCTCCCTTGGCAGCTGCCAAGAAGGGGAGAGGCTCCTCCATTGCAGCACCAAACTCTCCTCCATTGCAGCACCAATACCAAGGAAGAAGAAGGGGGGGGGGACAAGTGGTCGCCGCCCGTTGCGAGCGTTGTGGCCGCCATCGCCTCCATCTCTTTGGGGTTGCACCTCTCCATCAACAACTCTCTATTTATCACCATGATAATTTGTGAATAATTCATCTCGGGGCTATGTACTAGTAGCAGTGGCGGACCCACCATTGGGGTGAGTTGGGGCGGCTGCCCCAGGTCGTCGGCTGTGGAGTATCGACCCCCAGTTACGTATCTTTTCTCCGACAGGCGTCAGAACACAAAAAGGCAGCGGTGCTGCTTGGTTTCCGTGTTTATTTGTGATGAGTGATGGCTGCATCGAAGGGTTGAGAGAAAGAGATTTGGGCTCGTCAGCTAATGGATTGGGCTACGTTTTTTAATTACTAATGAGTACAACCCACACTACAGGCCCATGTGCCCAATCGATCAACATTGCAATCGATAGACGACAAACCAGAAATCGCTTCGAGCCGTTCCGCTCGAGATAGCTAGACACATACGCCTCATGCTGCAACGCTGCTGTGCTGCCTCGTCGCCAGACCCAGACACCTCATGCGGCCACTGCTGGAGATGGATTTCGATGAGGAGATAAATTGGAATGGGATCATATTATAACATAAATTAACATTTCAAGCGAAAAGAGTCCATGTTAATAGGAGTAAAGTCTGAAATAAACCCTCAGATTGTAGAGCTTGATTGAAATGAACCCTCACGTCTAAATCCCTGAAATTTTTACCCTAACATTGTTGTATTAAACTTGAGACATTTATTTTGGAACCAAGGGAGTAGTTTTTAAGACACTTATTATTATTCTGTTGTTGAATGTTGTGAGTTTGGATTGAATAGAGTTGCATTTGTATCAGAGAAAAAATATAGACATTAAATGTTCGCCCCAGCTAACTTCGATTTCTGGGTCCGCCACTCACTAGTAGCTACGTGTTCAATCTCTCTCTCTCTCTCCCTCTCTCGTGTTCTTGAGATGTCACGATCTTGATGTATCACGGGCTTTGTTAATATAGTCGGATCATATGATGTTTCCATTGCTATCTTCTTGTGATGAATTGAATCTTTCCGTTTAAGATCTTGTTATGTTGGCTTGAATATTGAATTTGAGAACACTTGATATATGTCTTGCATGTGGATACCCACGGTGACAATGGGGTGTTCTATTGATTCACTTGATATATGTTTTAGTACTCAACTTGCAGATTCCCGAGGTGACAATGGGGTAATCTATGCATAGGGGTTGATACGCGTTCTTGTCCTACACTCTCCGATTGAAATCTTGGGGTGCTCCTTGAAGTTCTTTGTGTTGGATTGAGTATTATGAATCTGAAATTGTTTGATGCCTATCGTATAATTAACTCATGAATACTTTTGGTGACATTGGAGTATCTAGGTCATATTAGAGTTGGTTGATGCGTATCATATGGTATTATTCTAGTACAAACTCTTAGATAGATCGATCAAAAAGGATAACTTGGTGTTATCTTAGTACGAACTCTTTGATAGATCGAGCGGAAAGAATAACTTTAAGGTTGTTTCATGCCCTGCAAACAATTTCTTCTTATGTTCTCCGCTAGATAAGGACTTTGGGGTGATTCTTCGTTACACGTTGAGGGATGGTTATGTGATTCAATTATATTAGCATTATTGAGAGATTGCACCAGCAAAAGCAAGGACCTTAGGCCTTGTTTTCAATCATTGCAATACCGTTTGTGCTCACTTTTGTCACTTGTTACCTTGCTATTTTTATATTTTCAGATTACAAAAATTTGTATCTATCATTCATATTGCACTTGTATCACCATCTCTTCGCTGAACTAGTGCACCTATAAAATTTGCCATTGTATTGAGCGTGTTGGGAACACAAGATATTTCTTGTATTTGATTGCAGGGTTGCTTGAGAGAGACCATATGGATCCTACACCTCTCACGGATTGATAAACCTTAGGTCATCCACTTGAGAGAAAATTGCCACCGTCCTACAAAACTCTGTGCTTGGAGGCCCAACACGAGTCTACAAGAATAAAGTTGCATAGTAGACATCACCCATCACCTAAATCACCCGAGCCCGTCTTTAACAGGCCTACGGCAGTATTACAACACAAAGAGTCAGGTTCAGATTGTTTAATTTGCTGATGCTTGTCGCCGAGATCTAGTTGTCTAGGGCAGTTCTTGACGATCACCGTTTCAATCTGAGCTTGAGTAGGCAATCCTTGAGCGAAAGAGTGATGACCCACAAGTATAGGGGATCTATTGTAGTCATGTCGATAAGTAAGAGTGTCGAACCCAATGAGGAGCAGAAGGAAATGACAAGCGGTTTTCAGTAAGGTATTCTCTTCAAGCACTGAAATTGTAGGTAACCGATAGTTTTGTGATAAGATAATTGGTAACGAGTAACAAGTAAAAAGTGTAGCAAAGGTGTAGCAAGGTGGCCAAATCCTTTTTGTAGAAAAGGATAGGCCTGGACAAACTCTTATATAAAGTGAAGCACTCCCAAGGACACATGGGAATTACTGTCAAGCTAGTTTTCATCATGCTCATTTGATTCACGTTCGTTACTTTGATAATTTGATATGTGGGTGGACCGGTGGTTGGGTGTTGCCCTTACTTGGACAAGACTCCCACTTATGATTAACCTCTATCGCAAGCAACCTCAACTATTAAAGAAGAATTAAGATAAATCTAACCATAGGATGAAACATATGGATCCAAATCAACCCCTTACGAAGCAACGCATAAACTAGGGTTTAAGCTTCTGTCACTCTAGCAACCCATCATCTACTTATTACTTCCCAATGCCTTCCCCTAGGCCCAAATAATGGTGAAGTGTTATGTAGTCGAGGTTCACATAACACCAATAGAGTAGAGACAACATACATCTCATCAAAATATCGAACGAATACCAAATTCACATGATTACTTATAACAAGACTTATCCCACGTCCCCAAGAACAAACGTAACTACTGCTACCTCTTGAGCTTACGTTGGTTTTCCCTTGAAGAGGAAAGGATGATGCGGCAAAGTAGATAAGTATTTCCCTCAGTTGTTGAGAACCAAGGTCTCAATCCAGTAGGAGGAACAAGCAATTCACCAATGGTTGCACCTACACAAACAATCAGACACTTGCACCCAACATTATAAAGGGGTTGTTAATCCCTTCAGAATTATTTGCAAGGATTAGATCCAATAGATATAGATGTAAACGAGAACGGAAAGTAAAAGGTAAATAAATTGCAGCAAATTGTAGATCTGAAAGTATATAATGGAAAGTAGACCCGAGGGCCATAGGTTTCACTAGAGGCTTCTATCGTGAAGGCAAATATCATGATGGGTAAACAAATTACTGTTAGGCAATTGATAGAAAACCGAATAATCATGTAGTTATCCAAGGTAATGATCATTCATATAGGCATCACGTCTGTATCAAGTAGACTGAAACGATTCTGCATCTACTACTATTACTCCACACATCGACCGACTCTTGCCTGCATCTAGAGTATTAAGCTCATGAAAAACAGAGTAACGCATTAAGAAAGGTGACATGATGTAGAGGGATAAACTCAAGCAATATGATGAAACCCCCATCTTGTTACCCTTGATGGCAACAATACAATACGTGCCTCGATACCCCTACTATGTCACTGGGTGAGGACACCGCAAGATTGAACCCAAAACCAAGCACTTCTCCCATTGCTAGAATTACCAATCTAGTTGGCCAAACCAAACCAATAACTCGAAGAGACTTGCAAGGATATGGAATCATGCATATAATAATTTAGAGGAGATTCAAATATGAATCGTGGATAATCTGAACATAAACTCACAATTCATCGGATCTTGACAAACACACCACAAAAGAGAATTATATCGGATAGATCTCCATGAAGATCATGAAGAACATGGTATTGAAGATCAAAGGGAGAGAACAAGCTATCTAGATACTAGCTATGGACCCATAGGTCTGTGGTGGACTACTCACGCATCATCGGAGGGGCAATGGATTTGATGTAGATGTCCTCCGTGATCGAAACCCCCTCCGGCAGATTACGAAGAAGGCTCCAAGATTGGATCTCTCGGGAACGGAGGCTTCCGGCGGTGGAAAAGTATTTCCGTGGCTAATTCTGATGTTGGGGGGGATATTTGGGTATTTATAGGCCAAGAATTAGGGTTAGGAGACGTGTCGGGAGGCGACAAGCCTGGTAGGCGTGACCAGGGGCCCCGCGCCTAGCAGGCTTGTGGCTCCCTCACACCTCCCCTGCCGTGCACTCCAAGCTTGATCGATTTGTTTCCTTCCAAAAAAAATTCCTGCCGAAGGTTTTATTCCGTTCGGACTTCGTTTAATATTCCATATCTGCAAAATTCAAAAACAAGGAAAAAACAAAAATTGGCACTAGACTCCAGATTAATAGGTTAGTCCTAAAAATAATATAAATAACATAATAATGCATATAAAACATCCAAAGCAGATAATATAATAGCATAACATCATCAAAAATTATAGATACGTTGGAGACGTATCAGCATCCCCAAGCTTAATTCCTGCTCGTCCTCGAGTAGGTAAATGATAAAAACAGAATTTTTGATATGGAGTGCTACCTAACATATTTATCCATGTAATATCCTTTATTGTAGCATGAATATTCAGATCCATAAGACTCAAAACAAAAGCTTAATATCTATCTATTATATATTTAAAACAATAGAAAAGGAATGACTAAGATGTAACCGTAAAAAAAGAGTTTAAAAGAACGGCTAGGATTTGCTTTATAGAAGTACACATATGCATTAAGTAAAATCACACATACATAATCAGGTCACTTCATACGGACAAATTGTGTTACACGTCTTTCATCCAACACGTAAGCCTTTTCTACTAAAATCTGTCCGAATCAATTAGGGCATAAGATTAAACGTCATGCAACTATGGAAAATCTAAACACCACAAAAAAGAGTCCGACCGTAATACATTTATTGAGGTTGTTCAACACGTATACCTTTTAAATGATATATAAGTTTAAACGGCAGCCAACTTTGGAAAATGTGAACACCAAAAAAAGAGCCTGTCCATAGTGCATGTGTTGAGGTCGTTTATGATTTCAGCAAATTAATCAATCCGGGGTACTTTCTTTTTCGCACAAAAATCAACCCAAGCTACTTTGTCCTTGACGTTGAGATCTATTAAAAATACATGCTTTTTTTGTTTGCGGGATATTCAAAATACCAAAATACATACTTCATGTTGGGCAACAAAGTTTCTCTACCTAAGGTAAAAAAAAAGTTATGTGTACAGACATAACTAAAGGACTGGGATAAAGAGAATACTAAAATAGGAATACTTTTGTCTAATAAATATTAAATATGCGTACAAAAGTATTTGTTAACACAATTACGTGAACTTTCATATATTATATAAATCAATCAAGTTTGGTCATCAAAATGAATATTAATTTCCTTAAAACTTTTTAACAAAATTAGTTTTACAAATATCATTTGTGCATAGAAAAATTATAATAAATATGGCAGAGGAAATACGCACCATCCAACATTTAACAATGCATCACACACTTCACCAACGGGGAAACAACATCATGCAGAAGAAACAACTGTGACATAACACACAAAAATAAAGGTACAATAATTATAAATAAGAGGGATGCAAATTCTATCTACTAACCTCACTATGCTAAAGATGATGAGACACTACACAGCTTACATAGCCAACTTGGCAACTCCCCCGCCCCATTGGCATGCAAATCCAACCTCATCACAGTTTACATCTCAAAGCCATGGCGACTTTTTTTCTAGAAAAGGAGGAATACCTCCGGCCTCTGCATCAAAAAGATGCATGCGGCTTGGCGACTTGGGTTTGATAATTGAGCAGAAGGTATGTGGAGTCAAAAACTAATTTTCAAGTTCATGGTGAGGTCACATATAACGAATAAAATCATCTCAGCTAGGAGCACAAATAGGCCCCTAATCCATAATTCTTGCTTACGAGATGTAGCTCACGGAGGCTAATCAGAGGTGGATAGTGGACATGCAGAGAGATGAGCAAAAGAGAGAAAGTTCAAGAAATATTCTATATTAATGAATATGGACATAACATTGCCAGTGGATATAACACAATCAAACTAATAGGAAGATAAAAGAAAGATAAGGTTACAACTCGACCATGAATATGTGCAGGAAAGAACAAATGACATATATGCCAATAATAATATAATTCAAGAGAATTTACTACCAACTACAATTATAATAAAAGATCAAAATGATTACAAATGTTATATAGCTATATATGGAACATCAACATACTTTGCAGTGTGATTGACATCATAAAATACTCCAAATTTCTTGAAAGAAATAAAACAAGTTTGTTCCAAACTTAGTACTAAAATTTCTTCGACCGGACAACACATATGTTATTAGCTAATGTAGCCAGACAAGGGAACTTCGATCTGCATACACATATGCATGTATTCTTGAACGATATGTTTAAATTGAAATGCAATTACTCATAGGAACTTATTCAAGTTTTATGTTTCTATAACATTTGTTATGGAACACCTTTAAGATAATTAGCAGTTCATATGAATAACTAAATTAGGTCAGACCATTATTTAAAAAGTTGTCAACTATATGAAAAAAATCTAAATAATAATCTAGCCGTGCAAATGCATACTAGTAAAGCAATTGTATATCTTCAAAATATAATGGCAAAAAAAAGTTATCCCTACAATATCATATGGTCTGGCTATGCTCCATCTTCGCCACACAAAGTATTTATATCATGCACAACCCTGATGAAAAGTCAAGCGATTGTTTTCACACCTTTATGTTCTCAAACTTTTTCAACTCGCATGCAATACATGAGCGTGAGCCATGGATATAGCACTATAGGTAGAATAGAATATGGTGGACGTTGTCAAGGAAAGGGAGAAGATAGTCTCACATCAACTAGGTGTATCGACGGGCTATGGAGATGAGCATCAATAGATATCAATGTGACTGAGTAGGGATTGCCATGCAACGGATGCACTAGAGCTATAAGTGTATGAAAGCTCAAAAAGAAACTAAGTTGACATGCATCATGAAGAAAAATTCCACTAGCTATAAGAAAGTGACAAAATAGGAGACTCTCTATCATGAAGATCATGGTGCTACTTTGAAGCACAAGTGTGGAAAAAGGCAATAGCAATGCCCCTTCTCTCTTTTCTCTCATTTTTTACTGTCGGCATCTAAGGCCTCTTTTATTCATTTTTTATTTGGGCTTCGCTGGCCTCTTTTTTCATAAAGTCCGGAATCTCATCCCCACTTGTGAGGGAATCATAGCTTCCATTATCCTTTCCTCACATGGGCAATGCTCTAATAATGATAATCATCACACTTTTATTTACTTAAAAGTCAAAAGAAAATTACAATTCGCTACCTATGACAAAATATGACTCTATATGCAATATGGAAGTGATGGTGCATGTCATAAAAGGAAACGGTGGAACTTAGATGGCAATATATCTCGGAATGGCTATGGAAATGGCATAATAGGTAGGTATGGTGGTTGTTTTGAGGAAATATATATTGTGGCTTTTTTGAGGAAGGTGTTTGTAGTACTGGCGAAAGTTGCGCGGTACTAGAGAGGCTAGCAAAGTTAGAAGGGTGAGAGTGCGTATAATCCATGGACTCAACATTAGTCATAAAGAACTCACATAATTAATGCAAAAGTCTATTAGTCATTGAAGCAAAGTATTAAACGCATGCTCCTAGGGGGGAGGTTGGTAGGAGTTAACCATCGCGTGCCCCCGACCCTCACACAAAGGTCGACAATCTATAAACAAGTCATGCTCCGACTTCCTTACATAACTGTACACCATACGTGCATGCTACGGGAATAACAAACCTTACAAGTATTTTTACCAAATCAGAATTACTTAATAACATGTCTCTTAACGTTACCATCTTTATATCTCAAAACTTTATGCAAGGAATCAAACTTCTCATAAGTACTCAATGCACTTAATATGGAAGTTTTTATTATATCCTTTTTGGATGCGTATCATGTTAGGACTAAATTCATAACCTAGACCAATTACCATGCTATTTTAGAAACTCTAAAAATAATATAAGTGAGGTACGAGAGTTCAATTATTTGTATAAAATGCAAACACCACCGTGCTCTAAAAAATATAAGTGAAGCACATAGAAGAAAATTGCCCAACTCAAAAGATATAACTGAAGTACATAGAGCATTCTAACAAATTCACGATTCAGCGTGTCTCTCTAAAAAGATGTGTGCATCAAGGATGATTGTGGAAAATTAACAAGCAAAGACTCATATAATACAAGACGCTCCAAGCAAAACACATATGATGTGGTGAATAAAAACATAGCCCCAAGTAAATTTACCGATGGATTGAAGACGAAAGAGGGGATGCTTTCCGGGGCATCCCCAAGCTTAGGCTCTTTGGAATACTTTAATATGACTTGGGATGACTTGGGCATACCCAAGCTTAGGCTCTTGCCACTCCTTATTCCATAGTCCATCAAATCTTTACCCAAAACATGAAAACTTCACAACACAAAACTTAACAGAAAACTGGTGAGATTCGTTAGTATAAGAAAATAAATTGCCACTTTAGGTACTATTGCGAACTCATTATTTATTTATATTGGTGGTATACCTACTGTAATATAACTTCTCCATGGTTCATACCACATGATACAACCCGAATATTCATCAAAATAGGCAAACAACTCAAAGAAAACAGAATCTGTCAAAAACAGAACAGTCTGTAGCAATCTGAAAACTTAGTATACTTCTATAACTCAAACAATTCTGAAAAATTAAGAAAACGTTGGAAATTTATATATAAATCTTTAAAAAAAATTCAGACTCATTAGGCTCTCTTAAAAATTCAGAAAATTCCTAGACCGAGTGCAAAAGTTTCTGTTTTTCAGCAAGATCAAATCAACAACTACCATAGATCACCCCATAGGTTTTACTTGGCTCAACACGAATTAAAATACCAAAGCACAATTACTACAGAAGTAATAATGTGGTAAACACTCAAAAACATAAGCAAAAAAAGGACGTAAAAATAAAATTGGGTTGCCTCCCAACAAGCGTTATTGTTTAACGCCCCTAGCTAGGCATAATGATTTCAATGATGCTCACATAAAAATTAGTAATTGAAATATGCAAGAAAGCATAATGAATCTCACGACAAGAACATTTAAATCTAACCCACTTCCTATGCATAGGGATTTTGTGAGCAAACAATTTATGGGAACAAGAATCAACTAGCATAGGAAGGCAAAACAACCATAACTTCAAAACCTTGAACACATAGAGATGAAACTTGATATTATTGCAATTCCTACAAGCATACATTCCTCCCTCATAATAAATTTCAGTAGCATCATGAAAGAATTCAACAATGTAACTATCACATAAATCATTCTTTTCATGATTAATTATAGCATACGTGTCATCACCAAAACTTGGGGAACAAAAAATATCATCTTCATCAAGCATAGCATCCCCAAGCTTGTGGTTTTGCATATCATTAGCATCATGGATATTCAGAGAATTCATACTAACAACATGGAAATCATGCTTTTCATTCAAGGAAATATCACAAATCTAATTTTCCTCTTTTAACACTTCATCAAAATTTTCATGATTTTGAAGCAAAACTTCATAGAGATAATCAAGTGCACTCAACTCACTATCATTTGGTTCATCATAATTTGGTATTTTGAAAAGATTAGCAAGTGAATGAGGATCCGTATCAATACATTTTTAGCAAGCGAAGATGCAAGCAAATGGAGGGCACATGGCAACACAAGCAAACATGGCAAACAAGAGATCCGGCGAGAAAAGGCAAATCTTTTTGGTAATTTCTGAAAATCGTTTTAGAAGTGGGAGAGAGGAAAATGAGAGGCAAAAGGCAAATAAAGTAAATGCAAGAGATGAGTTTGTTATGGGTACTTGGTAGGCTTGATGTGTATCCTCCCTGGCAACGGCGCCAGAAATCCTTCTTGCTACCTCTTGATCTTGCGTTGGTTTTCCCTTGAAGAGGAAAGGGTGATGCAATGAAGTAGATAAGTATTTCCCTCAGTTGTTGAGAACCAAGGTATCAATCCAGTAGGACAAACAAGCAAGTCACCAATGGTTGCACCTACACAAACAATCAAACACTTGCACCCAACGCTATAAAGGGGTTGTCAATCCCTTCATGATTATTTGCAAGGATTAGATCCGATAGATATACATGTAAACAAGAACGGAAAGTAAAAGGTAAATGAATTGCAGGAAAGTATAGATCTAAAAGTATATAATGGAAAGTAGACCCGAGGTCCATAGGTTTCAATAGAGGCTTCTCTCTTGAAGGCAAATATCATGATGGGTAAACAAATTGCTATCAAGCAATTGATACAAAAGCGAACAATCGTGTAGTTATCCAAGGAAATGATCATGCATATAGGCATCACGTCCATATCAAGTAGACCGAAAGGATTCTGTATCTACTACTATTACTCCACACATCGACCGACTCCTGCATGCATCTAGAGTATTAAGTTCATGAAAACAGAGTAACACATTAAGAAAGATGACATGATGTATAGGGATAAACTCAAGCAATATGATGAAAACCCCATCTTGTTACCCTTGATGGCAACAATAAAATACGTGCCTCGCTACCCCTACTATGTCACTGGGTGAGGACACCGCAAGATTGAACCCAAAACCAAGCACTTCTCCCATTGCAAGAATTACCAATCTAGTTGGCCAAACCAAACCAATAACTCGAAGAGACTTGCAAGGATATGAAATCATGCATATAAGAATTCAGAGGAGATTCAAATAAGATTCATGGATAATCTGAACATAAACTCACAATTCATCGGATCTTGACAAACACACCATAAAATAGGATTACATCGCATAGATATCCAAAGATCGTGAAGAACATGGTATTGAAGATCAAAGAGAGAGAGAGGAAGCCATCTAGCTACTAGCTATGGATCCATAGGTCTGTGGTGGACTACTCACGCATCATCGGAGGGGCAATGGAGTTGATGTAGATGCCCTCCGTGATCGAAACCCCCTGCGACAGATTACTGGAAAAGGCTCCAAGATTGGATCTCTCGAGAACGGAGGCTTCCGACGGCGGAAAAGTATTTGTGTGGCTCGTTCTGATGTTGGGGGAATATTTGGGTATTTATAGTCCAAGAATTAGGGTTAGGAGACCTACCGGGAGGCGGCAAGCCTGCTAGGCGCGGCCAAGGGGACCCGCGCCTAGCAGGCTTGTGGCTCCCTGACACCTTCCCTGTCGTGCATTCCAAGCTTGATCGATTTGTTTCCTTCCAAAAAAAATTCCCCCGAAGGTTTTATTCTGTTTGGACTTCGTTTAATATTCCATATCTGCAAAACTCAAGAACAAGGAAAAAACGGAAACTGGCACCAGGCTCTAGATTAATAGGTTAGTCCCAAAAATAATATAAAATAGCATAATAATGCATATAAAACATCCAAAACAGGTAATATAATAGCATGCCATCATAAAAAATTATAGATACGTTGGAGACGTATCGACTACTCACAAAGCATGTTCATGTTCATAATTAGAGGAGTATTAATTATCATATAGGATGTGAACATATGATCTTCCACCAAGTAAACCAACTAGTATCAACTACAAGGAGTAATCAACACTACTAGCAACCCACATGTACCAATCCGAGGTTTGAGACAAAGATCAGATACAAGAGATGAACTAGGGTTTGGAGAGGAGATGGTGCTCATGAAGATGTTGATGGAGATTGACCCCCTCTCGATGAGAGTATCGTTGGTGATGATGATGGCTTCGATTTCCCCCTCCGGGAGGGAAAGTTCCTCGGCAGAATAGCTCCGCCGGAGCTCTAGATTGATTCTGTCCAAGTTTCGCCTCGAGACGGCGGCGCTTCGTCCCGAAAGCTCTCTTATGATTTTTTCCAGGTCAAAACCCTTCATATAGCATAAGATGGGCGTCGGGGACCTGCCAGGTGGGTCACAAGCCACCTAGGCGCGGCTAGGGGGTTGGCCGCGCCTATCACGCTTGTGACCTCCTGGTGGGCCCCCTCTGGTTGTTTTGCCCAATATTTTTTATATATTCCAAAACAATTCTGCGTAACTTTTCAGGACTTTTGGAGTTGTGCAGAATAGGTCTCTTAGATTTGCTCCTTTCCCAGTCCAGAATTCCAGGTGCCGGCATTCTCCCTCTTCATGCAAACCTTGTAAAATAAGAGAGAAAGGGCATAAGTATTGTACCATAACATGTAATCACATCCCGTAATGCATTAAATATAAATATAAAAGCATGATGCAAAATGGACGTATCAACTCCCCCAAGCTTAGACCTCGCTTGTCCTCAAGCGAAAGCCGAGATCAATAAATATGTCCACATGTTTAGAGATAGAGGTGTCGATAAAATAAAATACAGGGCATCATGATCATCTTTAGAACAACAATACTTATTGATATATAATTTCTTATGCTGGAGTAACAATTCATTCACAGGGCAAAAGTATGAACCAAGAACTTTATTGACAACTGACAAACTGTGCTCTCAGTCATTGAAGAAATTTGCAGTTTATCATCATATTGGAAAGAGTCAATATAGGAGCTTGTAAAGAAAATCCACATACTCAATTATCTTTTAGTATTTCACAATTGCCAACACTCACGCGGTACTCGTGAGATCAAAGCTTCAATTGGACACACAGAAAGATAGGGGTTTATTGTTTTACCTCTCAACTACTCACCTCAAGGGTGATGTCAACAATAATACCTCATGATCACCCACATCCGAGTGGATATGTGTGTTTAGATCATTCCCCAACACATAATGCTTGCCAAGTGAAAAAGGCAAAATATAGGAAGTGGTGAAGATCACCATGACTCTTGCATAAAGGTAAGTACTTAGAGCATGGTTATAGTATAGCCAAGAGCCGGCTATATGGAGCTGCCATGTCACTTATAACCAACCTAATAGTCCACACATACAATGGTTAGTTATACTAGTATGTCATACAATTAATATATGACCCACTTTCTTCTCTCACAAAGGTTCTTGGTTCTCGTGCTACAGCCGGCTGTAAGCTTGTAGCCCGCTTCTCTTCTCTCTCCTCTCTCCTCTCCTCCAACTAGGCACAAATCTGATGTGGCAACTCTTATAGCCCGCTTACGTCACTCTATTGTACTTGCTCTTATAAAGTAAATGTAATAGATAGGCCCTTCGTAGAGGGAAGCAGAGGTTGTCATGCGCTTTTTATTTTTGGATGTGCGAACCCTTAATGCAAAGGAACACCGCGTTGTATTGCCCTTTGTGATAGCAACCTTTATTATGCAGTTTGTCACTTTTATTTCTTTACTATCACAAGTTCGTACAACGCTTATTTCCCCTTATAATAAAAGATCATACATATTTAGAGCAATTCTTATTGCTTTTTGCACCTATGACAACTTACTTGAAGGATCTTACGCAATCCATAGGTAGGTGTGGTGGACTCTCATGGCAAAATTGGGTTGAGGGTATATGGATGCACAAGTAGTATCTCTACTTGGTGCGGAAGTTTTTGCTAATATCAGGTGGAAGAAAGCACTACATGTTGGAGGATCTATAACAACATAACTTCTATTCGGAAATAAGCAAACATAACCCATTATGTTGTCTTCCTTGTCCAACATCAACTTCTTAGCATATAATATTTTAATGAGTGCTCACAATCATAAAATATGTCCAAGATAATATATTTATATGTGAACTCTCTTTCTTTATTACTTAATTTATTTGCCCCAATGACCAATCGCTATGTTGTCAACTCCCAACAAATTTCAACTGACATACTTCTTGTATGTGAAGTCATCACTCCCAATAATATTATCATATATACTCTTTGATTTTATTCTATTCTTCTTTTATTTCCTATTTATTTTTCTCAAGATCATAGCAAGCAAGCAAAGCCCTCACATAAAAACTACTATTCATTATATAACTCTCAGATTCGCTTACATAAGGGGAACAAAAGGAAAAAACTCAAAGCTAGATCATACTAAAAATTTATTCTACTAGATCATGATAAGACCAAAAGGATCGAACTATGAAAAACAAGAAAAGGAAAAGGTGTGATGGTGATACGATAGCGGGGCACCTCCTCCAAGCTTGGCACAAGCCAAGGGGAGTGACCATACCCATGTGTTTAGATGTCCTTCTTAGGAGGTGATGGTGGTATATTCTTGGTGATGATGCCCCTCACGATGCGATTCTCCTCCTCAAGCTTGTTATTTTGCTGCCTTAGATCCATTATCTCCTTGTGAAGCTTTCCATTGATGGTTAGGGACCCCATCACCCATGGATGTTTCATTGCTACGGGAGAAAAAGCAACACTCTTTTTCATATTTTCATAAGTAAGTAATCTAGCCTTGGGAGGGATGACCGAATTCGGAATTGCTGAGATCTGAAGTTCCTCCAACATGACTCCAAGATGGAGACGAGAAGTGGCTTCTTGGTCTTCCTCCATGGCATCCACCCTTTTCAAGTCGGCCTCCATCTCTTCCTCCGTGGCCTTCCCAAAGTGATTGGATTCGCTGTATGCTCTGGGCCCTGGTGTCGGGTGAGAGACACGGCTCTCCCCGATCGACTCTTGGGACAATATCTTGCTCTAAATCTGCTGAAGAAACAGCTCAAAACAAAAACATGAGGTATTGTCGTGATACGAAAATCCAAGCCTTCGAGAGATTATATAATGAATGTTTACCGACCCAAAGGAGTATACTACAAGAAAACAGAGTCTGGAGGGTGCACGAGGTAGTCACAAGCCACCTAGGCGTGACTAGGGGGGTGGCTACGCCTGGCAGGCTTGTCACCTCCTCGTGCATCTGTCGGACTACTTTAAAATTTCCTAATTTATTAAATATTCCAAAACCAAGAAAATGCTATCGGGAAAGTTTTGGAGTCTGTTTGCTTACTGTACCACATACCTATTCCTTTTCGAAGTCTCAAACATTCCGGTAGGTCTCCCTAATATACTCCTACGGAGTTATGGTATTGATAATATTGGTTTCAACATTTATGGGAGTACCAGAGATATAATGTTTGATTCTTTGACCGTTTACCACCTTCGGATTTGTGCCTTCGGTGTTGTGGATCTTGATGGCACCGGAGCAATATACTTCCTCGACAATGTAGGGCCTTTCTCATTTAGAGAGAAGTTTTCCTGCAAAAAATCTTAAACGAGAATTGTCTATTAAGACATGGTCACCTACATTGAATTCACGCTTCTGTATCCTTTTAGCATGCCATATCTTAACCTTTTCTTTAAACAACTTGGCATTCTCATAGGCATGGGTTCTCCATTCATCAAGTGAGCTAATGTCAAATAACCTCTTCTCACCAGCAAGTTTGAAATCATAATTGAGCTCTTTGATTACCCAATAAGCTTTATGCTCTAGTTCTAGAGGTAAGTGACATGCTTTACCATAAACCATTTTATACGGAGACGTACCCATCAGATTTTTGTAAGCAGTTCTATACGCCCATAATGCATCGTCAAGTCTCTTAGACCAATTCTTTCTAGATATATTAACAATCTTTTGCAAGATCAGTTTAATTTCTCTATTGCTTAATTCTACTTGACCACTAGACTGAGGATGATAAGGAGATGCAATTCTATGATTTACGTCATACTTAGCAAGCAATTTACGAAAGGAACCATGTATAAAGTGTGAACCACCGTCAGTCATTAAATATCTAGGGACTCCAAATCTAGGAAAAATAACTTCTTTCAGCATTTTAATAGAGGTGTTATGATCAACACTACTAGTTGGAATATCTTCTACCCACTTAGTAACATAATCAACAGCAACTAGAATAGTATACCTATTGGACATTGGAAAAGGTCCCATATAATCAAAACCCCAGACATCAAATGGTTCAGTAACAAGAGAGTAATTCATAGGCCTTTCCTGACGTCTACTAATATTGCCAATTCTTTGACATTCATCACATGACAAGACAAACTTATGAGCATCCTTGAAGAGAGTAGGCCAATAAAAATCAGATTGTAATACCTTGTATGTAGTTCTATCTCCAGCGTGGTGTCCTCCGTAGGCCTCGGAATGACACTTGTATAGGATATGTTCCTATTCATGCTCAGGTACACAACATCTAATAACACCATCTACTCCTTCTTTATAAAGTTGCGGATCATCCCAAAAGTAATGTCTTAAATCATAGAAGAACTTTTTATTTTGTTGGTATGTGAAACTAGGCGGTATAAATTTAGCAACAATGTAATTATCATAATCAGCATACCATGGAACATTACGCGAACCATTTATGACAGCTAATTGTTCATCAGGAAAGCTATCATCAATAGGTAGTGGGTCATCGAGAACATTTTCTAACCTAGACTAGTTATCCGCTACGGGGTTATCAACACCCTTTCTATCAACAATATGCAAGTCAAATTCTTGTAGCAGAAGGACCTATCTGATAAGTCTAGGTTTAGCATCTTTATTTTCCATAAGATATTTAATAGTAGCATGATCAGTGTGAACAGTTACTTTGGAATCAACAATATAAGGTCTGAACTTATCACAAGCAAACACAACTTCTAAAAATTCTTTTTCAGTGGTAGCATAGTTTCTTTGAGTGTTGTCTAGAGTTTTACTAGTATAATGGATAACATTAAATTTCTTATCAACTCTTTGTCCTAGAACAGCACCAATGGCATAATAACTAGCATCACACATAATTTCAAAGGGTAGGTTCCAGTCAGGTGGTTGAACAACAGGTGTAGAAATCAAGGCATTCTTAAGAATTTCAAATGCTTCTACACAATCATCATCAAAAACGAATGGAACAGATTTTTGCAAAAGATTATTGAGAGGCCTAGGAATCTTAGAGAAGTCTTTAATAAACCTCCTATAGAAACCCGCGTGACGAAGGAAACTTCTTATACCTCTGATATCCGTACGACACGACATTTTTTCAATAGCATCAACTTTGGCTTTGTCAACTTCAATACCTCTTCTAGAGATTTTGTGTCCCAAGACAATACCTTCATTCACCATAAAGTGGAACTTCTCCCAATTCAATACAAGATTAGCTTCTTCGCATCTCTCCAAAACTCGATCAAGGTTGCTCAAACAATCATCAAAATAAGTTCCGTAAACGGAAAAATCATCCATGAAAACCTCAACAATCCTTTCACAAAAATCAGAATATAATAGTCATACATCTTTGAAAGGTAGAAGGTGCATTGCATAAACCAAAAGGCATACATCTATAAGCAAAGGTACCGAAAGGGCAAGTAAAAGTGGTCTTCTGTTGGTCCTCTTTTGACACACGTATTTGAGAGAAACCAGAATAACCATTTAGAAAGCAAAAATGAGTGTGTTTGGATAATCTTTCTATCATTTGATCAATAAAAGGTAGAGGGTAATGATCTTTCCTAGTATCTATATTTAATTTCCTAAAATCAATTACCATTCTATACCTTGTAACAATTCTTTGCGGGATCAATTCATTTTTATCATTAGGAACTACGATAATACCTCCTTTCTAAGGGACACAATGAATGGGACTAACCGATCTACTATCAGCAATAGGGTAAATAATACCTGCCTCTAGAAGCTTTAATATTTCATTTCTTACCACTTCTTTCATTTTAGGATTTAACCGTCGTTGGCGATCAGCAACTGGTTTAGCATCGGGCTCCATATTAATTTTATGCTGACATAGAGTGGGACTAATGCCCTTAAGATAATCAAGAGTATATCCAATAGAAGCACGGTGCTTCCTTAGAGTTTTCAATAATCTCTTTTCTTCATGCTCTAAAAGGTTAGCGCTACTAATAACAGGATATATATTATTTTCATCAAGATAAGCATATTTCAGAGTATCGGGTAATTGTTTAAGCTCAAACACGGGATCACCCTTGGGTGGACAAGGATCCCCAAGTATTTCAATAGGCAAGTTGTGTTTAAAAATAGAATGTCGATCAAATAAAATCTAATCTATTTTATTCCTTTCATTCCTATGCATATCGTTTTCATGGAATAGCAGATATTGTTCCAAGGGGTCAGTAGGAGGCACAACAATAGAAGGAAGACCAATAATTCCATCCTTACTTGGCAATTCTTTATCATGGGGTTGTCTATGAAATGTAGTGAAATTAAACTCATGAGACACATCCCCAAAACTTATAGTAACAGTTTCCTTCTCACAATCTATCCTGGCATTAACAGTATTCAAGAAAGGTCTACCAAATATAATGGGACAAACATCATCTTGTGGGGAACCAAGGACAAGAAAATCAGTAGGATATTTTATTTTCCCACACAAGACTTCAACATCTCTAACAATCCCAACTGGTGCTATAGTATCTCTATTAGCAAGCTTAATTGTAACATCAATTTCCTCTAACTTAGCTGGTGCAATATCATTCATAATTTCTTTATATAAGGTAAAGGGAATTGCACTCACACTAGAACCCACATCACATAAGCCATGATAACAATGATCTCCTATTTTAATAGAAGCAACATGCATGCCAACAATAGGTCTATGTTTATCTTTAGCATCGGGTCTAGCAATTCTAGCAGCTTCATCACAGAATTGAATAACATTCCCATGAATATTATCAACCAAGAGATCTTTAACCATAGCAATACTAAGCTCAACTTTAATTTGTTCAGGAGGTGTAGGTGTTCTAACATAGCTCTTATGAACCACAGTTGAAGTTTTAGCATGTTCCTTTATTCTAACAGGGAAAGGTGGTTTCTCAATATAAGCAGTAGGAATAACTGGATCAACATTATAAGTAATAGTTTCTTCATCAACTTTAATAGGTTCAACTACTTTCACTTCAATGGGAGGATGATATTTAAACCACTTCTCCTTAGGGAGATCAACATGAGCAACAAAAGATTCACAAAAAGAAGCTACTATCTCAGAGTCAAGTCCATATTTAGTGCTAAATTCACGAAAAGCATCGGTGTCTACAAAGGATTTAACACAATCAAACTTAAGGTTTATACCTAACTCCTTACCTTCATTGAGTTCCCAATCTTCAGAGTTGCATTTAATTCTTTCCAATAAATCCCATTTGAAGTCAATATCTTTCTTCATATAGGAACTAGTACAAGAAGTATCGAGCATGGATAGATCATTACGAGAAAGCCGAGCATAAAAATTATGAATAATAATTTCTCTCGAGAGCTCATGATTGGGGCATGAATATAACATTGACTTAAGCCTCCCCCAAGCTTGAGAAATTCTTTCTCCTTCACGAGGCCAAAACTTATAGATATAATTCCGATCACGATGAACTAGATGCATAGGATAGAACTTCCGATGAAATTGAATTTTCAATCGGTTGTAGCTCCATGATCCAATATCATCACATAGACTATACCATGTCAATGTATTATCCTTCAAAGATAAAGGAAAGACCTTCTTCTTGACGTGATCCTCGGGCAGACCTGTAAGCTTACATAATCCACAAACTTTATCCACATTGATTAGATGCAAATCAGGATGTAGTGTTCCATCTCCTGCATAAGGATTAGACATCAGTTTCTCTATCATACCCAAAGGATTTCATAATAAATATTTTCAGTAGGTTCAATAGGTTGTGGGCCAACTCTTTGTGCTTCCGGTCGAGGTGAACATACCCCGAATAAGTCCCTCAAAGGATTACTTTCCATAGTAACATGTGTCAGTAAATTTCAGCACACTATATAAATTTTTCCTTACCAAATTCCACTTAACAAAGGCACTTCACTCCTCGGCAATGGCGCCAAAAAAGAGTATTGATGACCCACAAGTATAGGGGATCTATCATAGTCCTTTCAATAAGTTAGAGTGTCGAACCCAATGAGGAGCAGAAGGAAATAACAAGCGGTTTTCAGTAAGGTATTCTCTGAAAGCACTGAAATTATAGGTAACAGATAGTTTTGTGATAAGATAATTGGTAACGAGTAATAAGTAGCAAGTGTAGCAAAGGTGCAGCAAGGTAGGCCAATCCTTTTTGTAGCAAAGGACAGGCATGGACAAACTCTTATATAAAGTGAAGCGCTCCCGAGGACACATGGGAATTACTGTCAAGCTAGTTTTCATCATGCTCATTTGATTCACGTTCGTTACTTTGATAATTTGATATGTGGATGGACCGGTGCTTGGGTGCTGCCCTTACTTGGACAAGCCTACCACTTATGATTGACCTCTCTCGCAAGCATCAGCAACTACGAAAGAACAATTAAGATAAATCTAACCATAGCATAAAACAAATGGATCCAAATCAGCCCCTTACAAAGCAACACATAAACTAGGGTTTAAGATTCTGTCACTCTAGCAACCCATCATCTACTTATTACTTCCCAATGCCTTCCCCTAGGCCCAAATATTGGTGAAGTGTTATGTAGTCAACGTTCACATAACACCACTAGAGGAGAGAAAACATACATCTCATCAAAATATCGAACGAATACCAAATTCACATGATTACTTATAACAAGACTTATCCCACGTCCTCAAGAACAGACGTAACTACTGCTACCTCTTGAGCTTGTGTTGGTTTTCCCTTGAAGAGGAAATGGTGATGCAGCGAAGTAGATAAATATTTCCCTTAGTATTTGAGAACCAAGGTATCAATCTAGTAGGAGGAACAAGAAATTCACCAATGGTTGCACCTACACAAACAATCAAACACTTGCACCCAATGCTATAAAGGGGTTGTGAATCCCTTCACGATTATTTGCAAGGATTAGATCTGATATATATAGATGTAAACGAGAGCAAAAAGTCAAAGGTAAATAAATTGCAGGAAATTATAGATCAGAAAGTATATAATGGAAAGTAGACCCGGGGGCCATAGGTTTCACTAGAGGCTTCTCTCTTGAAGGCAAATATCATGATGGGTAAACAAATTACTGTCAAGCAATTGATAGAAAAGTGAATAATCATGTAGTTATCCAAGGCAATGATCATGCATATAGGCATCACGTCTGTATCCAGTAGACCGAAACGATTCTGCATCTACTACTATTACTCCACACATTGAGCGACTCCTACCTGCATCTAGAGTATTAAATTCATGAAGAACAGAGTAACTGTAACAGCCCGGGACCGACGCTCCAGAAGATTCCCCTTTTATTTCCATTCTCATTTGTGTTTCGTTTGGGTGTTGCATTCATCATGGCATCATTCGCATCATCTGCATGGCATCGTCTCTCGTTTTCGAAAACTTGCATCCGTTCGTAGCTGCTGGTTCTCTCTGTTCATGTCGTCGACCGTTTCGAGTCCAACCATACATGCACGCGCCCGTGGCATCGATAAAAAAACCATTTTTTAAGCGCGCAAAAAATATTTTGGGATTGGGTCGAAAGTTGGCGTATGGTCTTGTTTTATTGTCGGTAGACCGCCTGCTAAATTTGGTCGCAATCACATGTCGTTTGATAACCGTATGGTCAACCATAGCGACACCGTATCGGATTATCTATCGGTCATTTTCGGTGTTTCAAAACTTCGTTGCCGGGCCACCTAGCTCCCTCTCTTCTCAGCCACTTATCCAGCCTAGCCCCCCTCCACTTCCGGACGTCCGATCAAAATCGAACGGTCTGAAAACAGAGGAGAAACCCCTCTCCTAGACCCCATTGCTATATATAGATGCCCTCCCTATCATTTTTAGCCAAACCCTAGCTGCCTAGGGATCCACGCCGCCAGATGCCTCCCACCTCTCTCCCGTAGCCACTTGGCGCCCTGTCTCCCTCCTCGGCCGCCAGGCCCGAATTGAGCCCGCCCGCGAAGCACATCCACCCGCCACCACGAGCCAGCTCGCCCACGAGCTCCCACAGCCCCTTGTGCCAGCTGCCGATGAGCCGTGCCTCCCCGCGTTGGAGACCAGAGCCGTCGTCGGCGAGTCCCCATGCCGCAGCTCCTTGCCTGTGTCACCCGGGCCGGATCCCCACCATCGCCGTTCTCATCGGCTGCAGCTGCCGCCTCATCTGCCCCGTCATGGCCGCCCATGAAGCTCCCTTTCGCGAGTCCGCCTCACCGTCGCGTGAATCTGGCCGGACAACAAAGGAGGCCGCCGTCTGTGTGCAAGATCCACCGTCCCAGTGGCTGTCGGACCTCATGTTCTCCGTCACCGCGGGAGTCTTCCTTCCCGGCGAGCTCCGCCGCCAGCCCCAGGCCCCACGAGATCTATCGAGCGTGCCTCCGCTCGCGTTGACCCGCTCGCATCGGCTAGGTGGGCCTCGTCCACTTGCCAAGCCCGCAGGCCTAGCCGAGTGCCGGCCTCGCCCAGCTCGGCCCACCTCCCACGACCTACCTCGACCTGGGCTTGGCCCATGGGTGAGCCGACCCCCCCGCTTGCGTCTATTTGTCGCTCATGCGCATCATAGCTATATATCGCTCATGTCAGTTTTGGGCTCTGTTTAGATTCAGCCCGATATGTTTTTTTTTCAGATCTACGAATTTAGTAATTAATCTAGGACTGTAGTTTTATAGATTGGACCCCGAACTTCATGCATATAATAACTCTCAAACTGTGCATCGCATGTAAAAGCGTTATATATGAAAGATGACTAGAATTTCGAGTAGATTCACAATATCCAACTCTCACATGTGTTTAAAATGTCTAAGTTGCTGTTTTCATGTAACATGTGTCATGCCATGTAAAATGAATTGTTCAATAACTTTTAAACCGTAGCTCCGATGCAAATGTTTTATATATGTAACTTGACTAGAAAATTGTGTAGAATCACATGGCGATATTTATTTTTGCTGTTTAACAACTCTAAAATATGGTTAGTTCAGATCTGGACCAAACTTAAAATATGCATATGAGGTCATTCCGGAATTGTTATTCGTTGCTTCCGGCCTCATTTAAAGTGCCTAGGTGATGTAGTTGTTTGTGCTTCACCTCTTTCCATGTCTAACAACATTTAATCTTGATGAGTACCTAAACGAGACTGAACTAAATAATTTGAACATGGAGTTTCGTCAATATGTGAATTGTTGTTGCATATTGAACTTCACTTAACGTGTAGTAGTTGGTTGGTGTTCTTGCCATGCCATGCCATACGTTGCATGTTAAACCAGACATGCATCATATTTGGTTGCGCATCATGCCATGTATATGTTGTGGTGTATTGTGTTTTGATTATGTTTCCAGATTGCTTCTTCTCGATAGAGTTCCGAAAGCGTTCGGAGTGTGAGGATTCGTTCGACTACGTTGGCACGTCTTCTTCATGGATTCATTCTTCTTCCAAGCAGGATCTCAGGCAAGATGACACATTTCCCTGGATACCATTACTATCATTGTCATGCTGGATGTCTCGTTTTCTATCACTATGTCACACTACCTACCACTTGCTTGTCAAGCCTCCTAACATTGCCATGATGAGCCTCTAACCCCTCCACATCCTAGCAAACCATTGTTTGGCTATGTCACCGCTTGCTCAGCCCTTCTTATAGTGTTTCTAGCTGCAGGTGCAATTGCTTCCATGTGTAAACACGGACATTCTTTTGTTATCACAATATGATTGTTATTTAATTTAATGCACATATATACTTGGTAAAATGTGGAAGGCTTGGCCTTTTGCTCGGTGTTTTGTTCCACTTTTGTTGCCCCTAGTTACTTGTGTACCGGTGTTATGTTCCATATTGAGCGCTCCTAACATGCTTGGGGTTGTTATGGGGACCCCCTTGATTTTCGTTTTAGGATAAAGCTTGTCTGGCAAGGCCCAACATTGGTACTACATTTGCCTAATAACTAATAAACCTGCATAGGGACTAATTAACTTGAGGATCTTAATCAACCCCCCAAGCCAGTCTCCTCATGAGTGTTGGTCCAAACTAGAGCACTCTGCGGGGCCACCCCAGGGCAACTTGGGTGATTTCTATCAGGCCACCGTACACTAGCTTATCCGCCGTGTCCTGAGAACAAGATACGCGGCTCCTATCGGGATCGTCGACACGTCGGGAGGCCTTGCTAGACTTGTTTTACCTTTCTCGAATGTCTTGCATGAGGAACTCTGATCTTCTTCGGGCTATCTCGAGGTGTCGGATTTCCTTTGGAATTGCCTAGGATAATCACAAGATTCGTGGTCAAGGTTATTCCCGCGGCGTGTGGTTAATTTGTGATGGACGAGTTGGAGCACCTTGCAGGGTTAAATCTTTCAGAAATCCATGCCCGCGGTTTTGTGGCAAACTTGGAAACTTTGTTTAACACCCGGTCATAGTAAACATGAAGTAAACTCAAATAAAATACACCAACTGTGTGCGTAACCATGACTGTCTCTTCTCGTGAGTCCTTATCCGGGAGAGAACACGGTGGGGTTATGTTTGACGTAGGTAGGTATTCAAGATCAGGTAGTGATCATTACTAATTCACGTCCGTTATGCGTATACCATCATACTTTACTTTCTGTATTCGTAAGTTAGCCACTGAAATAAATGCTTAGCCACTTGCTGCAGCCTCACCACTTAACCATGCCTCACCCAGTAAGCTTTAATAGTATTGATACCCTTGGAAATGAGATTGCTGAGTCCATATGGCTCACAGATTATTATAACAACAGTTGCATGTACAGGTAATGCGATGAATTGACATGAGAGCGATGCTTATTTGATTTGGAGTTCTTCTTCTTCTTATTCATCGATCTAGGATGGGTTCCAGGTGGCAGCCTGGGATAGCAAGGATGGATGTCATTTTATCGTTTGATTTCGTCTGTAGTCGGACCCTGCTCTTCTGAATGATGTTTGAGTATGTTGTTGTATTGATGTGATCTTGATGTAGCTTGTGGCGAGTGTAAGCCAATTCCATGTACTCATCTCTTCTGTGCATGTACTTGTAATGATATCCATTCTTGCAACACGATGAGATGCGCTTCTATCCCTGTCGAGGCCCTCGTGCCAAAATAAGGATAGGATCGCATCTTGGGTGTGATAGTAACACATTAAGAAACATGACATGATGTAGAGGGATAAACTCAAGCAATATGATGAAAACCCCATCTTGTTACCCTTGATGGCAACAATACAATACATGCCTTGCTACCCCTACTATGTCACTGGGTGAGGACACCGCAAGATTGAACCCAAAACCAAGCACTTCTCCCATTGCAAGAATTACCAATCTAGTTGGCCAAACCAAACCAATAACTCGAAGAGACTTGCAAGGATATGAAATCATGCATATAAGAATTCAGAGGATATTCAAATCAGATTCATGGATAATCTGAACATAAACTCACAATTCATCGGATCTTGACAAACACACCACAAAAGAGGATTACATCAGATAGATCTCGATGAAGATCATGAAGAACATGGTATTGAAGATCAAAGAGAGAGAATAAGCCATCTAGCTACTAGCTATGAACCCGTAGGTCTGTGGTGGACTACTCACGCATCATCTGAGGGGCAATGGAGTTGATGTAGATGCCCTCCATGAGCGAAACGCCCTCCAGCAGATTACCAAAAAAGGCTCCAAGATTGGATTTCTTGGGAACGGAGGCTTCCGGCGGCGGAAAAGTATTTGCGTGGCTCTTTCTGTGGTTGGGCGAATATTTGGGTAATAGGCCAGATAATAGGGTTAGGAGACCTGCCAGGGAGCGACAAGCCTGGTAGGCACGGCCAAGGGGGCCCCCGCCTAGCAGGCTTGTGGCACCCTCACACCTCCCGTGACATGCACTCCAAGCTTGATCGACTTGTTACCTTATAGAAAAATTCCTACCGAAGGTTTTATTCCATTTGGTCCCCATTTAATATCACATATCTGCAAAACTCAAAAACAAGAAAAAAATAGAATCTGGCACTTGGCTCTAGATTAATAGGTTAGTCCCAAAAATAATATAAAATAGCATATTAATGCATATAAAACATCCAAAACACATAATATAATAGCATGTCATCATAGAAAATTATAGATACGTTGGAGACGTATCAACATCCCCAAGCATAATTCCTGCTCGTCATCGAGTTGGTAAATGACAAAAACAGAATTTTTGATGTGGAGTGCTACCTAACATATTTATCCATGTAATATTCTTTATTGTGGAATGAATATTCAGATTCGTAAGACTCAAAACATAAGCTTAATATTGATATATAAACAATAACATTTCAAGCATACTAGCAAAGCAATTGTATCTCCTCAAAATAAAATGGCAAAAGAAAGTTATCCCTACAATATCATATGGTCTGGCTATGTACCATCTTCCCCACACAAAGTATTTATATCATGCACACCCCCGATGAAAAGTCAAGAAATTGTTTTTGCACACCTTTATTTTCTCAAACTTTTTCAACTCTCACGCAATACATGAGCACGAGCCATGGATATAGCACTATAGGTGGAATATAATATGGTGGAGGTTGTGAAGGAAAGGGAGAAAATAGTCTCACATCAACTAGGCATATCAACGGGCTATGGAGATGCACACCAATACATATCAGTGTGATCGAGTAGGGATTGCCATGCAAAGGATGCACTAGAGCTATAAGTGTATGAAAGCTCAAAAGGAAACTAAGTGGACGCGCATCATGAAGATTCCACTAGCTATATTAAAGTGATAAAATAGGAGACTCTCTATCATGAAGATCATGGTGCTACTTTGAAGCACAAGTGTGGAAAAAGGTAGTAGCAATGTCCCTTCTCTCTCTTTCTCTCATTTTTAATGTGGGCATCTAAGGCCTCTTTTATTCATTTTTTTATTTGGGCTTTGCTGGCCTCTTTTTTCATAAAGTCCGGAATCTCGTCCCCACTTGTGAGGGAATCATAGCCTCCATCATCCTTTCCTCACATGGGACTTGCTCTATTAAGGATTATCATCAAACTTTTATTTACTTACAACTCAAAATAAAATTACAACTCGATACCTATGACAAAATATGACTCTATATGCAATATGGAAGTGATGGTGCATGTCATAAAAGGAAACGGTGGAAGTTGCATGGCAATATATCTCCTAATCGCTATGGAAATGCCATAATTGGTAGGTATGGTGGCTGTTTTGATGAAAGATATATGGTGTCTATTTTGGGGAAGGTATATGGTGATTGTTTTGAGGAAGGTGTTTGGTATACCGGTGAAAGTTGCGCGGTAATAGAGAGGCTATTAAAAGTGGAAGGGTGAGAGTGTGTATAATCCATGGACTCAACATCAATCATAAATAACTCATATACTTATTGCAAAGGTCTATTAGTCATTGAAGCCTCCTAGGGGGAGGTTGGTAGGAGTTAACCATCGTGCGCCCCTGACCCTCACACAAAGGTCGACAATCTATAAACAAGTCATGCTCCGTCTTCCTTACATAACGGTTCACCATACGTGCATGCTACTAGAATCACAAACCTTTACACAAGTATTTTTACCAAATCACAATTTACTTCCTAAAATGTCACTTAACATTACCATCTTTATATCTCAAAACTTTATGGAAGGAATCAAACTTCTCATAAATACTCAATGCACTTAATATGGAACTTTTATTATATCCCTTTTGGATGCCTATCATATTAGGACTAATTTCATAACCTAGACCAATTACCATGCTGTTTTAGAGACTCTCAAATATAAGTGAGGTATGAGAGTTCAAGTATTTCTATAAAACTCAAACACCACCATGCTCTGAAAGATATATGTGAAGCACATAGAGCAAAATTGCCCAACTCAAAAGATATAAGTGAAGCACACAGAGTATTGTAATAAATTCACGATTCAATGCATCTCTCTCAAAAGATGTGTGCAACAAGTATGATTGTGGCAAACTAACAAGCAAACACTCATATCGTACAAGATGCTCCCAGCAAAACACATATCATGTGGTGAATAAAAATATAGCCTCAAGTAAATTTACCGATGGATTGAAGACGAAAGAGGGGATTCCTGGGGCATCCCCAATGAGGAAGTCCCGGATTAGGGGATCCTTGGATAGCCGACCTATTGTTTATGGGCCGGACTGTATAGGGTACATGTCGAACACTAGATGATCTGAAGACCCAGTTTCCAGGATGGAAGCTTTGAGGAGCACGGCTGCGCTCCACGTTTGATGTAGTAAATAGGCATGTTTATCTCTTTGGCGTGTAACCGACCATTTGTAAACCCTAGGACTCTTCGACATCTATATAAGCTGTAGGGTTTTAGGGTATAGATAGAACAACTCATCTAGGGTTAGACATACGATCTCGAGGTAGATCAAATTTGTAACCCCTTGCACCATCAATACAAGCAAGCAGGACGTGGGGTATTACCTGCATTGGAGGGCCTGAACCTGGGTTCACTTGTGTCCCCTTCGTCTCTTGTTACCGTCGATCCTAGTCTCACAGTTCGGCACCCCCTACCCAAGATCCACCTGTTTTGACACCAACATTGGTGATTTCATTGAGAGTTCCTCTATGAGCGAGATGGGATCGACACCTCGCCTTGTCATCAACGAAGAGGTTCGCAACATGGATGTTTTCGTCCCCAGGCAGATCTTCACCTTCGGTAGTGTTGTGCTGCATGTTGATTCCGCCGGCCATCTAGGCCATGTGGAGAACTTTGCCCCCGATCAAGAGGTCAAATTCGGAAACCTAGAGTTTTCCATCGACTCTCGGGGCGACTTGTCACTAACCGGGCTCACGGCTTTGCCCATAGCCCCTGAGGACTCAGAGGCTTTAACCTCGAGTCCCTTCTTCGGACACGCCAATGGGGTCACCCACGGCGACAGTCTGATCTCTCATCCCGGTCCGGATATTAAACCATACGATCGGACATATGTTCCTTCCGAAGAATCTCCATGGGTGGACTTCATGGGGGTAAACCCCACGAGTTCCGAACAGCTAGATTAGACCGGGCCCTCAACGGTTGACGAGGCTTTGAAGCAACTCTTGTTGATGAAGATCACCGACGATCTGGCCCCGATCTACGCCCGGCCCGGTTACAGTTCAGGAGGGACGGACTTTTTGACCCACCCACCACCCACTTGATAGCCACCGTTGAAGACTTAAACGACGTGCTGGACTACGCCTCCGAAGAGGCAAAATACATGGATGAAGAGGACCGTTCTCCCACTCCCGTCAACACCGGGAATTGGAACGCCACTTCTACATATGACGTCTACATGGTGGATACTCCTACCACCAACAGCGATAATACGCCTCACACCAACGACGACAAATCTGGCGATGCGCCATCAAGGCGCCGAAAATCGCATAAGCGGTCCAAAAGCAAAAAGGGAAGACAAGCTATTATCAGCAGCGGGGACGGTAACACCCCTGTCGATCATGACAATCTCGATGTCCCCAACCACCCGTTAGAGGGTCTGGACGAACCTGAGGACCAACACGACCCTGATACCGTCAATGACCCCAAAGGCGACGATTACCTTCCCCTGCCAAGGAGGAAGACATACCAGAAGCCGATGACTTGTACATCCCTGATAACCTCGAGGATCGGGAGGAAATTAGGCAGCGGCTCTTAGCAATGGCTCGTAGCCTAAAGGCCAAAGAGCGGCAGCTCAAAGCCGAACAGGCCGATCTCACTGATCGATGGACGAAAGTCCTCTCAGCCGAGGAAGTATACGACACTGGTCTGTCAAACCATCCCAAAAGCTACTCTCGGAGAAGGTTGCTGCCACAATTTGATGATGAGCTCACTGACACTCCATCTCTGCATCATACCCCATATGAAAAGTCAGACTGCCCTCCTCGTGGGCGTGACAGAGCGGCCAATGACACCGGTTATGTACCAGCAATGCCCCGAAGACGGGGTAAGGAGCCATTCGAACCCAATGACATGTTCGACGTGCGCAACGACTTAGATCACAGAGCAGGTCGTACAAGATCCATCTACGGATCTAGAGATTACTTATCGGATAGATAGGGAGAGTATATACCACGGTTTGACCAAAACCATAGAGACCGGGAATGCAACCGGCCCCATACAGACGCCGAGTATAGGCAGGACATAACTTGGGTTATAGGTGCCGCTCACCCACTGTGCTTCACAGATGAAGTAATGCGGCATCAGTTCCCTGAAGGGTTTAAACCCGTAAATATAGAACTGTATGACGGGACCACTGACCCAACTGTATGTATCGAGGACTTCCTCCTTCATGTCCATATGGCACGAGGAGATGATCTCCATGCCATTAAATACCTACCTCTTAAGCTTAAGGGGCCAGCTCAGCACTGGTTAAACAACCTCCTCGAAAACTCCATAGGATGCTGGGAGGACCTAGAGGACGTGTTCCGCTCAAACTTCCAGGGGACCTATGTCCTGCCACCGGACTCTTCCGAACTCAGCAATGTTCTCTAGAAGCCTGGCGAGTTTGCCCGATAGTTTTGGAATCGGTTCTTGACTAAGAAGAACTAGATTGTTGACTGTCCAGATGCTGAGGCCATAGCCTCCTTTCGGCACAATATTCGGGACGAATGGCTGGCCCGCCAGCTAGGCTAGGACAAGCCTCGAACTATGTTCGCCCTTACCTCCCTCATGACCCGCTTTTGTGTGGGCAAAGATAACTGGCTAGCAAGATGTAGCCATAATTCTGAAGATCCAGTGGCACCTGAAGCCTAGGATGGCAACTCAAAGCCAAAGCGCAATAAGAACAAGCGCCGGCACAATAGAAACAATGCCGATGACACGGCGGTTAATGCCGGATTCCACAACTCCCGACCTGGGCAACGGAAGAAGCCCCCTAAGGCCAATCGCGACGGACCCACTCAAATCGAGACGATCATGGACAGGACTTGCCAAATCCATGGGACTTCGGAAAAGCCCACCAATCACACACACCACAATTGCTAGGTGTTTAAAAAGGTCGGCAAGATACAACCCGAAGACCAGGGCAAACGCTCGCGCATCGAGGACGAAGAAGAGCCTCGGGGTCCAATGGGTGGCGGTCGGAAGAAATTCCCTCCCGAAGTCAAAACGGTGAATATGATATATGCCACCCACATACCTAAGAAGGAGAGGAAGCGGGCCCTTCGGGAGGTCTATGTTGTGGAGCTTGTAGCTCTGAAGTATAACCCATGGTCAGCATACCCGATCACTTTTGACCGGCGCAACCACCTGACAAGTATCCGTCGTGGGGGCTCGGCCGCCCTCGTCCTAGATCCCATTATAGATGGGTATCACCTCACTAAAGTCCTAATGGACGGAGGAAGTAGCCTCAATCTGGTTTACTCAGACACGGTGAAAAAGATGGGTATAGATCCGTCAAGGATCAAACCCGGCAGCACTACCTTCAAGGGAGTGATCCCAGGTGTTGAGGCCCGATGTACGGGCTCTGTAAACCTGGAGGTTGTGTTCGGCTCGTCCGATAACTTTTGCAGCGAGGACTTGATCTTAGACATTTTGCCCTTCCGCAGTGGCTATCATGTGTTGCTCGGCCGGTCAGCGTTTGCTCGGTTCAACACAGTCCCGCATTACGCATACCTCAAGCTCAAGATGTCGGGCCCCCAAGGGGGTCATTACTATCAGTGGCAATACAGAGCGGTCCCTTAGAACAGAGGAACATGCATTGGCACTAGCGGCCGAATTCAGCTACAAAGACGACCGACAAGCTTCGGCATTCGCCGTAAAGGCACGAAAGGCTGGGAAGCGAGTTCGGATTCAGACCGAAAACTCTGACCCTCCTTCCTCCCCTCAATAGGGACTCTCCCCCTACCGCACAACGTCAGAGCCAGCGAAGTACGTGCTGAGGAGGCACAACTTATCACTTAAGATTCCATGGGTAGCGGTGGGGAACTTACGATGGGTGTTCGGTTGTCCCGAACTGTTACCATCAACACGTCTTCGGACAAGATGCATGCACTCCGAAAAGAGCCTGCCCACGGCGTAAATCTCACCTTTAACATTGCGGCCTCTCAAGATTTTGTTCGCAAGATCCACCCGCACTAACACCCATCAAGGTGCATCTAAAAGCAGGAGTCAACTAGCAACAGGGCATATCGAAGACGTCTGGTCACCAGTTAAAGACCCCTGGTACAACAGCTCTTGTAAGACTTTATTTCTTATTTTCTTCCACATAACTATAAACAGATGCTTCGGCAATCCGAGTTATAAGAGTTGTTGAGGAAATGCGAAATTGCATGGCGCAAGTACGCCTCATTTGTCCTGTTTTTGGCGCATACCTTTTTCTTCCCTCCCTCTTCTCGTGAACCTGTTCGGTATGACTCGAGGTCACCGGCTAATAAACCGGGGGCTCGATTTCAAACATAAATCGCATTAACCACCGTGTGTTTGGCATCTTGGAATTCGCTTTATATGCATCGGTTCCGAACTATGTCTTTGGTCATTAAGTTGGGTTGCCCTGTTCCTGTGCTTGCCCCTTTATGTTCCGCTCGTTCGGCTAAAAGGACAAAGGGAGCACCCTTGCTATTGTGCTTCCGGATAGTACGGTCAAGCACCTCAAGGGAGTAATCCGAAAACGGACTGTCATAGTATGCATGATTTGATATGTGAACCCCAAGTTAGAAGTATTGTACTTCACCCTCGTAAGCGGTTATTCCGTGTTATACGAGGAATTCGCCCTTTGTGCAAATACTATGATGTTGGCTTCGGCCTCGGTTTGTCCGAACATCGCAAATACTCTGGTGGATAATCGTACGCTTCCCACAGTCCTTTTCATGCCCCTTCGGTTAAGTGAAAGAAATAAAGCACAATAGTCCGATTTCCTAGTCTGTCACACTAAACCGCCTTCGGGTTCCTATAATTCGGCTAAGGGACACGGTGCATTGGCATAGACACCCCATGTAGTATCTACGTGCGGGTTGAAGCCGACAACTCACATCTTTCAGTATTAACCAACCATACAGGATTTATAAAGGAATGCAAAACCATATAAGAGCGGATACTAATATCATTGAAAGTTATCACAAGTCTTTGGACACATTACAAGCTCATTCAAATAATTTTTCTCTCGAACACTGCGACGCTATGACCCGCGCACTCTCCATCACTCCATTGAAGTAAAGCTCGGGAGGTCGATGCTCCTTTCCGGGTGGCAGTGGCTCGGTGGTGACCTTCATCGGATTGTGTCCCGGCCAGTGCACTTTGGACATGGCAAGGGTCATCCGGACTCCTTTGATGCAGGAGGAGCGCTTGACGGCGTCGAGGCGGGCGTGGTAGCAATCAATCGTTGCACCAGGCCGAAGTAGCTGCCCGGGAGTGGCTCGCCGGGCCATAAGTGGATGCAAAGATCCTTGATGGCCGGCTCTGCCATCGGGTGCATCTCCATCAGCTGTTTTAGCTGCTCCACCAAAAGAGGAGGACGCTCGATGGCTCCAAACTATGCCAAGAACGTTCGAGCTTCGTCTTCCTCTCACCGCGAGAGACGCAGGTGATTGGTGTCCGCCATGCTCTTCTAGAGATCGGCAGTTGCGTCTGAGGATTGCCACACCCGGGTCAGCAATTCGAATTTGCTATCTCCGAACACGCACTTCAGGGAGTACGGCTTACCATTGGCTATCTCCTTGTCTTGGCGAACTTGTTCCTCGAAGAACCGTGTGTCCACCCGCTCCTTCTGGAGATCGGACTTCATGGTGGATAGTTCGGCCGAGATTGTCGTATTCTTTTGCTCCAAGGACTCGCACTTGTTGCTAGCGTCCTTGAGATCATCCTATATCTCCACCACACGAGCCTGGTATTTATCACTGGTGGCTCGTAGGGCGGAGAGCATGGTGGCTGCTTCTTTGGCCGTTAGCTTTTCCACGATCGCTTCATCTTTGGCACGTTGAAGCTCAGCCTTGATCTTTTCGATCTCTTTCGACGAAGCTGCAACACGATGTGACTTTATTCAACATGAATATGCATTGACAGTATTCAGGAGAAAGTATCCAAATTTAGTTCGGACTTACCCTGTGCCTCGTCGAACCTCTTGTTGAGGGCTTCCACCTCATCCTTGGAGCGCTTGAGCTTCCAATGTAGCTCGTCCAGCTAGGCACCATTTTTGGCCGCCGCTGATGATGAAGCCTACATTACACACACAATGCATACATCACATCGGCACTCCCTTCTCGAAATTAAAGATATGACCCCTAGATGAGCTTGTCCATCTCACCTAGGGCTCGGGGGCTGCCATGTATACAATGCGATTAAATAAAAATCTTAGCAAAAACATCGAGCGACTTACTTGAAAGCCCGCAAGGAGACCTTTGAAGGCCTCCTTCAGTCCGTTGTCAATAGACTGGACTCTTTGTAGTACCACACCCATAAGGGTGCGGTGATCCTTGGAGATGGGGCGCTTGATAGAGCATCCTCCATGGCCGACCACCTTTTGGTCGGCGGTGCCGGGAATGATCGGATTTCCGGATCACCCACTGGGGATTGGACCGGTGCCTCCGGAGGCACAATGCGCTCTGGAGATGTCCTTGGAGGGGACTGATTGCCTGTCCGTCCGGCCTCGTTGCTGTCCGGGCGAGGGATTGTCCCCTGGCCTTCGGTGGCCGAAGCATGAGCCTCGACCACGGTGATATCTCCCTCGCCCCTGGGTCCGCCTCCATTGGAGTAGGTTGGGACGACACCTCCACATCGTCCTTCATAGCGCCTGAAGTGGTGGGGTGCGAGGCGTCTCTGCTCTCTACTAGTTCGGCGGGCGGGGTCTCCCCATCCGATACCACCTCGGTGGGGATGACGTGCGGGGGGCTGTAGGACCAATGATCTACGTGTTAGCAAACTCTGAATTTACTAGTTATAGGAAGGAGGGTCTTTGGATCCTAACCTGGATGGAGGGGGCTTGACCCTTAGGCTCCTTCATGGAACCTCTTTGGGGTCTTCGAACGCGGACTTCGAGTCCGAGCTATCGTCGGACATGATCATCTGCGCTTGCCACGCCCTATTCGGGGCAGGAGAAGGTGCCTGCCCCGGGGCATCCGAAGACACCACTCTCTTCTTAGCGCGGTGGAAGTTACCTCCCCCCTTGCTCTCGAGCTCCTCCTCCTCTTCCTCCTCTTCGTCCTCCTCCCGATTTGAGGAGGCGAGGGTGTCTTCGAATGTAGCATCAGGCTGGTCCTTTATGTGAAGGCCAATCTGACCTGATTTCTTCTTATTCTCCTTCTTCATGGGAGACTCGTGAGGCTTCTCCACGAGCATCCTGGCTAGCAGCCCGATCCTCTCGTCTTCGGGATGAGGAGCCAGACTGCTTATGTTGATGGCTTTCTTCAACCATCTTTGCATAAACAGATTGGACACATGGTTATATATCTTCTATGTAATAAGGCCGACCAAGCTAGGGTGTATCGTACCTAGGATTCTGGCTTGGTGGCGTACAGACCCTTGTCCTCCTCCTTGGTCGGCCAACTCTTCATGGATTTGAAGAACGCCTTCCACAGCTTCTCCCGCGTATTACAGAAGAGGTTCAGGCTGTGGGGTCGTCTTCGAGTTTCCAAGCCCGCAGGGGAGTGTCCCGGCGCTGGCAGGGAAGGATGCGTCTTCGGAGCATCACATGGACCACATCGGGCAGCATGGTGCCGTCCTCGACCAGGGAATGGACGCGCTTCTGTAGATCGGTCACCTCCTTGCTCGACCCCCAGGCGAGGCCCTTTTTGAGCCAGGAAGCCAATCGGGTCGGGGGACCGGATCTGAATGTGGCGGTGGGGAGCTGACCTCCTTCTTGTGGTTCGGTGACATAGAACCACTCCTTTTGCCACCCCTTGATGGTGTTAATGACGGTGCCTGACGGCCACACGCGGGTGAGTTTGCCGATGATGGCCCCGCCGTAGTCGGCGTGTTTGCCGCCAACACACTTCCTTGATGTTGAAAACCTACAGCTAGAGCCCGAAATGTGGCTCGACATGCAGGAAGGCCTCGCAAATGAGGTTGAAGGCTGAGAGGTGCATGATGGAGTTCTGCAGGAGGTCGTGGAAGTCAAGGCCATAGAAGAACATCAGCCCCCTAACGAAGGGCTGGAGGGGGAAGCTCAACCCCGTGATGACGTGGGGGATGAACACCACCCACTCGCCTGGCTGGGGGTGGGGATTACTTGGCCCTCCTCCGCCGCGCGATGAGGGATGTTGGTGGGGAGGTAACCGGCCTTTTCGAGGTCAATTATGTGTGTATTGGTGACCGTGGAAGCTTCCCACCAGCCATTGGATCCCTCCATTGCTGAGCTCGAGAGCGGTGGTGGAGAAACCTAGATCTGTGCTCTAGAGGCGCAAGGGAATAGGAGGCGGAGAAGTTGAATGGATAGCATGAAAAGCCTTGGGGTTTTATTTCTCCTTTTATGAGGTCTACCGATTCAGGCTCCCCCTGTTGCACCGTGAATCCCTCCACTTCCCGAGACGCGCGAGCCATTGTGAGCATGTAATTAAGTAAATCCCGTATAAACGGGACACGATCAACATCTCGGTAGATCGTGTGGACGGAATTGCCTCGAACCGCACATCGAGTACCTGTAACTAGCCTATTGATCGTGGAGGGTTGTGACCTTTCATTAGAAAGGTCGTCAGGGAACCTTAGTTTTTCCCAGGCGCTTGGCCTTCAAAGCCAACTTAATTCACAGAATTTGGATGTGTCAGTATGCGGAAAAACTACTTATCATCGGAGGTCGAACTATGGTTCGGTGGGAGGGAACTCACCTCGCAAGCAAAAGACTCTGTTCATGAAGCAATTGGAGTTGAAGACCCTTGGCGTTGGAGGCAAGTTCGGGGGCTACCGAGGGAGTCCCGGATTAGTGGGTCCTCGGATAGCCGACCTATTGTTTATGGGTCGGACTGTATGGGCTACATGCCGAACACTAGATGATCTGAAGGCCCAGTTTCCAGGATGGAAGCTTCGGGGAGCACGGCTTGTGCTTCACGTTTGATGTATTAAATTGGCATGTTTATCTCTTTGGCATGTAACCGACCATGTGTAAACCCTAGGTCTCTTCGGGGTCTATATAAGCCGGAGGGTTTTAGGGTATAGATAGAACAACTCATCTAGGGTTAGACATACGATCTCGAGGTAGATCAACTTTGTAACCCCTTACACCATAAATATAATCAAGCAGGACGTAGGGTATTACCTCCATTGAAGGGCCCGGACCTGGGTAAACTCATGTCCCCTTCGTCTCTTGTTACCGTCGATCCTAGTCTCAGAGTTCGGGACCCCCTACCCGAGATCCACCGGTTTTTACACCGACACCCAAGCTTAGGCTCTTTGGCATCCTTGAATATGACTTGGGGTGCCTTGGTCATCCCCAAGCTTAGACTCTTGCCACTCCTTATTCCATAGTCCATCAAATCTTTACCCAAAACTTCAAAACTTCACAACGCAAAACTTAACAGAAAACTCGTGAGATCCGTTAGTGTAAGAAAATAAATCACCACTTTAGGTACTGTTGTGAACTCATTATTTATTTATATTGGTGTTATACCTGCTGTAATCTAACTTTTCCATGGCTCGTACCACATGATACAACCCATAAATTCATCAAAATAGGCAAACAACTCAAAGAAAACAGAATCTGTCAAAAACAGAACAGTCTGTAGAAATCTGAAAACTTCGAATACTTATGTAACTCAAAATTTTAGGAAAATTTAGGAAAATCTGGAAAATTAATATATAAATCTTGTGTCAAAATTACAGATCAATTATAACCTCTGAAAAAATTAGAAAATTCCTGGACTGAGCGCAAAAGTTTCTGTTTTTCAGCAAGATCAAATCAACAACTACCACAAATCACCCCAAAGGTTTTACTTGGCTCAAACACTAATAAAAACACCAAAACACAATTACTATAGAAGTAATAATGTGTGAAACACTCAAAAACAGAATCAAAAAATAGAACACAAAAATAAAATTGGGTTGCCTCCCAACAAGTGCTATTGTTTAACGCCCTTAGCCTGTCAAAACACAATAGATCTAGGTATTGTCATCTTTGGTATGCAATCCAAACTTGATCAAACCATCAAAATATTTTCTTACTAGATCTATCCTTTTGTTTATTTCCTTCGTAGTAGACGAACTTAAATCATGAAAAGGACTTTGGCTAGTGATTTTAACATTCATGAACCCGTAATCTAGATCATCGCCATAGATATCATCGTATAAAACACGTATCCTTTCTAATGGGTTCCTTAATCGTTTTCTCAAGCAAATCTTCCTTATACCCTATGAAAAATCCCCTAGTAATCCAATCAAATTCCTCATAGGTCTCTAGATACAAGGCTTGAGAGACTTCCGTGTGGGGAGCTCTTCCCCTAAGATTTTGACTATAAGATTGATAGTCTTCTAGACTACGCAAAGTTTCTTTATCATGGAGAATTTCTTCAATTGGAGGGTGTTCAACATATTTATCATAGAAAGCAAAAATCTCCCTAGATTCTTTTATTATGAAATCAAATTCTTGCATAAGGATGATGGTAGCAATCTTCTTAGCCTTAGGGTGATTAATATTGGGAAGTTCATAACATAATTTTTGCAAAGCGGGATGAAGGTGCACAAATTTGCTTTCCAATATTTTAATGAGCATGACAATATCATCCTCATAACTATTTGTGCTAAGAAGAATAGAACTCTTACTCATAGGCATTGCCCCCGTACAATCAAAGAACGCTTGAATAACACTCTTCCCAATAATATTCCCATATCCTACTTGAAAAGTTTTAGTTTTATAATTAGGAGGAGATTCAGTTTCCTTTTCTAAAGAGCAACATTCAAATTTTTCTTCAAGATTGGTACAAGCAATACCCTCTAGATTTTTAGCAATAACATCCCTTGCTTCAGACATGGTGGCAAAGCAAGCAATCAAGCACACAAGCAACAAAAGGCAAGCGAAAGAAGGGCGACCAAAAAGGCAAATCTTTTTGGTATTTTCTGAAAATAGTTTTAGAAGCGGGGAGAGGAAAACGAGAGGTAAATGGCAAATAATGAAAATGCAAGAGGTGAGTTTGTGATGGGTACTTGGTAGGCTTGAGGTGTATCCTCCCCGGCAACGGCGCCAGAAATCCTTCTTGCTACCTCTTGAACTTGCGTTGGTTTTCCCTTGAAGAGGAAAGGGTGATGCAGCAAAATAGATAAGTATTTACCTCAGTTGTTGAGAACCAAGGTACCAATCCAGTAGGAGGAACAAGCAAGTCACCAATGGTTGCACCTACACAAACAATCAAACTCTTGCTCCCAACGCTATAAAGGGGTTGTCAATCCCTTCACGGTTATTTGCAAGGATTAGATCTGAAAGAGATATATGTAAACGAGTGCGGAAAGTACAAGATAAATAAATTGTAGCAAAGTATAGATATGCAAGTATATGATGGGAAATGGACCCGGAGGCCATAGGTTTCACTAGAGGCTTCTCTCTTGAAGGCAAATATCATGGTGGGTAAACAAATTACTGCCAAGCAATTGATAGAAAAGAGAATAATCATGTAGTTATCCAAGGCAATGACCATGCATATAGGCATCACGTCCGTGACAAGTAGACCGAAACGATTCTGTATCCACTACTATTACTCCACACATCGACCGACTCCTTCCTGCATCTAGAGTATTAAGTTCATGAAGAACAGAGTAACGCATTAAGAAAGATGGCATGATGTAGAGGGATAAACTCAAGCAATATGATAACCCCATCTTGTTACCCTTGATGGAAACAATACAATATGTGCTCGCTACCCCTACTATGTCACTGGGTGAGGACACCGCAAGATTGAACCCAAAACCAAGCACTTCTCCCATTGCAAGAATTACCAATCTAGTTGGCCAAACCAAACCAATAAGGATGTGTTTGGTTTGAGGGATAGGCTAGGATGGTTGTGGGTATCCCCAACCAGCTGGTTAGGGATAGCCCATTTTTTTGTTTGGTTGGGTGGTTGAGGATAGCCATTGAAGTGTTTGGTTCAAGGGATGAATAATAAGGGTTGTGCTGATATTTTTGCTTGAGGTGATGAGACTAGCCCATAATCTAGATTTTGATTGAGCACCAATGCACCCACACCACAAATCAACCACGCCTTAACAGTAGGCACTACAACCGTACATAGAGCAGCAGGAAAACTACACAGGCACAAAAAACACAATGGCTAACTGAAGATTTATTAATAGCAAACTGAAGATACAAATTCTGATCATCGTCTCACGCATCCACCAGCGGACTAGCCCCATGCACGTAGTCGCCGCCCCAGCCTCAATCACCGAACGAGCATCTCCTCAGGCCCCAGCCGCCTGGCCCTCGAGATCAAGCTGTGTCGCTGCTTGCCTCCTTGAAATCCAGCCGCCGGTATTCTCGATATCCAACCACGCCGCCACCTCAAACCTGTCCTGCGTCCCCTATGTGCACCCTTTGCAACGACTAGCCTCTCTGCTATATGCACCGCCACCGCCATTGCCGCCGCCGTCGTCGCCACCACCTTCGCCATCACCGCTGCCATTATGCATGAGCAAGAGAGATGAGTAATGGGAATGTGAGGATCTCATGTGTTCAGGAGGGGGTGAGGATGAGTCAATAGCCCGGAAAAACATTCGCCAGTGCGCACGTAGGGGTGGTTGCCGTGACCCGCCACTTTTTCGCAGTTGCCCACAGCTCCGTTTTTCGGGAATATTCGAAGCATCTGGTTGCCTCTATGCCTCTTTTCCTCAAATCCAACAGATGGCAACCACTCTAAAAAGGGGATATCCCTGTCCCTTGGAGGATATCCCTGTAACCAAACACATCGTAACTCGAAGAGTCTTGCAAGGATATGAAATCATGCAAATAAGAATTCAGAGGAGATTCAAATAAGATTCATGGATAATATGAAAATAAACTCACAATTCATCGGATCTTGACAAACACACCACAAAAGAGGATTACATCGGGTAGATCTCCATGAAGATCATGAAGAACATGGTATTGAAGATCAAAGAGAGAGAAGAAAGCCATCTAGCTACTAGCTATGGACCCGTAGGTTTATGGTGGACTACTCACGCATCATCGGAGGGGCAATGGAGTTGATGTAGATGCCCTCCGTGATCGAAACCCCCTCCTGAAGATTACTAGAAAAGGCTCAAAGCTTGGATCTCTCGGGAACAGAGGCTTCTGGCGGCGGAAAAGTATTTGTGTGGCTCTTTCTAATGTTGGTGGAATATTTGGGTATTTATAGGCCAGAGAATAGGGTTAGGAGCCTGCTAGGGAGCGACAAGCCTGCTAGGCGCGACCAGGGGGGCTGTGCCTAGCAGGCTTATGGCACCCTGGCACCTCCCCTGATGTGCACTCCAAGCTTGATCGACTTGTTTCCTTCCAGGAAAATTCCTTTCGAAGGTTTTATTCCGATTGGACTCCGTTTAATATCCCATATCTGCAAAACTCAAAAACAAGGAAAAAACAAAAACTGGCACTTGGGTCTAGATTAATAGGTTAGTCCCAAAAATAATATAAAATAGCATATTAATGCATATAAAACATCCAAAACACATAATATAATAGCATGCCATCATAAGAAATTATAGATATGTTGGAGACGTATCATCATGCTTATTTCGAGATTTGGTAACATCAACATACCTATTAATTTCATTACAAAGTCAGCTCAATTCTCAAGGTAAAAAACAACCAAGATATAACTTAATATAAGTTAAGTAATTTTAGAAAGTTGAAGAACATACTTGTGGTCCAAATCTAGGATATCAATCTCATGCTCAACACGAAAAGATTTGACCTCCTCTAAAAGAGATTCTGAACCATATTCCCTTAGCTCACCGAGTAGGACCTTTGTGTTAGAAACAGAACCCATGGCATTTAAAATATCCAAAGATTTGTATTGAAGTTTCTGACACAACACATCGGCAATCTTCATAATCTTTTCCGTCAGATGTAGAATGAACACAAAATCAAACGATATGACGATTTTACCTTTTAAGGGATACAACGACATCTCCATGAGAGTATTTTGAGACTCAATGGTCGGTTGCTATACCCCTTAATACGACAATTGTAGAAACAAACATCTTCTTTACGCCCAACTCGAATGTGCGACCGCATACAGTCGTCTGTTTTGTCCGGATTTCGTCCGTTTGAAACGGCAAAACAGATGTAAGTGTCTGGTTTTGGGGGTCGGACGAAGCGTGCACCCAACGTGCGACCGCGTCACAAACCGTCCGGGTCACATGAATTCGAAAAAACGGCCTTGAACTAAAAAAGACTTCCACACAGTATAATATATAGATAAATTTAATTAAACAATACTAAAAGGCCTAAAAAGTCCACGACTGCACAAAAATAAACATTGAAAAAAGGTCGACGTACGGCGGAGGTGTCCCCACGTGAGCCGGGGCGCCTGTGATGGATATCCGACCAGAGGCGCGTGCACCACCTCCTCCTGCGGTGGGGAATGGTACGGCGACCATCGCAACATGGGCACCCATGACCCCGCGCCCACATAGTCCGCCATCTTGCCCACCATGGATGACTAGGTCCACCATTGGCCAACGAGGTGCGGGTTCCACACGACAATGGGTGGCTCATTGTGGACCTCCTCCTAGGCCTCCTCCTTGATGACCATCTCATACTCTAAGATGGCAACGTTGCCGGTCGTGGAGAGGGCCAACTGCGTCTCGAGGCCCTCCCACTACCATTCGTCATGTGTGTTCGTGGAGTCCTCCATGATATGGCGCATGATCTCAGCCTCCTCTTTGTCGGTGATGGGCGCTGATGGAGGAAGGGAGGGGGAGGGGATGACGTTGGAGTGAGACCGCGCACACGCGTGCTCCTACGTGTGTGCAGCAGACTGGGAGCGCGCGTGCTGCAGGGCAGACGCTGTCGATGCGGGTCGGAGGCGGTCGGCAAAGAAGGACTATAATCGTACACTGTGCACGTCGCGGAGTCACGTATCCCATGACGGCGAGTCCATCGCGTACCTCAGTTGTATAGGGGGCCAGGTGGCCAGCGGGCGCGATGTCGGTCAATCTCCTCCCTCCGGGCACGATCACTCAGGGGGATTGGCAGGATTGGCACCCTGTTCGCTGCTACCTCTTAAGCTTGCGTTGGTTTTCCCTTCAAGAGGAAAGGGTGATGCGGCAAAGTAGATAAGTATTTCCCTCAGTTGATAAGAACCAGTGTATCAATCTAGTAGGAGGAACAAGCAAGTCACCAATGGATGCACCTACACAAACAACCAAACTCTTGCACCCAACGCTATAAAGGGATTGTCAATCCCTTCATTGTTATTTGCAAGGATTAGATCCGATAGAGATAGATGTAAACGAGAAAGGAAAGTAAAATATAAATAAATTACAACAAAGTATTTTTGGTATTTTTGGTTTATAGATCTGAAAATGTATTAGGGAAAGTAGACCCCGGGGCCATAGGTTTCACTAGAGGTTTCTCTCTTGAAGGAAAATATCATGGTGGGTAAATAAATTATTGTCAAGCAATTGATAGAAAAGCAAATAATCATGTAGTTATCCAAGGCAATGATCATGCAAATAGGCATCACGTCCGTGTCAAGTAGATCGAAACGATTCTGCATCTACTACAATTACTCCACACATCGACCGACTCCTGCCTGCATCTAGAGTGTTAAGTTCATGAAGAACAGACTAACGCATTAAGTAAGTGTTAGGGAACGTTGCATGGGAAAAAAAATTCCTACGAACACGCAGACCTATCCATGGTGATGAGCATCTACGAGAGGGAGAGTGGATCTACATACCCTTGTAGATCGCTAAGCGGGAAGCGTTAAGAAATGCGGTTGGTGTAGTCGAACGTCTTCGCGATCCAAATCGCCATGCGTCCTGTGATCCAATCACGATCCGTCCCACAATCCAATCATGATCCGTCCCGCGATCCAATCACAATCCGTCCCATGAACTTGATCACGATCCGTCTCATGAGCTTGATCACGATCCTTCCGATCTAGCACCGAACAGACAACACCTCCGCGTTTAGCACACGTACAGCTTGATGACGATCTCCACCGTCTTGATCCAGCAAGAAGGAGTGGAGAGGAATAAGATTTCTTCGGCAGCCTGACGGCGCTCCGGCGATGGTGGTGGAGCAATTCCAGCAAGGCTTCCCCTAAGCACTGCAAAAAACAGATCTAGAGGAGAAACTATGCACTGGAGGAACCGGTAGCACGTGGCTGAAAAAACTAGTGCAAAAACCCTAAAACCTCCAGTATATATAAGATGATAGGAGTAGAGGACTTGACACAAGGTCCAAGGCCTCCTTGCTTCGGCCGAAGGAGAGAGGGAGAGGTGGAGTTCACCTCCGATCCTAGTAGGACTAGGATTCACCCTATTTTGCCTTTTTCCACTTTTTCTCTTAGGACTTTTTTCCTCCAGCCGCATGGGCCTCTTGTGGATGTTCCACCAGCCCACTAAGGGCTGGTTTACACCCTCCTACATCCCATGTATCCTCTTGGGTCGAAATACCCCTCCCGGTGGCCTCCCAGTACACTATTGACACTCCCGGTACACTACCGATGAGCCCGAAACTTTTCCGGCGATCGAAACAGGACTTCCTATATATGAATCTTTCCCTCCGGACCATTCCGGAGCTCCTCGTGATGTCCGGGATCTCATCTGGGACTCCGAACAAACTTCGGTCACCACCATACATAACTCTATACTACCGAAACGTCACCAAACCTTAAGTGTGCAGACCCTGTGGGTTCGAGAACCATGTAGACATGACCGAGACACCTCTACGGTCAATAACCAATGGCGGGACCTAGATGTCCACATTGGTTCCTACATATTCTATGAAGATATTTATCGGTCGAACCTCTATGTCAAGGATTCAGTTAATCCCGTATGATGTTCCCTTTGTTCTTCGGTATGTTACTTACCCGAGATTCGATCGTCGGTATCTCCATACCTAGTTCAACCTCATTACTGGCAAGTCTCTTTACTCGTATTGTAATACAAGATCCCGTAACTAACACTTAGTCACATTGCTTGCAAGGCTTATTTTGATGTTGTATTACCGAGTGGGCCCTGAGATACCTCTCCATCACACGGAGTAACAAATCCTAGTCTTGATTCATGTCAACTCAACATACACCCTCGAAGACACCCGTAGAGCACCTTTATAGTCAACCAGTTACGTTGCGACATTTGATACACACAAGGTACTCCTCCGATATCTGTGAGTTGCATGATCTCATGGTCATAGGAACATATACTTGACATGTAGAAAACAGTAGCAATAAACTGACACGATCATAAGCTACGTTTTTAGTTTGGGTCTTGTCCATCACATCATTCTCCTAATGATGTGATCCCGTTATCAAATGACATCTCATGTCCATGGCTAGGAAACCTTAACCATCTTTCGATCAACGAGCTAGTTCACTAGAGGCATACTAGGGACATTGTGTTTGTCTATGTACCCACACATGTATCCATGTTTCCAATTAATACAATTATAGCATGGATAATAAACGATTATCATGAACAAGGAAATAAAATAATAAACACTTTATTTATTGCCTCTAGGGCATATTTCCAACAGTCTCCCACTTGCACTAGAGTCAATAATCTAGTTCACATCACTATGTCATTTACATAGTAATGAATCGAACACCCATGCAGTTCTGGTGTGGATCATGTTTAGCCCTTGGAAGAGGTTTAGTCAATGGGTCTGCAACATTCAGATCCGTATGCACTTTGCAAATATTTATGTCTTTCTTCATGATGTAATCGCGGATGGAGTTGAAGCGTCGCTTTATGTGTCTGGTCCTCTTGTGAAACCTTGGTTCCTTGGCCAGAGCAATGGCACCAATGTTGTCACAGAATAGGTTCATTGGATTCGGTGCACTGGGCACTACTCCAAGATCTGTCATGAACTGCTTCATCCAGACACCTTCCTTCGCCGCCTCCGAGGCTGCGATGTATTTTGCTTCGCACATAGAATCCGCTACCATGCTTTGCTTGGAACTGCACCAGCTTACCGCTCCCCCGTTAAGAATAAATACGTATCCGGTTTGTGACTTAGAGTCGTCCAGATCAGTGTCAAAGCTTGCATCGACGTAACCCTTTACGACGAGCTCTTCTTCACCTCCATAAACGAGAAACATTTCCTTAGACCTTTTCAGGTACTTAAGGATATTCTTGACCGCTTGCCAGTGCTCCATTCCAGGATCACTTTGAAACCTTCCGGCCATACTTATGGCAAGGTTGACATCGGGTCTTGTGCACAACATTGCATACATGATAGAGCCTATGGCTGAAGCATAGGGGATGACACTCATCTTTTCTCTATCTTCTGCAGTTACTGGGCATTGAGTCTTACTCAACTTTACACCTTGTAACACAGGCAAGAACCCCTTCTTGGACTGTTCCATTTTGAACTTCTTCAAAACTTTATCAAGGTATGTGCTCTGTGAAAGTGCTATTAAGCGTCTCGATCTATCTCTATAGATCTTAATGCCTAATATGAAAGCAGCTTCTCCTAGGTCCTTCATTGAAAAACTCTTATTCAAATATTCCTACACGCTTTCCAGCATTTCTATATTGTTTCCAATCAGCAATATGTCATCCACATATAATACTAGAAACGCTATAGAGCTCCCACTCACTTTCTTGTAAATACAAGCTTCTCCGTAAACTTGTATAAACTCAAACGCTTTGATCACCTCATCAAAGCGCTTATTCCAACTCCGAGATGCTTGCACCAGTCCATAAATGGATCGCTTGAGTTTGCAAACTTTGTCAGCATTCTCTGGATCGACAAAACCTTCGGGTTGCATCATATACAACTCTTCCTCAAGGAAACCATTGTGGAACGCTGTTTTGACATCCATCTGCCAAATTTCATAGTCGAAATAAGCAGCTATTGCTAACATGATTCTGACAAACTTAAGCATCGCTACGGGTGAGAAAGTCTCATCATAGTCAACTCTTTGAACTTGTGAAAAACCCTTTGCCACAAGTCGAGCTTTATAGACGGTGACACTACCGCCCGCGTCTGTCTTCTTCTTAAACATCCATTTGTTCTGAATGGCCTTTCGCCCTTCAGGTAATACTTCCAAAGTCCATACTTTGTTTTCATACATGGATCCCATCTCGGATTTCATGGCCTCTAACCATTTCTCAGAATCCGAGCCCATCACTGCTCCTCCATAGCTCGTAGGTTCATTGTTGTCCAACAACGTAACCTCCAAAACAGGGTTGACGTACCACTCAGGGGTAGTACGCGGCCTTGTCGACCTACGAGGTTCAATAGCAGCTTGATCCGAAGCTTCATGATCATCATCATTAACTTCCTCTTCTACCGTCATAGGTTCCACAGAAACATCTTTCTGCGCTGCGCTACTTTCTGGTTGAAGTAAAGATTCAATAACCTCATCAAGCTCTATTTTCCTCCCACTCAATTCTTTTGAGAGAAACTCTTTCTCAAGAAATGTTCCGTTCTTAGCGACAAACACTTTGCCTTCGGATCTGAGATAGAAGGTATACCCGACTGTCTCTTTTGGGTATCCTATGAAGATGCATTTCTCCGCTTTGGGTTCCAGCTTTTCAGGCTGAAGCTTTTTGACATAAGCATCACATCCCCAAACTTTAAGAAACGACAACTTTGGCTTCTTGCCAAACCATAGTTCATATGGCGTTGTCTCAACGGATTTTGATGGTGCCCTATTTAAAGTGAATGCAGCTGTCTCTAATGCATAACCCCAAAACGATAGTGACAAATCAGCAAGAGACATCATAGAACGCACCATATCTAATAAGGTTCGATTACGACGTTTGGACACACCATTACACTGTGGTGTTCTGGGCGGTGTCAACTGTGAAACAATTCCACACTGTCTTAAGTGACTGCCAAACTCATAACTCAGATATTCACCTCCTCGATCAGATCGCAGGAACTTAATCTTCTTGTTACGATGATTCTCAACTTCACTCTGAAATTGCTTGAACTTTTCAAACGTTTCAGATTTGTGTTTCATTAAGTAAATATACCCATATCTACTTAAGTCATCAGTGAAGGTGAGAAAATAACGATATCCACCACGCGCTGTAACATTCATTGGACCGCACACATCAGTATGTATGATTTCCAATAAGTCACTCGCCCGTTCCATTGTTCCAGAGAACGGCGTTTTAGTCATCTTGCCCATGAGGCATGGTTCACATGTGTCAAGTGATTCAAAATCAAGTGACTCCAAAAGTCCATTAGCAGGGAGCTTCCTCATGCATTTTACACCAATATGACCTAAACGGCAGTGCCACAAGAAAGTGGTACTATCATTATCAACTCTACATCTTTTGGCATCAATGTTATGAACATGTGTGTCATCACTATCAAGATTCAATATGAATAAACCCCTAACATTGGGTGCATGACCATAAAAGATATTACTCATATAAATAGAACAACCTTTATTCTCTGATTTAAATGAGTAACCGTCTCGCAATAAACAAGATCTAGATATAATGTTCATGCTTAACGCAGGAACTAAATAACAATTATTCAGGTTCATCACTAATCCCGATGGTAATCAAAGAGAGAGCATGCCGATGGCGATCACATCAACCTTGGAACCAATTCCCACGTGCATCGTCACTTTGTCCTTTGCCAGCCTTCGTTTATTCCGTAGTTCCTGCTTTGAGTTGCAAATGTGAGCAACCGAACCGGTATCAAATACCCAGGCACTACTACGAGAGCTAGTAAGGTACACATCAATATCATGTATATCATATATACCTTGTTTGTCGTTGGCCGCCTTCTTGTCAGCCAGGTACTTGGGGCAGTTCCGCTTCCAGAGACCAGTTCCCTTGCAATGAAAGCACTCAGTTTCTGGCTTGGGTCCATGCTTGGGCTTCTTTACAGGAGTAGCAACTGCTTTGCCATCCTTCCTTGTTTTACCCTTCCTTCCCTTGCCCCTGACTTTGCCATTTTTCTTGAAACTAGTGGTTTTATTGACCATCAACACTTGATGTTCTTTCTGGATTTCAGACTCAGCGACTTTTAGCATCGCAAACAGCTCGGCGATTGACTTGTTCATCCCGTGCATGTTATAGTTCATCACAAAGCTCTTGTAACTAGGTGGCGGTGATTCAAGAACTCTGTCAGTGATCGCCTTTGGCGGAAGGGCAATTCCCAACTCCGCTAGACGAGTTGAAATACTAGACATTCTGAGTATATGTTCCCTGATAGACCCGTTCTCCTCCATCTTGCAAGCATAGAACTTATCGGAGGTTTCATGCCTCTCGATCCGGGCATTCTTCTGAAAGATAAACTTCAACTCTTGGAACATCTCATATGCTCCATGACGTTCAAAACGTCTTTGAAGTCCCGGTTCTAAGCCATACAATATTGCACACCGAACTATTGAGTAATCTCCAGTACGTGCCTCCCAAGCGTTCTTAACGTCTTCGGAGGTCATGTCTTCTGGTTGGTCACCAAGCGGTGCATCAAGGACATATGATTTCTGGGAAGCCATGAGGATAATCCTCAGATTACGGGCCCAGTCAACAAAGTTACTTCCATCATATTTCAACTTAGCTTTCTCTAGGAATGCATTAAAATTCAGGGGTGCTACTGCGCGAGCCATTGATCTACAACATAAATATGCAAAGTTTACTTAGACTATTGTTCAAGATAATGAGTTTAGTTAATCAAATTACTAAAGCTCCCACTCAAATTGACATCCCTCAGGTCATCTGAGTGTCACATGATCCAAATCCACCAACTCAAGTCCGATCATCACGTGAGTTGAGGTGGCTTCAATGGTGAACATCATTATGTTGATCATATCTACTATATGATTCATGTTCGACCTTTCGGTCTCTTTTGTTCCGAGGCCATGTCTGTACATGCTAGGCTCGTCAAGTTTAACCCGAGTGTTCTGTGCATGCAACACTGGCTTGCACCCTTTGTATGTGAACGTAGAGTCTATCACACCCGATCATCACGTGGTGTCTCAACACGACGAACTTTCGCAACGGTGCACACTCGGGGAGAACACAATTTATCTTGAAATTTAAGTGAGGGATCACCTTATAATGCTACCATCGTACTAAGCAAAACAAGGTGCATAAAAGGATTAACATCACATGCAATTCATAAGTGACATCATATGGCCATGAACTTGTGCTTTTGATCTCCATCATGAAAGCACCGGCATGATCTCCATTGTCACCGGCATGACACCATGATCTCCATCAACGTGTCACCATCGGGGTTGTCGCACCGACCATGCTTCTACTACTATTGCTACCGTTTAGCGATAAAGTAAAGCATTACATAGCGCTTAATGATTGACACACAGGTCATACAATAATTAAAGACAACCCTATGGCTCCTGCCGGTTGCCGTACTCATTGACATGCAAGTCGTGAAATTCTATACATCACATGATCATCTCATACATCACATATATCACATCATGTAATTTGCCATATCACATCACAACATACCCTGCAAAAACAAGTTAGACGTCCTCTAATTGTTGTTGCATGTTTTACATGGCTGCTACGGATTTCCAGCAAGAATGATTCTCACCTACGCATAAACCACAATGGTGATACATAATTTGCTTTTCAACCTTCTCAAGGACCGCCGTTGTCGAATCCGATCCAACTAAAGTGAGAGAAACTGCCACCCGCAAGCCATGTAGGCAACAAGTTGCGTCGAGAGAACCGGTCTCTCGTAAGCATACGAGTAATGTTGGTCTGGGCCACTTCATCTCACAATACCGCTAAACCAAAATCCGACCAAGGGAGGAAGAAATCTAATCATCAACGCCCACAAACCTTTTGTGTTCTACTCGAGATCTCATCTACACATAGACCTAGCTCTGATACCACTGTTAGGGAACGTTGCATGGGAAACAAAAAATTTCCTACGCACACGCAGATCTATCCATGTTGATGAGCATCTACGAGAGGGAGAGTGGATCTACATACCCTTGTAGATCGCTAAGCGTGAAGCGTTAAGAAACGCGGTTGGTGTAGTCGAACGTCTTCGCGATCCAAATCGCCGTGCGTTCCGCGATCCAATCACGATCCGTCCCGCGATCCAATCACGATCCGTCGCGTGATCTGATCACAATCCGTCCCACGAACTTGATCACGATCCATCTCACGAGCTTGATCACGATCCTTCCGATCTAGCACCGAATGGACGGCACCTCCGCGTTCAGCACACGTACAACTTGATGACGATCTCCACCATCTTGATCCAGCAAGAAGGAGTGGAGAGGAAGAAGAGTTCTCTGGCAGCCTGACGGCGCTCCGGCGATGGTGGTGGAGCAATTCCGGCAGGGCTTCGCCTAAGCACTGCAGAAAACCGATCTAGAGGAGAAACTATGCACTCGAGGAACGGGTAGCACGTGGCTGAAAAAAATAGTGCAAAAACCCTAAAACCTCCAGTATATATAAGAGGAGAGGAGTAGAGGCCTTGGCACAAGGGCCAAGGCCTCCTTGCTTCGGCCGAAGGAGAGAGGGAGAGGTGGAGTCTACCTCCAATCCTAGTAGGACTAGGATTCACCTTATTTTGCCTTTTTTCATCCTTTTCTCTTAGGCCTTTTTTCCTCCAACCGCATGGGCCTCTTGTGGATGTTCCACCAGCCTACTAAGGGCTGGTTTACAACCTCCTACAGCCCACGTAGCCTCTTGGGTCGAAATACCCCTCCCGGTGGCCTGCCGGTACACTACCGATGAGCCCGAAACTTTTTCGGCGACCAAAACAGGACTTCCTATATATGAATGTTTACCTCCGGACCATTCCGGAGCTCCTCGTGACGTCCGGGATCTCATCTGGGACTCTAAACAAACTTCGGTCACCACCATACATAACTCTATACTACCGGAACGTCACCAAACCTTAAGTGTGCAGACCCTGCGGGTTCGAGAACTATGTAGACATGACCGAGACACCTCTACGGTCAATAACCAATGGCGGGACCTAGATGTCCACATTGGTTCCTACATATTCTATGAAGATCTTTATTGGTCGAACCTCTATGTCAAGGATTCAGTTAATCTCGTATGATGTTCCCTTTGTTCTTCGGTATGTTACTTGCCCGAGATTCGATCGTCGATATCTCCATACCTAGTTCAACCTCGTTACTGGCAAGTCTCTTTACTCGTTCCGTAATACAAGATCCCGTAACTAACACTTAGTCACATTGCTTGCAAGGCTTATTGTGATGTTGTATTACCGAGTGGGCCCTGAGATACCTCTCCGTCACACGGAGTAACAAATCCCAGTCTTGATTCATGCCAACTCAGCATACACCCTCGAAGACACCTATAGAGCACCTTTATAGTCACCCAGTTACGTTGCGATGTTTGATACACACAAGGTAATCCTCCGATATCTGTGAGTTGCATGATCTCATGGTCATAGGAACATATACTTGACATGCAGAAAACAGTAGCAATAAACTGACATGATCATAAGCTACGTTCGTAGTTTGGATCTTGTCCATCACATCATTCTCCTAATGATGTGATCCCGTTATCAAATGACATCTCATGTCCATGGCCAGGAAACCTTAACCATCTTTCGATCAACGAGCTAATTCACTAGAGGCATACTAGGGACATTGTGTTTGTCTATGTACCCACACATGTATCCATGTTTCCAATTAATACAATTATAGCATGGATAATAAACGATTATCATGAACAAGGAAATACAATAATAAACACTTTATTTATTGCCTCATGGGCGAAAGGCCATTCAGAACAAATGGATCTTTAAGAAGAAGACGGACGCGGACGGTAATGTCACCGTCTATAAAGCTCGACTTGTGGCAAAGGTTTTTTCACAAGTTCAAGGAGTTGACTATGATGAGACATTCTCACCCGTAGCGATGCTTAAGTCTGTCAGAATCATGTTGGCAATAACTGCTTATTTTGACTATGAAATTTGGCAGATGGATGTCAAAACAGTGTTCCTCAACGGTTTCCTTGAGGAAGAGTTGTATATGATGCAACCAGAAGGTTTTGTCGATCTAGAGAATGCTGACAAAGTTTGCAAACTCCAGCGATTCATTTATGGGCTTGTGCAAGCATCTCAGAGTTGGGATAAGCGCTTTGATGAGGTGATCAAAGCAGTTGAGTTTATACAAGTTTATAGAGAAGCTTGTATTTACAAGAAAGTGAGTGGGAGCTCTATAGCGTTTATAATATTATATGTGGATGACATATTGCTGATTGGAAACAATATAGAAATGCTGGAAAGCATGAAGGAATATTTGAACAAGAGTTTTTCAATGAAGGACCTAGGAGAAGCTGCTTTCATATTAGGCATTAAGATCTATAGAGATAGATCGAGACGCTTAATAGCACTTTCACAAAGCACATACCTTGATAAAGTTTTGAAGAAGTTCAAAATGGATCAGTCCAAGAAGGGGTTCTTGCCTGTGTTACAAGGTGTGAAGTTGAGTAAGACTCAATGCCCAGTGACTGCAGAAGATAGAGAAAAGATGAGTGTCATCCACTATGCTTCAGCCATAGGCTCTATCATGTATGCAATGTTGTGCACAAGACCCGATGTCAGCCTTGCCATAAGTATGGCCGGAAGGTTTCAAAGTGATCCTGGAATGGAGCATTAGGCAGCGGTCAAGAATATCCTTAAGTACCTAAAAAGGACTAAGGAGATGTTTCTCGTTTATGGAGGTGATGAAGAGCTCATCGTAAAGGGTTACGTTGATGCAAGCTTTGACACTGATCTGAATGACTCTAAGTCGCAACCAGATACTTATTTATTCTCAACGAGGGAGCGGTAAGCTGGTGTAGTTCCAAGCAAAGCGTGGTAGCCGATTCTACGTGCGGAGCGGAGTACATCGCAGCCTCGGAGGCGGCGAAGGAAGGTGTCTGGATGAAGCAGTTCATGACAGATCTTGGAGTAGTGCCCAGTGCACTGAATCCAATGAACCTGTTTTGTGATAACACTGGTGCCATTGCTCTGGCTAAGGAACCAAGGTTTCACAAGAGGACCAGACACATAAAGCGACGCTTCAACTCCATCCACGATTACATCGAGGAGAAGGACATAAATATTTGCAAAGTGCACATGGATCTGAATGTTGCAGACCCGTTGACTAAACCTCTTCCAAGGGCTAAACATGATCAACACCAGAACTGCATGGGTGTTCGATTCATTACAATGTAAATAAAATAGTGATGTGAACTAGATTATTGACTCTAGTGCAAGTGGGAGACTATTGGAAATATGCCCTAGAGGCAATAAATAAAGTGTTTATTATTATATTTCCTTGTTCATGATAATCGTTTATTATCCATGCTATAATTGTATTGATTGGAAACAAATTACATGTGTGGGTAACTAGACAACACTTTGTCCCTAGTATGCCTCTAGTGAACTAGCTCGTTGATCAAAGATGGTCAAGGTTTCCTAGCCATTGACATGTGATGTCATTTGATAATGGGATCACATCATTAGGAGAATGATGTGATGGACAAGACCCAAACTACAAATGTAGCATATGATCGTGTCAGTTTATTGCTACTGTTTTCTGCACGTCAAGTATATGTTCCTATGACCATGAGATCATGCAACTCATGGACACAGGAAGAGTGCCTTGTGTGTATCAAACGTCGCAACGTAACTGGGTGACTATAAAGGTGCTCTATAGGTATCTCCGAGGGTGTCTGTTGGGTTGGTATGGATCAAGACTGGGATTTGTTACTCCGTGTGATGGAGAGGTATCTCAGGGCCCACTCGGTAATACAACATCACAATAAGCCTTGCAAGCAATGTGACTAAGTGTTAGTCAGGGGATCTTGTATTACGGAACGAGTAAAGAGACTTGCTGGTAACAAGGTTGAACTAGGTATGGAGATACCGACGATCGAATCTCGGGCAAGTAACATACCGAAGAACAAAGGGAACATCATACGAGATTAACTGAATCCTTGACATAGAGGTTTGACCGATAAAGATCTTCATAGAATATGTAGGAACCAATATGGGCATCCATGTCCCGCTATTGGTTATTGACCATAGAGGTGTCTCGATCATGTCTACATAGTTCTCGAACCTGCAGGGTCTGCACACTTAAGGCTCGGTGACGTTTTGGTAGTATAGAGTTATGTATGGTGGTGACTGAAGGTTGTTCGGATTCCCGGATGAGATCGCGGACATCACGAGGAGCTCCGGAATGGTTTGGAGGTAAAGATTGATATATAGGAAGTCCTATTTTGGTTGTCGGAAAAGTTTCAGGCTCATTGGTAGTGTACCGGGAGTGCCGGTAGTGTACCGAGAGACCATCGGCAGGGGTATTTCGACCCAAGAGGTTACATGGGCTGTGGGAGAGTGAATACCAGCCCTTAGTGGGCTGGTGGAAGTCCCACATAAGGCCCATGCGGCTGGGAAGAAAAGCCCAAAGAGAAAAATGTGGAAAAAGGCAAAAAAAACAAAACAAAATAAGGAGGAGTCCTAGTCCTACTAGGATTGGAGGAGGAATCCTCCTCTCCTCCTTGGTTCGGCCGAAGACTAGATGGCTTGGCCCTTGGGCCAAGCCTCCTCCTCTCTTCGTCTTATATATACTAGAGGTTTTAGGGTTTTTGGCACTTGATTTTCAGCCACGTGCTACCCGTTCCTCTAGTGCATAGTTTCTCCTCTAGATCGGTTTTCTGCAGTGCTTAGGCGAAGCCCTACTGGAATTGCTCCACCACCATCGCTGCGGTGCCATCAGGCTACCGAAGAACTCGTCTACCTCTCCGCTACCTCTTGCTGGATCAAGAAGGCGGAGATCGTCGTCAAGCTGTACGTGTGCTGAACGCGAGGGTGTCGTCCGTTCGGTGCTTGATCGGGACAGATCGTGATTGGATCGCGGGACGCTCGGCGATTTGGATCGTGAAGACGTTTCACTACACCAACCGCGTTTCTTAACGCTTCCCACTTAGCGATCTACAAGGGTACGTAGATCCACTCTCCCTCTCGTAGATGCTCATCGCTATGGATAGATCTTGCGTGTGCGTAGGAATTTTTTTATTTCCCATGCAACGTTCCCCAACAGGTGGCTGCTTTGAGGAAGGTATATGGTGGCTGTTTTGAGGAAGGTCATCGTCTCTAGTATCGACGACACACATCCACATGGATGTATGGCCAGTTGCGCCCGGCGCCCCTGGAGGCGCTATGGCGAATGCCGGAGGGGGTGGAAGGGGGAGTCATGGAGCAGCGATGACGGTCGAAAGAGGAGCCGTCCTCGTGGTTGATACATCTCCAACATATCTACTTTTCCTAACATTTTTGCTCTGGTTTTGGACTCTAAGTTGCATGATTTGAATGAAACTAACCCGGACTGGTGTTGTTTTCAGCAGAACTACCATGGTGTTGTTTTTTGTGCATAAATAAAAGTTCTTCAAATGGAACGAATTTTTTGGAGATTTATTTTGGAATATATGAGTAATAATGGAGCCAGAAGCCACCTAAGAGGGGGACCAGGGTGCCCACCTCCACAAGGCGCGCCAGACCCCCCTAGCGTGGCCTGGTGGAGGGTGGACACCTCGTGGGTCCCCCAACCCTACTTCCAACGCTATAAATTAACAATTCTCAGGAAAAAAATCAGAGAGAAAGTTTTACCTCGTTTCACGATACGGAGCTGCTGCCACCTCCTGTTCTTCATCGGGAGGCCAAATCTGGAGCCCGTTTGGGGTTCCGGAGAGGGGAATATTCGGTCTTCATCATCATCAACCCTTCTCCATCGCCAATTCCATGATGCTCCCCACCGGGAGTGAGTAATTCCTTCGTAGGCTTGCTGGTTGGTGAGGAGTTGTATGAGATTCATCATGTAACCGAGTTAGTTTTGTTAGGGCTTAATCCCTAGTATCCACTATGTTCTAAGATTGATTTTTCTATGACTTTGCCATGCTTAATGCTTGTCACTAGGGACCAAGTTCCATGATTTCAGATCTGAACCGTTTATATTATCATCATTATATCTATGTTGTTCAATTGACAACTCAACTGCTAATACTCTCAAATATTCTTTGGCTCCCCTTGTGTCAAATCTATAAATTTGGGTTTAATACTCTACCCTCGAAAACTGTTGCGATCCCCTATACTTGTGGGTTATCAAGACCTTCTTCTGGCGTCGTTGCCGGGGAGCATAGCTATATTTGTTGAGTCACTTGGGATTTATATCAACTTATCACTATGAAGAATCTAAAGGATACTAAAACCAAGATTTTTCCCTCTAAGACGAGGGGAAGTAAGGAACTGCCATCCCACTCTGCACTTGATTCACCTTCTGTTATGAGTAAACTTGCAACACCACCACGTGCTATTAATCCTGATATTGATGATGCTACTTCTGCTATCAATGATACTTATGATGATACTAGTACCATGCTGGATGATACTGTGCCATCAGGTGAATTTCTTGATGAACAAATTGCTAGAGCTAAAGAGAATGAAATCATTGAATCTGCTGAAACTGATGAGAACGTTGAAACTGGTGATTATGAAACACCTAATAGGCCTAGCTCTCCTAGATTTGAAATGCCTAAGATACCTAAAGGTTATGCTTTAGATGGAGAAATAGCTAGAGAGATTATGTCTTGTAAGGATAGAAATGATGTTAAGAAATTACTATGCAAGTATAAAGAAAAAACTCTGAATGCTAAAATTAAATATGATCCTAAGTTTGCTACTTCACCTATCTTTGTTACCGATAAGGATTATGAATTCTCTATCGACCCGGAGTTAATTACTTTGGTTGAATCTGATCCTTTTCATGGCTATGAAATTGAAATGGTGGTAGCACACCTTACTAAGCTGAATGATATAGCCACCCTATTTGTTCATGATGAGAAGATTCACTACTATTATATTCTCAAATTATTTCTGTTCTCATTAAAGGGTGATGCTAAGATATGGTACAATACTCTTTCTCTTAGTTGTGTGCGTAGTCCCTAGGATATGATTTACTACTTCTCTGGAAAATATTTTCCTGCTCATAAGAAACAAGTTGCCTTATAGGAAATATTTAACTTTGTGCAAATTGAAGAAGAGAGTCTCCCACAAGCTTGGGGGAGGCTTCTCCAATTGCTTAATGCTTTGCCTGATCATCCTCTTAAGAAACATTAAATACTTGAAATCTTCTATAATGGACTAACTGATGCTTCTAGGGACTTCCTAGACAGTTGTGTTGGTTGTGTTTTCAGGGAACAAACTGTTAAACAAGCTAAGGAACTAATGAATAATATATTGAAGAATAATGATAATTGGACCCTCCCTGAACCCCCAATCCACTCCAAAGAAGAGCGGTATCTTATTTCTCAGTCCTCAAGATATGCAAAAGGCAAAGAAATGTATGAAGGAAAAAAGTATTAAAGCTGAGGATGTTAAGAATTTACCACCTATTGAAGAGATTCTTGGACTCAACACACCACCACCTCCACGGGTGGTAGAGGTAAATTCTTTATTGAAGTTTGATGAAGGTGATATCCCTTGCAATAAACATCCTAGTCAATGCTTATATGAGTTTGATAACTAAATTATGAAACAAGATCAATTTAATGCAAATGTTCTGAAACACTTGAAATATAATTCGGATATGACTGCTCACTTAAGTTACTTGTTATTTACAATCGGTAATGATGTTAGAGGTGTAGGAAAACATGCCTCTATGGTTCAAACTCAGTTAGAACAAGTTGCTAAATCTCAAAGAGAATTTCTTGATAAGATGAATAATAATGTGAGTGATCATGCTATTAGAGTAGTAACTAGAGGAGGTAGAATGACCCAAGAACCACTTTATCGTGAGGGTCATCCTAACAGAATTGAACAATACTCTCAAGGGATTAATGCTGATACACCTAGCCCTTCTAAGAAGAAAAAGGAAAGGAAAATTAATAGGACTTTGCGTGCTTCTAGTGAACCTGAGATAGAAAAATCTCCTGATGATCATAATGATGTCTCTATTTCTGATGCTGAAACTCAATCTGGTAATGAACATCCACCTAGTGATAATGATAATGATAGGGATGTTCATAAGGATGCCCAACCTAGTAATGATAAATAACCAAATAACGATGTAGAAATAGAACCTGCTGCTAATCTTGATAACCGACAATCTAAAAATAAATGATATGGTAAAAATGACTTTATGGCTAGAAAACATGGTAAAGCAAAAGAGCCATGGGTTAAGAAACCCATGCCTTTCCCACCTAAACATCTAAGAAAAAGGATGATGAAGAATTTGAATGCTTTGCTGAAATGATTAGGCCAGTCTTTTTGCATACCCGTTTAACGGATATCTTAAAGATGTCTCCCTATGCTAAATACATGAAAGACATCATCACTAATAAACGAAAGATACCTGAAGTTGAAATCTCCACCATGCTTGCTAATTATTCTTTTAAGGATGGAGTACCTAAGAAACTTGGAGATCCTAGAATACCAACTATACCTTGCTCCATTAAAAGAAATTATGTCAAAATCACTTTGTGTGATTTGGGAGCTGGTGTTAGTGTTATGCCTTTCTCGTTATATAAAAGACCTGATTTGAATAAACTCACACCTACTGAAATATCGTTGCAAATGGCTGACAAATCAACATCCATACCTATCGGTATTTGTGAGGATGTGCCCATTGTTGTTGCAAATGTTATTATCTTAACGGACTTTGTTATTCTTGAGATGCCCGAGGACGACAACATGTCGATTATCCTTGGTAGACCCTTTTTGAATACTGCAGGGGTTGTTATTGCAATAAAAGCAAGGTCACTTTTCATATCAATGGTAATGAGAATACGGTGCACTTTCCGAAGAGACAATTCCAAGTGAATGGTGTGCATTTCAAAGTATTTAATCTTCAATTTTTACACATACATACATTTCATACTTGTATAATTGCATTTTTTCAGAATTTTTTGAAGTCAAAAAGTTTGATTTTTTCAAAAATAAAGGGCTCCATGAAGCTCGATCACTAAAATGTCCTACTCATCAATTGCATACTACATACTTCAGGTTCGCTCGATCATTGGGGGGAGGCCCCAGCTCACCCCTGTCTCAACCACTGGCCGGGTCTCCACGGAATCACCACAAAACCCAACAGTTCGACGGGCGTCTTCACTTTCGAGACGTGGCGTTGCTCGGGCAGGACCTGTAGTACCCTAACCCAGCTATTTAAGCCGACCGACGTCACAGAAACCCTATCCATCCGCATTTTTCCTCACTCGTCCGTCGTTGCCCACACTTACCACTCTCCATCCACCACTTTCAACTCATAGCTATGCCCCCACATCGTCGGGCAACGTATTTAACACCGAAGCGTCGGCTCTAGCTCCTTGGGCAGATCCGAGCAACGTGTGAAACTCGCATCATCGCGGGGCTACCTCGAGATCCACCACATTCGGAGGAGGAGGAGATAGGCAAGGAGTATAAGAAGGAGCAGCGAAAGGAGGAGGATGAGGAGGAGGAGGAGGATGACGTGGGGACGTTGGGGCTGCAGATCTGCATGGCGGGGCAGCATGCGATCCTTGATTTACTCAGGTAGGAATCGACGGCAAAGTCCAAACATCGTCGTCTGCACAACGCGGAGGCAGAGGACGTCGCAGACATTTGCATGAGATGCTCGTGCATATGGATGAGGAGGAGTCGAAGCCCTTCGATGATCCCAATTATCAGGCACCCCGCACGGATGTTGTGGACATCTCCAACGACGTCGAAATGTACTTTAGACTGGAGGTTATCTTTTGCATGGTTTGTATGAACATAGGAAGTAACATATGTGATACTCGGATGCAAAGCAGTAAATATGAGACGTAACTGCTCACTGCCCGTGGACACGTTCGATCGTGCCCACGGGCATTTCAGTGACCTGATTTTTATTTTGTGTCCTCGGCTTTGATGCTCTAAGGGCAACTCCAACGCGACCCCTAATTGTCCGGGTGTGTCCGTTTTGGCCCAAACAGACATACGAGTGGGCCCAACGCTTGTCCCCGTTCGTAGGATATGTCCCCTTTTTGGTCCGGCTTGACCCCTTCCAGATGCTATTGATATGGCTCTGCGGTCAAACGGACACCGAACGAATGAGTATGCATCCTCTTGTCCTTCGTCTGGGGCCTGTGTGTCGGTCGTCCAACTACCACCCGGTGACCCCATATAATCCACACGAATGAGTGGGCCTTCCGGTCAGCCACCCAGTCGCCCCTGGCCAAGTCCTTTTTTATGTGGAATTCAAATTTGCCAGTCCATATCAAACCCTAGCTCACCATTGACCGCGTCGCCATGGGCTACTAGAAGTGAATGACCGACAAAAATACCAAGCACGGCCACAAGGTGGGGTCATCGTCCACCTCGTTTGGAAGCACGATCACCCACTCCACCTTGTCGACTGCATTTTAGATCTCACCTTCGGGGGCTTGGCCATGCTTCCACACGTAAGGTGCACACCTGCTGCCGGTACTGGGAGACCGGCACCCAGCTTCCGTGGCCCGATGTCCACCTCCTCAATGGGTGGCATCTGAGCCCGGATCGGGTGCCCATCCCCCCGTCCTGACATCCCAGCGAGCGGCCACGCCCGCCTCCATGGGATCGCCCGTCGACGCGCAATGATCACACACCAGCACCTCACCGTCCGACGGTATGGCGTCGATTCGCCTCTATGGGACTCCCGGTTCCAGGACGAGCATGACATGCGTCGACAAACTTACTTTGTTGATCGTGCTCGTAGCCCCCCCCCCCCCCGCCGTGGGTGCACGGACCAAGCCCTCCAAAAGCACGCGGCCGCACACGTGTGCCCGACTTGAGACCGACGCCTTCTCCCTCCCCATGGTTGCCGCCACCGCAACCTCTCACCATGACGGCCGAGGAGGAGGAGCGGCTGCTGCAGGCCATGATGGAGGACGTTGAGAGGGAGTAGAAGAGCAGCCAGGAGGAGAAGTGGGAGAGGTTGGAGCATATGCTGGAGCTATCGTCCGCTGGACATATCTACGTGTCGGAACTGGACATCCAGCAGGAGGTGGATATGAGGTGAAGTAGGAGTCCGTGTGGTCACCACCAGCACCGCAAGCCGCATGGGCGTCATGGTCACTGCCACCGTCACTGTAGCGTGCACAAGCCGCGTGGGCACCACCGCGACCACAGCCTGCGCAAGCCGTGCCCGCCGCCCCACCTCTCGCCGCCGCCTCCCTACATTGACCTTACCAGCGACGACGTCAAGGACAGTGGCACTTGAAGGCGGGCATGCCATCGACAACGTGGGCGAAAACACTTTTTTCTTTCTTTTTAATTGCGCTTTAAGTACTCCACTATGTGCAGGCCGTGACTATCGTGGAATTTTAAAAAAAGTTATTATAATATATTTATGTTTTAAATTATTTTTGCGAAGACTTTTTTTGTTTCTTTTTAAAATCGAAAATAGACATAATTTGAGACGCGACCGCGCCTTAGATGCGCCTACAGACGAACGGTTAAAATTAGACGTTTCTTAATCAAAATGGATAAAATGTGCGTAGGAGTTGCCCAAATATCTCTGCCGGCCGCACCGGGAAAACTGTAGTATATGCAGTAATGAGGACTGGCTGGCCGGCCGGCCTTGTATCGGTTCGCGTGTGTATCCAAATCCGTTGCTACAGTTTTAGAAAAAAGCTAGGACGTGATAGTAGCATGCACAGTGATCCTATTCTACTCTGGATATCTTTTTCTTACCTGCGCCGATATTGGTTCCGTAGGCAGTCAGTATTACGATTTCACACTCCGTACAAAAAACATTATGATTTCTCAAATAAGTTTCAGAAGATTAGGGCATCTATAACTAGACGAGGCTAATGTGACTCTACAGTTAGAAAATCCCACTATAGAACAAGGTCCCACGCCAACTTTACTTGCGTTATGAGACCAAAGCGTTGCACCACCTCTTGAAAAATAACTCTATAATAAAAATATCACGACCTTCGACTGGCCAGGCAAGGAAACATGCAACTATGCCAAAAAGGCAAGCAAAAAGACAAATAGAAGTGAGGAAAGGCTCTTTATACATAATGAAAAAGCACTTGTGTCAAAAAGGTAATAATAATACGAAGAGAAGTGAGAAAAAATCATCTCTATACAACCAAAATGTACTTGTGCCAACGCCATAAGAAACCTCACACCTCATATATCAAAAATAGGCACTTATGCCAAAGGGTGTGTAGCTACCACCATGCATAGGAAATCACCTCTAACTTTTAGATCACTACCTTGTGATGTAAAAGATCTAATATTTCTTTATATAGGGAGTATATACATAAGGAAAATTGAGGGGAATATATATACAAATATGGGGCTCAGATTGGCTGACAACACTTGACTTTGGGCCACAGGCCGGTGGGCCTACATCTTCAAGGGGCCACATGTCACTAGTCTAAGTCAATGGATTTTATCCCATAAATATTGCATGTGATTGAGGCGACGCTAGTATGGGACACTTGAGCAGGGAGAAGCCAGAAGGTTGAATAAGAACTGTAGTCATTAGACTAAAATAAAATTACTAGATCCTAACCAGAAATCAAAGTCGTAGTTCTTTCAGCAAGTCACTCATCGCCTCCTCAACAGCCTTAACTAACGATGAGCGCATGAACTGTGATCTCATCCGGTCTCTACTTATGATTATTATTGCGAGTGCGATCTTGATATTTGCATATTTAGTGCATTTAGTGTATGTTCTGGAATTAATCATGAAATTGCCTAATTATCAGACAATCCAACAACCTAATCAACAGAAGCAACCATAGTTAACTTAGTAAATTGTCTACAATTAGGTCATTGGATAGTTTGATAATTAGGAAATTTTATGATAAATCCAGAACATACACTAAAAGCACTAGACAATACAAAGATCAACATCGCACACACAACAATAACCATAATTAGAGGAGGATGAGATCATGGTTCATGCACTAATCATTAATTAAGGCTACCGAGGAGGCGATGCTGTTGACGCGAAAGTGTTGGCGGTGGAGGCGATGGTGTGTGACTCAGCCTGACTTGAAGGGAAGACGACCCGCGATAACGAACTTGAGCAATTGCATGTAGTGCTTCCCGAAAACCCGATTCACCCTCTCCCAATGCAGGACCACAAGGACAAGAGATTGATGAGATGTGCTCTCCCGCTCGGCAGTGCCCGTCGATGTTAGGGATAGAGTAGACTACAATAGGATGTGCAAGAAGAGAGATGAGGCAAAAGGTTAACTCATTTGGGTGTGTCTTTGGTAGTGACCGGTAGGTCATATATACTAGATTTTTAAAGATTACAATGAGAAAACCAATTTGAAAACTTACTGGTCAAGAAACCAAAAAATTGAGGAAAACTAACTTGCGCTCCTGAAAGGGCACAAACTGGGTTTCGGTGGTCCATTCAAGAACATGTCGCATGCCTTTTGCCCCGGCCCTTGCCCAAGGGAGACAAGCACACGTGTGTGAATGCTCTCTTTCCCTCGTGCCAAACACAAAACTCACTATATAAGGAGGTCTCACACCACTTTCACTAGCGAAATAGAACTAAAAACTTGTAACATCGTTTCTAAAAAAGTAACATCATTTCTTGCCATTTATTAATGGGTGTTCTAGATTTACTTTGGATTTTTCGTAAATGCACACGAACAAGCACATTAATTCTAACAACGACATGCCAAAAATACTCGCAAATCACTACAATACCAGCCCAGTCCCAAACGAACAACCAATAGATCCCAAAGGAATGGGGGCACCACCACACGAAGTTTTACGCGCGAAAATGTTGGGAGCTAAGGCCAACTCCTAGGCATGACCCCGAATGGTCTGACCGCATCCGTTTGGGGGTAAACAGACACAAAACCCGGCCGAACGTGTGGCCACAAACAGATATTTGTTCGTTTTCCATCTCCTTCCGTCCATCCTCGGCCTAAATTTGGGCCGCATTTGCGTCGAAGCGTACAACTTGCAGACGGGTGGGATGCACGCCCTTGTCCTCCACTAGCCCTCCTGTCGGGGACACAACCCCACTTTTATCTTACCTACCACTCTCTCCGCCCTGCCATCGTCGATGCCGCCACCCCTGCCCAATTTTCCCGTCCGTCTTCCTCCCTAGCTTGCCAGCCGCCCACACTACAGCCACCCCCATGCCACAACCGCCCCCCACGCAAGCGTTTCGGAGGAGTTTTTTCCAGTGTTCGTGGATCTCTCGGTGCGGAGTGAAGCAACGTTCGGCGATGACAAACATCAACCTCAACACCTTCCGACAGGCGCTGCATAGCCGCAGGGCACCGCCCGCCAATGCCAACCTCGTCGACTGCTTGTGAGGTAGCTCAAGGTTCTCTTCCTATCCGCGCCTCCACCACGACTGCAAGGTGTTCGACCCTTTGCTTGCATGGTATCATGGACAATGGAGATGAGTACTTTTTTCACAATTTCATTTGTTCATCGGATGATTCGTCCTCGGATGACGAAGACATTGTGGTGGATGCATTGGTCATCAATGACCACATTGCTAGGCAGTGGCCTCGGTTTAGGGGATCTGTCCCGACTCATGCTCCAGCCTTGAACCACAATAAGAAGAGCGTCCACACCTTGCTCTATGCCGATTACTTGGACAATAGCCCGCTCTACAAACCACGTCAATTCCACCATCGATTCCGTATGGCGAGGCATGTGTTCAACCATATTAGGGAGGGAGTGGTAGCATATGGCCCATAGTTTGAGTGCAAACAGGATGCCCTTGGCAAGCTTCGGTTCTCCTCTTACCAGAAATGCATCGCAACTATTTGCGTGCTCGCTTATGGAATTCCAAGATTTTGTGGATGGGTACATGCGTGTGAGTGAGTCCACGTGCCTAGAATCCATGTACAGGTCTACAAGGTTGTGGTGGTTGTGTTTGGCCATGAGTACCTGAGACGGTCAAATGCCGCTGATACAGAGAGGTTGTTGGCGATCAATGCCGAGAGGGGCTGGACGGGTATGCTTTGCAGTATAGACCGTATGCACTGAAAGCAAAAAAACTGTCCATTTGCTTGGCAGGGCCAGTACAATGGGGCATGTGAAAGGTTGCACCGTCATACTAGAAGAGGTGGCTTCTCAAGATCGTTGGATATGGCACTCTTACTTCGACATGGTTGCTTCTAACAATGATATCCGCGTGCTTCAGCGTTCGCAAGGCTTGCAGAAGGCCACTCTTCAGATGTCACCTTTGAGATCAATGGCCACCATTACAACAAAGGATACTACCTAGCTGATGGTATCTACCCTCGGTGAAAACAAAGGATACTACTCTTGTGAAGACAATTTCCAATCCACAAGGAGGGAAGAGACAAAGATTTGTCCAAGTGCAAGAGAGTGCTAGGACGGATGTGGGGCTTGCTTTTCATGTGCTCCAATCACGATGGGGTATCGTTTGAAACCCTGCATTGACATGGAGCATCGAGAAACTGTGAGAGGTGATGACTGTTTGTGTGATCATGCACAACATGATCATGGAGGATGAGCATGATGACAAAATCTACGACTAAAGATTTGATTTCCCGGGTGAAAATGTTGAGCCTCGGCACCAAAAATCTGCAACCTTTGAACAGTTTACCTAATTTCCTCATGAAATGCGCAATTGGCACACTCATATGCAGCTCGAAGACGATTTGGTTGAGCACATGCGGACTCACATTGGCAACCACTGAATGTATCAGTTCGTTTGATTTCCATATATTCAAGACAATTTTGATCATGTTGTTATAAACTATTTGATTGTGCTTTTTATTTGAACATGAAACTAGAGTTATTTCGATTTGGTTGTAAAACTATTTACAATGTTTGATTTGCATAGTACTATGGCCTTTTCGAGGCCATGACGTGATGCGTCCACGCGCTGGACGCACAACCAACGCATCTACAAACAGGCTGGACGTCGTCAGTTGCCATATCATAACGAACAAAATCCGAACGAAACAGACATCTGTTTGGGGTTTTTGTGTTGGGGTTGGCCTAATCGGCAAGACCCATCAAACCAGGACAGCCCGGTCGAGGCATCTAGCTAACGTGCAATGACGGAGGGGGGGGGGGGGACTCACGTGGCACCGTCTCAAAAGCGATTAACGGATGCATGATGAGCACGTATTGGTTGGTTGGTACACCAGCGCTAGCTATTGCTACTGCCCCTTGGTAGGTGGCAGGTGTCGTTCCTAATAGCCGAGGAGTAGGCCATCATTTCTTGTTAGGAGCCTAGGGCACGTACCATGAGCATCATGGTGTCTCGTGCCCCGGATAACACCGATCAAGTAACACTGTCGCCTATGGGCCGACATGTTCGGCCTCGCATGTCAAATGCAGCTTGACATTCCCTAAATAAATATCTTGACACGATAACACATGCGCAATCTTAAAGGACGACGCGTCATGTGTGCCCGCACAGGGATATGCAGTTCCTCGACTTATATATAGGTACATACAATTCGATGCCCATCAGACTACGAGATTTGGCCACTGCTCATCGACCAACGCGCATAGTATGTGAGATTCTACTTTTTTTGAGAAAACATGTGAGATTCTATTACCATTCTGCATCATGCATGTGTTACTCGGCACTCGCCTCCCAGGAACATAAGTTTCACTCCCCAATAGCTACATCACGCATACGGTGAGTTACATGAGCCGTCATCGACCGTCCCAAAAGAGTGTGGTTCCAGCACTGCCAGGGTGAGGCAATTTTCCTAAAAACGAGTGTTGTCTTTTCGTGATCTAGTTATGGTTGCTGATGCCTGGCTTTTGCCGCTTCGTTCTGTCCCCCCCCCCCCTTTGTTTTGCCTTCTTTTCCATTTTATTATGTTACCTTTTCCATTTTACAATTTCTCAATTTACCTTCTGATTATTTTTATTTTTATTTTGCTTTTTTCACTTCTTATTATTTTTTTCTTTTTGGATTGAAATACACAAATATTCTTAAAACGTCAGGAAACACACTATTTCATTACATGAACATTTTACAAAGGATTAAAAGTATTTTAATACATCATAATTTTTAATAATTACACTATGAACATTGCCTTAAAATATACTATGAACAATTTCATAAATACAAGGAGAATGATTATTTTAATACACGATAAAAACGTCTTTACACACTACAAACATTCTAAATAGATCACTATTTTACTTAAATGATTTTTTCCCAATAAATGATATAGTTTTTTAGATAGATATGATAGTCTTTTGAAATGCATGATAATATTTTAGATACATTATAAACAGTTTTGGAAATGCACCATGAACATTTTTTAAGCATACAATGAAAATGATATTCATATGAGATAAACATTTTCTGAAAACATGATTAACATTTTTCTAAGAACACACTTATTAATTACATTAATAATAAAATAAACACACATTGAATAAGTTTCAATTACAGCAAAAAATATTCTACGCATGGGGGACAACGTGTTGGGCTGGCCCACCATTTTGAGAGCAACATAGCCAGTCCGACGATTTCGTTTTGAACTGTTTTCCTTTTCCCTACCGGTATCATTTGTTTTCACTTGTTTTCTTTTGTGTTTCTATGATTTAGTTTTCTGTTTTTTTTGGATTTTGAACTTTTTTTTCGTTAGTTTTCCCTATTTTTTCATAAATCACAAACATTAAAAGAAATTCGGGAAAAATTTCCAAAATTATTTTGAAAATTAGTGAATATATTTTAAATAAATTTTGAAGTATATTTAAAATAAATATAAAACAAAATTAGAGTTAAAATATAAAACTGTGAGACATTTGGAAAAAATGATGAATACATTTAAAAATCATGAACTTTGTTTAGTTTGTGAACATTTTTTAAAATTTATTCATATGTTTTAATTCATGAACATTTTCAAGAACCATCGACATATAAAATTCCACTAATATTTTTATAATTTATGAGCATTTTCAAAGAAAAATGTCGATATATTTTGAAGATCCACAAGCATTTTTGGATTCAAGTTTTTTTATCATCTATCCAATAGCCAATGTTTGCCTTTTGTTAACCCAGATGTACCTTTTTTTACATGGAAGTGACCGGATAACAAAGCAAACGGATTGGGTTTGCAAGCGAGCGTTACCGAACGTTGGAGCGGCAGTTGTCGCTTAAAGAGTAGAATAGGACGTCCCTGAGATACTAAAGTCGTCACGTTCCGGAAATGTTGGCCTTTGTATAGGCCTTTGAGGACTTAAGAACTTCTGACCGAGATGTGACAATTTGCTGGCCCAATAACTCACGGAACAACTAACTGATGGAAAAAAATGTTTGCTCATGTACCACTCATCACTAGTATAATGCCCGTGCGTTGCCACGGGTTTTTTAAACATTTTTCTAAAATTATATAACAAAATGTATGTTAAATTTTAAATGTAGAGAAAAGATATCACACACACAATCGTATAATTATTGAAGTCCCCTACACTCAATGTAAATTGATAACAAAAAGGCAATTTGATAATCTATACATATAGAGCGATGGGCTTCATTGACTACTTCTTTGTTACCGTTGAAGTACTCTCCTTTTATTCCTTCTCCCAACTAAAAATGATTTTCGATGGGATATGTGAATGGATAAATTTAAAACCATATAAACTATCAAGATCTAAAAACATATTTATCGAAGAACATTACTACAACCCATTCGACATGAAAGTTATGGTTTCTGGTAGATTGGGAACAAACACAATAGCGACATACCGACAAATCCTATTTATATTTCAGAACATGGTTGTCTTACCAATTTATACCTGCAAGATATCTCTTACTCCCTTCCTTCCTCGGTCTCTCCCCCCTCTCCCTCCCTCACTCCCTCCCTCGGTCTCTTTCCCCTCTCCTGCCCTCACTCTCTCTTGATCTCGAGTGTGTTGCCAACAGTCTTGGGAGATGGGTCATTGTTGATGTTGGTGGCGGTGGAGGAGATGAGGATAAGCACCGCAAGAGGTTGTTGATGTTCTTCATCTCTTTCCCGTGGTCACTCTCGCCGCTACATAGGCTTGAATTTGAAATTATAACCTTGAGAAGACATGTAGAAAGCAACAAGGTACTAAGGTAACTATACTTCACCACACACCCGGGAAAGACATGAAAGTCAAACTATATTAATTTTCTCGTATACATTATTTTAAATTAGACATGGATACATATAAGTCCAAAAGTAATAGTGATGAACGCTGATGTTGTCATAATTCTAATCACAACATCCATTTGAAAGATTTTATGCTTGTACAAAAAGCAAACAAATATAACAAATTTATACTTCTCTTCATCCTTTTTATACTGCCCTTCCTCCTATTTATAGTGCTCCTCATCACCCTCTCGTAGCCCGGGAGCATACAATTTAAGTAGTTCAACAAAAATCATGTCTAACATATAATATTGCGATCCTCATGTATATTAGACAACATAGTTGACTTTCCTTACCATTAAACACTCTTCTTCTCCTCCTCCTCCTCCCATTCACAATCTCCGCCTCTATTCCATACCAATTCAATTCTTCTTCTTCTTCTTCTTCTTTCTTCTTCTTTCTTCTTCTTCTTCTTCTTCTTCTTCTTCTTTCTTCTTCTTCTTCTTCTTCTTCTTCTTCTTCTTCTTCTTCTTCTTCTTTTTCTTCTGAAATATATAAGCATTATTATTGCTTGCTTTACTTTAGTGCCCCAATGTTCAGATCAAAGCGTTGGTGAGAATTGTCAAAATAGCAAAAATAAACTTTAGACGAGAAATGGACGAAGGACAAGCAATATCAAAAACGTACCTGGCTGAAGCATGTCATGGTAGTATGGTAATATGATGCTTTATTTAAGAACGTGATGCCTTGCACTACAGGAATCAGGTACTTTGCCGTCCGCCATGGCAAACGGCAAAGGACTTTGTCGTCCGCTAGCGGACGAAATTTGGGCCTAGCTAGCTCCGGCAAAGGGGTTCTTTGTCGTCTGCTTTGGCCTGGCGGAAGGCAAAGGCTCTTTGTCATCAGCTTGCACACGACAAAGGCCCTAGACGGCGAACTACCGATGGCGTCACCGTTAGAGGTGGCTAACGGACCCCCACCACTTTGTCGTATGCCCCCCGCCCCCTTTGTCGTCTGCCGCCTTCCCCCCTCCCTTTGTCGTCTACCTCATACCCTCCCTTTGCCGTTTGCCGCCTTCCCCCATTAGCCGTCTGCTACCCCCCCCCCCTTTGTCATCTGCCTCCTCCCCCTTTGCCGTCTGTCGCGGACGACAAAAAGACAAAATGGCCCTAGCCCGGGCTTCTCGGGTTTCACAGGTGGCCGCCACGTGGCTGCTTTGCCGTCCGGGGCAGACGACAAAGCACCCTTTGCCGTCGGTGGCAGACGGCAAAGTGCCTGTATTAGCCCTTTTTATTCTGTTTTTCCTTATATCCAAGCATCTTGACAATCAAATATAAGATATTCATAGAAACTATATCACTGCCAAATGGATATGATCATCCAACAAACATACCAAATCAAAAGTGAAAGTTTCACCATATTACAATAGTTTCATCCATTCATACATAGTTTCATCCATATTACAATAGTTTCATCCATAGGTAGCAAGTTTCACATTGCTCATCGATACAAAACCAAAACAGAAAGTAAACACAAGCACTCCATAAATGCAAGCTTCCGTGAAGTGAATCAAATCTGAAAAAATGGGAAATAGGAAATTTAGAAGAAGAATACTAGAAGAAGAAGAAGATCTAGAAGAACAACAAGAAGAAGAAGCTTTTTTCTTCTCTTTCTCATTCTTCTCTTGTTTTTCTTCTTATTATTTCTTATTTGTGTCATTTTAGAGTTAACCTAGGTAATTATCACATTTTTACCTAACTAAGCTTATTGTGTCATTTTGCAAGAAAATAAGCTAAGTCTATGGCATCTATGAGGTTACCAAGAAGAAGAAAAAGAAGATCTAGAAGAAGAAGAAGAAGAAGCTTTTTCTTCTATTTCTCTTTCTCCTCATGTTTTTCTTCTTCTTATTGCTTATTTGTGTCATTTTAGATCTAACCTAGGTAATTATCACATTTTTTAACTAACTAAGCTTATCGTGTCATTTTGCAAGAAAATAAGCTAAGTCTATGGCATCTATGGAGGTGTTTGTTTTGCTGAATGGTAACGTAAATGGAAATGGAAACTGATTACACAGTGTAACAACTCTGAAGTGGAGAAATCACATTTTGTTTGGTTTGGCTGTGTAAAGGAAACAGATCCATTAATAGCGTTTGGTTTGGCACAGTAACATGAATACATCAGTAGGTTCTTTTTTCACATACATACAAGGGCTTTCACATGCAATTTTCAAGTGCTTCACCAGCGCAGCTTCTGATTCAAAACAAGCCCAGATTTTCGAAATATTTTTTTATTCATCCAATGGAAAGACACCTTTCGACCAGAATTTGACAACACTTTAATGAGATTACACATTTTCAAAATGCATTTTAAGACATGGATAAAAACTGAGAATTCAATGACACTTCAAAATAAACTACTCTCTCCGATCTGAACTAATTGATGCAAAGTCTATACAATGCCCTTCCCGCTGTTCTACTGATACACGTCTCGGCAATAAGCAGAGATGATGTGTACCCGTAGAACAACAGGGAGGCACTGACAAATTCCGCATCGGATCCGGAGCAGAGCATACGGGAAAAAGAACCCAATCTACACATACTCGGGTTGTCCATGGATAACGTTGGACAATTTGAAAGGATGGTGGTTATAAATATGCAAAGACATGCATATTTATAGATGCCGCCCTTTCGATTGGGAGACGCATACTGGTCAGACATACTGATGATTGAAGACACCTATAGCTAGCAAGTTTCATCGGCACGAAGATCGAAGCCGACCAAATTAAGGGGGCGGCGGAGGAGATGTCATTTGTGCTCACCAACGAACGCAGCAGGGGAGCTCGTCCAACGCATGGGGAGGTCGTCGAACAACAGACCCTCGCAGCGATGAAACAACTGCACATTGAAATGAAACTTGATCAACACATAATTTAAGACCTAACACATAATTTACAAAACCCTAAACTATGACCCCATCAGCCTCTGTGTTGGGGTTCTTGTCCGGGCGTCGTGTCGGGGTGTCATTTTCTTCTTCTTCCTCTTCTTGTTTTTTCCCTCTTCCTCCCATTCTTCTTCTTCTTCTTCTCCTTCTTGTTCTTCTTCTTCTTCTTCTTCTTCGTCTTCTTCTTTTCCTTTTTCCTCTTATTCTTCTCCTCTTCTCCTCTTTTTCTTTTTCTTCTTTTTCTTTTTCCTCTTCTCCTCCTCTCCTCTTTCCTCTTCTTCTTCTTTTCTTTTTCTTCTTCTTTTCCTTTTTCCTCTTCTCCTTCTCCTCCTCTCCTCTTTCTTCTTCTTCTTCTTCTTCTTCTTCTTCTAGTTTTTTTCTTTTCTTCTTTTCTTATAAGTTTTTCTTTTCCATCTAAGTTTTTTCTAACCTAGTAAATTAACTAACTAACTAACTAAAAAATAAACTATAACTATCTAATTTAACAAAAAAATAGAAAATAAAACTAACTAAAAAATAGGAAAAAACAAAAAAATGTGAGGGGGGTGGCGGCAGCCGGGCACTCATCGGAGATGTGTGGGGACGATCGGGGAGGCAGGGCTGACCGGGGCGACGGGGGGAGGGGGAACCGTGAGGATGGGCGATGGCGGGAGCCGACGAGGGAAGGGGGCGGCTTGGGGAGGGGGGCGGCACGGGGGAGCCGCCGAGGGGAGGGGCGACATAGGGAGAGGCACGGTGGCGCGATGGTGGGGGCGGCGCAGGGGCGACGCGGTGGCGCGATGGCGGGGGCGGCGCGGGGAGGGCGGTGGCGTGGTGGGGGCAGCGAGGGGAGGGAGCGACGTGGCAGAGCTGCCGAGGGGAGGGGGCGGCGCGGGGAGGGGGTAGTTCCGGTGGTGAGTGCGGGTGCGGGGGCAGCCGATAACAGGTGCAGGGGCGGCCGACGACGGGGCGGTGGGGTGTACAGGGGCGGTCGGCAGCGGGTGCGAGGCGGCCGACAGCGGGTGCGCGGGGGCGGGTTCGGGGGCGGCTTACGGTGAGTGCGATCGACGACGGGTGTGGAGGCGGCCGACGGCGAGGCGAGAGGGTCGGTGCGGGGTGGATCAGGGGCGAGAGAGAGAGTGAGAGAAAGAGAGTGAGAGGAGATGGGGTGGCGGCGGGTGTGGGGGCGGCCGTTACTACCGTTCGCTTTGTCGTCTGCGAGCGAACGACAAAGAGTCCCGAGGCAAACGGGAAAGATCAAGCATACGGCCCACCACCCCCGTGGGGCCAGTGGGGCCCAGGTAGGGTCTTTGTCGTCTGCCTTCACTCTTTTTGCCGTCAGCTAGCTTATGGCAAAGCCATAGCAGATGGCAAATGGTCTCTTTGTCGTCAGCCTTTTCTTTGTCGTCCGTTCCGGCTCAGCTGACGACAAAGGCTCTCTTTACCATCAGCAGGCAGACGGCAAAGAGGTGGCACATGACAAATTTCTGAATTCCAGTAGGGTTATATTTTGGGAGCTAGAAAAACCTACATAACACATGACAAGTAGATTATAAGATCCTAACGTGTGACTCATTATTCGTTCAACATTATTAACTCCAAGAGTCAGACCATGTTCACATCATTTGTTGAAATCCGTGACATATTAGTTCAGGTCATTGTGGTTGCAAACTCATCCATATGCATGAAGTAAGGATAGAGAAATATGGACGACACAGACATGTAGAGCTAGCGCGTAAGTGGGCTACGCGTTATAGGGAGAAGAGGCAGATATGAGCAGGGGAGGCACGAGGTTTGGAGGGTCTCGCGGGCATATCCGTTCGAGGCGGCAGACGTACCGGGTGAAGGGGTTGCCCTTGTAGTTGCCGTTGCAGCCGCCATCGCAGGCAGAGCTTGCTCCCTCTGACCGTCCCCGCGACAGGGTGGTGGCGAGAGGCTGCTTGGGACACCCCGCTCTTGCCATCCTGTTCGCAATTCCTTCGTCATCTTCATTGGTACGCGAGGTGGAAGCACGAGACGGCGACACGGGGGCGGGGGAGAGAGAGGCTGCCTGGATCAGTTATCTTAGGGTTTGTATCACATGACATATGCTGGGGGCAGAGGAAGTGATATGATTTCTGCTATACATGTTATGTGAAAAAGGAAAAGAATGTGATGTTATGTAAAGAAGGAAAATAATCTGATTCCCTCCCCTGGTTGAATAAAATCAGTGGGCCGCGGATCTTTTTAGTTGTAAAAACAGTAGAAATCAAAACCAGGCACATGGGGGAGGAGCGTTCGGTGGGAGGGGTATTGATTGGAGAGGGGATCGGGAGGAGTCCTAATGAAACTACCTAAGGACCCCCCCCCCCCCAATTAGAAGTAGAGATTTGGGTTTTAATAGGAGCGAGAAAATCCAGTAGGAAGGGGATTTATTTGTCATGATTTAGATGTTAATATCCTTAAAATCCGTTATTTCTTTCCTAAAAATATGTTATTTCTTTCCTAAAATAAATTGCACCAATGAGAGGGATCGGTTGATTTAGATAACTTATGAAAGTTAGATTAAAATCAATTATTTGTTTCCTAAAAATCTATTATTTGTTTCCTAACACAAATTGCATTAATAAGAGGGATCAGTCGATTTGGATAGCTCGTGATTTATTATACTCCCCCCATTTCTTTATGTCAGGTGTATTATTTCGGGCACGGTGATCAAGACACATAATTATAAACATGTTAAGACTAAATTACCCTTGAGAAATTTGTTGGTTAGTGGAAAGTGAATCAGTTAGTCTAGGAGAGTATGAAGTACATGCAATCGACAAAGAGATTGTTTCCTTCTTTTGCTGTAAGGAGAAATACAAACAATCAGAAAATAGATACTTTCCTTTTTTAGGAGGGATAACAAGAGAATTATGAGGAATTAGAAGAAATGCACCTTACATTCCGAAATTTTATCAAAAAACAAATACACCTTAGATAAAGGAACGGAGGGAGTACATTAGGAAAGTCCTAATTTCTAATAAAGGGTGGCGAGAAAAATAAACCGATGGACCAAGTGGGGGTGGTGGGAGGAGATACGGAAAAAAACATGCGAAAGTGGGAGACGAAAAAAACTGTGGATGCTATTCAACCAACTGAGCATTTAGAAGTATAGATTGAATAAAATCAGTGGGTTGTGGATCTTTTTAGTTATAAAAAGTCAGTACAAATAAACACCAGGCACGTGGGGGAGGAGCGTTCGGTGGAAGGGGTATTGATGGGAAAGGGGATCGGGAGGAGTCCTAACGAAACTACCTAAGCACACCCCAATTAGAAGTAGAAATTTGGGTTTTAATAGGAGGGAGAAAATCGAGTAGGAAGGGGATTTGTTTGTCAGGATTTAGATGTTAATATTCTTAAAATCCTTTATTTCTTTCCTAAAAATTTCTTATTTGTTTTCTAAAATAAATTGCACTAATGAGAGGGATCGGTTAATTTAGATAACTTAGGAAAGTTAGATTAAAACCAATTATTTGTTTCCTAAAAATCTGTCATCTGTTTCCTAAAACAAATTGCATTAATAAAAGGAATCGGTCGATTTGGATAACTCGTGATTTATTGTACGTTAGGAAAGTCCCGATTTGTAATAAAGGGTGAAGAGAGAATAAACCGATGGACTAGGTGGGGGGTGGTGGGAGGAGAGACGGAAAAAAACCATGCGAAAGTGGGAGACGAAAAAAAAACCATGGATGCTATTCAACCAACTAAGCATTTATGAGTAGAGATTGGAAAATGGTCGCTCCCGATGAAAAAGTACCGCACGTCCGGGACAAATAAAATTAGTTGTTGCGGAAAAAAAAAGTTTGCTCGGCCCTAGTTTTCATGAATTAAATAAGGCTAATGAATTCAACCAACTCACAACTTTTAGAAACTGTTTGGTAATTTTCAAAAGAATCATGAATTTCAGAAATATTTAAAGATATATAGACATCATGAATTTACAAATATTACAAAAATAATCAAACTTATGTAATTCTAAAAAATATGTCATGAAGTTTTAGTAAAATGCTCATGGATATACAATAACGTTCACGTATTTTCATGTTAGCTACATTAAAATATTCAGGATTTCTAAAAAATTATAACGAATTTACAAAATATCTAAATTGAAAAGAAAGTCCACAAAGAAAATGATAAAAATCAAAAATAACATAGAAAGGCCGAAAAAATAGGTTAAAATCCGTAGAAAAAAATTGAAACATAAAAGAGAACGAAGAAAGAATGAAACCGAAGAAAACTGACAAAACCTATTAGACAATAAATATGAAAAGGAAACAAGAAACCAAAACAAAAACCAGTGGAACCAACTACACTAGGTACATGGCATGTAAGGTATTAGGCCGAGACATATGTCATACGTCGGATGCAATTTATAGATTTTATCTACTATTCATGACAATGAACGACGAATAAGAAATTATGAAATTACACACCCTCGGTCCTATTCAGAATAAATGATGATGCTTTTTTTAATACAAAACGACCGATTCCAAACTTAATGTAAAGAAATTAACTCGTATTTTTTTAAAATAAATGGTGTTGATTTTTTATAATGTATATCAAGTGAAATTTGAGAAATAGGTGAAACAAAAAAGTATTGAAAAGGACAATGCAAATCAAGGGAAAAAAGTTAAGCGATAAATAGCAATGCATCTATCCATTAATTGGGCCATGGAGCATGCCCGAGGCGTAAGATGGGCGCCCTACAAGGTAATTGCATATTGTTGAACATGGAGTTTCTACACCTCAAATGCACCTTTATGAATATTGAAATTAAAAATTAAAAAAATTGCAGCAAACATTGCTGAACTCTCTACATGCGTGAGTTTTCTTGAAGAGAAAATATTGCTAATGGTCCAGACCAAAAATAATAAATTTAATGCTCCAAAAAGACTATTTTTGAAAGCATCTTGGACTCTTAATTTTCTTATTTTTTTCCCAGGCCTCAAAGAATATAATTTCATCACGAAAATTTGTACGCGGGAAAGAAACTAAGAAATGCTTTTTTTGTTCTATTTTTGGATTCACTATTCATAAAAAGAGCATCTGAGCTCAGTATTAGAAGAGGACTTCCCTATATTGTTTGCTTCTGTTTGCATGTTGTTTAGGTGGTCTTTTGTTTAAATAGATGGCTTCTTTTCAAGGGAAAGGGAGAAAAAACGATGGTTAAAATTTCCTCCAATGTACAATGCCCGAGAGTGCACAGTACTTTGAAAATCCAATCGAGAAAAATAAATTCCTATCAAGAACAAACCAATATTCTTAAAACAAAATAATGAATTTTGAGGCAGCGTGGGTCAGGGGTCCCTTGTTCCCTTCGCCTTCAGCCACCGCTTTAGAACTATGGACGCATGAGAAGAGATTCCTATCTCTTGCACAGCGTGTAGTAAGTTTCCATAGGCTAGATATTGGTGTTGTGGTGATGTCACTTCAATGGTGACGACGATGTTGCCTCTAACATAATGGATCCAATATGTTTCAGTGGGTTTAGAAAAGTGTTGTCGAGGATCCTTGGAGGCTTTATCACGTGGGTCGTCCTAGCTGATGTGTTGGTGTAGTTGATGTCTTCGGCATGGTTCGGGTCCTCGATGAGAACTTTGTATTCTTTATAATATTACCTTTCTTTTGAGCCTTTGCAAGAATAACCCCACAACGATGATGGTTGCCTTTGAAGATCGGCTTGTGCTTTACTGGCTGAATATTCTTGATGGTGTTGATCACTCACAAGAGCTATACTGATGCAACGGTCTTTAGTTTGGTTTAGAGGCTTCGATCACTTACAAGAGCTATACTGATACAATCTTTCTTTTAGTCTTCCTTTTGTGTGGGCCATTTGCACGTGTGTTTGTTCAATTATTGTTACACCCCGTGTTTTGTATCCCATCCCTATTTTAATAAGGCTTAAAAAATTGGACCAACAAAAACTATTTGTGCATGTGATGCTTGATTGGCTTGTCATTTGCTTGATTGTTTGTGTATGCTTCTAAATCATAGAAAATCTCCCTAATCCCAAAGCTCACCTCCTTGATCCAAGATTTTGCCCAATGATCATTTCATGTGTATAGGACCTACAAATATTTTATACAAATTTATTTTGGCCAAAAATCATTTATCAAATTTAGCTTTTCAAAAAAATCTAAGTTGAAACTTGAACTACAAGTCCTTAAGTTAGGGTATCTAAATTCCTTTAAAAATTATATTCATATATATATATATATACAACTTCCCAAAACTACATAATATTGTTTTTAAAGTTATTTTCATATTTCATTTAAATGTTTTTTCTTAAGGCCTGAAATGATCTTTCATAGGGAAAAATATTTTTTATGTTTTTAAAGTATTTATTTTTTTTAGAAAAATTCAGTGAATATATATTTTTCATATATATGAGTTTCAACCGTACTTTTAAATTGTGGGCGAAAGTAGTGCTATCGCGGTCTCGCAACCTGCCGACGCAATCGGTCAAAATCCGCGATCTGCCGCTAATCACGCGATCACGTGCGAAACGGGGTGATTTGGCTGTAGCGGTCACCGCACTTTCTCAAGACGGGCCGAAAGTGTGAAATGCAAAGGCCCAACTAGACCACAAACGGCCCAAATTTCTCACGATACACATAGCCGCTCGAGTAAACCTAACAGCGTATCTCATTCTCAGTCCCCATCCCCTTTCTCCCTCTCGTCAAAAAGGTTGCGGCGGCTGCGCTGTTCTTTCCATCTGCGGTCGCTGGGCCGACTGTTGCTTCGCCAGAGGCCGGATCAGCTACGAAGGCAGAGATCACGACCATAACATCTCAGTCTCACACGGTTCCGGCACCCCGTCCCAACACATCACCAGAGGAGGTACAGGAGTCCTCCGATTCTATGTATCGTTTATTTCTTGTTGATTCAGCACAGGCTCTTGGGATTGCATTGCGGATTCATAGGTTCGGGTTGCAGGCTTGTAGATTAGGTTTTTAACATAGCTCACTACCATGGTCGTGGTTGTAGATTAGGGCCAGGTTCAGGTTTTAGCTTATTGTAGATTCATGTTGTAGCTTAAGTTCAGGTTGTACTAATGATTCGTGAAGTGATGGATGCAATTGACCTGTGATGTTGTTATACTCTGGTTTGCTGAAAATACCATGTTTTTTGATACAAATATGCACATGTACTAGTTTTTAGCTAGGATATGCATGCATGTGTGCACTGTTCCCGCTAAATGGGTTAGTGGTCGCTATTTGCAGCTATAGCGGGTGTAGCGTTTCCACGAGCCTGCCGTGAAATGAGTTAGCCCGCGATTTAAAAGTTTGGTTTCAACACATGGTCATGTTCGAAATATTGGACAAAACACTCCAAAACCCTTTCTCTATATTTCAAGCATTTGAAATGTTTCTAGAAAAAAATATTGTTAAATAAATCCAGAAAAATTCTATCAAGTCACATATGCCTCATGTGATGCTTTTGCCAAGTTAAATTTCAATCCAAATAGTTTTGGTTCACAGAAGTGCTCTAAAACCACTCCTGTCCAGATCCAAATTTAAAAAAAAATCATTGCCAGCTGTCACCATTTGATCTCAAACTTTGTGGACATGTTGTAATGCTCTAATGATGCATCTAAATCAAGTGGTGCATCAAGGAGAATAGTGTTGCTTAGCTAGATTTATGCAAGTCCATTTCTCCCCATTTCTAGGGTTTGCAAAATCTACATTGGTGACTTTCTCCAAATGAGCTAAAAACCTGTGGCCAGGGCTATTTGGCATTGCCATTTACCCCTCTTTAATCTCATGGCAAGTGGAACAGCTCAGCTATCTCTAACTCTTGTCAAGCACCTTTTGTGCATTATTGGAGCTCACTGATTGAGGCTCAAGATGAGCTCTCCTTGACCTGGAAATTTTACAACAGCTCCACTAGCTCCCTCTCCACCTGCAGTAAGCTTTCCAACAGCCAGCTCTATGATTTAGGGGGTGAAACCCACTTCTTCTCTCTCTAGACAGCAGTGACAACAACCTTTCTCTGCTCTTACCCTCTTTTTCCTAACTACTCACAGCATCCAAGGGCGCCTCCCTCCTTGTTTACTCCCCATGCAGCTTTTGGTGCAAGTGGACACGCCACATCGCATGAAACGCGTCGATGAGAGCCAAAATGGCGCTTTGGAGTGCGCTACAAGACGTCGACGCGATGACATCGCGCCCTGCCCATAATCTCGACCCCCTCAGGCCTCCCCGCGCGAGTGTAGAACCAGCTTTGCATCTACAACACGCTGGTCTGCCACCCTCCGTCTTTCTCTGTCTCTCTCGCTCGCGTCGCGCGTGCCCGAGCGTTGCCCGGCTTGGCCAATGCATGGCCTTGCACGCGCGAGCGCTAGAGCTCTGTCGTGCCTTCCCTTTCTCTTCCCAATGACCTGGGCGGCTCCCACGTAGACCCCATGACGCCCCTGGCCTCTCCCAACTGCTACCAGAGCCGTTACAGCGAACGCCGAGCGCTCTGTCCGTGATATCGTCGCCCCCTATAAAGATCTCACCTCGGACTCTCTCTCCCCTTGGACTCTCTCTCTCTCTCACTCAATTGACCGCCCAAACACCCCCAAAAAAACCTCCGATACCCAGAGCTCGAGATTGACTAGAGCTCCATTGCTTTGGCTCGCCGGAGATCCCGCGGTACAACCCTCCTCTGACCCTCATTTCCCTATCTCCCAAAACGCAGCACACAACTGATGCTTTCCCTCTCTCCTTGTCGTCTTTTGCCGCTGGAATCGACCCCAGCGACCACCTCCTCAAGCCCTCCGTTGCGGCTTCCTCATCACCGGCGAATGCATGTGCTCCATAGACCACCTCCACTACCATCCGAATGGCAACGTTTCCTTGAGTCTGTTATTGCACTCAGATTCGCCCGCTATGCCTCCTATCATCGTCGGTGAGCCTCGCCATCCTTTGGTCGGAGGTTGGCGATGACTCCGCGGGGATCGCTCGTCAGCCTCTCGTCTCTCTCCCGTGCCCCCCCATCACCAACAACAGGGGCCTGTGCGGCAGGTTTAAACCTGACGGGCGCGCGCGTGCGCCGGCTCGCCTGGCCTGGTTGGCCTCAAGCCCCAACCTGGCCCTATGGCCTTTTCTTTTTATTAATTTAAGTAAACTTTGCAATTTTTTGCAAGTTTAAATATTCATCCAAATGCAAAAAATCCAACTCCTAAAATCTTATAGAAATCTCCCCTATTTAATGGTGCCACCTGGCACCATTTGGACACCATTTTCTACACTGCTCACAGATAAATCCTCCTTTAGGTATTTGGATCTACTGTTAAAATCTATATCTGAGTTTCTATCACCCCAATTCAAAAACCAACAAGTGTTGTATTTTTAGTTTCTAATGTATAATTTAACAAAAATAGGTTGACATTTTTTGAGTGCTATATTTTCCTGTTTTTTTATGATCTTATTTTTGCCCGTTACTTTGTGACGATAGATTATGTAGTTGACGAAGAAGTTGGACTAGAAGCTTTCGAAGACCCCGAAGACTTTGCTCAGCCAGGCAAGGAGCCCCTTGACCATATTAATGAAACTATTTTTGTGCATGTCAGTATAGCACTTGTTTAATGAAAAAGCATGATGATATGGTGACCACCTTGTTGGGTTGTCTTCGATGCATTTCTCGTTGATCCTTCCATTGATCATGAATCTATTTTTCGTTTAGAGTTATCTGGGTTGGAAGTAGATAGGTGCAATAGTTGCTACGCAAGTGGGACGACAATATGCATTGGGATGGAAAAAATGTTTTACCAAATACTTTACGAAATCCCCATCGGGTGCCATGAATGCACGAGGGAGATGATGAGCTAGGTAACCACTTGAGGAAGAAGTGGTGTACTAAGGCAAGTTGTGTGTCTAGTTTCAAAAATAAATTTGATTTAAGATTTGTCAACCGATCCCAACCCAACATGTACGACCACAATACCCCTTATGGGGCGGGGCTATGTTGATTACTTTGGTCGATGATAGCAAAGAGCCCGCATTACTAGTGGCGAGAGAGCCGATTCCCTCTCTCGATACGGGGTCGTTCCTGGATGGGTGACTATGGGTGTTTTTACAGACACCAGGTACACTATTGTTTCCCCTCATGGATTGTAAGAGTGAGTGAGTCTCGTGTGATGTACGTTAGAAGGGTTGTGTACCAATGATACTTGTGATTTATGTTGGGTTTCCGCAAAGAGGAGCGGGTGATGCAACACATTATAGATAATAAGTATTTCCCTCGGTAAAACCAAGGTTATCGAACCAATAGGAGTAACATTCAACCCCCATCTTCAGCGACTGCACACAAAGCAGCAAACACTTGCACCCAATGTGGCCAAGAGGGTTGTCAATCCACTTGGACTCGTTATTTGCAAGAAAATGAAGTGTGTTGATGATAATCGATAATTGTAAATTGCAAAATATATAGGTTTTTATAAATATATAAGTGGATAGACCCGGGGGCATAATTTTCCCTAGTGGCATCTCTCATGAAGTAGGCATATAGGGATAAAAAATTACTGTTGGGCAATTGATAAAAAAGCACATAGTTATGCAATATTTGTTCATGGCAATGATCATTACATATAGACATTACGTCCATAAGCAAGTAGACCGCCTCTTGCCTGCATCTACTACTATTACTCTACTCATCGACCGCTAACCAACATGCATCTACAGTATTAAGTAAAACAGACTAATTCTTAGAGAACATTGGCATGATGTAGACAAATTAGATTCAATCAATATGAACAAACCCCATCGTTTTATCCTTAGTGGCAACAATGCAAAGATGTGTCTTGTCCCTTTCTTTCACTGGGATATAGAGCACCGCCAGATTGAACTCACTACAACACACTTCTTCCACTGAAGATATATCAATCTAGTTGGCCAAACTATCTCAATAGATCGGAGAGAATTACGAAGCTATCATATAATCATGCATATGTAAAGAAGGACCAACAAGGAACTCAATATTATTTCATGAACAAACTGAACATAAACACACAATTCATCGGATCCAAACAAATGTGCACAAGAAGATTACATCGAATAGATCACCGCAAAGATGCGGTGAACATTGTATTGGAGATGAAGAGAGAGAGATAGTCATCTAGGTAGTAACTACGGACTCATAGGTCTATGGTAGACCACTCACACATCACCATGGGAGCAACAAGGTTGATTTAGAGTCCCTCCATGATTGATCCCCCTCCGGGAGGGCACCGGAACATTGCTCGAGGTGGGAACACGGCGGAACAAAGACTTGCGATGGCGAAAAAAGTGTTTCGGGAGGCTCTCTAGGGTTTTCAGAATATACGGGAATTTATAGTCCATAGAGGGGCGTCGGGAGACGCCAAGAGGGGCCAGCACACAACAGGGCGCAACCACCCCCCCGGGCGCGCCCTCATGTGTGTTGCCGCTCTTGTGCGGCCTCCCGTCTTCTCCCGAAGTTTCCATATCTTTGTTTGGTCCAGAAATAATCATCAAAAAGTTTCATGGCAACTCAACTTCATTTGGTATTGTAAACATGAAAAGAAAAAAAGACAGAAAACAATAACTGGCATTTGGCACTAGGTTAATAGGTTAGTGCTAAAAAGCAATATGAATTGCGAAATAAATGTTTAAAGTATCCTATAATGATAATATTATAGCATGAAACAATAAAAAATTATAGATACATTGGAGACGTATCAGCATCCCCAAGCTTAATTCCTGCTCGTCCTCGAGTAGGTAAATGATAAAAACAGAATTTTTGACGTGACATGCTATGTAACACCCCAAAAATTTAATCTTGTTTTATTAATTAAAATTTTGTCAGAAAGATTTATTTTCTATTCTCTGACTTTTCTATTAATTTCAGAGCTACTTCTTTTCTTTGTATTTCAAAAAATTCCCTCTTATCTAAAACTTTTGAATAATATTGTGGGACTTAGATAATTTATTCAAGCATATTACTTCATTTAGTAAAATCAGTGAAATTATTTTTATAATAAAACTTGCCTAGCTTTAATTCTTCTAAAAGCATTTTCATTCTTTTAAAGGCATGAGTTACACTACAACCACTTCATAAACCCTTTTAAAAATTCCATAAAAATTTGTAGATCACATGTGTTGTCCCTCGATCACTTTTATGCTAAAACCTAACCTTGTGTTTTGGAAGTTTTGAGCAAATCATCCTCTTCTTCATTATGGTCCAGATTGACATTTTGCACTACAACCCTTCTATAAATTCGTTAAAATTTCCACAAAAACTTTTAGCGGCCATGTGATGTCCCTGGATTACTTTTATGCAAAAACCCAACTTTATGTTTTGTAAATTTTGAGCAAACCATCCTCTTTTTCATTCTGGTCCAGTTTGGTATTTTGCACTACAACCCTATTTTACATTCCTCTAGTGACCTTGGGATTTTTTTCCTACTTGTAGTCAACCCTACCAAACCCCTAAGTCTAAGAGATCACCCCCATAGGCACATTTTAAGTTGACCAGATTGCCCCTTTCATTTTCTGTCCAGAATTGAGTTTCACTAAAACTTGCATTGCAAAGTTCTTTTTCTTTCAAACCAACTCAACCACCATCTATTTCAACAAAGGAGACACCAATCTGGAAAGTTTGGTTGCCATCAGAGTCCTTTAGATGCCACTGGCATCTCATCAAACACCTGTAGCTCATGACTAGATTTGGCATGGTTCTACATTTGTATTATGCATTTCCCCTTCTGGACAAACCAACATGTCCACTAGTCTTCTAGCTAGTGCTAACCTAGCCCTATTAATTAGTGTTTGCACCCAAGCCTCCTAGCTCACCAGGGCATTTCGTCGAACGGTCACCGTCCATGCACCGGGCACAGCCAGAGCGCGCGTTTTGCACGTGCTGCGCCCGAGCCACCGCGTCCCTGGACAGCGCCTCCCCAAGCTCGATCTGGACCATTTGTTGCTCCCCGCGTAGCGCCAAGGCGTGACTGCATCGTTCACGAGCACCACAACATCAACCACGTCTCCGGCGAGCCAGGCGTTAGCCGCCATTGCCGCTTGCGGTGGTCGGTGCCGTATGGGCCACCTGGCGCGCCCCGAGACCCCCAACTCGCTGTGCTCATCTGCAACCTCATCGCCTTCCTCTACAAGCTCAGACAGTCAGCCCCCACCTCCCTTGTTCTACAATAGTGTCGTCACCGTCGTGCTTATCCACGGGCAGCCGACGAACCGACCTTTGGCGCCTATAAAAGGACCCCTAGCTCGCCCAGACCTTTAGAAAGACATCCATCATCCCTCTCGAGCTCCCTTAGACCCCAATCGATCTGGGGAGGTCATCTTCCCCAACTCTGGTCACGGTTAGACCGCCCCACCCCCTGTCAAATTCGAGGCCAACCCGCTCCTCCTTCCCCCTTCTCTGTCATAATGAACCCGTCCTGGCACCGCGAGTGCTTTCCCCCTCACAATTTCGCTTGAGAGGAGTCATGGGCAAAGATCCCTCGCAGACCCGTGCCGCCGTCTGCCAGCCATCGAAGCCACCGGAGCTTCTAGGCCCTCCGGTGAGAAAGCCCCCATCCCCCGAGATCCCCGCGAGCCCCTGATCCCGAAGGTGCCCTCGGTTGCCGGAGTGGAGATCCGAATCGCCGGCGGGGATCGCCGGAGGTCACTCCTCCCCCTCGTCTGGAGGAGGGAGAGGACCAGTTTGACTGTAGTCAAACATGTCCGTGGGCCCCACACGTCAGCGACAGAGCCAACCAGGATCCGCCTTAAGTGAAAGCGTAAACCATTACAGTACGTTTTCTGTTCTAGAAAACGTAAAATCCCCGAAGCATTTTCTTTTATTTGTTTTAGTTTAAAACAGAGTTTGACTCCTACTTTGACTGACTATATCTTTTAAAATAAAACTCCAAATTTGTTTATTATTTTTCCCACTTCTCTCTAATTCCACCTAGTTTATTTTAAGATTTATTTCAAAAATATTTAAAACAACTTTATGTGCTGTTTTTGAATTGTATGTTAATTAGAGTAATTCCTAAAATAGGAATGGAGGAGAAGTAAACTTGCTAAAGTTTTGGAGTGCATCCTACCTCCCTACACCTTGAAGGCAAGCATTCTGAACCCTTGGTATAATATTCATTGTGTGATGTTTGGTGGGACGAATAAAGCTACAACACTAAGTTGACATGATGTGCGTGTTATTTCATGTGAAGGTGTGATCATGCTTGCAAGTGCATGATGAGGAATTCTTACTATCAAACTTGAGATGCTTGTGGCAGTAGTCACCACCTTGTGCCACCCCTGCCTACCAGAAGGAAACCGGATAAGTCTCTGTCTTGGGTAGACATGAGCTTGGTGCTGACATCTCGTTGGAGCGAGGATGGCCAATGAGGCATGAAGGGGTGTAATGAGCGGTGATTATGTCTGGAATTGTGAAAAATATCTATTGTGCTAATCATGCAGGGAACACATAAACCTTCCGAGTCGACCATAGATCGAGTCTTGCTCCAGTAACCCCAATGCTTGTTTCGTACTACCACTTGTCCCTGACGCGGGTAGGGTACGGTTCAGTAAGTTGTCAATCCCTTTCTTGGCAGACCGTATAGACATGCCATGGTGGAAGATATCGGGTGCATCCGGTAGGCATGCCACATGGTTCGGGGGCATGAGTCATTCCGGTTGGGACCGAGAGGGGGGCACCCCTTAGTAGCGTGCGATATAAATTTGATCCCATTCTAATCGAGGTTGTGGCATCCCCACTTAGAGTTTTGCTTAACGAGTGCGTGGGTGGTTTGAGGCACCGGTAAGTTAAGCTGGTGTGTGCGGGTCATGTGTGTTTTCAATTCAAAGACCGTAAGCAGAATTAGTCCCAGTGGACTAAAGAAATCCGTTGCTCGTGGGTAAAGAGTACACCTTCTGCAGAGTTTACATCTATTCGAATAGCCGTATCCGCGGTTAAGGACTATAGTCTGGGATGGGTCAAGTATCGGTCTTAGTGTCGGTCTTCAAATGAAAACTTCTAAACCGGAATATTGAGCATACCGTGTGACAAATGATTATTATTATTATTATTATTATTATTATTATTATTATTACTATTGTGGACTAACCATGTTATTTATTTGTTTTGCTGAGTATCACTTGGGATGGTTCTACCTCTTGGATACTCATTATCATTATTATATAAGCCCTTTATGTGGCATCGCATATACGCCTGACTATGGCATGCATGTTGTTTGCTTTATAAGCCCTTTATGTGGTGTCACTGAGACTCCCGATTGTGGCATGCATGTTGTTTGCTTTATAAGCCATTTATGTGGTGTCGCTGAGACGCCCGACTGTGGCATGTTTGCTATTTATTTTCCTTATAAGCCCTTTATGTGGCGTCGCTTAGACGCTTGATTGTGGCATGTTTGTTATTTATTTTCCTTATAAGCCCTTTAGATGGCGTCGCTCAGACGCCCGACTATGGCATGAACGTTATTTTTTTTTCTTATAAGCCATTTATGTGGCGTTGCTCAGATGCTCGACCGAGACATGCTTTATATTTTTATCCTTTCAAGGTGTCGCTTCAGATACCCAATCGGTTTATTTTATTTTCATTCTCTGATTGGTTATTCCTGTTTAATATGAATGACCTGCTTGTGTGCATCATGAATTTTATTTTGTGACTGACTAAGTGATCGTGGATTGTTTCAGTGCATGATTATCACCTGCTATGTTATACCTGTTTTCATGATGTTTGCGAGTACATTCAAAGTACTCACTGGCTTGTCCCTGTCTATTGTCTTGGCTATATCTCTTGCTTGGAGAGGGGTGCAATGACGACAGCCCCGGAACCAAGGCAATGAAGATAGCAGCCGTGCGAAGATAGGAGTTATCCAGGTCAGCTGTTTCTATGGGAAATGGAGTCCCATAGACGCTGATGATCCGCAAACCTCTTCTGCCATCAACCACTAGAAACTTTTGTTGTACTCATAGACCACAATGGTCTCGTACTTCAGATTTTGTATTTTCTTGGAATTTCTATATCAAGATTGTGCCTCATCAGCTAACAGTAATCCTGGGGCTGGTGAGCACAAGGACCATATACTGGGAAATTAATATCCTGGAAAACCGTTCCTGACATGCTACCCAACATGTAATCTATTGTGGGTATGATCATTGAGAAACGATGAATTAATAAATATCTACATAGTAATATTTATAAACATAAGTAACATAATCATCAAGTTTCATAATACATGATCCTTAAAGAATGTTCACCTCCTATTCATTTAATCATATAAGTATAGCATGGCTCTGGCTTCACCACATAAATACAAATGACAAGCACCACCGTGTTAAGTCAGGCAATTGGTTTATACTTTTTAACACGCTTCTGTTTTTTATTACTCGCGCAATATATGAGCGTGAACCATGAGTATAGCACAAAGGTGGAATCCCACAAGCATGCCTAGCGTGGGTGGCCCCCTGGCCACGACAAGCGGGCTTGTGGCCCCGTGGCAGCTCCTTTGCATTGGTTCTCAAGTCTCGTGTCTTCCATATTTTCCAGAAAAAATATTTTCGGAGGTTTTATTCCGTTTGGACTCCATTTAATATTCCTTATCTGCGAAACTCAAAAACAAGGAAAAAACAGAAACTGGCACTAGGCTCTAGAGTAATAGGTTAGTCCCAAAAATAATATAAAATAGCATATTAATGTGTATAAAACATCCAAAACAGATAATATAATAGTATGGGACAATAAAAAATTATAGATACGCTGGAGACGTATCAATCATCAATACACATAAAGCAGGACATATGCTTTTACCTCCATCGGAGGGGCCGAACCTGGGAAAACTCGCGTCTCTCGATTTCGACCAACCCCTATCAAGACGACACCTAGTAGAGATGGCCTCACACCTAAGTTCTCTCACGAGGACATCTTGTCGTGACAAAACCATGACAATTGGCACCAACCGTGGGGCCTGCGCACGGTGGTGTTATGTTCTTGGAGGGAGCCCTTAAGGGATCGAGAAGCTCTCGATTCATCGGACGAAGAAGAGCTGTCCCAAAACAACCATGCAGGATAACTCGCCATGGGACAACTTGTTGGAAAAATGCCCTAGAGGTAATAATAAAAAGGTTATTATTATATTTTCTTGTTCATGATAATTGTCTATTGTTCATGCTATAACTGTATTAACCGGAAACCGTTATACATGTGTGAATACATAGACCACACCATGTCCCTAGTGAGCCCTAGTTGACTAGCTCGTTGATCAATAGATGGTCATGGTTTCCTGATCATGGACATTGGCTGTCATTGATAACGGGATCACGTCATTAGGAGAATGATGTGATGGACAAGACCCAATCCTAAGCATAACACAAGATCGTGTAGTTCGTCTGCTAGAGCTTTTCTAATGTCAAGTATCATTTCCTTAGACCATGAGATTATGCAACTGCCGAATACCATGGGAATGCTTTGGGTGTATCAAACGTCACAATGTAACTGGGTGACTATAAAGGTGCACTACAGGTGTCTCCGAAAGTGTCTGTTGGGTTGGCACGAATCGAAACTGGGATTTGTCGCTCCGTGTGACGGAGAGGTATCTCGGGGCCCACTCGGTAATACATCATCATAATGATCTCAATGTGACTAAGGAGTTAGTCACGGGATCATGTGTTACAGAACGAGTAAAGAGATTTATCGGTAACGAGATTGAACAAGGTATAGGGATACCGATGATCGAATCTCGGGTAAGTAACATGCCGATGGACAAAGGGAACGGATTAATTGAATCCCCGACATCATGGTTCATCCGATGAGACCATCGTGGAACATGTGGGAGCCAATATGGGTATCCAGATCCCGCTATTGGTTACTGGCCGGAGAGATGTCTCGGTCATGACTGCGTGGTTCCCGAACCCGTAGGGTCTACACACTTAAGGTTCGGTGACGCTAGAGTTGTAATGGGAATTGTATGTGGTTACTGAAAGTTGTTTGGAGTCCCGGATGAGATATCGGACATCACGAGGAGTTCCGGAATGGTCCGGAGGTGAAGATTTATATATGGGAAGTCCAGTTTCAGTCATCGGAAAAGTTTCGGGGTTTGTCGGTATTGTATCGGGACCACCGAAGAGGTTTCGGGGGTCCACCGGGAGGGTCCACCTGCCCTGGAGGACCTAATGGGCTGTAGTTGGGTGGGAACCGGCCGTCTCCCCCTAGGGCCCAAGGCGACTAGGGCAGCCAACCCTAGGTGTGTGGGGGCGCCCCCACCAAACATGGGGGGCAAGTCCCCCCTTGGCCGCTGCCCCACCCTAGATTGGATCTAGGGGGACGCCCCCTCTCCCCCTGGCCTATAAATAGTGGGGGATTGTGAGGGCCTCCACAACCCTTCCCCCTGGCACAACCCTCCCCCTCCTACACCTCCTCCTCCTCCTCCGTAGTGCTTAGCGAAGCTTTGCTGGAGAACCACGAGCTCCACCGCCACCACGTCGTCGTGTTGCCGGAGCTATCCCTTAACTTCTCCTCCCCCTTGCTGGATCAAGAAGGAGGATATGTCCCCGGGTTATACATGTGTTGAACGCGGAGGCGTCGTCCGTTGGGCGCTTGGATCAGATCTTCTGCGATTTGAATCGTCGCGAGTACGACTCCATCAACCGCGTTTTTGCAACGCTTCCGCTTAGTGATCTTCAAGGGTATGAATATGCACTCCCTCTAGCATCTCCTAGATTGATCTTGGGGACACGTAGGATTTTTTTGAATTATTACTACGCTCCCCAACAGTGGTATCATGAGCTAGGTCTATGCGTAGATTCTATGCACAAGTAGAACACAAGTAGTTGTGGGCGATGATTTGGTCAATTTGCTTGCTGTTAGTAGTCCTATCTTGATTTGGAGGCATTGTGGGATAAAGCGGCCTGGACCGACTTTACACGTACACTTACGTGTGACAGGTTCCACTGCTTGACATGCACATGTTGCATAAGGTGGCTAGTGGGTGTGTGTCTCTTCCACTTTAGTCGGATCGGATTCGATGAAGAGGGTCCTTATGAAGGGTAAATGTCAATTGGCATATCACCCTTGTGGCTTTTGCGTAGGTAAGAAATGTTCTTGCTAGAAACCCATAGCAGCCACGTAAAACTTGCAACAACAATTAGATGACGTCTAACTTGTTATTGCAGGATATGCTATGTGATGTGATATGGCCAAAAGGATGTGATGAAATATATGTGATGTATGAGTTTGATCATGTTCTTGTAATAGGAATCACGACTTGCATGTCGATGAGTATGAGAACCAGCAGGAGCCATAGGAGTTGTCTTAATTTATTGTATGACATGTGTGTCAATCAAAAATGACATTTAATTACTTTACTTTATTGCTAACCGTTAGCCATAGTAGTAGAAGTAATAGTTGACAAGACAACTTCCTGAAGACACGATGATGGAGATCATGATGATGGAGATCATGGTGTCGTGCCGGTGACAATGGTGATCATGCCGCGCCCCGAAGATAGAGATCAAAGGCGCAAGATGATATTGGCTATATCATGTCACTTTATGATTTGCATGTGATGTTTATCATGTTTTTACATCTTATTTTCTTAGAACGATGGTAGCATAAACAAGATGACCCCTCACTAAAATTTCAAGAAATATGTTCGCCCTAAGTGTGCACCGTTGTGAAGAATCGTTGCTTCAAAGCACCACGTGATGATGGGGTGTGATAGATTCTAATGTTCGCATACAACGGGTGTAAGCCAGATTTACACATGCAAAACACTTAGGTTGACTTGACAAGTCTAGCATGTAGAGACATGGCCTCAGAACACGAGAGACTAAAAGGTCGAACATGAGTCGTATAGTAGATGCGTTCAACATGGAGATGTTCATCATTGATGACTAGTCCGTCTCACGTGATGATCGGACATGGCCTAGTCGATATGGATCATGTATCACTTAGATGACTAGAGGGATGTCTATCTTAGTGGGAGTTCATTAAATAATTTGATTAGATGAACTTAATTATCACGAACTTAGTCTAAAAGTGCCTTTGCAAATTATGTTGTAGATAACTCACGCTGTAGCTCCCCTATTTTATTGATACGTTCCTAGAGAAAAGTAAGTTGAAAGATGATGGTAGCAATAATGCGGACTGGGTCCATGATCTGAGGATTGTCCTCATTGCTGCATAGAAGGCTTATGTCCTTGATGCACCGCTCGGTGCACCCCCCCCCTCTAGCGTTATCTATGGATGTTGTGAACATCTGACATGCACGTTGTGATGACTACTTGATGGTTTAGTGCTTCATGCATTAGGGCTTAGAATTGAGGCTCCAAAACGTTTTGAACGTCACAGAACATATGAGATGTTCTAAGAGTTGAAATTGGGAGCTCAGGCTTGTGTCCGTGTTGAGAGGTATGAGACCTCTAACAAGATTATTTGCCTGCAAGATGAAGGAGAATAGCTCAATCGGTGAGCATGTGCTCAGACTGTCTGGGTACTACAATCGCTTGAATCGAGTGGGAGTTGATCTTCCAGGTAAGATAGTGATTGATATAGTTCTCCAAGTCACTGTCACTAAGCTACTAGAGCTTCGTGATGAACTATAAAATGTCAGGGATGGAAATAATGATCCTTGAGCTATTCGCGATGTTTGACACCGCAAAGGTAGAAATCAAGAAGGAGCATCAAGTGTTGATGGTTAGTGAAACCACTAGTTTCGAGAAGGGCAAGGGCCAAGAGGGAAACTTCATGGATGGCAAGTCAGTTGCTACTCCAGTGAAGAAACCCAAGGTTGAATCCAAACCCGAAACTAAGTGCTTCTGTTATGAGGAGAACAGTCGCTGAAGCGGAACAACCCTAGATACTTGATAGATAAGAAGGCTGACAACATCGAGAGAAGTATATTCTATATACATGTTATTGATGTGTACCTTCCTAGTACTCCTAGTAGCACCTAGGTATTGGATACCGTTTCGGTTGCTAAATGTTAGCAAGTTGAAATAAAAGCTACGAAATAAACGGAGGCTAGCTAAGGGTAAGGTGACGATGTGTGTTGGAAGTGTTTCCAAGATTGATGTGATCACCATCGCACGCTCTCTCTACCTTCGGGATTAGTGATAAACCTAAATAAATGTTATTTGGTGTTTGCGTTGAGCATGAACATGATTAGATCGTGTTTAGTGCAATACGGTTATTCATTTAAGTTAGAGAATAATGGTTATTCTGTTTACATGAATAATGCCTTCAATGGTCATGGACCCAATGGGAATGGTGTATTGAATCTTGATCGTAGTAATACACATGTTCATAACATTGATACCAAAAGATACAAAGTTAATCATGATAGTACCACATACTTGTGGCACTGCCGCTAAATGTCATATTGGTATAAATCACATGAAGAAACTCCATGCTGATGGATCTTTGGACTCATTCGATTTCGAATCGGTTGAGACATGCGGACCATACCTCATGGGCAAGATGACTAAAGACCCCGTTTTCGGTATGATGGAGCGGGCTAGTAACTTGTTGGAAATAATACTTGTCAATGTATGCGGTCCAATGAGTGTTGTGGCATGCGGTGGATATCATTATTTTCTTACCTTCACTGATGATTTGAGTAGATATGTGCATATTTACTTAATGAAACACAAGTCTGAAACATCTGAAAAGTTCAAGAAAATTCAGAGTGAAGTTTGAGATCATCATGGCAAGAAGATAAAAATGTCTATGATATGATCGTGGAGGTGAATATCTGAGTTATGAGTTTGGTATACAACTTAAGACAATGTGGAAGTTGTTTCACAACTCACGCCACCTGGAACACCATAGTGTGATGGTGTGTCCGAATGTCATAGTCATGCTCTATTGGATATGGTGCGTACTATGATGTCTCTTATCATTTTGCCACTATCATTTTGGGTTTATGCATTAGAGACAACTACATTCACTTTAAATAGGGCACCATCTAAATCCATCGAGATGACACCGTATGAATTATGGTTTGATAGAAACCTAAGCTGTCATTTCTTAGAGTTTGGGAATGCGACACTTATGTCTGATAAGCTCGAACCCAAAGCGGAAAAGTGCAACTTCATAGGATACCCTAAGAAAAATTGGGTATACCTTCTATCTTAGATCTGAGTGCAAAGTGTTTGTTGCTAAAACCGGGTCCTTTCTTGAGAAAGAGTTTCTCTCGAAAGAATTGAGTGGGAGGAAGATAAAACTTGATGAGGTTATTGAACCTTTGTTTGAACTAGATAGTAGTGTAGCATAGAAAGATGTTTCTATGGAGTCTACGTCAGTTGAAGAGGAAGTTAATGATGATGATCATGAAGCTTTAGATCAAGTTACTGTCGAACCTTGTAGGTCGACAAGGACGCGTACTGCTCCTGAATGGTACGGCAACCCTGTCTTAAAGGTCATGTTGTTGGACAACGATGAACCTACGAACTATGGAGTAGTGATGGTGGGCCCGGATTCCAACAATTGGCTAGGATCCATGAAATCCGAGAAAGGATCCATGTATGAAAACCAAGTATGGAATTTGGTAGACTTGCCCGTTGAACAACAGGTTGTTGAGTGCAAATGGACCTTTAAGAACAAGACGGACGCTGATGGTGAGTGTCACCATTTATAAAGCTCGACTTGTCGCAAAGAAGTTTCTGCCAAGTTCAAGGAGTTGACTATGATGAGATTTTCTCACCCGTAGCGATGCTAAAAAGTCTGTTGAAATTATGTTAGCAGTTGATGCATTTTTCGGTTATGAGATTTTGGCAGATGGATGTCAAAACATACTTTCCTTAACTGTTTTCGTGAGGAAATGTTATATGTGATACAACCAGAAAGTTTTGTCGATCCTAAGGATGCTAAAAGTTATGCAAGCTCCAACAATCCTTCTATGGACTCGAGCAAGCATCTCCAAGTTGGAATATACGTTTTGATGAGGTGATCAAAGTTTTTGAGTTTATACAATGTTTACGAGAAACTTGTATTTAGAAGAAAGTGAGTGGGAGCACTATAGAATTTCTGATAAGTATACGTGGTTGACATATTATTGATCGGAAATGATGTAGAATTTTTGATAAGTATATGTGGTTGACACACGGATCTGAATGTCATAGACCCGTTGACTAAAACCTCTTTCACATACAAAGCATGATTGAACCCCAGAACTGATTGGGTGTTAGATTCATAACAATGTAAATCACATGGTGATGTGAACTAGATCATTGACTCTAGTGCAAGTGGGAGACTATTGGAAATATGCCCTAGAGGCAATAATAAAATGGTTATTATCATATTTCCTTGTTCATGATAATTTTCTATTGTTCATGCTATAATTGTATTAACCGGAAACCGTAATACATGTGTGAACACATAGACCACACCATGTCCCTAGTGAGCCTCTAGTTGACTAGCTTGTTGATCAATAGATGGTCATGGTTTCTTGACCATGGACATTGGATGTCATTGATAACGGGATCACATTATTAGGAGAATGATGTGATGGACAAGACCCAATCCTAAGCATAGCACAAGATCGCGTAGTTCGTCTGCTAGAGCTTTTCTAATATCAAGTATCATTTCCTTAGACCATGAGATTGTGCAACTGCCGGATATCGTAGGAATGCTTTGGGTGTATCAAACGTCACAACGTCACTGGGTGACTATCAAGGTGCACTACAGGTGTATCCGAAAGTGTCTGTTGGGTTGGCACGAACCGAGACTGGGATTTGTCACTCCGTGTGACGGGGAGATATCTCGGGGCCCACTCGGTAATACATCATCATAATGAGCTCAATGTGACTAAGGAGTTAGCATGGGATCATGTGTTACGGAACGAGTAAAGAGACTTGTCGGTAACGATATTGAACAAGGTATAGGGATACTGACGATCAAATCTCGGGCAAGTAACATGCCGATGGACAAAGGGAATTGTATACGGGATTAATTGAATCCCCGACATCGTGGTTCATCCGATGAGATCATCGTGGAACATGTGGGAGCCAATATGGGTATCCAGATCCCGCTATTGGTTACTGGTCGGAGAGATGTCTCGATCATGACTGCGTGGTTCCCGAACCCGTAGGGTCTACACACTTAAGGTTCGGTGACGCTAAAGTTGTAATGGGAATTGTATGTGGTTACCGAAAGTTGTTTGGAGTCCCGGATGAGATACCGGACATCATGAGGAGTTCCGGAATGGTCCGGAGGTGAAGATTTATATATGGGAAGTCCAGTTTCAGTCACCGAAAAAGTTTCGGGGTTTGTCGATATTGTACCGGGACCACCGAAGAGGTTCCGGGGGTCCACCGGGAGGGTCCACCTACTCTGGAGGACCTAATGGGTTGTAGTTGGGTGGGAACCAACCCCTTAGTAGTCTGGTGCGCCTCCCCCTTGGCCCAAGGCGCCTACGGCACCCAACCCTAGGGGTGTGGGGGCGCCCCCACCAAACTTGGGGGGCAAGTCCCCCCTTAGCCACCGCCCCACCCTAGATTGAATCTAGGGGGCCGGACCCCTCTCCCCCTGTCCTATAAATAGTGGGGGGAGGACAGCCGCAACCCTTCCCCCTAGCGCAGCCCTCCCCCTCCTCCTCCTCCTCCTCCGTAGTGCTTAGCGAAGCTCTGGCGGAGAACCACGAGCTCCACCGCCACCACATCATCGTGCTGCCGGAGCTCTCCCTCAACTTCTCCTCCCCCCTTCCTGGATCCAGAAGGAGGAGACGTCCCCGGGTTTTACGTGTGTTGAACGCGGAGGTGCCCTCCGTTTGGCGCTTGGATCGGATCTTCCGCGATTTGAATCATCGCGAGTACGACTCCATCAACCACGTTCTTTGCAACGCTTCCGCTTAGAGATCTTCATGGGTATGAAGATGCACTCCCTCTCACTCGTTGCTAGCATCTCCTAGATTGATCTTGGTGACAGGTAGGTTTTTTTTTGAATTATTACTACATTCCCCAACACAACTATGGGCACAATCAGCAATTTTTGTTTTGTGATCAGAATCATGATTTATTTTGGAGCTCACAGATATGAGATTGAGATCAAAGAAGAAATTAGGATTGCATGGAGAGCGTCACCTTGGCTTCAATTCGAATCCCAGAAGAGATCAATTTCCACTGCTCATGTTGCGCGTCGCCGAGACCGACAAGAGTTCCACAGCATCTTGGCGACAAACCGTTTCCACCGTTTCGTCGAGTGGTCATCGCTGTGCCAGAGAAGATACTAGGAAGCCGCACCTACTAGTAGAACACCCATGCATTGCCACGGGCTTTTAATTTATTTTTTAGTTTCACCTTATTAATGGTACGTGCGTCGCTACGGGGGAAAATATCTTACCGAAACTAAAGTGTGGCATGAAATACTTGTCATTGTATTTTGTGCATGTACAGTTCATACATGTATCTATGCATTATTGACGTATCCACCTTATTGACCTCATCTCTCATGAGAACCCAATCATCATCGTCATTGTCAAGCCTGTTAATTTCACTGCCGCCACAAGGTCTGGACAACACATAACCGACGAACACAACTTTCTCCTACGAGACCATTCCTCGCTATTATCTCCTACCTTGCTAGCCAGAGCACACTGAATCAACATAGCACAACCTTAGACGTGGAGCAGCCATTGGACATGGAGGAGAGCGATCCAGTGCTCCACGTCCAAAAATCAAGGGACTTGAGCCATGGCCCTGTTAAGCCTCCTGTAAGCACACACCAATTCACATAACAAAAAAAAGTAAGAATTCACACTCTAAGAAGCAACCGTGTTAAGCAATGAACTCACTTCCTCCTGAACTGGAGTGAGGCCACCATATTCAACACCTCTTAGAATAAGTGATGATCCAAAGTTCCAAACATGTCAACATTGTTAGACTGTCAGGCCATCCGAGTTCACGAGCTTCAGAATCCCGTTTGACTTTGAGTCGCATCTGCAATTGTTGGAAGCCATGATAAAAGCAGTGACGTACATTCCATCAAACATGCCAGCGGAAAATCATTTTTGGCTGGTACCAGGATTTAAATCGCTTGGGCTCATCGAAGATAATAGCAAAGGAGTCAGGCCACCGAAACTCTCTATCATCTTCTCGCAGAGTCGCAAACCACCAAAGCTGCCCATGACAAATTGGGGACGACACATAGGAGTAGAGAGATTATTACGGAGGCAAGCGATATACACGGGAGCCACAAGGACGACCAAGGCGAGGTTGATGTGATTGGGACGACTCGTTGATCATGTCATGATCCTTAACGACCATCCTACCCTCAGATGTCTGCTCGTGAATGAGCATTGCCTTGTTCTTAAACCTATCCGAATTCACCTTCATCTCGAGGTTGAGAGTGTGGACAGGATCACCGTGTTGACACACATGTCATTCTCTCCGCCTTTATCAGGCAAGCAAACCTGGTCCTCAAGTAAGTTATTTGCACGGACAACAACGATGGAGAAGTCCCATTTACATGATGCACAATGTCCTTGTATCATAGAATTCCATCGTACCTATTGGTAGAAATTGATCCTATTACGGAACTTAGGTTGGATGATGGTCTCCAACACACCCGTCTCAAGTTCATCAATGGCTCAACCATAACTCATCAGTCATCCCATCCACGTACACCCCACCAACATTACGCATCCGAGCTCGCTTTGTCTCTTATCCAACAAAAAATTAGTCTGAATGCATGGATAAAACTCTTGCCTTTATGAAAGAAATAGAAAAATGTTGAAGTATCTGAAACAAAATTATGGACGATAAATAGTAATCGATGTTTATCAGTTGCACTTAGTTCGCACAAAAAATTAAATTTATCATTCTTTATCTTCTCCTATAAATATAACTTAAACATGTAATAGTGGGGAGCACTGAAAGGGTATGAAGAATCTCCTTCTTTATAAGTGTATACCATTATATAAAGCAGCACCATGCCAGTCACTTCTATTTTTGGCCATCACATCAATATGCAACGCATTAGAAGCACACTGTCACATGTTCATCTTTTTTCCTTCTACACCTTCCTCCCCTCCCTCGATGGTTCCCCCTCCTTCCCCATGGCCTACCCTCAAAATCAAACATGTTCCGGCATGACCATCAACATCCCTCGATTAACAACTTAGCTAGACAAAATGAGTATATGATAAAAGAAGTTAGCAAATGTTCTATCATTTGATTCGAAAATATAACAAGCAAATTTTCCTTGGAAGTAGGTTTACCCTCCTTGGAAAAACTGAAGTGCAAACAACTCCATGTATAAAAATATTATCTCAATCAAACCAATCAGGCTTCTATTAATATGCATCATACCAAATTCGAAACTGGAACTAAAAACTGACTTCGATATACGCAACTGCAAAGTTGAAACTTAGTACGTGGCTTGCATTGATGAAAGAAAGTTTACCTCTCATTTGCGCAGACTCATGGGAAACAAATACCCCATAATTTTGCATGACATAATAATGTGAGCATTAAAAACATTGAACACGGTCAAAAAGTGAGTCGAAGTTAATTCACTAAACTCCTCCATTTCACCAAATCATCTAGCACGTAGAAGACCAAGTAGAAGGGCGTTTCTAGGAGGTTTTTGTTGTTGTTACCTTTCCTAGTCAAACTATATCGCAACTAAGAAACACAAAAGGCTCAGAACTAAACAAAAAACGAGGACTTAACTAATTTGTCGCAATGGTATGGGAACTACAAGCATCTTTCTAAGCAGACGCACGGCCAAAACAAAAATATTTAGTCATGAAATGAAAGTATCATTTCAATAGTCACATATCATAAAGCACAGAACTGCGTGTGGATGCATTATAATGTTTCTTGGATGTACTCTATCCATGCTAGTTGGCTGATAAATGTCCACATACTTTTTGTCCTCTGAAAGCCATTTTGTAAATACTCCAACTAAAAGGGAAAAAGAAAAGATTTGAAGAATTCACCAATAGAAGATCTTGTTGATCTTTCTTATTCCTTGTGATCATAAACACATGTAGATCAACTAAATACAATACGCATGTTTTTAATTTAATGTGGAGGTCGAGGCACACGCCTACACACATACCTAGCCATGGGCAGCCCGGCCCGGTCGACCCAGCCTGAAAAAGCCCAACCCGACCCGGCCCGGCCCGACCTTGTCCACGGGCCAGGCTCGGGCCTAGATTTTGAGCCCAATGGCCGGGCCGGGCCAGGCTCGGGCCCGATGGAACTGAAGATTACGCCTAGTCAGGCCAGGCCTGCCGGACCGGGCCGGGCTTTTTTTGGGCTTGGGCCCAAAAACTAGGCCCGACGGCCGGGCCGGGCACGGCTCGGGCCTGGGTTTTTAGCACCGGGCTTTTTTTGGCCCGACCCAAAGCCTGGCCCGGCCCGAGATATGGCCAGGTATACCTACACACAATCAATGGGACCTATGGTCCTCCTAGATTATTGCCACAATTTCAGTGAGCTCCTTTAGACGGCTGAAGAAAACAACATGAATGGGAAGGGAGGTCCATTTAATACAAATGAAGTAGCACACATCATCACAAGTACAATCTGACAACAATAAGAAAGTATTTGATGATGTCTAAATGTAAGCATGAGCATCCTAACTAAATAAGAAAAAATGTCCAACAACAACAACCAAATAAGGGATGGCATTAATCGGATTAAGGTCTACTGTGCTGCCAACAGTAACTTTGTGATAATGTGGAATATATCAAGGTTCTTCCGGAGGAATATTTTGCAATTGTCAAGGATAGGTAGAAGTTACAATAAAAGTTTATTGTACCATACAACAAGAATATATATCAGGCAAAATTCACTGCACTCAAAGGCACATTTTAACCAGCCAAATATTATTCATGTCCATCTGCAAGTACGACTATAGTGTAAAAAGTAGAAACATGTCACCATGCATCTATCCAAACAAATATGCGGTACCCATCGACTACAATTAAGATAAAAAAATGATAATTGTCTTAGTCGTCTCATACCTGAAGCTACCAAACCATCAATGCCATAACAATATGTCTGCGTCTTTGTGGCGACGAAAACCTGCAATTCCTCAAGAATACATTGATCGTACAATAGTCAAGAGATTCATGTTACTGTGGTAGAAGGAAAACACGGTGAAGTGCAGCATATCCACAAAACAATTCAGACAAGGGTTGCCTCCAGGACACTTCATCGTTGGTGGCATTGTTGTTGACAGTGCTAGTGCATGAAAATTCAGATATGACATATATGACCCATTAGTGATATCCACTAATCATATCAACTCATCGTGAAGAATCCTCCATAAATATAAAAGATCGGGTTTCATCGCTTATCATTGCATCCTCTTGAAACAAGTGTATATCATCCGTCACAACAACCTTCAATCAAATGGTGAATATTGTAAGTTAGAAATAACCAACTAATTATTATTAATAAGTTTGCAAAATGTATTTTTAGTTAACCAATCAAACTTAAGTGAGAACCTTTTCTCTATTATGCGTAAAACATACAGGAGAATGTAATTTATAATTTTATGCTCTAGGAAATCACAACACTATCCAAGAGATGCACAAATAAATACTAACAAAATAAATGATTAACTATTTAGTCTTTGTTTTACCTATTCTTAACGACAAAGAGATGTACCAAGCCAAGAAATGCATATCAGATGAATAAGCGTTCCTAGATATCGAAATACCCTTACAATCTGACATCAAATCAAAGGATGCAAAGAACGTGCTCTGTCTACAAGTATATCTGGACCTTAATGGTTTAGTTCTAGGTCCAACAAGTAATATATGTTTAGGTACCCCCAAGTGGCATTTAGATAGCAAGGTTTCTCGAATAATATTATTTTTTGAAACCAGAAAAATTCAGTAATCATGATGGTTAACACCAGTTCAAGAAAACAAGAGAAAGGCAGATCTCGGATGATTGGATATGTTGTGATCAATCAATATAATTTTAGAAAACTTCACACCATTACCTTCAGAGTTCAGACTGACAAGCATCTTTAGATGCCCACCACTAGTTAAGCTGGCAAGGCATCATCTTCTCTCACCTATAGCACTCTCCAACACAAAATAGAGTAAGCAGTAGCAGCACGAGCACTACACAGGAGCAGAGTAAGCAGTAGCAGCACGAGCACACGGGGCCAGCCGGGAACAACATTAGTACGGGCCGACCACGAGTAGAAGCAACATGCACCGGCAAGAAGCAGCAGCGGCGGCATGACATAGCGACGGCAGTGAATGAGCACACGGGCCCAACGGCGGGGTAATTGCAGCACCTGCAACATGACGGGCGACGGCGTCTAGCTGGTAACCCTAACCCTAGCTCGCCGGCCCGGGCAAATTGGAAGAGAGAGAGAGAGAGAGAGAGAGTCCCGACGGCGACCTGGAGGCCCGCAATGAACGTGGCGACAGCTCCTCTTTGAACTCGACGGTGACTTGTGGGAACTCGACGGCTGCTCTACCTTCTACCTCTACGGCGGCTCCTCTAGCCCCTCGGCGCCGCCAAGGAGATCCGCGATGGCTGCGCGCTAGTGGTTTCCGTCCTAAGGACCCATGATGGCGGCTGGGGCTAGGTCATGTCGTTGCTTCGATGTGATCGAGGGATGCCTCGTTACAGGATTGCTGGGTTTTTTTCGCGTGCGGGGTGGGTCGATGATGCGATCGAGGGATGCCTCGCTAGTTGCCATCCAGCTCAGTGTTGTCATCCAGCTGCCACATGGATGGATGAACCAGAGGGAGGGGGCTCCGGTCCGGCCCGCGGCAGGCGGGTGGGTGGACGGGTTTGCCCCTTTGGGTGGCCGCGTCAGTGCAACGGCGCTGGCCTGTCGCCGGTACTCTCAAAAGGCCAGGAACATGCACGTCCCGAGCATGCCGACCGCGACCATGATGGCCATGACCTTCGCCATACCGCCCATTCTCGCGCTCCTCCTGATGCCTTCCGGCCGGGGCCAAGATGGCCCAAAGGCCACCGCGCTTCCATCTGCTCTCCCTCCTATCTTCCATGGCCGGTACAAAGGACGGGTTGGGATGAACGAGAGGCAACTCTCGAGATCTAGATCGGGTGTGATCTGCTTTGGAAGAGAAATCTGAATTGGGAATGATTGAAAAGGATTGAGGAAAGGAGATCGGCAATGGAATGGAAACAAGATCGGGTGTGATTGGATTTGGAAGAAAAACTGAATTGGAAGTGATTGAAAAGGATTGGGGGAAGGAGATCTGGACTGGAATGGAAACATTGAGAGAAGATCGGTAGGATAGGGAAAAAAAATCTGTGGGCAGGTTTAAGCAGACGAAGGCGTGGGTCGGGAGATGAAAAACCCGAACGAAGAAAACCCGAATGAAGGTGAAAGGAATGACGAAAAAAACAAAACAAAAACGCTATCAAGTGTATGTTTAAGAGTAGAGATGTATGACGGGGTTGCAACTCCAATTGCGGGATACAAGGGATGTATCAGCACACACAAATAAAGGAAATCAATATGACCCGCCACAACCCCGCATCAAGGCCTATGACGGTGAAACAATACGATACATCCAGAAAGTCAAGCAAACAAAACCAAGTCCTAGTGTAACATGCATCAGAGGATCAAGAAGAAAACCAAGTCCTAATGTGACATGCAGGGGCTACGATCTGGAAACCGACACGGACTTGGTCTCCGCCGCACTCGCCTTGAGCCGCGCCTCGCCTCGCCGCACCTCCGGCCGCCGCCATGGCTTGCCTCCGCGCGTCGGGCAGCTCCCGTCTCTGCTCGCCACGTCGCACCTCCGACCGCCGCCGTGTCTTGCCTCCGCGCGTCGGGCAGCTCCCGTCTCCGCTCGCCCGCGCTGCTCCACACCGCCGCAGCTGCCGCGCCCCGCTGCTGGCTCACCGCTGCCATGCCTCACCCCGCCGCTGCTACGCCTCTCCCTACTGCGCTGGTTCTGCGTCGCGCCTCACCTCGCCTCCATCTCCGAGGCCTCGCCGAGCCGGCCCTCGGTTGCAGTCTCGTCCAGCCACTGTCGTTGGCCGCAGCTGCGCCCTGCCTACCGGCTCGACCCACGGCCGGGTCGGGCTCCTCCCTGCCTTGCCTCCGCTCAACCGCGCGCCCGCCAGCCACCGTCGCCCCTGCACCGCTCCGCCTCACCTCTGTCGCGGTCGGCCGGCTCCGCCTCACCTCCGCTGCGACCTCGCCCCGGTCGGCTCCGCCTCACCTCCGCCGCGGCCTCACCCCGGCCCGCTCGCCGCGCCGCGCCCTGGCCGGCTCCGCTCCGCCCCGGCCGCGTTCGCGCCGCTCCGCGTTGTCCCCACCTGCCCGGCTCCATCTGCTGCGCCACCCCGACAACGCACCAGTGTGCATGCTCCGACCGCCTGCTGGTGCCGTGCCTCGAACTGCCCACGTCGCCGCGCCGCCGGCTCGCCGCACCTCGCTCAGGCCTCCGCCCATGACCGGCCGCATCGCCCCTGCTCCGCTCCAGCCTCACCGGCTTCCCGGGGACAGGTGCTCGACTGCTCGGTAGAGGAAAGTTAAAGCGGGCTCGGCTGCCTGTGTGGTGATGGACTAAAGTCAAAGGCCGCCTAAAAATCAGCTTTTCTGGAAAAAGAGATAAGAAGGACCAAGTGAATTTGCTAGTAAGTTTTAGAGCATCTTCCACAACCGCTCTATATAAACGGTCACGCCTAAAAATCAGCGTGTTTTTTGTACGCGCTATCGTTCCGGTCGCTTCAATGAAGACGTAAAAATCACGCGCGCGACATATCTAGTTCAACACGCGGGCCGAAACGTCATCGCGCGCCGTTTATTTGCTGCGCCCGTGCCCGCGCGTTGGACTCTCGAGCGTTCGCTCGCAACTCCACCTATCCCATCCATCCACGGCGCCGGCGTCGCCCGTGCCGCCCCGGTGCAGTTTGTAGCAAATGGTGGTACATACAACTATGGCTATTATCTTGCGGATGACATCTACCCAAAGTGGCAAACATTTGTAAAGCCGTTGAAAGAAACAGAAGGTAAGAATTTTTTTGATTTCCACAATGCTCAAGCGACGGCTAGAAAGATGTGGAAAGAGCTTTTGGGATTTTACAAGCCCAATTTGCTATTGTGAGAGGACCGGCTAGATTTTGGGATCAAAAAATGCTTTGGTACATCATGCACGCTTGTGTGGTCATGCACAACATGATCATCGAGAATGAGCGTGGCCAAGATGTAGACTACTCTCAGTATGAGCTCTTGGGACATCCCGTGCGAGTGTGACGGATGGCTGAAAGGGTGGCCCGTTTTGTTGCCTCCTATCATGCCATTTGACGTCCCGCAACGCATGATGATCTTCAGAAGGATCTCATTGAGAAGTGGTGGGCATGGAAGAACGACAAAGAGCATCACGATTTACGCGTTCGATGGTGTATTGTTGAACTATTTGTTGTGTTATTGAACTATTTGTTGTATTGAATGATAAACTATTTGTTTGAGTTGTAATAACGAAATTGAACTATTTATTGTTGATTTATTTTGTTTGTGTTTGATCTTTTTTGCTTTTGTTTGGAATGCATATGTTGTTTGTACGAGAGTCGCGCGCGCTGCTGAAGCTGCGCGCGCTGCATTTTAGCACGGTTGATGGAGCCAGCGCTGCTCGCCGCGTCAAACAAGACGTTGGACGCGACAAAGTAGTTTTTAGCGCGCAGCGTGTTCGATGGCTGTTGGAAATGCTCTTACATCCGCGTTCATCTGAGGGACTGAGATCCAATAACGCTGCAACTTTACCCTCCTAATCTCCATCCAATTTCATATCCTACGATCCAGACCATACAAAGGGAAAGGCTCTCAACACTTAGCAGTTTTCAGCGTAGCAGCAAACACCAATACAAACTAGCTGCAAACCACGATACAGTGGCATTTAAATTCAGTTTTATTTGAACAGATTGAAATCCAAAAAATAAAGAACTGCAGATACTCATGAGCAGACACCGAACCCAATATAACTTGATATTAAAAGGTTGCAGCGCATAATATCCGAATGCTACATCAATAAGTGCCAATGTTGAGTAATCATCTACACAAAAGCAGGCCATTTCACTTGTACGTTTTGGCCAAAAGAGACTATTGTATCCCCTCCTCTCCTTCAAATACTGTTGTTAGCACTGTCCAAAATACTACCTAACAATTTTGAAGATACTAGATCATATCATCATAAAGATATCATCGTCAACTCGTGAAATTGTCAAGAGCTCGGTAAAGCTGTCAATTGCATCATATTCTTGACGCTTCTCACTATTTTCTTTCACCTGCACTTGCATTTGAGGTTGCAGACTATTGCCATTGTTCTCCACTTGCACTTGAGGCTGCACACTATTTTTTTTCTTTTGTTGTTGTTGCTGCCAATAAAAATAAAAAATTATTTTGTTAGTACATGAATAAATAACAACTGATATTACATACATACTACACCTTACCTTTGCTTCTTTTTTTGTCGTTGCCGCTGATTTAGGTTGCTTTCGCCCTTTGCGTAAATTCATGTGCAGCTTGTGGCATAATGCCGGAATCATCAGCGGTCTCAATTTCAAAAGCTTGTCGTTCTGAAATCTTTTTTTTGGAATATCATCAAGTGGCGGGTTTATGGCAACTGAAGCAAGTGGTTGTGTTCAAGCACAACCTCAGTTACTTCATAATTTCCGGCCTGTCAATCCAATTGAAAACATATACAAGCTTGGCAATTGGTTCTTGTTTCAGCTCTAAAACGCTTTGATGCATGATCAGTTTGCCCTTTTTTTTCTTCGATGACCCTCGTCGGAACAAACAAATCTGCATGAACCAACCTGACCATCAAGTCTGCTTTTGTTTATGTATCTCCTTCTCACATCAAAGCCGGTGTGACCCCCATATGCATTCCAAAATGCCCAAGCCTCATCTACACTTCTGAACCTCATACCAACTTGAGGTATTCCCTTACCAATTTCTGCCATCCCACAACACTGAAAATTGCGAGGCACAAGAGAGTTCTCACACCTGAAAAAGTTCAGTTAGTGACAAATTAGTACATGGTTTTTTGCATTACATGAATGAGGAAACAAAGTGAATGAAAGAAGGGATGCCTCACCGTGAGCATGGGCGTGGTCTGCTCCTTGCGTGGGCTGCTTGTCGGTTGGTCGTCGGTTGTAACTGTAGTTGAAGCACGTCGGTTGGCCGTCGGTTGTAGCTGTAGCTGAAGCGCGTCGGTTGGCCGTCGAGATGCAGCAACCGGAGGCCGTCGAGGAGCAGCAGCGGGAAGGCCCTGGCCGGCGGCGGCGTGAGCCTGGCCGCTGGCGGCGTGATCCTGGCCGACGGCGGCTCAACAACCTTAGTCGAGCTGCGGGGCGGGCGAAGCTGAGGGACAAGGCCGACTGCGGGGCGGGAAGGACTGCGGGGCGGGAGGACTGCGGATCTGACTGGTGGGGGAGGCGACGGCCTGGCCAGCAGGGGCGGCAATGGCCTGACCGTCGGCGGCGGTGAGGTGGGCGCGAGATGTGGAACTCCCTAGTGACCGCACGGCCTGCCCCTCCTCTCCTCCGGCGGTGGCCGCCCCTCATCCCCGACTGGTCAGCGGTGCGGGAGAGTTCTGGATGTGCCCGTGAATCCCCAATTTCCTGCCCGCCCTTTGCCCAAACCGCTAAGTGTTGAGAGCCTTTTCCTTTGTGTGGTATGGACCATAGGATGTGAACTGGATGGAGATTAGAAGGGTAAAGTTGCAGCGTGACTTCACCAAGTGAAGTCATTGGATCTCAGTCCTCATCTGAGCATCTGTCTGCGTTCACTCGACAGAAGTATATTTGCCCTATCTATTCTATATATTTATTCATTCAAGAATAGTTACTCATCCACAATAACTTCTGTGAAGGGCAATTATTCATTACAGAAGCGGTGTTTGTATTACACGTGGTGAGCTCGTGCCAATGTCATCATAAGCCAGCGTCCGTCCATGCCGCACCACTCAACGGATGCGTATGAGCCGCCGCCCCCACGGTTCGGTCAACATCAACACGTCGGTGCCATGCCTGCTCACTCAAGCCGCCCAACGGACGCTCGTAAGTCGCCGCCTTGTGGTTTGATCTACAATAACACGCTGATGTCATGCCTGCACACTCGAACCGCCCAATGAATACGTGCGAGCGTCCGCCCCCGTGATCCCGTGTACTCCAACAACGATGGAGCAAAAAAAGCAAATATATATCTATTATCAAAGTCCACTAGCACCGGGTTGTCCAATGGATAGGCGCATTGGTTTGCCGTCCCCTGATCCGGTCTGCTTCGACACATAAAAGAAAACAGGAGAGCCAGATCCACAGAGGAACCATCCCTGGAGAAGCTACCGTTTGAGTCGGCCATCATTTGAGCCGGCAAAATTCACAGCAGTAAAGAAACAAAACATGGCCCTCGAGGAGTAGGGAGAGCTGGACCAAGAGATAATAACAAAGAATGGGTTAAGAGGCATATGAACCCAATTTGTTCATGACATTTGCCAAAGATATACGATGAGCATCATGAAGATCATCAACTCGCCACATCGTATCCAGTTTTAAAAAAATTCCATCGTTCATGCATAAACTATATGTCGGCTTATGCCACAGTCAACTATGAAGAATCTCAAGCCGCTCTTAAGACTTAGGGGATACACAGATATGGCTCGACAGATTTAGCCGTTGTCAAGAAATACAAGAACCCCAGGTCATTACAAGGAAGATAACCCGGTCCTCGGGGTTGCTGCCTTATTGGTAAAAAAATGAAATGTCGCCCAAGAGGCGAGCTGCCACTATGTGTTGTTCAAACATGGGCGCCCTTCCGTATTAGCAAAATATTAAAAGTTGTCCAAGAGGACTAGTTGCCATAATGCGCAGTTCAAACATGGGTGCCCTGCCTTATGGGCGAAAAATTAAAGGTTGCCAAAGAGGACCAGCTGCCATGATGCACTATTCAAACATAGGTATCCTACTTTATTGGATCATCATATTACCATATTATGATCTATGGAATAAAGCCGGTTTATCTAGACCCTAGATGTTTTGTAGTAGTAGCATTGTCTCTTGTATATCCTATGCTGAGCTTTTCCATGATCATAGTACACTTGGGGGATTCCAACTCATTGATTTTAGCTTTCTCGCCATCTTGATCCGGCAAAAATGCCACAAAATGGTTAAACCTGCCTGTATGCTTGATGCGACTCCGATCAGGTGACCCCGTGTACTCTTGACAAGTCAATCCACTTTGGACCTTGAACTTATCAAGGTTAAAACACTGGCTTGAGACACATGAGAGCCGGCATACAAAGAGCTAGGATAAACCATGGGTTATCACACCCGCTTCATTGAAGCAAAACTCGAGCCTCGAAATCCGGTCTTTATGACATGCCTTGAAAACTGGCACTTTATATTCTGTTATCATATACATACATCATCCTGCATTGTATCATGCATCATACATACATATCAAGCCGGTCATCAAACCGGGTTACATCATAACCTCTGCAGGAACAAATAGATCTTTGATAGATAAAATGACTGGATCTTCATCATGGTTTATCATAACTAGTATTAAATGATTGACGTTTTTCAAGCCAGCTTGGAAGAATTGAATATTCTCGAAGAGCCACCCTATCACATATAATGTCGGGTCATTTAATTGACCGGTTCTTGGATTTTTCAACTTGTGCTCTATAGTAAACTACAACACTTATAGATTTCTCAAACATATATTTGCTAGGTTGCACCGCAACCATGAGAAGGGATTTCATTTCAAGGACAAAGACATTATTCCAGGATATTCGTACCGGGTTACATGACAACCACAGTTAAGGATTCATTCAAGTCAGATCAATATCAGTTCAAGAGAACTTCTGAAATGCATTATGATGGGTTATATTACTCTCACACAGTCCCAAGTCGCTGTAGGAATATGACCCAACACCTGGGGGCTACATCATTTGATGTTCCCTTTTCAAAGGAGAAGTACATGTAAGTCCAGAGTCACTGCAGGCAAACGACCCGGTAGTTGGGGGCTACACTACTCAGATCAAATTTTCTAAAGTCTGAGTCGCTGCAGGCATGCGACCCGACACTTGGGGGCTACAACATTCAGTTGTTTACCCAGATCATAAGGTCTAAATTGAAGACCTGGCCCATCACATACTACTGAGCCGGCCCTTGGGGGCTATACATGTGAAATTCAAGACATCCGGTCCATATCTGGCGACTCGGACGACAACCCGGATTTCTCCAAATCTATATATCCACAACATTGAAAACCAAGTTCAAAGTCCCAGCTTGTTGCAGGCAAAACAACCCGGCCCTTTGGGGCTGCACTAGTTGAAGCTTTATAAAGTATAAGACAATTACAAGTCCCAGGCTGCTACAGGCAAGACAACCTGACACTTGGGGGATACACAGTCAAAGATATTGTTGCAAATTACCAAGTCATCATGAATTGATAAACTTGGAGCTTGGGGGCTACAGGTAATATGGATATATCAAAAAAATAGAAGAACACCTTCAAGATGTCAATTGTGAGCGAGACTGGTTTCACTTCTTCATGGAGCTGAAGCATTGAAAGACCTCCTCAGCGTTATCAAAAATCATGACCCGATGTTACCAAAGATCATGACCCGGCAGAGTCTATATAAAGCAACCCGGCTTCACAAGTTGGAAAATTCCACACCCATAAATCAACAATGTTTTTATCCTAAGTTGGCATCCACTACGTCTGATGACCCAGCAAGATCCTCGCGTCCCATGAAGTGGTTTAACAACGGACGAATTTCTATTCCCAATATTTTCATCAAAGCCGGAGCAATGGAAGCCGGCTCAACTTCATATGGTTTTCTTATCTCCAATATTTTTCATCAAAACCTAAGCAATGGAACCGACTCAACATCATGTGGATTTCTTATTCCCATTTTTTTCATCAAGCCAAAGCATTGGAGGCCGACTCAACGACATATGGGTGTTTTATTCCCAATATTTTATTGCAAAGTACACAGGCCTACAAGATGGTTGTGAAAATGGCTCATTAATATGAAGAAGAAACCCATATTTTCAAGGAGCTACTTCATTGAATTAAGCCGCCAGTGTACCAAGCTGGTCCCTTAACATATTTTTTATTTTTATTTCAGAAGCTTACCATGAATAAATTCAAGCTAACCTAGGGTTTAATGTCGGGGATATTCCCCATAGTTTGACCCGGCCAGGAGTATGACCCGACCCATCATTTGACGATTTATAAAGTCACCATGTTTACCGGGTCAACCTAGATGACAAGGGGTAAGGCCCAATGTGCACCCCGTGGAAGGCGTCTCATGGAGAGGCCTGGAGGCTCGACTCACAGAGAAGGCCCAAGGAGAGGAAGGATTCCCTCACAAAGGAAACAAGACCTGGACTAGGATTCAAGAGAGACTAGTCCTACTCCTACTCCTAGTAGGACTCTACATGTAAGCCTTCCCCTTCAACTTATATAAGGAGGGGCAAGGCACCCCAAGAGGGACAAGTCAAGTCATTAGAGATAGACATATTAGAAGCTCTTGAGACTAGAGGTAGCGATTTTGCACCATTGTAATCGACATCATCATCATCATCATCATCAATACACACAAAGCAGGACATAGGCTTTTACCTCCATCAGAGGGGATGAACCTGGGTAAACTCGCGTCTCTCGATTCTGACCAACCCCTCTTGAGACGCCACCTAGTAGCGATGGCCTCACACCTAAGTTCTCTCACGAGGACATCTTTTCGTGACAAAACCACGACACATATGATGTAATGGTGGAAGTTGCATGGCAATATATCTCGGAATGGCTATGAAAATGCCATGATAGGTAGGTATGGTGGCTGTTTTGAGGAAGATATAAGGTCGATTATGTGCAACAAAATGTATCATGTCACGGGGTTTGGATGCACTGACAAAGGTTGCACTGATCCTCGAGGTGAGAATGGGCAATGCACGGTACTGAAGAGGCTAGCAAATATGAGGTGGCAAGAGTGCATATATCCATGGATTAACATTAGTCTAAATAACTCACATAATTATTGCAAGATGTTATTAACTTTATTGAAGCAAAGTACTACTCGCATGCCCCTAGGGACGGGGTTGGGAGGATTTAACCATCGTGCGCCTCCGACTTAAACAACAATAGGATTTCTACGAGGAGTAAGAATGCTCACACATCATCACCATGACATAGAAGTATTTTGATGAACAACAAGTTAACCACCTCTAATTCATGATACTCTTACTAATCAATAATCATGCACTCATGCCTCTTCACATTACCACATTAATCTCGCTAACTCACAATTTCTCTTTTATGTGCTACATGAAGGTTTGGATATTATGCCCTCCTTGAATACCTATTATTTTTGGACTAGTCTTACAACCCATGTAAATTACTTCACTATGTATTAACTCTCAAACATATATAGGTGAAGAACAATAGTGCAATTGCTCTAAAAGATATAAGTGAAGTACTAGAGCAATTGCTTAGCTCAAAAGATATAAGGGAAGCACAAAGATTATTATAATAATCATGGTGATCGTATGTATCTCTCAAGTAGGTGTGTCCATCAAACAATAATTGTGGGAAAAAACAAAGCAAACGATGCTCCAAGCAAAACTCATATCATGTGATGAATAAAAGTATAGCTCCAAGTGACATACCGATGGATTGAGACGAAAGAGGGGATGCCTTCAGGGGCATCCCCAAGCTTAGACGCTTGAGTCTTCCTATAATTTGACTTGGTGTGCCTTGCTCATACCCAAGCTTGAGCTCTTGCCGGTCGTTATTACTTCATTCATAGTGATAGCACTCAAAACTTGAAAACTTCAGCACACAAAACTCAACAGAAACCTTTGTAAGATCCGTTAGTATAATAAACATATCAAATACTTTAGGCACTGTTTAAAATTGATTCGTGTTTTATTATTTCATAAGGTACTGTATTCTAACTTCTTCATGGCTTATACCCCCCGATACAATCCATAACATCATCAAAACAAGCAAACTATGCAAGCAAAAACAGAATTTGTCTAAAACAAAATAGTGTGTAATGATCTATAAAGAAACCATACTTCTGTAACTCCAAAAATTAGGAAAACCCGGGTAATTTTTATAGAAATACTGTGTAAAAATTTTAGATCAAAAAGACGTTCGAGTAAAATCAGAGAAATTCTACGCTGGACACTAAAGTCTGTTTTTGCATCGTATCAGTTCTACTCATCATGCAAGTCATCCCAAAGGCTTTACTTGGCACAAACACTAATTTAAGCATAAAAACACAATCATTATTGTAGAAACAATCATGTTATAAAAACAAACAGAAAGTAAAAGCAAGAAAATAAGATAACCATTGGGTTGCCTCCCAACTAGCGCTATTGTTTTACGCCCTTCGCTAGGCTTAATGCATATGATCAAGTGTAGTCATCCTTCTTATCAAGCTCCTCAATGATACAACCATGCTTAGAAAAAACAGGAGGCTTTAAAATAGGTTCTCTTAGCAAGTTTATAAAATTGGATGCACACTAATCATTTCAAGATCCTTGTTTCTTTTGGTAGGAGTGATACTAACATTCTTGGGGACATATATATTCTTGGGATTTTTCTTTTGAGAGGTACTAGCATTAGTTTTGGAGGGAGTGAAAGCGGAACTCACTTTATCAATAACCTCCTCCATTTTATTAATTCTAATCAATCTTTGCTCTACCCACTCATTAATAGGTGTATCTTAATCCTCTAATGCTTTCAAAGTAATTCCTACCTTTGATCCAAATTGAGTGATATGATTATGAATCTTTTTATCCAACTACTAAATTTGTTTTTAGTGGCCATTTTATTTTCAGTAACATCAAGCCTTTGCATAATATATTCCAAGGTCAAAATAGTTTCATTAATGATAATGGGCGGTGACCCAACTAAAATTTCCATGGCCTTGAAAGCATCCGAAGTGTGAATCATTAAAAATTACCATTGGTAATAGTATCAAGTACAAATCTATACCGAGTGGTAATACCAACATAGAAATTATGAAGCAAGATGTTGGAGGATTGCTTATGAATTGATTTATTTTGATCATTGTGAATCCTATACCATACATCTTTTAAACCTTCTCCTCCTCTTTGTTTAGAATTAAGCACCTCGTTATCGGTAGTAAACGGAACAAAAGAAGAACTATCCATAGTAACAAGCAAACTAGTAAATATAAATGTTTTTATATTTTTGATATTTACATAGTAAGGAAAATATAATAGTAAATAAAAAGTAAAACAAGTGAATGATAATTTCTGTGAAGTTACTTGATAGTAGGTTGGTGATACTCGCAAACAACGGTGTTAGAAATCCTTCCTGATACTTGTGATCTACGTTGGGTTTTCCGTGAAGAGGAGCGGGTGATGCAACACAATATAGATAAGTATTTCCCTTGGTGAGAACCAAGGTTATCGAACCAAAAGGAGTAGCACTCAACCCCCATCTTCAGTGACTACACACAAACAAGCAAACACTTGCACCCAATGCGAGCAAGAGGGTTGTCAATCCCCTTGGACTCGTTACTTGCAAGAAAATGAAGTGTGTAGATGATAGTAGATAATTTTAAATTGCAAAATAAAATAAAGGTAAATAATAACAGCAAGGTAATATATGTTTTGTAAATATATAAGTGAACAGACCCGGGGGGTCATAGTTTTCCCTAGTGGCATCTCTCATGAAGTAGGCATACAATGGGTAAACAAATTACTGCAGGGCAATTGATAGAAAAGCGCATAGTTATGCAATATTTATTCATGGCAATGATCATTACATATAGGCATCACGTGCATAAGCAAGTAGACCGATTCCTGGCTGCATCTACTACTATTACTTCACCCATCAACCGCTATCCAACATGCATCTAGAGTATTAAGTACAACAGAGTAATGCTTGGAGAACATTGACATGATCTAGACAAAGTAGATTCAATCAATATGAATAACCCCATTGTTTTATCCTTAGTGGCAACAATAAAAGGATGTGTCTTGTCCCTTTCTATCACTGGGATATAGAGCACCGCCATATTGAACCCACTACAACGCACCTCTCCCACTAAAGAAATATCAATCTAGTTGGCCAAACTATCTCAATAGATCGAAGATAATTACGAAGATATCATATAATCATACATATGTAAAGAAGGACCAGCAAGCAACTCAATATTATTTCATGAACAATCTGAACATAAACCCGCAATTCATCAGATCCCAACGAACGCACCACACAAGAAGATTGCATTGAATACATCATGACAAAGATGTGATGAACTTTGTGTTGAAGATCAAGAGAGAGAGAGAGAGAAGTACTAACTCGGACTCGTAGGTCTATGGTAGACTACTCAAACATCACCATGGGAGCATCAAGGTTGATGTAGAGGCTCTTCGTGATCGATCCCCCCTCCGGAAGGGCACCGGAATAGGGCTCTTGATGGGAACACGATGGAACAAAGACTTGCGACGATAGAAAAAGTGTTTCGGGAGGCTCTCTAGGGTTTTCAAAAATATATGGGAATTTATAGGCCAGAGAGGGGCGTCGGGAGACGCCAGGAGGGGCCAGCATAGAACAGGGCACGACCATGCCTCTAGGCTCACCGTGATGTGTGGTGGCTCTCTCGTGCGGCCTCCGATCTTCTCCTAAAGCTTCCAGGTCTTCTTTTGAACCAAAAAAAATCAATAAAATGTTTCGTGGCACTTGGACTTCGTTTGGTACTGTAACCTGAAAAGAAAAACACACGCAGAAAACAACAACTGGCACTTAGCATTGGGTTAATAGGTTAGTGCTTAGAAATAATATGAATTGACAAATAAATGCCTAAAAACTATCCTAGAATGATAATATTATATCATGGAACAAACAAAAATTATAGATACTTTGGAGACATATCAACCAATGAGTGGACTCTTTGTTCAATGTTGTCAAGGGAAAGACATCATCAAGGTGCTCACCTCGGGTATGTAATATACCACGAGTCGTGGATGACACAGAAGTTCCTCGAGTCTTGTGGGTAAAGTGTGCAACCTATGTAGAGTGTCAAACTATTCGAATAGACTTGTCCATGGTCAAGGACAGTTGGGTGGTGCTGCTTCAACCATGTCCAGTGTTTTATAAAAACTTGGTGTGTGTGACATAGAGATACTTGAGCTAAGTCAGATGACTTGATGAGATGATTGAACATGAGATGTGCGAACTCTCTTTATGTTGATATCTACAACCTCATGACGCATGATTTTACCAGTGTTGGGACATGATATTGCATTCAAAACTAGCTTTCCACAAAATTACCTAGTTAGTGTTATACCATGCATTGTCTACGTTGTTCCAAACATGGGTTGCTTGTGAGTACATTTAAAAATACTCATTGGCATGTCCCTGGTTATTTAAGTAGCCAAGCATGGAAGAACAGGAATTTGGTGAAGAGTACCTTGGTGACGAACATGTGAATTAGGCCGCTTCCCAGTCAGAATGCATGTAGGGTTAAGGCAGATGGCATGGTCCAAGTTATCGATGTTGATTTCTGCTGCGAGTATGTGTTTGATGTTTGGCTTTCATGGCCCTATGTATGTAAGACTTGACCATAATGGGCATGATTTGTGTAATACATATTGTAATGGATGTAAGACTCTTGTTACTTTGTTTCTTTGTGTTCAGTGAACATTGATCGTGGGATAAATGTACACATGCAATCGTTGACTTTGACTTATGAGTCGGGGTCCCCACAATTATCTATGGTTGCATCTATATGATACTTAGAGTAAAGACACTTGCAACTTTATTTCATCATTCCAAAAAAGACGTAGGCCAACACTGCGACCATCACTACTAACATCGTAACTCTTATCAAATCATAGCTCTCCTTTTTGGTTTTCAACCCATAATTTATCTATTTGAGTTTCAACAATGCACAATACAATCGGGGTAACTTTCTTCACTAGATCGTGAAACCTGTGAACTATGGCGGGGTTACCCACATCGCAACAATTTCACACGAGTATACTCATTGTGCTTGGTGACCCTCTAGGCCGGAGGATGCCGTTTTTGCTAAGAGAAAATTTTCTACTCCATAGATTTATAGGTACAAGGGGTAGTTCTTGCCCTCTTCGGACCCTATTTCGATGACGGGCTCTATGGGATAGGTGGCATAGCGAGGTGGAGCTGGTTATTGCTAGATGATCCCTTAGCAGCATCGTTAGTTGGAGATGGAATATTAGCAACGGTTGTTGCTACATGAACCTCTCCCATACCCCTCTTGTTTTCCGCTTCGCCTCTTCCATATTAATGTCCGGATACTCATGCTCACCATAATAGGTTACACCATAGATATTTCGTCTCTCTTCACATCACCATGCCCATCTCGACCTCCATTACGTCCACCTCTTCAGCCTCACCAGAAACCTCTGCCTCTTTCGAGCCAAGACCGCTCCTCATGACCCATGTTGCCCTTAGTTCCTTGAAGAACAAAGCAGATGGGGGTGGATCCTGCTCCCATGTTCCTTACAGAGGTGCCCCATCATGCCACAAACTTCACACCAATCTGGGAGTTTTTTCATACTTAACTTTATATACTTGACGCTCGCAATCACGGAACATGGAGACCGCATTACCCAGAGGTTTTGTGACATTAATTTTGCTCCATACACAATAGCAATTTTCCGTGAAATATTGGGATTGGGGCTTTATGAACAAAACTTCCACAACCTTAGTTTTCTTCTTCTCTCTCAGTCGATGGTGTGACGTCCGTGATACATCTCCGTCGTATCTATAATTTTTGATTGTTTCATGCCAATATTATAAAAATTTCACATATTTTGGCAACATTTTATATGATTTATTAGACTAACATATTGATCTAGTGCCCAGTGTCGGTTCCTGTTTTGTGTGTGTTTTTTGTTTCGCAGAAATTCCATATCAAACAAAGTCCAAACGCGATAAAAATTTACGGAGAATTATTTTGGAATATTTTTGATTTTTGGGAGGTGTAATAAATGAAAAATGAGGCCCACGGCCACCACAAGCCAGGCGCGTGGTGGTGTCTTGTGCCCTCCTCGTAAGTCGGTTGGAGATCTCCTTCGGGCGCAAGGAAGCTTATATTCGGAAAAAATTGTGTTAAAATCTCAATACAGTCGGAGTTACGGATCTTCAGGAATATAAGAAACGGTTTTCAGCCAGTAAACATGAACAAGAAACAGAAGAGAACAGAGAGGGAGATCCAATCTCAGAGGGGCTCCTGGCCCTATGCCGCCATGGCGGCCATGGACCAGAGGGGGAACTCTCCTCCCATCTAGGGGGAGGCCTAGGAAGTAGAAGAAGGAGGGTTCTCTCTCCCCCTCTTTCTCGGTGGTGCCGGAATGCCGCCGGGGCAATCATCGTGACAACAATCTACACCAACAACTTCGCCGCCGTAAACACTAACTCTCTCCCCCTCTATGAAGTAGTGTAACACCTCTCTTCCCTGCTGTAATCTCTACTTAAACATGGTGGTCAGTGACATATATTATTTCTCAATGATATGTGACTATCCTATGATGTTTGAGTAGATCCGTTTTGTCATATGGGCTAATTGATGATCATGGTTGGTATGAGTTGTATGTTTTATTTTGGTGCTGTCCTATGGTGACCTCCATGTCGCGCAAATGTGAGGGATCCCCGTTGTAGGGTGTTGCAATATGTTCATGATTCTCTTATGGTGGGTCGCGTGAGTGACATAATACACAGACCCGAGTAAGGGGGTTGTTGCGTATGGTAGTAAAGAGGACTTCATACTTAATTCTATGGTTGGGTTTTACCTTAATGATCTTTGGTAGTTGTGGATGCTTGCTAGAGTTCCAATCATAAGTGCATATGATCCAAGTACAGAAAGTATGTTAGCTCAAGCCTCTCCCTCATATAAAATTGCAATAATGATTACCGGTCTAGTTATCAATTGCCTAGGGACAAATAGCCTTCTTGTCTGACAAAATCTTTCTACTAAACAACTAAATTTTATTGTCTTGCAATTTAGTCGTTGTTTTATTCCCACAAAGTACTTCTAATTTTATTCGTGCAAACTATCCTACAACCTACAAAATAGTTTCATTCTTGTTCTAGGTAAAGCAAACAGTAAAGTGTGCGCAGAGTCGTATTGGCGGTCTATAGAACTTAAGGGAATATTTGTTCTACCTTTAGCTCCTCATTGGGTTCGACACTTTTATTTATTGAAAAAGGCTACAAACGATCCCCTGTACTTGTGGGTTATCAGTCCGGTTGTAGATGCTCTAAGAGCAACTCCAACCGGCTGAATGAAACCGTTTAACGGTGTTTGTTTGGGTCGAAATGAACCAAAGCACGGGCCCAACATGCAGACCCAAACGCAAAATGCATCTGCTCGGTGTCTGTATGGACGCATTTCGAGCCCAAATTTGCACCTGGTGCGCGTCCACACACACACACGAAACGAACGCGTCGCGCGTCCGCTTGGTGTCCGCCGTGACCCCACCTATCAACCACCCAACCAAGACCCACGATCATAGTCAATGCTTCCACCTAAATCGGGCCTGCATGGCAGCGTGTGGAAGCATCCAGGCGGTCTTCCTTTTTAAATGCGGGCATGCGGGGGGTGAGGTGGGGGCTCATCCACTTCCTTGTTGGAAATATGCCCTAGAGGCAATAATAAAATGGTTATTATTATATTTCCTTGTTCATGATCATTGTTTATTATCCATGCTATAATTGTATTGATTGGAAACACATTCATGTGTGGATATATAGACAACACTTTGTCCCTAGTGTGCCTCTAGTAAACTAGCTCGTTGATCAAAGATGGTCAAGGTTTCCTAGCCATTGACATGAGATGTCATTTGATAACGGGATCACATCATTAGGAGAATGATGGGATGGACAAGACCCAAACAATAAACGTAGCATATGATCGTGTCAGTTTATTGGTTTTTTGTATGTCAAGTATATGTTCCTATGACCATGAGATCATGCAACTCACGGACACCGGAGGAGTGCCTTGTGTGTATCAAATGTCGCAACGTAACCGGGTGACTATAAAGGTGCTCTACAGGTATCTCCAAGGGTGTCTGCTGGGTTGGCATGGATCAACACTGGGATTTGTTACTCCGTGTGACGGAGAAGTATCTTAGGGCCAACTCGGTAATACAACATCACAATAAGCTGTGCAAGCAATGTGATTAAGTGTTAGCCACGATATCTTGTGTTACGAAACGAGTAAAGAGACTTGTCGGCAACGAGATTGAACTAGGTATGGAGATACCGACGATCGAATCTCGGGCAAGTAACATACCGAATAACAAAGGGAACATCATACAGGATTAACTGAATCCTTGACATAGAGGTTCGTCTGATAAAGATCTTCGTAGAATATGTAGGAGTCAATATGGGCATTAGGTCCCACTATTGGTTATTGACCGTAGAGGTGTCTCGGTCATGTCTACATACTTCTCGAACCCGCAGGGTCTGCACACTTAAGGTTCAGTGACGTTTCGGTAGTATAGAGTTATGTATGGTGGTGACTGAAGGTTGTTTGGAGTCTCGGATGATATGTCGGACATCACGGGGATCTATGGAATGGTCCGGAGGTAAAGATTGATATATAGGAAGTCCTGTTTTGGTCATCGAAAAAGTTTCAGGCTCATCGGTTGTGTACCGGGAGTGTCGGGTGGGTACCGGGGGACCATCGGGAGGGGTATTTCGACCCAAGAGGCTACATGGGCTGTGGGAGAATGAATACCAGCCCTTAGTGGGCTGGCCGAAGTCCCACAGAAGGCCCATGCGGCTAGGGAAGAAAACCCAAGGTGGAAAGAAGGCCAAAGTGGGAAAAAGGAAGGAGTCCTAATCCTACTAGGAGTGGAGGAGGAGGATTCCTCCCTCCCACTTCGGCCGAAGCAACGGGCTGGCCCCTTGGGGACCAAGCCTCCTCCTCCCCTCCTCCTATATACTAGAGGTTTGATGGTTTTTTGGACACAGGAAAACAACCACGTGCTACCTCTCCTCTAGATCGGTTTTCAACAGTGCTTAGGCAAAGCCGTACTGGAATTACTCCACCACCATTGCCGCAACGCCGTCGCACTGTCGGAGAACTCATCTACCTCTCTGATCCCTCTTGATCGATCAAGAAGGCAGAGATCATCGTCAAGCCGTATATGTGTTGAACGCGGAGGTGCCGTCCGCTCGGTGCTAGATCGGGACGGATCGTGATTGGATCGCGAGACGCTCCGTGATTTGGATCGCAAAGACATTCGACTACATCAACCGCGTTTCTTAACGCTTCCCGCTTAGCGATCTACAAGCATATGTATATCCACTCTCCCCTCTCGTAGATGCTCATCTCCTAGATTGATCTTGGCAAAGCGTAGGAATTTTTTTGTTTTCCATGCAACGTTCCCCAACAGTGGTATCAGAGCTAGGTCTATGTGTAGATGAGATCTCGAATAGAACACAAAGAGTTTGTGGGCGTTGATTCTTAGATTGCTTCCTCCCTTGGTCGTGTTTTTGTTCAACGGTATTGTGGGATGAAGCGTCCCAGACCAACCTTACTCGTACGCTTATGAGAGACCGGTTCCATCGACTGACGTGTAACTTCGTTGCACAAAGATGGCTGGCAGGTGTCTGTTTCTCCTACTATAGTTGGATCGGATTCGACAAAGGCAGTCCTTGGGAAGTTTGAATAGCAATTTATGTATCACTTTTGTGGTTTTGCGTAGGTGAGAATTTTTCTTGCTAGATACCCGTAGCAGCCACATAAAACTTGCAACAACAATTAGAGGACGTCTAACTTTTTTTTGCAGGGTATGTTGGGATGTGATATGGCCAATTACATGATGAGATATATGTGATGTATGAGATGATCATGTGTTGTATAGAATATCACGACTTGCATGTCGATGAGTACAACAACCGGAAGGAGCCATAGGATTGTATTTAATTATTGTATGACCTGCGTGTCAATCATTAAGCGCTATGTAATGCTTTACTTTATCGCTAAACGGTAGCTATAGTAGTATGAGCATGGTGAGTGCGACAACCCCGATGGCAACACAATGATGGAGATCATGATGATGGAGATCATGGTGTAATGTCGGTGACGATGGAGATCGTGTCAGTGCTTTCAAGATGGAGATCAAAAGCACAAGTTCATGGCTATATCATGTCACTTATGATTTGCATGTGATGTTAATCCTTTTATGCACCTTGTTTTTCTTAGGACGACGATAGCATTATAAGGTGATACCTCACTTAAATTTCAAGGTAAAATTGTGTTCTCCCCGAGTGTGCACCGTTGAGAAAGTTCGTCGTGTCGAGACACCATGTGATGATCGGGTGTGATAGACTCTACGTTCACATACAACGGGTGCAAGCCAGTGTTGCACATGCAGAACACTCGGGTTAAACTTGATGAGCCTAGCATGTATAGACATGGCCTCGGAACACAAGAGACCGAAAGGACGAACATGAGTCATATAGTAGATATGATCAACATGATGATGTTCACCATTGAAACCACCTCAACTCACGTGATGATCGGACTTGAGTTGGTGAATTCGGATCATGTATCACTCAGATGACCCGAGGGATGTCAATTTGAGTGGTAGCTTTAGTAATTTGATTAACTAAACTCATTATCTTGAACAATAGTCTTAGTAATCTTTGCTTGTTTATGTTGTAGATCAATGGCTCGCGCAGTAGCACCCCTGAATTTTAATGCATTCCGAGAGAAAGATAAGTTGAAAGATGATGGAAGTAACTTTGTGGACTCGGCCCGTAATCTGAGGATTATCCTCACGGCTTCCCAGAAGGCATATGTCCTTGATGCACCGCTTGGTAAGCAACCCGCAGACATGTCATCCGAAGACATTAAGAACGCTTGGGAGGCATGTTATGGAGATTACTCAATAGTTTGGTGTGCAATATTGTGTGGCTTAGAATTGGGACTTCAAAGACATTTTGAACGTCATAGAGCATATGAGATGTTCTAGGAGTTGGAGTTTATCTTTAAGAAGAATGCCCAGATCGAGAGGTATGAGACCTCCGATAAATTCTATGCTTGCAAAATGGAGGAGAACGGGTCTATCAGTGAACATATACTCAAAATGTCTAGGTATTCGACTTGTCTGGCGGAGTTAGGGATGCCCCTTCCGCCAGAGGCGATCACTGAGAGAGTTCTTCAATCACTGCCACCTGTCAATCGTCGAGCTGTTTGTGATGCTGAAAGTCGCTGAGTCTGAAATCCAAAAAGAACATCAAGTGTTGATGGTCAATAAAACCACTAGTTTCAAGAAGAATGGAAAGGGTAAGAAGGGTAACTCCAAGAAGAGTGGCAAAACAGTTGCCCCTCCCGTGAAGAAACCCAAGGCTGGTCCCAAGCCAGAAATTGAGTGGTTTCATTGCAAGGGAACTGGTTACTGGAAGCGGAGCTGCCCCAAGTATCTGGCTGACAAGAAGGCGGCCAACAACAAACAAGGTATATATGATATACATGTTATTGATGTGTACCTTACTAGCTCTTGTTGTAGTGCCTGGGTATTTGATATCGGTTCGGTTGCTCACATTTGCAACTCAAAACAGGAACTACAGAATAGACGAAGGCTGGCTAAGGACGAAGTGACGATGCGCGTGGGAAATGGTTCCAAGGTTGATGTGATCGCCGTCGGCACACTCTCTCTTCGATTACCATCGGGATTAGTGATGAACCTGAATAATTGTTATTTAGTGCCTGCGTTAAGCATGAACATTATATCTGGATCTTCTTTATTGCGAGACGGTTACTCATTTAAATCAGAGAATAATGGTTGTTATATTTATATGAGTAATATCTGTTATGGTCATGCACCCAATATGAGGGGTTTATTCATATTGAATCTTGGTAGTGATGATACACATGTTCATAACATTGATGCCAAAAGATGTAGAGTTGATATTGATAGTACCACTTTCTTGTGGCACTGCCGTTTGGGTCATATTGGTGTAAAACGCATGAAGAAGCTCCATGTTGATGGACTTTTGGAGTCACTTGATTTTGAATCACTTGACACATGTGAACCATGCCTCATGGGCAAGATGACTAAAACACGGTCTCTGGAACAATGAAACGGGCGAGTGACTTGTTGGAAATCATACATACTGATGTTTGTGGTCTGACTAGCATTGAGGCGCGCGGTGGATATCGTTATTTGCTCACCTTCATTGATGACTTAAGTAGAAATGGTTATATTTACTTAATGAAACACAAGTATGAAATGTTTGAAAAGTTCAAGCAATTTTAGAGTAAAGTTGAGAATCATCGTAACAAGAAGATTAAATTCCTGCGATCTGAACAAGGGGGTGAATATCTGAGTTATGAGTTTGGCAGTCACTTAAGACAGTGTGGAATTGTTTCACAATTGACACTGCCTGGAACACCACATCGTAATGGTGTGTCCGAACGTCGTAATTGAACCTTATTAGATATGGTGCGTTCTATGATGTCTCTTGCTGATTTGCCACTATCGTTTTGGGGTTATGCATTAGAGACAACTGCATTCACTTTAAATAGGGCACCATCGAAATCCGTTGAGACGACGCCATATGAACTTTGGTTTGGCAAGAAGCCAAAATTGTCGTTTCTTAAAAGTTTGGGGATGTGATGCTTATGTCAAAAAGCTTCAGCCTGAAAAGCTGGAACCCAAAGCGGAGAAATGCGTCTTCATAGGATACCCGAAAGAGACAGTTGGGTATACCTTCTATCTCAGATCCGAAGGAAAAGTGTTTGTCGCCAAGAACGGAACATTTCTTGAGAAATAGTTTCTCTCGAAAGAATTGAGTGGGAGGAAAATAGAGCTTGATGAGGTTATTGAACCTTTACTTCAACTAGAGAGTAGAGCAGCGCAGAAAGATGTTTCTATGGAGCCTATGACAGTTGAAGAGGAAGTTAATGATGATGATCATGAAGCTTCAGATCAAGTTACTATTAAACCTCGTAGGTCGACAAGGGCACGTACTGCTCCTGAGTGGTACGACAACCCTGTCTTGGAGGTCATGTTGTAGGACAACAATGATGGGCCTGTATTCCGAGAAATGGTTAGAGGCCATGAAATCCGAGATGGGATCCATGTGTGAAAACAAAGTATGGACTTTGGAAGTATTACCTGAAGGGAGAAAGGCCATTCAGAACAAATGGATCTTTAAAAAGAAGACGGACGCGGACGGTAATATCACCGTCTATAAAGCTCGACTTGTGGAAAAGGGTTTTTCACAAGTTCAAGGAGTTGACTACGATGAGACCTTCTCACTCATAGTGATGCTTAAGTCCGTCAGAATCATGTTAGCAATATCTGCATATTTCGACTATGAAATTGTGCAGATGGATGTCAAAACAGCTTTCCTGAACGGTTTCCTTGAGGAAGAGTTGTATATGATGCAACCAGAAGGTTTTGTCGATCCAGAGAATACTGACAAAGTTTGCAAACTCCAGCGATCCATTTAGGGACTGGTGCAAGCATCTCGGAGTTGGAATAAGCGCTTTGATGAGGTGATCAATGCGTTTGGGTTTATACAAGTTTATGGAGACGCTTGTATTTACAAGAAAGTGATTGAGAGCTCTATAGCGTTTTTAATATTATATGTGGATGACATATTGTTGATTGGAAACAATATAGAAATGCTGGAAAGCATGAAGGAATATTTGAACAAGAGTTTTTCAATGAAGGACCTGGGAGAAGCTGCTTTCATATTAGGCATTAAGATCGATAGAGATAGATCGAGACGCTTGATAGCACTTTCACAAAGCACATACCTTGGTAAAGTTTTGAAAAAGTTGAAAATGGATCAGTCCAAGAAGGGGTTCTTTCCTATGTTACAAGGTGTGAAGTTGAGTAAGACTCAATGCCCAGTGACTTCAGAAGATAGAGAGAAGATGAGTGTCATCCCATGTGCTTCAGCCATAGGCTCTATCATGTATGCAATGCTATGCACAATACCCGATGTTAGACTTGCCATAAGTATGGCCGGAAGGTTTCAAAGTGATCCAGGAATGGAGCACTGGACGGCGGTCAAAAATATCCTTAAGTACCTGAAAAGGACTAGGGAAATGTTTCTTGTTTATGGAGGTGATCAAGAGCTCATCGTAAAGGGTTACGTCGATGCAAGCTTTTACACTGATCCGGATGTCTCTAAGTCGCAAACCGGATAGATATTTATTCTTAATGGGAGGGCGGTAAGCTGGTGCAGTTCCAACCAAAGCATGGTAGCTGATTCTACATGTGAAGCGGAGTACATCGCAGCCTCGGAGGCAACGAAGGAAGGTGTCTGGATGAAGGAGTTCATGGCAGATCTTGGAGTAGTGCCTAGTGCACTGAATCTAGTGGATCTGTTCTGTGATAACACTGGTGCCATTGCCCTGGCCAAGGAACCAAGGTTTCACAAGAGGACCATACACATAAAGCGATGCTTCAATTCCACCCGCGAGTACATGAAGAAGGAGGACATAATTATTTGCAAAGTGCACATGGATCTGAATGTTGCAGACCCGTTGACTAAACCTCTTCCAAGGGCTAAACATGATCAATAACAGAACTGTATGGTTGTTCGATTCATTATAATGTAAATCACATAGTGAAGTGAGCTAGATTATTGACTCTAGTGCAAATGGGAGACTGTTGGAAATATGCCCTAGAGGTAATAATAAAATCGTTATTATTATATTTCCTTGTTCATGATAATTGTTTATTATCCATGCTATAATTGTATTGATTGGAAACATATTGCATGTGTGGATATATAGACAACACTTTGTCCCTAGTGTGCCTATAGTAAACTAGCTCGTTGATCAAAGATGATCAAGGTTTCCTAGCCATTGACATGAGATGTCATTTGATAACAGGATCACATCATTAGGAGAATGATGGGATGGACAAGACCCAAACTATAAATGTAGCATATGATCGTGTCAGTTTATTGCTACAGTTTTCTGTATATCAAGTATATGTTCCGATGACCATGAGATCATGCAACTCACAGATACCGGAGGAGTGCCTTGTGTGTATCAAACATCGCAACGTAACTGGGTGACTATAAAGGTGCTCTACAGGCATCTCCAAGGGTGTTTGTAGGGTTGGCATGGACCAAGACTGGGATTTGTTACTCCGTGTGACGGAGAGGTATCTCAGGGCCCACTCGGTAATACAACATCACAATAAGCCTTGCAAGCAATGTGACTAAGTGTTATCCATGGGATCTTGTGTTACAGAACGAGTAAAGAGACTTGCCGGCAATGAGATTGAACTAGGTATGGAGATACTGACGATCGAATCTCGGGCAAGTAACATACCGAAGAACAAAGGGAACATCACACGAGATTAACTAAATCCTTGACATACAGGTTCGTCCGATAAAGATCTTCGTAGAATATGTAGGAGTCAATATGGGCATCTAGGCCCTGCTATTGGTTATTGACCGTAGAGGTGTCTCGGTCATGTCTACATAGTTCTCGAACCCGCAGGGTCTGCACACTTAAGGTTCGGTGACGTTTCGGTAGTATAGAGTTATGTATGGTGGTGATCGAAGGTTGTTCGGAGTCCTAGATGAGATCCCGGACGTCACGAGGAGCTCCGTAATGGTCCGGAGGTAAACATTGATATATATATAGGAAGTCCTGTTTTGGTCACCGGAAAAGTTTCGGGCTCGTCGGTAGTGTACCGGGAGTTCCGGGAGGGTACCGAGGGACCATCGGGAGGGGTATTTCGACCCAAGAGGCTACATGGGTTGTGGGAGAAGGAATACCAGCCCTTAGTGGGCTGGCCTAAGTTCACAGAAGGCCCATGCGGCTAGGGAAGAAAACCCAAGGTGGAAAGAAGGCCAAAGTGGGAAAAAGGAAGGAGTCCTAATCCTACTAGGAGTGGAGGGGGAGGACTCCTCCTTCCCACTTCGGCCGAAGCAAAGGGCTGGCCCCTTGGGGGCGAAGCCTCCTCCTCCCCTCCTCCTATATATACTAGAAAAACAGCCACGTGCTATCTCTCCTCTAGATCGCAGTTTCTCCTCTAGATTAGTTTCAACGGTGCTTAGGCGAAGCCCTGCTAGAATTACTCCACCACCATATCCGCAACACCATCATGCTGCCGGAGAACTCATCTACATCTCCGCTCCCTCTTGCTGGATCAAGAAGGTGGAGATCGTCAGCAAGCCATACGTGTGCTGAACGCAGAGGTGCTGTCCGTTCGGTGCTAGATCGTGATTGGATTGCGGGACGCTAGGTGATTTGGATCGCGAAGACGTTCAACTACATCAACCCTGTTTCTTAACGCTTCCCACTTAGCAATCTACAAGGGTATGTAGATAAACTCTCCCCTCTCGTAGATGCTCATCTCCTAGACTGATCTTGGCGAAGCGTAGCATTTTTTTTGTTTCCCATGCAACGTTCCCCAACATTCCTCCCCTGTTCACATATGGGCATGCGTGCCTCCTCAGCGACGATAGCCAACCCTAGCTAGCTCACAATGGTTTTTTGGCAAGGTCAAGGGGAAGATAAACCCCGGTGCCAGCTCATCCTGCACACCGCCGACCCTCCTCTCCGCGGGCGACCATGAGAGAGGGAGCGTTTGTACATCCCAATCCATGAGGCGCGGTAGCACTGACAGTACCGGCAAACACTACCCTGCCCAGATGTCAACCTGCCCCAAGGTTGGTATCTTGACCCATAACCACTAGTACAGAAAATCCTAGCTATGGCATGGAAAAAGGGACCTGCTGGCGTGGACACCTGACGCCACCAATATGGCACCACCTTTAGAATTTAATGGTGGCGTTGGAGGCTAGGACAACCGTATGTTGAATACCTATGGTGTTGGACAGATTTGCACGCCAACACTATCATATTTAGATAATAAAAAATACATTGGAATAAAAACGTGTCAGCAATTCACAAAACATCCTACCATCTTCACAAACTAAACTTGTCAGCAATTCACAAAAGCTAGTACCAGCCAAATTCACAAAAGAGAAGTAGCAAGTTCACAATGTATCAATCGGCATGTCCCTCTCGACACTACCTAGTTTTGTCTAAGGACTAACTTAAGCTCACGAAGCTTATTCCTATTCATCCGCCCCTCCATGATGTAATTGGTTTTCTCCGTCTTCAGCCGAGTCTTCTCCTTCTTCAGGACTTGTATTTCCTTATTGAGCTTGCTTATCTCAATGTTCAGCGACTCGACCTGATGTTCGAGAGTGATAATCTTATCGCGGGTAATTACATTTTCATCTATAATCTTATCCTTCTCGTTATTCGGGGAGTCATTCAACTCTTCCAGGGCCTTGATTGTAGACTGACGTGACATGATCAACTCGTGATTGAGCACGTCCACGTCACATGTGTGCTGCACAACGAGTGCTGGAGAAGGCGGACCTCGTACTATGCCTGGCAAGGGTTTCAAATCATCAACAGTTAATTAATGGCTAGATATATGGATGTTTGCAATGCTTATACATGTTTTTTGTAACCTTAATTACTTGGTTGGTGGTCACGTCGCCTTTATCTTCGGCATACCCCGACTAGTGCTCAGAGGAGCCTATCCAGATGCTAGAGTTGGCCATGCCATAGCATCAAACAGAAAACAAGCAATTTGGTTTAATTAACAATATCTATTGAAGCCTATCAAATGCATGCAAAAAGAACTAAGTTTCCACAAAAAAGAACTAAGTTACTACAAAAAGAACTTAGTTTGTGGAGCTATTACTTGTCAATCTATTGGGGTACAATTACATATTACTTGTCAAACTATAGTTGGAAACTTCTTAGAAAGTCACAGTTGCCAAATAAGATGGTACCAACCCCAATTTGGCAGCTACAAACAATTTATTTTCTTGAGAACATATCAATGAAACAGAGACATAATTATTGGCAAGATTCAAGCCACACTAGGACCCCACATTACATACACACACAAAATGTGGCAAGATTCACTTAGGTTTGCCAACTTGTGGCTCTCATTTTGTTGAACTAACCTTAGGCAAACTTGGCAAAAACGTGTGGCAAAGTGTGGCAATGCTAGACCTAGAACCAAACATCCCCTATTAGCCACACTTTGGCTCGCCTAAGGGAATCTTGACACACTTTTTATGTCTATGACATGTGGGGTCTACTACTCATAAAAAATCTTGCCTTAGATGTGGCTAGAACCAAACACAGAAATAACTCAAGTAAGGCAAGTGTGGAAAGTGTGGCAATAAATGGCAAAGATAGTCACGATCCAAACAACCCCTATGTATCCCCAATTCATATCAATGAAACACACTATAGCTAGGGCTTTCTCAGGAAATATTTTGGAACCGCATGGACTAGGGTACTAAATATGTTGTGATAGTAACTGAGATGGATGGATTTCCATACCTCAAGACGGGTGACGTCGGGTGGGGCGGCGTTGACGGGGCCGCGTCGGGCGGGGCGGCGTCTGGCAAAGACGGGTGACGTCGGGCGGGGCGATGTCGGGCAGAGACAGGATGTGTCAGGAAGTGACGGGGGTCAAAAGAAGGACGCACCGATGGAGTTGGGGATCAAGAGTAACGAAAGATAAGTTTTTTTACTCAGTCGGGTTGTTAAAATCGACTAGTGTTGGCGTGGTCCTAATGGGCCTAGTGTGCAACGCCAGGCCTAATTTGCAACGTGAATATTAAGCAAATAGCTATGGCGTTCAAATATGTCCAACGACATCACTATTTGAAAAAGTAGTGGTGGCGTTGATGAGAAATGGCGCGCCACGAACAAGAGTTGTGGCTAGCCATTTCTCCACTAGTGAACACATCCCGGTGTCGGTGGTGCCCCGGGTTGGCGTGAGCGCACGCTAAGGAGATGTGTGTTGGAAATATGCCCTAGAGGAAATAATAAAATGGTTATTATCGTATTTCCTTGTTCATGATAATTGTCTATTGTTCATGCTACAATTGTATTAACCAGAAACCGTAATGCATGTGTGAATACATAGACCACAATGTGTCCCTAGTGAGCCTCTAGTTGGCTAGCTCGTTGATCAATAGATGGTCACGGTTTCATGACCATGGACATTGGATGTCATTGATAACGAGATCACATCATTAGGAGAATGATGTGGTGGACAAGACCCAATCCTAAGCATAGCACAAGATCGTGTAGTTCGTCTGTTAAAGCTTTTCTAATGTCAAGTATCGTTTCCTTAGACAATGAGATTGTGTAACTCCCAGATATCGTAGGAATACTTTGGGTGTACCAAACATCACAACGTAATTGGGTGGCCATAAAGGTACACTACGGGTGTCTTCGAAAGTGTGTGTTGGGTTGGCACGAATCGAGATTGGGATTTGTCACTCCGTGTGACGGAGAGGTATCTCTGGGCCCACTCGATAAGACATCATCATAATGAGCTCAATGTGACTAAGGAGTTAGCCACGGGATGATGTTTTATGGAATGAGTAAAGAGACTTGCCGGTAACGAGATTGAACAAGGTATAGGGATACCGATGATCGAATCTCAGGCAAGTATCATACTGGTAGACAAAGGGAATTGTATACATGATTGATTGAATCCCCGACATCGTGGTTCATCCGATGAGATCATCGTGGAGCATGTGGGAGCCAACATGGGTATCTAGATCCCGCTGTTGGTTATTGACCGGAGAGGTGTCTCGGTCATGTCTACGTGTCTCCCGAACCTGTAGGGTCTACATAGTTAAGGTTCGATGATGCTAGGGTTATAGGGAAATAGTGTACGTGGTTACCAAAGGTTGTTTGGAGTCCCGGATGAGATCCTGGACGTCACGAGGAGTTCCGGAATAGTCCGGAGGTAAAGAATGATATATAGGAAGTGAGGGTTTGGTCACCGGAAGTGTTCCGGGCATCACCGGTAACGTACCGGGACCACAGGAAGAGGTTCCGGGGGTCCACCAAGTGGGGCCACAGGCACCAAAGGGCTGCATGGGCCGCAAGTGGGAGGGAACCATCCCCTAGGTGGGCTGGTGCGCCCCTCACAAGGGCCCAAGGCACAACACAGGTGGGAGGGGACAAACCCTAGGGGCAGATGGGCCCTAGGCCCACCTAGGGCACCGCCCCTCCCACCCCCTCTCTTGGCCGCCACCCTAGATCAATCTAGGGTTGGCCGCTGGCATTGGGGAGGGAACCCTAGGGCTGCTGCACCCCTCCTCCTCCTATATATAGTGGGGTTTGGGGGCTGCTAGACACACGAGTTCTTCTCTCTCTCGGCGCATCCCTACCCTTCCTCTTACTCGTTCTCCGTAGCGCTTGGCGAAGCCCTGCCGGAGTACCACGCAGCTCCACCGTCACCATGCCGTCGTGCCGCCGGAGCTCTCCCTCAACCTCTCCTTCCTCCTTGCTGGATCAAGGTGTAGGAGACGTCACCGGGCTGCACGTGTGTTGAACGCGGAGGCACCGTTGTTCGGCGCTTAGATCAGATTCCACCGCTATCTGAATCGCTGCGAGTACAACTCCACCAACCGCATTCTAGTAACGCTTCTGCTTTGCGATCTTCAAAGGTATGAAGATGCACTCCCCCTTACTCATTGCTGGCTTCTCCATAGATGGATCTTGGTGATCGTAGGAATTTTTTTTGATTTACTACTACGTCTCCCAATAGTGGCATCATGAGCTAGGTCTATGCATAGAATCTATGCACGAGTAGAACACAAGTTGTTGTGGGCGTCGATCTTGTTAATTTTGCTTATCGTTACTAGTCTTATCTTGATTCCGTGGTATTGTGGGATGAACCGGCCCAGACCAACTTTACACGTACGCTTACGTGAGACCGGTTCCACCGCCTGACATGCACTTGTTGCATAAGGTGGCTAGCGGGTGTCTATCTCTCCCACCTTAGTCGGATTGGATTCGATGAAAAGGGTCCTTATGAAGGGTAAATAGCAATTGGCATATCACATTGTGGTTTTGGCGTAGGTAAGAAACGTTCTTGCTAGAAACCTATAGCAACCACGTAAAAACTAGCAACTACAAATTAGAGGACGTCTAACTTGTTTTTGCATCATATGCCTTGTGATGTGATATGGACAAAGTATGTGATGTGATGCATTAGGATGTATGAGATTGATCATGTTCTTGTAATAGGATTCACGACTTGCATGTCGATGAGTATGACAACCGACAGGAGCCATAGGAGTTGTCTTAATTTATTGTATGACCTGCGTGTCAATCATAAACGCCATGTAATTACTTTATTTTATTGTTAATTGTTAGCCATAGTAGTAGAAGTAATAGTTGGCGAGACAACTTCATAAATACACGATGATGGAGATCATGATGATGGAGATCATGGTGTTGTGCCGGTGACAGTGATGATCATGGTGCCCCAAAGATGGAGATCAAAGGAGCAAGATGATATTGGCCATATCATGTCACTATATTGATTGCATGTGATGTTTATCATGTTTACATCTTATTTGCTTAGAACGACGGTAGCTAAATAAGATGATCTCTCACTAAATTTTCAAGAAATGTGTTCACCCTAACTGTGCACCGTTGCTAAGGATCGTTGTTCCAAAGCACCACGTGATGATCGGGTGTGATAGGTTCTAACGTTCGCATACAACGGGTGTAAGCCAGATTTACACATGCGATAGACTTAGGTTGACTTGACTAGCCTAGCATGTACAGACATGTCCTCGGAACACGGAAGACCGAAAGGTCAAACATGAGTCGTATAGAAGATACGATCAACATGGAGATGTTCACCATGGATGACCAGTCCGTCTCACATGATGATCGGGCACAGGCTAGTTGACGTGGATCATGTGTCACTTGGATGACTAGAGAGATGTCTATCTAAGTGGGATTTCATTAAATAATTTGATTATGTGATCTTAATTATCATGAACTTAGTCTAAAATTGTCTTTACAATCTATATTGTAGATCCAATGGCCAATGCTAATGTTGCCCTCAACTTCAACGTGTTCCTAGAGAAAACCAAGCTGAAAGATGATGGATGCAACTATGCGGACTGGGTCCGTGGCTTGAGGATCATCCTCATAGCTTCCAAAAGATTATATGTCCTTGATGCACCGCTAGGTGACGCACCCATTTTCCCAGCGGCTCACGACGTTATGAACGCCTGACAGTCACGCTATGATGATTACTCCCTAGTTTAGTGCGGCATGCTTTACAATTTAGAATCGGGGCTCCAAAAGCGTTTTGAGCAACACGGAGCATATGAGATGTTCCAAGAGCCAAAACTGGTTTTCCAAGCTCATGCCCGGGTCGAGAGATATGACATCTCCGACAAATTCTTCAGTTGTAAGATGGAGGAAAATAGTTCTGTCAGTGAGCACATACTCAAAATGTATGGGTTGCACAACCGATTGACTCAGCTGGGAGTTAATCTTCCAGATGACTCAGTGATTGACAGAATCCTCCAGTCAATCCCACCTAGATACAAGAGCTTTGTGATGAACTACAACATGCCGGGGATAGAGAAGTCCATTCTTGAGTTGTACTCGATGCTGAAATCAGCGGAGGTCGAGATCAAAAAGGAGCATCAAGTGTTGATGGTGAATAAGACCACTAGTTTCAAGAAAGGCAAGGGTAAGAAGAACTTCAAGAAGAACGGCAAAGCAGTTGCCGCGCCTGGTAAGCAAGTTACCGGGAAGAAGAACAAGAATGGACCCAAGCCTGAGACTGAGTGCTTTTATTGCAAGGGTACCGCTCACTGGAAGCAGAACTGCCCCAAGTACTTAGCGGATAAGAAGGCCGGTAATGTTAAAGGTATATGTGATATACTTGTTATTGATGTGTATCTTACCGGCGCTCGTAGTAGCTCCTGGGTATTTGATACCGGTGTAGTTGCTCACATTTGTAACACCAAGCAGGAGCTGCAGAATAAGCGAAGACCGACAAAGGACGAGGTGACGATGCGCGTTGGGAATGGTTCCAAGGTAGATGTGATCGCCGTCGGCATGCTACCTCTACATCTACCTTCGAGATTAGTTTTAAACCTCAATAATTGTTATTTAGTACCAGCTTTGAGCATGAACATTGTATCTGGATCTCGCTTGATGTGAGATGGCTACTCATTTAAATCTGAGAATAATGGTTGTTCTATTTATATGAGAGAAATGTTTTATGGTCATGCCCCGCTGGTCAATGGTTTATTTTTTATGAATCTCGAATGTGATGTTTCACATGTCCATACTGTGAGTACCAAAAGATGTAAGGTTGATAACGATAGTCCCACTTACATGTGGCACTACCGCCTTGGTTATATTGGTGTCAAACGCATGAAGAAACTCCATGCTGATGGACTTATGGAGTCTCTTGATTTTGAATCATTTGACACTTGCGAACCATGCCTCATGGGAAAGATGACCAAGACTCCGTTCTCCGGAACAATGGAGCGAGCAACTGACTTGTTGGAGATAATACATACCGATGTATGCGGTCCAATGAGCGTCGAGGCTCGTGGTGGCTACCGTTATGTTCTCACCCTCACCGATGACTTGAGCAGATATGGGTATGTCTACTTAATGAAACACAAGTCTGAAACCTTTGAAAGGTTCAAGGAATTTCAGAGTGAGGTAGAGAATCAACGTGACAGGAAAATAAAGTGCTTACGATCTGATCGTGGCGGAGAATATTTAAGTTACGAGTTTGGCACGCACCTAAGGAAATGTGGAATTGTTTCACAACTCACGCCGCCTAGCACACCTTAGCGAAATGGTGTGTCTGAACGTCGTAATCGCACTCTATTGGATATGGTGCGATCTATGATATCTCTTATCGACTTACCGCTATCATTTTGGGGACATGCATTAGACACTGTTGCATTCACTTTAAATAGGGCACCGTCAAAGTTCGTTGAGACGACACCGTATGAATTATGGTTTGGAAAGAAACCTAAGCTGTCGTTTCTGAAAGTTTGGGGATGCGATGCTTATGTGAAGAAACTTCAACCTGAGAAGCTTGAACCCAAAGCAGAAAAGTGTGTCTTCATAGGATACCCCAAAGAAACTATTGGGTATACCTTCTACCTCAGATTCGAAGGTAAAGTCTTTGTTGCCAAGAATGGATCCTTTCTAGAGAAAGAGTTTCTCTCGAAAGAAGTAAGTGGGAGGAAAATAGGACTTAATGAGGTAATTGTACCTCCACTCGAACTGGAGAGTAGCGCAGCACAAGAAGTTGTTTCTGTGGAGCCTGCACCGGCTGGAGAGGAAGTTAATGATGATGATCATGAAACTTCAGATCAAGTTGCTATTCGAAGGTCCACTAGGACACGTTCCGCACCAGAGTTGTATGGCAACCCTGTCCTGGAGATCATGTTGTTGGACAACGGTGAACCTTCGAACTATGAAGAAGCGATGGCGGGCCTGGATGCCAACAAATGGCTTGAAGCCATGAAATCTGAGATAGGATCCATGTATGAGAACAAAGTATGGACTTTGGTGGACTTGCCTGATGATAAGCGAGCCATAGAAAATAAATGGATCTTTAAGAAGAAGACGAACGCGGATGGTAATGTGACTCTCTATAAGGCTCGGCTTGTCGCTAAGGGTTATCGACAAGTTCAAGGAGTTGACTACGATGAGACTTTCTCACCCGTAGCGATGCTGAAGTCCGTCCGAATCATGTTAGCAATTGCTGCATTTTATGATTATGAGATCTGGCAAATGGACGTCAAAACAACATTCCTTAATGGCTTCCTTAAGGAAAAACTGTATATGATGCAGCCGGAAGGTTTTGTTGATCCTAAATATGCTAACAAGGTATGCAAGCTCCAGCGGTCCATCTATGGCCTGGTGCAAGCATCTCGGAGTTGGAACATTCGCTTTAATGAGGTGATTAAAGCGTTTGGGTTTATACAGGTTTATGGAGAACCCTGCATTTACAAGAAAGTGAGTGGGACCTCTGTAGCATTTCTCATATTATATGTGGATGACATACTGCTAATGGGAAATGATATAGAACTTTTGGAAAGTGTAAAGGCCTACTTGAATAAATGTTTTTCAATGAAGGACCTTGGAGAAGCTGCTTACATATTAGACATCAAGATCTGTAGAGATATCAAGGCACCTCATAGGTCTTTCACAAAGCACATACCTTGAAAAGATATTGAAGAAGTTCAATATGGATCAGTCCATGAAGGGTTCTTGCCCGTGTTACAGGGTGTGACATTGAGTACGACTCAATGCCCGGCCACGGCAAAGGATAGAGAAGAGATGAGTGTCATCCCCTATGCTTCAGCCATAGGCTCTATTATGTATGTCATGCTATGTACCAGACCTGATGTGAACCTTGCCATAAGTATGGTAGGTAGGTACCAAAGTGATCCCGGAGCGGAACACTAGACAGCGGTCAAGAATATCCTGTACCTAAAAAGGACCAAGGACATGTTTCTCGTTTATTGAGGTGCCGAAGAGCTTGTCGTAAAGGGTTACGTCGATGCTAGCTTCGACACAGATCCGGATGATTCGAAGTCACAAACCGGATACGTGTATATTTTGAACGGAAGGGCAGTCAGCTGGTGCAGCAGCAAGCAAAGCGTCGTGGCGGCATCTACATGTGAAGCGGAGTACATAGCTGCTTCAGAAGCAGCAAAGGAAGGAGTCTGGATGAAGGAGTTCATCACCTACCTAGGAGTGATTCCCAATGCGTCGGGCCCCATGACTCTATTCTGTGACAACACTGGAGCTATTTCCCTTGCCAAGGAGCCCAGGTTTCACAAGAAGACAAGCCACATCAAACGCCGCTTCAACTCCATTGATGATTACATTCAGGAGGGAGATATAGATATTTGTAAAGTACACACAGATCTGAATGTCGCAGATGCGTTGACTAAACCTCTCTCATGAGCGAAACATGATCAACACCAGAACTCTATGGGTGTTCAATTCATCACAACGTAACTAGATTATTGACTCTAGTGCAAGTGGGAGACTATTGGAAATATGCCCTAGAGGAAATAATAAAATGGTTATTATTGTATTTCCTTGTTCATGATAATAGTCTATTGTTCATGCTACAATTGTATTAACCAGAAACCGTAATGCATGTGTGAATACATAGACCACAATGTGTCCCTAGTGAGCCAGTAGTTGGCTAGCTCGTTGATCAATAGATGGTCATGGTTTCATGACCATGGACATTGGATGTTGTTGATAACGGGATCACATCATTAGGGAATGATGTGATGGACAAGACCCAATCCTAAGCATAGCACAAGATCGTGTAGTTCGTTTGCTAAAGCTTTTCTAATGTCAAGTATCATTTCCTTAGACCATGAGATTGTGCAACTCCCGGATACCGTAGGAATACTTTGGGTGTGCCAAACATCACAACATAATTGGGTGGCCATAAAGGTACACTACGGGTATCTCCAAAAGTCTGGGTTGGGTTGGCACGAATCGAGACTAGGATTTGTCACTCCGTGTGACGGAGAGGTATCTCTGGGCCCACTCGTTAAGACATCATCATAATGAGCTCAATGTGACTAAGGAGTTAGCCATGGGATGATGTGTTATGGAACGAGTAAAGAGACTTGCCGGTAACGAGATTGAACAAGGTATAGGGATACCAACGATCGAATCTCGGGCAAGTATCATACCAGTAGACAAAGGGAATTGTATACGGAATTGATTGAATGCCCGACATCGTGGTTCATCCGATGAGATCATCGTGGAGCATGTGGGAGCCGACATGGGTATCCAGATCCCGCTGTTGGTTATTAACCGGAGAGGTGTCTCGGTCATTTCTACGTGTCTCCCGAACCTGTAGGGTCTACATAGTTAAGGTTCGATGACGCTAGGGTTATAGGGAACTAGTGTACGTGGTTACTGAAGGTTGTTCGGAGTCCCGGATGAGATCCTAGACGTCACGAGGAGTTCCGGAATAGTCCGGAGGTAAAGAATGATATATAGGAAGTGAGGGTTTGGTCCCCGGAAGTGTTTCGGGCATCACCGGTAACGTACCGGGACCACAGGAAGGGTTCCGGGGGTCCACCAAGTGGGGCCATAGGCACCGGAGGGCTGCATGGGCCGCAAGTGGGAGGGAACCATCCCCTAGGTGGGATGGTGATCCCCTCACAAGGGCCCAAGGCACAACACAGGTGGGAGGGGGCAAACCCTAGGGGCAGATGGGCCCTAGGCCCACCTAGGGCACCGCCCCTCCCACCCCCTCTCTTGGCCACCACCCTAGATCAATCTAGGGTTGGCCGCTGGCACTAGGGAGGGAACCCTAGGGCTGCCGCACCCCTCCTCCTCCTATATATAGTGGGGTTTGGGGGCTGCCAGACACATGAGTTCTTCTCTCTCTCGGCGCATCCCTACCCTTCCTCTTACTCGTTCTCCGTAGCGCTTGCCGAAGCCCTGCCAGAGTACCACGCAGCTCCACCGTCACCATGCCGTCGTGCTGCCGGAGTTTTCCCTCAACCTCTCCTTCCTCCTTGCTGGATCAAGGTGTAGGAGACGTCACCGGGCTGCACGTGTGTTGAACGTGGAGGCGCCGTTGTTCGGCGCTTAGATCAGATTCCACCGCTATCTGAATCGCTGCGAGTACGACTCCACCAACCGCATTCTAGTAACGCTTCTGCTTTGCGATCTTCAAAGGTATGAAGATGCACTCCCCCTTACTCGTTGCTGGCTTCTCCATAGATGGATCTTGGTGATCGTAGGAATTTTTTTGATTTACTACTACGTCTCCCAATAGTGTGAAGGCACCATGAACTTCTAACACTGGAGCAATGGCGGCTCCCTGTGTATGCATCGGACCCTCCCAACTGGGAGGTCTGGTTTGCACTAGAGCACGAGGAGGAGCGTCGTCGTGGCGTCCATCTCAGCTTCGATGTCTTACCGCCGCCGCCCGAGGTCAAGCTGAAGGAGGAGAAGGAGGAGGCGTACCAGGATGCGCTGGAGGCGGCCTTGTAGCATGCTCCAGAGCAGATAAGGTGTGACGAGGAAGCGCACTGGGAGGGCCTGGATGAGGCCCTCGCGCTGTCCACGGCAGACGACTACGTTGTCCCCCTTCGCCGCCATCGCCACCGCCTGCGCTCCCCGAGCCAAAGGCCGAGCCGCCGCCTGATACATCTCCAATGTATCTATATTTTTTGATTGTTCCCTGCTATTATATTCTCTGTTTTGGATGTTTTATATGCATTAATATCTTATTTTATATTATTTTTGGGACTAGCCTATTAATCTAGAGCCTAGTGCCAGTTTCTGTTTTTTCCTTGTTTTTGAGTTTCGCAGATAAGGAATATTAAACGGAGTCCAAATGGAATAAAACCTTCAGACTGATTTTTTCTTGAATGAAAGGAAACTACGAGACTTGTGAACCAAGGCAGAGGAGCCACCGTGGGGCCACAAGCCCTAGGGGCGCGACCAGGGGGGTAGGCCGCGCCGGGCAGGCTTGTGGGCCCATGGCAGCTCGCCTAACCCTAATCTTCGGCCTATAAATTCCCAAATATTCCATCATTATCAAAACGATCCACGAAAACACTTTTTCGCCGCCAGAAGCCTCCGTTCCCGAGAGATCCAATCTTGGAGCCTTTTTCGGTAATCTGTCGGAGGGGGATTCGATCACGGAGGGCATCTACATCAACTCCATTGCCCCTCCGATGATGCGTGAGTAGTTCACCACAGACCTACGGGTCCATAGCTAGTAGCTAGATGGCTTCTTCTCTCTCTTCGATTCTCAATACCATGTTCTTCAGGATCTTCATGGAGATCTATCCGACGTAATACACTTTTGCAGTGTGTTTGTCGAGATCCAATGAATTGTGGGTTTATGTTCAGATTATCCATGAATACTATTTGAGTCTTTCCTGAATTCTTATATGCATGATTTCATATCTTTGCAACTCTCTTCGAGTTATTGGTTTGGTTTGGCCAACTAGATTGGTAATTCTTGCAATAGGAGAAGTGCTTAGTTTTGGGTTCAATCTTGCGGTGTCCTCACCCAGTGACAAAGTAGGGGTGGCGAGGCACATATTTTATTGTTGCCATCAAGGGTAAAAATATGAGGTTTTCATCATATTGCTTGAGTTTATCCCTCTACATCATGTCATCTTACTTAATGTGTTACTCTATTCTTCATGAACTTAATACTCTAGATGCAGGCAGGAGTCGGTCGATGTGTGGAGTAATAGTAGTAGATGCATAATTGTTTTCGTCTACTTGTCACGAACGTGATGCCTATATGCCTAATCATTGCCTTGGATATATTCATAATTATTCGCTTTTCTATCAATTGCTCGACAGTAATTTGTTCACCCACCGTAATACTTGCCATCATGAGAGAAGCCATCTAGTGAAACCTATGGCCCCCAGGTCTATTTTCCATATTATATACTTTCAGATCTAAAACCAAAAATACCAAAAATACTTGCTGCATTATTTTTACCTTTAGTTTTACTTTTCGTTCAAGCATCCTATTATATCTATCTCTATTAGATCTCATCCTTGCAAGTAACTATGAAGGGATTGACAACCCCTTTATAGCGTTGGGTGCAAGAGTTTGATTCTTTGTGCAGGTACATCTATTGGTGACTCGCTTGTATCTCCTACTCGATTGATACCTTGGTTCTCAAAAACCGAGGGAAATACTTATCTACTTTGCTGCATCAAACCGTTCCTCTTCACTGGAAACCAACGCATGCTCGAGAAGTAGCACCACCCACTGAGCCGGAGCAATACGAGTGGCGCCGCCAGCTGCTTGAGTGGGTCAATGCGTCGGTCATGTGGCTCGGTGTCACCTCGAAATAGGAGTCTGCCTACCTTGGGCACTGGAGGCAACACCAGCTGGCAGAGGAGCGTGTCGAGGATGAGCACCTGATGCAGGCCTAGCACGAGGAGAGGAGCGCCATGCCCACTCGGCACGGGAGGAGGAGGATGAGTGTCGTGCCCGCGATGGAGTCCAATCGGTGCTGCGGCCGACCCAGGAGGTGGCGCTGGCGTGGGAGGCGACATTCCCTTTGGCCAGTTCGGCACCGGAGTTGATTGACCTCACCGGCCCAGGGGAGGACGACAACACCGAGCGCAACACGTGCAAGGGAAGGCACCTAGTTTTATAATGTTTAATTAAGTTTTATTTAATATTAATGTGAACTTTGGCTGATTGTTGACTGATCTTTTAATGTTTAGTTATGTCAAAAGTTTGAATGCCTTATTTTTAATTAAAAGTTTGTGAGATCTAGAAATTGCGTCGGGCAAGTGTTGAATCTACCGGCATATCCAAACCAAAAAACGAACATGTCCGCTCTCTCAAACCGAACAAAAACGGACAAAACACAATCCATCAAGTTGAAGTTGCTTCGAAGGCTCGAATTTCGATGCTAGTTTGGGAGTCACTGCCAGTTTGGCACAGAGACATTGTCAAGTTGCATTACAAGTTAGCTAGGCTTGGCATGGTGTGACAATGGGCTTGAAGTGACGGGTCTTGGGTCTGGTAGCCTCCCATCTTTGCCTTAAATTTATTTCTAAATGATAACACCCATATGTATGTTATCTTTACACTTCGTCTACACGTTTTAATCTTCGTATATTCTTATTTGCACGAATCTTGACGATTCTAACGAAATTGGAGTGCCACATAGGTGTAGTGTGTTGCGTGGGGTCAGAACGCTCGTTTGCACGCCCCGCAACGCGTGGTTACTAGTCATCCCGTGTGGGTGAACCAGTCCTCGCCCACACGAACACCATCCAGTCCACGTCGTGTGGGTGAGCTGCTCTTTGCCCACACAATGCTCGTACGGTGATAGATGACAACTAGTGTTGTGCATATGTGGCAACTACTTAATTACACATGACAACTATGGTTGACCATACATCGCAACTATGGTTGGACCACACGTGACAACTAGTTAATTGCACATGGTAACTATAGTTAATCATACATGACAACTATGGGTTGATCACACGTGGCAACTACCGTTAATTAGACATGATAACTATAGTTAACCAAAATGAGAAAGTTGTCATGCTTTACAACTAAAGTTGTCATCTACGGATAACTAAAATTGCCATCCCCGAATAACTAAGGTTGTCATTAAAAAATGTCTCAACACAGGATCACACGCGTGGACGTATGGCACGGAATAACTGTTGTTGTTGGGGATGAATAGTTGTTATTGGACATGTGGCACAAAGTAGCTGCGCTCACACGTGTAGACAGTTGTAATGTTTGTCCACATAAAACTATGTGAGCTACCTTCTGAATATGCCACATATGATATATGGTTGGATGTCCATTATGTCACACATGTGATGAATATAACCACCTAATTTGTTTACTTGAATCTCACAGCTAAACCTGAACATGGACAGTCCGGCCCGATAACTCGTCCCGAGCCCGACCCGAAAAACCTGAGCCAGGCCGGGCCAAGCTTTAGGTTCGGGCTTGGAAGCCCAATCGGGTCAACAGTTCGGACTGGGCTCAGGCTCGAGAAAAATGACATTTTACACGGAGGGCCGGCCCGAAAATCATCTTTATAGCATGTCCGGGCTAGGCTCGGGCTTGATTTTTAGGTTTTTTTGACTGGGCGGGCCGGGCTCGGGCCTGAGATTTCCAATTCGGGCTTTCTAAAGCCCGGCCCGGCCCAGTAAATGCCCAGGTTTACTCACAGTTGTACGTTCGTCTGTCATCCGGCGGCACGCTGAGCCAAACCTGGCCAAACGGGCCAGGCTTAACGGGCCGGCCCAGCGGCCCGCCGCGCTGGCCCGGCCCGCGGCCCGGCCCAGCGGTCCGCCGCGCTGGCCCGGCCCGCGGCCCGGCCCGCGTCCCGGCCCAACACGAGCTAAACGGGCTGTGCCAAGTCCGCGGCCCGCCTTGGGCCATGCCTGGGCCGCCACCCCCAGCACGCGGGCCGGCACGGCACGGCCCGATTAGCTCGTGCCGGCCCGCGGCACGGCACGACACGACACGGCCCGTTAGGCACGCCCGACCAACACGGCACACGGAGCTGGCACGCGGGGCGCAGGGAGCCGTTGCCTCGATCGGTGGGGGAGCAGGGGGAGCGGGGGGATGGGGTTTAAGGGGGGTTTAGGGGGGGTTTAGGGGGGTTTAATAAAGATTAGGGTGGTTTTTTAATATAATGTATAAATTTAAAATTTTGACCGTTAGAGGGTCAAATTAGTCCGAAAATTATCAAATTTTTGCTATAAATAGGGCCACCCAGCCCACATATTTCTCACACTCAAACATGGATGATCATGCCAATACTAGCTTCCCACTCTCCGATTTCGGTCTTGGGGTTGGGGATAGGGATGATAATAGCCTCTTCCCTCCGAGCGTCGATCCCACTACCATGCCCCCACCCATGCAACATGCCTATACCGAAAATCCCACTCTCGACCCCCCTCCTGAACCCGAATGTCAAACCAATTGTAGTAGCGGGACGGGTTCCTCCACCAGCCTGGGTGCAAGGAGAGCTCGTCGTAGAACCTCTCCTGCGTGGGAATATTTTGATGAAGAAATATCCATGGTGGACGGTGTACGGAGGGTGACGGCAAGGTGCAAAAGGTGATAGAAGGAACTAACTGGAGAAGCCAAGGCGGGAACTGGCCACCTAAAGAGGCATGCGGATGCCCACGCCAAGGCGGACGCAACAAGCGCGTCGAGATCAGCAGGGGCAGGTATGCAAACTCAACTGAGGTTCAACCCTGACGGTACGGTAAGCAATTTCATGTACGATGCTAATGTTGCGCGAGAAGGTTTATGCCATTTTATTGCTTCTAATGATTTACCACTAGGCATTGGTGAATCTGACGGTTTCGTTGAATATATTCAAACTTGTCATAATCCTAATTATAGACCAGTTTCTAGACAAACTACAAGTAGGGATATTAAAAAGCTATACCTAACTGGTAAAGAGAAATTAAAAGAAGAATTTTCAACGTGCACTTCTTCAGTTTCGCTAACATTTGATATATGGACTGGTCGGGCTAAGCAAGACTACATTAGTGTAGTAGCTCATTATGTTAACGAACATTGGCATCTACAAAAAAGAGTCATAGGATTTGAATTAATAGATGTATCACATAGTGGTCAAAACATTGCTGAAGCTGTACTCAAAGTTGTGAATGATTTTCATCTTGCCGACAAGGTTTTCGCAATAACTTTGGATAATGCTTTAGCAAACACCAGTGCAATGACCACCCTCACTCCTATATTCTCCGTATATGATGCATCCTTTTTAATGCATCAACGTTGTGCTTGCCATATCATTAATCTTATTGCTAAAAGTGCTTTACATTTATGTGAATCACACGTTGAATGCATATGCACTGCAATATCTTATCTTTCGAATTCAACTCAACGAATTTCAAACTATAAGAGATATTGCATTGCTATAGGCGCAACTCCTCATAAGTTTAATTCAGACATGCCTGTTAGATGGAACTCTACATATTTGATGCTTAAGGCAGTTATTCGAGACAGAGTTCCTTTCAATGGTTTCATTAATGCAAATTATGGGGCTGAACCTCTACTCACCACTGAGACTTGGCATGTTATTACATCATTGTATGCATTTCTTGAGTTGTTCTATAATGCAACAATAACTTTGTCTGGGGTTTATTACCCCACATCTCCTTTGATGGTGCATACCTTATTAGAAATTGCTAGTTATCTGAAAGCATATGAAGGTGATGGATTGTTACTTAATGTTGTTGCCGACATGAAAACCAAGTATTTAAAATATTGGGAACATATTCCACTGTTGTATGCATTTGCATTTATCTTGGATCCCAGAGCTAAACTTGAAGGGTATCGTAGCGCACTCAATGTACTATCTGCATCCCTAAGTTTAGATTATACGGGTGACTTTAACATGGCTCGTGAAAAGCTTTATGATGTTTTTGCTAAGTATGAGCAAAAGTATGCCGGAGTCCGAATGCAACGACCTCCACCAGCACCTACTACAGGTAAAAAAAGAGGAGCATGGAGCAAGATCTTTGGTTCTTCCTCCTCCTCTACTGCCGGAAGCTCTTCCACATCAACATCTACGATTCAAGGTTGCGGGGAGTTAGCGAAGTATCTCAACAGTGACAAAGTCATGTTCGATTTAGATACTGAGGAAGACTTCAACATACTGCAGTGGTGGCAAGAAGACAAACTTACATTTCTGATGCTTTCGATATTAGCACGTGATGTGTTATCGGTACCCGTCTCTACCGTGTCATCAGAGTCTGCTTTCAGCCTTGCTGGAAGAATAATTGAGGAAAGAAGAACTAGTCCCACTCCTGATATGGTAAGAACACTAATGTCCGTGAAAGATGGGGAGCTATCAAGAAGGAGAGCCCAACACACTTCAGAAAACAAGGAACTGCTGGAAATGTTTGAAGATATGAATTTTGACGACGACACGGCATCGGAACTATCGATAGATTAGTAGTGTAGTCCTTTTTCTGTTTCTTTTGTATTTTTTCTTATTTTTTTGTAATTCTAAAGCATGGCTTTGTACTCTTTTACTTCCCAAGGATGGAAGGTTTTAATGAGGCAGCCACTAATAAAGCTCAAGATTTATCCCACATGATGACGTGCCATTTTTCTACAATTTTTTTTATCTTTTTTCTGTTTTTTCGCGAAAAAACATATATAATTAAATAAACGGGCCTGGCGTGCCTAAACGGGCCTGGCGGGCCGCGGGCCGACCCACTTAGCCATCGTGTCGTGCCTGGACCGGCACCCCGGTCACGCGGGCCGGCATGACACGGCCCGGTTAGTAATATCGTGCCGCGACAGGCGGGGCCGTATCGGACACGATTACCAGTGGGCCGTGCCGGGTCGGCCCGTTTGGCCAGGTATGCGCTGAGCTACCACTGGCGTGCGTGGCCCACGTGAGCTCGCGTTAATTAAAAATACCACTACCTCCAGAGCTGTCAGGCGCTCACGAGGCTCCAAATACAAAATGGCAAACTCCGCCGCCCTGCTCCACTCACTCCTCTCCACGGCCTGGACGCCACGCCGCCGCCTCGACCGAGCGTCGGCCACGCCCACGCGGCTCGCCCCGCCCGCCGGCCCGCTCTGCCGCTCCCGCCGGCCGACGCGCTCCGTGCGCCCGATGGCGTCGACGACGACCGCGGCCCGGGCCGACGCGGCGCCGCCGGGGCTGAAGGAGGGCATCGCGGGGCTCTACGACGAGTCGTCCGGCCTGTGGGAGAGCATCTGGGGCGAGCACATGCACCACGGCTTCTACGACTCCGGCGAGGCCGCCTCCATGTCCGACCACCGCCGCGCCCAGATCCGCATGATCGAGGAGGCCCTCGCCTTCGCCGCCGTCCCCGGTAAGTAACGTCCGGTCCGGACCCTACGCTTTTGTCGCAAGTCGCCCCAAGATCGAACCATCTGCTTGGTTCAGCCGTGCCAGCAGCCCAATTCGTTGCTGGCCAGCAACCGCCCACGGTGTGGAATAGTACCCTCTGTATTGAGCTGAGCTATCCGACTGGCTGTACTTGCCAGTTGCCACGCTGATGACCATTGATTTTGCAAGTACGAGATGGGACTGTTTGGATTGAACTTGGTAACCGTATCACGGTTCTGCTGGCTCTCTGCTCGCAGTCGTGGCACCAGTAGCAAGCCAATTTAGATTTGGACCACGAAAAAAAGCCATTTATGCTCACTCTCGACGACATATGCATCTTTTCTTTAATTGATATGGCATGAAAATAATATCATAGACCTAGGCTATCCGGTACTAGAGCTGCCTAAAAATTAATAATAAATACGAATATATGTTCAGTCATAAGTATTACAGTTGCATAACCTTAACCGCATCTCCAGTTCAGTAGTATCTTGCAGCACAGTTCCATGGAAAATCAAGCTAGTTCAAAATAATAATAAAGGACACATTTAAAGAGAATGTAGCACCTTTTTAAAAACAAAGAGAACTTGGCCCATTGGTCGTTATATGGACAATTAGCTTGATCGAAACTCCAAGTGTATAGTGCATGATGTATTGCTATTACTGCTTGAGCTAACGCTTGTGCTTGCAGACGACCCGACAAACAAACCCAAAACAATTGTCGATGTTGGATGTGGAATCGGCGGTAGCTCAAGATACCTGGCTAACAAATATGGAGCACAATGCTCTGGGATCACATTGAGCCCAGTGCAAGCCGAGAGAGGAAATGCCCTAGCGGCGGCACAGGGGTTGTCGGACAAGGTTTGTCTAATGCTTTGCTCTTGGCAAATAGTTTGAGATTGCAATCTTAGACCTGATACGTACTTGGGGTTTGGTTTTACGTTGGAAGTGACAATGTGCACATGTTTGGCACAGGCTTCTTTTCAAGTTGCTGATGCTCTGGAGCAACCATTTCCTGATGGGCAGTTTGATCTTGTCTGGTCTATGGAGAGTGGTGAGCACATGCCGAACAAACAGAAGGTAAACATACTAGTTCTAGAAGAAATTAAACAGTACGAGTCACTGCAAAACTGTTCACGACAAGCTGCCAAAACATTATATCAGTTTGTGTGACAGACTGGATTGATACATATCTCTTGCAAATAACATGGTGTTGTTGGAAAGTCCATTTTACCTATTTATGTAATTATCTTGTTTTCAAGAACATATAATTACATTAATAAAGACACATAGTTCATCCCCATGACAAACAACAAAACTAGAAAATTTGTCCACTCAGGTATGAAAATAGGTGTTGAGTATTGCGTGAAATCTTACCGAATCTTTTATCAGTTTGTAGGCGAGCTGGCACGCGTCGCAGCTCCAGGAGCAACAATCATCATCGTGACCTGGTGCCATAGGAACCTCGTGCCATCTGAGGACTCACTGAAACCTGACGAGCTGAATCTTTTGAAAAAGATTTGTGATGCATATTACCTCCCGGATTGGTGCTCCCCCTCGGATTATGTCAAGATTGCCGAGTCATTGTCTCTTGAGGTATTTCCCCCCAAAATTTGAATTAATTTAACCTACCTGATACACAAATTTGCATGATATCACAAAAATATTCCTGTACTGTCAGGATATCAAAACGGCTGACTGGTCTGAAAACGTGGCCCCGTTTTGGCCTGCTGTCATCCAATCAGCACTGACATGGAAAGGCCTCACTTCTCTACTGAGGAGTGGTATGCTCTTCTTATCTGTCTCTCTGTGTACTGCTGATCAAACTGAGATGATCTGTTTTATGTTCTTTTTTTAGCCGGTATACATTTGACCTCACTTTGCTGTTGTCTTGATTATCAGGATGGAAGACGATAAAGGGAGCACTGGTGATGCCTCTCATGATCCAAGGCTACAAGAAAGGCCTCATCAAGTTCACCATCATCACCTGCCGCAAACCCCAAGCAGTCATAGAAGGAGAACCTGAGATTGCATCGCCTAGTGTAAAATAGAACCCATGTGATTGGGGTAGACTCGACGTGCTGCCGCCTCGTAGCTGAATAATTTCGTGTTACCGTGTCTCTGTACCTGCAACTGCAAGTGCCATATGAAAAGTGGTTCCTAAAGCAAAATTCTCTTCAGATTCATTTGGGACGCGTTTGGTGTTTTTTGACACTTTGCATACTTGACTCGGGCCCGGTTGAGTTAATGCAGGCAAAAACCAACATCTGCATGTTGATATGTTGATGGTGACCTGTTGTTTGGTTGCATGTGTGTTCGTGCTTTTAACTGTTTGGTTGTGTGCATCGGTTGTTTTGCTCATCCCTTTCAAATGTGATGGCCTTATCATTATTTTATAGACAACACACAACACGCGATAAGATCACACAAGAACAAGCAGATCATAAATAGTACTATGCTTAAGTTTAAAATAGTAGGGGCATCCTGGATTCCAGGATGATGATCCCTGGGAAAAATATAAACATGTTTAGCAGCAAACCAGGCGGCCTAACTTCAGTTCACACGTAACTTAGTTCATACTTTAGATGATCTAAAGAAAGACAATCTAGAGGGCACTGCAGATGTCGCCGACGTAGCTGTGCTTCGAGCACCGGTCCTTGCAGATGTTGAAGGTGTTGGCGTTGTAGATATGCACCTTCAGGCCCAGCCCGAAGAGTCGCAGGACGAGCAAGTCACCAGGGACGATGTTGTGTTGCCAACAGAAGTATTGTTCCACGCCCGAGCACCATGTGCCCCTTGAAAATCCACACCTGGACCCAGAATTTGCACCATTTGTTGGCAGCGAGGCTGACGACCAGCCATTGCTTCATCGCCGACCTGAAGGCAGTCAAGATGACGAGCATGACGATGTCTTCCTCGTCCTTGATCTGCACGTAGAACTTGATCGGCTCCCGTGCACCCTCTTCATGACCGATCCACGACCTCCTGTCAGCCCTCGGCGACACGCTCCTGGCCACCAATTTGCCCGAAACCTTCGCCCTCTTTAACCAGCGGTTTGTGGGATTAGGTCCTCCGCAGACTCGGCGCCGCTGAAGTCATGCGCTCCTCCGTCAGTTGTGTCCCACTCCGTCTTTATTATCTTGTAAGTTAAGTGGACGAGAGTTAGCAACTGTTGTTGATTAGTGGCAGCTGCATTTGAGTCGTGCTATGATCATATCATAGCATTCCATAGGTGCAAATGCCAATGATCAGTGGTACCAATGATCAATGCTATCAGATCATGCCAAATGCACGTGCTCAACTTTGTCCTACTACTATTTTGGCATTTAGGTTTGTCTTACTAGTATGTACATGCATTGTCCTATGCTGATCATGCAATCACGTGGTCTATACAGTATCAAAGTAACGGCATACACACTATACAACATGACCATGCAACAAACAACAGCAAAACAACAAGTATACATCATGAGCATGCAAAGAATAACACCAAAAAAACAAGAACACGCTATAAAGTGGCATTGTAGGCAGTATCACTGTGGCATGAACAAACAAATCTACCCTAGGCAGTAACAATGTGGCAAAAACATGCCCATATGCATCAATCTAGCATGACTAAGGCGGCAACATTCTCATCTAACCACTGTCAACACTTGCATTGGTTTGATTCAACCCATATGCAGTGGATTCGGATCAAATCTGATCGAATCCAGTCCAATCCATTGTGAACAATCAGATCTAATGTTGCCCTAGTAACCATTAATCAAACATCTGCAAGGAGAGAAATTAGAGATTACCACAGCTGGTGCCGTTGCAGCATACATTGGCCTTGGAGAAAACCCTGGTAGGAACAAGGGTGCCGCCACTACCGAAGATGAGTCGGCCATTTCGAGGGTCGCGACTGTGATCTTTATCGCGCGTCAGTTGGAGGATGAGCGCAGTTTCCTCGAGCTCCTCTCCCTTGCACCGACCGTAGGGGAAAAACCCTCGAACGGAGGTAAAAATAGCCCCATCAGTCGGGGCGGCCAAAGCCGCAGGCAGTGGGTTTTGTAACCCTGCCATGGTCAAGCCCAAGATGAGGAGGTCCATCACAGGTGGCGATGCCGGAGTGCACAACAACGATGTTGTATTGGCCAGTGGAGGCGACATTGTGAAGAAAGGGGACGACGCCCGGAGCACTGTCGCGAGATCCCGGTCGGAAGAAGGGAGGCCAACAATCCACCGCTCTTGAATGGGGTTGCTACTGATGATGGTGGTAGTGGGGGGGGGGGGATGGTTGCTCTGCAATCGAAGACACCAAAGGGGCGGTGAGGCGAGAGAGAGAGAGAGAGAGTGGGTGCGTGTGAACTACAGTTGGAGAGACTGGAGAGAGCGTCGGGAGTTATGAGACGTCCTATCATCTCTAGCGCTTCCCCACACATGCAGGCACTCGTCACGCATGGCTCGAGTGAACGTGGCTATGAGAAATGGTCTATTCGGCCGCTCCTCCAGGTGTAGACCCATAGCTGCATTGAGTTTTGTGCGAGCAAAGAAACATATGCAACCAAAGCAATCAAACAAGTCGATATCATCGCACGCGGGCCTGGCTTAGGGGAATGCAGGCTACCAAACACATCGTAGAGCATTGTTATACTTCAGAAGTGCCAAATTTACTATGTGTGCAGATGTGGATTAATTGGTAGGAAAAGGAAGAACACAAAATCCTATAATGCTATACATGCAATCAAAATACACCATCAACTTCCAATTGCACATGCGTGTCATGCCGATGGTAGGAGCCTAATGTTCCGTAAATGTAGCTAATAAGGGCATCTTCAAAGCAGACTCTCAAACCATCCATAAACATTTGGACTGTGTGCTCCGTAGATCTTTTGCCATCCAATGCGAGACTTTATCAATCCGTCGAGCAGTCTGGGCGCACTTATCCCCACAAATCCGAAACCAACTAGGTGTGGGGTGCTTTGTAGGAATCCGAAAAATAGTTGTGTAGGACTCCAACACCCCCAACACACCAAAAACAACCCAATGCCTCCATCCTCCCATTTTAATCCCTTCTATTCTTCTCTCTTGCCTTAGTCGTCGCTCCACCATCCCGGCCGTCCCGCCACACCTCTATCGGAACTCGACGAGTCCGTCACCTCCAATGGTACAACCATGCTCCACGCCACTTCTTCTCCTCTGCCGTTCCAGTATAGGGGATCACGACAGTCTTTGAGGGTAGTATTTCACCCAAATTTGCTGATTCGACACAAGGGGGTCCACAGAATATTTATGAGTCTTAGAAGTTGAGTTTTCAATTCAACCACACCTCGAATTCCTTTTTGCGGCAAATTGTTTAGTAGCACAGTAACAATAGTAATAGGAACAACGTAAAGTAGCAGTTTATAGTGATTGTAACTATAACAGTAGCAATAGTAACTTAACGAAGATCAATATGCGAAAAGCATAGGCATTGTATCAGTGATGGATATTGATTTGGATGGCATTCATCGTTTAACAGTCACAACCTAGAGCGACATAAAACTAGCTCCAATTCATCAATGTAATGTAGGCATGCATTCCGTATATAGTCATACGTGCTTATAATAAGAATGTGCATGACATCTTTTGTCCTACCCTCCTATGGCAGCGGAGTCCAAAGGGAAACTAAGGGGTATTAAGGCCTCCTTTTAATAGAGAACCGGAACCAAGCATTAACACATGGTGACTACATGAACTATGCATACTACGGTCATCATCGGAGATGATGCCAACTTCTGTCACTTTGGGGTCTATGAATCATAACACATAATAGGTGCATACAACTTGCAATATAGGATCCAAAACACTCATATTCATGGAAACATAATAGGTTCAGATCTGAAATCATGGCACTCGGGCCCTAGTGACAAGCATTAAGCATAACAAAGTCATAGCAACATCAATCTCAGAACATAGTGGTGTTGGAAACATGCCCTAGAGGTAATAATAAAATGGTTATTATTGTTGGGGAACGTCGCATGGGAAACAAAAAATTTCCTACGCACGCAAGATCTATCCATGGTGATGAGCATCTACGAGAGGGAGAGTGGATCTACATACCCTTGTAGATCGCTAAGCGGGAAGCGTTAAGAAACGCGGTTAGTGTAGTCGAACGTCTTCGCGATCCAAATCGCCGAGCGTCCCGCGATCTCATCATGATATGTCCCGCGATCCAATCATGATCCGTCCGGCGAACTCATCACGATCCGTCTCGCGATCCAATCACGATCCGTCCCGCGAACTCATCACGATCCGTCCCGCGATCCAATCACGATCCGTCCCGCGAACTCATCACGATCCGTCTCGCGATCTTGATCACGGTCCTTCCGATCTAGCGCCGAACGGACGACACCTCCGCGTTCAGCACACGTACAGCTCGATGACGATCTCCGCCTTCTTGATCCAGCAAGAGGGAGCAGAGAGGAAGAAGAGTTCTTCGGCAGCGTGACGGCGCTCCGGCGATGGTGGTTGAACAATTCCGGCAGGGCTTCGCCTAAGCACTGCAGAAATCCGATCTAGAGGAGAAACTATGCACCAGAGAACGGACAACACGTGGCTAAAAATTATGTGCCAAAACCCTAAAATCCTCTAGTATATATAGGAGGAGAGGAGGAGGAGGCTTGGATGCCAAAGAGGCAGCCCTTGGGTCGGCCGAACCTAGTGGGATTGGAGGATTCCTCCTCCAATCCTAGTAGGACTAGGACTCCTCCTTATTTTTGCCTTTTTTTGCCTTTTTCCACCTTTTTCTCTTTGGGTTTTCTTCTCTAGCCACATGGGCCTTGTGTGGGAGTTTACACCAGCCCACTAAGGGCTGATATTCACTCTCCCACAGCCCATGAAGCCTCTTGCGTCTAAATACCCCTCCTGATGGTCTCCCGATACACTACCGGCACTCCCGATACACAATCGATGAGCCCGAAACTTTTCCGGCGACCAAAATAGGACTTCCTATATATCAATCTTTACCTCCGGACCATTCCGGAGCTCCTCGTGACGTCCGGGATCTCATCCGGGACTCCGAACAACCTTCGGTCACCACCATACATAATTCTATACTACCAAAACGTCACCAAACCTTAAGTGTGCACACCCTACGGGTTCGAGAACTATGTAGACATGACCGAGACACCTCTACGGTCAATTACCAATAGCGGGACCTGGATGCCCATATTGGTTCCTACATATTCTATGAAGATCTTTATCGGTCGAACCTCTGTGTCAAGGATTCAGTTAATCCCGTATGATGTTCCCTTTGTTCTTCGGTATGTTACTTGCCCGAGATTCGATCGTCGGTATCTCCATACCTAGTTCAACCTCGTTACCGGTAAGTCTCTTTACTCGTTCCGTAATACAAGATCCCATGTCTAACACTTGGTCACATTGCTTGCAAGGCTTATTGTGATGTTGTATTACCGAGTGGGCCCTGAGATACCTCTCTGTCACATGGAGTAACAAATCCTAGTCTTGATCCATGCCAACCCAACAGACACCATCGGAGATACCTATAGAGCACCTTTATAGTCACCCAGTTATGTTGCGACGTTTGATACACACAAGGAACTCCTCCGGTATCCGTGAGTTGCATGATCTCATGGTCATAGGAACATATACTTGACATGCAGAAAACAGTAGCAATAAACTGACACAGTCATATGCTACGTTTGTAGTTTGGGTCTTGTCCATCATACCATTCTCCTAATGATGTGATCCCATTTATCAAATGACATCTCATGTCCATGGCTAGGAAACCTTAACCATCTTTGATCAACGAGCTAGTCTTTAGAGGCATACTAGGGACATGGTTTTGTCTATGTATCCACACATGCATCTAAGTCTCCGATCAATACAATTATAGCATGGATAATAAATGATTATCATGAACAAAGAAATATGATAATAACTAATTTATTATTGCCTCTAGGGCATATTTCGAACAGTCTCCCACTTGCACTAGAGTCAATAATTTAGTTCACATCACCATGTGATTCGCATTGTTATGAATCTAACACCCAATGAGTTCTGTGGCTCGATCATGCTTTACATGTGAGAGAGGTCTTATAGTCAATGGGTCTGCGACATTCAGATCCATGTGTACTTTGCAAATCTCTATGTCAAACCGTAAACACTGCTACCACACTCCACTTGGTACTATTACAAATGGTTGCTCCATCATACGTATCCAGATTGCTACTACGAGTCATCTGGATTGGTGTTAAAGTGTGCATCGACGTAACTCTTTACGGCGAACTCTTTATCACCTCCATAATCAAGAAACATCTCCTTAGTCTTTTAGTTACTAAGGATAATCTTGACTGTTGTCCAGTGATCCACTCCTGATCACTCTTATACCCCTTGACAGACTCATGGCAAGGCACACACAGGTGCGGTACATAGGATGGCATACTATATAGAGCCTATGGCTAAGGCATAGGGGACGACGTTTGTCCTTTCTCTTTCTTCTGCTGTTGTCGAGCTTTGAGTCGCACTCAACTTCACACCTTACAAATCAGGCGAGAACTCTTTCTCCGACTGATCCATTTTGAACTCTTTCAAAATCTTCTCAAGGTATGTACTCATTGAAAGTCTCATCAAGCATCTTGATCTATCTCTGTAGATCTTGATGTTCAACAATTAGGTAGCTTTATCCAGGTCTTCCTTTGAAAAACTCTTTTCAAACAACCGTTTATGCTCTCCAGAAATTCTACATCATTTCTGAATAGCAATATGTCATCCACATATACTTATCAGAAACTCTATAGTGCTCCCACTCACTTTATTGCAAATACAAGTTTCTCGTAAACTTTGTATAGACTCAAAAACTTTGATCACCTCATCAAAGTGTATATTCCAACTCCGAAATGCTTGCTTCAGTTCATAGAAGAATCACTGAAGTTTGCACACCTTTTAGAATCCTTAGGACTGACAAAACCTTCTGGTTGTATCACATACAACCTTTTCTCAAGTAAACCGTTAAGGAAACGATGTTTTGACATCCATCTGCAAGATTTCATAATTGAAAGTGCAGCAACTGCTAACATAGTTTCAATAGACTTTAGCATCGCTACGAGTGAGAAAGTCTCATCGCAGTCAACTCCTTGAACTTGTCGTAAACTTCTTTGCAACAAGTCGAGCTTTACAAATGGTGACATTTACCATCAGCGTCTGTCTTCATTTTAAAGATCCATTTGTACTAAATGACCTGTCATTCAATGAGCAAGTCTACCAAAGTCTATACTTCGTTTTCCTATATGGATCCTTTCTCGGATTTCATGGCCTCTAACCATTTGTCGGAATCCGGGCCCATCATCGCTTCTCCATAGCTCGTAGGTTCATTGTTGTCCAACAACATGACCTCCAAGACAGGGTTGTCATACCGCTCAGGAGCAGTACACGACCTTGTCGACCTACGAGGTTCGATAGTAACTTGATCCGAAGCTTCATGATCATCATCATTAACTTCCTCTTCAACTAACGTAGGCTTCACAGAAACATCTTCCTGCGCTGCGCTACTCTCTAGTTGAACAAAGGTTCAACAACCTCATCAAGTTCTATCTTCCTCCCACTCAATTCTTTCGAGAGAAACTCTTCCTCGAGAAAGGACCCAGTTTTAGCAACAAACACTTGATGCTTGGATCTGAAATAGAAGGTTTACCCAACTGTCATTAGGGTATTCTATGAAGCTGCATTTGTCCGCTTTGGGTTCGAGCTCATTAGGTGAAAACATTTTTCACATAAGTGTTGCATCCCCAAACATTAAGAAATGATAGCTTAGGTTTCTATCAAACCATAATTCACACGGTGTCATCTCAACGGATTTAGATGGTGCCCTATCTAAAGTGAATGTAGTTGTCTCTAATGCATAACCCCAAAATTATAGTAGCAAAATGATAAGAGACATCATAGCACGCACCATATCCAATAGAGCACGACTATGATATTCGGACGCACCATCACACTATGGTGTTCCAGGTGGCGTGGGTTGTGAAACAACTTTCACATTGTCTAAAGTTGTATGCCAAACTCGTAACTCAGATATTCACCTCCATGATCATATCATAGACATCTTCTTGTCACGATGATCTTCACTCTGAATTTTCTTGAACCTTTCAAACGATTCAGACTTGTGTTTCATTAAGTAAATATACACTATATCTACTCAAATCATCAGTGAAGGTAAGAAAATAACGATATCCACCACATGCTACAAGACTCATTGGATTTCATACATCAACATGTATCATTTCCAATAAATCACTTGCCCGCTCCATCAAACCAGAAAACGGGGTCCTTAGTCATCTTGCCCAAGAGGCATGGTTCGCATGTCTCAACCGATTCGAAATCGAATGAGTCCAAAGATCCATCAGCATGGAGTTTCTTCATGCGCTTTATACCAATATGACATTTAGCGGCAGTGCCACAAGTATGTGGTACTATGATTATTAACTTTGTATCTTTTGGCATCAATGTTATGAACATGTGTATTACTACGATCAAGATTCAACAAACCATTCTCACTGGGTGCATGACCATTGAAGGTATTATTCATGTAAACAGAATAACCATTATTCTTTAACTTAAATGAATAATCGTGTTGCAATAAACACGATCTAATCACGTTCATGCTCAACGCAAAACACCAAATAACATTTATTTAGGTTCGTCACTAATCCCGAAGGTAGAGAGAGCGTGCGATGTTGATCACATCAACCTTGGAAACATTTCCAACACACATCGTCACCTCACCCTTAGCTAGTGCTCCGTTTATTCCGTAGCTTTTATTTCGAGTTACTAACATTTAGCAACCGAACCGGTATCCAATACCCAGGTGCTACTAGGAGTACTAGCAAGGTACACATAAATAACACGTATATCAAATATACTCCTGTCGACGTTGCCAGCCTTCTTATCTACCAATTATCTAGGGTTGTTCCGCTTCAGCGACCGCTCTCCTCATAATCGTAGCACTTAGTCTCGGGTTTGGGTTCAACTTTGGGTTGCTTCACTGGAGCAGCAACTGACTTGCTATCCATGAAGTTTTCCCTCCTTGCTCCTGCCCTTCTCGAAACTAGTGGTTTGACTAACGATCAACACTTGACGCTCCTTCTTGATTTCTACCTTCGCGGTGTCAAACATCACGAACAGCTCAGGGATCACTATTTCTATCCCTGGCATCTTATAGTTCATCACCAAGTTCTAGTAGCTTAGTGACAGTGACTTGGAGAACTATATCAATCACTATCTTATCTGGAAGATCAACTCCCACTCGATTCAAGCGATTGCAGCACCCAGACAATCTGAGCACATGCTCAACGATTGAGCTATTCTCTTTCATCTTGCAGGCAAAGAATCTTGTTGGAGATCTCATATCTCGCAACACGGGCACGAGCCTGAGATCCTAATTTTAGCTCTTAGAACATCTCATATGTTCCGTGGCATTCAAAACGTTTCGGAGCCTCAATTCTAAGCCGTAATGCATGACGCACTAAACTATCAAGTAGTCATCAGAACGTGCCTATCAGATGTTCACAACATCTACAAACGACGCTAAAGGGGTTGGCGCACCGAGCGGTGCATGAAGGACATAAGCCTTCTATGCAACAATGAGGACAATCCTCAGATCACGGACTCAGTCCGCAATATTGCTACCATCATCTTTCAACTCTATTTCTCTAGGAACATATAAAAATTCAAGGGAGCTACAGCATGAGCTAGTAATTTACAACATAATTTTGCAAAGTCACTACTGACTATGTTCATGATAATGAGTTCAATTAATCATATTACTTAAAAACTCCCACTCAAATTGACATCCCTCTAGTCATTCGAGTGATACATGATCCAAATTCACCAACTCAAGTCCGATCATCACGTGAGTTGAGGTGGTTTCAATGGTGAACATCATCATGTTGATCATATTTACTATATGACTCATGTTCGACCTTTCGGTATCTTATGTTCCGAGGCCATGTCTGTACATGCTAGGCTCGTCAAGTTTAACCCGAGTGTTCTGCATGTGCAACACTGGTTTGCACCCGTTGTATGTGAACGTAGAGTCTATCACACCCGATCATCACGTGGTGTCTCAACACGACGAACTTTCGCAACGGTGCACACTCGGGGAGAACACAATTCATCTTGAAATTTAAGTGAGGGATCACCTTATAATGCTACCATCGTCCTAAGCTAAACAAGGTGCATAAAAGGATTAACATCACATGCAAATCATAAGTGACATGATATGGCCATGAACTTGTGCTTTTGATCTCCATCTTGAAAGCACCGACATGATCTCCATCGTCACCGGCAAGATACCATGATCTTCATCATCTTGATCTCCATCAACGTGTCGCCATCAGGGTTGTCGTGCCCAACATGCTTCTACTACTATTGCTACCGTTTAGCGATAAAGTAAAGCATTACATAGCGCTTAATGATTGACACGCAGGTCATACAAGAATTAAAGACAACCCTATGGCTCCTGCCGGTTGCCGTACTCATCGACATGCAAGTCGTGATAATCTATACATCACATGATCATCTCATACATCACATATATCACATCATGTAATTGGCCATATCATATCACAACATACCCTGCAAAAACAAGTTAGACGTCCTCTAATTGTTGTTGCATGTTTTACGTGGCTGCTACGGGTATCTATCAAGAACAATTCTCATTTACGCAAAAACCACAATGGTGATACACTAGTTGCTTTTCAACCTTCTCAAGGACCGCCTTTGTCGAATCCGATCCAACTAAATTGATAGAAACCGGCACCCGTAAGCCATCTATGCAACAAGTTCCGGTCGAGGGAACCGGTCTCTCGTAAGCGTACAAGTAATGTTGGTCCGGGCCGCTTCATCTCACAATACTGCTGAACCAAAATCCGACCAAGGGAGGAAGCAATCTAATCATCAACGCCCACAAAACTTTTGTGTTCTACTCGAGATCTCATCTACACATAGACCTAGCTCATGATGCCACTGTTGGGGAACATCGCATGGGAAACAAAAAAAATCCTACGCACACGCAAGATCTATCCATGGTGATGAGCATCTACGAGAGGGAGAGTGGATCTACATACCCTTGTAGATCGCTAAGCGGGAAGCGTTAAGAAACGCGATTGGTGTAGTCGAACGTCTTCGCGATCCAAATTGCCAAGCGTCCCGCGATCTCATCATGATTCGTCCCGCGATCCAATCACGATCTGTCCCGCGAACTCATCACGATCCGTCCCGCGAACTCGTCACGATCCGTCCCGCGATCCAATCACGATCCGTCCTGCGAACTCATCGCGATCTGTCCCGCGAACTCATCACAATCCGTCCCGCGATCCAATCGTGATCCGTCCCACGAACTCATCACGATCCGTCCTGCGAACTCATGATGATCCATCTCGCGATCTTGATGACGGTCCTTCCGATCTAGCGCCGAACGGACGACACCTCTGCGTTCAGCACACGTACAGCTCGATGACGATCTCCGCCTTCTTGATCCAGCAAGAGGGAGCAGAGAGGAAGAAGAGTTCTACGGCAACGTGACGACGCTCCGGCAAAGGTGGTTGTGCAATTCCGGCAGGGCTTCGCCTAAGCACTGCAGAAATCCGATCTAGAGGAGAAACTATGCACTAGAGGAACGGGCAGCACGTGGCTAAAAATTCTTTGCCAAAACCCCACAATCCTCTAGTATATATAGGAGGAGAGGAGGAGGAGGCTTGGATGCCAAAGAGGCATCCCTTGAGTTGGCCGAACCTATTGGGATTGGAGGATTCCTCCTTCAATCCTAGTAGGACTGGGACTCCTCCTTATTTTTGCCTTTTCCCACCTTTTTCTCTTTGGGTTTTCTTCTCCAGCCACATGGGCCTTGTGTGGGAGTTTCCACCAGCCCACTAAGGGCTGATATTCACTCTCCCACAACCCATGAAGCCTCTTGGGTCGAAATACCCCTCCCGATGGTCTCCCGGTACACTACGGGCACTCCCGGTACACTACCGATGAGCCCGAAACTTTTCCGGCGACCAAAATAGGACTTCCTATATATCAATCTTTACCTCCGGACCATTACGGAGCTCCTCGTGACGTCTGGGATCTCATCTGGGACTCCGAACAACCTTCGGTCACCACCATGCATAACTCTATACTAACGAAACGTCACCGAACCTTAAGTGTGCAGACCCTGCGGGTTCGAAAACTATGTAGACATGACCGAGACACCTCTACAGTCAATAAAAAATTGCGGGACCTGGATGCCCATATTGGTTCCTACATATTCTATGAATATCTTTATCGGTCGAACCTCTATGTTAAGGATTCAGTTAATCTCGTATGATGTTCCCTTTGTTCTTCGGTATGTTACTTGCCCGAGATTCGATCGTCGGTATCTCCATACCTAGTTCAACCTTGTTATCGGTAAGTCTCTTTACTCGTTCCATAATACAAGATCCCGTGTCTAACACTTAGTCACATTGCTTGCAAGGCTTATTGTGATGTTGTATTACCGAGTGGGCCCTCAGATACCTCTCCGTCACATGGAGTAACAAATCCCAGTCTTGATCCATGCCAACTCAACAGACACCATCGGAGATACCTGTAGAGCACCTTTATAGTCACCCAGTTACGTTGCGACATTAGATACACACAAGGCACTCCTCCAGTATCCGTGAGTTGCATGATCTCATGGTCATAGGAACATATACTTGACATGCAGAAAACAGTAGCAATAAACTGACACGATCATATGCTATGTTTGTAGTTTGGGTCTTGTCCATCATACCATTCTCCTAATGATGTGATCCCGTTTATCAAGTGACATCTCATGTCCATGGCTAGGAAACCTTAACCATCTTTGATCAACGACCTAGTCTATTAGAGGCATACTAGGGATATGGTTTTGTCTATGTATCCACACATGCATCTAAGTCTCCGATCAATACAATTATAGCATGGATAATAAACGATTATCATGAACAAAGAAATATGATAATAACTAATTTATTTTTGCCTCTAGGGCATATTTCCAACAATTATTATATTTCCTTGTTCATGATAATCGTTTATTATCCATGCTATAATTGTATTGATTGGAAACACATTGCACGTGTGGATATATAGACAACATTGTGTCCCTAGTATGCCTCTAGTAGACTAGCTCGTTGATAAAAGATGGTCAAGGTTTCCTAGCCATTGACATGAGATGTCATTTGATAACGGGATCACATCATTGGGAGAATGATGTGATGTACAAGACCCAAACTGTAAACATAACATATGATCGTGTTAGTTTATTGCTATAGTTTTCTACGTGTCAACTATCTGTTCCTATGACCATGAGATCATGCAACTCACTGACACTGGAGGAGTGCCTTTTGTGTATCAAACGTCGCAACATAACTGGGTGACTATAAAGGTGCTCTTCAGGTATCTCCGAGAGTGTCTCTTGAGTTGGTATGGATCAAGATTGGGATTTGTTACTATGTGTGATGGAGAGGTATCTCAGGGCCCACTCGGTAATACAACATTACAAAAAGCCTTGCAAGCAATGTGACTAAAGTGTTAGCCACTGGATCTTTTATTATGTAACGAGTAAAGAGACTTGCAGGTAATGGGATTGAACTAGGTATACAGATACCGACGATCGAATCTCGGGCAAGTAACATACCGATGAACAAAGGGAACAACATACGGGATTAACTGAATCCTTGACATAGAGGTTCAACCGATAAAGATCTTCGTAGAATATGTAGGAACAAATATGGGCATCCAGGTCCCGCTATTGGTTATTGACCATAGAGGTGTCGTGGTCATGTCTACATAGTTCTCGAACCCGCAGGGTCTTCACACTTAAGGTTCGGTGACGTTTCGGTAGTATAAAGTTATGTATGGTGGTGACCGAAGGTTGTTTGGAGTCTCGTATGAGATCCCAGACGTCACGAGGAGCTCCAAAATAGTCCGGAGGTAAAGATTGATATATAGGAAAGTGGTGTTTGAACTCCGGAAAAGTTTCGGGCATTTCCAGTAGTGTACTGGGAGTGACGAATGGTTTCCGGGGACCACCAAGTGGGGACCACATACCCCAAGGGGCTACATGGGCCTTAGAGGTGGCGCACCAGCCCCTGGTGGGCTAGGCAAGCCAGCCCAAGAGGCCCTATGCGCATGAAGAAGGAGATAGAGTAGGGACCATGTTTGGGAAGGAGTCCCACTTGGAATCCACCTCCGTTGTGGGAGGTGGACTCTTCCCCTAGGCTTCGGCCTAGAGGAAAAGATTGATATATAGGAAGTCTTGTTATGGTGACCGGAAAAGTTTTGGGTTCGTCGATAGTGTACCGGGAGTGCCGGGAGGGTACCGGGGGATCATCGGGAGGGGTGTCTCGACCCAAGGGGCTCATGGGCTTTGAGAGGAGGCAAACAAGTCCCTGGTGGGCTGGCCGAAGCCTACCATAAGGGCCCATGCGGATGGGGTGAAGGGAGAAGGAAAAATCCCAAAGGTGGAAAGATTTCCATGTGGGGGAGCAGTCCTACTAGGAGTAGGATTGGAGTCCAACTCCCTCTCCTCCCAATTTCAGCCGAACCATGGGCATCCCTAGGCACAACCTCTCCCCCTCCTCCTCCTATATATACTAGAGGTTTAGAGGTGAGGGCTAACCCTAATTGCCACGTGCTCCCTCTACTTCATCTAGATCAGTTTTCTCCTCTAGTCTAGTTCGGTGGTGCTTAGGCGAAGCCCTGCCGGAATAGTTCCACCACCATCACCACCACGCTGTACTGCTGCCGGAGTACTCATCTACCTCTCCGCTCCCTCTTGTTGGATCAAGAAGACAAAGATCATCATCGAGCTGTACATGTGCTGAACACGGAGGTGCCGTCTGTTCGGCGCTACATCAGGACGGATCGTGATTGGATCATGGGGCTTGGTTATTTGGATCGCGAAGACATTTGACTACATCAACCGCGTTTCTTAATGCTTCCCACTTAGCGATCTACAATGGTATGTAGATCCACTCTCCCCCTTGTAGATGGTCATCACCATGGATAGATCTTGCGTGTGCGTAAGATTTTTTTGTTTCCCATGCAACGTTCCCCAACAGTGGTATTAGAGCTAGGTCTATGTGTAGATGAGATCACAAGTAGAACACAAAGGAGTTTGTGGGCGTTGATGCTTAGATTGCTTCCTCCCTTGGTCGTGTTTTGATTCAGTGGTATTGTGGGATGAAGCGGCCCGGACCAACCTTACTCGTACGCTTACTAGAGACCGGCTCCATTAACTGACGTGTAACTTTGTTGCACAAAGATGGCTGGCGAGTGTCTGTCTTTCCTACTCTAGTTGGATCGGGTTCGACAAAGGCGGTCCTTGAGAAGGTTGAAAATCAACTTATGTATCACCGTTGTGCTTTATGCATAGGTGAGAATTGTTCTTGCTAGATACCCGTAGCAGCCACGTAAAACTTGCAACAACAATTAGAGGATGTCTAACTTGTTTTTGTAGGGTATGTTATGATGTGATATGGCCAATTACATGATGAGATATATGTGATGTATGAGATGATCATGTTTTGTATAGAATATCACGACTTGCATGTCGATGAGTACGGCAACCGGCAGGAGCCATATGGTTGTCTTTAATTATTTTTGCCATTTTTTGCTTTACTTTATCGCTATGAGTTAGCTAAAGTCATGGAAGCAATAGTCGGCGCGACAACCCTGATGGTGACACATTGATGGATATCAAGATGATGGAGATCATGGTGTCATGCCGGTGACGATGGAGATCATGCCGGTGCTTTGATATTAAGATCAAAAGCACAAGTTCATGGCCATATCATGTCACTTATGATTTGCATGTGATGTTAATCATTTTATGCACCTTGTTTTTCTTAGGACGACGGTAGCATTATAAGGTGACCCCACACTTAAATTTCAAGATGAATTGTGTTCTCCCCGAGTGTGCACCATTGGGAAAGTTTGTCGTGTCGAGACACCACGTGATGATCGGGTGTGATAGACTCTATGTTCACATACAACGGGTGCAAGCCAGTGTTGCACGTGTGGAACACACGGGTTAAACTTGACGAGCCTAGCATGTATAGACATGGCCTAGGAACACAAGAGACCGAAAGGTTGAACATGAGTCATATAGTAGATATGATCAACATGATGATGTTCACCATTGAAACCACCTCAACTCACGTGATGATCGGACTTGATTTGGTGAATTTGGATCATGTATCACTCAGATGACCCGAGGGATGTCAATTTGAGTGGGAGCTTTAGTAATTTGATTAACTAAACTCATTATCTTGAACAATATTCTTAGTAACCTTTGCATATCTAGTCCTCCAATGTAATGTCCTTAGGTAGGATATGTAGGTCAGACCTAGGACCTTACCCTAGGTATGTATCCTCGTCAATGGACTTTTGGAGTAACTTGATTTTGAATCACTTGACAAATGTGAACCATGCATCATGGGCAAGATGACTAAAACCCCGTTCTCTAGAACAATGGAACATGCAAGTGACTTGTTGGAAATCATACATACTGATGTGTATGGTCCGATGAGCATTGAGGCGCGCGGTGGATATCGTTATTTTCTCACCTTCACTGGTGACTTAAGTAGATATGAGTATATTTACTTAATGAAACATAAGTCTGAAACATTTGAGAAGTTCAAGCAATTTCAGAGTGAAGTTGAGAATTATCGTAACAAGAAGATTAAATTCCTATGATCTGATCGAGGAGGTGAATATCTGAGTTATGAGTTTGGCAGTCACTTAAGACAATGTGGAATTGTTTCACAATTGACACCGCCTAGACTATCGCAACGTAATGGTGTGTCCGAACGTCGTAATCAAACCTTATTAGATATGGTGTGCTCTCTGATGTCTCTTGCCAATTTGCCACTATCCTTTTGGGGTTATGCATTAGAGATAACTGCATTCACTTTAAATAGGGCACCATCGAAATCCGTTGAGACGATACCATATGAACTGTGGTTTGGCAAGAAGCCAAAGTTGTTGTTTCTTAAAGTTTGGGGATGTGATGCTTATGTTAAAAAGCTTCATCCTGAAAAGCTGGAACCCAAAGCGGAGAAATGCATCTTCATAGGATACCCAAAAGAGACGATTGGGTATACCTTGTATCTCAGATCCGAAGGCATAGTGTTTGTCACTAAGAACAAAACATTTCTTGAGAAAGAGTTTCTCTCGAAATAATTGAGTGGGAGGAAGATAGAACTTGATGAGGTTGTTGAACCTTCATTTCAACCAGAGAGTAGCGCAGCACAGAAACATGTTTATGTGGAGCCTACGGTAGTTGAAGAGGAAGTTAATGATGATGATCATGAAGCTTCGGATCAAGTTACTATAGAACCTCGTAGGTCGAAAAGGGCGCGCACTACTCCTGAGTGGTATGCCAACCCTGTCTTAGAGGTCATGTTTTTAGAGAATGATGAACCTACAAACTATGGAGAAGCGATGATGGGCCTGGATTCCGGGAAATGGTTAGAGGCCATGAAATCCGAGATGGGAACCATGTATGAAAACAAAGTATGGACTTTGGAAGTATTACCTGAAGGGCAAAAGGCCATTCAGAACAAATGGATCTTTAAGAGGAAGACGAACGCGGACGGTAATGTCACCGTCTATAAAGCTCGACTTGTGGCAAAGGGTTTTTCACAAGTTCAAGGAGTTGACTACAATGAGACCTTCTCACCCGTAGCAATGCTTAAGTCCGTCGGAATCATGTTAGCAATAGCTACATATTACGACGATGAAATTTAGCAGATGGATGTCAAAACAGCGTTCCTTAACAGTTTCCTTAAGGAAGAGTTGTATATGATACAACCGGAAGGTTTTGTTGATCCAGAGAATCCTGACAAAGTTTGCAAACTCCAGCGATCCATTTATGGACTGGTTCAAGCATCTCGGAGTTGGAATCTACGCTTTGATGAGGTAATCAAAGCGTTTGGGTTTATACAAGTTTACAGAGAAGCTTGTATTTACAAGAAAGTGAGTGGGAGCTGTATAGCATTTCTAATATTATATGTGGATGACATATTTCTGATTGGAAACAATATAGAAATGTCAGAAAGCGTGAAGGAATATTTGAACAAGAGTTTTTCAATGAAGGACCTAGGAGAAGCTGCTTTTATATTAGGCATTAAGATCTATAGAGATAGATCGAGACGCTTAATAGGACTTTCACACAGCACATACCTTGATAAAGTTTTGAAGAAGTTCAAAATGGACCAGTCCAAGAAGGGGTTCTTGCCTGTGTTACAAGGTGAGAAGTTGAGTAAGACTCAATGCCCACTGACTGCAGAAGATAGAGAAAAGGTGAGTGTCATCCCCTATGCTTCAGCTATAGGCTCTATCATGTATGCAATGTTATGCACAAGACCCGATGTCAGCCTTGCCATAAGTTTGTCCGGAAGGTTTCAAAGTGATCCGGGAATGGCGCTGGATGGCGGTCAAGAATATCCTTAAGTACCTGAAAAGGACTAAGGAAATGTTTCTCGTTTATGGAGGTGATCAAGAGCTCATCATAAAGGGTTACATCGATGCAAGCTTTGACACTAATCTGGATGACTCTAAGTTGCAAACAGAATATGTATTATTCTCAATGGGGGAGCGGTAAGCTGGTGCAGTTCCAAGCAGAGCGTAGTAGCCAATTCTACATGCAAAGCGAAGTACATCGCAGCCTCGGAGGCGACGAAGGAAGGTGTCTGGATGAAGGAATTCATGAAAGATCTTGGAGTAGTGCCCAACGCACTAAATCTAGTGGATCTGTTCTGTGATAACATTGATGCCATTGCCCTGGCCAAGGAACCAAGGTTTCACAAGAGGACCAGACACATAAAGTGACACTTCAATTCCATCCATGAGTATATCAAGGAGGAGGACATAAATATTTGCAAAATGCACATGGATCTGAATGTTGCAGACCCGTTGACTAAACCTCTTCCAAGGGATAAACATGATCAACACCAGAACTGTATGGGTTTTCGATTCATTACAATGTAAATCACATAGTGATGTGAGCTAGATTATTGACTCTAGTGCAAGTGGGAGACTGTTGGAAATATGCCCTAGAGGCAATAATATGTTGGAAATATGCCCTAGAGGCAATAATAAAGTGATTATTATATTTCCTAGTTCATGGTAATTGTCTATTGTTCATGCTATAATTGTATTAACCGGAAACCGTAATACATGTGTGAATACATAGACCACAACATGTCCCTAGTGAGCCTCTAGTTGGCTAGCTCGTTGATCAATAGATGGTCACAGTTTCATGACCAGTGACATTGGATGACGTTGATAACGGGATCACGTCATTAGGAGAATGATGTGATGGACAAGACCCAATCCTAAGCATAGCACAAGATCGTGTAGTTCGTGTGCTAAATCTTTTCTAATGTCAAGTATCATTTCCTTAGACCATGAGATGGTGCAACTCCTGGATACCGTAGGAATACTTTGGGTGTGCCAAACTTCACAACGTAACTGGGTGGCTATAAAGGTACACTACGGGTATCCCCAAAAGTATCTGTTGGGTTGGCACGAATGGAGACTGGGATTTGTCACTCCGTGTGACGGAGAGGTATCTATGGGCCCACTCGGTAAGACATCATCATAATGATCTGAATGTTACTAAGGAGTTAGCCACGGGATGATGTGTTACAGAACGAGTAAAGAGACTTGCCGGTAACGAGATTGAACAAAGTATAAGGATAACGACGATCGAATCTCGGGCAAGTGAAATACCGATGGACAAAGGGATTTGTATACGGGATTGATTTAATCCCTGCCATCGTGGTTCATTCGATGAGATCATCATGGAATATGTGGGAGCCAATATGGGTATCCAGATCCTGCTACTGGTTATTGGCCGAAGAGGTGTCTCGATCATGTCTGCATGCTTCCCGAAACCATAGGGTCTACACACTTAAGGTTCGATGACGCTAGGGTTATATGGGAATAGTGTACGTGGTTACCGAAGGTTGTTTGCAGTCCCGGATGAGATCCCGAACATCACGAGGAGTTCCGGAATGGTCCGGAGGTAAATATTCATATATAGGAAGTGAGGATTTGGTCACCGAAAGTGTTTCGGGCATCACCGGTAACGTATCGGGACCACCAGAAGGGTTCCGGGGGTCCACCGTGAGGGGCCACTGGCACCAGAGGCCTGCATGGGCCGAAAGTGGGAGGGAACCAACCCCTGGGTGGGCTGGTGTGCCTCCCACCAGGCCCAAGGCGCAGCAAAGGAGCAAGGGGGGTAAACCCTAGCGCAGATGGGCCCTAGGCCCACCCTAGGGCACCTAGGGCTGCCGCACCCTCTCTCTCCATCTCTTGGCCGCCGGGCAACTCCCATCTAGGGCTGCCGCAACCCCTAGGGCAGGAACCAAAGAGGGTGTGCACCCTCCTCCCCTCCTCCTATAAATAGTGGGGGTTTTGGGGCTGCCCACAACACAGATCTCTCTCTCTCTCTCTCTCTCTCGACGCAGCCTTACCCCTCCTCCTCCTCAGCCTCCGTAGCGCTTGGCGAAGCCCTGTTGGAGTACCACATAGCTCCACCATCACCACGCCGTCGTGCTGCCGGAGCTCTCCCTCAACCTCTCCTTCCTCCTTGCTAGATCAAGGCATAGGAGACGTCACTGGGTTGCACGTGTGTTGAACGCGGAGGCGTCGTTGTTCGGCGCTTAGATCGGAATCCACCGCGATTTGAATCGCTACAAGTATGACTCCACCAACCTCGTTCTTGTAATGCTTCCGCTTTGCGATCTTCAAAGGTATGAAGATGCACTCCCCCTTTGCTCATTGCTGGTTTCTCCATAGATTGATCTTGGTGACACGTAGGAATTTTTTTGATTTACTACTATGTTCCCCAACATAATAAAATGGTTATTATTATATTTCCTTGTTCATGATAATCCTTTATTATCCATGCTATAATTGTATTGATTAGAAACACATTGGATGTGTGGATATATAGACAACACTGTGTCCCTAGTATGCCTCTAGTAGGATAGCTCGTTGATCAAAGATGGTCAAGGTTTCCTAGCCATTGACATCAGATGTCATTTGATAACGGGATCATATAGAAGCGATCATGATGTGATGGACAAGACCCAAACTATAAACATAGCATATGATCGTGTCAGTTTATTGCTATAGTTTTTTGCATGTCAAGTATCTGTTCCTATGACCATGAGATCATGCAACTCACTGACACTGGAGGAGTGCCTTGTGTGTATAAAAATCGCAACGTAAATGGGTGACTATAAAGGTGATCTACAGGTATCTCCAAGAGTGTCTGTTGAGTTGGCATGGATCAAGACTGGAATTTGTTACTTCGTGTGACAGAGAGGTATCTCAGGGCCCACTCGGTAATACAACATCACAACAAGCCTTGCAAGAAATGTGACTAAGGTGTTAGCCACGTATCTTGTATTATGTAACAAGTAAAGAGACTTGCCGGTAACGGGATTGAACTAGGTATATAGATACCAACGATCGAATCTCGGGCAAGTAACATACCGATCAACAAAGGGAACAACATAAGGGATTAACTGAATCCTTGACATAGAGGTTCAACCGATAAAGATCTTCATATAATATGTAGGAACCAATATGGGCATCTAGGTCCCGCTATTGGTTATTGACCGTAGAGGTGCTCGGTCATGTCTACATAGTTCTCGAACCCACAGGGTCTGCACACTTAAGATTCGGTGATGTTTCGGTAGTATAGAGTTATGTATGGTGGTGACTGAAGGTTGTTCGTAGTCCCGGATGAGATCCCGAACGTCACGAGGAGCTTCGGAATAGTCCAGAGGTAAATATTGATATATAGGAAGTCCTGTTTTGGTCACCGGAAAACTTTTGGACTCATCGGTAGTGTACCGGGAGTGTCGCGAGGGTACCGGGGGATCATCGGGAGGGGTGTCTCGACCCAAGGGCCTCATGGGCTGTGAGAGGAGGCAGACAAGTCCCTGGTGGGCTGGCCTAAGCCTCCCCTAAGGGCCCATGCAGCTGGGGTGAAGGGAGAAGGCAAAAGCCCAAAGGTGGAACTATTTCCAAGTGGGAGAGGAGTCCTACTAGGAGTAGGATTGGAGTCCTACTCCCTCTCCTCCCCACTTCAGCCGAACCAAGGGCATCCCTCGGGCGCATCCTCTCCCCCTCCTCCTATATATACTAGAGGTATATATTTGAGGGCTAACCCTAATTGCCACGTGCTCCCTCTACTTCATCTAGATCGGTTTTCTCCACTAGTCTAGTTCGGTGGTGCTTAGGCGAAGCCCCGTCGGAATAGTTCCACCATCATCACCGCCATGCCGTTGCGCTGCTAGAGAACTCATCTACCTCTCCACTCCCTCTTGCTGGATCAAGAATGCGGAGATCGTCATTGAGTTGTATGTGTGCTAAACAAGGAGGTGTCGTCCGTTCGACGCAAGATCGGAACGGATCGTGATTGGATCGCGGGACGCTCGACGATTTGTATCGGGAAGACGTTCGACTACATCAACCGCGTTTATTAATGCTTCTCGCTTGATCTACAAGGGTATGTAGATCCACTTTCCTCGTCATAGATGCTCACCACCATGGATAGATCTTGCATGTGCGTAGGAAAATTTTGTTTCCCATGCAACGTTCCCCAAAAGGTGGATACTATGGATCAAGCCCTAACAAATTGACTCGATTACATGAAAAATCTCATCCAACCCCACCACTGTCTAGCAATCTTACAAAGTAATTACTCACTCCTGGTGGTGAGCATCATGGAATTGTTGATGGGGAAGGGTTGGTGATGAAGACGGCGACAAATTCCCCTCTCGAGAGCCCCAAACAGACTCGTGAGGAAGAACAAGAGGTGGTGGTGGCCCCGTCGTAAAAAGCGATGATTCTTTCTCCTTCATTTTATAGGGTAAAATACACTTTATATGAGAAGATGGGCACCGGAGGCTGGCCAGGGGGCCCACGAGCCCTAGGGGCATGCCCTGGGGGGTTAGGGCGCACCCCGAGGCTCGTGGCCACCTAAATGGTCTGCTCTGGTAATTCTTCCGCCAATATTTTTCATATATTCTAGAAAGATTGTTCGATTTTTTAGCTCAATCCAAGAACTTATATTTCTGCGCAAAAACAACACAATGGTAGTTCTGCTAAAAGCAACATTAGTCCACGTTACTTTCATTCAAATCATTCAAATTAGAGTCCAAACAAGAGCAAAAGTGTTTGTAAAAGTAGATGTGTTTGGGGGCATATCAACTCCCCAATCTTAACTCATTTCTTGTCCTCAAGCAATTCAGTTGACAAACTGAAAGTGATAAAGGAAATTTTTACAAACTCTTATGTTCTCGTTGCTGTATATATGCTTAACTAGTGTTCAAGTTTTCAAAAAAGATTATAAACTAACCATGTTAACGATAACACTTATGTCTCACATTTATTCATGACAATAACAGAACCAACTAGCGAGCAAAATAAGATATCTCGGATGCCAACAATTTATCAAAACGGTTAGGATGTAATATGATAACATACTCGTTAGCCCTTTCTGAGACCGCAAAACCTAAATGAAGAGCACCTCTAAGGTTGAAGCAATAACAAAACATTGTAAATTAGGGTAGAAGAGATCCAGTCATGCTCATGACCAACATTAATTAGACTCAATGCATAAAAATGACAATAGCGCTCTCAGCATTGGTGCTTTGATGATAAGATGGTGACTCAACAATAAAAGTAAACACCATGAAAGTAAATAGAAATGCACTTCACATAGGGAAGCATTAATTTGCAGAGGTGTCAGAGCTCATGGTTTAAAACAGAGATGGAAGTATAATTTTGCATGGTGTGCTTTCCTGTGAATGTCACGACAAAGGATTTTGATATCTTCATGCTAAACACATTATAAGCGGTTCCCAAGCGAAATTGTAAAGTTTACTCCCCTCCACCATACATACACAAGCCACGGCTGACCGAATTCATGGGTGCCCTCCAACATTCATCTTTCTAGGGGAGTTTTATTTATTTATTTTTGATTATGTAGGACTGGGCATCCTTTTTACCAGCCACTCTCATGCAATGATAGGCGAATAAGTGCCCATCGTAAGAATAACCTGCTTAGCATGGAAGATATTGACCGCCTCGTCACTCCATGTGTGATACGAGCACACAAAACATACGTTCATTTGAATGATTAGAGGTGGAACATGCAAATTTACTTGGAACGACAGAGTAATACCGCATATGGGTATATATGGTGGATTCATCTGGAACAACTTTGGTTTAAGGATTTTGGATGCACACACAGCATTCCTGCTTAGTACAGGTGAAGGCTAGCAAATAGACTGGGAAGCAACCATCTAGAGAGCAACAATTTTCATAGTCATGCATTGCGAATAATTAACGTTGAACATTAGCATGTGTAGGATATAAACACTCTAAACATAAATATCATGAAGGTTGCATTGGTTTTGAATCAACTACAAGTTTGCACATGTGTCAAGTCAAGATACTCGAATTACTCAGAGGAGGATAAAATGCTAACATACTACATCACAACCATTTTAATGCATATTGACGCACTAGATAAATCATTATACACTCCTAGCTATTTAAAGAATGTCCTGTTTTTCATAGGTTGTTGTTATAGTTGCTTTGTCTTCTTATGTTTGAGTCTTGTTGAGCCCCATTTTCCTGGGAGCCATAGAATTGTGATAGCATACAATAGGTAATGTTAGATTATAGTTATACAATAATGTGATGGCAAGACATGATGGGATTTGATGTTATATGTACTAACCTTTCTAATGAAAGTTCCGTTAAGTTTTGTGTGGATGAAGTGTTCGAAGATCGAGGAGGTATCGATATGAGAAGAATAAGGAGAGACAAGAGTTCAAGCTTGGGGATGCCCAAGACACCCCAAGTAAATATTCAAGAAGACTCAAGCGTCTAAGCTTGGGGATGCACCGTAAGGCATCCCATCTTTCTTCAACAATTATCAGTATGTCTTGGTTTTTGTTTTGTTCACATGATATGCGTAAATTCTTGGAGCGTTGTGTGCCTTTTATTTTCCTTTTAGCAATGCACCATGCCAGTATGAGAAAGTCCATGGTTGATTTATAGAATTCTCTTTGCACTTCACTTATATCTTTTGAGTATGGCTTTATAGAATGCTTCATGTGCTTCACTTATATCATTTGAAGTTGGATATTTGTTTCTCTACATATAGAAAACTGTTATTTGTAGAATGCTCTTTTTGCTTCACTTATATTTATTAGAGCATGTCCAGGTCTTTTGTAGAAAGAATTAAACTCTCGTGCTTCACTTATACCCATTTAGAGATTCAACATGAATTGATCGTTCACATGGTTAGTCATAAAATCCTACATGAAATTTGTAGATCACTGAGTATGATATGTTTGATTCCTTGCAATAGTTCTGCGACATCAAGATAGTAATATGTGGGGTTTCTAGTGGATGATTGTGTATTAGTAGGAATATCGATGTTAAGGTTTGTGATTCACGAAGCATGCATGTATAGTCTCTAGTTATGTGATGAAGTTGGAGCATGATTTATCCTTGATTGAGATCCTTTGTGCTTTTCAATCGAGAGGCGCAAGATGGTTAACTCCTACCAACGTCCTCCCTAGGGGCATGCGAGTAGTACTTTGCTTCGAGGGAGCTAATAAAACCTTGCAATAAGTATGTGAGTTCTTTTATGACTAATGTGAATCCATGGGTGTACGCACATTCAGCTCCTTGTATTTGCTAGCCTCTTCGATACCGTGTATTGACCATTCTCACCTTGAGGATCGATGAAAACTTTGCCAGTGCATCTAAACCCCACGCATGATATGCTCTGTTACACATAAGCGACCTTATATCTTCCTCAAAACAGCCATCATACCTACCTATCATGGCATAGCCATTACGAGATATATTGCCATGCAACTTCCATCATCATTATATACATGACTTGAGCTTCATTGTCATATCGCTTTCCATGATCATATAACTGACATAGTATTTGTGGCAAAGCTGTCGTTCATCATTGTTTACATGTTACACTAGATCATTGCACATCCCGGTACCCTGCTAGAGGCATTCATATAGATTCATCTTATATCATCATTGAGCTATTATATAGAGTTGTAAGTAAATAAAAGTGTGATGATCATCATTATTAGAGAATTGTCCCAGTGAGGAAAGGATGATGGAGAATATGATACCCCCACAAGTCGGGACGAGACTCCGGACGAAAAATGAAAAAAATGGGGGGATGCCAAATGAGCCCACCAAGAAAAGAAAAAAAATAAAAGAAATAAAAAGAAAAAAGAAGAAGGAAAGGAAAGATATAAAAAAATGAGATAAACAAATAGAAGGGACTTGCTACTATCATTTACCACATTGTGCCTCAAAGTGGCACCATGTTCTTCATATAGAGAGTCTCCTGATTTGTCACTTTCATATACTATTGGGAATTTTTCATTATAGAACTTGGCTGGTATATTCCAATGACAGGCTTCCTCAAATTCTCGAGGTCTTCATGAGCAAGAAAGTTGGATGTACACCCACTTAATTTCATTTGAGCTTCCATACACTTATAGATCTTAGTGCATCCGTTGCATGACAATCCCTACTCCTCGCATTGATATCGATTGATGGGCATTTCCATAGCCCGTTGATCCGCCTAGTTGATGCAAGACTTTCTTTCCACTTTGATTCCTTTGATAGCTACAACCATACTCTATTCCACCTATATGTTATGTCCATGGTTCACACTCATGTATTGAGTGAGTTATAAAAAGATGAAGCGCGTTAAAAAGTACTACCCAATTGCTTGGTTTGACACCGGGGTGCTCATGATTTATACTCTATGCTAGGAAGACCAAGCATGAGAGGCTATATAATTTTATAGGGATATTGTTCTTTAACATTGTTATCTTGGAACGACATGATTTTTTGCTAGTCACCTCAGTATTGTTGTCTTTATGTCAAACGACACACTATTACCTTGAATCACTTGTATCTTAATATCCATGTCATGATTAGACATATTTTCAAGATTATGTTAGGTAGCATTCCACATCAAAAATTACCTTTTTATCATTTACCTACTCGAGGACGAGCATGAATTAAGCTTGGGGATGCTGATATGTCTCCGTCGTATCTAATTTTTGATTGTTTCACGCCATTATTCTACAAATTTAATATACTTTTTCGCAACACTTCATATTATTTTTGCGACTAACTTACTTATCTAGTGTCCGGTGCCAGTTCCTATTTTTTGTGTGTTTTTTGTTTCGCAGAACATCCATATAAAACGAAGTCCAAACGCAATAAAAATTTATGAAGATTTTTTTTGGAATATATGTGAATTTTGGGAAGTTCAATTCAACACGATGCCCAAGGGGCCCACAAGCCAATAGGGCATAGCCAGGGGGTGGCCGCGCCCTGATAGATTTTGGCCACCCCTTAAGTCGGTTGACAACCTTCTTTCTCTACAAGAAAGATAATTTTGCGATAAAAATCCCCTTGGGATTTCAGTCCAATCGGAGTTACGGATCTCCGTATATTTAAGAAACGGTGAAGGGGTCAGAAAAAATAGTCAGGCAAACATGAGAGAAACAAAGAGAGATCCAATCTAGGAGGGGCTCTTGCCCTTCGTGAGCCATGGAGGCCATGGACCAAAGGGTAAACCCTCCTCCCTTCTAGTGGGGATACCAAGGAAGAAGGAGAAGGAGGGGGATCTCTCCCCCTCTCTCCCGGTGGCGCCGGAACGCCGCTGGGGCAACCATCATGACGACGATCTACACCAACAACTTCACCGCTGTCACCATCAACTCTCTCCCCCTCTATGCAACAGTGTAAAACCTCTCTTACCCATTATAATCTCCACTTAAACATGGTGCTTAATGCTATATATCATTATCCAATGATGTGTGGCTATCCTATGATGTTTGAGTAGATTTCTTTTGTCCTATGGGTTGATTGATGATCGTGATTGGTTGGAGTTGTATGTTTTATTTTGGTGTTGTCCTATGGTGTCACTTGGAGGATTCTCGTTGTAGGGTGTTGCAAATCGTTCATGACTCACTTATAGTGGGTGGCTAGAGTGACAGAAGCTTACACCCGAGTAAGGGAGTTGTTGTGTATGGGAGTAAAGAGGACTGGATGTGTTAATGCTATGGTTGGGTCTACCTTAATGATCTCTAGTAGTCGTGGATGCTTGCTAGAGGTCCAATCATAACTTCATATGATCCAAGTATGAAAAGTATGTTAGCGTATGCCTCTCCCTCATATAAAATTGCAATAATGATTACCGATCTAGTTATTGATAGCCTAGGGACAAACCTTTCTCTTGTGCTACAAAAATCTTTCTACTAAACAACTAACTAAATTATAATTTATTTAAACACCCCTAACTTTTATTTACGTGTTCTTTATTACCGTGCAAAACTATCCACTACACCTACTAAGTACTTCTAGTTTTATTCCCGCAAAATAGTTCCATACTTGTTCTAGGTGAAGTAAGTGTTAGCGTGCGTAGAGTTGTATATGTGGTCAATGGAACTTGAGAGAATATTAATTTTACCTTTAGCACCTCATTGGATTCGCTACACATGATCCCTTACACTTGTGGGTTATCAGACCTTCCTCATGGCCATCCCCATATCATTCGTGCTTCCTTGGCATTGTGCCCCTGTCATGAACAAAAGAAACAAAAAAAAACAATGACATAAAAACCATACACTTTCATAATTGAGAATCAACCGATTAAAAGTCACAACAAAGCATGGTAACATATATGAAATGGCAGTGGTAACATGTACATAATAGGCATGATAACCATATAATTTGAGGCATACTTCCTACTTATATCACTGGTGACTACATAGGCATACTGAGAATGGCAATTCACACATAGTCCAAGTGGTACATACACATCAAACACAAGATACCAACATAATATCCCTCGTGTAAAAAGAACAAGGCCATGTTAACACATCGTGAGCATGTGTTAAAACTAGCATATGAAGGTAGGCATAGAGCAAACATATGAAGGTAGGCATAGACCAAACATGTCAAACTAACCAAACAATATGAATGACCTCATAACTTGCAACATTTTGGTAAAGACCGTAACCACACCCCCACCGCACACGCACACACAAAAACTAGCATATCATGTTAATTTTGAGCCTACCTGCATTGGTAACTACAAGCACCATGAAACATGGTAACCTTAAACACTATACCTTGGTAAAATCACTATGCAAACACTGGTAACTTCTTCAAAAATATAGTGATGAGTACAATCATGATTACCAACCAGTATTAAAGATAGATAACATTGTGATAACAATTTGAATCAGATGAACTACATTCCTGATTTTTACAACATGCATTTTGTATCAATAGGTGTGTGTCCCCAATCCTAATGTTGCATTTGCAAACCAATGCTTCAAGACAACCCTACCCAAACTCTAATGTCCAATACTACACTACAACCCTACCCAAACTACAATATTGCATCTCCGACCCAAAACACCACATCAGAGATGCTCTATTGCCTTCTGACCAAATCAAGGACGATGTTTGGGACATCTGCAACCCAATGATACACTACAACCCAACCCAAAACAACACATCATTTTCAAACACAAATTTAAACCAACCGAAACCACCCCCGACTAACAACATGCCTCTCGACCAAATCAAGAATGAGGTTTGGGGCGTCTGGAACTACAACACCATTATCCCCGACCAAATATGTTGGAAATATGCCCTAGAGGCAATAATAAATTAGTTATTATCATATTTCCTTGTTCATGATAATCGTTTATTATCCATGCTATAATTGTATTGATTGGAGACTTAGATGCATGTGTGGATACATAGACAAAACCATGTCCCTAGTATGCCTCTAATAGACTAGCTCGTTGATCAAAGATGGTTAAGGTTTCCTAGCCATTGACATGAGATGTCATTTGATAATGGGATCACATCATCAGGAGAATGATGGGATGGACAAGACCCAAGCTACAAACGTAGCATATGATCGTATCAGTTTATTGCTACTGTTTTCTGCATGTCAAGTATCTGTTCCTATGACCATGAGATCATGCAACTTAGTGACACCGGAGGAGTGCCTTGTGTGTATCAAATGTTGCAATGTAACTGGGTGACTATAAAGGTACTCTACAGGTATCTCCGAGGGTGTCTGTTGGGTTGGCATGGATCAAGACTGGGATTTGTTACTCCGTGTGACGGAGAGGTATCTCAGGGCCCACTCAGTAATACAACATCACAACAAGCCTTGCAAGCAATGTGACTAAGTGTTAGTCACGGGATCTTGTATTACGGAACGAGTAACGAGACTTTCCGGTAACAAGGTTGAACTAGGTATGGAGATACCGACGATCGAATCTCGGGCAAGTAACATACCGAAGAACACAAGGAACATCATACGGGATTAACTGAATCCTTGACATAGAGGTTCGACTGATAAAGATCTTCATAGAATATGTAGGAACCAATATGGACATCCAGATCCCACTATTGTTTATTGACCGTAGAGGTGTCTCGGTCATGTCTACATAGTTCTCGAACCCGCAGGGTCTGCACACTTAAGGTTTGGTGACGTTTCGGTAGTATAGAGTTATGTATGGTGGTGAACGAAGGTTGTTCGGAGTGCCGGATGAGATCCCGGACGTCACGAGGAGATCCGGAATGGTCCAGAGGTAAAGATTGATATATAGGAAGTCCTATTTTGGTCGCCGGAAAAGTTTCGGGCTCATCGGTAGTGTATCGGGAGTGCCGGTAGTGTACCGGGAGACAATCGGGAGGGGTATTTCGACCCAAGAGGCTACATGGGCTGTGGGAGGGTGAATACCAGCCCTTAGTGGTCTGGAGGAAGTCCCACAAAGGGCCCATGCGGCTGGAAAGAAAAATCCGAAAAGGAAAAAGGTGGAAAAAGGCAAAAGGGCTAAATTAGGAAGGAGTCTTAATCCTACTAGGAGTGGAGGAGGAGGACTCCTCCCTCCTGGTTCAGCCGACCCAAGGGCTGGATACTTGGGAGCCAAGCCTCCTCCTCCTCTCCTCCTATATATACTAGAGGGTTTTAGGGTTTTGGCACAAGATTTTCAGCCACGTGCTACCTGTTCCTCTAGTGCATAGTTTCTCCTCTTGATCGGATTTCTACAGTGCTTAGGCAAAGCCGTGCCGGAATTGCTCCACCACCATCGTCGCGGCACCGTCTCGCTGCAGGAGAACTCTTCTACCTCTCCACTCCCTCTTGCTGGATCAAGAAGGCGGAGATCGTCATCACGCTGTACATGTGCTGACCGCGGAGGTGCCGTCCGTTCGGCGCTAGATCGGAAGGACCGTGATCAAGATCGCGAGACGGACCGTGATGAGATCGCGGGACGGATCGTGATGATTTCGCGGGATGGATCGTGATTGGATTGCGAGACGGATCGTGATGAGATTGCAGGACGCTCGGCGTTTTGGATCGCGAAGACATTTGACTACACCAACTGCGTTTCTTAACGCTTCCCCCTTAGCGATCTACAAGGGTATGTAGATCCACTCTCCCTCTCGTAGATGATCATCACCATGGATAGATCATGCGTGTGCGTAGGAAAATTTATGTTTCCCATGCAACGTTCCCCAACAGTGGCATCATGAGCTAGGTCTATGTGTAGATGAGATCTCGAGTACAACACAAAGAGTTTGTGGGCGTTGATGCTTAGATTGCTTCATCCTTTGGTCGTGTTTTGGTTCAGAGGTATTGCGGGATGAAGCGTCCCGAACCAACCTTACTTGTATGCTTATGAGAGACCGGTTCCATCGACTGACGTGTAACCTCGTTGCACAAACATGGCTAGCGGGTGTCTATTTCTCCTACTTTAGTTGGATCGGATTCGACAAAGGCGATCCTTGAGAAGGTTGAAAAGCAACTTATGTATCACCATTGTGGTTTTTGCATAGGTGAGAATTGTTCTTGCTAGTTACCCGTAGCAGCCACGTAAAACATGCAACAACAATTAGAGGACGTCTAACTTGTTTTTGCAGGGTATGTTGTGATGTGATATGGCCAAGTACATGATGTGATATATGTGATGTATGAGATGATCATGTGTTTTATAGAATATCATGACTTGCATGTCGATGAGTACGGCAACCGGTAGGAGCCATAGGGTTGTATTTAATTATTGTAGGACCTGCATGTCAATCATTAAGAGCTATGTAATGCTTTACTTTATTGCTAAACGGTAGCAATAGTAGTACAAACATGATGGGCGCGAGAACCCCGATGGCGACACGTTGATGGAGATCAAGATGATGGAGATCATGGTGTCGTGCCGGTGATGATGGAGATCATGCCGGTCAGTGCTGCATAGAAGGCTTATGTCCTTAATGCACCGCTCAGTGCGCCAACCCCTCTAGCATCATCTGTAGATGTTGTGAACATCTGACAGGCACGTTGTGATGACTACTTGATAGTTTAGTGCATCATGCATTATGGCTTAGAATTGAGGCTTCAAAACATTTTGAACGTCACGGAACATATGAGATGTTCTAAGAGCTGAAATTAGGATCTCGAGCTCATGCCCGTGTTGCGAGATATGAGATCTCCAACAAGATTCTTTGCGTGCAAGATGAAGGAGAATATCTCAATCGTTGAGCATGTGCTGAGATTGTCTGGGTGCTACAATCGCTTGAATCGAGTGGGAGTTGATCTTACAGATAAGATAGTGATTGATATAGTTCTCCAAGTCACTGTCACTAAACTACTAGAACTTGGTGATGAACTATAAAACGCCAGGGATAGAAATAATGATCCCTGAGATGTTCGCGATGTTTGACACCGCGAAGGTAGAAATCAAGAAGGAGCGTCAAGTGTTGATGGTTAGTCAAACCACTATTTTCGAGAAGGGCAGGTGCAAGGAGGGAAACTTCATGGATAGCATGTCAGTTGCTGCTCCAGTGAAGCAAGCCAAAGTTGAACCCAAACCCGAGACTAAGTGCTTCGATTATGAGGAGAGCGGTCGCTGAGGCGGAACAACCCTAGATACTTGGTAGATAAGAAGGCTGGCAACGTCAACAGAAGTATATTTGATATACATGTTATTGATGTGTAACTTGCTAGTATTCCTAGTAGCACCTGGGTGTTGGATACCGGTTCGGTTGCTAAATGTTAGTAACTCGAAATAAAAGCTACGGAATGAACGGAGAACTAGCTAAGGGTGAGGTGAAGATGTGTGTTGGAAATGTTTCCAGGGTTAATGTGATCAACATCACACGCTCTCTCTACCTTCAGGATTAGTGACGAACCTAAATAAATATTATTTGGTGTCTCGCGTTGAGCATGAATGTGATTAGATTGTGTTTATTGCAACACGGTTATTCATTTAAGTTAGAGAATAATGGTTATAATGTTTATATTAATAATACCTTCAATGGTCATGCACCCATTGAGAATGGTTTGTTGCATCTTGATCGTAGTAATACACATGTTCATAACATTGATGCCAAAAGATACAAAGTTAATAATGATAGTACCACATACTTGTGGCACTGCCGCTAAATGTCATATTGGTATAAAACGCATGAAGAAACTCCATGTTGATGGATCTTTGGACTCATTCGATTTCGAATCGGTTGAGACATGCGAACCGTGCCTCTTGGTCAAGATGACTAAGGACCCCGTTTTCTGGTTTGATGGAGCGGGCAAGTGATTTATTGGAAATGATACATGTTGATGTATGCAATCCAATGAGTCTTGTAGCGTGCGGTGGATATCGTTATTTTATTACCTTCACTGATGATTTGAGTAGATATAGTGTATGTTTACTTAATGAAACACAAGTCTAAATCGTTTGAAAGGTTCAAGCAAATTCAGAGTGAAGTTAAATATCATCATGACAAGAAGATGTCTGCGATATGATCGTAGAGGTGAATATCTGAGTTACGAGTTTGGCATACAACTTTAGACAATGTGAAAGTTGTTTCACAACTCACGCCACCTGGAACACCATGGTGTGATGGTGAGTCCGAATATCATAGTCTTGCTCTATTGGATATGGTGTGTGCTATGATGTCTCTTATGGTTTTGCTATTATAATTTTGGGGTTATGCATTAGAGACAACTACATTCACTTTAAATAGGGCACCATTTAAATCCGTTGAGATGACACCGTGTGAATTAGGGTTTGATAGAAACCCAAGCTGTCATTTCTTAATGTTTGGGGCTGCGATGCTTGTGTGGAAAAATGTTTTCACCTAATGAGCTCGAACCCAAAGCGGATAAATGCATCTTCATAGAATACCCTAAGAACAGTTGGGTAAACCTTCTATCTCAAATCTGAGCATAAAGTGTTTGTTGCTAAAATGGATCCTTTCTCGAGAAAGAGTTTCTCTCGAAAGAATTGAGTGGGAGGAAAATAGAACTTGATGAGGTTGTTGAACCTTTGTTCAACCAGAGAGTAACACAGCGCATGAAGATGTTCCTGTGAAGCCTACGTTAGTTGAAGAGGAAGTTAATGATGATGTGTTGGGGAATGTCGCATGGGAAACAAAAAAATTCCTACGCACACGCAAACCTATCCATGGTGATGAGCATCTACGAGAGGGAGAGTGGATCTACATACCCTTGTAGATCGCTAAGCGGGAAGCGTTAAGAAACACGGTTGGTGTAGTCGAACATCTTCGCGATCCAAATCGCCGAGCGTCCCGCGATCTCATCACGATCCGTCCCGCGATCCAATCACGATCCGTCCCGTGAACTCATCACGATCCGTCCCGCGACCTCATCACGATCCGTCTCACGATCTTGATCACGATCTGTCCCGCGAACTCATCACGATCCGTTCCGCGATCTCATCACGAACTGTCTCGTGATCTCGATCACGGTCCTTCCGATCTAGCGCCGAACGGACGGCACCTCCGCGTTCAGCACACGTGCAGCTTGATGACGATCTCCACCGTCTCGATCCAGCGAGAGGAGGTGGAGAGGAGAGAGAGTTCACCGGCAACGTGACGGCGCTCCGGTGATGGTGGTGGAGCAATTCCGGCAGGGCTTCGCCTAAGCGCTGCGGAAAACCGATCTAGAGGAGAAACTGTGCACCGGTGAAACGGGTAGCACGTGGCCAGAAATTCTGTCCAAAAACCACCCAATACACTAGTATATATAGGAGGAGAGGAGAGGAGAGGCAGCCAAGGCCTTTGGGTCGGCCGAAATAGGAGGTGGGAGCAATCCTACTTCACCTCCAATCCTAGTTGGAGTAGGATTGCCTCCTATTGGCTGATTTTCCACTTTTGCTTTAGGACTTTCTCTCCTGCGCCATGGGCCTTTGTGGCTGTCTTCCCAGCCCACAAAGGGCTGGTTATTATTCTCCCACAGCCCATGGACCTCTTGGGGTCGAAATACCCCTCCCGGAGGTCCTCCGGTACACTACCGGCACTCCCGGTACAATACCGATACTCCCGGTACACTACCGATGAGCCCGAAACTTTTCCGGAAACCAAACTGGGACTTCCTATATATGAATCTTTACCTCCGGACCATTCCGGAGCTCCTCGTGATGTCCGGGATCTCATCCGGGACTCCGAACAACCTTCGGTCACCACCATACATAACTCTACACTACCGAAACGTCACCGAACTTTAAGTGTGCAGACCCTGCGGGTTCGAGAACTATGTAGACATGACCGAGACACCTCTAAGGTCAATAACCAATGGCGGGACCTGGACGTCCACATTGGTTCCTACATATTCTACGAAGATCTTTATCGGTCGAACCTCTATGTCAAGGATTCAGTTAATCCCATATATCGTTCCCTTTGTTCTTCGGTATGTTACTTGCCCGAGATTCGATCGTCGGTATCTCCATACCTAGTTCAACCTCGTTACCGGCAAGTCTCTTTACTCGTTCCGTAATACAAGATCCCGCAACTAACAATTAGTCACATTGCTTGCAAGGCTTATTGTGATGTTGCATTACCGAGTGGGCCCCGAGATACCTCTCCGTTACACGGACCCAGTCTCGATCCATGCCAACTCAACAGACACCATCGAAGATACCTGTAGAGCACCTTTATAGTCACCCAGTTAAGTTGCAACGTTTGATACACACAAGGCACTCCTCCGATATCCGTGAGTTGCATGATCTCATGGTCATAGGAACATATACTTGACATGCAGAAAACAGTAGCAATAAACTGACACGATCATATGCTATGTTTGTAGTTTGGGTCTTATCCATCACATCATTCTCCTAATGATGTGATCCCGTTATCAAATGACATCTCATGTCCATGGCTAGGAAACCTTAACCATCCTTTGATCAACGAGCTAGTCCATTAGAGGCATACTAGGGACATGGTTTTGTCTATGTATCCACACATGCATTTAAGTCTCCGATCAATACAATTATAGCATGGATAATAAACGATTATCATGAACAAGGAAATATGATAATAACTAATTTATTATTGCCTCTAGGGCATATTTCCAACAGTCTCCCACTTGCACTAGAGTCAATAATCTAGTTCACATCACCATGTGATTCGCATTGTTATGAATCTAACACCCAATTAGTTCTGGGGCTCGATCATGCTTTGCATGTGAGAGAGGTCTTATAGTCAACGGGTCTGCGATATTCAGATCCGTGTGTACTTTGCATATCTCTATGTCAAACCGTAAACACTGCTACCACACTCCACTTGGTACTATTTCCAAATGGCTGCTCCACTATACGTATCCAGATTGCTACTACTAGTCATCCGGATAGGTGTTAAAGCTTGCATCGATGTAACTCTTTACGACGAACTCTTTATCACCTCCATAATCAAGAAACATTTCCTTACTCCTCTGGTTACTAAGGATAATTCCGACCGCTGTCCAGTGATCCACTCCTGGACCACTCTTGTACCCCTTGACAGACTCATGACAAGGCACACATAGGTGCGGTACACAACATGGCATAATATAGAGCCTATGGCTAAGGCATAGGGGACGACGTTCGTCCTTTCTCTTTCTTCTGCCGTTGTCGAGCTTTGAGTCTCACTCAACTTCACACCTTACAAATCAGACGAGAACTATTTCTCTGGCTGATCCATTTTGAACTCTTTCAAAATCTTGTGAAGGTATGCACTCATTGAAAGTCTCATCAAGCATCTTGATCTATCTCTATAGACTTTGATGCTCAACAATTAGGTAGCTTTATCCAGGTCTTCCTTTGAAAATCACTTTCCAAATAACAATTTTATGCTTTCCAGAAAATCTACATTATTTCTGATCAACAATATGTCATCCACATATACTTATCAGAAATTCTATAGTGCTCCCACTCACTTTATTGCAAATACAAGTTTCTCGTAAACTTTGTATAAACATCAAAACTTTGATCACCTCATCAAAGCGTATATTCCAACTCCGAGATGCTTGCTTCAGTCCATGGAAGGATCACCGAAGCTTGCACACCTTTTAGCATCCTTAGGCCTGACAAAACCTTCTGGTTGTATCACATACAACCTTTCCTCAAGTAAACCGTTAAGGAAACGATGTTTTGACATCCATCTGCCAGATTTCATAATTGAAAACACAGCAACTGCTAACATAATTCCAACAGACTTTAGCACCACTACGAGTGAGAAAGTCTCATCGTAGTCAACTCCTTGAACTTGTCACAAACATCTTTGCAACAAGTCGAGCTTTACAAGTAGTGACATTCACCATCAGTGTCTGTCTTCATTTTAAAGATCCATTTGTACTTAACGACCTGCCGTCCAATGAGCAAGTCTACCAAAGTCTACACTTGGTTTTCATACATGGATCCTATCTCGGATTTCATGGCCTCCAACCATTTGTTGGAATCCGGGCCCATCATCGCTTCTCCATAGCTCGTAGGTTCATCGTTGTCCAACAACATGACCTCCAAGACAGAGTTGTCGTACCGCTCAGGAGTAGTACACATCCTTGTCGACCTACGAAGTTCGATAGTAACTTGATCCTGAAGCTTCATGATCATCATCATTAACTTCCTCTTCAACTAAAGTAGGCTTCACAGAAACATCTTTCTGCGTTGCGCTACTCTCTGGTTGAACAAAGGTTTAACAACCTCATCAAGTTCTATCTTCCTCCCACTCAATTCTTTCGAGAGAAACATTTTCTCGAGAAAGGATCCGTTTAAGCAACAAACACTTTGCACTAGGATCTGAGATTGAAGGTTCACCCAACTGATCTTAGGGTATTCTATGAAGATGCATTTGTTCGCCTTGGGTTCGACCTCATTAGGTGAAAACATTTTCCACACAAGTGTCGCAGCCCCAAGTATTAAGAAATGACAGCTTAGGTTTCTATCAAACCATAATTCACATGGTGTCATCTCAACAGATTTAGATGGTGCCCTATTTAAAGTGAATGTAGTTGTCTCTAATGCATAACCCCAAAATTATAGTAGTAAAACAATAAGAGACATCATAGCACGCACCATGTCCAATAGAGCATAACTATGATGTTCGGACACACCATCACACCATGGTGTTCTAGGTGGCGTTAGTTGTGAAACAAATTTCACGTTGTCTTAAGTTGTATGCCAAACTCATAACTCAGATATTCACCTCCACGATCATATCACGGTCATTTTTATCTTCTTGTCACGATGATCTTTAAACTTCACTCTGAATTTGCTTGAACCTTTCAAACGATTCAGACTTGTGTTTCATTAAGTAAATATACACTATATCTACTCAAATCATCAGTGAAGGTAAGAAAATAACGATATCCACTGCACGCTACAAGACTCACTAGATTGCATACATCAACATGTATCATTTCCAATGAATCACTTGCCCGCTCCATCCAACGGGGTCCTTTAGTCATCTTGCCCAAGAGGCATGGTTCGCATGTCTCAACCGATTCAAAATCGAATGAGTCCAAATATCCATCAGCATGGAGTTTCTACATGCGCTTTATACCAATATGACATTTAGCGGCAGTGCCATAAGTATGTGGTACTATCATTATTAACTTTGTGTCTTTTGACATCAATGTTATGATCATGTGTACTACTATGATCAAGATTTCAACAAACCATTCTCACTGGGTGCATGACCATTGAAGGTATTATTCATGTAAACAGAATAACCATTATTCTCTAACTTAAATGAATAACCGTATTGCAATAAACATGATCTAATCATGTTCATGCTCAACGCAAAACACCAAATAACATTTATTTAGGTTCGTCACTAATCCTGAAGGTAGAGAGAGCATGCGATGTTGATCACATCAACCTTGGAAACACTTCCAACACATATCGTCACCTCACCCTTAGCTAGTTCTCCGTTTATTCCGTAGCTTTTATTTCGAGTTACTAACATTTAGCAACCGAACCGGTATCCAATACCCAGGTGCTACTAGGAGTACTAGCAAGGTACACATCAATAACTCGTATATCAAATATACTTCTGTCGATGTTGCCAGCCTTCTTATCTACCAAGTATCTAGGGTTGTTCCGCTTCAGCGACCTCTCACCTCATAATAGAAGCACTTAGTCTCGGGTTTGAGTTCAACTTTGGGTTGCTTCACTGGAGCAGCAACTGACTTGCTATCCATGAAGTTTCCCTCCTTGCTCTTGCCCTTTTCGAAACTAGTGGTTTGATTAACCATCAACACTTGACGCTCCTTCTTGATTTCTACCTTCGCGGTGTCAAACATCACGAACAGCTCAGGGATCAATACTTCTATCCCTGGTGTATTATAGTTCATCACTAAGTTCTAGTAGCTTTAGTGACAGTGACTTGGAGAACTATATCAATCACTATCTTATCTGGAAGATCAACTCCCACTTGATTCAAGCGATTGTAGTACCCAGACAATCTAAGTACATGCTCAACAATTGAGCTATTCTCCTTCATCTTACAAGCAAAGAATCTTGTTGGAGATCTCATATCTCGCAACAAAGGCACGAGCCTGAGATCACAATCTCTGCTCCTAGAACATCTCATATGTTCCGTGACGTTCAAAACGTTTTGGGGCCTCAATTCTAAGCCGTAATGCATGACGCACTAAACTATCAAGTAGTCATCGAAACGTGCCTGTTAGATGTTCACAACATCTATAGACGACGCTAGAGGGGGTGGCGCACCGAGCGGTGCATTAAGGACATAAGCCTTCTGTGCAGCAATGAGGACAATCCTCAGATCACGGACCCAGTCCGCAATTTTGCTACCAACGTCTTTCAATTCTATTTCTCTAGGAACATATAAAAATACAAGGGAGCTACAGCGCGAGCTAGTAATCTACAACATAATTTGCAAAGACACTTTGACTATGTTCATGATAATGAGTTCAATTAATCATATTACTTAAGAACTCCCACTCAAATTGACATCCCTCCGATAATTCGAGTGATACATGATCCAAATTCACCAACTCAAGTCCGATCATCACGTGAGTTGAGGTGGCTGCAATGGTGAACATCATCATGTTGATCATATCTACTATATGACTCATGTTCGACCTTTCGGTCTCTTGTGTTCCGAGGCCATGTCTGTACATGCTAGGCTCGTCAAGTTTAACCCGAGTGTTCTGCGCGTGCAAATCTGGCTTGCACTCGTTGTATGTGAACGTAGAGTCTATCACACCCGATCATCACGTGGTGTCTCAACACGACGAACTTTCGCAACGGTGCACACTCGGGGAGAACACAATTTATCTTGAAATTAAGTGAGGGATCACCTTATAATGCTACCGTCGTCCTAAGCAAAACAAGGTGCATAAAAGGATTAACATCACATGCAAATCATAAGTGACATGATATGGCCATGATCTTGTGCTTTTGATCTCCATCATGAAAGCACCGGCATGATCTCCATCGTCACCGGCATGACACCATGATCTCCATCATCTTGATCTCCATCAACGTGTCACCATCGGGGTTGTCACGCCCTACATGCTTCTACTACTATTGCTACCGTAGCGATAAAGTAAAGCATTACATAGCGCTTAATGATTGACACGCAGGTCATACAATAATTAAAGACAACCCTATGGCTCCTGCCGGTTGCCGTATTCAACGACATGCAAGTCGTTAAATTCTATACATCACATGATCATCTCATACATCACATATATCTCATCATGTAATTGGCCATATCACATCACAACATACCCTGCAAAAACAAGTTAGACGTCCTCTAATTGTTGTTGCATGTTTTACGTGGCTGCTACGGGTATCTAGCAAGAACGATTCTCACCTACGCATAAACCACAACGGTGATACATAGATTGCTTTTCAACCTTCTCAAGGACCGCCTTTGTCGGATCCGATCCAACTAAAGTGAGAGAAACTGTCACCCGCAAGCCATCTAAGCAACAAGTTGCATCGAGGGAACCGGTCTCTCGTAAGCGTACGAGTAATGTTGGTCCGGGCCGCTTCATCTCACAATCCCGCTGAACCAAAATCCGACCAAGGGAGGAAGCAATCTAAGCATCAACGCCCACAAACCTTTTGTGTTCTACTCGAGATCTCATCGAACCATCAACCTAGCTCATGATGCCACTGTTGGGGAATGTCGCATGGGAAACAAAAAATTTCCTACGCACACGCAAACCTATCCATGGTGATGAGCATCTACGAGAGGGAGAGTGGATCTACATACCCTTGTAGATCGCTAAGCGGGAAGCGTTAAGAAACACGGTTGGTGTAGTCGAACATCTTCGCGATCCAAATCGCCGAGCGTCCCGCGATCTCATCACGATCCGTCCCGCGATCCAATCACGATCCGTCCCGTGAACTCATCACGATCCGTCCCGCGACCTCATCACGATCCGTCTCACGATCTTGATCACGATCTGTCCCGCGAACTCATCACGATCCGTTCCGCGATCTCATCACGAACTGTCTCGTGATCTCGATCACGGTCCTTCCGATCTAGCGCCGAACGGACGGCACCTCCGCGTTCAGCACACGTGCAGCTTGATGACGATCTCCACCGTCTCGATCCAGCGAGAGGAGGTGGAGAGGAGAGAGAGTTCACCGGCAACGTGACGGCGCTCCGGTGATGGTGGTGGAGCAATTCCGGCAGGGCTTCGCCTAAGCGCTGCGGAAAACCGATCTAGAGGAGAAACTGTGCACCGGTGAAACGGGTAGCACGTGGCCAGAAATTCTGTCCAAAAACCACCCAATACACTAGTATATATAGGAGGAGAGGAGAGGAGAGGCAGCCAAGGCCTTTGGGTCGGCCGAAATAGGAGGTGGGAGCAATCCTACTTCACCTCCAATCCTAGTTGGAGTAGGATTGCCTCCTATTGGCTGATTTTCCACTTTTGCTTTAGGACTTTCTCTCCTGCGCCATGGGCCTTTGTGGCTGTCTTCCCAGCCCACAAAGGGCTGGTTATTATTCTCCCACAGCCCATGGACCTCTTGGGGTCGAAATACCCCTCCCGGAGGTCCTCCGGTACACTACCGGCACTCCCGGTACAATACCGATACTCCCGGTACACTACCGATGAGCCCGAAACTTTTCCGGAAACCAAACTGGGACTTCCTATATATGAATCTTTACCTCCGGACCATTCCGGAGCTCCTCGTGATGTCCGGGATCTCATCCGGGACTCCGAACAACCTTCGGTCACCACCATACATAACTCTACACTACCGAAACGTCACCGAACTTTAAGTGTGCAGACCCTGCGGGTTCGAGAACTATGTAGACATGACCGAGACACCTCTAAGGTCAATAACCAATGGCGGGACCTGGACGTCCACATTGGTTCCTACATATTCTACGAAGATCTTTATCGGTCGAACCTCTATGTCAAGGATTCAGTTAATCCCATATATCGTTCCCTTTGTTCTTCGGTATGTTACTTGCCCGAGATTCGATCGTCGGTATCTCCATACCTAGTTCAACCTCGTTACCGGCAAGTCTCTTTACTCGTTCCGTAATACAAGATCCCGCAACTAACAATTAGTCACATTGCTTGCAAGGCTTATTGTGATGTTGCATTACCGAGTGGGCCCCGAGATACCTCTCCGTTACACGGACCCAGTCTCGATCCATGCCAACTCAACAGACACCATCGAAGATACCTGTAGAGCACCTTTATAGTCACCCAGTTAAGTTGCAACGTTTGATACACACAAGGCACTCCTCCGATATCCGTGAGTTGCATGATCTCATGGTCATAGGAACATATACTTGACATGCAGAAAACAGTAGCAATAAACTGACACGATCATATGCTATGTTTGTAGTTTGGGTCTTATCCATCACATCATTCTCCTAATGATGTGATCCCGTTATCAAATGACATCTCATGTCCATGGCTAGGAAACCTTAACCATCCTTTGATCAACGAGCTAGTCCATTAGAGGCATACTAGGGACATGGTTTTGTCTATGTATCCACACATGCATTTAAGTCTCCGATCAATACAATTATAGCATGGATAATAAACGATTATCATGAACAAGGAAATATGATAATAACTAATTTATTATTGCCTCTAGGGCATATTTCCAACATGATGATCATGAAGCTTCGGATCAAGTTACTATGGAACCTCGTAGGTTGACAAGGATGTGTACTGCTCCTGAGCGGTACGACAACCCTGTCTTGGAGGTCATGTTGTTGGACAACGATGAACCTACGAGCTGTGGAGAAGCAATGATGGGTCCGGATTCCGACAAATGGTTAGAGGCCATGAAATCCGAGAAAGGATCCATGTATGAAAACCAAGTATAGACTTTGGTAGACTTTCTCGTTGGACGGCAGGTCGTTGAGTACAAATGGATCTTTAAAATGAAGACACACGCTGATGGTGAATGTCACCATTTATAAAGCTCCACTTGTCACAAAGAAGTTTCCGCCAAGTTCAAGGAGTTGACTGCGACGAGACTTTCTCACTCGTAGCAATGCTAAAGTCTGTTGGAATTATGTTAGTAGTTGCTGCATTTTTCAATTATGAAATCTGGCAGATGGATGCCAAAACATATTTTCCTTCCTTCAGGAAAGGTTGTATGAGATACAACCAGAAGGTTTTATCAGTCCTAAGGATGCTAAAAGGTGTGCAAGCTTTAGTGATCCTTCTATGAACTAAAGCAAGCATCTTGGAGTTGGAATATACACATTGATGAGGTGATCAAAGTTTTTGAGTCTATACAAAGTTTATGAGAAACTTGTATTTACAATAAAGTGAGTGGGAGCACTATAGAGTTTCTGGTAAGCATATGTGGTTGACATATTGTTGATCGGAAATGATGTAGAATTTCTGGAAAGTATAAACGGTTGTTTGAAAAGAGTTTTTCAAAGGAAGACCTGGATAAAGCTACCTAATTGTTGAGCATCAATATCTATAGAGATAGATCAAGATGCTTGATGAGACTTTCAATGAGTACATACCTTGACAAGATTTTGAAAGAGTTCAAAATGGATCAGTCAGAGAAAGAGTTCTCGCCTGATTTGTAAGGTGTGAAGTTGAGTGAGACTCAAAGCTCGACAACGGCAGAAGAAAGAGAAAGGACGAACGTCGTCCCCTATGCCTTAGCCATATGCTCTATATTATGTCATGCTGTGTACCGCACCTGGTGTGTGCCTTGCCATGAGTCTGTCAAGGGGTACAAAAGTGATCCAAGAGTGGATCACTGGACAACGGTCAAGATTATCCTTAGTAACTAAAAGACGAAGGAGATGTTTCTCGATTATGGAGGTGATAAAGAGTTCGTCACAAAGAGTTACGTCGATGCAAGCTTTACCACCAATCCGAATGACTCGTAGTAGCAATCTGGATACGTATAGCGGAGCAGCCATTTGGAATAGTACCAAGTGGAGTGTGGTAGCAGTGTTTACGGTTTGACATAGAGATTTGCAAAGTACACACGAATATGAATGTCGCAGACCCATTGACTATAATACCTCTCTCACATGCAAAGCATGATCGAGCCCCAGAACTCATTGGGTGTTAGTTTCATAACAATGCGAATCACATGGTGATGTGAACTAGATTATTGACTCTAGTGCAAGTGGGAGACTGTTGGAAATATGCCCTAGAGGCAATAATAAATTAGTTATTATCATATTTCCTTGTTCATGATAATCGTTTATTATCCATGCTATAATTGTATTGATCGGAGACTTAGATGCATGTGTGGATACATAGACAAAACCATGTCCCTAGTATGCCTCTAATAGACTAGCTCGTTGATCAAAGATGGTTAAGGTTTCCTAGACATTGACATGAGATGTCATTTGATAACGGGATCATATCATCACGAGAATGATGGGATGGACAAGACCCAAACTACAAACGTAGCATATGATCGTATCAGTTTATTGCTACTGTTTTCTGCATGTCAAGTATCTGTTCCTTTGACCATGAGATCATGCAACTTACTGACACCAGAGGAGTGCCTTGTGTGTATCAAATGTCGCAACGTAACTGGGTGACTATAAAGGTACTCTACAGGTATCTCTGAGGGTGTCTGTTGGGTTGGCATGGATCAAGACTCGGATTTGTTACTCCATGTGACGAAGAGGTATCTCAGGGCCCACTCGGTAATACAACATCACAACAAGCCTTACAAGCAGTGTGACTAAGTGTTAGTCACGGGATCTTGTATTACGGAATGAGTAAAGAGACTTGCCGGTAACGAGGTTGAACTAGGTATGGAGATACCAACGATCGAATCTCGGGCAAGTAACATACCGAAGAACAAAAGGAACATCATACGGGATTAACTGAATCCTTGACATAGAGGTTTGACCGATAAAGATATTCATAGAATATGTAGGAACCAATATGGACATCCAGGTCCCACTATTGTTTATTGACCGTAGAGGTGTCTCGGTCATGTCTACATAGTTCTCGAACCCGCAGGGTCTGCACACTTAAGGTTTGGTGACATTTTGGTAGTATAGAGTTATGTATGGTGGTGAACGAAGGTTGTTCGGAGTTCTGGATGAGATACCGGACGTCACGAGGAGCTCCGGAATGGTCCAGAGGTAAATATTGATATATAGGAAGTCCTATTTTGGTCACTAGAAAAGTTTCGGGTTCATCGGTAGTGTATCGGGAGGTCGGTAGTGTACCGGGAGACCATCGGGAGGGTTATTTCGACCCAAGAGGCTACATGGGCTGCGGGAGGATGAATACCAGACCTTAGTGGGCTGGAGGAAGTCCCACAAAGGTCCCATGCGGCTGGAAAGAAAAATCCCAAAAGGAAAAAGGTGGAAAAAGGCAAAAGGGCTAAATTAGGAAGGAGTCCTAATCCTACTAGGAGTGGAGGAGGAGGACTCCTCCCTCCTGGTCGGTCGACCCAAGGGATGGATCCTTGGGAGCCAAGCTTCCTCCTCCTATCCTCCTATATATACTAGAGTGTTTTAGGGTTTTGGCAAAGGATTCTCAGCCACGTGCTACTCGTTCCTCTAGTGCATAGTTTCTCCTCTAGATCGGATTTCTGCAGTGCTTAGGCGAAGCCCTGCCGAAATTGCTCTTCTACCTCTCCGCTCCCTCTTACTGGATCAAGAAGGTGGATATCGTCATCAAGCTGTACATGTGCTGAAAGCGGAGGTGCCGTCCGTTCGGCGCTAGATTGGAAGGACCGTGATCAAGATCGCGAGACGGACCATGATGAGATCGCGGGACGGATCGTGATGAGTTCGCGGGATGGATCATGATTGGATTGCGGGAAGGATCGTGATGAGATCGCAGGATGCTCGGCGATTTGGATCGCGAAGACGTTCGACTACACCAACCACATTTCTTAACGCTTCCCGCTTAGCGATCTACAAGGGTATGTAGATCCACTCTCCCTCTCGTAGATGCTCATCACCATGGATAGATCTTGCGTGTGCGTAGGAAAATTTATGTTTCCCATGGAACGTTCCCCAACAAAATACGTATCAAAACAAACAAAGATTCCATGAACCATTAACGAATCAAACCAACCGACAACTATCATCAAGCGAAACAACCAAATCGAGCGAATCAACTACTAGGGATTCGACGACCAACGATAGACCAAATGAGGAAGGGATGGAGAGGGGGCAGAGAATTCACCAGCCAAAATGCCAACCAACCACCCTAGAACCACCACCCACCAATCACCACCTCGATTCAATGTGGAAGCAGCAGTTGGCACCTCGAATCCCCTCCAAAAAACCGAATGGAGAGTTGGGAGGAGGGGAAGCAAATAAGGGCGAGTGGACTGCGGTTGCCGACAAAATCAGACACATGATCTCCTCTCTTAAATGCGTCAAGGGAATCAGAGGAGAAGTGGGTAGGCTCTCAAGTGACGATTGGCAGAAGAAATTGGGGCCCACTTGACAGAGACACACAACGCGAACATCTATCGCCTTGCAATTGGGTTGGTTCAAACTTAATAGCTGGACCCGCGCGCGATGTTGGATGCAAAGTGGACAATGGTGGGGTCGTTCATGCTAGTTGGAAATGTCCAAACGTTCGGAAATCAAAAATTTTACTATATGTAAAGATTTTTGTCCCAAAGTTCCATTTTCTTCCTAGACTGAACAACATCTTCGATATGTCGACGCACCAAAAAATTATACCATGAGTCTCAGACTCCACCTTCCTGGGCTCCTGGCCGCTACCACCCGCCTACTCCCATATGACAAGTCTCGTCCCCGTGTTGTCCCCTCCACCCCCCCCCCCCCGTGGGCGACCCGAGCGCCTGAACTCTCACCGTCGTCGCCAGCCCTCATCCACCTCCCCCTTTGTCACCGTCGGTGAGTGCCGTCAGGAAAGCCCGCACGATGCCAGCGGCGGTGGGACCTTCCTTTGCCCCCTGGAGCAGGGCCATGGGGAGCTCCTTCTCCAACCTACGATGGAGATCGAAGGCCGGAACGTTGGGTGGGGCGTGCTGGGAGGTGCGATGAGTGGCGATGTTGTTGCTGTCCAATGACGGCGTGTCGCGATGGAGTGCGCGGGCTATTGGCAGCGTGGTGCTCTGTTCGTGGTGGGTTTCGGCTCGTTCAGATCCATGCTGCCGGCATTGGAGCGTGGCTACCAGAGCTCGGCATGAGGCCTTGCAGATCGGTGGGCCTAGCAGGAGTCGGTAGCGAGGCGATGGCGGTGTTGGGTAGCTATGATGCTGATGGTGTCCTTGACTAGGGGGTCTCAACCTAGTCAGTGCAAGCTCCTCGAACTTGGCCGAGGGGCCCTTTGTCCTCTCAAGATGAACTCTGGAAGTTGCACGATGGAACGTGGTCAAGACCGCATCCATCGAAGACTTGGCATGTACTCCAAGACGTCTCCTACCGCCTCCACACCATGATACTGATGTTGTAACCTGAGATACCCTACATGGCATGTATATAAGTCGTGGGGTTTAGCCCGTAGAATGGACTCAAACATAACTTTGCTCATCTAGCACTCGGCTTAGAACACATATCACAATCTTGAGGTATATGAACTATGTACTCAATGTTTCACCATCATAATAAACAAGAGCAAGAGGTATGGTTTTACCTCCATCAAGAGAGCCCAAACCTGGATTAAAATATTCTCCCATGTTCCTGTTACCATCCCTCTGAGATCCACAACTCGGGACGCCCTACCCCGAGGTCTACCGATTTTTACACCAACACTGTGCTTTCATTGAGAGTTCCGATGTGAGTTCGATAGAAGGATCGATGGCTCAACAGTATATCAACTACCACAACGGCTGCGAAAACGTTTACGTCCTTGGCCAACTCTTTGTGTTTCTCATCATGATGTTCTGTGATACGTCTACAACGTATCTATAATTTTTGCTTGTTCCATGTTGTTATATTATCAATCTTGGATGTTTTACAATCATTTTATAGCAAGTTTATATCATTTTTTGGGACTAACCTATTGACATAGTGCCAAAGTGCCAGTTGTTGTTGTTGCTTGTTTTTTACTTCACAAAAAATCAGTACCAAACGAATCCCAAACATCATGATAAAATTTGGAGAATTTTTGGACCAGAAGACACCAGATGGGCCAGACAAGTACCAGAGAGGAGGCCCGAGGTGGGGAACACCCACAAGGGCATGCTACAGGCCCCTAGCGCAGCCTGGTGGCTGGTGCCCACCTCGGGACTCCCCCTCCACCAACTATCGCCTCTATAAATTCACAAATATTGGTAAAATCCTAGGGCAGTCGACGAAACACAATCCAGCCACCGCAAGTTCCAGAACCTCGAGATCCAATCTAACACCATCACGGAGGGCTTCATCTTCATCATAGGTGCCTCTCCGATGATGTGTGAGTAGTCCACTATAGACCTATGGGTCCGTAGGCAATAGCTAGATGGATTCCTTGCTCTTTTATGATTCTCAATACAATGGTCTCTTGGAGATCTATTGGATGTAATGACTTTTGCGGTGTGCTTGTTGGGATCCGATGAATTTTGAGTTCATGATCAGAATATGATTTGAGTCTTCTTTGATATCTTATTTGCATGATTACTTATAGCCTCGTATTTCTTCTTCAAATCTTTGGTTTAGTTAGGCCAACTAGATCGATATTTCTGGCCATGGGAAGAGCTGCTTTGTGATGGGTTCGATCTTGCAGTGTTCTTTCCCAGTGACAAAAGGGGCAGAAAGGCATGTATGTATCGTTTCCATTAAGGATAACATGATGGGTCTATTACTACATGAAAAGATCTTGTCTACATCATGTCACCGTTCTTATTGTACTACTCTGTTTCACCATGAACTTAATACACTAGATGCATGCTGGATAGCGGTTGATGTGTGGAATAATAGAAGTAGATGCAGAATCGTTTTAGTCTAATTGTCTTGGACGTGATGCCTATATAATGGTCATTGCCTGGATATCATCATGGTTATTTGATCTTCTATCAATTGCCCAATAGTAATTTGTTCACCCATCGTGTGCTATACTCATGAGAGAAGCCACTAGTGAAACCTACGCCCCCGGGTCTACTTTTCCAACATATTGCTTTCCGATCTACTATTTTGCCGTTTTGTTTTCAGATCTATTAACCAAAATAACCCAAAAATACCTTGCTGCACTTTTTTACCTATTTTATTTTATGTTCTTGTGAGATCTATTTGCCAAAACTGTCACTACCTAATCTATCTTTTTATCATTTAGAACTTGACAACCTCTCTTATGTGTCGGGTTGCAAGTATTTGTTATTTGTGTGTAGGTGTTGTTTACGTAGGTGCTTGATCTTCCTCTGCGGATTGATACCTTGGTTTCATAACTGAGGGAAATACTTACCATCAATGTGCTGCATCATCCCTTCCTCTTTGGGGAAATACCGACGCAGTCTCAAGCCACATCAAAGGAATTTCTAGCGCCGTTGTGCTACTTCTCGAGCATGCGTTGGTTTCGCGTGAAGAGGAACGGTTTGATGCAGCAAAGTAGATAAGTATTTCCCTCACTTTTTGAGAACCAAGGTATCAATCCAGTAGGAGATACAAGAGATTCACCAATAGATGTACCTGCACAAAGAATCAAACTCCAGCACCCAACGCTATAAAGGGGTTGTCAATCCCTTCACGGTTACTTGCAAGGTTGAGATCTAATAGATATAGATATAATAGGATGCTTGAACGGAAAGTAAAAGTAAAAGTAAAAATAAGGCAACAAGTATTTTTGGTATTTTTGGTTTTAGATCTGAAAGTATAATATGGAAAATAGACCCGGGGGCCATAGGTTTCACTAGATGGCTTCTCTCATGATGGCAAGTATTACGGTGGGTGAACAAATTATTGTCGAGCAATTGATAGAAAAGCGAATAATTATGAAGATATCCAAGTCAATCATTATGCATATAGGCATCACGTCCATGACAAGTAGACCGAAACGATTCTGCATCTACTACTATTACTCCACACATCAACCGACTCGTGCCTGCATCTAGAGTATTAAGTTCATGAAGAATAGAGTAATGCCTTAAGTAAGATGAGATGATGTAGAGGGATAAACTCAAGCAATATGATGAAAAACCCATCTTTTTACCCTTGATGTCAACAATACAATACGTGCCTCGCTACCCCTACTTTGTCACTGGGTGAGGACACCGCAAGATTGAACCCAAAACTAAGCACTTCTCCTATTGCAAGAATTACCAATCTAGTTGGCCAAACCAAACCAATAACTCGAAGAGACTTGCAAAGATATGAAATCATGCATATAAGAATTCAGGAAAGACTCAAATAATATTCATGGATAATCTGAACATAAACCCACAATTCATCGGATCTTGACAAACACACCGCAAAAGAGTATTACATCGGATAGATCTCCATGAAGATCATGAAGAACATGGTATTGAGAAGCAAAGAGAGATAAGAAGCCATCTAGCTACTAGCTATGGACCCGTAGGTCTATGGTGAACTACTCACACATCATCGGAAGGGCAATGGAGTTGATGTAGATGCCCTCTGTGATCGAATCCCCCTCCGGGATATTACCAGAAAAGGCTCCAAGATTGGATCTCTCGGGAACGGAGGCTTCTGGCAGCGGAAAAGTGTTTTCATGGATCTTTTTTTGATAATGATGGAATATTTGGGAATTTATAGGCCAAAGATTAGGGTTAGGGGAGCTGTCGTGGGCCCACAAGCATGCCCGGCGCGGCCTACCCCCTGGCCACGCCCCTAGGGCTTGTGGCCCCACGGTGGCTCCTCTGCCTTGGTTCTCAAGTCTCATAGTTTCCTTTTGTTCTAGAAAAAATCATTCCGAAGGTTTTATTCCGTTTGGACTCTGTTTAATATTCCTTATGTGCGAAACTCAAAAACACGGAAAAAACAGAAACTAGCACTAGGCTCTAGATTAATAGGTTAGTCCCAAAAATAATATAAAATAACATATTAATGCATATAAAACATCCAACCCAGATAATATAATAGCATGGAACAATCAAAAATTATAGATACGTTGGAGACGTATCACACTGTCAGGGAGGAAGCAATCTCTTCACGTGCCAATCTTGGTGCCGGGGAGATATCATCAACATCTACCAGGTTCCTAATCACAAATCTCATCTCCTTGCAATTTACATTATTTTTCCATTTGCGTCTCGTTTTCCTCTCCCCCACTTCACAATTTGTTTTGGTTTTATTCGCCTTCTCTTTCGTTTGCCTTTTTCTCGTCAGGTCTCTTGTTTGTCAACCTTTTCACTATGACTAGTTCTTCCATTATTGCGTATACCCCCGAGAATGAGGTTCTTACCTTTAAACAAAGGGGAGGAGAGAATCTTAAAGATGCTTGATACAGGATTTGCAATGCTCATAATAGATCTATTCGTAAAGAATCTACCATTGTTCTCCTTCGTTGTTTTTATGTGGGCATCGCCACTTGGTGTAGATTCGTCCTTGATACGATTAATGGTGGTAATTTATTTATGTGCCATACTTTGGATGCTTATAATGCAATGGGAAACTTAGTGGGTTCCTCACCTACCATTGTCAATGAAACAATTTTAACTCTTGAGCATGTTATGAAAAAGTTAGATGCTATTGAAAAGAAAATGCTCACTAAGGAAAATATGGAAATTTTGGATTAAAGCATGCATAATATTGCTAATAAAATTGGAACAAAGGCGGGAGATGCTCTTAAAGTACTAAAGTAAAAAGAACTCATAGTCAATACAAGAATGGAAGAGAGCCGCACTAGAATTGGTAAGTTGGAAGAAATTTTTCATAACTTAAGTTCACCTTTTTATACCGTTAAGACTATTGAAAAAACTCCCATTAGTAAATATTGCAAATTTATGCAAGTTCCTAAGAACAAGGGTACCACTTCTAGTAGAAACAATGAGGATCTTAAAATGATTAGTATTCATCCCAATTTTGTTGAAGTGGTAAACAACCTTAATGGCAAGAATTTTTTTTAGTCTTATTTCTAGAAGTATTTTGATTGAAAATATGCATAATAGATCCTTGAAAAATTCTTGTTGTGTGCTTAAGGATTTGGAAACTAAAGATGACAATACTTGAATCTATGTGTTATGCCTAGCTAGGGGCGTAAAACGATAACGCTTGCTCATAGGCAACGCAATGAATGAAATTACTTTTATCTTTTCCTTTCTGTTTTTGAGTGTTTGAACAATTATGATTCTTTTATGATTTTGTTTTTATGTCTTGGTTAGTTTTTGTGCCAAGTAAAGCCTTTAGGATAATTCATAAGATGAGTAGAAACAATGCTGAATCTGAAACAGAAACTTTGTCTCCAGTGCACAAATTTTCATTTTTTACTGGAGCGCGATAATGAGCTGCAATTTTAACACAATATTTATATGCAAATTATTTATGTTTTACTAATTTTCATAATTTTTAGATTTAGAGAAGTATGGGTAGATTATAGATTACTACAGATTGTTCTGTCTGAAATAGATTCTGTTTTCGTTGCATTGTGTGCTTGTTTTGATGAATCTATGGCTTGTATTGGACGGTATAAGTCATGGTAAAGTTAGAATTAAGTAGATATAATGCAATAATAAAATATTAATGGCTTTATAACAGTACTTAGAGTGGTAATTTGCTTTATTATACTAACGGATCTCACGAGAATTTTGTCAAGTTTTGTGTGAATGAAGTTTTCAAGTTTTCGGTGAGATCACGATGGATGAAGGAATAAGGAGTAATAAGAGCCTAAGCTTGGGTATGCTACTGCACCCCAAGATAATATCCAAATAGTAACAAGCGACTAAGCTTGGGGATGCCCCGAGTGGCATCCCCTCTTTCTTCTAACAACCATCGGTATTTTACTTGGACCTATATTTTTATTCGTCACATACCATGAGTTTTGCTTGGAGCGTCTTATATCTTTGATTTATTTGATTTGTGTCTTTGCTGCACACACCTATTTGAGATATCCAAAATTATGCTATTATTTGCTAGAATTGGTCTATATGCTTCACTTAAATCTATTGAGCTATGAAATTGCTCTAGTGCTTCACTTATATCTTTTTGAGCACGACGTGCTTTTACATGTTTGAACAACTATTCTCATGCTTCACTTACATTATTTTGAGAGTTAGTAATTTTGAAGAAATGCTCTCATGCTTCACTTATATTAGTTTTGGAGATGAAATTTTTATGCTCACGTTCTTCACTTAAATCTATGTGATCTTGCAAAAAGCAATGGTGATATATGAAACTAGTCCCAAAGTGGTAGATATTCAAGAGGGATATAATAAATATTTTCATGAAGATCACTGGAAAAATTAAACTTGATTCTTTATAATAGTTTTGAGACATGACGATAGTAATATGTGAGTTATGTTAGTGAGTAATTATGCTTAGTAAGAATATTGATGTTAAGGTTTGTGATTCCCTATGCAAGCACAAAAGTCAATTGTTGTGCTACGAAATTACATCCTACTTATGGTGCATTATTCGGTGTTAGTTATGCTTAATGCTCGCTTATGTGATTTTTCGTTTTTTGCTTGGATGCTTCTCAATATATTTGCTAGCTTTCACTTGTACTAAGTAGAAATACTACTTGTGCATACAAAATCTTTAAACCCAGTTTTGCCATATAAGTCCACCATACCTACCTATATACGGTATTTCCATGTTGTTCCAAGCATATTTGTATGTGCCATCTCTAAATTTTCAAAATAAATTTTCCTTTTTGTGTGCTCGTATCGCTCATGAAACGGTAGGGGGGGGCGATATTTTTCCATGCTAGATGTGTTATTCTCAAGATGAGTGTTTATTCACTTCTCATTGCATGACAGTATGGTGGTAGTAGGGATGCCCATTCCTGAAATGAAATGAAAACAAAGAAATTTTTTCACTTTATGTTTTCAAATAATAAATTCCTTGGAAAGTGTTGGTATGGAAGGCAATCGTGGATTCGGCTAGCCATGGAGAGTGAAAGTATGGTGGAAAAATGAATAAACTTATTTTCTGTTTGGGAATCGCTTATGATGTATCTAGGATGGAAATATATTGAATCACTCGATCGTTTTCGTTGAAAGGAAAGGCATGCCACCCAAAATATTTTTTCTCTATCAATTTAAACCTTGAGCTCTAGCACCTCTACAAATCCCTACTTCCCTCAGTGAAGGGCCTATCAATTTACTTTATGCAATTTTTATTTTTACTTGAGTCTCCATCTTCTCTTATAAAGAACCAACTAGGAGGCACTATGATCATACTTGAGCATTAGGTGTAGCTAATATTTGAGTGTGTTTCATGAATGGATAGATTATTGAGCATGATGGGCCAGGGGTAACTTGCTTTAGTGTTGATATTTTGAAAGACATGGTTTCTTGTTGATATGCTTGAGTGTTAAACTAGACTATTGCCTGGAACCACCTAAAAGTCCAAATGTCCATGCTATAAAGAAAAGAATATGTGATGAACATGTTAGGCAGCATTCCACATCAAAAATTCTGTTTTTATCATTTACCTACTCGAGGACGAGTAGGAGTTAAGCTTGGGGATGTTGATACGTCTCCAACGTATCTATAATTTTTGCTTGTTCCATGCTGTTATATTATGAATCTTGGATGTTTTACAATCATTTTATAGCAACTTTATATCATTTTTTGGGACTAACCTATTGACATAGTTCCAAAGTGATAGTTGCTATTTTCGCTTGTTTTTTACTTCGCAAAAAAACCAGTAACAAACAAAGCCCTTCGCAGAAAAATTTTGGAGATTTTTTTTTTGGACCAAAAGACACCACATGGGCTAGAAAGTATCAGAGACAAGGCCGAGGTGGGGAACATCCACCAGGGCGTGCTAGAGGCCCCTAGCACGGACTGGTGGGTGGTGCCCACCTAGCCCCCCCCCCCTCAACCGACTATTACCTCTATAAATTCACAAATATTCGGAAAACCCTAGGGGATTCAACAAAATGCAATTCCAGCCGCCACAAGTTCCAGAACCTCGAGATCCAATCGGAGGGGTTCATCTTCATCATAGGTGCCTCTCCGATGATGCGCAAATAGTCCACCATAGACCTACGGGTCCGTAGGCAGTAGCTATATGGCTTCATCTGTCTCTTATGATTCTCAATACAATGGTCTCTTGGATATGTATTTGATGTAATGACTTTTGCAGTGTGTTTGTTGGGATCCGATGAATTTTGAGTTCATGATCAATTTCTATCCATGAATATGATTTAAGTCTTGTTTGATCTCTTATATGCATGATTACTTATAGCCTCATATTTCTTCTTCGAATCTTTGGTTTACTTAGGCCAACTAGATCGGTTTTTCTTGCCATGGGAAGCGGTGCTTTGTGATGGGTTCGATCTTGCGGTGTTCTTTCCCAATGACAGAAGGGCAGCAAGGCACGCATGTATCGTTGCCATTAAGGATAACAAGATGGGGTTTATTACTACATGAATAGATCTTGCCTACATCATGTCACCGTTCTTATTGCATTACTCCGTTCCTCCATGAACTTAATACAATAGATGCATGCTGGATAGCAGTCGATGTGTGGAGTAATAGAAGTAGATGCATAATCATTTCAGTGTACTTGTCTTGGACGTGATGCCTATCTAATGGTCATTTCCTGGATATCATCATGATTATTTGATCTTCTATAAATTGCCCAACAGTAATTTGTTCACCCATCGTGCGCTATACTCATGAGAGAAGCCACTAGTGAAACCTACGACCCCCGAGTCTACTTTTCCAACATATTGCTTTCTGCTCTACTATTTTTCTATTTTCTTTTCAGATCTATTAATCCAAAAAACCAAGAATACCTTGCTGCACTTTTTTGACATATTTTATTTTGTGTTCCTGCGAGATCTATTTGCCAAAACTATCACTACCTAATCTATCTTTTTATCATTGAGAGCTTGACAACCTCTCTTACGCGTTGGGTTGCAAGTGTTTGTTATTTGTGTGCAGGTGTTGTTTACATAGGTGCTTGATCTTCCTCTACGGATTGATACCTTGGTTTCATAACTGAGGGAAATACTTACCTTTGTTGTGTTGCATTATCCCTTCCTCTTCGGGGAAATACCGATGTAGTCTCAGACCACGTCATTCTGCGCTGATTCGATCCTCCGTTTGGCCTCGGCCAAAAACTTTGCCCCAGATCAGATTGTAACCTTCGGAGGTCTGGAGTACACCCCCTATTCTTGTGAATAACTCATCTTGTCAGGATGGACACCCGATTTGGTAGAAGGGCTGCCTGGCGCTGGAGAACTGATGCTGAAACCGACGTCTCTTAAAGACATTAGGCCAAAGCCCACGGCACCACTGGAGGGCCCCAAGGTAGAAACTCCGAACAAACTCCCCTAGAACCCTAGCCCGGGTGTTCCAAGCTCGAAAGCTATGTTGGATCCCAAGCCAACTCCGAGCTACACACCGGGCACACTTTGAGTCAGCCCCACTTATAGTCACACAACGATCTCTGAAGAACTATCTCACCTAAACGACATGCTCGATCACATACAGAGCATGTCTATTTCGACTTTAGTCTATGGCAAAATTGGACTTAAAGCCGACATTCGGGAAATTTACGTCCCGCCCAGCACCTACTTAGTCACCACGGTTGATGATTTAACCGACGTGTTAGACTATGATGAGGCCACGAACATTGATGAAGATGCCAAGGGCCCTAAGGAACACACTTCGCTATGGATCAATGGTGCATGACATTTGTATTAATATGGTGAGGACAAAGCCATTCCTTGCTAATATAATAAGATGAATAGGGGTAAACATTCTTTGAGGATCGTATACTTTGAAAAAATTAATGATTTTGTTGCTTGTACTTATAAGTATTGCTATATTATTGTTTGTTAATTCATTGTCTCTCAACGAGCATACATGCAAGAGATTACATAATGGGTAGCATGTCACATCAAAAAAATTGTTTTATCATTTACCTACTCGGGGACGAACAGGAATTAAGGTTGGGGATGCTTGATACGCCTCCAACGTATCTATCATTTTTTATTGTTCGATTTTGATTGACACGGCTTGAGTCTGCGTCGGTATTTCCCCAAAGAGGAAGGGATGACGCAACACATCTATAGTAAGTATTTACCTCAGTTATGAAACCAAGGTTATCGAAGAAGTAGGAGAACCAAGCAACACTATGCAAACGGTACCTACACACAAAGAACAAATACTTGCAACTCGACGCGTAAGAGAGGTTGTCAATCTCTCCACGGTAAAAGATAGATCGGTTTATATGAGATTGGATAAATAGATCGCACAAGAACACAAAATAAAAGATGCAAATAAAAAGTGCAGCAAAGTATTTTTGGGTTTTTGGAATAGTAGACCTGAAAGCAAATGCGGAAAAAGATAGATCGAAAAGCAATATATTAAAAGGATACACCCGGGGGTCGTAGATTTCACTAGTGGCTTCTCTCAAGAGTATAGCACACGGTGGGTAAACAATTACTATTGGGCAATTGATAAAAGATCAAATAATCATGACCATATCGAAGGCAATGATGAATATATAGGCATCACATCCAAGATTAGTAGAACGAAACGATTCTGCATCTACTACTATTACTCCACACATCGACCGCTATCCAGCATGCATCTAGTGTATTAAGTTCATGGATAAACAGAGTAATGCAATAAGAATGATGACATGTTGTAGACAAGATCTATTCATGTAGGAATAGACCCCACCTTGTTATCCTTAATAGCAACGATACATGTGTGCCTCGCTGCCCCTTCTCTCACCGGGAGAGGACACTGCAAGATCGAACCCATCACAAAGCACCTCTTCCCATAACAACAAAAATCGGTCTAGTTTGCTTAACTAAACCAAAGATTCGGAGAAGAAACACGAGGCCATAAATAATCATGCATATAAGAGATCAAATAAGACTCAAATAATATTCATGGATAGAAACTTATCATGAACTCAAACTTCATTGGATCCCAACAAACACACCGCAAAAAGTCATTACATCAAATAGATATCCAAGAGACCATTGTATTGATAATCAAAACAGAGAGAGGAAGCCATCTAGCTACTACCTACGGACCCGTAGGTCTATGGTGGACTACTCACGCATCATCGGAGACGCACCAATGAGGACGATGAGCCCCTCCATGATGATGTTAGATTGGATCTCGTGGTTCTGGAACTTGCGTTGGCTGGAATTATTTTCGTCAACTCCTCTAGGTTGTTTTGGAATATTTGGGTATTTATAGAGCTGAGAGGCAGTGGAGGAGGGTCCTGTGGGTCCCACAACCCACTAGGCCATGCCAGGGGCCTCTCGCACGCTCTGGTGTCTTGTGGGCCCCACAGGCCTCTTCTCATGTGCTTCCTTGGCTTCCATGTTGTCTTCTGGTCCAAAAAAATATCTCAAAAAAGTTTCATGACAATTGAACTCTGTTTGGTACTGATATTCTGCGAAGTAAAAAACAAGCAAAAAATAGCAACTAGCACTTAGCACTATGTCAATATGTTAGTCCCAAAAAATGATATAAAGTTGATATAAAATGATTATAAAACATCCAAGAATGATAATATAACAGCATGGAACAATCAAAAATTATAGATATGTTGGAGACTTATCAGCATCCCCAAGCTTAATTCATGCTCGTCCTCGGTAGGTAAATGATAAAAATAGAATTTTTGATGTGGAATGCTGCCTAACATGTTCATTACATATTCTTTTCTTTTGTAGCATGGACATTTGGACTTTTAGATGGTTCAAAGCAATAGTCTAGTTTTCACATGAAGACTTTAATACTCAAGCATACCAACAAGCAACCATGTCTTTCAAAATATCAACACTAAAGAAAGTTATCCCTAGCCCATCATGCTCAATCATTGATCCATTCATGAAACACAATCAAATATTAGCTACATCCAATGCACAAGTATGATCATAGTGCCCCCTAGTTGATGCTTTATAAGAGAAGATGGAGACTCGAATAAATATAAAAATTGCATAAAGTAAATAGATAGGCCCTTCGCAAAGGGAAGTAGGGGTTTGTAGAGGTGCTAGAGCTCAATGTTTAAATTGAGAGAGAAAAATATTTTGGGTGGCATGCCTTTCCTGTCAATGAAAACGATCGAGAGCTTTCAATAACTTTCCATGCTAGATATATCATAAGCGGTTCCGAAACAGAAAATAAAGTTTATTCCTTTTTCCACCATTCTTTCACATTCAATGGCTAGCCATATCCACGAGTACCATACATACCGACACTTTCCAAGGAATATATTATTTCACAACATAAAGTAAATTTCTTTTGGGACTAGGCATCCCTATTGCCACCGTACTCTCGTGCAATGACAAGTGAATAAACAGTCATCTTGAGAATAACACATCTAGCATGGAAAAATATCGGTCACCCCTTCCGCTTCATGAGCGGTACGAGCACACAAAAAGGAAATTCATTTTGAAAATTAGAGATGGCACATACAAATTTTCTTTGAACAACATGTAAATATCGTATTAGGGGTGGGCATTTTAACCGAAGACCGAAGTGCCGAACCGAAAAAACTAAGACTGAAGCCGAAAAAACCGGAACCGATAAATTTGGTACTACGATCGGTTAGCATCATGGGAAAACAGAACTTAATTCGGTGGATTCGGGTTTGACCCACGGGTACCCAAACAGACCGAAGACCGACTAAAAAATAGCCCCACAAGCCGAAGCTCCCTAAAAAATGTGCTCCTCACCTGCTCGCAGATCCCCCCAAATCCCCAATTATGCTCAACCTTACGTGACGTTGTGACCTACCTTAGCTATTCGATTCTTTGTTTAATGCTTGATTCTTTACAAACCGAAATTTCTGGCCCTTTCTAGGGTTCCGTATGGACAAATCATGTATATATCGCCATTGCCGCCCCAATGGCGAATAGCTCACCGTAGACGAGGCACTCGAAACCCTAACAGGATCCCCTGAGCCCGGAGATGGATCCTTGAGAGCTCCGTGGAGCTCAAGCTCCGTTGTCCACGTAACCTCCCTGCAGATTCACCGCTCTTGAGAACAAGGACCGGTTGACAGCCATAGGATGCTCCTGCCTCCTTTAACTACAACGTAAGTACATGTGTTCACTCCCTGAGTAGTATTCTTGATTTAATAGTTTTAATATTCACCTATTTGACAGTTTGGTTTGCTTAGAGAACAAAAAATAGCCGATTTAATCATTCATGTAACTAGACTTTGTTGCTTTCTTGGCCGATTTTTCATGCCTAAACTTCTGAAATTTGTACGCATGTGTAGCTAAGATGTTCTATTTTTCTAACTATTCAGTCAGAGTGTCGTTCACATGTTCTAGTTGTTTTTCGGTCTGGATAGTGAGAGTGTCGTTCAGATGTTGTAGTACAGAGATCTGAACAGTTCCACATATGTGGAACTGTAATTATTGTTTTATTCTGTTTTGGACAGCTTCGCAATCAAAATGAAAATACAAATCCTATGTAGTTCATGTAGTTTGTTGTAAGTACATATCCTATTTTATTCTATTCTGTTCATGTAGTTTGTTGTAAGTACAGATACTAAAAGTACATATACAAATTGCATTAAGATTTTATTTTGTTGAGAACACTGAAGAATTGACCAAGCTCGAACAAGGTAACTTGATTCAATTAATCTGGCATTTTGTAATATGTATTCATTTGTGGTTATTTAACGCTTGCTTCCACTATTCTTTTTTATCAGAGTTAATTGCAGAATATAAGGAGAAAGTCAAGCCCCAAAGCAATGCCAAGCCGCTGACCATCGCAAAAGCCTACTTAATGATTGGTGAGATTCTACTTCGGAGGTATAAAATTCATCTTTCTGCTTCAATTCAGATCGAAATCATAATATATTTATGTTTCTATCTATGAACAACTCGAGTGAATTATTTTTCAAATTCCAGATGTTCTTTTTGGTTGGCTGCAGTTCTGAATAAACTACTAATAGTCGCTGGAGCAGAAGCAATAAAGCTTGAAGTTTAGAAATTGGGGGGTTGTAGCGATAGTGCTATTGTATGTTGCCTATTGCATTGATTTCATGTTTTAAATTTAATTCTTGAGAACTAAGTGTGTTTGTCATCAAAATTTACCATTTATATCCTGTGTTGAGACTCAATTCGTGTGCGTGCTAAACTATTGTTTTATGGTGATGATATTCTTATATCGTATATGTGTTAAGTCTAGAGCATGTTGTTATATATTATTAGTTGTTTGCTCTTCCTGATTGTTAAATGGGGGTAGTTTTGGCAAAAAGGAACTGGAGAATAGTGTAGCGAATCTTGCACTTATTAAATAATCAGGGCGGTTTCGGTGTGCAGTGATTCCTGCCATTATAAATGTTTAGGGTTGTCTGGTGTGCAAGTGCAACTATTCCTGACGTTATTAAATATTCGGAGCTATTCGGTCAGAACCGATGACCAGACTGAAATATCCATGTGGTTAGTCATCGGTTAGTGCTTTTGCCATTGACCAATCGGTCAATACTTTTGGACAACCGGATTTTCTAAAAGACCGAAGCACCGACCCGAACGGTTCGGGGGAACCGAATGCCCAGCCCAACATATAGGTAGGTATAGTGGACACATATGGAAAAACTGGTTTCAAGGATTTTGGATGCACGAGTAGTATTTCTACTTAGTACAAGTGAAGGCTAGCAAATAGATTGAGAAGTAACCAACCAAGAAACAAAAATTCTCATAAACGGGCATTAAGCATAATTAACACCGAATAATGCACCATAAGTAGGATGTAATTTCATTGCATAACTATTGACTTTTGTGTTTGCATAGGGAATCACAAACCTTAACATCAATATTCTTACTAAAGCATAATTACTCACCAACATGAGTCACATATCACTATCATCATGTCTCAAAACTATTACAAGGAATCAAGTTTAATTTGTCCAATGATCTTCACGAAAGTTTTTATTATATCCCTCTTCAATATCTATCACTTTGGGACTAGTTTCATATATTTCTATTGCTTTTGACAAGCTCAAATAAATTTAAGTGAAGAACATGAGCATAAAAATTTCATCTCTCAAAATAATATAAGTGAAGCATGAGAGAATTTCTTCAAAATTTACTAACTCCAAAATTAATCTAAGTGAAGCATGAGAGCAGTTCTTCAAAATTTTAAAGCACGCCATGCTCATATATATATATAAGTGAAGCACTAGAGCTCAAAAAATTTAAGTGAAGCATATAGAGCAATTCTAACAAATCATAGCATAATTTTGGTTCTATCAAATAGGTGTGTTCAGCAAGGATACTTGTGGAAAACTAAAAAGCAAATCAAGCAAAGACTCAAATAATAGAAGACACTCTGGGCAAAATTCATGATATGTGACGAATAAAAATATAGCTCCAAGTAAAATACCGATGGTTGTTAGAAGAAAGAGTGGATGCCCCTCGGGGCATCCCCAAGCTTAGTTTCTTGTTTCTCCTTCGATATTATCTTAGGGTGCCATAGAATCCCCAAGATTAGGCTTTTTTCACTTCTTATTCCTTCATCCATAGTGATCTCACCCAAAACTTGAAAACTTCAATCACATAAAACTCAACAAAATCTTCGTGAGATCCTTTAGTATAATAAAGCAAATCACCACTCTAAGTATTGTTGCAAACCCATTCATATTTTATTATTGAATTATATATACTGTATTCTAACTTTACCATGGATTATAGCGTCCAATACAAACCACGGATTCATCAAAATAAGCACACAATGCAATGAAAACAGAATCTTTCAAAAATAGAACAGTCTGTAGTAATCTGTACTCTAACCATACTTCTGCCACTTTAAAAATTCTGACAAATTAGTAAAATGTCAGCAATTTGTATGTCAATCTTGTGTAAAAAAACATAATTTTTTGACGCGTCTGTGATTTTTCAAAATTCTGTTACTTGACACAAAATTTTCTGTTTTTAAACAAGATCAAATCAACTATCACCTAATATGATCCTAAAGGATTTACTTGGCACAAACACTAATTAAAACATAAAAACACAATAGTTACATAGGCAACAATCATGTTATCACACAAAAGCATAAATAAATGATAACTATTGGGTTGTCTCCCAACAAGCTCTTTCTTTATAGCCATCAAGATAGGCTTGCAATTTCAATGATGCCCTCATGAAAGATAATAATAGCAACACAAATAGAGCATCATGAAGCATATGGAAAACACACTTCGGTCTAACATAATTCATAATCATAGGCATTTTATTAGCAAACAAATTATCAAGGCAAACAAAAACTAGCATATGGAAGGAAGAAGAAAGAGACAGTAGCAAGCTCAACATAAAAAGAGGTAATTTATTATCATGAAAATTTCTACAACCATAATTTCCTCTGTCATAATAATTACATGTAGGATCATATTCAAATTCAATAATATAGCTATCATTAAAAATACTTTCTTTATGATCAACATGCATAAAGTTTTTATCATCTTCCAAAATAGTGGAATTATCATCAACTAAAGTTATGACCTCTCCAAACCCACTTTTATCAAAAAAATCATAAGATTGAACACTCTTCAAATATATGGGATTCTTTTTACCTAAAGCTGACACTCTTACAAACCACTTTTGATACTATTGCAAACATTATTATCAATAACATATTCAATATGAGGCTTAAGTAAATTTTCAAGATCATAAGAAGCATTATCACCCCAACCATGATCATTGCAATAAGAAGTGGGCATGACAAAATTATCATCCCCAAGCTTGTAGTTTTTCATACCATTAAGATAATTGAGATTAGTAGAATTTATAGTAACATCATTGCAATCATGCTTTTCAATCAAGGAGCTATCATGAATCACCTTATAAATTTCTTGTTTCAACACTTCATCGGAAATTTTAGATTCATGATTTTCAAACAAAACTTCATAGAGATAATCAAGTGCACTCAACTCACTAGCAATTGGTTCATCATAATTTGGTCTTTTAAAAAGATTAGCGAGTGGATGAGGATCCATATCAATAGATTTTTAGCAAGCAAAGATGCAAGCAAATAGAAGGCACATGGCAACACAAGCAAAGATAGCAAACAAGAAAAAAAGGCAAACGAAAAAGAGGGTGAATACAACATCAATTTGATGTGAAGTGGGGGAGATGAAAAAGAGAGGCAAATGACAAATAATGTAAATTGCAAGGAGATGAGATTTGTGATTAGGAACTAGATAGATGTTGATGATGTCTCCCCGGCAATGGTGCCAGAAATTCCTTTGACGTGGCTTGAGACTACGTCGGTATTTCTTGGAAGAGGAAGGGATGATGAATCATAGCTATGGTAAGTATTTCCCTCAGATATGAAACCAAGGTTATCGAAGAAGTAGGAGAACCAAGCAACACTATGTAAACGGTACCTACACACAAAGAACAAATACTTGCAACCCGACACGTAAGAGAGGTTGTCAATCTCTCCACGGTAAAAGATAGATTGGTTTGTATGAGATTGGATAAATGGATCGCACAAGAACACAAAATAAAAGATGCAAATAAAAAGTGCAGCAAGCTATTTTGGGGTTCTTGGAATAGTAGATCTGAAAGCAAATGCGGAAAAATATAGATCGGAAAGCAATATATTAAAAGGATAGACCCGGGGGCCATAGATTTCACTAGTGGCTTCTCTTAAGAGTATAGCACACGGTGGGTAAACAATTACTGTTGGGAAATTGATAGAAGATCAAATAATCATGACGATGTACAAGGAAATGATCAATATATAGGCATCACGTCCAAGATTAGTAGACTGAAATTATTCTGCATCTACTACTATTACTCCACACATCGATCGCTATCCAGCATGAATCTAGTGTATTAAGTTCATGGAGAAATGGAGTAATGCAATAAAAACAATGACATGATGTAGACAAGATATATTCATGTAGGAATAGACCCCATCTTGTTATCCTTAATATCAACTATACATGCCTGCCTTGCTGCCCCTTCTGTCACTTGGAGAGGACACCCCAAGATCGAACCCATCACAAAGCACCTCTTCCCATGGCAAGAAATATCGATCTAGTTAGCCAAACTAAACCAAAGATTCAGACAACAAATACAAGGTTATAAATAATCATGCATATAAGAGATCAAAGATGACTAAAATAATATTCATGGATAGAAACTGATCATGGACTCAAACTTCATTGGATCCCAACAAACACACCGCAAAAAGTCATTACATCAAATAGATCTCCAAGAGACCATTGTATTGAGAAGCAATAGAGAGAGAGGAATCCATCTAGCTACTGCCTACGGACTCGTAGGTCTATGGTGGACTACTCACGCATCATGAGAAAGGCACCAATGAGGATGATTAACCCCTCCATGATTGTGTTAGATTGGATCTTGTGGTTCTGGAACTTGTGGCGTCTGGAATTGTTCTCGTCAAATCCTCTAGGGTTTCTGGAATATTTGGGTATTTATAGGGATGAAAGGTAGTGGTGGAGGGTCCCATGGGCCCCACAACCCACTAGGCCGCGCTAGGGGCCTCTAGCGTGCCCTAGTGTCTTGTGGGTCCCACGGGCCTCCTCTCAGGTGCTTCCTTGGTTCCAAGTTGTCTTCTGGTCCAAAAAAATCTCTAAAAAGTTTCATGGCAATTAAACTCCGTTTGGTACTGATACTTTGCGAAGTAAAAAAACAAGCAAAAAATAGCATTTGTCCCTTGGCCGTATGTCAATAGGTTAGTCCCAAAAAAATGATATAAAGTTGCCATAAAAAGATTATAAAACATCCAAGAATGATAATATAACATCATGGAACAATAAAAAATATAGATACGTTGGAGACGTATCACTGATATATTATCATTCTAGGATACTTTTGGGTACTTATTTACCAATTTACTACATTTTTAGCACTAAGTTATGACCCAGTGCCCAGTGTGAGTTGTTGTTTTCTACATGTTTTTCACTTTTCAGGTTTACAATACCAAATGAAGTCCAATCGTCCTGAAACTTTTTGATGATTTTTTGGACCAAAAGAGGACCTAGAAGATTCGGAAGAAGGCCGGGGGCGACCCGAGGGCCCCACCAGCCAACACGACGTGGCCTGGGGTGTGCCATGATGGCTTGTGGCCCCTCGTGGCTCTCCCAACTCCGTTCTATGGCTTATAAATTCTCATATATCCTTAAAACCCGAGAGGCAGTCCCGAAACACTTTTTAGGCCGCCGCAAGTCTCTGTTCGAATGGAAGGCCATCTGGAGCTCCATTCCGGCACCCTGCTGGAGGGGAGATTAATATGTCTCCACCGTATCTATAATTTTTGATGATGCCATGCTATTGTATTATCTGTTTTGGATGTTTCATATGCATTAATATGTTATTTTATATTATTTTTGGGACTAATTAATCTAGAGGCCAGTGTCAGTTTTTGTTTTTTCCTTGTTTCTGAGTATTGCGGATATGGAATATTAAACGGAGTCCAAACAGAACAAAATCTTCGGAATGATTTTTTCTGGAAGGAAAGAGATCTACCAGACTTGGAGTGCATGCTAGGCCATGTTCTAGGAGGTCACAAGCTAGGGAGGCGCGGCCACCCCCTGGCTGTGCCTGGCAGGCTTCCCACCTCCTCGCAGGTCTCCTAGCCCTAATCTTCCTCCTACAAATACCCAAATATTCCCCCAATACCAAAAAGATCCACAAAAATACTTTTTAGCCGCCAGAAGCCTCCGTTCCCGAGAGATCCAATCTTGGAGCCTTTTCCGGTAATTTGCCGGAGGGGGTTCGATCACGGATGACATCTACATCAACTCCATTGCCCCTCCGATGATGCGTGAGTAGTCCACCGCAGACCTGCGGGTCCATAGCTAGTAGCTAGATGGCTTCTTCCCTCTCTTTGTGCTTCAATACCATGGTCTTCATGATCTTCATGGAGATCTATCCGATGTAATACTCTTTTGCGGTGTGTTTATCGAGATCCGATGAATTGTGGGTTTATGTTCAGATTATCCATCAATATTATTTGAGTCTTTTTCTGAATTCTTATATGCATGATTTCATATCTTTGCAAGTCTATTCGATTTATTGGTTTGGTTTGGCCAACTAGATTGGTAATTCTTGCAATGGGAGAAGTGCTTAGTTTTGGGTTCAATCTTGCGGTGTCCTCACCTAGTGACAAAGTAGGGGTAGAGAGGCATGTATTGTATTGTTGCCATCAAGGGTAAAGAGATGGGGTTTTCATCATATTGCTTCAGTTTATCCCTCTACATCATGTGATCTTACCTAATGTGTTACTCTGTTCTTCATGAACTTAATACTCTAGATGTAGGCAGGAGTCGGTCGATGTGTGGAGTAATAGTAGTAGATGCAGAATCGTTTCGGTCTATTGACACGGACGTGATGCCTATATGCATAATCATTGCCTTGGATGTCTTCATGATTATTCCCTTTTCTATCAATTGCTCGACAGTAATTTGTTCACCCACCATAATACTTACCTTCAAAAGAGAAGCCTCTAGTGAAACCTATGGCCCCTGGGTCTACTTTCCATAATATATTTTCAGATCTATAACCAAAAATACCAAAAATACCTTGCTGAAATTTATTTCCTTTTTACTTTCCACAATCTTTCACATCTATCTCTATCAGATCTAATCCTTGCAAATAATCGTGAAGGGATTGACAACCCCTTTATAACGTTGGGTGCAAGAGTTTGATTGTTTGTGTCGGTGCATCCATTGGTGAATTGCTTGTTCCTCCTACTGGATTGATACCTTGGTTCTCAACAACTGAGGGAAATACTTATCTACTTCGCTGCATCACCCTTTCCTCTTCAAGGAAAAACCAACGCATTCTCAAGAGGTAGCAAGAAGGATTTTTGGCGCCGTTGCCAGGGAGGATACACATCAAGCCTACCAAGTACCCATCACAAACTCATCTCTTGCATTTACTTTATTTGCCATTTGCCTCTTGTTTTCCTCTCCCCCACTTCTAAAATGATTTTCAAAAAATACCAAAAAGATTCGCCTTTTTATTCGCCCTTCTTTCGTTTGCCTTTTGTTTGCTTGTGTGTTAGATCGTTTGCTTGTTTCTATGACTCAACCCAAAAAAAATTATCCTCATCTTAGGAAGCTGGAAGATATTGAAGATAATGCTAAGAGATTCATGTCACTCCAATTTGACCATAATAATTTCTTTAGAAACGAGCTTAAAGAACAAAAGGGTATGCTTGATTACATAAACAAAGATCTTGATGATATGTCTAAGGAGTTTTATGGTTTGAAATCTCAGTTTGCTCATCTTGAGGATTTAGTAGGCCAAATTTCTGATAAACAAGCTACCTTAGTCAATAAAATGGCCGCTAAGCCAAAATCTTTTAATAATGATGAAGATCTCAAAGTGATTGATGTGAATCCTATTGAATCTTTGTTTTCCAATATAAATATTGATAAAGATGGGGCTGGAGATAAGTCAACTTTAGTTAAAAGTCACCCCAATGATTCGGAGTTTATAGATCTCAATGCTAAAATTGATAAAAGTGGGATAGAAGAGGTCAAAACTTTAAATAGCAATGAACCCACTCTTTTGGATTTCAAGGACTTTAATTATGATAGATGCTCTTTTATTGATTGTATTTCCTTGTTGGGATCCATGATGAATTCTCCGCATGCTTATCACCAAAATAAGGCTTTTACTAAACATATCGTTGATGCTATGATGAAATCTTTTGAAGAAAAACTTGAGTTGGAAGTTTCTATCCCTAGAAAGTTTCATGATGAGTGGGAACCTACTATTAAGATTAAAATTAAGGATTATAAGTGCCATGCTTTGTGTGATTTGGGTGCTAGTATTTCCACGATTCCGAAAACTTTATGTGATGTGCTAGGTTACCATGATCTTGATGATTGCTCTTTGAATTTGCACCTTGCGGATTCCACTATTAAGAAACCTATGGGAAGAATTAATGATGTTCTTATTGTTGAAAATAGGAATTATGTGCCCATATATTTCATTGTTCTTGAAATATATTGCAATCCTACATGTCCTATTATTCTTGGTAGACCTTTCCTTAGAACGATTGGTGCAATTATTGACATGAAATAAGGAAACATTAGATTCCAATTTCCATTAAGGAAAGGCATGGAACACTTTCCTAGAAATAAAATAAGATTGCCTTATGAATCTATTATGAGGGCTACTTTTGTATCGCATACCAAAGATGACAATACCTAGATCTATTGTGTTTTACCTAGCTAGGGGCGTTAAACAATAGTTCTTGTTGGGAGGCAACCCAATTTTATTTTTATGTTCTGTTTTTGCTTCTGTTTTTGAGTGTTTCCCACATTATTACTTCTGTAGTAATTGTTTTTTGGTGTTTTAATTAGTGTTTTCGCCAAGTAAGACCTTTGGGATGGTCTATGGTGGTTGTTGCTTTGATCTTGTTGAAAAACAGAAACTTTTGCGCTCAGTCTAGGAATTTTATAAATTTTTAAGAGAGTCTAATGAGTCTAAAACACACAAGATTGATATACAAATTTCCCAGGTTGTCCTAATTTTTTAGAATTGTTTGATTTACATAAGTATACGAAGTTTTCATATTGCTACAGACTGTTCTGTTTTTTGACAGATTCTATTTTCTTTGAGTTGTTTACCTATTTTGATGTATCTATGGGTTGTATCGGGGGGGGGGGTATGAACCATGGAGAAGTTAGAATACAGTAGGTATAAAACCAATATAAATAAAGAATGAGTTGACAAAAGTACCTAAAGTGGTGATTTATTTTCTTATACTAACGGATCTCATGAGTTTTCTGTTGAGTTTTGTGTTGTGAACTTTTCAAGTTTTGGGTAAAGATTTGATGGACTATGGAATAAAGAGTGGCAAAAGCCTAATATTGGGGATGCCCAAGGCACCCCAAGTCATATTCAAGGATGCCAAAGAGCCTAAGCTTGGGGATGCCTCGAAAGGGATCCCCTTTTCGTCTTCAATCCATCGGTAAATTTACTTGAGGCTATATTTTTATTCACCACATGATATGTGTTTTGCTTGGAGCGTCTTGTATAATATGAGTCTTTGCTTTTTTGTTTGCCACAATCATACTTGCTGCACACATATTTTTAGAGAGACATGCTGAATCATGAATTTATTAGAATACTCTATGTGCTTCACTTATATCTTTTGAGATAGGCAATTTTGCTCTAGTGCTTCACTTATACCTTTTTAGAGCACGGTGGTGTTTGGTTTATAGAAATTATTGACCTCTCGCACCTCACTTATATTATTTTGAGAGTCTTTAAATAGCATGGTAATTGGTTAGGTTATGAATTTAGTCCTAATTTAATAGGCATCCAAGAGGGATATAATAAAAACTTTCATATAAAGTGCATTGAATACTATGAGAAGTTTGAATCCTTGCATATAGTTCTAAGATATAAAGATGGTGATATTAGAGTCATGCTAGTGAGTAATTGTGGAATGGTAGAAATACTTGTGTTGAAGTTTGTGATTCTCGTAGCATGCACGTATGGTGAACCGTTATGTAACGAAGTCGGAGCATGATTTGTTTATTGATTGTCATCCTTTGTGTGAGGGTCGGGAGCGCGCGATGGTTAAATCCTACCAACCTCTCCCCTAGGAGCATGCATCTAATACTTTGCTTCGATAACTAATAGAATTTTGCAATAATTATGTGAGTTATTTATGACTAATGTGAGTCCATGGATTATACGCACTCTCACCCTTCCACCTTTGCTAGCCTCTTTAGTACCGCGCAACTTTCGCCGGTGCATTAAACCCACCTTCCTCAAAGCAGCCACCATATTCCCTTCCTCAAAACAGCCACCATACCTACCTATTATGGCATTTCCATAGCCATTCTAAGATATATTGCCATGCAACTTCCACCGTTCCGCTTGTTATGACACGCATCATCATTTTCATATTGCTTTTTTCATATAGAGTCATATTTTGTTGTAGGTTTTGGGTTGTAATTTTTGAGTTGTAAGTAAATAAAAGTGTGATGATCATCATTATTACAACATTGTCTGTGAGAGAAAAGGATGATGGAAGCTATGATTCCCTCACAAGTTGGGATGAGACTCCGGACTTTATCAAAAATAAAAGAGGCCAGCAAAGCCCAAATAATAATAAAAAGGCCTTAGATGCCCACTAAAATAAAAAAAATGAGAGAAAGAGAGAAGGGACAATGCTACTATCTTTTTCCACACTTGTGCTTCAAAGTAGCACCTTGGTCTTCATGATAAAGAGGCTCCTATTTTGTCATTTTCACATAACTAGTGGATTTTTTTGTAGTCCACACCCATTTAGTTTCTTTTTGAGCTCTCGTACACTTATAGCTCTAGTGCACCCATTGCATGAAAATCCCTACTCACTCACATTGATATCTATTGATGGGTATCTCCATAGCCTATTTATACGCCTAGTTGATGTGGGACTATCTTCTCCCTTTTTCTTCCCAACCTCCACCATATTTCTATTCCACCTATAGTGCTATATCCATGGCTCACGCTCTTCATTACGTGAGAGTTGAAAAAGTTTGAGAACATAAAAATTGTGAAACTATTGCTTGGATTTTCATCGGGGTTGTGCATGATTTAAATACTTTGTGTGGGGAAGATGGAGCATAGACAGACCATATGATTTTGTAGGGATAACTTTCTTAGGCCATATTATTTCAAAAAGGACACAATTGCCTTGTTAGTATGCTTGAAGTATTATTGTTTTTATGTCAATATTAAACATTTGTTTTGAATCTTACGGATCTGAATATTCATGCCACAATAAATAATATTACATGGATAAATGTGTTAGGTAGCACTCCACATCGGAAAAAAAAATTTATCATTTACCTACTCGAGGACGAGCAGGAATTAAGCTTGGTGATGCTGATTCGTCTCCAACGTATCTATAATTTTTGATGATGTCATGCTATTATATTATCTGCTTTGGATGTTTATATGCATTAATATGCTATTTTATATTATTTTTGGGACTAACTTATTAGGGCCAGTTCTTTTGGTAGCTTTTAGAATAAGCTGAAATAAGCTGCCTCCTACCCAACTTATTCTAGAAGCTCAACCAAATTTATTTTTTAAGAACCCTACTAATTAATACTTAGCTAGTAGGCTTCTAAAAAATATTTTTAGCTGGGCTTCTAGAATAATTTGGGTAGGGGCAGCTTATTCTAGAAGCCCAAAAAAGCTACCAAAAGAACAGGCCTTTAATCTAGAGCCCAGTGCCAGTTTCTGTTTTTCCTTGTTTCTGAGTATTGCAGATATGGAATATTAAACGGAGTCCAAACGGAATAAAATCTTCAGAATAATTTTTCCTGGCAGGAAAGAGATCTACTAGACTTGGAGTGCACGCCAGGGCATGTGCCAGGAGGTCACAAGCTAGGGAGGCGCGGCCACCCCCCTGGCCGCGCCTGGCAGGCTTGCCACCTCCTCGCAGGTCTGCTAGCCCTAATATTCCTCCTATAAATAACCAAATATTACCCCAATACCAAAAAGAGCCACGAAAATACTTTTCCGTTGCCAGAAGCCTTCATTCCCGAGATATCCAATCTCGGATCCTTTTCCGGTAATCTGTGGGAGGGCCTCCGATGCCACCCTCTTCCCTTTAGGGGAAGGGTCATCTTCATCCTCCCCCATATTCATGGGTGGTGGAGGTGTGGTTCTCCTCAAACCGGGTAGCCAAGGTCTTCCGACCCGCCTTCCCCTTCTGAGACTTCGGCCTTGCTACTTCTCGAGCATGCGTTGGTTTCCCGTGAAGAGGAACGGTTTGATGCAGCAAAGTAGATAAGTATTTCCCTCAGTTTTTGAGAACCAAGGTATCAATCTAGTAGGAGATACAAGCGAGTCACCAATAGATGTACCTGCACAAAGAATCAAACTCTTGCACCCAACGCTATAAAGGGGTTGTCAATCCCTTCACGGTTACTTGCAAGGATGAGATCTAATAGAGATAGATATAATAGGATGCTTGAACGGAAAGTAAAACTAAAAGTAAAAATAATGCAGCAAGTATTTATGGTATTTTTGGTTTTAGATCTGAAAGTATAATATGGAAAATAGACCCGGGGGCCATAGGTTTCACTAGATGGCTTCTCTCATGATGGCAAGTATTACAGTGGGTGAACAAATTACTGCCGAGCAATTGATAGAAAAGCGAATAATTATGAAGATAACCAAGGCAATGATTATGCATATAGGCATCACATCCGTGACAAGTAGACCGAAACGATTCTGTATCTACTACTATTACTCCACACATCGACCAACTCCTGCCTGCATCTAGAGTATTAAGTTCATGAAGAACATAGTAACACATTAAGTAAGATGACATGATGTAGAGGGATAAAATCAAGCAATATGATGAAAACCCCATCATTTTACCCTTGATGGCAACAATACAATACGTGCCTCGCTACCCCTACTTTGTCACTGGGTGAGGACACCGCAAGAGTGAACCCAAAACTAAACACTTCTCCTATTGCAATAATTACCAATCTAGCAGGCCAAACCAAACCAATAACTCGAAGAGACTTGCAAAGATATGAAATCATGCATATAAGAATTCAGGAAAGACTCAAATAATATTCATGGATAATCTGAACATAAACCCACAATTCATCGGATCTCGACAAACACACCGCAAAAGAGTATTACATCGGATAGATCTCCATGAAGATCATGAAGAACATGGTATTGAGAAGCAAAGAGAGAGCATAAGCCATCTAGCTACTAGCTATGGACCCGTAGGTCTATGGTGAACTACTCACGCATCATCACAGGGGCAATGGAGTTGATGTAGATGCCCTCCGTGATTGAATCCCCCTCCGGCAGATTACCGGAAAAGGCTCCAAGATTGGATCTCTTGGGAACGGAGGCTTCTGGCGGTGAAAAAGTGTTTTCGTGGCTCGTTCTGATAATGATGGAATATTTGGGAATTTATAGGACGAAGATTAGGGTTAAGGGAGCTGCCGTGGGCCCACAAGCCTGCCCGATGCGGCCTACCCCCTGATCGCGCCCCTAGGGCTTGTGGCCCCACGGTGGCTCCTCTGCCTTGGTTCTCAAGTCTCGTAGTTTCCTTTCATTCTAGAAAAAATCATTCCGAATGTTTTATTCCGTTTGGACCCCGTTTAATATTCCTTATCTACGAAACTCAAAAACAAGGAAAATACAGAAACTGACACTAGGCTCTAGATTGATAGGTTAGTCCCAAAAATAATATAAAATAGCATTTTAATGCATATAAAACTTCCAAAACATATAATATAATAGCATGGAACAATAAAAAATTATAGATACGTTGGAGACATATCAGGCCTCTTGGGAACCACAATGTGTGGCTCTTCAACCAAGAGTGCCATGAGAAGGGTGATCTCTCTTCCCCCGAAAGAGGTGCCGGGCATCGCATCCCCTGCACCTTGGTGAATCATTACTACACATATCCAAGTGAGTTATAAACAAAACTATCTCACCATGAAGAGGCAGTGGAACGCAAAGGTGTGCAGAACATTTACCTGTGGAGGCCCATAGTTGACCTCGAAGCTGAGATCACGTCCCTCCTCAGGGATCTTGTCCTTGGCCACCTCGAGTAGCCGCGTCCACTTGATAGATAGGTTAGCATGAAAAAAATAACGAGATGCCCCATAGCTTCAGATTTGTGTTCCCACATTGGGCTTGCCCGAAGTTGGGGCGGGAGGATCCGACGGTTGAGCATAACACTAATTACGATGGGGATCTCAAGTTTATTCTCGGTGGACCACCACTTGATCTTCTCGATCAGTGTTGTTACCTCTTAAGGGTTCCCCCAGGCGATGCCCTTCTCCCTCTAGGACCTGAGCTTTTTAGGGGGGCCGGCCATGAAAGATGGGACTTCAATTTGGCCAGGGCCGCGGCTCGGTGATATGGAACCATTCGTGCTGGCATTCCTTCACCATTTCGATAAAGGTGCCCTTGAACTAGTCAGCATTTTGGTTCTTGCTGACCATGGCTCCCCCGCACTCCGCCAGCTTGGAGCCACTAGACTTTGGTTTGACCCCGAAGATCTTTAGCCAAAGGCCAAAGTGTGGCTCGCAGTGGAGAAAGGCCTCGTAAACCGTAACGAAGGAGGCGAGGTGGAGGATGGAGTTCGGGGCGATGTGGTGGAAATCAAGCCCATAGTAAAAACATCATCCCATGCACAAAGGGGTGCAACGGGAACCCCAGGCCTCGGATGAGATTGGGGACAACTATTACCCATTCCCCTTGCTTGGGAGCAGGAACTTGATCGTTGGCACCAGGAGCGCGGGTACTGGCGTTGATAGGGATATACCCGACTGCCCGCAGCTCCTGAATAGTGCCCTCCGTCACGGGAGAACCACCCCAGTGCCCTCTGATGGTGTCAGCCAAGGACAAAAGGGAAGTGTGGGTTTGCTGTGGAGAAAGGAGCAAGCTTGGATTTGGTCACTGGGGCTTGGTGAGGCAGTAGGCAAACGAGGGAAATGAGAAGCGTGTCCGCTCACGCTGTAATTTTGCGCTCTTATAGGTTGTTGAAAGGCCAAGAGTCCCCCTTACCATGCCGATATTAATTCCACCTCCACAAAATATGCCATTGTGGGTGTGGGGGGAAGCAAAATCCTGATGATATCACTGATAAAACTGGCACGATTTCCACCTCGATGGGACGTGCCAGTAAAAAGGATGCCTCGGGCCACAATTTTGGGAAGGTAGTAACAGCTCGGTCCATAGGGAGGTATGCCGCTTCGATAAAGTTTTTAGGATAAGTGGCACTATTCACACCTACGTGGTCCGCCTTCGAGGTCAAGCTATCTCATCTCTTTGGAGAAAGGATGAGCACGGTTTTTCTTATAAGAAGATTGTTTCTTTTTTTAGAACGGTTCGGGCGTTTTAAAATCATAAGGGGGAACTCGTCTGTCAAGCCAAGAATTTCAGGACCGAAGTAATCTCCATGAAAGGAATAATCCTCGGCGTAGAAGACCAGTTAGGGGGCTACTAACGGTGTCCTGGACTAGGGGGTCTCAACCTAGTCGGCGCCCCAAGCTCCTCGAACTGGGCCGAGGGGCCCTTTGTCCTCTCAAGATGAACTCCAGAAGCTGGACAGTGGAACATGGTCAAGACCACATCTATCGAATACTTGGCGTGTACTCCTAGACTTCTCCTGCCGCCTCCACGCCACGATACTGACCTTGTAACCCTAGATACCTTGTGTGGCATGTATATACGCTGTGGGGTTTAGCCCATAAAAGGGACTCGAACACAACTTTTCTCATCTACCTCTAGGGTTAGAACACATCTCACGATCTCGAGGTAGATCAACTCTATACTCAGTACTTCACCATCATAATAAACAAGAGCAGCATGTAGGGTTTTACCTCCATCAAGAGGGCCCTAACCTCGATAAATATTGTCTCCCCTGTTCCTGTTACCATCCGTCCAAGATCCACATGTCTGGGGCCCCTACCTCGAGGTATGCCGGTTTTTACACTGACATGCGCCGTTCGGAGGCAGTAGTGCGAGTCTGTGGCCAAGTTTGTGGAGGCGCTGCTATGAGGCTCGGCCAAGATGGAGTCTTGGCGAGCAGCGAGCAGTCGTCCTCCTCTGTGCGGTGTGATGAGTGGCAGTGTTCTCTTGGTGGTGCAGCTTGGCTTCATGGAGATGCAAGTCTAGCTGTCGCAAGGCTGAACCTTGGAGTGGATGATGGCTGTTGCGGTCATCTTGGACCTTGTCAGAGGTGGCCACGGTTCCTTGTCCAGGCGGATGTTGATGGTGTGGCTGTTGGGGAACGTTGCATGGGAAACAACAAATTCCTACGCACACGCAAGAACTATCCATGGTGATGAGCATCTACGAGAGGGAGAGTGGATCTACATACCCTTGTAGATCGCTATGCGGGAAGCGTTAAGAAACGCGGTTAGTGTAGTCGAACGTCTTCGCGATCCAAATTGCGGAGCGTCCCGCGATCCAATCACGATCCGTCCCGATCAAGCACCGAACGGACGGCACCTCCACATTCAGCACACGTACAGCTTGATGATGATCTCCACCTTCTTGATCCAGCAAGAGGGAGCGGAGAGGTAGACGAGTTCTCCAGCAGCGCGACAGCATTGCGGCGATGGTGGTGGAGCAATTCCGGCAGGGCTTCGCCTAAGCACTGCAGAAAACCGATCTAGAGGAGAAACTATGCACTAGACGAGAGGGTAGAACGTGGCTGAAAAAACTAGTGCAAAAACCCTAAAACCTCTAGTATATATAAGAGGAAGAGAGGAGGAGGCTTGGCGCAAGAGACAATCCCTCTAGGCTTCAGCCGAAGTGGGAGGAGAGGAGGAATCCTCCTCCAATCCTAGTAGGACTAGGACTCCTTCCCTTTTTGCCTTTTTTGCCTTTTTCCACCTTTTCTCTTTGGGCTTTTCTTTCCCAGCCACATGGGCCTTGTGTGGGACTTCCACCAACCCACTAAGGGCTGGTATTCATCCTCCCACAGCCCATGTAGCTTCTTGGGTCGAAATACCCCTCTCGATGGTCTCCCGGTACACTACCGGCACTCCCGCTACACTACCGATGAGCTCGAAACTTTTTCGGTGACCAAAATAGGACTTCCTATATATCAATCTTTACCTTCAGACCATTCCGGAGCTCCTCGTGACATCCAGGATCTCATCCGGGACTCCAAACAACCTTTGGTCACCACCATACATAACTCCATACTACCGAAACGTCACCGAACCTTAAGTGTGCAGACCCTGTGGGTTCGAGAACTATGTAGACATGACCGAGACACCTCTACGGTCAATAACCAATAGCGGGACCTGGATGCCCATATTGTTTCCTACATATTCTACGAAGATCTTTATCGGTCGAACCTCTGTGTCAAGGATTCAGTTAATCCCGTATGATGTTCCCTTTGTTCTTCGGTATGTTACTTGCCCGAGATTCGATCGTCGGTATCTCCATACCTAGTTCAACCTCGTTACCGGCAAGTCTCTTTACTCGTTCCATAATACAAGATCTCATGATTAACACTTAGTCACATTGCTTGCAAGGCTTATTGTGATATTGTATTACCGAGTGGGCCCTGAAATACCTCTCCATCACTCGGAGTAACAAATCCCAGTCTTGATCCATGCCAACCCAACAGACACCCTCGGAGATACCTGTAGAGCACCTTTATAGTCACCCAGTTACATTGCGATGTTTGATACACACAAGGCACTCCTCCGGTGTCCGTGAGTTGCATGATCTCATGGTCATAGGAACATATACTTGACATGCAGAAAACAGTAGCAATAAACTGACACGATCATATGCTACGTTTGGGTCTTGTCCATCACATCATTATCCTAATGATGTGAACCCGTTATCAAATGACATCACATGTCAATGGCTAGGAAACCTTGACCATCTTTATTCAACGAGCTAGTTCACTAGAGGCATACTAGGGACAAAGTGTTGTCTATTTATCCACACATGTAATGTGTTTCCAATCAATACAATTATAGAATGGACAATAAACAATTATCATGAATAAGTAAATATAATAATAAACACTTTATTTATTTCCTCTAGGGCATATTTCCAACAATGGCCGGTGTTCTCCTTGCCGCGCGTCCGGTCATTGCCCCTCGACTTTGCAGCTACGTAGGCACAGTGTTGCGGTGGCGGTGGTGTGAAGCTTCTGGGACGTTGTTGCCCAATTCTAGGTGGTGTGGTGAGGTGCGACACGCGGATGAAAATCTTGCACGACTTCCGTTAGCCCGACGCCGATGGCACTCGTGGATGTCATTCTCAACCTTGGAGGCGTCGTCGAGGCGTGTTCGTCATGTCCCTCGCTTGCTTGGAGTTGTGGTTGTCTCCGGGCGAAAGCCTTGATTCGGTTGGATCGGCACAATGGTGATGTCCTCGGCGCCGTTCCTTTGGTGGGAGTGTTGTGTTTGAATACATGGCTTGCTCCTCCTTACCCTCCTCCGGTGTTCGCCGTTTTCCTCTGTTGGGAGTGTTGTGTTTGGATACATGGCTTGCTCCTCCTTACTCTCCTCGGCGCCGTTCCTATGTATGTCTGTCATCGGTGTGTCCAAGACGAAGTCTTCCTCAGACCGGATCGAGTCCTGCCACCAACTTGCCATTTTCTCTTAGGAGATAAGAGTGGTTGGTGCATCAACAAGTGAATTTCTACGGAAGTTGGTGTACTTTGGAGGTGTCCGGCATCAGTCAGGATAGACTCTTTGCACTGTAGCTTGCTTTGCGATGTTGTCCATCCTTGTTGCTCGGACGTGGTGTTTCCGCTATGCTTGTTGTTCACAGCGAGTTTAGTTTCTTGTAACTTAAATTCTGCCTTCTATAAAGCTATATCACGCGTACTCTCCAAAAAAAAATTCTGCCTTCTATAAAGCTAACGTGAAAGATTTACAACAAACTGGCTTTCAAACGCTGGTATGCCTCTCCTTCTTGGTTTTTTTTTTCAATTAAAGGATCCTCTATCCCAAATTGTAACGAAATAGAGTGTTTGAACTTGTTAATTTTCTGGTGCCATTTGAGTTTTTGATCTATGTAATCAATACGAGGACTATGAAATCGTGCTTTTATCTATGCTGGATGATGTTTTGATTCCTCCATTCAGGCGAACCTTCGCGTGGGATCGGATACTTTCCTAGTGTTCCATAATGTTAGAGCCTTAATGTTTGACGAGTGTGATCTAAGTGATAACTCTGATATACTGGAATGCTTCCTGAACAATGGCCCTGGTTTAGAGAAGCTTACTCTGCAACGTTGCAAGGTAATTTCTAACTTCCTTGATCTCTGCTCCAGCTTTATCATCTTACAATTTTCCTGAATTATTTTTACTCCCTAAAGCTTCCAGGAGCTTCTAAGGGAAGCAAGACAGGAGGAATTCTGAATAGGGCATCTCTAGAACACGAGGACACACCCACTTTCAGTGTCCCAGCCTAAAGTGGACTAAAATCCGATACGAATACGATGACGATTTTCAGAAAGTGTTTGACCTTTTGCTTGGCGTTTGGAGGAACCTGCAGAAGACTAACATTGTCATTAAGAAGACTTTCTTGTAGGAAGTGATTAAGAAGGCTCGAAGCAGTTAACCGCTGCCACTTTTCCAATGTTTCTTTCTTTCTGTTCCTCCTTAATGTGGCATTCCCTCTGCCATTTGCGAATGTAGTTCTATTTATTTTGCTTTTGATGGCAGGACGACTGAACGAGCATCTTATTGTGGTTCAGTTTATGGATATTCTAATGGTGTGCTCGTTTATGTTGTATAGTCCATGACATGTTTGATGCTAGCCGATAGGAAAATACACATGAGCTCCTGCGTGTTCCCCATCTCTCTATGGTGTTTGTGGTTTAGAAAAAGAAGTGGGCTAACGGGTTTTAGGTAAATAAATGAATATTATGAAAATTCCTAAGATTTTAACACTACAAATCAAATGACCACCGTCATAGAAAAAATATTTTTGAGGATTCCAATTTTTCAAAAAGAACATATAGAATTCCTTTGAATCATGGGTTGGCATATCTGGCAAACGTTCACCATAAGAGATGACATTTGCACGTTTATCTGACAATTTCAATGTATGTGGAGAACATGGGTGGCCTTTTTGCAAAACTGCCACAACATTTCTTTAATTTTGAGTGTAATTTTTTTTTCTAAACTACATTGTAGGATCAAGGTTGTGTGGTAGTTAGGGCGTTGGCAGTTTCTCCCTGAGGAACATTCGCGAGTTACTATTCTACTATTTCCTATAAAAAAAGAGAAGGCTAATTCAATTTTAAATCTGAATCATTTAATTGAATAATCAAAAGTCTTAAATCGTTGTTAACGAAATCCTTCGTTAATCTTTCGTTAACACCGCCACGAAGCCCCACGAGCGGCTACGCAACGGTAAACCGCTCCAGCCCCTCCTCTCCCCTTCCCTCCCCGTCAACTGCTCCCACTCTCAGCCTCGCCCGCCATCTCCCCCCCACCGCTCGCCTCGCCCGTCAACTGCCCCTCCCCCGCTCAGCCTCGCCCGTCGCCTCCCCCCCCCCCCCCCCCCCCCCCTGCTCGCCCCGCCGTTCCCCGTCACCGCCCCGCCGTGCAGTCACGCCTCCGCACAGCCCCGGCGCCCCGCACTGCCAAGGATGGGCAGCAGGTTCTCCCTTGGCAGTCATCAACCTCCTCCCTGCAGCTCAGTGGTGACACCGGCAATGCTCATGACGAAGCTGAACAGCCCCGCCCTACGCCGGACACCACGGCCCCCTATATCTCCGTTGCCGACTCCTTGAAGATCGGCGTGGTGTTGACCGGCTTCAGGTCGGCGCGGGAGATCCCTTCGGCAGCAAGCGAAGCGCGCGCCATCAGTGCGGCGGCCCGGGCCAAGTCGCGGCGTAGGCGGGCAAGCATGTGGGGCCTGTAGCTCTGGTGCCGGCCCTGCTCCTGCGGGAGGACGCCCCTGGACTGGACCCGCGGGGTGAGCCCGCTCGGCTCTTCCTGCGCGGCGTCGCCGAGCCGTGTGCCCACCATGGTCTACATCCGTTGTTGCTTGGGGGTGCGTCAGGGGGAGTAGAGATGGTGATGGTTTAGTTAATGGTATGTCCCTGCTTTTTGGTGGATATGTTCATATTTAGGATCTTGATTTCTGAGTTTGTCAGTGCATGCTCTCGACTCTGTCTGACATCGTTACTCTATTTTCCTCTATGTAGTCTGTATCGTGCTCTCTCGTAGATGTGCACAACATGAATTTCAGATGCCCTTTTTTTGTTTGATGAAACGCCTCCTTGATCTGCATGCCAGGTTTTAGATTAAAAAATCAGATCATTATATCACGTACAGAAGCTGCAGATGTCTCCTCAGGTCCCCAACATGTGAAACTGCAGGTCTCAATTTGAACGTCGAAGAACCTGAGTCATCGATCCCACAAGTATCACCTGGTATAATACCAATAATCTTAAAGATTTAATTCCTGTACCAAATAAGGCCTCTGAAATATGTATTGTTTCATGTTTGCAGGCTTCTTCCTGTTTGCACAAGTGACCCTATATAGGATGCCACTCAAAATTGTATTTACAAAACCTGGATGTATTCTTATGTTTCAGGTCATGCCGCAGCAGTAAATTGAACTTTAGTCTATTTAATTGTAGGTTCTGAAAAATGAATTGAGAATCGTGTTGCCTTAAGGATCCGCATATTTTGCTTGAACACATTTACACATTCAGATATTTGTTTTTTCACAAAGGTGATACTTTAGCTCTGTAGATTGCAATGCTTCAGCTATGCCACAAGCTTGCCATTGTTGAACACAAGAAAATAAAAGGGGATGTGTTGTACTACAGGGCAAAGATCGCTGTCAAATCATCCATAATACGGGTCAACCTATTGGTCAATTCTTTGTGGTGATGTGAACCAGGCTGTCACAGCTAAATATCTTTCCAATACTGATTTGCAGTCAATAACGACATGTGTTGTAGATAAAAGGATGTGCGAGGGGGCTTTTGATTTGAAATCATGAGTTGTCAAAGTTCACGCTTCAGAGTTTTAGAAGATGTGCTATTCACTGATTACTAACCTTCTCTTATCAGGAAAAGCCCTTCTAGAGGTTAGTGAGGAACATACTAAAGACACCAGGGAAGATATTGTTGATGAGGACGTAAATTTTTATGTAAGGATGAATATGTACTATGATTCCTAGATGTTCACAGTTGATAGCCTTTTCTTTGCAGTGGCATTTTTCATTGCCTAATTTGCTCCATAGTTGAGTTGGCAAAAATTGACGACTTCAAAATGTCATCCAGTGAATTATGGATAGTTATTTAGATTAAGAAATGCTCTTATGGACAGTTATTTAGAAAAAGTTCAGATTTGCTCCATGCGATATTTGATGTTTAATCGTTGAGTATTCTCCACTGATGATTTGTGTCTACAAGTATTTTTTGCGCCATGTGACCAGGTTCCTGTTTTGTATATCAAAAAAACATGTTAACAATATTATTTTTTCAAGGTAAATGTTGGAGATTAGATTCCAGTTACTGAATCCAAGGTAAAATTTTGTTACTATATTTGTATGTGAGCTCTGAGATAGACTGATGCAGTGCTGTCAATAAATTTGAGGTCAGATTGATGATATTTTGGCTTTTGACTAATGCTTTCTTGAGAGTGCTTTCTTGTTGATTTTTGTACCGAGTCACGAGTACAAGTTTCAGAGGACTTCTGTCAAATGCTACAACATGCTTATCATCTCATCAGCTGGTTCCCTCCCACCATTGCAGTTATCCTGGTTTCTTATATAGAAGATGATTTGGAAGCTCGACGTAGAAAATTATTTACTGTAATGCAGATTACATATTAAACAACTTCTGGAGGCAAAGTACCGAGAGAAATGTGATGAGCTCTGTACGAGTAAAATTATGTAAGAGTCTGTAAGTCTATAAACCATTCTATGCATTTTACTTGTTGTACTTGAAGATTCATCTGCACTATTGTACGTATATTTTATTATTAATTTATTCTCTATTCGTGAATTATCTTGTAAACTTTAAAGAGGTGATGACAAAGTCAGTGATGATTAATTCATCTGAGATTGCAATACACTTTGGTCATGCAGTGACTTAATTTCTCGGCCTCTTAGAGTAATACTTCATTTTTTCTGTGATATGAATCATGAAAATATTTGTTGCACCAAGGTCTCAATTAGTGGATGATCAATATATAATACCCCCTCAGTCCCAAAATAAGTGACTCAACTTTGTACTAACTTTATACCAAAGTTAGTACAAAGTTGAGACACTTATTTTGAGACGGAGGGAGTATATAGATTCGTCATCCTTACCTGGACTAGCTTGGCAAATAAATTTGCAAGAGGTGTTGTAATCTCCTACATAATCTAGCTTGCACATAGTGTTAAGAGGCTCACATATATGTCCACTATTGAACAAGGAGATGAACTGGAATAAGAAAGACTAAATACGTACATGATTACTAGTTCCGTTAAATCAAAGAGCCCTTATTTCGGTTTTGGCACATGAACAAGCAAGGCCGTTTAAATAAAAAACCAGCATTTTTTAGGAAAAAAACCAGCATTTTTTTCTTTTGAGATGAGAAAAAAAACCCAGCAAGGCAGTCATAATCGCTTATCAGGCAAAGTAGCTTCAGCCCACATTGGGGGCGGATGGGCCGCCTCCCTGTCGCCCAGTCAGATCTGCCGTCGCCCGCCGGCCGCCGGCCTTCCACCCTCGCGCACCAGGCCCGGCAATCCCACACCTGACCGTTCGACTGAAAAAAAACCCTGACCTGAAGTCCAGGCGAGCGTGCTCCCTCGTCTCGACGGTCGCCGTCCTAGATCTGAACCCGTCAGCGGCGACCCTCCCTCATCCGTTGCCGCCGTCGCCCTGGTCCACTGCGCCGGCCGATTCGCCCTCTTTAATCACCTCCCCACTTCACAGCCCGCGAGACCCAGGCCCTAGCGCAACCTCGCCATGGCCGCATCACTCCTCCTCCTGCTCCTCCTCCTGGTGCCGCCCGTCGGCCTCCTCGCCGCGCTCGCCTTCCTGACCCGGCCCCGGGCCGCGCGAATCCCGCTCAAGGGCCGGCATGTCTTCATCACCGGCGGGTCCAGCGGCATCGGGCTCGCCCTCGCCACGGCCGCCGCGCGGGAGGGCGCGCGGGTCTCCATCCTCGCGCGCAACGCCGCCCGCCTCGAGGACGCCCGCGCCACCATCAGGCTTGCCACGGGACAGGACGTCGGGGTCCACCAGGCCGACGTGCGGGATGGCGCCGCCGTGGCACGCGCGCTCGACGAGGCCGGGCCAGTCGACGTGCTCGTCTGCAACCACGGCGTGTTCGTGCCGCAGGAGCTGGAGAAGCAGGACATGGAGGAGGTCAAGTGGATGGTGGACATCAACCTCATGGGGACCTTCCACCTCATCAAGGCCGCGCTCCCTGCCATGAAGGCACGCACCCGCGAGACCAGTCTCCCGGCGTCCATTGCCATCATGTCATCGCAGGCTGGTCAGGTATACAGTATACAAGGTTCTGTCGCTGCTTTGCCAAAAACGCAGCTGAAGTGTTTGATGTAATGGCTCGTGATGGGAGATGATTCTCACTTGATGTCGTTGCTGTAGGTCGGTGTTTATGGGTATACTGCTTACTCAGCGAGCAAGTTTGCACTGACTGGACTTGCAGAGTCGCTGCAGCATGAGGTCGTTTCGGACGATATTCATGTGTCTTTGATCTTCCCTCCTGACACAGAGACACCGGGTCTTGTCGAGGGTATGTATTGATAATATGTTTTAACTTTTAAGCGATTGCTAAATTATCAAACTAACTTGCTTATGTGGTAATCTCCTTTACCGTTGAATTTCTTACATGATACAAAAACTGTTAGATAATTTACATCTCTGAAGATTGAGACACGGAAAACTATTGAGTAATATATGTAATTGAGACGCTTTTTAGATCCTTGAAATTTCAAGCTCATGTAGTGATGAAAATGTAATGCACTAAACAGCTTACCTTAAGGATCATAAGACCAATACAATTGAAAACGTTTGATTAGTTAGACCTACCGTAAATTTGCATTTCCAAAGTGACGAACTGTTCTTATGCAGATAGAATTTCACTGCTAGTTAAGTAACCTTATTTGATTCGTGCAATCTGCAATGGTACTGACTGAAGAACAAAAAAATCTAGTTCTGATTCTTGTTACGATTTTTAAGACAATGTACATTTCATAGTTCTTAACAGCCCCCAGTTCTGGAGACACTCTCATTTGTGGCATTTCATTCTGGATTAATGGACCAGCTATGCACGTTAGTGTTGCATTCAGTACACATTCATTTCACACCAACTCTCAAAAATAAAAATAAAACCAGTGCTTATTCATACAGTGAAACTGAAGCATGCGTGTACTTTGGCTGTTTTCTTATTGGTTGCAGAGAAGAAAAAGAGGCCAGAGCTTACCACTATCATAGCAGATTCATCGGGTGGAATGAAGGCTGATGATGTTGCTAAGAAGGCTCTAAACGGCATCAAAACTGGGAGGTTTATTATCCCCTGCAATTTCGAGGGAGCAATGTTAGCTATAGCTACTTCTGGTCTAACGCCCCAGAGTTCCCCGTTAATTGCATTCGTGGAGGTGATCGGTGCTGGACTGATGCGATTTGTAGCACTATGTTTCCAGTGGAATTGGTTCTCTACTATTGAGAATTGGTGTGCCAAGAACAAGAAACATGGGTGAAAGCCCACTAGTCCTGGGATTCCGATATTATATTGTGGACCTGAGTGAGTACAATTTATACAACCAATAATGTACCTTATTAGTTTTTTTTTTTGAGAATCCTCATGGTATATGATGGCATACGAATGTCCCATGGTATACGATGTATCCCTGTTGTCCCTTGGGATGTGATGTAAATTTGTCCCTTAATGATCTGGGTTTGTATTTTGACCAATTTGAACGGAGTGTTGCTAATTCCACTTAGCACTTTGTACTGGATAGGAAGCTAAAAGTTCCCTTCTAGCTATGTTTTAATCTTTCTGTTATTTCTTGAAGTATTACACTACATACTAGGTAGCGGAACAAATATATGCTAGGTATATCAGTGCTGATTTTAGTGTGAAAAATGTATACACATTTGATATGTTTGAGGCGAGCAAATTACAGAAAACAGCAACTATCAGGTTGGTTTTGCATAACACACCAACTATATGGGTTTGTTGCACAAAATACAGGTGTGATTTGTTGCAGCCAGCTCTAATCTATCACTTGTCTTGGTTGACATGATCCTTGACGGTCAGGTCTCACTTGTTAGTGCACACATGGCAAAAAAAAAAAAAAAAAAAAAAAACGCGCCCGCGCACACACACATACTAGCTGGTCATTTAAAAAATCCAACATTTCAGAAAATATACAAAAGATCAGTTTTTTCTTTCAAAAGTGCATACAAAATCTGGTAAATCATACCTGTACCGAATACTAATCTGAAAAAATTCAGGTCATTTGGACCATAGATTTGCGAGATTTTTAGTATTTTAGTTGGGTCATTTAAATTTTAGGTTAATGTTAAAATATCATTTTTTAACAATTCATACATGTACCCCAATAATATACTAATCTGAGAAAAATTCAGCTCTGACCACAAGTTTAGCTGTTATTGATAGTTTTAGTTGCTCGCTAAAAAATTGGTTCAAAATTTAACATTTCAAAATAAAATAAAATCAAACAATCATGTGAATCATACATATACTCAATGTTGATTCGGGATAAAAACCAGTTCATTTGAACGACAAGTCTGGGAGATATTGACAACTTCTTTTAGGGGAAAGCCTTACGGCTAGCTTCATTAACTTTAAATAACGCGCACATCATCCGCAAGTAAACTAGAGATAAAATTAGTGGGTGAGTTCAACCACACAACCGGTGGATCATCACACCCCCGTTGAGCTAGCGTGTGAGCAACCATTTTCGATTCTCTATTACAATGTTTAAAAAAAATCCTAAAATTTGAACATAATCGTCGACAATCATCCAGTACAAGACCAACCACCATAGAATGACCGGTGTTGTTTGTTATCGCCTCCACAACCATCATATTGTCCACACGAGCAACGTTGGAATTGGCATCAACCGAATGGGCAAGCTTTAAACCCCGCCTTCAACGTCACAACACCAGCCACATGCTCAAGTTTTGCCCTAGACGCCCTGATGAAAAGAAATGTATGGTCCTGGATTACGACACCACATGATCCAGAGTGATCATCTTTCAAAAGAAGGCGTTTGTGTTCAAAACCAGTTGGCCCATCAAAGATTTCATCCATCTATTAAGTCTTTGGAGGTGATATCATCTTTGTTGCCGCCCGAACAAAGTATAAGGCTGCGGCTTGTATCGCTTGGGCCGATCGTTCAGGATTTCACACGTAGTCTCCCTTCTCAATTTGTCGCCGCTGCCATTAGATGTATATAAGCAAGGCACCCACAATTATCTCTGTTATTTCAACATCGTCGAGATACTGTCAGTTTTTTTGTTTGTTTGTTGTTGTGACAAAACGAGATATTGACAGTTTAGTTGGACAGCTGATGTGGTTTCCGCGATTTGCTCCCTGTTTGAGGCCAAATCCATGAGATACAGCAGAGGTTTGCTACGGAGCGTCGAAATGAAGATCAACGGGCGGACTGCCCTGGAAGGTCATGCAGGGGGGAGGGGGGGTCCCACACTTCACTCACTCCATCCTCCCGAGATCCCAATCCAGGTCCCTCGGAGACGTACACGGGCAACCCGCGGAGACGATGAGGCAGCCCGAGTGAGATAGAAGCAGCACAGCTTCCGGTCCTCGCCATCGATTCGCTCATGGCCTCCACCTCCTACTGCGCCACTCCATCTCCGTCGCTACGATGCTCTGCCGCCTTCTTCCCCACCTTCGCTTCTCCGCCTCCCGTCCTCCGCTTCGCCGTTCCTCCGCTCCTCCCTCGCCGGTTCGCCATATCCCCGCCAAGAATTCGAATTCCAATGGTAGTGTCAGCGCTGGAGTCCCTAGTGCAGGAGTCTGACGACGAGGACGAGGAGGGGGACGAGCCTGGTCTGTTCAAGGACGAGGCGTGGGCGTCGGCCGACGAGAGGGACGCGGTGCGGTCGCCGGAGCTGGTGGTGCCGGAGCTGGAGGAGCTGCCCGAGCAGTGGCGCCGCTCCAGGATTGCCTGGCTCTGCAAGGAGCTCCCCGCCTACAAGCACTCCACCTTCACCCGCATCCTCAACGCCCAGCGCAAGTGGCTCACCCAGGAGGACGCCACCTACGTCGCCGTACACTGCCTCCGCATCCGGGACAACGACGCCGCCTTCCGGGTCAGTACCCTCGCAGGCTCACACGCCCACCTCCCTCCCACAGCATGTTCGACTAATGATCTCCCTAGACATGTGTTCATTTGCTCTCTTCTTGCCCATGAACTGTTCGGCGAATTGCCATAGCAGCATATTAGCATATACACGATGGGTCGATGGATCATAGATGTACTCGTTGGTTGTTTTCAGGTGTTTAGCTGGATGGAGCGGCAGCACTGGTACCGCTTCAACTTTGCGCTTGCCACAAGGGTGGCAGATTTTCTCGGCAGGGAAGGCAAGGTTGAGAAATGCCGGGAGATGTTTGAGGCAATGGTCAAGCAGGGCCGTGTACCTGCCGAGTCCACCTTCCACATACTGACTATTGCGTACCTCAGTACGCCCAGGGGACGGTGCCTCGAGCATGCTTGCACAATCTACAACCAGATGATACAGATGGGTGGCTACAAGCCTCGCCTCAGCCTTCACAACTCATTGTTCCGTGCACTTGTGAGCAAGACAGGAGGAACTGCAAAGCACAACCTCAGGCAGGCTGAGTTTGTCTACCACAATCTGGTCACCACCAATCTTGAGGTGCACAAGGAGGTTTATGCTGGGCTAATCTGGCTTCATAGCTATCAAGATGTCATTGATAGAGACAGGATCATAGCTCTTAGGAAGGAAATGAAGCAGGCTGGCTTTGATGAGAGTATTGATGTTCTGGTGTCAGTCATGCGTGCCTTCTCCAAAGAAGGGAGGGTTCAAGAAACAGAGGCAACGTGGCATGAAATTCTCCAGAGGGGTTCAGAGCTTCCTGCTCAGGCTTATGTCTGCCGAATGGAGGTTTATGCTCGAACTGGCGAGCCTATGAAATCCCTGAATATATTCAGGGAAATGAAGAGGCAAGGTATACCCCCAAATGTGGCAACTTATCATAAGATAATTGAGATAATGGCAAATGCTAAGGAGATAGATGTTGCGGAACAACTTATGGATGAATTTTCTGAGAGCCATATGAAGCATCTGATGCCAGCATTCCTTGCCCTGATGTACATGTACTTGGATCTTGATATGCATGAGAAATTAGAACTAACATTCTCGAAATGCCTTGCTAGGTGCCGTCCAAATAGAATCTTGTACACCATCTATCTAGAATCACTGATAAAGGCTGGGAATGTCGAGAAAGCCGAGGAGGTCTTTGATGAAATGCACAAAAAAGGGATGATAGGTACTAACGCAAAGTCTTGCAACATCATGCTAAGAGGTTATATTTCTGTAGAAGACTATCAGAAAGCTGAAAAGGTTTATGATATGATGTGTAAAAAGAAGTATGATGTAAAAGAGGATTTGTTGGAAGAACTTCAGACTGGTCTCCGTCTTGGTAAGAAAGTCGCTGTTAAGCCAAAACCTGTGAGCATGAAATTGGATCAAGAGCAGCGTGAGATTTTGATTGGTTTGCTTCTGGGAGGCACACAGATTGAATCTCATTCACAGAGAGGGGTTCATATTGTCCATTTTAAGTTCCAGGAAGATTCCGATGCCCATTCGGTCTTAAGGGTGCACATTCATGAGCGTTTCTTTGAATGGCTGACTTCAGCAAACAGATCATTTGATGATGAGAGCAAGATACCTTATGAGTTCTCAACCATACCTCATTTACATTTCGGTTTCTTTGCTGATCAGTTCTTTCTAAAAGGTCAGGCTGTTCTCCCAAAGCTTATCCACAGGTGGTTATCTCCACGTGTTCTAGCGTATTGGTTCATGTTTGGAGGCTTCAAACTCTCATCAGGTGATATCGTTCTCAAGGTCAGTGGTGGGAACAGCGAGGGTGTTGACAGAATTGTGAACTCCTTGCATGCACAGTCCTTACCTAGTAAAGTGAAGAGGAAAGGGCAATTCTTCTGGATAGGTTTTCAGGGGAGCAATGCTGATTCTTTCTGGAAGGTTATAGAACCTTATGTATTGGACGGTTTCTTGGGTTTGACAACACAGGAAAGTGGCAGCGTTGGTTCTGGCGATGACCAAGATACTGATACTGATTCTGACGATGATACTCGTGAGTATGGAAGTGAAGAGTGAATACCAGGGAGCAGGAGATGTCCGGTGAATGGAGGTACTCCATCATCGTCAAGTTCTTGCTGCGAACAGAAGTGCTATATTTTATGGCGATGGCCTTGAAAAGTCTCCAGGTGGCGGTTTTCGCTTGTAAAGGTTATTTTCTGCCAAACTTGCTCACCCTTTATGGCGATGGCCTGTGACCGCTGTGAACTGACAGCAGTTTTTTGTGTTTTATTTTTCAGTGGAAGAAGGAACTGTGGCGCTGGCTGCCCTTTGCTTGTAACAAAGGTTGAAGGCAATATGCAGGAAGTAGTTTATTACAATCTGAATATCGGAAGGCTACAGATTGATCAGGGTTTTGTAACGCATACTTTTACTTTGTTGTACACCTTCCTAGCAAGTACTAACAACATGTTGCCCGTATTGATCTACCTATGTAACACTCTGCATTATAGATTTGTTCACTAGAGACCAGAGAGTTCTAGGCAGAAATTTTGTGGATTCTGTCCATCACCTGTTCTATGTTATATGTTGTGCTAACAACATGTTGCCCGTACTTTACATCTTGGCAGTACGTTATATGCTGTGCATTTAATCACCCGTTCTCATTTCTCAAATGTTTTATTTCTAGAGAATTTTTCGTGGATTGTCGCCAATGTCAGTATGTAAAAAAACATCTAGTATTTGTTCCATGATGTCTGGCAGAAAAAACATTTACCCTTCCAGAAGGAAGGACATGTAGGACGGCATCTGGCAGCATCTTAGCTAGCGATTACATGTGTATGCAACTGAGAGATATATAGACTACTAAAATGGCTTAACATTCCTACGGATTAATCTATGCTTAGGTGAGGACAAAGCAAACAAAGAATTTCTACTGATCCACTGCCATAACCTATGCTACAAGTAAAAAATTTTTGTTGTTGATTATTATCAGGCACGTCGCCCTCGAGCCACGTGTCGATCCCTCGCTAAAAGTCGTCGCGCAAGAGTTTATTGAGCAGGTTGGTGAGCAACGCGTCCCTCCTCTCGGCCCTGGCCTCCTCCCGCATCCTCCTCTGCTCCTCGCGCTCCCGCCACGCCTGCTCCAGCATCAGCCGCTCCCGCTCCAGCCTCTGCATCTCCTGCCGCCACTGCTGCTCCAAGACCAGCCGCTCCTGCGCGTGCCGCGCCGCCGCCTCCTGCCGCTGCGCGTCCAGGCGCTGCTGCTGCTCCAGGAAGTCCTGCAGCACGGCGCGGACGGACGAGGCCGACGCCGCGCCGGCGCCGGCCGCGGTGCTGCCGCTCGGCCTCGGCTTCTGCTGCGTGTCCTTCATCCTCCTCCTGGTTCCCGGGGGCAGATCGTCGTCGTCGCCGGTCCCCTCGGACTCGGTCGCGGCGGGTCTCTTGAGCCTCCTCCTCTCCTCGGCGGGGTTCCGTGCCGGCCCTTCGTCAGACACGAAGAGCTGCCGTTGCATGCTCCCGCCGCGCACCGTGGAAGGCGGCGTGATGTGATTGTGATTGTGATTGTGATCGTGATCGCCCGTGCGCTCGCCGGCCTGCCACGCTCGCCATCGGCCGTGCCGAGGCCGCGGGTTGATAAAGGGCGCGCGTACGCGGCCACGCGCGTTGGTGCTGGTGGGTGTGGAAGGGGTCGCCAGGGCCAGCTTTTGCATGCAGCAGCCGTTGGTCTCCCTCGCGCTCGTGTTCTCTTTTCCGACGCCTCTCGAACTGCTCGCCGGTTCACACCCGCCGGCTGGTGAGAACGGCGTTGCCCCCGTTCACACCGGCGACGCCACGACACGACACGTCATGCTCCGCGAACGGATGCCTCGTGCCTCTTCAGGTGCTGCTCGCATCGCTGTCCGTTTGACCGGTTTCTGCCTGGATAGCGATGACGTGCACGCACGCGCGAGCGCGACCCTGTGCCCGCGGCGTCCGGCAGCGCCGCTGTCAGCCTGACGTGCCGGGTCGAAGAGAAAAAAAAAGACAAGACTTCCTCGTGGTCGTAGGATAATGTTGACATGCATTGTGATGTTGCCATTCGTCGCCTTAGGATTTGTTTTGTTTGATTTTCTGCCGCCCGTGGTCAATCACATTCTGAAGCGGCACCGCGCGCCGGAATGTGCACTTGGATTTGCAGCCCACGCTCTTTTGAGCCCGCTGTTTTTTGGGCTGGGCTAAACACGACGGTCGATTCACTTTGGACGCGTTTGACAGTCTGCATCCACCCAACTAGCGGATGCAATTTTTGACCTGTTTGAATGCATGTATTTATTTACTAGTAAAAGGGTCCATGCATTGCAACAGGAGAAAAAAATACCACACGTTTTTAATTTACAAAAAATGTCTATAATCTAAAAAATTATTGTTACTTCCCAAACAAAGATGATTTTAGCTTAAAAAACGCAGTTCAAGATTTCACATGTCTTCTATTTCAATACGACTTGTATGTACATTTAATACTCCCTCCATTTCCTTATGCAAGACCACTATGGAAAATATATTTTACATTTATATAAGGCCACAAACAGTAATCAAGGTAAACATTAATGATGTTTCCTCATACTAGCAAGTTGTTTAATATTTGTATGCATGTATTCATAATGACACTTAGTTACTTTTTTCTCGTTCATTCGTTGCATGCATGCGGCGTATTAATGATTCGAGTTAACGAAAAGAAAACTTGACTTTTCAAGCGGTCATTAAAATTTTCTCTTGATACCTGTAATATGAGTTTGTGGCCTTGTATAAGACTACTCACAATGGGGAGTAACATGCATATGTTAATAGTTTAAGTTACTATCTCCACAATGGATAGTAACATATGAGTAGTAACATTGAGTCTTTCATTTATTAGCTTATAGACTCATTTTGCCTTGGTATACGTTATGTTACCCATAGGGGTAGTAACATGCTAAGAGCAAGTATAATAGGATGACATAGGCGGGCTGTAAGACTTAAAATAGTATATTTTTGCTGAGTTGGAAGAGAGAGAAGAGGAGAGAGAAGAGAAGCGGGCTACAAACTAATAGCCGCATGTAGCACGTGCTCCTAGGCACTTTGTGAGAGAGGGATGTGAGTCATGTATCAATAAAGTAGTACTTATATACATCTATCTATTATACTTGCTGGCTATAAGCTTGGCTATAGATGACATGACAACATCATATAGCTGACAGCTGGCTATACTATTAACCATGCTCTAAGTTACTCAATTTCTCTCTCTTCTCATTAATTAGATGCCATATCATACTTTTTGCTTAGGTGACATCTATGTTATTACCTATGTTACTCTCATTGTGAGTAGTCCAAGGGAATGGAGGGAGTACGTACAAATAAGTGGGCAAGTGACCTTCAATTGCGTCTCCAATCCTCATATCAAGGGTTTCTCTATAAAATAGCATGACGGACTAACAATACCTATTTTCTTTATTAGTAGGTATAGATTTGTCTTGCATAGGATGAATCACAAAACAATTCCAACTAGGTCATCAGGAATGGTTGAATTGACAGTTTCCTCTTAGTCAAGCTCGCGGCGAGCATGGAAGGGTAACACGACTGTTGGGGGACGTTGCATGGGAAACAAAAAAATTCCTACGCACACGCAGATTTATCCATGGTGATGAGCATCTACGAGAGGGAGAGTGGATCTACGTACCCTTGTAGATCGCCAAGCGGGAAGCGTTAAGAAACGCGGTTGGTGTAGTCGAACTTCTTCGCGATCCAAATCGCCGTGCGTCCTGCGATCCAATCAAGATCCGTCCCGTGATCCAATCACGATCCGTCCCGCGAACTTGATCACGATCCGTCCCGTGAACTTGATCACGATCCGTCCCACGAACTTGATCACGATCCTTTCGATCTAGCGCCGATCGGACGACACCTCCGCGTTCAACACACGTATGGCTTGATGACGATCTCCGTCGTCTTGATCCAGCAAGAAGGAGCGGAGAGGAAGAAGAGTTCTCCGGCAGCATGACGGCGCTCCGGCCATGGTGGTGGAGCTATTCCGGTAGGGCTTTGCCTAAGCACTGCAGAGATCCGATCTAGAGGAGAAACTATGGACTAGAGGGTAGGGTTGCACGTGGCTGAAAATCTTGTCCAAAAACCCTAAAACCCTCTAGTATATATAGGATTAGGACTCCTTCCTTTTTTTTCCTTTTTTTTGCCTTTTCTACCTTTTTCCTTTTGGGTTTTTCTTCCCAGCCGCATGGGCCTTGTGTGGGACTTCCACCAGCCCACAAAGGGCTGGTATTCACTCTCCCACAGCCCATGAAGCATCTTGGGTCGAAATACCCCTCCTAGTGGTCTCCCAGTACACTACCGATGAGCCCGAAACTTTTCCGGCGACAAAAACAGGACTTCCTATATATGAATCTTTACCTCCGGACCATTCCGGAGCTCCTCGTGACGTCCGGGATCTCATCCGGGACTACGAACAATCTTCGGTCACCACCATACATAACTCTATACTATCGAAACATCACCAAACCTTAAGTGTGCAGACCCTGCGGGTTCGAGAACTATGTAGACATGACCGAGACACCTCTACGGTCAATAACCAATAGCGGGACGTGGATGCCCATATTGGTTCCTACATATTCTACGAAGATCTTTATCGATCGAACCTCTATGTCAAGGATTCAGTTAATCCCGTATGAGGTTCCCTTTGTTCTTCGGTATGTTACTTGCCCAAGATTCGATCGTCGGTATCTTCATACCTAGTTCAACCTCGTTACTGGCAAGTCTCTTTACTCGTTCCGTAATACAAGATCCCGTGACTAACACTTAGACACATTGCTTGCAAGGCTCATTGTGATGTTGTATTACCGAGTGTGCCCTGAGATACCTCTCCGTCACACGGAGTAACAAATCCCAGTCTTGATCCATGCCAACTCAACAGACACCCTCGGAGATACCTATAAAGCACCTTTATAGTCACCCAGTTACGTTGCGACGTTTGATACACACAAGTCACTCCTCCGATGTTCGTGAGTTGCATGATCTCATGGTCATAGCAACACATACTTGACATGCAGAAAACAGTAGCAATAAACTGACACGATCATATGCTACGTTTGTAGTTTGGGTCTTGTCCATCACATCATTCTCCTAATGATGTGATCCCGTTATCAAATGACATCACATGTCAATGGCTAGGAAACCTTGACCATCTTTGATCAACGAGCTAGTTCATTAGAGGCATACTAGGGACAAAGTGTTGTCTATTTACCCACACATGTATATGTGTTTCCAATTAATACAATTATAGCATGGATAATAAACGATTATCATGAACAAGGAAATATAATAATAAACACTTTATTTATTGCCTCTAGGGCATATTTCCAACAGTCTCCCACTTGCACTAGAGTCAATAATCTAGCTCACATCACTATGTGATTTACATTGTAATGAATCAAACACCCATGCAGTTCTGGTGTTGAAAATGTTTAGCCCTTGGAAGAGGTTTAGTCAATGGGTCTGCAACATTCAGATCCGTGTGCACTTTGCAAATATTTAAGTCCTTCTCCTCGATGTAATCGCGGATGGAGTTGAAGCGTCGCTTTATGTGTCTGGTCCTCTTGTGAAACCTTGGTTCCTTGGCCAGAGCAATGGCACCAGTGTTGTCACAGAACAGGTTCATTGGATTCAGTGCACTGGGTACTACTCCAAGATCTGTCATGAACTGCTTCATCCAGACACCTTCCTTCGCCGCCTCTGAGGCTGCGATGTACTCCGCTTCACATGTAGAATCGGCTACCACGCTTTGCTTGGAACTGCACCAGCTTACCGCTCCCCCATTGAGAATAAATACGTATCCGGTCTATGACTTAGAGTCATCCGAATCAGTGTCAAAGCTTGCATCGACGTAACCCTTTACGACGAGCTCTTCATTGCCTCCATAAACGAGAAACATTTCCTTAGTCCTTTTCAAGTACTTAAGGGTACTCTTGACCGCTGCCTAGTGTTCCATTCCAGGATCACTTTGAAACCTTCCGGCCATACTTATGGCAAGGCTGACATCCGGTCTTGTGCACAACATTGCATACATGATATAGCCTATGGCTGAAGCATAGGGGATGACACCCATCTTTTCTCTATCTTCTGCACTTACTGGGCATTGAGTCTTACTCAACTTCACACCTTGTAACACAGGCAAGAACCCCTTCTTGGACTGTTCCATTTTGAACTTCTTCAAAACTTTATCAAGGTATGTGCTCTGTGAAAGTGCAATTAAGCGTCTCGATCTATCTCTATAGATCTTAATGCCTAATATGAAAGCAGCTTCTCCTAGGTCCTTCATTGAAAAACTCTTGTTCAAATATTCCTTCACGCTTTCCAGCATTTCTATATTGTTTTCAATCAGCAATATGTCATCCACATATAATATTAGAAACGCTATAGAGCTCCCACTCACTTTCTTGTAAATACAAGCTTCTCCATAAACTTGTATAAAATCAAACGCTTTGATCACCTCATCAAAACGCTTATTCCAACTCCAAGATGCTTGCACCAGCCCATAAATGGATCGCTGGAGTTGGCAAACTTTGTCAGCGTTCTCTGGATTGACAAAACCTTCTGGTTGCATCATATACAACTCTTCCTCAAGGAAACCATTGAGGAACGATGTTTTGACATCCATCTGCCAAATTTCATAGTCAAAATAAGCAGCTATTGCCAACATGATTCTGATAGACTTAAGCATCGCTACGGGTGAGAAGGTCTCATCGTAGTCAACTCCTTTAACTTGTGAAAAACCCTTTGCCACAAGTCGAGCTTTATAGACGGAGACACTACCGTCTGCATCTGTCTTCTTCTTAAAAATCCATTTGTTCTGAATGGACTTTCGCCCTTCAGGTAATACTTCCAAAGTCCATACTTTGTTTTCATACATGGATCCCATCTCGGATTTCATGGCCTCTAACCATTTCTCGGAATCCGGGCCCATCACTGCTCCTCCATAGCTCGTAGGTTCATTGTTGTCCTACAACATGACCTCCAAGACAGGGTTGCCGTACCACTCAGGAGTAGTACGCGGCCTTGTCGACCTACGAGGTTCAATAGTAGCTTGATCTGAAGCTTCATGATCATCATCATTAACTTCCTCTTCTACTATCGTAGGTTCCACAGAAACATCTTTCTGCGCTGCGCTACTTTCTGGTTGAAGTAAAGGTTCAATAACCTCATCAAGCTCTATTTTCCTCCCACTCAATTCTTTTGAGAGAAACTCTTTCTCAAGAAATGTTCCGTTCTTAGCGACAAACACTTTGCCTTCGGATCTGAGATAGAAGGTATACCCGACTGTCTCTTTCGGGTATCCTATGAAGACGCATTTCTCCACTTTGGGTTCCAGCTTTTCACGCTGAAGCTTTTTGACATAAGCATCACATCCCCAAACTTTAAGAAACGACGACTTTGGCCTCTTGTCAAACCACAATTCATATGGCGTCATCTCAACGGATTTCGATGGTGCCCTATTTAAAATGAATGCAGCTGTCTCTAATGCATAACCCCAAAACGATAGTGGCAAATCAGCAAGAGACATCATAGAACGCACCATATCTAATAAGGTTCGATTACGACGTTCGGACACACCATTACGCTGTGGTGTTCCGGGCGGTGTCAACTGTGAAACAATTCCACACTGTCTTAAGTGACTGCCAAACTCATAACTCAGATATTCACCTCCTCGATCAGATCACAGGAACTTAATCTTCTTGTAATGATGATTCTCAACTTCACTCTGAAATCGCTTGAACTTTTCAAACATTTCAGACTTGTGTTTCATTAAGTAAATATACCCATATCTACTTAAGTCATCAGTGAAGGTGAGAAAATAACGATATCCACCACGCGCTGTAACATTCATTGGACCGCACACATCAGTATGTATGATTTACAATAAGTCACTTGCCCGTTCCATTGTTCCAGAGAACGGTGTTTTAGTCATCTTACCCATGAGGCATGGTTCACATGTGTCAAGTGATTCAAAATCAAGTGACTCCAAAAGTCCATCAGCATGGAGCTTCCTCATGCGTTTTACACCAATATGACCTAAACGGCAGTGCCACAAGAAAGTGGTACTATCATTATCAACTGTACATCTTTTGGCATCAATGTTATGAACATGTGTGTCATCACTATCAAGATTCAATATGAATAAACCCCTAACATTGGGTGCATGAACATAAAAGATATTACTCATATAAATAGAACAACCTTTCTTCTCTGATTTAAATGAGTAACCATCTCGCAATAAACAAGATCGAGACATAATGTTCATGCTTAACGCAGGCACTAAATAACAATTATTCAGGTTCATTACTAATCCTGATGGTAATCGAAGAGAGAGCGTGCCGACGGCGATCACATCAACCTTGGAACCATTTCCCACGCGCATCGTCACTTCGTCCTTTGCCAGCCTTTGTTTATTCCGTAGTTCCTGCTTTGAGTTGCAAATGTGAGCAACCGAACCGGTATCAAATACCCAGGCACTACTACGAGAGCTAGTAAGGTACACATCAATAACATGTATATCATATATACCTTGTTTGTCGTTGGCCGCCTTCTTGTCAGCCAGGTACTTGGGGCAGTTCCGCTTCCAGTGACCAGTTCCCTTGCAATGAAAGCACTCAGTTTCTGGCTTGGGTCCATGCTTGGGCTTCTTTACAGGAGTAGCAACTGCTTTGCCATCCTTCTTGGTTTTACCCTTCTTGCCCTTGCCCTTGACCTTGCCATTTTTCTTGAAACTAGTGGTTTTATTGACCATCAACACTTGATGTTCTTTCTGGATTTCAGACTCAGCGACTTTTAGCATCGCAAACAACTCGGCGACTGACTTGTTCATCCCGTGCATGTTATAGTTCATCACAATGCTCTTGTAACTAGGTGGCAGTGATTGAAGAACTCTGTCAGTGATCGCCTCTGGCGGAAGGGCAATTCCCAATTCCGCTAGAGGAGTTGAATACCCATACATTCTGAGTATATGTTCACTAATAGACCCATTCTCCTCCATCTTGCAAGCATAGAACTTATCGGAGGTTTCATACCTCTTGATCCGGGCGTTTTTTTGAAAGATAAACTTCAACTCCTGGAACATCTCATATGCTCCATGACGTTCAAAACGTCTTTGAAGTCCCGGTTCTAAGCCATACAGTATTGCACACTGAACTATTGAGTAGTCTCCAGTACGTGCCTCCCAAGCGTTTGTAACGTCTTCGGAGGTCATGTCTTCTGGTTGGTCACCAAGCGGTGCATCAAGGACATATGATTTCTGGGAAGCCGTGAGGATAATCCTCAGATTACGGGCCCAGTCAACAAAGTTACTTCCATCATATTTCAACTTAGCTTTCTCTAGGAACGCATTAAAATTCAGGGGTGCTACTGCGCGAGCCATTGATCTACAACATAAATATGCAAAGTTTACTTAGACTATTGTTCAAGATAATGAGTTCAGTTAATCAAATTACTAAAGCTCCCACTCAAATCGACATCCCTCAGGTCATCTGAGTGTCACATGATCCAAATTCACCAACTCAAGTCCGATCATCACGTGAGTTGAGGTGGCTTCAATGGTGAACATCATTATGTTTATCATATCTACTATATGACTCATGTTCAACCTTTCGGTCTCTTGTGTTTCGAGGCCATGTCTATACATGCTAGGCTCATCAAGTTTAACACGAGTGTTCTGCATGTGCAACACTGGCTTGCACCCGTTGTATGTGAACGTAGAGTCTATCACACCTGATCATCACGTGGTGTCTCAACACGACGAATTTTCGCAACGGTGCACACTCGGGGAGAACACAATTTATCTTGAAATTAAGTGAGGGATCAACTTATAATGCTACCGTCGTCCTAAGCAAAACAAGGTGCATAAAAGGATTAACATCACATGCATATCATAAGTGACATGATATGGCCATGAACTTGTGCTTTTGATCTCCATCTTGAAAGCACCGACATGATCTCCATTGTCACCGGCAAGACACCATGATCTCCATCGTCTTGATCTCCATCAACGTGTCGCCATCGGGGTTGTCGTGCCCAACATGCTTCTACTACTATTGCTACCGTTTAGCGATAAAGTAAAGCATTACATAGCGCTTAATGATTGACACGCAGGTCATAAAATAATTAAAGACAACCATATGGCTCTTGCCGGTTGTCGTACTCATCGACATGCAAGTCGTGATAAACTATACATCACATGATCATCTCATACATCACATATATCACATCATGTAATTGGCCATATCACATCACAACATACCCTGCAAAAACAAGTTAGAAGTCCTCTAATTCTTGTTGCATGTTTTACGTGGCTGCTATGGGTATCTAGCAAGAACAATTATCATCTACGCAAAAACCACAACGGTGATACACTAGTTGCTTTTCAACCTTCTCAAGGACCGCCTTTGTCAAATCCGGTCCAACTAAAGTGAGAGAACCTGGCTCCCGTAATCCATCTATGCAACAAGTTGCGATCGAGGGAACCAGTCTCTCGTAAGTGTACGAGTAATGTTGGTCCGGGCCGCTTCATCTCACAATACCGCTGAACCAAAATCTGACCAAGGGAGGAAGCAATCTAAGCATCAACGCCCACAAACCTTTTGTATTCTACTCGAGATCTCATCTACACATAGACCTAGCTCATGATGCCACTGTTGGGGAACGTTGCATGGGAAACAAAAAAAATTCCTACGCACACGCAGATCTATCCATGGTGATGAGCATCTACGAGAGGAAGAGTGGATCTACCTACCCTTGTAGATCGCTAAGCGGGAAGCGTTAAGAAACGCGATTGGTGTAGTCGAACTTCTTCGCGATCCAAATCACCGTGCATCCCACGATCCAATCATGATCCATCCCGTGATCCAATCACGATTCGTCCCGCGAACTTGATCACGATCCGTCCCACGAACTTGATCACGATCCTTCCGATCTAGCGCCGAACGAACGACACCTTCGCGTTCAGCACACGTACAGCTTGATGACGATCTCCGCCGTCTTGATCCAGCAAGAAGGAGCGGAGAGGAAGAAGAGTTCTCCAGCAAAGTGACAGTGCTCCGGTGATGGTGGTGGAGCTATTTCGGCAGGGCTTCGCCTAAGCACTGCAGAAATCCGATCTAGAGAAGAAACTATGGACTAGAGGGTAGGGTTGCACGTGGCTGAAAATCTTGTCCAAAAACCCTAAAACCCTCTAGTATATATAGGAGGAGAGGAGGAGAGGAGGAGAGGCGGAAGCCTTGGCTTCCAAGCCAAGGAGGCTCGGCCGAACCAGGAGGGAGGAGTCCACCTCCTCCACTCCTAGTAGGATTAGGACTCCTTCCTTATTTTGCCTTTTTTTTTGCCTTTTTCCACCTTTTTCCTTTTGGGTTTTTCTTCCCAGCCGCATGGGCCTTGTGTGGGACTTACACCAGCCCACAAAGGGCTGGTATTCACTCTCTCACAGCCCATGAAGCCTCTTGGGTCGAAATACCCCTCCCGTTGGTCTCCCGGTACACAACCGATGAGCCCGAAACTTTTCCGGCGACCAAAACAGGACTTACTATATATGAATCTTTACCTCCGGACCATTCCAAAGCTCCTCGTGACGTCCGGGATCTCATCCGAGACTCCTAACAACCTTAGGTCACCACCATACATAACTCTATACTACCGAAATGTCACCAAACCTTAAGTGTGCAGACCCTGCGGGTTCGAGAACTATGTAGACATGACCGAGACACCTCTACGGTCAATAACCAATAGCGGGACCTGGATGCCCATATTGGTTCCTACATATTCTACGAAGATCTGTTATCGGTCGAACCTTATGTCAAGGATTCAGTTAATTCCTTATGATGTTCTCTTTGTTCTTCGGTATGTTACTTGCCCAAGATTCGATCGTCGGTATCTTCATACCTAGTTCAACCTCGTTACTGGCAAGTCTCTTTACTCATTCCATAATACAAGATCCCGTGACTAACACTTAGACACATTGCTTGCAAGGCTCATTGTAATGTTGTATTACCGAGTGAGCCCTGAGATACCTCTCCGTCACACGGAGTAACAAATCCTAGTCTTGATCCATGCCAACTCAACAGACACCCTCGGAGATACCTATAAAGCACCTTTATAGTCACCTAGTTACGTTGCGAGGTTTGATACACAAGTCACTCCTCCGATGTTCGTGAGTTGCATGATCTCATAGTCATAGCAACACATACTTGACATGCAGAAAACAGTAGCAATAAACTGACACGATCATATGCTACGTTTGTAGTTTGGGTCTTGTCCATCACATCATTCTCCTAATGATGTGATCCCGTTATCAAATGACATCACATGTCAATGGCTAGGAAACCTTGACCATCTTTGATCAACGAGCTAGTTCATTAGAGGCATACTAGGGACAAAGTGTTGTCTATTTACCCACACATGTAATGTGTTTCCAATTAATACAATTATAGCATGGATAATAAACGATTATCATGAACAAGGAAATATAATAATAAACACTTTATTTATTGCCTCTAGGGCATATTTCCAACAACGGCGTCAAGCTCATGCGAGCTGCGAAGTGGCGTGAGCGCACGTGCATTCCTAAAAAGCATGGGAGGATTAGGTCACCTCTCGTCGAATTGGTCATCCTATCTAGCTTTCTTTGGCTCATCGCCGAAACCGCAATCGCTCCCCTCCCCCACCCCCTCCTCTGATTTCTTTGTCCGGGGTGAATTCATCACCACCGAGAAGGTAAGCTCCATATCTTCTTTGGTCGACAGTATATGGCAGCGACAACTCTCCTTTATCCTCTTCGCCAACCTATTCCGCGGCACCATCCTGCTCCACCAATGCCTGTAAGTTCGATCACCCCCCCTCCCTACTCGTTCGAGCTTAGATATGTGAGCATGATGTATAAATAGATCTGTGAGCATGTGATGTTGTCATATATCAGATGTTAGTGGTGATGGATTGCTAGCGTGCTAGGTTTTGCATCTTTAACATGCCAATCGTGACTAACCATGTTGTGTTTCCTTCTTAAGACCACCCCATGGACGTTGAGTTCCTCAACACTCCCAATCAGAACTACTCACAAATAGAGCGGATCTTCTCCTATTGGATGGCTGTCGACAAGAATGCCATGGCTCCAGTTAGCGTCTTGGTTCGCCTATGCCTGAGTATCCAGACACCCGGAATAAAGACCATCGTACTTGGTGGTCCTGACAAGCCTGCTGATTATGGTCCTGCTCCTGAGAGGAAGAGGAATAGGGGTGTCTTGATGGAGGTGTAACTGAGTGTCTTTAGTAGCATGACTAAGGTCGTCAAGGAGGTGACAACTGCCACCAGGGAGGGCGGGCCAGTCAATGTGCACCCTTCCCTCTACAACTCCATCATGGACACGGGTGGCTTTAGTCAGCAGGCTCCGATGGCGGCTCATAATCACCTATTGGACACCAGGGCATAGGTCTTGAGTTCGTTGGCATGGGGGAGACCATAGAGTGCTCTGGCTTATGACATGGCTGGACAATTACAACTCGCTATTAGGAAAACCCCTATAGGCAGCCACCTAATAGTGGCACGGGTTACCAATCCTGCACTACTGCTACAACATAGTAATAGCACGGGCAAGACAACACCAAGTTGCTACTAGGTGGTCCCCATCGTGGCCTCGAGGACACATGCCATAACAGTAGCGCGATTTCGAAAACACGTGATACTACTAGGCCTCTAGTAGTAGTGCGGGTTATATACCCCGCGCTACTACTACATATAGAAGAGATAAGTTGGTGAGCCCCACTTAGTAGTAGCGCGACCCCAACGCCCCACACTACTACTAATAGGTTTAGTAGTAGCATGCCCCTAACGTCCCGCGCTAATACTAAGTTCCACTTACCTTGTCCGCCTGTCCTCATCCCACCTCACTCACCACACACATAGCGCCGCACACCATCCCCATCCTAGAGCGCATCGCCTGCCGGTAAGTCCCCTCCCTCCCACTCCTATCTCCTCCATCCTCCTGCTGTTGTTGCATCCTACCATCGTTGCCACCGGCGTTGAAGCTGCTGCTGCGTGTGCCCATGTGTGTGTGTTGTTGCTGTTGCCCATGCACGTGTGTAGTTGCTGATGCTCATGCGTGCCGCTGCTATGTGGAGGCCCGAGGTGCGACTATGAGTGTGTCTTGTTGGTTGCATGTGCCTCAATTTGGTAAAAAAAATGTCGACCCAAGGTGCGATTCGGTCGTTCGTTCGCTAGCTAGGTTAGTAGCAACAAACACATCACAGTTTGGTCCAACCGTAATGCATGTGTGTGTGGTCATTGGTGTAGCGATGCATGAGAGTTCATATGTTTTGTCGGAATGTTGACTGGTTTTCGTTTCGAAAAAATTCGGACACTCAATATGTCCTATATTTAGCAAAGGTCGTGAGGAATTTTTTCGGGGTGACTCTCAGTCTGATGGGGCTCCCTGTGTGATAGATTCATGTTCTTGAAGGAAGAATCCCGACTGTTATTCTGGGGGTTGCTTCCTCCTCTTCTGCTTTTGATAGACCTTGGTAATGCACTCAAGGGAGAAGAGGAAGTGACCATCACCGATGGGCAAAATATCAGGGAGGGAGTTGTTGGAGATATGCCCTAGAGGCAATCATGTGATTATTTCATTTCCTATGTATTCATGAGTATTTTGTATTGTCCTTGAACATTATCAGTGATATGTATCAATAAGTATGTGACTTATTTCTAAAACTATATTTTATATGATTGTTCTAATAGTCCCTAGTTGTTAAGGTTATGCATACACACGTCCTTTACTAGTATACGATTCAGTTGATGACTATTGTTTCACATGTGTATAGAGATGTTAAACTGATAGTATGGACTCAGGGATTGAGATCATCGAGTCGGACAGACCCATTTTGACACACAATGAGATATTGTCATCTGTTAGTCTCAAGTACAATGTATATGCCATGTCCTAGACCTGAGGTCCTCGCATGTTCTCGGGATGAGGATCGACTTACTTAGGGTCTATCAAACGCTACTTCGTAACTGAGTAGTTATAATAGTAGCTTTCGAGTGAGTCGTGAGACATGCCGCGAGACATGGTTGACCAAGATGGGATTTGCCCCTCCATCAGGAGAGATATTCTCTGGGCCCTCTCGAGTGATCAGATTCAAAAAGCATGTCCATGGGACATGGGTTAAGTGTTAAGCCGGTTCGAGAATCTGTATCATGGTTTCTAGAAGAGATGTCGAGCTACCACAAGGGTGACAAGTACTCGCCTTGAGCTCAACAACCTATATCATGAGGCAAAAGGAATGTTGTATATGACACATTGTCGAGATTCGTCTAACAACTTTGCGCACACATGGGAGTTGGCACGTTCTGCTAGGAGCCACTACCGACTATCAACTCGGGTCATGTCCACATGTACGTGAACCTATAGCGTCGCACACTTAAGGGATTGCACTCCATTCGGATTGGATTCGAATGGAAAATGTGACTAGACTCGTCGTGGGCTTCAAGTGTTGAGCCCACCTCGGAGGTGTATATAAAGGGGAATGGGCGCACCTTTCAGGGTTGATCCTTTTTCTCCCCTCGACAACCACCACCACCACCCTTATACGTCTCCGTCGTATCTATAATTTTTGATTGTTTCATGCCAATATTCTACAACTTTCATATACTTTTTGTAACCTTTTATACTATTTTTGGGACTCACATATTGATCCAGTGCCCAGTGCCAGTTCTTGTTTGTTGCATATTTTTTGTTTTGCAGAATATCCATACCAAACGAAGTCCAAACACGATAAAAACTTACAACGATTTTTTTGGAATATATGTGATTTTTGGGAAAAGAATCAACGCGAGACGATGCTCGAGGGGCCCACAAGCCATAGGGAAGCACCCTACCCCCCTGGGAGCACCAGGATGGCTTGTGGTCACCCCTTAAGGAGGTTGGAGCCCTTATTTCTCCACAATAAAGCTACTATCTTGATAAAAATCATGTTAAAATTTCAGCCCCATCGGAGTTACAGATCTCCGGGAATTTAAGAAACGGTGAAAGGCTAGGATCTGGGAACGCAAAAACAGAGAGAGATCCAATCTCGGAGGGGCTCTCGCCCCTCCACCGCCATGGAGGCGAGGGACCAGAGGGGAAACCCTCCTCCCATCTAGGGGGTCAAGTAAGAAGGAGGAGGAGGGCTCTCTCTCCCCTCTCTCTCGGTGACATCGGAATGTCGCCGGGGCAATCATCGTGTGACGACGATCTACTCGAACAACTCCATCATCCTCACCAACACCTCCATCACCTTCCCCCACTTATCTACAGTGGTCCAATCTCCCGCATACCTCTGTACCCTCTACTTGAACATGGTGCTTTATGCTTCATATTATTATCCAATGATGTGTTGCCATACTATGATGTCTGAGTAGATTTTTGTTGTCCTATCGGTGATTGTTGAATTGCTATGATTGGTTTAATTTGCTTGTGGTTATGTTGTTGTCCTTTGGTGCCCATCATATGAGCGCGCGCGTGGATCACACCATAGGGTTAGTTGTATGTTGATAGGACTATGTATTGGAGGGCAAGGGTGATAGCAGCTTCAGCCTAGCATAGAAATTGATGCATACAAGATTGAAGGGGGACCAATATATCTTAATGCTATGATTGGATTTTACTTTAATGAACGTTAGTAGTTGCGGATGCTTGATAATAGTTCCAATCACAAGTGCATAGAATTCCAAGTAAGGGATGACTTGCTAGCAGTGGCCTCTCCCACATAAAACTTGCTATCGGTCTAGTAACGTAGTCAATTGCTTAGAGACAATTCCGAAATCCTACCACCACTTTTCCACACTCGTTAAACTAACTTAATTTTTACTTTATCTAAACAGCCCCTAGTTTTTATTTACGTGCTCTTTATTATTTTTCAAACCAATGCCACAACACCTACAAAGTACTTCTAGTTTCATACTTGTTCTAGGTAAAGCGAACATTAGGCGTGCATAGAGTTGTATCGGTGATCGATAGAACTTGAGGGAATATTTGTTCTACCTTTAGCTCCTTGTTGGGTTCGACACTCCTACTTATCAAAAGAGGCTGCAACTGATCCCCTATAGTTGTGAGTTATCAAGACCTTTTTCTGGCACCGTTGCCAGGGAGCAATAGCGTGGGGTGAATATTCTCGTGTGTGATTGTTTTCTTTATCACTAAGTAGATTTTATTTTCTGTTTTAAGTTGTTCTCTCTCTTTAGTTATGGATATGGAACACAAAATACAAAAAAATAGGTGTACTTGCTACTCATGGAGATGGGGAACCTCCTAAAACCCTCGATGCTCGTTATGTGAAAGATATTATGCACTACTTTAATAATCATGAGAAAACCCCATTCAATTATATAATGGGACACACATTGGATAAACATGAATACTTTAGGGATTATCGCTTGACTCAAAAAGGGAAACTGTTATGTGATCAAATTCATATGTTACATTGGTATGCTCGGAATTTATGCTTGAGATATGATTATACTTGTTGCTCTAGGATGAAGGCTCCACACCTTCCCTTTTCATGTAAATTTAATGATAATGAAACCTTGGATTCTTATGATAATGGTATATATGACTACTATGATGTGGAACGAATAGAAGAATTCGTTGCTTTTATGGGTGCTTGTGAAATTAAATGTTTTTTTGAGGACTATGAAAATTATGATGATGCTGTTTACAGATCTGAAAATATTGCTATACTTTGATATTACTATGAGAATTATAAATATAATGCCGGTATTAATGCTTTTATTGAGAAAGTCTCCTATGTCCAAGAAGAAACTAATATTTGCAGGAATCTATGGAAGAAGAAATTCCTCACACTGTGAGCTCATTAGATGAAAAAGATGACGAGGAGAGCGAAGAACAAAAGGAGGAAGAGCGGATTAGCTACCCATGTCCACCTTCTAATGAGAGTAACTCTTCAACTCATACATTGTTTAGTTTCCCTTCGTGCTTATTGAAGGATGAATTCTATGTTGATTTCTATGATCCCTTGGATTCATTTGTAATATCCCTTTTTGATGAAACTGATGCTTGCTATACTTGTGGCCATGATGCCAATATGAATTATGCTTATGGAGATGAACTTGCTATAGTTCCTTATGTTAATAATGAATTTTTTGCTATTGTACCCATGCATGACAGTCCTATTATCTTTTTGAATTCTCCCAACTATACTATATCAGAGAAGTTTGCGCTTATTAAGGGCTATATTGATGGGTTGTGTTCTACTATTGCACATGATGATTTCAATAAATATAATATGCATGTGCTTGCTTCTCCTACTTGCAATTATTACGAGAGAGGAACTACATCTCCACCTCTCTATGTTTCCAATACGATAAAATTGCAAGAAACTGTTTATACTATGCATTGGCCTTTACTTTGTGTGCATGTATTGTTCTTTTATGACGTGTCGATGCATAGGAAGAGATTTAGACTTCGTTGTTGCATGATATATGTTACTTTGTGCTCACTACTAACTTACAAATCATTGTTAATTGAAATTGGCTTTGATATACCTTGGGATCCAGGTGGATCCATTACTTGAGCACTTTATGCCTAGCTTAATGGCTTTAAAGAAAGTGCTGCCAGGGAGACAACCCGGAAGTTTTAGAGAGCCATTTTATTCTGTTGTGTGATTTTATATAGTTCAAAAAAGAGGGGAACCTAAAACTTATTCAAAAATAAAAGTGAAAGTAAGAAGGACGAGCACTGTAGAAGTGGGGGAGCTCCTTGAACTTTGTTCATGTCCATGGAAACTTTGCGAATCTTAATTACAGACAATTTTCAACAAAAATAATTATCCCCTTGTATAAATCCCTTGTATTATAAAAATAATGTGCCAAGACTTTCCTTTAGGATGATTAGATTGCTTGTTTTGTTTGTGTAGTGCAAAAACGGAAACTTTGGCTATAGTGCGTGAATTTACATTTTTTTACTGGAATGTCAAAAGTTTCTGAAACTTTTGTTGGGAGACGTAGTAGTAAATCAAAATTTTCCTACGTTCACCAAGATCTATCTATGGAGAAACCAGCAACGAGAGGGGAGAGATTGCATCTTCATACCTTTGAAGATCGCTAAGCGGAAGCGTTACAAGAACGCGGTTGATGGAGTCGTACTCGCAGCGATTCAGATCGCGGTAGATCCGATCAAGTGCCGAACGGACGGCACCTCCGCATTCAACACACGTGCAGCCCGGTGACGTCTCCAACACCTTGATCCAGCAAGGAGGAAGGAGAGGTTGGGGAAGGGCTCCAACAGCAGCACGACGGCGTGGTGGTGGTGGAGTAGCAAGGTATTCCGACAGGGCTTCGCCTAAGCGCTGCGGAGGAGGAAGAAGAGAGGTAGGGCTTCGCCGTGAGAGAGAGAGATCAAATCCTGTCTCAAAACATCCAAAACCTCAAGTATATATAGGAGGAGGGACGTGGAGGGCTGGCTTGGCCTCTACTCCAAAGAGGAGATGGCCGGCTGAATTAAAGGGAGAGTCCACCTCCCACAAGGGAGGTGGATCTCCTCCTTTTAAATCCTTTTTGCCTTATCTCCTTATCTCCAGCCGCATGGGCCTTTAGCAAAAGTCTTGCCCAGCCCAATAAGGGCTGGCACACTTTATCTAACAGCCCATGTGGTCCTTTGGTCGTCACACCCCTCCCGGGGGTCCTCCGGCACCCTCCCGGCACTCCCGGTACACTACCGATGAGCCCGAAAACTTTCCGGTGACCAAAACTGGACTTCCTATATATCAATCTTTACCTCCGGACCATTCCGGAGCTCCTCGTGACGTCCGGGATCTCATCCGGGACTCCGAACAACCTTCGGTAATCACGTATACCTTTTCCCTATAACCCTAGCGTCATCGAACCTTAAGTGTGTAGACCCTACGGGTTCGGGAGACACGTAGACATGACCGAGACACCTCTCCGGCCAATAACCAACAGCGGGATCTGGATACCCATGTTGGCTCCCACATACTCCACGATGATCTCATCGGATGAACCACGATGTCAGGGATTCAATCAATCCCGTATACAATCCCCTTTGTCTATCGGTATGGTACTTGCCCGAGATTCGATCGTCGGTATCGCCATACCTTGTTCAATCTCGTTACCGGCAAGTCTCTTTACTCGTTCCGTAACACATCATCCCGTGGCTAACTCCTTAGTCACATTGAGCTCATTATGATGATGTCTTACCGAGTGGGCCCAGAGATACCTCTCCGTCACACGGAGTGACAAATCCCAGTCTTGATTCGTGTCAACCCAACAGACACTTTCGGAGATACCCGTAGCGTACCTTTATAGCCACCCAGTTACGTTGTGACGTTTGGCACACCCAAAGCATTCCTACGGTATCCGGGAGTTACACAATCTCATGGTCTAAGGAAATGATACTTGACATTGAAAAGCTTTAGCAAACGAACTACACGATCTTGTGCTATGCTTAGGATTGGGTCTTGTCCATCACATCATTCTCCTAATGATGTGATCCCGTTATCAACGACATCCAATGTCCATGGTCATGAAACCGTGACCATCTATTGATCAACGAGCTAGCCAACTAGAGGCTCACTAGGGACATGTGATGGTCTATGTATTCACACATGTATTACGGTTTCTGGTTAACACAATTGTAGCATGAATAATAGACAATTATCATGAACTAGGAAATACAATAATAACCATTTTATTATTGCCTCTAGGGCATATTTCCAACAACTTTTACATAGTATTGCTATGCAAATTGTTTTTTCCCTAATTTTTCAGAATTTTAAGAGTTACAGAAGTATAGTAAATGTTCAGATTTCTACAAACTATCATGTTTAAGTCAGATTCTGTTTTTGATGCATTGTTTTGCTAGTTTTGATGAAACTATCAATTTTATCGGTGGTATATGAAAGAACATTTGCTCCCTTGGTGGTTTTGGTAATTAATAACAACATACAAGTCATTGAACTAATGTTGCCACTAAGTATATTTCAGGACAAGTTCAATGATAGGGATGGCCGAAGGATTGTGGAATTACCCCAAGATGCAAGGAAATAGGTTGGCCAAGCTTCAAGCAAAGAGGACTCTACATTTTACATTTGTGAGAAATCACTTTGAGTCCATAGGAAAGCCAATACTATTAAAAGGGGGTAAAGTTTTGATGATGGACAATATGCTCAAACGTGGACAAGAGACAGTCACCAAAACATCCACAAACTCTCCCACCAAAGTCTATCCTAAGACAAATATGCAAAATCGGTGCAACCAACATTCCTATCCCGGTGGCAACGATTCTAAACCCTAGACAGACTTAGCCAAACCCTAACACTTCGGTGTAGCCGACACTGCACTCGGTGCCACCGAGTTGGGTTGCCAAGATTCTATTATGCAAGTTCACGTTTTTGGTTTTTCCGAGAATGGTGAATCGGCGTCACCGAGTTTGTCAAATCTGATTGTTGGTCACTTTGTCGGTGCAACCGAGAATTGTATATCGGTCCCTCCGAGATTCAAAATTTTCCACTTTTGGTCACTTCGGTACCACCGAGATTTATACATCGATGTCACCGAGTTGGTCATTTTGTGTGTAACGGTTGGATTTTTGGGGATGCCTATATATACCCCTTCACCACCACCCACTCGAAAGAGAAGCACTCAGAACTATTCCATACCTATCCTACTTAGTTTTCTGAGAGAGAACCACCTACCCTTGTGTTGAGGTCAAGATCTTCCACTCCAACCATATGGATCTTGATTTCTAGCCTCCCGTAGTTGCTTTCCACTAATTGCATCTCTTCTACCAAGCCAAATCTGTGAGAGAGTGATTGTGTGTTGAGGAGTCTATCATCTTGAAGCACAAGAGCAAGGAGTTCATCGTCACTACCAAGCCTATTACCTTTTGGAGGGAGGTGCCTCCTAGATTGGTTAGGTGTCGCTTGGGAGCCTCCTACTTCATGTTGTGGAGTGAACCAAGAAGTTTGTAAGGGCAAGGAGATCGCCTACTTCGTGAAGATCTACCCATAGTGAGGCTAGTCCTTCATGGACGGAAGCCTTATGGAATAGTCAAGGTTGCTTCTTCGTGGAACCCTTCGTGGGTAGAGCCCTCCGTGGACTCTCGCGACCGTTACCCTCTATGGGTTGAAGACTCCATGAACGTGGATGTACGATAGCACCACCTATCGGAACCACGGGAAAAATCATCGTGTCATCACTTGTGTTTGCTTTCCTAACCCTCTCTTTACTTGCATGTGCAATGTCTTTATTTTTCGCTTCTACACTCTTAGACATGCATGTGTAGGGTGTTACTTGATATGATATGAATGCTAAAACTTGCCAAGAATTAAAATTGGGAAAAGGCAAAAAAATTATTTGGTCAAGTAGTCTAATCACCCCCTCTAGACCTACTTTTGAAGGTCAAATTAAAGATGTTGCAACTCAATGCTCAAGCATGTGACATTCTCTTCAACTGCCTATGTCCTGAAGAATTCAACAAAATCAGCCATCTTGAACATGCAAAAGAGATTTGGGATACTTTGGTTGATATGCACGAAGGAACTGAGTCCGTGAGAGAATCCAAGTTAGATGTTCTTCAAGGTCAACTTGACAAGTTCATGATGAAGGATGGTGAAGGAGTTGCTGAAATGTACTCTAGGCTAGCACTCATCACAAATAAGATTGTCGGCTTAGGAAGCAAAGAAATGACTGACAAGTTCATCATCAAGAAGATACTTCGAGATTTGGATGAGAGATATGACACCGTGTGCAAATTGATCCAAATTATGCCCAACTACAAATATCTCAAACCAACGGAAGTGATTGGTACAATTGTTGCTCATGAGATGACACTCAAAGACAAGGAAGAGCTTCATCACAAGTCTAGCGGTGCTTACAAAGCCACAAGTGATGCTCCTACTACATCAAGCGACAACCTTGTCACAAATGAAGAGATAAGCCTCATGGTCAAGAAATTCAACAACTTCTACAAGAATAGAAGCAAAGATCACAGCTCCAACTCAAGACATGAAGAGAAGCGTTCGTCAAGTCGTGACCAAAACTGCTACAACTGTGGGAAGACCGGACATCACTCCAATGAGTGCTCGGCTCCCTACAAACGAAGAGAAGAGTCACGAATAAGATGAAGCTCAAGAGATGAATCACCTTGAAGAGAGAGAAGGAGTAGAGATGATCGTTATGAACGAAGACCCTCAAGGAGAAGTAGGGACTCGGAGAAGAAGGACAAACACACCAAGAGCTACTCAAGAATAAAGCATCAAGCTCACGTTGGTGAATGGGTTTCCAGCTCCGACTCCGACAACCACTCCGAGAGAAGCTATCACTCCAACTCCGACTATGACTATAGTCAAGATGATGGTGTTGCCGGAATTGCACTAGTGACAACCAACTCTTATGATCTATTTGATTCACCAAATTAGGGAGGTGGAAGTTGCTTCATGGCAAAAGGCCCCAAGGTATCACACCTCGAATATCTTGATTTTGATAGTGATGAAGATGATTTGCTATACGAAGATGACTTGCTATGTGATAAAACTAGTGATGTTAATCATAATGAACTTGATATTTCTCATGCTAGTCAAGATAAGTCAATTGACGATGATAAGATGAAAATAGAAGAACTAACTAAAGAACTCAAGAGTCTTAAGTTAGCTCATGAATCCACTCTTGAAGATCATAGAGAGCTTGTAAGAACTCATAAGAAGCTACGCTTCGAGAAGCTCAATTTGGAGCAAGAACATGAATTTCTTAAAGCTATCAATGATGACCTCCGAAAGAAGACTTCATCTTATCTTGCCAAATGACTACTCTTGTCTACATTCATGCCACAAGTCAAATCTAAGCAAACTAGTAACAATCAAAAGAAAGGTTCTTCATCTAGTAGCAACAATAAAAATGCTAAACCCAATGATGTTGCTCCTAGTAGTTCTATTGATTCCACTAATGATGATTCTCTTAGCCAAGTTACACTTGAGCAAGAAAATGCTTTATTGAAAGGGATTATAGAGAAAGGTATCTACAAGAGTCTTGAAGGGTACAAAAAAATTGATGAGATTGTACGCAAGCATGGAGGATACCGGAAGAATCGCAGTGTTGGCTACCTCAACGCAAATGGAGTTGAATGGGAAGAAGGTCAATATCCCGAGACCAAGTTTGTTCCTCAAAAGGAGAAGTATGAAAATACTCTTACCAAAGGGACAAACACTCAAGATGACCTTCCACCACTAGACACCAAGCTCAAGGGCAAGAACAAGATCCAAGAGGACTTTGACTCTTATGCAGATGAACCCCAAGCTTCGGTGAAGTGGGTTCCCAAGGCTACTACAAGATCAACTTCTACAAGTGCTACTTCAACACCAAGGATCCCCATCAACTTGATGTGGGTTCCCAAGAAGAAGAACTAGAGAGTTCTTGAGGGGTGACTCCGCTAATGAAATTCACTCATATTCATTATTGGCAAGATCTATTTGTAATCAACTTCAACCCTATGCCATAGATCAAGGAGTCACACATTCCCTCAAAGGTAAGCAAGGGACAAGGTATTCAACAAATCAATGGACATCGTTACACATGCTTTGCACTCCATGTCCATAGATATCCTTGTATTTGTCTCTTGTGTATTGTGACTAACCCATATAGGTGAGAAGAGTAAGGAAACAACAAGGATGCTCCCAACTCTTGGTGATCTTCATCAACCTTGAGCATCCACCACTACCTCAGCAACATGAAGTCTTCATCGACAAAACCCAAGGTTAGTTTATCCGTCTTATGGGGGGATGTCACATCAAGGGGGAGCTTTACTCTAAGACTTGAGTCAAAGCAATTCTTAGTATGTGACAACATTAAATGCTTTATGTAAAAGTGGTAACCCCACTTGTGCTTAAACGATGAGTATGACCTATGATCAAGTACTCTTACTTGGCTCCTAAGTCAAATACTCATATATAGATGACTTCGTCATCTCCCAAGTGCTTGTTAGATGCTAGAGTGTTTGTGCATGTTTGGCATGATTTCATTTGACATCTTATTGTGTGAGCATGTTGGTCTGCATTTATTTTCTCATTCGAGGATATCCAATTGTTGCTATTTGGCTTTTGATTTATCTTTTTCCAATTGGATATACAAGAATGCCTAGGACCACTTCTTTAGCTATATATGCTTTCTCACTTCATACTCTATTCATGCTGTATCACAAAAATTTGAATAAGTGCTTTTGGATCCCTCTGTGTGTGGAGCACTCGGAGTTCCGTATCGACAAGGACTGACCATTAAAACCTCCCAAGTGCATCTCGGTGGAACCAACCCTCAAAATCTTGGTCTCACCCAATGCCTAGGGTTGATCTGGTTTTCAATCTCGGTACCACCGATTCAATCTTCCCGGTTACACCGGGTTTCCCTGTCAACTGACAATTGAAGAACTCGATGACACCAAAAAGTTAGAATCGGTGCCACTGACAGTGGTGGGTATATAACCTGTGGACCTCGACGCTTTGAAATTCAATCTCAATCATCGCACCTCAAAACCCTAAGCTACCGCCTACGAGACCCCTGGTCGTCGCCCTTGTCTCCCTGCGCTCCTCCGCCACCGGGAATCTCCGTCATCGACGAAATCCTCTCCCTCGTCGCCCCCATAGCAGATCCGCACCAAGTTAGGGTACAGATTCGACCTCTTTTGTGCTCCTCATCCGATTCTTGTGCATTAGATTCAAGTTTATCAATAAGACATTCTTTGCATGTATTCCTATCCACACAAAATCTCCATAGTCTAGCAAATGATGAATTTTCTAGGGTTTTGCCGTCGGCCCGATAAATCTCGATGGAACCGAAACAAACATATCGGTCTCACCGATGTGATCTTCTGTGTTGCTGAGAACTAACTCGGTGGAACCGAGTACCACTTTTCGGTCCGACCGAAAAGGGTGCCAAGGTTCGGTTAAGTGAGTTAGTCTGTCTCGACACCACCGAAAAATTTGTTTCGGCTGTATCGATATTTATTTGACAGAATGCAAAAATCTTGAAAAATTTATTGTTCAAAATTTCAAAAACCAACCTCATTTTGTGATGACTCATCTACTTTTGCTCTCCTATACTCTATTCATAGGGTCAGTATGTCAGATACAGAAGATAGTCAAAATTTGGCAGAGCAGGGAGTTGATATGAGTTCAGGCACAAGCCCAAAGCCCAGTTCTTTTTCAGATCTAGGCATGCCCAGCTCCCATGGGTTGCCCAAGGCTTCCACCAGGACCAGGAAGAAGCTAAATTTTGATGAAGAAGATTCAGACTTCATTCCTGAGGAGATTCTAGCCAAGAAGCAAGAAAAGGCTGCTAAGAAGTCAGCAACTGAAGCTACTTCTTCCAGAAGAGTTGTTAGCAAAGTATATGCACCTTTTGCAGCTATGAGAGCACCTAAGAGTGCTAGGGCCATAATGACTATAGATCCCCCAAGGAAGTCTTTGTCTAAGAAGGCAAGGAGAAGAAATCCAGAAAGAGGATTATCCATGTGATTGGCAGGCCTACCTCTATGGTGCTGCTGCTGAGGAAGAGGAGGAAGAACATGTTGAGAAAGACCCTCCCAAGAAGAAAGCCAAGAAGCTTATGGCTGATGCTATGCCAAAGACTGGCACTTCCAAGAGCACCAAGCCTACATCAAAGAAAGCTGTTGCACAGAAGTCCAAGAGGACTACCAGAGACATTCCAGCTTCTGAGAAGAGCAAGGGGACTACCTCCAGACTTGAAGATGATGATGACTTGACTACTTTGATGAAGCTCAGACCACATCTTCCAGTACATGATGCCAACCACTTAGTTGATGAAGACATGAAGAAGAGGAAATACTCAGGATTGAGAGCCTAGAGAGCCATAGATCCTTATGCCCAGAGGAAGAAGACTGTTGTTGACTACAGGTTCTACACCAGAGAGCAACAGGACTTTTATGAGACAATGCTGCTTGACAAGAGCCCAGCTGTGAGCGATATGAGATATGTCGATTGGAAATTCATTAAGGAGAATGTGGACTACTTTCCAAGTGTCCAGGATAATTTCCACTGCATTGGTCTGGATGAGTTCATTGGTAGAGAGCTTACTGCATGGAACGACGAGATGATCATGCAATTCTACTCCACTGCACATTTCTATGGAGATGGTAGAATTGTATGGATGACTGAAGCAGCAAGGTATGAATCTACTGTTGAGGAGTGGGCTGCACTTCTAGGAGTTCCAAATGTTCAGGATGGTGATCTGGATGTATACTCAGAATCCAAGGCAAGTCACGATGCCATGAAGGACATGTATACTCCTATCCCCGCAGACAAGGTGCAATCTCATAAGCTAGGATCCATCTACTATCTGCAAGCAGGCCTCTATACCATGAACATTATTTTGAGGCATACCTTGATGCCCAAGTCAGGAGATGATAAGATGATCCGAGGCTACTCCATCAACATGTTGATCCACCTTGACAGGAACACCAGGATTAGAGTCATGGATTTGATTGTTGAGACAATCAAGAGGGTTAATGCTGATCAAAAGCGCTCTTGCTGCTATGCACCCTACATCCAGTTGCTTGTCAACTCTCAGTTGGAGAAGCACATTTTTGCTCTAGATCGTCCACATCTGCCCCTACAGCCATATCTCGAGGATAATGTTGTGGTGATGGACCCAGATCATCCCACATCTGCTACAGCACACGCAGAGGCAGAAGCAGTTTGAGCCGGTAGTGCTCAAGCCCCCAGATCCAGAAACGAGCAAATGGATCTTCTGATCTCAGCCTTTCAGGGCATGCAGAAGGATATCAAGGGGATTCTGGACAACCAGAATAGTCTTTTGAGGATCTTTGAGACAAGGATCAAGACTCTTGGTGATAAGGTGGACAAGGTGACAAAGACAGTTATAGAGCTTCAGAAGGATGTTGACTCCGTGCACATCCCTCAGATCTCTTCTACTTCTTCTTCTTCTTCAGATGATGATGATGATGATGATGATGATGAGGAGGATGGATCACCTCTCAGGTCGGGCACCCAGTTCACTACTCAGGCTATATCACTCACAGTGCCTACACCAGACTTGATGCCCTCTTCATCAACTCCTGCTACTGTCAGCACAACTTCTGCTCCATCAGCTCGAGTTCCTCTAGTGACCACTCCAGATCCATCCATGACATTTGCAGAGATCTTCGTCGACGCGGTTTTCTTGACTCCTTCATCGACAACCGGAGGATATCAGGCCAAGAACGCTTAGATATATGCCTTTGAACTTTTTGGTAACTTGTTGCCAAAGGGGGAGAAGTGTATATAGATATTTAGGCTTCAAGTGAGAGTGCGTTTGGTGTTTATTGCTTTTTCAAAAACAATTGTTTTTGGTTGCTGTGATACACTTTCGCTTTGCTTGTGATATGCGCTTGTTGATGTTTGATCATACGCTTTGATGTGTGATACTACTATTTCCTATCATCTTAATGCTTATGTGATGATCATTCATCTTTGGTTGATTGTGTTGTGCTCTGATGTTCATTCCAATTACTCTCGCACACCACCAAGTGGCATGTGACATGTAAGAAGTAACCCATGTACCTAATCGATTGTGCATTTGCGTTCAAATGCAAATTTAAAAATAATGCACAAATTTAGGGGGAGCTCTTGCTTATCACATACTTCTCAAAGCGATGATTATATTCCATGATTATATCTTTGTCGAAGCTTTGATCTAGATGTTGTCATCAATTACCAAAAAGGGGAATTGAAAGCACATTTGCTCCCTTGGTAGTTTTGGTAATTAATAACAACATATAAGTCATTGAACTAATGTTCCCACTAAGTATATTTTAGGACAAGTTCAATGATAGGGATGGCCAAAGGATTGTGGAATTACCCCAAGATGCAAGGAAGTAGGTTGGCCAAGCTTCAAGCAAAGATGACTCTACATTTTACATTTGTGAGAAATCACTTTGAGTCCATAGGAAAGCCAATACTATTAAAACGGGGTAAAGTTTTGATGATGGACAATATGCTCAAACGTGGACAAGAGACAGTCACCAAAACATCAACAAACTCTCCCACCAAAGTCTGTCCTAAGCCAAATATGCAAAATTGGTGCAAACAACATTCCTATCTCGGTGCCACTGATTCTAAACCCCAAACAGACTCAGCCAAACCCTAACACTTCGGTGCAGCCGACACTGCACTTGGTGCCACCGAGATCGGTTGCCAAGATTCTGTTATGCAAGTTCACATTTCCGGTCTGTCCGAGAATGGTGAATCGGCCTCACTGAGTTTGTCAAATCTGACCGTTGGTCACCTTGTTGGTGCAACCGAGAATTGTATATCGGTCCCTCCGAGATTCAAAAGTTGCCACTTTTGGTCACTTCGATACCACCGAGATTTATACATCGGTGTCACCGAGTTGGTCATTTTGTGTGTAACGGTTGGATTTTTGGGGATGCCTATATATACCCCTTCACCACCACCCACTCGAAAGAGAAGCACTCAGAACTATTCCATACCTGTCCTACTTAGTTTTCTGAGAGAGAACCACCTACCCTTGTGTTGAGGTCAAGATCTTCCACTCCAACCATATGGATCTTGATTTCTAGCCTCCCCAAGTTGCTTTCCACCAATCCCATCTCTTCTACCAAGCCAAATCTGTGAGAGAGTGATTGTGTGTTGAGGAGTCTATCATCTTGAAGCACAAGAGCAAGGAGTTCAACGTCACTACCGAGCCTATTACCTTTTGGAGGGGGATGCCTCCTAGATTGGTTAGGTGTCGCTTGGGAGCCTTCTACTGTGTGTTGTGGAGTGAACCAAGAAGTTTGTAAGGGCAAGGAGATCGCCTACTTCATGAATATCTACCCATAGTGAGGCTAGTCCTTCGTGGACGGAAGCCGCATGGAATAGTCAAGGTTGCTTCTTCGTGGAACCCTCCGTGGGTAGAGCCCTCCGTGGACTCTCGTGACCATTACCCTCCGTGGGTTGAAGACTCCATGAACGTGGACATACGATAGCACCACCTATTGGAACCACGAGAAAAATCATCGTGTCATCACTTGTGTTTGCTTTCCGAACCCTCTCTTTACTTACGTGCGCAATGTCTTTATTTTCCAATGCTACACTCTTAGACATGCATGTGTAGGGTGTTACTTGATATGCTATGAATGCTAAAACTTGCCAAGAATTAAAATTGGGAAAAAGGCAAAAAATATATTTGGTCAAGTAGTCTAATCACCCCCCCTCTAAACCTACTTTTGATCCTACAGTATAAGCCATAAAGAAGTTAGAATATAGTAGCTACAATGCAAAAATAAAGTATGAATGGGTTTGCAACGGTACTTAAAGTGGTAATTTGCTTTATTATACTAATGGATCTCACGAGGGTTTTGTTGAGTTTTGTGTGATTGAAGTTTTCAAGTTTTGGGTGAGATCACGATGGATGTAGGAATAAGGAGTGGAAAGAGACTAAGCTTGGGGATGAGGACTCCCAAGAAACTAAGCTTGGGGATGCCCCCGAAGGCATCCCCTCTTTCTTCTAACTACCATCAGTAATTTTACTTGGAGCTATATTTTTATTCATCACATGATATGCATAAATCTTGGAGCGTCGTGTGCTTTTTCTTTTTCTTTTAATAATGCACCATGCTGGTATGCAAGAGTGCTTGGTTGATCTATCGAAGGATCTTTGCACCTTACTTATATCTTTTGAGTATGGCTTTGAAGAATGCTTCATGTGCTTCGCTTATATCATTTGAAGTTTGGATTGCTTGTTTCTCTACACATAGAAAACCGCCATTTGTAGAATGCTCTTTTGCTTCACTTATATTTGTTAGAGCGTGGGCATATCTTTTGTAGAAAGAATTAAACTCTCATGCTTCACTTATATCTATTTAGAGAGTTAACATGAGTTGGTCATTCACATGGTTAGTCATAAAATCCTACATAAAACTTGTAGATCACTGAATATGATGTGTTTGATTCCTTTCAACAGTTTTGCGATATAAAGATGGTGATACTAGAGTCATGCTAGTGCATAATTGTGGATTGGTAGAAATACTTGCGTTAAAGTTTGTGATTCCCGTAGCATGCACGTATGGTGAACCGTTATCTGAAGAAGTCGAAGCATGATTTATTTATAAATTGTCATCCTTTGTGTGGAGGTCGGGATCGTGCGATGGTTAACTCCTACCAACCCTTCCCCTAGGAGCATCTGTGTACTACTTTGTTTTGATGACTAATAAATTTTTGCAATAAGTATGTGAGTTCTTTATGACTAATGTCGAGTCCATGGATTATACACACTCTCACCCTTACACCATTGCTAGCCTCTCTAGTACCGCGCAACTTTCGCGCGTGCATTAAACCCACCATATTCTCTTCCTCAAAACATCCACCATACCTACATATTATGGCATTTCCATGGCCATTCTGATATATATTGCCATGCAACTTCCACTGTTCCGTTTATTATGACACGCACAATCATTTTCATATTGCTTTGCATGATCATAAGATAGCTAGCATGATGTTTTCATGGCTTGTCCATTTTTATGTCATTGCTACGCTAGATCATTGCACATCCCGGTACTCTACCAGAGGCATTCATATAGAGTCATATTTTGTTAGTATCGAGTTGTAATTCTTGAGTTGTAAGTAAATAAAAGTGTGATGATCATCATTATTAGAGCATTGTCCCATGTGAGGAAAGGATGATGGAAGCTATGATTCCCTCACAAGTTGGGATGAGTCTCCGGACTTGACAAAGAAACGAGGCCAAAGAAGCAAAAAAAAAAGAGAGAAAAGAGAGAAGGGGGCAATGCTACTATTCCTTTTTCCACACTCGTGCTTCAAAGTAGCACCATGATCTTCATGATAGAGAATCTCCTATATTGTCACTTTCATATACTAGTGGTAATTTTTCATTATAGAACTTGGCTTGTATATTCCAATGATGGGCTTCCTCAAATTTCCCTAGGTCTTCGTGAGCAAGCGAGTTGGATGCACACCCACATAGTTAATTTTTGAGCTTTTATAGACTTATAGGTCTAGTGCATCCGTTGCATGGCAATCCCTACTCACTCACATTGATATCTATTGATGGGCATCTCCATATCCCCTTGTTACGCCTAGTTGATGTGAGACTATCTCCTTCTTTTTGTCTTCTCCACAACCACCATATTCTATTCCACCTATAGTGCTATATCCATGGCTCACGCTCATGTATTGCGTCAAAGTTGAAAAGGTTTGAGAATACTAAAGTATGAAACAATTGATTGACTAAAACCGGGGTTGTGCATGATTTAATACTTTGTGTGATGAAGATGGAGCATAGCCAGACTATATGATTTTATAGGGATAACTTTCTTTTAGCCATGATATTTTGAGAAGATATGATTGCTTTATTAGTATGCTTGAAGTATTATTGTCTTTATGTCAAATGATAGACTATTGCTTTGAATCACTCGTTTCTTAATATTCATGCCATGACTAGAATATGAACAAGATTATGCTATGTAGAATTCCACATCAAAAAATATTTTTTTGTCATTTACCTACTTGAGGACGAGCGGGAATTAAGCTTGGCGATACTGATACGTCTCCATCGTATCTATTCTTTTTGATTGTTCCATGCCAATGTTCTACAACTTTCATATACTTTTGGCAACTTTTTATATTATTTTTCGAACTAACATATTGATCCAGTGCCCAGTGTCAGTTCCTGTTTGTTACATGTTTTCTGTTTCCTAAAATATCCATACCAAACAAAGTCCAAATGCGATAAAAACTTAGGGAGATTTTTTTAGAATATATGTGATTTTGGGGGGAAAGAATCAACGCGAGATGATGCCCGAGGGGCCCAGAAGCCGTAGGGGCGCGCCCTACCCCCTGGATGCGCCAGGGTGGCTTGTGGTCACCCCTTAAGGTGGTTGGGGACCTTCTTTCGCCGCAATAAAGCTAATGTCCAGATAAAAATTGTGTTAAAATTTCAGCCTAATCGGAGTTAAGGATCTTCGGGAATTTCAGAAACGATGAAATGCCAGAATCTAGGAATGCAGAAACAGAAGGAAACAGAGAGAGAGAGAGAGAGAGAGAGAGAGAGAGAGATCCAATATCGGAAGGGGCTCTCGCCCTTCCACTGCCATGGAGGCCAAGGACCATAGGGGAACCCTCGTCCCATCTAGGGGGGAAGTAATAATAATAAGAAGGGGGGGCTCTCTCCCCCTCTCTCTCGGTGGCACCGGAACGTCGCCGGGGCAATCATCGTGTGACAACGATCTACTCTAACAACTCCATCATATTCGCCAACAACTCCATCACCTTCCCCCATCTATCTACAGTGGTCCACTCTCCGGCAACCCGCTATACCCTCTACTTCAACATGGTGCTTTATGCTTCATGTTATTATCCAATGATGTGTTGCTATACTATGATGTTTGAGTAGATTTTTGTTGTCCTATGGGTGATTGGTGATTTGCTATGATTGGTTTAATTTGCTTGTGGTTATGTTCTGTCCTTTGGTGCCTATCATATGAGCACGCGCGTGGATCACACCATAGGGTTAGTTGTATGTTGATAGGACTATGTATTGGAGGGAAAGGGTGATAGCAGCTTTAGCCTAGCATAGAAATTGATGCATACAGGATTGAAGGGGGACCAATATATATTAATGCTATGGTTGGGTTTTACCTTAGTGAACGTTAGTAGTTGCAGATGCTTGCTAATAGTTCCAATCATAAGTGCATAGAATTCTAGGTAAGGAATGACCTACTAGCAGTGGCCTCTCCCACATAAAACTTGCTATCGATCTAGTAACGTAGTCAATTGCTTAGGCACAATTCCGCAACTCCTACCACCATGTTTCCACACTCGTTGAACTAAGTTAATTGTTACTTTATCTAAATAGCCCCTAGTTTTTCTTTACATGCTCTTTATTATTTCGCAAACCTATCCCACAACACCTACAAAGCACTTCTAGTTTAATACTTGTTCGAGGTAAAGCGAATGTTAAGCGTGCGTAGAGTTGTATCAGTGGTCGATAAAACTTGAGGGAATATTTGTTCTACCTTTAGCTCCTCGTTGGCTTTGACACTCCTACTTATCAAAAGAGGCTACAAATGATCCCCTATACTTGTGGGTTATCACACTCCCCATGCCACCATGCCGTGCGATTGGACCTAGTAGTCCGCCACCCGACGCTGCCCCCATTTGTGTGGATACCTTGGAGGCATCACATCTGCGGTGCTTGGCTGAACTGTTTGAGGGATCCGCGAGGAGCTGATAGTGGGAGATCGGCCACACGAGGAGGAGACAAATTGGCTAATCGACTACATGCATCACCAACTCTACTTCTGCTGCGGTGACTACACGTCTAGTGGTAAACCCGATCCCGTGATTTATTTCCAGCATCATGTTCTTGGGTGCACGGTAGGAAAACATATTTGGTGCTAGCGTAGCGTACTGCATGTTCCAACTGGAGTGTCCACCATGTACACCAACATTATTAGTACTAGAGTAGATCGATGTTCTTGAGGGAAGGATCCCGATTGTTGTCGTGGGGGTCGCTTCCCCTTCTTTTCCTAATGCTAGACCTTTTGGTACAACACTCGAGGAAGAAGTATAAGTGACAATCACGTACATTTGAAATATCAATGAGGGTGTGCCCATCATATACACCACCAGAGATGAGAGTTGTTCAAGGGAGACTCGACAGATTGAATGTCAACCCATGTTGAATAGTGATCTATGTGTTGACTTCCTGGTGTTTGTCATCAATTTTTAATATTTCAATTATGAACTAGTAAATGATGATGACTATAGGATCCCAAGTGGAATGCATGTACCGACGATGAGGGTATGTGCGACAATCCTCGCGTGGAAAACGATAGGTGTTTCTCCCTCACGCTTAAAGATGACTTTGAATAGTATGCCATGTATAATTATGCATGTATTTCTTCTTAGTTAAGCATAACTTAAGATTTTTTCCTTTAATGTGTAATTTCCATTTTCTTATAACTCGACTAGTGCATCCCCTGCTATGCAAGACGACATGTCCTAGAGAAACTCTATTTCGATGACATGGATAAGGTGGATGAGAGGACAACTTACTTTAAGACGAAACATGGTTTCGTTTTTAGGCTAGAATCTACAGTGAAGTAGATCATGTTGGGGAACATTGCATGGGAAACAAAAAAATTCCTACGCACACGCAGTATCTATCCATGGTGATGAGCATCTACGAGAGGGAGAGTGGATCTACATACCCTTGTAGATCGGTAAGCGGGAAGCGTTAAGAAACGCGATTGATGTAGTCGAACGTCTTCACGATCCAAATAGTCGAGCGTCCCTCGATCCCATCACGATCCGACCCGCGATCCAATCACGATCCGTGCCGCGATCTCATCACGATCCGTCTCGCGATCCAATCACGAATCATCTCGCGATCTTGATCACGGTCTTTCCGATCTATCGCTGAATGGACGACACCTCCGCGTTCAGCACACGTACAGCTCAATGACGATCTCCACCTTCTTGATCTAGCAAGAGGGAGCAGAGAGGTAGATGAGTTCTCCAGCACCACAACAGTGTGGTGGTGGTGGTGGTGAACTAATCCTGCAGGGCTTCACCTAAGCACCGCAGAACTAATCTAGAGGAGAAACGGATCTAGAGGAAGAAGAGGGCAGCACGTGGCAATTAGGGTTAGTTTTCCCCTCTAAATCCACTAGTATATGTATGAGGGAGGGAGGGGAGGAGGCAGCCTCAAACCCTCAAGGTTTGGTCAAAAATGGAGGTGGAGGAGTCCTACTCCAATCGTATTAGGAGTAGGATTCCTCCTTTCCACTTGGAAACTCTTTCCACCTCTCCACCTATTGGGGTTTTCCCACCCCTAGCCGCATGGGCCTTATTGGGGGCTTAGTATAGCCCACCAGGGGATGGTTTGACTCCTCCCACAGCCCATGAGGTCCTTTGGGTCGAGACACCCCTCCCGATGGTCCCCCGGCACCCTCCCGGCACTCCCGGTACACTACCGATGAGCCTGAAACTTTTCTGGTGACCAAAACAGGACTTCCTATATATCAATCTTTACCTACGGACCATTCTAGAGCTCCTCATGATGTCTGGGATCTCATCCGGGACTACCGAAACGTCACCGAACCTTAAGTGTGTAGACCCTGCGGGTTTGAGAACTATGTAGACATGACCGAGACACCTCTACGGTCAATAACCAATAGCGGGACCTGGATGCCCATATTGGTTCCTACATTTTCTACAAAGATCTTTATCGATCAAACCTCTATGTCAAGGATTCAGTTAATCCCGTATGATGTTCCCTCTATGCATGGTGGTGACCGAAGGTTGTTCGGAGTCCCGGATGAGATCTTGGACGTCATGAGAAGCTCCGGAATGGTCCAGAGGTAAAGATTGATATATAGGAAGTCCTATTTTGGTCGCCAGAAAAGTTTCGGGCTTATCGATAGTGTACCGGGAGTGCCGGTAGTGTATCGGGAGACCATCGGGAGGGGTATTTGGACCCAAGAGGCTACATGGGCTGTGGTATAGTAAATACCAGCCCTTAGTGGGCTTGTGGAAGTTCCACACAAGGCACATGCGGCTGGTAAGAAAAGCCCAAAGAGAAAAAGGTGGGAAAAGGCAAAAAAAGCAAAAATAAGGAGGAGTCCTAGTCCTACTAGGATTGGAGGAGGAATCCTCCAATCCCACTAGGTTTGGCCGACCCAAGGGCTGCCTCTTTGGCAGACAAGCCTCCTCCTATATATACAAGAGGATTTTAGGGTTTTGGCACAGAATTTTTAGCCACGTGCTGCCCGTTCCGCTAGTGCATAGTTTCTCCTCTAGACCGGATTTCTGCAGTGCTTAGGCGAAGCCCTGCCGGAATAGATCCACACCATATCCGGAGCGTCGTCACGCTGCCGGAGAACTCTTCTACCTCTCTTCTCCCTCTTGCTGGATCAACAAGGCAGAGATCGTTATCGAGTTGTACGTGTGCTGAACGCGGAGGTGTCGTCCGTTCGGCGCTAGATCGGAAGGACCGTGATCAAGTTCGTGGGACGGATCGTGATCAAGTTCGCGGGACGAATCGTGATGAGTTCGCGGGAAGGATCGTGATGATTTCGCGGCACGGATTGTGATGAGTTCGCAGCACGGATCGTGATGAGTTCGTGGGACAGCTCATGACGAGATCGCGGGACGGATCATGATGAGTTCGCGGGAGGGATCGTGATTGGATCGTGGGACGGATCGTGATGAGATCGCGGGACGCTCAGCGATTTGGATCGCGAAGACGTTCGACTACACCAACTGCGTTTCCTACCGCTTCCCGCTTAGCAATCTACAAGGGTACGTAGATCCACTGTCCCTCTCATAGATGCTCATCACCATGGATAGATCTTGCGTCTGCGTAGGAAATTTTTTGTTTCCCATGCATCGTTTCCCAATAGTGGCATCATGAGCTAGGTCTATGTGTAGATGAGATCTCGAGTAGAACAAAAAAGGTTTGTGGGCGTTGATGCTTAGATTGCTTCCTCCCTTGGTCGGATTTTGGTTCAACGGTATTGTGAGATGAAGCGGCCCGGACCAACATTACTCGTACGCTTACGAGAAACCGGTTCCCTCGACCGCAACTTGTTGCATAGATGGCTTGCTGGTGCCAGTTTCTCTCACTTTAGTTGGATCGGATTCACCAAAGGCGGTCCTTGAGAAGGTTGAAAAGCAACTAGTGTATCACTGTTGTGGTTTTTGCTGTTGGAAATATGCCCTAGAGGCAATAAATAAAGTGTTTATTATTGTATTTCCTTGTTCATGATAATTGTTTATTATCCATGCTATAATTGTATTAATTGGAAACATGGATACATGTGTGGATACATAGACAAACACAATGTCCCTAGTGTGCCTCTAGTGAACTAGCTCGTTGATCGAAAGATGGTTAAGGTTTCCTAGCCATGGACATGAGATGTCATTTGATAACGGGATCACATCATTAGGAGAATGACGTGATGGACAAGACCCGAACTACAAACGTAGCATATGATCGTGTCAGTTTATTGCTACTGTTTTCTGTTGGGGAACGATGCATGGGAAACAAAAAATGATCATGCAACTCACTAACACTAGAGGAGTACCTTGTGTGTATCAAACGTCGCAACATAACTGGGTGACTATAAAGGTGCTCTACAGGTGTCTCCGAGGGTGTATGTTGAGTTGGCATGGATCAAGACTGGGATTTGTTACTCCGTGTGACGGAGAGGTATCTCAGGGCCCACTCGGTAATACAACATCACAATAAGACTTGCAAGCAATGTGACTAAGTGTTAGTTGCGAGATCTTGTATTACGGAACGAGTAAAGAGACTTGCCAGTAACGAGGTTGAACTAGGTATGGAGATACCGACGATCGAATCTTGGGCAAGTAACATACCGAAGAACAAAGGGAACATCATACGGGATTAACTGAATCCTTGACATAGAGGTTCGACCGATAAAGATCTTCATAGAATATGTAGGAACCACTGTGGACATCCAGGTCCCGCCATTGGTTATTGACTGTAGAGGTGTCTCGGTCATGCCTACATAGTTCTCGAACCCACTTAAGGTTTGGTGACGTTTCGGTAGTATAGAGTTATGTATGGTGGTGACCGAAGTTTGTTTGGAGTCCCGGATGAGATCTCGGACGTCACGAGGAGCTCCGGAATGGTCCGGAGGTAAAGATTCATATATAGGAAGTCCTGTTTTGGTCGCCGGAAAGGTTTCGGGCTAATCGGTAGTGTACCGGGAGTGCCGGTAGTGTACCGGGAGGCCTCCGGGAGGGGTATTTCGACCCAAGAGGCTTAATGGGCTGTGGGAGAGTGAATATCAGCCCTTAGTGGGCTGGTGGAAACTCCCACACAAGGCCCATGTGGCTGGAGGAAAAAACCAATAGGAAAAGGTGGAAAAAAGGCAAAAAGGAGCAATCCTAGTCCTACTAGGATTGGAGGAGGAATCCTCCTCTCCTAGTAGGTTCGGCCGAACCAGCTAGCCTTGGAGGCCAAGGTTGCCTCCTATCCTCCTCTCCTCCTATATATACTAGAGGTTTTTGGTTTTTTGCACTAGTTTTTTCAGCCACGTGCTACCCGTTCCTCTAGTGCATAGTTTCTCCTCTAGATCGGTTTTCTGCAGTGCTTAGGAGAAGCCCTACCGGAATTGCTCCACCACCATCACCGGAGCGCCGTCAGGCTTCCAGAGAACTCTTCTTCCTCTCCACTCCGTCTTGATGGATCAAGACGGTGGACATCGTCATCAAGTTGTACGTGTGCTGAACGCGGAGGTGCCGTCCGTTCGGTGCTAGATCGGAATGACCGTGATCAAGTTCGTGGGACGGATCGTGATCAAGTTCGTGGGACGGATCATGATCGGATCACGGGGCGGATCGTGATTGGATCGCGGGACGCACCGTGATTGGATCGCGGGACGGATCGTGATTGGATAGCGGGACGCACGGCGATTTGGATCGCGAAGACGTTCGACTACACCTACCGCGTTTCTTAACGCTTCCCGCTTAGCGATCTACAAGGGTAAGTAGATCCACTCTCCCTCTCTTAGATGCTCATCACCATGGATAGATCTGCGTGTGCGTAGGAATTTTTTTGTTTCCCATGCAACGTTCCCCAACAGTGGCATCATGAGCTAGGTCTATGTGTAGATGAGATCTCGAGTAGAACACAAAAAGTTTGTGGGCGTTGATGCTTAGATTGCTTCCTCCCTTGGTTGGATTTTGGTTCAGCGGTATTGTGAGATGAAGCGACCCGGACCAACATTACTCGTACGCTTACGAGAGACCGTTTCCCTCGACACAACTTGTTGCCTAGATGGCTTGCGAGTGGCAGTTTCTCTCACTTTAGTTGGATCGGATTCGACAAAGGCGGTCCTTGAGAAGGTTGAAAAGAAAATTATGTATCACCGTTGTGGTTTATGCGTAGGTGAGAATCGTTCTTGCTAGAAACCCGTAGCAGCCACGTAAAACATGCAACAACAATTAGAGGACGTCTAACTTGTTTTTGCAAGGTATGTTGTGATGTGATATGGCCAATTACATGATGTGATATATGTGATGTATGAGATGATCATGTGATGTATAGAATTTCACGACTTGCATGTTGATGAGTACGGCAACCGGCAGGAGCCATAGGGTTGTCTTTAATTATTGTATGACCTACGTGTCAATCATTAAGTGCTATGTAATGCTTTACTTTATCGCTAAACGGTAGCAATAGTAGTAGAAGCATGTTGGGCGCGACAACCCCGATGGCGACACATTGATGGAGATCAAGATGATGGAGATCATGGTGTCTTGCCGATGACGATGGAGATCATGCCGGTGCTTTCAAGAAGGAGATCTAAAGCACAAGTTCATCGCCATATCATGTCACTTATGAATTGCATGTGATGTTAATCCTTTTATGCACCTTGTTTTGCTTAGTACGACGGTAGCATTATAAGGTGATCCCTCACTTAAATTTCAAGATAAATTATGTTCTCCCCGAGTGTGCACCGTTGTGAAAGTTCGTCGTGTTGAGACACCACGTGATGATTGGGTGTGATAGACTCTACGTTCACATACAACGGGTGCAAGCCAGTGTTGCACGCGCAGAACACTCGGGTTAAACTTGATGAGCCTAGCATGACATGGCCTCGGAACACAAGAGACCGAAAGGTCGAACATGAGTCATATAGTAGATATGATCAACATAATGATGTTCACCATTGAAGCCACCTCAACTCACGTGATGATCGAACTTGAGTTGGTGGATTTGGATCATGTGACACTCAGATGACCTGAGGGATGTCAATTTGAGTGGGAGCTTTAGTAATTTGATTAACTAAACTCATTATCTTGAACAATAGTCTAAGTAAACTTTGCATATTTATGTTGTAGATCAATTGGTCGCGCAGTAGCACCCCCGAATTTTAATGCGTTCCTAGAGAAAGCTAAGTTGAAAGATGATGGAAGTAACTTTGTTGACTGGGCCCGTAATCTGAGGATCATCCTCACGGCTTCCTGGAAATCATATGTCCTTGATGCACCGCTTGGTGACCAACCAGAAGACATGACCTCCAAAGATGTTAAGAACGCTTGGGAGGCACGTACTGGAGATTACTCACTAGTTCAGTGTGCAATATTGTATGGCTTAGAACCGGGACTTCAAAGACGTTTTGAACGTCATGGGGCATATGAGATGTTCCAGGAGTTGAAGTTTATCTTTCAGAAGAACGCCCGGATCGAGAGGTATGAAACCTCCGATAAGTTATATGCTTGCAAGATGGAGGAGAACGGGTCTATCGGTGAACATATACACAGAATGTCTGGGTATTCAACTCGTCTAGCGGAGTTGGGAAATGCCCTTTCGCTAGAGGCGATCACTGACAGAGTTCTTCAATCACTGTCACCTAGTTACAAGAGCTTTGTGATGAACTATAACATGCACGGGATGAACAAGTCAATCGCCGAGCTGTTTGCGATGCTAAAATTCGCTGAGTCTGAAATCCAGAAAGAACATCAAGTGTTGATGGTCAATAAAACCACTAGTTTCAAGAAAAATGGCAAAGTCAAGGGCAAGGGCAAGAAGGGTAAAACCAAGAAGGATGGCAAAGCAGTTGCTACTCCTGTAAAGAATCCCAAGCATGGACCCAAGCCAGAAACTGAGTGCTTTCATTGCAAGGGAACTAGTCACTGGAAGCGGAACTGCCCCAAGTACCTGGCTGACAAGAAGGCGACCAACGACAAACAAGGTATATATGATATACATGTTATTGATGTGTACCTTACTAGCTCTCGTAGTAGTGCCTGGGTATTTGATACCGGTTTGGTTGCTCACATTTGCAACTCAAAGCAGGAACTACGGAATAAATGAAGGCTGGCAAAGGACGAAGTGACGACGCGCGTGGGAAATGGTTCCAAGGTTGATGTGATCGCCGTCGGCACGCTCTCTCTTTGATTACCATCGGGATTAGTGATGAACCTGAATAATTGTTATTTAGTGCCTGCATTAAGCATGAACATTATATCTGGATCTTGTTTATTGCGAGACGGTTACTCATTTAAATCATAGAATAAAGGTTGTTCTATTTATATGAGTAATATATTTTATGGTCATGCACCCAATGCGAGGGGTTTATTCATATTGAATCTTGATAGTGATGATACACATGTTCATAACATTGACGCCAAAAGATGTAGAGTTGATAATTATAGTACCACTTTCTTGTGGCACTGTCGTTTAGGTCATATTGGTGTAAAACGCATGAGGAAGCTCCATGTTGATGGACTTTTGGAGTCACTTGATTTTGAATCACTTGACACATGTGAACCATGCCTCATGGGCAAGATGACTAAAACGTCGTTCTCTGGAATAATGGAACGGGCAAGTGACTTATTGGAAATCATACATATCGATGTGTGCGGTCCAATGAATGTTACAACACATGGTGGATATCATTATTTTCTCACCTTCACTAATGACTTAACTAGATATGGGTATATTTACTTGATGAAACACAAGTCTGAAACGTTTCAAAAGTTCAAGCAATTTCAGAATGAAGTTGAGAATCATCGTAACAAGAAGATTAAGTTCCTGCGATCTGATCGAGGAGGTGAATATCTGAGTTATGAGTTTGGTAGTCACTTAAGACAGTGTGGAATTGTCTCACAGTTGACACCGCCCGGAACACCACAACGTAATGGTGTGTCTAAACGTCGTAATCGAACCTTATTCGATATGGTGCGTTCTATGATGTCTTTTGCTGATTTGCCACTATCGTTTTGGGGTTATGCATTAGAGACAGCTGCATTCACTTTAAATAGGGCACCATCAAAATCCGTTGGGACGACGCCATATGAACTATGGTTTGGCAAGAAGCCAAAGTTGTCCTTTCTTAAAGTTTGGGGATGTGATGCTTATGTCAAAAAGCTTCAGCCTAAAAAGCTGGAACCCAAAGCGGAGAAATGCGTCTTCATAGGATACCCGAAAGAGACAGTCGAGCATACCTTCTATCTCAGATCCGAAGGCAAAGTGTTTGTCGCTAAGAACGGAACATTTCTTCAGAAAGAGTTTCTCTCGAAAGAATTGAGTGGGAGGAAAATAGAGCTTGATGAGGTTATTGAACCTTTACTTCAACTAGAAAGTAGCGCAGCACAAAAAGATGTTTATGTGGAACCTATGACGGTAGAAGAGGAAGTTAATGATGATGATCATGAAGCTTCAGATCAAGTTGCTATTGAACCTTGTAGGTCGACAAGGCCGCGTACTACCCCTGAGTGGTACGGCAACCCTATCTTGGAGGTTATGTTGTTGGACAACAATGAACCTACGAGCTATGGAGGAGCAGTGATGGGCCCGGATTCCGAGAAATGGTTAGAGGCCATGAAATCCGAGATGGGATCCATGTATGAAAACAAAGTATGGACTTCGGAAGTATTACCTGAAGGGCGAAAGGCCATTCAAAACAAATGGATCTTTAAGAAGAGGACAGACACGAACGGTAATGTCACCGTCTATCAAGCTTGACTTGTGGCAAAGGGTTTTTCACAAGTTAAAGGAGTTGACTACGATGAGACTTTCTCACCTGTAGCGATGCTTAAGTCTGTCAGAATCATGTTAGCAGTAGTTGTTTATTTCGACTATCAAATTTGGCAGATGGATGTCAAAACAGCATTCCTCAACGGTTTCCTTGAGGAAGAGTTGTATATGATGACACTCGAAGGTTTTGTCGATCCAGAGAATGCTGACAAAGTTTGCAAACTCCAGCGATCCATTTATGGACTGGTGCAAGCATCTCGGAGTTAGAATAAGCGCTTTGATGAGGTGATCAAAGCGTTTGAGTTTATACAAGTTTACGGAGAATCTTGTATTTACAAGAAAGTGAGTGGGAGCTCTATAGCGTTTCTAGTATTATATGTGGATGACATATTGCTGATTGGAAACAATATAGAAATGCTGGAAAGCATGAAGGAATATTTGAAGAAGAGTTTTTCAATGAAGGACCTAGGAGAAGCTGCTTTCATATTAGGCATTAAGATCTATAGCGATAGATCGAGACGCTTAATAGCACTTTCACAGAGCACATACCTTGATAAAGTTTTGAAGAAGTTCAAGATGGAACAGTCCAAGAAGGGGTTCTTGCCTGTGTTACAAGGTGTGAAGTTGAGTAAGACTCAATGCCCAGTAACTGCAGAAGATAGAGAAAAGATGGGTGTCATCCCCTATGCTTCAGCCATAGGCTCTATCATGTATGCAATGTTGTGCACAAGACGCGATGTTAGCCTTGCCATAAGTATGGCCGGAAGGTTTCAAAGTGATCCTGGAATGGAGCACTGGCAAGCGGTCAAAAATATCCTTAAGTACCTAAAAAGGACTAAGGAAATGTTTCTCGTTTATGGAGGTGATCAAGAGCTCGTCATAAAGGGTTACGTCGATGCAAGCTTTGACACTAATCCGGACGACTCTAAGTCGCAAACAGGATACGTATTTATTCTTAACGGGGGAGTGGTAAGCTGGTGCAGTTCCAAGCAAAGCGTGGTAGCTGATTCTACGTGCGAAGCGGAATACATCGCAGCCTCGGAGGCGGCAAAGGAAGGTGTCTGGATGAAGCAGTTCATGACAGATCTTGGAGTAGTGCCCAGTGCACTGAATCCAATGAACCTATTCTGTGACAACACTGGTGCCATTGCTCTGGCCAAGGAACCAAGGTTTCACAAGAGGACCAGACACATAAAGCGACGCTTCAACTCCATCCGTGATTACATCATGGAGAAAGACATAAATATTTGCAAAGTGCACACGGATCTAAATGTTGCAAACCCGTTGACTAAACCTCTTCCAAGGGCTAAACATGATCAACACCAGAATTGCATGGGCGTTCGATTCATTACAATGTAAATCACATAGTGATGTGAAACTAGATTATTGACTCTAGTGCAAGTGGGAGACTGTTGGAAATATGCCCTAGAGGCAATAAATAAAGTGTTTATTGTTGTATTTCCTTGTTCACGATAATCTTTTATTATCCATGCTATAACTGTATTAATTGGAAACATGGATACATGTGTGGATACATAGACAAACACAATGTCCCTAGTGTGCCTCTAGTGAACTAGCTCGTTGATCGAAAGATGGTTAAGGTTTCCTAGCCATGGACATGAGATATCATTTGATAACGAGATCACATCATTAGAAGAATGATGTGATGGACAAGACCCAAACAACAAACGGAGCTTATGATCGTGTCAGTCTATTGCTACTGTTTTCTGCATGTCAAGTATATGTTCCTATGACCATGATATCATGCAACTCACAGATATCGGAGGAGTACCTTGTGTGTATCAAACGTCGCAACGTAACTGGGTGACTATACAGGTGCTCTACAGGTGTCTTCGAGGGTGTCTGTTGAGTTGGCATGGATCAAGACTGGGATTTGTTACTCCGTGTGACGGAGAGGTATCTCAGGGCCCACTCGGTAATACAACATCACAACAAGCCTTGCAAGCAATGTGACTAAGTGTTAGTTGCGACATCTTGTATTACGGAACGAGTAAAGAGACTTTCCAGTAACGAGGTTGAACTAGGTATGGAGATACCGACGATCGAATCTCGGGCAAGTAACATACCGAAGAACAAAGGGAACATCATACGGATTTAACTGAATCCTTGACATAGAGGTTCGACCGATAAAGATATTCTTAGAATTTGTAGGAACCAATGTGGACATCCAGGTCCCGCCATTGGTTATTGACCGTAGAGGTGTCTCGGTCATGTCTACATAGTTCTCGAACCCACAGGGTCTGCACACTTAAGGTTTGGTGACGTTTCGGTAGTACAGAGTTATGTATGGTGGTGACCGAAGTTTGTTCGGAGTCCCGGATGAGATATCGGACATCACGAGGAGCTCCAAAATGGTCCGGAGGTAAAGATTCATATATAGGAAGTCCTGTTTTGGTCGCCAGAAAAGTTTCGGGCTTATCGGTAGTGTACCAGGAGTGCCGGTAGTGTACCGGGAGGCCTCCGGGAGGGGTATTTAGACCCAAGAGGCTTCATGGGCTGTGGGTGAGTGAATAGCAGCCCTTAGTGGGCTGGTGGAAACTCCCACACAAGGCCCATGTGGCTGGAGGAAAAACCCAATAGGAAAAGGTGGAAAAAAGGCAAAAAGGAGCAATCCTAGTCCTACTAGGATTGGAGGAGGAATCCTCCCCTCCTAGTAGGTTCGGCCGAACCAGCTAGCCTTGGAGGCCAAGGCTGCCTCCCCTCCTCCTCTCCTCCTATATATACTAGAGGGTTTTGGGTTTTTGCACTAGTGTTTTCAGCCACGTGCTACCCGTTCCTCTAGTGCATAGTTTCTCCTCTAGATCGGTTTTCTGCAGTGCTTAGGCGAAGCCCTGCCGGAATTGCTCCACCACCATCGCCAGAGCGCCGTCAGGCTGCCGGATAACTCTTCTTCCTCCCCACTCCCTCTTGCTGGATCAAGAAGATGGAGATCGTCATCAACCTGTATGTGTGCTGAACGCGGAGGTGCCGTCCGTTCGGTTCTAGATCGGAAGGACCATGATCAAGTTCATGAGACGGATCGTGATCAAGTTCGTGGGACGGATCGTGATTGGATCGCGGGACGCATCGTGATTGGATCGCGGGACGGATCGTGATTGGATCGCGGGACGCACGGCGATTTGGATCGCGAAGACGTTCGACTACACCAACCGCGTTTCTTAACGCTTCCCGCTTAGCGATCTACAAGGGTAAGTAGATCCACTCTCCCTCTCGTAGATGCTCATCACCATGGATATATCTCCGTGTGCGTAGGAAATTTTTTGTTTCCCATGCATCATTCCCTAACATTTGCATAGATGAGAATTGTCCTTGATAGATACCTGTAGCAGCCACGTAAAACATGCAACAACAATTAGAGGACGTCTAACTTGTTTTTGCAGGGTATGTTGTGATGTGATATGGCCAATTACATGATATGATATATGTGATGTATGAGATGATCATGTGATGTATAGATTATCATGACTTGCATGTCGATGAGTACGGCAACCGGCAGGAGCCATAGGGTTGTCTTTAATTATTGTATGACCTGCGTGTCAATCATTAAGCGCTATGTAATGCTTTACATTATCGCTAAACGGTAGCAATAGTAGTAGAAGCATGGTGGGCGCGACAACCCCGATGGCGACACATTGATGGAGATCAAGATAATGGAGATCATGGTGTCATGCCGGTGATGATGGAGATCATGCCGATGCTTTCATGATGGAGATCAAAACCACAAGTTCATGGCCATATTATGTCACTTATGATTTGCATGTGATGTTAATACTATTATGCACCTTGTTTTGCTTAGGACGACTAGCATTATAAGGTGATCCCTCACTTAATTTCTAGATAAATTGTGTTCTCCTCGAGTGTGCACCGTTGCAAAAGTTCTTCATGTCGAGACACCACGTGATGATCGGGTGTGATAGAATCTACATTCACATACAATGGGTGCAAGCCAGTGTTGCACATGCAGAACACTCGGGTTAAACTTGACGAGCCTAGCATGTATAGACATGGCCTCGGAACACAAGAGACCGAAAGGTCGAACATGAGTCATATAGTAGATATGATCAACATGATGATCTTCACCATTGTAACCACCTCAACTCACGTGATGATCGGACTTGAGTTGGTGAATTTGGATCATGTATCAATCGAATGACTGGAGGGATGTCAATTTGAGTGGGAGTTCTTAAGTAATATGATTAATTGAACTCATTATCATGAACATAGTCAGTAGTGTCTTTGCAAACTGTGTTGTAGATTACTAACTCGCGTTGTAGCTCCCTTGAATTTTTATATGTTCCTAGAGAAATAGAGTTGAAAGTTGATGGTAGAAATATTGTGGACTGGCTCCGTGATCTGAGGATTGTCCTCGTTGCTGCACAGAAGGCTTATGTCCTTAATGCACCGCTTAGTGCGCCAACCCCTCTAGCTTTGTTTGTAGATGTTGTGAACATCTGACAGGCACGTTTTGATGACAACTTGAAAGTTTAGTGCATCATGCATTACGGCTTAGAATTGAGGCTCCGAAACGTTTTGAACATCACGGAACATATGAGATGTTCTAAGAGCTGAAATTAGGATCTCAGGCTCATGCCCGTGTTGCGAGATATGAGATCTCCACCAAGATTCTTTGCCTACAAGATGAAGGAGAATAGCTCAATCGTTGAGCATGTGCTCAGATTGTCTGGGTGCTACAATCGCTTGAATCGAGTGGGAGTTGATCTTCCAGATAGGATAGTGATTGATATAGTTCTCCAAGTCACTGTCACTAAGCTACTAGAACTTGGTGATGAACTATAAAACGCCGGGGATAGAAATAATGATCCTTGAGCTGTTCGCGATGTTTGACACCGCGAAGGTAGAAATCAAGAAGGAGCGTCAAGTGTTGATGGTTAGTCAAAACCACTAGTTTCAAGAAGGGCAAGAGCAAGGAGGGAAATTTCATGGATAGCAAGTCAGTTGCAGCTCCAGTGAAGCAACCCAAAGTCTAACCCAAACCCGATACTAAGTGCTTCGATTATGAGGAGAACGGTCGCTGAAGCGGAACAACCCTAGATACTTGGTAGATAAGAAGGCTGGCAAAGTCGACAGAAGTATATTTGATATACGTGTTAATGTTGTGTACCTTGCGAGTATTCCTAGTAGCACCTGGGTATTGGATACCGGTTCGATTGCTAAATGTTAGTAACTCGAAATAAAAGCTACAGAATAAACGGAGAACTAGTTAAGGGTGAGGTGACGATGTATGTTGGAAATGTTTCCAAGGTTGATGTGATCAACATCGCACACTCTCTCTACCTTCGGGATTAGTGACAAACCTAAATAAATGTTATTTGGTGTTTTGCATTGAGCATGAACGTGATTAGATCGTGTTTATTGCAACACGGTTATTCATTTAAGTTCGAGAATAATGGTTATTCTGTTTACATGAATAATACCTTCAATGGTCATGCACCCAGTGAGAATGGTTTGTTGAATCTTGATCGTAGTAATACACATGTTCATAACATTGATGCCAAAAGATACAAAGTTAATAATGATAGTACCACATACTTGTGGCACTGCCGCTAAATGTCATATTGGTATAAAGCACATGAAGAAACTCCATGCTGATGGATATTTGGACTCATTCGATTTCGAATCGATTGAGACATGCGAACCATGCCTCTTTGGCAAGATGACTAAGGACTCCGTTTCCAGATGGATGGAACGGGCAAGTGATTTATTGGATATGATACATGTTGATGTATGCAATCCAACGAGTCTTGTAACATGCGGTGGATATCATTATTTTCTTACCTTCACTGATGATTTGAGTAGATATGTGTATATTTACTTAATGAAACACAAGTCTGAATCGTTTGAAAGGTTCAAGCAAATTCAGAGTGAAGTTTAATATCATCGTGACAAGAAGATAAAAATGTTTGCGATATGATTGTGGAGGTAAATATCTGAGTTACGAGTTTGGCATACAACTTTAGACAAAGTGAAAATTGTTTCACTACTCACGTCACCTGGAACACCATAGTGTGATGGTGTGTCCGAACATCATAGTCGTGCTCTATTGGATATGGTGCGGGTTATGATGTCTCTTATCGTTTTGTTACTATAATTTTGGGGTTATGCATTAGAGACAACTACATTCACTTTAAATAGGGCACCATCTAAATCCGTTGAGATGACACCGTGTGAATTATGGTTTGATAGAAACCTAAGCTGTCATTTCTTAATGTTTGGGGCTGCGACGCTTGTGTGGAAAATGTTTTCACCTAATGAGCTCAAACCCAAAGCGGACAAATGCATCTTCATAGAATACCCTAAGAACAGTTGGGTGAACCTTCTATCTCAGATCCAAGCATAAAATGTTTGTTGCTAAAACTGGGTCCTTTCTCGAGAAAAAGTTTCTCTTGAAAGAATTGAGTGGGAGGAAGATATAACTTGATGAGGTTGTTGAACCTCTGTCGTGTTTTCGTCATGGTAGATGCCATAGGTAGGCTTATCGAGAGGGGTCGAAGGATACCGACGGGCTCCGGGAGCGGGATTAGGCACAAGCGGTGGCTAACACACGATGTACCCAGGTTCGGGGCCCTCCATGGGAGGTAATACCCCTAGTCCTGCTCGGTTTAGTTGAGACAACGGTCGGGTTACAGTGGTGCTCCTCGAGCTGTATGGAACGAGGAGGAATAAGGAGCTAGCCTGCTCTTCCGCCTCTCTACGTGTGTCTGTGTGGTGGATGTGGAGGGAACTCCCAGAGAGTAGCTGATCGATCCCCCCTGCATGGGGGTGGCCCGGGGGTTTTATAGACCAACCCCCCGGAATACAATATGAGTAGAAGACCAAAGGGCCCCCCAGCCGGCAGCCTCTTAGGCCGGCTGTGTGGGCCCGGCCGGGGGGACTTGTCACCGGTAGGACCCGCCGGCTGAAGTGTCCCGTCAGGAACCGGTGGGGCCCACGAGGCAGGCCCTGACGCCGGTCATATCGCGGCATGGGCCGCGCCTTGCGGCGTCGTCTTGCGGCGACCGGTCGGGGTCAGCGTTACGGCCGGCCACCCTGTAGCCACGCCGGGGCAGGTAACGGAGTGGTTGAAGGCGTGCCGACACTATTGGAAGCCTGGTTGCCATCCGCTAGGGTCAGAGGCCCTGACGCCATCGCTGTAGACATATTGGCATTGACCCTCGACGGGATGGGGGCCACTGTTGCCACGCACGCCCTGCACACGGTATCCAATGCCTAGCCGGCTGGGCACAGCCGGCGGACCACCTCTGACAGGGCGTAGCCGGACTGCAGGGGGAGGTGGCCTGCCCTTTAGTCGCATTAGGAGGCAGGGAAAAGGGGCGCTTGAGGCTACCCCGGGGTCATCCCCCTGTCAGTAGTCCCCGAAGCCGGGGAGGACCCGCCGACGGGCTGCGGCGGTCCTTGCCGGCTTGAAGATCGTTCTTGTGCCACAGGCGGCCTTGAGAGTCGAACTGAACCGGAAAGTGATGGCCTGCTCCGTAGCCGGCCGACGCTTCGCGCACCGCCTTGGGCTCCCTGCCTGGTTGGGGAGATGCGCCACACGGCGGAAGAGACCGGGCAGTGGGGCGGGGCCTCCCGCGGCCGCAGCGGCGGCCCGTGCGCAGGGATCCTTATGGTGCGGCGCAGACGGTTGGCATTCCCGAGCGCCACGATGTCCACCCCATGCACCGCGGGAATCATGGGGGTCGTGGGCAGTCAATCCGGCCCCACGATCGCCCGCGCGGGGTATAAATGTCGAGAAGGGGGAGGCAGAACGACCCGTTCACTCCCCCTCCTGCCGCCGCATCGCCTTCGTCGCCTCCCTCCCCCCGCCGCGCGAGAGAGAGAGACCGAAACACGAGGACGAGCCACGCCGTCGCGCGCCGCTGAAGAGAACCCGTGCTGCCGCCGAACACCCACGCCCGTCGACGCGACCGCACGCCCCCTCGGTGGCCATAGCAGGCAAGGGCGCCTGGGACGGCAGTGATGTGGATGAGACCTTCATCGAGCACCTCTGCCACCGCCGCAAGCTCCCGGCGGAGGAGCACCTGGTGGTGCGCCCGGGCGGACCAGAGAACTCCCCGGCCCCACGGGAGGGCGAAGTGGTCGTCTTCGCCGACCACTTCCTCCGCGGGCTCGGGCTGCCGGTGAGCGCATTCTTCCGCCGCTTTCTGACGCGGTTCGGCCTGCAGCCGCACCACCTTGCCCCCAACGTCGTCCTGCAGCTGGCGGCGTTCGTCACCCTCTGTGAGGGATACTTGGGAGTCGCACCGAGGCTTGACCTCTGGTGCCGGCTCTTCTTCCTTAAAAGGCAGACGACGAAGGACCCGACGATGAAGCAGATGGTGATGACCGCCTGCGGGGGCGCCCTGATCCACATTCGCAAGGGAACCGGCTTCCCGAAGCTCCCGCTGCACGAGTCGGTGAAGCGATGGCAGCAGGGGTTCTTCTACGTGAAGAACGTGAAGCCGGAGGAGGACTACATCAACCTCCCCGACTTCACCAACCACCCGCCGACCGTGATGCTAAACTGGCGAGCGGTCGCGTCTCCGGCGCCCGAGACGGCGGACCGGCTCTGCGAGCGCCTGCTCGCGATGACCGGGTCAGAGGGGCTGAAGGCCACGGACCTGCTGGCCACGATGGTGGCGCACTGAGTGTAGCCGCTGCAAAGCCGGCCGCACCTCATCTACCAGATGGGAGAAAGCCACGACCCCTGCTGGCTCTCCACCAAGGAGATGAAGCCGGCCTATGTGGCGAGGAGGGTGAACGCCATTTCGACGACGAAGATGGCGGAGGGAGAGTGGCAATTGGGGATAACCCCGTACAGCCGGAGCTGCCCGGTGCCACAGGTAAGTGACAAGCCGGTCCCCCCTCCATCTTCTTTTAGAGGTGATATCCCTCCCCTTGGTATAATTGTGAGCCGCCCGGCCCACCCGCAGCTCTTCCCTCTGCTGCAGAACTACAGGGAGCCAGCCCCCGACACGGCAGAGTCGGATCCCGAGGAGGTCGAGGACGCCGACGACATGGAGCTGGCCGACTCCGAGCGAGCCAGAGCATCTGGCACCGGAGACGCAGAGACGGAGACGAAGGGGGCCGAAGAGGCCGAGTCGATGGGAGAGTCCCCTCCCTCGACACGCGTAGTCGAGGCCCCAGATAAGTCCGAGGCTTCGGAGGACGAGGTCACGGTGCCACGGAGGTGCCAACCTCGAGCTGGCGGCGGCTCCAGTCGGGGAGGCCCGGGCGCGGGCGACAAGGGGAAGGGGCTGGCTGCCACCAAGCCGGTGCCCAAGCGTGTGGCGACCGCGCAGCCGGGCGGCAGTCGCGGAAGCGGCGGCAGGAAACAGAAGGTCGCCCAGGCGGGACCCGTGAGGAGGGCGATCCCCGTCATCGCCGGGTAAGTCTATCTTCTCCTCCATCTTGGTCCACCATGCCCCCCAGTCTCTTATTTCTTTGTGACCAGGGAGGACACAGGGTGGCAGGACGGAGAGGGCGGCGCCGCCGACAGCGGCTGAAGAGAGGGAGCGCCAGGCGTGGCTCGACTTCGAGGCGGCCGAGCAGGAGCGCCGTGTCCAGGAGCTCCGCCCCTGGGAGGAGGCGGCGAAGAGGCGAGGGGGAGCCAGCGGGGAGGCCGCTGGCGGAGCGTGGGAGGCGTTCCCCCTCCTCCAAGGAAATGGCGGGGAGACCACGGGTGGAGCTTGGGAGCCCTTCCCCCGCGGCCGGGAGAAGAGGCCGAAGAGCCACCATGGCTCCGGGCGAAGGGCGGAGGCGAGCGCGACGGCCACGGGGGGTGAGGCGGCAACAGGCCGCGACGCCGCCCGGATGATCGCGGGCGACGTGCCGCCGAGGCCGGAGCTACCGGCTCCGGAGGCACCACCACCGGTCATGCCGGTTTCTGAGGCGCCGGCTCCGGAGGCACCGGCGTCGAAGGAGAGTCAGCCCAGAGGTGGGGTGCCGGAGGGGGGAGCCGTGATGGCCGTGAAAACAGCCGCCGCGAGTGCGTCGACGGCGGCCCCTTGCGCGGCGGCGACAGGAGGGGCCGATCGCATCGAGGTCTCCGATAAGGGAGAACCCGCAGACGGGGGCCGGTCGCAGCAGACCTAGGCAGCGGCTGAGAACCCGTCTTTTGGCGGGCCGTTGAGCGCCCTCGGAGCGGCGGTGGCGGTCGCCATGGAAGCATTTGTGGCGGCCCATGCCCAGGCGACGCAAGACGCTTGGGCCGCCAGCGACCGGCTGGTGAGTTTGGAGCGGGCGGTAGCGGTGAGTCTTCTTTCCTTCTTCCCTTTACTTGCATTCTTCCATCTTTTCCAGTGGGGACGCGCCAGCGCACCCACTGGGTGTACCCCCCAAGGCTCGAGCCGGCTGAGGCGCAGGCGGGTCGAGTCTAAAGTTCTTATTTTGCAGGCAGCGCACGACCGCATGCAGGTATGGAGAAGTCCATTCCCGAGTTGTACTCGATGCTGAAATCAGCAGAGGTCGAGATCAAAAAGGAGCATCAAGTGTTGATGGTAAATAAGACCACTAGTTTCAAGAAAGGCAAGGGTAAGAAGAACTTCAAGAAGGACGACAAAGTTGTTGCCGCGCCTGGTAAGCAAGTTGTCGGGAAGAAGAACAAGCATGGACCCAAGCCTGAGACTGAGTGCTTTTATTGCAAGGGTACCAGTCACTAGAAGCGGAACTGCACCAAGTACTTAGCGGATAAGAAGGCTGGCAACGTTAAAGGTATATGTGATATACTTGTTATTGATGTGTACCTAACCAGCGCTCGTAGTAGCTCCTAGGTGTTTGATACCAGTGCAGTTGCTCACATTTGTAACTCCAAGCAGGAGCTGCGAAATAAGCGGAGACTGGCAAAGGACGAGGTGACGATGCGCGTCGGGAATGGTTCCAAGGTCGATGTGATCGCCGTTGGCACGCTACCTCTACATCTACCTTCGGGATTAGTTTTAAACCTCAATAATTATTATTTAGTACCAGCTTTGAGCATGAACATTGTATCTAGATCTCGCTTGATGCGAGATGGCTACTCATTTAAATCTGAGAATAATGGTTGTTCTATTTATATGAGAGAAATGTTTTATGGTCATGCCCCTCTGGTCAATGGTTTATTTATGATGAATCTCGGACGTGATGTTAAACATGTCCATAGTGTGAGTACCAAAAAGTGTAAGGTTGATAACGATAGTCCCACTTACATGCGGCACTGCCGCCTTGGTCATATTGGTGTCAAACGCATGAAGAAGCTCCATGCTGATGGACTTTTGGAGTCTCTTGATTTTGAATCATTTGACACGTGCGAACCATGCCTCATGGGCAAGATGACCAAGACTCCATTCTCCGGAACAATGGAGGAAGAAACTGACTTGTTGGAGATAATACATACCGATGTATGCGGTCCAATGAGCGTCGAGGCTCGCGGTGTCTACCGTTATGTTCTCACCCTCAGTGATGACTTGAGCAGATATGGGTATGTCTACTTAATGAAACATAAGTCTGAAACCTTTGAAAGGTTCAAGGAATTTTAGAGTGAGGTAGAGAATCAACGTGACAAAAAAATAAAGTGCCTACGATCTGATCGTGGCGGAGAATATTTAAGTCACGAGTTTGGCACGCACCTAAGGAAATGTGGAATTGTTTCACAACTCACGCCGCTTGGCACACCTCAGCAAAATGGTGTGTGTGAATGTTGTAATCGCACTCTATTGGATATGGTGCGATATATGATGTCTCTTATCGACTTACCGCTATCATTTTGGGGATATGCATTAGAGACTGTCGCATTCACTTTAAATAGGGCACCGTCAAAATCCGTTGAGACGACACCGTATGAATTATGTTTTGGAAAGAAACCTAAGCTGTCGTTTCCAAAAGTTTGGGGATGTGATGCTTACGTGAAGAAACTTCAACCTGAGAAGCTCGAACCCAACACGGAAAAGTGAGTCTTCATAGGATATCCCAAAGAGACTACTGGGTATACCTTTTACCTCAGATCCGAAGGCAAAGTCTTTGTTGCCAAGAATGGATCCTTTCTCGAGAAAGAGTTTCTCTCGAAAGAAGTAAGTGGGAGAAAAATAGAACTTGATGAGGTAATTGTACCTCCACTCGAACCGGAGAGTAGCATAGCACAGGAAGTTGTTTCTGTAGAGCCTACACCGGCTGGAGAGGAAGTTAATGATGATGATCATGAAACTTCAGATCAAGTTACTATTGAACATCGAAGATCCACCAGGACACATTCCACACCGGAGTGGTACAGCAACCCTGTCCTGGAGATCATGTTGTTGGACAACGGTGAACCTTCGAACTATGAAGAAGTGATGGCGGGCTCGGATTCCAACAAATGGCTTGAGGCCATGAAATCCGAGATAGGATCCATGTATGAGAACAAAGTATGGACTTTGGTGGACTTGCCTGATGATAAGCGAGCCATTGAAAATAAATAGATCTTTAAGAAGAAGACTGACGTGGATGGTAATGTGACCGTCTATAAGGCTCGGCTTGTTGCTAAGGGTTATCGACAAGTTCAAGGAGTTGACTACGATAAGACTTTCTCACCCATAGCGATGCTGAAGTCTATCCGACTCATGTAAGCAATTGCTGCATTTTATGATTATGAGATCTAGCAAATGGACGTCAAAACGGCATTCCTTAATGGCTTCCTAAAGGAAGAACTGTATATGATGCAGCCGAAAGGTTTTGTCGATCCTAAAGATGCTAACAAAGTATGCAATCTCCAGCGCTCCATCTATGGGATGGTGCAAGCATCTCAGAGTTGGAACATTCGCTTTAATGAGGTGATTAAAGCGTTTGGGTTTGTACAGGTTTATGGAGAACCATGTATTTACAAGAAAGTGAGTGGGTGCTCTATAGCATTTCTCATATTATACGTGGATGACATACTGATAACGGGAAATGATATAGAACTCTTGGAAAGTGTAAAGGCCTACTTGAATAAATGTTTTTCAATGAAGGACCTTGGAGAAGCTGCTTACATATTAGGTATTAAGATCTAGAGAGATAGATCGAGACGCCTCATAGGTCTTTCACAAAGCACATACCTTGACAAGATATTGAAGAAGTTCAATATGGATCAGTCCAAGAAGGGGTTCTTGCCTGTGTTATAAGGTGTGAGATTGAGTATGACTCAACGCCCGACCACGGCAAAGGATAGAGAAGAGATGAATGTCATCCCGTATGCTTCAGCCATAGGCTCTATTATGTATGCATGCTGTGTACCAGACCTGATGTAAATCTTGCCATAAGTTTGGTAGGGAGGTACCAAAGTGATCCCGGAGCGGAACACTAGACAGCAGTCAAAAATATCCTGAAGTACCTGAAAAGGACCAAGGAGATGTTTCTCGTATATGGAGGTGCTTAAGAGCTCATCGTAAAGTGTTACGTCGATGCTAGCTTCGACACAGATCCGGACGACTCCAAGTCACAAACCGGATACATGTATATTTTGAACGGAGGGGCAGTCAGCTAGTGCAGCAGCAAGCAAAGCGTCATGAAGACATCTACATGTGAAGTGGAGTACATAGCTGCTTCGGAAGCAGCAAAGGAAGGAGTCTGGATGAAGGAGTTCGTCACCGACCTAGGAGTGATTCCCAATGCGTCGGGCCCGATGACTCTATTTTGTGACAACACTGGAGCTATTGCCCTTGCGAAGGAGCCCAGGTTTCACAAGAAGACAAGACACATCAAGCGCCACTTCAACTCCATCTGTGATTACATTCAGTAGGGAGATATAGATATTTGTAAAGTACATATGGATCTGAATGTCGCAGATCCGTTGACTAAACCTCTCTCACGAGCAAAACATGATCAACACTAGAATGCTATGGGTGCTCGATTCATCACAATGTAACTAGATTATTGACTCTAGTGCAAGTGGGAGACTGTTGGAAATATGCCCTAGAGGCAATAATAAAATGGTTATTATTGTATTTCCTTGTTCATGATAATTGTTCGTGCTATAATTGTATTAATCGGAAACCAGAATGCATGTGTGAATACATAGACCACAACATGTCCCTAGTGAGCCTCTAGTTGACTATCTTGTTGATCAATAGATGGTAACGGTTTCATGACCAAGGACATTGGATGTCATTGATAACGGGATCACATCATTAGGAGAATGATGTGATGGAAAAGACCCAATCCTAAGCATAGCACAAGATCGTGTAGTTTGTTTGCTAAAGCTTCTCCAATGTCAAGTATCATGTCCTTAGACCATGAGATTGTGCAACTCCCAAATACCGTAGGAATGCTTTGGGTGTGTCAAATGTCACAACGTAATTGGGTGGCTATAAAGATGCACTACGGGTATCTCCGAAAGTGTCTGTTGGGTTGGCACAAATCGAGACTGGGATTTGTCACTCTGTATGACGGAGAGGTATCTCTGGGCCCACTCGGTAAGACATCATCATAATGAGCTCAGTGTGACTAAGGAGTTAGCCATGGGATGATGTGTTACAGAATGAGTAAAGAGACTTGTTGGTAACGAGATTGAACAAGGTATAGAGATACCGACGATCGAATCTCGGGCAAGTATCATACCGGTAGATAAAGGGAATTGTATACGGGATTGATTGAATCCCCGACATCGTGGTTCATCCGATGAGATCATCGTGGAGCATGTGGGAGCCAACATGGGTATCCAGATCCCGCTGTTGGTTTTTGACCGGACAGGTGTCTCGGTCATGTCTACGTGTCTCCCGAACCCGTAGGGTCTACACACTTAAGGTTCGATGACGCTAGGGATATAGGGAAATGGTATACGTGATTAATGAAGGTTAGTAAGAGTCCCGGATGAGATCCTAGACGTCACGAGGAGCTCCGGAATGGTCCGTATGTAAAGATTGATATATAGGAAGTCCTGTTTTGGCCACCGGAAAGTTTTCGGGCTCATTAGTAGTGTACCGGAAGTGCTAGGAGGGTGCCGGTGGAACCTCGGGAGGGGTGTGACGACCAAAGGACTTCGTGGGCTGTTAGAGGAGGTGTACCAGACCTTATTGGGCTGGCCAAGTCCTTCCAGAAAGGCCCATGTGGCTAGGGATAAAGAGATAAGGCTAAAGGAGATTCAAAAGGAAGAGATCCACCTCCCTTGTGGGAGGTGGACTCCTTCCTAGCTTTGGCCGAACCTCTCCTCCTTGGAGGAGGGGCCAAGGCAGCCCTCCCTCTCCCTCCTCCTATATATACTTGAGGTTTTGGCTGTTTTGAGACAAGATTTGATCTCTCTCTCCTGCGGTGCAGCCCTACCTCTCTTCTTCCTCCTCCACAGTGCTTAGGCGAAGCCCTGCCGAAATACCTTGCCGCTCCACCACCACCACGCTGTCATGCTGCTGTTGGAGCTCTTCCCCAACCTCTCCCTCCTCCTTGCTGGATCAAGGCAGGAGACATCACCGGGCTGTACGTGTGTTGAACGCGGAGGCACCGTTGTTCGGCGCTAAGATCAGAGTCCACCGCGATCTGAATCGCTACGAGTACGACTCCACCAACCGCGTTCTTGTAACGCTTCCGCTTAGCGATCTTCAAAGGTATGAAGATGCAATCTATCTCCACTCATTGCTGGTTTCTCCATAGATAGATCTTGGTGATCGTAGGAATTTTTTTGATTTACTACTACGTCTCCCAACACGAGCGTCCCGCGATCCCATCACGATCCGGTACGCGATCCAATCACGATCCGTCCCGCGATCTCATCATGATCCGTCCCGCGATCTCATCATGATCCGTCCCGCGATCCAATCACGAATCGTCTCGTGATCTTGATCACGGTCCTGTCGATCTAACACCAAACGGACGACACCTTTGTGTTCAGTACACGTACAGCTCGATGACGATCTCCGCCTTCTTGATCCAGCAAGAGGGAGCGGAGAGGTAGATGAGTTCTCCGTTAGCACAACAGCGTGGTGGCGGTGGTGGTGAACTAATCCTGCAGGGCTTCACCTAAGCACCGCAGAACTAATCTAAACAGATCTAGAGGAAGAAGAGGACAACACGTGGCAATTAGGGTTAGCTTTCCCCCCTAAATCCTCTAGTATATATAGGAGGGAGGGAGGGGAGGAGGCAGCCTCAAACCTCAAGGTTTGGTCAAAATTGGATGTGGAGGAGTCCTACTCCAATCCTATTAGGAGTAAGATTCCTCCTTTCCACTTGGAAACACTTTCCACCTCTCCACCTGTTGGGTTTTTCCCACCCCTAGCCGCATGGGCCTTATTGGGGGTTTAGTCCAGCCCACCAGGGGCTGGTTTGACTCCTCGCACAGCCCATGAGGTCCTTTGGGTTGAGACACCCCACCCGATGGTCCCCCGACACCCTCCCGGCATTCCCGGTACACTACCGATGAGCCCGAAACTTTTCCGGTGACCAAAACAGGACTTCCTATATATATATCAATCTTTACCTCCAGACCATTCCGGAGCTCCTCGTGATGTCTGGGATCTCATTCGGGACTCCAAACAACCTTCGATCACCACCATACATAACTCTATACTACCGAAACATCACCGAACCTTAAGTGTGCAGACCTTGCGGGTTCGAGAACTATGTAGACATGACCCAGACGCCTCTATGGTCAATAACCAATAGCGGGACCTGGATGCCCATATTGGTTCCTACATATTCTACGAAGATCTTTATCGGTTGAACCTCTATGTCAAGCATTCAGTTAATCCCGTATGATGTTCCCTTTGTTCTTCGGTATGTTACTTGCCCGAAATTCGATCGTCGGTATCTCTATACTGTGATAGCCTGGCTTATTAGGGATGATAGACTACTCACATAAATAAGGAATTCCTTCTTTTCCGGGAGCCCATTCAAACAGAACTCCCAGGTTAAGCGTTCTTGGCTTGGAGTAGTTCTAGGTGGGTGACCGGCCGGGAAGTTGGTCCCGCGTGTGCATGAGTGAGGAGAAAATGCGCAGAAAAGACTAGTATTGATCTGTGGGGCCAGTCTAGATCCCTCCAGGAGTAACGACTACCGGCGGGTGTGTTCGGGGCGTTACATATACCTAGTTCAATATCATTACTGGCAAGTCTATTTACTCGTTACGTAATACAAGATGACATGGCTAACACTTAGTCACATTGCTTGCAAGGCTTATTGTGATGTTGTATTACCGAGTGGGCCCTGAGATACCTCTCCGTCACACAGAGTAACAAATCCCAGTCTTGATCCATGCCAACTTAACAGACACCCTCGGAGACACCTGTAGAGCACCTTTATAGTCACCCAGTTACGTTGCGACGTTTGATACACACAAGGTACTCCTCCGATATCTGTGAGTTGCATGATATCATGGTCATAGGAACATATACTTGACATGCAGAAAACAGTAGCAATAAACTGACACGATCATAAGCTACGTTTGTTGTTTGGGTCTTGTCCATCACATCATTCTTCTAATGATGTGATCTCGTTATCAAATGACATCTCATGTCCATGGCTAGGAAACCTTAACCATCTTTCGATCAACGAGCTAGTTCACTAGAGGCATACTAGGGACATTGTGTTTGTCTATGTATCCACACATGTATCCGTGTTTCCAATTAATACAATTATAGCATGGATAATAAAAGATTATCATGAACAAGGAAATACAATAATGAACACTTTATTTATTGCCTCTAGGGCATATTTTCAATAGATCACACATATTTCAGTTTTGCAAATTGGACAGAATTATGCAAGGCTTACGAATTTGAGGAGCGTATGAGCATAACCTTCGATATTAACATTGTTTCTCAATATGATCGAGTTGCCTTTTCTCAATATGATGAATACATTTGGGTGGATCTAGACATGATTCCAATTCTACCTTTGTCTGAGTTTGTGCTACGCCTTCATCGTATCTATAATTTTCGATTGTTTATGCCAATATTATACAACTTCCACATATTTTTGGCAACATTTTATAAGATTTATTGGACTAACATATTGATCCAGTGCCTAGTGCCAGTTCCTGTTTTTTATGTGTTTTTTGTTTCGCAGAAATTCCATATCAAACGAAGTCCAAACACGGTAAAATTTATGGATAATTATTTTGGAATATTTGTGAATTTTAGGAGTTGGAATCAACAAAAACGGAGGCCCATAGCCACCACGAAATACCACGGTGCATTAGAGGGCCCAGGTGCGTGTTGATGTATTGTGCTCACCTCGTAAGTCGGTTGGAGCTCTCCTTCAGGCATGAGGAAGCTTATATCCCGAAAAAAGCATATTCAAATCTCAGCACAATTGGGGTTACGGATCTCGAGGAATATAACAAACGGTTTTCGGCCAAAAATCAGGAACGAGAAACATAAGAGAACAGAGAGGGAGATTGTAACAGCCCAGGACCGACGCTCCAGAAGATTCCCCTTTTAGTCCATTGTCGTCTTGTGTTTTGTTTGGTTGTTGCATTCATCATCACATCATTTGCATCATCAGCATAGCATCAACATTTTTCAACATGAATTTTCAAACTTGCATCCGTTCATAGTCATCGGTTCTCTCCGTTCTTGTCGTTGCCCGTTTTGAGACCAACCACACACGCCTGCACCCGCGACATCATTAAAAATGTTGTTTTTAAAAGTGCAGAAAAAAATATTCTCGGTTTGGGTCGAAAGTTGGCGTGCGGTCTTGTTTTATTGTCATTAGACCGCCTGCCAAATTTTGTCGCAATCAGAGGTCGTTTGATACCCCAACGGTCAGTCGTAGTAGTGCGGTCATCGGTTTATTCGTCAGACGTCTTCGGTGTTTTGAAAAAAACATGTCGCGGGCCACAATTCTTTTTATCATCCCCACCTAGCCCAACTGCACATCCCAATAGCCTAACCTAGCTTGCCCTCCGTTCGTGGTCATCAAATCGCAATCGGACGGACGAGGTCTAACCCCCCTAGTTCCATCCCCTATATAAACCACCCCATGGAGAGACCCCTCTCACTCCACTAGGGTTTACCCCTTGACAAATTACAGCCACCCCCCTCAAACCTCCACCTTCTAGCACCACATCCCTCCAATTTTGAAATCCACTCCTTCCTCATCATTTTCAGCTCTTAGATTCGAAATCAGGGTTCCAAAATCACCCATTTACCCCTGGCGAACATTGGACACGGCCAACCTTGACATGTCTGGGCGACCACAGAGCGCTGCCGCCCGAGCCGCGGCCCCGCAGCCGCGCTAGCTCCTAAGCGCCTGCGCCGTCGACGCCCCTGGAGGTCGCTGCCTCGCCCGGTCGGTTGCCCCAGGTTGCCCCTCCTCCTCCCGTCCCTTCACTGTTCCCCTTTCTCCTCCCTCTCTCACTCACCCCTCTCTCTTTGTGCGTGAAGGAGCCACCATGGCAGCCCCGCCCGGAGCTGGACCTACCTCGCCCCAGATCCGACAGGGATGGAGCTCCTTGGCCTCGATCTGGCCGTTCCCCCTCGGGTCGTAGCCGCCCTCGCTCCGAGCCTGCCGGCCGTCACCCCCTTCCCCTGGAGCCATCGCCATGTCCTCGTGCTCCTGGAGAGCACAGGAAGATGATGACCCCAGCAACTCGCTCGCCAACGCCCCTGCGGCCCAGCCAGCCACCGGCCGGCCCAAGTGGTCCATGGGTGAGCTCCCTCGCTGCCCCTGCTATCTCCCGCCCGTGGGTGTTGTTTTGTATATTGCGCCCATGTGCCACTGTTGGACCATCATAGATTTGGCCCATTAGTATTTTTTTCGTCCAACGAATTTGTTAATTAACCAGCGAATTACTGTTTTATAGAAAAAAACCATTTTCATGCATTTAATAACTTCTTAACCGTACACGGGATTAAAATGTTTTAAATATGTAAAATGTGTAGAATTTTGTGTAGATTCATAATATGCCACATTCATACATGTTTTAAAATGTTTAACATGTTGTTTTCCTTATTTTGCATAAACATCATGTTTGTTGCATTGCGCATAATTATTGTTTCGTGCATCCAAAGTAATCAAACCTTGCATGTGAAATGTGTAGCATTTTTATAGGTCTTTTCCATGCATGCTAAAAATATTTCGTGTGTTGGTTGCATTTATTTTGCATACATAACTTGTTAATAGGTGATGCCATAATCTTGCATAATTAATTGTGACATATTTTCCTTCATGAACATATGCATATTATATATGTTTTTGGGGTAGAAAAATCCATAGAAATTATCGGTGCAATTAGTTTTGTCTTTTGAATAAATTTGTGTGCATGTCATTTCTGTTGTGATGCCCATTTTTCATTTCTGTGTGATTAAGTCCATGCATGAAATGAAATAATTTTGTTCATGAGATATGCCCTTTGACATGTGCACTAGCACCTGGTCTTTTTGCTTGCCATAGAAATGCATGTTTAGGTGTTGTTTTCTTGTTGCCAACATGGTATAAAAATTGTGTTGTTTTGAGATGCTAAAATATTTCTAAGTCTGAAATGTGTAACATTTTGTTGTTGTCTTGCCATGTGTTTTTCTAGTGAGCTAGAACCTCTTTGGGGTAGGTGTAATGGAGTTATTTGTAGCTTAAAATGTCCTCTAGCATGCGGTTAAGTTTCATGCCATAATATGCCCTGTAGCTTATAGTTTTACTTCTATCAATATGCTTTCGTGATAAAACTACACTATCAAAAACTGCTATTTTCACCAAGTCTAAAACTGTTTTCAGTTAGTCATGTTGTGAGCTTCCTATCATGTGATCCATGCATATTTTGAGGATGATATGTGAAGATGAAATGAAGTGTGTGTTATATGGTACTGCCCCATGCTTAGTTTGTGCATTTTAGAATCTTGTATCTTGTTGTTTTCGTGTGTGCAATATGCCATCTTGCTATTTTGGGCAGATTTAAAATAAAACTTGTGTTAGTTGTTGTGGTTGAAACGTAGCTCCGTTTGGGACATGCCATATATGAAACTTGCTTAGAATTTCATGTAGTATCATAATGTCTTGTTACATTCATGGTTTGAAATGTTTGTGGGTGTCATTTGAATGAATTTTGCATTCATGCCATGTTAATCTTGTGTGCGTCATAACTTTTAGACCGTAGCTTCGTTTTAAATGTTCTATATATGTAAATCGACTAGAATGACGTGTAGAATTGCATGGTATACTTTATCTGTTGTTTAACAATATAAAATATGGTTAGTTCATATCTGGACCAATTACGAAATTAACATATGGGGTCATTTTGGGAATGCTATAAGTTGTTTCCGGCCTCATTTAAGATTCCTAGGTAGTGTAGTTTACTTATGCTTCACCTCTTGCCATGTTTAACAACATTTAATATCATCGTGTACCTAAATGAGAGTGAACTAAATAATCGATCGTGGAGTTTCGTCAATATGCAACTCGTTTCATATTGAGCTTCACTTTATTATGTAGTAGTTGTTTGATGTGATTTGACATGTCTTGCATATCTAAACCGGACATGCATCATATTTCTTTGCGCATCATGTCATGCATATGTTGTGGTGTGCAGTGTGTTGATTTTTGTTTTCAGACTATTCCTTCTTGATAGAGTACCGAAATCGTTCGGAGTGTGAGGATTCGTCCGACTACTTTGGCTCGTCTTCTTCATGGATTCATTCTTCTTCCAAGTGGGATCTCAGGCAAGATGACACATTTCCTTGGATACCACTACTATCATTGCTATGCTAGTTGTCTGGCTTCCATCGTTATGTCTCGCTACCTACCACTTGTTTGTCAAGCCTCCCAACATTGCCATGATAAGCCTCTAACCCCTTCACATCCCAGCAAACCTTTGTTTGGCTATGTTACCGCTTGCTCAGACCTTCTTTTAGCGTTTCTAGCTGCAGGTCCAATTGCTTCCATGTGTCAACATGGACATTCTTTTGTTATTGTGATATTACTGCTATTTAATTTAATGCACATATATACTTGGTAAAGGGTGGAAGACTTGGCCTCTTGCTCGGTGTTTTGTTCCACTTTTGCCACCCCTAGTTACTTGTGTACCGGTGCTATGTTCCATAATTGAGCACTCCTAACATGCTCGGGGTTGTTATGGGGACCCCCTTGATTTTTGTTTTGGGATAAAACTCGTCTGGCAAGGCCCAACATTGGTTTTACCATTTGCCTAGTAACTAAAATTGCATAGGACCCGCCTCACCCACGGATCTTTAATCAACAACCCGGGCCAGTGCACCTCATGAGTGTTGGTCCACCTACCTAGCAGTCGGCGGTGCCACCTCGGGGCAACCCGAGGCATTTTCAGGCTACCGTCCACTTCGCATAGATATATGATGCCCGTGAATAGAGAACACACGGCTCTAGATGCGGATCTAGCTCATCGGGAGGACTTGCTGGATTTGTTTTACCTTTCTCGAACGTCTTGCGCGTGGGATTTCAAGGAAACTTCGGGCTATCTCGAAGTTGAGTTTTTCCATCGGGATTCTGCAAATACTACGGGTGATTCTGCAGTTGAGGAATTCCGACGCGTCGTGTGGTTAATTTGTGATGGACTAGTTGGAGCACCCCTGCAGGGTTAAATCGTTCGGAAAGCCATGCCCGCAGTTATGTGGAAACTTGGAAACTTTGTTTAACACCCGGTCATAGCAATCTTGAAGTAAACTCTAATAAAATACACCAACTATGTGCGTAACCGTGACGGTCTCTTCTCGTGAGTCCTTATCCGAGAGAGAACACAATGGGGTTATGTTTGACGTAAGTAGGTGTTCAGGATCACTTAGTGATCATTATTAGTTCACGTCCGTTAAGCGTAGACCACCATACTTATTTTCTATACTTATAAGTTAGCCACTCAAATCAATGCTTAGTTGCTTGCTACATCCTCACCACTTAACCATACCTCACCCAATAAGCTTTAATAGTCTTGATACCCTTGGAAATGAGATTGTTGAGTCCCTTTGGCTCACAAATTACTACAACAACAGTTGCAGGTACAGGTAATGCGATGCTTTGACGTGAGCGCGATGCTTGTTCTATTTGGAGTTATTCTTCTTCTTCTTCATCATCAATCTAGGATGGGTTCCACGCGGCAGCCTGGATAGCAAGGATGGATGTCATTTTGTCGTTTGTTTTCGTCCGTAGTCGGACCCTACTCTTATGTATGATGTTTGAATATGTGGTTGTATTGATGTGATCTTGATGTAGCTTGTGGCGAGTGTAAGCCAATTCCATATACTCATCTCTTCTGTACATGTACTTGTAATGATATGCATTCTTGCAAAACGACGAGATGTGCTTCTATCCCTGTTGAGGCCCTTGTGCCGAAATAAGGATAGGATCGCATCTTGGGCATTAAAAGTTGGTATCAGAGCCTGTACCGACCTAGGAGCCCCCTTGATTGATCGAACTTGGCCAAGTCGAGTCTAGTAAAAAAATCTATTTTGAGTCTAGTTATATCAGAGAGTAGGATTCTTTTTACTCCTCTTCGATGCTCTGGTGAGGAATTACGACTTAGGAATTTTGATTCTACCTCTTCTCACTCAAATTTTTTTAGGATCATGCGGATATTTTGGAATCTATATGATGCCGATGTGACGTAGTTCTGTACTTGGTGCCTCCTGTTATCGAGGAGTAGAGCTCTGAGGGATTTTTGCACATCGTTATCATTTAGTTTCTGTAGTATCTTTGGATGGAGGGTGTTCGAAATTGCTTCAATACTTCTCGTGGCGAGATAAGATCGGAGTCACCCAGTACTGGGGAGGTGTCTGGGGTACTGCCATGTTTAGTATCGTTGTGATTACGAGCGTGTGAGGTAGACTAGTTTCCGGAGTCTCTTGAATTATGGTGTGGAAGGTTGCGGGTGCAGTTGCACCTTATTACCTAGGGTAGGTTCCTGTTTTCGCAACCCGAATCGCATAAACAAGAAAGACTTTGGAAATTCTTAGGTGGAATTCAAGTAGGTACCTAGGATTATCTTTCCAACAAGTGCATAATGGGTATGTATTTGTTCTGGCTTGTTTCGTAAGCCTCATCCTTTGTTTGTTTTTGAACATGGTAATTCGTGGTGCTTCGATGTCAACTGGTGATCTCATATCATTCCTAACAAGTCTTCTCATATTTATGTGGGATTGCTAATTTTTGTGCTCAATCAAGTTATCATATCAATTCTTTTCCTGCCGGTGTGCTTCTCTTCAAGATAATTCTATCCTCTTCAATATTTGCAAGATCAATCCTTTTATTCTTTCCCGGAGTACATTTCATGTGTCCCAAGTTTTCTTTGTTTTGCCCACCCTCCTGCCCTTTTTCTTCAATGATTAAATTCTCATCCAAGTGCCTTTTTCTTTTCATGTGATGCTTCCGCTATCTTTTCTTCTGTTTTGTATCCGGTGATTTCTTGTGGAGTTCCTCAGAAGTTTTAGTTTCATGATCTATCCTCATATTCTTTGTCTTGTTCTCATTCTTCTCCGGTGGATTTGATTCAACCTCTTGGTGTTCATCATATCCTTTTCATTCGTAAATGTTTTCATGTCGGAAGTTCTTATCCAAGCATCTCTTGTTTAGTCATTTTGGTTTGTTCTATTCGAAGTGGCAAGACATCTCAGAAGTTTGTGAGTTCGTTGAAAATACTTTCAAATTATTTCGAGGTTCTCACCTCATCAAGTTTTCATTTGTACCGGTGCAATCTCTCTTCCTAAGCAATTTTTTCAACGATGGTTTACTTTCAGTGGGCCCATGACCCACAGGGTTTTCCCTTAGGATATACCTGGCTCTTCTATTCTTTCCGGAGATGTCCTCATGTTCTTTTCAATATGACGTAAGAATGATTTTCATCAGTTATATTTCTTCTCCAAGATCGCTTCTAAATATTTTTCATCGTTGGATCAACCTTTCCTTATTTATTCTTTCGGTGTATCTTAGTAATTCATGGTGTCGTTTCTCGTCATCATTCTCATCATTGAAGACCGAAGGAGAGTTTTTATTAATCTTGGTCCATTCTCTTGAAGATTTGTCATCTCATCTTGATGCTTTCCTCTGAAATTGTTTCCATCATGAGAAATTTGTCCCATATCTATCCGGTGCATTCAGAGTTGTTTTCATTTCTCGATCCTCTCGAAGGCCATCATTTCACAAGATTCCTCATTCTCAGCTTTCAGCTTTCGTTCTCAAATTCTTCTCAATTGTTGTTCCTTCGTCCGTATCTCAATTATTCCGGTGCCTTGTGAAGTTTTCCATTAGGTAGATCGTGATCTCTTCGTTCCCTTGTATCTTTGTTCAATCATAGTATCCTCATTTGTTTGTGAATTCTTACCGGTGTTCTCGTTCAAGACTTCTTCAAGTTTGTGATCTCTCTCTCTCTCTCTCTCTTCAATTCTTTGCAAGAAGAATAAATGGTGTGTGAAATCCGTTGCTTGTCATCAATTTACTTGGGGAAGGATAAGTATAACATAATTCTTATTCTTGTTTCATCAAGGTGATCTCAATTCTTTCTTCTGGAATTGTTCATGATATCAAATTCTCAATGTCAAGCTTCATCTTTTCATTCCGGAGTTCATCCCGATGGTTTTGCATAGTGGTTTGCAAGGATGTAATTCTTCTCGAAGTGTTCTTCAAGATTCTTGTTGTAGGTGCTCAAGTGTTATTTATCTTGGATTTCTAAGTTCAATCCCTTCTCCTTTATCTTTTGAGATGGTGTAATTAAATTATTGATTATGAGGTGTCTTGAACGATGGTTGTCAATAATGAGAGAAGTAAACCCATCTTGTCTTCTTGGAGTTATCTTGGGTTGGATTTCACCTAAAGCATTTCCTAAGGATTGTTGATATCATGGTGTCATAAATGATCCAAGTTCTCTCCTCCTCTTCTTCGTGAAAGAAGTTTTTCATCTCTTTTGCTCCCAAGCAATCCTTGTTTTGGCAATGGCTGGTTATCACCTAATTATTTTGAGATGTTGTATATAAGCCCACAACAAGCTTATTCTTTTTGTTTTTTTACAACAATTCCGTTCAACCTATGCTTCTCAAGTTCAATGGTGGTAGAATTTGTCATTTTCTTCTCCGTTCTTTTCATTCAAATGATCTAGCTTATATTCTTTTTTTTCCGGAGGCATCGTATTGCTGCTTTCTTCGACTCATCATCTAGTTTGTCAAGATCGTGCTCTTTCTTGCTTATCTATTTGACTAGAGCATTGTGTTTTCTATTCAAGTTCTTCCATCTTATCAAATTTTGCCCCTCTATCCTTCCGAAGTGCTGCCGAAATTTCTTTTGAAGCCTTGCTTGTTCCTCATATCATTCTTCATATCTTCCAATCCTTCAAGTTCATGTGGGTTCACCCGTTTGTCAAAGAAGCAACTAAGTTTACCTCTTGCTCTTTCTCTTCCCCTTCCCATTCTTAGATCTCGGGACGAGATCCTCGTGTAGTGTGGCAGAGTTGTAACAGCCCGGGACTGACGCTCCAGAAGATTCCCCTTTTACTCCATTGTCATCTTGTGTTTTTTTGGTTGTTGCATTCATCATCGCATCATTCGCATCACCTGCATAGCATCGGCATTTTTCAATATGAGTTTTCAAACTTGCATCCGTTCATTGTCACCGGTTCTCTCCGTTCTTGCTCTTGCCCGTTTCGAGACCAACCACACACGCACGTGCCCGCGGCATTGTTAAAAATATTGTTTTTAAAGTGCATGAAAAATATTCTCGGATTGGGTCGAAAGTTGGCGTGTGGTCTTGTTTTATTGTCGGTAGACCACCTGCCAAATTTCGTCGCAATCAGAGGTCGTTTGATACCGTGACTGTCTCTTCTCGTCAATCCTTATCCGAGAGAGAATACAATGGGGTTATGTTTGACGTAAGTTGGTGTTCAGGATCACTTAGTGATTATTATTAGTTCACATCCGTTAAGCGTATACCACCATACTTATTTTCTGTACTCGTAAGTTAGCCACTCAAATCAATGCTTAGTTGCTTGCTGCAGCCTCACCACTTAACCATACCTCACCCAATAAGCTTTAATAGTCTTGATACCCATGGAAATGAGATTGCCGAGTCCCTGTGGCTCACAGATTACTACAACAATAGTTGCAGGTACAGGTAATGCGATGCTTTGACATGAGCGCGATGCTTGTTCTATTTGGAGTTATTCTTCTTCTTCGTCATCAATCTAGGATGGGTTCTAGGCGGCAACCTGTGATAGCAAGGATGGATGCCATTTTGTCATTTGTTTTCGTCCGTAGTCGGACCCTGCTCTTATGTATGATGTTTGAATATGTGGTTGCATTGATATGATCTTGATGTAGCTTGTGGCGAGTGTTAGCCAATTCCATATACTCATCTCTTATGTACATGTACTTGTAATGATATCCATTCTTGCGAAACGACGAGATGCGCTTCTATCCCTGTCGAGGCCCTCGTGCCGAAATAAGGATAGGATCGCATCTTGGGAGTTACGGAGATCCAACCTCGGAGGGGATCCTGCCCCTCCTCCTCCATGGAGGCCATGGACCAGAGGGGGAAATATCCTCCCATCTAGGGTGGAGGCCAAGGAAGAACAATAAGGACGGGGACTCTCTTCCCCTCTCCCTCGGTGGCGCCGAAACGCCACCGGGGCAATCATCGTGATGACGATCTACACCAACAACCTCGCCGCCGTCAACACCAACTCCCCCCCTCTATGTAGCGGTGTAACACCTCTCTTCCCCGTTGTAATATCTACTTAAACATGGTGCTCAACTCCATATATTATTTCCCAATGATATTTGGCTATCCTATGATGTTTGAGTAGATCCCTTTTGTCCTATAGGTTAATTGTGGTATGATGTTATTAATATAAGTTCTATGTTGATATGGTATTGTCCTATCGTGCCCTCTGTGTTGCACAAACGTGAGGGATCCCCACTGTAGGGTGTTGTAATATCTTCATAATTTACCTACGGTGGGTGGCGTGAGTGACAAAAGCACATACCCGAGTAGGTGAGTTGTTGCGTATGGGAGTAAAGGGGACTTGATACCTAATGCTATGGTTGGGTTTTACCTTAATGAAGTTTGGTAGTTGCTTATGTTTGCTAGAGTTCCAATCATAAGTGCATATGATCCAAGCACGGAAAGTGTGTTAGCGTATGCCTCTCCCTCATTGCATATAACAAGTATCTATCATATTATATTCAATTTCCTAGGGACAATCTTTCTCTTGCATTACACAAAAATCTTGCTACTAAACTATTTACTTTTATTGTTCTTTTAACAACACCTCACTTTTATTTCCATATTCTTTATTATCTTGCAAAGTACTTCTAGTTTTATTCTCGCAAAGTAGTTTCATACTTGTTCTAGGTAAAGCAAGCATTAGCGTGGATCGAGTTGTATCAGTGGTCAATAAAACTGGAGGGAATATTTGTTCTACCTTTAGCTCCTCGTTGGTTTTGAATCTCTTATTTATCAAAAAAGGCTACGAACGACCCCTACACTTGTGGGTTATTAGTTTGTTAAACCAATTTGTTATTAATAATAGTTGTTATTCATGTTTATTTATAATTGATCGCTTACTTTATCTTCAAAAAATATACGAAATATAGTAGACGAGACCTATTATACTGCTGGCTCGGAGCTGATTTGGGAGGAGAAGAATTATCTTATCTCGTTTGTTAATGATGTTTTGTCATTCAAGAGCACTTATGGAGTTGGCCGAAATACTAGACGATACGTGCCATTAGTCCACAAGTTGAGTGATGCTAACCTTCGTAGAAAAATCATGGTAAGATTCTTTACTATTGTGTCACTAGTCCATATTTTTCATACTTCTTAAGTAAACTACATTGATTAACGTGTTACTATTATGTTATTCAACAAAAGCTCCCAAATGTGGTTGTGCATGTGCTGTTGGATGTGGAATGTGAGATGAAAATTATTTGACACGAGAAGACCAATTTCAAATAGAGATACTCGACTGAATGCTAACAATATGGATGCCTAAAAATTAAAGGATTGAAGAAATAGTGAATAAGAGCGTGCCAAAAATTGGAGAGCGGTGTATCTTCATGCTCTATCATGGAGATGGAGGGGTTTTTCTATTCCTTTATATTTTCCGTCAAAGAAAGTAGGTCCTAGTACTTGTCATGTTCCAGGTTATGACTACTATGTCCTCAAAAGCTATCTACCTAGGATGATAGTAATTAGCAAGTGGTTAACTGATGACCCACAAGTATAGGGGATCAATCGTACTCCTTTTGATAAGTGTCTCATGTTTCCAGCCAATTTTGCAACCACAATTCATCATATTTCCAGGAAGGGTCTCATGTTGGAGCCTTTTGGCAAGTCCACATACTCAACCATCATTTACTCTTCCATGATTGCTAACACTCACAGCATACCCATGAGCAAAGTTTCGCCTCCCAACGTATTCACCTCAAGGGTGATGTCCACAATAATAAATCATGCTCACTCATATCCAACTGGATATATGTGCCTAGATCTTTCCTCACCACATGATGCTTGCAAAAGGAGAAAAATAAAAAGGAATAGGACAGAATACTTTGACTCTTGCATAAAAGTAAATACTTAAAGGTGAAAGATAGGCCCTTCGCAGAGGGAAGCAGATGTTTTCATGCGCTTTTTAATTTGTATGCCAAATCCCTTAGCGCAAAAGGATGTCACGTTGTATTGCCCCTTGTCATAGTAACCTTTATTATGCAGTCTGTCGCTTTTATTACTTTGCCATCACAAGTTCGTGCAACACTCAATTTTCTCTTACCCTAATTGATCCAACACTTTTAGAAGCAATTTATATTGCCTTGGTGCACCGATGGCAAATTAATTAAAGGATCTTATTCAATCCATAGGTAGTTATGATGGACTCTCAAACATGAGTTCGGGTTTGGGGTTTTTGGATGCACAAATAATATCTCTACTAAGTGCAGAATTTTTGTCTAGCCAAGATATTGAGCAAGCACCACATGTTAAAGGATCTATGACAATATAACTTCTATGTGAATATGAACAAGCATAAATAATCACGTTGTCTTCCTTGTCCAATGACAACAATTTTTGCATATAATATTTAATGGGGGCTCACAATCATAAAATATCTCCAAGATAATATATTTGCATGTGAATCTTGTCTTCCCTAATTAATTCTTTCATAAATTGCATCATTGACTAATGCTATGTTTGTTAATCTCCAATAAATTTTACCACCTATACTTTTCTTTATGTGATGTCATTACTCACCATTAGATTAGTATATGATATTTTTCATTTATTTTATTTTATTATGATTGCAACAAGAAAGTAAAGAGGCAAAATCTCAAACTAAACTTTATTATATAACTCTCACTCGATTACATATATAGGTAGATCACGAAACTAGCATTCGAAAATAGATCATACTAAACTTTTATTCAACTAAATCACGAAAAAGCTAAGGATCGAAATAAAAATCAAAGGTAAGAAGTGATGGTGATACGATATCGGGGCATCTCCCCTAAGCTTGGCTCAAGCCAAGGGGAGTGCCCATACTCGTGTACTCAAGTGTCCTTTGGTGGTGAAGATGATGAAGGTGGTGGTGATGACGCGTCACACTTTAGCTCCAGGAAATACTTCAACTTATGGATGACGCTCCTAACGGTGATGATGTGCTCCTCTAGCAAAATATTTTCATGAGTGGCGAATTTATTCTTAACACGAACCGCTTCAAAAGCCCTAAAAGCTTCAATTTCAATAGGGGTGAGATGACGGTAATAAGTTCATAGGATATCTTCTTCCTCCTCTTCTGTGGGCATGGGTTGCCTTCCTTCTCGAGCTTGATCCTTCATAGCTTCCTTTCCCTTGTCGTCATTATTGACTTCTTTTGGATCTTCTCTCCTCAGCTCCATCTTCATCAACCAAGCATCCTCATCTACATTATTGGGGGAGCAAGAAGACATGATGCGTGACTTGATAGATCTGCTAGGAAAACAACACGAAACAAGAACAGAGGAAAATCTCGTTGTGTGGTGGTCACAACAATCAGGGATATATAGAGGGAATTTTATTCTTGGAAATCAAGCTAACAGAAGGGAAACGGAGTCGGGAAGGTTCCCGAGGTGGGCACCACCCACTAGGGCGCGCCAGGGAGGGCAAGCGCATCCTGGTGTATCGTGCTCACCTCGGTTCCCCTCGTGTTTATCTTTTATTTTCCAAAATTTCAAATATTCCAAAACTGACAGGAAATATTTTTGCGGATTTTTTGGAGTCCGTTTACTTAATGTATCACGTACCTCTTGTTTTTCACGATTCTCAAGTGTTGCGGAAGGTTTCTCTTATGTGTTCCTCCGGTGTCATGGTTTGGATAACATTTTTTCAACATTAATAGGCATACCTGAGATATATTGTTTAATTCTTTGTCCATTGACCACCTTCGGGTTAGTACCTTCGGAATTATTAATTTTGATAGCTAAAGAGCGATAAACTTCTTCGATAACATATGGTCCTTCCCATTTAGAGAGAAGTTTTCATGCAAAAAAATTTGAAACGGGAATTGTACAAAAGAACATATTCTCCAACTTTAAATTCTCGCTTTTTGATTCTATTGTCATGCCATATTTTAACTTTTTCTTTAAATAACTTGCCATTGTCATAAGCATGTGTTATCCATACATCTAATGAGCTAATATGAAATAACCTCTTTTCACCTGCAAGTTTGCAGTCATAATTGAGTTCTTTAATTGCCCAAAATGCTTAGTGTTCTAACTCTAGAGGCAAATGACAAGCTTTCCCATATACCATTTTGTATGGAGATATACCCATAGAATTTTTATAAGCTGGTCTATAAACCTAAAGTGCATCATCTAACTTCTTAGACCAATTCTTTCAGAACCTATTGACAATTTTTTGTAATATCAATTTTATTTCTCTATTGCAAAGTTCAAATTGAACACTAGATTGGGGATGATAGGGTGATGCAATTGTATGGTTAACATCATATTTAGCAAGCATTATACGGAAAGCACCATGGATAAAATGTGAACCACCATCAGTCATTAGATATCTAGGGACTCCAAACCATGGGAAAATAATTTCTTTAAGAATTTTAATGGAAGTGTTATGATCAGCACTACTAGTTGGAATAGCTTCTACCCACTTAGTAACATAATCAACACCAGCCAAAATATGAGTATACCCATTAGACGAAGCAAAATGTCCTATATAATAAAAAACCCAAACATCAAATGATTTAACAAAAAGTGAATAATCCATAGGCATTTTTGGACGCTTACCGATATTACCAATTCTTTGACATTCATCACAAGACAAGAAAAACTTACGGACATCCTTGAAGAGAGTAGGCTAGTAAAAACCAGATTGCAATACCTCATGGGCAGTTCTATATCCCGCATGATGTCCTCCTTAGGCTTTGGAATGACATTTCCATAGGATTTGTTCCTATTCATGCTCAGGTACACAATGTCTAATAGTACCATCTACACCTTCTTTATAAAGATGTGGGTCATCCCAAAGGTAATGTCTTAAATCATAGAAGAAGTTTTTTCTTTTGTTGGTATGTGAAACTAGGTGGAATATATTTAGCAACAATGCAATTGGCATAATCAACATACCAAAGAGTGTTTCAAGAGATATTTATTGCAGCTAATTGTTCATCAGGAAAACTATCATTAATACGTAGTGGGTCATCAAGAATATTTTCTAGCCTAAACAAGTTATCAGCTACGGGGTTCTCAGCTCCTTTCCTATCAGTGATATGTAAATTAAATTCTTGAAGTAAGATAACCCACCTTATGAGTCTAGGTTTAGCATCTTTCTTTTCCATAAGATATTTTATAGCAGCATGATCAGTGTGAACAATAACCTTGGAATCAACAATGTATGATCTAAATTTATCACAAGCAAACACAACCGCTAAAAATTCTTTTTTAGTAGTAGCATAATTTCTTTGGGCACTGTCTAGAGTTTTGCTAGCATAATGGATAACATTTAATTTCTTATCAACTAGCTGTCCTAGAACAACACTAACAACATAATCACTAGCATCACACATGATTTCAAAAGGCAAGTTCCAATCAGGTGGTTGAACAATATGTGAAGTGGTTAAGGCTTTGTTTAGTGTTTCAAAGGCTTCCACACAATCATCATCAAAAAATAAAGGGAATATCCTTTTGTAAAAGATTAGTAAGAGGCCTAGAAATTTTTGACAAGACTTTAATAAACCTCATATAGAAACCAGTGTAACCAAGGAAACTTCAAATACCTTTAATATCTATAGGACATGGCATTTTCTCAATTGCATCAACTTTAGCATGATCCACCTCAATACCTCGTTTGGAAATTTTATGCCCCAAGACAATACCTTCAACACTTCTCCCAATTCAAGACGAGATTAGTTTGTTCACATCTCTGCAAAACTCGATCAAGGTTGCTTAAGAAATCATCAAAAGAAGTTCTATAAACGGAAAAATCGTCCGTTAAAACATCCACAATCTTTTCACACAAATCGTAGAATATAGCAGCCATACATCTTTCAAAGGTAGGAGGTGCATTGCATAAACCAAAAGTCATATGTTTATAAGCATAGGCTCCAAAAGGACAAGTAAAGGCGATTTTCTCTTGATCAGATTGTGACACACGTATTTGAGAGAAACCAGAATATCCATCTACGAAACAAAAGTGTGTGTGCTTAGATAATATTTCAAGCATTTGATCAATGAAAGGCACAGGGTATTGATCTTTTCTAGTAGCTTTATTTAATTTTCTAAAAAAATTACCATTTTGTAGCCAATAACAATTCTTTGTGGGATAAGTTCATTCTTATCATTAGGAACAACAGTAATACCTCCTTTCTTAGGGACACAATGAACGTGACTTACCCATCTACTACCAGCTATGGTATAGATTATACATGCTTCGAGGAGCTTTAATATTTCAGTTCTTACCACTTCTTTCATCTTGGGATTCAATAGTCGTTGGTGATCAACAACGGGTTTAGCATCAGGTTCCATATTGATCTTGTGCTAACATAGAGTGGGACTAATGCCCGTAAGATCATCAAGAGTATATCCAATAGCAACCTGGTGCTTCCTCGGAATTTTTAATAATATTTCTTCTTTATATTATGAAAGGTTGGCACTAATAATAATAGGATATATCTTTTTCTCATCAATATAAGCATACTTCAGAGTTTCAGGCAATTGTGTTAATTCAAACACAAGATCACCTTTAGGTGGAGGAGGACCTCCCAGAGTTTCAATAGGTAAATTATATTTTAGTAGAGGTTGTTGTCCAAAGAAATTTTTATCTATCTCATTTCTTTCACGCAAGTGCATATAATTTTCATGGTCTAGCAAATATTGTTCTAGTGGATCAGTAGGAGGAACGACAATAGGAGCAAGATGAATTATTTCATCCTTACTAGATAATTATTTATCATGAGGTTATGTACAAAACTTGGAAATTAAAATCATCAGACACATCACCAAACATAACACTAACGGTTTCCTTTTTACAATCTATCTTAGCATTAACAGTGTTCAAGAAAGGTCTACCAAAGAGAATGGGACAAAAGTAATCTTGTGGGGAACCAAGAACTACAAAATCAGTAGGATATTTGATTTTCCCACACAAGACTTCAACATCTCTAACCATCCCAAGTGGTGTGATGGTGTCTCTATTAGCAAGTTTAATAGTAACATCAATATCTTCTATTTCAGCAGGTGCTATGTCATTCATAATTTCTTGATATAAGGTAAAAGGAATAGCACTCATGCTAGCACCCAAATCACATAAGCCATGATAACAATGATCTCATATTTTAACTGAGACAACACGCATGCCAACTACGTGTCTATGTTTATCTTTTTCATCGGGTTTAGCAATTCTAGCAGCTTCATCACAGAAGTAAATAACATGCCCATCAATATTTTCTACCAAGAGATCTTTAACCATGGGAACACTAGGTTCTACTTTAATTTGTTCACAAAGCTTAGGTGCTCAAATACCACTCTTGCAAACCATAGTTGATACCCTAACCTGTTCCCTTATACTAACAGGGCAAGGTGGTTTTTCAATATAAGTAGTAGGCACAACTAGATAACATTGTAAATGATAGTTTCTTCTTTAGCTATGACTGGTTCTTTGATTTCTTCTTTAATAGGGGTATGATATTTAAACCACTTATCCTTAGGGAGATCAACATGAGTACCAAATGATTCACAAAAAGATGCTACTACCTCAGACTCAAGTCCATATTTAGTGCTAAACTTGTGAAAAACATCGGTATTCATAAAAGATTTAACACAATCAAACTCAAGCTTAATACCTGAGTCATTACCTTCGTCGAGTTCCCAATCTTCAGAGTTGCGTTTAATTCTTTCCAAGAGATCATGCTTGAATTCAATAGTCTTCTTCATTCAATAGTCTTCTTCATAAAAGAACCAATACAAGAAGTATCGAGCACAGATTGATCATTAAGAGAAAGCCGAGCATAATTTTTTTGAATAATAACTTCTGTCGGGATATCATGATTGGGGCATGAATATAACATTGACTTAAGCCTCCCCCGAGATAGGGTGATGCTTTCTCCTTCATGAGGCCAAAAATTATATATATAATTCCTATCACGATGAACTAGATGCATAGGATAAAACTTTTGACGAAATTCCAATTTCAATCGATTCCAGTTCCGTGATCCAATATCATCAAGGAAATTTGTAATGAGCAAGTAACTGTAATGGTAAATAAGGTGAAGCAAGGTAGCCCAATACATTTGTGGCAAAGGACAGGCCAAAACGATCTCTTATAATAAGCAAAGAGTTCTTGAGCGTACACGGGAATTTCATCTAGTCACTTCCATCATGTTGGTTTGATTCGTGTTCGCTACTTTGATAATTTGATATGTGGGTGGACCGGTGCTTGGGTGTTGTACTTACTTGAACAAGCCTCCCACTTATGATTAACCACCTCGCAAGCATCGACAACTATGAGAAAAGTATTAACATAACATCTAATCATAGCATTAAACAAGTGGATCCAAATCAGCCCCTTACAAAGTAGGGCATAAACTAGGGTTTAAGCTTTCGTCACTCTATCAACCCATCATCTAATCACTACTCCACAATGCATTCCTTAGTCCCAAGGATAGTGCACGTAGTCGATGTTCATATACGACTAAGGGAATCACAACATACATATCGTCAAAATATCGAACACATATCAAATTCACATGATTACTTGCAACATGACTTCTCCCATGACCTCAAGAACAAAGGAACTACGCACAAATAATATGCATGCTCAAGATCAGAGGTGTATTGAATAGCATAATGGATCTGAACATATAATCTTCCACCAAATAAACCATATAGCAATCAACTGCACAAGGTAATCAACACTACTAGTCACCCACAGGTACCAATCTAAGGTTCCGGTACAAAGATACAAAGATTGGACACAAGAGATGAACTTGGGTTTTATAGGAGATGGTGTTGTGGAAGATGTTGATGAAGAAAGGCCTCCCCAAGATGAGAGGGTTTTTGGTGATGATGATGGCTTCAATTTCCCCCTCTGGGAGGGAGGTTCTCCCGGTGGAATCGCTCCGCTGGAGGGCAAAAGTGCTCCTGCCCAAGTTCCGCCTCGAGACGGTGGTGCTCCATCCCAAAAGTCATCTCTCGATTTTTTTTCTAGGTTAAACTACAATTTATACCAGAAGATGGGCTCCGGAGTTGGGCCTGGGTAAGCACCACCCACCAAGGCGCGCCTGGGGGGCCTCTTGCAGCCCTCGTGTATCTTCCTCACCAGGTGGGCCCCCTCCGGTAGTTTTCTGCTCCTATATTTTTCATTTATTCCATTAAAATTCTCTATAAAGTTTCAACTCCATTGGGGATGTGCAGAATAGGTATCTCTGATATGCTTTTTTAGGTCCAAAATTCCAATTGCCAGTATTCTCCCTCTTTGTGTAAACCTTGCAAACTATGAGAGAAAAAGGCATTAGAATTACTCCCCAAAGCATTATTATGCATAAAAAATTATAAATAAAAGTAGGAAAACATGATGCAAAATGGATGTATCAACTCCCCCAAGCTTAGACCTCTCTTGTCCTCAAGCGAAAACCGATATCGAAGAACATGTCCACATGGTTTGAGAGAGAGGTGTCGATAAAAACAAAATACGGGCATAGTAGCATCATGTTGATTATCATAATAGCAACAAATTTTAACATATAACTTTTCATATAACTTTTACTTCATAAGAACATCATATAACTTCTGATGAACAAGTAACAATTCATCACAACATGGAAGTATAAAGCATAAACTTTATTGGAAACTAACAAACTATGTTCTCAGTCAACTTTGCAACTACAATTCATCATATTTCCAGGAAGGGTCTCATGTCGGAGCCTTTTGGCAAGTCCACATACTCAACCATCATTTAGTCTTCCATGATTGCTAACACTCACAACATACCCATGAGCAAAAAGTTTCAACCGGACACATAGAAAGATGAGGGCTTATAGTTTCGCCTCCCAACGTATTCACCTCAAGGGTGATGTCCACAATAATAAATCATGCTCACTCATATCCAACTGGATATATGTGCCTAGATCTTTCCTCACCACATGATGCTTGCAAAAGGAGAAAAATAAGAAGGAATAGGGAAGAATACTTTGACTCTTGCATAAAAGTAAATACTTAAAGGTGAAAGATAGGCCCTTTGCAGAGGGAAGCAAAGGTTTTCATGCGCTTTTTAATTTGTATGCCAAATCCCTTAGCGCAAAAGAATGTCACGTTTTATTGCCCCTTGTGATAGTAACCTTTATTATGCAGTCTGTCGCTTTTATTACCTTGCCACCACAAGTTCGTGCAACGCTCACTTTTCTCATACCCTAATTGATCCAACACTTTTAGAAGCAATTTATATTGCCTTGGTGCATCGATGACAACTTACTTGAAGGATCATATTCAATCCATAGGTAGGTATGATGGACTCTCAAACATGAGTTTGGGTTTGGGGGTTTTGGATGCACAAATAATATCTCTACTGAGTGGAGAATTTTTGGCTAGCCAAGATATTGAGCAAGAACCACATGTTAAAGGATCTATGACAATATAACTTCTATGTGAATATGAACAAGCATAAATCATCACGTTGTCTTCCTTGTCCAATGAAAACAATTTTGGCATATAATATTTAATGGGGGCTCACAATCGTAAAATATCTCCAAGATAGTGTATTTGCATGTGAATCTTCTCTTCCCAAATTAATTCTTTCATAAATTGCATCATTGACTAATGATATGTTTGTCAATCTCCAATAAATTTTACCACCTATACTTTTATTTATGTGATCTCATTACTCATTATTAGATTAGTATATGATATTTTTCATTTATTTTCTTTTATTATGATTGCAACAAGAAAGTAAAGTGGCAAAATCACAAACTGAACTTTATTATATAACTCTCACTCGATTACATATATAGGTAGATCACGAAACTAGCAGACGAAAATAGATCATACTAAACTTTTACTCAACTAACTCACGAAAAAGGTAAGGATCGAAATAAAAATCAAAGGTAAAAAGTGATGGTGATACGATACCGGGGCATGTCTCCCAAGCTTGGCTCAACCAAGGGGAGTGCCCATACCCGTGTACTCAAGTCTCCTTTGGTAGTGAATATGATGAAGGAGGTGGTGATGAAGCGTTACACTTTAGCTCCAATAAATACTTCAAATTATGGATGACGCTCCTAAGGGTGATGATGTGCTCCTCTAGCAAAATATTTTCACGAGTGATGAATTTATTCTGAACATGAACCGCTAAGAAATCCCTAAAAGCTTCAATTTCAACAGGGGTGAGATGATGGTAATAAGGCCGAAGGATATCTTCTTCCTCCTCCTCTTTTGTGGGCATGGGTTGCCTCCCTTCTCGAGCTTGATATTTCATAGCTTCCTTGCCCTTGACCTCATTATTGACTTCTTTTGACTATTCTCTCTTCAGCTCCATCTTCATCAACCAAGCATCCTCTTCTACATTATTGGGGCAGGAAGAAGACATGATGCCTGGCTTGATAGATCTGCTAGGAAAACAGCACGAAACAAGAATAGAGGAATATCTCGCGATGCGGTGGTCAGAACAATCGGGGATATATATAGGGAATTTTTATTATTGGAAATCAAGAAGACGGAAGGAAAACGGAGTCAGGAAAGTTCCCAAGGTAGGCACCACCCACCAGGGCGCGCCAGGGAGGGCATTCACGCCATGGTGTATCGTGCTCACCTCAGTTGCCTTCCTTTTTATCTTTTATTTTCCAACAGTTTAAAATATTCCAAACCTGAGAGAAAATATATTTGTAGATTTTTTGGAGTCCGTTTACTTACCGGGTGACGTACCTCTTGTTTTTCACGATTCCAGAGTGTTCTAGAAGGTTTCTCTTATGTGTTCCTCCGGGGTCATGGTTTGGATAACATTGCTTTCAACATTAATAGGCGTACCTAAGATATAGTGTTTAATTCTTTGTCCATCGACCACCTTCGGGTTACTACCTTCAGGATTATTAATCTTGATAACTCTGCAGCGATAAACTTCTTTGATGACATATGGTCCTTCCCATTTAGAGAGAAGTTTTCTTGCAAAAAATGTGAAACAAGAATTGTACTAAAGAACATATTTTCCAACTTGAATTTGCTTTTGGATTCTTTTGTCATGACATCTTTTAACTTTTTCTTTAAATAGCTTGGCATTTTCATAAGCTTGGGTTCTCCATTCATCTAATGAGCTAGTATCAAATAACCTCTTTTCACCGGCAAGTTTGAAGTCATAATTGAGTTCTTTAATTGCCCAAACTGCTTTGTGTTCTAACTCTAGAGGCAAACGACAAGCTTTCCCATATAGTATTTTGTATGGAGACATACCCATAGAATTTTTATAAGTTGTTCTATAAGCCCAAAGTGCATCATCTAATTTCTTAGACCAATTCTTTCGGGACCTATTGACAGTTTTTTATAATATCAAATATTTTTCTCTATTGCTAAGTTCAACTTGACCACTAGATTGGGGATGATAGGGTGATGCATTTCTATGGTTAACATCATACTTTTCAAGCATTTTACGGAAAAGCACCGTGGATAAAATGTGAACCACCCTCAGTCATTAGATATGTAGCGACACCAAACATCGGGAAAATAACTTCTTTAAGCATTTTAATGGAAGTGTTATGATCAACACTACTAGTTGGAATAGCTTCTACCCACTTAGTAACATAACCGACAGCAACCAAAATATGAGTATACCCATTAGAGGAAGGAAAAGGTCCCATATAATCAAAACACCAAACATCCAATGGTTCAACAACAAGTGAATAATTCATAGGCATTTATTGACGCTTACCGATATTACCAACTCGTTGACATTCAAGACAATACAAGATTACACGCATCCTTGAAAAGAGTAGGCCAGCAAAACCACATTGCAATACCTTATGAGCAGTTCTATCTCCCGCATGATGTCCTCCATAGGCTTCAGAATGACATTTTCGTAGGATTTGTTCCTGTTCATGCTCAGGTACACAACTTCTAATAATACCATCTACACCTTCTTTATAAAGATGTGGGTCACCCCAAAAGTAATGTCTTGAATCATAGAAGATTTTTTTCTTTTGTTGGTATGTGAAACTAGGTGGAATATATTTAGCAACAATGTAATTAGCATAATCAACATACCAGTGAGTGTTTTGATAGATATTTATTGCAGCTAATTTTTCATCAGGAAAACTATCATCAATAGGTAGTGGGTCATCAAGAATATTCTCTAGCCTAGACAAGTTATCAGCTACGGGGTTCTCAGCTCCTTTCCTATAAGTGGCATGTAAATCAAATTCTTGAAGTAAGAGAACCCACCTAATGAGTCTAGGTTTAGCATCTTTCTTTTCCATAAGATATTTTATAGCAGCATGATCAGTGTGAACAATAACCTTGGAATCAACAATGTAACATCTAAATTTATCACAAGCAAACACATCTACTAAAAGTTCTTTTTCAGTAGTAGCATAATTTCTTTGGGTACTGTCTAGAGTTTTGCTAGCATAATAGATAACATTTAATTTCTTATCAACTCTCTGTCCTAGAACGACACCAGCAACATAATCAAAAGCATCACACATGATTTCAAAAGTCAAGTTCCAATCAAGTGGTTGGACAATAGGTGCAGTGGTTAAGGCTTTCTTAAGTGTTTCAAAGGCTTCCACACAATCATCATAAAAAACAAAGGGAATATCCTTTTGTAAAAGATTAGTAAGAGGCCTAGAAATTTTTGAGAAGTCTTTAATAAACCTCCTATAGAAACCTGCGTGACCAAGGAAACTCTGAATACCTTTAATATCTTTAGGACATGGCATTTTCTCAATTGCATCAACTTTAGCTTGATCGACTTCAATACCTCATTCGGAAATTTTATGCCCCAAGACAATACCTTCATTAACCATAAAGTGGCACTTTTAGCAATTCAATATGAGATTAGTTCGTCAACATCTCTGCAAAACTCGATCAAGGTTGCTTAAGCAATCATCAAAAGAAGTTCCGTAAACGAAAAAAAACATCCATGAAAACATCCACAATCTATTCCAAAAATCAGTGAATATAGTAGTCATACATCTTTGAAAGGTAGAAGGTGCATTGCATAAACCAAAAGGCATATGTCTATAAGCATAAGTTCCAAAAGGACAAGTGAAGGTTGTTTTCTCTTGATCAGATTGTGACACAGGTATTTGAGAGAAGCCAGAATATCCATCCAAAAAACGAAAGTGTGTGTGCTTAGATAATCTTTCAAGCATTTGATCAATGAAAGGCATAGGGTAATGATATTTTCTAGTAGCTTTATTTAATTTTCTAAAATCAATTACCATTGTATAGCCAGTAACAATTCTCTGTGGGATAAGTTCATTTTTATCATTAGGAACAACAATAATATCTCATTTCTTAGGGACACAATGAACGAGACTTACCCATCTACTATCAGCTATGGGATAGATTATACCTACTTCCACGAGCTTTAATATTTTAGTTCTTACCACTTCTTTCATCTTGGGATTCAATCGTCGTTGGTGATCAACAATGGGTTTCGCATCAGGTTCCATATTGAACTTGTGTTGACATAGAGTGGGACTAATGCCCGTAAGGTCATCAAGAGTATATCCAATAGAAGCCTGGTGCTTCTTCAGAATTTCTAATAATCTTTGTTCTTCATGTTCTTAAAGGTTAGCACTAATAATAATAGGATATATCTTTTTCTCATCAAGATAAGCATACTTGATAGTATCAGACAATTGTCTTAATTCAAACACAGGATCACCTTTTGGTGGAGGAGGACCTTCGAGAGTTTCAATAGGAAAATTGTGTTTTAGTAGAGGTTGTTGTTCAAAGAAATTTTTATCTATCTCATATGTTTCACGCAACTGCAAATCATTTTCATGGTCTAGCAAATATTGTTCTAGGGGATTAGTAGGAGGAACGGCAATAGAAGCAAGATCAATTATTTAATCCTTACTACATAATTATTTATCACGAGGTTGTCTACTAAACTTGGAAAAATTAAAATCATCGGATACATCACCAAACTTAACACTGACGGTTTCCTTTTTCCAATCTATCTTAGCATTAACAGTTTTCAAGAAAGGTCTACCAAAGATAATGGGACAGAAGTCATCTTGTGGGGAACCAAGAACTAGAAAATCATTAGGATATTTTATTTTCCCACACAAGACTTCATCATCTCTAACAATATGAAATGGTGTGATGGTGTCTCTATTAGCAAGTTTAATAGTAGCATCAATATCTTCTATTTTAGTAGGTGTTATGTCATTCATAATTTCTTGATATAACATAAATGGAATATCACTCACGCTAGCACCCAAATCACATAAGCCATGATAAAAATGATCTCCTATTTTAACTAAGACAACAGGAATGCCAACCATGGGTCTATGTTTATCTTTTTCATCGGGTTTAGCAATTCTAGCACCTTCATCACAGAAGTAAATAACATGCCCATCAATATTTTCTACCAAGAGATCTTTAACCATAGCAACACTAGGTTCTACTTTAATCTGTTCAGAGGGATTAGGTGCTCTAATATTACTCTTGCGAACCATAGTTGATACCTTAGCATGTTCCTTTATCCTAACAGGGAAGGGTGGTTTTTCAATATAAGTAGTAGGCACAACTGGATCAACATTGTAAATGATAGTTTCTTATTTAGCTATGACCGGTTCTTTGATTTCTTCTTTAATAGGGGGGTGCTATTTAAAGCACTTCTCCTTATGGAGATCAACATGAGTAGCAAATGATTCACAAAAAGAGGCTACTATCTCAGAGTCAAGTCCATATTTAGTGCTAAACTTGTGAAAAGCATCAGTATTCATAAAATATCTAACACAATCAAACTCAAACTTAATACCAGACTCATTACCTTCGTCGAGTTCCCAATCTTCAGAGTTGCGTTTAATTCTTTCCAAGAGATCCCACTTGAATTCAATGGTCTTCTTCATAAAAGAACCAGTACAAGCACTATTGAGCATGGATTGATCATTATGAGAAAGTCAACTGTAATTTTTTGAATAATAACTTCTCTCGGGATATCATGATCGAGGCATGAATATAACATTGACTTAAGCCTCCCCCTGGCTAGAGCAATGCCAGGAATATATATTTTCAAACACGATGAACTAGATGTGTAGGATAAAACTTTTGATGGAATTCCAATTTCAATCGATTCCAGATCCATGATCTAATATCGTCACATAGCCTATACCATGTCAATGCTTTTCCCTTCAAAGATAAAGGGAAAACCTTCTTCTTAACTTTATCTCTGGATAAACCTATAAGCTTAAATAATCCACAAATTTCATCCACATGTATTAGGTGCATATCAGGATGTTCAGTTATGTCTCCTGCATAAGGATTGGCTAGCTGTTGTTCTAACATACCCGAAGGAAATTCGTAACCAATATTTTCAGTAGGTGCTTGTCGGGGATATAAACCCCACGGTAAAACCTGCCCTATTGGGCCGGGTTAACTTATTAGCGGCTTCATAGATACTCTAAGGTGGGCCGTTTCAAGAATACAAGACCGACAGAGCGGCTGCTAAACAAGCCGTCGGGCTGCCCGCGGACCAGGATACGGAGGTTTAAGTACGCAAGGTGGATCATGCTAGAAGACTTCCTTGCTTGAAGGGCAAGGCGAGTTAGAGATATGGTAGGTTACGATACTTGGTGTGACTCAGAATCTATTGTAAACCCTAGGGTCTTGACCTATATATGAAGGCAAACCCGCGGGACCGAAAGACTCAAGTTAGACACCCTCGAAAGCTAGGTTAGCAATCTCGCATCCTTGTAATCGAGATCTCCATCAATATATACATAAAGCGGGGCGTAGGCTATTACCTCCATTGGAGGGGCCGAACCTAGGTAAACTCGCCTCCCGTTCTCGATCGATCTCTTTGAGTCGCCACCCAATGGTGATGGCCTCACACCTAAGTCCTTACACAAGGACATCTGACGTGACAAAACCACGAAAATTGGCACCCACCGTGGGGCCTTCGTCCGGTGGGATTGAGTCCTTTGAGGTAACCTGTCCAGGATTCGGGAAGCTCGCGGTTGATCAGATGATCAAAAGCGGTCGTGGCAAGATCTGCATTGACGATCCAATCCGGGGGATCCAGGGTGGCTCGTCCAAGTATGAGCACCCAATTCCCCTCGATGGGTTTGGGACGACCACCAACGAGCCGGATTTCTACTTCGACACTAATGAGACGGCTTGGCCCACACAACTCGATAGGGAACAAGTTGTCCGGTGTCACATTTTCGTCGGCTTCACTCATGGAGTTTCCCTCACATATGAGACGCCAAGCAGCGATGGCATGCTAGGCGACTCAGATGGTAACTCCTCTATGGAACCGAATCGATATGTCCTCTCTACGATGGTAGGCTCGGAGGACCTTTGGAGATCGAAGCCCCCGAGGAAGTCCATGAGTCAACTAGGCAAGTCACCATTTACATGGAAGGAGTCACGGTGGATCAAAACACATTCGCACACAGAGCGGCTTCCGAGTCAGGTCGGTCGGGCAAGACGCTGGCTCAAGCAATGGCAGACCTGATGGCCGAGATGGCAAAGCTTGTCGAGAGTCCCATTACAGTGGAAAATCAAGAGGGGCATAACATGGAGTAGACCAAACTGAGAGACCGGATGACTGAGTTATAGAGGGAAATTGATGCTAAGAGTTCTAGGATGACAGAACTACAGGCCTGCATGCATGATGAGTTAGAGCGCCTTAAGGCCGAAGCTTGGTAGCTTGAATGCCAGAAAGAGGCGTCCGAGGTGGTTTACCAAAGGAGACATCGAAACCGGTTGCCAATAAACCTTGAGCCACAACAACTCTTCAACACCCCTCAGCAGACGCCGGGGGCTGGGCAACCACTTACGAATCAATAGAACGAGCCACCCCAGCCCCCACTCGTTCCTTCGCCACCACAGTGTTTTCATACATCACAGGGTCACTTTTTAACCCCGTTGACAATATGCTGGCTGCAACCTGACACTTGGAAACATTGCCCATATTGGGGAACGCCCCTGTTGATATTGAGGCAAGGAACACTATCGAGATGTTGAAAACAACGGTTGTGCAGCAAGCACAGTATTCCTACAACCGCGATCAGATGGACTCCACCCCGTACACCGGCCATAGTCAGAATCGCCACTTGGAATCTCCGGTTGTCTCTAACAGTGGGCGCAAGCAACAACTCCAAACTCTCCCAACCCAGCCTGTACTACGAGGAGCGTCGGAAGTTGTGGATACAGCTAGGAGGACGCGGCAAGCAGAAGCGGAGGCAGCAACACAGGTCAACCAGTAGAAACCTCCTCAAATGGGAACTGGGACCAATAGTAGGATAATTGGGATACCTTCCCTGTCACCGGCTCTCCGTGCAGAGTGTATGCCTCGTAAGGTGCCGAATTACACAGCAGATCTTGAGCCGGCGGCTTGGATCGAAAGCTACGACTTGGCGATGGATATGCTCGATGTCAGTGACTCCAAGTAACTTAACATGATGCTTCAAGGTCCGGCTCGAACATGGTTGAAAAATCTACCATCCAATTCCATCAATACTTGGTCACAACTTAAAGAGCGTTTAATAAAAAAACCTCCAAGGAACGTGCAAAAGGCCAATAACAATTGTGGACCTTCAACATTGCGTCCGGCGAGTTGATGAGTCGGTCCATCACTAGACTCGCCGGGTCACGGAGATTATACACTCATCAGATAGTATCACGGCAACTCAAGCCGTCTTGATCCTGGAAAAGAATTGCCAGTTCCAGCCACTGGTCCTGAAGCTCGGGCGACTCAAACGAAAGGTGCAAGACATGGGCGTCTTAATGGATGTCCTCACTAGGTACATTGAGTCATATGGCACAAAGGATCTTGGTTCAGATGAAGATAAACTGGCAAAGGCATGAAGGGTGAAGGCAGCAAGGGCCAGCATAATCACGGTGGTAACCAAGGGCACCAGAATAACAATGGTAAACGAAAACAACCGGACGGCGGGTCAGATTTCGTTGCCAATACTAATGTTGGTTTTAAAAACCAACGTCGTAATGGTCATCCTGGAGGGGCTTACAATGGGAATAAGCCTCGCAACTATGAAGAGGCTCTCAAAGCACCATGTCCTAAACATAGTACCCCGGACAAGTCGTCTGCCCATTCATGGGAAAACTACTACATCATGAAGGCCTTCTGTAACCAGGCCTTCCAAAGTCATCCAGGAGGTAATGGTGGTAGGCACCCTGGCCAGCATGGTCCTGATGAGTCGCAGGCCGGATTAGGCACTCGTTTCCAGCATTAGGAAAATAATGGCAATGGAGAACATCCTGGCCAGAACAATCAACACAATAACCAAGGTTGCTTCCAAAGCAACCCCGAGGAGCTGAACAGCAGTCGGTATCATTAGTATTTGAGTTTGAAATCATATTCCTTGGAAGGTTTGCAAAGAAGATCATACGCCACCAAGAAGGAAATAAGCCGTCCGAGAGCACTGCTCGTTTATGGCCATATTATCTTTAGAGTCACCGGCTCTGTTGCTTTTGTACTTTTTCTCCCCCTGCAAATTATGTACATGCCTCTTTATATTTCAATAAATCCGGCCTACCCGAAATTTGGAGTTCTTGTCGTTTCGGCCGCAAACTTGACTTGAGTCTCTATTTTTTGGGCACTTGGGGCTTCCAACTCATCGAGTTTAGCTTTCTTACCTTTGTCACCCGGAAAAAATGCCACTGTTATATTGGGCATTTGGGGGCTTCCAACTCGTCGAGTTCAGCTTTCTCACCCTCTTGACCCCGCAAAAAAGCCACATGTGGTTAAACCTACATGTATGCTTGATGCGACTCTGATCAGGTGACCCCATGTACTCTTAAGAGTCAATCCTTTTTCAGGGACCCTAAACTCCTTAAGGTTAAAACATTGTCTTGAGTCACGAGAGAGCCGGCATGCAAAGAACTAGGATAAAGTACGAGTTATCATACCCGCTTCATTGAAGCAAGACTCCAGCCTCGAAAGTCGGTCTTTATGTCGAGCCTCGAAAGCCGACATGTTTTTTACACTATAATAAGCATGTAACATCGTAACATGATATTATCTAAATAAAAAGCATACTTATTTACGCTTGATGTGCAAGCTTGGTCCTTTGACCAGGTTAAACTATAAAGTTTCTTTTTGGTTCAACCAAAAATTGAGTAATTGGAATTTTTGATACGGCTCAAAAAGGCTGGCCTATCTAACAAAAAGCTCAAAGGCCAATCCTTTATTGTCAAGATTCATTAAGCCGGCTCATACTGCAACACTTCATATTGTTAATCATCGCTACCACATAAGATTTTGTAGGTACAACATTGTTTCATTACCGGCTCAGACATGACAGTCTCGGTTACCAACCGTCGGCATATTATGGTCAGTTAAGTATTATCAAAACAAAAATCTGAAGCTTTGACCGTTAAAGGTTTCTCTGTCGTCTCATTTTATGAAAAAGTCATCAAAGCATGGTGGAAGTATTCAAGGCAAGCAGGAGTACAAAGCAATCATCATCAAAGGACAAAAGGATAATAGGGTAAATGCCTTCATCAAAGCAAACATGCACGAAGGCATGACAGTCAGGAATTTATTTAAACTACTCCTATTACAGACTCAACGTCAAGAGATGCAAAATATCTGTTCGGCCTAACACATGGGGGCTATAGGCAATAGGCGGCTCAAATTATTTTGTACATCACTCTTGAGCTTTGCCTCCTGGGCTGTCCTAGTTAATCTCAGGTTCATCTGTTGCCTGAGCCACCTTCGAGTCATCCTCCATTACCTCTTTCGGCTCTACAATCTAAAGATTGTCCACGTCCCAGTTACAATGATTTAGGGCATGGAATACAACTTCCTCGTTCAAAATAGGGGACGGGTCAACTTAAGGAGCGAAAGTGTGCTTATGGCGCTAAGGAATCAGATCCGCTGATATGAAGGTGGGCGGCTAAATTCGCGAATTGCTCGCATCATAAGCCGCCTGATATCCTTTCAAGCCCATCCCAACAACCAGTCGCGTGGCCAGCACATGAGCCGTCTTGACACACTTTCGATAATCAGCATCACCGAAGGTCGTGCCATCATCTTTAAGCTCAGGATAGCCTTTGTCCATCTCTTCCAGATCAAGCTCTTCTGCATAGGCAAAGGCCCGACTCAAAGCAAAACTAGCACTGGAGCGAGCGGCTGATTTCGTCATATCTTCAACTTGCTTGGGAATAGTCGAAAGGATCTTCAACATATCCTTGATGAGTGTTATTGTCTCCTTCTCTCCCATCACAACTTTGATAGCAAGCCGACCTACCGTATAGAGTTGTTCGGTTAAAGTATAAACAACCCTCAACATAAGCAAGTTGTTCTCTTGGAGGTTCGACGTCCTTGGGCCTGCAAAACAATGTAAGTGTCAAAAAACACAAGAAAGTGTATCTCCAAACGAGTTTTTGTAAGCTACCTTGAGAAACTTACCAAAGATGGTCTAGGTCATAGTGGTAATATGTTGCTTTAACCCGGCCAGTTCCTTAGTTACGGGTTTCAGCTGACCCTCAGCACTCTCGGCGCGCTTCATCAAGGAGGCTTTCTCCACATCAAAGGGTTCCTTTTGCTTTTCAAAAAGTGACTTGGTATTCTCCAGTTCCTCTAACGAGAGGCGCAATTTTTCTTCTGAGGCTGGTTGGACGCTTTGCCTTGTTTCTAAGTCTTTCTTCAACCTGGACACACTTGACTCGGCTTCCCGTAAAGCTTTCTGCATAAAGGAGTCACGATAGTCAATGATAATGAGAAGAGCACAAGATTCAAGCTTATATCATGAAATATTATATCAAGTCTCACGCAAATTGCAAGCAATATCCATGAAACTTGGGGGTAATATATGCAATTCTTTCCAAAGTAAGGATGAGACCTGACTCATCTCAAGGAGATGAGCCGACCCTTGGGGGCTATAAGTTGAGTTCTTCAAATTTTACGAGACTCGACTCATCTCAAGGAGATGAGCCGGCCCTTGGGGACTACAGGTTGAGTTCTTCAAATTTTACAAGACCCGACTCATCTCAAGGAGATGAGCCGACCCTTGGGGCCTACAGGTTGAGTTATCAAAGACCCAACTCAAAACACGAAAACGAACCGGACCTTTGGGTATAGATAAGGATATACAAAATACACAATAAAAAAGACCATACCTCATACTTTTCTTATCATGCTAACAAGGCCGACTTCCATTTCCCGGCTTGTCGCAAGATGATCCAAATAACCGGCATGAAACTCTTCAACACTCATGCTCTCATAGTTTTGGGGGCTCCAGCTTGGCTTTGCCTTTTTCTGACGGTGTTAGTTCGTCCTTAGCAACAAGCTTGGTCAGCACTGTGGAGACCCTAGGGGCGGCATATCCTGACCCGGTAATGACAACTCCGTTCTTGTCACAAGGAGCTTCTTCAGTTGTCTTGGGAGGACTAGGCAGGTCGGGACAAACCGTCGGGTCAACTTCAGTACCCACAACATTGATACTCGCTGGATCAGGTTGAGGAGTGATATCAGCCTGGACCTCCTGATGATTATCAGGATGACTCGCCTGAGCTTCAAGGACAGAGGAGTCAGGATTTCTTGGCTTAGAGGCTTCAGGATTAGCGGACGACTCACCAAGTTTCCTCTTCTTGGCCTTGGCTTGAGATCTATAAAACAAGAAGGTGTTATCAAGAAAGTGCCAAAAGGCTTGCAAAGGCAAGTATCTAACAAAATAGACTCACCCGGGATTGATCACAAGGGGTGACAGTTTGGAAGCAATTGAGTCGCCTAACGAAGGCGATGACTCCTGGTAATAGTCAGGATGAGCAAATATTGATAATTCAAGTTGACCTTAAGACAAAAAGAGAGATCAGGTGGAAAGATACTTGATACGGGCGCTTGCGAGCAGCCGGCTGCAAGATCACCGCTACCACTTCGGGTCTTGTGTTTTGACATATGCTGAGTTTGCTTCCAAATAAAATTGGGATCCAAATGAGCATCCGGGTGAGAAAAACGTACTTTCCGAATGACCCGCCTTATTTTCCTTGGTGATATGGGTTCTGAGCCGGAGCAGATGGAAATTACCTCAACATCTTTAGACGGGATCATATCAACATCACCCTACGAAAAGGAGATATCAGCTGAATTCAATAAAGCATAGTTTAAGGAATTTTATTTCTACCTTTGATTGAACTCTGGCTATCTCTGACTCATCCATGGGAGATGACTCCTCCACAACCGCCTTATCTTTGTTTGAAGCTGGAGGGGCTTTGGTCTTCTTGGCAGCGGTTTTTGCTCGTTTCTTGCCCCAAAATGGAGACTTGGACTGTTAAATAGAGGATAAAAATAACAAGTAAGGTTTAAGAGGTTTAAGGAAGAAAATCGTTTATAAAGGCCAGGACAGTCATAAAAAATCCTTACTGGAGGTGCCGGGTTATGAGCATAAAAGGGCTTCGGTCCATCTTGGCTGCAAGCAGCCAGACTTTCGCCTAACAACTTCTTGATCGTTTGATTTACTTCATCGGCGTCCAATGTTATGTTGTTAAATCGTTGAGGGTCCTCCAAGTTGCCGGAGTAGGTATACATCAAGCTGCCTCGACGGCTTAGCGGCAGAATGCTCCAAGACACCCAACACCGGGTCAAGTCAATTCGAGTTAACCCATTGGCCAATAAGGCCCTCAGCTTTGGGTAAACATGGGCATGTTGAGCTCATTCTTCTAGATAAGCTGAGCCAGGAAGTTCAATATTCATGGGAAGGCGGTCTAGCGTATAACTCGGTAGGGGATTCTCATCAGCCGAGGCCGTGTTCTGACAATAAAACCAGTTCTTGTTCCATCCCTTTTGGTGGCTTAGCAGAACGACGGCGGGGAAAACAACGTCCCTCCTCCTCTGGATGAATATTCCACCAAGCTCGTGGCTTGGGCCATCGGCGCACTCCATCTGGCAGTTTAAGTAGAATAACTCCCTAAAAAGGGAGACATAGGGCTCTATTTGTAGATACACCTCACAAAGTACTTGGAATTGGCATAGGTTCGACACAACATTGGGAGCCAAATCTTGAGGATGGAGGTTGAAGAAATGCAGGGCGTCCCGGAAGAATTTTGACCCGGGTGGAGAAAAGCCCCTGAGAAGATGATCCAAGAATATTACCACCTCTCCTTCCTCCGGCTTAGGAATTTCCTCTCCAAAGGCAGCCTGCCAACCAATTGTCTCTTGAGGTGGTAAAAACCCTTGTTTTTGGCAGTCCTGAAGGATGGCTTCAGAGACTTGGGAAGCCTCCCAGTTGTAGGAGGTAGTTTTCGACATGGCGAGTTACCTGAATGGAGTAAAGGGGCGGTTTAAACATATGACTAAGATAGAGATCCTAATATTTATGGAGGGATAAATCGCCCTACAAGGACAACATTTTCGATTCAGCAAACTAAAGCATGTCGGGTTACAGCCTTTAAGCCGGCAAAAAATGGGCAGCTCATTCTGGAGTACAAAACATCTAGTTTTTGCTAAATGCAGAGGAAAACAAGTTTTCACTATAGTAGCTACAATTACAGATGTACAAAAGATTCAAAAAGGGAAATATTTTCTAAACCTAGTACAGGACTTGGGAAGTAGCAATGTCTCAATGTTTCGATTCTAAAGGGAGATTTAAAGATGTTATGCGAAAAATGAATCTACGGCTCAAACCGCTTCGCTCCTACAGTACAAGCCATGAGGTTTTGCATATGAATGAACAATGGTGATGAATGGAGAAAAACTATCCGAGGCATGAAGAACTCTGATGAACTATTACGAATTTAAAAGAAGAGAAAACGTTACCTCCAAAAATAAATCGAGGGCGGGGGAGGCGAGCGTTTGGGCCGAGCAGTGTGATCTCAACGGAGGCACGACGCTGTTGTACTTTTGCAGATGGTCCTCCGACGGTGGATGAGCAGTGGTTCGGTGAAGCTCTCTAAGAGCAAGGAAGAATAAGAGAGAAGGGCGAGGTGAAAGTGAAAGAGGGGGCCCTGCCGAGGGTATTTAAGGAAGAACCTCGAAGGAGAAACGGTAGGCATGAGAATCAAGGCGATACAGTAAATTTTGGGAAGCCATGATGCCTCGATTTTTGGGAAATGAGGATACGATTAGATTCGTTGTGATGTCACCAACTTGGTCACTGTGTTTCTAGCATATGACATCACTAATGGACAATCATTGAAAAATGACAAGTCTGGAAGCGCTTTGAGCCGACATTTTTTGGAGCCCATGAGGAACATGGATGTTGAGCTACCAAGGCAAGACAAGAAATTGACATGAATGAATTCAAATCAATGTGGGGCCGAATGTCGAGGATATAACCCCATGGTGTAACCTGCCCTATTGGGCCGGGTTAACTTATTAGCGGCTTCATAGATACTCTAAGGTGGGTCGTGTCAAGAATACAAGACCGACAAAGCGACTGCTAAACAAGCCGCCGGGCGGCCCTTGGACCAGGATACATGGTTTAAGGACGCAAGGCAGATCACGCCAGAAGACTTCCTTGCTTGAAGGGCAAGGTGAGTTAGAGATATGGTAGGTTACGAGCCTTGGTATGACTCAGACTCTATTGTAAAAACCCTGGAAAGGCAAGCCCCCGCAGCCAAAAGACTCAAGTTAGAAACCCTCGAAAGCTAGGTTAGAGATACCGCATCCTTGTAATCGAGATCTCCTTCAATATAGACACAAATAAGGACGTAGGCTATTACCTCCATTGGAGGGGCCGAACCTGGGTAAACCTGCCTCCCGTCCTCGTTCGATCTCTTTGAGTCGCCACCCAGCGGCGATAGCCTCACACCTAAGTCCTTGCACAAGGGCATCTGATGTGACAAAACAATGATAGTGTTGTAGGTTGAGGGACAAATAATTGAGGTTTCGGTCGAGGTGAAGATACCCCGAACAAACCCCTCAAAGGATAGCTACAAGTGACAGTAAATTTCAGCACGTAGTATAAGTTTTTCCTTACCGATTTCCACTTACCAAGAGCGCTTCACTCCCTAGCAACGGCACCGGAAAAGAGTCTTGATGACCCGAAAGTATAGGGGATCAATCGTAGTCCTTTCGATAAGTACGAGTGTCGAACCCAACGAGGAGCAGAAGGAAATGATAAGCGGTTTTCAGCAAGGTAATTTTTGCAAGCACTCAAATTTGTAAGTAGCAAGTAGTGTCATAGCAAGGTAATTTGTAAGGAGCAAGTAACGGTAACAGTAAATAAGGTGCATAAAGGTATCCCAATCCTTTTGTGGCAAAGGACAGGCCAAAACGATCTCTTATAATAAGCAAAGTGTTCTTGAGCGTACACGGGAATTTCATCTAGTCATTTTCATCATGTTGGTTTGTTTCGTGTTCGCTACTTTGATAATTTGATATGTGGGTGGACCGGTCCTTGAGTGTTGTTCTTACTTGAACAAGCCTCCCACTAATGATTAACCCCCTCGCAAGCATCTGCAACTACGAGAAATGTATTAAGATAACATCTAACCATAGCATTAAACATGTAGATCCAAATCAGCCCCTTACGAAGTAGCGCATAAACTAGGGTTTAAGCTTCTGTCACTCTAGCAACCCATCATCTAATAACTAATCCACAATGCATTCCCTTAGTCCCAAGGATGATGAAGTGTCATGTAGTTGACGCTCACATGACACCACTAAGGGAATCACAACATACATATCATAAAAATATCGAACACATATCAAATTCACATGATTACTTGCAACATGACTTCTCCTGTGACCTCAAGAACAAAGGTAACTACTCACAAATAATATGCATGATCAAGATCAAATATGTATTGAATAGCATAATGGATATGAACATATAATATCCCACCAAATAAACCATATAGCAATCAACTACACAAGGTAATCAACACTACTAGTCACCCACATGTACCGATCTGAGGTTCCGGTATACAAAGATTGAACACAAGAGATGAACTAGGGTTTGAGAGGAGATGGTGTTGTTGAACATGTTGATGAAGAATGTCCACCCCTAGATGAGAGGGTTGTTGGTGATGACGATGGCTTCGATTTCCCCCTCAAGGAGGGAAGTTCCCCCGGCAAAATCGCTCCGCCAGAGGGCAAAAGTGCTCCTACACAAATTACGCCTCGAGACGGCAGTGTTCCATCCCGAAAGTCCTCTCTCAATTTTTTCTAGGTTAAACTACAATTTATACCGGAAGATGGGCTCCGGAGGTGAGCCTGGGTGAGCACCACCCACCAGGGCGCGCCTGGGGGGCCTGGCGCCCTGGTGTATATTCCTCACCAGGTGGCCCCCCTCTGGTAGTTTTCTACTCTGGTATTTTTCATTTATTCCATAAAAATTCTTCGTAAAGTTTTAGCTCCATTGGGGATGTGCATAATAGGTATCTCTGGTACGCTTTTTCAGGTCCAAAATTCCAGCTGCCAGTATTCTCCCTCTTTGTGTAAACCTTGCAAATTACGAGAGAAAAGGCATTAGAATTACTCCTCAGAGCATTATTATGCATAAAAACATTATAAATAACAATAGGAAAACATGATGCAAAATGGTTGTATCATTAACTTATGATGATGATGCTGATTAGACATTGTTATATCAATATGATAATGAAAAATTGTTATATCACTATGATGATGATGAGACATTTTTATATCACTATGATGACGATGATGATGATGTTGTTGATGATGATGATGGCGACGACGATGATGATGATGATGATGGTGATGATGGTGAGACATTTGTTGTATCATATACTATCAATGTTGCATGCATATGTTGGACCGTATAAAAATCTATGTATTTGTTGTATATGTACTGCATAAATACACAGAAAATAAATACACGGAGTTAGTAGTGGTGTAGGAAATAGAGTTGCACTATAGCTATTTAGTAGTAGTACGGGTCCCATCCCATGCTACTACTAACATAAGTAGTAGTAGCACGGGGTACCATCGTGCCCTACTACTAACCACCCGACAATTAGGCTTTTACCCCGCGTCACTACTAGGTTTATCCCTAGTAGTGACTACTAGTGTTATTTCTGGTGATGGTGACGTCATGCATGATGATGACAAAGATGACAACGACGAAGTACATTTGGTGATAACTAGGGCTTAAAAACTTTAGTTGACCTGTATATTTTGATGAGGTGGTATATACTAACCCCTCATGGTGACGGCGAACTTGCGGTCGTAAGGTTACACTCCCCTTTTTAGATGTGATGGTAGGATGTCACCATAGTAGTTGATCTGTATATTTTGATGTAAGGATACACCATAGTATTTAGGATGAACTTCTGATTCCTTTAGGGTATATGACCATGTATGTACATGTTGTTTTTGTTTCATATGTGGTGGTCATTTGTTTGTTGCTTGAATTGTTGCCTTTGTTATTCTAGGTGAAGTGGTAAGAGGTGTATGTATGAAGGGTTCTAGTAGTATACAGTTCATGGCACACATGTGATGAACAAGTCATCGATTACAAAAAAACTTCTTCAAAGGCTTTATGCTAGACAAAATGCAAATAATGCTTAGGATCTGAGCAATTCGGGATGTGTGGACTCAAGAGCTTCAGATTTTTCATCTACTTTGTCATGATTATACTGTTGTTTTATTCATATAACCGTTGTGATTTATATCATGCAATAAGCATTTGTTAAAGCAATAGATGATAAGCTCACTATATACGATACACGACTACTACATGTGACTGAATGTGAGCAACCAAACAATGTGTACCGGATCAACATAGCCCTACGAAGACAACCAAACGCGAGGGAGGGAGAGCGGCAATTGGTGACATGATGCACACGACCTATATGCACGCTACCAATGTATGTGCGATTTTGCACGTCATAATTTTTTCCATGCATTTAAGTCAGTATGTGTGAGTTGAACCATAGATACATGGAGACAAAAAAAGTATTTGCAATGAAGCACATCCTTGGCTCAAGCGCCTTAAGGCATCATAATCCAAGTCCAAGAACTCTATGCCCCCACAACCATACGTAGTATGATCTTATCTCTAAGGTTAGAGAATCTCCAACGTCGATCTTCAAAATGGACATGGAATCTGTTTGCAGACTGAATTAGTCCACCCATGGTGAAGCAGGAGCAGGCATTCAACTGTGTCTGCACTCACTTCAAAACTTGAATAAACTACACAAAGTTCAGTAAAGTTCAGACATAATTTACATAAAATGGACGATATTTCTTCCGTTGAACTAACAGAAACTAGCAAGATAACTTGCAGCAAGCGTGACCTCATATGTGTTGTCGCGATTGCCGCCTCGCACCATCGTTGCTGCCCATGCCACTGTCATCGTTGAAGTAGTCCTTCCAGGGGAGGAAGGGTGCAAGGGCGCGACTGTTGGAAATATGCCCTAGAGGCAATAATAAAATGGTTATTATTGTATTTCATTGTTCATGATAATTGTCTATTGTTCATGCTATAATTGTATTAACCGGAAACTAGAATGCATGTGTGAATACATAGACCACAACATGTCCCTAGTGAGCCTCTAGTTGGCTAGCTCGTTGATCAATAGATGGTCACGGTTTCATGACCATGGACATTGGATGTCACTGATAACGGGATCACATCATTAGGAGAATGATGTGATGGACAAGACCCAATCCTAAGCATAGCACAAGATCGTGTAGTTCGTCTGCTAAAGCTTTTCCAATGTCAAGTATCATTTCCTTAGACCATGAGATTGTGCAACTCCCGGATATACCGTAGGAATGCTTTGGGTGTGCCAAACGTCACAATGTAACTGGGTGGCTTTAAAGGTGCACTACGGGTATCTCCGAAAGTGTCTTTTGGGTTGGCACGAATCGATACTGGGATTTGTCACTCCGTGTGACGGAGAGGTATCTCTGGGCCCACTCGGTAAGACATCATCATAATGAGCTCAATGTGACTAAGGAGTTAGCCACGGGATGATGTGTTACAGAACGAGTAAAGAGACTTGCCGGTAACGAGAATGAACAAGGTATAGGGATACCGACGATCGAATCTCGGGCAAGTATCATACCGGTAGACAAAGGGAATTGTATACGGGATTGATTGAATCCCCGACATCGTGGTTCATCTGATGAGATCATCGTGGAGCACGTGGGAGACAACATGGGTATCCAGATCCCGTTGTTGGTTATTGACCGGAGAGGTGTCTCGGTCATGTCCACGTGTCTCCCTAACCCCTAGGGTCTACACACTTAAGGTTCGATGACGCTAGGGTTATAGGGAAATGGTATACGTGATTACCAAAGGTTGTTCGGAGTCCCGGATGAGATCCCGGACGTCACGAGGAGCTTCGGAATGGTCCGGAGGTAAAGATTGATATATAGGAAGTCCTGTTTTGGTTATCGGAAAGTTTTCGGGCTCATCGGTAGTGTACCGGGAGTGCAGGGAGGGTGCCGAAGGACCCCGGGAGGGGTGTGACGACCAAAGGACTTCGTGGGCTGTTAGAGGAGGTGGACCAGCCCTTATTGGGCTGGCCAAGTCCTTCCGGAAAGGCCCATGCAGCTAGGGATAAAAGGATAAGGCTGACGGAGATTTAAAAGGAAGAGATCCACCTCCCTTGTGGGAGGTGGACTCCTCCCTTATTTCGCCCGAACCTCTCCTTCTTGGAGGAGGGGCCAAGGCAGTCCTACCTATCCCTCCTCCTATATATACCCGAGGTATTGGGGCTGATTTGAGACACGACTTCTCTCTCTTGGCGCAGCCCTACCCTTCCTCTTCCTCGTTCTCCGTAGCGCTTGGCGAAGCCCTATCGGAGTCCATGTAGCTCCATTGTCACCACCGTCGTGCTGCCGGAGCTCTCCCTCAACCTCTCCTTCCTCCTTGCTGGATCAAGGCGTAGGAGACGTCATTGGGCTGTACGTGTGTTGAACGCGGAGGCGCCGTTGTTCGGCGCTTAGATCGGAATCGACCGTAATCTGAATCGCTACGAGTACGACTCCACCAACCGCGTTCTTGTAACGCTTCCGCTTAGCGATCTTCAAAGGTATGAAGATGCTATCTCTCCCCACTCGTTGTTGGTTTCTCCATAGATAGATCTTGGTGATCGTAGGAAATTTTTTGATTTACTACTGCGTCTCCCAATAGCGACAACCTTGCTTAGTCGCCGCCTGGCACTCGCAGAGGAGCCACTTCACTTCCTCCCGCGCAATGTGAAGGGCCTCCACGACCAATGCTGACCCCCAACCGTGATGCCCTAACGACAACGCAAAGTTGTAGCTTAGGAATCACTCCTCGCCGGTCTTGGTGAGCTCCCCGTTGAGATGACGATGGTGTTGTGTGGCCGTCTCCACAGTGGTGATGGACCGATCACAGGCCCACGCCTTCACCAGGCCAGGGTCGTCGCAAACCCTGGCCGGCGCCTCATAGACTTGGCAAAAACGGAGTGACCGTTGTGTTGTGCCGCTCTTGCTGTGTTGCCTACCTCACCACCCTGTCCTCGACTGACAAAATGGCTCGTGATGATGAGGAGCCATCGTCGTCGCGACCACCTAGGTAGTAGGGGATGCGCCCGCGTGCTTTCGCTATCGCCAACAATAGCTCCTCCTTGACGACCTTGCCACGACAGTTGCGGCACGCGACGATGTTGGCTTGTCAATCCATGTATAACGATTGTGCGGTGGCGAGGGTGGCCCGTTCTTCACCCGATGCACGATTTGGACGTCGTGGTTGTGTTGGGGGGGAGGACACCGGCTCCACCTTAACGCGGTAGAGAGGCGACGTTTGCTCCTACTTGACATGGGTAGTGCGACACGAAGTGCGGCTCCTCCTTCATGATGGCCCAGGACGACGAGGGTCGTGTCAGACCACATTCCCGAAGCGATAGCTCCGCCAATAGCTCGATATGTTGAGGAACTCCTCGTTTGTGGTCGCAGACTCCGAGAGGAGGCACAACTGTTGTGGCTGCGCATGGTCCTCTTAGTTATCGAAGGAGATGACGATCTCCTTCTTGTCGGAGGATCCGATAGCCGTTGAGGAAGACGACCCCGGAGAGCGACGACTGTGGCACATGATCTAGAGGGAGATCGAGAGCCACCGCTACCTGCCAGCACACAAGACCACAACTTGGGCATGGGTGGAAACGATGGCTCGCCGACACCGGAGCAAAGAGGGTAGGACCAAAGAGTATCGGAGAAAAGTGCAGTATGGATGACTCAAATTCCTACTTAAATAGGTGTGACGACCTGTTGACAGGACTGGATGTTGGCTTCAATGCGGTGCAGCGGCCGAAGTAGGCTTCTCGGTTGCCGCTTCTGCATTGAAGCGACACCGCACTCGTCCGATCGCGTTGCTCTGACCAACAATTATACCAGTTTTAGAATGAGAAGGTGAGACCGGGTTGTCAGATGCGTGCGTGAGAACACTTCAGACGTTCGCAAAGTCTCTCGAGTTTGTCGCATATTTACGAAAATGGTTTTATTAGACCATATCTAGATATGAGATAAGTATTGCACATTTAAAACCGATGTCATTGATTTTACGTGAAGATTTGTCTGATTATTTTTTATGCTTGATTAAATTATTTGGATGTATAATAACTATGTTACATCTAAATGTGCCTTGAAAAAGATCGTGCATAGAGCCGTGGAATATAGGGTTAGACAGGGACCGGCGGTTTACGGGTCGGTTGCCCTTAACAAAAATGAAATCACGAGAGCCAACAAACATTCTTCGAGATAATCCAGCTACATTCTCAAGATAAACTACTTTACTCTGTCGTGTCGAATACATGCCCGAGACATTGCCGTCTTGAAATGTACGTACGCGGGATCGTTTTTCTAAAAGATGCACGTGACATGGAGTACAGTACAGCACCAGAAGCAGAGCCACGGCCCATTCATGACAGCATCGGTGGTGCTGCCGTAGCCCGTAGGCGCATCGAAACGCCGCCACGGTCCCGTGGCTCTCGTAGGTTTTCCTTGCTACTCTCTCCAGCGTTTCGGTACCTGTAGCAGGAACTTGGCCTTTGCCTCTCCATTTTCATTTTCGAATGTCTCGTGCCTTCCCATTTTCATGGGCAGAAAGAAAATGGGCTCCACCGTCATTCATCACACCACCCGGCGTCACCGCGGACTTCTGCGAGGCGGAAGGAACACGGGTGGCGCTGGCCGTCCGCAGCGCGCCGCAGCCTTTTAATTCCCATCATTCATTTCGGCTCACCCCTCAACAGCATCTACGCCCGGCCGCCATATGTACTGCGACACACAGACAGATAGATAGACGGCAGAGGCGTTGATTACTGAATTACTGACGCACAAGGACGCGAGCGAACCAAAAGAAAAGAAAAGGGAAAGACGCGTCCGGTCCGGCGTCCCATCCCGGCCCACTGCCACTGCCGGCGTGGGAAACAAACGTGAGCCGGCACGCACAGGCACAGGCACAGCAGCCAGCATTGGGAAGCTCGAACCATCCTCGGCGACGTCGCTCTGTTCGGCCTCGGCCCTCTCACCCCGCTACCAACCTGGCCGCGAGACTAGCACGAGGCGGCGGCTTCCGTTCCGTTCCACCAGGTTCGTTCCGGTCTCCCTCCTCGTTACTGCCATGGTCCATGGCTAGCCGCCTGTTGGCCGGGTACGTGCGTGCTTCCCTGACCCTTGCATTTCCACCATTTCCTCCTTCTCTTGCTCGCGGACTCAGCCATGGGAGTGGGGAACGGAAGCAGGCTCCGTCTCTGGTGCTCGGCGTTCGCCTGCGCGCTGGCGGTCCTGGAGGCGGACGGCTATTTCGTGGACATTACCTACGTCGAGACCGCCGTGGCCAAAGGGGCAGGTCAGTCACGCCATTGTCGCTTCCCCTTCCTCGGCCTCTCGCCAATCTATTCTGGCCTGAGGTGTGTGATTTTGTGAATCGTAGTGTGTCTGGACGGGAGCCCCCCTGCGTACCATCTCGCCCGTGGCTCCGGCTCCGGGGCGCATAGCTGGCTGGTTCATTTCGAGGTCAGTTATAATACCCGCTCGGAGCACGTACAGAATTGGTGCCAAGGAATATGCTTAGCTCAACTCTGAATGCAAATTTTGGCGGCGGCAGGGAGGAGGATGGTGCAACAATGTGACGACCTGCCTGCAGCGGTCGCACACCCGGCTAGGGTCCTCCAAGGAGATGGCCAAGCAGGTTGCCTTCTCCGGGATCTTGAGCAACACCCCGGATTACAACCCAGGTACACCCCATAATTTTGTTGTGCTCTGCTTCTGTTTGTCAGGTTTGTGGTAGCAGTTCAAGCTTCAGACCGCCTAAATTTAAATCCATGTGCTTAACGAGTGTGCAATTCGACAAAGAATAGACTTCTACAACTGGAACAAGGTCCGGGTCCGGTACTGCGACGGCTCGTCTTTCACCGGCGACAAGGAAGAAGTCGATCCGGTGAGCTTCCATGATTTCCTCGTGCTGAAGACATTGCTAGCGGTCTGAACTGAGGTGGTTTTCGTGTTCTAATTTTGCAATCTTGACAGAGCACGAATCTACACTACAGAGGTGCGAGGGTGTGGCAAGCAGTTATGGAAGATCTGCTCGCCAAAGGAATGAACAAAGCTGAAAATGTATGCATTCTTATCAGCACAATATGCCTAGCATGTGACTAGCAAAATTGTAGCAGGCTCTAATTTCCTCCTTTTTTCAAGGATGTGGCAGGCTCTAATTTCGGGATGTTCTGCTGGTGGATTAACTTCGATACTGCACTGTGACAGATTTCATCAGCTCCTGCCGGTGAAGGCCAATGTTAAATGCCTTTCTGATGCTGGCTTCTTCATCAATGTGTAAGACAGTACTAGTACTGAAGCTAGTTGGGAGAAAAGGAAAATCATGCTATCTGCTTTTGCTACTTTAGAGATATATTACTAGGCATTTCAATATATAGAAGAAAGCACGTTGCCTTCTGAATAATTAGTCCCTTGTCTAACACTTCGCGTCTTAATTTGCTCTTGCAGGAAGGACATTGCTGGAGTGAACCATGCTGCGGCCTTTTTCAATGATGTAGTTAGGACTCACGTATGCACATTTCATCTTATTGCTCTTTCTACCTGATTATGTGGACATAACTATTAACTATGACATGACAACTGATCAACGACGGATGCCTAAAGCAAGACACTTGATCAGTTTATTTCAGGACAATATAAGTTTGGAGCTCAAACGTTGGCATAAAGTGGCATCAGTAAAAATATCCCATGTTGCAAAATAAAACAAAATGCTTTGCAACCTATATCTGTGCTGTTTTGACTTGTGCCTGATAGTGTTGTGTACAAATACCGTAGGGCTCGGCAAAGAATTTACCCTCTTCGTGCACTTCCAAGTTGCCTGCAGGCATGGTAAGATGTACTTGCAATAGCTACAATGCACATCTAGGGATCAGATTGCACTCCCTTACAAAAACATGTTGCTTGGATGCAGTGCCTTTTTCCTCAGAACGAGGTGAAACAGATTCAGACACCCCTGTTCATCCTGAATGCAGCATACGATTCATGGCAGGTTATCATCAGATATAAACCGTTTCTGCATGCAATATGCTTGACAGTTGACACTAGCAACCATCAAGGCGCTAATCTTGTCTCTGTTTCCACGTGCCCCGCATGCAGGTACGGAACATTTTGGTGCCGGGAGGTTCTGATCCTCGTTGGCGGAGCTGCAAGCACGACATAAACCAGTGTTCCGGGAAGCAACTGAAGACCTTGCAGGGTAGGCGCTACTGCATTTTACTGATTGATATTCAGTCCTGTGTATGTATACTCACCGACAGACGGTGCTGACGCAGGATTCAGAGACCATTTCCTGGAAGCGCTGGAGGCACAAGGGGGCTCCTCCAGCAGAGGCCTGTTCATAAACTCGTGCTTCGCGCACTGCCAGTCTGAGATACAGGAGATATGGTTCGCACTGGGTTCCCCGGTGCTCGGAAACAAAGTACGTAAATCAGTGTGAACATCCTCGCCCTCTTCTCTTTGCATATGACCTGGTGTTTGTTTATCTGACGAGAGCTCCGTCTCTCTCGCTCTCTGTCGCAGAGAATAGCAAACGCGGTTGGAGACTGGTTCTACGGCCGCAGTGGGTTTCAGAAGACGGACTGCCCTTACCCTTGTGACTCCACCTGTCATGTCTTCAAGAACTCCTCCCACACGTAGCAAGTGCAGCAGCCTCGTTTCGTACTGCTGTTCCCATTGATCACATTATTGTTGCTGTTACATTTGATTGGTGCACCGCCATTGGTGCTCCGTGCTCGCAAGAGGGCACGGCTCCTGGCAACCAACCATTGATTTTGTTTACAGGAATAACAAGTGGGGGCGTTGGCTTCTAATTTCATCCGGCGCCTGGAAAGCTGGATGCAGCTTCTAACACTAGGGTATTTTCAACGCTGACTCGCAAACCGGACAACGCATCCCTCCATGGACAAAAGGGTTCAGTCAGTGGACATGATTCGAAAGCTGGTCATCCAATGCTATCCGTATACATTTCAAAACAAGTTTAGACAAGCCGGACGATTTCCATACAATCTGAAGCACTTCCATTGACAGTCTTCATTAAAGAAAAAGACGGAGGCCGTCGTTCAAGTCTTTGTTGTTCCCTTCTGGCGATCGAGTCCTCCATCCGTTGTCTCCATGAGCGGAGACAATAAGACCCGAAAAAGTGCGGGTGCGGTGACCGGCGAGGAAGAGGTGAACACGGGGGAGGGACCATCCCACATGGGACCACTTCATCCTCTGCTGCCTCCCATGCCCTCTTCATCCTCGGCATTGTCTGTGACTTGTCCATTGCCGGTATACGTGAGGTGCACGATGGAAATGGAGGGTCGGGATTGTCGTCCCAGTACGGCCAAACAGAGTTTGGCGACGCGTAGGATGCGTAGTTGGCGGCATTCTCCTCCGCGATCACCATTGTGCCCGTCTACGCTGTCTGTCCGTTGTCAACGGCGGCTTGAGCACGGGAAGCCTTGTAGAGGGCCTGTTGCTTGGTGAAGAAGTTGGGGTTTGCCGCTACCATGTTCGTCATGGCCTCGCTAGCGTGCTTGCCGTAGATCTAGCCCTCCACCGGCCGGTGTTGCCCCTGATGGAACGCTGACATAGGCGCCGACGTAGGGTCCTCCTTCACCCATGGCGGTGTTGAAGTGCGCTTGTGACTGCTGCACCGACACGGGCTTTGGCGTTGAGTCGTCGTGGGAGCTCGTGTCCATCGTGAGGTCGTCATCAGAGATCTTGGGGAGTTGACCGGTATGTCGGCCTCGATCCGCCTAACACGACGGCTCTGTCAGGCAGCTACTTCGTGTGTCATCTCCGACGACAGGCTCTCCCATAGAGTGTTCCCACTCGAGGTCGTTTCCAAAACCTTGTTCGCGGTAGATCACCGCACCATTTCTTGAGGATTCGTCGACCCAAAGGGAAGCCAACTCCTTAGCATGAGCAACCAACAACTCGTGACTTTGCTTGACTTTATTCGAGTGTTATTATGTGTTTAGTTGTTTACCATTTATAGTTTGTCGGTATTACTTTCAGTTGTAGTTTCACTTTCACACGTCTTACTTTCAATCTGTAGTTTTACATGTTGTTTTACTTTCAGTAGTAGATGCTAGCACAAAAAAGCACTTTGGTGGCCGAGCTACCTGAAGGCAGTTAGGCCAACTCGAACGCGTGACCCCATTCGGACGTCTGTTTGGGTCGGATTCTATCCGTTTGGAGCGACAATGGGGCTGTCCATGTCCGGATCGGTCGGGCCGGTGCGCCCAACGCGCGGCCGCTCCCCAAATCGTTCGGGACGGACTGGGCATTTAAAAAAAAAGAAATACTAGAAAAATACCAAAAAAGTAAATAAAACGTAAATATTAATAATTATACATTAAAACATTGTCAACTGCCTACTACCCATAGTCCTTAATTAATAACATAATTTAAAAAAACAGAAAAATGCGTTGCCGTGCGCTGCTGCCATCGTCGTCGCCGTCGCCGTCGCCGTCTTCAGGCGCTGTCGTCGTCGTCATCGTCCCCAGTGAGGTCGACGTACGGCGACACCGTCCAGAGATGGGCCGGCGGCCTCTGAAAGGTTGGCGGTGCTGGCGGCGCCTGCACCACCTCCCCGCGCGGCGATGACTCACGCTCCGGTGACCGCGGCGGCGTGGGGCACCAATGCTTGACCCTCATTGCCTGGGCTATCTCCGTGGCTGTGCACGACCACCTCCAGCGCTGGCCCACCAGGTGCGGGGCAAACGCGGCCGCTGGCTGCTCCTTGTGCACCTCCTCCTTCACCGCCATGGCGTCGGGCATCTCCAGCTTTGGGATGGCCACGTCGTCGCCCGCGGAGAGGGCCATCGCCGTCTCCAGCCCCACCCACTGGCGCTCATCGTACGTGTTCATGGAATCTTCCATGATACGCTGGATGAGTCGGGCCTCCTCCTCTTCGGTCATGCGAGGAGGTGATGGTGGCGAAGGAGAGGGTGACGGCGACGGGGTCGGCGTCAGGCCGCGCACCCGCGTACGCCCGCGCACCTGGGAAGGGTTCGGAAGGCGCGCCCGGCGCTCTGCACGTGCCCGAGGCGGGCTGTTGGTGTCCCCGGCAAAGTATGACGCGCGTCGTACGTCGTGCTCGTCGCGGAACCACGTGTCCCATAGGGGCAAATCGACGGCGTACCTCGGGTCGTCGTAGAGGTCGTCGGGGAGGCGGCGTCGGTGGCGCTGGATCTCGTCGCGACGGGCACGGCCGCTCAACGGCACCGGCGGGATCGACACCCGATCCGCGGACAGGTGCCAGTTGTTGGGCAAGTGCACGTCGCTCCAGGGGAGCGGCGTCCTTGTCTCCCAATAGAGGCAGCAGACATCCGGGAGCGCATCGGGATGCCCGTAGGGGCAATGGTGAAGGGGGCCGAAGCAGGTCGTGGCGGAGGAGAAGGACGGCGGCGGCGGCCGGACGACGACCCAGCCTCTTGGTCATGTGCCCCCTTCCCCTTGCGGCCGGTGTTTCACCACCCCATTGCCGCCGACAGCCGGAGAGCTCGAGGGAGGGGGGAGGAGGCTAGGGTTTTGGTGTCGGTTCCGAGGAGGCAGAAGAAGTGGAGTGGGGGCGCGTGGACTGACGGTCCACGACTTCCCCCATTTAAGAAGGACGACGACCGCCCGCCTTAGTGGATGACAGGCGGGGCCTACCGGTCGTGCGCCGTAAATACAACCGGTGGGAGGTAGGTGGCTGCCCGCCACGCGTCCCCGACGGGGACGAGAGGAGGCCTTGAGCGCGTCCGCTCGCTGTCCTCCTGGATCCAAACCAGACGCATGTTTGCGCCGAAAATGGGTCGACCCGGACACAAAACGAACAAGATGCGTTCAGCGCGACGCGCGCTAGGCCGTGGGATTTGTCCGTTTTGTCACGAACGGACAAGGGCGGACTGGATGGGTTCGCGCGCCGTGGTTGGCCTTCTCACACCCTTCGCTACTTTTCGTGATCAGCGCCAAGTGGGTACGCAGCTATCGTATTTTTTTATTGTGACCGTTGCACAGTGGCAAATAAACATCGGCAACTCGCGTACACGACTCGGCACAGCAGTGCGGGCACACTTGCCATCCCTGGCCACACATGTACTATCATAATAGAGAAGGGCGTTTGATAAAAACAAAACAAAATAAAATCAATGAGTTAGCTTGTGTGTGTAATTGATTTATAAATAAAATATAAAATAGGATGAAATCGAGTAGGGCGGTATTCCTTTTTACATCTTTTTTTTAAATGTCATCATAAAATATTAGGGTGCATCTTATTTGTGCTGATTAAGAAACACCCGTGTATTAAGTGTAGCTGGTTTAAGAATTGAAGGGTACTGATAGTCATACGGATTGCAAACCTTTGATACACAAAAAAAAGATAGCATTCCATATGCGTGATTTATCTTGTGTCCGGCGAGTATCCGGTAATTGGTTTTAGCTATGAGAGTTCGTTGGGGTTTTGACCTCTGGAAAACACAAATTAATACACTCAAACTGGCAAGGCGTTGACATGAGAGGCAGTGATGATATGACATCGAAGAACATAACGAGGATGCATTGTTCAATTGGTAAGGGAGTTCTTACTACTAGGGGACAATTGTTTTTCAAATAAATCGCTAATATAAAAGTCAAACAATTTGAAGGTATTTTTTAAACCCGGCAAACAAAAAATAATAATTAAAATGCGATCCAAAAATAATGGGGAAATCATGCATATGATGCATGCGTAAAAATGGAGGGGAAAGGTTATTCAGAGTAGTAACAAGAACAATTTGAATTATCCATAATTCGGCTAATTTTGTAAAATCCATCAAATCAAAAAATGATGTTTTGAGAGGTTCATGAATCTAGTATCTCTTGATCCTGAATATTAACATAGGACAAAGGAGATTCAATGATATATGCAACCATAGACTCCACAACAACTATTTCGCACCCCCAAAATATCACCGGCATCCACCCTAGGAACCAAACTGCAACACATCCCAGATTATCATCTCATCATAATCAGATCCAACAACAAGGTGCAAACAAAGTAGACAAAGAAATGACAGCAAAATCCGGTGGCAAATACAAAGCTAAACACATTTTTTGTTGGAAAGCATTACAAGGGCAAACAAAAATTACGAGACCTGGCAATATTTTACCCTGAATCCGCTTTCTCAAAGAAAAACTCCATGCCATCCATGACAAACCGTCACTCGCCCAGCTACGACGCGAAGGTGATGAATGGTCTGTCCAGGCCAAAAAAAAACTATGCACTACGTGGAAGTTTTTTTTTTTAGAGATACTCCATGAAAATAGAGCTATATACAACGCCACATGGGCCCATAATACCAATATTAAAATTCCACCAGTCCAACCCACCGCGTGACGTGCATGGTCCATGTACAATCACTGCACCGCAGCCCATGCCACCATCGTATTGCAATTTAATAGCCAGCGTATATACAAGAGGAAACAAGTCAATATTCATCGCAACGCTGTACTTAGATGGCACAGATTACGGCCTGCAGGTAGCTCCGCCACCAAAACGCCACACTCATGCTAGCATTACTACTTTACTTTTTAGTCGTGGTTATTGTGTCTTGATTGTCACTCCAGTTGGTAAAACTGTATACACAACAGAGGGTAAACGTCATTTTGTCTCACACACCCTCCTCCATCGTTAATAACATAAGCACGGTGCCGCAAAACCAACGTGCAACCATATTTGCCTTTGTGGGAAGGCCCTTGTCTGGGCTGCAATTATGTCTCCTTCGAGTGTCGCCAAAAGGGAGAGTTTGAACGGTCAGTATCTCCTCGGTCAGGGGATTGTCGTTCAAAGCTTAGAGGGTCTCGATGGTTTAAGCACGCTTTATAAATAGTTGTATCCGGGAGGGGATAGGTTGTGCCACGGGGTGGCAGAGTCCGAGGTAATTCTTCTTCCTCGTCTCAAGGTTACCATGCGGGATGTCGGTGATACAGTTGGAGGGCCATGTTATAGATAGGGTTTTGTCACACGTAATCGTCTACAGTGTGGGTTGTGTACGCCATCTGCAGTGTTAAAAATTTATTCGAATAGTCATGTCTGCGTCAAGGACACGTTCTGGTTTAAGCCATCATTTTTGTTAATAAAAGGAACTCAAAACACAAGTTCACAAAGGGAAAGGGATAATAGAACATGACATTGGAGTACATAGAACATGGCATGGTAAGTTTTAGTTGTGAGTATGATTGGACAGTAGTGTTATTTTTGGTGCTTAAACTTTGTTCTTGCTTAATTATCTCTTTGTGTGATTGCTATGTAATTAGTTATCTTGCAAATATATTCAAAGTACTTAACAGGCCTTGCACATGGCCAGCTTTCGGAAAGGATCAACAAGCTAGATGGTCGCCCCAACCATTCTTGTGAGTTATGAAGCCCAGCCAAACTGTATTCAACATAGTCTTCCGCCGCCAAAGAACTCTGTCATGGAGTTATACGTCTAGAATATTGTAATTGTGTTGTATACTCTGTATTATTAATAAAGTTATGCTTGAAACTCTGTACCATGATTCTGGCGCATGCCAGAACCTATCCTGGGCCGTCACGTGCAGGCATCGGCCCGATGCTGGTCGGGTTGCCACGGTGCGTGGCTTGGGGCAAAACGGCGGGGCTATTTAAGCCACAGGGCTTGGTGTGCACGGGAGGTGAAGATCGTGCGTGCGTGGCCCTGGGCATGCGCGGTTGTGGGCGTGTTTTGTGTTAGTTGCGGTTGCGGGTTGAAGACGACAGGCTGACGAATGGTCATGTCTGGCGGTGAGAGTGAGTAAACAGAGAGAGTAGCGCACGGTGGGCAGCGTTGGCCTTGTTTCGGCAGCGCGTTGGGCCTTTTCTTTTATTCGTTCTCTGTTTTGTTTTATTTATGTTTTGACTTTCTGAATTCTATTATAGTTTGAATTTCATTTTTCTTGCAAAACCTAACTTGCTCTTAATTCCAACTGGACTATTTTGTGAATATATGAACATTTTGTTTGCCCTTTCAGGGTATACTTTTGTGCCATTTTTCTTTTGAGTCTGGTTTATATATTCCTTTGAATACGTGTTATTTGCCAATTGAATTTTCTTGATTTGGTATTCCTCTTGGCCCATCTTGCAATTGTTTGAATATTTGTTTGGGTCAATTTCTTTTTGGATCTTCATTTTCTATTTAAACCCTTATGGGTTTGTCTTAACTTTCTATTTTTTCCGCTAGGGTTTCACCTAAAGGTCTCTGGCTTTCTATTGTTTGTTGTAGGGCCTTTAATCATCTAGGTGGATCTATCAATTAAGGAATTCCTAGGCAAAATTTAGCTAAAGGCAAACAAACATAAGTATTATTGGAAAAAAGTTCCTTGTGAAAATTTTAAATATTTCAATTTGTAAAAAAATCTGGGATGCGGCAATTTCTTCTTCATCTGAATTTGCCATATGATTTTTTTGCCATGGGAACTGTGCTATACACTTTACAAAAGAAAATGCCATTTTGACTTTGCATGAATATGAGGTCCATAATTTTTTAAGAGAGAAAATATAAGGTCCATATATGAGGGGCCAGTGTAGCTGTCCGGAAGGACATTTGAGAGCTGGGCCGACTGTGTGCGGTGTTGGATTAATCGCCCAGCCCCTTCTTCCTCCTCACTTGTCTCTCGGGCCAACTCCAGCGCGCGACCCTATCCGGACGTCCGTTTTGCCCGGATTCTGTCCGTTTGGGACGGGCGATGGGGTCGTGTCCGAGCCTGTCCTGGAATGCGGTGGCTGTGCACCCAACGCACGGACGCATCCTTGGCTACATCATGTCCGCCTCATTTTCAAACACAAGCATTCAAATAGCCACGGCCCATAGTTCATGCAAGTGGCCCTAGATCATGCTAACAACACAGCCAACCTACACGTCCTCGCCGGCAACAGCCGGCCTCCAAAAAAGAATAGGTTTTTCGCCGGCTACACAGCCGGCGGATGGCTACACAGCCAGCGGGCGGCTCACCATGCCAGCCTCCAAAAACAGAACGGCCACGGCCTGTCTGACACCCTAGTTTAGGCCATCGGCGTCGAACATCTCTTTCTGCCGAGCCTCGAACAAGCTCCTTGTCTTCTCGCTCATTTTGCTCATGTCCACGCTCATGATCGCCAGCTCCACCTCCTTTAGCCTTGATGTCGAGCTGCCTCTACCTGGCCACGGCATCGGTGGCCTCGATGTCGAGCTGCCTCTGCCTGGCCGCCTCCTCCATGTCGATCTTCCTCTTCTTGGCCGCCTCCTCCATCTCAAGCTTCTTTGTGTGCAGCTCCATGTATTGCTTCATTTGCTCCTCCTTGCCTTGTATCTTCTTCTCGTCCCTCACTTTGTTTTGAGACATCATGCCATGCAAAGCCTGCTGCAAAGCATACGATGTCGCATCACGCTTGTCGTCCACCTTAGAGTTGGTCTTGCCCCTCGGCCTTTTCAACGCCTCACCATCTCCACCTCCGGCCAAGGCGGTCGCCTTCTTGCCTCTCTTCCTTTGAAGCTCACGGTATTGATCTTTGAACTTAGGGCAATTGTTGATGATTTGCCAACAATGCGCGAGAGTGAACGGCTTGTCATTGTGCCGGGCCTTGAATGCTTCCAAAGGTTGAAATGCCTACATGATCAACAACAATTGGACATGCAAATACAATTAATCATAGAGGAGTCCGAGGCATGACCGTAGCAAAGGAAAGAGAAGAGGCCATACCATGTCCCCGATGCCAAGACCACTCACGGGACGTGCTTCAACCCTCTCAAGTGCGGCGCAATATTTGTTGCATTCTTGTTGGATGAACAACCACCTCTTTTGGATCGAGTTGATGCTACGATCGTTCATAAATTGGTAGGGCGGAAACAACTTTGTTTCATGGAATGTTTTCTGAACTCTTGTCCAAAAAACAATTCCCTTTTGTTGCTCACCGACTCTAGGATCTTGGCCAATCTCCTTCCAACTTTCGCAAATCAACTTGTCCTCATCTTGTGTGTATGATCCCGTACGAATGCTCTTCTTCCTCTTTTGAGCTTCCACTCTTTGGGTGAGCTCGTCGATGAACAATGGCTCGCCCGCAATATCGACGTCGTCCTCTTCTTCTTCATCACCTTCGCAATATATGTCCTCTTCTTCATGCCACAAGTCACCATGGTCGGCCTCAAAGTCTTCATCGCCATGTACTTGTCGCGGCCATCTTGACTCTGGATCTCCTCCGGATCGAAGGTCCTGCCCTACCCACCCGTCTGAAAGGCCTCCACACTGCCCTCGAAGATAACATTCTCCATGAACTAGGCATGGAAGGGGTCTTCGACCGTCGACGCCGGTGTTGGCAATCCGCCAAACAGGACGCGAGGTGACGACATGGTGGCCGTAGACGACGGTCGGGCTTGCTTTCTTTGCATCTCCACGGACGGGCGACCCCATCCGGACGTCCATTTTGCCCGGATTCTGTCCGTTTGGGGCGGGCGATGGGGTCGTGTCCGGGCCTGTCCTGGGATGCGGTGGTCGTGCACCCAACGCGCGGACGCATCCTTGGCCGCATCCCGTCCGCCTCATTTTCAAACACAAGCATTCAAATAGCCACGACCCATAGTTCATGCAAGTGGCCCTAGATCATGCCGGCAACACAGCCAACCTACACGTCCTCGCCGGCAACATAGTCGGCCTCCAAAAAAGAATAGGTTTTTCGCCGGCTACACAGCCGGCGGACGACTACACAGCCAGCGGGCGGCTCACCATGCCAGACTCCAAAAAAAGAACGGCCACGGCCTGTCTGACACCCTAGTTCAGGCCATCGGCGTCGAACATCTCTTTGTGCCGAGCCTCGAACCAGCTCCTTGTCTTCTCGCTCATTTTGCTCATGTCCACGCTCATGATCGCCAGCTCCACCTCCTTTAGCCTCGATGTCGAGCTGCCTCTGCCTGACCACGGCATCGGCGGCCTCGATGTCGAGCTGCCTCTGTCTGGCCGCCTCCTCCATGTCGATCTTTCTCTTCTTGGCTGCCTCCTCCATCTCAAGCTTCTTTGTGTGCATCTCCATGTATTGCTTCATTTGCTCCTCCTTACCTTGTATCTTCTTCTCGTCCCTCACTTCCTTTTGAGACATCATGCCATGCAAAGCCTGCTGCAAAGCATACGATGTCGCATCACGCTTGTCGTCCACCTTAGAGTTGGTCTTGCCCCTCGGCCTTTTCAACGCCTCACCATCTCCACCTCCGGCCAAGGCGGTCGCCTTCTTGCCTCTCTTCCTTTGAAGCTCACGGTATTGATCTTTGAACTTAGGGCAATTGTTGATGATTTGCCAACAATGCATGAGAGTGAACGGCTTGTCATTGTGTCGGGCCTTGAATGGTTCCAAAGGTTGAAATGCCTACATGATCAACAACAATTGGACATGCAAATACAATTAATCATAGAGGAGGCCGAGGCACGGCCGTAGCAAAGGAAGGAGAAGGGGCCATACCATGTCCCCGATGCCAAGACCACTCACGGGACGTGCTTCAACGCTCTCAAGTGCGGCGTAATATTTGTTGCATTCTTGTTGGATGAACAACCACCTCTTTTGGATCGAGTTGATGCTACGATCGTTCGTAAATTGGTAGGGCGGAAACAACTTTGTTTCATGGAATGTTTTGTGAACTCTTGTCCAAAAAACAATTCCCTTTTGTTGCGCACCGACTCTAGGATCTTGGCCAATCTCCTTCCAACTTTCGCAACTCAACTTGTCCTCATCTTGTGTGTATGACCCCGTACGAATGCTCTTCTTCCTCTTTTGAGCTTCCACTCTTTGGGTGAGCTCGTCGATGAACAATGGCTCGCCCGCAATATCGACGTCGTCCTCTTCATCTTCATCACCTTCGCAATATATGTCCTCTTATTCATGCCACAAGTCACCATGGTCGGCCTCAAAGTGTTCATCGCCATGTACTCGCCGCGGCCATCTTGACTCTGGATCTCCTCCGGATCGAAGGTCCTGCCCTACCCACCCGTCTGAAAGGCCTCCGCACGGCCCTCGAAGAAAACATTCTCCATGAACTAGGCATGGAAGGGGTCTTCGACCGTCGACGCCGGTGTTGGTAATCCACCGAATAGGACGCGAGGTGACGGCATGGTAGCTATAGACGACGGTCAGGCTTGCTTTCTTTGCATCTCCACGGACGGGCGACCCCATCCGGACATCCGTTTTGCCCGGATTCTGTCCGTTTTGGGAGGGTGATGGGGTCGTCTCTAGGCCTGTCCTGGGATGCGATGGCCGTGTACCCAACCCGCGGATGCATCTTTGGCCGCATCATGTCCGCCTCATTTTCAAACACAAGCATTCAAATAGCCATGACCCATAGTTCATGCAAGTGGCCCTAGATCATGCCGGCAACACATCCAACCTACACGTCCTCGCCGGCAACACAGCCGGCCTCCAAAAAAGAATAGGTTTTTCGCCGGCTACACAGCCGGCGGACAACTACACAGCCAGCGGGCGGCTCACCATGCCAGCCTCCAAAAAAATGAACGGCCACGGCCGGTCTGACACCCTAGTTCAGGCCATCGACGTCGAACATCTCTTTCTGCCGAGCCTCGAACCAGCTCCTTGTCTTCTCGCTCATTTTGCTCGTGTCCACGCTCATGATCGCCAGCTCCACCTCCTTTAGCCTCGATGTCGAGCTGCCTCTACCTGGCCATGGCATCGGCGGCCTCGATGTCGAGTTGCCTCTGCCTGGCCGCCTCCTCCATGTCGATCTTTCTCTTCTTGGCCGCCTCCTCCATCTCAAGCTTCTTTGTGTGCAGCTCCATGTATTGCTTCATTTGCTCCTCCTTGCCTTGTATCTTCTTCTCGTCCCTCACTTCCTTTTGAGACATCATGCCATGCAAAGCCTGCTGCAAAGCATACGATGTCGCATCACGCTTGTCGTCCACCTTAGAGTTGGTCCTTTTGAGACATCATGCCATGCAAAGCCTGCTGCAAGAGTTGGTCCATCAAAGCTCTTCTTCCTCTTTGAGCTTCCACTCTTTGGGTGAGCTCGTCGATGAACAATGGCTCGCCCGCAATATCGACGCCGTCCTCTTCTTCTTCATCACCTTTGCAATATATGTCCTCTTCTTCATGCCACAAGTCACCATGGTCGGCCTCAAAGTCTTCATCGGCATGTACTCGCCGCGGCCATCTTGAATCTGGGTCTCCTTCGGATCGAAGGTCCCGCCCTACCCACCCGTCTGAAAGGCCTCCGCACGGCCCTCGAAGATAACATTCTCCATGAACTAGGCATGGAAGGGGTCTTCGACCGTTGACGCCGGTGTTGGCAATTCGCCGAACAGGACACGAGGTGACGGCATGGTGGCCGTAGACGACGGTCGGGCTTGCTTTCTTTGCATCTCCACGGACGGGCGGCCGCTTCTGCAGGACCCCTGCGTGACGTTGAGGTTGATGACGGCCGAGGGGCACGACGTGGATGGCGTGATCACGCTGACTTCCGGTGACCCCGACAAATGGGTCTGGGCTTGGCACCTTGGTGGAGGGAAACCGAGCGACAATGGCGTGGTCGACAACGTCGGGGAGGGCACCGCGGAGGACGGACGACCGACGAGCCTGTGCTCTCCGGCCCGATGGGTGCAGCCGCGAAGCTCGTCGGACGACACAACCACATCATGAGGAGGGCATGCGCTTTGCTGACGATGGCCTCCTTCTCTCCAGCATCGGCCTTCTGCCGCACAACCTCCAGCGCAACGCATGTTGGAAATATGCCCTAGAGGCAATAATAAAGTGATTATTATTATATTTCCTTGTTCATGATAATTGTCTATTGTTCATGCTATAATTGTATTAACCGGAAACCGTAATACATGTATGAATACATAGACCACGACATGTCCCTAGCGAGCCTCTAGTTGGCTAGCTCGTTGATCAATAGATGGTCACGGTTTCATGACCATGGACATTGGATATCACTGATAACGGTATCACATCATTAGGAGAATGATGTGATGGACAAGACCCAGTCCTAAGCATGGCACAAGATCGTGTAGTTCGTATGCTAGAGCTTTTCTAATGTCAAGTATCGTTTCCTTAGACCATGACATTGTGCAACTCCCGGATACCATAGGAATGCTTTGGGTGTATCAAACGTCACAACGTAACTGGTGACTATAAAGGTGCACTATAGGTATCTCCGAAAGTGTCTGTTGGGTTGGCACGAATCGAGACTGGGATTTGTCACTCCGTGTGATGGAGAGGTATCTCTGGGCCCACTCGGTAATACATCATCATAATGAGCTAAATGTGACTAAGGAGTTAGTCACGGGATCATGTGTTACGAAACGAGTAAAGAGACTTACCGGTAACGAGATTGAACAAGGTATAGGGATACCGACGATCGAATCTCGGGCAAGTAACATACCGATGGACAAACGGAATTGTATACGGGATTGATTGTATCCCTGACATCATGGTTCATCCGATGAGATCATCCTAGAGCATGTGGGAGCCAACATGGGTATCCAGATCCCGCTGTTGGTTATTGACCGGAGAGGTGTCTCGTTCATGTCTACATGCCTCCCGAACCCGTAGGGTCTACACACTTAAGGTTTGATGATGCTAGGGTTATAGGGGAATTGTGTATGTGGTTACCGAAGGTTGTTAGGAGTACCGTATGAGATCCCGGACGTCACGGGGAGTTCCAGAATGGTTCGGAGGTAAAGATTCATGTATAGGAAGTGAGGATTTGGTCACAGGAAGTATTTCAGGCATCATCGGTAATGTACCGGGACCACCGAAAGGGTTCCGGCGGTCCACCGGGAGGGGCCACCGGCCCCGGAAGGCTACATGGGCCAAGAGTGGGAGGGAACCAGCCCCTAGGTAGGCTGGTGCGCCTCCCACCTCAGCCCAAGGCGCAACAAAGGGTGGAGGGGGCCAAACCCTAGGCGTGGAGGGGCCCTAGGCCCACCCTAGGGCGCCGCCCCTCCTCCCCACCTTGGCAGGCGGCCCTCCTGGCCATCTAGTGTTGCCGCCACCCCTAGGGAGGGAACCCTAGGGGTGCGCACCCTCCTCCCTCTCCTCCTATATATAGTGAAGGGTTTTGGGGCTGTGGACACACAACTCTCTCTGTCTCTCTCTCTCTCGGCGCAGCCCTACCTCTCCACCTCCTCATCCTCCGTAGTGCCTGGCGAAGCCCTGTCGGAGTACCGCGCTGCTCCACCAGCAGCACCCCGTCGTGCTACTGTTAGAGTTGTCTTCCCCAACCTCTCCCTCCTCCTTGCTGGATCAAGGCGCGGGAGATGTCCTCGGGCTGCACGTGTGTTGAACGCGGAGGCACCGTTCTTCGACGCTTAGATTGGAATCGACCGCGATCTTAATCGTTGCGAGTACGACTCCACCAACTGCGTTCTTTTAATGCTTCCGCTTTGCGATCTTCAAAGGTATGAAGATGCACTCCCCCCACTTGTTACTGGTTTCTCCATAGATTGATCTTGGTGATACGTAGGAAAATTTTGAATTACTACTACATTCTCCAACAGTGGCATCATGAACTAGGTCTATGCATAGATTCTATGCATGAGTAGAACACAAGTAGTTGTGGGCGGTGATTTGTTCAATTTGCTTGCCGTTACTAGTCTTATCTTGATTCGGCGGCATTGTGGGATGAAGCGGCCCGGACCAACTTTACACATATGCTTACGTGAGACTGGTTCCACCGCCTGACATGCACTTGTTGCATAAGGTGGCTAGCGGGTGTCTGTCTCTCCCACTTTAGTCGGATCGGATTCGATGAAGAGGGTCCTTATGAAGGGTAAATAGCAATTGGCATATCACCATTGGGGCTCTTACGTAGGTAAGAAACATTCTTGCTAGACACCCATAGCAGCCACGTAAAACTTGAAACAACAATTAGAGGACGTCTAACTTGTTTTTGCAGGGTATGCTATGTGATGTGATATGGCCAAAAGAATGTGATGATATATATATGATGTATGAGATTGATCATGTTCTTGTAATAGGAATCACGACTTGCATGTCGATCAGTATGACAACCGGCAGGAGCCATAGGAGTTGTCTTAATTTATTGTATGACCTGCATGTCAATCAAAAACGCCATGTAATTACTTTACTTTATTGCTAAACGTTAGCCATAGTAGTAGAAGTAACAGTTGGCGAGACAACTTCATGAAGACACGATGATGGAGATCATGATGATGGAGATCATGGTGTCGTGCCGGTGACAATGATGATCATGGTGCCCCGAAGATGGAGATCAAAGGAGAAAGATGATATTAGCCATATGATGTCACTATATGATTGCATGTGATGTTTGTCATGTTTTACATCTTATTTGCTTAGAATGACGGTAGCTTAAATAAGATCATCTCTCACTAAAATTTCAAGAAATGTGTTCCCCTAACTGTGCACTGTTGCTAAGGTTCGTTGCTCCGAAGCACCACATGATGATCAGGTGTGATAGGTTCTAATGTTCGCATACAACGGGTGTAAGCCAGATTTACACATGCAGTACACTTAGGTTGACATGACGAGCCTAGCATGTACAGACATGGCCTCGGAACATGGAAGACCGAAAGGTCGAACATGAGTCGTATAGAAGATATGATCAACATGGAGATGTTCACCATTGATGACTAGTCCGTCTCACGTGATGATCGGACACGGGCTAGTTGACGTGGATCATGTGTCACTTGGATGACTAGAGAGATGTCTATCTAAGTAGGAGTTCATTAAATAATTTGATTATGTGAACTTAATTATCATGAACTTAGTCTAAAATGTCTTTACAATCTATCTTTAGATCCAATGGCCCACGCTAATGTTGCCCTCAACTTCAACGCGTCCCTAGGAAAACCAAGCTGAAAGACGATGGAAGCAACTATACGGACTGGGTCCGTAACTTGAGGATCATCCTCATAGCTTCCAGGAAATTATATGTCCTTGATGCACCGCTAGGTGACACACCCGTTTTCCCAGCAACTCAAGATGTTATGAACGTCTGGCAGTCGCGTAGTGACGATTACTCCTTGGTTCAGTGCGGCACGCTTTACAGCTTAGAACCGGGGCTCCAAAAGCGTTTTGAGCAACACGGAGCATATGAGATGTTCCAAGAGCTGAGAATGGTTTTCCAAGCTCATGCCCGGGTCGAGAGATATGAAGTCTCCGACAAGTTCTTCAGTTGTAAGATGAAGGAAAATAGTTCTGTCAGCGAGCACATACTCAAAATGTCTGGGTTGCACAATCGCTTGTCTCAGGTGGGAGTTAATCTTCCGGATGACTCGGTTATTGATAGAATCCTCCAGTTGCTTCCACCTAGATACAAGAGCTTTGTGATGAACTACAATATGCAAGGGATGGAGAACTCCATTCCTGAGTTATATTCGATGCTGAAATCAGCGGAGGTGGAAATCAAAAAGGAACATCAAGTGTTGATGGTGAACAACACCACTAGTTTCAATAAAGGCAAGGGTAAGAAGAACTTCAAGAAGGACGTCAAAGCAGTTGCCGCGCCCGGTAAATCAGTTTCCAGGAAGAAGAACAAGAATGGACCCAAGCCTGAGACCGAGTGCTTTTATTGCAAGGGTACCGGTCACTGGAAGCGGAACTGCCCAAGTACTTAGCGGATAAGAAGGCCGGCAACGTCAAAAGTATATATGATATACATGTTATTGATGTGTACCTTACCAGCGCTCGTAGTAGCTCCAGGGTATTTGATACCGCTGTAGTTGCTCACATTTGTAACTCCAAGCAGGAGCTGCGGAATAAGCGGAGACTGGCGAAGGACGAGGTGACGATGCACGCCGGGAATGGTTCCAAGGTCGATGTGATCGCCGTTGGCACTCTGCCTCTACATCTACCATCGGGATTAGCTTTAAACCTTAATAATTGTTATTTAGTACCAGCTTTCAGCATGAACATTGTATCTGGATCTCGTTTGATGCGAGATGGCTACTCATTTAAATCTGAGAATAATGGTTGTTCTATTTATATGAGAGAAATGTTTTATGGTCATGCCTCGCTGGTCAATGGTTTATTTTTGATGAATCTCGAACGTGATGTTACACATGTTCACAGTGTGAGTACCAAAAGATGTAAGGTTGATAATGATAGTCCCACTTACATGTGGCACTGCCGCCTTGGTCATATTGGTGTCAAACGCATGAAGAAACTCCATGCTGATGGACTTTTGGAGTCTCTTGATTTTGAATCATTTGACACGTGCGAACCATGGCTCATGGGCAAGATGATCAAGACTCCGTTCTCTGGAACAATGGAGCGAGCAACTGACTTGTTGGAGATAATACATAACGATGTATGCGGTCCAATGAGCATTGAGGCTCGCGGTGGCTACCGTTATGTTCTCACCCTCACTGATGACTTAAGCAGATATGGGTATGTCTACTTAATGAAACACAAGTTTGAAACCTTTGAAAAGTTCAAGGAATTTCAGAGTGAGGTAGAGAATCAACGTGACAGGAAAAAAAGTGCCTACGATCTGATCGTGGTGGAGAATATTTGAGTCATGAGTTTGGCACGCACCTAAGGAAATGTGGAATTGTTTCACAACTCACACCGCCTGGCACACCTCAGCGAAATGGTGTGTTTGAACGTCATAATCCCACTCTATTGGATATGGTGCGATCTATGATGTCTCTGACCGACTTACCGCTATCATTTTGGGGATATGCATTAGAGACTGTTGCATTCACTTTAAATAGGGCACCGTCTAAGTCCGTTGAGATGACACCGTATGAATTATGGTTTTGAAAGAAACCTAAGCTGTCGTTTCTGAAAGTTTGGGGATGCGATGCTTATGTGAAGAAACTTCAACCTGAGAAGCTCGAACCCAAAGCGGAAAAATGCGTCTTCATAGGATACCCTAAGGAAACTGTTGGGTATACCTTCTACCTCAGATCCGAAGGCAAAGTCTTTGTTTCCAAGAATGGATCCTTTCTAGAGAAAGAGTTTCTCTCGAAAGAAGTAAGTGGGAGGAAAATAGAACTTGATGAGGTAATTGTACCTCCACTCGAACCGGAGAGTAGCGCAGCACAAGAAGTTGTTTCTATGGAGCCTGCACCGGCTGGAGAGGAAGTTAATGATGATGATCATGAAACTTCCAATCAAGTTGCTATTGAACCTCGAAGGTCCACAAGGACATGTTCCGCACCAGAGTGGTACGACAACCCTGTCCTGGAGATCATGTTGTTGGACAACGGTGAACCTTCGAACTATGAAGAAGTGATGGCGGGCCCGGATTCCAACAAATGGATTGAAGCCATGAAATCCGAGATAGGATCCATGTATGAGAACAAAGTATGGACTTTGGTGGACTTTCCCGATGATCGGCAAGCCATAGAAAATAAATGGATCATTAAGAAGAAGACTAACGCGGATGGTAATGTGACCGTCTACAAGGCTCGGCTTGTCGCTAAGGGTTATCGACAAGTTCAAGGAGTTGACTACGATGAGACTTTCTCACCCGTAGCGATGCTGAAGTCCGTCCGAATCATGTTAGCAATTGCCGCATTTTATGATTATGAGATCTAACAAATGGATGTCAAAACGACATTCCTTAATGGTTTCCTTAAGGAAGAACTGTATATGATGCAACCGGAAGGTTTTGTCGATCCTAAAGATGCTAACAAAGTATGCAAGCTTCAACGCTCCATCTATGGGCTGGTGCAAGCATCTCGGAGTTGGAACATTCGCTTTAATGAGGTGATTAAAGCATTTGGATTTATACAGGTTTATGGAGAACCCTGTATTTACAAGAAAGTGAGTGGATGCTCTCTAGCATTTCTCATATTATATGTGGATGACATATTGTTGATGGGAAATGATATAGAACTTTTGGAAAGCATAAAGGCCTACTTGAATAAGTGTTTTTCAATGAAGGATCTTGGAGAAGCTGCTTACATATTAGGCATCAAGATCTATAGAGATAGATCGAGACGCCTCATAGGTCTTTCACAAAGCACATACCTTGACAAGATATTGAAGAAGTTCAATATGGATCAGTCCAAGAAGGGGTTCTTGCCTATGTTATAGGGTGTGAGATTGAGTACGACTCAATGCCTGACCACGGCAGAGGATAGAGAAAAGATGAGTGTCATCCCCTATGCTTTAGCCATAGGCTCTATTATGTACGCCATGTTGTTTACCAGACCTGAGGTGAACCATGCCATAAGTTTGGTAGGGAGGTACCAAAGTGATCCCGGAGCGAAACACTGGACAACGGTCAAGAATATCCTGAAGTACCTGAAAAGGACCAAGGACATGTTTCTCGTATATGGAGGTGCCGAAGAGCTTGTCGTAAAGGGTTACGTCGATGCTAGCTTTGACACAGATCCGAATGACTCCAAGTCACAAACCGAATACGTGTATATTTTGAACGGAGGGGCAGTCAGCTGGTGCAGCAGCAAGCAAAGCGTCGTGGCGGCATCTACATGTGAAGCGGAGTACATAGATGCTTCGGAAGCAGCACATGAAGGAGTCTGGATGAAGGAGCTCATCACTGACCTAGGAGTGATTCCCAATGCGTTGGGCACGATGACTCTATTTTGTGATAACACTGGAGCTATTGCCCTTGCCAAGGAGCCCAGGTTTCACAAGAAGACCAGACACATCAAGCACCGCTTCAACTCCATTCGTGGATATGTCCAGGATGGAGATATAGATTTTGTAAAGTACATGCGGATTTGAATGTCGCAGATCCGTTGACTAAACCTCCCTCACGAGCAAAACATGATCAACACCAGAACTCTATGGGTGTTCGATACATCACAATGTAACTAGATTATTAACTCTAGTGCAAGTGGGAGACTGTTGAAAATATGCCCTAGAGGCAATAATAAAGTGATTATTATTATATCTCCTTGTTCATGATAATTGTCTATTGTTCATGCTATAATTGTATTAACCAGAAACCGTAATACATGTGTGAATACATAGACCACAACATGTTCCTAGTGAGCCTCTAGTTGGCTAGCTCGTTGATTAATAGATGGTCATGGTTTCCTGACCATGGACATTGGATGTCGTTAATAACGGGATCACATCATTAGGAGAATGATGTGATGGACAAGACCCAATCCTAAGCATAGCACAAGATCGTGTAGTTCGTATGCTACAGATTTTCTAATGTCAAGTATCATTTCCTTAGACCATGAGATTGTGCAACCCCCGGATACCGTAGGAATGCTTTGGGTGTATCAAACGTCACAACATAACTGGGTGGCTATAAAGGTGCACTACAGGTATCTCTGAAAGTGTCTATTGGGTTGGCACGAGTCGAGACTGGGATTTGTCACTCCGTGTGACGGAGAGGTATCTCTAGGCCCACTCGGTAATACATCATCATAATGAGCTCAATGTGACTAAGGAGTTAGTCACGGGATCATGTGTTACAGAACGAGTAAAGATACTTGCCGGTAACAAGATTGAACAAGGTATAGGGATACCGGCGATCGAATCTCGGGCAAGTAACATATCGATGGACAAAGGGAATTGTATACGGGATTGACTGAATCCCCGACATCTTGGTTCATCTGATGAGATCATCATGGAGCATGTGGGAGACAACATGGGTATCCAGATCCCCTTGTTGGTTATTGACCGGAGAGATGTCTCGGTCATGTCTACATGCCTCCCGAACCCGTAGGGTCTACACACTTAAGGTTCAATGACGCTAGGGTTATAGGGGAATTGTGTATGTGGTTACCGAAGGTTGTCCGTAGTCCCAGATGAGATCTCCAACGTCACGAGGAGTTCCGAAATGGTCAGTAGGTAAAGATTCATATATAGGAAGTGAGGATTTGGTCACGGGAAGTGTTTCGGGCATCACCGGTAATGTACCGGGACCATCGGAAGGGTTCCGGGGGTCCATCGGGAGGGGCCACCGGCCACGGAAGGCTACATGGGCCAAGAGTGGGTGGGAACCAACCCCTAGGTGGGCTGGTGCGCCTCCCATCTTAGCCCAAGGCGCAACAAAGGGTGGAGGGGGCAAAACCCTGTGCGTGGAGGGGCCCTAGGCCCACCTTAGGGCGCCGCCGCTCCTCCCCACCTTGGCCGCCGGCCCTCCTGGCCATCTAGGGTTGACGCCACCCCTAGGGAGGGAACCCTAGGGGTGCGTACCCTCCTCCATCTCCTCCTATATATAGTGGACGGTTTTGGGGCAGTGGACACACAACTCTCTCTCTCTCTCTCTCTCTCCGCAGCCCTACCTCTCCACCTCCTCGTCCTCCGTAGTGCTTGGCGAAGCCCTGTCGGAGTACCGCGCTGCTCCACCATCACCACGCCGTCGTTCTGCTGTTGGAGTTGTCTTCCTCAACCTCTCCCTCCTCCTTGCTGGATCAAGGCGCGGGAGACGTCATCGGGCTGCACGTGTGTTGAACGCGGAGGCGCCGTTGTTCGATGCTTAGATCGGAATTGACCGCGATCTGAATCGCTGTGAGTACGACTCCACCAACCGCGTTCTTGTAACGAGAGGTATGAAGATGCACTCCGCCCACTTGTTGCTGGTTTCTCCATAGATTGATCTTGGTGATACGTAGGAAAATTTTGAATTACTACTATGTTCCCAACAACACGCTCGATGGCGTACGCGGCCGCGACGTCCTTCCTCTTCGCCTCCGCCCGCCGGTTCCGCCTCTGGGCTGATTCCTTGTCCAGCTTTGCGATCTCCTCCGGCATGAGTTCCGACCGCGGCTTGTTCGTACCCTTGGGCGCCTTCTTCTTCTTCGCCTTGGTGGCCGGGACGACGGCCGGGGCGCCGGAGTTCGGCGGGGGATCGTCCATGGAGGGCTGTGGCGGGCGAAGGGGGAGGGCGGGGCGTGGAAGGTTTTGTGGGGGAGGGGGAATGAAATGGAATGGGGCGTGGGGGCGGAAAGGCCGGGCGGCTTTGTGCCACCGACGGGCGGGCCAGGGGAGGACAAGCGTGTGCATCCCACCCGTCCGCGCGCTGTCCGTTCACCACAAAACCGGACCAAGTTTGCGCCGGGAATGGATCGAAAGCGGACAGAAAACGGACAAACGTCCGTTTATGCCCGCGCGCTGGGCCGCCTGGTGTGTCCGTTTTGCCCCAAACGGAAGCAGGCGAACAGGATAGAGTCACACGCTGGAGTTGACCTCACAACTCTCTCATGAACAAGGATGAAGACAAATATTTGGTGGCCGGTGCCTCTCACAGCCGGACCTTTTCTTTCTCTCTATTCTCCTTGTCTTATCAAGCAAAGTGATTACAACTTACACACACGTATACACAGCCAACCATTACGTAAGAGTCAATTACACCACATGTGCCTGAACTTGCAAGAAAAATTACTTTGATGCTAAAACTTGTAGGATACATTGAACGGGTAACAATACTTGGCTGAAACGTGCATCTACGATGCTAATCACGTTTGTATACGTAAATGGGCGGATCCAGTGGGGTGCCGTGGGTGCCCCTCCAAAAGGGCATTTTTTACATAGTAGAGTTAGCCTGATGCTATATGTATTATAGAAGTATTAAAATGCTAAGTAAACAACATTTATATTGTAAATGCCAACATTGGCACCCCTGTGATCAGAATCTAAATCTACACCCGCCACTGTATACGTACATGATGTTGACGTGACATGACAACATGGTGCGGGGCCCACCCGTTAGTGACTGGTAAACGGGGCGAGGAATGTGGCCTGTTCTTTTATCGCAAAAAACACTTTGAATTTATTTTTTCGTCATACAAAAGCCCCTTGAATTTTTTTCTTGTCAAAAAGCCACGTAAATGTAACTATGTCTATATGACCCTTGGGGCCCACTGTCGAAAACAATATGAAGAGAAAATTAATAACAAAATTTCTGTCTGTCGAAGGGCGAACTAGCGCCCTCAACCCAACATAACGTGACGCTAGCCACCACAACAATTACTATTTATTGCATACAAATTCTTTATGAACACAGTACAAACGGAAGTGCTCATATACACGTGCATACACTCATCTTTATAAATACGCACACACACATCCTATTCTTTTGAATACCTCCAAGAGACTGAGCCGGCATACCATCTTTAGATTTATAAAGTCACCATAGACGCTGCCTACATGGGATAACAATACGTAATGACCTATAAACATACATGCGCATAGGGCTTACATGAGCTGCACTGCTGAAGTCACCGCATCCCGTTATTACATATTAGTTATTTAATACAAAAATACTAATATCACAAATATTTACCATTTTAATTATATCTATATTCAAATAATACATCAATAATTTATAGAATTACATGGAATCACTTTAAATAATAATATTTCTCTCAAAGCAAATACAGGTATATAGCCTGAAAATACATGAATAGATGAATATTTTTATGAATCATTAGAAATATTTTTATAAATAATGAAAAATATTATAATTAATCTATATTATTATAAAACATGAATACTATTTTAGTTATATAAACATTTATAAATAATATTGTATATTTATAGAATCACATGAACATTCTTTTAAACAAGAACATTGTTTTAGAATTATATGAACATTATTTTAAATAAATCGTTTTTAGAATCATATGAACATTGTTTTATATAAAATAGTTTTTAAAATTACATGAAAATTATTTTAAATAACTTATTTACTTTGTATGTATATTATTTATAATTTAAATAGTACAACATAATTCTTTTTTTGAGAGAACAATACAACATAATTCTAAGAAAGGAAAAAAACTAAGATGTGAAAAATGGGCGACGGTGACAACAACCCATTTAAGATTTATGTTCGTGTTCGCCTATAGTTCATTAGCAATAGCTATCCTATTACTCTAGGAAATTATACATGGTCTGGTGGCTAGCCAGGTCGGGCAGAGAGCCATTGGTCTAGTTTGAACCTTGGAGGCGCAATATTTTTCATATTAATTGTGTTGTTTCATTTTCCGAAGGAAATTTTTGAGGGGACTTTCATCAGAAAATTAAAATTTCACGGTGTTTTGTAAAAAATTCCTAGGACACACGCCCTCATTCCCGCCTCCCGACGGATGGGCCCCGTGCCATGCTAGCTATTTGACACGAGAAAAATCTACATGTGTCCTCCGTGAGAAGGGAAGAGAAGGAGTTTGATTTCTTTCATGCGTCGGGAAAAAGATGATGCGGGCGTGCCAGTGTACCGAAGTACACAAGAAAACAAAGAGATGGGAACAATATTTTATTAATCTCAAGGATAACAAATACAATTCCTGATATGCGCTCTGTGGCCTACTAGCGCGGCCAGCCTGACTAGCGATGTGCGGTCTCCTGGTTCCCGGGGCCTCAAAAGGCTCCCGGTTAATTACTCCCGCGGATTGCTCTGTGAGAAACCTCCGATTAAGCCGTATGGTCGTCTTCGTCGTCTTCGCTTCACATTCTCCATGCATGATGATGATGGTGTGTATGTGTGTGGTGTGGGAGGCGGCTAAGCCCGTGTCCTCGTCGGTACACGTGCCGCTCAAAACATGACTTTTTGCTAGTCACATTCGCCCTCGCCATCGCGCCTCATCGTTCTTGATAGCGTTAATGTTGGTGTTGGAGTAGTATGGGTCATGCTTGGCTCGGATTTCTTGACGACTTGGTAGCGGCTGCGTCAGGGTATGCAAGGGGGTTCGCCTTGCAGGAGTATTGATTGTGGAGACCGGCGTCGGTGTAAAACCAACACACACTCGCATCGGCATAGCCGGTGTGGGTGGCATCTCGTCTCGGCTAGATGCCGAGTTTACGACGGTCCGCCAAGACAAGGGCGCCGCCCGAGACCGTGAATGGGTGACGTCATGGTGGGGCGTGGTTGATGCCCCGTCTCAGCTAGACGTCGTATTCGGTGGTCTGCTAAGACAAGGATTGTGCCGCCTGTACACCATGGAGGGTGCACCTTGTCTCGACCGGATGCTGTATTCGGTGGTCCGTCAAAACAAGAGAAACACATCATGATGCCGAATAAAGGAGTCATTATAAAGGGGCGTGGTTGACACCCCGTCTTAGCTAGACGCCGTATTCGGTGGTCTGCTAAGACAAGAATCACACTGCCTGTACGCCATGAAGGATGCATCTTGCCTCGACTGGACGCCGTATTCGGTGGTCCGTCAATACAAAGGAAACACACCGTGATCGTGATGTTGAAGAAGGGGGACATCATGGATGGGCATCATTGATGCCTTTTCTCAGCTAGACGCTGTATTCGGTGGTCTGTTAAGACAAGGATCACACCACTTGACGACGTGACCTGTACGCCATGAAGGGTGCACCTTGTCTCGACTGGACGTCGTATTTGGTGGTCTGTCAAGACAAAGGAAACACATCCCAATGCCAAAGAAAGCTGTCGTCGTGGAATGACGTGGTTGATGCCTCGTCTTGGCTAGACGCCGTATTCGGTGGTCTGCTAAGACAAGGATCACACTGCCTGCCGTCGCGACCTATATACCATGGACATGTAGGCCGCCATAGTAGAGCATCAGTGGAGGCATGAAGGAACGGAGTAGATGCCTTGTCTCAGCTAGACGCCGTATTCGGTGGTCTCTCGAGATAAAGATCATGCCGCCCGTACGCCTAGGCCGCCATGGTCGAGCAACGGAGCTAGTGGCTGGACCGCATCGGTGTAGTCTTCAGGTTCAATGAAGTCGTCTCCGGCGGCGACGGTAGGATCACACGAACGTTGTCTCCCATGACGTTTTCATGTAGTGTATGCATGCTGGATGTGAACAAAAGCCAAGAAAATAGATGGATCAGATCAAACTCTTACTCTCCGGGAACACGAGCTTGGTGTCCATGTCGCCGTCGCCGGTGTCCTTGTGCGGATGATCGTCGGTCGTAGTACTTGCTTCAGGCCGGCCGGGCGTGTGTTGTGCGATGGATGGATCTGTGGGTCTTCTGCCTAGATGGATGGATGCGTGATGAATCAATTGATGGATGTGTTCGTGCGTGGGTTTGCTGCGTGATGGATGAATGGCTGGCTGCGTGATGGATGGATGCTAGAGTTGATGGATGGGTGCTGCGTGGTTTTTTCCTTGATGGCCGGATGTCTCACATATATATAGGCTGCTGGGTATTGCCTCGTCCGGCAGGCCTCCTTTGAATTTCCATCTATGATCTCCTTCTTGATACACACGTCTACATAAAAAGGAAAATAGACATTATACATACCTTTTTTACTTACATGGCAAATGCCTTTCCAATATGATGTACGACGGTTGCTTTTGCTTCCAAATTTTGTAACTTGCCGATTATGCATTGCTCCGTCCGAGTTGACCGAGTACCAGACCCATATTTTATGTACGTACAAATTTCAGTTTGCCGGTATTCAAAGACATATACGTGCTTGATGCCGAACGACAGTAGTTATCCAAATACATACAAATACGGTGTATGCATACGAACGGGTATTTGGGTACGATACTTGCACGAGTTCGCCGGCCGTCCGTCTATCCGAATACTTAGCTACGTACAATACCTTGCATGCGATACATGACCGTGGTGCAATCCATGCATGTGAAAATGCCATATTACTAATCCATCAAGTCAAAGTGTATTCACTATGCATATAGGCACGTATTTCTCTTTTTCGTTTCTTTCTTTTTACGCGTATTCGGGTACGGTACTCACGCGACCTCGCCAGCGCGAGCTTCCCGTCCGTCTACCCGAATACGTATATGTATACCACGTGCTCATGATCAAAATTGCTTCCCTACATAACCTGTACTAAAATGAAGCACTCCCTTTGCCGATGAGTTACAGGCAGGGCTCCATACATACAAGGCAGGCTCCCTTTAAATTTTCAAACAAGGAAAGCTATATCCTTCACGTAGAGAGAGCTCCCGGTCGGTGCAATTTCTTGCTGCAAAAATCTCATCAAACACTAGCGCTTCACATCACAGCAACTCCAAAGCGGCCATCCATTTGGTCCATCGGCGTCCGTTTGGATCGGCGCAAACAGAAAAGTCGTCTCAATGCGTCGACCCAAACGGACGCGCATACGCTTTTCGTCTGCCGGCCGACTCATTCGCGACTCATTTTCGAGCCGAATTTGCGTCAGTGTGGACACGAGACGAATTCGCGCGCGCCCACCTACCCCCTGGCCCGCTGGTGCGTGGCACATTGGCCATCCTCTTCCATTCCAGCAACAAACCCTCCTCCTTCGTCGTCGCCGCCCTTTTTTTCGGTGCCGGTGCCAGCTGTCGGTGCCGTAACCTGCAATGTCGTCACCTTCCACGTCGCCCCGCTCCCCGTCGTCTTGCTGCCGGAGAACCGAAAGCTTCTCGCCCCACTTCCCCGACACAACCAAGGCCGCGGCCAAGAAGCCGCCTCGCCGCCCCCCTGCCAGTTCCTTCGTCTTGACACCGACACGCTCGTCGGACGTCGGCACACTCGTCTGACGCTGCCAGGGCAGCTTGCCAAGGTACAAACATGGACTCCGCCGATGAGTTCTTCTTTTACAATTTTCTTTGCGACTCCGACGATTCCTCGTCCGATGAGGAGGAGGAGATCTTGGTTGCCGTGTTGGTCCATCACCACATCAATAGCCAATGGTCATTGTTCCGTGGCTCCATTCCAGGACACCTTCTGACGTTGAATCGCAACCGAGAGAGCGGGCATTTCCTTCTTTGGAAAGACTACTTTGACACAATGAATCTGTTGTTCAAACATCAGAAATTTCGTCGCCGTTTCCGTATGAGTAGGCATCTTTTCAACCGTATTAGAGAGGGAGTGGTCGGCTACGATAACTATTTCGAGTGCAAGGAGGATGTCGTTATACAGATTGGCTTACCCTCTTATCAGAAATGTATTGTAGGCATCCGAATGCTTGCATACGGAGTGCCCGGTGATCTCATTGACGAGTTTGACAAGTTCGTCTGTATGAGCGAGCCTACTTGCATATACTCCCTGTATAAGTTTTGCAAGGCTGTTATTGCTATGTTTGGCCCTGAGTACTTGAGAGAGCCGACTCCTGAAGATACAACCCATTTGTTGGCGATGAATGCTAGCAGGGGCTTCCCAGGGATGCTTGGTAGCATAGACTGCATGCACTGGGAGTGAAAAAACTACCCTTCTGCTTGGCAAGGGCAGTATAAGGGCCATGTTAGGGCTTGCGCTATCATACTTGAGGCTTTGGCATCTCAAGATCTCTAGATCTGACACTTTTTCTTTGACATGGCCGGATCACACAATGATATCAACGTGCTTCAGCGCTCGCTGGTGTTTGCTAGGTTTGCCAAAGGTAACAGCCCACCGGTTAATTTTATCATCAACGGCCACAACTACGACAAAGGATACTACCTGGGTGATGATATTTATCCTCAATGGACCACTATTGTGAAGACAATTCCCAATCATGTCGGAGATAAGAGGAATAGATTTACCCAAGAGTAAGAGAGTGCTAGGAAAGACGTCGAGCGTGCCTTTGGTGTTTTGCAATCTCGATGGGGGATCGTCCGGTATCCTGCAAAAACTTGGAGCATGAAGAAACTGTGGGAGGTGATGACTGCTTGTGTGATCATACACATTATGATCGTAGAAGATGAGCGCCCGAAACGTCTCTACGATCAAGGGTTTCAGTATCAGGATGAGAATGTTGTGCCTAAGCATGAAGGAGCGGCAACTTGTGAAGAGTTCGCCCAATTTCATCACGACATGCGTGATTGGGAAACTCACGTGCAATTGCAAAATGAATTGGTTCAGCATATGTGGGCTCACGTTGGTAACCAATAGATGTACCTCTTTAATTCGCCTGCAAAACTATGTGAGACTATTTTATTTTTATTCGGCTTGTAAAACTATGTTATTTATTTGGTTGAAACTATGCTATTTATTTTGTTGTGGACTATATGTTTACTTTGTAAAATTAATGTAAAATATGTATGTATAGCAATGCAAAATTTATGTTATGTGTTTAAAAAGAACGATCAGCCGGCCACGCCAAGATATATGGGTCCGCGCATTGGACACACAACCGACCTAAATGTTATAGAGGACGGACGCTGCGCGGAATCCGTCGTCCGTTTAGATCGACCCGTTGAAGTTATATACAAGCCTGATTAGAACTGTAGATGAACGCCCGAGCCAAATTCTGTCTCTTAAATATATGCTGCAAGTTTTAGCGTTAATTGACTTTTCACGCCGAGTTGAGTCACCTGTCATGTAATTGACTCGCCACCACGCACGCACTAGCTGGCTACCACACTCGGCCACTACTAAGAGCAACGCTACACGTACGAAAGTTTTACAAGAGTTTTACAGGATGGGTTGAGATAAGATGTGTTGATTGGTGATTAAAATGAAGCGGGCCACCTTAAAAATCAGGGGAGATATTAATGAGAAGAAAGGTCAGTGCGTTAAATCCTGTAAGTGTCCGTAAGTCTAGATTTTTGCCTAACTAATTCCATGCATGATGCTAACCACGAAATACATGCACACCTTAGTACACCACACAATCACACATGTAGCTTCACCCAACGGCCACACAATCTGGCCGTACTTAACATGTGTGCAGCTAGCTAACTAACCAAATCACTTGGCTCCATTTAAGTGCTTAGCAGGTTAGGCTCCAACCTCTCACTTGCTTGCCGGATCACACGGCCGTGCTGCCTCGCGCAGCCGGGCATCTCGTCTTCTCCGGACGCCTCCGCTGAAGCTTCGATGACCAACAAGTCCCTAACCTACGCTACATGCATAATACAGTAAAAAACAAACATACTGATACACACATCTAGATTAGTGTTAACATGCGCGCACATCCGAATGCGCCCGGGGGCATTTAGGGACCTGATTTGGTGATATATTTTTTTTTGCGACTGACCTGATTTGGTGATTTGACCAGTTGTAGATGCTCTTAGGATCTTGCCGAGCAGCTTCTCTTTGTTTCGCTTTCTACATCCATTAGAATCTTGTCACATGCTTGCGTTCGCTAACTCATCGCATGTCATTCGATCCATCCCCGTTTGCTCGATGATGTCGACGTCAACTGATTATTTAGCTTAAGCTTGCATTCGCTAGCCGCCACCACTGGTCTTCCCGTATGTAATCGCTGACGTGTGTTGCTGTGCCTGCACACTTCTCTCTCTATAAAATGCGCACCATGCCTACACTGAAAGCGGGAAGAAGAGAAACCCAGCTGCGTTACTGCATGCGCACGCGCGGGATAGACCAGTAGCGTAGGTGAGCGCGCGCAGGTGCAGGCGGAGCGGGACATGGCGGCGCACGTGCTAGTGTTCCCGTGCCCGGCGCAGGGCCACATCAACTGCATGCTCCACTTCGCGGCAGGGCTCCTCGACGCCGGCCTCCACGTCACCTTCCTTCACACCGACCACAACCGACGGAGGCTAGGCCTTGCTGCCTCCGCCGTCAAGGCTGATTCGCCGCGGCTGCGGTTCCTGTCCGTCACCGACGGCCTCCCGGACGACCACCCCCGCTCGGCGGGTGACATCCTCGCGCTCATGGAGTCCATGATGACGACGACGAGGGTCGCTTACCGTGCTCTGCTCACGTCCCTGTGCGCGGGCGCGCCCCGCGACGATGGCTTCCCTCCCGTGACCTCCGTCGTCGCTGACGGGATTCTCCCGTTCGCTGTCGACGTCGCTGAGGAGCTCGGCGTCCCGGCGCTCGCCTTCCGAACGGCCAGCGCGTGCAGCTTCCTCGCTTACCTGTCCGTGCCCAAGCTCGTGGAGCTCGGCGAGGTTCCTGTCCCGGTAGGCGCCGACCTCGATGCGCCCGTCCGTGGCGTTCCGGGAATGGAAGGCTTCCTGCGGCGGCGCGATCTTCCAAGTTCTTGTCGCGAGCACGACGAGACCGGCGACGTCGACCCCTTGCTTCAGATAATCGCCGAGTTCACCGCTCACAGCTGCAAGGCGCGGGCGCTCATATTCAACACGACCGCGTCGCTGGAGCGGTCGGCGCTCGCCCACATCGCGCCTCACATGCGCGACGTCTTCGCCATAGGCCCTCTCCACGCCATGTTCCAGGAGCCGGCGGCCGGCGGCGCCTTGTGGCGGGAGGACGACGGCTGCACGGCGTGGCTCGACCGCCAGGCGGACGGAACCGTCGTGTACGTGAGCTTGGGCAGCCTCGCCGTCATTTCGGTTGAGGAGTTCACCGAGTTCCTGTCCGGACTCGTCAGCGCCGACCACCCCTTCCTTTGGGTGCTCAGGCCGGACATGGTCGGGGCGAGCCAGAATGCCGTCCTCCAGGACGCCATCAGGGCGGCCGGGAAAAGCAAGGCCCGCGTCGTGGAGTGGGCGCCGCAGCGGGACGTGCTGCGCCACCGGGCCGTGGGCTGCTTCCTAACGCATGCCGGGTGGAACTCCACGCTAGAGAGCATCGCCGACGGCGTGCCGACGGTGTGCTGGCCGTTCTTCGTGGACCAGCAGATCAACAGCCGGTTCATGGGCGCCGTGTGGGGCACCGGGCTTGACATGAAGGACGTGTGCGAGAGGGCCGTCGTGGAACGCATGGTGAGGGAGGCCATGGAGTCCGCCCAGCTAAGGAGATCAGCTCAAGCGCTGGCGCAGCAGGTGAGACGGGACATCGCCCAAGGGGGATCGTCGGCGAAGGAATTCAAGCGGCTCGTCGGCTTCATCAATGAGCTCAGCATCAGCACGCGGGGCTCCACACCAAGTCCGGACAAAGAATAATGGCCGGCCGGCCAGCTATTAGTACCTTGTTACTAGTATCGTATCGATGTTGCTGTCTGGGCCTTGCCAAAAGACAGTACGAACATGACAATGCCTATTTGAAATGACATTTGTTGCTGCTAAATCTTTGTGATACCACATTGCACTGTGACAATTCGTTAACCTCGACGCAACGGTCGGACCGGTCCGGAAAGTCATCCAAAAGACGACCTTGTATTGGTCCGCAGAACGATCCAGACGTGATTTTTTTGACAAATCGAAGACAAATGTGAAGAGGTTTGCGGCAGTTCGGACTGCTATTTTATTCGATTCTGACCGCTTTGGCCCACAAAAAACCCTCCCCACTCTCATGCGCGCTTCCCGCCCGGCGTGAGCTGCTCAAATTCATGCCGCTGTAGAGCGGCCGCTCCCCATTGAAGATAGGACATGACCTCTCACGACGCTGACATTGAAGCGGCTCGTCGGCCGAGGGCATTGCCCACGACGTGTTTCTGGTGTTCGCGCATGTTCAATGTCGGAGACGTGTGACTGGACAGGACGGGACGGATATCTATCATGACGTGCAGTGCCCCGCCCGTCCTTATGCCGTCATTAAGTAGGCTCGCCGGGCGAAAAATCCACTACCGCGTCTCGCGACGCCTGGCCTCACCGGAATCCCCTATTTAAGGGCGGCCACACCCCGCTAGCTCAACACAACATATCCGATTCACATCCTCTCCACACCCTCCTCCCTTACACCACATTCGACATGACTGCATGCGGCGAAGCTCTATGGGGCAGCCTTTTCCCAGAGATGAAGCAGGAGGTGGCCGCCCTTGCCACCACCTGGCAGAGCCGCTGTGCCATCGAGGCTGGCTTGCCGGCCAGCTCGCCTGAGGTCTCCGAGGACGACATCACAATGGAGACGGGCTCCGATGACACCATCCCGGTTCCCGCGCCTCCTGTGCACTCCGACTGCACCATGGCCCAGGCGCACTATAACGCCGCCATAGCGGAGCGGCAGCCTGCGACAGTGCGTACGTCGGCGTTAAAGACGCTGCCGAAGCAACATCGACTAGCGTTGGGTCAGATCGACGGTGAGCGCACAAGCCAAGAGGCCCTGGCGGCCATGGCCGCGATGAACCCGAACTTTGTCGCGGAGCAGCGTGCCAGCTATGATGACATCCGCGCTCAAGCCGTCGCTCGCCAGGCCACCGCAGCGGCACAGTTCCAGGCGATCGCGGAGGAGAACAACGCGAGATGTGCCTCCTACGCGTCGTCAGTGAACCATCAGGCGTCCTGTTGGTACGACGATAACCAAGACACCACCATTTCCCTCGTAGACCTCATGTCCACCGGCGACGGACTAGGCACGAAGTCCTCCGAGGATGAGTAGGTGATGACCCACAAGTATAGGGGGTCAATCATTGTCCTTTAGATAAGTAAGAGTGTCTAACCCAACGAGGAGCAGAAGGAAATGATAAGCGGTTTTTAGCAAGGTAGTTTCTGCAAGCACTAATATTGTTGGTAACGGGTAGTTTGATAGCAAGATAATTGGTAACGAGCAAGTAACGGTAACGGTAAATAAAGTGCAGCAAGGTAGCCCAATCCTTTTATGGTAAAGGACAGGAAAAAATGATCTCTTATAATAAGCAAAGTGTTCTTGATGGTACACGGGAATTTCATCTAGTCACCTTCATCATGTTGGTTTGATTCGTGTTTGCTACTTTGATAATTTGATATGTGGGTGGACCGGTGCTTGGGTGTTGTTCTTATTGAACAAACCTTCCACTTATGATTAACCCCCTCGCAAGCATCTGCAACTACGAGAAAAGTATTGTGCTCACCAGGGTGGCCCCTTCCGGTAGTTATTTGATCCAATATTTATTATATATTTCATAAAAAATATTTGTGAAGTTTCAACTCATTTGAAGATGTGCAGAATAGGTATCTCTGGTATGCTTTTTCAGGTCCAAAATTCATTTGCTCCCATATTTATTATAAATAACAGTAGGAAAGCATGATGCAAATGGACGTATCAAATCCCCCAAGCTTAGTCCGCACTTTTCCTCAAGCGAAAGCCGATATCGAAAAGCATGTCCACATGGTTTGAGAGAGAGAGGTGTCGATAAAAACAAAATACGGACATAGTAGCATCATGCTTATTATCATAACAGCAACAAACTTTATCATAAAACTCTTTCATATAACTTTTATTTCATAACAACATGGTATAACTTCTCATGAACAAGTAACAATACATCACAATGTAGAAGTATAAAGCATAAACCTCATTGGGAACCAACAAACTATGTTCTTAGTCAACTTTGCAACTACAATTCATCATATTTTCAGGAAGGGTCTCGTGTCAGAGCCTTTTGGCAAGTCCGCATACTCAACCATAATTTAGTCTTCTATGATTGCTAACACTCACAGCATACCCATGGGCAAAATTTTCAACCGGACACTGCTACCTCTTGAGCTTGCATTGGTTTTCCCTTAAAGAGGAAAGGGTGATGCAGCAAAGTAGATAAGTATTTCCCTCAGTTGTTGAGAACCAAGGTATCAATCCAGTAGGAGGAACAAGCAAGCCACCAATGGATGCACCTACACAAACAATCTAACTCTTGCACCCAACGCTATAAAGGGGTTGTCAATCCCTTCACGATTATTTGCAAGGATTACATCTGATAGAGATAGATGTAAACGAGAACGGAAAGTAAAAAAGGAAATTAAATTGCAACAAAGTATTTTTGGTTTATAGATCTGAAAGTATATTATGGAAAGTAGACCCGAGGGCCATAGATTTCACTAGAGGCTTCTCTCTTGAAGGAAAATATCATGGTGGGTAAACAAATTACTGTCAAGCAATTGATAGACAAGTGAATAATCATGTAGTTATCCAAGGCAATGATCATGCATATAGGCATCACGTCCGTCAATTAGACCGAAATAATTCTGCATCTACTACTATTACTCCACACATCAACTGACTCCTGCCTACATCTAGAGTATTAAGTTCATGAAGAACAGAGTAACGCATTAAGAAAGATGGCATGATGTAGAGGGATAAACTCAAGCAATATCATGAAAACCCCATCTAGTTACCCTTGATGGCAACAATACTATACGTGCCTCGCTACCCCTACTATGTCACTGGGTGAGGACACCGCAAGATTGAACCAAAAACCAAGCACTTCCCCATTGCAAGAATTACCAACCTAGTTGGTCAAACCAAACCAATAACTCGAAGAGACATACAAGGATATGAAATCATGCATATAAATTCAGAGAAGATTCAAATAAGATTCATGGATAATCTGAACATAAACTCGCAATTCATTGGATCTTGACAAACATACCACAAAAGAGGATTACATTGGATAGATCCCCATGAAGATCATGAAGAACATGGTATTGAAGATCAAAGAGAGAGAATAAGCCATCTAGCTACTAGCTATGGACTCGTAGGTCTGTGGTGGACTACTCACGCATCATCGAAGGGGCAATGGAGTTGATGTAGATGCCCCATGATCGAAACTCCCTCCGACAGATTACCGGAAAAGGCTCCAAGATTGGATCTCTCGGGAACGGAGGCTTCTGGCGGCGGAAAAGTATTTGTGTGGCTCGTTCTGATGTTGGGGGAATATTTGGGTATTTATAGGACGAAGAATAGGGTTAGGAGGCCTGCCGGGAGATGGCAAGCCTGCTAGGCGCGGCCAGGGGCCCCGTGCCTACCAGGCTTGTGACTCCCTAGCAAGTGCCCTGGCGTGCACTCCAAGCCTGGTTGATTTGTTTCCTTCCAGAAAAATTCTTTCCGAAGATTTTATTCCGTTTGGATTCCGTTTAATATTCCATATCTGAAAAACTCAAAAACAAGGAAAAAACAGAAACTGGCACTAGGCTCTAGATTAATAGGTTAGTCCCAAAAATAATATAAAATGGCATATTAATGCATATAAAACATCCAAAACAGATAATATAATAGCATGACATCATCAAAAATTATAGATACATTGGAGACGTATCCGCATCCCCAAGCTTAATTCCTACTCGTCCTCGAGTAGGTAAATGATAAAAACAGAATTTTTAATGTGGAGTGCTACCTAACATATTTATCCATGTAATATTCTCTATTGTGACATGAATATTCAGATCCGTAAGACTCAAAGCAAAAGCTTAATATTGATATAAAAACAATAACATTTCAAGCATACTAGTAAAGCAATTGTATCTCTTCAAAATATAATGGCATAAGAAAGTTACCCCTACAATATCATATGGTCTGGCTATGCTCCATCTTCCCCACACAAAGTATTTATATCATGCACAACCCCGATGAAAAGTTAAGCAATTGTTTCCACACCTTTATTTTCTCAAACTTTTTGAACTCTCACGCAATACATGAGCATGAGCCATGGATATATCACTATAGGTGGAATAGAATATGGTGGAGGTTGTCAAGGAAAGGGAGAAGATAGTCTCACATCAACTAGGCGTATCAACGGGCTATGGAGATTCCCATTAATAGATATCAATGTGAATGAGTAGGGATTGCCATGCAACGGATGCACTAGAGCTATAAGTGTATGAAAGCTCAAAAAGGAAACTAAGTGGACGTGCATCATAAAGAAAAATTCCACTAGTTACATGAAAGTGACAAAATAGGAGACTCTCTATCGTGAAGATCATGGTGCTACTTTGAAGCACAAGTGTGGAAAAAGATAGTAGCAATGTCCCTTATCTATTTTCTCTCATTTTTTAATGGTGGGCATCTAAGGCCTCTTTTATTTTTTATTTGGGATTCGCTGTCCTCTTTTTTTCATAAAGTCCGGAATCTCATCTCCACTTGTGAGGGAATCATAGCTTCCATCATCATTTCCTCACATCAGACATGCTCTAATAATGACAATCATCACACTTTCATTTACTTACAACTCAAAAGAAAATTACAACTTGATACCTATGACAAAATATGACTCTATATGCAATATGGAAGTTATGTTGTATGTCATAAAAGGAAAGAGTGGAAGTTGCATGGAAATATATCTCAGAATGGCTATGGAAATGCCATAATAGGTAGGTATGGTGGCTGTTTTGAGGAAAGATATATGTTGGCTGTTTTGAGGAAGGTATATGGTGGCTGTTTTGAGGAAGGTATATGGTGGCTGTTTTGAGGAAGGTGTTTGTTGTACCGACGAAAGTTGCGCGGTACTAGAGAGGCTGGCAAAGGTGGAAGGGTGAGAGTGCGTATAATCCATGGACTCAACATTAGTCATAAAGAACTCACATACTTATTGCAAAAGTCTATTAGTCATCTAAGCAAAGTATTAAACGCATGCTCCTAGGGGGGGTTGGTAGGAGTTAACCATCGTGCGCTCCCGACCCTCACACAAAGGTTGACAATCTATAAACAAATCATGCTCTGACTTCCTTACATAACGATTCACCATACATGCATGCTACGGGAATCACAAACCTTTACACAAGTATTTTTACCAAATCACAATTACTTCCTAACATGACTCTTCACATTACCATCTTTATATCACAAAACTTTATGCAAGGAATCAAACTTCTCAGAAATAATCAATGCACTTAATATGGAAGTTTTTATTATATCCCTCTTGGATGCCTATCATATTAGGACTAAATTCATAACCTAGACCAATTACCATGCTATTTTAGAGACTCTCAAAATAATATAAGTGAGGTACGAGAGTTCAAGTATTTCTATAAAACGCAAAGATCACCGTGCTCTAAAAAATATAAGTGAAGCACATAGAGCAAAATTGCCTAACTCAAAAGATATAAGTGAAGCACAAAGAGTATTCTAATAAATTCACAATTAAGCGTGTCTCTCTCAAAATATGTGTGCAGCAAGGATGATTGTGTCAAACTAACAAGCAAAGACTCACATCATACAAGACGCTCCAAGCAAAACTCATATCATGTGGTGAATAAAAATATAGCCTCAAGTAAATTTACCGATGGATTGAAGACAAAAGTGGGGATGCCTTCCGGGGTATCCCCAAGCTTAGGCTCTTTGCCATCCTTGAATATGACTTGGGGTGCCTTGGGCATCCCCAAGCTTAGGCTCTTTCCACTCCTTATTCCATAGTCCATCAAATCTTTACCCAAAACTTGAAAACTTCACAACACAAAACTTAACAGAAAACTCGTGAGATCCATTAGTATAAGAAAATAGATCACCACTTTATGTATTGTTGTGAAATCATTCTTTAATTATACTGGTGTTATACCTACTGTATTCTAACTTCTCCATGGTTCATACTCTATGATACAACCCATAGATTCATCAAAATAGGCAAACAACAAAAAGAAAACAGAATCTGTAAAAAACAGAACAGTCTGTAGCAATCTGAAAACTTCGTATACTTTTGTAACTCAAAATATTCTGAAACGTTACTAAAACCTGGGAAATTTATATATCAATCTTGTGTAAAAATTTCAGACTCATTCGACACTCTTAAAAATTTAGAGAATTCCTATACTGAGCGGAAAAGTTTCTGTTTTTCAGCAAGATCAAATCAACAACTACCATAGATTACCCCAAAGGTTTTAATTGGCTAAAACACTAATTAAAATACCAAATCATAATTAATGCATAATTAATAATTTGGGAAACACTCAAAAACAGAAGCAAAAACAGAAACACAAAAATAAAATTGGGTTGCCTCCCAACAAGCGTTATTGTTTAACGCCCCTAGCTAAGCATAACGATTTCAATGATGCTCACATAAAAAGTAGTAATTGAAACATGCAAGAGAGCATCCTGAATATCATTACAATCACATTTAAGTCTAACCCAGTTCCTATGCATAGGGATTTTGTGAGCAAACAATTTATGGGAACAAGAATCAACTAGCATCGGAAGGCAAAACAAGCATGACTTCAAAGCTTTGAACACATAGAGAGGAAACTTGATATTATTGCAACTCCTACAAGCATATGTTACTCCCTCATAATCAATTTCAATAGAATCATGAAGAAATCTCACAATATAACTATCACACAAAGCATTCTTTTCATGATCAATTATAGCATACGTGTCATCACCAAAACTTGGGGAACAAAAAATATCATCTTCATCAAGCATAGCATCCCCAAGCTTGTGGTTTTGCGTATCATTAACATCATGGATATTTAGAGAATTCATACTAATAATCATGAAGAAATCTCACAATATAACTATCACACAAAGCATTCTTTTCATGATCAATTATAGCATACGTGCCATCACCAAAACTTGGGGAACAAAAAATATCATCTTCATCAAGCATAGCATCCCCAAGCTTGTGGTTTTGCATATCATTAAAATCATGGATATTTAGAGAATTCATACTAACAACGTGTTAATCATGCTTTTCGTTCAAGGAACTATAATGAATCTCCTTATAAATTTCTTCTTTCAACACTTCATTAAAAAACTCATGATTTTCAAGAAAAAATTCATAGAGATAATCAAGTGCACTCAACTCACTAGCAATTGGTTCATCATAATTTGTCCTTTTGAAAAGATTAGCAAGTGGATGAGGAACCATATGAATGGATTTTTATCAAGCAAAGATTCAAGCAAATAGAAGGCACATGGCAACATAAGCAAACAAAAGGCAAACGAAAAGGCGAACGGAAGAAGGGCGAATAAAAAGGCATATCTTTTTGGTATTTTATGAAAATCGTTTTAGAAGTGGGGGGGGGGGGAGGAAAACGAGAGGCAAATGGAAAATAAAGTAAATGCAATAGATGAGTTTGTGATGGGTACTTGGTAGGCTTGATGTGTATCCTCCCCGGCAACGGCGCCAGAAATCCTTCTTGCTACCTCTTGAGCTTGCATTGGTTTTCCCTTAAAGAGGAAAAGGTGATGCAGTGAAGTAGATAAGTATTTCCCTCAGTTGTTGAGAACCGAGGTATCAATCCAGTAGGAGGAACAAGCAAGTCACCAGTGGATGCACCTTCACAAACAGTCAAACTCTAGCAACCAACGCTATAAAGGGGTTGTCAATCTCTTCGCGATTATTAGCAAGGATTAGATCTGATAGAGATAGATGTAAACGAGAATGGAAAGTAAAAAGGTAAATAAATTGTAGCAAATTATTTTTTGTATTTTTGGTTTATAGACCTGAAAGTATATTATGGAAATTAGACCCGGGGGGCATAGATTTCACTAGAGGCTTCTCTCTTGAAGGAAAATATCATGGTGGGTAAACAAATTACTGTCAAGCAATTGATAGAAAAGCGAATGATCATGTAGTTATCCAAGGCAATGACCATGCATATAGGCATCACGTCTGTGTCAAGTAGACCGAAAGGATTCTGCATCTACTACTATTACTCCACACATCGACCGACTCCTGTCTACATCTAGAGTATTTAGTTCATGAAGAACGGAGTAACGCATTAATAAAGATGACATGATTTAGAGGGATAAACTCAAGCAATATGATGAAAACCCCATCTTGTTACCCTTGATGGAAACAATACAATACGTGCCTCGCTACCCCTACTATGTCACTTGGTGAGGACATCGCAAGATTGAACCCAAAACAAAGCACTTCTCCCATTGCAAGAATTACCAATCTAGTTAGCCAAACCAAACCAATAACTCGAAGAGAATTACAAGGATATGAAATCATGCATATAAGAATTCAGAGAATATTCAAATAAGATTAATGGATAATCTGAACATAAACTCACAATTCATTGGATCTTGACAAACATACCACAAAAGAGGATTACATCGGATAGATCCCCATGAAGATCATGACGAACATGGTATTGAAGATCAAATAGAGAGAAGAAGGCATCTATCTACTAGCTATGGACCCGTAGGTATGTGGTGGACTACTAACGCATCATCGGTGGGGCAATGGAGTTGATGTAGATGCCCCATGATCGAAACTCCCTCCGACAGATTACCGGAAAAGGCTCCAAGATTGGATCTCTCGGGAATGGACGCTTCTGGGGGCGGAAAAGTATTTGCATGGCTCGTTCTGATGTTGGGGGAATATTTGGGTATTTGTAGGACGAAGAATAGGGTTAGGAGGCCTGCTGGGAGACGGCAAGCCTGCTAGGCGCTGCCAAGGGGGCCCGCGCCTTCGGGCTTGTGACTCCCTGGCAGGTGCCTTGGCGTGCACTCTAAGCCTGGTTGATTTGTTTCCTTCGAGAAAAATTGTTTTCGGAGATTTTATTCCGTTTGGACTCCGTTTAATATTCCATATCTGAAAGACTCAAAACAAGGAAAAAACAGAAACTAGCACTAGGCTCTAGATTAATGGGTTAGTCCCAAAAATAATATAAAATGGCATATTAATGCATATAAAACATCCAAAACAGATAATGTAATAGCATGACATCATCAAAATTTATAGATACGTTGGAGACGTATCAGACACATAGAAAGATAGGGTCTTATAGTTTCGCCTCCCAACGTATTCACCTTAAGGGTGATGTCAACAATAATAACTCATGCTCACCCATATCAAACTGGATATATGTGCCTAGATCTTTCCTCACCACATGATGCTTGCAAAAAGAGAAAAAAGGGAATAGGGAAGAATACTTTGACTCTTGCATAAAAGTAAATACATAAAGGTAAAAGATAGGCCCTTCGCAGAGGGAAGCAGAGTTTGTCATGCACTTTTTTACTCATTATGCCAAATCCCTTAGTGCAAAAGAGCGTCACATTGTATTTACCCTTGTGATAGAAACCTTTATTATGCGGTCCGTCGCTTTTATTACTTTGACATCACAAGTTCGTGCAACGCTCAATTTTCTCTTACACTAATTGATCCAACACTTTTAGAAGCATTTTTTATTGCCTTAGTGCACCGATGACAACTTACTTGAAGCATCTTATTCAATCCATAGGTCATATAAATGAAATGATTGGAGAAATCATATTTGATTGGAGGTGCGTAGTGTCTTACGGGGCTAGCTCACAATACAACAATTATCGCTACTGATTCCAGATAGAATGTTGATACCGGTGGAAAAGCACTTCTGTCTATGTATAGGGCAGTGAACTAAAAAAAGTGTCCTCTCTTTCTACATAAAATTGTATAAGTCAACCGAAGTGGTGGACTCTCAAAACACGAGTTTGGGTTTCGGATTTTTGGATGCACAAGTAGTATCTCTACTTAGTGCCGACATTTTGGCTAGCAAAGATATTGAGCAAGCACCACATGTTGAAGGATCTATGACAATATAACTTCTATGTGAATATGAACAAACATAAATCATTACGTTGTCTTCCTTTTGCAACGTCAACAGTTTTGGCATATAATATTTAATGGGGGGTCACAATCATAAAAGATGTCCAAGATAGTGTATTTGCATGTGAATCTTCTCTTCCATAATTAATCCTTTCTTGAGTTGCATCATTGACTACTGCTATGTTTTTCAATCTCCAATTTTTTTACCACTTATACTTTTATTTATGTGATGTCATTACTCACCATAAGATTAGCATATGACCCTTTTTATTTATTTTCTTTTATTATGATTGCAACAAGAAAGTAAAGAAGCAAGAGTTCAAACTAAACTTTATTATATAACTCTCACTCGATTATATAGATAGATAGATCACGAAACTAGCACTCAGAAAGAGACCATACTAAACTTTTATTCAACTAAATCAAGAAAAAGTTAAGGATCGAAATAAAAGGTAAAGGTAAAAAGTGATGGTAATACGATACCGGGGCATCTCCCCCAAGCTTGGCTCAAGCCAAGGGGAGTGCCCATACCCATGTACTCAAGTCTCCTTTGGTGGTGAAGATGATGAAGGTGGTGGTGATGAAGAAGTGTCACACTTCAGCCTCAATAAGTGCTCAAGTTTATAGATGATGCTACGAAGGGTAATGATGCACTCCTCTAGCAAACTATTTTCACGAGTGAGAAATTTATTCTGAACACGAACCGCTTCAAAGGCCCTAAAAGCTTCAATTTCAATAGGGGTGAGGTGATCATAGTAAGGCAGGAGGATATATTCCTCCTCCTCTTCCTCTGTTGGCATTATTTCCCTTCTTCTTGAGCTTGATCCCTCATAGCTCCCTTGCCCTTGTCTTCATTGTTGGCTTCTTTTGGTTCATGTCTCTTCAGCTCCATCTTCATCAACCAAGCATCTTCTTCTACGTTATTGGAGGAGGAAGAAGACATGATGCCTCACTTGATAGATCTGATGAGAAAAGAACACGAAACAAGAACAGAGGATTTTTCCGCGATGCGGTGGTCAAAACAATCGGGGGTATATATAGAATTTTTATTCTTGAGAAACAAGCGTATGGAAGGAAAACGGAGTCGGGAAGGTTCCCGAGGTGGGCATAACCCACCAGGGCCGCCAGGGAGGGCAGGCGCACCCTGGTGTATCGTGTTCACCTCGGTTGCTTTCCTGTTTATTTCTTGTTTTGCTAATTTTTCTAATATTCCAAAACTGGTAGAAAATATTTTTACAGATTTTTTGGAGTCTGTTTACTTATCGTATCACGTACCTCTTATTTTTCATGATCCTGGAGTGTTCCAGAAGGTTTCTCTTATGTATTCCTGCGGTGTCATGGTTTGGACAACATTGCTTTCAACACTAATAGACACGCCCAAGATATAATGTTTAATTCTTTGTCCATTGACAACTTGTGGGTTGGTGCCTTCGGCATTATTAATCTTGATAGCTCCAGAGTGATAAACCTCTTCGATAACATATGGTCCTTCCCACTTGGAGAGAAGTTTTCCTGCAAAAAATCTCAAACGAGAATTGTACAAAATAACATATTCTCCAACTTTGAATTCTCACTTTTGGATTCTTTTGTCATGCCATCTTTTAACTTTTTCTTTGAATAGTTTGGCATTTTCATAAGCTTGAGTTCTCCATTCATCTAGTGAGATAATATCAAATAAACTCTTTTCACCGGCAAGTTTGAAGTCATAGTTGAATTCTTTAATTTCCCAAAATGCTTTGTTTTCTAACTCTAGAGGCAAATGACAAGCTTTCCCATATACCATTTTGTATGGAGACATACCCATAGGATTTTTATAAGATGTTCTATAGGCCCAAAGTGCATCATCTAGTTTCTTAGACCAATTATTTCGGGACGTATTGACAGTTTTTTGTAATATCAATTTTATTTCTCTATTGCTAAGTTCAACTTGACCGCTAGATTGAGGATGACAGGGTGATGCAATTCTGTGGTTAATATCATATTTGTCAAGAATTTTATGGAAAGCACCATGAATAAAGTGTGAACCACCATCAGTCATTAAATATCTAGGGACTCCAAACCTCGGGAAGATAACTTCTTTAAGCAGTTTAATGGAAGTGTTATAATCAGCACTACTAGTTGGAATAGCTTCTACCCACTTAGTAATGTAATCAACGGCAACCAAAATATGAGTATACCCATTACAGGAAGGAAAAGGTCCCATATAATTAAATCCCCAAACATCAAATGGTTCAACAACAAGTGAATAATTCATAGGCATTTACCGACGCTTACCGATATTACCAACTCTTTGACATTCATCACAAGACAAAATTACAGGCATCCTTGAAGAGAGCAGGCCAATAAAAACCAGATTGCAATACCTTATGAGCAGTTCTATCTCCCGCGTGATTTCCTCCATAAGCTTTAGAATGACATTTCCGTAGGATTTGTTCATGTTCATGCTCAGGTACACAACGTATAATAATACCATCTAATCCTTATTTATAAAGATGTGGGTCATCCCAAAAGTAATGTCCTAAATCATAGAAGAATTTTTTCTTTTGTTGGTATGTGAAACTAGGTGGTATATATTTAGCAACAATGTAGTTAGCATAATCGGCATACCAAGGAGTGTTTTGAGAAACATTTATTGTAGCTAACTGTTCATCAAAAAAACTATCATCAATAGGTAGCGGGTCATCAAGAATATTTTCTAACCTAGACAAGTTATCAGCTACCGGGTTCTCAGCTCCTTTCCTATCAGCAATATGTAAATCAAATTCTTGAAGCAAGAGAGCCCACCTAATGAGTCTAGGCCTAGCATCTTTCTTTTCCATAAGATATTTTATAGTAGCATGATCAGCATGAACAATAACTTTGGAATCGACAATGTAAGATCAAAATTTATCACAATCAAACACAACTCCTAAAAATTCTTTTTCAGTACTAGCATAATTTGTTTGCGCAGTGTCTAGAGTTTTGCTAGCATACTGGATAACATTTAATTTCTTATCAACTCTTTGTCCTAGAACAACACCAATAGCATAATCACTAGCATCACACATAATTTCAACAGGCGAGTTCCAATCGGGTGGTTGAACAATAGGTGCAGTGGTTAAGGCTTTCTTAAGTGTTTCAAAGGCTTCTACACAATCATCATCAAAAACAAAGGGAATAGCCTTTTGTAAAAGATTAGTAAGAGGCCTAGAAATTTTGGAGAAGTCTTTAATAAACCTCCTATAGAAACCAACATGACCAAGGAAACTTCAAATACCTTTAATATTTGTAGGAAACTCTAATAATGATGTCAACAATAATAACTCATGATCACCCACATCCGAGTGGATATATAAGTCTAGATTGTTCCCCAACACATAATGCTTGCCAAGAGAGGTAAAATATAGGAAGTGGTGAGGATCACCATGACTCTTGCATAAAGGTAAGTACTTAAAAATTAGAAGTAACAGATAGGCCCTTCGCAGAGGGAAGCGGAGGTTGTCATGCGCTTTTTGTTTTTCGATGCACAAACCCCTAGTGTAGAGGAACGCCGCGTTGTATTGCCCTTTGTGATAGCAACCTTTATTATGCAATTTATTGCTTTTATTTCTTTACTATCACATGTTCGTACAACACTTATTTCCCTTACAATAAAAGATCACACATATTTGGGAGCAATTTTTATTGCCTTTTGCACCGATGACAACTTACTTGAAGGATCTTATCCAATCCATAGGTAGGTATGGTGGACTCTCATGGCAAAACTGGGTTGAGGTGTTTGGATGCACAAGTAGTATCTCTACTTGGTGTGGAAGTTTTGGCTAATATGAGGTGGAAGCAAACACGACATGTTGGAGGATCTAAAACCATATAACTTCTATCCGGAGGCAAGCAAACATAACCTATTAAGTTGTCTTCGTTGTCCAACATCAACTTCTTGGCATGTAATATTTTAATGAGTGGTCACAATCATAAAATATGTCCGAGATAATATATTTATATGTGAATCTCTCTTTCTTTATCACTTCCTTTCAATTCCACCAATAACCAATTAATATGTTTGTTAACCCCCAACAAATTTCAATCAACATACATTTTATATGTGAAGTCATCACTCCCCATAAGATCATTATGTATAATCTTTGCTTTTTTTCTATTAGTCTTTATTCATTACTTTCAAAAGCATAGTCATCTAGCGAAGCCCTCTCATCAAAACTACTTTTAATTATATAACTCTCGGACTTGCTTACATAAGGGGATCAAAAGCAAAAACTAAAAGGTAGATCATACTAAAACTTTTATTCTACTAGATCAAAACAAAATCAAAAAGGATCGAACTAGGAAAGATAAGAAAAAGGAAAAAGGAAAAAAGGTGTGATGTGATACGATACCGGGGCACCTCCCCCAAGCCTGGCACAATCCAAGGGGAGTGCCCATACCCATGTGCTCAGGTGTCCTTCTTCGAAGGTGATGGTGGTGGAGTTGTTGATGAAGATAGAAACTTGTTCAATTTCCTCTTAAGCATGAAATTTTGTTCCCTCAGGTCATCTACTTCCTGCTCGAGCTTCAATATCCTTTGACATAATCCCTCTTTACTCTCCTGTAGAAAACGAGAAGGAATAAATTGAACCTTGGGCTTTCTTCTTGCGTTTGGGAGGCTTGATTTCCTGAACTCCATGTGTATGTCTCCCAGTTGAGGCATAGGAGTCTCCTATTCATCTGAGCTTTCTTCTTTGTACTTGTCTTCCCATTCCTCCTCCGAGAATAATCCATATGGATCTAGGTCCCCATAGAGCTTGGGATTGGCAAGATAATGTGATATGTAGCTCTCCCTATCGGAATCTTGGGACGACATCTTGCTCTAAATCTGCCACAGAAACAACTCAAAACAAAAACATGAGATATTGTCATGATACGAAAGTGCAAACCTCCGGGAGATTATATAATGAATTTTTGCTGACCTGAAGGAGTGTACCACAAGAAAACGGAGTCCAGGGGGCGCACAGGATGGTGACAAGCCCCCTAGACGCGACCAGGGGGCGACCGCGCCTAGCAGGCTTGTCGCCTCCCCGTGCGTCCTTTGGACTGCTTTTTATTTTCCTAACTTTTTAAATATTCCAAAACTAAATAAAATTGCTATTGGGAAACTTTTGGAGTCGGTTTACTTACCGTACCACGTACCTATTCCTTTTTGGAGTCTGAAACGTTCCGGTAAATCTCCGTAATATGCTCTTCGGGAGTTAACCACTAGACTGAGGATGACAAGTAGATGCAATTCTATGATTAACATCATACTTAGCAAGCAATTTATGGAAAGCACCATGAATAAAATGTGAACCACCATCAGTCATTAAATATCTGGGGACTCCAAATCTAGGGAAAATAACTTCTTTAATCATCTTAATACAGGTGTTATGATCAACACTACTAGTTGGAATAGCTTCTACCCACTTAGTAACATAATCAACAGCAACTAATATATGAGTATACTCGTTGGAAGTTGTAAAAGGTACCATATAATCAAAACCCCAAACATCAAATGGTTCAATAACAAGAGAGTAATTCATAGGCATTTCCTTACATCTACTAATATTGCCAATTATTTGATATTCATCACATGACAAGACAAACTTACGAGCATCCTTGAAGAGGGTAGGCCAATAAAAACCAGATTGTAATACCTTATGTGCAGTTCTATCTCCAGCGTTGTGTCCTCCGTAGGCCTCAGAATGACACTTTTGTAGGATCTGTTCCTGTTCATGCTCAGGTACACAACGTCTAATAACACCATCTACTCCTTCTTTATAAAGGTGTGGCTCATCCGAGAAGTAATGTCTTAAATCATAGAAGAACTTTTTCTTTTTTTGGTATTTGAAACTAGGCGGTATATATTTAGCAACAATGTAATTAGCATAATCAACATACCAAGGAGCATTACGAGAAGCATTCATGATAGCTAATTGTTCATCATGAAAGCTATCATCAATAGGTAGTGTGTCATCAAGAACATTCTCTACCCTAGACAAGTTATCTGCTACAGGGTTATCAACAACCTTTCTATCAACAATATGCAAATCAAATTCTTGTAGCAAATGAACCCACCTGATAAGTCTAGGCTTAGCATCTTTCTTTTCCATGAGATATTTAATAGCAGCATGATCAGTGTGAACAATTACTTTAGAATCAACAATATAGGGTCTAAACTTATCACAAGCGAACACAACTTCTAAAAATTCTTTTTTAGTGGTAGCATAGTTTCTTTGAGCAATGTTTAGAGTTTTGCTAGCATAATGAATACCATTTAATTTCTTATCAACTCTTTGTCCTAGAACAGCACCAATAGCATTGTCACTAGCAACACATATAATTTCAAAGGGTAGGTTCCAATCAGGTGGTTGAACAATAGGTGCAGAAATCAAAGCATTCTTGAGAATTTCAAAAGCTTCTACACAATCATCATCAAAAACGAATGGAACATCTTTTTGCAAAAGATTAGTGAGAGTCCTAGAAATCTTAGAGAAATCTTTAATAAATCTCCTATAGAAACCAGCATGACCAAGGAAACTTCTTTTACCTCTGATATCCGTAGGACACGGCATCTTTTCTATAGCATCAACTTTAGCCTTATCAACTTCAATACCTCTTTCGGAAATTTATGTCCCAAGAAAAGTCCTTCATTCACCATAAAGTGGCACTTTTCTCAATTAAAGACAAGATTAGTTTCTTCACATCTCTGCAAAAATCGATCAAGATTGCTCAAAAAATCATCAAAAGAAGTTCCGTAAACGGAAAAATCATCCATGAAAACCTCAACAATCCTTTCACAAAAATTAGAGAATATAGCAGTCATGCATCTTTGAAAGGCAGCAGGTGCATTGCATAAACCAAAAGGCACATGTCTATAAGCAAAGGTACCAAAAGGGCAGGTAAAGGTGGTCTTCTCTTGGTCCTCTTTTTACACAGGTATTTGAGAGAAACCAGAATAACCATCTAGAAAGCAGGAATGTGTGTGTTTGGATAATCTTTCTAGCATTTGATCAATCAAAGGTACAGGGTAATGAACTTTTCTAGTAGCTTTATTCAATTTCCTAAAATAAATTACCATTCTACAACCTCTAATAATTCTATGCGGGATCAAATCATTTTTATGATTAGGAACTACGGTAATACCTCCTTTCTTAGGGACACAATGAACGGGACTAAGCCATCTACTATCAGCAATAGGGTAAATGATAGGTGCCTCCAGAAGCTTTAACATTTCATTTCATACCACTTCCTTCATTTTAGGATTCAACTGCCGTTCGTGATCAACAACTGGTTTAGCATCAGGCTCCATTTTAATTTTATGCTGACATAGAGTGGGACTAATGCCCTTAAGATCATCAAGAGTATATCCAATAGCAGCACAGTGCTTCCTCAAAGTTTTCAATAATCTCTGTTCTGCATGCTCTGAATGGTTAGCACTAATAATAATAGGATATATCTTCTTTTCATCAAGATAAGCATATTTCAGAGTATCTGGTAATTGTTTAAGCTCAAACACGGGATCACCCTTGGGTGGAGGAGGATCCCCAAGTATTTCAACAGGCAAGTTGTGTTTCAGAATAGGATGACGATCAAAGAAAATCCTATCTATTTCATTCTTTCATTCATATACATGTCATTTTCATGGTCTAGCAAACATTGCTCTAAAGGATCAGTAGGAGGCACAACAATAGAGGCAAGACCAATAATTTCACCCTTACTAGGCAATTCTTTATCATGGGGTTGTCTACAAAATTTAGAGAAATTAGACTCATGAGATGTATCCCCAAAACTTATGGTAACTGTTTCCTTCTCACAATCTATCCTAGCATTAACGGTATTCAAGAAGGGTCTACCAAATATAATGGGACAAAAATCATCTTGTGGGGAACCAAGAACAAGAAAATTAGTAGGATATTTTATTTTCCCACACAATACTTCAACATCTCTAATAATCCCAACTGGTGACATAGTGTCTTTATTAGTAAGCTTAATTGTAACATCAATATCCTCTAACTCAGCTGGTGCAATATAATTCATAATCACTTTATATAAGGAAAAGGGAATTGCACTCACACTAGCACCCATATCACATAAGCCATGATAACAATGATCTCCTATTTTAACCACTGTTCAAAAAATCTTCCGATTCAGCGATTTATCGTCCGATTTATCGCTACCCCAAACCGATAAGATTATGCCTTATCTTCATCGTTTATCTTTTGGGCTGATTTATCGCTCTGACAAGCGATTTATGGGGAATCTTCTGATAAATCAGGCATATTCCTAGCACTACGTTTGCAAAAATTATGTTTATTTGTATTTTTGTGGACTTTGTTATGCAATATGTACTATTTTACTATTTTGTGTGTCATTATACGAGGATTCAGAAGCTAGGAATCAAGGTAACACTTCTGTCCAATATATTTTGGTGTTAAATATAGCATATTTCAGTGTTGGGAACCTGGGATTTGCAAAAGGATGGCCGATTAATAATTGTCCAATTTCCGATTAATCTCTAATCCCAAGCTGACCGAGACGATAATGATAAGCGATATCCTCAACATTGATTTTAACAGAAACAACAGGCATGCCAACAATAGGTATGTGTTTATCTTTAGCATTAGGTTTAGCAATTCTAGCAGATTCATAACAAAATTTAATAACATGCCCATCAATATTATCAACCAAGAGATCCTTAACCATAGCAATACTAGGTTCAGTTTTAATTTGCTCAGGGGGTGTAGGTGTTCTAGCACAGCTCTTACGAACCATAGTTGAAGCTTTAGCATGTTCCTTTATTCTAACAGGGAAAGGTGATCTTTCAATGTAAGCAGTGGGAATAACAAGACCAACATTATAAGTAATAGTTTTCTCTTCAACTTTAACAGGTTCAACTACTTTCACTTCAATGGGAGTATGATATTTAAACCACTTCTCCTTAGGGAGATCAACATGAGCAGCAAAAGATTCACAAAAAAAGCTACTATCTCATAGTCAAGTCCATATTTAGTGCTAAATTCACGAAAAGCATTGGTGTCTATGAAAGATTTAACACAATCAAACTTAAGGTTCATACCTGACTCCTTACCTTCGTCGAGTTCCCAATCTTCAGAGTTGCATTTAATTCTTTCCAATAAATCCCATTTGAAGTCAATATCTTTCTTCATATAGGAACCAGCACAAGAAGTATCAAGCATGGATTGAACATTACGAGAAAGCCGAGCATAAATTTTTTGAATAATAATTTATCTTGAGAGCTCATAATTGGGGCATGAATATAACATTGACTTAAGCCTCCCCCAAGATTGAGCGATTCTTTCTCCTTCATGAGGCCAAAAATTATAAATATAATTCCGTTCACGATGAACTAGATGCATAGGATAGAACTTCTGATGAAATTCCATTTTCAATCGATTGTACCTCCATGATCCAATATCATCACATAGCCTATACCATGTCAATGCCTTATCCTTCAAAGATAAAGGAAAGACCTTATTCTTGACGTGATCCCTCGGGTAGACCTACAAGCTTAAATAATCCACAAACTTCAACCACGTAGATTAGATGCAAATCAGGATGTAGTGTTCATCTCCTCCATAAGGATTAGCCAGTAGTTTCTCTATCATACCCGAATGAATTTCATAATAAATATTTTCAGTAGGTTCAGTAGGTTGAGGGACAAATCTTTTTGTTTCCGCTCGTGGTGAAGATACCCTGAGCAAGCCCCTCAAAGGATTACTTTCCATAGTGACAAGTGACAGTAAATTTCAGCACACTATATAATTTTTTCCTTACCAGAGGCACTTCACTCCCCGGCAATGGCGCCAGAAAAGAGTCTTGATGACGCACAAGTATAGGGTATCTATCGTAGTCCTTTCGATAAGTAAGAGTGTCAAACCCAACGAGGAGCAGAAGGAAATGACAAGCGGTTTCCAGTAAGGTATTCTCTGCAAGCACTGAAATTATCGTAACAGATAGTTTTGTGATAAGATAATTCGTAACGAGTAACAAGTAACAAGTGTAGCAAAGGTGCAACAAGGTAGCCCAATCCCTTTTGTAGCAAAGGACAGGCCTGGACAAACTCTTATATAAAGCAAAGCGCTTCGTGTTCGTTACTTTGATAATTTGATATGTGGGTGGACCGGTGATGTCTACTACATAACCTTCTTCTTGTAGACTCATGTTGGGCCTCCAAGTGCAGAGTTTTGTAGGGCAGCGACAATTTTCCCTCAAGTGGATGACCTAAGGTTTATCAATCCGTGGGAGGCGTAGGATGAAGATGGTCTTTCTCAAACAACCCTGCAACCAAATAACAAAGAGTCTCTTGTGTCCCCAACACACCCAATACAATGGTAAATTGTATAGGTGCACTAGTTCGGTGAAGAGATGGTGATACAAGTGCAATATGAATGGTAGATATAAGTTTTTGTAATCTGAAAATATAAAAACAGCAAGGTAACAAATAGTAAATGGCGAGCAAAACGTTGTATAAATGCTTGGAAACAAAGCCTAGGGTCCATACTTTCACTAGTGCAAGTTCTCTCAACATTATTGACATAGTTGAATCATATGTAAACACCTCTCATGCGACAAAGAGTTCACTCCAAAGTCACAAGTAACAGAGAACTAACGAAGAAATTATTGTAGGGTACGAAACCACCTCAAATTTATCTTTTCTGATCAATCTTATGAGATATCCCTATAAGTGTCACAAACAGCCCTAGAGTTCATACTAAAATAACACCTTAAGATACACATCAACCAAAACCCTAATGTCACCTAGATACTCCAATGTCACCACAAGTACCCATGGTCTTGATTATACGATATGCATCACATAATTTCAGATTCATCATGTTCAATCCAACACAAAGAACTTCAAAGAGTCCCCCAAAGTTTCTACCAAAAAGTCGAGACAAAAACGTGTGCCAACCCCTATGCATAGATTCCCAAGGTCAGGGAACCCGCAAGTTGATCACCAAAACATACATCAAGTGAATCAATAGAACTTCTCATTGTCACCACATATATCCCATCACAAGACATACATCATGTGTTCTCAAATCCTTAAAGACTCAATCCGATAATAAAACTTCAAAGGGAAAACTCAATTCATCACAAGAAGATAGAGAGGGGAAAACTCCATATGATTCAATCTATATCGATAAAGCTCGCGGAACATCAAGATCGTGCCATCTTAAGAACACGAGAGAGAGAGATCAAACACATAGCTACGGGTACATACCCTCAGCCCCGAGGGTGAACTACTCCCTCCTCGTCATGGAGACCGTTGGGATGATGAAGATGGCCTTCGGTGATGGTTTCCCCCTTTGATAGGGTGTCGGAACGGGCTCCCGATTGGTTTTTCGTGGCTCTGGGGGTTTGCTATGGCGGAACTCCTGATCTAGGTTTTGCGTTGGTGTTTTTGGAATATTTGAGGATTTATAGAGCTGAGAGGGAGGTCCGTGGACTCCCGAGGGGCCCACAAGCCTGGTGGGCGCGCCCAGGGGGGTGGCCATGCCCCTGAGGCTTGTGGCCTCCTCGGGAATCTTCTGACTTCATCTCCAAGCTCTGTGGGTGTCTTCTGGTCCATAAAAAACCACTGTAAATTTTTATTCCGTTTGATATTCCTTTTCTGTAAAACTCAAAAACACGGAAAAAACAGGAACTAGCACTGGCTCTAGGTTAATAGGTTAGTCCCAAAAATAATATAAAGTTGTAGTAAAATGATTGTAAAACATCCAAGAATGATAATATAACAGCATGGAACAAGCAAAAATTATAGATACGTTGGAGACGTATCAAACGGTGCTTGGCTGCTGACCTTACTTGGACAAACCTCCCACTTATGATTAACCCCCCTCACAAACATCCGCAACTACAAAATAAGAATTAAGGTAAACCTAACCATAGCATGAAACATAAGGATCCAAATCAGCCCCTTACGAAGCAACGCATAAACTAGGGTTTAAGCTTCTATCACTCTAGCAACCCATCATCTACTTATTACTTCCCAATGCCTTCCCCTAGGCCCAAATAATGGTGAAGTGTTATGTAGTCGACGTTCACATAACACCACTAGAGGAGAGACAACATACATCTCATCAAAATATCGAACGAATACCAAATTCACATGATTACTTATAACAAGACTTATCCCATGTACTCAGGAACAAACGTAACTACACACAAAGCATATTCATGTTCAAGATCAGAGGAGTATTAATTATCATTAAGGATCTGGACATATGATCTTTCACCAAGTAAACCAACTAGTATCAACTACAGGGAGTAATCAACACTACTAGCAACCCACAGGTACTAATCTGAGGTGTTGAGACAAAGATCGGATACAAGAGGCGAACTAGGGTTTGGAGAGGAGATGGTGCTGGTGAAGATGTTGATGGAGATTGACCCCCTCTCAATGAGAGGATCGTTGGTGATGACGATGGCTTCGATTTCCCGCTCTGGGGGGGGGGAGTTTCCCCAGCAGAACAGCCTTGTCGATGCTCTAGATTGGTTCTGTCCAAGTTCCGCCTCAAGATGGGCGGCGCTTCGTCCTGAAAGCTCTCTTCTGATTTTTTTTCATGTCAAAATCCAACATATAGGAGAAGATGGGCGTCGTAGGAGCCAGAGGGGCCCCACAAGCCTGCTAGGCGCGGCTAGGGGGTGGTCGCGCCTAGCAGGCTTGTGGCCTGCACGTGGCCCCCCTCTGGTTGATTTTTGCGCCAGTATTTTTTTATTAAATCCAAAAATATTCTCCGTAAATTTTCAGGACTTTGGAGTTGTGTAGAATAGGTATCTCAGATTTGCTCCTTTTCTAGTCCAAAATTCCAGTTGCCGGCATTCTCCCTCTTCATGTAAACCTTGTAAAATAAGAGAGAAAAGGCATAAGTATTGTACCACAACGTGTAATAACAGCCCATAATGCAATAAATATCAATATAAAATCATGGTGCAAAATGGACGTATCGACAATATCATCAAAATATCGAACACATATCAAATTCACATGATTACTTGCAACATGACTTCTCCCATGACCTCAAGAACTAAGGTAACTACTCACAAATAATATGCATGCTCAAGATCAGTGGGGTATTAATTAGCATAATGGATCTGAACATATAATCTTCCACCAAATAAACCATATAGTAATCAACTACGCAAGGTAATCGACACTACTAGTCACCCACGGGTACCAATCTGAGGTTCCACTACAAAGATTGAACACAAGAGCTGAACTAGGGTTTGAGAGGAGATGGTGTTGTTCAAGATGTTTATGAAGAATGGCCTTCCAAAGATGAGAGGGTTGTTGGTGATGATGATGGCTTCGATTTACCTCTCCAGGAGGGGAGTTCCCTTGGCAAAATTGCTCCACCGAAGGGTAAAAGTGCTCCTGCCCAAGTTCCGCCTTGAGACAGCAATGTTCCGTCTTGAAAGTCCTCTTCTGATTTTTTTTCTAGGTCAAAACACCTTATATATCAGCAGATCGGCTCCGGAGGTGGGCCATCCTGAGCACAACCCACCAGGGCGCGCCTCTGGGGCCTGGCACGCCCTGGTGTCTTGTGCTCACTAGGGTGGCCCCCTCCGGTAGTTATTTTCTCCAATATTTATTATATATTCCATAAAAAATCTCTATGAAGTTTCACCTCATTTGAAGATGTGTAGAATAGGTGTCTCTGGTATGCTTTTTTAGGTCCAGAACTCCAGCTGCTGGTGTTCTCCCTCTTTGTGCAAACCTTGCAAATTATAAGAGAAAAGGCATTAGAATTACTCCATAAAGCATTATTATGCATAAAAACATTATAAATAACAGTAGGAAAACATGATGCAAAATGGACGTATCGGTAGGCCACGGGAGGCGGCGGTGCCTCGAGTCCCATGTGGGTCAGTTTGTCTCCCTTGTTCTACTCTTCCTCGTCGGAGGCCGCACCTTCACTTCATTGGTCTTATCTCCGGTGCTCATGAAGATGGCAAATGGGGGATGACACGGGCTTGGACGCTTGGTGTCGCTGCCGTAGGATAGGTTTAGGAGCTTTTCCCTTCTTGCCCTTGCCCCTTTTGAAACTAGTGGTTTTCACTTAACCATCAACACTTGATGATCCTTATTGATTTCTACCTTCGTGGTGTCAAACATCACGAACAACTCAGGGATCATCTTATCCATCCCTGGCATGTTATAGTTCATCACGAAGCTCTAGTAGCTTGGTGGCAGTGACTTGGAGAACTGCATTAATCACTATCTCATCTGGAAGATTAACTCCCACTTGATTCAAGTGATTGTAGCACCCAGACAATCTGAGAACACGCTCACCGATTAAGCTATTCTCCTTTATCTTGCAGGCAAAGAATCTTGTTGGAGGTCTCATACCTCTCAACATAGGCACGAGCTTGAGATCACAATCTCAGCTCCTAGAACATCTCATATGTTCTGTGACGTTCAAAACATTTTGAAGCCTCAATTCTAAGCCGTAATGCATGACGCACTGAACTATCACGTAGTCATCAAAAAGTGCCTGTCATATGTTCACAACATCTACAGACAACGCTTGAGGGAGTGATGCAGTTAGCGGTACATCAAAAACATAAGCTTTCTGTACAGCAATGAGGACAATCCTCAGATCACGGACCCAGTCCGCATTATTGCTACCATCAACTTTCAACTTACTTTTCTCTAGGATTGTATCAATAAAACTGGGGAGCTACAGCGCGAGCTATCTACGACATAATTTGCAAGGACATTTTTAGACTAAGTTCATGATAATTAAGTTCATTTAATCAAATTATTAATGAACTCCCACTTAGATAGACATCTCTCTAGTCTTCCAAGTGATACATGATCCATGTCAACTAGCCCGTGTCCGATCATCACGTGAGACGGACTAGTCATCCATGGTGAACATCTCTATGTTGATCGTATCTTCTATACGACTCATGTTCGACCTTTCGGTCTTCCGTGTTCCGAGGCCATGTCTGTACATGCTAGGCTCGTCAAGTCAACCTAAGTGTTTCGCATGTGTAAATCTGGCTTACACCCGTTGTATGCGAACGTTAGAACCTATCACACCCGATCATCACGTGGTGCTTCGGAACGACGATCCTTAGCAACGGTGCACAGTTAGGGTGAACACCTTTCTTGAAATTTTATTGAGAGATCATCTTATTTACTACCGTCGTTCTATGCAAATAAGATGTAAACATGATAAACATCACATGCAATCAATATAGTGACATGATATGGCCAATATCATTTTGCTCCTATGATCTCCATCTTCGGGGCACCATGATCATCACTGTCACCGGCACGACACCATGATCTCCATCATCATGATCTCCATCATTGTGTCTTCATGAAGTTGTCTCGCCAACTATTACTTCTACTACTATGGCTAACGCTTAGCAATAAAGTAAAGTAATTACATGGCGTTTATGATTGACACGCAGGTCATACAATAAATAAGACAACTCCTATGGCTCCTGCCGGTTGTCATAATCATCGACATGCAAGTCGTGAATCCTATTACAAGAACATGATCAATTCATACATCACAATGCATCACATCACATCCTTTGGCCATATCACATCATAAGGCACATGCTGCAAAAACAAGTTAGACGTCCTCTAATTTGTAGTTGCAAGTTTTTACGTGGCTGCTATAGGTTACTAGCAAGAACGTTTCTTACCTACGTCAACACCAGAACGTGATTTGCCAATTGCTATTTACCCTTCATAAGGACCCTTTTCATCGAATCCGATCCGACTAAGGTAGGAGAGACAGACACCCGCTAGCCACCTTATGCATCTAGTGCATGTCAGGCGGTGGAACCGGTCTCACGTAAGCGTACGTGTAAAGTTGGTCCGGGCCGCTTCATCCCACAATACCGCCGAATCAAGATAAGACTAGTAGCGGCAAGCAAATTAACAAACTCGACGCCCACAACTGCTTTGTGTTCTACTCGTGCATAGATTCTACGCATAGACCTAGCTCTGATACCACTGTTGGGAGACGTAGTAGTAAATCAAAATTTTCCTACGTTCACCAAGATCTATCTATGGAGAAACCAGCAACGAGAGGGGAGAGATTGCATCTTCATACCTTTGAAGATCGCTAAGCGGAAGCGTTACAAGAACGCGGTTGATGGAGTCGTACTCGCAGCGATTCAGATCGCGGTAGATCCGATCAAGTGCCGAACGGACGGCACCTCCGCGTTCAACACACGTGCAGCCCGGTGACGTCTCCAACACCTTGATCCAGCAAGGAGGAAGGAGAGGTTGGGGAAGGGCTCCAACAGCAGCACGACGGCGTGGTGGTGGTGGAGTAGCAAGGTATTCCGACAGGGCTTCGCCTAAGCGCTGCGGAGGAGGAAGAAGAGAGGTAGGGCTTCGCCGTGAGAGAGAGAGATCAAATCCTGTCTCAAAACATCCAAAACCTCAAGTATATATAGGAGGAGGGACGTGGAGGGCTGGCTTGGCCTCTACTCCAAAGAGGAGATGGCCGGCCGAATTAAAGGGAGAGTCCACCTCCCACAAGGGAGGTGGATCTCCTCCTTTTAAATCCTTTTTGCCTTATCTCCTTATCTCCAGCCGCATGGGCCTTTAGCAAAAGTCTTGCCCAGCCCAATAAGGGCTGGCACACTTTATCTAACAGCCCATGTGGTCCTTTGGTCGTCACACCCCTCCCGGGGGTCATCCGGCACCCTCCCGGCACTCCCGGTACACTACCGATGAGCCCGAAAACTTTCCGGTGACCAAAACTGGACTTCCTATATATCAATCTTTACCTCCGGACCATTCCGGAGCTCCTCGTGACGTCCGGGATCTCATCCGGGACTCCGAACAACCTTCGGTAATCACGTATACCTTTTCCCTATAACCCTAGCGTCATCGAACCTTAAGTGTGTAGACCCTACGGGTTCGGGAGACACGTAGACATGACCGAGACACCTCTCCGGTCAATAACCAACAGCGGGATCTGGATACCCATGTTGGCTCCCACGTACTCCACGATGATCTCATCGGATGAACCACGATGTCAAGGATTCAATCAATCCCGTATACAATTCCCTTTGTCTATCGGTATGATACTTGCCCGAGATTCGATCGTCGGTATCCCCATACCTTGTTCAATCTCGTTACTGGCAAGTCTCTTTACTCGTTCCGTAATACATCATCCCGTGGCTAACTCCTTAGTCACATTGAGCTCATTATGATGATGTCTTACCGAGTGGGCCCAGAGATACCTCTCCGTCACACGGAGTGACAAATCCCAGTCTCGATTCGTGTCAACCCAACAGACACTTTCGGAGATACCCGTAGCGTACCTTTATAGCCACCCAGTTACGTTGTGACGTTTGGCACACCCAAAGTATTCCTACGGTATCCGGGAGTTACACAATCTCATGGTCTAGGGAAATGACACTTGACATTGAAAAGCTTTAGCAAACGAACTACACGATCTTGTGCTATGCTTAGGATTGGGTCTTGTCCATCACATCATTCTCCTAATGATGTGATCCCGTTATCAACGACATCCAATGTCCATGGCCATGAAACCGTGACCATCTATTGATCAACGAGCTAGTCAACTAGAGGCTCACTAGGGACATGTTGTGGTCTATGTATTCACACATGTATTATGGTTTCCGGTTAACACAATTATAGCATGAACAATAGACAATTGTCATGAACAAGGAAATACAATAATAACCATTTTATTATTGCCTCTAGGGCATATTTCCAACAGTATCTGTGTCCGCGAATGGACGGGGGGCAAAATTTGTAGGTTGTCATTGGAGATGCCCTTACTAGTACTAGTCCCTCGGTCTCATCTTAATTGTGTTTATATTACCTATAAGGTTTTCCGGTCTATCACATGATAGGTTCAAGTGAACAAAAAATACATCATACTAGATAAAGGGTTGTTTGGTTAGTAGCTACACTTTGCCACACTTCTAATTAGACAAGTTTTACCCAGTATGAGTGTTTGGTTCTAGCCACACCTAAGGCAAAAAATTATTTTATGAGCAATAAGACCCACATGTCATACACACAAAACATGTGGCAAGTTCCCTAAGGCAGGCCAAAACGTGGCTAAGAATTTGAAACCTCAAGTTAGGTAAGTGTGGCAAAAATAATATGAAAACATGTCGCAAATATAGTCACAAACCAAACAGGCCTAAAAAACGTCACACACTAACAACACATATGACACACATATAACAAGGGAGAAACAAAGAGGGAAAACACAATATGACACAACAAGACCAAGCCGAGACACTGCACTATTGACGTAATCGAAAGGCGTCGCAGATCCAAGACTACATAACGCCGCGGCATCACCTGTGTCGTGGGGTGCAATAGAAAAGTTACACAAGCCGAACCGACACCACAACACTTCTGTACCACTGGCATAGTCGAAGGGCATGTGAAAGGACGTGAATGTTGCCTAGAGGGGGGTGAATGAGTGCTTTAAAATAATTATGATCGAGGCTTGAACAAATGCGGAATAAAATTAATGTTTAATTAGTCAAGCACAAAACCTATAACAACTAGGATCACCTATGTGCACGAACAACTTATGCTAAGCAAGATAAACAAGTAAGTGATAGCAAGATATATAACATGAAACACTATGACTATCACAAAATAAAGTGCATAAGTAAAGGGCCCGGGTAAGAGATAACTGAGGCACGAGGAGACGATGGCGTATCATGAATTTCACACCCTTGCGGATGCTAATATCCATTTGGAGCAGTGTGGAGGCACAATTCTCAACAAGAAGCCACTAGGGCCACTGTAATCTCCTCACACCCTCACACATGCAAGATGATGCGATTCCACTAATGGTGCCCTTGAAGGCGGCAACCGAACCTTTACAAACAAGGTTGGAGCAATCTCCACAACTTAATTGGAGGCTCCCAACAACACCACGAAGCTTCACCACAATAGATTGTGGCTCCAAGGTAACCTTGACTGCTCGGGGCAATCTCCACAACCTAATTGGTGATCCCGACGCTTGGGCGAAGCATTACACCACAATGATTGAGCTCTAAGACACCACTAATCGTCTAGGGATCCAAGGCACCCAAGAGTCACAAGCTCTAGGGTGTCCAAACACCCAAGAGGCACAAGCTCTAGGGTGCCCAAACACCTAAGAGTAATAAGCTTCTCAAACTTCACTTCCATGTATCACCGGGGAGAACTCAAACCGATGCAACTCATGCAATGGCAAGAACACACGAAGTGGTCAAGTCCCTCACTCCCAAATACCACCAGACAACAAAAGCTATGGAGGAATATGAGAGGAATAACAAGGAGCTCACAAAGAACTCCAAGATCTAGATCCAAGGGGTTCCCCTCACATAGAGGATAAAGTGATTGGTGGAAATGTGGATCTAGATCACCTCTCTCTTTTCCCTCAAAAAGGAGCAATAATAATTGGAGGGATTGAGAGATAGCAAGCTCAAAGAAGGTAAACAATGGGGGAAGAACTCAAGCTCGAGAGATGAGATCCATTTCAGAAGAAGACCCCTTTTAATAGGTTGGGGAAAATCCAACCTTTACCCCCATAGCCCGCACATGAGTGGTACTACCGCTCGAGCAGTAGTGCTACGCTGAGCAGTGCAATGGCACGAAGCCACGAGGCGTTAGTGCCTCCAGAGCAGTACTACCCCTTATAAGCGAAAGTGGAGCGGTAGTGACGGGCGGTACTACCGCTTGTAGGCTATCGATCCTATAACCCGGTCCCCCAACTACCACCATGAGACCGGTAAAATAGAAAACCCTATCAAGGTCAAACCTTTGCCTTGCACATAGTCCACTTGAGCTATATGATGATGATCTTGTCCTCCTCAAGATGGACCACCTTTCTTAATTGCGCTGACTCGATAAGACTAGTAGATTTCTCCCCATACTCTAATATGGGTGAGCCTCTCTTCGGCACATCTTCACATGTCCATTATCACCATAATGGACGACAAGCTTCAAGAATGTGATCCCTTCGTCATGCTCCACTTGAACTTGCACACCTCGACCGTGATGAAGATCACCACTTGATGTCATCATCCATGGGTTGTATGAGATCTTGCTTTTGATGCAACCCCATGGAAACATACATAACCTCACAAAGAACACTCACAAAGATCATGGTTTAGCACACAAAGTGTAACGGACAATACTTACCATACCATGAGATCACTTGATCCCACTTGGTACATCTTCTATGCATTGTATGTTGATCAACTTGAATCACTCTTTGCCTTAGTCTTGGTCAACCTTATATCTTATCTTCTCTCTTCATAAAGGTGATGTCTTGAAGATAAACATGAATGTTCACACAATCTTCCTCTTCAAGACATACTTGCAATAAGCTCAACTCTCAAATGACTAATCTTTGGATAAATCCTGGAATACCACCTTGATAATCACATAAACTCCTTGAAAACAAAAAATGGACTTGAAGAAATGCCTATGGACAAATACTTCGAATATAACTCAAGGAAACTATTAGTCCAGAGGAATTGTCATCAATTACCAAAACCACACATGGAGAAATATGCTCTAACAACATCGCCTAGCAGGCCAAACCAAGACACTGAACCGTTGATGCAATCAAAAGGCATCGTGCTTCTGAGATTTCACAACGCCACGACACCACATGTGTCGTGTGGCACAATCAAAAGTTCACGCAAGACGAGACATGATTGGGTACTGATCCTTGCCTGCTTTGGGAGGTTCTGACGGAGCCGGCTCTAGTAGCCCCGCCTGTTGGGGAACGTTGCATGGGAAACAAAAAAAATTCCTATGCACACGCAAGATCTATCCATGGCAATGAGCATCTATGAGAGGGAGAGTGGATCTACATACCCTTGTAGATCGCTAAGCGAGAAGCCTTAAGAAACGCAGTTCCTGTAGTCGAACGTCTTCGTGATCCAAATCGCCAAGCATCCCGTGATCTCATCACGATCCGTCCCACGATCCAATCACGATCCGTCCCGCGAACTCATCATGATCTGTCCGACGATCTCATCACGATCCGTCTCGCGATCTTGATCATGGTCCTTCCGATCTAGCGCCGAACGGATGGCACCTCCACGTTCAGCACACGTACAGCTCGATGACGATCTCCTCCTTCTTGATCCAGCAAGAGGGAGCGGATAGGTAGATGAGTTCTCTGGCAGCGTGACGGCATTGCGGCGATGGTGGTGGAGCTATTCCAGCAGGGCTTTGCCTAAGCATCGCTAAAAACCGATCTAGAGGAGAGGTAGCACGTGGCTATTAGGGTTAGATTTTCCCTCTAAATCCTCTAGTATATATAGGAGGGACGGAGGGGAGGAGTCATCCTCAAACCCTAAGGTTAGGTCGAAATTGGAGGTGGAGGAGTCCTACTCCAATCCTATTAGGAGCAGGATTCCTCCTTTCCACTTCGAAACTCTTTCCACCTCTCCACCTTTGGATTTTTTTTCCTTCTCAAACCACTCCATCCGCATGGGCCCTTAGTGGAGGCTTCGGCCAGACGACCAGGGGCTGGTTTACCTCCTCCCACAGCCCATGTAGCCTCTTGGGTCGAAATACCTCTCCCGATGGTCCCTCGGTACACTACCGGCACTCCCCATACACTGTCGATGAGCCCGAAACTTTTCCGGCGACCAAAACAGGACTTCCTATATATCAATCTTTACCTCCAGATCTCCTCGTGACGTCCAGGATCTCATCCGGGACTCCGAACAACATTTGGTCACCACCATACATAACTCCATACTACCGAAACGTCACCGAACCTTAAGTGTGCAGACCCTGCGGGTTCGAGAACTATGTAGACATGACCGAGACACCTCTATGGTCAATAACCAATAGCGGGATCTGGATTCCCATATTGGTTCCAACATATTCTACGAAGATCTTTATCGGTCGAATCTCTATGTCGAGGATTCAGTTAATCCCGTATGATGTTCCCTTTGTTCTTCGGTATGTTACTTGCCCGAGATTCGATCGTCGGTATCTCCATACCTAGTTCAACCTCGTTATTGGCAAGTCTCTTTACTCGTTTCATAATACAAGATCCTGTGAATAACACTTAGTCACATTGCTTGCAAGGCTTTTTGTGATGTTGTATTACCGAGTGGGCCCTAAGATACCTCTCCGTCACACGGAGTAACAAATCCCAGTCTTGATCCATGCCAACCCAACAGACACCCTCGGAGATACCTGTAGAGTACCTTTATAGTCACCCAGTTACGTTGCGACGTTTGATACACACAAGGCACTCTTCGGGTGTCAGTGAGTTGCATGATCTCATGGTCATAGGAACAAATACTTGACATGCAGAAAACAGTAGCAATAAACTGACACGATCATATGCTACGTTTGTAGTTTGGGTCTTGTCCATCACACCATTCTCCTAATGATGTGATCCCGTTATCAAATGACATCTCATGTCCATGGCTAGGAAACCTTAACGATCTTTGATCAACGAGCTAGTCTATTAGAGGCATACTAGGGACATGGTTTTGTCTATGTATCCACACATGCATCTAAGTCTCTGATCAATACAATTATAGAATGGATAATAAATGATTATCATGAACAAGGAAATATGATAATAACTAATTTATTATTGCCTCTAGGGCATATTTCCAATAGTCTCCCACTTGCACTAGAGTCAATAATCTAGTTCACATCACCATGTGATTCGCATTGTTATGAATCTAACACCCAATGAGTTCTGGGGCTCGATCATGCTTTTCATGTGAGAGAGGTCTTATAGTCAACGGGTCTGCGACATTCAAATCCGTGTGTACTTTGCAAATCTCCATGTCAAACTGTAAACACTGCTACCACACTCCACTTGGTACTATTCCAAATGGCTGCTCCACTATACGTATCCAGATTGCTACTACGAGTCATCCGGATTGGTGTTAAAGCTTGCATCGACGTAACTCTTTACGACGAACTCTTTATCACCTCCATGATCGAGAAACATCCCCTTAGTCTTTTAGTTACTAAGGATAATCTTGACTGCTGTCCAGTGATCCACTCCTGGATCACTCTTGTACCCCTTGACGGACTCATGGCAAGGCACACATAGGTGTGGTACACAGCATGGCATACTATACAGAGCCTATGGCTAAGGCATAGGGGACGACGTTCGTCCTTTCTCTTTCTTCTACCGTTGTTGAGCTTTGAGTCTCACTCAACTTCACACCTTACAAATCAGGTGAGAACTCTTTCTCTGACTGGTCCATTTTGAACTCTTTCTAAATCTTGTCAAGGTATGTACTCATTGAAAGTCTCATCAAGAATCTTGATCTATCTCTATAGATCTTGATGCTCAACAATTAGGTAGCTTTATCCAGGTCTTCCTTTGAAAATAACTTTTCAAACAACCGTTTATGCTTTCTAGAAATTCTACATTATTTCTGATCAACAATATGTCATCCACATATACTTATCAGAAATTATATAATGCTCCCACTCACTTTATTGTAAATACAAGTTTCTCGTAAACTTTGTATAAACTACAAAACTTTGATCACCTCATCAAAGTGTATATTCCAACTCTGAGATGCTTGATCCAGCCCTTAGATGTATTGTTGGAGCTTGCACACCTTTTAGCATCCTTAGGACTGACAAAACCTTCTGGTTGTATCACATACAACCTTTCCTCAAGTAAACTGTTAAGAAATCGATGTTTTGTCAGCCATCTGCCAGATTTCATAATTGAAAAATGCAGCAACTGCTAACATAATTCCAACAGACTTTAGCATCGCTACGAGTGAGAAAGTCTCATCATAGTCAACTCTTTGAACTTGTCGGAAACTTCTTTGTGACAAGTCGAGCTTTATAAATGGTGACATTTACCATCAGCGCATGTCTTCATCTCAAAGGTCCATTTGTACTCGACGAACTGCCGTCCAACGAGCAAGTCTACCAAAGTCTATACTTGGTTTTCATACATGGATCCTTTCTCGGATTTCACGGCCTCTAACCATTTGTCAGAATCCGGGCCCATCATCGCTTCTCCATATCTTGTAGGTTCATCATTGTCCAACAACATGACCTCCAAGACAGGGTTTTCGTACCACTCAGGAGCAGTAAGCATCCTTGTTGACCTACAAGGTTCGATAGTAACTTGATCCAAAGCTTCATTATCATCATCATTTACTTCCTCTTCAACTAACGTAGGTTCCACAGAAACATCTTTCTACGCTACGTTACTCTCTGATTGAAACAAAGGTTCAACAACCTCATCAAGTTCTATCTTCCTCCCAACTGTTCTTAGAGTATTCTATGAAGATGCATTTTTCCGATTTGGGTTCGAGCTCATTAGGTGAAAACCTTTTTTCACATAAGCGTCGCGGCCCCAAACAATAAGAAATGACAGCTTAGGTTTCTTTCAAACCATAGTTCAGATGGTGTCATCTCAATAGATTTAGATGGTGTCCTATTTAAAGTGAATGTAGTTGTCTCTAACGCATAACCCCAAAACTACAGTAGAAAAACGATAAGAGACATCATAGCATGCATCATATCTAATAGAGCACGACTATGACGTTCGCACACACCAGCACACTATGGTGTTCCACGTGGCGTGAGTTGTGAAACAATTTTCACATTGTCTAAAGTTGTATGCCAAACTCGTAACTCAGATATTCATCTCCACGATCATATCGTAGACATTTTTATCTTCTTGTCACAATGATCTTAAACTTCACTCTGAATTTGTTTGAACTTTTGAAACGATTCAGACTTGTGTTTCATTAAGTAAATATACTCATATATACTCAAATCATCAGTGAAGGCAAGAAAATAACGATATCCATTGCACGCTACAACACTCATTGGACCGTATACATCAACATGTATCATTTCCAATAAGTCAATTGCCCGTTCCGGAAAATGGGGGTTTAGTCATCTTGTCCAAGAGGCATGGTCCGCATGTCTCAACCGATTCAAAATCGAATGAGTCCAGAGATCCATCTGCATGGATTTTCTTCATGCGATTTATACCAATATGACATTTAGTGGAAGTGCCACAAGTATGTGGTACTATCATTATTAACTTTGTATCTTTTGGCATCAATGTTATGAACATGTGTATTACTACGATCAAGATTCAACAAACCATTCTCACTGGGTGCATCACCATTGAAGGTATTATTCATGTAAACAGAATAACCATTATTCTCTAACTTAAATGAATAACCGTGTTGCAATAAACACGATCTAATCATGTTCATGCTTAACGCAAACACCAAATTACATTTATTTAGGTTTGTCACTAATCCCGAAGGTAGAGAGAGCGTGCGATGTTGATCACATCAACTTTGGAAACATTTCCAACACACATCGTCACCTCACACTTAGCTAGTCTCCGTTTATTCCGTAGCTTTTACTTTGAGTTACTAACATTTAGCAACCGAACCGGTATCCAATACCCAGGTGCTACTAGGAGTACTGGCAAGGTACACATCAATAACACATATATCAAATATACTTCTGTCGATGTTGCCAGCCTTCTTATCTACCAAGTATCTAGGGTTGTTCCACTTCAGCGACCGCTCTCCTCATAATAGAAGCACTTAGTCTCGGGTTTGGGTTCAACTTTGGGTTGCTTCACTGGAGCAACAACTGACTTGCCATCCATGAAGTTTCCCTCCTTACCCTTGCCCTTCTCAAAACTAGTGGTTTTAATAACCATCAACACTTGATGATCCTTCTTGATTTCTACCTTCGCGGTGTCAAACATCGCGAACAGCTCAGGGATCATCATTTCCATCCCTGGCATAATTACAGTTCATCACGAAGTTCTAGTAACTTAGTGATAGTGACTCAGAGAACTATATCAATCACTATCTTATCTGGAAGATCAACTCCCACTCGATTCAACCGATTGTAGCACCCAGACAATCTGAGCACATGCTCAACGATTGAGCTATTCTCCTTCATCTTGCAGGCAAAGAATGTTGTTGGAGATCTCATATCTCACAACACGGGCATGAGCCTGAGATCCCAATTTCAGCTCTTAGAACATCTCATATGTTCCGTGACATTCAAAATGTTTTAGAGCCTCAATTCTAAGCCGTAATGCATGGCGCACATAACTATCAAGTAGTCATCGGAACGTGCCTGTCAGATGTTCACAACATCTACATATGACACTAGAGGGGGTGGCGCACCGAGCGATGCATTAAGTACATAAGCCTTCTATGCAGCAATGAGGACAATCCTCAGATCACGGACCCAGTCCACAATATTGCTAACATCATCTTTCAACTCTATTTCTCTAGGAACATATAAAAAATTCAAGGGAGCTATAGTGTGAGCTAGTAATCTACAACATAATTTGCAAAGACACTACTGACTATGTTCATGATCATGAGTTCAATTAATCATATTACTTAGGAACTCCCACTCAAATTGACATCCCTCCGGTCATTCGAGTGATACATGATCCAAATTCACCAACTCAAGTCCAATCATCACGTGAGTTGAGGTGGTTTCAATGGTGAACATCATCATGTTGATCATGTCTGCTATATGACTCATGTTCGACCTTTCGGTCTCTTGTGTTCTGAGGCCATGTCTATACATGCTAGGCTCATCAAGTTTAACCCGAGTGTTCCGCATGTGCAACACTGGCTTGCACCCGTTGTATGTGAACGTAGAGTCTATCACACCTGATCATCACGTGGTGTCTCGACACGATGAACTTTCACAACGGTGCACACTCGGGAGAACAAAATTTATCCTGAAATTTAAGTGAGGGATCACCTTATAATGCTACCGTCGTCCTAAGCAAAACAAGGTGGATAAAAGGATTAACATCACATGCAAATCATAAGTGACACGATATGGCCATGAACTTGTGCTTTTGATCTCCATGTTGAAAGCACCGGCATGATCTCCATCGTCATCGGCATGACACCATGATTTTCATCATCTTGATCTCCATCAACGTGTCGCCATCGTGGTTGTCGCTCCCACCATGCTTCTACTACTATTTCTACCGTTTAGCGATAAAGTAAAGCATTACATAGCGCTTAATGATTGACACGCAGGTCATACAATAATTAAAGACAACCCTATGGCTCCTGCCGGTTGCCGTACTCATCGACATGCAAGTCGTGATATTCTATACAACACATGATCATCTCATACATCACATATATCTCATCATGTAATTGGCCATATCACATCACAACATACCCTGCAAAAACAAGTTAGACGTCCTCTAATTGTTGTTTCATGTTTTACGTGGCTGCTATGGGTATCTAGCAAGAACAATTCTCACCTACGCATAAACCACAACGGTGATACATAAGTTTCTTTTCAACCTTCTCAAGGACCGCCTTAGTCAAATCCGATCCAACTAAAGTAGGAGAAACAGACACCCGCCAGCCATCTTTGTGCAACGAAGTTACACGTCGGACGATGGAACCGGTCTCTCGTAAGCATACGAGTAAGGTTGGTCCGGGCCGCTTCGTCCCACAATACCGCTGAACCAAAACACGACCAAGGGAGGAAGCAATTTAAGCATCAATGCCCACAAACTCTTTGTGTTCTGCTCGAGATCTCATCTACACATAAACCTGGCTCATGATGCCACTGTTGGGGAATGCTGCATGAGAAACAAAAAAATTCCTATGCACACGCAAGATCTATCCATGGTGATTATCATCTATGAGAGGGAGAGTTGATCTACATACCCTTGTGGATCGCTAAGCGGGAAGCGTTAAGAAACGCGGTTGGTGTGGTCGAACGTCTTCGCGATCCAAATCGCCCAGCATCCTGCGATCTCATCACGATCCGTCCCATGATCCAATCATGATCCATCCCGCAAACTCATCATGATCCGTCCCGCGATCTCATCACGATCCGTCTCGCGATCTTGATCACGGTCCTTCCGATCTAGCGCCGAACGGACGACACCTCCGCGTTCAGCACACGTACAGCTCGATGACGATCTCTGCCTTCTTGATCCAGCAAGAGGGAGCGGAGAGGTAGATGAGTTCTCCGGCAGCGCGACGGCGTTGCGGCGATGGTGGTGGAGCTATTCCAGCAGGGCTTTGCCTAAGCACCGCTGAAAACCGATCTAGAGGAGAAACTGTGATCTAGAGGAGAGGTAGCACGTGGCTATTAGGGTTAGCTTTTTCCTCTAAATCCTCTAGTATATATAGGAGGGAGGGAGGGGAGGAGGCAGCCTCAAACCCTAAGGTTTGGTTGAAATTGGAGGTGGAGGAGTCCTACTCCAATCCTATTAGGAGTAGGATTCCTCCTTTCCACTTGGAAACTCTTTGCACCTCTCCACCTTTGGAATTTTTTCCTTCTCAAACCACTCCAGCCGCATGGGCCCTTAGAGGAGGCTTCAGCCAGCCCACCAGGGGCTGTTTTACCTTCTCCCACAGCCCATGTATCCTCTTGGGTCGAAATACCTCTCCCGATGGTCCCCCGATACACTGCCGGCACTCCCGGTACACTGCCGATGAGCCCAAAACTTTTCCGACGACCAAAACAGGACTTCCTATATATCAATATTTACCTCCGGACCATTGCGGAGCTCCTCATGACATCCGGGATCTCATCCGGGACTCCTAACAACCTTCGGTCACCACCATACATAACTCTATACTACCGAAACGTCACCGAACCTTAAGTGTGCAGACCCTGCGGGTTTGAGAACTATGTAGACATGACCAAGACACCTCTATGGTCAATAACCAATAGCGGGGCCTGGATGCCCATATTGGTTCCTACATATTCTATGAAGATCTTTATCGGTCGGACCTCTATGTCAAGGATTCAGTTAATCCCGTATGATGTTCCCTTTGTTCTTCGGTATGTTACTTGCCCGAGATTCGATCATCGGTATCTCCATACCTAGTTCAACCTCGTTACTGGCAAGTCTCTTTACTCGTTTCGTAATACAAGATCCCATGACTAACACTTAGTCACATTGCTTGCAAGGCTTGTTGTGATGTTGTATTACCGAGTGGGCCCTGAGATACCTCTCTGTGACACGGAGTAACAAATCCCAGTCTTGATCCATGCCAACCCAACAGACACCCTCGGAGATACCTGTAGAGTACCTGTTGGGGAACGTAGTAGTAAATCAAAAAATTTCCTACGCGTTCACCAAGATCCATCTATGGAGAAACCAGCAACGAGCAAGGGGAGAGTGGATCTTCATACCTTTGAAGATCGCTAAGCGGAAGCGTTACAAGAACGCGGTTGATGGAGTCGTACTCGCAGCGATTCAGATCGCGGTGGATCCGATCAAGTGCCGAACGGACGGCACCTCCGCGTTCAACACACGTGCAGCCCGGTGACGTCTCCTACGCCTTGATCCAGCAAGGAGGGAGAAGAGGTTGAGGGAGAGCTCCGGCAGCACGACGGCGTGGTGGCGATGGAGCTGCGTGGTACTCCGACAGAGCTTCGCTAAGCGCTACGGAGAACGAGGGGAGGAGGAGGTAGGGCTGCACCAGAGAGAGAGGGAGAACCGTGTATTGTGCAGCCCCAAATACCTCCACTATATATAGGAGAGAGGGAGGAGGGGTGGCTGCGCCCTAGGGTTCCACCCTAGGGGTGGCGGCAGCCACCAGATGCCATCTGGCCGGCGGCTAGGGCAAGGGAGAGGTGGGGCGCCCTAGGGTGGGCCTTAAGGCCCATCTAAGCCTAGGGTTTGCCCCCCTCCACCTTTGCCACGCCTTGGGCTGGGGTGGGAGGCGCACCAGCCCACCTAGGGGCTGGCTCCCTCCCACTCTTAGCCCACGGAACCTTCCGGGGCAGGTGGGCCCACTTGGTGGACCCCCGGAACCCTTCCGGTGGTCCCGGTACACTACCGGTGACACCCGGAACACTTCCGGTAACCAAATCCTCACTTCCTATATATCAATCTTCGTCTCCGGACCATTCCGGGACTCCTCGTGACGTCCGGGATCTCATCCGGGACTCCGAACAACCTTCGGTAACCACGTACACTATTTCCCTATAACCCTAGCGTCATCGAACCTTAAGTGTGTAGACCCTACGGGTTCGGGAGACACGTAGACATGACCGAGACACCTCTCCGGCCAATAACCAACAGAGGGATCTGGATACCCATGTTGGCTCCCACGTACTCCACGATGATCTCATCGGATGAACCACGATGTCAGGGATTCAATCAATCCCGTATACAATTCCCTTTGTCTATCGGTATGGTACTTGCCCGAGATTCGATCGTCGGTATCCCCATACCTTGTTCAATCTCGTTACCGGCAAGTCTCATTACTCGTTCCGTAATACATCATCCCGTGACTAACTCCTTAGTCACATTGAGCTCATAATGATGATGTCTTACCGAGTGGGCCCAGAGATACCTCTCCGTCACACGGAGTGACAAATCCCAGTCTCGATTCGTGTCAACCCAACAGACACTTTCGGAGATACCCGTAGCGTACCTTTATAGCCACCCAGTTACGTTGTGACGTTTGGCACACCCAAAGTATTCCTATGGTATCCGGGAGTTACACAATCTCATGGTCTAAGGAAATGACACTTGACATTGAAAAGCTTTAGCAAACGAACTACACGATCTTTGTGCTATGCTTAGGATTGGGTCTTGTCCATCACATCATTCTCCTAATGATGTGATCCCGTTATCAACGACATCCAATGTCCATGGTCATGAAACCGAGACCATCTATTGATCAACGAGCTAGCCAACTAGAGGCTCACTAGGGACACGTTGTGGTCTATGTATTCACACATGTATTACGGTTTCCGGTTAACACAATTATAGCATGAACAATAGACAATTATCATGAACTAGGAAATACAATAATAACCATTTTATTATTGCCTCTAGGGCATATTTCCAACAGTCTCCCACTTGCACTAGAGTCAATAATCTAGTTACATTGTGATGAATCGAACACCCATAGCATTCTAGTGCTGATCATGTTTTGCTCGTGAGAGAGGTTTAGTCAACGGATCTGTGACATTCAGATCCGTATGCACTTTACAAATATCTATGTCTCCCTCCTGAATGTAATCTCGGATGGAGTTGAAGCGGCGCTTGATGTGTCTTGTCTTCTTGTGAAACCTGGGCTCCTTCGCAAGGGCAATAGCTCCAGTGTTGTCACAGAGTAGAGTCATCGGGCCCGACGCATTCGGAATCACTCCTAGGTCGGTGATGAACTCCTTCATCCAGACTCCCTCCTTTGCTGCTTCCGAAGCAGCTATGTACTCCGCTTCACATGTAGATGCTGCCACGACGCTTTGCTTGCTGCTGCTCCAGCTCACTGCCCCTCCATTCAAAATATACACGTATCCGGTTTGCGACTTGGAGTCATCCGGATCTGTGTCGAAGCTAGCATCGACGTAACCCTTTACGACGAGCTCTTCGGCACCTCCATAAACGAGAAACATGTCCTTTGTCCTTTTCAGGTACTTCAGGATATTCTTGACCGCTGTCCAGTGTTCCGCTCCGGGATCACTTTGGTACCTCCCTACCAAACTTATGGCAAGGTTCACATCAGGCCTGGTACACAGCATGGCATACATGATAGAGCCTATGGCTGAAGCATAGGGGATGACACTCATCTCTTCTCTATCCTTTGCCGTGGTCGGGCATTGAGTCGTACTCAATCTCACACCTTGCAACACAGGCAAGAACCCCTTCTTGGACTGATCCATATTGAACTTCTTCAATATCTTTTCAAGGTATGTGCTTTGTGAAAGACCAATGAGGCGTTTCGATCTATCTCTATAGATCTTAATACCTAATATGTAAGCAGCTTCTCCAAGGTCCTTCATTGAAAAACACTTATTCAAGTAGGCCTTTATACTTTCCAAGAGTTCTATATTATTTCCCATTATCAGCATGTCATCCACATACAGTATAAGGAACGCTATAGAGCTCCCACTCACTTTCTTGTAAATACAGGGTTCTCCATAAACCTGCACAAACCCAAACGCTTTAATCACCTCATTAAAGCGAATGTTCCAACTCCGAGATGCTTGCACCAGCCCATAGATGGAGCGCTGGAGCTTGCATACCTTGTTAGCATCTTTAGGATCGACAAAACCTTCCGGCTGCATCATATACAGTTCTTCCTTGAGGAAGCCATTAAGGAATGCCGTTTTGACGTCCATTTGCCAGATCTCATAATCATAAAATGCGGCAACTGCTAACATGATTCGAACAGACTTTAGCATCGCTACGGGTGAGAAAGTCTCATCGTAGTCAACTCCTTGAACTTGTCGATAACCCTTAGCGACAAGCCGAGCTTTATAGGCGGTGACATTACCGTCTGCGTCAGTCTTCTTCTTAAAGATCCATTTGTTTTCAATGGCTCGCTTATCATTAGGCAAGTCCACCAAAGGCCATACTTTGTTCTCATACATGGATCCTATCTCAGATTTCATGGCATCAAGCCATTTGTTGGAATCCGGGCCCGCCATCGCTTCTTCATAGTTCGAAGGTTCACCGTTGTCCAACAACATGATCTCTAGGACAGGATTGCCGTACCACTCTGGTGCGGAACGTGTCCTAGTGGACCTTCGAATAGCAACTTGATCTGAAGTTTCATGATCATCATCATTAACTTCCTCTCTAGCCGGTGTAGGCTCCACAGAAACAACTTCCTGTGCTGCGCTACTCTCCGGTTCGAGTGGAGGTACAATTACCTCATCAAGCTCTATTTTCCTCCCACTTACTTCTTTCGAGAGAAACTCTTTCTCGAGAAAGGATCCATTCTTGGCAACAAAGACTTTGCCTTCGGATCGTAGGTAGAAGGTATACCCAATAGTCTCCTTGGGATATCCTATGAAGACGCACTTTTCCGCTTTGGGTTCGAGCTTCTCAGGTTGAAGTTTCTTCACATAAGCATCGCATCCCCAAACTTTTAGAAACGACAGCTTAGGTTTCTTTCCAAACCATAATTCATACGGTGTCGTCTCTACGGATTTAGACGGTGTCCTATTTAAAGTGAATGCGGCAGTCTCTAATGCATATCCCCAAAATGATAGCGGTAAGTCGGTAAGAGACATCATAGATCGCACCATATCCAATAGAGTGCGATTACGACGTTCAGACACACCATTTCGCTGAGGTGTGCCTGGCGGCGTGAGCTGTGAAACAATTCCACATTTCCTAAGGTGCGTGTCAAACTCGTGACTTAAATATTCTCCGCCACGATCAGATCGTAGGCATTTTATTTTCCTGTCACGTTGATTCTCGACCTCACTCTGAAATTCCTTGAACCTTTCAAAGGTTTCAGACTTGTGTTTCATTAAGTAGACATACCCATATCTGCTCAAGTCATCAGTGAGGGTGAGAACATAACGGTAGCCACCGCGAGCCTCGACACTCATTGGACCGCATACATCGGTATGTATTATCTCCAACAAGTCAGTTGCTCGCTCCATTGTTCCGTAGAATGGAGTCTTGGTCATCTTGCCCAAGAGGCATGGTTCGCATGTGTCAAATGATTCGAAATCAAGTGACTCCAAAAGTCCATCAGCATGGAGCTTCTTCATGCGTTTGACACCAATATGGCCAAGACGGCAATGCCACATGTAAGTGGGACTATCGTTATCAACTTTACACTTTTTGGTACTCACACTATGGATATGTGTAACATCACGTTCGAGATTCATCAAAAATAAACCATTGACCAGCGGGGCATGAGCATAAAAAATTTCTCTCATATAAACAGAACAACCATTATTCTCGGATTTAAATGAGTAGCCATCTCGCATCAAGCGAGATCCAGATACAATGTTCATGCTCAAAGCTGGTACTAAATAACAATTATTAAGGTTTAAAACTAATCCCGAAGGTAGATGTAGAGGTAGCGTGCCGACAGCGATCACATCGACCTTGGAACCATTCCCGACGCGCATCGTCACCTCATCCTTGGCCAGCCTCCGCTTATTCCGCAGCTCCTGCTTGGAGTTACAAATGTGAGCAACTGCACCGGTATCAAATACCCAGGAGCTACTACGAGCGCTGGTTAGGTACACATCAATAACAAGTATATCACATATACCTTTAACGTTACCGTCCTTCTTATCCGCTAAATACTTGGGGCAGTTCCGCTTCCAGTGACCGGTACCCTTGCAATAAAAGCACTCAGTCTCAGGCTTGGGGCCATTCTTGTTCTTCTTCTTCCCGGCAACTTGCTTACCGGGCGCGGCAACAGCTTTGCCGTCTTTCTTGAAGTTTTTCTTACCCTTGCCTTTCTTGAAACTAGTGGTCTTATTTACCATCAACACTTGATGCTCCTTTCTGATCTCGACCTCTGCTGATTTCAGCATCGAGTACAACTCAGGAATGGTCTTCTCCATCCCCTGCATGTTGTAGTTCATCACAAAGCTTTTGTAGCTAGGTGGAAGCGACTGGAGGATTCTGTCAATGACTGAGTCATCCGGGAGATTAACTCCCAGCTGAGTCAAGCGGTTGTGAAGCCCAGACATCTTGAGGATGTGCTCACTAACAGAACTGTTCTCCTCCATCTTACAGCTGAAGAACTTGTCAGAGATGTCATATCTCTCGACTCGGGCATGTGCTTGGAAAACTAGTTTCAGCTCTTGGAACATCTCATATGCTCCGTGTTGCTCAAAACGCTTTTGGAGCCCCGATTCTAAACTGTAAAGCATGCCGCACTGAACAAGGGAGTAATCATCGCAGCGTGACTGCCAAGCGTTCGTAACATCTTGGTCCGCTGGGAGAATGGGTGGGTCACCTAGCGGTGCATCAAGGACATACAATCTCTTGGAAGCTATGAGGATGATCCTCAAGCCACGGACCCAGTCCGTATAGTTACTTCCATCATCTTTCAGCTTGGTTTTCTCTAGGAACGCGTTGAAATTGAGGTTGACATTTGCGTTGGCCATTGGATCTACAATATAGATATTAAAGGCAATTTTAGACTAAGTTCATGATAATCGAGTTCACATAATCAAATTATTCAATGAACTCCCACTCAGATAGACATCTCTCTAGTCATCTAAGTGACACATGATCCATGTCAACTAGCCCGTGTCCGATCATCACGTGAGACGGACTAGTCATCCATGGTGAACATCTCCATGTTGATCGTATCTTCTATACGACTCATGTTCGACCTTTCGGTCTTCCGTGTTCCGAGGCCATGTCTGTACATGCTAGGCTCGTCAAGTCAACCTAAGTGTTTCGCGTGTGTAAATCTGGCTTACACCCGTTGTATGCGAACGTTAGAACCTATCACACCCGATCATCACGTGGTGCTTCGGAACAACGATCCTTAGCAACGGTGCACAGTTAGGGTGAACACTTCTCTTGAAATTTTATTGAGAGATCATCTTATTTACTACCGTCGTTCTAAGCAAATAAGATGTAAACATGATAAACATCACATGCAATCAATATAGTGACATGATATGGCCAATATCATCTTGCTCCTATGATCTCCATCTTCGGGGCACGATGATCATCATTGTCACCGGCACGACACCATGATCTCCATCATCATGATCTCCATCATTGTGTCTTCATGAAGTTGTCTCGCCAACTATTACTTCTACTACTATGGCTAACGCTTAGCAATAAAGTAAAGTAATTACATGGCGTTTATGATTGACACGCAGGTCATACAATAATGTAAGACAACTCCTATGGCTCCTGCCGGTTGTCATAGTCATCGACATGCAAGTCGTGAACCCTATTACAAGAACATGATCAATCTCATACATCACAATGCATCACATCACATCCTTCTGGCCATATCACATCACAAGGCATATGCTGCAAAAACAAGTTAGACGTCCTCTAATTTGTAGTTGCAAGTTTTTACGTGGTTGCTATAGGTTTCTAGCAAGAACGTTTCTTACCTACGCCAAAACCACAACGTGATATGCCAATTGCTATTTACCCTTCATAAGGACCCTTTTCATCGAATCCAATCCGACTAAGGTGGGAGAGACAGACACCCGCTAGCCACCTTATGCAACTGGTGCATGTCAGGCGGTGGAACCGGTCTCACGTAAGCGTACGTGTAAGGTTGGTCCGGGCCGCTTCATCCCACAATACCGTCGAATCAAGATAAGACTAGTAACGGCAAGCATATTAACAAAATCGACGCCCACAACTGCTTTGTGTTCTACTCGTGCATAGATTCTACGCATAGACCTAGCTCATGATGCCACTGTTGGGGAACGTAGTAGTAAATCAAAAATTTTCCTACGCGTTCACCAAGATCCATCTATGGAGAAACCAGCAACGAGCAAGGGGAGAGTGGATCTTCATACCTTTGAAGATCGCTAAGCGGAAGCGTTACAAGAACGCGGTTGATGGAGTCGTACTCGCAGCGATTCAGATCGCTGTGGATCCGATCAAGTGCCGAACGGACGGCACCTCCGCGTTCAACACACGTGCAGCCCGGTGACGTCTCCTACGCCTTGATCCAGCAAGGAGGGAGAAGAGGTTGAGGGAGAGCTCCGGCAGCACGACGGCGTGGTGGCGATGGAGCTGCGTGGTACTCCGACAGAGCTTCGCTAAGCGCTACGGAGAACGAGGGGAGGAGGAGGTAGGGCTGCACCAGAGAGAGAGGGAGAACCGTGTATTGTGCAGCCCCAAATACCTCCAGTATATATAGGAGAGAGGGAGGAGGGGTGGCTGCGCCCTAGGGTTCCACCCTAGGGGTGGCGGCAGCCACCAGATGCCATCTGGCCGGCGGCTAGGGCAAGGGAGAGGTGGGGCGCCCTAGGGTGGGCCTTAAGGCCCATCTAAGCCTAGGGTTTGCCCCCCTCCACCTTTGCCACGCCTTGGGCTGGGGTGGGAGGCGCACCAGCCCACCTAGGGGCTGGCTCCCTCCCACTCTTAGCCCACGGAACCTTCCGGGGCAGGTGGGCCCACTTGGTGGACCCCCGGAACCCTTCCGGTGGTCCCGGTACACTACCGGTGACACCCGGAACACTTCCGGTAACCAAATCCTCACTTCCTATATATCAATCTTCGTCTCCGGACCATTCCGGGACTCCTCGTGACGTCCGGGATCTCATCCGGGACTCCGAACAACCTTCGGTAACCACTTACACTATTTCCCTATAACCCTAGCGTCATCGAACCTTAAGTGTGTAGACCCTACGGGTTCGGGAGACACGTAGACATGACCGAGACACCTCTCCGGCCAATAACCAACAGCGGGATCTGGATACCCATGTTGGCTCCCACGTACTCCACGATGATCTCATCGGATGAACCACGATGTCAGGGATTCAATCAATCCCGTATACAATTCCCTTTGTCTATCGGTATGGTACTTGCCCGAGATTCGATCGTCGGTATCCCCATACCTTGTTCAATCTCGTTACCGGCAAGTCTCTTTACTCGTTCCGTAATACATCATCCCGTGACTAACTCCTTAGTCACATTGAGCTCATAATGATGATGTCTTACCGAGTGGGCCCAGAGATACCTCTCCGTCACACGGAGTGACAAATCCCAGTCTCGATTCGTGTCAACCCAACAGACACTTTCGGAGATACCCGTAGCATACCTTTATAGCCACCCAGTTACGTTGTGACGTTTGGCACACCCAAAGTATTCCTACGGTATCCGGGAGTTACACAATCTCATGGTCTAAGGAAATGACACTTGACATTGAAAAGCTTTAGCAAACGAACTACACGATCTTTGTGCTATGCTTAGGATTGGGTCTTGTCCATCACATCATTCTCCTAATGATGTGATCCCGTTATCAACGACATCCAATGTCCATGGTCATGAAACCGAGACCATCTATTGATCAACGAGCTAGCCAACTAGAGGCTCACTAGGGACACGTTGTGGTCTATGTATTCACACATGTATTACGGTTTCCGGTTAACACAATTATAGCATGAACAATAGACAATTATCATGAACTAGGAAATACAATAATAACCATTTTATTATTGCCTCTAGGGCATATTTCCAACAGTACCTTTATAGTCACCCAGTTACGTTGCGACGTTTGATACACACAAGGCACTCTTATGGTGTCAGTGAGTTGCATGATCTCATGGTCATAGGAACCGATACTTGACATGCAGAAAACAGTAGCAATAAACTGACACGATCATATGCTACGTTTGTAGTTTGGGTCTTGTCCATCACACCATTCTCCTAATGATGTGATCCCGTTATCAAATGACATCTCATGTCCATGGCTAGGAAACCTTAACCATCTTTGATCAACGAGCTAGTCTATTAGAGGCATACTAGGGACATGGTTTTGTCTATGTATCCACACATGCATCTAAGTCTCCGATCAATACAATTATAGCATGGATAATAAACGATTATCATGAACAAGGAAATATGATAATAACTAATTTATTATTGCCTCTAGGGAATATTTCCAATACCGCCATGATTGGGTACAAATCCTGCAAGGAAAGAGAAAATGAATCTAAAAACAAAGGCCAGAATAAAAACAAAGAAGTGGAGGACAACCTGCACCACTTCAAGGTAGACAAAAGGGCCCCATGACGACCGCCATCAAGACTGAGTCAGTTTCTAGTCCCATCAGAGCATCGGTATCTTGCTGGATCTCCTTTTCTCTGAGCTCATTCTGAGAGACCCATGAAGTAACCTCATGTCCCATGTACATGTACATATATGCTTCCCATACCCTGAACGGCAACAAACGGTACTCCACCCAGGTCCTCAAGATGTGTACTTCTTCCAACCCAGCCTTGTTCAAGCGGGTCCCGACATCCACAGGCGCCCTATCGTTCGAAGACAGGTGGTCGATACGGGTCTAGGAGTGAAGCCTCCTCTCAGGATTGATGATGAAGGTCTCCATACTCACGTGAGGTCGGAGGCATAAAACCATTTTTTCTATCATGCCTGCAAACATTTGGGAAAGGGCATAATGAAGAACTTAAAGGTCCGCTAGAGCTGCACACTTCATCCCCCGAGGTCGTAGTAGGCCTCGCCATTCATCTGTACCCAGATAAAAACGAAATGGTGGAACAACTCAAAATGAGGGGTTGTTGGTAACCCACAAGTGTAGGGGATCGTTTGTAGAATTTTTCGATAAGTAAGAGTATAGAACCCAACGAGGAGCTAAAGGTAGAACAAATATTCCCTCAAGTTCTGTCGACCACCGATACAACTCTACGCACGCTAATGCTTGATTTACCTAGAACAAGTATGAAACTACTTTGCGGGAATAAAACTAGAAGTACTTTGCAAGATAATAAATAACATGGAAATAAAAGTTAGGTGTTGTTTTAATAATAGAACAATAAAAGTAAATAGTTTTGTAGCAAGCTTTTTGTGTAACGCAAGAGAAAGATTGTCCATAGGCAATTGAATTTGATACGATAGATACTTGTTATCAATGCTTGTTATATGCAATGAGGGAGAGGAATACGCTAACACACTTTCCGTACTTGGATCATATGCACTTATTATTGAAACTCTAGCAAGCATCCGCAACTACTAAAGATCATTAAGGTAAAAATCCAACCATAGCCTTAAGTATCATATGCAACAAGCCACCTACTCGGGTTTATGCATCTGTCACTCAAGCAACCCACTATAGGCAAATCATGAACATATTGCAACACCCTACAGCGGGGATGCTCATGTTTGTGCGACACAGAGGGCACCATAGGACAGCACCATATCAACATACGATTCACATCCATGACATCATACCACAATTAACCCATAGGACAAAAGAGATCTACTCAAACATCATAGGATAGCCAAATATCATTGGGGAATAATATATGGAGTTGAGCACCATGTTTAAGTAGAGATTACAGCGGGGAAGAGAGGTGTTACACCATTACATAGAGGGCAAGATAGTTGGTGTTGACAGTGGCAACATTGTTGATGTAGATCGTTGTCACGATGATTGCCCCGACGGTGTTCCGGTGCCACCAGGAGAGAGGGGAGAGAGCCCTCCCCCCTCATTCTTCTTCTTCCTTGGCCTTCCCCTAGATGGGAGGAGAGTTCCCCCTATGGTCCATGCTCTCCATGATGGCATAGGGTCAGGAGCCCCTCCTAGATTGGATCTCCCTCTCTGTTCTCTTCTGTTTCGCTTTCCTGTTGCCTGGCCGAAAATCGTTTCTTATATTTCCAGAGATCCGTAACTTCGATCAGTCTGAAATTTTGAGGGGATTTTTATGCAAAAATTAGCTTTCTCGCAGTTGAAGGAGAGCCCCAACCGACATACGAGGTGAGCATGTCCCACCAGGCCGCGTTTGGGCCCTAGCCTGTGCCCTGGTGTCTCGTGGTCCTTGTGGGACTTTGTTTGCGTTGATTCCACTTCTCAAAATTCAAAAATATTCCAAAAAAATCTCCGTAAATTTTTATCGTGTTTGGACTTTGTTTGATATGGATATTCTGCAAAACAAAATACACACAAAAAACAGGAACTGGCACTAGGCACTGGATCAATAAGTTAGTCCAATAAATCATATAAATTGTTGCCAAAAGTATGTGAAAGTTGTATAATATTGGCATCAAAACAATAAAAAAATTATAGATACGATGGAAACGTAGAAACATCCCGAAGCTTAATTCCTGCTCGTCCTCGAGTAGGTAAATGATAAAAAAGATAATTTTTTATGTGGAATGCTACCTAGCATAATGTTGATCATATATCTAATCATGGCATGAATATTAAGATACAAGTGATTCAAAGCAATAGTCTAGTTTTGACATAAAGACTTTAATACTCAGGCATCCCAACAAACAATCATGTCTTTCAAAATATCAAGGCTAAAGAACGCTATCCCTACAAAATCATATAGCCTTGTCATGCTCTGTCTTCTTAACACAAAGTATAAATCATGTACTACCCTGGTGTCAGCCAAGCAATTGATTCATACTTTTTAACGCACTTCAGCATTTTCAACTCTCATGCAATACATGAGTGCAATCCATGGATATAGCACTATGGGTGGAATAGAATGCGGTGGTAGGTTTCAAAGGGGTAAAAGTGGAGAAGAAAGTCTCGCATCAACTCAGCGTATCAACAGGCTATGGAGATGCCCATCAATAGATACCAATGCGAGGAGTAGGAATTGCCATGCAACGGATGCACAAGAGCTATAAGTGTATGAAATCTCAATATGAAAACTAAGTGGGTGTGCATCTAACTCTACAACGAAAAATTCCCACTAGTATATGAAAGTGATAACATACGAGACTCTCAACATGAAAAACATGGTGCTACTTTGAAGCACAAGTGTGGGATTAGCATGCCCCTTCTCTCTTTGCCTCTCTCTTTTTCTTTCTTTTTTTTATTTTTTTCTTTGTCCGGAGCCTCATCACGACTTGTGGAGAAATCATAGTTTCCATCGTCCTTTCCTCACTGGGACATGCGCTAATAATGAATAATGATGATCATCACACTTCTATTTACTTATAACTCAAGATTACAACTCGATACTTAGAACAAAATATGACTCTATATGAATGTTGTGCAATGATCTAGCATAGCAAAGATATCAAAAATGACAAGCCATGGAAACATCATGCTAGCTATCTTATGATCATGTAAAGCAATATGACAATGAATGCTCAAGTCATCAAAAGGAAGCGGTGGAAGTTGCATGGAAATATATCTCGGAATGGCTATGGAAATGCCATGATAGGTAGGTATGGTGTCTATTTTGAGGAAGATATAATGAGGCTTATGTGTGATAGAGTGTACCATATCACGGGGTTTGGATGCACCGTCGAAGTTTGCACCGACTCTCAAGATGAGAAAGGGCAATGTGCGGTACCGTAGAGGCTAGCAAATTGCGGAAAGGCAAGAGTGTGTATAATCCATGAACTCACATTATCCATAAAGAACTCACATACTTATTGCAGAAGTTTATTATCCCTCGAAGCAAAGTATTACTACGCATGCTCCTAGGGAGGAGGTTGGTAGGAGTTAACCATCGCATGCCCTCGACCTTCACACAAAGATAGACAATCAAGGATGAATTATGCTCCAACTTCCTACCGTAACGAGAGACTATACGTGCATGATTTAGGAATCACAAACCTTAACACCAATATCTTACTAAACAAAATCATCCACTAGTACCTACCACATATTAGCACCTCTATATCGCAAAACTATTGCAAGGAATCAAATATATCATATTTGGTGATTCCTAAGTTTTATGTAGGATTTTATGACTAACCATGTGAATGACCAATTCTTGTTGACTCTCTAAATAGATATAAGTGAAGCAAGAGAGTTTTAATTATTTCTACAAAAGATGTGTACATGCTCTAATAAATATAAGTGAAGCAAAAGAGCATTCTACAAATAAGGGTTTTCTATGTGAAGAGAAACACACAATCCAAACTTCAAATGATATAAGTGAAGCACATGAAGCATGCTATAAAGCCATACTCAGAAGATATAAGTTAAGTGAAATGAGAATTATATATCAACCATGGACTATCTCATACTAGCACGGTGCATAAAATAAAAGTGAAAACTAAACGCAAAAGACACTCCAAGATTTACCCATATCACATGGATGAAACGAATTCAAAAACATATCGATACTTGTTGAAGAAAGATGGGTTTCCTTTCGGAGTATCCCCAAGCTTAGATGCTTGAGTCACCTTGAATATTTACTTGGGGTGCCTTGGGCATCCCCAAGCTTGAACTCTTGCCTCTCCTCCTTCTCCTCATATCGAGACCTCCTCGATCTTCGAACACTTCATTCACACAAAACTTAACAAAAGACTGGTAAGATCCGTTAGCATAGTAAAGCAAAATACTACTTTAAGTATTGTTGCAAACCCATTCGTATCTATAATACCTAAATAGTTCATCCCCACTATCCTATTTCTCTTTACATGCAAGCTATCCACATCAGCAAACTGCCACATCATCAATTAAACTAATTTCTATTGGCATGTAGACATGCATATGGTTGCTCGGTTTTGCAGACTTAAATTACCACCGAAAGCCCAATTGCCTCTCTGTTCACAAACTGAAGAATAAAAATCCCAACCCCTTCTCCTTCCTTCCCGTCCCAAATAAAAATCCCAACCCCTTCTCCTTCCTTCCCGTCCCATCCCCTTCCCCTACAAGCGCTCCTTCCACCGCATGCGCGAGAGAAGAAGGGGAACGGAAGGGTAGAACATCGACGACCTGGGAGGTCGACGGTGGAGCCCAGCGGATCGACCGCGGTGGCTCAAGTACCTTTGCCCCCGCCCCTGGTCCCTCCCTTCATCCTCCCTCTGCCGATCCTTCCCCTCCTCCGCCGCAATTCCATGTCGTCCTCCAGGACCCTGCAACCCCGGCGCCAGATCCCATCGGAACCGAGGTTGTGCACTCCCTTCGTCGGCAAGGCGCCTCTGCCATCGTCACGGACTACCCATCTCGGTACGGCGGCTGCCCATTGCTCCCCCTCCCAAAGATCCACCCGTTCCTCAGTTTGTTCCTACTCATGCATTACAATGACATGGTGTATGGGAGAGCGCCGGTGGAGCTGCTCAGTACTTGCTCGGCGCTCGACTATCGGCCGTCTTATCTGAGGTACCTATAGTAAGTGGTGAGGATGAAGTACATGAGGAGATCATGTTCAGCGTCATGTCCAACCCTTGCTTTCACCGTTTTTCACTCTGAAGGACATTAATCTGCCATGGATTTGCAACAAGGAAAAAAGATCCAGGATGACTCCAAGATTGAGGTCCGTATTCTCAAAACCTGCTGCCTTGAACTGATACAGTTTAAAAGTGTTTGCATAATGAAACATAGCAAGTCTATGGACCAACTGTTATTCTCAGAGGTGGAGCTATTAGACACTGATGAAAGCCATGACAATGAGGCAGAGTTTATCCATGGAATCGATGATACGAGATTGATAGCGAATATATCCAAGAACGCAACAACCCATTAGGCCGTTACTATATTCTAGCCCCAAAACAACAATGTTTACACATGCTTTCCCTACATTGCAGCCTTTGCTATCAGCACAACCACGATTATCTTCTTCATACTATTCATCTCCCAAAGAAAAATTAATTTTAAAGTGATGTAAGTATTCGAATAGACAAGCACTAATTTTGGCATACAAAGTGTGTGGTCCAGGATGAGATGCTCCATTCCCCATAATTCTCAGCCATAGTTGGGTGTATGTTCTGCCCGGCAATGCCAACAATGCATGTGTTGATTTCACAAAGATTCACCGTGCAAGATCACTTCCTCTACAGCTCTGCCCCCACCAGCGAGTGTCGTGTTCATGTGCTTCTTTGCAACCCGACCCCCTCTGAATATTTTTATATCTTTCTAGATTTGCATTTTAGATTGGAAATGTGTCTCCCATATTAGGCCTTATTTATTGTATTTTCTATGTTTTGCTATGTGCCATCATCCACACCAATTTGCAATCCAGCTTATTTTTATCATGTCTAATGTTTGCAGGTTTCTCATCTTTTATCATTATAACTTCGAAGAAAGCAGTGACAAGACCAATATACCATACAATTGTACACATCCGTGAAATTCTATATACATTGAGCTTTGGTTGCAATTGTAGAATTTACATTTTTATAGAGAAATTAATTGCTTGAGTAGTCCAGCAATGCAATTAGTCATATAATGATTTGTTTATTGGTTACCAATTGATTTTTATTTAATACGACAACCAAATTATGTTTTATTTTCCTATTATAGAAATCTTGGTGTATGTTCATTCAGATAAAGGAAAAAATCACAAACCTATTTACGAGATGAAATGATTAATCATTAGGTGTTTCGCATTACATATTCAAATATTCATGTTCTAACTTCACTAGAATATATAGCAACCAATTCCCGCAACAACGTGCGGGGTGTCACCTAGTTTTATATATGTATTATCCCTGCAGTATTATAAATTTTTCGAGGCTTATATCATCGATAAAATTGATAGTTTCATCAAAACAAGCAAAACAATGCATCAAAAACAGAATATGTCTTAAACAGGACAGTCTGTAGTAATATGAACTTTGACCATACTTATGTAACTCCAAAAATTCTGAAAATTTAGGAACATGTAAAGAATTTGTATGAAAATATTGTGTTAAAATTTCATCTCATTATAATGCTCCAGTAAAAAACGCAAATTCGCGTACTTGAGTCAAATGTTCTGTTATAGATTCAACATTGTTTCTACTCATCTTATGAATAATCCTAAAGGAAAATCTTTGCACAACATAAAACAAAAGCACACAACAGAAATAAATGACTCTCTAAAACTTCCGGGTTGTCTCCTTGGCAGCACTTTCTTTAAAGCCATTAAGCTAGGCATAAAGTGCTCAAGTAATGAATCCACCCGGATCCCAAGGTATATCAAAGTCAATTTTAATTAACAATGATTTGTAATTTAGTAGTGAGAAAAAGGTGATATATATGATGTAAAAACAAATTATAACTCTCTTCCTATTCATTGGCATTTCATACAAGAACAATTCATGCACATCAAGTAAAGGCCAATACATAGAATAAGTAGTTTCTTGCAATTTTATAGTATTGGAAACATAGAGAGGTGAAGATTTGGTTTCTCTCTCATAATAATTGCAAGTATGAGCTGCAAGCACATGCATATTATATTCATCAAAATCATCATGTGTAGTGGTAAAACGGAACCCATGAATGTAATCCTTAATAAGTGCAAACTTCTCCGATATAGTGTAGTTGGGAGAATTCAAAAAGATAATAGGACTATCATGTGTGGGTGCAATAGCAACAACTTCATGCTTAACATAAGGAACTATATAAAGTTCATCTCCATAAGCATAATTCATATTGGCATCATGGCCACAAGCATAGCAAGCATCAAGTTCATCAAAAAGGGATATTTCAAACAAATCCTATGGATCATGGCAATCATCATAGCATTCATCCATCGGTATATGCAAAGGGTAATTAAACAATGTATTAGTTGAAGAGTTACTCTCATTAGGAGGTGGGCACGTGTAGCTAATCCCCTCTTACTCCTTTTGTTCTTCACTCTCCTCCTCATCTTTTTCATCTAATGTCACAATTTTAGCAACTTCCTCTTACATAGATTCCTGTAAAATATTAGTCTCCTCCAAGGCAGTAGACATTCTATCAATAAATTCAATAATATCAGCATTTTATTCATAATTATCATAACAATATTTAAGTATGACAAAAATTTCAGATTTGTAAGAATCATCATCATACTTTTCAACCAAAGAAGCAACTTCATAAGCACCCTTAAAAGCAACAAATTCTTCTATTCGCTCCACATCATAGTAATCATATATACCATTATCATAAGAAGCTAAGGTTTCATTATCATTAAATTTGTATGAAAAGGAAAGGTGTGGAGCGTTCATCCTAGAGCAACAAGTAATATCATATCTCAAGCATAGCTCCCCAGCACACCAATGCAACATATGAATTTGATCCCATAACAATTTTCTTTTTTGAGTCAAGCGATAATCCCTAAAGTATTCAAGTTGATCCAACATTACTCCCATTATCAAGTTGAATGGGGTTTTCTCGGGATTATCAAGGTAGTATTTAATACTTTGCACATAACTAGCATCGAGGGTTTTAGGAGGTTCCCCATCTCTATGAGTAGCAAGTACCACTAAATTTTTTGGTGTTTCGTGTTCCATATCCATAACTAAAGATATAAATAACTAATAATAGAAAATACAAATTACTTAGAAATAAAGACAACAAGCATACACGATAATATTGACCCCGCGCTATTGCTCCCAGCCAACGGCGTTAGAAAAAGGTCTTGATAACCCACAAGTGTAGGGGATCGTTTGTATACTTTTTTTATAAGTAAGAGTGTTGAACCCAACGAGGATCTAAAGGTAGAACAAATATTCCCTCAAGTTCTATCGACCGTCGATACAACTCTATGCACGCTTATGCTTGTTTTACCTAGAACAAGCATGAAAGTACTTTGTGGGAATAAAACTAGAAGTACTTTGCAAGATAATAAAGAACGTGGAAATAAAAGTTAACTGTTGTTTTAATAATAGAACAATAAAAGTAAATATTTTTGTAGCAAGCTTTTTGTGTAACGCAAGATAAAGATTGTCCATATGCAATTGAATTTGATACGATAGATACTTGTTATATGCAATGAGGGAGAGGCATACGCTAACACACTGTTCAAGAAATCTTCCAATTCAGCGATTTATCGCCCAATTTATCGGTACTCGTGGAGTGACCGATAAGATTATGCCTTATCTTCACCGTTTATCTTTTGGGCCGATTTATCGCTTTGACACGCGATTTATGGGGAATCTTCTGATAAATCGGGCATATTCCTAGCACTATGTTTGCAAAAATTATGTTTATTTGTATTTTTGTGGACTTTGTTATGCAATATGTACTATTTTACTATTTTTTTTGTCATTATACGAGTATTTAGAGGCTAGGAATCAAGGTAACACTTCTGTCCAATATATTTTGGTGTTAAATATAGCATATTTCAGTGTTGGGAACCTGAGATTTGCAAAAAGATGGCCGAATAATAATCGACCGATAAAATTGATTAATCATCCGATTTTTGATTAATCTCTACTCCCAAGCTGACCGAGACGATAACGATAAGCGATATCCCTCAACATTGCGCTAACACACCTTCCGTTCTTGGATCATATGCACTTATGATTGGAACTCTAGAAAGCATCCGCAACTACTAAATATCATTAAGGTAAAACCCAACCATAGCCTTAAGTATCAAGTCCTCTTTACTCCCATACGCAACAACCCACCAACTCGGGTTTATGCTTCTCTCACTCAAGCAACCCACTATAGGCAAATCATGAACATATTGCAACACCCTATAGTGGGGATCCCTCACGTTTGCGTGACACGGAGGGCACCATAGGACAGCACCATATCAACATACAATTCACATCCATAACATCATACCATAATTAACCCATAGGACAAAAGAGATCTACTCAAACATCATAGGATAGCCAAATATTATTGGGAAATAATATATGGAGTTGATCACCATGTTTAAGCATAGATTACATCGGGGAAGAAAGGTGTTACACCGCTACATAGAGGGGGGAGAATTGGTGTTCACGACGGCAAGATTGTTGATGTAGATCGCCGTCATGATGATTGCCCCGGCGGCATTCCAGCGCCACTAGGAGAGAGGGGGAGAGAGCCCCCCCTCCTTCTTATTCTTCTTCCTTGGCCTCCCCAATATGGGAGGTGAGTTCCCCCTCTGGTCCATGGTCTCCATGGCGGCAGAGGGGCAGGAGCCCCTCCTAGATTGGATCTCCCTCTCTGTTCTCGTCTGTTTCGTGTTCCTGTTTCCTGGCCAAAAACCGTTTCTTATATTCCCGGAGATTCGTAACTCCAATCTCTCTGAAATTTTGAGGGGATTTTTATCCAAAAATTAGCTTTCTAGCAGCCGAAGGAGATCTCCAACTGACATACGAGGTGAGCACATCCCACCAGGTTGTGTTTGGGCCCTGGCCCGCGCCCTGGTGTCTCGTGCTTGTTGTGGGTCTCCGTTTGCGTCGATTCCACTTCTCAAAGTTCAAATATTCCAAAAAAAATCTCCGTAAATTTTTATCGCATTTGGACTTTGTTTGATATGGATATTCTGTGAAACAAAAAACACATAAAAAACAAGAACTGGCACTAGGCACTAGATCAATAGGTTAGTCCAATAAATCATATAAATATTTGCCAAAAGTATGTGAAAGTTGATTAATACTGGCATGAAACAATAAAAAAAATATAGATACAACAGATACATATCAGTTGCCCCAAGGTAGTACTCACAGAAGGTGAATAATTTTTTGAAGTGGATAATTCCATTCGACCTTAGGTGGTGGAGCTGACAACCGAAGAAGAGGAGCCCAAGCATGAACTTGTGCAGCACTAAGCCAAGCCCACGACCAAAGAAAAAATGGAGCACACGCTCATCGGCGGCCGGCGTTGGCGGGACAACCTTGCCAAAAATCCGGTGCTCTAGGTCTGCCATAAATGTCAACTTTGCTCTCAGTCGTTTGAGGTTCTCCTTCGAGACACCCGAGGGAAACCACTTGTCGGTGGTCTCATTGGCCACCCTCTTCTTTGGCTCTTCAATTGCGGTGGCCTTCTTATGTTTTTGCTCGACGATCGCAGTCACGTGAAGAATCCAGCGGCCAAAGCGGAGGTTGGGCAGTTCAACAAGTATCGTAAGGAACGAGAAAGAGGAACCACACTAAAATTGCTCTTCTTGTTCCCTTTTATGGACGCCGTGGTAAAAACCAAGTGATTGGGCCTCGCGACGAGACACGCGTCCCACTCTTACTGCAGTTGCCGCTTTGCGAGACATGGGCATGGGATTCCAAGCATCCCCGCCATGATCGAGAAGGTTAGGTGGCCTTTTATCCGTTTTAGCAAGACTAGGTGAGGCAGCATGAGTGGGACAATTCTTGCACTTTACTAGAAATGGCTACTAAATCCGCTCTATTCGTTTCATAATTACTATCAAGTATCAACCAGGTTTGTCGCGGAATGAGATACTGCAATTGCAAATAAATCAAAACAGCAAACCTTCTGTCATTGATATTTGGTTGCAATTTAAATGGGAACATCAAACCTCAGTTCAGATAACAATCACCGAACATCAATGATGGAATCATTCACCTCAATTCAGCTTCCTGTTCAGCCCAGATCTCAGCCGGAGGCTCGTCACCAAACCTCAATGGTAGCAGGAACAACTACAAGTGTGAAACCATAATGCCACCACATATAAGAAAACCATCATTTCCATATGTTATGTTTTAATTTTAACAGATATATTTGGTAGGGATTTATAAGTTCAAAGACTGTTACAGACACCCACATAAGGTCTCGGCCATTAATCCATCTTGAAAATAGTACTACTCAACGTATCCTAATCAGGTAGCAAAGCCTAGAAATCTTATATTAATACGGCATAAACATTAGTTTATCTATATTCCTAAAAAGTATTGGGGGTTGAAAGTTGCTTTTGCTTGGATTTTCCATTAAGCCCAATAATTCCAAGGCACCTTACACATGCACACATCATTTTCATGTGCTTCAATCTCTCATGTTGCCACCACACATTCCCTCCCTCTGACCTTCAGGCATGGATGTAGCCCCAATTTTCATCGGTGCTATATCACACATCTCTAGTTACATTCAGGAGAGTGGAGAATACTCAAGGCTACTTTTCATATGAATATACCCAGATACAGAAATGTATTGCCCTGATGTACCCCTCTAAACTTTATTGTCTCTGTTGTCGATGTTTAGTAAAGTTGTGGAACCAATTATCCTCCGATCCCATCCATCCTTATGCCCTGACGTTCCTGCAGATACTAATGCTCAATCGTCACCTAGAAATACAAGACTGCATACTTTGGATTCACTTGATTGTAGAACAATTGTGTGAAGTAGTTCTTCAATGCACTAGTACCGGTCAAATACGTAATCTAAAATCAGACTCCTCCCTGTCGCCCAACTAAAATATTGTGGGATCACTAGATGAGATGTCTAGAGGGAGGGGTGAATAGATTACTTGACAAAATTAAAACCTAACATTTTCCCAAGTTAATTGGTTTGCATATTTTAGCAATTCTAACAAGTCTGGTGCACCCCACACATGCTAGTCAACAAGTATGACAGCGGAAAATAAGGACAAGCATATGTAAGGAGTAGAGGTAGGAAGATCAAACGCAATCGGAGACACGAAGATTTTTCCCGTGGTTTCGATAGGTGGTGCTATTATACATCCATGTTTTTGGAGACTTCAACCCACGGAGTGTAACGGTCGCGAGAGTCCACGGAGGGCTCCACCCACGAAGGGTCCACAAAGTAGCAACCTTGTCTATTCCATGATGGCCTATGTCCACGCATGACTAGCCTTACTCGGGGTATATCTTCACGAAGTAGGCGATCTCCTTGTCCTTACAAACTTCTTGGTTCAACTCCACAATCACGAAGAAGGAGGCTCCCAAGCGACACCTAACCAATCTAGGAGGCACCACCCTCCAAAGGTAATAGATATGGTAGTATGATGAACTCCTTGCTCTTGTGCTTCAAAAGATAGTCTTATCAACACTCAATCACTCTCTCACAGATTTGGCATGGATAGAAGAGATTGATTGGATGGAAAGCAACTTGGGGAGGCTAGAAATCAAGACCATATGGTCGGAGTGGATGATCTTGATCTCAACGCATGAGTAGGTGGCTCTCTCTCAGAAAATTGGCTGTTTGCGGTCACTGTTTTCGGTTGCACCGAATGAAATGTTGGTAGTACCGAGATGTTAGGGTTTGGCTCGGCTTCTGTCTAGGGTAAAACTCGGTAGATCCGAATGGGAATTGTTGGTGTCACCGAATTTTGACTTTTGGCTTTAGACAGAAGATATTTGTGGGGGAATGGATGAATATTTTTGGTGGTTAATCTCTAAGCACTTGACCAACCAGATCATCACAATTCATCATCCCCTTTTAATAGTATTGGCTTTCCTATGGACTCAAAAGTGATTTCTCACAAAATGTAAGATGTAGAGTCTTGAAGCTTGAAGCGTGGAGCTTGCCCAATCATATTCCTTCCCTTCTTCTTCTTCTTGGGAATTCTCCTCACAATCCTTAGCCAATCCTATTTGTGGACTAAACCTGAAATAAGCTAGGTAGAGCTGTTAGTCCAAAAGACAATGTATGTTGTCATGAATTATCAAAACTAACAAGGGAGCATATGTGCTTTCGAATATGCACTCTGCATTATCGTGCAGTTAGCAGGTCAAGCTTCAGCGCTGGTGTTCTAGGAAAATTCAACCAGGCTTTGCGACTGCATTGGCACTTGTTAAAGCTAGAGTGAATTATCTCTGTGTGTATTGATCTCATAGTAGTACAACACATATATGAGTGTAGCCAACCAACTGCCCTATACAAGTGGAACGCTGCCACGCGGTTGTTATTCGGAAATGTAGGCACCATACAACAGTGTGCGACTAGACTACGTACACACAACAGTGGTTATTGGTTGCAAGAGCCCATCCTAACTAATCAAAATCACGCCAAGCAGAATTGGCGAGACATAGACTGCTGCTTGTTGTGCGATCAATCAAGAGAAACTCTGATGCACATAATCATCGACTCTTCGTATGCTCGGAGGGGTCTGGAACTTGGTGGGTGGTTGGAAAGGCGGAGTTCATTTTCATATTTAGCCAGTGCAGTTTGGGTCGACTCGGTAATGGTGGAATGGTGGACAGTTGGAATATGAGAAACATCTCATATTTCTGAATAATAGAACCTACAAAGACCCCGATACAAACGGACTTACAGTTACAGTCCGTACCACTTGCTTAAAATATAAAGTTTGCAATCCAGGCCTGGTTTATTTGGGACCTCAAATTAACACGAAAATAGAATTTCTAAAGAACTGAATAATCTAATATGTTTTGGTTGAATAAGACAAACTCAACAATGGTGCATGTGACAGGATTTGATTAGTACTACAAAATCTAACATCAATAAATTGATTATTGATGACCTAAATGTAATTACCATATGGTCTTAAGTGCAGAGTACATTACTTCCTTATGTAACTATAAGACATAACATCTGACCAGAAAGATATTGCAAGAGATAGTGTCAGCAATTCACACCTAAACAATGCCAATGATAGTTACTCAAAAGGAAAGTGCGGCTCGCTGCGCGTTGCCTGCAGAAGCGGGTGGCAAAGCAGAGTGAAATACCAATTTCAAGACCAATAATATAAGATTTAAACCGTGTATGTTTGAGTAACTACTAAATTAGACTGTACAAGAAAGACATTTGTATGTTAAGACTCAATAGAAAAAATAAGCGGCAGAAACGTGCATGATAGAGAATAGTAGTCTTTTTAGATAACACAATGTAATCAATAATAGAGAGGGCATGCGTCAAGAGGAACCAAAAGCTCACAATACATGGCGGGCAATCAGAGGACCGCATCAGTGGGAACCAAAAGCTCACAATACATGTCAATGAGAGGAATGATATGACTTAAAACATTTCACACCTATGAAAGGCGGTCTAGTGTACGCTCTGGGCTAGAAAGCACGTCTCATTTTTCCTAGTCTTTTCTCTAGCCGACAGCCTACTGAGTTGAATTGGCGTGTCACTACTTCAATTTAACCAAGGGTTGCCTTCATAGCTTCATCCATTGTGTCTTAACCTAACGAGAAGCGGCAAGGAGTCAAGTTCTGTACTTGTTCAGAATAAGAACTTACGTGTCTGACTGCATGATGCCAACCCCTGCAGAGTTTTCCTCTGCCCCTATTTGCTATATTCAATTGTTGCATTAGCTTTTCATTCTGGTCTTCCAATCGCCTCATGCGGTTGTAGTTGAAGTCAACGATTTAAGTGGTGGTTGCATTCTCCATGTATCTGATGCCTTCAATGGTAGCACTATCTTCCGCTATATCGCAATCTATGGAAAGGACCCCCGGATATGATGCATTTCTGACAGGTAGCATAGAAGCATTGAACAGAACGATGACACGGATTTTGTGTTGTCATATATTTTGTGAGGATACTCAGTTTGGTTTCATGCCTGAAGGTCGACAATGGAACCGATTTTCTTGGTGCTACAACTTATGGAGAGATACACGAAGCAAAAGAAGGAAGTCCCAACAAAATACATTACCCTCATCAAGATCATGTAGCTAATGTTATACAAGTGTTCGAACAAGTGATGGTGACATTGATGACTTCGATTAAAATAGGACTGCACCAAGGATTAGATTTGAGCTTGTATCTTTTGACTTGGTGATAGATGAGGTCACAAGAAATATACAAGGAGATATCCCATGGTGTATGCTCTTTGAAGATGATGTGGTGCTAGTCGATGATAGTCGGACGGGGGTAAATAGAAATTTAGAACTATTAAGCTTCACAAGGCAACCAAAAGTCCGAACTGATGGAATGGGTTAGACAATCCACATATACACTTAAACACCCCCTTTCACATGTGACTCGGGGAGACCAACATTCCAGAGGTATGGCTCAAGCGGCCTATGCCTAGACACAGAGGGGGCAACGTCAATTTTTTGAATAAAGTGCAAAAGACAGGACTCGAACTTGAGACATACCGCTCTAATACCATATCAAGCTTCATCCACTAGCCAACGCAATCAAAGAAGGCCGAACTTACAGAAAGGGCTAAACAATCCATGTATACACTTCAACATCACCTCTCGTGTGTGACTCGGGGAGGCCAACACGTGCATAGAAATCTCAAAGGTATGGCTCAAGAGGCATATATGTTAACACAAAGAGGGCACAACAACTTTTTGAATAAATTGCGAAAGTCAAGACCCTAAACTTGAGATATACGGCTATGATTACATGTTAGTCTTCTCATGCACTAGCCAACACAATCAAAAGTCTGAACGGATGAAAACAATTCACATATACACTTCAACAAAAACTACAGAGACAAACTTTGGAATCAAAAGGTTTTTAGGTGTAGTAGAACTAAAACTGAGTACATGATGCGCGGTTTCAGTATTACTAGACACGAAGGAAAGGTTAGCCTATGAACAAGTGGTATTTCAAAAGGCACATTCTGATGTTTGGAATCAATGTTGCAAAAGGATGATGATATCGATGAGGTTATGAGCCATCGAATCAAAACCGGATGAATGAGCCATCGAATCAAAACCGGATGGATGTGGTGCCAAGCTTCTAGCGCTCTCTATGACAAAAGAGTGCCTCAAAACTAAAAGGCAGGTTCTATGGCGTAACCCACATTAATCCTTAATCCTTATTTTACAAGTTCTTATTAGGTCTCTTTTCTTATTTCGAATGCAAATACCTAACTAAATACTAATAAAATTCTTTGTTGACAACAACCCAATATTCAAATGGCGGAGATTCACGAAGAAGTATTGCCCTATTTACCAGTGAGTGGCGACTGATCTTTTGGTGGGAACTGCTCTTCATTTTAGATAATGAAACCATTCCATTACTACCAAAATCACTGTTGGGTTGTCATTTGTTCTTTATGGTCGGTTGAATGTAACTGCCATCATGCTAAGACTGAGAAAACCTTAACGAAATTCAAGTTGACAGTCCACACAAAATGGCAGGAGGATCTGGAGAGAAGATTGGCACTGTGGCGGCCAACAGGGGTTCATGGCTGTAGCCATGAGGGGAGTGGTGTCGGCACAAACGCAATTGACACTAGTTTCAATTAAGCAGAGTACACGATTGACACCAAGAACTGGTCAGCCTATACAATGAAATTTTATGGAACCAAATGCTAACACTAAGTTAATTGGTGCAGAAAAGAGACACTGACTTCTTGAAAGAACATGAGCCAATTTCATGGTTCATTAGCAAAGCAACACTAGACTAACAGCGAGTAAACAATTAATGCAGAAAAGAGACATTAACATCTTGAAAGTACTTAGTTACACTACTCATATATTCACACACACATATGTAGTTGAAAACAATTCAAAACTAAAAACATTATTGGCAGCATTCTCCAAAGAGTGAAGAAATGAAGCTTTTGGATGCAGTGAACTATCTCTGCAACCTCAATAGGCCACATCTGCAATCTCATTGGTGCGAACCAAACTGGCCAAGAGACAAATCTAAATAACCTGTGTCACTTAATTCAGATAGCATGTATAGGTTCATGTGGCTGTACAGTGTACACGCATGTGAATAGAAATCAGGTTCATTATGGAAAGTACACGTTCATTATATGTCACCAATATGTTATTTTGCATCCACTGAGACACACCAGTTTCACCAAACTTTCCATGAAACAATGGTAATAAAAGGCTTTCAATTTCACCTTTAGTAGCACAAGCAGCAAGCAGATCAGCAGTCGATTGATTGCATCATGACAACCACTGAACTGACAGTGTTCTTGGCAACGATTGCATCAGCCCACAGAAGGTACAAACAAGAATTAATTCGCATTTTTTATATAAAACATGAGTACTCCATAGTCATGCTCATGGACAAATAAAACATTCAGTGTGTTGCAGATTTCCATAAAAGACCAGAAGAGATTCCATTATAGTGGACACAGGTGTAGAGCTTCCAATATCTAATTGTCATGAACCAATAAAATTATATATGTTCCTTGACTGAATACAACAGTGAATAGCATAAATCTGCAGTTAATCTAGAGAATGCGTCTATTACTGACCATGGACTTTCAAGTAGTAAACCACGATTCTAGATCTTGCCAACTTACCAGTCCTAAAGATCGAAGAGGGCACGTGGACACTGATCTCACAACAACTCTGCCTGATATAGAGACAACCACCGATATCAATCACAATACAAGGAGCAAGGAAGTCCATAAATAAATATCAGAAGTGCTAGCCCATGTAGGCGCACTGGTTGTCGAAGTTCAAATTGAACCCACCTAAGAATTCTTTTACAAACTCCTCATGTTGATAAGAAGGCCATGATCTAAAACATAAATAGAAGAGCATTATTGATAAGGAAAATCCATCATAGACAAATCGTCCTAAGATCCTCCTATATTAGAGCAAGAGAAAGATTCTAGAAAAGCAAAGAGAGACATCAATGCAGTGTCACTTATCAATGTTGGTAATTTATTTAAGTACAACTTTTTTTTATTGCAATGTTTGCAGTTTTACTCTAAAAACAAAGGAGCTCCTTTTCATAGCTTCCAAAATTTCTGGGGCAGTTAGAAAGGATCCTCTAACTCTGAATAATGAAAGAGGTTAAGTTTTTGAACCACAGATTTCCTGTTTTTTATTTGGATGTCAACCAGCGCTGACAGTCGTTCTGCTCTTCTTTCAGGACATACCAATTCATCTATCGCAGAGAGATACTGATTAACCAAGCTGTTGTACCTAAGGCCAAAAGCTTTTTTTTCGAATGCGCGGGAAAGCTACACATCATTATACAGTATTAGGAAAAGAGAGGAGTCTAATAAGACTCATACAAGCCCAATAGGGCAGGGTTATGTGTTATTAATTCTTTGTTTAGGTCATGAAGCAGAGAGTAGAAACTGTATACGTTAATGCATACCTTTAATTAACCATTATATTTTACTTTCTACCTCCGAAAAGTACAAAAAAAACACAAATCATGCGTGCGTCTGCTATTTTAAATAAACCACAACTGGGCCAATATCTAAAAGAGCTTAAATACCACTCACATAGGAAATTACTTCCCCTATACAACCATAATTTCATCTGAAACAGAAGAAGAAAAAAAATCAAAACCTCATATTATAGAGTAGAATCCTTTTGTCTAAATGTCTTTCCTCATTCTTCTTTGTGTTCCCCATAGCTTGCATTTGATTAGTCCACTGAAAATGAAAACTGCCATTAAGGTGCTCCTAACAGAAATACTCCTATAAAATAAGAGAATTAAACACCAATGCATTGTCATTTATATTTGATACCCAAACAAATCCTGTTTTAGAAATGGTATGCCATGCACCTAGAATTAAGTATAGATCAAGTATATTGCCACAAAGGGGGGAGTACTTGTTTAAAAATCTAAGGTCAAGCAGCAGTTAACTGTGATTGTAGCAGAAGATGGAGTACATAGAAACTAATCATCGTACGTGGTGTCATGGACTAAGTATGAGTGTATGACCCAGTGAAAACAAATGACAGCCTAAGAAAGTACATTCTTTAGCTTGAAAGGGGGATTGCAAGGAAATATGGTCTTTTTTTGGTTACCTACCGGATGTATCTTTTTGCAGCTCCTCCACCTTGGACTTTGTCTTGACTTCACATTCAGATAGAGGCATTTGTAATGCTCAACCTGCCATCTCAACACAGGAATGTCTTCTTCTTTCTGTCTCACGTCACTTGTTGTTTACTGTTAGCATTTCGTAAGCACCGCCAAGGAAACGGTATGCATTTAAAATGGTCACAGTCATTTCTTCAGTAAGATATCAAATGTTCATTTTACATGGTTGGCTATTGAATTGATATATTCCATTTCATCCTACATCCAGTGTCTACAGCTAAAACACGCTGGGCAAAGAATTTTGCACAATAGGAAGATATAACAACTCAGAAGTACCTTCCGAGGGAAAGCATGCCAGAATTGGAGATGACAAACCTCTGTACCGCTGGCTCTCGTAATCAGGCCAATATAATTCAAGCCAGCTAATTATTCATTATCTGTATGCCGGTACTGTATATTCTTGAGGTAATGCTCCATGCGTATTCTTGAAGAGAAGCACTCGAGCCACAGCTTCGGCGCTGCAGGATGCACATTGTAGAGGTTGGAAATGAACCTCTTCTCTGAGTTAGCAAGCACAGTTGCAGGCGCTAATGGCCTTTTAAGAAGACCATAACCTTGGAGCCACCGAAGCATTGCATACCTAGGCTTGACCCGGTTCTCCAAATCAAAGCACAGTAACGCTGGGAAGCAATCAAGATACTCCAAAGAGTATCCCAGATCCAGAGTCATGTAGTTCAGCTTTTCATTGAGCATCTCCTTGCCCTGGTTCAGCACCTTTGGGAACACACTCACAATCCGACACAGCATCTTGTACTCCACCCCTCTTTCCAGGAGGTAGTCAAACCGCTCGTTCAGCATTTCCCGAGTGCTGTGCAGAACAGGAAGTATGTGTGTGGCTATCTTGTTCTCGCCGTACCCAATGCTCTTCAAGAACTCAAGCTTGGTGTCCACATGCTGTGCACTCTTCTCTGCCTTCACCTTAACCATTCTTTCTGAGAATGCTCTCTCCACCTCCCTATCATAACTAGCATCCTCCAACACAAAATCTGGTGATAAATACCGCAAGCTCTCACCACCACCAGAAATCTTCTCCAGGAATCGATGATTCAGTCCCATTGCAAGCAGCACACCAGGGAGGTTCTCCAGTCTGTTCCTCCCAACGACATACGGGTTGTTCTTCACCGCTGCATCAACCTCATCATCTGCCAACCCAACTCTCCTCAGGTACTCTGGCACTGAGATCACCACACCATCAAAATCAAGATCGAAAACCCCAGGATTGCTCAGTAAGAACCTCCCTGCCTCCTTCCCTGCCAGCCCCAGCCTCTTGAAGAATTTCAACCTCTCACCAATTCGCTCCTCCTTAAGCTCAAGAAAAACCCTCTGATTGCACCCAACAAGCCCCCCGATGCTCCCCATCTTCACCCCAGCATCGTAGAACATCTGCATCCTGCGGCACACTCGCAAGAACACATCAATGTCATTACTAGCCCCCAAATCCGGACCGAATCCTCCATACGCCCTCCTAAGATCATCGACAAGGGGAGCACTGCTGGAGAGATCGTTCTCAACAAGCGAGGGGAAAGCGAGGCAGGCAGCGATGATAGCAGCACGGGGCAGTGGGCGGAGGTTTTCCTCGAGGGCGACAAGGCGGGCGGAGATGAGGTCGGGAGGGACTTGGAGGAGGACACTGGGGAAGAGCAGGCCGAGATCGGACCACGGGAAGCCGAAATGCGCGAGCGCGGCAACGGCGGGGAGGAGGGAGGGATGGTCAGTGAGGAACATGAGCTCGGAATCAGTGGAAGGGGGCAGGCCGATGGACTCGAGGAAGAAGGGAAGCTCGTTGAGCGGGTGGTAGGACAGGTGGCGGCGGAGGAGGGAGGGGAGGTCGGAGGAGGGGAGCGTACTGGGCACGGCTGGGATGCCGGCGAGGAAGGTGTGGAGGGAGCACGGCGCGAGCGCAGTGATTGAGTCGGCGTGGGAGGAAGGGAGGCAGCGCGTTGAGATGAGGTAGTCGGAGATGGCGGTGCGAGCAGCGGGGACGGCGGCGCGGCGGAGTCGGTACGGAAGATTCCGTAGCTTCGGGAACCCCGAAGACTCCGTGGAGAGGAAGCGGCGGAGCGCGGCGCGCAAGATTGGCATGTCGCTGCTGCGCCGGTGTGCTGTCCTGCTCTACGCCATTGCTCTCCTTGAGCCAGGGCCAGTGGATATCGGCCGCGAGGGGTTAGGGCAAATTCCAACGCGGATGTCGAACAGAGCTGCCCAAACGGGCAGGCACGGCCCGGTCCAGCTTCTATTCGGGCCGGCACGACGGCACTCCAGACCACGCACGGCCCAGCTTCTATTCGGACCGGCACGACGGCACGCCAGGTACGGTAATCTTATTAGGCTGTCGGCTTGACAGGCTACTAGCATAAATGTCCGTACGTTGTAATGGATAAAAATATTGCTATCTGTAAATTAAAATTGGTCAGGTCAAACCTAGGGTAGCCGCATGATAGTGTTTAAAATCTTTCACGGGAAGCTTCAATGTCAATCAACGCCGATGCTCACACATCCACATATGTCCAACTCCATCGCTTGGGATGCTTTATTATGGGGAAAAAGTTAGACGTGTATTTGTTTAACCGTCACTAGGGCTGCCTTGTCATGAGAAAATGCTTAGACATGTAAATTCTGAACTACAATATTTAAAAAGTTGTTTGGTTGGCAAGTATTTAGAGAATCAGTTAAGTATGTACAAGTATATTCAGGTCCTAATAAACTAAAACTATGATTGGATTCTCTTAACTAATTTTTGGATAAGTATTGCTTGCTTTTTCAAATACTCAAAATCTGCGTTCTTGGAAAAAATGGGTACCACTCATTTTTGTGAAAATGTGTTCTAATAATTCTTGATTTAACGAACTAGCAACCTGATACGACGACATGTACGTGGGAGTGCCAAGTATGACGTAACCTAGAGTGGACCAACATCCATTTTTGCCTTGATGGCTTCATATTTATCCCAAGATCAAATAAGACCCAAACATCATTTTTTTAATATTTATTCTTACCAGAAAAGTTAGTGAAATTATTCTCCTAAAAATCATGCTAAAACTCATTTTGTACAAACAGATAACTAATCATCACTATCGAAACAACCACTTAAGTAAAAGAAGCACAATCCACAATATCATATTCTCTAAAAAAAACTAATAATGCATAAGAACACAAACTTTCTGCACAATAGCACAATCTCCAAAAAAATAGTCGTTTCTTTTATGTATACACACAAAAAATAGTGAAGTGAAAAAAATATCAGACAATGAACATTGTTATGTTTGAATTTTTTGATAAACAAATGATTATGATGGCACAGCCGACATATGCACATAAGATGATTGTATGCAGCTAAATTGTCTAGCCAAGCAATGAAACATGGCACAGAACTCATGAAAATTATTCCAATAAGAGGTATTTTTTTATGAACTATATAAGACGGAAAAAACATGGCGCATCATGATTTACTATTTTCTAATTAAAAACATTTAGGTAAAATAAGAAAAAGATCTTTGGATGGATGAGAAAACTAAATGGAGAAGTAAATGGGTACGTGCGACAACCAAAGTTTATAAGTACGCCGTCCTGTCCGAGCTACCTGGGGTCTTGTCCTTACCGTGTATGGCCTGCAGTACCACATGAACACACGTCTTCGCCGTTCCGAGCAGCCCGGCTTTCTGATTTTCCTATGCCTCACTTTTGCCTTTCTCAGCTCAGTATTTGTTTATTTCCTAAGACTGTTGATCGATGTTGCAGAGAACTTAAAAAGATATATAAATAGATGGGGATTAGTTTAATGGAGTGAGGTGGGATTATTGAGGAAATAATATGCCCGTATCATCATATAACAAATTCAATATAGCTGGCTATTTTCTGAGGCGTGGTTGCCGGCCCATAAGACCCAACAATGCTGGCGAATTGGCCCATTCAAGTATATTTTAACCACTGTAGAAGGCCAAGCACTACTCGTAAACACATATCTGTTAGCTCAGTGTCAACCAACTTGTGGTTGGATGGATAGATGGACAGTGGTATCCCCAGTCCATCGGGGTTCAAATCCTGGTGTTTGCTTTATTCCTGAATTTATTTCAAGATTTCCGACGATGCAGATTCAGTGGAAGGAGACGTTTTCGTCGATGACCAGGCGCGTGTGGTGACTTCGTAAATCTCAAGATGATATGCTGGCTTAGTCTATCGAAGGTGTTCATAGGGTAGGGTGTGCGTGTGTGTGTTTATAAGGGTGAGTGTATGCGCGTATATACGAGCGCTTGCGTCTGTACTCTAAAAAAATCTGTTAGGAGTTGGTCAAAGAGACCGGAGAAGTGAAAAAAAAAGATAACGGTGAACCCGACGGAAGCAATAGTCACTTTATTATTTGGAAAGATTTTTGAAAGACCTCCTTACGACAAGCTGCGAAATTATAAATTAAGGAGCATTCTTTGTAAAGGTCATTCCTATATTTTTAGATTGTGACAAATGACGCATTACATGTGTGTCATTTATCGTAAACTGTGAGTTTTTATTTTTCTCATAGACCTGGTTCAAAATTGTTTATCTCTTAAACCATGTATTCAGATCTCAAACCATCTTCGTCGTTAGATTCTTCGCGTCAAGATTTTTAAAACTAAATACCATGTTGATAGGTTATGACAAAAAATCACCAAAAAAAGGACAAAGTGTGCCTCTCGCGGAAGAAAAACATGAAATTGCACTTTTTCTATTTTCAAGAGGCACGGCCGTGCTTCTCATGAAAACAAAACCATACCTCTTGAGCAAAGAAAAAAACATGTTTTTTTTCGTTTCCGGGAGACGCAACCATGCCTCTTGTGGAAGAAAATTTGTGCCTCTCTCGCGGAAACAAAGCCATGCCTCTCGAGTAAGGAAAAGACATTTTTTTCGTTTTCGAGACACACAGCCATGCCACTCGCGGAAGGAAAAGATATAAAAATGTGTTTTTTGTTTCCAAGAGGCACGGTTATGCCTCTCGCGAAAATGAATTTGTGCCTCTCGCGGAAACAAAAATTTGCTTCTCAAAAAGGAAAGAAAAAAAAGAAAAACACAGTTTTTTTTGTTTCTGAGAAGCACGTCGCTGAAGCAAATCCGTGCCTCTCGTGGAAGCAAACTTGTGCCTCTAAGGAAGGAAAAAGTGAAAACGTGTTTTTTCGTTTTCGAGAGGCATGACCATACCTCCTGTGGAACCAAAACCGTGTCTCTTAATGAAGGAAAAAAAATGAAAACATGTTTTGTTTTGTTTCTGAGATGCACGGCCTGCCTCTCACGAAAACAAATCTATGTCTCTCGTGAAAGAAAAACTATGTCTCTCGAGAAATAAAAAACGCATTTTCACACAATTTTTGTATAAGAAAATCATTCAAAAGTTAAGAAAGACAGGTGAAAAGTTAAGAAAAACCGGTGAAAAGCCGAAAAAAGATGAAAACACTTGCAGAAAAATAAAAATAAATCCGAAAAAAACGTCCAAAATGCGACACGTGGCCGCTGTTGAGAGTAACCCTTAGGAGGTTGTCAAAAGAGCACTTCTTAGTTAGTTGTTCCCGATGAGGTGGGGGTCGTGCGAACCTACACCCTCCCTTCCCCTGGCGCATCAGCTTGGGCCAGGCCATTCGCGGGATTGGACGCCCTCTATTATTTTCTATTTTTTTCTATGTTAAAATAATTTAAAATTACAGAAAGGTTCTACAATTTTAAAAAATTGTGAATTGTCATCTTGAATTCAAAAATGTTCACAATTTTAGAGAAATGATCATATTTTAAATTTTAACAAAGATTTTTTAATTTTGATGAACAACTTTTTTTGAGAATTTTTAACAGTGACGAATATTTTTATATTTGAAGAATAAATTTTGAATTCAATGAATATTTTTTGAACTTGATGAACAAATTTGGTTCAAGAACATATTTTGAAAAGAGTTAAATACACTAAAGGTCCTAAAAGTTTCGTTGGGGTGTCACTTTAGTCCAAAATCTTCCAAAATGCATATTTAGGTCCTAGTTCTTTAGTAAATGATTCACCCGAGGTCCTTTTTCACAAGCGCTCGCTGACTTGCTCATGTGGCAAGTTGACCCATGCCACGTCGACTGAGGGCCCAACTGCCCGGCGAAAAAGTACACTGGAGGTCCTAAAAGTTTCTAAACGGTGTCACTTTTGCCCTATTTCTTTCAAAATGCACGTTTAGGTCCTAGTTCTATAGTAAGTGGTTCACCCGAGATCTTTTTTTGCACAACCGTTCGCTAGCCTGCTTGCGTGATGCGTTAACCCATGCCACATCAATTTAGAGACCGCTGCGGTTGCTCATTTTTTACAGAAAGCCCCATGTACCCCTAACATCCCTCGGCCCCCACTAAATCTCTCTCTCTCTCATCCCCACACTGCGCCATGACTGGGTTAGCAAGCTCATCGGTAGGGAAGCGGGTGACAAATAGGAGCGTTGCAGCATCGTTGGCGGCGCTGCCTCTTCCACAAGCTCCTACCGCCTAACTTCAAATCAGAGCAAGTAGTTTCTCAAACTTAATGAAACAGTCCAAATCGAACTAAATCAATGTCTACAACTAGTTATTGTGACACAATAGAGTAAATCACATAACTACGGGCCGATAGCGGCAATTTTTTTAGTTTCTTTGCAATGTTCCACATCTGCTAGTGACCCTAAGTCGATGTGGCGTGGGTCAACGCACAACCAAACAGGTCAGCAAACGACCATGCATAAAAGGACCTCGGGTGAACCGCTTACTATAGAATTAGGACCTAAACGTGCATTTCAAAAGCAGTAGGACTAAAGTGACACTGCCCAAAAACTTTTAGGACCTACAATGTATATTTCTCATCACACGGTTGAGCCCTTTGTCGATATGGCATGGGTCAAAATGCCACGCGGGCAGGTCAGCAAGCGCTCGTGAAAAAGGACATCGGGTGAACCACTTACTAAAGAATTAGGACCTAAAGGTGCATTTTGAAATAATTAGGACTAAAGTGACACCTCGACCAAAATTTTAGGACCTTCGGTGCATTTAACTCTTTTGGCACTGCCACTAAAGGTCATATTCGTGTAAAGCGCATAAAGAAACTCCATGCTGATGGATCTTTGGACTCACTCGATTTTGAATCGGTTGAGCATGCGGACCATGCCTCATGGGCAAGATGACAAAGACCCCATTTTCTGATATGATGGAGTAGGCAAATGACTTATTGGAAAAAATTCATATCGATGTATGCGGTCCAATGAGTGTTGAAGCGTGCAGCGGATATTATTATTTTCTTACCTTTACTGATGATTTTAGTAGGTATTGGTATATTTACTTAATGAAACACAATTCTGAAATGTTTGAAAAGTTCAAGCAAAATTAGAGTGAAGTTTAAGATCATCATGACAACAAGATAAAATGTCTACGATATGATCGTGGAGGTGAATATCTGAGTTACGAGTTTGGTATGCAACTTAAGACAACGTGGAAATTGTTTCACAACTCACGCCACCTGGAACACCATATTATAATGGTGTGTCCGAGTCGTGTTCTATTGGATATGGTGCGTACTATCATGTCTCTTGTCGTTTTGCCACTATCGTTTCGGGGTTATGCATTAGAGACAACTACATTCACTTTAGTAAGGGCACCATCTAAATCCGTTGAAATGACACCGTATGAATTATGGTTTGGCAGAAACCTAATATGTCATTTCTTAGAGTTTGCGAATACGATGCTTATGTGAAAAGACTTCAACCCGATAAGCTCGAACCCAAAGCGGACAAACGCGTCTTCATAGGGTACCCTGAGGAAACAGTTGGGTATACCTTCTATCTCAGATACGAGGGCAAAGTGTTTGTTGCTAAAAACGGGTCCTTTCTCGAGAAAGAGTTTCTCGAGAAAGAATTGAGTGGGAGGAAGGTAGAACTTCATGAGGTTATTAAACCATCTCAGTTGGATGGTAGCTCGACGCAGAAAGATGTTTTTGCAGTGCCTACACCAGATTGAAGAGAAAGTTAATGATGGTGATCATGAAACTTCGGATCACGTTACTATCAAACCTCGTAGATCAATGAGGACACGTACTGCCCTGGGTGGTACAGCAATCATGTCTTGGAGGTCATGTTGTTAGAAAATAGTGAACCTACGAGCTATGAAGAAGCGATGGTGGGCGCGGATTCCAACAAATGGCTAGGAGCCATGAAATTCGAGATAGGATCCATGTATGGGAACCAAGTATGGACTTTGGTAGACTTGCCCGATGAACGGCATGCCGTTAAGTACAAATGGATCTTTAAGAAGACAAACGTTGATGGTAAATGTCACCATTTATAAAGCTCGACTTGTCGCAAAGTAGTTTCCGACAAGTTCAAGGAGTTGACTATGATGACACTCTCTCACCCATAGCGATGCTGAAGTTTGTCGGAATTATGTTAGCAGTTGCTGCATTTTTCAATTATGAAATCTAGCACATGGATGTCAAAACATCGTTTCCTTAACGGTTTCCTTGAGGAAAGGTTGTATGTGATACAACTAGAAGGTTCTGTCAGTCCCAAGGATGCTAAAAGGTATGCAAGCTCCAGCAATCCTTCTATGGACTGGAGCAAGCATCTCGGAGTTGGAATATACGCTTTCATAAGGTGATCAAAAATTTTGGGTTTATACAAAGTTTGTAAGAAACTTGTATTTACAAGAAAGTGGGTGGGAGCACTATAGAATTTCTAATGAGTATATGTGGATGACATATTGTTGATCAGAACTGATGTAGAATTTCTGGAAAGCATAAAGGTTTTTTTGAAAGGAGTTAGGAAGACCTGGATAAAGCTACTTGAATATTGGGCGTCAAGATCTATAGAGATAGATCAAGACGTCTGATAAGATTTTCCAATGAGTACATACCTTGACAAGATTTTGAAGGAGTTCGAAATGGATCAGTCCAAGAAAGAGTTCTAGCCTGATTTGTAAGGTGTGAAGTTGAGTAAGACTCAAAGATCGAGCACAGCAGAAGAAAGAGAAAGGACGAAGGTTGTCCCCTGTGCCTTATCCATAGGCTCTATATAGTATGCCATTGTTGTGTACCGCATGTGGTGTGTGCCTTGTCGCGAGTCTATCAAGGGGTACAAAAGTGATCCAGGAGTGAATCACTGGACAACGGTCAAAATTATGCTTAGTAACTAGAGGACTAAGGAAATGTTTCTCAATTATGGAGGTGATAAAGAGTTCGTCGTAAAGGGTTACATCGATGCAAGCTTTGTCACCAATCTGGATGACTCTGAGTAGCAAACTGGATACGTATAGTGGAGTATTCATTTGGAATTGCTCCAAGTGGGGCGTAGTAGCAGCATCTACAGTATGATATACAGATTTGCAAAGTACACACGGATTTGAATGTTGCAGACCATTGACTAAAACCTCTCTCACAAGCAAAACATGATAAAACCCCAGAACTCATTGGGTGTTAATTACATGGTGATATGAACTACATTATTGACTCTAGTGCAAGTGGGAGACTGTTGGAAATATGCCTAGAGAAAATAATAAATTAGTTATTATCATATTTCCTTGTTCATGATAATCGTTTATTATCCATGCTAGAATTGTATTGATCAAAAACTCAGATACATGTGTGGATATATAGACAACACTATGTCCCTAGTGAGCCTCTACTAGACTAGCTCGTTTATCAGAGATGGTCAATATTTCCTGATCATAGACATGAGTTGTCATCTGATAACGGGATCACGTCATTAGGAGAATGATGTGATGGACAACACCCAAAACTATGAATGTAGCATGTTATTGTGTCAGTTTATTGTTGTTGTTTTCTGCATGTCAAGTATCTGCACCTATGACCATGAGATCATGCAAATCACTAACACCAGACGAGTACCTTGTGTGTATCAAACGTTTCTACCTAACTTGGTGACTATAAAGGTGCTCTACAGGTATCTCCGAGGGTGTTTGTTGAGTTGGCATGGATCAAGACTGGGATTTGTTACTTCATGTGACGGAGAGGTATCTCAGGGCCCATTCAGTAATACAACATCATAATGAGCTTGCAAGCAAAGTGACTAAAGAGTTAGCCACAAGATATTATTATGGAACGAGTAAAGAGACTTGCCGGTAACAAGATTGAACTAGGTATGGAGATACCGACGATCAAATCTCGGGCAAGTAACATACCGATGAACAAAGGGAACCACATACGGGATTAACTGAATCCTTGACATAGAAGTTCAACCGGTAAAGATCTTCATAGAATATGTAGGAACCAATATGGGCATCCAGGTCCCGCTATTGGTTAATGACCGTAGAGGTGTCTCGATCATGTTTGCATAGTTCTCGAACCCGCAGGGTCTACACACTTAACGTTTGGTGACGATATAAGTATAGTTGACTTATAATGTTGGCGACCAAAGGTTGTTCGGAGTTCCAGATGATATCACGGACATGACGAGGAGTTCCGAAATTGTCCGGAGGTAAAGATTGATATATGGGATAAAAGTGTTTGGTCTCCAGAAGGGTTCCGGAATTCATCGGAAGGGGTTTCAGATGTTTCCCGAAATGTTCGGGTACGAGAACACTTTATTTGGCCAAGGGGTAAAGCCACGAGGCTTTAGGAAGGTTCAAAAGAAGTTTTGCAAAGGCCAGGGGCCATACGCCAGGGACACTGGCGTCTGGGGCAAGATGCCAAGGACCCTGGCGTCTGGTCCTGGAGTCCGAGGAGGACTCTTGCCTTGCATGCCAAACCGACTTTGAGGAGGCTCTTTCTCCAAGAAACGACCCCAGGGCTCAACATATAAATAGAGGGGCAGGGCTAGCACCCGGGACACATTAAGATTTCCCCAAGCCGTGTGCCGGCAACCCCATCCCCTCTAGTTTATCCTCCGGCATAGTTTCCGTTGTGCTTGGCGAAGCCCTACGGAGACTGTTCTTCACCACCACTGTCACCACGCCATGGTGTTGCCGAAACTCATCTACTATTCGCCGCTCTTGCTGGATCAAGAAGGCGAGGACGTCATCAAGATGTATGTGTGTTAAACGTGGAGGTGCCATCCGTTCGGCACTAGATCGTGATTGGATCGCGGGACGGCTTGCGATTTGGATTGCGAAGATGTTCGACTACATCAACTGCGTTTCTTAACTCTTCCGCTTAGTGATCTATAGGGGTACGTAGATACACCCCCCTTCTCGTAGCTATGCATCTCCATGGATAGATCTTGTGTGTGCATAGGATTTTTTTTGTTTCCCAAGCAACGTTCCCCAACAGTGGCATCCTGAGCTAGGTCTATGCGTAGATGATATGTACGAGTAGAACACGAAGAGTTTGTGGGCGTTGATGTTCAGATTTCTTACCTCCTTATTCTTATCTTGATTTGGCGGTATTATGGGATGAAGTGGCTCGTACCAACCTTACTCGTCCACGTACGAGAGGCCGGTTCCATTGACAGACATGTAACTTTATTGCATAAGATGGCTCCCGGGTGTCTGTCTCTCCCACCTTAGTTGAATCGGATTTGACAAAGGCAGTCCTTGTAGAAGGTTAAATAGCAACTTGTATATCACTGTTGTGGTTTTGCGTAGGTAAGAATCGTTCTTGCTAGATACCCATAGCAGCTACGTAAACACATGCAACAACAAATTAGAGGATGTCTAACTTGTTTTTGTATGGTATGTTGTGATATGATATGGCTAAGGACATGATGAAATATATTTGATGTATGAGATGATAATGTTTTGTAATAGTTTATATCGACTTGCATGTCGATGCATACGGCAACTGACATGAGCCATAGGGTTGTCTTTAATTATTGTCTGACCTGCGTGTCAATCTTTAAGCGCTATGTAATGCTTTACTTTATCGCTAAGCGGTAGAAATAGTAGTAGAAGCATGGTTGGCGTGACAACCCCGATGGCAGCACGATGATGGAGATCATGATGATGAAGATCATGGTGTGGTGCCGATGACGATGGAGACCATGCCGTGCTTTGGAGATGGAGACCAAAAGCACAAGTTCATGCCCATATCATGTCACTTATGATTTGCATGTGATGTTAATCCTTGTATGCATCTTATTATGCTTAGGACGACGGTAGCATTATAAGGTGACCCCTCTCTAAATTTTCAAGATAAAATTGTGTTCTCCCCGAGTGTGCACCGTTGTGAAAGTTCGTCGTTTCGAAGCACCACGTGATGATCGGGTGTGATAGACTCTACGTTCACATACAACGGGTGCAAGCCAATTTTTGCACATGCGGAAAACTCGGGTTAAACTTGACGAGCCTAGCATGTACAGACATGGCCTCGAAACACAAGAGACCAAAAAGTCAAACATGAGCCATATAGTAGATATGATCAACATGGAAATGTTCACCATTGAAACCACCTCATCTCACGTGATGATCGGACTAGGGTTGGTGGATTTGGATCATGTCACACTTAGACAACCTGAGGGATGTTGATTCGAGTGGAACTCCTTTAGTAATATGATTAATTGAACTCATTATCATGAGCATAGTCTAAATTTATCATTGCAAAATTATGTTGTAGATCCATAGCTCGTGCTGTAGCTCCCCTATGTTTTTATACGTTCCTAGAGAAAATAGAGTTGAAAGATGATGGTAGCAATTATGTAGACTAGGTCTGTGATTAGAGGATTGTCCTCAGTTGCTGCACGGAAGGCTTATGTCCTTACTTCACCGCTCGGTGCGCCACCCCCTCAAGCGGCGACTGTGGATGTTGTGAACATCTGACAAGCACGTTCTCATGAATACTTGATAGTTTAGTGCGTCATGCATTACTGCTTAAATTTCAGGCTCCAAATATGTTTTGAACATCACGGAGCATATGTGATGTTCCAAGAACTGAAATTGGATTTCAGACTCGTGCCTGTGTTGAGAGGTATGAGACCTCCAACAAGATTCTTTGCCTGCAACATGAAGGAGAATAGCTCAATCAGTGAGCATATGCTCAGATTGTCTAGGTGCTACAATCGCTTGAATCAAGTGGGAGTTGATCTTCAAGATAAGATAGTGATTAATATAGTTCTCCAAGTCACTGCCACAAAGCTACTAGAGCTTCGTGATGAACTATAAACATGCCAGGGATGGAAAATATGATCCCTGAGCTATTCGCGATATTTGACATCGCGAAGAAGGTAGAAATCAAGAACGAGCATCAAATGTTGATGGTTAGTAGAACCACTAGTTTCAAGAAGGGCAAGGGAAAGAAGGGAAACTTCATGAATTTCAAGCCGGTTGCTGCTCCACCGAACAAACCCAAGGTTGAACCCAAACCCGAGACTAAGTGCTTCTATTATGGGGAGAACGGTCACTGAAGCGGAACTGCTCTAGATACTTGGTAGATAAGAAGGCTCACAACGTCAACAGAAGTATTTGACATATGTGTTGTTGATGTGTACCTTATTAGTACTCATAGTAGCACCTAGGTATTAGATACCGGTTCAGTTGCTAATGTTAGTAACTCGAAATAAAAGCTATGGAATGAACGGAGACTAGCTAAGGGCGAGGTGGGCGTGATATGTCTCCAACGTATCTATAATTTTTTATTGTTCCATGCTATTATATTATCTTTTTTGGATGTTTTATATGCATTAATATGCTATTTTCTATTATTTTTGGGACTAACCTATTAATCTAGAGCATAGTGCTAGTTTTTGTTTTTTCCTTGTTTTTGAGAATTGCAGATAAGGAATATTAAACGGAGTCCAAATGGAATAAAACCTTCGGAATGATTTTTTCTGGAACGAAAGGAAACCAGGAGACTTGAGAACCAAGGCGGGAGAGCCACCGTGGGGCCACAAGCCCTAGGGGCGCGCCTAGGGGGTAGGGCGCTGGGCAAGCTTGTGGGCCCACGATAGCTCTCCCAACCCTAATCTTCGGCCTATAAATTCCCAAATATTCCATCATTATCAGAACAAGCCACGAAACCACTTTTCCGCCGCCAGAAGCCTCTGTTCCTGAGAGATCCAATCTTGGAGCCTTTTCCGGTAATCTGCCAAAGGGGGATTCGACCACGGAGGGCATCTACATCAACTCCATTGCCCCTCCGATGATGCGTGAGTAGTTCACCATAGACCTTCGGGTCCATAGCTAGTAGCTAGATGGCTTCTTCTCTCTCTTTTCTCTTCAATACCATGTTCTTCATGATCTTCATGGAGATCTATCCGATGTAATACTCTTTTGGACTGTGTTTGTCGAGATCCGATGAATTGTGGGTTTATGTTCAGATTATTCATGAATATTATTTGAGTCTTTCCCGAATTCTTATATGCATGATTTCATATCTTTGCAAGTCTCTTCGAGTTATTGGTTTGGTTTGGCTAACTAGATTGGTAATTCTTGCAATGGGAGAAGTGCTTAGTATTGGGTTCAATCTTGCGGTGTCCTCACCCAGTGACAAAGTAGGGGTAGCGAGGCACGTATTGTATTGTTGCCATCAAGGATAACAAGATGGGGTTTTCATCACATTTCTTGAGTTTATCCCTCTACATCATGTCATCTTACCTAATGTGTTACCCTATTCTTCAGGAACTTAATACTCTAGATGCAGGCAGGAGTCGGTCGAGGTGTGGAGTAATAGTAGTAGATGCAGAATCGTTTCGGTCTAATTGACACGGACGTGATACTTATATGCATAATCATCGCCTTGGATATCTTCATAATTATTCGATTTTCTATAATTGCTCGATAGTAATTTGTTCACCCACTGTAATACTTGCTATCATGAGAGAAGCCTCTAGTGAAACCTATGCCCCCCAGGTCTATTTTCCATCTTATAATTTCAGATCTAAAACCAAAAATACCAAAATAATTTCTTGCATTATTTTTACCTTTTGTTTTACTTTCCGTTCAAGCAATCTATCTCTATCAGATCTCATCCTTGCAAGTAATCTTAAAGGGATTGACAATCCCTTTATAGCGTTGGCTGCAAGAGTTTGATTCCTTGTGTAGGTACACCTATTGGGGACTTGCTTGTATCTCCTATTGAATTGATACCTTGGTTCTCAACAACCGAGGGAAATACTTATCTACTTTTCTGCATCACCCGTTCCTCTTCACGGAAACCAACGCATGCTCGAGAAGTAGCAAGAAAGAAAAAAGAGGCGTCGTTGCCAGGGAGATCTACATCAAGCCTACCAAGTACCCATCACAAAACTCATCTCTTGCATTTATATTATTTTCCATTTTCCTCTCCTTTTACTCTCCCCCACTTCACAAATTTTCCGTTTTATTCGCCCTCACTTTTTCGTTTGCCTTTTTCTCGTCGGATCCCTTGTTTGTTATGTTTGCTTGTGTTGCCATGTGCCTTCTATTTTCTTGCATCTTCGCTTGCTAAAAATCTATTGATATGGATCCTCATCCACTTGCTAATCTTTTCAAAAGACCAAATTATGATGAGCCAATTTCTAGTGAGTTGAGTGCACTTGATTATATCTATGAAGTTTTGTTTGAAAATCATGAATCTGAAATTTTTGATGAAGTATTGAAAGAAGAAATTTGTAAGGAGATTCATGATAGTTCCTTGAATGAAAAGCATGATTTCCATGTTGTTAGTATGAATTCTCTGAATATCCATGATGCTAATGATATGCAAAACCACAAGCTTGGGGATGCTATGCTTGATGAATATGATATTCTTTGTTCCCCAAGTTTTGGTGATGACACGTATGCTATAATTGATCATGAAAAGAATGCTTTGTGTGACAGTAATATTGTGAGATTCCTTCATGATGCTACTGAAATTTATTATGAGAGAGGAACATATGCTTGTAAGAGTTTCAATAATATCAAGTTTTCTCTCTATGTGTTCAAAGTTTTGAAGTTATGCTTGTTTTGCCTTCCTATGCTAGTTGACTCTTGTTACCATAAATTGTTTGCTCACAAAATCCCGATGCATAGGAAGTGGGTTATACTTAAATGTGCTTGTCATGAGATTCATGATGCTTTCTTGCATGTTTCAAATACTACTTTTTATGTGAGCATCATTTAAATCATTATGCCTAGCTAGGGGCGTTAAACAATAGCGCTTGTTGGGAGGCAACCCAATTTTATTTTGGTTTCTGCTTTTTGCTTCTGTTTTGGTATGTTTTGCACATTATTACTTCTATAGTAATTTTTGTGTGTGTTTAAATTAGTGTTTGGGCCAAGTAAAACCTTTGGGGTGATCTACGGTGGATGTTGATTTGATCTTGCTGAAAAACAGAAACTTTTGCGCTCAGTTCAGGAATTTTACAAATTTTTCAGAGCGTCGAATTGATATGAAATTTTTAAAAATTTATATACAAATTGCCCTGATTTTCATAATTTTTCAGAAGTTTTAGACTTCCAGCAGTATTCGAAGTTTACACATTGTTCTCTTTTTGACAGATTATGTTTTCTTTGTGTTGTTTGCTTATTTTGATGTATCTATGGGTTGTATCGGGGGGTATGAGTCATGGAAAAGTTAGAATACAGTAGGTATTACACAAATACAACTAAAGAAGGAGTTCACAACAATACCTAAAGTTGTGATTTATCTTTTTATACGAACGGATCTCATGAGTTTTCTGTTGAGTTTTGTGTTGTGAAGTTTTCAAGTTTTGGGTGAAGATTTGATGGACTATGGAATAAAGAGTGGCAAGAGCATAAGCTTTGGGGTGACCAAGTAACCCCAAGTCATATTAAAGGATACAAAAAATCCTAAACTTGGGGATGCCCGGGAAGGCATCCCCTCTTTCGTCTTCAATCCATCGGTAAATTTACTTGAGGCTATATTTTTATTCACCAGATGATATGTGTTTTGCTTGGAGCATCTTGTATGATATGAGCCTTTGATTTTTAGTTTGCCACAATCATCCTTGCTGCACACATATTTTGAGAGATACACGCTGAATCGTGAATTTATTAGAATACTCTATGTGCTTCACTTATATCTTTTGAGCTAGGCAATGTTGCTCTAGTGCTTCACTTATATCTTTATATAGCATGGTGGTGTTATATTTTATAGAAATTATTGAACTCTCATTTCTCACTTATATTACTTTGAGAGTTTCTTAAAAAAGCATGGTAATTTGTTTAGGTTATGAATTTAGTCCTAATATAATGGGCATCCAAGAGGGATATAATAAAAACTTTCATATTAAGTGCATTAAAAACTATGAGAAGTTTGATTCCTTGCATATAGTTTTGAGATAATAGAGATGGTAATATGAGATTCATGCTAGTGAGTAGTTGTGAATTGGAAGAGATACTTGTGTTAAATCTTGTGATTCCCGTAGCATGCACGTATGGTGAACTGTTATGTAATGAAGTCGGAGCATGATTTGTCTAATGATTGTCGACCTTTGTGTGAGGGTCGGGAGCGCGCGATGGTTAACTCCTACCAACCTCTCCCCTAGGAGCATGCGTCTAATGTTTTGTTTGATAAGTAATAGACTTTTGCAATAATTATGTGAGTTCTTTATGACTAATGTTGAGTCCATGGATTATACGCACTATCACACTTCCATCTTTGCTAGCCTTTCTAGTACCGCACAACTTTCACCGTTACACCAAATCCTCCTTCCTCAAAACAGCCACCATATATTCCTCAAAACATCCACCATACCTACCTATTATGGCATTTCCATAGTCACTCCGAGATATATTGCCATGCAACTTCCACCATGTAGTTTTTCATGACTTGCACCATCACTCCATATTGCATATAGAGTCATACTTTGTCATAGGTATTGAGTTGTAATTTTTTTGAGTTATAAGTAAATAAAAGTGTGATGATTTTTCATTAATAGAGCATTCTACCGTGAGAGAAAAGGATGATGGAGGCTATGACTCCCTCATAAGTTGGGATGAGTATCCGGACTTTACAAAAAAAATAAAAGAGGCCAGCGAAGCCCAAACAAAATAAAAATAAAAGAGGCCAAAGAAGCCCACCAAAAAAGATAAAAAAAATGAGAGAAAGAGAGAAGGTACAATTGCTACTAACTCTTTCCACACTTGCGCTTCAAAGTAGCACCATGATCCTCATGATAGAGAGTCTCCTATTTTGTCACTTTCATATAACTAGTGGATATTCATTTTGAGCTTTCATACACTTATAACTTTAAGTGCAATTGTTGCATGGCAATCCCTACCCATCACATTGATATCTATTTATGGGCATCTTCATAGCCCGTTGATACGCCTAGTTGATGTGAGACTGTCTTCTTCTTTTTCTCCTTGCACCTCCTCCATATTCTATTCCGCCTATAATGCTATATCCATGGATCACGCTCATGTATTGCGTGAGAGTTGAAAAGTTTGAGAACACCAAAAGTGTGAAACAATTGCTTGACTTGTTCATCGGGTTTTTGCATGATTTAGATACTTTGTGTGGGGATGATGGAGCATATCCAGACCATATGATTTTGTAGGGATAACTTTCTAAGGTCGTGTTATTTCGAAAGGACACGACTACCTTGTTGGTGTGCTCGAAGTATTACTGCTTTTATGTCAATATTAGACTATTGTTTTGAATCTTACGGATCTGAATATTCATGCCACAATAAAGAATATTACATGGATAAATATGGTAGGTAGCATTCCACATCAAAAATTCTGTTTTTTATCATTTACCTACTCGAGGACGAGCAGGAATTAAGCTTGGGGATGCTGATATGTCTCCAACGTATCTATAATTTTGATTGTTCCATGTTATTATATTATCTGTTTTGGATGTTTTATATGCATTAATATGATATTTTATATTATTTTTGGGACTGGCCTATTAATCTAGAGCCTAGTGCCAGTTTCTGTTTTTTCCTTGTTTTTCAGAATTGCTGATAAGGAATATTAAACAGAGTCCAAACGGAATAAAACCTTCAAAATAATTTTTTTTGGAACGAAAGGAAACCATGAGACTTGAGAACCAAGGCACGAGAGTCACCGTGGGGCCACAAGCCCTAGGGGCACGCCTAGGGGGGTAAGGCGCATTGGGCAGGCTTGTGGGCCCATGACAGCTCTCCCAACCCTAATCTTCGGCCTATAAATTCCCAAATATTCCATCATTATCAGAACAAGCCACGAAACCACTTTTCTGCCGCCAGAATCCTCTGTTGCCGAGAGATCCAATCTTGGATTTCCGATAATCTGTCGGAGGGGGATTCGATTGCCCCTTCGATGATGCATGAGTAGTTCACCACAGACCTTCAGGTCCATAGCGAGTAGCTAGATAGCTTCTTCTCTCTCTTTGCTCTTCAATGCCATGTTCTGCATGATCTTCATGGAGATCTATCCGATGTAATACTCTTTTGCAATGTGTTTGTTGAGATCCGATGAATTGTGGGTTTATGTTAAGATTATCCATGAATATTATTTGAGTATTTCCGGAATTCTTATATGCATGATTTCATATCTTTGCAATTCTCTTCGAGTTATTGGTTTGGTTTGGCCAACTAGATTGGTAATTCTTGCAATGGGAGAAGCGCTTAGTTTTGGCTTCAATCTTGCGGTGTCCTCACATAGTGACAGAGTAGGGGTAGCGAGGCACGTATTGTATTTTTGCCATCAAGGATAACAAGATGGGGTTTTCATCATATTGCTTGAGTTTATCCCTCTACATCATGTCATCTTACCTAATGTGTTACTCTGTTCTTCATGAACTTAATACTCTAGATGCAGGCAGGAGTCAGTCGATGTGTGGAGTAATAGTAGTAGATGCAGAATTGTTTCGGTCTACTTGACATGGACGTGATGCCTATATGCATAATCATTGCCTTGGATATCTTCATAATTATTCGCTTTTCTATCAATTGCTCGACAGTAATTTGTTCACCCACCATAATACTTGCTATCATGAGAGAAGCCTCTAGTGAAACCTATGGCCCCCATGTCTATTTTCCATCTTATACTTTCATATCTAAAACCAAAAATACTTTGTTGCATTATCTTTACCTTTTGTTTACTTTCCGTTCAAGCAATCTATCTCTATCAGATCTCATCCTTGCAAGTAACCTTAAAGGGATTGACACCCCCTTTATAGCGTTGGGGCAAGAGTTTGATTCCTTGTGTAGGTACACCTATTGGAGACTTGCTTGTATCTCCTACTGGATTGATACCTTGGTTCTCAACAACTGAGGGAAATACTTATCAACTTTGCTGCATCACCTGTTCCTCTTCACGGAAACCAACGCATGCTCGAGAAGTAGCAGGGCGCACCTTGTTGCCTTGCCGTCTCCTTGCTTCTCGTCTAGTCTCCTCCCAAAGCTCCTAGGGTCTCTATTGTACAGAAAAAATTGTCAAAAAGTTTCATGGTTTTTGGACTTCGTTTGGTACTGATTTTGTGGAAAACCAAAAACAAGCAGAAAACAACAACTGGCATTAGGCACTGGGTTAATAGGTTAGTCCTAGAAAATGATATAAAATAGCCTATTATTACATATAAACTATCCAAGATTGATAATACAATAACATGGAACAATCAAATATTATCGATACGTTGCAAACGTATTAGTATCCCCAAGATTAATTCATGCTCGTTCTCGAGTAGGTAAATGAAAAAAACAGAATTTTTTGTGCTACATGCTACCTAACATGTAATCTCTTTTAGGTATGATCTTTGAGAAACGATGAACTAATTGATATCAACATAATAATATCCATAAACATAAGAAGCATAATCATTCATATTGAAAATATACGATCCTTGAAGAACATCATTTCATACTCATTTTGTCATATTAGCATGCCATGACTCCATCTTCACCACGTAAGTATAAATCTTGAGCACCTCGGTGTCAAGTCAGTCAATTGCATCGTACTTCTAACGCGCTTCAACACTTTGAACTCCACGCAATACATGAGCGTGAACCATAGATATAACATATGGTTGGAATAGAGTATGGTGGTAGAGATCACAAGGAAAGTGGAAAGAAAATCTCGCATCAACTAGGCAGAGAAACGTCCTATGGATATGCCCATCAATCGATATCAATGCGAGGAGTAGGGATTGCCATGCAACTGATGCACTAGAGATAAAACTCAAATGAAGCTAAGTAGGCGTCCATCTAACTTGGTTGCTCATGAAGATCTCGAGCATTTAAGGAAGCACGTGATCAGAATATAAGGGCCAAGTTCTATAACAAAGAATTCCCACTAACATATGAAAATGACAACCTGGGAGACTCTCTATACGAACACCATGGTGCTTCCTCTAAGAACAAGTGTGGGAAAAAAAGATAGTAACATGCCCCTTCTCTCTTTCCTCTCATTTTCATTTTTTCTTCTTTTTTCTTTTCTCTTTTTATGGCGTACTTTTCTCTTCTTCTTCTTTTTGCCTCCACATCTCTTTTTTTCTTTTTTTTCGTCCAGAGTCTCATCGCGACTTATGGGGGAATCATAGTCTCCACCATCCTTTCCTCACTCGGAGAGTGCTCTAAGAATGACGATCGTCACCCTTTTATATACTTACAACTCGATATGAAGAAATATACAAGATGACTCTATATGAATGCCTCTGGCAGTGTACCAGGTTATGCAATGATCTAGCATAACATGTAGGTAATGATGAAAAGTGGTTGTGCCACAAATACTATGGCAACTGCATGATCATGCAAAGGGGTATGATGATAAACACACGCATCATGTGACGGAACGATGGAAGTTGCATGGCAATATATATCAAAATGGCTATGAAAATGCCATGATAGGTAGGTATGGTGGTTGTTTTGAGGAAGATACAGGTTGTCTTATGTGCGATAGAGAGTATCATATCACAGGGTTTGGATCCACCAGCGAAGGTTGCACTGACTCTCGTGGTAAGAATGGGCAATGCACGGTACCAAAGAGGCTAACGAATTACAAAAAGGTGAGAGTGTGTATATCCATGAATTCACATTAGTCATAAATAACTCACATACTTGTTGTAAAGCCTTATTAGCTCTCTCGAAGCAAAGTACTACCTCATGCCCCTAGGGAGGAGGTTGGTAGGTTTTAACCATCACGTGCCCCCGACCCAAACAACACGATAGGATTTCAATCACACATAAGAATGCTCACACCTCATCACCATGCCATAACCAATATTTAGATGAGTAGCAAATAAGAAGCTTTAATGCTGATATTTGTATGGACCAATGATCATGTACTCTTGTCCTTTCATATTACTACATCAATATAATTAACCCACACTTCTTTTTTATGGTGAACTACATGAAAGTTTTTATTTTATTCCCCTTGAATACCTATCCTTTTTGTACTAGTCTTATAACACATGCACATTACCGTTCCTATTTCTTAGAATCTCAAAAATATTTAAGTGAAGCACGAGAGTACAATTATTTCTATAAAATCTTAGCACCTTCATGCTCTAAAAGATAAGTGAAGCACTAGAGCAACTGCCTAGATCAAAAGATACAACTGAAGCATATAGAGTATTCTAACAATTTATGATGAACATGTGTCGCTCTAAAATATGTGTGTCTAGCAAACAATGATTGTGGCAAACTAAAAAAACTATAATACATGGTGCTCCAAGCAAAACTCATATCATGTGATGAATAAAAATATAGCTCCAAGCGACATACCGATAGAATGGAGATGAAAGAGGGGATGCCATTCGGGGAATCCCCAAGATTAGACGCTTGGGTCATCCTTGAATATTACCTTGCGGTGCCTTGGGCATCCCCAAGCTTAGGGTCTTGCCTCTCATTATTCCTTCATCCATCATTATATCACCCAATACTTGAAAACTTCATCACACAAAACTCAACAGAAACCTCGTGAGATCCGTTAGTATAATAGGTAAATCACAAAGTTTAGGTATTGTTGTAAATTGATTCATATTTAATTATTGCATAAGGTACTGCGTTATGCAAGCCAAAACCGAATTTGTCTAAAGTGGAACAATTTGTAATGATCAGAACCAAAACCATACTTATTTAACTCCAAAAATTCTGAAACATTAGGACAACCTAGGAAATTTGTGTATCAATGTTGTATAAAAACTCAGATAAAAAAACTTCCCAGTAAAATCAGAGAAATTCTACACTTGACATAAAAGTTTATGTTTTTGCGCAGGATCGATTCTACTATCTTCCAAATCGTCCCAAAGGATTTACTTGGTTCAAACACTAATTAAAACATAAAAACACAATCATTACAGTAGCAATAATCATGTCATCGCACCAAAACAGAAAATAGGTAAGTATTGGTGACAATTGGAGAATAATAACTATATTGATTGAGGCCTCAAAGGGCTGTTTATATAGATTACAAAACTTGGACTCGAAGACTAAGAGAGATAGATTACAGTCCAAAACGAGTCGGCCATAGTATCCATAACCGACCTATACTCTAATATCCCCCCGCAGTCTCAGCATCAGGAGTAACAATGTTGAGACTAGAGCGTATGTCAGTGAAAGATGCAGTCGGAAGTCCTTTGGTGAAAACGTCAGCAAATTGACCACTTGTAGGTACATGAAGAACACGGACCTCGCCAAGAGCCACCTTCTCTCGAACGAAGTGTATGTCAATCTCAATGTGCTTGGTGCGCCGATGCTGAACTAGATTGGAAGCCATGTATACTGCAGAGATGTTATGACAATAAACGATGGTTGCACGATCAAGTGGGCGATGAAGTTCCATGAGAAGTTGACGCAGCCACACCGCTTCAGCTATAGCATGAGCAACCGACCTATACTCAGCCTAAGCAAAAGACCTGGAAACTATTGCCCGCCTTTTAGAACACCAGGAAACAAGATTATCACCCAAATAAACACAAAATCCGGATGTGGACCGTTGAGTATCTAGACAACCTGCCTAGTCTGCATCAGAATAAGTTTTCAAGCTTGTTGGAGAATAAGAATTGATGAGAAGACCATGATCTAGAGTTCCTTTTAAATAGCGAAGAATGTGGTGGATGTGAGCAAGATGAGGAGCACGAGGATCATGCATAAAAAGACAGGCTTGCTGAACGGAGTATGAAATGTCGGGCCTAGTAAGAGTGGCATATTGAAGGGCACCGATGATGCTACGATACAAAGTGGGGTCAAAAATAGGATCACCATCAGTCGACAATTTGGCGCCAATGTCGGCCGGTGTGCGAGAGGGTTAACAATCAGACATACCAGAACGAGAAAGCAAGTCTAAAAGATAGGACCGTTGAGAGAGAAAAAGGTTAGACTATGTGCGAGAAACAGTAACGCCAAGAAAATGATGAAGAGAACCAAGATCAGTCATGGAAAATTCATGACTAAGAGAAGAGATTATATGTTGGAGAAAAGAGTCAGAGCTAGCCGTGAGAACTATATCATCAACATAAAGCAAGAGATAGGCAGTGTGTGAAGAGGAGCGAAAAATAAATAATGAAGAATCAGATTTGGAGGGAATGAAGCATATTGTTTGAATAAAGGTAGCAAAACGTTGAAACCATGCACGAGGAGCTTGTTTAAGACCATATAGAGATTTGTTAAGAAGGCAAACAGAATGGGAGAAGAGGGATTCTCAAAACCAGATTGACGGGGGGATGACCTCGGGGTAGCCTCAAGCGCCCCCTTTCCCCAGCCTCCTATCGCAACCAAAGGGCGGGCTGCCTCCCCCTGCGGTCCGGCTACGCCCTGCCGAAAGCGACCCATCGGTTACAGCGTATCGGCCGGCTGGGGGGTGTTGCCGCCTGGCCCCCCCAGCCGGCTGCGCATTGGATACCGTCTTCAGGGCGTGCGTGGCAATAGTGGCCCCCACCCTATCGGGGGTCAGCGCCGGTATGGCCACAGCAAAGACGTCAGGGCCTCTAACCCTGGCGGATGGTGACCGGGCTTCCAACAGTGCCGGCATGCCCCCAACCACTCCATTACCTACCCCGGCATGGCTATAGGGTGGCCGGCCGTACCGCTGACCCCGACCAGCCGCCACAAGACGACGCCACGAGGGTCAGCCCACGTCGCGATGTGACCGGCGTCGGGGCCCGCCGCGCAGGCCCCGTCGACCTCTCAGCCGATGGGACCTACCGGCGACAAGACCCCACAGCCGGGCCCCCACAGCTGGCCAAAGAGGCTGCTGGCTAGGGCCCCTTTTGACCTTCTATTTGTATTGTATTCCGGGGGGTTGGCCTATAAAACCCCCCGGGCCACCCCCATGCAGGGGACGGACGGACGGACAATCAATCGGCTGCTCCACATCCACTCCGCACACACGCACGTAGAGAGGTGGAAGAGCAGGCTAGCTCCTCCTTCCCCCTCGATCCATACAGCTCAAGGAGCATCATTGTAACCCGACCATCGTCTCAACTAGACCGAGCAGGACTAGGGGTATTACCTCCCACGGAGGGCCCCGAACCTGGGTACATCGCGTGTCCGCCACCGCTTGTGCCTAATCCCGCTCTCGGGGCCCGCCGGCGTCCTTCGGCCCCTCTCGATAAGCCTACCTATGGCATCTGCCGTGACGAAACCGCGACACAGATGGTTGCTGACAATAAACTGTTTCATTAAGAGTACCATGAAGAAAAGCATTTTTAATGTCTAGCTGATGAATGGGCCAAGAGGAGGAAACAACAAGACTAAGAACAACGCGAATAGTACTTGGTTTAACAACGGGAGAGAATGTTTCATCAAAATCAATGCCATGTTGCTGAGAGAAACCACGACACACCCATTTGGCTTTGTAATGAGAAAGAGTGCCATCGGAATGAAATTTATGACGAAAAACCCATTTTCCAGAAACAACATTAACACCAGGAGGTTTGGGAACAAGAGTCCATGTATTATTTTGCTGAAGAGCTTTAAATTCATCGCGCATAGCTGAGAGCTAAAGAGGATCAAGAAGAGCTCGTTTGTAAGAAGTGGGAATAGGAGAGAGGGTTGGGGTGGCTGTGAGGTTGAGGCGTTGTGTGGGTAGAAGGAATCCGCATTTCCACGGGTAAACATGACGTGATCATTAGTGGGTGGTAGAATCGGTACGACGTTGGGTGGTAATGGTGGGTGGGAGCTTGTCAGGCTTCTTGGACTTGCCGGACTTGGCAGGACCGAGCTTGTTGGGGCCGGACTTGCCGGGCCTGCCGAGGTTGTCGGGTTTGTCGGGCTTGCCGTAGTTTCCAGGCTTGCCGGACTTTCCGGACTTGCCAGGCTTGCCGGACTTACCAGGCTTGCCAGGCCTGTCGGCTGCCTCAGGCTTACAGGCCTTGCCGCGAGAGAGGAAGAGGTCGTGGAAGAGGTGGTGGTGGTAGGGTTTGATGCGGTGTTAGTGACAGAATAAGGAAAATTGTTTTCATCGAATGTGACATGGAGAGAGACAAGCACACGACCAGAAGATGGATCGAAATAGCGATATCCTTTGTGATCGTTAGAAAGACCAAGATGAATGCAAGGTAGTGAACGTGGTTCAAGTTTATTGGAGGTGGTAGAGGCGGTGTTTGGAAAACAAAGACAACCAAAAACACGCAAAAAAGAATAATCAGGATGGGAGAGAGAAAGAGATTGAAAAGGCGAATAAAGAGGACCTATCTTAGTTGGTCGAATATTTAGAAGTAGTGTGGCAGTGCGAAGGGCTTAGGCCCAAAAACGAGAGGGAAGAGAATCTTGTAGTAGCAAGGTGCGAAGAATATCATTAATGGAGCGAAGAGAGCGTTCAGCTTTACCGTTTTGAGGGGAGGTATAAGGACATGAAAAACGAAGAAGAATGCCTTGAGAGAGAAAGAAGGTGCGGTTTTGAGTGTTTTCAAATTCTCGACCATTATCACATTGAATAAATCTAATTGGCAATACAAAGCGTGTAAGAACATATTGTCGAAAATTGAGAAAGATGGCATGTACTTCAGATTTAACACGAATAGGAAAAGTCCAAATATAATGAGAATAGTCATCCAAAATCACAAGATAATATTTGTACCCACAGACACTAGGGACGGGAGAGGTCCATAAATCACAGTTAATTAATTCAAATGGAAGAGTGCTAAGGGCAGTAAAGGTTCCAAAAGGTAATCTAACATGTTTGCCGCATTGACAGGCATTACAAAGAGAGGGATTATGAGGAACACTAGGACTAAGAATACAAAATTCTTGAAGCAAAGATGACAAGGTGGTTTTATTGGGGTGTCCTAGACGATGATGCCACAAATCAACTGATGCAAGCATAGCTCGGGGAGTGGATGTAGGTGCGCCATGAAGCGGATAAAGATCACCCGTGCTATTGTACCGAGCGAGGACCTCCCCCATTATCAAATCCTTCACAAACAAACCAAAAGGGTCAAAAGCCAAAATAACTTTATTGTCAATGCAAAATTGGCAAACAGAAATAAGATTTTTGATGAGGGAAGGGACAACAAGAATATTGCGGAGAAGAAAATTGGCGTAAGAGGAAGAGATGTAAGAATGACCGGTGCAGGAAACAGGTATGGTGGAACCATCACCAATGGTGATCGTAGAGAAAACAGAAGGGAAACAAGCTGACAGCAAATTCATATTTGAAGACATATGCGAGGATGCACCAGAATCAAAAATCCAATCCGTACCTTTGTTATTGAGAGTAAAGTTGTTCATGGCGTTGATGAAGGCGGCTTGATCCCAGGCCGGATGCTATGGAGGAGCAAAGGGGCCAGGAGCGTGCATGGAAGCGTAGGGCAAGGTCGGCGACTGGTAGTATGCTGTCGGGACCAGCAAGGTGCCTAAGAAGCCGGCAAGGTGTGGTAGGGTGGCTGTAGTCCTGGCGCGCTTGGAGATGGCGTAGGAGTGACGGTGTAGACGTGTGCCGACGTCTTGGGCCCAAGGAGGCCAGGAGAGCTAGTGACCGGGCGGAGACCAGGGCTCCACGTGCCCGTGTAAGCAGGCGGGGCACCGTATGGCGAAGGGGTCGACCAGGGCATCGTCCAAGCTTGAACAAGGCCGGTGCAGGGATTGTGCGGAGGGTGCCATGTCGAGGGAGCCGGTGGCGATGGAGTGGCCGATGGCGGAGCTTGTGCAGCGCCGACGGAGCGATATGCAGGCGGCCGGTAGATCGGATTCTTGCCCCGGTAGTTCGGACTCAGGTGCCAGCCTGGGGGCGGTGGAGGAGCTGCTGCCGCCGTGGTAGGAGGGAAGGGTGCGATAGATTGGCGTGGCAGCCCAGGCGCAGGAGGCGCGGCCGCGAGAGGAGTGGCGGCATGAAACACCTACGATGGCCGTTGCGCCTTGCGAGCTTGATTCTTCTCTTCTTGCTAGAGGATGGAGCGAACCTCCTTGAAGGTTGGGTAGGGCGTGAGCATGGGGATGAAGGACTGCTGCTTCTCGAACTGCTCGCCGAGGCCGACGAAGAGGGCGTTGATGAGGGCGCGATTGTCGACGTGATCGCCGAGTTCACGAAGTTCGTCACCGATAGCCTTGATCCGCTGGCAGAAAAAAGTGATCGGGGCATCTCCTTGGATGGTCGTACGGAGCTCGATGTTGAGGGCGTTGATGCGCGCGTCAGAGTTGTCCTGGAATAGCTGCTGGAGAGAAGCCCAAAGCTCGGCGACAGTGACGTCGTCGGGGGAGACCAGATTGAAGAGCTCCGTGGAGATGCGTGTGTAAATCCACTGGATGATGGCGAGATCATCTTTCACCCAACGAGGATCGGCGTGCTGCGGAGGGTAAGATGGATCTATGTGGTGGCGAAGGCCGCAGCGGCCGAGGTGGATGGTAAAGAGGTAGCGCCAATGGTAGTAGTTGTGGGCGCCAAGGTCTAACGAGATCGGTATGAAGGGGGAGACGTCGGCAATGGTGTCGGCTAGGGAGATCATTGGGATTTGAGGAGGGGTTGGTTGGGTAGTTGAGGAGGAGGAAGAAGAAGTAGGGGCACCAGCGGCGCGGAACTCGGCCATGGAGAAGAGGGGCCGAGTCAGCCGGGGCAGCGACGCGGTTGGTGGTGCCATGCCAGGTGCGAAAAACCTAGGCGTCTGATACCATGACAATTGGAGAATAATAACTGTATTGATTGAGGCCTCAAAGGGCTGTTTATATAGATTACAAAACTTGGACTCCAAGACTAAGAGAGATAGATTACAATCCAAAACCTGTCGGCCATAGTATCCGTAACCGACCTATACTCTAATAATCGGGTTGTCTCCCAACAAGCTCTTTCTTTATAGCCGTTAAGATAGGCTTGAGATTTCAATGATGCTCACATAATAGACACGAATTGAAGCATAAAAAGAGCATCATAAAGCATGTGAAAAACACATCTAAGTCTAACATACTTCATATGCATAGGCATTTTATAGGAAAACAAATTATCAAGACAAGTGATATCTGGCATATGTAAATAGGAAGAGTGAAACATTAATAATTTCAACACAAGAGAGGTAATTGAGTAACATGCAAATTCCTATAACCATATTTGCCTCTCTCATAATAATTACCTATAGGATCATAATCAAACTCAAACAATATAACTATCATGTAAAACATTCACTTTATGATCCATATGCATACAATTCTTATAATCTTCCAAGGTAGTGGGATTAACATCAACTAAAGTCATGACCTCTCCAAACCCACATTTATCGATAAGTTTGTAAGATTGATCATTTCCCCAAAATAGTGGGATCATTATTGCCTAAAGTTGGCACTCTTCCAAACCGACTTTCAGTAGTATTGCAAATATCTATATCAATAATAGATTCATCATGAAGCTCAAATGGATTTTCAAGATCACAAGAAACGTCATGATTACCACCCCAATCACGATCATTAGCACAATAGATATTCCTAGAATTTATACTAGCAATATCACAATCATGCTTTTCATTAAATAAATGTCATTTTCATTTATCACTTCATCATTATCTATTGATTTACAACAAGCAGCAAGTTTGAAAAGATTAGCAAGTGGATGAGGATCCATTTATCTTAGATTTTTGTTTTTACCTTCTGTTTTTGTGCGTCAAAGATAAGAATAAATACTAGGCAAGTAGAATGTAGAGCAAGTAAATGACACTGTGTGTAGGTACCTGATGAGAATTTGATGATATCTCCTAGGCAACGACGCTAGAAATTCTTCCTACTACTTGTAAACTGGGTTGGGGTTTTCACCGAAGATGAGGGGTGATGAAGTATATTAGAGATAAATATTTCCCTCAGTGAGAATCGAGGTTATCGAACCAATAGGAGAACCAAGCAAACTCTCGCCGTCAGCACCTACACACACAAAACCAAAAACTTGCACGCAACGCATGCAAGAGAGTTGTTAAGCCCTTGAACTCGTTACTTGCAAGGATTAATTCTGATAGATTGATGATATAAATAACAAAGGTAAATAAAGTGCAGCAAGATAAATTGAGTTTTTCAACAATATGATAAGTAAACTCGGTCGCCATAATTTTCGTGAGAGGCTTCTCTCTCGAACATAGCACATTGCGGGTAACCCAATTACTGTCGAGCAATTGACAAAATGGCGCATAGTTATGACATGTTATTCACGACAATGATTATGTGTAAATAGGAATCACATCCATAAAACAAGTAGACTGAAATGATCCTGCATCTACTACTGTTATTCCATTTCGAGAGCACTTCTATGCTTACCTCTCTAGGTATTAAGTTCATGACAAACAGAGTAATGCTTGGAGCAAGATGACATGATGTAGACAAAGTAAGACAAGCAATATGTTTAGAACCCGTTGTTTTGTTCTTAGTAGTAACAATACAAATATGTGTCTTGTGCACAGAGCACCGCAAGAATAAACCCACTACAACGCACCACTCCCACTGAAGATAAATCAATCTAGTTGGCCAAACAAAACAGACAGATCCAAGAGAAATCTGAAGATATAATAATCATGAATACTAGAATTAAGAAAATACTTAATTACTTTCAATGAATAATCTAATCATAAACCCATAATTCATCGGATCTCAACAAACACACCATAAAAGAAGATTACATCGAATAGATCACCGCGAGAATCGCGATGAACGTTGTATTGAAGATCACAGAGAGAGAAGAAGTCATCTAGCTACTAGCCATGGACTCGTAGGTCTGTGGTGGACTACTCACACATCATCATGAAGGCAGCAAGGTTGATGTAGATGGCCTCCATGATCGATTCGCCCTCCGATGGGGCACCAAAAAAGGTTCAGATGGGATCATCGCGGAACAAAGAATTGCGGTAGCGAAAAAGTGCTTCTGGTGGATCTTTGTTGGTTTCCCAATATTAGAGAATTTATGAAGGTGGCATTAGGTCCTACGGAGCCATGTGGGGCCCACAAGGCATCACAACGTGCCTACCCCTCTAGGCGTGCCCTGTTGCCTTGTCATCTCCTTGTTTCTTGTGTGGTCTCCTCCCAAACTCTTAGGGTCTCTCTTGTCCAAAAAAAGATCGTCAAAAAGTTTTATAGTGTTTGGACTCCATTTGGTACTCATTTTGTGGAAAGCCGAAAACAAGGAATTTTTGTCGAAAAAGACCATTTGCCCAACGGTATTGCCAGAAAAGGGCCCCTGTGAATGAAATTGGCAAAAAAGACCACCTGGACCGTGGCGGCAGGCGCGCCAGCCGACAGTGGCACCTGTTGCCACGCGCGGAGGCGGTAGCACTGTTCACCGCACTGTTCGCACACGGGAAACGGAAATGGAGCGAACAAACAGCAACATGACGCCACACCCCGTGGCGGCAACACTGTTCATGCGGGTGAACAGTAACTTCCGTTTTTTTCTAGAAAAAAGGAAAAATAGAAACAAAATTCAAAAAAATCTGAAACTTTGCACCCACTTAGAACGCTCGATCGCCTTTGGTGCCAAAAAGTTTCAGGGGTTTTTGAATTTTTTTGCTATTTATTATTATTATTATTTCAAAAAATACTGTTCGCTGCCCCGTTTTTGTGAACAGTACTGCCGCCGTGGGGTGTGGCGGCATGTTACTGTTTACTCATCCCGTTTCCGTTTCCCGTGTGAAAACCGTCTCGTGTGCGAACAATGTGGTGAACAGTGATGCCGCCTCCGCACGTGTCAGCTGGCACGCCTGCCGCCACGGCAGAGGTGGTCTTTTTTGCCAATTTCATTCAGAGGGGTCTTTTCTAGCAATACTGTTGGGCAGGTGGTCCTTTTCGACAAAAATTCAAAAACAAGCAGAAAATATCAACTGGCACTAGGCACCGGGTTAATAGGTTAGTCCCAGAAAATTATATAAAATAACATATTATTGCATATAAAGTATCCCTATAAAGTATCCAAGATTGATAATATAATAGCATAGAACAATAAAAAATCATCGATACGTTGGAGACGTATCATGCTCCTAGCCCACCGCATGCACGTGGTTGTGAGCCTGCGCCCTCGCCATTGTTGCCACTAGCACCGAAGATCGACGAGGAGAACGAGGACTTCAAGAAGGCCCTTGTGGACTCCAAGCTTAGCGAACTCGCCAAATGGGAGGGTTTGGCGAAGCGATTAACCTTATCCGCCACAGGAGCTCTGGTCTCTGGCGTGGAGTGCTCGTGCTATGTTGGAGGGTGCCAAATGTCGGATCTGGCTTGTTTGTTTTGGCAGATGGACGACGAGGGAGGAGGTGGCTCTGGCGCGGCGGTGGCGTGTTCGCTGGTCGGAGGTGTGCGGGCCAGTGGAGTACTCTGCGTGGGAGTGTTTGTCATGCTGCTTCAGGCGAAAGCCTAGCCGACCTTGTTGGCAGGCGGCGGCGACAGCCGTGGGCGTCGTTTTCCTCCTTGAAGACGTCGTCGTGGAGTTTTAGCGCTTCCGACACTCTCGGGTCAAGATCTACTAGCGAAAGTCATGATCCTGTGTTGGTTTGGGCGGCGGCGGCGTCTTCAACGTTGTTTCCCCTCTTGGGGGGCGTCTTGAAGATTTTGTCCCCTTTTGTGCTCCCTGCAGGCTGGACGTGCGCGGCATCATGGTCGACCGGTGCGCAACTGGTGATGCAAGTGGTTGGCGTTGCAATTGGTGTGACAACGACGATGCTGATGTGTGAAGCTGGGTCGCGACTTGTCCTTCTGATGTCGACGTTCCGGTGCGTCGATGGGTGTGCATATGCCATCTTTTGACTGTGACAGAGAAGTCGGCGCTGCGTCTGATGCCTCTGCGGCAACGATGACTCCATGAGGACGATTTTCAACGGGCGGTGCTCTCCGAATGTTGCGCTGCATTAGGTCGGTACGAGGCTTGCAACTTTCTCCCGTGTAGTATTTCAGCAAAATCGAAGCTGCCTTGTCCTCGACGCCTTAGTCGACCGTTTGGCTTATGTTTTTAGCCAGGTCGTCTATGTGTGCCCCGTGAGGGATTGTATCTGTGTTTTCGTCCGGTTTTTCTCTAGTTAACCGGTAAATCTTTTTTCCTTAATCAATGAAAATGACAAATATTTTGTCTCATTTAAAAAAAATCAGGTTTATTTCGGACTTCACTCATCACACGATCGGCGGGCATGTCGTGCTTGGAAGTGTTTGTCCACATTAGGCACGAGAGAATTTCCATTCAAAGCAACTACTGACTTGCCGAGTCACGAGCAGACCCAAAACAAAAGGGACGCATCCCTCTCCATCCATGGAAAACAAACGCAGGCCGGCACGCACGACACGGCAGGACAAGGAGCAGGACCAAGGGAACCCTCGACCAGCTCGCATTGGGAAGCTCGAACCTCGAAGTATCAGCGACGCCTGTTCTGCCCCGGTCCTCGGTCTTGCCTTTTTGTCCCCTCTTCACAAGTGGGACGAGGGGAGAGACCATCCCGTGGCTGCGAGATCGGCGCGAGACGGCGTCTTCCGTCCGTTCCAGCAGGTCCACGTTCCAGTCTCCCTCCGGCCACCATGCGTTCCACCAGGTAATTTCCGGCCTCCCTCTTACCACCGCCATGCTCCATGGCTGGCCGTGGCCGGCTCCTTGTTGGCCGAGCATATATGCATGGGTGTGTTCTTCCCTGACCCCCGCGCTTCCACCGTCTCCTTCTCACGCTCGCTCCCTGCCGCCGACGCAATGGGAAACGGAAGCAAGCTCCGTCTCTGGTGCTCGGCGTTCGCCTGCGCGCTGGCGTTCCTCGGGGCGCACGCGGACGACGACCTTCTCGTGGACATCACCTACGTCGAGAGCGCCGTGGCCAAGGGAGCAGGTCAGTCAGTCTCGCCATCGTTGCTAGCTTCTCGGCATCTCACTTGTCCTAGTCTGACGTGTGATCCTTTGAACCGTGCTACCAGTATGTCTGGACGGGAGCCCCCCTGCGTACCACCTCGCGCCAGGCTCCGGCTCCGGGGTGAACAGCTGGTTGGTTCATTTCGAGGTCAGTTATGGTACTTATAATTCACTCGTGGTAGTACTAGTAGCACTACACCACGGAATCCAGTGCATGCCCTGTATGCAAATAAATGGTGGCGGCACTGCAGGGAGGAGCGTGGTGCAACAACGTGACGGCCTGCCTGCAGCGGTCGAAAACCCGGCTAGGGTCTTCCAAGGAGATGGCCAAGCAGGTCGCCTTCACCGGGATCTTGAGCAACACGTCGGATTACAACCCTGGTACGTAGTACCTCAGTTTCACCGCCACCCGCTCGTCCGATGATCTGTGCTAGGCCTTTTTTTTATGAGCTCTCCAGAAGTTCTGTTTTCAGACTGCCTAGGCTCAGTGTAAACTCATGTGCTCAGCAATGAGTGTGCAATTCCCATAAAAGAAAAGTGATAATAATGAGTGTGCAATTTGTCGAGAACAGATTTTTACAACTGGAACAAGGTCAAGGTTCGGTACTGCGACGGCTCGTCTTTCACCGGCGACAAGGAAGAAGTTGATCCGGTGAGCCCATACTCCAAGCTTCCATGATGACCTTCCTCCTACCAAAGACATTACTACCGGTCTGAACTGAGTTTTTCGTGTTGTAATTCTGCAACCTTGACAGAGCACGAATCTACACTACAGAGGTGCGAGGGTGTGGCAAGCAGTGATAGAAGATCTGCTCGCCAAAGGAATGGACAAAGCTGAAAATGTATGCACTCTTATCAGCACAATGCGTGGCATGTGACTACTAACGAAACTATAGCAGGCTCTAATTTCCTCCTTTCACAAGGATGTGTCAGGCTCTGATTTCAGGGTGTTCTGCTGGTGGGTTAACTTCGATACTGCACTGCGACAGGTTTCATCAGCTCCTGCCAGCGCAGGCCAATGTTAAATGCCTTTCTGACGCTGGCTTCTTCATCAACGTGTAAGGCAGAAGAACAAAAGCGTGCTATGTTTTTGCCACTTTGTAGATATATACTGTACATACTTGCAAAATAAGAAAGATATATACAGTACATACTAGGCGTTGCAATATAGAAGTGCATAGATTCAGAAAATTCGTTGCCTTTCTGAATGACTAGTTCCTCGTTTAACACTTGTCATCTTTTTCTGTTGCAGGAAGGACATTACTGGAGCCAAGCACGCTGAGGCATTTTTCAGTGATGTGGTTACAACACATGTATGCTCGTTTGACAGCTCTCTCTACCGTAACTGATTACGCTGACGTAGCTAACTATGGCATTCCCAGTAAAAAAAACTATGGCATGATGTGGAAGTTTCGAGTTGGACTCGAACTTGAACGCAGTGGTGTAAAAAAGAAGTAAAGAGGCGTCATTAAAAATTAAAAATCACCTCACTTTTGTAAAAAAAGACCCAAAAAAATGCTCTGCGTCTGTATCTATTTTGTTTCCTCTTTGTATACCTGACTGCATTATGTATAAATACCGTGTATAGGGCTCGGCAAAGAACTTACCATCTTCGTGCACTTCCAAGTTGCCCGCAGGCGTGGTACGAAAATTGATACGTACTTGCAATGGCTACTACAATTGCGCATCTAGAGATCAGACCACATTCCCTTGGCCTTACAGAAACAAGTTGCTTCTTCCTTTGGATGCAGTGCTTTTTTCCTCAGAACTCGGTGCAGCAGATCCAGACGGCTCTGTTCGTCCTGAATGCAGCATACGACTCGTGGCAGGTTATCATCTGATCTCATGGTTATTATCTCTACCTGCGATACGCTTGTCACTTGCATCCATCAAGTCAAGGCACCATTGATCGATTAACACCTTGCTTGTGCTTCCACGTGGCCGCATGCATGCAGGTGCGGAACATTCTGGTGCCGGCAGGCTCGGATCCCGAGTGGCGAGGCTGCAGGGACGACATAACCCAGTGCTCCGCGGAGCAGCTCGAGACCCTGCAAGGTACGTAGCCTCATTTCACCTGGCCGTTCAGGTTCAGCTATATACCAAGTATCATGGACAATTGGACATGTGCCCGTACTCACCGGGGAAGGCGCGCACGGTGGTTGGGCAACGCAGGGTTCAGGGACGGTTTCCTGGAGGCGCTGGGGCCGCAGGGGAGCTCGTCCACGGGGTCCAGAGGGCTGTTCGTCAACTCGTGCTTCGCGCACTGCCAGTCCGAGACGCAGGGCGCCTGGCTCGCGCCCGCTTCCCCGGCGCTCGGAGGCAAAGTAAATAACCAATCTCTTCCTCTTCCTTCCTATTGCGGCCTCGAGTTTGGTAATACTGTCCTGGTGTTTGCTTATCTGACGAGAGCTTTCCTTGTGTCGCAGAGAATAGCGGACGCGGTTGGGGACTGGTTCTACGGCCGCAGCGGGTTCCAGAGGACGGACTGCCCCTACCCGTGTGACTCCACCTGCTACACCAACTGACGCACCGCCGCCACCACCGCTGGCCCGTGCTCGCGACCAGACATTGGTTTTGGTTTTATTTATTTATATACTACATAATACAGGAATAAAAAGTGCCCAGTGCCGGCTTCGACCATTATTTTACAGTGTAGGCTATTCATCAGTGGTTCGGATGTCCCATTGCGACGTCATGTGTAAAAGTAAGTATTTCGCTCATTGCCCTCAAGATCCACACCCAACTCATCGCAATGCGATGATCGGAGCGGCAGCGCCTCCACCGCCTCCCTCCCGGCATGTCTAAAAATAACAAGGTGGCACCAGTGCAGTGCAGCGCTCGGTAACCATTTTTCATGGCAGAAACATGAGAGTGTGGCATCACCTGGTAGCACCAGTAAGCAACAAACTTGGCATCCCACAAGGACAAAGAGCCGTTAAAAGAAAAAAACTCAAGTAACAAGCACCAATGAACGCTATAATTATAGCCCAGATGAATAGCTTCATCAATCCGAGTACCACGACGGGACACCAACAACAGGAGGAGTCGCAAAATCAACAGCATGTAACCAGCGCAACAAAGAATTGCAAACACAAACAATTTTACGCCATCAATTGGACGGCATTCCTCCGGATCCAAGGCAAGGGCTAGAAGATCCTCCCGAAATCCTTTCTTCCAAAGGACGGCGCCACTCCGCTTGTTGCAAGAGAGTGGCCAGCGCCTCCTCCTGCACATAATCAGCTCATTTTTATCAGTATTATGCTTGAAAGACACAGAAGCACACAAGCCTCTTTCTGCAGTTTCCAAACGCATCATGGAAGAAAAATAATAAATTATACTCATCATAACTTTAAAGCTAAGCTGCGGCTGTAGGATAAGAGGATCAAATTATAAAGCTGATCAATAGGAGACCCTCAGTCAATAGATCAGACAGTGTCATACAAAGTTTGATCCTTAACAACTACACTTTTTTTCAGTCCATGTGCATCGACAGACAGACCTAGAGAAAATCATATGATGGTGGAGTATATTATCAAGTGTCTTTTTGTATTCTGAAGTCCTAACCGTTATCACTCTCCTCAAGGTTAATAGCAAGACTTCAAGATTTTACAACTTTGCAACACTGATATCATCTAAGATTGGACTAGAGCAAGTTCATACATAGCATTATTATTACAGGATCCTGCTTTGCTAATGGCAGGGATATGATAGCCATGGCAATGTCAACAACGAAATCAATAGAAACCACTGATTGTACAATAGTAAAATCATTCATTACCCCAAGGCATCCCTTCAACCATCCGAGGGGGCGAAGTAGAATCTGGCATGCCATATTTGGACCAGGCAGATTGAACATTTTGGAGATTCCCCGTCGGGCGTGTAGAGGTGGAACTCATATGGTTGTACCGCTGAAATGGTTGTCCGTGACGACCAGGGAAATTACGCTGGGAAAAATTGGCATGGCTGTAACTATCATAGTTGACATGGCCTGCTGAATGGCCACTCTCTCTAAGAGACGGTGCATGAAATATGCGGTCATTTCTACAGCAGAAACATGAACAAAGAATCAGTGAATATAGTTAATGCAGGAGTAGCGGCATCCAGAATTGGAAAAGAAATCACAGCAGTACTAATTATCTTTAATTGGCTGACAAATTAGAAACAAATTATTGAAGCATGGAACTGTTGGGATGCATGAAATGCATTAAAACCAACATGTCCCATGACCTAGTGCACAATGATGTTCCATAGTATGGATCTTTCTAACTGACAAAATCATCTCGAACTCTCAATCATAATGTGACACGCATGTTAAAATATGCGTCTGTATAGTCTCAACCATGAGGGCTAGCTAAAATGAGAAGACCTGAGAAACCATTTCCTAAACTCAGTATATGAAGCATCACTCCATCTATTTCCCTGGGAATACGGTATGTGCGGTAGAAGGTGCATCTTACCTCCAACTACTGGGGCATGTAGACAAATTGAAAAGGCTGGAGAAAACATATTGTTACCTCCCTACGTGAAGCATCAATTCCATTTGTTTCAATGATGCTAGTTATCAGGTAAGGGGTAATATCCCACTAATTAAAAGAGTACTCCCTCCGTAAAGTAATATAAGACGTTGTAGATCACTATTTTAGTGATCTAAAACGTCTTATATTTCTTTACAGAGGTAGTATCTTATTAGTAAATAATAATATCTTACTGTTATGAAAGTAGTATCACTTGGTTTAGATAAGATTTTTCTGTTGCATTTGTTATTTATCAGTCACCTGCTGTACAAGGCAGTCCCCTTTTTTGGGAGTCATTAGATCCTATCACCTGGGGGCTAACCATCTCTATTATATAAAGAAATGAGCTACATCCATTATGGGCGAAGCAATCAACCAAACAAGTACTTGTCCTTCACATAGTTTAGTTTCTCTTGTGAGCCTAGTCTCATCTACCCTATGATCTAGCAAGCATAGCATGTTTCTATTATACAAACCCAACAATGTTTAAGGAAGACTACAATACCTTCGATTCGAGCCTGCAATATCATGGCTTTGGATATTGGGCAATCTGCCAGACTGGATTGTTCGACCACTTGCATCTCTCAGGTGAAGACCGCCTAACTCAGCTGATAGTGAATTATCTTCTTGCAGGAGCGACTCATCGCTGCACATAAAAATCAAATGAAAAGGCTAATCCATAGGCTACATTACTTTAAAATAAGTAACTTTAATATGCATGATTACCTATAGTTGGGATCCCAATCAGCTGGATCTGGTACTGATGAAGTGGAGGTCGATGTATCAGCTGGTACATTGGATGAGTGCAAAGGACGGAAATCATTGGAACTAGATGGTTGAACATAACCATGATTGGAAGAAGAGTTTGTGGATAAACCAGTGCTAACACCTATCTGCGGCCTCCAATTATAATGACCAGAATTAGGAAGTGCACCGTATGAATAGCCAAAATGTTCTCGAGAAAATGCTGAACTGACACCATCTCCAGGATGTCCCTGGATTAGCTGAGATGTGTACTCGTGTGGGGGCATTGACATAGGAGGGTGACCAAGATTCCTTCTCCTATTGTATTGGCCTACCACAGCGGCTTTTCCTAATGAGGAGCTATGACTGCCCCTTGCAGGAGAAGTGGGAACAAACTTAGTAGTAGCGCTAGTTGGCATATGCATTTGGGAATTTGGAGGAGTAAATTGTGATGGACTGGCCCCAAGAGACATAGGACCTGGACCCCCAGGACTTAGTCGAATGCCACCGTGAGAGAGATGAGGTCTTCTTCTAATATCTGGACTAAATCCTAGAAATGTTCCTCCGGCTTGTGACTGTAAATTGAATCCAGAAGGACCTAGTGGTGAATGATACATGTTAACGTTATTGACATCATAGCTTCCATAGCTGCTTGCAGGACCTACATTATCATTAAAGCTACCACGGCTACCGAAGCTGCCGCAGCTGCTTCCATATGAAAAGGGCATCTTTGGCGGAAAAATGTTATTGAATGGTAGGGATCTGTTAATGCTTCCAACCTAGAAAAAATATAAATAATATATCATGGATGTATTTTTTGCAAGGTTTCTACTGAATAGAAGCATGAGAGAACATACTTACAACCTGAGGGGAAAGGCCAGCAGCTAGCCAGTGACCTCCTCCAGGATTGTGATCAACTGTTGCAGCACGACCAACGGGCTACAACAAAAAAGACATAAAGCTTGACTTATAAACTAGAACTGTAAGGAAAAGGCAGCTCTTGAGGTCCAATTTTTCATGAGTTATCCCCCCAACCACTCTGATATAATGCTACTAAAACCATAAATAAACTATAACCATAAAAGACATGACGGCTAAAGGGTGTAAATACAATGAACTTTTCAAGATTGATGGGAAGAAACACTGTGAAAACAAGATATCTATAAACCGAGAAGCAAACCAAAAGTTGTTTGCTACAGCTAATGGCGATTTCACGTCACAGGTTGTTCATGAGAAGAATATGCAGCAAGATGTCTGGAATAGGACCATACTTACAATTACTGGGGTCTCCCGGAAAGGCTCATAAGGACCAGTGAAGGCTTCACCAGTTATGAATGGATGATATGAAGCCTGAAATAGATTTTCAAAATTGTGAAGCACTTCCATTGATTCTTCGAGAACATAAGTCAGCGCTCACAGAAAATCAAACAACTCTAAATTTCATAAGGATCTCCATCAAATTCCAGAGGCAGGATTCAAGTACACAAACCAGAGTACCAGACAAATAATATCTAATTTTATCATTAGCCAATACCTGCAATGGTGACCATCGCTTATTAGGATCAAACTCAACAAGTCCTCTCAAGAAATCAACCAATGCTAAGCAATCTTCCTTTTCAGCATCTGCGTCAAAATTAACATATATATGATCACATTAGCAACTTTATTGTAAGGACCACTGTTATTATCATGTCAAAACTACCGCTCTGTATGAAATAAATGCCCATGGCTCGTCACTAAAGAACTGTACATTTTGTGTGCTACATGTATAAGCCAGGATTAGTTGTCTATTAACCAAATATGCCCATACAATGACATATGAATTACAACGTGAAATATGAATAGCTGTTAAAGGAACCATGTTATTTCCCCCCGAATGGTACTGAACTCAAATTACAAACATCGGATTAAATGGTTGAAAGGATACATCGAGTATTTGTTTGTGTGTGTTATATGCTCTTCATCTAATCTGCATAGGTGTGTATTTTACTGACACCGCAAGAGTAAGATAACCATTTTCTATATTGGCCTAATTCCAGGCTATCCCTAGTAACAGAGTAAGAAAAGCAAGAATTTTTTCATGCTAAGAAGCCACTTGATGTTCAAAGACACCACAGGCACCATAATGTAGAAATAGAAACAGTAAGTGCTATCATCGTATTGAAACCTTATTGCGGTAGATCAACCCTAAAAATCATCAACAGGGGTAAAGCCACCCCTATTAATAATAAATAAAAGCATCACTGAACAAACCTGGCGGATTACCCTCATTTAAATTCTTCCAAGGGTACGCGAATATGAGTCTGTCAAGCTTCCCACGAGGGAAATACCATTTCCCTATTTTTGGCTTTTTGGAATCCCTCTGTGTTGCAGGATTTAGACAGGGCATGAATAACACAATAAATGTATAAAACAGGACATAGAAGTAGTCTTCAGAATAACTTCCAAGGAAAAACCACAGAACTTACTGCTTCAACCTCGGCTTCTGTTAGTATTCTGTATGAACTGCGAAGATGATCATGTGCTTCATTACCAGGATAAATGCTTCCAACATGTTTAAAAAATTTCCTGGTGTTTTTAGCCTCCCTAAGAAGATCATCTGGTGGTTGCCCACTGTACATGTTGAATATTGGTAAATAAAGTATTCTACCATTGTTGAACATCTACTAACTGAAGTGAAACAGCTCAACCAGTTAACACGTAAACACCTAATATCGTATAAAGAATTTATCTGACAGCTCATCGGAAAATGAGAAAACAAGAGATTAAGGTTTTCAATAAAAAGAACTTACCCGACAATCTCAATCATACGGCTAAGGACATCGTATTCTGATGCTCCGGGAAATAAAGGTAGGCCTATATAAAGTTCAGCAACTATGCAGCCAAATGACCACATATCAATGGCAGTAGTGTATCTAGCACTCGTTAAGTGTACAGCCCACAAGCTAAATGACAAACTATGCAGTGTAACATGTTTGTGTGGCTATTGTTAAATGTACTTGCTATTAGAGATGTCCAATAGGATACGGATAGCCAAGAAGCACTTCAGGTGACCTGTAATAACGGCTCTGGAAAAGGAAAAGATACAGGCTTAACTTCATAATTCATATCAATTCATATTAGTAAAAAAACTTCAGACCGACGAGTGAGTTCAAATAGACCTGGATATATGAGTAAATCGTTTTACCCTCCATGCAGGCTGAACCAAAATCAATTACTTTAACTCCAGCTGCTGATTTTACCCTGCAAAGGTCACCTCAGTCATGGAACTTAGCATTGTTTAAAGTGGTAGTACACAGAAGGCGTACAAACGAAGTGCTTATTTTGATGGGAAGCAACTCACTTCGGTGTTATGAGGATATTTTCCGGTTTTAGATCACAATGAATAATTCCAGCACCTTTCATCACAATCAATGCATCCAATATCTAAAAGTAATACATCATAGGTAATACGGCAACAAACACATATAAAATATATGCAGGATAAGAAAAGGACACCTACCTGTCTTGAGAAAGTACGGACAAATTGCAGTTGTAATCCTCTTAAGTTGTTCTTTTTCAACAGCTCGTACCTACAAAGTTGGAGTTTATGTTACCACATGAATTCGAAACTAACATAGGGAATATTATAAAATCTAATATTAAAGGCAGGTTTAGTGGAAGTTATTTACAGGTTATGACCAAGCATTTCAAATGTGATGCACAAATGATTTTTCCATGGAAAAAAATCCAGCATCCGGACAATGTGGTGCTGATCATCAGGATCAAATTTGTCATTTAGCTGCAAATACATGAAACCAGTGTTGTGATGCCAATTTTTTCAACAAAATTAGTAAATCCTAAATAGATTAACATACCATGCTCAACAATGAGACCTCCATGATAGCCTGCTGATAAAAGGCAGGCTGGTTTTTTATAACCTTCACTGCAACATAACTGTTGGTTTCTGCGTCCCAGCATTTAGCAACCTGCCCAAAGGTACCTTGGCCAAGCATTTCTTGCACAATGTACCTTATTACCAAAAAAAATAGCCAAATGAATTGATGAATCATAAGTTAACCAATCTGAACCCTGAGATAAGCAGTTGTGGAAAAAAGTTGAACTGGCTAGTCTATCTACCACACAAGTTCTACAAATTGAAACCAAATATTGCAACAGAACTTTGCATATATTTCTTCTTCAAATGCTTTGATTTCTTATTAATTCTCATAAATAACGAGGCCCTCCAAGTATTCATAGATATTTTTACCTTACAAAAATCAACTTGTTGCAAAAGTGAATTTGTGTGCTAAAAATGCATGCAAGTAACCAACAGGAATAAAAAATGTTAAAGCTGGTACATTGGAAAATAACTAAACTAACCTCCTGTCTGACTTCTTATTAACCAATTCCAAGTTGACATACAAGATGAGATCATAATTTGCATTATCAAGCCCGTCATTGTGAACAGGAACTGCAGGACTGGTGAGAAAGTACTTGGGATTTAGTGAATCTGAGAAATTAAACTCAGGATTGCATTTTCCAAAAGTTTGGACGATGTCTCTGGTCAATCTTGCAACAATCTGCAGGAATAAAAAGTTGATTCAGAGTGGTATATCAGAGGTATATGGGCATGTGGTGCATATGAACAATGGTAACACACTGAATTATAAATGCACCCCCATCTTTTCGTCCTATAACACACTAACTGAGAGCAGCAACGGTGTTGAAGGATGTTCTTATAGCATTGCACTATTCGTTGGATGGTGTAGGCAGGTTTGCATTGTCCAATGATCCATTTTTTTTAAAGATATCAACTAGGATCATGACACACTTTTAGGTGTGCACTTTTGTAATATGTCCCGGTCACTTATACTTGGAATATCTTTACAGTAATGATGGATTGGAATAGCAAGTCAAGCAAACAAAGCATGTACGTAGCAGTCAAAAATGAGGTTTGCCTCTGATTAATCAAAAGACAATTTGAGCGGACAAGACTGCTCCAGCTGGTCAAACTATAGTTGCCTGAACCGTGCGCCCAAGCAACAGGAACGGTTCTGATTCTAGTAGTTCAAGTCACCGAAGTTTAAGATGTACGGAGTATTTGGTTTCTTAAGCTGTAACGGGTTTCTTACGAGCATTTCATTCTAATTAATTTCCAGCTACGACGACCACTGTGAATCGCTAAATCCAATTGACAATTCAAATTCAGCACGGTGAGCCCGAGAATAGCTCCAAAAGGGAAAGCAAGCAAGCATCTTTTGTTAGCCCCGTGAGAGGGGAAGGTGTAGGAAACGTACAGGCCTCTTCCTGACGACGCGTAGATTGCTTGAACGGGCGGCAACCCCATTGCCCCGGGCGAACGGCGCCTCCCCCCGGTCGCCCACCACCGCAGCAGCGTAGGACCGGAACACCGTGGACTTGGTCGGCGCCCACGGCGGCCCCGCCGCCTTCCTCTCCCTCCCAGTCTCCTCCATTCGCCTCACGCAACCACCTCCCAGCAGGCAGGCGCAAAGCGCCCGCGGAGATCAAAGTGCCCGACAACAGCAGCAACAGCAACACGTCAGCCCAACCCGCACCAGCCCAGGCTCCTGTTGGGATCACGGCAACGCACTCCGAAGCAGAAGCGGCAGCAGTAGCAGCAGCAGCAGACTAAGCGGCCGCCGGCGGAGTAAAGCTGCATCCTATGAAGCGGCCATCGCCGAATGCTACTCCGTCCCGCGGCCCCGCCGATCCGATCTCCACAGCCCTCCGCCGCCTCCTCTCGCCGCTCGGTGACTCCCCCGGGCGGGGCCAACAGCTCGGAGCCCGGCCGAATTGGGCGGGTAGGGTTTTGGGCCGAGGACGAAGGGCCGCTCGTGCCCGTCGCACTTGGGGCGGCGGCGGCGGGAAAGTGGAGGCGGTGGAGCAGTGGGGAATTTGGAGCGGGGCGGCGAGTCCCAATCCCCTCCGCCTCCTCCCTCTTTCGTCTCTTTTCTTCCTTTCCTTCCTCGTCTCCGTCACCTCCTCCCCCTCTGTGGTTTTTTTTTCCGCTCGCCTTCTTTCCAGCTAATATTTATACACGTCTGGGTTTTAATTACTGCGGTTAAGCAGTGGAGTTGTAACGCGGCCCCAGTGGCAACGGCCTGCAATTATCAACGTCGCCGCGCTAAGCACCGCTGTCATCGCGTGCTAGGCAGCGCAACGTCACCATGCTGCGACCGTAGCCGTCCGATCTCTCCATCGCGCGGCTTTAAATGGTCGGAAATTATATGTGTTCCGTTTATTTTCCGCCGAAAGGGATGCGTTAAAGGATATTTGTATATATCTGGTATGACTCGGTGTCGGTGGGCTGCCGCTCACGTAGACAAGTAACTGGCGAGCAATGAATGGCGGAAGATCCGGAAACGCATATGTTGGGCCGGCCCATTTTCTGAAGATGTGCAATGATTGAGCCATCAAGATAGATGGATAAACGAGAAGTAATTTCTGAGTGCGTTTCTTCAGGATAGATGGATAGACAAAGAGGAATTTCCGGATGCTTACAAGACGTGTAATGGCTGGATCTTCAAGATGGATGGATGGATAGACGAGAAGTAATTCTCGGATGTGTTACAAGATGTTTAATGATTGAGTCATCAAGATAGATGAATAGAGAGGAAGTAATTTCCGAGTGCGTTACAAGATGTGTAATGGTCGATTCTTCAAGATAGATGGATAGACGAGAAGGGATTTTCGGGTGCGTTACAAGATGTGTAATGATCCATTCTTTAAGATAGATGGGTAGATGAGAAGGGATTTCCAAGTGTGTTACAACATGTGTATTACTTAAAGCTTCGAGATAGGTGGATAGATGGGAAGTAATTCTCGAAAGCGTTACTGAAAGTTTAACGGTCAATGTCTTCAGGATAGATGGATGGATAAAAAGGGATATGTTGCAGTATGTGTAATGGTCCGAGTCTTCATGATAAATGGATAGGTAAAACGTGCCCAGCCTCCATCAATGACTAAGATTTGAGTCACATTCACGTCATCCACGGTAACACCTAGAGTTGAGTTTCGCTTGCCATCTGTATCATAAATAGGTAAACGACGAGTTGGCGCCATAAATTAGAAGATTGTCAAGTCATACTAATGCATTGCAAGATATAGGATATCAAGAGTTATTATCGACACTCCTATGTACATCAGTGACTATGCTTCATGATATGTGTCTATGTCATCACATCTGATCGAAGTTGAACTTTGCAACCCCCTTAACGGCAAAAAAAGGTAAACGACATGAAGATGCAAGAGATAGAAGGATCAATGGCTTGACCAAAAGCATACAAGATATGGTTCCATCCCTAAGATCGCGCTAGGGAAGGTCTAGGACGATTCCTAGGAGGTCCCTGGCCCTGGTCCAACCAAACCACTCAAAGACACTCACACACATGCATTATTTGGGCCATACTAGAGATTATGGACAGTCCAACATCCCTAGGCCCAACTTAACCCAATTCTTTGTGTGCTTCTAGGGACGCCCTAGGCCGAACCACACAAAAAGGATGACAAGTACTCTATATCAGTAATGTAGAGGCGAAAGGAATGATGCATACAACACATTGTGAGGTTCATCATAATGACTTGTGAGCACTTGGGAGTTAGCAAGTCATTCTAGGGGCCACTGACAACAATTGTCCGAGTTAGAGTACCCGTGGCCCAGGTAGTGTACCCATGAACTACAAAGGTACTCAAAGATTGGGTAGGTTAATTCAGGTCACGTGAAAGCACAACTTCTCCCTTGGTGGTTTTGGCAATTAATTTCAACATATAGTGTTGGGAGACGTAGTAGTAAATCAAAATTTTCCTACGTGTCACCATGATCTATCTATGGAGAAACCAGCAAACGAGTGGGGAGAGATTGGATCTTCATACCTTTGAAGATCGCTAAGCGGAAGCGTTACAAGAACGCAGTTGATGGAGTCGTACTCGCAGCGATTCAGATCGCGGTAGATCCGATCAAGTGCCGAACGGACGGCACCTCCGCGTTCAACACACGTGCAGCCCGGTGACGTCTCCTACGCCTTGATCCAGCAAGGAGGAAGGAGAGGTTGGGGAAGAGCTCCAGCAGCAGCACGATGGCGTGGTGGTGGTGGAGTAGCAAGGTATCCCGGCAGGGCTTCGCCTAAGCACTGCGGAGGAGGAAGAAGCAGAATAGGGCTGCAGCGAGAGAGAAAGAGTTCGTCGTCTCAAACCTGCCCAAACCCTTGCATATATATAGGAGGAAAGAGAGGGAGGGCTGGCTTGGCCCCTCCTCCAAGGAGGAGGGATTCGGCCGAAGTGGGGGGAGAGTCCTCCTCCCACACGGGAGGTGGACCCCCCCCCTTTTAAATCCCTTTTGCCTCTATCTCCAGATCCCTGGCGCATGGGCCCTTTCTAGAAGGTATTGGCTGGCCCAATATGGGCTGGCACACCTCCTCTAAGGGCCCATGAGGTCCTTTGGTCGTCACCCCCTCCCGGGGGTCCTCCGGCACCCTCCCGGCACTCCCGGTACAATACCGATGAGCCCGAAAACTTTCCGGTGACCAAAACTGGACTTCCTATATATCAATCTTTACCTCCGGACCATTCCGGAGCTCCTCGTGACGTCCGGGATCTCATCCGGGACTCCGAACAACCTTCGGTAATCACGTATACCTTTTCCCTATAACCCTAGCGTCATCGAACCTTAAGTGTGTAGACCCTACGGGTTCGGGAGACACGTAGACATGACCGAGACACCTCTCCGGCCAATAACCAACAGCGGGATCTGGATACCCATGTTGGCTCCCACGTACTCCACGATGATCTCATCGGATGAACCACGATGTCAGGGATTCAATCAATCCCGTATACAATTCCCTTTGTCTATCGGTATGGTACTTGCCCGAGATTCGATCGTCGGTATCCGCATACCTTGTTCAATCTCGTTACTGGCAAGTCTCTTTACTCGTTCCGTAATACATCATCCCGTGACTAACTCCTTAGTCACATTGAGCTCATAATGATGATGTCTTACCGAGTGGGCCCAGAGATACCTCTCCGTCACACGGAGTGACAAATCCCAGTCTCGATTCGTGTCAACCCAACAGACACTTTCGGAGATACCCGTAGCGTACCTTTATAGCCACCCAGTTACGTTGTGACGTTTGGCACACCCAAAGCATTCCTACGGTATCCGGGAGTTACACAATCTCATGGTCTAAGGAAATGATACTTGACATTGAAAAGCTTTAGCAAACGAACTACACGATCTTGTGCTATGCTTAGGATTGAGTCTTGTCCATCACATCATTCTCCTAATGATGTGATCCCGTTATCAACGACATCCAATGTCCATGGTCATGAAACCGAGACCATCTATTGATCAACGAGCTAGCCAACTAGAGGCTCACTAGGGACACGTTGTGGTCTATGTATTCACACATGTATTACGGTTTCCGGTTAACACAATTATAGCATGAATAATAGACAATTATCATGAACTAGGAAATACAATAATAACCATTTTATTATTGCCTCTAGGGCATATTTCCAACAGTCTCCCACTTGCACTAGAGTCAATAATCTAGTTACATTGTGATGAATCGAACACCCATAGCATTCTGGTGTTGATCATGTTTTGCTCGTGAGAGAGGTTTAGTCAACGGATCTGCGACATTCAGATCCGTATGCACTTTACAAATATCTATGTCTCCCTCCTGAATGTAATCACGGATGGAGTTGAAGCGGCGCTTGATGTGTCTTGTCTTCTTGTGAAACCTGGGCTCCTTCGCAAGGGCAATAGCTCCAGTGTTGTCACAGAGTAGAGTCATCGGGCCCGACGTATTCGGAATCACTCCTAGGTCGGTGATGAACTCCTTCATCCAGACTCCCTCCTTTGCTGCTTCCGAAGCAGCTATGTACTCCGCTTCACATGTAGATGCTGCCACGACGCTTTGCTTGCTGCTGCTCCAGCTCACTGCCCCTCCATTCAAAATATACACGTATCCGGTTTGCGACTTGGAGTCGTCCGGATCTGTGTCGAAGCTAGCATCGACGTAACCCTTTACGACGAGCTCTTCGGCACCTCCATAAACGAGAAACATGTCCTTTGTCCTTTTCAGGTACTTCAGGATATTCTTGACCGCTGTCCAGTGTTCCGCTCCGGGATCACTTTGGTACCTCCCTACCAAACTTATGGCAAGGTTCACATCAGGTCTGGTACACAGCATGGCATACATGATAGAGCCTATGGCTGAAGCATAGGGGATGGCACTCATCTCTTCTCTATCCTTTGCCGTGGTCGGGCATTGAGTCGTACTCAATCTCACACCTTGCAACACGGGCAAGAACCCCTTCTTGGACTGACCCATATTGAACTTCTTCAATATCTTTTCAAGGTATGTGCTTTGTGAAAGACCAATGAGGCGTTTTGATCTATCTCTATAGATCTTAATACCTAATATGTAAGCAGCTTCTCCAAGGTCCTTCATTGAAAAACACTTATTCAAGTAGGACTTGATACTTTCCAAGAGTTCTATATTATTTCCCATTATCAGCATGTCATCCACATACAGTATAATAAATGCTATAGAGCTCCCACTCACTTTCTTGTAAGTACAGGGTTCTCCATAAACCTGTACAAACCCAAACGCTTTAATCACCTCATTAAAGCGAATGTTCCAACTCCGAGATGCTTGCACCAGCCCATAGATGGAGCGCTGGAGCTTGCATACCTTGTTAGCATCTTTAGGATCGACAAAACCTTCCGGCTGCATCATATACAGTTCTTCCTTGAGGAAGCCATTAAGGAATGCCGTTTTGACGTCCATTTGCCAGATCTCATAATCATAAAATGCGGCAACTGCTAACATGATTCGGACAGACTTTAGCATCGCTACGGGTGAGAATGTCTCATCGTAGTCAACTCCTTGAACTTGTCGACAACCCTTAGCGACAAGCCGAGCTTTATAGGCGGTCACATTACCGTCTGCGTCAGTCTTCTTCTTAAAGATCCATTTATTTTCAATGGCTCGCTTATCATCAGGCAAGTCCACCAAAGTCCATACTTTGTTCTCATACATGGATCCTATCTCGGATTTCATGGCCTCAAGCCATTTGTCGGAATTCGGGCCCGCCATCGCTTCTTCATAGTTCGAAGGTTCACCGTTGTCCAACAACATGATCTCTAGGACAGGATTACCGTACCACTCTGGTGCGGAACGTGTCCTAGTGGACCTTCGAGTAGCAACTTGATCTGATGTTTCATGATCATCATCATTAACTTCCTCTCTAGCCGGTGTAGGCTCCACAGAAACAACTTCCTGTGCTGCGCTACTCTCCGGTTCGAGTGAAGGTACAATTACCTCATCAAGTTCCATTTTCCTCCCACTTACTTCTTTCGAGAGAAACTCTTTCTCGAGAAAGGATCCATTCTTGGCAACAAAGACTTTGCCTTCGGATCGTAGGTAGAAGGTATACCTAATAGTCTCTTTGGGATATCCTATGAAGACGCACCTTTCCGCTTTGGGTTCGAGCTTCTCAGGTTGAAGTTTCTTCACATAAGCATCGCAACCCCAAACTTTTAGAAACGACAGCTTAGGTTTCTTTCCAAACCATAATTCATACGGTGTCGTCTCAACGGATTTAGACGGTGCCATATTTAAAGTGAACGCGGCAGTCTCTAATGCATATCCCCAAAATGATAGCGGTAAGTCGGTAAGAGACATCATAGATCGCACCATATCCAATAGAGTGCGATTACGACGTTCAGACACACCATTTCGCTGAGGTGTGCCTGGCGGCGTGAGCTGTGAAACAATTCCACATTTCCTAAGGTGCATGTCAAACTCGTGACTTAAATATTCTCCGCCACGATCAGATCGTAGGCATTTTATTTTCCTGTCACGTTGATTCTCGACCTCACTCTGAAATTCCTTGAACCTTTCAAAGGTTTCAGACTTGTGTTTCATTAAGTAGACATACCCATATCTGCTCAAGTCGTCAGTGAGGGTGAGAACATAACGGTAGCCACCGCGAGCCTCGACACTCATTGGACCGCATACATCGGTATGTATTATCTCCAACAAGTCAGTTGCTCGCTCCATTGTTCCGGAGAACGGAGTTTTGGTCATCTTGCCCATGAGGCATGGTTCGCATGTGTCAAATGATTCGAAATCAAGTGACTCCAAAAGTCCATCAGCATGGAGCTTCTTCATGCGTTTGACACCAATATGGCCAAGACGGCAGTGCCACATGTAAGTGGGACTATCGTTATCAACTTTACACTTTTTGGTACTCACACTATGGACATGTGTAACATCACGTTCGAGATTCATCAAAAATAAACCATTGACCAGCGGGGCATGAGCATAGAACATTTCTCTCATATAAATAGAACAACCATTATTCTCGGATTTAAAAGAGTAGCCATCTCGTATCAAGCGAGATCCAGATACAATGTTCATGCTCAAAGCTGGTACTAAATAACAATTATTAAGGTTTAAAACTAATCCCGAAGGTAGATGTAGAGGTAGCATGCCGACGGCGATCACATCGACCTTGGAACCATTCCCGACGCGCATCGTCACCTCGTCCTTTGCCAACCTTCGCTTATTCCGCAGCTCCTGCTTGGAGTTACAAATGTGAGCAACTGCACCGGTATCAAATACCCAGGAGCTACTACGAGCGCTGGTTAGGTACACATCAATAACAAGTATATCACATATACCTTTAACGTTGCCGACCTTCTTATCCGCTAAGTACTTGGGGCAGTTCCGCTTCCAGTGACCGGTACCCTTACAATAGAAACACTCAGTCTCAGGCTTGGGTCCATTCTTGTTCTTCTTCTTCCCGGCAACTTGCTTACCGGGCGCGGCAACAGCTTTGCCGTCCTTCTTGAAGATCTTCTTACCCTTGCCTTTCTTGAAACTAGTGGTCTTTTTTACCATCAACACTTGATGCTCCTTTCTGATCTCGACCTCTGCTGATTTGAGCATCGAGTACAACTCAGGAATGGACTTCTCCATCCCCTGCATGTTGTAGTTCATCACAAAGCTTTTGTAGCTAGGTGGAAGCGACTGGAGGATTCTGTCAATGACTGAGTCATCCGGGAGATTAACTCCCAGCTGAGTCAAGCGGTTGTGAAGCCCAGACATCTTGAGGATGTGCTCACTAACAGAACTGTTCTCCTCCATCTTACAGCTGAAGAACTTGTCAGAGATGTCATATCTCTCGACTCGGGCATGAGCTTGGAAAACCAGTTTCAGCTCTTGGAACACCTCATATGCTCCGTGTTGCTCAAAACGCTTTTGGAGCCCCGATTCTAAACTGTAAAGCATGCCGCACTGAACAAGGGAGTAATCATCGCAGCGTGACTGCCAAGCGTTCGTAACGTCTTGGTCCGCTGGGAGAATGGGTGGGTCACCTAGCGGTGCATCAAGGACATACAATCTCTTGGAAGCTATGGGGATGATCCTCAAGCCACGGACCCAGTCCGTATAGTTGCTTCCATCATCTTTCAGCTTGGTTTTCTCTAGGAACGCGTTGAAATTGAGGTTGACATTTGCGTTGGCCATTGGATCTACAATATAGATATTAAAGGCAATTTTAGACTAAGTTCATGATAATCGAGTTCACATAATCAAATTATTCAATGAACTCCCACTCAGATAGACATCTCTCTAGTCATCTAAGTGACACATGATCCATGTCAACTAGCCCGTGTCCGATCATCACGTGAGACGGACTAGTCATCCATGGTGAACATCTCCATGTTGATCGTATCTTCTATACGACTCATGTTCGACCTTTCGGTCTTCCGTGTTCCGAGGCCATGTCTGTACATGCTAGGCTCGTCAAGTCAACCTAAGTGTTTCGCGTGTGTAAATCTGGCTTACACCCGTTGTATGCGAACGTTAGAACCTATCACACCCGATCATCACGTGGTGCTTCGGAACAACGATCCTTAGCAACGGTGCACAGTTAGGGTGAACACTTCTCTTGAAATTTTATTGAGAGATCATCTTATTTACTACCGTCGTTTTAAGCAAATAAGATGTAAACATGATAAACATCACATGCAATCAATATAGTGACATGATATGGCCAATATCATCTTGCTCCTATGATCTCCATCTTCGGGGCACCATGATCATCATTGTCACCGGCACGACACCATGATCTCCATCATCATGATCTCCATCATTGTGTCTTCATGAAGTTGTCTCGCCAACTATTACTTCTACTACTATGGCTAACGCTTAGCAATAAAGTAAAGTAATTACATGGCGTTTATGATTGACACGCAGGTCATACAATAATGTAAGACAACTCCTATGGCTCCTGCCGGTTGTCATAGTCATCGACATGCAAGTCGTGAACCCTATTACAAGAACATGATCAATCTCATACATCACAATGCATCACATCACATCCTTCTGGCCATATCACATCACAAGGCATATGCTGCAAAAACAAGTTAGACGTCCTCTAATTTGTAGTTGCAAGTTTTTACGTGGTTGCTATAGGTTTCTAGCAAGAACGTTTCTTACCTACGCCAAAACCACAACGTGATATGCCAATTGCTATTTACCCTTCATAAGGACCCTTTTCATCGAATCCAATCCGACTAAGGTGGGAGAGACAGACACCCGCTAGCCACCTTATGCAACTGGTGCATGTCAGGCGGTGGAACCGGTCTCACGTAAGCGTACGTGTAAGGTTGGTCCGGGCCGCTTCATCCCACAATACCGTCGAATCAAGATAAGACTAGTAACGGCAAGCATATTAACAAAATCGACGCCCACAACTGCTTTGTGTTCTACTCGTGCATAGATTCTACGCATAGACCTAGCTCATGATGCCACTGTTGGGGAACGTAGTAGTAAATCAAAAATTTTCCTACGCGTTCACCAAGATCCATCTATGGAGAAACCAGCAACGAGCAAGGGGAGAGTGGATCTTCATACCTTTGAAGATCGCTAAGCGGAAGCGTTACAAGAACGCGGTTGATGGAGTCGTACTCGCAGCGATTCAGATCGCTGTGGATCCGATCAAGTGCCGAACGGACGGCACCTCCGCGTTCAACACACGTGCAGCCCGGTGACGTCTCCTACGCCTTGATCCAGCAAGGAGGGAGAAGAGGTTGAGGGAGAGCTCCGGCAGCACGACGGCGTGGTGGCGATGGAGCTGCGTGGTACTCCGACAGAGCTTCGCTAAGCGCTACGGAGAACGAGGGGAGGAGGAGGTAGGGCTGCACCAGAGAGAGAGGGAGAACCGTGTATTGTGCAGCCCCAAATACCTCCAGTATATATAGGAGAGAGGGAGGAGGGGTGGCTGCGCCCTAGGGTTCCACCCTAGGGGTGGCGGCAGCCACCAGATGCCATCTGGCCGGCGGCTAGGGCAAGGGAGAGGTGGGGCGCCCTAGGGTGGGCCTTAAGGCCCATCTAAGCCTAGGGTTTGCCCCCCTCCACCTTTGCCACGCCTTGGGCTGGGGTGGGAGGCGCACCAGCCCACCTAGGGGCTGGCTCCCTCCCACTCTTAGCCCACGGAACCTTCCGGGGCAGGTGGGCCCACTTGGTGGACCCCCGGAACCCTTCCGGTGGTCCCGGTACACTACCGGTGACACCCGGAACACTTCCGGTAACCAAATCCTCACTTCCTATATATCAATCTTCGTCTCCGGACCATTCCGGGACTCCTCGTGACGTCCGGGATCTCATCCGGGACTCCGAACAACCTTCGGTAACCACTTACACTATTTCCCTATAACCCTAGCGTCATCGAACCTTAAGTGTGTAGACCCTACGGGTTCGGGAGACACGTAGACATGACCGAGACACCTCTCCGGCCAATAACCAACAGCGGGATCTGGATACCCATGTTGGCTCCCACGTACTCCACGATGATCTCATCGGATGAACCACGATGTCAGGGATTCAATCAATCCCGTATACAATTCCCTTTGTCTATCGGTATGGTACTTGCCCGAGATTCGATCGTCGGTATCCCCATACCTTGTTCAATCTCGTTACCGGCAAGTCTCTTTACTCGTTCCGTAATACATCATCCCGTGACTAACTCCTTAGTCACATTGAGCTCATAATGATGATGTCTTACCGAGTGGGCCCAGAGATACCTCTCCGTCACACGGAGTGACAAATCCCAGTCTCGATTCGTGTCAACCCAACAGACACTTTCGGAGATACCCGTAGCATACCTTTATAGCCACCCAGTTACGTTGTGACGTTTGGCACACCCAAAGTATTCCTACGGTATCCGGGAGTTACACAATCTCATGGTCTAAGGAAATGACACTTGACATTGAAAAGCTTTAGCAAACGAACTACACGATCTTTGTGCTATGCTTAGGATTGGGTCTTGTCCATCACATCATTCTCCTAATGATGTGATCCCGTTATCAACGACATCCAATGTCCATGGTCATGAAACTTGAGACCATCTATTGATCAACGAGCTAGCCAACTAGAGGCTCACTAGGGACACGTTGTGGTCTATGTATTCACACATGTATTACGGTTTCCGGTTAACACAATTATAGCATGAACAATAGACAATTATCATGAACTAGGAAATACAATAATAACCATTTTATTATTGCCTCTAGGGCATATTTCCAACAGTACCTTTATAGTCACCCAGTTACGTTGCGACGTTTGATACACACAAGGCACTCTTATGGTGTCAGTGAGTTGCATGATCTCATGGTCATAGGAACCGATACTTGACATGCAGAAAACAGTAGCAATAAACTGACACGATCATATGCTACGTTTGTAGTTTGGGTCTTGTCCATCACACCATTCTCCTAATGATGTGATCCCGTTATCAAATGACATCTCATGTCCATGGCTAGGAAACCTTAACCATCTTTGATCAACGAGCTAGTCTATTAGAGGCATACTAGGGACATGGTTTTGTCTATGTATCCACACATGCATCTAAGTCTCCGATCAATACAATTATAGCATGGATAATAAACGATTATCATGAACAAGGAAATATGATAATAACTAATTTATTATTGCCTCTAGGGAATATTTCCAATACCGCCATGATTGGGTACAAATCCTGCAAGGAAAGAGAAAATGAATCTAAAAACAAAGGCCAGAATAAAAACAAAGAAGTGGAGGACAACCTGCACCACTTCAAGGTAGACAAAAGGGCCCCATGACGACCGCCATCAAGACTGAGTCAGTTTCTAGTCCCATCAGAGCATCGGTATCTTGCTGGATCTCCTTTTCTCTGAGCTCATTCTGAGAGACCCATGAAGTAACCTCATGTCCCATGTACATGTACATATATGCTTCCCATACCCTGAACGGCAACAAACGGTACTCCACCCAGGTCCTCAAGATGTGTACTTCTTCCAACCCAGCCTTGTTCAAGCGGGTCCCGACATCCACAGGCGCCCTATCGTTCGAAGACAGGTGGTCGATACGGGTCTAGGAGTGAAGCCTCCTCTCAGGATTGATGATGAAGGTCTCCATACTCACGTGAGGTCGGAGGCATAAAACCATTTTTTCTATCATGCCTGCAAACATTTGGGAAAGGGCATAATGAAGAACTTAAAGGTCCGCTAGAGCTGCACACTTCATCCCCCGAGGTCGTAGTAGGCCTCGCCATTCATCTGTACCCAGATAAAAACGAAATGGTGGAACAACTCAAAATGAGGGGTTGTTGGTAACCCACAAGTGTAGGGGATCGTTTGTAGAATTTTTCGATAAGTAAGAGTATAGAACCCAACGAGGAGCTAAAGGTAGAACAAATATTCCCTCAAGTTCTGTCGACCACCGATACAACTCTACGCACGCTAATGCTTGATTTACCTAGAACAAGTATGAAACTACTTTGCGGGAATAAAACTAGAAGTACTTTGCAAGATAATAAATAACATGGAAATAAAAGTTAGGTGTTGTTTTAATAATAGAACAATAAAAGTAAATAGTTTTGTAGCAAGCTTTTTGTGTAACGCAAGAGAAAGATTGTCCATAGGCAATTGAATTTGATACGATAGATACTTGTTATCAATGCTTGTTATATGCAATGAGGGAGAGGAATACGCTAACACACTTTCCGTACTTGGATCATATGCACTTATTATTGAAACTCTAGCAAGCATCCGCAACTACTAAAGATCATTAAGGTAAAAATCCAACCATAGCCTTAAGTATCATATGCAACAAGCCACCTACTCGGGTTTATGCATCTGTCACTCAAGCAACCCACTATAGGCAAATCATGAACATATTGCAACACCCTACAGCGGGGATGCTCATGTTTGTGCGACACAGAGGGCACCATAGGACAGCACCATATCAACATACGATTCACATCCATGACATCATACCACAATTAACCCATAGGACAAAAGAGATCTACTCAAACATCATAGGATAGCCAAATATCATTGGGGAATAATATATGGAGTTGAGCACCATGTTTAAGTAGAGATTACAGCGGGGAAGAGAGGTGTTACACCATTACATAGAGGGCAAGATAGTTGGTGTTGACAGTGGCAACATTGTTGATGTAGATCGTTGTCACGATGATTGCCCCGACGGTGTTCCGGTGCCACCAGGAGAGAGGGGAGAGAGCCCTCCCCCCTCATTCTTCTTCTTCCTTGGCCTTCCCCTAGATGGGAGGAGAGTTCCCCCTATGGTCCATGCTCTCCATGATGGCATAGGGTCAGGAGCCCCTCCTAGATTGGATCTCCCTCTCTGTTCTCTTCTGTTTCGCTTTCCTGTTGCCTGGCCGAAAATCGTTTCTTATATTTCCAGAGATCCGTAACTTCGATCAGTCTGAAATTTTGAGGGGATTTTTATGCAAAAATTAGCTTTCTCGCAGTTGAAGGAGAGCCCCAACCGACATACGAGGTGAGCATGTCCCACCAGGCCGCGTTTGGGCCCTAGCCTGTGCCCTGGTGTCTCGTGGTCCTTGTGGGACTTTGTTTGCGTTGATTCCACTTCTCAAAATTCAAAAATATTCCAAAAAAATCTCCGTAAATTTTTATCGTGTTTGGACTTTGTTTGATATGGATATTCTGCAAAACAAAATACACACAAAAAACAGGAACTGGCACTAGGCACTGGATCAATAAGTTAGTCCAATAAATCATATAAATTGTTGCCAAAAGTATGTGAAAGTTGTATAATATTGGCATCAAAACAATAAAAAAATTATAGATACGATGGAAACGTAGAAACATCCCGAAGCTTAATTCCTGCTCGTCCTCGAGTAGGTAAATGATAAAAAAGATAATTTTTTATGTGGAATGCTACCTAGCATAATGTTGATCATATATCTAATCATGGCATGAATATTAAGATACAAGTGATTCAAAGCAATAGTCTAGTTTTGACATAAAGACTTTAATACTCAGGCATCCCAACAAACAATCATGTCTTTCAAAATATCAAGGCTAAAGAACGCTATCCCTACAAAATCATATAGCCTTGTCATGCTCTGTCTTCTTAACACAAAGTATAAATCATGTACTACCCTGGTGTCAGCCAAGCAATTGATTCATACTTTTTAACGCACTTCAGCATTTTCAACTCTCATGCAATACATGAGTGCAATCCATGGATATAGCACTATGGGTGGAATAGAATGCGGTGGTAGGTTTCAAAGGGGTAAAAGTGGAGAAGAAAGTCTCGCATCAACTCAGCGTATCAACAGGCTATGGAGATGCCCATCAATAGATACCAATGCGAGGAGTAGGAATTGCCATGCAACGGATGCACAAGAGCTATAAGTGTATGAAATCTCAATATGAAAACTAAGTGGGTGTGCATCTAACTCTACAACGAAAAATTCCCACTAGTATATGAAAGTGATAACATACGAGACTCTCAACATGAAAAACATGGTGCTACTTTGAAGCACAAGTGTGGGATTAGCATGCCCCTTCTCTCTTTGCCTCTCTCTTTTTCTTTCTTTTTTTTATTTTTTTCTTTGTCCGGAGCCTCATCACGACTTGTGGAGAAATCATAGTTTCCATCGTCCTTTCCTCACTGGGACATGCGCTAATAATGAATAATGATGATCATCACACTTCTATTTACTTATAACTCAAGATTACAACTCGATACTTAGAACAAAATATGACTCTATATGAATGTTGTGCAATGATCTAGCATAGCAAAGATATCAAAAATGACAAGCCATGGAAACATCATGCTAGCTATCTTATGATCATGTAAAGCAATATGACAATGAATGCTCAAGTCATCAAAAGGAAGCGGTGGAAGTTGCATGGAAATATATCTCGGAATGGCTATGGAAATGCCATGATAGGTAGGTATGGTGTCTATTTTGAGGAAGATATAATGAGGCTTATGTGTGATAGAGTGTACCATATCACGGGGTTTGGATGCACCGTCGAAGTTTGCACCGACTCTCAAGATGAGAAAGGGCAATGTGCGGTACCGTAGAGGCTAGCAAATTGCGGAAAGGCAAGAGTGTGTATAATCCATGAACTCACATTATCCATAAAGAACTCACATACTTATTGCAGAAGTTTATTATCCCTCGAAGCAAAGTATTACTACGCATGCTCCTAGGGAGGAGGTTGGTAGGAGTTAACCATCGCATGCCCTCGACCTTCACACAAAGATAGACAATCAAGGATGAATTATGCTCCAACTTCCTACCGTAACGAGAGACTATACGTGCATGATTTAGGAATCACAAACCTTAACACCAATATCTTACTAAACAAAATCATCCACTAGTACCTACCACATATTAGCACCTCTATATCGCAAAACTATTGCAAGGAATCAAATATATCATATTTGGTGATTCCTAAGTTTTATGTAGGATTTTATGACTAACCATGTGAATGACCAATTCTTGTTGACTCTCTAAATAGATATAAGTGAAGCAAGAGAGTTTTAATTATTTCTACAAAAGATGTGTACATGCTCTAATAAATATAAGTGAAGCAAAAGAGCATTCTACAAATAAGGGTTTTCTATGTGAAGAGAAACACACAATCCAAACTTCAAATGATATAAGTGAAGCACATGAAGCATGCTATAAAGCCATACTCAGAAGATATAAGTTAAGTGAAATGAGAATTATATATCAACCATGGACTATCTCATACTAGCACGGTGCATAAAATAAAAGTGAAAACTAAACGCAAAAGACACTCCAAGATTTACCCATATCACATGGATGAAACGAATTCAAAAACATATCGATACTTGTTGAAGAAAGATGGGTTTCCTTTCGGAGTATCCCCAAGCTTAGATGCTTGAGTCACCTTGAATATTTACTTGGGGTGCCTTGGGCATCCCCAAGCTTGAACTCTTGCCTCTCCTCCTTCTCCTCATATCGAGACCTCCTCGATCTTCGAACACTTCATTCACACAAAACTTAACAAAAGACTGGTAAGATCCGTTAGCATAGTAAAGCAAAATACTACTTTAAGTATTGTTGCAAACCCATTCGTATCTATAATACCTAAATAGTTCATCCCCACTATCCTATTTCTCTTTACATGCAAGCTATCCACATCAGCAAACTGCCACATCATCAATTAAACTAATTTCTATTGGCATGTAGACATGCATATGGTTGCTCGGTTTTGCAGACTTAAATTACCACCGAAAGCCCAATTGCCTCTCTGTTCACAAACTGAAGAATAAAAATCCCAACCCCTTCTCCTTCCTTCCCGTCCCAAATAAAAATCCCAACCCCTTCTCCTTCCTTCCCGTCCCATCCCCTTCCCCTACAAGCGCTCCTTCCACCGCATGCGCGAGAGAAGAAGGGGAACGGAAGGGTAGAACATCGACGACCTGGGAGGTCGACGGTGGAGCCCAGCGGATCGACCGCGGTGGCTCAAGTACCTTTGCCCCCGCCCCTGGTCCCTCCCTTCATCCTCCCTCTGCCGATCCTTCCCCTCCTCCGCCGCAATTCCATGTCGTCCTCCAGGACCCTGCAACCCCGGCGCCAGATCCCATCGGAACCGAGGTTGTGCACTCCCTTCGTCGGCAAGGCGCCTCTGCCATCGTCACGGACTACCCATCTCGGTACGGCGGCTGCCCATTGCTCCCCCTCCCAAAGATCCACCCGTTCCTCAGTTTGTTCCTACTCATGCATTACAATGACATGGTGTATGGGAGAGCGCCGGTGGAGCTGCTCAGTACTTGCTCGGCGCTCGACTATCGGCCGTCTTATCTGAGGTACCTATAGTAAGTGGTGAGGATGAAGTACATGAGGAGATCATGTTCAGCGTCATGTCCAACCCTTGCTTTCACCGTTTTTCACTCTGAAGGACATTAATCTGCCATGGATTTGCAACAAGGAAAAAAGATCCAGGATGACTCCAAGATTGAGGTCCGTATTCTCAAAACCTGCTGCCTTGAACTGATACAGTTTAAAAGTGTTTGCATAATGAAACATAGCAAGTCTATGGACCAACTGTTATTCTCAGAGGTGGAGCTATTAGACACTGATGAAAGCCATGACAATGAGGCAGAGTTTATCCATGGAATCGATGATACGAGATTGATAGCGAATATATCCAAGAACGCAACAACCCATTAGGCCGTTACTATATTCTAGCCCCAAAACAACAATGTTTACACATGCTTTCCCTACATTGCAGCCTTTGCTATCAGCACAACCACGATTATCTTCTTCATACTATTCATCTCCCAAAGAAAAATTAATTTTAAAGTGATGTAAGTATTCGAATAGACAAGCACTAATTTTGGCATACAAAGTGTGTGGTCCAGGATGAGATGCTCCATTCCCCATAATTCTCAGCCATAGTTGGGTGTATGTTCTGCCCGGCAATGCCAACAATGCATGTGTTGATTTCACAAAGATTCACCGTGCAAGATCACTTCCTCTACAGCTCTGCCCCCACCAGCGAGTGTCGTGTTCATGTGCTTCTTTGCAACCCGACCCCCTCTGAATATTTTTATATCTTTCTAGATTTGCATTTTAGATTGGAAATGTGTCTCCCATATTAGGCCTTATTTATTGTATTTTCTATGTTTTGCTATGTGCCATCATCCACACCAATTTGCAATCCAGCTTATTTTTATCATGTCTAATGTTTGCAGTTTTCTCATCTTTTATCATTATAACTTCGAAGAAAGCAGTGACAAGACCAATATACCATACAATTGTACACATCCGTGAAATTCTATATACATTGAGCTTTGGTTGCAATTGTAGAATTTACATTTTTATAGAGAAATTAATTGCTTGAGTAGTCCAGCAATGCAATTAGTCATATAATGATTTGTTTATTGGTTACCAATTGATTTTTATTTAATACGACAACCAAATTATGTTTTATTTTCCTATTATAGAAATCTTGGTGTATGTTCATTCAGATAAAGGAAAAAATCACAAACCTATTTACGAGATGAAATGATTAATCATTAGGTGTTTCGCATTACATATTCAAATATTCATGTTCTAACTTCACTAGAATATATAGCAACCAATTCCCGCAACAACGTGCGGGGTGTCACCTAGTTTTATATATGTATTATCCCTGCAGTATTATAAATTTTTCGAGGCTTATATCATCGATAAAATTGATAGTTTCATCAAAACAAGCAAAACAATGCATCAAAAACAGAATATGTCTTAAACAGGACAGTCTGTAGTAATATGAACTTTGACCATACTTATGTAACTCCAAAAATTCTGAAAATTTAGGAACATGTAAAGAATTTGTATGAAAATATTGTGTTAAAATTTCATCTCATTATAATGCTCCAGTAAAAAACGCAAATTCGCGTACTTGAGTCAAATGTTCTGTTATAGATTCAACATTGTTTCTACTCATCTTATGAATAATCCTAAAGGAAAATCTTTGCACAACATAAAACAAAAGCACACAACAGAAATAAATGACTCTCTAAAACTTCCGGGTTGTCTCCTTGGCAGCACTTTCTTTAAAGCCATTAAGCTAGGCATAAAGTGCTCAAGTAATGAATCCACCCGGATCCCAAGGTATATCAAAGTCAATTTTAATTAACAATGATTTGTAATTTAGTAGTGAGAAAAAGGTGATATATATGATGTAAAAACAAATTATAACTCTCTTCCTATTCATTGGCATTTCATACAAGAACAATTCATGCACATCAAGTAAAGGCCAATACATAGAATAAGTAGTTTCTTGCAATTTTATAGTATTGGAAACATAGAGAGGTGAAGATTTGGTTTCTCTCTCATAATAATTGCAAGTATGAGCTGCAAGCACATGCATATTATATTCATCAAAATCATCATGTGTAGTGGTAAAACGGAACCCATGAATGTAATCCTTAATAAGTGCAAACTTCTCCGATATAGTGTAGTTGGGAGAATTCAAAAAGATAATAGGACTATCATGTGTGGGTGCAATAGCAACAACTTCATGCTTAACATAAGGAACTATATAAAGTTCATCTCCATAAGCATAATTCATATTGGCATCATGGCCACAAGCATAGCAAGCATCAAGTTCATCAAAAAGGGATATTTCAAACAAATCCTATGGATCATGGCAATCATCATAGCATTCATCCATCGGTATATGCAAAGGGTAATTAAACAATGTATTAGTTGAAGAGTTACTCTCATTAGGAGGTGGGCACGTGTAGCTAATCCCCTCTTACTCCTTTTGTTCTTCACTCTCCTCCTCATCTTTTTCATCTAATGTCACAATTTTAGCAACTTCCTCTTACACCATGATCTCCATCATCATGATCTCCATCATCATGATCTCCATCATCATGATCTCCATCATTGTGTCTTCATGAGGTTGTCTCGCCAACTATTACTTCTACTGCTATGGCTAACGCTTAGCAATAAAGTAAAGTAATTACATGGCGTTTGTGATTGACTCGCAGGTCATACAATAAATAAGACAACTCCTATGGCTCCTGCCGGTTGTCATAGTCATCGACATGCAAGTCGTGAACCCTATTACAAGAACATGATCAATCTCATACATCACAATGCATCACATCACATCCTTCTGGCCATATCACATCACAAGGCATATGCTGCAAAAACAAGTTAGACGTTCTCTAATTTGTAGTTGCAAGTTTTTACGTGGTTGCTATAGGTTTCTAGCAAGAACGTTTCTTACCTACGCCAAAACCACAACGTGATATGCCAATTGCTATTTACCCTTCATAAGGACCCTTTTCATCGAATCCAATCCGACTAAGGTGGGAGAGACAGACACCCGCTAGCCACCTTATGCAACTGGTGCATGTCAGGCGGTGGAACCGGTCTCACGTAAGCGTACGTGTAAGGTTGGTCCGGGCCGCTTCATCCCACAATACCGTCGAATCAAGATAAGACTAGTAACGGCAAGCATATTAACAAAATCGACGCCCACAACTGCTTTGTGTTCTACTCGTGCATAGATTCTACGCATAGACCTAGCTCATGATGCCACTGTTAGGAGACGTAGTAGTAAATCAAAATTTTCCTACGTGTCACCAAGATCTATCTATGGAGAAACCAGCAAACGAGTGGGGAGAGATTGGATCTTCATACCTTTGAAGATCGCTAAGCGGAAGCGTTACAAGAACGCGGTTGATGGAGTCGTACTCGCAGCGATTCAGATCGCGGTAGATCCGATCAAGTGCCGAACGGACGGCACCTCCGCGTTCAACACACGTGCAGCCCGGTGACGTCTCCTACGCCTTGATCCAGCAAGGAGGAAGGAGAGGTTGGGGAAGAGCTCCAGCATCAGCACGACGGCGTGGTGGTGGTGGAGTAGCAAGGTATCCCGGCAGGGCTTCGCCTAAGCACTGCGGAGGAGGAAGAAGCAGAATAGGGCTGCAGCGAGAGAGAAAGAGTTCGTCGTCTCAAACCTGCCCAAACCCTTGCATATATATAGGAGGAAAGAGAGGGAGGGCTGTCTTGGCCCCTCCTCCAAGGAGGAGGGATTCGGCCGAAGTGGGGGGAGAGTCCTCCTCCCACACGGGAGGTGGACCCCCCCCTTTTAAATCCCTTTTGCCTCTATCTCCAGATCCCTGGCGCATGGGCCCTTTCTAGAAGGTATTGGCTGGCCCAATATGGGCTGGCACACCTCCTCTAAGGGCCCATGAGGTCCTTTGGTCGTCACCCCCTCCCGGGGGTCCTCCGGCACCCTCCCGGCACTCCCGGTACAATACCGATGAGCCCGAAAACTTTCCGGTGACCAAAACTGGACTTCCTATATATCAATCTTTACCTCCGGACCATTCCGGAGCTCCTCGTGACATCCGGGATCTCATCCGGGACTCTGAACAACCTTCGGTAATCACGTATACCTTTTCCCTATAACCCTAGCGTCATCGAACCTTAAGTGTGTAGACCCTACGGGTTCGGGAGACACGTAGACATGACCGAGACACCTCTCCGGCCAATAACCAACAGCGGGATCTGGATACCCATGTTGGCTCCCACGTACTCCACGATGATCTCATCGGATGAACCACGATGTCAGGGATTCAATCAATCCCGTATACAATTCCCTTTGTCTATCGGTATGGTACTTGCCCGAGATTCGATCGTCGGTATCCGCATACCTTGTTCAATCTCGTTACTGGCAAGTCTCTTTACTCGTTCCGTAATACATCATCCCGTGACTAACTCCTTAGTCACATTGAGCTCATAATGATGATGTCTTACCGAGTGGGCCCAGAGATACCTCTCCGTCACACGGAGTGACAAATCCCAGTCTCGATTCGTGTCAACCCAACAGACACTTTCGGAGATACCCGTAGCGTACCTTTATAGCCACCCAGTTACGTTGTGACGTTTGGCACACCCAAAGCATTCCTACGGTATCCGGGAGTTACACAATCTCATGGTCTAAGGAAATGATACTTGACATTGAAAAGCTTTAGCAAACGAACTACACGATCTTGTGCTATGCTTAGGATTGAGTCTTGTCCATCACATCATTCTCCTAATGATGTGATCCCGTTATCAACGACATCCAATGTCCATGGTCATGAAACCGAGACCATCTATTGATCAACGAGCTAGCCAACTAGAGGCTCACTAGGGACACGTTGTGGTCTATGTATTCACACATGTATTACGGTTTCCGGTTAACACAATTATAGCATGAATAATAGACAATTATCATGAACTAGGAAATACAATAATAACCATTTTATTATTGCCTCTAGGGCATATTTCCAACATATAGCTCATTGAAATAATGAACAATCAAGTATATTTCAGGAAATGTTCAATAATTGGAATGGCTAAGATATGTGACGAGGAACCCTTAGATGCAACGGAATCCTATTGGTAGAAACTTCAAGACTCTACATTTTGCTTTAAGTGATTTGATCACATTGAGTCCATAGGAAAGCAAATACTATTAAGAGGGGATGAGGTGTTGATACGTATCTGTGACGCCCCCAATTTCGACCGTACGCTAAACATACACGCAATGCGTACGATCAAGATTAGGGACTCACTAATCAATATCACAACACAACTATAGATACAAATTAAAGTCATACAGCTTCATATTACAAGCCAGGGCCTCGAGGGCTCGAATACAAAGCTCGACAAGCACGAGTCAGCGGAAGCAAATAATATATGAGTACATACATAAGTTAAACAAGTTTTGCCTTAAGAAAGCTAGCACAAACATAACAACGGATCGAAAGAGGCGAGGCCTCCTGCTTGGGAACCTCCTATCCTACTACTGGTCGGGGGCCGCCTCCACATAGTAGTAGCCTACTGCTTGTCGGGGGCCGCCTCCACGTAGTAGTAGGATCTTGTGGTGGTGGTGTAGTCGTCTTCGGTGTACTCCATCTCCTGGGCTCCATCATCTGAACGCAGAATCGTATCGAGGGAGAAAGGGAAGGCAAAACAGCGGTGAGTACTCACCCAAAGTACTCGCAAGACTGACATTAGAACTATGCTAAGTATGTATCAAAATCAAGGGGTGGGGTTATATCAGGGTTGACTGCAGAAAGTAAGAATAGGGGGAAGGCCTAGTCCTATCGAAGACTAGCATCTTCAGCATCTTGCAGCATTAGAAGAGAGTAGACCGGTATCTCATATATAGTCATATTATTGTAGCAATTTTATTAAGTAACCACGCCAGAGATTCTTCCTCGACTCCTTGCGAGGAAGCTATCCCAGAGCCAACATTCATTTCAATTTAAAGTCATAATTATAGTTGTATAAGGTCAAGGTACAACTCCAAGTCGTCCTGTTACCGTGGACACGACTATTTGAATAGATTAATTCATCCCTGCAGGGGGCACCGCATTTCCAACACGTTTGATCACCTCCGGTCGGACACACTTTCCTGGAAAATGCCTGGCCTCGGGATCCAAAACGCCGTCGCCCCACCTAGGCTCAACGAAGAGGCTAGCCCGCCGGTCTAAATTCTAAGCGCGTAGGTTCATGGGCCCACTTTCCCTTGCAGTGCTGCACGATGCGAAGGCGGCCGAGGTCAGTCCTAGCATCGCTTATAACAAGCGCGATGCTGTTGCAGACCACTCGGGCACGCGCCGCTCCATTGCTGACGTCCGAAGAGCTTCGGCTAATACAACGATGCTGAGTACCCATAACTTCTCCCACGTGAAGGTTTAGTGCGAAAAAGGTCAAGCGACCAACTCAGATCAAATACCCAACCCATTAGCATTTTATTAAAGCGGAGCAAGCGCGACCCATAAAGTGCGGTCCCATCACCCCTTCTCGAGGATGTGTGGCAAAGGCCTCTCTCGCCAGTCCACGCCTCAACATCAGCAAATTGTGGGTACCCCTCAGGGCCAACCCATCACCAACATGTTTCTGTAACCAGGTCATAGTAACTGTGTGTATAAAACATCAAGGCGGGAACTGAGGAATCACCCTCAATGGTCCCCGCTCAATGTAACCGTCAAGGTGGACTTAGAGGAATCACCCTCGAGGGTCCCACACTTGAGGGGTGGCACGACAGAGACATCATCGAGAATGGTGAAGGAAGAATCACCCTCGATAACCACGACCGACTAGCTACACTACAAGTCTAGCATCATGAGTACTTCACGAGGTGTCACCCTCGGTACTCGATAGTAGCACTATAGAGTCGTACAACTAAGGGGGGTGGTGATGTGAGGGGCCTGGCTTGTTGGTCGGTTGACCGAGTCTTCGAGTCGTCAAGTCGTCGGGTCGTCGTTGAAGAAGCAGGGGCCACTGGGACTAAGGGGGGTCATTGGGGATTCACTAACCAACCTATACTAAGCAGTTGGTATGATTGCAGGTATAATAGCAGTTCATCAAAAACATTATGCATCAGATTAGGAGCTAACTAATACAGTAGCAAAAATCTAATTCAAGAATAAGAGGGAAAGGATTAGGCGATATCAGAATGCTCAAGGGGGGTTGCTTGCCTTGCTGCTTTACGGCAAAAGGCTGATCGTCAGGCGCGTAGTCGTACCCGACAGTAGCGTTAGTCTCGGGGTCTACCGAAGAGAAGAGAGGGGAAGAAACAATAAATATAAAGCACAGATGCAATCACAATGCATGTGATGGCAATATGCAGGGCTAGGCATGCACTAACGCAGTATTATACGTCGCAGACGGGTCAGAAGAATATCTGATGATATTTTTCGGGTCTCGGGCTACTACCAGACAGATGAAACGGAAGGGAAAGTTCCATGTTTGCTATGCTAGGAGCACGCGATGGACGAACGGACTACGTATTTGGATTCGTAAGATTTTTCTGATCAACTTTCATGATAAATTATTTTCATCCGAGTTACGAATTATTTTATATTATTTTTTAAAGTTTTATTAATATTCAGAAATTAAATAGATTATTTTAATTCAATTAATGAATTATGACATTAGCATGATGTCATGCTGGCGTCAGCAGTCAACAGGGGCCAGACTGGTCAAACTGACTAGTGGGCCCCACATGTCATTGACAAAATTTTAATTAGGTTTAATAATTAATTAAACAATTTAATTATGGGGTGGGACCCACTTGTCATTCATTGCTCAAACCAATTAATTAGTAGAATTATTAATTAACCTAATAATTTCATTAAGTTAATTAACGGATTAATCAACTAATTAACCAGTCTTAATTAAGTTAATTAATTAATTAATTATATTTAATTATTTTATTTAAACGTTTTAACAGGGGGTGGGGCCTCTCTGTCATAGAGTGTGAGGGGGTGGCCCGACCAGTCTCTCACACACACAACACACACGACGCTCACACGCGCACACACATGGCCACGGTCATGGCCGGCGGGAGGGGCTCGCCGGCGGTGACGCTGGCCGGCGAGGGCAAGCGGCGGCAGTAGCGGTGCGGGACAGGGTCAAGCGGGGGGCGCGGGACGCGTCGACGGGGGGGGGGGGGGAGCAGGGCATGGTGATGATCGCGTGGGGGCGAGGGCCATGGCAAGGGCGGGCAACGGCGCGGGGTGAGCGTGGCGAGTGAGCGGCGGCGGTGCGTGCGTGCGTGGGCTGGCTACAGCGGGCGATACGGGGCCGCAACGGTGGCGGCGAGGCGCGGCGCGGCGGGGAGGGGAAATGGGGAGGCCATGGACGGGGGGCCTCACCAGCATTGCTGGGTGGCGGTGTCGGCGGGGCTCGAGGAGGACGGCGGGGTGGAGGTGAGGAGGACGACGATGATGGCAGGGAGGTGGGCAACGTCGGCGATGTCAGGCGGCGGGGGGGGGGGGGGGGGCGCCGTCGCTGTCTCGATCCGATTGGGATGGGAGGGAATCGAGGGGTGAGGGGAAGAGTGAGGGAAGTGGGGTGGTCGGGCTAGGGTTTCGGGGGGGTGTATAGCCCCGGGGGAGACCGGTTGGGCCGGCCAGCTGGGCTAGGTGCCTAGTAAGGGGAGGGGTTTGTTTTAACTTATTTATTTTATTTTAGTTTTTGTATTTCTTTTGTTTTTCTTTTAAATGTTTTCTGTTTTGGTTTTAATTTAATTTAGTGAATCTAATATTTTCAGAAATAATTATTTTTACAACACAAATACCTATGCATTATTTGACACCCTCCGAACATTTTAGTTTGTATGTTTGATAACTTTATTTGTCTGACCTTATTTTAAATTTTGAATTTGAACGGGATTTGAATCCAACGCGAGATTAGCAATGGTAAACGCGGTGACGTGTCATCATTACCGTGGGATTACTATAGCTTAATTACATACATTACTGTAGCACAAAACCAGGCGTCACAATTCTCTCCTACTAACAAGAATTCTCGTCTTGAGAATTAAGAAGTAGAAGGAAAGAGCCCGGGGTATTATGCACGAAGTTGATCTTCGCGTTCCCAAGTGGCCTCATCTTCAGAATGATTTGCCCACTGCACTTTGAAGAACTTGGTAACCTTCTGATGAGTCCGACATTCAGTTTCATCAAGAATGCGGACTGGTTGCTCCTTGTAAGAAAGGTCTTGTTGCAGTTCAAGCATATCATGGTCCACTGCTCGGATAGGATCCTTGAAGCAGCGACGAAGTTGTGACACATGGAACACATCGTGAACCTGAGAAAGGTTTGACGATAGTTCTAGTTTGTGGGGACCCCGACTCATAGGTCGTGATCACCGAATGTACGTACACAGTGATCCTAGAGATCAATGCTCACTGAAGACATAGAAACCGAATAACAAGAGTCTTACATCCATTACATATTGTTTTACTCAAATATGGCCCTTAAGGCCTAGTCTTCACATGATTGCAGCGGAAATCTTCAACGGTAGCGTGACCCCATGCCATCTGGCTTAACCCTATAGGCATTCTGACTGGGAAGCGTCCTAGCTCGCATGTCCGTCACCAAGGTAATCTTCATCATCACATGATCTTTCATGCCTGGCCAATAAAATAACCAGTGGCAAGACAATGAGTACTTTGAATGTACTCGCAAGCAACCCATGTTTGGAACAAGGCAATAACAATGCATGAACTAGCACTAAGAAGGTATTTATGCGAAAAGCCAATTTTGAATGCAATGTCATGGTCAAGCAACTATGTGTAAGCATGCATCAACAGTTGGCAGATATCCATATGAACAAGTTATAGATATCATCATAAGCAGGGGTTGAACATCTCATGTTCATCCATCACATCATGTCCTCTGACTTGTCTCAAGCACCATCTCTGTGTTAACCACACACACCAAGTTTTGTGAAAACATCTGGACATAGTTTAAGCAGCACCACCCAATTGTCCTTGACCGTGGACACGACTATTCGAATAGTTTTACACTCTACAGAGGTTGCACACTTTACCCACAAGACTCGGGAAACTTCCATGTCATCCACGAGTCGCGGTATATAACATACCTGAGGTAAGCACCCGAACATTGCCTTTCCCATGGTGATACCAAATAAAGAGTCCACTCGTTGGTGCCATCCCTCATGATGTACATCACACGTATCACCCATGAGGGCACGCAACGGTGTGCCCGGCGCCTGTAAAGACAGCGCATGGCCTTCCACTTCTGGGACAACCCCGTCTCAAGAGTGACCACTTCACTCTTGCCACTAGTAATGTGGGCCCCTTGCCAGTGCCAACCATAGTAATCAACAAAGCCCCGCCCCATAAGGGGTATCGTGGTTGCGCATGTAAGGTTGGGACGATCGACAAATCTTAAATCTAATACATTTCCGAAAACACACCCTCAACTTGCTCCGGCACATCACTTCTTTCTCAAGTGGTCACCCATCTCATCATCATCTCCCCCGAGCATTAGTGGCACCCGACGGGGTTTTTGAAAAAGTCTTTGAAATCATTTGTGTTCCCGTCACCATGCATAAACCCGAACCATATGCGTAGCATCTACTAGCATCCTATCTACACCCACCCGCATAACCCTCTTAAGGTGGTAGGGTCATGCTCGATGCAAGTGTCAATGGTAAAAGTATCGGAGGCAACCCACCGAAGGGGGAACTCCACATCATGATCAATCATCGAAACAACAAGTGCTATATGTCATGCATGAAAAAGTTTCTTAACATGGTCAAAGGGTTTCTTGCCTGGCTTATCCAAGTCTTCAAGGTCTTCACCCGCTTCTCGTCCACTCCGAGCATTTCATCTACTTTGTCAACTATCGCCGGAAACAACCGCAATAAGCAACACAAAAAAAAGTGCTCTATAAATAGGAGTTTTATTTTTCTAGGATGCCTTTGGTCATAAGAAAAATAACCAAGGAGGTTTTGGAGGATGTGGGTCAAGGGAGATTTTTGAACGGTGGGAATGATGGAAATGAGGATCCTTTAAGATGTCAACAGGAAATATTTTTATAAAAATGAGTAGAGGCCCTCATAAAATAGGTCATGTTTTTAGAAGCATGATGGAAGTGGTTTCACTGGATTTGGAGTTGTGAGGATTTACCTATGATTTTCCTAAGATGGAATAATGGAAAAGGGAGCTATTTATTTGGTCAAGCATGATAGGTGCATGATAAAATGTTAAACTTGGCTAGACAAAAAGGGCATGACATTTAGAGCCTCTGGTAATTTTAATCACTCCATTTGGAGTTGATATGAGAGCTCTATCTATTTTACAAGTGGGGCATTTCATAGTTCAATTTCAAATTTGAATTTGAAATCTACAGAAAAGTTTATAGGAAAAATGGGAGAGGCACATATTTGAATAGGCCAAGATTTTAGGAACCTGGAGGAACTTGAATCATCCAATTTGGAGTTAAAATGATTCTGCTAGAGATTTTACAAACTCTGCAAAAATAGAAAATGGGAAAAAGGTTCTACCTAGTGGGCCAACCGCGCACTGAGCGCAGTATAGCGGAGAGTGGACTGGGCCGGTCTAGTGGCCCAGCCAGTGGCGCGAAGGGGGGGGGCACGTTGATGGCGTCTTCACGGAATCCGCCTTCGCTGCAGGGAGACGGAAGAGCGATGGGGCATGACCACTTAAACGGCTCGGCCCGGCGTTTGGCTGGCTTACATGCGGGGCCCGCCTGGAAGGGCCTCCTTCCTCTTCCCGCTCTAACAGAGAGGGAGTAGGAGAGGGGAGAGCAGACTGGTGCCAGCGCCTTCCCCGACGGTACCGGCCACCCCTAGCACTGCTGCGCACACCAGAGAGCTCGCGGGGTCGCGCCGCTCCTGTCCCGATGCCGCGTGACCACATGGGAGGGCCACAATGGCGTTGACGCAGAGGACCGCGGTGGGTGCCGTCGGCCACCACCGGCCTCGGGCGTACGATGCTTCGGGGAGGAATGTAGATGAAGGAAGGGGATTGCGATGGCAAGGAGAGCACGCTGGAGAGTCCAGGGGCGAGGAGGGCTCGATATTGAGCGGATTTTGAGTGGATGCCACCGGCGGGCTTAGGCCATGGACGACGATGGACGTCGAGGGAGAGAGAGTGGGCCAGTCAGGGGGTCTACGGGAGAGAGGGAAAGCAAGACAGCTCGAGAGGGGCATGGGGGAGGCCTTATATGGCCGAGCCGAGGTCCACCATGGACCGGGGTCTTGGAGGGTATCGAGCGAGCTCTACCGAGCCCAGAGGAGGGCAAGGGAGAAGGAGGCCGACCATCCGACATGTCCAGGACGTCGAGGCGACCTCGGGAGACATGACCACGGCGCCAAAGGCTGTCGGGGGCATTCATTGGGAGGCAGCTACAGTGCGGGTGCGCACTGTAGCGCGCTCTGGAGCACCCCTTTGGCATGCCAGTGCATGCCCTTTGCCTCCAGGGCATGCCCTAGCGTGTCCACTAGTGTCTAGGGGAATCTAAGAGGGTAAAACAAAGTGTAAAATGCATTGGATGCTTCCTGGGTTCCTTGGTTGAGAAGAGAAGCTGAGAAAGATAGAAGAAATTGTTATCCAGAGAGATAAATGGAGAGTTTTACCAGGCCAATCATTGAGCTATGGCCATGCCAAGTTTACTGGAGGTAAAGGGGAACTACTAAGGGCTTTGGTAAAATTTTGAGCTCAAGGGGAAGAGTATAATGTTGTAAATATGCCCTAGAGGCAATAATAAAATGGTTGTTATTATATTTCCTTGTTCATGATAATTGTCTATTGTTCATGCTATAATTGTATTAATCGGAAACCGTAATACATGTGTGAATACATAGACCACAACATGTCCCTAGTGAGCCTCTAGTTGTCTAGCTCGTTGATCAATAGATGGTCACGGTTTCATGACCATGGACATTGGATGTCACTGATAACGGGATCACATCATTAGGAGAATGATGTGATGGACAAGAACCGATCCATAGCATAGCACAAGATCGTGTAGTTTGTCTGCTAAATCTTTTCTAATGTCAAGTATCATTTCCTTAGACCATGAGATTGTGCAACTCCCGGATACCGTAGGAATACTTTGGGTGTGCCAAACGTCACAACATAACTGGGTGGCTATAAAGGTGCACTACGGGTATCCCTGAAAGTATCTGTTGGGTTGGCACGAATCGAGACTGGGATTTGTCACTCCGTGTGACAGAGAGGTATCTCTAGGCCCACTCGGTAAGACATCATCATAATGAGCTCAATGTGACTAAGTAGTTAGCCATTGGATGATGTGTTATGAAACGAGTAAAGAGACTTGCCAGTAACGAGATTGAACAAGGTATAGGGATACCGACAATTGAATCTCGGGCAAGTGTCATACTGGTAGACAAAGGGAATTGTATACGTGATTGATTGAATCGTTGACATCGTGGTTCATCCGATGAGATCATCGTGGAGCATGTGGGAGCAAACATGGGTATCCAAATCTTGCTGTGGGTTATTGACCGGAGAGGCGTCTCGATCATGTCTACATGCCTCCCGAACCCGTAGGGTCTACACACTTAAGGTTCAATGACGCTAGGGTTATAGGGAAAATGTGTACGTGGTTACCTAAGGTTGTTCAGAGTCCCGGATGAGATCCCGAAAGTCACGAGGAGTTCCGTAATGGTCCGGAGGTAAAGATTCATATATAGGAAGTGAGGTTTTGGTCACCGGAAGTGTTTCGGGCATCACCGGTAACGTACCGGGACCAGCGGAAGGGTTCCGGGGGTCCACCGTGTGGGGCCACCGGCACCAAATGGCTATGTGGGCCGAAGGTGGGAGGGAACCAGCCCGTAGGTGGGCTGGTGCACCTCTCACAAGGGCCCAAGGCGCAACAAAGGTGGGAAGGAGGGCAAACCCTAGGCGTAGATGGGCCCTAGGCCCACCTAGGGCGTCGCCCCTCCTCTCACCTCTATTGGCCGCCGCCCTAGACCCATCTAGGCTTGGCCGTCGGCCCTAGGGTGGGAACCCTAGGAGCTGCGCACCCCTCCTCCTCCTCCTATATATAGTGGAGCCCTTGGGGCTGCCGAGAACACACATCTCTCTCTCTCTCTCGGCGCAGCCCTACCTCTCCTCCTCCTCGTCCTCCGTAGCACTTGGCGAAGCCCTGCCGGAGTACCACGCAGCTCCACCATCACCACACCGTCATGCTGCCGGAGCTCTCCCTCAACCTCTCCTTCCTCCTTGCTGGATCAAGGTGTAGGAGACATCACCGGGCTGCACGTGTGTTGAACGCGGAGGCGCCATTGTTCGGCGCTTAGATCGGAATCCACCGTGATCTAAATCGCTGCGAGTACGACTCCACCAACCGTGTTCTAGTAATGCTTCCGCTTTGCGATCTTCAAAGGTATGAATATGCACTCCCCCTTTGCTCATTGCTGGTTTCTTCATAGATTGATCTTGGTGACACGTAGGAATTTTTTTGATTTACTACTACGTTACCCAACAGTGGCATCATGAGCTAGGTTTATGCGTAGAATCTATGCACGAGTAGAACACAAGTTGTTGTGGGCATCAATTTTGTCAATTTGCTTGCTGGTACTAGTCTTATCTTGATTCGACGGTATTCTGGGATGAAGCGGCCCGGACCAACTTTACACGTACGCTTACGTGAGGCCGGTTCCACCGCGTGACATGCACTTGTTGCATAAGGTGGCTAGCGGGTGTCTGTCTCTCCCACCTTAGTCGGATCAGATTCGATGAAAAGGGTCCTTATGAAGGGTAAATAGAAATTGGCATATCACGTTGTGGTTTTTGCGTAGGTAAGAAACGTTCTTGCTAGAAACCTATAGCAGCCACGTAAAAACTTGCAACAACAATTAGAGGACGTCTAACTTGTTTTTGCAGCATATGTCGTGTGATGTGATATGGCCAAAGGATGTGATGTGATATATGTGATTTATGAGATATCATGTTCTTGTAATAGGATTCACGACATGCATGCCGATGAGTATGACAACCGACTGGAGCCATAGGAGTTGTCTTAATTTATTGTATGACCTGCGTGTCAATCAACAATGCCATGTACTTACTTTACTTTATTGCTAACTATTAGCCATAGTAGTAGAAGTAATAGTTGGCAAGACAACTTCATGAAGACACGATGATGGAGATCATGATGATGGAGATCATGGTGTCGTGCCGGTGACAATGATGATCATGGTGCCCCAAAGATGGAGATCAAAGGAGCAAGATGATATTGGCCATATCATGTCACTATATGATTGCATGTGATGTTTATCATGTTTTACATCTTATTTGTTTAGAACGACGGTAGCTTAAATAAGATGATCTCTCACTAAAATTTTAAGAAATGTGTTCCCCCTAACTGTGCACCGTTGCTAAGGTTCATTGTTCCGAAGCACCACGTGATGATCGGGTGTGATAGGTTCTAACGTTCACATACAACGGGTGTAAGCCAGATTTACACACGCAATACACTTAGGTTGACTTGACGAGCCTAGCATGTACAAACATGGCCTCGGAACACGGGAGACCGAAAGGTCGAACATGAGTCATATAGAAGATACGATCAACATGGAGATGTTCACCATTGATGACTAGTCCGTCTCACGTGATGACCGGACACGAGCTAGTTGACGTGGATCATGTGTCACTTGGATGACTAGAGAGATGTCTATCTAAGTGGGAGTTCATTAAACAATTTGATTATGTGAACTTAATTATCATGAACTTAGTCTAAAATGTCTTTACAATCTATCTTGTAGATCCAATGGCTCACGCTAAGGTTGCCCTTAACTTCAACGCGTTCCTAGAGAAAACCAAGCTAAAAGATGATGGAAGCAACTATACGGACTGGGTCCGTAGCTTGAGGATCATCCTCATAGCTTCCAATAAATTATATGTACTTGATGCACCGCTAGGTGACACACCCATTTTCCCAGCAACTCAAGACGTTATGAACGTGTGGCAGTCGCGCCGTGATGATTGCTCCCTAGTTTAGTGCGACATGCTTTATAGCTTAGAACTGGGTCTCCAAAAGCGTTTTGAGCACCACAGAGCATATGAGATGTTCCAAGAGCTGATAATGGTTTTCCAAGCTCATGCCTGGGTCGAGAGATATGACGTCTCCGACAAGTTCTTCAGTTGTAAGATGGAGGAAAATAATTCTGTCAACGAGCACATACTCAAAATGTCTGGGTTGCACAATCGCTTGTCTCAGCTGAGAGTTAATCTTCCGGATGACTCGGTTATTGACAGAATCCTCCAGTCGCTCTCACCTAGCTACAAGAGCTTTGTGATGAACTAAAACATGTAGGGTATGGAGAAGTCCATTCCTGAGTTGTACTCGATGCTGAAATCAGCGGAGGTCGAGATCAAAAAGGAGCATCAAGTGTTGATGGTCAATAAGACCACTAGTTTCAAGAAAGGGAAGGGTAATAAGAACTTCAATAAGGACGACAAAGGAGTTGTCGCGCCCGGTAAGCAAGTTGTCGGGAAGAAGAACAAGAATGGACCCAAGCCTGAGACCGAGTGCTTTTATTGCAAGGGTACCAGTCATTGGAAGCGGAACTGCCCCAAGTACTTAGCGGATAAGAAGGCCGCCAACGTTAAAGGTATATGTGATATACTTGTTATTGATGTGTACCTTACTAGTGCTCGTAGTAGCTCCTGGGTATTTGATACCATTGCAGTGTTGGGGAAGGTTGCATGGGAAACAAAAAAATTCCTACGCACACACAAGATCTATCCATGGTGATGAGCATCTACGAGAGGGAGGGTGGATCTACGTACCCTTGTAGATCGCTAAGCGGGAAGCGTTAAGAAACGTGATTGATGTAGTTGAACGTCTTCGCGATCCAAATCGCCGAGCATCCCGCGATCCAATCACGATCCGTCCCGATCAAGTACCGAACGAACGACACCTCCGCATTCAGCACACGTACAGCTTGATGACGATCTCCGCCTTCTTGATCCAGCAAGAGGGAGCAGAGAGGTAGACGAGTTCTCCGGCAGCGTGACGGCGCTGCGGCGATGATGGTGGAGTAATCTTAGCAGGGCTTCGCCTAAGCACAGCTGAAACCGATCTGGAGGAGAAACTACGAACTAGAGGGTAGGGTTGCACGTGGCTGAAAATCTTGTGCCAAAACCCTAAAACCTCTAGTATATATAAGAGGAAGAGAGGAGGAGGCTTGGACCAAGGGCCAATCCATCTAGGCTTCGGCCAAAGGGAGGAGAGGAGGAATCCTCCTCCAATCCTAGTAGGACTAGGACTCCTTCCTTATTTGGTCTTTTTGCCTTTTTTCACCTTTTTCTCTTTGGGCTTTTTTCCCCAGCCGCATGGGCCTTGTGTGGGACTTCCACCATCCCACTAAGGGCTGGTATTCACCCTCCCATAGCCCATGTAGCCTCTTGGGTCGAAATACCCCTCCCGATGATCCCCCGATACACTACCGGCACTCCCGGTACACTACCGATGAGCCCGGAATTTTTCCGGCGATCAAACAGGACTTCCTATATATCAATCTTTACCTCCGGACCATTACGAATCTCCTCGTGACGTCCAGGATCTGATCTGGGACTCCGAACAACCTTCGGTCACTACCATGCATAACTCTAGACTATTGAAACGTCACCAAACCTTAAGTGTGCAGACCCTGCGGGTTCGAGAACTATGTAGACATGACCGAGACACCTCTACGGTCAATAACTAATAGCGGGACCTGAATGCCCATATTGGTTCCTACATATTCTACAAAGATCTTTATCGGTCGAACCTCTATGTCAAGGATTCAGTTAATCCCGTATGATGTTCCCTTTGTTCTTCGGTATGTTACTTGCCCGAGATTCGATCGTCGGTATCTCCATACCTAGTTCAACCTTGTTACTGCAAGTCTATTTACTCATTTCGTAATACAAGATCCCATGACTAACACTTAGTCACATTGCTTCCAAGGCTTATTGTGATGTTGTATTACCGAGTGGGCCCTGAGATACCTCTCCGTGACACGGAGTGACAAATCCCAGTCTTGATCCATGCCAACCCAACAGACACCCTCGGAGATACCTGTAGAGCACATTTATAGTGACCTAGTTACGTTGCGACGTTTGATACACACAAGGAACTCCTCCGGTGTCCGTGAGTTGCATGACATGGTCATATGAACATATACTTGACATGCATAAAACTGTAGCAATAAACTGACACAATCATATGCTACGTTTATCGTTTGGGTCTTGTCCATCCCATCATTCTCCTAATGATGTGATCCTGTTATCGAATGACATCACATGTCAATGGCTAGGAAACCTTGACCATCTTTGATCAACGAGTAGTTCACTGGAGGCATACTAGGGACAAAGTGTTGTCTATTTATCCACACTTGTAATGTGTTTCCAACCAATACAATTATAGCATGGATAATAAACAATTATCATGAACAAGGAAATATAATAATAAACACTTTATTTATTGCCTCTAGGTCATATTTCCAACAATCTCCCACTTGCACTAGAGTCAATAAACTAGTTCACATCACTATGTGATTTACATTGTAATGAACCGAAGACCCATGCAGTTCTCGTGTTGATCATGTTTAGCCCTTAGAAGAGGTTTAGTCAACGGGTCTGCAACATTCAGATCCATGTGCACTTTGCAAATATTTATGTCCTTCTCCTCGATGTAATCGCGGATGGAATTGAAGCTTCGCTTTATGTGTCTAGTCCTCTTGTGAAACCTTGGTTCCTTGGCCAGAGCAATGGCACTAGTGTTGTCATAGAACAGAGTCATTGGATTCAGTGCATTGGGCACTACTCCAAGATCTTTCATGAACTGTTTCATCCAGACACGTTCCTTCGCCGCCTCCAAGGTTGCGATGTACTTCGCTTCGCATGTAGAATCGGCTACCACGCTTTGCTTAGAACTGCACCAACTTATCGCTCCCCCGTTGAGAATAAATACGTATCCGGTTTGTGACTTAGAGTCATCCAGATCAGTGTCAAAGCTTGCATCGATGTAACCCTTTACGACGAGCTCTTCACCACCTCCATAAACGAGAAACATTTCCTTAGTCCTTTTCAGGTACTTAAGGATATTCTTGACCGCCGCCCAGTGCTCCATTCCAGGATCACTTTGAAACCTTCCGTCCATACTTATGGCAAGGCTGACATCGGGTCTTGTGCATAGCATTGGATACATGATAGAGCCTATGGATGAAGCACAGGGGATGACACTCATCTTTTCTCTATCTTCTGCAATCACTGGGCATTGAGTCTTACTCAACTTCACACCTTGTAACACAGGCAAGAACCCCTTCTTGGACTGATCCATTTTGAATTTCTTCAAAACTTTATCAAGGTATGTGCTATGTGAAAGTGCTATTAAGCATCTCGATCTATCTCTATAGATCTTAATGCCTAATATGAAAGCAGCTTCTCCTAGGTCCTTCATTGAAAAACTCTTGTTCAAATATTCCTTCACACTTTCCAGCATTTCTATATTGTTTCCAATCAACAATATGTCATCCACATATAATATTAGAAACGCTATAGAGCTCCCACTCACTTTCTTGTAAATACAAGCTTCTCCATAAACTTGTATAAACCCAAACGCTTTGATCACCTCATCAAAGTGCTTATTCCAACTCCGAGATGCTTGCACCAGCCCATAAATGGATCGCTGGAGTTTGCAAACTTTGTCAGCATTCTCTGGATCGACAAAACCTTCTGGTTGCATCATATACAACTCTTCCTCAAGGAAACCATTAAGGAACGCTATTTTGACATCCATCTGCCAAATTTCATAGTCAAAATAAGCAGCTATTGCTAACATGATTTTTACAGACTTAAGCATCGCTACGGGTGAGAAGGTCTCATCGTAGCCAACTCCTTGAATTTGTGAAAAACCCTTTGCCACAAGTCGAGCTTTATAGACGATGACATTACCGTCCACGTTCGTCTTCTTCTTAAAGGTCCATTTATTATGGATGGCCTTTCGCCCTTCAGGTAATACTTCCAAAGTCCATACTTTGTTTTCATACATGGATCCCATCTCGGATTTCATGGCCTCTAACCATTTCTCGGAATCCGGGCCCATCATCGCTCCTCCATAGCTCGTAGGTTCATTGTTTTCCAACAACATGACCTCCAAGACAGGGTTGCCATACCACTCAGGAGCAGTACGCGCCCTTGTCGACCTACGAGGTTCAATAGTAACTTGATCCGAAGCTTCATGATCATCATCATTAACTTCCTCTTCAACCGTGGTAGGTTCCACAGAAACATCTTTCTGCACTGCGCTACTCTCTGGTTGAAGTAAAGGTTCAATAACCTCATCAAGCTCTATTTTCCTCCCACTCAATTCTTTCGAGAGAAACTCTTTCTCAAGAAATGTTCCGTTCTTAGCGACAAACACTTTGCCTTCGGATCTGAGATAGAAGGTATACCCGACTATCTCTTTCGGGTATCCTATGAAGACGCATTTCTCCGCTTTGGGTTCCAGCTTTTCAGGCTGAAGCTTTTTGACATAAGCATCACATCCCCAAACTTTAAGAAACGACAACTTTGGCCTCTTGCCAAGCCATAGTTCATATGGCGCCGTCTCAACGGATTTCGATGGTGCCCTATTTAAAGTGAATGCAGCTGTCTCTAATGCATAACCCCAAAACGATAGTTGCAAATCAGCAAGAGACATCATAGAATGCACCATATCTAATAAGGTTCGATTACGATGTTCAGACACACCATCACTGTGAAACAATTCCACACTGTCTTAAGTGACTGCCACACTCATAACTCAGATATTCACCTCCTCTATCAGATCGCAGGAATTTAATCTTCTTGTTACGATGATTGTCAACTTCACTCTGAAATTGCTTGAACTTTTCAAACGTTTCAGACTTGTGTTTCATTAAGTAAATATACCCATATCTACTTAAGTAATCAGTGAAGGTGAGAAAATAACGATATCCACCACGCGCTGTAACATTCATTGGATCGCACACATTAGTATGTATGATTTCCAATAAGTCACTTGCCCGTTCCATTGTTCCAGAGAACGGCATTTTAGTCATCTTGCCCATGAGGCATGGTTCACATGTGTCAAGTGATTCAAAATCAAGTGACTCCAAAAGTCCATCAGCATGGAGCTTCCTCATGCGTTTTACACCAATATGACCTAAATGGCAGTGCCACAAGAAAGTGGTACTATCATTATCAACTCTACATCTTTTGGCATCAATGTTATGAACATGTGTATCATCACTATCAAGATTCAATATGAATAAACCCCTCACATTGGGTGCATGACCATAAAAGATATTACTCATATAAATAGAACAACCATTATTCTCTGATTTAAATGAGTAACCGTCTCGCAATAAACAAGATTCAGATATAATGTTCATGCTTAATGCAGGCACTAAATAACAATTATTCAGGTTCATCACTAATCCCGATGGTAATCGAAGAGAGAGCGAGTCGTCGACAATCACATCAACCTTGGAACCATTTCCCACACGCATCGTCACTTCGTCCTTTGTCATCCTTCATCTATTCCGTAGTTCCCGTTTTGAGTTGCAAATGTGAGCAACCGAACCGGTATCAAATACCCAGGCACTACAAAGAGAGCTAGTAAGGTACACATCAATAACATGTATATCATATATACCTTCTTTGTCGTTGGCCGCCTTCTTGTTAGCCAGGTACTTGGGGCAGTTTCGCTTCTAGTGACCAGTTCCTTTGCAGTGAAAGCACTCAGTTTCTGGCTTGGGTCCAGCCTTGGGCTTCTTTATAGGAGTAGAAACTGCTTTGCCATCCTTCTTGGTTTTACCCTTCTTGCCCTTTCCCTTGCCATTTGTAGGATTGAAAGTAGGTCTAGAGGGGGTGGTGGTGATTAGACTACTTGACCAATTAAGAGTTTTGCATATACCAAGTTTTAGGGTTGACAGTTTTTAGCATTTCATGGCAAGTCAAGTACACCCTACACATGCAAGTCTAAGAGTATATAGCAGCGGAAAGTAACAACAAGCAAGTATAGAAGGGATAGGATAGGAAGATCAAACGCAATTGTAGACATGATGATTTTTCCCGTGGTTCCGATAGGTGGCGCTATCGTACATCCACGTTTATGGAGTCTTCAACCCATGGAGGGTAACAGTCGCGAGAGTTCACAAAGGGCTCCACCCAAAAGGGTCCACGAAGTAGCAACCTTGACTATTCCATAACGACTTCCGTCCTCGAAGGACTAGCCTCACTATGGGTAGATCTTCATGAAGTAGGTGACCTCCTTGCCCTTACAAACTTCTTGGTTCACTCCACAACATGAAGTAGGCCAAGCAACACCTAACCAATCTAGGAGGCACCACCCTCCAAAAGGTAATAGGCTCGGTAATGACGATGAACTCCTTGCTCTTGTGCTTCAAGATGATAGACTGCTCAACACACAATCTCTGGCTCACAGGTTTGGCTTGGTAGAAGAGATGGGATTGGTGGAAAGCAACTTGGGGAGGCTAGAAATCAAGATCCATATGATTGGAGTGGAAGATCTTAACCTCAACACAAGGGTAGGTGGTTCTCTCTCAAAAAATCTGATAGGATAGGTATGGAATAGTTTTGAGTGCTTCTCTCTCGAGTAGGTGGTGGTGAAGGGGTATATATAGGCATCCCCAAAAATCCAACCGTTACACACAAAATGACCAACTCGGTGACACCGATGTGTTAATCTCGGTGGTACCGAAGTGACCAAAAGGTGGCAACTTTTGAATCTTGGTGAGACCGATATAGGAAACTCGGTTGCACCGATAAGGTGACCAACGGTCAGATTTCCAATCTCGATGACGCCGATCCAACATTCTCGGTGAGACCGAAAATGTGAATTTGTGTAACAGAAAGGTGGCAACCTAAACTCGGTGGCACCGGTATGGAATCGATTGCACCGAAGTGTTTAGGGTTTGGCTTGAGTCTGTCTAGGTTCTAGAATCGGTGGCACCGAAGTGGGAAAGTTGGTTGCACCAATTTTGAGTGTTGGGTATAGAACAGACTTTGGTGGGAGAGTTTGTGGATGTTTTTGGCGACTATCACTTGTGCATGTTTGAGCATATTGTTCACCAACAAACCTTACCCCCTTTTAATAGTATTGGCTTTCCTATGACTCAAAGTGATTTCTCACAAATATAAAATGTACTCTTGCTTGAAGCTTGGCCAACCTATTTCCTTGCATCTTGGGGTTTCTCCACAATCTCCTTTTGCCAATCCTCTCATTGAACATTTCCTGAAATATACTTGGTGGAAACATTAGTTCAATGACTTATATGTTGTTATTAATTACCAAAACCACCAAGGGAGCAAATGTGCTTTCAGTCTCCCCCTTTTTGGTAATTGATGACAACATATAGATCAAAGCTTCAACATATGATAAAATCAATGAAATTAATCGTCGCTTTGAGAGGTATGTGATAAGCAAGAGCTCCCCCTAAATTTGTGCATTATTTTGAATTTGCGTTTGAATGCAAATGCACAATCGATTAGGTATATGGGGCACTTTTTCCATGTCACATACAACTTGGTGGTGTGCGAGAATAATTAGAATGAATAACAACGCACAACACAATCAAACAAAGGTGAATGATCATATCATGAGCATTAAGATGATAGGAAATAGTAGCATCACCCATAACATAGTAGCATAACACACATGTATCTCACATCAAACCAAAAGAACCAAATGTTTTTGAAAAGCAATAAAAATCAAATTGCTCTCTCGCTCGAAGCCTAAAGATCTATATACACTTCTCCCCCTTTGGCATCAAGTTACCAAAAAGTTCAAAGGCATATATCTAAGTGGTCTTGGGCATATCTCCTTCGTTTGTTGACGAAGGAGTCGATATGACAATGTCGGCGAAGATCTCTGCAAATGTCGTGGATGGAGCTGGAGTGGTCACTGATGGAGCTGAAATTGATGGAGCTGTTGGAGGTGGCACTGTGGCTGATCTGGTCTGAGTAGTGAACTGAGTGCCTAGACCTAGAGGTGATTCATCCTCCTCATCCTCCTCATCCTCATCTGAAGTAGAAGAGACCCGAGGGATGTTCATGGAGTCAACTTCATGCTGAAGCTCTATGACTATCTTCGTCGGCCCGTCCACCTTATCAGTAAGGGTCTTGATTCTGGTCTCAAAGATTCTAACAAGACTGTTCTGGTTGTCCAGAATCCCCTTAATGTCCTTTTGCATGCCCTGTACTGATGCAAGCAATAGATCCATTTGCTCGTTCCTGGATCGTGGGACTTGAGCACTAGTGGCTCTAGCTGCCTCTGCCTCTGCTTGAGCTACAGCTAAAGTGGGATGATCAGTATCCATCACCAGAACATTGTTCTCGAGATCTGGATGTAGGGGCAAATGTGGGTGATCTAGGGCAAATATGTGCTTCTCCAGTTTTGAGTTTATGGGCATCTGGATGTAGGGTGCATAATAGCATGAGCGCTTCTGATCAACAACAACCCTCTTGATTGTCTCTCCAATCAAGTCCATGACTCTGATCCTGGTGTGAGTGTCAAGGTGGATCAACACATTGATGGAGTGGCCTCGGATCATCTTGTCATGTCCGGACTTGAGCATCAAGGTATGCCTCAGAATGGTGTTGATAGTGCGGAGGCCAGCCTAGAGAAAATAGATTAATCCTAGCCTGTGAGACTTCACATTGGCAGCAGGGATCTCCTTGTACATGTTAGCCATAGCACTGTGACTGGCCTTGGATTCTGAGTAGACATCCAGGTCACCATCCTGTGCTTTAGGAACTCCTAAGATATCAGCCCATTCTTCAACTATTGATTCATATATCGCACCTTTAGTCATCCACACAATTCTACCATCTTCGTAGAAGTGTGCAGTGGAGTAGAACTACATGATCATTTCCTCATTCCATGCTGTGAATTCTCTGCCAACAAACTCATCCAGACCTATGCAATGGAAGTTGTCCTGGACACTTGGAAAGTAGTCCTCATTCTCCTTGATGAACTTCCAATTAATGTACTGCATATCACTGACAGCTGGACTCTTGTCAAAGTTCTCATAGAAGTCCTGCTGCTCTCTGGTATAGAATTTGTAGTCCACAACAGTCTTCTTTCTCTAGGCATAAGGATCTATTGCTCTCCATGCCATCAATCCAGAATCCTTCCTCTTCTTCATGTCCTCAGCTAGTGGGTAGCTAGCATTATGAACCGGGAGGTGTGGTCTAAGCTTCATCAGTGTTGTCAAGTCATCCACATCATCAACTCTGGAAGCAGTTCCTTTGTTCTTCTCAAAAGCTGGAATCTACCTAGCTGTCCTCTTGGGCTTCTCAGCAGCCTTCTTGGATGTGCTGGTCTTAGGCATAGCATCAGACATCAACTTCTTTGCCTTCTTCTTGGGAGGAGCCTTTGTAGATAGCTCAACCTCCTCTTCCTCAGCAGCAGCAGCTTCTTCTAGATCCTCAAACATGGAGGTAGGCCTGCCAGTCACATGGATGATCCTCTTCCTGGCCTTTTTCTCTCCTGCCTTCTTAGGCATAGCTCTATTGGGGATCTCAACAGACATTTTTGCTCTAGCAGTCTCATGAGCCTTGAAGGTAGAAGCTGGTGCATATATTTTGCTGACAACTCTTCTAGAGGAAGTAGCTTCAGTTGCAGCCTTCTCTTGCTTCTTAGTAAGAATCTCCTCGGGCACAAAGTCTGAATCCTCTTCATCTAAGTTCAACTTCTTCCTGGTTCTGGTGGCAGCCTTGGGCAACCCATGAGAGCTGGGGGTGCCTGGATCTGAGAATGAACTGGGCTCTGGGCTTGTTCTTGAACTCATGTCTGCTCCCTGCTCTGACCTACTCTGACCGTCTTCTGAACCTGACATGCTGACCCTATGAATAGAGTGTAGATGAGCAGAAGGAGATAAGTCATCACAAAATGAGGCTGTTCTTGAAATTTGAGCAGTGAGTTTTTCAAAAGTTTTGCAATCTATCACATACATATCGGTACAGCCGAAATGAATTTTTCGATGGGGCCAAGACAGACCAACTCCTTAACAGGAACTTGGCAGCCTTTTCGATAGGACCGAAAAGAGCCACTCGGTTCCACCGAGTCAGTTCTCAGCAACACAGAAAAGTATATCGGTGAGGCCGATATTTCCGTTTCGGTTCCACCGAGATGTATCGGGCGGACAACAAAACCCTAGAAAAATTCATCTAACTCGAGATTTTGTAGATTTGATTGGATGAATATATGAGCAAGGGGTGGCTTATAGAGAAAACTAGGTCCAATGCACACGAATCAGAATGGGAGTGCACTAGAGATCGAATCCGTACCCTAGCTTGGCACGGATCCTCTACGGCGGCGATGTTGGTGTAGATTACGTCGATGGCGGCGATTCCCAACGGCGGAGGAGCTCGAGAAGTCAAGGGCGATGACCAGGGATCTTGGGGCGGCAGCTTAGGGTTTTGAGGCACGACGTTGAAGATAGAAATTTCAAAGCGTCGGGGGTCCACAACATATATACCCTTTACTGTCAGTGATACCGATTTTATGTTTTCGGTGTCACCAAGTTCCACAACTGTCAGCTGAGAGGGAAACTTGGTGTAACCGAGAATATGAAATCGGTGTTACCGAGATTGAAAAACCAGATCAACCCTAGGCAATCGGTGAGACCGAGATTGTGGGGTTGGTTCCACCGAGATGCACTTGGGAGGTTTTAATGGTCAGTCCTTGTCGATACGGAACTCCGAGTGCTCTACACACAGAGGGATCGAAAAGCACTTGTTCAAATTTTGTGATGCAGCATGAATGGAATACGAGGTGAGAAAGCATAGATATCTAAAGAGTGGTCCTAGGCATTCTTGTCCATCCAATTGGCAAAAGATAAATCAAAAGCCAAATAGCAACAATTGGATGTCCTCGAATGAGAAAGTAAATGCAAACCAACATGCTCACACAATAAGATGTCAAAGGAAATCAGGACGAACATGCACAAATACACTAGCATCTAACAAGCACTTGGGCGATGACAATGTCATCTATGTATGAGTATTTGACTTAGGAGCCAAGTAAGAGTACTTGATCATAGGTCATACTCATCGTTTAAGCACAAGTGGGGTTACCACTTTTTCATAAAGCATTTAATGTTTTCACATACTAAGAGATGCTTTTACTCAAGTCTTAGAGTAAAGCTCCCCCTTAATGTGACATCCCCCCATAAGAGGGATAAACTAACCTTGGGTTTTGTTGATGAAGACTTCATGTTGGTGAGGTAGTTGTGGATTCTCAATGTTGATGAAGATCACCAAGAGTTGGGAGCATCCTTGTTGTTTCCTTACTCCTCTCACCTGCATGAGTTAGTCCCAACATAAAAGAGACAAATACAAGGATATCTATGGATATGGAGTGCAAAGCATGTGTTATAATGTCCATTGATTTGTTGATTACCTTGTCCCTTGCTTACCTTTGAGGGAATGTGTGACTCCTTGAACTATTGCATTGAGTTGATGTTGAGTGCAACAAGTCCTTGCCAATAATGAATGTGAGTGAATTTCATTGGCGGAGTCACCCCTCAAGAACTTACTAGTTCTTCTTCTTGGGAACCCACATCAAGTTGATGGGTATCCTTGGCGTTGGAGTAGCCTTTGTAGTAGTTGAGCTTGAAGTAGCCTTGGGAACCCACTCCACCAAAGCTAGGGGTTCATCTTCATATGAGTCAATGTCCTCTTGAAGCTTGTTCTTGCCCTTTAGCTTGTGGTCTTGTGGTGGAAGGTCATCTTGAGTGTTTGTCCCCTTGAGAAGAGCATTTTCATACTTCTCCTTTTGAGGAACAAACTTGGGCTTGGGATATTGACCTTCTTCCCATTCGACTCCATTAGCGTTGAAGTAGCCAACACCACGATTCTTCCGGTATCCTCCGTGCTTGCGTACAATTACCTCAAATTGCTTACATCCGACAAGACTCTTGTAGATACCCTTTTCTATAATTCCTTTGAATAAAGCATTTTCTTGCTCAAGTGTAACTTGGCTAAGAGAATCATCATTAGTGGAATCAATAGAACTAGTAGAAGCAACATCATTGGGTTTAGCATTTTTATTGTTACTACTAGATGAAGAACCTTTCTTGCCTTTGTTACTAGATTGCTTAGTTTTAACTCAAGGGATGAAAGTAGACAAGAGTAGTCGTTTGGCTACATAAGATGAGGTCTTCTTTCGGAGATCGTCATTGGTAGCTTTGAGAAACTCATGCTCTTGCTCCAAGTTGAACTTCTCGAAGCGTAGCTTCTCATGAGTTCTCACAAGCTCTCTATGATCTTCGAGAGTAGATTCATGAGCTAACTTAAGAGTGTTTAGTTCTTTAGTTAGTTGTTCTATTTTCATCTATCATCATCAAATGACTTATCTTGACTAGCATGAGAATTATCAAGTTCATTTTGATCAATATCACTAGTTTTATCACAAAGCAAGTCATCATCACAAAGTAAATCATCTTCATCACTATCAAAATCAAGATATTCGGGGTGTGATACCTTGGGGCCTTTAGCCATGAAGCAACTTCCACTCCCTTCATTTGGTGAATCAAATAGATCGTAGGAGTTGGTAGTCACTAGAGCAATTCCGGCAACACCTTCATCTTGACTATAGTCGGAGTCGGAGTGATAGCTTCTCTCAGAGTGGTTGTCGGAGTCGAAGCCGGAAACCCATTCACCAACATGAGCTTGATGTTTCTTCTTGTGTAGTTCTTGGTGTGCTTGTCCTTCTTCTCCGAATCTCTACTTCTCCTTGAGTGTCTTTTTTCATAACGATCATCTCTACTCCTTCTCTCTCTTTGTGCTGATTCATTCCTTGAGCATCGTCTTCGAGGTGTCTCTTCTCTTCTTTTGTAGGGAGCCGTGCACTCGTTTGAGTAGTGTCCGGGCTTCCCACAATTGTAGCAATTGCGGTCATGACTTGACGAACGCTTCTCTTCATATCTTGAGTTGGAGTTTCTTTCTTTGCTTCTATTCTTGTAGAACTTGTTGAATTTCTTGACCACGAGGCTTATCTATTCATTGGTGACAAGGTTGTTGCTTGAAGTTGCGGGAGCATCACTTGTGGCTTTGTAAGCACCGCTAGACTTGTGATGAAGCTCTTCTTTATCTTTGAGTGTCATCTCATGAGAAACAATCCTTCCAATGACTTCCGTAGGCTTGAGATCTTTGTAGTTTGGCATAATTTGGATTAATGTGCACACGGTGTCGTATCTCTCATCCAAAGCTCTAAGTATCTTTCTGATGATGAATTTGTTGGTCATTTCTTTGCTTCCTAAGCCGACAATCTCATTGGTGATGTGAGCTAGCCTAGAGTACATCTCTATGACTCCTTCACCATCCTTCATCTTGAACTTGTCAAGTTGACCTTGAAGAACATCTAACTTGTATTCTCTCACGGACTCGGTTCCTTCGTGCATATCAACCAAAGTATCCCAAATCTCTTTTGCATTCTCAAGATGGTTGATTTTGTTGAATTCTTTGGGGCATAAGCACTTGAAGAGAGTGTCTCATGCTTGAGCGTTGAGTTGCAACATCTTCAACTCATCTGCGGTCGCTTCACGATCCGGTTCTCGTCCATCCGCAAAGAACTCACCTTGCAAGCCAACATGAACAACAACCCAAACAACGGGGTTATGACCAAGAATATGCATTTTCATTTTATGCTTCCAACTAGCAAAATTTGTGCCATCAAAGTACGGACCTCTACGGTGATAACTTTCCTCAGTAGACGCCATACTTTTCCTAAGTTGTGAGACCTAAGCAAAGGAGACCAATGCTCTGATACCACTTGTAGGATCGAAAGTAGGTCTAGAGGGGGGGGGGGTGATTAGAATACTTGACCAATTAAGAGTTTTGCCTATACCAAGTTTTAGGGTTAACGGTTTTTTGCATTTCATGGCAAGTCAAGTACACCCTACACATGCAAGTCTAAGAGTATATAGCAGCGGAAAGGAACAAAAGCATGTATATAAGGGATAGGGTAGGAAGATCAAACGCAATTGTAGACACGATGATTTTTCCCGTGGTTCCGATAGGTGGCGCTATCGTACATCCACGTTTATGGAGTCTTCAACCCACGGAGGGTAACGGCCGCGAGAGTCCACGGAGGGCTCCACCCAAAAGGGTCCACGAAGTAGCAACCTTAACTATTCCATAACGACTTCCGTCCACGAAGGACTAGCCTCACTATGGGTATATCTTCACGAAGTAGGCGATCTCCTTGCCCTTACAAACTTCTTGGTTCACTCCACAACACGAAGTAGGAGGCTCCCAAGCGACACCTAACCAATCTAGGAGGCACCACTCTCCAAAAGGTAATAGGCTCGGTAATGACGATGAACTCCTTGCTCTTGCGCTTCAAGATGATAAACTCCTCAGCACACAATCTCTCTCTCACAAGTTTGGCTTGGTAGAAGAGATGGGATTGGTGGAAAGCAACTTGGGGAGGCTAGAAATCAAGATCCATATGATTGGAGTGGAAGGTCTTAACCTCAACCCAAGGGTAGGTGGTTCTCTCTCAGAAAATCTGATAGGATAGGTATGGAATAGTTCTGAGTGCTTCTCTCTCGAGTAGGTGGTGGTGATGGGGTATATATAGGCATCCCCAAAAATCCAACCGTTACACACAAAATGACCAACTCGGTGACACCGATGTGTTAATCTTGGTGGTACGGAAGTGACCAAAAGATGGCAACTTTTGAATCTCGGTGAGACCGGTATAGGAAACTCGGTTGACCGATAAGGTGACCAACGGTCAGATTTCCAATCTCGGTGACGTCGATCCAACATTCTCGGTGGGACCAAAAATGTGAATTTGCCTAACAGAAAGTTGGCAACCTAAACTCGGTGGCACCGGTATGGAATCGGTTGCACCGAAGTGGCTAGGGTTTGGCTTGAGTCTTTCTAGGTTCTGGAATCGGTGGCACCGAAGTGGGAAAGTTGGTTGCACCGATTTTGAATGTTGGGTATAGAACAAACTTTGATGGGAGAGTTTGTGGATGTTTTTGGCGACTATCACTTGTGCACATTTGAGCATATTGTTCACCAACAAAACCTTACCCCTTTTAATAGTATTGGCTTTCCTATGACTGAAAGTGATTTCTCACAAATATAAAATGTAGAGTCCTCTTGCTTGAAGCTTGGCCAATCTATTTCCTTGCATCTTGGGGTTTCTCCACAATCTCCTTTTGTCAGTCCTCTCATTGAACATTTCCTGAGATATACTTGGTGGAAACATTAGTTCAATGACTTATATGTTGTTATTAATTACCAAAACCACCAAGGGAGCAAATGTGCTTTCACCATTATTCTTGAAACTAGTGGTTTTATTGACCATCAACACTTGATGTTCTTTCTGGATTTCAGACTCAGTGACTTTTAGCATCGCAAACAGCTCGGCGAGTGACTTGTTCATCCCATGCATGTTATAGTTCATCACAAAACTCTTGTAACTAGGTGGCACTGATTGAAGAACTCTGTTAGTGATCGCCTCTGGCAGAAGGGCAATTCCCAACTCCGCCAGACGAGTCGAATACCCAGACATTCTGAGTATATGTTCACGGATAGACCCGTTCTCCTCCATTTTACAAGCATGGAACTTATCGGAGGTCTCATACCTCTCGATCCGGGCATTCTTTTGAAAGATAAACTTCAACTCCTAGAACATCTCATATGCTCCATGACGTTCAAAACGTCTTTGAAGTCCCGATTCTAAGCTATACAATATTGCACACTAAACTATTGAGTAATCTCCAGAACGTGCCTCCCAAGCGTTCTTAACGTCTTCGGATGACATGTCTTCTGGTTGGTCACCAAACGGTGCATCAAGGGCATATGATTTCTTGGAAGCCGTGAGGATAATCCTCAGATTACGGGCCCAGTCAAATAAGTTAATTCCATCATCTTTCAACTTAGCTTTCTCTAGGAACGCATTAAAATTCAGGGGTGCTACTGCGTGAGCCATTGATCTACAACATAAATATGCAAAGGTTACTTAGACTATTGTTCAAGATAATGAGTTTAGTTAATCAAATTACTAAAACTCCCACTCAAATTGACATCCCTCAGGTCATCTGAGTGTCACATGATCCAAATTCACCAACTCAAGTCCGATCATCACGTGAGTTGAGGTGGTTTCAATGGTGAACATCATCATGTTGATCATATCTATTGTATGACTCATGTTCGACCTTTCGGTCTCTTGTGTTCCGAGGCCATGTTTGTACATGCTAGGCTCGTCAAGTTTAACCTGAGTGTTCTGCATGTGCAACACTGGCTTGCATCCGTTGTATGTGAACGTATAGTCTATCACACCCGATCATCACGTGGTGTCTCGACACGACGAACTTTCGCAACGGTGCACACTCGGGGAGAACACAATTCATCTTGAAATATAAGTGATGGATCTCCTTATAATGCTACCGTCGTCCTAAGCAAAACAAGGTGCATAAAAGGATTAACATCACATGCAAATCATAAGTGACATGTTATGGCCATGAACTTGTGCTTTTGATCTCCATCTTGAAAGCACCAGCATGATCTCCATGGTCACCGGCACGACACCATGATCTCCATCATCTTGATCTCCATCAACGTGTTGCCATCGGGGTTGTCGCGCCCATTATGCTTCTACTACTATTGCTACCGTTTAGCGATAAAGTAAAGCATTACATAGAGCTTAAAGATTGACACATAGGTCATACAATAATTAAAGACAACCCTATGGCTCCAGCCGGTTGCCGTACTCATCGACATGCAAGTCGTGATATTCTATACAACACATGATCATCTCATACATCACATATATCTCATCATGTAATTGGCCATATCACACATACCCTGCAAAAACAAGTTAGATGTCCTCTAATTGTTGTTGCATGTTTTATGTGGCTACTACGGGTATCTAGCAAGAACAATTCTCACCTACGCATAAACCACAACGGTGATACATAAGTTGCTTTTCAACCTTCTCAAGGACCGCCTTTTTCGAATCCGATCCAACTAAAGTAGGAGAAACAGGCACCCGCTAGCCAGCTTTGTGCAACGAGGTTACACGTCAGTTGATGGAACCGGTCTCTCGTAAGCGTACGAGTAAGGTTGGTCCGGGCCGCTTCATCCCACAATACCGCTAAACCAAAACACGACCAAGGGAGGAAGCAATCTAAGCATCAATGCCCACAAACTCTTTTGTGTTCTTCTCGAGATCTCATCTACACATAGACCTAGCTCTGATACCACTGTTGGGGAACGTTGCATGGGAAACAAAAAATTTCCTACGCACACGCAAGATCTATCCATGGTGATGAGCATCCACGAGAGGGAGAGTGGATCTACGTACCCTTGTAGATCGCTAAGCGGGAAGCGTTAAGAAACACGATTGATGTAGTCAAATGTCTTCGCGATCCAAATCGCCGAGCGTCCTGCGATCCAATCACTATCCGTCCTGATCAAGTACCGAACGGACGGCACCTCCGCGTTCAACACACGTACAGCTTGTTGACGATCTTCGCCTTCTTGATCCAGCAAGAGCGAGCGGAGAGGTAGACGAGTTCTCCGATAGCGTGATGGCGCTGTGGCGATGGTGGTGGAGTAATCTTCGTAGGGCTTCGCCTAAGCACAGCTGAAACCGATCTTGAGGAGAAACTACGAACTAGAGGGTAGGGTTGCACGTGGCTGAAAATCTTGTTCCAAAACCCTAAAACCTCTAGTATATATAAGAGGAAGAGAGGAGGAGGCTTGGTCCAAGGGCCAAGCCATCTAGGCTTCGGCCGAAGGGAGGAGAGGAGGAATCCTCCTCCAATCCTAGTAGGACTAGGAATCCTTCCTTATTTGTTCTTTTTGCCTTTTCCACCTTTTTCTCTTTGGGCTTTTCTTCCCAGCCGCATGGGCCTTGTGTGGGACTTCCACCAGCCCACTAAGGGCTGGTATTCACCCTCCCACAGCCCATGTAGCCTCTTGGGTCAAAATACCCCTCCCGATGATCCCCCAGTACACTCCCGGCACTCCCGGTACACTACCGATGAGCCCGAAATTTTTCCGGCGATCAAAACAGGACTTCCTATATATCAATCTTTACCTCCGGACCATTCCGGAGCTCCTAGTGATGTCAGGATCTCATCCGAGACTCTGAACAAACTTCGGTCACCACCATGCATAACTCTATACTACCGAAACGTCACCAAACCTTAAGTGTGCAGACCCTGCGGGTTCGAGAACTATGTAGACATGACCGAGACACCTCTACGGTCAATAACCAATAGCGAGACCTAGATGCCCATATTGGTTCCTACATATTCTATGAAGATCTTTATCGGTCGAACCTCTATGTCAAGGATTCAATTAATCCCGTATGATGTTCCCTTTGTTCTTCGGTATGTTACTTGCCCGAGATTCGATCGTCGGTATCTCCATACCTAGTTCAACCTTGTTAGTGGCAAGTCTATTTACTCGTTCCGTAATACAAGATCCCGTGACTAAAACTTAGTCACATTGCTTGCACGGCTTATTGCGATGTTGTATTACCGAGTGGGCCCTGACATACCTCTCCGTCACACGGAGTAACAAATCCCAGTCTTGATCCATGCCAACCCAATAGACACCCTCGGAGATACCTGTAGAGCACCTTTATAGTCACCCAGTTACGTTGCGACATTTGATACACACAAGGAACTCCTCTGGTGTCCATGAGTTGCATGATCTCATGGTCATAGGAACATATACTTGACATGCAGAAAACTGTAGCAATAAACTGACACGATCATATGCTACGTTTATAGTTTGGGTCTTGTCCATACCATCATTCTCCTAATGATGTGATCCCATTATCAAATGACATCACATGTCAATGGCTAGGAAACCTTGACCATCTTTGATCAACGAGCTAGTTCACTAGAGGCATACTAGGGACAAAGTGTTGTCTATTTATCCACACATGTAATGTGTTTCCAACCAATACAATTATAGCATGGATAATAAACAATTATCATGAACAAGGAAATATAATAATAAACACTTTATTTATTGCCTCTAGGGCATATTTCCAACATGTAGTTGCTCACATTTGTAACTCCAAGCAGGAGCTACGGAATAAGCGGAGACTGGCAAAGGACGAAATGACGATGCGCGTCGAGAATGGTTCCAAGGTCGATGTGATTGCCGTCGGCACGCTACCTCTACATCTACCTTCGGGATTAGTTTTAAACCTTAATAATTGTTATTTAGTACCAGCTTTGAGCATGAACATTGTATCTGGATCTCGTTTGATGCGAGATGGCTACTCATTTAAATCTGAGAATAATGGTTGTTCTATTTATATGAGAGAAATGTTTTATGGTCGTGCCCCGCTGGTCAATGGTTTATTTTTGAAGAATCTCAGACATGATGTTACACATGTTCATAGTGTTAGTACCAAAAAGTGTAAGGTTGATAACAGTAGTCCCATTTACATGTGGCACCGCCGCCTTGGTCATATTGGTGTCAAACGCATGAAGGACTCCATGCTGATGGACTTTTGAAGTCTCTTGATTTTGAATCATTTGACACGTGCGAACCATGCCTCATGGGCAAGATGACTAAGACTCCGTCCTCCGGAACAACGGAGCGAGCAACTGACTTGTTGGAGATAATACATACCGATGTATGCGGTCCAATGAGCATGGAGGCTCGCGGTGGCTACCGTTATGTTCTCACCCTCACTGATGACTTAAGCAGATATGGGTATGTCTACTTAATGAAACACAAGTCTGAAACCTTTGAAAAGTTCAAGGAATTGCAGAGTGAGATAGAGAATCAACGTGACAGGAAAATAAAGTGCCTGCAATCTGATCGTGGCGGAGAATATTTGAGTCACGAGTTTGGCATGCACCTAAGGAAATGTGGAATTGTTTCACAACTCACGCCGCGTGGCACACCTCAGCGAAATGGTGTGTTTGAACGTCGTAATCGCACTCTATTAGATATGGTGCGATCTATGATGTCTCTTACCGACTTACCGCTATCATTTTGGGGATATGCATTAGAGACTGCCGCATTCACTTTAAATAGGGCACCGTCTAAGTCCGTTGAGATGACACCGTATGAATTATGGTTTTGAAAGAAACCTAAGCTGTTGTTTCTGAAAGTTTGGGGATGCGATGCTTATGTGAAGAAACTTCAACCTGAGAAGCTCGAACCCAAAGCAGAAAAGTGCGTCTTCATATGATACCCCAAAGAAACTATTGGGTATACCTTCTACCTCAGATCCGCAAGCAAAGTCGTTGTTGCTAACAATGGATCCTTTCTAGAGAAAGAGTTTCTCTCGAAAGAAGTAAGTGGGAGGAAAATAGAACTTGATGAGGTAATTGTACCTCCACTCGAACAGGAGAGTAGCACAACACGGAAAGTTGTTTCTGTGGAGCCTGCACCGGTTGGAGAGGAAGTTAATGATGATGATCATGAAACTTCAGATCAAGTAGCTATTGAACCTCAAAGGTCCACAAGGACACATTCCGCACTAGAGTGGTACGACAACCCTGTCCTGGAGATCATGTTGTTGGACAAAGGTGAACCTTCGAACTATGAAGAAGTGATGGCGGGCCCAGATTCCAACAAATGGCTTGAAGCCATGAAATCCGAGATAAGATCCATGTATGAGAACAAAGTATGGACTTTGGTGGACTTGCCCGATGATAAGCGAGCCATAGAAAATAAATGGGTCTTTAAGAAGAAGACTGACGCGGATGGTAATGTGACCGTCTATAAGGCTCGGCTTGTCGCTAACGGTTATTGACAAGTTCAAGGAGTTGACTACGATGAGACTTTCTCACCCGTAGCGATGCTGAAGTCCATCCGAATCATGTTAGCAATTGCCGCATTTTATGATTATGAGATCTGGCAAATGGACGTCAAAACGACATTCCTTAATGGTTTCCTTAAGGGAAGAACTGTATATGATGCAGCCGGAAGATTTTGTCGATCCTAAAGATGCTAACAAAGTATGCAAGCTTCAACGCTCCATCTATGGGTTGGCGCAAGCATCTTGGAGTAGGAACATTCGCTTCAGTGAGGTGATTAAAGCATTTGGTTTTATACAGGTTTATGGAGAACCTTGTATTTACAAGAAAGTGAGTGGGAGCTCTGTAGCATTTCTCATATTATATGTGGATGACATATTGTTGATGGGAAATGATATAGAACTTTTGGAAAGCATAAAGGCCTACTCGAATAAGTGTTTTTCAATGAAGGACCTTGGAGAAGCTGCTTACATATTGGGTATCAAGATCTACAGAGATAGATCAAGACGCCTCATAGGTCTTTCACAAAGCACATACCTTGACAAGATATTGAAGAAGTTCAATATGGATCAGTCCAAGAAGGGGTTCTTGCCTATGTTACAGGGTGTGAGATTGAGTACGACTCAATGCCCGACCACGGCAGAGGATAGAGAAAAGATGAGTGTCATCCCCTATGCTTCAGCCATAGGCTCTATTATGTATGCCATGCTGTGTACCAGACTTGATGTGAACCTTGCCATAAGTTTGGTAGGGAGGTACCAAAGTGATCCCGGAGTGGAACACTGGACAACGGTCAAGAATATCCTGAAGTACCTGAAAAGGACCAAGGACATGTTTCTTGTATATGGAGGTGCCTAAGAGATCGTCGTAAAGGGTTACATCGATGCTAGCTTCGACATAGATTTGGATGACTCCAAGTCACAAACCGGATACGTGTATATTTTGAACGGAGGGGTAGTCAGCTGGTGCAGCAGCAAGCAAAGCATCGTCGCGGCATCTACATGTGAAGCGGAGTACATAGCTGCTTCGGAAGCAACAAAGGAAGGAGTCTGGATGAAGGAGTTCATCACCGACCTAGGAGTGATTCCCAGAGCGTCAGGCCCGATGACTCTATTCTATGGCAACACTGGAGCTATTGCCCTTGCCAAGGAGCCCAGGTTTCACAAGAAGAAAAGACACATCAAGTACCGCTTCAACTCCATTCATGATTACATTCAGGAGGGAGATATAGATATTTGTAAAGTACATACGGATCTGAATGTCGCAGATCCGTTGACTAAACATCTCTCACGAGCAAAACATGATCAACACCAGAACTCTATGGGTGTTTGATACATCACAATGTAACTAGATTATTGACTCTAGTGCAAGTGGGAGACTATTGGAAATATGCCCTAGAGGAAATAATAAAATGGTTATTATTATATTTCCTTGTTCATGATAATTGTCTATTGTTCATGCTATAATTGTATTAATCGGAAACTGTAATACATGTGTGAATACATAGACCACAACATGTCCCTAGTGAGCCTCTAGTTGGCTAGCTCGTTGATCAATAGATGGTCACGGTTTCATGACCATGGACATTGGATGTCATTGATAATGGGATCACATCATTAGGAGAATGATGTGATGGACAAGACCCGATCCTAAGCATAGCACAAGATCGTGTAGTTCGTCTGATAAAGCTTTTCTAATTCAAGTATCATTTCCTTAGACCATGAGATTGTGCAACTCCTAGATACCGTAGGAATACTTTGGGTGTGCCAAACGTCACAACATAACTGGGTGGATATAAAGGTGCACTACGGGTATCCCCGAAAGTATCTGTTGGGTTGGCACGAATCGAGACTGGGATTTGTCACTCCGTGTGACAGAGAGGTATCTCTAGGCCCACTCGGTAAGACATCATCGTAATGAGCTCAATGTGACTAAGGAGTTAGCCACGGGATGATGTGTTACGGAATGAGTAAAGAGACTTGTCGGTAACGAGATTGAACAAGGTATAAGGATACCGATGATCGAATCTCGGGCAAGTGTCATACCGGTAGACAAAGGGAACTGTATACGGGATTGATTGAATCCCCGACATCGTGGTTCATCCGATGAGGTCATCGTGGAGCATGTGGGAGCCAACATGAGTATCCAGATCCCGCTGTGGGTTATTGACCGGAGAGGCGTCTCGGCCATGTCTACATGCCTCCCGAACCCGTAGGGTCTACACACTTAAGGTTCGATGACGCTAGGGTTATAGGGAAATTGTGTACATGGTTACCGAAGGTTGTTCGGAGTCCTAGATGAGATCCCGGATGTCACGAGGAGTTACGGAATGGTCCGTAGGTAAAGATTCATATATAGGAAGTGAGGTTTTGGTCACCGAAAGTGTTTCAGGCATCACCTGTAACGTACCGGGACCACCGGAAGGGTTTCGGGGGTCCATCGTGTGGGGCCACCGGCACCAGAGGGCTGTGTGGGCTAAAGGTGGTAGGGAACCAGACCCTAGGTGGGCTAGTGCACCTCCCACAAGGGCCCAAGGCGCAACAAAGGTGGGAAGGGGGCAAACCCTAGGCGTAAATGGGCCCTAGGCCCACCTAGGGCGCTGCCCCTCCTCTCCCCTCTCTTGGCCGCCGCCCTAGACCCATCTAGGGTTGGCCGCCGGCCCTAGGGTGGGAACCCTAGGGGCTGCGCACCCCTCCTTATCCTCCTATATAAAGTGGAGCCCTTGGGGCTGCCGACAACACGCATCTCTCTCTCTCGGCGCAGCCCTACCACTCCTCCTCCTCGTCCTCCGTAGCGCTTGGCGAAGCCCTGCCGGAGTACCATGCAGCTCCACCGTCACCACGCCGTCGTGCTGCCGGATCTCTCCCTCAACCTCTCCTTCCTCCTTGCTGGATCAAGGTGTAGGAGATGTCACCGGGCTGCCGTGTGTTGAACATGGAGGCGTCGTTGTTCGACACTTAGATCGGAATCCATCACAATCTGAATCGCTGCGAGTATGACTCCACCATCCACCTTCTAGTAACGCTTCCACTTTGCAATCTTCAAAGGTATGAAGATGCACTCCCCGTTTGCTCATTGCTGGTTTCTCCATAGATTGATCTTGGTGACACGTAGGAATTTTTTTGATTTACTATTACGTTACCCAATATATAAGTGGTCAAAATAGTGAATCCTAGGATACACCAGAAGGTGTTTCATGGAGTTTTGGTCAAGAAAAAGGCCTTCACTTGCTGTGGGTTTTAACATGATAAAATTATGGGTAAAAATAGGAGTGATCACAAGTTTTGAGCTCATTTGTGAAAAGTTGGCAATACAAATGTTGTAAACCCTAACAATGGGCAGAAATTGATTACTACATATCTAGTCATGCTAAGCCATTCTCCTTAATGCACCACTTTTTGTGGTGTCATTATTTGGATATTAGAGCACGCCCAAAAAGTTTGGGACCAATTGGAAAAACTTGACAATGCAAACATTCCCAATTTTTGAAATCAGCAGGAAGGGGTTTGTGGGGATTTGGACAAGTTAATCTGATCTCCTTGATGCACCACTTGGTGTGTATGCATTATTGGAGGATTATAACATGTCCACAAAGTTTGAGCTTAAGGGGAGATAGTTGGTAATGTAGAGTTGCTCAAATTTGGATCTCGACAGAGAGGGTTTTGGGATATTTTGGTGAACCAAAACAATTGGTATTGAGATGAAACTTGGCAATATGACCACACACAACACATGTGGCACACTAGAATTTTCCTGGATTTATTTGAGAATATTTCTTATAGAAATATTTCAAATCCTTGAAATAGGCAGAAATGGTTTTGAAGGGTTTTGCCCAATACTTTGAACATGACCATGCCTTGAAAATCTTATATGTGTACAATATATGTCCACTGAGATTTCCTAAATTTTCCAAATATTTTTAAAGCACTTAAATAATTTTTCCCTATAAAAGACCATTTCTAGCCTTAAGAAAAAGCCTTTAAATAAAATATGAAAATAATCTTTTAAAATAATATTTTGTGGTTTTGGGAAGTTATATATATAGTAGGTTCCAAATAAATCATTTGGGGAAAAAGGATCCACCCAATTTTGGGACTTGCAGTGCAAATCTCAAATCAGGGTTTTTTGCAAACCTAATTTGAATAAAACCTTTTTGGCCAAAATAATATTTTGTAAAAATATAATTAATTTCTATTCACATGGCATGATCATTGGACAAGACTTGGGATCATGGAAAAGAGTTTTGAGAGTAGGAGGGATTTTATGAATATAGAGCACTAGCAAGCAATCAGCAATCAACAATCAAGTCAAGCATAACAAGCACATAAAAGTTTTAATTGGCCCTGATTTTTGAGTCATGAGGCAAATCACACGGTGTGACGCAGTTGATATGCCACTTTTCCATGCCTTTTGAGAACAGTGAAAGGACCAATATAACGAGGAGCCAGGTTGCCCTTGATCCCAAAGTGGTGTGTACCTCTCATTTGCGTGACTTGAAGATAAGCCTTTTCGCCAGGTTGATAGACCATATCTGGTGATGACAGTCATACTGACTCTTCTGATGAGACCGAGCAGCCTTCAGATTTGCATGAATAATGCGGACTTGATCTTCGGCATGTTGGATAATATCCGGACCGATAAGTGTACGTTCCCCAGTTTCTGACCAATTCAGAGGAGTCCGACACTTATGTCCATATAATACTTCAAAAGGAGCCATCTTCAGACTAGCTTGATAGCTATTGTTGTAGGAGAGCTCAGCATACGGGAGAGATTCCTCCCATTTCTTTCCAAAAGAGATGACACAAGCTCGAAGCATGTCTTCAAGAATCTGGTTGACTCTTTCAACTTGCCCCTGGGATTGAGGGTGAAAAGCGGTGCTGAAGGACAAATGAGTTCCCATAGCTTCCTGGAAACTTGCCCAGAATCTTGAAGTGAATAAACTGCCAAGGTCTGAACTAATCACCAATGGAATACCATGGAGAGAAACAACTCTGTACATGTAAAGATCTGCTAGCTGACCAGCAGTAATAGTTTCCTTGATAGCTAGAAAATGTGCAACTTTGGACAGCCGGTCAATGACGACAAGAATAGCATCATTACCCTTTTGTGACCTGGGAAACCCAGTGACGAAGTCCATTTCAACACGATCCCATTTCCATTCAGGAATAGAAATAGGTTGTAGAGTTCCAGCAGGCTTTTGATGTTCTACCTTGATCCGATGGCAAATGTCACATTTTGAAACATAGCGAGCAATGCCTTGTTTCATATTAGACCACCAGAACCTTTGATAGATGTCTCGGTACATCTTGGTACTACCCGTATGAATAGACAGAGGCGTATCATGAGCTTCCTTCATCACGTTCCTAGTTACATTCAGGTTTTACTTTTCTGTTGGAATGAATAATTGCCCCTTGAAGTATACAACACCATCATCAGCAATGGTGAAACATGAGGGTTTACCTTCCGCCAGATAGTATTTAATCTTAACGACTTCGTTGTCATAGCCTTGTATCATTTTGATACAGTGCACGAGATCTGGTTCAACAACCAGGTTACTCAAAGAACCCTGGTTAACAACACGAAGGTTCATCTTGCGGTACTCTTCGGGAGGGGGAATGAGATAACCCTAAGGAACAATATGGAGGTTCAGCTTGCGGAATTCTTCTTGAAGAAGGGGTGAACCTTGTGAACCTGAAGGTGGTTGTAGTATGGCTTGCGGCTCAAAGCACCAGCCATTACATTAGCCTTGCCAGGTGTATAAGAAATTCCCACATTGTAATCTGCTATGCGCTCCATCCATCTCTATTGACGGAGATTCAAATCTACCTGAGTAAACAAGTACTTCAGACTTTGGTGATCGGTGTAGATCTCACAACGATTACCAACAAGGTATTGTCACCACTCTTTTAGAGCATGAATTACTGCAACAAGTTCAAGGTCATGAGCTGGGTAGTTCTCTTCATGAGGACGCAACTGACGAGAGGCATAAGCAACCCCTTTTGTGTTCTTGCATTAGGACACAACCTATTCCCTGACGCGAAGCGTCGCAATAAATGACGAAGTCCATATGAGTATCCGGAGGAGCAAGCACTGGAGCAGACGTCAATTTGTCTTTAAGTGCCTGAAAGCTCTCCTGACATTTTTCTGTCCACTCATATTTAACACCTTTGTGAAGCATATTGGTTAAGGGTTTTGCAATCTTGGAGAAGTTCTCGACAAATCGACGACAATAGCTGGCGAGTCCGAGAAAACTTCTGACTTGCTTGACATTCTTCGAGGGAGTCCAGTCAAGAATAGCCTGAATTCATTTAGGGTTGACTACAATACCATCCTTGGAGATCACATGACCAAGGTAGGTTACTTCATCCATCCAGAACTCACACTTGGAATACTTGGCATATAGTTGATGTTCTCGAAGTCTTTCCAATACAAGACGAAGTTGTTCAGCATGCTCTTCCTTATTCTTGGAAAATACCAGAATATCATCTAGATAAACCACGACAAATTTGTCGAGGTAGTCCATGAAGATATAATTCATTAAACAAGAGAAGGTTGCTGGAGCATTGGTTAAACCGAAAGACATGACGGTGTACTCATATGAACCATAGCGAGTAACAAATGCGGTCTTCGGAATATCCTCTTCACGAACACGGATCTGATGGTAGCCCAACCTCAAGTCGAGCTTAGAGAAAATTGAGGCACCAGCAAGTTGATCATACAGATCATTGATCCGAGGAAGTGGATATTTGTTCTGAATTGTAGCTTGGTTGATTGGTCGATAATCCTGGACCAGACGGTTTGTCCCATCCTTCTTCTTAACAAAGAGAGAAGGTGCTCCCCAAGCAGAGGAACTTGGACTAATGAAACCCAGCCGTAGCGAATTGTCAATTTCTTGCTTAAGTTCAAGGAGTTCATGTGGTGGCATCTTATACGGACGCTTGGCTATAGGAGTGGTACCAGGTACCAAATTGATGACAAACTCGACAGCTCTAGAAGGGAGGAATCCCTGGAAGTTCTTCTGGGCAAACATCTTGGAAATCCCGGACAACTGGAATGTTTTCAATCCGTCAAGAGGTGACTCATTTAATGCATTCATGGCATATAGCCAGGCTTCAGCATCTCGAACAAGATGAGCATGGTAACTGACTATCTCATTCGAAGGATGCAGAAGGTGGACAGTTTTGGTGGCGCAAACGACGGAAGCAGTATGTGCTTTCAGCCAATCCATTCCGAGTATAAGGTCGATCTTGCAGGACTTCAATAAAATGGGGGAAGCATGGAATTCCAGTCCTTCTATTTCAGTGGGGACATCTGGACAAAACATGGAGGTTCGACATTGGCCCGCGAGGGTGTTTACCACTATTGGAACGTTCATCTCCTCGTACTTAATGCCATGCATGTATGCAAAATCTTTAGAGATAAAAGAATGCGATGCTCCTGTATCAAACAATACAGAAGCTGGTACTGAGTTGACGAGAAGAGTACACATCACAATAGCAGGCTGGTCTTGAGCTTCATTCAGTTCAGCATTGTTAGTTTGAGCACGACCATGGGGAGGCCTAGCATTGTTGTTGCGGGGCTGGTTGGAAGGCAGTGCAAGTTGGTTCTGATTCTGCCTGCAGTCTCTAGCATGGCGTCCTAGACAATCACACTCGAAACACAGCCCATCCTCAGGACGAGAAGGGCGAAAAGGAGCTCGTGGTGGCGGAGCTGGGAGCCTGGGCTGCCTAGGTGGGGGTGGAGGCAGACGAGGTGCAGCATAGGACGACCTTGGAGCAGGAGCAGGTGCATGGTACATGTTGTGGGGAATCCAGATCTTGCACTTCTGACTTGCTGAGCCTGAAGATGAGCCCATGTCACGGTTGCGCTTGCTGCTGTCCTTATAGTCCTGCAAACCTGTTTCCACTATAATGGACTTGTTCACCAAGGTGGCAAAGTTGTCAAAGTCCTAAACAAGGAGTGCCAGTTTGATATCAGGGTGGAGGCCTTCATGGAACTTCTCCTGCCTACGAGCATCAGTTGCAACGTCTTCTTCAGCCTAGCGAGATAAGTCCAGAAATTCCCGCTGATAAGCATCCACAGTCTTGTTGCCCTGGACGAGATTGTGGAACTCACGCTTCTTCTTGTCCATCATTCCTTGAGGAATATGGCAAGCACGGAATGCAGCTTAGAACTCCGGCCAGGTGATGATTGTTCCAACAGGAATGAGCGCCTGTGACTGTCCCACCATTGAGCAGCGGGACTCTTCAGAAAGTACGAGGCAAAGGTGACATAGCTAGCCACCGGGGCGTCTGAAGATTCCAGCTCATAAGTGATGTCACGGAGCTAGTCATCTGCGTCAAGCGGCTGAGTTGAGTTGTGGTAGACCGCAGGGTTGAGGTGCATGAAGTCTTGCAGAGTCATTGGGGCTGGCTGTTGATTCATATTCAGCCTTGGGAACTGGTCCATAAGCCCTTGCATAAACTGGCGATTCAGTTCAAACTGCTGCATCATATCGGCCATGTATTCAGGTGGTGGTGGGTGGTCAGCCGCACCACGACCACAACTAGCTGGCCTAACCATTATGTCGAAACAATTTAACAGTGGTATTTTGGGATTGGGTATTGCAAAGACAATGAGTTATTTATGAAGTAAATTGCTCAATGAAGGAAGTGCAATAGATATGACATAGTAGTTCGAATTCAACATACAGATCCATACATAGGTCTATTACAAATCATAAGTCTGTTACAACATAGACGATAGGTCCGGCATGAAATTAGTCTAGACAACTAGGCGGCACGCAGGCACGCGATAGGGGGATACAACAACGGACATAGCGAAAAGCTGCATCAACATCAGGAACAACGAAAGAACCCACTGAACTGCAGATGGCCCTGAATTTGGAACCTAGTGGCAGGGTCCTGCATCCCGTGCACAACCTGATGCAGTACCTGCATATTAAGCGAGAGCGCAGGTCCACGTGCCGGGGTACGACCTCCAATAGCAGACCACTCAAGACCTGGAGGAAACTCAGTCTGAGGCGGATAAAGGATGTACTCCAGATGAATCCCCGCGGTGACTGCTGGCAACAAATGCTCCATAGCCCAATAAAGACGAGCACGGGTGACGTACAACTCGACGTTAAGAGCCCTGACAGTGTGATCCAATGCCTTAGTGTACTGAACCAGAACCTGTGGGTCATAATGAGGACTCACGTAGGGGGTGCAGACAACAGTGTAGGACCGGTCGTTGTGCTGTCGTGCGAAAGGGGTCAAGACCTCAGCGTTGGCGGCAGTATCAACTCCAGCAAGAACATACAGAATGTATCTGTATGTCGTCTCCTCTAAACAAGAGTTCCCTACACGGAGACGAACAATAGCAGCATAAGCAACATCCTGTACTGCTATATCAATAGTTACTCCAATGCCACAGAAGGTGTGCAGCTCAGTGATGGAGAGGTCCTGTCGATCCCAGATAACTATCTTAGCCTCATACTGTTCCTGGTTGAACTCGCGGTAGTCCTCGTAAATAGTGTACTTGGGGTACCAGCGATATCCTAGCTTCTTCAAGAGGTCGACCAGAATGGCCGGGGACCTAGTTGTATCATGTGCGAAGGTCAGACGAACGATCTGCCTACCGAGACGCATCTGTAACAAGGAGATTTAAGATGTCAAATGACAGTGTGTGCATTATAACTTCAAAGGAAACAATTGTCGACGAAACAAATCTTCGGTGGATGTGATCACGAGAACCTAATGTTAGAGTTAGCAAAATCTTTAACCCGAAAGAGGAGAGAGATCAGAACCCAGAGTGTAGACGAGGAATAAAAGATCCTAATACCACCCGATTGAGATGTGGGCCCATAAGTCTCACAATAATGTTAGTAAAAGTTTTTCAAGTACTAGACTCAACTTCCGCCAAGGAGTTGGAAAGGGGCTACCTACAGGCAGTCAGCTCTGATACCAACTTGTGATGCCCCCAATTTTGACCATACGCTAAACATACACGCAATGCGTACGACCAAGATTAGGGACTCACTAATCAATATCACAACACAACTCTAGACACAAATTAAAGTCATACAACTTCATATTACAAGCCAGGGGCCTCGAGGGCTCGAATACAAAGCTCGACAAGCATGAGTCAACGGAAGCAAATAATATCTGAGTACAGACATAAGTTAAACAAGTTTCGCCTTAAGAAGGCTAGCACAAACATAACAACGAATCGAAAGAGGTGAGGCCTCCTGGCTGGGAACCTCCTATCCTACTGCTGGTCGGGGCCTGCCTCCACATAGTAGTAAGCTCCTACCATGGTGTAGTAGTCGTCTCCGGCGTACTCCATCTCATGGGCTCCATCGTCTGAATGCAGAATCGTATCGATGGGGAAAGAGAAGGCAAAGCAGCGGTGAGTACTCACCCAAAGTACTCGCAAGACTGAATCAGAACTATGCTAAGTATGCATCATTATCAAGGGGTGGGGTTATATCTGGGCTGACTACAGAAAGCAAGAATAGGGGGAAGGCCTAGTCCTATAAAAGACTAGCATCTTCAACATCTTGTAGCATTAGAAGAGAGTAAACTGGTATCTCATATATAGTCATATTATTGTAGCAATTTTATTAAGTAACCATGCCCAGAGATTCTTCCTCGACTCCCTGCAAGGAAGCAATCCCAGAACCAACATTCATTTCAATTTAAAGTCACAATAATAGTTGTATAAGGTCAAGGTACAACTCCAAGTAGTCCTGTTACCGTGGACACGGCTATTCGAATAGATGAATTCATCCCTGAAGGAGTGCACCGCATTTCCAACATGCTTGATCACCTCCGGCCGGACACACTTTCATGGGTAATGCCCAGTCTCGAGATCCAAAACATCGTCGCCCCACCTAGGCTCAACGAAGAGGCCAGCCCGCTGGTCTAAATCCTAAGTGTGCAGGTTCGTGGGCCCACTTTCCCTTTCACTCCTGCACGATGCGAAGGCGGTTGAGGTCAGTCCTAGCACTCCTTATAACAAGCGCGATGCCGTTGCGGACTACTCAGGTGCGCGCCACTCCATTGTTGACGTCCGAAGAGCTTTAGCTGATACAACGACGCTCAGTACCCATAACTTCTCCCATGTGAAGGTTTAGTGCGAAAAAGGTCAAATGACCAACTCAGATCAAATACCCAACCCATTAGCATTTTATTAAAGCGGGGCAAGCGCGACCCATAAAGTGCGGTCCCGTCACCCCGTCTCGAGGATGTGTGGCAATGGCCTCTCTCGCCAGTCCATGCCTCAACATCAGCAAACCATGGGTACCCCTCAGGGCCGACCCATCACCAACATGTTTCTGTAACCAGGTCATAGTAACTCTGTGTATAAAACATCAAGGTGGGAACTGAGGAATCACCCTCAATGGTCACCGCTCGATGTAACCGTCAAGGTGGACTTAGAGGAATCACCCTCGAGGGTCCCACACTTGAGGGGTGGCACGATAGAGACATCATCGGGAATGGTGAAGGAGGAATCACCCTCGAGTACTTCACGAGGTGTCACCCTCGGTACTCGAGAGTAGCACTGAAGAGGCATACAACTAAGGGGGAGTGCGGTGATGTGAGGGGCCTGGCTTGTCGGTCGGTTGACCGAGTCTTCGAGTCGTCGAGTCGTCGGGTTGTCGTTGAAGAAGCAGGGGCAACTAGGACTAAGGGGGTTCACTGGGGATTCACTAACCAACCTATACTAAGTAGTTGGTATGATTGCAGGTATAGTAGCAGTTCATCAAAAACAGGCTATGCATCAGATTAGGAGCTAACTAATATAGTAGCAAAAATCTAATGCAAGAATAAGAGGGAAAGGATTAGGCAATATCGGAATGCTCAAGGGGGGGTTGCGTGCCTTTCTGCTCTGCGGCAAAAGGCTGATCGTCATGCGCGTAGTCGTACCCGGCAGCAACATCAGTCTCGGGGTCTGCCGGAGAGAAGAGGGGGGAGAAACAATAAATATAAAGCATAGATGCGATCACAATGCATGACATGGCAATATGCAGGGCTAGGCATGCACTAACACAGTATTATACGTCGCAGACGGGTCGGAAGAATATCTCACGATATTTTCCGGGTCTCGGGCTATTACCGGACAAATGAAACGGAAGGAAAAGTTCCATGTTTGCTATGCTAGGAGCACGCGGAGGACAAACGCAATGCGTATTCGGATTCGTAGGATTTTTCTGATTAACTTTCATGTATAAATTATTTTCATCCGAGTTACAAATTATTTTATATTAATTTTTAAAGTTTTATTAATATTCAAAAATTAAATAGATTATTTTAATTCAATTTATGAATTATGACATCAGCATGATGTCATGCTGACATCAGCAGTCAACAGGGGCAGACTGGTCAAACTAACAAGTGGGCCCCACATGTCATTTTTTAATTAGGTTTAATAATTAATTAAACAATTTAATTATGGGGTGGGACCCACCTGACATTCACTGCTAAACCCAATTAATTAGTAGAATTATTAATTAACCTAATTAATTGCATTAAGTTAATTAACGATTAATCAACTATTTAATCAGTCTTAATTAAGTTGACTAATTAATTAATTATTATATATATATTATTTATTTTATTTAAACATTTTAATAGGGGGTGGGGCCCCTTTGCCATAGAGTGTGAGGGGGTGGCCCCACTTGGTAGTGGCCCCACCATTCTCTCTCACACACAACACACACGACGCTCACATGCGCACACACACGGCCACGGTCATGGCCAGCGGGAGGGGCTCGCCGACGGTGACGCTGGCCGGCGAGGGCGAGTGGTGGCGGTAGCGGTGTAGGACAGGGGTGAGCGGGGACCACGGGTGGGTGAGCAGGGCGTGGTGAGGCTCGTGCGGGGGTGAGGGCCGCGGCAAGGGCGGGCAGCGGTGCGGGGTGAGCGCAGCGAGCGGGCGGCGGCGGCGGGTGCGCACGGGGGCTGGCGACAGCGGGCGATACGGGGCCGCAGCGGCGCCGACAATGCGTGGCGCGGCGGGGAGGGGAATGGGGGAGGCCATGGCCGGGAGGGGGGCTCACCAGCGTTGCTGAGTGGCAGGGTCGGCGAGGCTCGAGGAGGCTGGCGGGGTGGAGGTGAGGAGAACGGCGATGGTGGCGGGGAGGTGGGCAGCGCCAGCGACCTCGGACGACAAGGGGGGGACGCAGGCGCTATCGCTGTCCCGATTCGATCGGGATGGGAGGGAATCGGGGGGTGTGGGGGAGAGTGGGGGGAGTGAGGTGGCTTGGCTAGGGTTTGGGGGGGGGGGTATAGCCCCGTGGGAGGCCGGTTGGACCGGTTGGGCCGGCTAACTGGTCTCGGGGGGGCCAGTAAGGGGGGGATTGTTTTTATTTAATTTTTAAGTTTATTTTTAGTTTTTGTTTTGTTTTTCTTTTAAATTTTTTCTGTTTTGGTTTTAATTTAATTTAGTAAATCTAATATTTTCAAAAATATTGATTTTTACAACACAAATACCTATTCATTATTTGACACCCTATGAACATTTTAGTTTGTATGTTTGATAACTTTATTTATTTGACCTTATTTTAAATTTTGAATTTGAACGGGATTTGAATCCAATGCGAGATTAGCAACAGTAAACACGGTGACGTGTCATCATTAGCATGGGATTACTGTAGCTTAATTACATACATTACTGTAGCACAAAACCAGGGCGTCACAATCTCCCATGTATCTATAATTTTTGATTGTTTCATGCTATTATATTATCAATCTCGAATACTTTATATACAATCATATGCTTTTTATATCATTTTTGGGGACTAGCCTATTAACTCGGTTTTCGAGTGCCACTTTCTGTTTTTTGCCTGTTTTTGGACTTTTCAGAAAAATCAATACCAAATGAAGTCCAAATTGGATAAAAGTTTACGAGGGTTATTTTTGGACCAGAAGAGACCCGAGAAGTTTTGGGAGGTGGCGAGAAGACCCATGAGGCGGCCACGAGCTATGTCGGCGCGCCCTGGGGGGTTGGGCGTGCCCCTGGCTCGTGGGGCCCTGATGGCACCTCCTGACCTAATTCCACTGCTATATATATGTCCAATTATCCAAATAACACCAAAGAGACACCCGAAACAATCTTTAGGCCATCGCAAGTCTCTGTTCTTCCGCGATCCCTTATGGAGGCTTTTTCTGGTACTCTGCCATTGGGGGAATCCATCATGGAGGCCGTCTACATCAACCTTGCTGCCTCCAAGATGATGTGTGTGTAGTTCACCACAGACCTACGGGTCCATAGCTAGTAGCTAGATGGCTTCTTCTCTATCTTTGATCTTCAATACAAAACTCTTCGCGATTGTCCCTATGATCTATCTAGTGTAATCTTCTCTTGTGATACGTTTGTTGGGATTCGATGAATTGTGGGTTTATGATTAGATTATCCATGAAAAGTAATTGAGTCTTCTCTGAATTCTATTATGCATGATTGTTATAACTTTGCAAGTCTGTGTGATCTATTCGTTTGGTTTGGCCAACTAGATTGACTTATCTTTAGTCGGAGGAGTGCATTATAGTGGGTTCAATCTTTCGGTGCTCTATATCCTAGTGATAGAAGGGGACAAGACGCGTATTGCATCGTTGCCATTGAGGATAAAATGAAGGGGTTTGAACGTATTGCTTGGTCTTACACTAGTGCAGAAAAGCCTAGCTATGGCGTGGCAAAAAGGGACCTGCTGGGGTTTGGATGCATTGACGAAAGTTGCACCAATCCTCGAGGTGAGAATGGGCAATGCACGGTACTAAAGAGGCTAGCATATATGGAAGGTGAGTGTGCGTACATCCATGTATTCACATTAGTCATAATGAACTCACATACTTATTGCAAAGATTTATTAGCTCTCTCGAAGCAAAGTACTACTCGCATGCCCCTAGGGAGGAGGTTGGTAGGAGTTAACCATCGCGCACCCCCGACCTAAACAACACTAGGATTTCAATGAGGAATAAGAATGCTCACACATCATCACCATGCCATAACCAATATTTAGATGAACAACAAATTAACACCTTTAACTATTGATATTTTTACTAACCAACAACCATGCACTCACGCCCTTTCATATTGCCACAACAATATCATTAACCCATAATTTCTCTTTTATGTGATACATGAAGGTTTTAATTATGCACCCTTGGATACCTATTATTTTTGGACTAGTCTTATAACCCATTAAAATTACCGTCACTATATATTAGACTCTCAAACAAATTTAGATTAAGAACTAGAGTGCATCTATTTCTATAAAATCTATACACCATCGTGCTCTAAAAGATATAAGTGAAGGACTAGAGCAACTTCTTAGCTCAAATGATATAAGTGAAGCACATAGAGTATTCTAACAAATCATGGTGAACAAGTATCTCTATCAAGTGGGTGTATCAAACAAAACAATGATTGTGGAAAACTAAAACAAAATCAAACTAAAACACAAGACACTCCAAAAAAAACACATATCATGTGATGAATAAAAATGTAGCTCCAAGTGACATACCGATACCGATAGATTGAGACGAAAGAAGGGGTGCCTTCTGGGGCATCCCCAAGCTTAGATGCTCGAGTCTTCCTAGAATTTACCTTGGGGTGCTTTCGGCATCCCCAAGCTTAGGCACTTTGCCGCTCCTTATTCCTTCATCCATCGTGATAGCACCCAAAACTTGAAAACTTCAGCACACAAAACTCAACAAAAACTCCTGAGCTCCGTTAGTATGATAGGTAAACAGAAAACTTTAGGTATTGTCATAAATTGATTTATATTTTATTATTACATAAGTTACTTATTCTAATTTCTCCATGGATTATATCCCCCAATACAACCCATTGCATCATCAAAACAAGCAAACTATGCAAGCAAAAACAGAATCTGTCTTAAATAGAACAGTCTGTAATGATCTGCGCAAACACTATAATTCTGTAAATCCAAAAAATCTGAAAAATAGCAAAACCTGGGGAATTTGTATACCAATATTGTGTAGAAACTACATATCAAAAAGAAGTTCCAGTAAAATCATAGAAATTGTGCACTAGACGGATTGTATTCAATATCAAGAACAATGAAATCCACGGGTACATAATTTCTATTACAAAGAATAAGAACATCATTTATTCTATCCAATGTTTTCTTAATAGTGGAATCCGCAAGATGCAAGTTAAGGGAACATTCATTTATATTAGTGAGACCTAGCACATCACATAAAGATTTCGGTATAGTTGAAATACTAGCACCAAGGTCACACAAAGCATTGCCTCCTTAACTTAATTTTAATAGTATGTTCCTGCTCATCATGCAACTTTCTAGGAATAGAAACTTCTAACTCAAGTTTTTCTTCATGAGCTTTTAGCATAGCTTCTACGATATGTTTAGTAAAAGCCTTATTTTGTTTGTAAGAATGGGGTGAGATAATAATGGATTATAGCAAGGAGTAAATTCTACTAAAGATAAATTATCATAATTAAAGTCCTTGTGATCCAAGATAGTGGGTACATCACCAATTAAAGTTTTGACCTCTCCAAACCCATTTTTTCATTTTTATCATTAAGATCATCACCCTCCAAAAACGGGACACCTTCTAGCTAAATTTGACGCATCTCCAGTACCTTTACCATATATTTCCAGATTAGTAAACAAAGATTCAATGGGAAAAGTATCAAACGTTTTAAGATCTTCATCATGATTATGATAAAAACCGGGTGGAAGAGCCTTTTCTAAGAATTCTCGGTTAGCTGTCAACCTCATAGTACTCTCCTTACTTTCAGTAATAGATATTTGGATGGATTTAATATACTCATTAATATCATGCTTGGGGGGCAAAGTTTTACTTTTAAGAGTTTCCACATCATGAGCAATCGTATCCATCGCTGGTACCATTATGTGCTATACAATCAGTTTTTAACCCCTTTTCGCGACATAGTTCCGAACCATCGCCTTGCATGTGTGGGAGATAGGGGGGCCATCCCACACGACACTGGAACATCATCTACGATGGTGCGAGCACCTGTCGACGATTCGCCTAATGTAAATGTATGCGAAGTTGTAGCCTATCCAACACACCACACTTTGAGATTATGTTTGTGATCAAGCACACATATGAGATGATGACACAGTTATATTTGTGTGCTATAGTTATTCATATCGCACGTGCGAAATGTATGTATACCGTCTTCTTAAAATACTACATTACACATGCACGCAGGTTTGGAACCGTTTGTGCTATTGATGGCAAGCGCACACGGTTACGACGTGCAAACGCGTGTGTGATAGTGCGCGCATCCCACACGCTCAAAATATGTGACCGTGTGTTATAAAGCTGATAATCACAGACACTATTCTTCAAACAATCGTGTGTGATATATGACACCACGGCACACAGTTCAATTGTTCTAAATGTGTGTGTTGTAATTTATTACCTAATAGCTTATTTTTGTTAATTTATTATTAGAAATGGAAACTTCAAAAAAATTAATTATGAAATGTGGATTTCACGTCCATCAATACATACTCTAATTACAATGGTTCAATAGCCAATACATAAATCGAAAGCTTAGTACATGTCCATGGTTACATAGTTCGGTAGAAGATTAAATATGATGAACCACAATATATAGTACTAGATGCGGTAGAGGTGAAGAGAGAATTGTAAATACTTTTGGCTGTCAATCATGTTGTAGAAGCGGAATACCCATAACGTGCCCTCCTCCATGCCAAAGGTGCGCACAACTTTTGTCCAACCCCTTGTGATGATCGCCCGTCCATCCTTCATCGCCTTTAGGAAGACTTCTATACCATTATCATGGTAGCATGAATTATATACTACAACATTCGTTGCCTCGACATCGGTTAGGTAGTTTTCTAGGTAATCTTGAGTAAATTCCTTCGGAAACCACTAAAAAGAGACAACTTTTAGGTATTCATGCCTAATAGAGTAACTTGTTCTGGGCTAGAAAAGAAGGCAACAAATTACTTACCATCCTAAAGTTCACTCATGTCTTGGATTATATAAATAAAGAGTTTAATTCCAATTAGATGTCTCTTCTGCCTAACAATTTTTCTTATTTCCTCACTTGATGCTTGTTCATGTTTATCTCATTTCCCCATATGCAAAGGGGGTCAAAGCGTGAATCAATACCGCTGACATATGTACCTACAAGCAAAAAATAAATGTTAGAACCTAAGCTGCAATTGCACAAATGATGTAAAATATTATAAGAAAATGTGATGTGACTAACCTCGATGGTAAACAACAGAATCGCGCATCGTAGCCCTACATAAGCACATAGAAAGGCGTGTTAAATACAACATGGTTAACATCCACCAAAAATAGCAAATGTTAATTAAACGACAATATCTCTAGTGATATTTTCATTGTGGGGCGTAGCACGGTAACAAAGGGACATGTATTGGCGAAATTAAACTGGATAATTCATACTTGAACAACAGTGCGCATTACTGGAATAAACAACAAACGTGTTAACTTCAGAGTACATACAACCAAACATAGTCATTAAAACTTGTACCATTGAAATAGAAATTGACACGATTAAACATCGCGAGTGCTACTTCTTGAGCTTGCGTTGGTTTTCCCCTGAAAAGGAAATGGTGATGCAGCAAAGTAGATAAGTATTTCCCTCGGTTGTTGAGAACCAAGGTATCAATCTAGTAGGAGGTACAAGCAAGGTCCCGATGTATGCACCTACACAAACAATCAAACACTTGCACCTAACGCTATAAAGGGATTGTCAATCCCTTCACAGTTACTTGCAAGGATGAGATCTGATAGAGATAGGTATGAAAGATTACTAAGAGTAAAAGTAAATAAAAGTAAATAATATTGCAGCAAGGTATTTTTGGTTTATAGATCTGAAAATATAATATGGAAAATAGACCCTGGGGCCATAGGTTTCACTAGAGGCTTCTCTCTTGAAGGAAAACAATACGATGGGTGAACAAATTACTGTCGAGCAATTTATAGAAAAGCGCATAGTAATGACGGTATCCAAGGCAATGATTATGCATATAGGCATCACATCCATATCAAGTAGACCGAAATGATTCTACATCTACTACTATTACTCCACACATCGACCGACTCCTGCCTGCATCTAGAGTATTTAGTTCATGAAGAACAGAGTAACACATTAAGTAAGATGACATGATGTAGAGGGATAAACTCAAGAAATATCATAAAACCCCCATCATTTTATCCTTGATGGCAACAATACAAGTAGGTGCCTCGCTACCCCTACTTTGTCACTGGGTGAGGACACCGCAAGATTGAACCCAAAATGAAGCACTTCTCCCATTGCAAGAATTACCAATCTAGTTGGCCAAACCAAACCAATAACTCGAAGAGACTTGCAAAGATATGAAATCACGCATATAATAATTCAGAGAAGATTCAAATAATATTTATAGACAATCTGATCATAAACCCACAATTCATCGGATCTCGACAAACACACCGCAAAAGAGTATTACATCGGATAGATCCCCATGAAGATCATGGAGCACATGTTATTGAAGAACATAGAGAGAGAAGAAGCCATCTATCTACTAGCTATGGACCCGAAGGGCTAAGGTGAACTACTCATGCATCATAGGAAGGGCAATGGTGTTGATGTAGATGCCCTCCATGATCGAATCCCCCTCTGGCAGATTACCGAAAAAGGCCCCAAGATGGAATCTCACGGGAACGGAGGATTGCGGCGGTGGAAAAGTATTAGTGTGGCTCTCTATGGTATTGGGGGAATATTTTTGAATTTATAGGCGGAGAATTAGGGTTGGAGGAGCTACGGGGGGCTCACAATCCAGGGGGCGCCCCCCTAAGGGCGTGCCCTGGTGGCTTGTGGCCCACCCTAGGTCTTTTGGCCTCTTCTCCAAGACTCCTAGGTTCCTTTTGGCCCAAGAAAAATCATCATAGAATTTTATTCTGCTTGGACTCCGTTTGATATTCCTTTTCTACAATACTCAAAAAGAAGGAAAAACAGAAACTGGCACTGGGCACTCGGTTAAAAGGTTAGTCCCAAGAATAATATAAAATATCATATTAATGCATATAATACATCCAAAACAGATAATATAATAGCATGGAACAATAAAAAATTATAGATATGTTGGAGACGTATCAACGAGCCAGTTCATACTTGGTAAATCCCGAGGGGTAGTTGCTTGGGTACTTCAACTCGGCGAGAGCCCACACAAAGTCGGTGGCTAGGTGTTCCTGCTGGTCGCAACGTGGATCAGTACCGCTAACATATGTACACACAAGGAACAAGTAAATGTTAGAAGCTAAATACAACTAAACAAATGATGTAAAATACTATAAGATATTGGGATGTGACTAATCTCAATAGTAAACAACAACATCATGCATTGTGACACTGCATATGTACATGTAAAGGCATGTCAATTACAACAAGGTTAACATTCTCCAAAAATATCTAATGATAATTGGAGGACATCATCTCCAGTGATATCTTCTTTGCGAAAAGTAGCACGATACCGAATGGACAACATAAAAAATGGATATAACTGTTCACTACAGCAGACTTAACAACAACCTAGCATAGGCGTTGTAAGTTTGTAACTGGTATTGGATAGTTCATACTTGAACAACACGGTGCGCATAACTGAAATGAATGACAAACGTGTTAACTAAAGAGTATAGACAACCTAACATCGCAATTTAAACGTGTACTATTGAAACTGAAATTGACACGGTTAAACATTGCTATACTGGTATTCATAAAAATGAACTGGACAATTCATACTTGGTAAATCCCGAGGGATAGTTGCTTGGGCATTTCATCTCGGCCAGTGCCCGCACCAAGTTGGCAGCGTCGGCGGCAAGGTGTTCCTATGGGTCGGCACGCATAGTGTTCACCATGCCATCGACTGCCATGATCAGCTCCCCGACATCCGCGTGATATATGGTTGGGCTTATGCTAAGATGCTCAACAATAGGGGGTGGGGATGTGGAGGCATGAGGGTGGTTTGGAGGCTCCATCGAAGCAATCGGGCTGAGGCAATGATGGAGATCAAAGGTTACCTCACTAGATCGACGAGCGAGAGTGGGGCAGAACGTATATTTGGTTGCAACGATGGTGGCGGTTTGGGCTGCAGTTAGAAGGGGGTGGCGATAGGGGGAATGTGATGGGTGGGTATGGGGTGGGAGGAATAACTTCTGAAATCGCACGCCTATTGAAACTTTGGCAGCGAACTCAAACCTTACGGGGGGAGGGGGGACATGCAACGCAGGCGAAGTGCATCAAATACCTATGTGCAAGAAAAGAGAAATTGGTGATCCCACATCAAAAAATTCAAGTCTTCTCTCTCGCTCTCTCTCGTGCCATCAGACGCTTTGCAAACGTTTTGTTGTAAGAAAACATTTGTCGTTAAAGCTGTATTATAAGCACAAAAGGCCTAGAAAATACACAAAAAGGAGTAAATATGGTAAACAATCCTAAAAAAATGACAAATTTTGAATAGGGTGCACTCTAGTGGGTGTGATGATCGTAGAAAACAAATCAAGTTCAAAGGCCCCAGGAAATATGGGTTTCCCTTCAAAACATGGCGATTTCGCTCCCCGAACCATGAAACTCCATAGCTGATGGTCTAGTATATGAAGAGTGCGTATCATGACATTATCCATACCTTCTCAAATATTTACCGCATCATATTGATGCCATGCCTAGGCACCACACAAGGTAACATGTTTTTCAGGCATGTTTTCCATTTTTCTAGAGTTATAAAACAAATAAACGACACATCTATGGTTGCCTCTTCAAGCACATATCCTTTAAATTTTATTAATTTCCTGTAAAATACATGAAAAGTTATTCAATGACACAATTACAAATTTTTGAGTCCTTTTTGAACACTTTTTCATGTACAGAATGTTCGAATTTGAATTATAAGCACAAAAGGCCTAGAAAGTACATAAAAAGGACAAAATATGATAAACGAGCCTGAAAAAATGTCAAATTTTCGACATGGTGCATTCTATGGGTATGATGATCGTAGAAAATAAATCAAGTTGAAAGGACCAAGGGAATATGGGTTGCCCTTTAAAACATGGTGATTTTGCTCCCCGAACCATGAAACTTCATAGGTGATGGTCCGGTATATGAAGACTATGTATAACGATATTATTCATAGCTCCTCAAATATTTACCACATCATATTGAGGTCATGCCTAGGCACCACACAAGGTAACATGTTTTAGGCATGTTTTCCATTTTTCTAGAGTTACAAAACAAATAAATGACACATATGTGGTTGCCTTTTCCCACACATATCCTTTAAAATTCTATTAATTTCTTGTAAAATATAGGAAAAGTTATTCAACGAGACAATTACGAATTTTTGATTCCTTTTTGAACATCTTTTCATGTACAAAATGTTCGAACTTGAATTATAAGCACAAAAGGTTTAGAAAATACACAAAAGGACTAAATACTTTTAACGAGCCTGAAAAAATGTCAAATTTTGGACATGGTGTATTCTAGTGGGTGTGATGATCGTAGAAAATAAATCAAGTTGAAAGGACCAAGGAAATATGGGTTCCTCGTTCAAAGCATGACAATATCGCTCCCCAATCCATGAAACTCCCGAGGTGATGGTGTAGTATATGAAGAGCGGGTATCACGACATTATCCATATCGGATCTCGGGTAGGGGGTCCCGAGCTGTGAGTCTAGGATTGATGGTAACAGGGGACGAAGGAGACGATGTTTACCCAGGTTCGGGCCCTCCTATGGAGGTAAAACCCTGCGTCCTGCTCGATTATATTGATGTGTATGAAGGTTACAGAATTGATCTACCTAGAGATCGAATAGCTAAAACCCTAGACGAGTTTCTCTGCCCTACAATCTAAACCCTCCCGTTTTATATAGACACCGGGGGGTACCTAGGGTTTTCACATGATAGGTCTCCTGTCAGGGATGGAGATGTCGATTTCCTCATCTTGACTTGGAGTGCACGACGCGCCTTCGAGACTTCCTTCTAGAACACGGGGTCATAACGTATCCGGCCCTTCTTGCGATAGTCAGAGAGCGGCCCACCAACCCGGCCTATTGGTAGATAGGCCAGCGGCCCGAGGACCCCTTAGTCCAGGACTCCCTCAGTAGCCCCTGACCTAGCCCCCAATGCCAAGGGTCACAACATTGACAGCTCCATGTGATTGGAGCCTTCGGCTTGTGCATGAGTTCTTCCCATTAATGTTTTCATACGATCGACCGGATGCCATGAGTTTCTTAGCCCCAAAGGCCAAACATCAAAGTGTAAACAATATTTTCTACAACCTTTTTAATGATGGCCTATCACGATCGCTTAACCAGTTATGAAAACTTGATTCACGGTTTGAGGACGTTTTTACATTGGCATGACTCATCAACGTATAGATCGTGCTCTGTTTCACACGGGATATGATTAATGCCCTAGGTTTTCTCACATGTGCGTAACGACACCGATATTGTGGGAAGTGGCAAAGCCTGCGGCACAGCAAAAGGGAGGCTATTGGTATTACAACACCATAAAAGGTGCGGAAAACCCTCAAGGCCTATTCACGCTCCCGATTTGCATCCCTTGCTTCCTCAACCTTCCAAAGCTCCGAGAGCCCAGATCTAGTTCTTCCTCACTTTCTCCTGCGAGCTTAGCCATGGTGGATTCAGGCTCTACGGGCAAGTGGGAGGCCTCCACGGTCACTAACAAGGACATCCGGGACCTCAAGCTTGCCAGCTACATCCCCGCCAACGTCTTCCACCGCGCTCCAGAAGCGAAACAGGTGGTCCCCACCCCGAACCTGGGTGAGAGGGTGGTGTTTATCCCCCACTTCCTTCCGGGACTAGGCTTTCCACTCCACTCCTTTGTTAGGGGCCTTATGTTCTTCTATGGGTTAGACTTTCATGATCTTCCCCCAAACTCTTTTATGCATATTTCAGCATTCATTATCGTCTGCGAAGCCTTCCTACGGGTCGAACCACACTTCGGCATGTGGATCAAAGTATTCAGTATCAAGCTAAAGATAGTCATGGGTGAGCAAGCAGCCTGCGGAGGGGCGGTAATCAGTAAGCTCCACCGCATAGACTGGTCGACCGGTACCTTCATCGATACAATAAAGATCTGGCAGAAGGAATGGTTCTATATCACCGAACCAAGGGACGAGGGCTGGGTGGCACCTGCCGAGTTCAGATCTGGACCTCCTGCGAGGTTAACCTCGTGGCTCAAGAAGGGCCTTGACTGGGGGTCGGATGCAGAGGTAAAATCTCTATAGAAGCGCATTTCCGTGATGATCACGGCCAAGATCGAGCTGGTCAATGTGGTCCAGGTCGTGCTCCACTGCCGTCTTCCTCCCAGCCAGCACCGGGCCTCCCCAATGTGGGCCTATCAGCTCGAGGACCAGCCTACGGTGCAAAGATTCTTGCACACTGCCCTCCAGAAGTTGTGTGAGGCATTATTTTCAAGCCCCAGAAGAGCTGGCCACCCGAGGAGGAGGACTTGGGCCTAAGCGTCGATAACCCTCCTACCCAAGTATGATATAATTTAAATAATCCGTCCCTGTTGTGTGACAAAAGGGCTGAACACCTTGCTACCTCTTGAGCTTGGGTTGGTTTTCTGTTGAAGAGGAAAGGGTGATGCAGCAAAGTAGATAAGTATTTCCCTCAGTTGATGAGAACCAAGGTATCGATCCAGTAGGAGGAACAAGCAAGTCACCAATGGATGCACCTAAACAAACAATCAAACTCTTGCACCCAACGCTATAAAGGGGTTGTCAATCTCTTCACGGTTATTTGCAAGGATTGGATATGATAGAGATAGATGTAAACGAAAACAGAAACTAAAAGATAAGCAAATTGCAGCAAGGTATTTTTTGTATTTTTGGTATATAGATCTGAAAATATATTATGGAAAGTAGACCCGGGGCCATAGATTTCACTAGAGGCTTCTCTCTTGAAGGAAAATATCATGGTGGGTAAACAAATTACTGTCAAGCAATTGATAGAAAAGCGAATAATCATGTAGATATCCAAGGCAATGATCATGCATATAGGCATCACGTCCATGTCAAGTAGACCGAAACGATTGTGCATCTACTACTACTCCACACATCGACCGATTCCTGCCTGCATCTAGAGTATTAAGTTCATGAAGACCAGAGCAACACATTAAGTAAGATGACATGATGTAGAGGGATGAACTCAAGCAATATGATGAAAACCCCATCTTGTTACCCTTGATGGCAACAATACAATACGTGCCTCGCTATCCCTACTATGTCACTGGGTGAGGACATCGCAAGATTGAACCCAAAACCAAGCACTTCTCCCATTGCAAGAATTACCAATCTAGTTACCCAAACCAATAACTCGAAGATACTTGCAAGGATATAAAATCATGCATATAAGAATTCAGAGAAGATTCAAATAAGATTCATGGATAATCTGAACATAAACTCACAATTCATCGGACCTTGACAAACACACCACAAAAGAGTATTACATTGAATAGATCTCCATGAAGATCATGAAGAACATGGTATTGAAGATCAAAGAGAGAGAAGAAGCCATCTAGCTACTAGCTATGGACCCGTAGGTCTATGGTGGACTACTCACGCATCATCGGAGGGGCAATGGAGTTGATGTAGATGCCCCCCGTGATCGAAACCCCCTCCGGCAGATTACCGGAAAAGACTCCAAGATCGGATCTCTCGGGAATGGAGGCTTCTGTCGGCGGAAAAGTATTTGCATGGCTCCCTTTGGTGTTGGGGGAATATTTGGGTATTTATACGACAAAGAATAGGGTTAGGAGACCTGCCAGGAGACGGCAAGCTTACCAGGCACGACCAGGGGGGTGGCCGCGCCTACCAGGCTTGTGTTCTCCTGGTAGATCCCGTGGCGTGCACTCTAAGTCTGGTAGATGTATTTGCTTCCAGAAAAAAATCATTCCGAAGATTTTATTCCGTTTGGACTACATTTATATTCCATATCTGCAAAAGTCAAAAACAAGGGAAAAAATAGAAACCGGCACTAGGCTCTAGATTAATAGGTTAGTCCCAAAAATAATATAAAATAGCATATTAATGCATATAAAACATCCAAAATAGATAATATAATAGCATGACATCATCAAAAAATATAGATACGTTGGAGACGTATCAACATACCCAAGCTTAATTCCTGCTCGTCCTCGACTAGGTAAATGATAAAAACAATTTTTTTGATGTGGAGTGCTACCTAATATATTTGTCCATTTAATATTCTCTATTGTGGCATGAATATTCAGATCCATAAGACTCAAAACAAAAGCTTAATATTGATACAAGAACAAGAACATTACAAGCATACTAGCAAAACAATTGTATCTCTTCAAAATATAATGGCAAAATAACGTTATCCCTACAATATCATATGGTCTGGCCATGCTCCATCTTCCCCACACAAAGTATTTATATCATGCACAACCCCGATGACAAGTCAAGCAATTGTTTTCACACTTTTATTTTCTCAAACTTTTTCAACTCTCACGCAATACATGAGCGTGAGCCATGGATATAGCACTATAGGTGGAATAGAATATGGTGGAGGTTGTCAAGAAAAAGGAGAAGATAGTCTCACATCAACTAGGCGTATCAACGGGCTATGGAGATGCCCATCAATAGATATCAATGTGAGTGAGTAGGAATTGCCATGCAATGGATGCACTAGAGATATAAGTGTATGAAAGCTCAAGAGGAAACTAAGTGGGTGTGCATCCAACTTGCTTTCTCATGAATACCTAGGGCAATTTGAGGAACCCATCATTGGAATATACAAGCCAAGTTATATAAAGAAAAATTCCCACTAGTAGATGAAAGTGACAAAATAGGAGACTCTCTATCATGAAGATCATGGTGCTACTTTGAGGCACAAGTGTGGAAAAAGATAGTAGCAATGTCCCTTCTCTCTTTTCTCTCATTTTTTTCTTTTTTTGGTGGGCATCTAAGGCTTATTTTATAATTTTTTTATTTGGGCTTCACTGGCCTCTTTTATTTTTTGTAAGGTCCGGAATCTCATCCCCACTTGTGAGGGAATCATAGCCTCCATCATCCTGTCCTCACATGGGACATGCTCTAATAATGATAATCATCATACTTTTATTTACTTACAACTCTATATGCAATTTGGAAGTGATGGTGCATGTTATAAAAGGAAATAGTGGAAGTTGCATGGCAATATATCTCGAAATGGCTATGGAAATGCCATAATAGGTAGGTATGGTGGATGTTTTGAGGAATGTATATGGTGTCTGTTTTGAGGAAGGTGGATTTCTTGCACCAGCAAAAGTTGCGCGGTACTAGAGAGGCTAGCAAAGGTGAAAGGGTGAGAGTGCATATAATCCATGGACTCAACATTAGTCATAAATAACTCACATACTTACTGCAAAAGTCTATTAGTCATTAAAGCAAAGTATTAAACGCATGCTCCTAGGGGAGAGATTGGTAGGAGTTAACCATCGCGCACTCCCGACCCTCACACAAAGGTTGACAATCTATAAACAAATTATGCTCCGACTTCCTTACATAATGGTTCACCATACGTGCATGCTACGGGAATCACAAGCCTTTACACAAGTATTTTTACCAAATCAAAATTACTTCCTAATATGACTCTTAACATTACCATCCTTATATCTCAAAACTTTATGCAAGTAATCAAACTTCTCATAATATTCAATGCGCTTAATATGGGAGTTTTTATTATATACCTCTCGGATGCCTATCATATTAGGACTAAATTCATAACCTAGACCAACTACCATGCTGTTTAAAGAATCTCAAAATAATATAAGTGAGGTACGAGGGTTCAATTATTTCTATAAAACGCAAACACCACCGCGCTCTAAAAAATATAAGTGAAGCACATAGAGAAAAATTGCATATCTCAAAAGATATAAGTGAAGCACATAGAGTATTCTAATAAATTCAAGATTTAGAGTGTCTCTATCAAAAGATGTGTGCATCGAGGATGATTGTGGCAAACTAAAAAGAAAATACTCATATCATACAAGACGCTCCAAGCAAAACACATATCATGTGGTGAATAAAAATATAGTCTCAAGTAAATTTACCGATGGATTGAAGACGAAAGAGGGGATGCCTTCCAGGGCATCCCCAATCTTAGGCTCTTTGTCATCCTATAATATGACTTTGGGTGCCTTGGGAATCCCCAAGCTTAGGCTCTTGCCACTCCTTATTCCATGGTGCATCAAATCTTTACCCAAAACTTGAAAACTTCACAACACAAATCTTAACAGAAAACTCGTGAGATCCGTTAGTATAAGAAAATAAATCACCACTTTAGGTACTGTTGTGAACTCATTATTTACTTATATTGGTGTTATACCTACTTTATTCTAACTTATCAATGGTTCATACCCCATGATACAACCCATAGATTCGTCAAAATAGGTAAGCAACTCAAGGAGAACAGAATCTGTCAAAAATAGAACAGTCTGGAGCCATCTGAAAACTTCGTATACTTATATAACTCAAACAATTCTGAAACATTAGGAAAACCTAGGAAATTTATATATGAATCTTGTTTAAATATTTCAGACTCATTAGATGCTCTCAAAAATTTAGAAAATTCCTGGACTGAACGCAAAAGTTTTAGTTTTTCAGCAAGATCAAATCAACAACTACCATAGATCATCCCAAAGGTTTTTATTGGCTCAAACAAAAATTAAAACACCAAAAAACAATTAATACAGAAGTAATAATGTGGGAAACACTCAAAAACATAAGCAAAAACAGAACACAAAAATAAAATTGGGTGGCCTCCCAACAAGCGATATTGTTTAACGCCCCTAGCTAGGCAAAAAGCAATAGATTTAGGTATTGTCATATTTGGTATGCAATCCAAAAGTAGCTCTCATAATAGATTCATAAGGCAATATTATTTTTTTGTAGGAAAGTGCTCCATGACTTTCCTTAATGGAAATTGGAATCTAATGTTTCCTTCTTTCATGTCAATAGTTGCACTAATCGTTCTAAGGAAAGGTCTGCCGAGAATAATAGGACATGTAGGATTACAATCTATATCAAGAACAATGAAATCTATGGGCACATAATTCCTATTTAAAACAATAAGAACATCATTAATCCTTCCCATAGGTTTCTTAATAGCGGAATCTGCGAGATGCAAATTTAGAGAGCAATCATCAAGATCATGGTAACCTATCACATCACATAAAGTTTTCGGAATCGTGGAAAGACTAGCACCCAAATCACAAAAGCATGGCACTAATAATCTTTGATTTTAATCTTAATAGTAGGTTCCCACTCATCATGAATCTTTCTAGTGATAGAAACTTCTAACTCAAGTTTCTGTTCAAAAGATTTCATCATAGCATCAACGATGTGTTTAGTAAAAGATTTATTGTGATTATAAGCATGTGGAGAATTCATCATGGATTGTAAAAAGGAAATACAATCAATCAAAGATAAACTATCAAAATTAAATTCCTTTAAATCCAAAAGAGTGGGTTCATTGCTATTTAAAGTTTTGACCTCTTCCATCCCACTTTTACCAATCTTAGCATTAAGATCTATAGACTCCGAATTATTGGGACGCCTTTTAACTAAAGTTGACTTATCTACAATCCCATATTTATCAAGATTCACATTAAAAAACAAAGATTCAATAGGAGTCACATCAATCACTTTGAGATTTTCATCATTATTATCACTAGAACACATTTTTTCAAGCCATTCACGCTTAGCACGAATTCTAGCGGTTCTTTCCTTACTTTCATCAATAGAAATTCTCATAGATTTTATATACTCATTAATATCATGCTTGGGTGTAGTATATCTAACTTTCAAAGAATCAACCTCAAGTGAAATTCTATCAACACTCCTAGCCAAATCATCAATCTTGAGCACTTTTTCTTCAATTGTAGCATTAAAAACTTTTTGTGAACCAATAAATTGTTTAACAATATTGCAAAGATCAGAGGGCATATTATTATAATTTCCATAAGAATTGTTGTAGGAATTACCATAATTATTAGAGGAATTACTAGGAAACGGCCTAGGGTTAAAATTACCTCTATACGTGTTATTACCAAAATTGTTCCTACCAACAAAATTCACATCCATAGATTCATTATTATTTCCAATCAAAGAAGGCAAAGGCATATCATTGGGATCAATAGGAGCACTCTTAATAGCAAACACATTTCATCAATTCATCCATCTTTTCACCCAAAGTATTTATTTCTTCAATTGCATGCACTTTCTTACTAGTAGGAGATCTTTCGATATGCCATTGAGAGTAGTTTGTCATGATATTATCTAGGAGTTTTGTAGCTTCTCCTGATGTGATCTCCATAAAAGTACCACATGTAGCTGAATCTAAAAGATTCCTAGAAGCAAAATTCAACCACGCATAAAAGAATCGTATAATCATCCATAAACTCAAGCCATGCGCGGGTCAATTCCTAATCATTAATTTCATCATCTCCCAAGATTGTGCAACATGCTCATGATCAAGTTGCTTAAAATTCATTATATCATTCCTAAGGGAGATGATCTTAGTGGGCGGAAAGTACTTGGAGATAAATGCATCTTTACACTTATTCCATGAATCAATACTATTTTTAGGCAAAGATGAAAACCAAGTTATAGCACGATCTCATAGCGAGAACGGAAATAGCTTCAATTTAATAATATCGTTATCCACATCTTTATTATTTTGGATGTCACACAACTCAATTAAAGTACTTAGATGGGATGCGGCATCTTCACTAGGAAGGTCAGAAAATTGTTCTTTCATAACAAGATTAAGCAAAGCAACATTGATTTCATAAGATTCCACACTAATGGCGAGAGCAATTGAAGTACTAATAAAATCATTATTATTAGTATTGGAAAATTCACACAACTTGGTATTCTTAGACATCATGACAAAGCAAGCAAGCAAGCACACAAGCAAATGAAAGGCAACCGAAAGAAGGGTGGATAAAAAGGCAAATCTTTTTGGTATTTTCTGAAAACCGTTTTAGAAGTGGGGGACAGGAAAACGAGAGGCTGATGGCAAATAATGTATATGCAAGAGATGAGTTTGCGATGGTTACTTGGTAGGCTTGATGTAGATCTCCCCCAGCAACGCTGCCAGAATTGGCAAGTTGACGGGAAAGTTCTCGTCTTGACTTTCTATGTATCCTTCCCGGCAACGGCACCAGAAATCCTTCTTGCTACCTATTGAGCTTGCGTTGGTTTTCCCTTCAAGAGGAAAGGGTGATGCATCAAAGTAGATAAGTATTTCCCTCAGTTGATGAGAACCAAGGTATCAATCTAGTATGAGGAACAAGCAAGTCACCGATGGATGCACCTACACAAACAATGAAACTCTTGCACCCAACACTATAAAGGGGTTGTCAATCCCTTCACGGTTATTCACAAGGAATAGATCTGATAGAGATAGATGTAAACGAAAATGGAAAGTAAAAGATAAGTAAATTGCAACAAGGTATTTTTGGTATTTTTGGTTCATAGATCTGAAAATATATTATGGAAAGTAGACCTGGGGGCCATAGATTTCACTAGAGGCTTCTCTCTTGAAGGAAAATATCATGGTGGGTAAACAAATTACTGTCAAGCAATTGATAGAAAAGCGAATAATCATGTAGATATCCAAGGAAATGATTATGCATATAGGCATCACATCCGTGTCAAGTAGACCAAAACGATTCTGCATCTACTACTATTACTCCACACATCGACCAACTCCTGCCTGAATCTAGAGTATTAAGTTCAGGAAGAACAGAGTAACGCATTAAGTAAGATGACATGATGTAGAGGGATAAACTCAAGCAATGTGATGAAAACCCCATCTTGTTACCATTGATGGCAATAATACAATACGTGCCTCGCTACCCCTACTATGTCATTGGGTGAGGACACCGCAAGATTGAACCCAAAACCAAGCACTTCTCCCATTGCAAGAATTACCAACCTAGTTGGCCAAACCAAACCAATAACTCGAAGAGACTTGCAAGGATATGAAATCATGCATATAAGAATTGAAAGAAGATTCATCGGATCTTGACAAACACACCACAAAAGAGTATTACATCAAATAGATCTCCATGAAGATCATGAAGAACATGGTGTTGAAGATCAAAGAGAGAGAAGAAGCTATCTAGCTACTAGCTATGGACCCGTAGGTCTGTGGTGGACTACTCACGCATCATCGGAGGGGCAATGGAGTTGATGTAGATGCCCTCCGTGATCGAAACCCCCTCCGACAGATTACCGAAAAAGGCTCCAAGATTGAATCTCTCGGGAATGGAGGCTTCTATCGGTGAAAAAGTATTTGCGTGGCTCCCTTGGGTGTTGGGGAATATTTGGGTATTTATAGGACGAAGAATAGGGTTAGGAGACCTGCCAGGAGACGACAAGCCTACCAGGCGCGACCAGGGGGGTGGCCGCGCCTACCAGGCTTGTGATCTCCTGGTATATCCCCTGGCGTGCACTCCAAGCTTGGTAGATCTCTTTCCTTCTAGAAAAAATCACTCCGAAGATTTTACTTCGTTTGGACTACGTTTAATATTCCATATCTGCAAAACTCAAAAACAAGGAAAAAACAAAAACTGGCACTAGGCTCTAGATTAATACGTTAGTCCCAAAATAATATAAAATAAAATATTAATGCATATAAAACATCCAAAACAGATAATAAAATACCATGACATCATCAAAAATTATAGATACATTGGAGATGTATCACACCTTCCCCCTCATCTTTACAGAAATGGTTGAGCAAGGCCGCGGAAATTAACTACCCGACCCCATAGCCCAAAGACCCCAGGTCTGATTTGTTGACGGTGATGCTCGCCGTGGTGCCGTACATGGCGCCAGAGAGGAAGGAGAAGAAGAATAGGAAGGCCAGAGAAGGTCTTCGATTAAGGGCTCTTCCGGACGCTATGTCCGGGGAGGCCTACGCCTCCTCCACTCACGAGGAGGAGCACGAGGATGGAGGGGAGAGCAATTCCCCCCTCATAGGAAAAAGGGCAGCGTCAGTGGACGCCGCAGAGGACCTACCTCCTCCTGCCCCAAAGAGGTCATGTCGGACAAAAGTAGTCCTAGCCAATGACACCTTAGACTCCGATGAAGAGTCGGAGGACTTTGAAAGGGTTCCTCGAAGGAACCCAAGGGTCGAGCCCCCGACCGAGAGGTATATATCCGAAGACCCTCTGAATTGTTTATACGAAGTTTTTAATGTTAAATGGAAGAATGCCTTTTAATTTGCAGCCCACCACGCCTTCTCCCCACCGCCCAAATATCGGATGGGGAGTCTCTGCCCGCCAATCTGGCGGAGAGTGGAACTACGTCACACCCCACACCTCCAGGGGACGCGAAGGAGGCCGCGAAGGTGTTATCCCGCCAGGCTCCTTCGAAGCCGAACACTGGCGGCGGGGGTGACGATGATATGGCCGAGGTTAACGCCTCGACCACCGAAGACCAGGAGGGGGAAACTCTCCTGACCGCTGAGGAAGGAGGACGAAATACTGTCTAGTACCCTCCGAGGACATCTCCCGAGAGCACTGTGCCTCTAGAGCTGCCGGCTCAACCCCCCATCAGAGATCGGGTTAGCCGGTCACCACCGGTGCCACCCATGACTGGGTGGCTGGTGATGATGGAGGAGGCTCTATCAAGTGCCTCCATCTTCGAGGATCACCACACTCTTATGGGTGCAGTTTTGCAAGGCATTGAGTCCGTTGATAGTAGACTAAAAGAGGACTTCAATGGTCTCTTGACGGGCTTCAAGGTGAGCCACGTAATACCCTTTTCCCCCCAAAAATTAATTTTATTAAGTTTGTGCTATCTTTATATATATATTAGCCCACGAGCCTTGGGTGAGTTTGGAAAAAGCCCACTCAGGGGTCAAATACCTGGGAATGACTAACGATGCCCAAGGCACGATTTGTCTCGCACTATTCTAAGAGTACCTAAGAGAACCTAGCACAGGGTCATGTTCTGATGGCTCAGGAGTTTGAATGCACCTGACCTATTATTTTTTTATTTTTTGTAGGCCTCGTTGTCAGCGGCGGCCGTCAATGTCGCGGAGCTTGCCGAGCTAAATCGGAAGCTCAAGAGCTCCGAAGAGGAGCTTGATTGCCCGAACAAGAGGTTCGATGAGGCACAAGGTAAGCCGAATTGTAATATCCGGGTTGTCTATCGTTAGTGATCCACACTGGTAACCCAGTGTATTTATTTATTTATTGCTTCCACAGCTTCGGCTGTGGAGGTCAAGAACCTCAAGGCCGAGCTAAAAAAGATGAAGCAGGAGGCCGCGGATGAGAAGGCGACAGCCGTACAAGCAGCAACCACACTATCCGCATTAAAAACTATGAGCGATAAGCATGAGGCTCGGGTGGGGGAGGTGCAGTAATAGCTTAAGGATGCTAGCACGAAGTGCGAGACCCTTGAGTAGAAAGGCAAAGAGCAGGACACTGAGCTATCCACGCTAAAATCTGAGCTCCAAAAGGAGCGGGTGGATAGGCGGTTCTTTGAAGAAGAAGTCCGCCAAGTCAAGGCGGTCATGGATGGTAAGTGATACATCTCCAACGTATCTATAATTTATGAAGTATTCATGCCATGTTTACAATAATTCTACATGATTTTGGTATGATTTTATTAGAACTAACCCGGACTGACGCTGTTTTCAGCAGAACTACCGTGGTGTTGTTTTTGTGAAGAAATAAAAGTTCTCGAATGGGCTGAAAATTTACGGAGAATATTTGTGGAAAATATAAAAAATACTGGAGTGAAAAGATACCGGAGAAGAGTCCCAAGGAGTCACAAGCCTGCCAGGCGCGGCCACCTCCCTAGTCGCGCCTAGCGAGCTTGTGACCTCCTCTAAAAAGTTCTACCGCTGCAAGCCTCCAGAGCCACGAAAAACCAACCGGGACCTCATTTCGGCACCCTCTCCAAGGGGAAACCATCACCGGAGGCCATCTTCATCATCCCAGCAGTCTCCATGACGATTAGGGAGTAGTTCACCCTCGGGGCTGAGGGTATGTACCAGTATCTATGTGTTTGATCTCTCTCTCGTGTTCTTGAGATGACACGATCTTGATCTATTGCGAGCTTTACTAATGTAGATGAATCATATGGAGTTTTCCCCTCTCTATCTTATTGTGATGATATGAGTTTTCCCTTTGAAGTTTACTTATCAGATGGAGTCTTTAAGGATTTGAGAACACTTGGTGTATGTCTTGCGATGGGATATCTGTGGTGGCAATGGGATGTTCTATTGATCCACTTGATGTATGTTTTGGTGATCAACTTGCGGGTTCCGTGACCTTGGGAATCTATGCATAGGGGTTGGCACATTTTTCGTCTCGAATCTCCGATAGAAACTTTGGGGCACTCTTTGAAGTTATATGTGTTGGATTGAACATGGTGAATCTGAAATTGTGTGATGCATATCGTATAATCAAGCCCATGGATACTCGTGGTGACATCGGAGTATCTAGGTGACATTAGGGTTTTGGTTGATGTGTGTCTTAAGGTGTTATTTTAGTACGAACTCTAGGGCTGTTCGTGACACTTATAGGGATAACTCATAAGATTGATCGGAAAAGATAAGTTTGAGGTGGTTTCGTACCCTACAATAATTTCTTTGTTAGTTCTCTGCTATTTGTCACTTTGGAGTGAACTCTTTGTCGCATGAGAGGTATTTACATATGATTCAACTATGTTAGTATTGTTGAGAGAACTTGCACTAGTGAAAGTATGAACCCTAGGCCTTGTATTCAAGCATTGCAATACTGTTTTTGCTCACTTTTGTCATTAGTTACCTTGCTGTTTTTATATTTTCAGATTACAAAGACCTATATATACCATCCATATTGCACTTGTATCACCATCTCTTCGCTGAACTAGTGGACCTATACAATTTGCCATTGTATTATGTGTGTTGGGGACACAAGAGATATCTTGTATTTGATTGCAGGGTTGTTTAAGAGAGACCATCTTCATCCTACACCTCCCATGTATTGATAAACCTTAGGTCATCCACTTGAGGGAAAATTGCCACTGTCCTACAAAACTCTGCGCTGGAGGCCCAACACGAGTCTACAAGAAGAAGGTTGCGTAGTAGACATCAAGGTCTTTTCTCGCGCCTTTGTCGGGGAGGTGAGTGCTTGAAGGTATATATTTAGATTTTGCAATCAAATCTTTTAGTTTCTTGTTTTTCACTATTTGGTTTTATAAAAGAAAACTAAAAAAATGGAATTGAGGTTGCCTCATATGCTTCATCTTTTTAATGTTTTTTCGTGAGAATGATGGAAAGGAAAATTGTGCTGAAGTGTTAGAAGAAGAGGTTATTAAAATGTTTGGCACTAAATCTTTGAGTGATGAGCATTATTTCAATATTGTTAGTATTAATTCTCTTAATATTCATGATGCTAATTATATGCAAAGCCACAAGCTTGGGGATGCTATGTTTGATGAATACAATATTTTTAGTCCCCCAAGTTTTGATGAGCAAAACTATGATGATGATGCCATGCCTCCTGTCTATGATGATTATTGTGATTACATGTATGCTATAAATAGTAATGAAAACTATGAAACCTATTATCATTATTTTAATATTCAATGTGGTTATGTCAATCAAGTGTCACATGATAGTTATTTTGTTGAGTTTGCTCCCACTACTTTGCATGAGTAGAATTTTGCTTGTGTGGGTAGTAATAAAAATTCTATGCTTGTGCATCATGAAAATAATGCTTTATGTTCTGATTATATTGTGTAATTCATTCGTGATGCTACTGAAAATTATTACGAGGGAGGAATATATGCTTGTAGGAATTGCAATAATATCAAGTTTCCTCTCTATGAGTTGAAAGTTTCGAATATATGCTTGTTTTGCCTTCCTATGCTAGATAATTCTTGTTCCCGTAAATTGTTTGCTCACAAAATCCCTATGCATAGGAAGTGTGTTAGACTTAAATGTGCTTGTCATGAGATTCATGATGCTCTATTGCATGTTTCAACTATTAATCCTATACGAGCGTCATTGAAATCATCATGCCTAGCTAAAAGGCATTAAAGAAAAGCGCTTGTTGGGAGACAACCCAACACTTTTACTTGCTGTTTTGATGTGTTAACATGATTAATATACTATAGTAATCATGTTTTGTGTCTTTTATTTCAATAAAGTGCCAAGTAAAGCCTTTGGGATAGTGTGGATACTTGCTTGTTTGATTCTATGCAAAAACAGATAGTTTTGCGTCCAGTATATGAATTATCTGATTTTACTATAGTGTCAAACAATTGTGAAATTTTGACAAAACATTTACATGTAAATTCGTCGAGTTTTCCTATTTTTTCATAATTTGTGGAGTCAGGGAAGTATAGTGATCATACAGATCTTCACAGACTGTTTTGTTTTTGACAGATTCTGTTTTGCATGCATAGTTTGCTTGTTTCAAGTGTTCCTATAGCTTATATTGAGTAATATAAATTGTGGGAATGGTGTAATAAAGTAGGTATCATGTGGGAATAATTATGAATCTTTTCTTGATAGTATCTGAGTGAATGATCTATCTTTATTACACTAACCCTTCTCACGAAGTTTCGTTAAGTTTTGTGTGATTGAAGTTTTCAAGTTTTGGGTGAGACGTTGATATGAGGAGAATAAGGAGTGACAAGAACCTAAGCTTGGGGATGCCCAAGGCACCCCCAAGGTAATATCCAAGGAATATTCAAGCATCTAAGCTTGGGGATGCCCTGGAAGGCATCCCCTCTTTCGTCTTCAACACTATCGGTATATCTCACTTGGAGCTTTATTTTTGTTTGTCACATAATATGAGTTTTGCTTGGAGCGTCATTTTATTTTGTTGTTCTATGTTAGGTGTTATTTATAATCTTGTTTTTCAATAAAAAGTTCCAAGAATTGCCTTAGGATGCTTGCATTGCATGTTTTGATGTGTGCTGTGTAACAACAGAAACTTCTGTTGTAGTGTTTGAATTTTCATATTTTACTGGAATGTGGAAAGTTTCTGAATTTTTTACACAATATTTTAATATAAATTTTATAGAATGTTCTATGTTGTCATAATTTTGTGAGTTACATAAGTATACTGGTTTAATAGATTGCTACAGACTGTTTTGTTTGGACAGATTGCCGTCATAGTTTTGTTATCTACTTATCCTATAGTTTCCATAGCCTATATTGGTAGATATAAATTATGTGTCGGTGCACGACACCTATGGGACTGCAAGGATCCCTTTGTGGTTTGGTGTGGAGAAGGTATGCTCAAAGAGCAGATCAAATGAACGGCACGAGGAGAGATTTTTACCTAGGTTCCTGCCGATGTGGAGCGTAAAACCCTACTCCCGCTTCAATGTAATATGGGTGTTTTTAGAGTTCCAGCTACATGAGCGCTATCCATGGCCGCTACGCACATGAGATAGAAGGTGTTATCCAAAAGTCCTCTCTCGTAACGCCTTGGGCCTCCTTTTATACGATCAAGGGGATCCCAACAGTGGCGTATAGTGCGCGCACAGGGTGCATAGTGCTACAGTGTTATCATACCTAACACTGATGGAGTGGGACAAATGCATTTAATGCTGTCAGGCGTCTCTGACCTTCTACGGGACGGGACAGGGGCCTGTCCCATATACACCTCTTAGCCCCTCCATTGCCAATGCCTTGACACGCATCCTGGCGGTCTACACCTGGCCTCCGCGCTGGCAAGGTGGCGAGGCCTTGCCAAGTGCCCTCCTTGCCGGGGATCCGTAGGCCACCCCCGGCAAGATCTTGCCGGGGTTCCAGCCTTCGGTCTTGTGTTTGTTGACTTGAGTGTTCCTTTGACGTCTTCGCGCTTGCTTCCAGTAGTCCTCCAGCGGGCCGTGCCGCGGGCGCGGCTACAACTGCCCGTGCACAAGTAAGGGGTACTAATAGACCCGATCCTTAGTACACCGACAGGAGCCCCCGGGCCTAGGCCACACATGGTGTGAGGCGTTCTTGGGCTAGGCCCAAACAGTGCACGGGCATGCATGGCAGGAGTCTGCAGTTGCAATCATTCCGCTGATTGTGCTTCCCCATGATGCGCGTTAATTGCGCAACATGGGAGGCGTGCACGGAGCGGTCATAATGGCAGCATGCTCGTGAAGGTATTTACTGTTGGTCAGTAAAGAAGCGGCCTCGCATCTTCCTCATAAAAAAGGACCTGTAGAGGCACTTGCTCATTTACTCCCTATCTTTTCCAATCTAGAAACCGCCAACATCTCCTTCATCGAGCCCAAAGCAAAGCTTCTCCCACTCAACCTCCGCCTCCACCCTCTCCCCATTCTTATCCTTCGCCCCCATAGCCACCATGCTTCCCAAGACGAGCAAGGGTAAGGGAGCAAAAGTCGCTGTCTCAGAGAAAGATCTAGCGAAGATACAGAAGGTGTGCATCGTCTTCCCTCTGGTGCTCGACGCGAAGGCCTTGAAGGAGCGGCACCAGAGTATGTGGGCGAGGGACATGAATGCGCACCCCGCTACCCGCGTGAGCCTAGGTTCCTCCAATGGTGGTCCTGACAAATTCCCCTTCTTTTTTGATTATTTTTACTATGGGGTCTCCTTATCCGATTTCGTCAACGACATCATGTACATGCAGGACTTTCATCTCCTGGATTTCATGCCAAATGTCGTAACATGTATGTTTGTCTTTGGCCACCTCTGCGAGAATTTTGCCGGGGTAGTCCCCAACACTGCCCTATTTCGCCACTACTTCATCCTCCGTATACAAGGGGGAGAAGCCCTTTCCGGTTCTATCGCCTGGATTCCAAGGGGATGGAACAAGGAAATATACCCAACTGGGGCTCTCCATGATAAGCGGGATGAATGGCGGGCCAGGTGGTGTTGGATTCGGGAGGACGATCCCCAATCTTTCTGTTTGCCCCGACATACAAAAATTGCATGCGGTGATGATTGGAGCGACTTCGATCCCCTCGACGAGAAGCTCACAGTCGCAGTCACCAGGATCCATCCCCTCAAGGTTGCCGGGCTCACAGTGGAGATGATCAGGGCCAATTTTCTCCGCTGGCGCATAGCCCCTCTGTAGCGCAAAGGGAGGCCAGCTTGGGAGTTCAGGAATGCGGCCAACATCATGAGGCTATGCCCTGGTGTAACATCCCAATTTTATTAAATTAGGATGTTAGTAGGACCATCATATTGCATATCATATTTTTATTGCATTTGGAGTTTATGATGTTCAAGTTTTCCACTCACATAAAATAATAGAGAGGGGATAATATGACTTCCTCGAAATATAAAGGAGTGGGATAGCATTTGCATTGCATTTGGTGTTTTAAAGTTGCATTTAAAATTTATTTTGCTAGCCAAAGTTAAATCATTTCTTTAGGAAAATATTTTCTAAATGCTAAGAGCAGGAATGAATGTTCCTTGTGCTCTATATTAGCTATAAGGATTTTAGGAATTTTTCTGATATTTTTTTGTTTTTGTTTTCTGCTTCGGATCTAAAAACAAAGAGTTTCAAAAAAAGAGAAAAAAACACACATGCACGCACCCAGGACGGTCGAGCCAGCCACCAGGCCGCTCGCCTGAGCCAGCCAGGCTGAGCGAGGCGCTCGCCCAGCGAGCAGCCCCAGCGCTCGCTCCCTCCCGATCGCATCGCTCCCCTCTCGGTCAACTCTCTCCCTCTCTCTCACGCACCTACAGGTGGGGCCTGACCCCATCTTCCCTAACCCCTCGCTCAACCCGCTGGATAACCCAGCGCTCGCAGCTCCCGCACCAGCCGCGCGAAGCTGTAGGGATAGAGCTTATCCCGCAGCCCCGGCCCTCCTAGCCGCGCCTATAAGTAGCCCTCGATGCCCTCTTTCCATTTAGCCAAGCCGCACCACCTCTCGCTGCTCGTAGCCGTCGCCCCATCCGTTTCCATCTCGCCGGAGCTGGAGCTTTCCGACGAAGTTTCTGACGCCGGTGAACCCCCATGACCCCTTTTTCTTCATGAAATCGGACCCCCTTAGTCTTCCGCATCTCCCTGACATCTTTTTGTGCCCGTAGGTTCACCGAAGCCGCCGCCTCGATGACCTGCGTCGCCGGAGTTCACTAGAGCTCTGCCCTCGCTCCACTCCCTCTGGTCATCACCGCTGTCCGCCGTCACCACCGTTCGGCAGCCCTCGCCAAGCCGCACCTCCCCGCCTACCTCGCCCGCGCCGGAGCCCACCGGAGCCGTCGAGTTCCTGCCCGACCCCATCCTCGTCTCTGTAAGCCTTGCCCGCTCCTCTGTTCGTACGTAGCATAGATTAGGATAGTTTTTTTAGATCGAACCGGTAGGTTTAGATGTAGATTGGTTTTTTTACGCGGTTAACCTCGGTCTATTTTAAAATAACCTTTCGGTTTTCTTTAGTTTGGTAGTTTGCGAATGTTCATCGCATAGCTTTGGCAATGAATGTAGTCGACCAACCAGGGCTGGCCGCATCAAGCTCTAGCCGCGAACATTCATACTTTAATGTTTTCAGAAACGTTCCTATAGCAGTTTTTTTCCAGATTTAATTCAAGATTTCAAACGACCTTAACTTTTTAACCGTAGCTCGAAACGGGATGAAACAAGAGGCTAAATTTTCGTCTTGAATAGCCCTAACCAGAAAACCCATAGTTGCAGATTTTTGCAAGTTCAAATTTGAAATTATTTCAGATTTAAATTTTAATTTCATTAGGCCATATCTTTCAAACGGTATACCCGTTTGAAGTGATTCTTTTTGCACCACGTCAGACGAAATAAATCCTTTGCCATGAACTTTTGCCACAATATATTCTACACAATTATTTTCTGTTCACCACAAGTTTACTAGGATGCCTTGTAGGGACACTAGTGCACGTCATGAATTTTGAACACTATTTATACTTTGAAATTTTTCATGCTAATGACTTGTGTTGGATTTTATTTGGCTTTTGAAAATATTTTGTTGCATGTTTTGTTTGAATTGTATGAATGCTTATTTATGTGTGTTTATTTAGTTTGCGATAGATTGTCCGGAGTGCAAAGCAGAGTACTGCCATTCCCTAGAACTTCACTCCCAGCACGAAGGCAAGTTACATCTTGATCATACATGTTTTACCTATGTTTTTTTGGCACATAGTCCTTTGATGTAGGAGTGCATGGTAGGAGTTTATACTTGTTGGTTTTACTATCACCCAGTAGTTCATTTGAGGTAGGTCTGAACCGTACCAACTTTGTCGCCACCGTGTTATGTTACAATGCTTCGCCAAAGTAGACATGGATTGGGGAGTGTTATCACCTTGAGATGTGAGTGACAAAGTAGTAACTAGGACCAACTTTAATGAACTACCTGGGTGGAAATTGGTTTGTATGGTGGCGAAGTAAAGTGGGAGCATTCATGGGAATCCATGGGAGTGCACACTAGTGGTCCATCCACCCAGGCTCAAAGGGATCAACCTTATTTTCATGTCTATAAGTTTTCGTGTGCAGCCGCAAGCCAATATGGGCTCTGGCTTAGTTGAGTAGATGGTGTGACCTCTTCCGGGATAGGCTAGCAGATGTAGATGATGTAGGTGTACTAGCCTATCCATGGGTTAGGGGAAATGCTTTCGAAAGACTATGTCTCAATCTTCCGATCAAGGATGTGGTGATTGGTAAGTTCTTGGTTAATTCTTTTCCAGCACTCATTCTATTTGACACTAGTGCATCGCATTCATTCATATCGAGGGGATTTGTGGATAAATATCAGTTGCGTACTATAGCTCTTAAGTCACCTATTCTAGTGAGTTCCCCAGGAGCAGAGTCTATGACTAGTCAGGTATGTTTTCAGTTGCCTTTGAACATAGGGGGATATGTTTTTCCCATAGATATGATCGTACTTGAGTCACAAGTGTTGGATGTAATCCTAGGTATGGATTGGATGTCCAAGTATCAGGGAAGAATTTATTGTGCTAGTAGGTCAATTCTTCTCACCACTCCAGAGAAGAAGAGGATCAAGTATGTATCCAGGCTTAAGCCTAAAAGGACTCAAGTGAACTCTCTTACGGGAGTTTTCCAGGAAGAAGTACCAGTGGTGAAGGATTATCCCGATGTATTTCCAGAGGAGTTACACGGTATGCCATCGGATCGAGAGATTGAGTTTCTCATTGAGTTACTGCCAGGCACCGGACCTATCTCCAAGAGGCCATACCGGATGCCCGCTAATGATCTAGCGGAAGTCAAGAAGCAGATTGAGGAGTTGATGGAGAAGGGGTATGTTCGCCCGAGTTCATCACCTTGGGGAGCCCCAGTACTCTTAGTGGAGAAGAAGGATGGAACCTTGAGGATGTGTGTGGATTATTGCTCTTTGAATGAGGTGACTATCAAGAACAAGTATCCGCTGCCGATGATCAATGACTTGTTCGACCAACTAGAAGGAGCTAGTGTTTTCTCCAAGATTGACCTTCGATCGGGTTATCATCAGTTGAATATCTGTGAGAAGGATATACCGAAGACAGCTTTAACCACGAGGTATGGGCTTTATGAGTATAAAGTCATGTCGTTTGGTTTGACTAATGCCCCTGCCTATTTTATGAGCATGATGAACAAGGTATTCATGGAGTACTTGGATATGTTTGTTGTGGTATTTATTGATGATATATTGGTTTTCTCCAAGAATGAGGAGGAGCACGCAGAACATCTGCGCTTAGTTCTGGAGAAGCTCAGAGAACACCAACTTTATGCCAAGTTCAGCAAGTGTGTGTTTTGGTTGAAGGAAGTCAGATTTCTTGGACATGTTGTGTCCCGGGAAGGAATTGCCATGGACCCTTCCAAGGTAGAAGCAGTCACAGAATGGAAGGCATCGACCTCAGTTAGCGAGATCCGCAATTTCCTTGGACTTGCAGGTTATTATCGGAGGTTCATTGAGAATTTCTCCAAGATTGCAAAGCCCATGACGAAGTTGTTGAAGAAGGACAACAAGTATATTTGGACTGAGGAATGTGAAGCCAGTTTCCAGGAGTTGAAGAAACGTTTGGTTACGGCTCCAGTGCTAATTCTGTCGAACATACACAAGGATTTTCAGGTGTATTGCGATGCTTCATGCCAAGGACTTGGAGGCATGCTTAGGCAAGGAGGAAAGGTTGTAGCTTATGCTTCACGTCAGCTTCGACCTCATGAGTTGAACTATGCCACGCATGATCTGGAGTTAGCAGCAGTGGTGCATGCACTCAAGACCTGGAGACATTTCTTTATGGGGAACCAATGTGATGTTTACACTGATCACAAGAGTTTGAAGTACATCTTCATGCAGAAAGAGTTGAACCTTAGAAAAAGGAGATGGTTGGAGCTCATCAAGAATTACGACATGAGTTTGCATTATCATCCAGGAAAAGCTAACGTCGTGGCAGATGCATTGAGCCGTAAGAGCTATGTCAACACTCTTGTCGCTGGAGGATTACCTCAGGAGTTATGTGATGAACTTAGAGATCTCGAGTTGGAAATAGTTCCAAGAGGCTATGTTGCCGCACTCGAAGTTCAGTCCACCTTATTGGGAAAGATCAGAGAAGCTCAGAAGTTAGATCAAGGTATTGCTGAGATAAAGGAGAGGATTAGCAAAGGAAAGGCAGAAGGATTCCGTGAGAACGAGCATGGAACCATATGGTTTGAGCAACGTATTTGTGTGCCCAATGATCCAGAGATTAGGAAGTTGATTCTTCAGGAGGCTCACAATTCTCCTTACTCGATACATTCGGGGAACACCAAGATGTATTTGGACATGAAGGAATGTTTTTGGGTGGACTGGTATGAACAGGGAAATTGCTGAGTATGTAGCAGTATGTGGTGTATGTCACAGGGTAAAGGCAGAGCATCAGAAACTAGCAGGTTTGCTTCAGCCATTGCCGATACCTGATTGTAAATGGGATAAACTTGGCATGGACTTCATCACGGGATTACCTAGGACCCGCTCAGGTTATGATTCCATTTGGGTCATTGTTGATCGCTTGACCAAGGTTGCTCACTTCATTCCTGTGTAGACTACCTATACAAGTGCTAAGCTGGCGAAGATATATACGAGCAAGATTGTATGTCTGCATGGAGTTCCGAGGACCATTGTATCAGATAGAGGAACACAGTTTACTTCAAAGTTTTGGCATCAGCTACATGAAATTGGGTACCAGGCTAGAATTCAATACAACCTTCCATCCACAGACAGATGGGCAGACAGACAGGGTGAATCAGATTCTGGAGGACATGTTGAGAGCTTGTGCGCTAGACTACGGGTCTAGTTGGGATGATAACTTACCTTATGTAGAGTTCTCATACAACAACAACTATCAAGCCAGTTTGCAGACGGCCCCTTTTGAGGCATTGTATGGGAGGAAGTGCAGAACACCGTTGATGTGGGATGGAGTTGATGATCACAAATTGTTTGGATCGGACTTGATTCGAGATTCTGAGGAGAAGGTCAAGTTGATCCGTGATAGACTCAAGATATCTAAATCTAGACAGAAGAGTTATGCCGATGCTAAACGCAAGGAAGTGATGTACGAAGTGGGAGATAGAGCATATCTGCGAGTGTCTCCACTTCGAGGTACTAAGAGGTTTGGAGTTAAAGGAAAGTTAGCACCACGATTTGTGGGGCCATAGAGAGTTCTGGAACGTAGAGGAGAAGTTGCATACAAGTTGGAACTACCAGAGGGTTTGTCAGGAGTTCATGATGTGTTTCATGTTTCTCAACTGAAGAAGTGTCATACAGAGATGGCACATATTCCTTTGAGAGATACAGTGCCTCTAGAAGCAATTCAGTTGGATAATGATCTAACTTATGAGGAGAAGCCTGTTAAGATTCTTGAGACCGCTAAGAGGATCACTCGTACCAAGGTCATCAAGTTCTGCAAGGTTCAATGGAGTCACCACACCGAGGAGGAAGCTACTTGGGAACGAGAGGAAGATCTCAAGTGTGACCATCCTCACCTTTTTGCTGGCCAACCCGAATCTCGAGGACGAGATTCATCTTAAGGGGGGTAGGTTTGTAACATCCCAATTTTATTAAATTAGGATGTTAATAGGATCATCATATTGCATATCATATTTTTATTGCATTTGGAGTTTATGATGTTCAAGTTTTCCACTCACATAAAATAATAGAGAAGGAATAATATGACTTCCTCGAAATATAAAGGAGTGGGATAGCATTTGCATTGCATTTTGTGTTTTAAAGTTGCATTTAAAATTTATTTTGCTAGCCAAAGTTAAATCATTTCTTTAGGAAAAAATTTCTAAATGCTAAGAGAAGGAATTAATGTTCCTTGTGCTCTATATTAGCTATAAGGATTTTAGGAAATTTTCTGATATTTTTTCTTTTTGTTTTCTACTTCGGATCTAAAAATAAAGAGTTTCAAAGAAAAGAAACAAAAAAACACACACGCATGCACCCAGGACGGTTGAGCCAGCCACCAGGCCGCTCGCCCGAGCCAACCAGGCCGAGCGAGGCGCTTGCCCAGCAAGCAGCCCCAGCGCTCGCTCCCTCCCGATCGCATCGCTCCCCTCTCGGTCAACTCTCTCCCTCTCTCTCTCATGCACCTGCAGCTGGGGCCCGACCCCATATTCCCTAACCTCCCGCTCAACCCGCTGGATAACCCAGCGCTCGCAGCTCCCGCACTAGCCGCGCGAAGCTCTCAGGATAGAGCTTATCCCGCAGCCCCGACCCTCCTAGCTGCGCCTATAAGTAGCCCTCGATGCCCTCTTTCCATTCAGCCAAGCCGCACCACCTCTCACCGCTTGTAGCCGTTGCCCCGTCCATTTGCATATCGCTGGAGCCGGAGCTTTCCGATGAAGTTTCCGACGCCGGTGAACCCCCATGACCCCTTTTTCTTCATGAAATCGGATCCCCTTAGTCTTTCGCATCTCCCTGACATCTTTTTGTGCCCCTAGGTTCATCGGAGCCGCCACCTTGATGACCTACATCGCCGGAGTTCACCGGAGCTCCACACTCGCTCCACTCCCTCTGGTCATCGCCGCCGTTCGCCGTCACCACCGTTTGGGAGCCCTCGCCGAGCCGCACCTCCCCGCCTACCTCGCCCGCGCCGGAGCCCGCCGGAGCCGTCGCCCCGCCGCCGTCGAGTTCCTGCCCAACCCCGTCCTCGTCTCTGTAAGCCTCGCCCGCTCCTTTGTTCGTACATAGCGTAGATTAGGATAGTTTTTTTAGATCGAACTGGTAGGTTTAGATGTAGATTGGTTTTTTACGCGGTTAACCGCGGTCTATTTTAAAATAACCTTTCGGTTTTCTTTAGTTTTGGTAGTTTGTGAAAGTTCATCGCATAGCTTTGGCAACGAACGTAGTCGACCAACCAGGGCTAGCCGCATCGCGCTGTAGCCGCGAACGTTCATACTTTAATGTTTTCAGAAACTTTCCTATAGCAGTTTTTTTCCAGATTTAATTCAAGATCTCAAACGACCTTAACTTTTTAACCGTAGATCGAAACGGGATGAAACAAGAGGCTAAATTTCGTCTCGAATAGCCCTAACCAGAAAACCCATAGTTGCAGATTTTTGCAAGTTCAAATTTGAAATTATTTCAGATTTGAATTTAAATTTCATTAGGCCATATCTTTCAAACGGTATACCCGTTTGAAGTGATTCTTTTTGCAGCACGTCACACGATCTAAATCCTTTGCCATTAACTTTTGCCACAATATATTCTACACAATCATTTTATGTTCACCATAATTTTACTAGGATGCCTTGTAGGGACACTAGTGCACGTCATGAATTTTGAACACTAATTATACTTTGAAAGTTTTCATGCTAATGACTTGTGTTGGATTTTATTTGGCTTTTGGAAATATTTTGTTGCATGTCTTCTTTGAATTGTATGAATGCTTGTTTATGTGTGTTTATTTAGTTTGTGATAGATTGTCCGGAGTGCGAAGCAGAGTACTACCATTCCCTAGAACTTCACTCCCAGCACGAAGGCAAGTTACATCTTGATCATACATGTTTTACCTATGTTTTTTTTGCACATAGTCCTTTGATGTAGGAGTGCATGGTAGGAGTTTATACTTGTTGGTTTTACTATCACCCAGTAGTTCATTTGAGGTAGGTCTGAACCGTACCAACTTTGTCGCCACCGTGTTATGTTACAATGCTTCCCCAAAGTAGACATGGATTGGGGAGTGTTATCACCTTGAGATGTGAGTGACAAAGTAGTAACTAGGACCAACTTTAATGAACTACCTGGGTGGAAATTGGTTTGTATGGTGGCGAAGTACAGTGGGAGCATTCATGGGAATCCATGAGAGTGCAAACTAGTGGTGCGTCCACCCAGGCTCAAAGGGATCAACCTTATTTCCATGTCTATAAGTTTCCGTGTGCAGCCGCAAGCCAATATGGGCTCTGGCTTAGTTGAGTAGATGGTGTGACCTCTTCCGAGATAGGCTAGCAGATGTAGATGATGTAGGTGTACCGGCCTATCCGTGGGTTAGGGGAAATTCTTTCGAAAGACTATGTTTCGATCTTCCGATCAAGGATGTGGTCGAGTGTTGTGTGGAAAAGTGCACAACCTCTGCAGAGTTGAAATCTAATCGATTAGCCGTGTCCCTGGTCATGGACAACTTGAGCTTTTAGTAGTGGAAATATAGGGAGATCTCACCACTCTTAACTAATCAACTAGGTACAAAATTTTGGAATGATTGAGATGGGCATCATCTCAGACTTATGATATTTGTAGAAGTAGAGCAATTATTTTTAATAGGGAAAAACGAGCTTTATGCAAAACTAAACTTAGAGCTTTCCACCAGCTAAATTGCATGTACCATGTAGGCTCATTACACTTTATGATGTGACTTGCCAGTACATTCCATGTACTGACCTACACGGCTGCGACTTATCATGTTGCAGATTTATCCGACGACGAATAAGGTGCGATAGGTCGTTGTTGTACACTCAGCTTGCTCGTGGAGTTGATGGACTCATTATACTTTTTTGCTTCCGGATTACTTTGCTTTATTTGGCCTTAGGCCACATTAATGTAATCAATAGTCTTTGAGGATTCTCGATGTAATAAATGTGTGATTGAACTCTGTTGTAAATCCTCAAGTACTGTGTGTGTCATCATACCGATCCAGTTATGACACATAAGCACAGAGACTCCGACCCCTTGATATTGGGTCACTACACCTGGCCTGAACAATAACTTGACGGTGGTGCAACATGCGGCTCTCTGTCAAAGGTTGTCCATTTTTGATGTGAGGCGCGACTTGCCGGCCGGTGTGACCCCCCTGTGCAATAATTCCGCTCTGGCCTCGATCCTCACCGTGATGCCAGTGTGCACTGCTCACGGCCCTGACGGGACCTATGAAGAGTCGTCTGCAGAATGGGTACACAAGTTCTTCGACAGCTTGTCGTAGAAGGCCATACAAAAAGAGACGAACCTCGTCTGGGACACCATTGAGGAAGAAATGGCATACATAGGCAGTAGGGTGGAGGAGGCTGTTGGGGAACGTTGCATGGGAAACAAAAAAAATTCCTACGCTTCACCAAGATCAATCTAGGAGATGAGCATCTATGAGAGGAGAGATTGGATCTACGTACCCTTTTATATCTCTAAGAGGAAGCGTTAAAGAATGTGGTTGATGTAGTGGTACATCTCCGCGATCCAAATTGCAAGCCGTCCCACGAACTCCCGATCAAGTACCGAACGGACGACACCTCCGCATTCAGCACACGTGCAGCTCGATGAAGATCTCAACCTTCTTGACCCAACAAGAGAGGGCGGAGAGGTAGATGGGTTTGCCGGCAGCACGATGGCGTGGTGGCGGTGGTGGTGGAGCTGATCCGGCAGAGCTTCACTAAGCGGTGTCAAACCAATCTATTAGAGGAGAGGCTATCGGAGAGGGAGGAAGGGCTGCGCCATGACTTAGGGTGCGGCTGCCCTCCTCCCTCTCATATATATATATAGGGGAAGAGGAGGAGGTTGACCGACCTAGGGTTTCCCCTAGGGTTGGTGCGGTGGCCAAGGAGGTGGGGGCGGCGGCTAGCGTGGCTTGGCCCCCCAAGTTTGGTGGCTAGCCCACCCTTTCGGCCCAGCCCAAGCCTCTAGCCGCATGGGACTTGAGGTGGGAGGTGCGGCCAGCCCACCAGGGGATGGCTCACACCCTCTCACAGCCCATGTGGCCCTTTGGAGTAGATGGGCCCACCCGATGGACCCCCGGGAACACTTACGACACTCCGTCACACCACTTACAGGTCATAGAACTTTTCCGGAACTCAAACACCAACTTCCCATATATGAATCTTTACTTCCAAACCATTCTGGAACTCCTTGTGACGTCTAGGATCTCATCTGGGACTCCAAACAACCTTTGGTCACCAACACACGTAACTCATCTATACCGAAACGTCACCGAACCTTAAGTGTGCAGACCCTGCGGGTTCGAGAACCATGTAGACATGATCGAGACACCTCTATGGTCAATAACCATTAGTAGGACCTGGATGCCCATATTGGTTCCTACATGTTCTACGAAGATCTTTATCGATCGAACCACTATGTCAAGGATTCAGTTAATCTTGTATGATGTTCCCTTTGTCCTTCGGTATGTTACTTGCCCGAGATTCGATCGTTGGTATCTCTATACCTAGTTCAACCTCGTTATCGAAAAGTCTCTTTACTCGTTCCGTAATACAAGATCCCACGACTAACACTTCGCTTCGCATGTAGAATCGGCTACCACGCTTTGCTTGGAAGTGCACCAACTTACCGACCCCCGTTGAGAATAAATACGTATCCGGTTTGCGACTTAGAATCATCCGGATCAGTGTCAAAGCTTGCATCGACGTAACCCTTTACGACAAGCTCTTGATCACCTCCATTAACAAGAAACATTTCCTTAGTCCATTTCAGGTACTTAAGGTTATTCTTGACCGCCGTCCAGTGCTCCATTCTAGGATCACTTTGAAACCTTCCAGTCATACTTATGGCAAGGCTGACATCGGGTCTTGTGCACAATATCACATACATGATAGAGCCTATGGCTGAAGCATAGGGGATGACACTCATCTTCTCTCTATCTTCTGCAGTCACTGGGCATTGAGTCTTACTCAACTTCACACCTTGTAACACAGGTAAGAACCCCTTCTTAGACTGATCCATTTTGAACTTCTTCAAAACTTTATCAAGGTATGTGCTTTGTGAAAGTGCTATCAAGCATCTCAATCTATCTCTATAGATCTTAATGCCTAATATGAAAGCAGCTTCTCCTAGGTCCTTCATTGAAAACTCTTGTTCAAATATTCCTTCACGCTTTCCAGCATTTCTATATTGTTTCCAATCAGCAATATGTCATCCACATATAATATTAGAAACGCTACAAAGCTCCCACCCACTTTCTTGTAAATACAAGCTTCTCCGTTAACTTGTATAAACCCAAACGCTTTGATCACCTCATCAAAGCGCTTATTCCAACTCCGAGATACTTGCACCAGTCCATAAATGGATCGCTAGAGTTTGCAAACTTTGTCGGCATTCTCTGGATCGACAAAACGTTCCGGTTGCATCATATACAACTCTTCCTCAAGGAAACCGTTAAGGAACGATGTTTTGACATCCATCTGCCCAATTTCATAGTCGAAATATGCAACTATTTCTAACATGATTCTGACAGACTTTAGCATCGCTACGTGTGAGAAGGTCTCATCGTAGTCAACTCCTTGAACTTGTGAAAAACCCTTTGCCACAAGTCGAGCTTTATAGACAGTGACATTACCGTCCGCGCCCGTCTTCTTCTTAAAGATCCATTTATTCTGAATGGCCTTTTGCCCTTCAGGTAATACTTCCAAAGTCCATACTTTGTTTTCATACATGGATCCCATCTCAGATTTCATGGCCTCTAACCAGCATGGAGCTTCCTCATGCGTTTTACACCCATATGACCCAAACGACAGTGCCACAAGAAAGTGGTACTATCATTATCAACTCTACATCTTTTGGCATCAATGCTATGAACATGTGTATCATCACTATCGAGATTCAATAAGAATAAACCCCTCACATTGGGTGCATGACCATAAAAGATATTACTCATATAAATAGAACAACCATTATTCTCTGATTTAAATGAGTAACCGTCTCACAATAAAAAAGATCCAGATATAATGTTCATGCTTAATGCAGGCACTAAATAATAATTATTCAGGTTCATCACTAATCCCGATGGTAGTCGAAGAACGAGCATGCCGATGGCGATCACATCAACCTTGGAACCATTTGCCACGCGCATCGTCACTTCATTCTTAGCCAGCCTCCATCTATTCCGTAGGTCCTGCTTTGAGTTGCAAATGTGAGCTACCGAACTGGTATCAAATACCCAGGCACTGCAACGAGAGCTAGTAAGGTACACATCAATAACATGTATATCATATATACCTTGTTTGGTGTTGGCCGCGTTCTTGCCGGCCAGATACTTGGGGCAGTTCCGCTTCCAGTGACCAGTTCCCTTGCAATGAAAGCACTCAGTTTCTGGCTTGGGTCCAGCCTTGGGTTTCTTCACGGGAGGAGCAACTGGTTTTCCACCATTCTTGGAGTTACCCTTCTTGCCCTTGCCATGTTTCTTGGAACTAGTGGTTTTATTGACCATCAACACTTGATGTTCTTTCTGGATTTCAGACTCAGCGACTTTCAGCATCACAAACAACTCGGCGACTGACTTGTTCATCCCATGTATGTTATAGTTCATCACGAAGCTCTTGTAGCTAGGTGGCAATGATTGAAGAACTCGGTGATTGCCTCCGGTGGAAGGGGAATCCGTAACTCTGCTAGACGGGTCGAATACCCAAACATTCTGATTATATGTTCACTAATAGACCCGTTCTCCTCCATCTAGCAAGCATAGTACTTATTAGAGGTCTCATACCTCTCGATCCGGGCATTCTTCTTAAAGATAAACTCCAACTCCTGGAACATCTCATATGCTCCATGACGTTCAAAACGTCTTTGAAGTCCCGGTTCTCAGCCATAGAAAATTGCACACTGAACTATTGAGTAATCTCCAGAATGTGTCTCCCAAACGTTGTTAACGTCTTCGGACGACATGTCTGCGGGTTGGTTACCAAGTGGTGCATCAAGGACATATGCCTTCTGGGAAGCCGTGAGGATAATCCTCAGATTACGGGCCCAGTCCACAAAGTTACTTCCATCATATTTCAACTTAGGTTTCTCTAGGAACGCATTAAAATTCAGGGGTGCTACTACGCGAGCCATTGATCTACAACATAAATAAGCAAAGGTTATTAAGACTATTGTTCATGATAATGAGTTAAGTTAATCAAATTACTAAAGCTCCCACTCGAATTGACACCCCTCAGGTCATCTAAGTGACACATGATCCATATTCACCAACTCAAGTCCGATCATCACGTGAGTTAAGGTGGTTTCAATGGTGAACATCATCATGTTGATCATATCTACTATATGATTCCTTCTTGACCTTTCGGTCTCTTGTGTTCCGAGGCCATGTCTGTACATGCTAGGTCGTCAAGTTTAACCCGAGTGTTCTTGCACGTGCAACACTGGCTTACACCCGTTGTATGCGAACGTAGAGTCTATCACACCCGATCATCACGTGGTGTCTCGACACGACGAACTTTCGCAACGGTGCACACTCGAGGAGAACACAGTTCATCTTGAAATTAAAGTGAGGGATCACCTTATAATGCTACAGTCATCCTAAGCAAAACAAGGTGCATAAAAAGATTAACATCGCATGCAAATCATAAGTGACATGATATGGCCATGAACTAGTGCTTTTGATCTCCTTCTCCAAAGCATCAGTGTTAGTGCATCTAGTGCCCCTTAGTGATTTTGGTGTATTGAAGACTTATCGGTTAAAGAACTAATGTGTTGTGAGTGTACACATGCTCTATAAGTCGATGAGGAGTTTGATATATTCGGAGATTACTGACTCCTAAAAATGTATGTCTTCAACTGAAGACTTTGGTGAAGACTTTGCCGAAGACTTTGGTGAAGACTTTGCTAAAGACTTTGGTATTCCCTGAAGACTTTGAAAATGAAGAAGCTGGTGTGACCTTGAAGATATGAACAAGGACTATGAAGCATGAAGACTTTTTATTTCGTAGTTTCATTTCCTTTCTTTGAGTCATAGGAAACACCGTACTGTTAAAGGGGGCCGAGGTAATACTAAGGAAAATTTCCAACTGATGCTCAACTCAAAATCCTCAACCTATCCAATCCTTGGAGTGAAGCCTTTGGAAATCTCTTGTAGTACAGTCAAGTTCTTCAGTGACATAGACGATGTTCTCCTAGTCTCTGATGAAATTGATCTGACTAAGGAGTTAGGATTTCGCCAGCGCGAATTGCCTACAAGTAAGGAACATGATATGTATGAGGACTTTCATAGTTCAAAATTCCGACCGTTGCTGTGCTTAGAAGGGGCACAACTCTGAAGAAGAAGAACTGGAGGGAGTCATGAAGAACATGCTATTCAACATTATTCATGGGATTCCCATCAACTTCCATGATTTCTTCATGAGGAAATTGGCGAATGCAGCACTAGCCCCATTTGAACTGACGCCTTATGCACCCTGGATCATGAAGTTCATAAGGTCAAGGTCTTCAGTTCCCTTCAAGGCAGACTTCCAGAATCATTTCGGCTTCTTGCCCCTGATTGAAGTCTTCAAGAGCACAATTGCCTCAGTTGATGGAAAAGGCAAGGCTGTCATTGATGAAGGCACTCGTCCATTGGGTGGTCAGTTTTGCAAAGCTGCATCTTTCTCCACCAATGATGACACTGCAACCTAGGATTCTGCTGCAAAGGCCTCAGCACAAAAGCCTCAAGAATCTGCCCCTCGTGTGATGACTGATCAAGAGCTTCTCATAAGTCTTCATGAGAAGGTTGATCGCAATCACAATTGGGTAAAGCGTCAGTTTGCTTTAATTCTTTAGAACATGACTGTGACGCAGAACTCTATGAAGAATAGTCACTACTATGTGCATGAAGTCCTCAATCGCACTTGGGCCATTCTGTCTCACCTCAAGACTCCTGAAGAACTGAAGGAGCTGGATCTTGAGGAAAATCTTGACTAGGCTCATCCTCCACAGAAGAAATTCAAGAAGGTTCAAGTTCCTCAGATGGTAACAAGTTCATATTCTTCATCGCGTGAGATGGATGAATATGAGGACATTGACGACACTGCGATAGGCTCTGCATCGACAAACGACCCTGACAACGCTGGTGCTGCTTCCTCACCAACAAGATGAAATTCTTCAAGGGGCGTTAGTCCTCACTTTTTCCTCCCTTTTTTGTCTTTGATGACAAAGGGGGAGAAAATTTGAGTTAGTCTTCAAGCGGGTCTCTATATATGGGTTGTGTTTTTGTTTAAGTTACAACTCTCGCTCTTCAGAAGCTTCTGTTGGTTGAGTTGTAAACTTAAGTCCGATGGTGGTCTGACTCTTTTGAACCGCTTTCCGCATGCTGAATTTCGTCAGACACCATTTTCATCATGCATTTCAAATTCTTCATATCATATGTTAAATGCGTGTATGAATTACAAGAGATAGGGGAGTTCTCCATGTTTTTAACCTATCATGTGCATTTGCAGTCCAAAGCAAATTCCTCAAATATGCACATCTTTAGGGGGAGTTCGTCTATATCTTGCAATCAAATTCCTCAAACTCAGTATTTACATTTCATAGTATTATCCCCGTTGAAAACTTCACCTATTTGTCATCAATCACCAAAAAGGGGGAGATTGTTAGTGCATCTAGTGCCCCTTAGTGATTTTGGTGTATTGAAGACTTATAGGTTAAAGAACTAATGTGTGAGTGTACACATGCTCTATAAGTCGATGAGGAATTTGATATATTTGGAGATTACCGACCCCTAAAAATGTATGTCTTCAACTGAAGACTTTGGTGAAGACTTTGGTATTCCTTGAAGACTTTGAAAATGAAGAAGCTGGTGTGACCTTGAAGATATGAACGAGGACTATGAAGCGTGAAGACTTTTTATTTTGTAGTTTCATTTCCTTTATTTGAGTCATAGGAAACACCGTACTGTTAAAGGGGGCCGAGGTAATACTAAGGAAAATTTCCAACTGATGCTCAACTCAAAATCGTCAACCTATCCAATCCTTCGAGTGAAGCCTTTGGAAATCTCTTGTAGTCCAGTCAAGTTCTTCAGTGACATAGACGATGTTCTCCTAGTCTCTGATGAAATTGATCTGACTAAGGAGTTAGGATTTTGCCAGTGCGAATTGCCTACAAGTAAGGAACATGATATGTATGAGGACTTTCATAGTTCGAAATTCCGACCGTTACTGTGCTTAGCGCCAGCTGTCCCCAATCATAATATCCACATAATGGTCATATCATTGGGGGCATTTATGTCTTATCATGTGAGGTTGCACCCTGGCTATAAATAGCCACCCCCACAACCACTAGTTGGTTGGCTGCTCCGAGAGAGAACTGACACTTGTCATTTGAGAGCAACCCATCCTCCGAGGACTTTGAGAGAAAATCATCAGTGAGGAAAAACCCAAATCCAAACCACCAAACCCAAAGTGATTGAGCATCACTGAAGAAATTCCTGTGTGGAACCAACGCTTGTTACCTTTGAGGACTGTGTATCCTCCAGACGGTTAGGCATCATGGTCTAGTGCATCCTTTAGTCAATTGGGGATGATGGAGTGACCTTGGTCTAGAGCATCCAATAGTCAATTGTGGATCGTCGGTTGACCAGTTTGTGCGGGTTTTGGAAGTCTACCCTGAAGACTTACCACGAGTGTTGGGCGAGGATTGTGTGACCTTAGCTCAAGGAGAATACGGTAAGGACCGTGTGTCATGGGACTATGTGTCCTCTGATTTAAATATCAGGCCGCTCCAAACCAGACGTACGATTGTCACAGCAGTTGGAACTAGGTCATCAAACCATTGTCTTCATCGAGCTACCTGGTTCTATTTCCTCAACCCTTCTATTCCTCGTATACTTGTTGATGAAATTGATCGTTACTGTTTGAAGAATTTGATCGAAGACTTTCACAATTTCCTCACCTCAAATTCTTTAGGTTAGCTTGTTCCTCACCTGCTTATCCTGTATCATGCTACTTGTAATCTGTGCATGTTTCATTTCATCATGATGACTATGCTGTTGCTATGTTCCTCATGCACCTGAGTATTTATTCCGCTGCTAGTTGTTCATCACATTTCAAATTCCTCAAGTTGAAATTACTCAAGTGATGAATCTATAAAAATCGCCTATTCACCCCCTCTAGTCGATATAACACATTTTCAATTGGTATCAGAGAAAGGTACTCCCTTGTTCTGTGTGATTTTGGTTTAAACACCTGGAGTTCTAGTTATGTCGACTGCAGGTATGATTAAGGTTTCTGCGGGATGTCCTACCTTCGATGGGACGAACTACCACTACTGGAAGAACAAGATGCGCATGCATCTTGAAGCTATTGACAACGATCTCTGGTATGTTGTGGAAAATGGTTTTCCCTGTGTTACTCCCACGATCAACTCTGCTAATGTGAAGAGATTTAAGCAACTCGATTCTCAAGCGAAGAATATCATCTGTGGCCATCTGAGCAAATGCCAGTATGACGGAGTGAGTGCTTTGGAGTCTGCTAAGCTTATCTGGGATAGGCTGTCCAAAGTCAACAAAGGTGTTTCCACTCAACGTGACTCTCGTGTTGATGTTCTTCGCAATCTCTTCAACCACTTCAAGAGACTTGACAATGAAAATGTTTAGCAAACTTTTGACCGTCTCACTGATATCTCCAATGAGCTTCAAGCACTGGGTGCCACTGATATCACCGACCATGAAGTGGTGAAGAAACTGCTAAGATCTCTTGATTCCTCATTCGATACTCTGGTTTTGATGATTCAAGAATGTGGAGACTACAAGTCACTTGATCCTGCTGATATTCTTGAGAGACTCAATACTCATGAATTCCAACAAGCTGAGAAGAGAGACCTCTATGGGCCAAGCTATGGAAGATCTCGTGCTCTAAAGGCAAAAGCAATTTCCTCATCCGAAGACGAAGATTCTGACATTAGCCTTGGTGATCTTGAAGAACTAAGTCAGGAGCTAGCAATGCTCGTGAGGAAATTCCAGAAGTTCTCAAGGAGAGGTGGATTTGGAAAGTCATCAAAGAGTGGTTTGAGGAAATCAAATTCCTCAGATGACTACAAGAAATGAACCTGTCACCGTTGCAAGAAACCTGGTCACTTCATCTCTGACTGTTCTCTGTGGGAAAAAGAATCAAAGAAGAAGAAGAAATACAAGGATGATAGTTCCGATGACTCGAAGAAAAAGTATAAATCTTCAAAGTCCTCATCTGCAAAGTCCTCATCTTCAAAGTTCTCAAAGCACAAGAAGAATGGTTCCATAAAGGCTCGAGCGTTCATTGGCAAGGAAATGGATTCTGAAGAAGAATCTGAAGAAGAGGAAGAAGAGGAAGAATCTGAGGTGGTATTAGAATCTGGTGTTGCAAGCCTTGCTCTCGCCACTGCTTTCGTCAGCAAGTCCATCTTCAACGATGAAGAAAATGACTACTCCAACGACTCTGACGTGGGCAATGATGATTATGCTCCCACCTATTGCTTCATGGCAAAAGGCTCAAAGGTACACAAACATCATTCCTCATGTGAATCAAGTGAAGGTGAATCTGATGAATATGTGAAACCTAGCTATGCTAAACTTGCTAACATTGCCACTAAGCAACAAAGTGCACTTGCAAAGCTTCAGAAAATGCTAGACAAAAGCGATGATCTGTTGAAAAATGAAGTGGATCGGACTCAAACTCTGTCTGACGATCTCAAAAGTCTTCAGACATAGTATGATAACCATCAGAGTCATCATAATGCTCTCTTAGCCGATCATGAGAAGCTTTCTTATGAATTTCTTCAAAGAAAGCAAGATCTTGAGAAACTAAGGGTGTCAGATGAGGATCTCCAAAGGGAAAATGATTCCTTACTGGCTCAACAGAGCAGTACCGCTTAGGAAGAATTTTTTTCCACCTTGTTTGAAATGCATCGAACGTGCACTGCTAATTCTTCACCTGAATGTTCAAATGCTTCTATTGCTGCAAATTCTTCAACTATTCCAGTGGTCACAAATTCCTCATATGAGGATACCACAAGTATCACTAACGAAAATGCAGGGTTGAAGGAATTGTATGTGACAGGCATGTACAAAAGTCTCAAAGGGCATCAAACCCTTTGCGATGTCCTCAAAAAGCAGATTCTGAACAGAAATCCTAGGAAAGAGGGTATTGCCTTTGAGAGGAAACTCAACTCTAATGGATCCTACTAGACACTTGAGTAGTACCCCAAAACCTCATGGGTTGCTACGAAAGGACCTCCTGTAGATCCATCCTATTTATCTGGCTTTACTTGTGAAACTTCATATTCCTCTGATGGGTCACTTGACTCCAACCACAAATTCTTAAAAAATCAAAAAGGTGAAGTATTTGCCAGATTTGTTGGAACTAACTGTAGGAACGGTTCACCTATGAAGAAAATCTGGGTTCCCAAGAGCTGCCCACAAATTCTTCAAGTGAATGTCCTCACGACACCACTCATGAAGAACAGGAACCCCAGATCAAATTCCTCATATGGACCAAAGTCTTCATCTACACCAAATTCCCCAAATGGTCAAAAATATCATTCTCGTGCTAATGCATCTGTTTCGTAGGGAAAATCTAAGAGTTCTGAATATGTGCATTATTCTTCAAATCATTAAGTTCATAAGTCCTCGAAGAATTTCTCTGCTTATTCATATGAGTACTCTAACCCTCGCCCTGTCAAACGAAGCGCACTTGCTTCAATGCCTCCCTTCTCATATGGTGCTCGCAGAATGATGAACTCTTTGCCACCCCTCGAGATGTGGGTGGTGAAGAAATTGAACTAATTTCTTATGCAGGGTTAGGTCTCCAATTGAAATTGAATGTCTAATGAATTTGCTGGAGACCTGAGGAAATACTTGAAAGGACACAAGTTAACCATGTTGAAATGAATTCCTCCTTTCTCACGTCCTCACACTACTTGCTTACTATCTTGTGTGATGAAATTCTGTCTAATGAAATTGGTGTCATATTCTTCACTCTGAAGCATATGAATTCGTAAGTTGTACTAATTCATCTGCGGGATGAACCTCCAAAAGCTACTGAGTGGGTCTTCGATAGTGGATGCACAAACCACATGACTGGTGACAAGAATGTACTGATGAATTTGCCACTTACTCCATCTCATCTGAAGCATATCACCTACGCAGACAAATGAAAAAGCAAGGTATTGGGTCTAGGTAAGATTGCAATCTCAAAGGACCGAACCATGGATAAGGTGATGTTAGTCAAATCCCTCAGGTTCAACCTTATGTCTGTCTCAATGGTTTGTGATCTTGATATGGTTGTCGTATTTGGAAAATATTGGTGTGTTGTCATCATGGAATCTGATAATTCCAAAGTCTTCGAAGGCTTTAGGATAGGAGACTTGTATATTGTTGATTTCTCTATGGGTCCTCAACCTGCCACATGCCTACTTGCAAAGTCCTCAAAAGGCTGGCTATGGCATCGACTACTTGGACATGCTGGTATGAGGAACTTGCACACGCTCGTGAACAAAAAGCACATCATTGGCATTGAGGGTGTCAAATTGCTCAAGGACCACCTTTGTGGTGCATGTGAGTCTAGAAAGATGACCAGATCCAAGCATCCCTCGAAGACAATCATGACCACAACTCGACCCTTTGAATTGCTTCACATGGATCTCTTTGGCCCCACTCATTACTCCACACTAACAAATTCTTCAAGTTTGTATGGCTTTGTCATTGTTGATGATTACTCTCGTTACACTTGGGTGCATATTATTTTGTACAAGTCTGAAGTGCAGGATGTCTTTAGATGATTTGCTTCAAGGGCCTCCACGAACTTTGACGTCAAGATCAAGCATATCAGGAGTGATAATGGGACTGAGTTCAAGAACACCAATCTTGATGAATATCTTGTTGAACTCGGTATTACTCATGAGTTATCTGCCCCTTATACTCCTCAACAGAACGGTATCATGGAGCGCAAGAACAGGACTCTTGTTGAGATGACTTGCACCATGCTTGATGAATAAAAGACTCCTCGTCGCTTCTAGCCTGAGGCAATTGATACTGCATGCCACATAATCAACAGGGTATATCTTCACAAATTCTTCAAGAAGACTTCATATGAACTTATGACTGACAAGAAACCCAATGTAAGTTATCTCAAAGTCTTCAGTGCAAAATGCTGGATTAGAGATCCTCACCATAGTTCTAAATTTGCACCGAAAGCACATGAAGGTTTTATGCTTGGTTACGGAAAGGACTCGCACACCTACAGAGTCTTCAACACCTACCACCACAAGGTTGTTGAAACTATAGATGTGCGGTTCGACGAAACTGACGGCTCGCAAAGGGAGCACGTGCCTTTTGTGCTAGATGAACAGTCTCCTATGGAATCCATTAAGCTGAAGGCTACTGAAGACGTCATACCCACTGAGGAAGTCATTCCAAGAATGAAGACATTCATGCTAATACACCTGAAGAAAATGGTGCCGATGAAAATCCCCAACCACGTCAACCTGCTCACCCAAGAGTTGCAAATTAAGTGTAGATTGACAAAATCATCGATGACATCAATGCACCAGGTCCCCTCACTCGCTCAAGAGCTTCACATTTGACTAAATTTTGTGGGCACTTTGCTTTTGTCTCTATCGTAGAGCCCACCAAAGTTGATGAAGCATTCAAGGAGCCTGAGTGGATTCAAGCTATGCAAGAGGAATTGCATCAATTCAAGCTCAACAATGTGTGGGAACTTGTCAAGCGGTCAGATCCTCACATGCATAACATCATAGGTACCAAGTGGATCTACCGCAACAAGCAAGATAAAAATGGCCTTGTGGTGAGGAATAAGGCTCGTCTTATAGATCAAGGCTACACACAGGTTGAAGGAACTGACTTTGATGAAACTTTTGCACCTGTTGCTAGACTTGAAGCTATTCGCATATTGCTTGCTTATGCTAACCATCATGATATCATTTTATATCAAATGGATGTGAAAAGTGCATTCCTCAATGGTAAGCTCGAGGAAAAAGTATATGTTGCTCAACCCCCAGGTTTTGAAGACCCTAAGCATCCTGACAAAGTCTTCAGACTCAACAAGGCCCTCTATGGCCTCAAGCAGGCCCCTCGGGCGTGGTACGACACTCTACAGGAGTTCCTCATGAAGAAAGGCTTCAAACCTGGTTTACTCGACCCAATTCTTTTCACAAAATCCTATGACAATGAACTGTTCATATGAAAAATATACCTAGATGATATTATCTTTGGCTGTACTGACAAACCTTATAGTGGTGAATTTGCCTATATGATGAGTGAAGAATATCAAATGTCTATGTTGGGAGAGTTGAAATTCTTCTTAGGTCTTCAAATTTGTTAGGAAGACAATGGCATCTTCATATCTCAAGAGAAATACCTAAAGGATGTTCTAAGGAAATTCGACATGCAAGATTGCAAAGGCATCAAAACTCCAATGCCTTCAAAAGGCCACCTCTGCACTGATGAAAACGGTAAATATTTCGATCAAAAGGTATATTGCTCCATGATTGGCTCATTATTGTATCTATGTGCATCTAGGATTGATATTATGCTGAGTGTTTGCATGTGTGCCCGATTCCAAGCGACACCAAAGGAATCACATCGTAAGGCTGTGAACCATATTCTTCGATACTTAGCTCACACACCAATGCTTGGATTATGGTATCCCAAGGGCTCAAATCTTCACCTCGTCGGATTCTCTGATGCTGGCTATGATGGAGACGTGTGGATCACAAGTCAACCTCAGGCACATATCATTTCCTCGGACGATCTTTAGTCTGTTGGTCCTCGAAGAAGCAGAACTGTGTGTCACTATCTACTACTGAAGCTGAGTACATTGCTACTTGTTCATGTTGCGCTCAAGTGCTGTGGATGAAGCAAACCCTCAAGGACTATGGCGTCAAGCTGAAGAATGTGCCTGTCTACCATGACAACGAGAGTGCCATCAAGATTGCTTACAACCCAGTTCAGCATTCCAAGACCAAGCACATCCAGATTCGTCATCATTTTCTTCGAGATCATGTACTCAAGGGCGACATCGCCATCGAACACATCCCTACTGAAGAACAACTGGCTGATATCTTCTCAAAGCCCTTGGATGAAAAGAGATTTTGCAAGTTGCTGTGTGAGCTAAATATCTTAGAATCTTCGAATGTTCTTTGAAAAAGGACACACATCCTAACACTTATGCAAAATTGATGACTTAGATGTGCAACACACGAAGTAACATTTTTCTTCAATCAATGAAGAATAAACATCTAAGTGTGAAGAAATTAATGAAGAATTTGATTCTCAGAACCATACGACAATTGTACGTGGTGTCTGAAATCATCATTCTTATACGGTGGGTCACACCACCAACGATAGTTGAAATTCTTCAAAGTTGAGTTTTTCATCATTTTGCAAATTCTTCAAATTTTCAAATTCCTCAAGTTTGCAAATTCCTTGACTTTTCAAATTCATCAACTTTTCAAATTCATCAACTTTTCAAATTCTGCAAACTTTGAAACTCATATTCTTCATTGACTATATACATATATATTTGAGTTTTCAATGTCCTCAACAACATTCACTTATTGCTAATTCTTCAAGTTTATTTTCGTCTAAGTGAATGTGGTAGGACCCTTTCCCCCTCTATGCTAAACTCAACCGAGTCTATTCACAAATTCTTCATATGCGTTCTACTTTGAAACTCGTTCAAAGTCTTCACTGTGTCCTTGACAGCTGAAGAATTTGCAAACGAAAACTCTAAAATTTTCACTATCAAAATTTTCGGTGTTTCCCACTCAATCGGTTCCGATTCCCACGACTGGATAACCCACGATCCTCCACTATCGCCACTTCTCAGTACGTGGATGACACATGTCACGTGGAGAGCAAGGGTCAGGGGCAATCTTGTCCATAATCTTCAGACATATTGGTTTCACCTCCGCTATAAATACCCCTCCCCTTTCACTGTGCTCGATTACTCCTCACTCCTACTCTCTCCCGAGCTCCGACCTAGTGCCGCCGCTGAAATCATCGCCGCCGGTGTGGAAGAGCTACATTGCCTTGACCTCGCCGTCACCGTACTCGCATCAGCCGCGGAAGTCTTCATCCCGCCGCTGTTGTAGGTGTCTCCCTCTGCAAGCTAGGGCGTTGGAGATCTGGACTGACGAACTTCCTCAATCTCATCTCATAGTTTGTCATGTTCTTCATCAGGGTAAATAAAATCTATTTCTACTACCCTTGTTTGATCTTCAAGTTTTCCTCATTTTTCTCAAAGGTATTTATTCTTCAAGAATCTCATTCTAAAGCACCTTACATGTTCATAGACTTGATGTTTTTATCTAAGTTATGATTTTCTTCAAGATTCCTCAATTGTGTGAGTCCTCAAAATTTGCACAACTCTGGAACCTAAGACACTTAGTGAAATTCCTCAAGACACCCATGGTCAAATTCCTCACTCTTGATGTTTTTGAAAAACTTCTGAGAATGCATATGACCTCTTCAAATTCCTCGCACCTATACTCTGTTCACGGGTACAAACATGTCCGTTGATGAATCACTAGGTTCTCATCAACTTGACTAGTTTGCAGCGTTTCTTGAGGAAAAACTATGCACTTCTTCAGAATCTTCAAGAGTTCAGATTCCTCAACCGAAGAAAATGGCTGATGGAAAGAAGCCACAGAAAGGTGGAAAGAAGCCTAATGTGCAAACTGCTTTTGAGAGTCCTGAGGACTTCTATGAGGAATACTTCACACCCGATGAAGAAATTCATGACAAAGAAATTTCTAAGCAGAGAAAGATTCGTCTGCAGAAATTAGAGAGGAGATGGGCAAAGGAGTGGAAAGAATACCGCTATGTCACTCCTAAATATATGATGAAATTCGCAGTCAAGCCACCATGCAGCAGGACACCCTTGGATCCTAATCAAATTGCTGATCCCACTAGTCTCAAGATTGGCAATGACTTTCCTCATGAATGGGAAAAGCAGCAAGCCAAGCTGGCGAAGAAAGCAAGAGAGGCTATGAAGAAATTCAATGAAGACTCTGTTGCTGCTTCCTCTGTCGGAGCCTCTGCTAGTGCTCCGAAGAAATCGATGATGAAGAAATCTGTTGTGAAGTCAAATTCTTCAATTTCAAAATCATCACATCAGATTCGTCAAGCTCAAAGGCCTCGGCCTTCAAAGGCCTCAGCCGCTGGTACAGTTGTTGCTTAGTCCTCAACTGCTACTGCATAGTCCTCAACTCCTGTGCATCTTGCATCTTGGCAGAGGACAGATGGATTCTCAATTGCTTCAGGGGCATCAGCAAGTTCTTCAGCCCAAGCACATTCTTCAAGCAGTCCTACCCTGAGGAAAATGAAAGCAACTGCTGGACGAGGCATTCAACCAAGGCCTCAACCCAAGAAGGTGGCGTTCACAATACCATCAGATTCCTCAGATGAAGCTGATGATGAGGAACTGGTTGAAATCATCAAAAAAAGTAAGAACGAGTGGCTCAAGCAAAGGGCACTCAAATTCCTCTTTTGCTTGATCCAAAACAGGTGCTTAACTTCATTGATATCTGGCACAAGGATCCCAAAACGCCCATTGATGACTTGAAGCTGCCTCCTGGTCCTGATCATGTTCTCACAACTTTCATAGCTAAAGAAAAATGGAAGTACGAAAAGGCCAGACAAACCAAGAAGGCTCAGTACAAGAAAGAGCATTATTTGAAGAAAAATGTTCTGAATCTGTCTCCTGAGGAACTTGTGAAGATGCGGTCTGAGATCAAAGACCTCAGTGAGGAATTCAATACATACTATGCTGATTGGCAAGGCGCCAAGGTTCGCTTCATCAATGTGGCTGATAAAGTCATTAAGGACCATAACACAAGGGTTGCAGCTCGATCGCAACCACTAATTCCTTAGGTTCATAAATCTACTCAGCCTGCTGAAGAAAATGCAAGCGCAACTGAAGAAAATCAGACTGCTGAAGAAGATACCAGGACAACCTCCACTGCTGTGCCTGAAGAAACTGACAGGCCAGCTGAAGCTTTTGTTGCGCCTGATGAATTTGATACCTCAAGGGCGACTGCATCAGTCATGCGTGAAGAAAATGTACCACCTTCACCTTCAGCTAAAACAGCCAAATCATCGAAGGTGAAGACAATCAACCTTCCTTCTGCATCAGAAGTGAAGAAGACTAAGGCTGTTGAGAAGAAGGCTCTAAAGAGAAAAACTTCAACTTCAAATTCCTCAGCCATGAAGAAGTTGAAGACCCTGCCGAAATCTTCAACTGAACCATTAGATGCCACCCCAATTTTCTCAGCACCAGCCTATGAGATAATTCCATTTGGCGTTGACTATGTCATCCCAGATGATGAAGATAAAGAAGATCATTATGCTGCTTCAACAGAGCAGATTGATGAAGAAATTGAAGTCGAAGCAAATGCCTCAACTCCACAGGTATCATCGCCCCAGCCTTAGTTCACTGCTAAAGAGGCCAGACTTGAAGAAATTGATGAGGACGTGGACATTGGCAACACAACACCTGTCATCAATGATGAATATTGGGAAGCTGCTCACCCAAATTCCCCAATGACCACTCCTCTGTCACAGATTCCTCAGTCCCTAGCCCAGACTGAAGAAATTCATGAAGAATCTGATGACTTGGCCGCTCCAGCCACTAAAGAAATTCCAGCTGCATCAGCTGATGACTTTGCTGCTCCAACTGCCACTGAGGAAACTGCTCCGCAAATTTCTCAGTCTGAAGAAATTTCTCCTATGCCTAAGGAGATTAAGGGCCGCTTCAAGCCAAACCTTTAGCCGAAGTCGGGGATGCCATTCAAAGGCTCAAATCGCCCCAAATTCCTCAAGTCAAATTTCTTCAACGAGCACATTTTCTTCATTGGCCTTAATCCATATGACTCACCAAGGGACGATCGCACCAGATTCTGGACTCCAACTCAGATGAATTACTATGCACCAGTTCTCTTTGACAAGAAGAAAGTATTCAAGCACCATCAAATTCCTCATGCTAATATGGAAACAATTCCATCCTTCACGTCAGTGCTCTCAGTTCTTCACGATGCTGGAATTCTTCCCTTCTGTGTGGACATCTGCGATTGGAATGAAGAGCTAATTCTTCAATTCTATGCCACACCGCACCTCACAGGTGATGCCTCTGACATCAACTCTGGATCATGGACTGGATGACCGGATCTACTCACTTCACTGCTCCAACATCTGAATTGCTTCGGTTAGTCCCTGTCCCAATTCCTTCAGAAGAAGCACGCTGCCTGTTTGATGAACCTGCTCTACCACACCAACTGATGCAAGGACTGATGAAGCCATTGGCTCCTAGAAAACCTCAACGAAAAACCTTCCTAGTGAAGGATTTTCTCTATGTCCGTAGGATGGTCTACCGCATTCTCACCAACACCCTATGTCCTTAGAAGGGGCACAACTCTGAAGAAGAACAAGTGGAGGGAGTCATGAAGAACATGCTATTCAACATTATTCATGGGATTCCCATCAACTTCCATGATTTCTTCATGAGGAAATTGGCGAATGCAGCACTAGCCCCATTTGAACTGATGCCTTATGCACCCTGGATCATGAAGTTCATAAGATCAAGGTCTTCAGTTCCCTTCAAGGCAAACTTCCAGAATCATTTTGGCTTCTTGCCCCTGATTGAAGTCTTCAAGAGCACAATTGCCTCAGTTGATGGAAAAGGCAAGGCTGTCATTGATGAAGGCACTCGTCCATTGGGTGGTCAGTTTTGCAAAGCTGCATCTTTCTCCACCAATGATGACACTGCAACCTAGGATTCTGCTGCAAAGGCCTCAGCACAAAAGCCTCAAGAATCTGCCCCTCGTGTGATGACTGATCAAGAGCTTCTCATAAGTCTTCATGAGAAGGTTGATCGCAATCACAATTGGGTAAAGCGTCAGTTTGCTTTAATTCTTTAGAACATGACTGTGACGCAGAACTCTATGAAGAAAAGTCACTACTATGTGCATGAAGTCCTCAATTGCACTTGGGCCATTCTGTCTCACCTCAAGACTCCTGAAGAACTGAAGGAGCTGGATCTTGAGGAAAATCTTGACTAGGCTCATCCTCCACAGAAGAAATTCAAGAAGGTTCAAGTTCCTCAGATGGTAACAAGTTCATATTCTTCATCGCGTGAGATGGATGAATATGAGGACATTGACGACACTGCGATAGGCTCTGCATCGACAAACGACCCTGACAACGCTGGTGCTGCTTCCTCACCAACAAGATGAAATTCTTCAAGGGGCGTTAGTCCTCACTTTTTCCTCCCTTTTTTGTCTTTGATGACAAAGGGGGAGAAAATTTGAGTTAGTCTTCAAGCGGGTCTCTATATATGGGTTGTGTTTTTGTTTAAGTTACAACTCTCGCTCTTCAGAAGCTTCTGTTGGTTGAGTTGTAAACTTAAGTCCGATGGTGGTCTGACTCTTTTGAACCGCTTTCCGCATGCTGAATTTCGTCAGACACCATTTTCATCATGCATTTCAAATTCTTCATATCATATGTTAAATGCGTGTATGAATTACAAGAGATAGGGGAGTTCTCCATGTTTTTAACCTATCATGTGCATTTGCAGTCCAAAGCAAATTCCTCAAATATGCACATGTTTAGGGGGAGTTCGTCTATATCTTGAAATCAAATTCCTCAAACTCAGTATTTACATTTCATAGTATTATCCCCGTTGAAAACTTCACCTATTTGTCATCAATCACCAAAAAGGGGGAGATTGTTAGTGCATCTAGTGCCCCTTAGTGATTTTGGTGTATTGAAGACTTATAGGTTAAAGAACTAATGTGTTTGTGAGTGTACACATGCTCTATAAGTCGATGAGGAATTTGATATATTTGGAGATTACCGACCCCTAAAACTGTATGTCTTCAACTGAAGACTTTGGTGAAGACTTTGGTATTCCTTGAAGACTTTGAAAATGAAGAAGCTGGTGTGACCTTGAAGATATGAACGAGGACTATGAAGCGTGAAGACTTTTTATTTTGTAGTTTCATTTCCTTTCTTTGAGTCATAGGAAACACCGTACTGTTAAAGGGGGCCGAGGTAATACTAAGGAAAATTTCCAACTGATGCTCAACTCAAAATCGTCAACCTATCCAATCCTTCGAGTGAAGTCTTTGGAAATGTCTTGCAGTCCAGTCAAGTTCTTCAGTGACATAGACGATGTTCTCCTAGTCTCTGATGAAATTGATCTGACTGAGGAGTTAGGATTTCGCCAGTGCGAATTGCCTACAAGTAAGGAACATGATATGTATGAGGACTTTCATAGTTCGAAATTCCGACTGTTACTGTGCTTAGCGCCAGCTGTCCCCAATCATAATATCCACATAATGGTCATATCATTGGGGGCATTTATGTCTTATCATGTTAGGTTGCACCCTGGCTATAAATAGCCACCCCCCACAACCACTAGTTGGTTGGCTGCTCCGAGAGAGAACTGACACTTGTCATTTGAGAGCAACCCATCCTCTGAGGACTTTGAGAGAAAATCATCAGTGAGGAAAAACCCAAATCCAAACCACCAAACCCAAAGTGATTGAGCATCACTAAAGAAAATCCTGTGTGGAACCGATGCTTGTTACCTTTGAGGACTGTATCCTCCAGACCGTTAGGCGTCATGGTCTAGTGCATCCTGTAGTCTATTGGGGATCATGGAGTGACCTTGGTCTAGAGCATCCAATAGTCAATTGTGGATCGTCGGGTGACCAGTTTGTGAGGGTTTTGGAAGTCTACCCTGAAGACTTACCATGAGAGTTGGGCGAGGTCTATGTGACCTTAGCTCAAGGAGAATACGGTAAGGACTGTGTGTCCTGGGACTGTGTGTCCTTTGGTTTAAATACCAGGCTGCTCCAAACTAGACGTACGACTGTCACAATAGTTGGAACTGGGTCATCAAACCATTGTCTTCATCAAGCTACCTAGTTCTATTTCCTCAACGCCTATATTCCTCATATACTTGTTGATGAAATTGATCGTTACTGTTTGAAGAATTTGACTGAAGACTTTCCCAATGTCCTCACCTCAAATTCTTCACGTTACCTTGTTCCTCACGTGCTTATCCTGTATCATGCTACTTGTAATCTGTGCATGTTTCATTTCATCATGATGACTATCTTGTTGCTATATTCCTCATGCACCTGAGTACTTATTCCGCTTCTAGTTATTCATCACATTTCAAATTCCTCAAGTTGAAATTCCTCAAGTGATGAATTTGTAAAAATCGCCTATGCACCCCCCTCTAGTCGATATAAAGCACTTTCAATCGGCATGATCTCCATTGTCACCAGCATGACACTATGATCTCCATCATCATGATCTCCATCATTGTGTCGTCATTGGGATTGTCGTGCCCACCATGCTCATACTACTATTGCTACCGCTTAGCGATAAAGTTAAGCATTACATAGGGCTTAAAGATTGACACTCAGGTCATACAATAATCAAAGACAACCCTATGGCTCCTGCCGGTTGTCGTACTCATCGACATGCAAGTCGTGATATTCCTTAAAAAACATGATCATCTCATACATCACATATATCACATCATGTAATTGGCCATATCACATCACAACATACCCTGCAAAAACAAGTTAGACGTCCTCTAATTGTTGTTGCATGTTTTACATGGCTGCTATGGGTATCTAGCAAGAACGATTCTTACCTACGCAAAACCACAACGGTGATATGAAGATTGCTTTTAAACCTTCTACAAGGACCACCTTAATCAAATCCGATCCAACTAAAGTGGGAGAGACAGACACCCGCCAGCCATCTTTATGCGATGAAGTCACATGTTAGTCGATGGAACACGGTCTCTCGTAAGCGTACGAGTAAAGTCGGTCCGAGCCGCTTCATCCCACAATACCGCTCAACCAAGAAAAGACTAAGGAAGGAAGCAATCTGAATATCAATGCCCACAAACTCTTTGTGTTCTACTCAAGATCTCCTCTATGCATAAACCTGGTTCTAATACCACTGTTGGGGAACGCTGCATGGGAAACAAAAAATTTCCTACACTTCACCAAGATCAATCTAGGAGATAAGCATCTATAAGAGGAGAGATTGGTTCTACATACCCTTGTAGATCGCTAAGCGGAAGCGTTAAAGAACGCGGTTGATATAGTGGTACATCTCTGCGATCCAAATCGCAAGCCGTCCCACAAACTCCCGATCAAGTACCGAACAAACGGCGCCTCCGCGTTCAGCACACGTGCAGCTCAATGAAGATGTCCGCCTTCTTGATCCAGCAAGAGGGAGCGGAGAGGTAGATGGGTTCACTGGCAGCACGATGGCGTGTCGGCGGTGGTGGTGTAGCTGATCCGGTAGAGCTTCGCTAAGTGGTGCCAAACCAATCTACTAGAGGAGAGGCTATCAGAGAGGGAGGAAGGGCTGCGCCATGACTTAGGGTGCGGCTGCCCTCCTCCCTCTCACATATATATAGGGGAAGAGGAGGAGGCTGACCGCCCTAGGGTTTCCCCTAGGGTTGTTGCGGCAGCCAAGGAGGTGGGGGCGGCGACCAGGGTGGCTTGGCCACCAAGTTTGGTGGCTAGCCCACCCTTTTGGCCCAGTCCAAGCCTCTAGCCGCATGGGCCTTGAGGTGGGAGGTGCAGCCAGCCCACCAGGGGCTGGCTCGCACCCTCTCACATCCCATGTGGCCCTTTGGAGTAGATGGGCCCACCCAGTGGACCCCTAGGAGCACTTCTGACACTCCGTCACACCACTTGCAGGTGACGAAACTTTTTCGGAACTCAAACACCAACTTCTCATATATGAATCTTTACCTCTGGACCATTCCAGAACTCCTCGTGACAGCCAGGATCTCATTCGGGAATTTGAACAAGCTTCGGTCACCAATACACATAACTCATCTATACTGAAACGTCACCGAACCTTAAGTGTGTAGACCCTGCGGGTTCGAGAACCATGTAGACATGACCGAGACACCTCTATGGTCAATAACCAATAGCAGGACCTGGATGCCCATATTGGTTCCTACATGTTCTATGAAGATCTTTATCGGTCGAACCACTATGTCAAGGATTCAGTTAATCCCATATGATGTTCCGTTTGTCCTTCGGTATGTTACTTGCCCGAGATTCGATCGTCGGTATGTCTATATCTAGTTCAACCTCGTTACTGGCAAGTCTCTTTACTTGTTCCATAATACAAGATCCCGCGACTAACACTTAGTCACATTACTTGCAAGGCTTGTTGTGATGTTGTATTACCGAGTGGGCCCTGAGATACCTCTCCATCATACGGAGTAACAAATCCCAATATTGATCCGTGCCAACTCAACAAACACCCTCGGAGATACCTCTAGGGTACCTTTATAGTCACCCAGTTACATTGTGACGTTTGATACACACAAGGCACTCCTGCGGTGTCTGTGAGTTGCATGATCTCATGGCCATAGGAACATATACTTGACATGTAGAAAAGTGTAGCAATAAACTGACACGATCATATGCTACGTTTATAGTTTGGGTCTTGTCCATCACATCATTCTCCTAATGATGTGATCCCGTTATCAAATGACATCTCATGTCAATGGCTAGGAAATCTTGACCATCTTTGATCAACGAGCTAGTTCACTAGAGGCACACTAGGGACAAAGTGTTGTCTATATATCCACACATGCAATGTGTTTCCAATCAATACAATTATAGCATGGATAATAAACAATTATCGTGAACAAGGAAATATAATAATAAACACTTTATTTATTGCCTCGAGGGCATATTTCCAACAGAGGTGACCCTTGTCATGAAGGCTGGCAGTGTAGGCTTCATAGAGGAGGAATCCGGGGAAGGAGAAGTGGCGTTGAAGGATCACCTCCCCACGCAGGGTAAAATTGTCGGGGAACAGAGCGGCACCACCGTCGGGGGTCCTTCCATCGAGGACACAGCTGAAGAGGAGTCAGACGAGGAGCCTCCAGCCCTCGAGAGGAAGAAGTGTGTTCTCCAGAAAGCCTCCTCTGGAGTCCCTGCTATCCATCCTTCTTCCGACAGCGCAGCCCCCGGCAAGGGTGCAGCCGGCAAGGCTATGCTATGGCAAGGAGCTCAACAGCACCCCCAACTCCAGCCGGGCAAAGCGACCCAGGGCTGCCCCTTCTCCACCTCCGGACACCGTGGCGGAGGTGGATTTCGACCTCTCCGCCTTTAGCTTGGGGGAAGAAGAGTAAGGATCCCTCGACACCTCTTATTTGTCAATTTCCTTCGATTTCGCTTAATTTTTTTTGTCTTGCTTTGGCATGTTCCCACAGAGATTCGAAAATGCAGGCGCAAAGGATGGTGAAGAGGGCGATGACTTCAACGGGTGTTGTACCACCAGCCAGCCCCACAAACGCGCCGGAGATGATTGACATCAGCCCAGAGCCCAGCCCGCTACACAGCCCCCAACACATCCCCCAGCGTGAGTCCGTTACTCATTTCCCACTGGCGAGCATTGGGACATGTATCTTCATTGCTGACATCACCAGGCTTGTAGAATAAAGGTGACAAGAAAGGGTGTCATCGTTTTCTCACGATAGATGCCATGGGAAGGCTTATCGAAGATGGTTGGGGCCGGAGGACGCCGACAGGCTCCGGGAGCAGGATGGGGCACAAGCGGTGGTGGACACATGATCTACCCAGGTCCAGGGCCCTTCATGGGAGGTAACACCCCTAGTCCTGCTTGGTCTAGGTTGATAGATGAGTATGGTTACAATGGTGCTCCGTGAGCTGTTGTCTAGAGGTGGAAGAAAGAGCAGCCACCTCCTCTCCCCTTGCTACGTAAGTGGATGCGAGAGCAAGTGTTCCTGCGTGTGCGTATGAGAGTGTTCATCCCCTGCAGGGGGGGGGCTCGGGGGGTTTTATAAGCCCACCCTCCGGCTTACAATATTTCTAAAGTACTGGTTGGGGGGTGACCAGGCTGGCAGCCTCTCCGGCTGGCCAGGGGGACCGCCCGTTGAGCCGTCTCATCGTTGGTAGGGCCCGCTGGATGCACGATCCCATTGTCCACTAGGGCCCGTCGGCTGGTCCGGCGATTGGCCCGAGCTCACCTGCTGCGGCACGGGCCGCCTTAAGTGGCATTGCCTAGCGCCAGCCGGCCGAGGTCTCCGATACGGCCGACGGCGCTGTAGCCACGCGGGGGCAGGTGATGGAGTAGGTTGAGGCATGCCGACACTAATGTCTCGTTTGGTCGCGGTCAGCTGAGGTCAGCAGTATGACCGGCTGGACTGTAGCCATACATGCCCGCGTGTCAGCGGTCACTTTGGCCACGTCCGGGTCCATCGTGGGGGTCTTGTCTTGTCGCCGTACATGCACGCAGAGGGATGGGACGGGAGTTTGTCTGTCCGAAGGTCAACGGAAGAGCCGACCTGGAGGCAGCCGGCCGTACTCCAGCCGAGGGTCGGATGGCCAGCTCCTTGTCCAGCTGGCCAAGAGCTAGCCGGCCATGCGCCAGCTGGTCATGAGGTAGTCGACAACGCGCCAGCCAGCCATGGCCCAGCCGGCCAAGGGTGAGTCGGTGGCATGATTTTTCTTGAGGCGGGGGGAGGACACCTCAAGTTTGGCCTAGCTAGGGGTAATAACCCCGTTAGTAGTCCGCAAAGCTAGCGGGGGCCCACGTTTGCCTAACGAGGGGGAATCGGCGGCTTCCTTCTTGCGGCGCCCGCCTCTCGCACGGAGCCGAACGGCCGGTTGATCCAGCGGCTGCCCCCGACGCCTCAGGTTCCGTCGTGCCGCCTCGGGTCCCGTGCCGGCCCGTGGTGTACCATGCAGGGTGTAATGATGCCATGGGGCCCGCACCTGCGGGCAGACGGGACATCGCTCTGGGCCTAGCCTACTAGGCCGCGGGTGTAGCCCGATAGGCCTCGGGCCGCAGGCCGAGATCTTCTGTGCCCAGATCGCAGTAGTTGCGGCCCGAGACACCCGTGATCTCGCCGGTATCCCGGGGGAGTGGGCACAGTTAATCCCCACCTCCCCTGGGGTGTCACCCCCTTATTGAAAGGGGAAGGGCGAGCGGCGGAGCCAGTCACACTCCTCTTGCCCCCTTCGTCTTCTTCCTCTTTGCCTTCTCTGCTCGTCTTGCGTCGTCGCTTCACCTGCTCGCCACTTCGTCCGCTCGTCGCCTCGTGCCGCCCCACCACAGCGATGGCCCCTCCAGAACCTGGGCAGGCTCCATCGTCATGAAGGACGGCATCGCGGAGCTCCGCCGTGCCTCCATGCTGCCGCCGGAGGAGCGCATGGTCGCTCGCGAGCCGGGCGACGAGGTGGTGCCCGAGCCGCAGGCAGGGGAGCATGTTGTCTTTGCCTGCCACTTCTCGCGTGGTTTCGGCCTGCCGGTGAGCCTCTTCTTCCGTATTTTGATGGACACCTTTGACCTCCAACCGCACGACCTCGACCCCAATGCCATTCTCTACCTTGCAAGCTTCATGACCCTGTGCGAGGGCTATCTTGGGATGCTTTCCTATGTGGAGATCTTGGAGAAACTCTTCTCTCTCAAGGCCCTTAAGAATGGTGAGGAGCTATACACCTGCGGGGATGCGGTGGTGTGCTGTTGTGGCCCGCATTTTCCCCGCATCAGCCTCATCGGCTCCGTCAAATGGTGGAACCAGACGTTCTTCTATGTGCGGAACGCCAACCCATGCAGGATTACATCCGGTTGCCGGCGTTCATCAATGCCCCGTCCACCGGAGTGAACTGGTCGGGCTCGCCCCGCGTAGGGCTGTGCTTGAAGTGTTGGGCCGGCTCTAGGTCATGAGGAGCGAGGAAGGGCTAGTCGCCTCTGACCTGGTGGCCGCCTTCCTCGTGCGCCGGGTGCTGCCTCTCCAGTTGAGGCCGCACCGGATCTGTGATATGTCTAGCTGTTGGGACCCCTGCCGGCTGTCGACCATCGAGTTGATGCCGGCTCGAGTGGCGACACGGGTGAACGCCATCACGACCTTCAAGCTGACGCCAGGGACTTGGTCCTTCGGCAAGGAGCCATACAAATGGCATAGTCTGGCATCCCTGGTACGCCCCGTCAATGTGATTTTTCTTTCTCTTTGAATCCTTCCAGCCGACCCCCGATCTCACTTGCAGTTCTGACCGCAGCTTTTAGTTCGAAAGAACATGCCGGACGGCCTGCACCACCAAATTTTCGAGGCAGAGCACACTTAGTCCGACTCCGAGGACTTTGAACCGGGAGGCAGAGCCAAAGAGGGGATCGTTTCATCGGGAGAGGCCAAGGCGGCCGAGGCGGCGGATGACCTGGGAGCCGGCGGGTCCAGAGCGGCTGGTGAGTTCCCCTTTGGCCCCACGATCAAAGATTGGACTGATGATGATGATGACATCCGGATCCAGAACACACCTCTCCCCACAACTCAGCGGGTCTCATGCGGGCGGAACAAGGAGTAGCCGGCACGCGCCCAGGCGGCCGGGACCTCCAGCCGAGGGAAGAGGCTGGCTTAGGTGGAGCCGGCAGCCCAACCGTTGGCTCGCAAGCAAATGAAGGCGGTCGCGATGAAGCCGCCGATGCGTGATAAGTGGCCCTTGCCTGTTGTCGCTGGGTAAGTGTGTCGTTTCTTGTGGGTGTTTCTCTCTGTAACTCACGTGCCGGCAGGCGGCAGAATGTTTGCTTGTTCTAGGGACCCCATCGAGCTCCACAATGTGGAGTTGACAGCCGGCCCGGCGGAGGCCGCCAGCCGGCTGGCTTAGGATCACGCAGCCACGCTGCATGAGGAGAAGAGGAAGTCGGGGGCCAGGGGCGGACCCTCGTGCTCCGGGGCCTCGAGCGACGGAAGGCGGAGGAGGTCCGTGGACCCCATACGTGCGTCGGATTCTACGGCGGAGTCCACTCGCACGTCGAGACCTCCGTCGAGCGAGCCACGAGGAACGACTGTGGGGCCGGTCATGACTTCGCCTGGGGCGGAAGTGGCCCGGCTAGGGGGAGCAGCCCCGGAGGGGCCCAGGTAGGCGGAGCCCAAGGTGGCGCCGCCCGTGGTCGAGCCAGTGGCGGTTGTCGTGCCGGAGGCCCCGGTGGCGCCGCAGGCAGCACCGGAGGTGCCGGTCATGGCGGCGGAGATGCGGCCGTTGCGACCGTCATGCCGAACCGTACAGGGGAGGAGGCGGCGGTGCGGGGCATGGGGACAGCCGGGAATTGATTCCCATGCTCTTGTGGTTCTCAACCGCCCCCGACAACCGGTACCACGATGGATGTCCGGACAGGCAACAAGGGGAGCCGGCCCCAAGGGCAATGCTAGACGTGATCCAGGACTGGGAGGCGATGGCTCGCGTTCCAACCGTCCCGCCTCCGCCGGCAGCGTACTCGCGCGTGGCTGCGAGGAGTTGGCCACGTTTGCAGAGGCGGCCGATAGCGCCCTGTAGCGTGCCGACGTAAACCTTTTTCGTTTTTGCTGAATTTTCAGTGGGGGCATGCTAGCACACCCACTGGGTGTAGCCCCCGAGATGCGGCCGACTGACCGGCTACGGGGCAGCCGGGCTAGATCTTCTTTTGCTTGTTTTTTCTTGTTTTCATTTCTCAGTGGGGGCGTGTAAGCGCACCCATTGGGTGTAGCCCCCGAGATGCGGGCCGGCTGACCGGTTGCGGGGTAGTCGGGCCGGATCTCCTATTGCATTCTTTTAACTTTGGCTTCATGGAGCAGGCGGGCAGGAGCTTTTTAGTGAAGCTATCGCCATCCACAACCGCGGCAATAATGACTTCTAGCGGCTGGAGGAGGAGCTAAAGAGGACCCAAGGTACGCTTGATCCAGTGGGGGCGTGCTAGTGCACCTAGTGGGGGAGCCCCCAAGAGTCGGGCCGGTTGCTCGGCAGCGGGGCCGAGTCTTGTGCATTTTTAGTAACCGTTGTTGGTTTTTTCTTGCAGAGGAGCTGAATGCCCTCCGGGGGAGAACGACAGGTTGGTCTCCGAGCGGGACCGATTGGCACAAAGCGTCCAGGCGATCACATCGGAGCAGGACCAGTTGGGCGCCCTGCTAGTGGATGGGCACGCGGCCCAAGAGCGCCTGAGGGCGGCCGTGCAGCAGGAGGTGGCGGCCAAGGAGGACGTCATCAATCAGGCGGCTGATGCCGCCCAGCGGACCGCCACCCTCCAAGGCAAGGTGACCCGCCTCGAGAAGGTGCTTGAGGCGTGAGGGGCTGACCTTGCCCAGGCGGAGGCGGCATTGGAGAGGGAGAAGAACGCGTCGTTGCATTTCGCCCTTGAATTGGATGATTCCTACTAACGTGAGTCTTGATTTTCTTCTCAGCCAGCTATGTTCTTCTTGCCCTTGAGTTGTTTTTCTGATTCCCCTTTCTTTTTTCAGAGTGTTTCCCAGAAACCTAGCGCCGCGCTGAGCGCGCCGTGGCAGACCACCAGGAGTATCTGCAGGAGCGCGGGCATGAGCTTGAAGAGAACACCGGCTGGGACGTGGCGGAGCTTGGGTTGGCCATGGAGAACCAGCTGATCCACCTCCAGCGCAACGTGGAGTAGCTGAAGACAGCCAGCAAGGAGGTGATCGCTGCCTTGTGGCTGGGTCGTGGGACCCCGGAGAGCCGTGTGGCGTTGTGGCTAGAGAACGTCGTGGACCGGCTCGAGGTCTGAAAGGCGTCGGCAGCCCGAGCCGACGTGCAGATGGCACTCCTGTTCGTCAAGTCGTGGTATCGCGGCATCGACCTGAACCGGTTGGCCACCATGTGCGACATGTCGGAGGCTAAATGAGCAGCTCGTGAAGGTGCCCTTGTCCGTCGAGCCAACAAGCTTGCCTCGTATGTCGACCCAGACGAACTTTTGCCGGCTCTTGGCGAGGATGGCGAGCCGATCACTGAGGACTCCTTTGGCAACCGCAAGGCCCGGAGGACGAGGAGGTTGCCGATGAGAGCACTGCCTCCAACACTGATGGCGTTGCCGAGGCCACGGAGGCTGCAGAGGCGGACCCAAAGGCCGCAACTTCTTTCGGGCGAGACGTCGAGCCGGCTGGCGACGCACCGACAGCCTGAGTCGCCACACACATTTACTTGTTTCTTCCTTTTGCTGCAACACTATTTTAAAATGCGTTTCCACCCACTGGGGGTGTATTGTAATGAACCTATGGCATGTGTCCTTTTATCGCTTTAACTTGTGTGCCATTAATGAGTGTCGACTCTACCTTTGCCTTTTGCCTTTTGACCTGTGTTTCTCGTCAGGATTCCTTCTGGCTTCCGCCCCGCCTGCCAGCTAGTCGGGAGCCGGTCTGGGACAGGGACGGGGCATCTTCCTTGGGAAAACAAGCGAGCCTTTAGAGTCATTCAGCTAGGGCTAGGTCGAGCCGGCAATGGCCGGTTGGTAGAGACAACGTGGTCTGGCGGGACCTGCCCGGCTACTAGTCGTTGGACGACTTTTGTGTGGGAGGTTCCTTCCTACCCTGCGGTCCCATCAGCTGGACAGCCAGGAGCCAGTCTATGGCTCGTTAGGGGGCTAGCAAAGGGTTTCTCGCTCACACTACTTGTCCACCTCAAAGGAGAGTCGGCGAGCACCTGGGCCATGGAGCCGGACCCGAGTGCCATGCTTAAGTAACGAGAAACCTTTGAAAGGATTGAAAAGGGGCGTGCCCCAAGTGCCGGCTTGGGCCCCCCATTGCATTCATAAGACCGAAAGGGGGGTACATACATACACTGGTTCTTAGCAGTAAAAGGGTGGAGGAGCGTCGCGTTCCACGGACGCTCCGTCTCCTTGCCGGAGGCATCTCTCTTGCGCTTCTACGGCTTCTGGGCGTTTATCTGGTAGTATGCGTTGTTATGTAGCGCCTTGCTGGTGATGAACAGGCCCTCCCATGGGAAGGATAGCTTGTGCTGGCCGGCGGTTCGTTGAATCCATCTTAGCACCAAGTCCCCTTCGCGGAAAGAGACGGGACGGATCCGCTTGTTGTGGTAGTGGTGGAGCTTTTGCTGGTAGATGGTCGTCCGGCTCAGAGCGAGTTCGTGTGCTTCTTCGAGGAGGTCGGCGCTGTCTTCTCTTGCTTCCCTTGCGTCCTTCTCCGTATATAGGGCAACCCGAGGCGAATCGGATTTGATGTCGGTGGAGATGATTGCCTCGGACCCATACACGAGAAAGAAAGGGGTGTAGTCGGTCGATCGGTTGGGGGTGGTCCTGAGGCTCCAGAGGACAGCTCACAGCTCTTCGATCCAGCAGCTGGCTGACCTAACCAGGGGTGCCACAAGCCGGGGCTTGAGGCCAGCCAGGATCAGGCCATTCTCCCTCTCAACCTGGTCGTTTGACTGTGGGTGCACAACGGACGCCAAGTCAAGCCGGATACCCTGCTTCGCGCAAAAATGTGCTAGCGTGCCCTTGGCGAAGTTTGTGCCGTTGTCGGTGATGATACTGTGGGGGATGTCGTAGCGGACCGTGATGTCCTCGATGAACCGGATGGCCGTGGGGCCGTCCAACTTCTTGATTGGCCTGGCTTCGATCCACTTGGTTAATTTGTCGACGGCTACCAGGAGATGTGTCATGCCGCCTCGTGCGGTCTTGAGAGGTCCCACCATGTCCAGCCCCCAAACGGCAAAGGGCCATGAGAGGGGGATGCTTTGGAGGGCCGTATCCGATAGGTGGCTCTGTGTGTGGGAGCGCTGGCACCCCTCGCACTTGTCGACCAACCGCTTGGCCTCCTCCAAAGCGGTCGGCCAGTAGAAACCATGGTGGAATGCCTTGGCCGCAAGGGTCCTGGAGGCGGCATGGTGCCCGCACTCGCCCTGGTGGATGTCGAGGAGGATCTCTTGCCCCTTCTCCGGCTCGACGCAGCATTGGAAAACACCGGTGGTGCTACGGTGAACTAGCTCGCGGTTGATGATGCCATAAGCCAGGGCTCGGCATTGGATCTGCATTGCCGTGGCCTCGTTGGGGGGAAGCTCGCCGCGTAAGAGGTATGCGAGGATGGGATGTGCCCACGCGGGAGCCGAGACGGGAGCCATCTTGGGCTCAAGTGAGGCGTTGGAGGTAGTGGGAGCCCCCGGGTCTAGGTGACCAGTCCCCGGGACCTGCTCGCCCGCCCCTGGGACCGGCTCGTCAGCCCCCGGGACTGAGGCAGTGGGAGGAGCGTCGACCGCCCTCATGACGGCTACGGGTTCGGAGCCTGCCGCTTCAAACGCGACCGGCTCGACAATTGGACCTAGTGGCGCCGGCTGGGCAACCGATGTCGATGGTGTCGGCTGGGCAGTCGGGGTTGGTGGAGCTGGTGGTGCTGCCAGTGCTGACATCATCGGCTAGGCGGCCGGACCCGCCGATGGGTCGGCTCTGTTAGTTGGTATGAAGATGGACTCCGATTCGGGGGAGGGCTTGATCGATGGCTTGAGCAGCCATTCGAGGGAGACGCCGGCTGGGACGGCCTGCCGGGTGGAGCCGATCTTTGCCAGCATATCGGCTGCCTCGTTGTCCGCCCGGGGGATGTGATGAAACTCACATCACTTGAAGGAGCCGGTGAGCTGCTGGACAAGGAAGCAATAGCTGGCGATGTTGGTGTCTTTGGCGTCCCACTCGCCAAAGACCTGTTGCACCACGAGGTCGGAGTCGCCAAAGCATAGGATGCGCCTAATGTCAATCTCCTTGGCGAGTCGGAGGCCGTGGACGAGCGTGTCATACGCAGCCACGTTGTCGGAGGCAGCGAAGTGGATCTGAAGGGCGTACTTGAGTTGGTCTCCACTCGGGGAGGAGAGGACGATGCCAGCTCCAAGGTCGGTCCTCATCTTTGAGTCGTCGAAGTGCATGTGCCAATGTGTGGAGTCTGGGGGAGGCAGCACGAACTCAGTCTCCGCCCAGTCGACGAGGAAGTCGGCCATCGCCTGCGACTTGATGGCTGTTCATGGCTCGTACCAGATCTCATGGTCAACAAGGGCGATGACCCATTTGGCGATCCACCCGGCGGCATCACGGCCGCTCATGATTTCGCTGAGTGGGGCCGTGCTCACCATAGTGATAGTGTGCTCCTGGAAGTATTGCTTGACCTTCTTGGTGGCAAAGTATATGCCGTAGCACAACTTCTGGTAGTGGGGGTAGTTCTGCTTGGAGGCAGAGAGAACCTCGCTGAGGTAGTAGACGGGGCGCTGGACCGACAGCGTTTTGCCCTCCTCTGACCGTTCCACCACCAGGACGACACTAATCACGCGGGTGGTGGCCGCGATGTATGCAAGTATGGGTTCATTCAAGCCGGTGCGGCCAGGATGGGCCCGCTGGTGAGAGCCCGCTTGAGGCCGCGGAAGGCCTCATCCGGGTTGAGCTTGATCTTGTATTCACGCAAGTTTGCGAATGTCTCCTGGAGATCGTTGAGGAGGCTGAAGTGCTTCTTGGTCTTGACGATGATGTCGTCAACGTAGACATGGACGTTCCTGTCTATCTGAGGCAGGAGACACTTCTGCATACAACACTAGAAGGTAGCGCCTGCGTTCTTCAGGCTGAAGGACATGGTGATGTAGCAGTAGGGCCCGAAAGGGGTGATGAAGGAGGTATTCAGCCGGTCGGCTAGGTCCAGCTTGATCTGGTGGTAGCCGGAGTAGGCGTCCAGGAAGGACAGCAGGTCACAGCCGACCGTGGAGTCGACGACCTGATAGAGCCGTGGCAGGGCTAACGGGTCCTTGGGACATGCCTTGTTCAGGCTGGTGTAGTTAATGCACATGCGCTAGGTCTTGTTCTTCTTCAGCACCAGGACTGGGTTGGCCAGCCAGTCCGGGAGAAAAACTTCCATGATGAAGCCGGCTGCGAGCAGCTAGGCGATCTCTTCTCCTATAGTATGTCGCTTCTTCTCAAAGAAACAACACAGGGGTTGCTTGACCGTTTTTTCGTCTGGTCGCACGGGAAGCTTGTGCTCGAGGAACTTCCTTGGAACACCCGGCATGTCTTTGGGAGACCATGCAAAGATGTCCCAATTCTCACGGAGGAAGTCGATGAGCTCGCTTTCCTATTTGTTGTCGAGGCAGGAACCGATGGTGATGCACTGTTTGGGGTTGGCCGGGTCGAGTGGCACCTGTCTAGTGTCCTTGGACGGCTGCAATGAGGCCTCGCCGACCGACTGGGATGGAGGCACTGGCACAGCCGGTTGGCTAGCGGTGAGAGCTACGAGCCAATCGAGCTGCCGCTTCTCCTCTGCTATCTCTAGGGCCTCGGCCAGCCGACTGCCATCTCGCGCGCATGCGATAGACATCTTGTAGTCGTCAGCGATGGTGATTATGCCCTTGAGGTCCGGCATCTTGAGCTTGAGGTAGGCGTAGTGGGGGACCGCTATGAATTTGATGAGAGCTAGCCGGCCTAGCAGCGCGTGGTAGGGACTATCGAGGTCCACCACTTCAAACCATATCGGCTCGTGGCGGAAGTTGTTGTGGTCGCCGAACAGGACATCGAGCATGATCTTGCCAATGGGGGTGCAGGACTTTCCCGGCACGATGCCGTGGAAAACTGTCCGGCTTGCCTGCAGGTCTTCTGTCTTGAGCCCCAGCTTAAGCATCGTATCGAGGTAGAGGATGTTGATGCTAATTCCGCCATCGATCAACACCTGTGAGAAGCGGCAGGTGTGCCTCTCGGAGGTGATGGTGGGGTCGAGGACGAGGGTGTAGTTGCTAGGGTTGTTGGAAATATGCCCTAGAGGCAATAAATAAAGTGTTTATTATTATATTTCCTTGTTCATGATAATCGTTTATTATCCATGCTATAATTGTATTGATTGGAAACACATTACATGTGTGGGTAAATAAACAGCACTCTGTCCCTAGTATGCCTCTAGTGAACTAGCTCGTTGATCAAAGATGGTCAAGGTTTCCTAGCCATTGACATGTGATGTCATTTGATAATGGGATCACATCATTAGGAGAATGATGTGATGGACAAAGACCCAAACTACAAACGTAGCTTATGATCGTGTCAGTTTATTGATATTGTTTTCTGCATATTAAGTATATGTTCCTATGACCATGAGATCATGCAACTCACGGACATCGGAGGAGTGCCTTGTGTGTATCAAACGTCGCAACGTAACTGGGTGACTATAAAGGTGCTCTACAGGTATCTTCGAGGGTGTCTGTTGAGTTGGCATGGATCAAAACTGGGATTTGTTACTCCGTGTGATGGAGAAATATCTCAGGGCCCACTCGGTAATACAACATCACAATAAGCCTTGCAAGCAATGTGACTAAGTGTTAGTCATGGGATCTTGTATTACGGAACGAGTAAAGAGACTTGCTGGTAACGAGGTTGAACTAGGTATGGAGATACCGCGATCGAATCTCGGGCAAGTAACATACCAAAGAACAAAGGGAACATCATACGGGATTAACTGAATCCTTGACATAGAGGTTCGACCGATAAAAGATCTTCGTAGAATATGTAGGAACCAATATGGACATCCAGGTCCCGCTATTTGTTATTGACTGTAGAGGTGTCTCGGTCATGTCTACATAGTTCTCGAACCCGCAGGGTCTGCACACATAAGGTTTGGTGATGTTTCGGTAGTATAAAGTTATGTATGGTGGTGACCGAAGGTTGTTCGGAGTCCCGTATGAGATTCGGGACGTCACAAGGAGCTCCGGAATGGTCCGGAGGTAAAGATTCATATATAGGAAGTCCTGTTTTGGTCGCCGGAAAAGTTTCTGGCTCATCGGTAGTGTACCAGGAGTGCCGGTAGTGTACTGGGAGGCCTCCGGGAGGGGTATTTCGACCCAAGAGGCTTCATGGGCTGTGGGAGAGTGAATATCAGCCCGTAGTGGGCTGGTGGAAACTCCCACACAAGGCCCATGTGGCTGGAGGAAAAAACCCAATAGGAAAAGGTTGAAAAAAAAGGCAAAAAGGAGCAATCCTAGTCCTACTAGGATTGGAGGAGTCCTCCTCTCCTAGTAGGTTCGGCCAAACCAGATTGGCTTGGAAGCCAAGGCTGACTCCTCTCCTCCTCTCCTCCTATATATACTGGTGGGTTTTGGGGTTTTGCACTAAGTTTTTAAGCCACGTGCTACCCGTTCCTCCAGCGTAGAGTTTCTCCTCTAGATCGAATTTCTGCAGTGCTTAGGCAAAGCCCTCCAGAATAGCTCCACCACCATCGCCGGGGCATCATCATGCTGCAGAGAACTCTTCTTCCTCTCTACTCCTTCTTGCTGGATCAAGACGGTGGAGATCGTCATCAAGTTGTACGTGTGCTGAACGCGGAGGTGCCGTCCGTTCAGCGCTAGATCGGAAGGATCGTGATCAAGTTCGTGGGACGGATCATGATCAAGTTCATGGGACGGATCGTGATCAAGTTCGCGGGACGGATCATGATCAAGTTCATGGGACGGATCGTGATCAAGTTCGCGGGACGAATCGTGATTGGATCGCGGGATGGATCATGATTGGATCGCGGGACGCACGGCGATTTGGATCGCGAAGACGTTCGACTACACCAACCGCGTTTCTTAACGCTTCCCGCTTAGCGATCTACAAGGGTACGTAGATCCACTCTCCCTCTCGTAGATGCTCATCACCATGGATAGATCTGCGTGTGCGTAGGAAATTTTTTGTTTCCCACGCAACATTACCCAACAGTGGCATCATGAGCTAGGTCTATGTGTAGATGAGATCTTGAGTAGAACACAAAAGGTTTGTGGGCGTTGATGCTTAGATTGCTTCCTCCCTTGGTTGGATTTTGGTTCAGCGGTATTGTGAGATGAAGCGGCCCGGACCAACATTACTCGTACGCTTATGAGAGACCGGTTCCCTCGACCGCAACTTGTTGCATAGATGGCTTGCGGGTGCCAGTTTATCTCACTTTAGTTGGATCGGATTCGACAAAGGTGGTCCTTGAGAAGGTTGAAAAGCAACTAGTGCATCACCGTTGTGGTTTTTGCGTGGATGGGAATTGTTCTTGCTAGATACCCGTAGCAACCACATAAAACATGCAACAACAATTAGAGGACGTCTAACTTGTATTTGCAGGGTATGTTGTGATGTGATATGGCCAATTACATGATGTGATATCTGTGATGTATGAGAAGATCATGTGATGTATAGATTATCACGACTTGCATGTCGATGACTACGGCAACCGACAGGAGCCATAGGGTTATGTCGATGACCTGCATGTCAATCATTAAGCGCTATGTAATGCTTTACTTTATCACTAAGTGGTAGCAATAGTAGTAGTAGCATGTTGGGCGCGACAACCCCGATGGCGAAACGTTGATGGAGATCAATATGATGGAGAGCATGGTGTCTTGCCGGTGAAGATGGAGATCATGTCGGTGCTTTCTAAATGGAGATCAAAAGCACAAGTTCATGGACATATCATGTCACTTATGAATTGCATGTGATGTTAATCCTTTTACGCACCTTGTTTTGCTTAGGACGACAGTAGCATTATAAGGTGATCCCTCACTTAATTTCAAGATAAATTGTGTTCTCCCCGAGTGTGCACTGTTGCAAAAGTTCATCGTGTTGAAACACCATGTGATGATCGGGTGTGATAGACTCTACGTTCACATACAACGGGTGCAAGCCAGTTTTGCACGTGCAGAACACTCTTGTTAAACTTGACGAGCCTAGCATGTATAGACATGGCCTCGGAACACAAGAGAACGAAAGGTCGAACATGAGTCATATAGTAGATATGATCAACATAATGATGTTCACCATTGAAGCCACCTCAACTCACGTGATGATCGGACTTGAGTTGGTTGATTTGTATCATGTGACACTCAGATGACCCGAGGGATGTCAATTTGAGTGGGAGCTTTAGTAATTTGATTAACTAAACTCATTATCTTGAACAATAGTCTAAGTAAACTTTGCATATTTATGTTGTAGATCAATGGCTCGCGAAGTAGCACCCCTGAATTTTAATGCGTTCCTAGAGAAAGCTAAGTTGAAAGATGATGGAAGTAACTTTGTTGACTGGGCCCGTAATCTAAGGATTATCCTCACGGCTTCCTAGAAATCATATGTCCTTGATGCATCGCTTGGTGACCAACCAGAAGACATGACCTCCGAAGACGTTAAGAACGCTTGGGAGGTACGTACTGGAGATTACTCAATAGTTCAATGTGCAATATTGTGTGGCTTAGAACCGGGACTTCAAAGATGTTTTGAACGTCATGGAGCATGTGAGATGTTCCAGGAGTTGAAGTTTATCTTTTAGAAGAACGCCCGGATCGAGAGGTATGAGACCTCCGATAAGTTCTATGCTTGCAAGATGGAGAAGAACGGGTCTATCAGTGAACATATACTCAGAATGTTTGGGTATTCAACTCGTCTAGTGGAGTTGGGAATTGCCCTTCCGCCAGAAGCGATCACTGACAGAGTTCTTCAATAACTGCCACCTAGTTACAAGAGCTTTGTGATGAACTATAACATGCACGGGATGAACAAGTCAGTCGTCGAGCTGTTTGCGATGCTAAAAGTCGTTGAGTCTAAAATCCAGAAAGAACATCAAGTGTTGATGGTCAATAAAACCACTAGTTTCAAGAAAAATGGCAAGGTCAAGGGAAAGGGCAAGAAGGGTAAAACCAAGAAGGATGGCAAAGAAGTTGCTACTCCTGTAAAAAACCCAAGCATGGACCCAAGCCAGAAACTAAGTGCTTTCATTGCAAGGGAACTGGTCACTGGAAGCAGAACTGCCCCAAGTACCTGGCTGACAAGAAGGCGGCCAATGACAAACAAGGTACATATGATATACATGTTATTGATGTGTACCTTACTAGCTCTCGTAGTAGTGCCTGGGTATTTGATACCGGTTCGGTTGCTCACATTTGCAACTCAAAGCAGGAACTACGGAATAAACGAAGGCTGGCAAAGGACGAAGTCAAATGCGCGTGGGAATGGTTCCAAGGTTGATGTGATCGCCGTCGGCACGCTCTCTCTTCGATTACCATCGGTATTAGTGATGAACCTGAATAATTGTTATTTAGTGACTGCGTTAAGCATGAACATTATATCTGGATCTTGTTTGTTGCGAGACGGTTACTCATTTAAATCAGAGAATAAAGGTTGTTCTATTTATGGTCATGCACCAAATGTTAGGGGTTTATTCATATTGAATCTTGATAGTGATGACACACATATTCATAACATTGATGCCAAAAGTTGTAGAGTTGATAATGATAGTACCACTTTCTTGTGGCACTGCCGTTTAGGTCATATTGGTGTAAAATGCATGAGGAAGCTCCATGCTGATGGAATTTTGGAGTCACTTGATTTTGAATCACTTGACACATGTGAACCATGCCTCATGGGCAAGATGGCTAAAACGCCATTCTCTGGAACAATGGAACGGGCGAGTGACTTATTGGAAATCATACATACCGATGTGTGCAGTCCAATGAATATTACAGCGCGTGGTGGATATCATTATTTTCTCACCTTCACTGATGACTTAAGTAGATATGGGTATATTTACTTAATGAAACACAAGTCTGAAACATTTGAAAAGTTCAAGCAATTTCAGAGTGAAGTTGAGAATCATCGTAACAAGAAGATTAAGTTCCTGCGATCTGATCGAGGAGGTGAATATCTGAGTTATGAATTTGGCAGTCACTTAAGAAAGTGAGGAATTGTTTCACAGTTGATACCGCCCGGAACACCACAGTGTAATGGTGTGTCCGAACGTCATAATCAAACCTTATTAGATATGGTGCGTTCTATGATGTCTCGTGCTGATTTGCCACTATCGTTTTGGGGTTATGCATTAGAGACAACTGCATTCACTTTAAATAGGGCACTATCAAAATCTATTGAGACGACGCCATATGAATCATGGTTTGGCAAGAAGCCAAAGTTGTCATTTCTTAAAGTTTGGGGATGTGATGCTTATGTCAAAAAGCTTCAGCCTGAAAAGCTGGAACCCAAAGCGGAGAAATGTGTCTTCATAGGATATCCAAAAGAGATAGTCGGGTATACCTTCTATCTCAGATCCGAAGGCAAAGTGTTTGTCGCTAAGAACGGAACATTTCTTGAGAAAGAGTTTCTCTCGAAAGAATTGAGTGGGAGGAAAATAGAGCTTGATGAGGTTATTGAACCTTTACTTCAACCAGAGAGTAGCGCAGTGTAGAAAGATGTTTCTGTGGAACCTACGACGGTTGAAGAGGAAATTAATGATGATGATCATGAAGCTTCGGATCAAGTTACTATTGAACCTCGTAGGTCGACAAGGGCACGTACTGCTCCTGAGTGGTACGGCAACCCTGTCTTGGTGGTCATGTTGTTGGAAAACAATGAACCTACGAGCTATGGAGGAGCGATGATGGGTCCGGATTCCGAGAAATGGTTAGAGTCCATGAAATCTGAGATGGGATCCATGTATGAAAACAAAGTATGGACTTTGGAAGTATTACCTGAAGGGCGAAAGGTCATCCATAATAAATGGATCTTTAAGAAGAAGACGGACGTGGACGGTAATGTCACCGTCTATAAAGCTCGACTTGTGGCAAAGGGTTTTTCACAAGTTCAAGGAGTTGGCTACGATGATACCTTCTCACCCGTAGCGATGCTTAAGTCTGTCAGAATCATGTTGGCAATAGCTACTTATTTTGACTATGAAATTTGGCAGATGGATGTCAAAATAGCGTTCCTTAATGGTTTCCTTGAGGAAGAGTTGTATATGATGCAACCGAAGGTTTTGTCGATCCAGAGAATGCTGACAAAGTTTGCAAACTCCATCGATCCATTTATGGACTGGTGCAAGCATCTCGGAGTTGGAATAAGCGCTTTGATGAGGTGATCAAAGCGTTTGAGTTTATACAAGTTTACGGAGAAGCTTGTATTTACAAGAAAGTGAGTGGGAGCTCTATAGCGTTTCTAGTATTATATGGGGATGACATATTGCTGATTGGAAACAATATAGAAATGCTGGAAAGCATGAAGGAATATTTGAACAAGAGTTTTTCAATGAAGGACCTAGGAGAAGCTGCTTTCATATTAGGCATTAAGATCTATAGAGATAGATCGAGACGCTTAATAGCACTTACACAGAGCACATACCTTGATAAAGTTTTGAAGAAGTTCAAAATGGATCAGTCCAAGAAGGGGTTCTTGCCTGTGTTACAAGGTGTGAAGTTGAGTAAGACTCAATGCCCAATAACTGCAGAAGATAGAGAAAAGATGAGTGTCATCCCCTATGCTTCAGCCATAGGCTCTATCATGTATGCAATGTTGTGCACAGGACCCGACGTCAGCCTTGCCATAAGTATGGCCGGAAGGTTTCAAAGTGATCCTGGAATGGAGCACTCGACAGCAGTCAAGAATATCCTTAAGTACCTGAAAAGGACTAAGGAAATGTTTCTCGTTTATGGAGGTGATGAAGAGCTCATCGTAAAGGGTTACGTCGACGCAAGCTTTGATACTGATCCGGACGACTCTAAGTCGCAAACCGGATATGTATTTATTCTCAACGGGGGAGCGGTAAGCTGGTGTAGTTCCAAGCAAAGCGTGATAGCCGATTCTACGTGTAAAGTGGAGTACATCACAGCCTCGGAGGCGGCGAAGGAAGGTGTTTGGATGAAGCAGTTCATGACAGATCTTGGAGTAGTGCCCAATGCACTGAATCCAATGAACATGTTCTGTGACAACACTGGTGCCATTGCTCTGGCCAAGGAACCAAGGTTTCACAAGAGGACCAGACACATAAAGCGACGCTTCAACTCCATCCGCGATTACACCGAGGAGAAGGACATAAATATTTGCAAAGTGCACACGGATCTGAATGTTGCAGACCCGTTGACTAAACCTCTTCCAAGGGCTAAACATGATCAACACCAGAACTGCATGGGTGTTCGATTCATTACAATGTAAATCACATAGTGATGTGAGGTAGATTATTGACTCTAGTGCAAGTGGGAGACTGTTGGAAATATGCCCTAGAGGCAATAAATAAAGTGTTTATTATTATATTTCCTTGTTCATGATAATCGTTTGTTATCCATGCTATAATTGTATTGATTGGAAATACATTACATGTGTGGGTAAATAAACAACACTCTGTCCCTAGTATGCCTCTAGTGAACTAGCTCGTTGATCAAAGATGGTCAAGGTTTCCTAGCCATTGACTTGTGATGTCATTTGATAACGGGATCACATCATTAGGAGAATGATATGATGGACAAAGACCCAAACTATAAAGGTAGCTTATGATCGTGTTAGTTTATTGCTACTGTTTTCTGCATGTCAAGTATATGTTCCTATGACCATGAGATCATGCAACTCACGGACATCGGAGGAGTGCCTTGTGTGTATCAAACGTCGCAACGTAACTGGGTGACTATAAAGGTGCTCTACAGGTATCTTCGAGGGTGTCTATTGAGTTGGCATGGATCAAGACTGGGATTTGTTACTCCATGTGACGGAGAGGTATCTCAGGGCCCACTCGGTAATACAACATCACAATAAGCCTTGCAAGCAATGTGACTAAGTGTTAGTCACGGGATCTTGTATTACGAAACGAGTAAAGAGACTTGCCGGTAACGAGGTTGAACTAGGTATGGAGATACCGACGATCGAATCTCGGGCAAGTAACATAAGAACAAAGGGAACAACATACGGGATTTACTGAATCCTGGACATAGAGGTTCAACATATAAAGATCTTCGTAGAATATGTAGGAACCAATATGGGCATCCAGACCCCACTATTGGTTATTGACCGTAGACGTGTCTTGGTCATGTCTACGTAGTTCTCGAACCCGCAGGGTCTGCACACTTAAGGTTCGGTAACGTTTCAGTAGTATAGAGTTATGTATGGTGGTGACCAAGGTTGTCCGGAGTCCCAGATGAGATCCCGGACATCACGAGGAGCTCCGGAATGGTCCGGTGGTAAAGATTGATATATAGGAAGTCCTGTTTTGGTCACTGGAAAATTTTTGGGCTCATCGGTAGTGTACCGGGACTGCCGGGAGAGTGCTGGGGGACCATCGGGAGGGGTGTCTCGACCCAAAGGACCTCATGGGCTGTGGGAGGAGTCAAACCAGCCCTGGGTGGGCTTGTCTAAGCCCCCACTACGGCCCATGCGGCTAGGGGTGGGGAAAACCCCAAAGGTGGAGAGGTGGAAAGAGTTTTCAAGTGGAAAGGAGGAATCCTACTCCTAATAAGATTGGAGTAGGACTCCTCCACCTCCAATTTCGACCAAATCTTGAGGGTTTGAGGCTGCCTCCTCCCCTCCCTCCCTCCTATATATACTAGAGGATTTAGAGGGGAAACCCTAATTGCCACATGCTTTCCTCTTCTTCCTCTAGATCTGTTTCTCCTCAAGATTAGTTCTGCGGTGCTTAGGCGAAGCCCTGCAGGATTAGTTCCACCACCATCGCCGCCACGCCATCGCGCTGTGAGAGAACTAATCTACCTGTCCTCTCCCTCTTGCTGGATCAAGAAGGCGGAGTTTGTCATCAAGCTGTACATGTGCTGAACGCGGAGGTGTCGTCCGTTCGGCGCTAGATCGGAAGGACCGTGATTGGATCGCGGGACGGATCGTGAAGAGATCGCGGGCCGGATCGTGATTGGATCGCAGGAAGGATCGTGATGGGATCGTGGGACGCTTGATGATATGGATCACGAAGACGTTCGACTACATCAACCGCGTTTCTTAACGCTTCCCGCTTAGCGATCTACAAGGGTATGTAGATCCACTCTCCCTCTCGTAGATGCTCATCACCATGGATAGATCTTGCGTGTGCGTAGGAATTTTTTTCCCATGCAACGTTACCCAACAGTGGTATTAGAGCTAGGTCTATGTGTAGATGAGATCTCGAGTAGAACACAAAGGAGTTAGTGGGCATTGATGCTTAGATTGCTTCCTCCCTTGGTCGTGTTTTGGTTCAGCGGTATTGTGGGATGAAGCGGCCTGGACCAACCTTACTAGTACGCCTATGAGAGACCGGTTTCATCGACTGACGTGTAACATTTTTTTGCACAAAGATAGCTGGCGGGTGTCTGTTTCTCCTACTTTAGTCAGATCGGATTCGACAAAGCCGGTCCTTGAGATGGTTGAAAAGCAATTTATGTATCACCGTTGTGGTTTTGTGTAGGTGAGAATTGTTCTTGCTAGATACCCATAGCAGCCACGTAAAACTTGCAACAACAATTATAGGACATCTAACTTGTTTTTGTAGGGTATGTTGTGATGTGATATGCTCAATCACATGATGAGATATATGTGATGTATGAGATGATCATGTATTGTATAGAATATGATGACTTGCATGTCGATGAGTACGGCAACCGGCAGGAGCCATATGGTTGTCTTTAATTATTGTATGACCTCTGTGTCAATCATTAAGCGCTATGTAATGCTTTACTTTATCGCTAAACAGTAGCAATAGTAGTAGAAGCATGGTGGGCACGACAACCCCGATGGTGACACATTAATGGAGATCAAGATGATGGAGATCATGGTGTCATGCTGGTGACGATGGAGATCATGCCGGTACTTTCAAGATGGAGATCAAAAGCACAAGTTCATGGCCATATCATGTCACTTATGATTTGCATGTGATGTTGATCCTTTTTATGCACCTTGTTTTTCTTAGGACGACGGTAGCATTATAAGGTGATACCTCACTAAAATTTCAACATAAATTGTGTTCTCTCCAAGTGTGCACCATTGCGGAAGTTCGTTGTGTAGAGACACCACGTGATGATCAGGTGTGGTAGACTCTACGTTCACATACAACGGGTGCAAGCCAGTGTTGCACATGCGGAACACTCAGGTTAAACTTGACGAGCCTAGCATGTACAGACATGGCCTCAGAATACAAGAGACCGAAAGGTCGAACATGAGTCATATAGTAGATATGATCAACATGATGATTTTCACCATTGAAACCACCTCAAGTGACGTGATGATCGGACTTGAGTTGGTGAATTTGGATCATGTATCACTCGAATGACCGGAGGGATGTCAATTTGAGTGGGAGTTCTTAGGTAATATGATTAATTGAACTCATTATCATGAACATAGTCAGTAGTGTCTTTGCAAATTATGTTGTAGATTACTAGCTCACGATGTAGCTCCCTTGTATTTTTATATGTTCCTAGAGAAATAGAGTTAAAAGATGATGGTAGCAATATTGCGGACTGGGTCCATGATCTGAGAATTGTCCTCATTGCTGCACAGAAGGCTTATGTCCTTAGTGCACCGCTCAGTGCGCCACCCCTCTAGCATCATCTGTAGATGTTGTGAACATCTGACACGCACATTCTGATGACTACTTGATAGTTCAGTGCGTCATGCATTACTGCTTAGAATTGAGGCTCCAAAACATTTTGAACGTCATGGAACATATGAGATGTTCTAAGAGCTGAAATTGGGATCTCATGCTCGTGCCCGTGTTGTGAGATATGAGATCTCCAGCAAGATTCTTTGCCTGCAAGATGAAGGAGAATAGCTCAATCGTTGAGCATGTGCTCAGATTGTCTGGGTGCTACAATCTCTTGAATCGAGTGGGAGTTGATCTTCCAGATAAGAAAGTGATTGATATAATTTTCCATGTCACTTTCACTATGCTACTAGAGCTTCGTGATGAACTATAAAATCTTTGAAACTCTTCATGGTCTTCAATTTCTTCACATCCTTATAGTCTTCAATTTTTTGTAGCTCTTTCCATAGTGAAATACATCTTTGTCTGAGTTGGTCATCAGTTGTCCGATATCTTGTCCTTGTTGAAGTGAAAATAAGTTGATTCCTCTGAGTGGTCAAAGGGACAAGGGTATTACATAACTATTTGATAAAACTCAGAACGGACGAGAAGTAAAAGTTTTGTTTTTGAGAATAAGGTTTGAGAGATATCCTGTCCTATGGGGTTTCCAGTTGTCTAGGGTCACGTCCTATAGTTAACATGTGCTCTGATACCATTTCTGTAGTGACCCGACCTGGAAAAGGTCAAGCCTCTATGTGTTCTGTGCCATCCCTAGATCAGTATGTTGGCACACACAGTATATCAATGTATATATCAAAGTGCAATCACATGTAATTAAGGTAAAACTGATATATACCTTAAAATCTCAGCGGAAACAGTCAACAGGAGTGGAGTCCCAATAAATACCAATGGCAGGTTGAGTTTAGACCGTAACCCTGAATCGTACTCTTACTCGTCATAGAAGAGTATCTGCAACATGAGATGTTGCAGTCGTGTAGGTCAGCATTTTGAATATGTTGGCAAGTCACAAGAGAGGGGGTGAAAATAATCACCTATACTATATGCATATATGGCAGGTGGGGCTATATGTTTAAGTTCTGCGTAAAGCAATTTTTTTCTACAACAAGAGAGGGGACAAAAGCAAAAATTATTACTACAAATTTGGTTGTTTAATGAGATGGTTCCACCAACCAATTCTCATACCCAAGTTAACAATAATACCCTCATCAATATAATTTTTGTGTTGAGAGTTCCAGATAGTTTCAGTTCCTTTGGCTCGAGTTGTCCATGACCGTGGACACGGCTAATTGACTAGGTTTGAGTACTCTACAGAGTTTTGCACACGTTCCCCACAAGATTTGATCGCCTCCGTTGGATTCCTCGCACTTCAGGGTGTTTGAGAAACGGATGACCAAAACATGGTCTTTCAAGGGGTTCCTCTGAGACTCTGTCGGTGCCCATCCATTCCTATCGTTCTTCTACATCTCGTAGCACCGGCTGTCTAGAGTCACCACAATGTCCAACCAATCCAGAGCCCATAATGGCTTGTGGCTGTGCAGGTAAGCCTTGGGTCTTGAAGTATCCATCCATCTCTTTGTTCCTGGGTGGACCTTTTCGCGTGAATACTGGCACTTCTCCTACAACACCTAGGCTAACCACTGGTTTCTCGAGGGTGCCGTTCATACCGTCATCCACCCAGAGGTATGTTGAAAACTTGAAGTCTTTAAGTCTTGATCATCATGTAGGTCTTGTAATAATTTATCTCACAACTCTCACGAATCACACAACCAACCCCGTCTACTAATAGCATAGCAAAAATAAATCAACGTTTCCCGGGGCTAAGGTGATAAGGATTTGAGGGGTGCCTACCACATGATACTACTCAAGTAACCAAATTTCCAAGTACCTACTTTGCATGCAAATGGGTGGAGATGGTAGAACTAATGCAATAAAACCTGGGTAAAAACATGATCAATGTGACTTGCCTGGTAAGGTTGATGAAGATAGAATCGCTCTCAGAAATAACTTGATAGAACTATTCGTCACTCTCTGATGAAAATCTATATAATCAAACATTGCACTCATAAGCAAACACTACTAGCAATCAATACTATCAAACAAGAAGCAACACAAAAATCAAACACAAAAGGGTTGTGATGAAGGAAATACTCAAGACAAAACTCAAAACAACAAAACTTCATCAACACAACCAAGGGTTGGTTTTCTCTACAAAAAATCATGTTTTCAACTAGTAAGACAACAACAAGGTAAAACCTAACAAAAGTATTTTAGTAAATATTTTTCTACCAAAATAATTACTTTTGAAGAACAACTAAGAACTAAGAAAACAATACTCTAAACAACATAAGTTTTTGCCTAATAAACTTAGCAACAAGAAAGACAATAAAATACTAAAATAAGATAATATATATATAATAACTAATTTAACTGAAAGTAAAACTTATAAAACAATTTATGAAAATAATTTCCAATAGGAAATCCAACTAGCAATGAAATCAATTTGCAAGTTATTATGAAACTAGAATTGATTTCACGCTATCAAAAATAATAAATAACATAAAAATAAATTTCGTTGAGGTACTACTTCTAACTAACAGAAAACAAGGTAAAACTTGTCAAATAATATAAGAGAAAACAAATTAAAAACAATTAAAACAAAAGAAATAGAAATAAACCTAAAAAGAACTAAAACAGAATCTGTTTTGCTTGAAACCCTAATTTAAATTATTCTAAAAATTCTCAAATTCTACCTACTGTTAAATAAAGTCATTGATGACAAGTAGCAAAAAGATTCAACTCAAAATCTATTTTTAAACTCTAGTTATTACAATTCTAGTGATTCGAGCAAATTCAAAAATTCAAATTTAAAATTTTCAAATATGGTAAAACTTTATATCTACAGAAACTAGAATACATTTGTGACACCATGCAAAAAGAATCATGGAAAAAAATTAAAACCATATAAGATATAAAGAAAACAAAAAAACATAACTATTCTGGAATTGAAATTAAAACAGAAAAAAGAAAAAACGTTTCTAACGGACAGGGGTACACGTGGCGTTATTCTATTGGCCGGAGGGTGTGCATGTCAGAGCTAAACGAGCGGACGACCTATGCTTAAAAGAAAACGGTTCAGTGTTTAAATAAAATTAAACGTTCTAATCTTAACCGTTGGTCCTAGATCGAACGGTGGTGGGGTCTCCCGTGACTTACAAAGGAGGTGAGATGAACTCCGGCATGACTCCGGCGGGGCAGAGGCAGCGAGGTTGATTGGGAGGCATCTACGATGGTCCTCCAATGATGGCATCGGCACCAGAAGATGCAGGCGAGTGCGGCGACGACGTAGGTGGCCTTAGAGGGAACCGGGGAGGGTAAGGTGGAGCGAGGAGTGTTAATGGCGATGCTGGCGGCGCTCGGGCTCTAGCGAGCAATCACAATGAGAGGAGAGGGTTAGGCGAGGGGGATTCGGGCGGAATGGGGTGTGGAGAGCTCGGTTTTTATAGCCAGGGGGTCGGGGTCTTCTTTTGGCAAGGTATCCCATGGATCCGAGGTGAGCTAGGGTTCACCGGTGACAGAAAGGAAAGAGGAGCGACAGAAGGAAGGTGATCGCGGGAGAGATGTGGTCGGGCAGTGGGACCGGGAGGTTAGCGAGAGAGAGGGATACACGAGGGATCGGCCGTCCAATCGGAAAAGATTCGGATCTGGCGAGGTGGAATCCTGGGCCAGAACTATTCCAAATGGGCCGCACCTTTCCTATTAGCAGAGATTTTCCTTGTTATAAACAAAAACAAAAGAACAAAAGTTGAATAAAAGGAAAAATAAAATACTCTTATATACACATATTATATATTAATATGACCAGAAAAAGATTTCCTATATCATGAACATATTTTCAGTGTCAAATAAAATCCTACCCAAATTAAATAATTCAAAAAAGTGCTAATGTTGCGTATAAAATGCAAACAAAACATTTTCAAAATACCACAATGACTCCAAATTCATTTATCTCCATTTTTATATTGAAGCGAATCATTTTACCCTATTTTATTTATGGAGAAAAATAAATTTGAAAATCACTTCAAGAATGGCTTTGAATTTGAAATTCAAATAATTTCCAAATAACTTTCTGAGTTTTATGAATTCAAATATAATTCCAATTGCCCCTAGTTTGGAGTGTCATATTGCCCCTCTCAAGATTTTGAATTTGGGTAAGGGGATTTGAATTCATTCAAATTTTAAAATAGAACCAAATATGAAATGGATTTCCAAATAGAATATTTCAGAGATTTTCAAAATCCACTTTTCAAATCCTTTTATTTGAAGAAGTCATGTCACATTATCTCATTGATTTGAAATGGATGAATTTGAAATCAAAAGCAAAAGGGGAAAGTCATGTTATTCCCTCTCATTCAAAAGTTTTTAAAAGTTTCACATTTTCACTCAAATTTAATCACTCAATCAGACAAACAATCATCGATCTATTTATTATAACATTCCAATTCCAAAATTTGGGATGTTACAGTTGATGGTTAGTAAAACCACTAGTTTCGAGAAAGGCAAGGGCAAGGAGGGGAACTTCATGAATGGCAAGTCAGTTGCTGCTCCAGTGAAGCAACCCAAAGTTGAACCCAAACTTGAGACTAAGTGCTTCTATTATGAGGAGAGCGGTCGCTGAAGCGGAACAACCCTAGATACTTGGTAGATAAGAAGGCTGGCAACATTGACAGAATTATATTTCGATATACGTGTTATTGATGTGTACCTTGCTAGTACTCCTAGTAGCACCTGGGTATAGGATACCGGTTCGGTTGCTAAACGTTAGTAACTCGAAATAAAAGCTACGGAATAAACAGAGAATAGCTAAGTGTGAGGTGACGATGTATGTTGGAAATGTTTCCAAGGTTGATGTGATCAACATCGCACACTCTCTCCACCTTAGGGATTAGTGACGAACCTAAATAAATGTTCTTTGGTATTTGTGTTAAGCATGAACATGATTGGATCGTGTTTATTGCAACACGGTTATTCATTTAAGTTAGAGAATAATGGTTATTATGTTTACATGAATAATACCTTCAATGGTCATGCACCCAGTGAGAATGGTTTGTTGAATCTTGATCGTAGTAATACACATGTTCATAACATTGATGCCAAAAGATACAAAGTTAATAATGATAATACCACATACTTGTGGCACTACCGCTAAATGTCATATTGGTATAAATCGCATGAAGAAACTCCATGTTGATGGATGTTTGGACTCATTCGGTTTCGAATTGGTTGAGACATGCAGACCATGCCTTTTGGGCAAGATGGCTACAGACCCCATTTTCAGTATGCGGGCTAGTAACTTATTGGAAATGATACATTAAGATTGTGCTCAGCGAACTCTCTCGGTACACCCGGCATGTCAGAAGGTTTCCATGCAAAGATGTCTCGGTTCTCACGAATGAATTCGATGTGCGCGCTTTCCTATTTGGGATCCATGTGAGCCCCGATGGTGAACTGCTTCGATGAGTCACCCGGAGTAAAGTCCACTGTTTTAGTATCATCCGCTGAAAACTTGAGTGGCGGCTCTGCCTCTGTATTTGGTTTCTTCAACGGGGTCATGTCCTCCGGGTCAACGTTCTCCTTATAGAACTTCAGCTCCTCTTGTGCACAGCTAGCCTCAGCATAAGCCGCATCACCTTCCTCGCACTCAAGAGCCGTTTTCGATTGCCATGAACCATAATCATGCCATTTAGACCGGGCATCTTAAGCTGCAAATAAACATAACAAGGCCTAGCCATGAACTTGGCGTAAGCCGGACGCCCGAACAACGCATTATAAGGGCTCTTGATCTTGACCACCTCGAACCCTAAGGTCTCCACCCTGTAATTATACTCATCGCCGAAATCCACCTCCAAAGAGATTTTTCCCACTGGGTATGTCGACTTACCAGGCACCACGCCATGAAACACAGTAGAAGAAGTTTTGAGATCTTTGTCTAGCAACTTCATCCACCGGAAGGTGTCATAATACAAGATGTTGATACTGCTACCTCCGTCCATGAGCACTTTGTTTACTCCATAACCATGTATCTGAGGGGCCACCACCAGAGCAAGCCGGCCCGGGTCATCCACCCGTGGCGGGTGATCTTGCCTGCTCCACGTTATGTCATACTCTGACCATGGCAAGTATCGTGGGAGAGCCAGCGCGATTGTATTAACCGCTCGCCTCCGTAGCTTCTCATCTCGCTTGCTATTACCAGTCGTAAACACATGATACTGCCCCGAACTGAGCTGCTTCGGGTTACTCTGGAATCCAAATTGATTGCGCTGCTGCTGCTGCTGCTGGTGGTTATTATGATTGTTGTTGCCAGGATGCTGTTGATGCTGCTGCTTATTGTGTTGGTGTTGACCCGGATGACCTGCTCCTGAGCCGCCAACACCAAAGCCGGCACCTGACTCACCGTTGCCTGAACCGCCAGGCCTTGATCCGCCAGTCGGCCCACCGCCCTGATTATGAGGTGGTTGAAAGTGTTGATTCTTAAATCTATGCATGATAAAACAATCGCCCCACGCATACGTTGCTGGTTTATGAGGCGTGTTGTGCTCTGGGCAGGGTTTCCTAAGCATCGCTTCCAAATTGAAAGGGGGCCTGTTATCTCGCTGGTACGGCTTGTAACGCCCGTTCCCCTTAGGAACATTCGGCCCTATGTTAGCATTTGCCACCAGCTCTGACCCGCCGCCAGCGTTCCTCTGTCTGCTTTGGTTCCCATTGTTCCCAAAACTCTTGCCTTGGTTGTTCTTCTTTCCCTGATTCGACTTCTCCTCATCCGAACCCGGATCTTTGGTGTTATCTGAGTCGGCGTACTTTGTTAGAGCCGTCATGAGCTCTCCCATGTCTTGACACGTACGTTTAAGCCGGCCAAGCTTCTGCTTTAGTGGAACGAAATGAAAATTCTTCTCCAGAATGAGCACCGCTTGAGCCGCCGTGATCTGTTCCGACGAGTGAATGATGGCCGACACCCGCCGAACCCAATGATGAGCCGACTCATTCTCCTGCTGAACGCAATGATCCAAATCCACAATGGTCATAGGTTGCTTGCAAGTCCCTTGGAAATTTTTGATGAACTTTGCCCTCAATTCGGCCCAAGAGCTTATAGTGTTGGGTGGTAGGCCCTTTAACCATGTGCGAGCCGGACCCTCGAGCATCATGATAAAATATTTTGCAAAGACAGCCTCACTGACGTCTAGCATCTCCATAGCTAGCTCATAGCTTTTGACCCAAGCCTCGGGAGGGAGATCCGCCGTGTAATTTGGAACCTTCCGAGGCCCCTTGAAATCCTTAGGCAACCTCTCGCTCCGTAGAGCCGGAGTTAAACATGGAACTCCCGCGGCTCTGGCGCCACCAACTGCTCCGGCCTCTGTCAACACTAAGGGCCCAAGACCCGAGGGAACAATTGCTGCCTCTTGTTCTCGGCTGTTTCTTGCCCGGTCCACCAAGGCTGGCGCGTCTAGCGCCGCGCGTCCCCTTTGCCCATGATACGGGCCACTGCTTGAAGCTGCCGGCGACTCATAGCGCCGGCTGAAACTTCGACAATGGAGAGGGGTGGAGTGGATCCGGCTCCGGCTGTGAGCATATTTCTCTTGTTGAGCCACGGCCGTATGTAAATATCCGATAGTGTTCCTCACCTCCTCCACAAAGGGTGCCTCATGTGGGATACGGATCGTTCCAAGCTGGGTGGCTACTGCTATCATGTTCTCGGCCGGGTTAGAATAATGACCCGCCGGTGTCGTAAACCCTCCGGGTGGGGCCATGTGAGCCGCTATCACCCTTCCCAGAGCCGGGGGTGTTGAAGAGATTCCTCGCCTCATAGCGCTCCGGCAGACGAGATTGATGCCTCCTGCGGTGCACAGCCGCCGGTGAAAATTGTTCCAGCCCCAAACGGAAAGCATCGGCCTTGAGCCGTGCTGCCTCCGCCTCCATCTGGGAGTTTAAATCAGTTAGCCTCTGACGCCCCTCGGCCATCCGGCCCTTGATCCTTGCGATCTCTGCGTTACGAGCCACCTGATTATCTGGTGTGTCCTCTGTACCTAACAAAGCCTCAAGCTCATCCATCAATTCCACAAGGCCCTGAGCCGGCGGCTGGGGAGGGTTAGCTTCCGACTCGGCCGCCCCTGGCCCTGCCATGAATACTGCCGCATGAGACGGCTGCTCCGGCTCATCTGATTCACCGTGCTCTGACTCGGGGCGGGTGTCACTGTAGCCCCCAAGGCCACCATTGCTGAGCTGGTACACAGATTTAGTTTCCCCACTTGACGACTCATCATCGGAATGCACGAGCGTCCCTTGAGATCCGGATGCTTCCAGTCCATCCCTTGGGTGAAGCCCACGAAGACATGCCCCTGAACCGGGTTAACACCGGCAGGGCCTACCTTACGTGCGGGATAGAGATGCCGAGCCGGCTCGACGATGTTGGTGCAAACGTCCGGCCCGGGTGTTGATCCGTCGATCTTCCCGATGAACACCTGGATCCCGCCGAACGGAACCCTAAAACCATACTCCACGGAAGCATCACCAAGCCCCCAGCCGGCGTCGTCGATGTAGAGCCGGCCGCGCCGACTCTTGCTCATCCTCCCAACTACGTATCCTTCGAGCTCTGGAAGGTAGCCCTTTGAGAACTCAACACCACCGAACGCGTGCCCCACGGTGGGTGCCAACTGTCGTGGTTTTGTCCCGGTAGATGTCCGGGTTACCAGACTTGAGTTCGGAGCCATCGCCATGGTAGTGGACTCAAAGGGGTTGATCGAGATGAAGGACACGAGTTTACCCAGGTTCGGCCCCTCAAGTCGAGGTAAAAGCCTACGTATTGCTTGTGCTGTTATTGCTTGTTGTATCGATTACAAGGGGCTAGAAGCTTGACCTAGTTTTCGATCACTTGCCTCTAAGCCGCCCTGACTCTGCCTTTATATAAGAGGTCAGAATCGTCGGGTCTTACAATTGTACAGTCGGATCATGTTTACATCTCCGAATCCATCTCTATCTTACTAGCCAAGACCATCCTTTGGAAGGTCTTGCGCATACGGGTCTCTGTCGTCCGGCCCGCATCAAGAGCCGCCAATCATCTTGGGCCTCCAGCTGATACATGTCTTCGTGGGCCGGCTCATAACCAATGCTATCAACTGGAACCTTCCAGCCGGGTCATATCACGGGGTTATATCCCCAACATTAGCCCCCAGGCTGAAGTGAGCCAGCTCATTTCATCCGTCTCTTGCAATTGTCTGAGAGTCACCAGAAATGACCCGGCATGACGTCACAGATACGCTGACGTATCACCGAATCTCTCGTATTTAACCGTTTAGCGAAAATCGAGGCGTCCGTTCGGCAAAACCGGCATTGATGCCTGGGAACCCGCACCGTTTCCCTGTTTAAATAGGACCCACATGGGTCAAACCAGTGCATTCCCGCTCTTGCGCCTCTTCTTCTTCTTCCTGTCGCCCGTCCGTCGCTTGAGCTCGTCCACTCCTCTTCGGCGCCGCCGCTCGTCCGTCTCCAACTCAGGCCGCTGCATCAACCTGCTTGCGCCAGAATCTCGCCCGCTGCCGTCTCCGCCTCCGGTAAGCATCTCTTCCCGTAGCTTTAGATCGGTAGCAAATAGGGTTTCCGCCGGCGGACCTCCGCCGCGTGCTTCATTCTCCGGCACGGCCGCACGGCCAAGCCTCGGGGCCTGCCACGCATCTTTTTAGGCTGCAGTGTCATCGCCGCCACCGTACATGGCCCGCCCGTGCGCAATGTGCGGTCGGTTAAAGCGGTAGGTCGGTTTTCATCTTCACTGTTCTTGGCTTAGGTTGACGTAGAACTCCCTTTTCCGCTTCGGTATATCCAAAATTTTAGTAACAGTTTGTGAAACCTGTTTGTCCGGGTCTTGACTGACTTCCGAGTCTTCTGTCCATAGTGAGCCACTAGACTCCCTCCGGCTCTTTATCAGCCGGGCCTTTCAAGGCTTAATCTTTTAGAACCCTGTAATTTGTAAGCTGCTATAGCTATATGCTCTTGTTTGACTAGTCACCATTTTCTTTTTGCACAGTACTTCTAAGCCACCAATATGACACGCGCCACCAATTCCTGCAATTGGGTCGGCTCTTGCGTGACCGAAGAATACCTGTCTGACCTCGTAGCCGCTGGCACCCTTCCTCCAAAGGAAGTGATCAACTGGCGGGTTCCGGGTGATGAGACCCGCCCCGCACCAAAGAAAGGTGAGGTCATAGTCTTTACGGATCACATCGAGCGGGGATTCGTACCACCCAGGTCAAAGTTTTTCCGTGACATTCTCCATCTGTACAAGTTGCATCCCCAAGACCTGGCACCAAATTCAGTGTCCAACATTTGCCATTTCCAAGTCCTCTGTGAGGCATATCTTCAATCCAGACCATCAGCCGGATTCTTCCGTGAGTTCTTCTACGCCAACCGGCAGACAGAATACAAGAGCGGGCCAAGTCTAGAACTCGGGGGAATCACCATCGAACGCCAAAGGGGTATCACCTTTCTGGCTATTCAGATGCCCAGCCACCCGAAGGATTGGAACAAGACGTGGTTCTATTGCAAAGACATGTCTCCGGACTCGGAACATCGTCTGCCGGGTTATCGTACTTCCCGGCTCTCAACCGACACTTCACTGCCCGACCGGCTCTTAGCTGCCGATCGTGCTAGATATGAGAAGCCCCACGCCAGAGTGAAGGCTCTTCTGGCCAATGGCCTTATTGGAACGGACCTTATCCGCTGCTGGGTACAATGGCGGATCATGCCTCTGAGCCGCCGTAACCGGCTCATGTATGAATATCCAGGATTTTACGATAGCGAATTGTGCTTCAGCGCCACCACTTTGCCTGAGGATGACATCTGTATGACCGTCCGAAGTCTTGTGCACGAGACCTTCGGCTCATGCAGCACCATCGGCCTAGCGCCCTTCTGCGCGACCAACCCGGTGCCTCTTGTAAGTATTTTTATCTTGCCTCCGCCTGTTGTATATTTATATACTCCTTTTCAAAACTTGATATTCTTCCTCCGGCTCAATTTGTACAGGCTGACTCCGACTTCTGGAAGAAGGAATACGTTCCTTTTCCGAAGACAACCAAGAAGAAAGTCGCCTCCAAGAAACCAAAGAAGGCAGCTCCTCAAGAGAACTGGTTCGAACACCCGACTTCTTCAGAGTCGGAGGTAAGATCCTTGAACTTTACTTACTTGACTTTTTGTCTTGTTGGCTCTTTAATAATATCTTTCCGTGTCTCACAGGACGAAGTAGAAACCAGTCACACCAACTCTCCTGAGGTAACTTGCATGTATTCCGACTCAGAATATTTCTTCCGAAAGCCGCGACAGGTTGTTAGAAAGTTTCCCCTATCTCACCCTCTCGCTCATTCGGCTCTTGATTTCCTTTCAAAAACAGCAAACTGAACGACGTCAGACCTGGAGCACCGGCTCTACAGAGCTTGCACCGGGACTACCAAATTCGCCAGCTCCTAAGAAGCGGCCTGCAGAGGTTAATATCCGTATTTCCCTTTTTCGTTTCTCTTCATGTCCGAATGTCTTATTATTTCCGTGTCTTGATTTTAGAAAACACCCTTATCGGGCGACTCTTCAGCCTCAGTCATACCTCCACCAAAGATTAATCCTCTGTAAGTGTCAAAATATCCGGATGTCTTTGATGAGATACCAATCTCCTTTAAATGCTAACCCTTTACTTTGCAGTGCTCAGGCGAAACACCGCAAGACCCATCAACCTTCCTCCAGCCCTATTGTTGACAATCAAGAGCCTGAACAGCCGGCCCCAGCTCAACCGGATATTGAACAGCCGGAGGAAACTCCAGCGGAAGAAGAAACTCGACCAGCGGCTTCTACTGAGCCGGCGGCAGATGACGTCACAAAGGAGAACTCCCCAGCTGCTCCTTCAAGGCCGGTTACACCCGCCATGACCCCGGCGACTCTGGATGTTATCATCACCGGGTCTGCTCAAAAACCTCCTTCACCAGCGCATGTCTTAACCCGGCATACGGAGCCGTCCGAAGCTTCGCGGAAACTTGAGTTTGACTCGTCGTACAACAAAATGACAGCTGAAGAACTCCACTCCGGCTACATGAACCGGGTCAATACCAACCGAGACTTGGAAGTCCCGCTGGTCAGCATGATGAAAGGAAAATACGAGGTATGTTACCTTTCCTTAGCTATAAATTCCCCAGCCCCCAAGGGACGGATTTAATCTAATGTAGAATTGAATTCGGGTCTTCTTTGAAGGTTATGTAGAAAATACTTCTGCTTTAGATACTGTCAACACTTGTCAACTGTAGCCCCCCAGGGCCGGTGCAAATTTATTTGAACCGGAACTTTTGAGTTTAAAAGAGAGCCAATGGATAGCCCCCAAGGTCCGGGTCAATTTTCGGGAAGATGAGCCGGAACTGTAGATGTGAACAGATCAAATATACATTAGCCCCCAAGTGTCAAATATATTGCTTGCAATCTGTTTGAGACTTGTATAACTTGAACTGTGAACCTTTATGCATATGAATACTCTCGTTGCTGCAATAGCTTATACTTTGCCTTTGATATGCATAGGATGCTCTGAACACTGTCGGCTCTCAGCTGGCGGATCTCAAAACCAACTTGGTAGCTCAATAGGAAGCACGAAGCCTTGCTGACGAGAGATGACGGCTCTTAGCCGAAGAAGTAGCCAAGATCACCGCCGAGCTGTCTCTTCCGGGTCATGTAGGACCTTTGAGCCGGCAGCTTGCAGACGACAGCATCCTGTCGCTAAAGGCCATAGACACCTTTACAGAACAGCTGTATTGCGGAGCAATGTTCACCATAAAAAGCATACAGTATAAGGAGAAGATTCCCAATGCCCTGAAAGGGGTGTTAGAACTATTCTCCACCGTGCCCAAGCAAATACAAGAGCTGAAGAAGTCGGCTTTCCGCTCTGGAGCCGTTGGGGGTTTAAGCCGGGCCATGGCCTTCACGCTGGATCTCACACCAGATGAGATGATGGGTGGATATCCTTCGAAGAAGGTGGACGGCTCAGAATTCTCCGACGAAGACTATTTCAAAGTCGTCAAGGACTCCCGCTATCTAGCGTCTGTAATGGCTGATGAGGCGGAGGATGACTTGAAGAACTACCAAGCAGCATACGACCAGGAAGATAAACGGATCCGCGGGCCGCTTTACGAGTGTAAAGACCTAACACACGCACGAAGCAGAGATCTCTTCCCTAGTGAGCTTAACGTCGCGCCTTTATTTGAAGGGTCATTTGCTGCCGTCTCTAACTGCAACTAGGAACTCGGCAATCTTTAGATCCGAACCGCGGAAGATCCGGAGCGGGATGAGCCGGCCGAGTGACCGAACCTTGTAATAGTCAGAGCAAGTATTGGCTCTTGTAATCATCCGCCCATGGTGTTTTGAAACTTCGTCAGAAACATCGTTTGTTCCCTCTGAGAACATCTTTTGTAACAGCCTTTTAACATCTGATTGCACTTGCCGGCGGTTTACTTTATAGTGCTGTCAATCATCTTTCTCAGCACTTTGCTTCCATCTTTGATAAATCTGCCAATGATTCATGAGAGGCACTTGGAAGTCTTCAAAACTCTTTTTAGAGCCGGATAATACCTCTGTTGGCAAATAGCCTCCATGAACAAACACGGCTGTTGAAAAACCAATGCGCAATTTGTCCGAGATGCCTGTCCTTCACCCGAAGTTACTAGACCCGGGAAATTTACTCCATCAACCGGAGCAGCATGACTTCCCTTTTCTTATAATGAGATGCCATGGAAGAGCCGGCTGCCACAAGGTAAAGTAAGCTATACCTGACGGTAGGAAGCCTCTATGTGACAACGACGACTGCTGAAAACTGTAAAGCGGCCTACAACCGGCTGCATGAGGGGTGATGTAAACTGCACCATGATGCTAAAAAAATAACCTCCTTTTAACAGCAAATACTTTATCCATTGTATTCCAACACCGGTTGTCAATAGGTTTATGTAAGCTATACCAAAGGTAAGAAGCCTCTACTGACAACCGCAGCTCAAGAAAGCCTGCTGTTGGAGGGTGATGTAAGCTATACCCGAAGGCAAGAAGCCTCCTCCAATCAGCCAATGTTGAATAGGGTCGGCTGCCGATGGTATTATGTAAGCTATACCTTATGGTAAGAAGCATCCATTCGACAGCCGTGACTAGTAATTGTACTAGCCGGCTGCATGAAGGGCTTATGTAAGCTATACCCGAGGGCAAGAAGCCTCCATCCGCAACTATTTTTGGCGTAAACGCCGGTTGTTAGGGTGAGATAAGCGAACCCGTCGGTAAGAAGCCCCCTTCGACAACCGCGGTTAATAAGTAACCGGAAGTGGCATAAAGCCAACCATTAGGGTGAGATAAGCGATACCCGTCGGTAAGAAGCCCCCTTCGATGGCCGCAGTTGATAAGCAACTGGAATTTGATGTACACGTTGGTGCCTTAGGGGAATTTTTTAAGCTATACCAAAGGTAGGAAGCCTCCATCAACAACAGCGCTTAATGTACTCAAACTAGGCATAAAGCCTATTGCGCATCATACCAGTTCAGGGTCTCTAAAGCGAGATTGGCCGTCAACTCTGTGAGCCGGCTCAGGGTCTCTAAGGCGAGATTGACTGATAAGAGCTTAACTTTTAACTTACAACAGTTCAGGGTCTCTAAAGCGAGATTGGCCGTCCACTTTGTGAACCGGCTCAGGGTCTCTAAAGCGAGATTGACTAGTAAGAGTAACATCAGTTCAGGGTCTCTAAGGCGAGATTGGCCGTCAACTCTGTGAACCGGCTCGGGGTCTCTAAAGCAAGATTGACTGAGAAGAACTTATTGTATTGACATCAGTTCAGGGTCTCTAAAGCGAGATTGGCCGTCAACTCTGTGAACCGGCTCAGGGTCTCTAAAGCGAGATTGACTGGAATACTTTTAACAGGTCACTTTAATTGGTTCAGGGTCTCCAAAGGAGATTAACCGGCAAGACCTTGGCGGGTCAAAGAACCACAGGAACCGCAAATTTGCTAGTAGTGAAGAATTTCATCCTGAGATCATAAAAATACCCATAATAGCCGGGTCTCCAATCTTTGGTAGTAGTACTACTCTATGATATGCATAATGATAATGGATCTGCATCATCTCTTAAGTATAGTATGGCTGCAAGTGTGCCACATTCCATGGCCGTAAAGTCTCCTGACCCGCCGTGTCCGACTCATCACGAATATCAATGAGATAGTATGACCCATTGTTAAGGTTTCTGCTAACCACAAAGGGCCCTTCCCACGGCGGAGAGAGTTTATGCATCCCAGTTTGGTCTTGAATAAGCCGGAGCACCAGGTCAGCTTCCTGGAACGTCCGGGTCTTCACCCTGTGGCTATGATAGCGTCGCAGGTCTTGCTGGTAAATTGCTGATCTGGTCGCTGCTAACTCTCGTGCTTCGTCCAAGGCATCTAACGCATCTTGACGTGCCAGCTCATTGTCTGTCTCAACATAAGCCGCCACCCGTGGTGAATCATCCCGGATGTCACTGGGCAGAACCGCCTCAGCCCCGTAGACCATGAAAAAAGGCGTAAAACCTATAGACCTGTTAGGTGTAGTCCGGATGCTCCATAAGACGGAAGGTAACTCATCAACCCAACACCCGGCTGTCCGTTGCAAAGGGACCATGAGCCGGGGTTTAACCCCTCGTAGGATTTCCTGATTAGCCCGCTCAGCCTGGCCATTGGACTGTGGATGTGCCACGGCTGAAACATCAAGCCGGATATGCTCCTTCTCACAGAACACCTTCATAGCCCCCTTGGACAAATTTGTACCAGTAATAATACTGTGTGGATAGCCAAAATGATAGATCAATTTCCTGACAAACTCAACCGCTGTAGCTGCATCACACTTACTTACTGGCTCAGCCTCAACCCACTTGGTAAACTTATCAACCGCCACCAAGAGGTGCGTTTTCTTATCTTTGGACCTCTTGAAGGGTCCTACCATATCAAGCCCCCAGACCGCAAACGGCCAAGTGATAGGTATCATCTTCAACTCTTGAACCGGGACATGAGCACGTTGGCCAAATTTCTGACAAGCGTCACACTTACGAACCGGATCCTCTGCATCCTTGTGATCCGTCAACCAGAAAAATCCATGCCGAAACGCTTTAGCCACTAAAGATCTTGACCCGGCATGATGTCCACAGTCGCCAGCATGAATTTCATTTAAGATTTGCTGGCCCTCTTCTGGTGACACACAACGTTGGAAGACACCTGTCACACTGCATTTGTGTAACTCGCCGTTGATAATTGTCATGGATTTAGAACGGCGGATGATCTCCCGAGCCTGGCTCTCATCATCCGGCAACTCGCCGCGCATCAAGTACGCTAAATAAGGAGTAGTCCAATCTGGAATAACATGCAGAGCTGCCACTAGAGCCGCCTCCGGGTCAGGAATTGCCAGCTCCTCCTCAGAAGGCATCTTGACAGTCGGATGATATAACACGTCAAGAAAAACATTAGGCGGCATCGGCTTACGCTGAGATCCGAGTCGTGATAATGCATCAGCCGCCTCGTTCCGTCGATGATCAATATGATCCACCTGATACCCTTTGAAATAACCTGCAACAACATCAACCGCCCGTCGATAAGCCGCCATCCGTGTGTCCTTAGAATCCCAAGTACCTGAAACTTGCTGAGCCACAAGGTCTGAGTCACCCAGGCATCTAACCCAGCTTAAATTCATCTCTTCATGAATGGCAAGTCAGTTGCTGCTCCAGTGAAGCAACCCAAAGTTGAACCCAAACCCGAGACTAAGTGCTTCTATTATGAGAAGAGCGGTCGCTGAAGCGGAACAACCCTAGATACTTGGTAGATAAGAAGGCTGGCAACATTGACAGAATTATATTTCGATATACGTGTTATTGATGTGTACCTTGCTAGTACTCCTAGTAGCACCTGGGTATAGGATACCGGTTCGGTTGCTAAACGTTAGTAACTCGAAATAAAAGCTACGGAATAAACAGAGAATAGCTAAGTGTGAGGTGACGATGTATGTTGGAAATGTTTCCAAGGTTGATGTGATCAACATCGCACACTCTCTACACCTTAGGGATTAGTGACGAACCTAAATAAATGTTCTTTGGTCTTTGTGTTAAGCATGAACATGATTGGATCGTGTTTATTGCAACACGGTTATTCATTTAAGTTAGAGAATAATGGTTATTATGTTTACATGAATAATACCTTCAATGGTCATGCACCCAGTGAGAATGGTTTGTTGAATCTTGATTGTAGTAATACACATGTTCATAACATTGATGCCAAAAGATACAAAGTTAATAATGATAATACCACATACTTGTGGCACTGCCGCTAAATGTCATATTGGTATAAATCGCATGAAGAAACTCCATGTTGATGGATGTTTGGACTCATTCGGTTTCGAATTGGTTGAGACATGCAGACCATGCCTTTTGGGCAAGATGGCTACAGACCCCATTTTCAGTATGCGGGCTAGTAACTTATTGGAAATGATACATATTGATGTATGTGGTCTAATGAGTGTTGTAGCATGCGGTGGATATCATTATTTTCTTACCTTCACTAATGATTTGAGTAGATATAGTGTATATTTACTTAATGAAACACAACTCTGAAGCATTTGAAAAGTTCAAGCAGAATCAGAGTGAAGTTTGAGATCATCGTGACGAGAAGATAAAATGTCTACGATATGATCGTGGAGGTGAATATCAGAGTTAGGAGTTTGGTATATAACTTAAGACAATGTGAAAGTTGTTTCACAACTCACGCCACCTGGAACACCATAGTGTGATGGTGTGTCCATACGTCGCAGTCGTGCCCTATTGGATATGGTGCGAACTATGATGTCTCTTATCATTTTGCCACTATCATTTTGGGGTTATGCATTAGAGACAACCACATTCACTTTAAATATGGCACCATCTAAATTCGTTGAGATGACACCATATGGTTTGGCAGAAACCTAAGCTGTCATTTCTTAGAGTTTGGGAAAAATACATCTTCATAAGATACCCTAAGAACATCATATGTGACACCATATGCGACACTTATGTCTGATAAGCTTGAACCCAAAGCAGAAAAATACATCTTCATAAGATACCCTAAGAACAGTTGGGTATACCTTCTATCTCAGATCCGAGTACAAAGTGTTTGTTGCTAATACTAGGTCCTTTCTCGAGAAAAAATGTCTCTCGAAAGAATTGAGTGGGAGGAAGATAGAACTTGATGAGGTTGTTGAACCTTTGTTTCAACCAGAGAGTAGCGCAGCACAGAAAGATGTTTCTGTGGAACCTACGTCAGTTGAAGAGGAAGTAAATGATGATGATCATGAATCTTCGGATCAAGTTACTATCAAACCTCCTAGGTCGACAAGGACGCGTACTGCTCCTGAGTGGTACGACAACCCTGTCTTGGAGGTCATGTTGTTGGACAACGATGAACCTACGAGCTATGGAGAAGCGATGATGGGCCCGGATTCCGACTAATGGTTAGAGTCCATGAAATCTGAGAAAGAATCCATGTATGAAAACCAAGTATGGACTTTGGTAGACTTGCTTGTTGGACGGCAGGTCATCGAGTACAAATGGACCTTTAAGATGAAGACAGACGCTGATGGTAAATGTCACCATTTTAAAGCTCGAATTGTTGCAAAGAAGTTTCCGACAAGTTTAAGGAGTTGAATGTGATGAGACTTTGTCACTTGTAGCGATGCTAAAGTCTGTTGGAATTATGTTAGCAGTTGCTGCATTTTTCAAATACGAAATATGGCAGATGGATGTCAAAACATCGTTTCCTTAACGGTTCCGTGGAGCAAAGGTTGTATATGATACAACCATAAGGTTTTGTCAATCCTAAGGATGCTAAAAGGTATGCAAGTTCCAGCAATCCTTCTATTGGCTGGAGAAAGCATCTCGGAGTTGGAATATACACTTTGATGAGGTGATCAAATTTTTTCAGTCTACACAAAGTTTATGAGAAACTTGTATTTACAATAAAGTGAGTGGGAGCACTATAGAATTTTTGATAAGCATATGTGGTTGACATATTATTGATCAAAAATGATGTAGCATTTCTGGAAAGCATAAACGGTTGTCTGAAAAGAGTTTTTCAAAGGAAGACCTGGATAAAGCTACCTAATTGTTGAGCATCAAGATCTATAGAGATAGATCAAGATTCTTGATGAGACTTTCAATGAGTACATACCTTGACAAGATTTTGAAAGAGTTCAAAATGGATCAGTCAGAGAAAGAGTTCTTGCCTGATTTGTAAGGTGTGAAATTGAGTAAGACTCAAAGCTTGACCACGGCAGAAGAAAGAGAAAGGATGAAGGTCGTCCCCTATGCTTTAGCCATAGGCTCTATATAGTATGCCATGTTGTGTACCGCACATGTGTGTGCCTTACCATGAGTCCGTCAAGGGGTACAAGAGTGATCCAGGAGTGGATCACTGGACAGCGGTCAACATTATCCTTAGTAACTAAAAGACTAACGAAATGTTTCTCGATTATGGAGGTGATAAAGAGTTCGTCGTAAAGAGTTACGTCGATGCAAGCTTTAACACCAATCCGGATGACTCTTAGTAGCAATCCAGATATGTATATAGGTGTAGCCATTTGTAATAGCTCAAAGTGGAGCGTGGTAGTAGTGTTTACAGTATGACATAGAGATTTGCAAAGTACACACGGATCTGAATGTCTCAGACCCGTTGACTAAAACCTCTTTCACATGCAAAGCATGATCGAACCCCAAAACTCTTTGGGTGTGAGATTCATAACAAATCACATGGTGATGTGAGCTAGATTATTGAATCTAGTGCAAGTGGGAGACTGTTGGAAATATGCCCTAGAGGCAATAATAAATTAGTTATTATCATATTTCCTTGTTCATGATAATCGTTTATTATCCATGCTATAATTGTATTGATCGGAAACTCAAATACATGTGTGGATACATAGACAACATCATGTCCCTAGTATGCCTCTAATAGACTAGCTCATTGATCAAAGATGGTTAAGGGTTCCTAGCCATGTACATGAGAGGTCGTTTGATAATGGGATCACATCATTAGGAGAATGATGTGATGGACAAGACCCAAACTACAAACGTAGCATATGATCGTATCAGTTTATTGCTACAGTTTTCTGCATGTCAAGTATCTGTTCCTATGACCATGAGATCATGCAACTCCCTGACACCGGAGGAGTACCTTGTGTGTATCAAATGTCGCAACGTAACTGGGTGACTATAAAGGTGCTCTACAGGTATCTCTGAGGGTGTCTGTTGGGTTGGCATGGATCAAGACTGGGATTTGTTACTCCGTGTGACAGAGAGGCATCTTAGGGCCCACTCAGTAATACAACATCATAACAAGCCTTGCATGAAATGTGACTAAAGTGTTAGCCACGGGATCTTGTTTTACGGAACGAGTAAAGAGACTTGTCGGTAACGAGATTGAACTAGGTATACAGATACCGAAGATCGAATCTCGGGCAAGTAACATACCGAAGAACAAAGGGAACAACATACGGGATTAACTGAATCCTTGACATAGAGGTTCAACCGACAAAGATCTTCGTATAATATGTAGGAACCAATATGGGTATCCAGGTCCCGCTATTGGCTATTGACCGTAGAGATGTCTCGGTCATGTCTACATAGTTCTTGAACCCGCAGGGTCTGCACACTTAAGGTTCGGTGACGTTTGGGTAGTATAGAGTTATGTATGGAGGTAACCGATGGTTGTTCGGAGTCCCAGATGAGGTCTCGGAAGTTACAAGGATCTCCGGAATGGTCCAGAGGTAAAGATTGATATATAGGAAGTCCTGTTTTGGTCACCGGAAAAGTTTCGGGCTCATCGGTAGTGTACCGGGAGTGTCGGGAGAGTGCCGCGGGACCACCGGGAGGGGTGTATCGGCCCAAAGGACCTCATGGGATGTGGGAGGAGTCAAACCAGCCCCTGGTGGGCTGGTCTAAGCTCCCACTAAGGCCCATGCGGCTAGGGGTGGGAAAACCCAAAAGGTGGAGAGGTGGAAAGAGTTTCCAAGTGGAAAGGAGGAATCCTACTCCTAATAGGATTGGAGTAGGACTCCTCCACCTCCAATTTCGACAAACCTTGAGGATTTGAGGCTACCTCCTCCCCTCCCTCCCTCCTATATATACTAGAGGATTTAGAGGGGAAATCTAACCCTAATTGCCACGTGTTGCCCTCTGCTTCCTATCGATATGTTTCTCCTCTAGATTAGTTCTCCGGTGCTTAGGCGAAGCCCTGCAGGATTAGTTCCACCACCATCCTCGCCATGCCGTCGCACTGTCAGAGAACTCATCTGCCTCTCCGCTCCCTCTTGATGGATCCAGAAGGCGGTGATCGTTATCAAGTTGTACGTGTGATGAACATGGAGGTGTCGTCCGTTCGGCGCTAGATCGGAAGGACCATGATTGGATCGCGGGACGATTCATGATTGGATCGCGGGACGGATCGTGAAGAGATCGTGGGACAGATCGTGATTGGATCGCAGGACGGATCGTGATGGGATCGCGAGACGCTCAGCAATATGGATCGCGAAGACATTCGACTACATCAACCGCGTTTCTTAACGCTTCCCGCTTACGATCTGCAAGGTTATGTAGATCCACTCTCCCTCTCGTAGATGCTCATCACCATGGATAGATCTTGCGTGTGCATAGGAAATTTTTTGTTTCCCATGCAACGTTCCCCAACAGCAGCCACCTCCCAACAACCCGGTGCAGGTAAGACCATTTGCCGCAAAGCGCTTGTTATTCTATCCTCATGCACCATTTTATTGAACTTCAACCTCGGCTTCATCTATGCTCTCCGTTTCTGGTTTTCTGATCCCCCCTTGGCACAACAAATGGATGTCGACGCCATTATCGAGGAGACCGCCAAGGATGTTGCCGCTGATGCCACCAGGGTTGCCGCTAATGAGGCTGCCAGGGACGCATAGGAGAACACCGTTGGGAGACCTACTGGGGAGGCTGGCGAGGGGTCTGATGATCGCACTGACGACGTTCCCGATGCAGGAGCGCTAGTTGTCGGTGTCAAAACCGGCGAATCTCAGGTAGGGGGTCCCGAACTATGAGACTAGAATCAACGGCAACATGAGACGAAGGGGACAAGGATTTACCCAGGTTCGGGCCCTCCTATGGAGGTAATGCCCTACGTCTTGCTTGGTTGTATTGATGATGTGGGGGGTTACAGAGTTGATCTACCTCGAGATCGAATAGGTAACCCTAGATGAGTTGTTCTCTATCTATACCCTAAAACCCTCTGGCTTATATAGGTGCCGAGGATGTCTAGGGTTTACTCATGGTCAGTTACATGCCGAAGAGATAAACATGCCTACTTACTACATCAAACGTGCAGCGCAAGCCCTGCTTCCCAAAGCTTCCATCCTGGAGACCGGGCATTCAAATCTTCCGGTGTTTGGTAAGTAGCCCTCATAGTCCGGCCCATAACAATCGGTAGGCTATATGACGACCCCCTAATCCAGGACTCCCTCAGTAGCCCCTGAACTTGCCTCCAAAGCCAAGGGTCTTTAGCTCCAACTGCTTCGCGAACAGAGTCTTCGGCTTGCGAGGTGAGTTCCTTCTTGCCGAACCATAGTTTGGCCTCCGATGACAAGTAGTTTCCCGCATAGTGGCACGTCCAAATATTGCAAATTAATTGGCTTTGAAGGCCAAACGTCAGGGGGTAAACAACGCTCCTCTGACGGCCTCTCTGATGAAAGGTTACGACCCACCACGACCGCTAGGCTAGTCATATAGACTCGATTCGTGGTTCGAGGCCGTTTTAATCATCACGATCTATCAATATACTGATCGTGTCCCGTTTTACACGAGATATACTTAATCACGTGCATGCAATGGCTCACACGTCTCGGGAAGTGGAGGGATTCACGGCGCGTCAACGTGAGTCCAAATCGATAGGCCTCATAAAAAGAGGAGGAAAACCCCACAAGCTTTTCACACTCTCCATTCGACTTCTCCGCCTCCCATTCCCTTGCGCCTCCCAAGCACTAATCTAGGTCTCTTCGCCCCCACCTCTGAGCTCATCAATGGCGGGCTCCAACGGCCAATGGGAAGCTTCCATAGTCACTAACTGGGACATTCTCGACCTCAAGAAAGTCGGCTACCTCCCCGTCAACATCCCTCACCGCGTAGTGAAGGAGGGCCAAGTGATCCCCACCCCCAAACCAGGCGAAAGGGTGGTGTTCATCCCCCACTTCATTCGGGGGCTAAGCTTTCCTCTCCACCCCCTCGCCAGGGGGTTGATGTTCTTCTACGGCCTCGACTTCCACAAACTCCATCATGGACATCTCGGCATTCATCCTCGTCTGTGAGGCCTTCCTGCACATCGAGCCACACTTCAGCCTCTGGCTGCAGATGTTCAACATCAAGCCCAAGTGCGTCGGCGGCAAGAATGCAGATTGTGGCGGGGCCGTCATCGGCAAGCTCACCCGCCTCGGGTGGCCGTCGGGAACCCTCATTGACACCATCAAAGGATGGCAAAAGGAGTGGTTCTACGTTACCGAACCACAAGAAGAATGTCAGCACCCCGCCACCACATTCAGATCCGGTCCCCCACCAGACTGGCTTCATGGCTTGAAAAGGGCCTTGTCTGGGGACCGAGCAAGGAGGTTACCGACCTGCAGAAGCGCACCCACTCCATGGTCAAGGAGGGAACCAAGTTGGGCGATGTGGTCTAGGTGATGCTCCGAAGACGCATCCTCCCCTGCCAGCGCCGAGACACTCCCCTGTGGGCTTGAGAACTCGAAGCCGAGCCTACAGTCTGAAATCTCTTCCGCACTATGCAAGAGAAGTTGTGGAAGGCGCTCTTCAAATCAATGAAGAGCGGGCCATCCGAGGAGGAGGACAAGGGTCTGCACGCCACCAAGCCCGATTCCGAGGTATGATACACCCCATCTTGGTCGGTTTTATTACATAGAAGATTACCATATCCTCTTATCCGATCTGTCTGCGCAGAGATGGCTGAAGAAAGCCGTCAACCTCAATAGTCTAGCGCCTCAGCCCGAAGACGATAGGACCGGGCTGTTAGCCAAAATGCTCATGGTAAAGCCTTACGAGGCTCCCACGAAGAAAGAGAAGAAGAAACCAGGCTAGGCTGGCATCCACATCAGGAACCAGCCTGATGCCGCATCAAAAGATACCCCCGCCTCCTCAAATCAGGAGGAAGCTAAGGAGGAGGAGGAGGAAGAAGAGGAGGAGGAGGAGGAGGCCGAGGTTGAGGGCGAGGGGGAGGAGATTCCCCCCAGGCCAACAAGAGAGCGGCATCTTCGGACGCCCCGGAGCAGGCTGCTTCTCCTGCCCACAAGAGGGCGCGTCAGACGCGGGTGGTTTTTTCCAACGATAGTTCGGACTCGGGCACCGCATCCGAAGACCACGAGAAGGTTCCATGAAGGAGCCTACGGGTCAAGCCCCCCATCCAGGTTAGGACCCGAAGACCCTCGTGTTCATTACGAATAGATTTAGAGTTTGCTAATATGCAGGTTATTGGCCTTGCAGCCCCCCCGCGTGTTATCACCACCGAGGTGATATCGGACGAGGAGACCCCACCCACCGAACTAGCGGAGAGCAGGGATGCCTCGCATCCCACCACTCCAGGCGCCATGAAGGACGTCGTGGAGGTGTCGTCCTAGCCCACTCCTATGGAGGCGGACACTGGTGGCGAGGGAGATGGCACCGTGGCCGAGGCTAATGCCTCGGCCACTGAAGAGCAGGGGAAACACCCGCCCGTATACCGAGGAGGCCAGACGAGCGGGCATTTAGTCCCCTCTGAGAACATCTTCGGAGGCACCGGTCCAATCCCCGGTGGGTGATCGGGGAATCCGATCATCACCGGCACCACCGACCAATAGGTGGTCGGCCATGGAGGAGGCTCTATCGAGCGCCTCCATCCCTGAGGATCACCGCACCCTTATGGGTGTGGTACTACAGATTGTCCAGTCCATTGACAATGGACTGAAGGAGGCCTTCAAGGGTCTTCTTGTAGGTTTTCAAGTAAGTCACCCCATGTGTTTATTTTGCAAAGATTTTATTTATTTGTATTATATACATGGCAGCCCCGAGCCCTAGGTGAGGTGAAAAAAGCTCACCTAGGGGTCACATCTGAATCCTATACCAAACTAGATGCACTTTAAGTGTCCGACATATGAGAATAACTCGACATATGATCGGATTGTCAATAGTTCGGGAAGTGAGAGCCCATGCAATGTATTAACTGTGCGTGAAATGCAGGCTTCATCATCAGCGGCGGCCATAAATGGCGTTGAGCTGGAAGGGTTAAATCGGAAGCTGAAGCGCTCCGAAGACGAAGCTGAGGCCCTTAGCCGAAGGCTCGACGAGGCTCAAGGTATGTCAAAACAGAATCCAAATGCCTTTGTCTGATCTCTATAGTCCAATGCAGCCTCATCACATTTTATAATGCACGTGCAGCCTCGGCGAAGGAGGTGGAGAGGCTAAAGGCCGAGCAACAGCGCGCGAAGGACGAAACGGCCACCGAGAGGGCGGTCGCTAAGGAAACAGTTGTCGCCTTTTCCGCCATGCGAGCCACTAGTGGCAAGCATGAAGCTCGCGTGGCAGAGGTCCAGCAGGAGCTCAAAGATGCGAGGGAAAGATGTGAAGCCTTGGAGCAGAAGAATAAGGCGAGCTCGGTCAAACTGTCCACTTCGAAAACCAAACTCCAGAAGGAGCGGATGGACAAACGGTTCTACGAGGAGCAAGTGCGCGAGGCCGAGGGCATAGCAGATGGTAAGCCGTACTCACTAAAGTGGGTATTCGGGGATAGCAAATTTGCATTGCTTACCTGGGTGTGGGGATCCTCAAGCGCATCCTTCGATCTCCAGAAGAGCGTGGCAGACGTCCATCAGTTGTTCGCCTCGCGGGGAGAAAGAGATGAAACTCGGCTATTCTAGGCATAGTTCGGAGCCCCGGAGCATCCTCCTCTTCCGGTGGAGCATCTGAAACAGCTGATGGAGCCGCACCAGATGGCGGCGCTGGCCATGAAGGAGCTCTGCATCCGCTTATGGCCCGGCGAGCCACTGCCAGGTAACTACTTTGGCCTGGTGCAGAGGTTGATTGCCGCTTTGCCCCACCTTGACACCGTCAAGCGCTTTTCCTGCATCGAAGGAGTTCGGATGGCCCTTGCCAAGGCCAAAGTGCACTGGCCAGGGCTAAATCCGATAAAGGTAGCCGCCGACCCGCCGCCACCTGGGAAGGAGCATCGACGCCCCGATCTATACTTTGATGGAGTAATGGAGAGTGCTCGGGTGATAGCGTCATAGTGTTCGAGTGATAAAATGTTTGAATGAGCTATAACACGTCCGAAGACTTGCCCAAACTTTTAATGATATTAGTATTTGTTCTTATGTGGTTTTGCATTCCTTTATAACTCATATGTGGCTGTTTAATACTGAAAGATGGGAGTCGTCGGCTTCAGCCCCCACGTAGATACTACATGGGGTGTCTATGTCAATGCACTATGTCCCTTAGCCGTATTATCGGAACCCGAAGGCGGTGCAATGCGGTAGACCAGGCAATCAGACTATAGTGCTTTATTTCTTTCACTTAGTCATAGGGGCACGAAAAGGACTACAGGAGGCGTACGATTAGCCACCAAAGTGTTGTGATGTTCATACGAACCATGGCCGAAGCCGGTATCACAATGTCTGCACAAAGGGCAAGTTCCTCGTGTAACACGGAATAACCGCTTACAAGGATTGGAGTATAACACTTCCTGCTCAGGGTTCACAGACCGGATCACGCATACTATGATAGTCCATTTTCGGCTTTCTCCTCTAAGGTGGTTGACCAGACTATCCGGAAGCACAATCGTAGGGGTGCTCCCTTTGCCCTTTTAGCCGAATGAGCGGAACGTAAAGGGGCAAGCACAGGAGCCGAGCAACCCAACTTATTGACCAAGACACAGTTTGCAACCGATGCATATAAAGCGAACGCCAAGACGCCGAACACATGATAGATGAGGCGATCTGTGTTTGAACTTGATCCCCCGGCTTATTAGCCGGTTACCTCGCTTCATACCGAACAGGTTCACAAGAAGAGGGAGAAAAGAGAAAAAATATGCGCCGAAAAAAGGACAGATGAGGCAAACTTGCGCCACGCAATTTTGCATTTTCTCAACAACTCTTATAACTCGGATTGCCAAAGCAACTGTTTACAGGTATGTGAAAGAAAATAGAAGATAAAAATATACAGGAGTTATTGTACCACGGGTCTTCGATTGGTAACCTGGTGTCCTTGATATGCCCCCTTGCTAGTTGACTCCAGCTCTTAGATGCACCTTGATGGGTGTTAATGTTCGGCAGGCGGATTTTGATAACAAAATCTTGAGAGGCCGCCGAATTGTACGTGAGCTTTATGCCGTAGGCTGGCTCTTTTAGGAGCGCCTGCATTTTGTCTGAAGACATGTTGATGGTAGCAGTTCGGGCCGGCCGAACACCCATCTTTATTTCCCCACCGCTACCCATGGAATCTTAAGTGCGAAGTTGTGCCTCCTACGCACATACTTTGCTGGTCCTGAGGTTGTGCGGTGGGGGCGAGTCCCTATAGAGGGGAGGAGGAAGGATCTGAGTCTGGTCTGAAGCCGAATTCGCTTCCCAGCCTTGTATGCCTTTATGGAGGATGTCGGAACTTGTCGATCTTCGTTGTAGCTAAATTCGGCCGCTAAGGCCAATGCATCTTCCTCATTTCTAAGGGAGCGCTCAGTATTGCCGTTGACAGTAATGAACCCCTTGGGGCCCGACATCTTGATCTTGAGGTATGCGTAGTGTGGGACTGCGTTGAAACGAGTAAACACTGTCTGACCAAGCAGCGCATGATAGCCGCTGCGAAAGGGCACAATGTCGAAGATCAAATCTTTGCTATGAAAGTTATCAGGCAAGCCGAACACAACTTCTAGAGTTATGGAGCCCGTACATCGGGCCTCAACGCTTGGGATCACTCCTTTGAAGGTAGTGCTGCTGGGTTTGATCCTTGACGGATCTATGCCCATATTTTTTTTGCCGTATTTGAATAAATCAGGATGAGGCTACTTCCTCCGTCCATTAGGACTTTTGTGAGGTGATACCAATCTATAATGGGGTCTAGGATGAGGGCCGCCGAACCCCCATGGCAGATACTGGTTGGATGATCACGCCGATCAAACGTGATCGGGTATGCCGACCATGGGTTGTACTTTGGGGCTACAGGTTCCACAGCGTAGACCTCCCGAAGGGCGCGCTTTCCTTCTTTGGTATATGGGTGGCGTATATCATGTTCACCGTTTTGACTTTGGGAGGGAATTTCTTCTGTCCGCCACCAATTGCACCCCGAGGTTCATCCTCGTCTTCACTGCGAGAGCTTTTGCCTTGGTCCTCGAGTCGTATCTTGTCGGCCTGTTTAAACACAAAGCAATTGCGGTATGTGTGGTTGGCGGGTTTTCCGAAGTCCCATGGATTTGGCAAGGCCTTTCCATGATCTTCTCAAGCTTAGTGGGTCTGTCATGATTGCCTTTAGGAGGCTTCTTTTGCTGCCCAGGTAGGGAGTTGCGGAATCTGGCATTTACAGCCTTATCGTCAGCATTGCTGTTATTGTGCCGGCGCTTATTCTTATTGCGCTTTGGTTTTAAGTTGCCATCCTGGGTTTCAGGTGCTACGGGATCTTCGGAATTGTGGCTGCGTCTTGCTAGCCAATTGTCTTCGCCCGCGCAAAAGCGGGTCATGAGGGAGGTAAGGGCAGACATGGTCCGAGGCTTGTCCTGGCCTAGTTGGCGGGCCAGCCATTCGTCCCGAATATTGTGTCAGAAGGAGGCTATGGCCTCAGCTTCCGGACAATCGATGATTTGGTTCTTCTTAGTCAAGAACCTATTCTAGAATTGCCGAACAGACTCGCCGGGCTTCTAGACGACGTTGCTAAGATCGGAAGAGTTCGGCGGGCGAACATAGGTTCCTTGGAAGTTAGAGCGGAACGCATCTTCCAGGTCTTCCCAACATCCAATGCAGTTTTTGGGAAGGCTATTTAACCAGTGCCGAGCTGGCCCATTAAGTTTAAGAGGGAGGTATTTGATGGCATGGAGATCGTCTCCTCACGCCATGTGGATATGAAGGAGGAAGTCCTCGATCCATACGGTTGGGTCAGTGGTCCCATCATACTGTCTATATTCATGGGCTTAAACCCTTTAGGGAACTGATGCCGCATTACCTCATCTATGAAGTACAGTGGGTGAGCGGCGCCTCTGACCCGTGCTATGTCGCGCATGTATTTGGCGTTTGTATGGGGGTGGTTGCATTCCCGGACAGTGTTGTTTTGGTCGAACCATGGTCTGTATCCGCCCCGTCTATCGGGCGAGTACTATCTAGATCCATAGATAGATCTTGTGCGGCATGTCCTGTTATCCAGGTCATCTCGCAGGTCGAACCTGTTATTAGGCTCTAATGGCTCCTTACCCCTTCTCTGGGGCACTTCCGGTATATAACCAGTATCGTTAGCCGTCCTGTCCCGACCACGATGGGGCGGTCCGGCTTGTCGTATGGAGTACGGCTTGGAGATGGAGTATCGGTGAGTTCATCATCGAACTGCGGCAGCGGCCTCCTCCAAGGGTAGCTTTTGGGCTGGTTTGACAGACTAGCGCCGTATACTTCCTCGGCTGAGAGGAATTTCATCCATTGATCATTAAGGTCGTCCTGTTCGGCTTTGAGTTGTCGTTCTTTGGCCTTTAGGCTGCGAGCCGTTGCTATGAGTTGTTGCCTGATTTCTTCCTGATCTTCAAGGTTATTAGGGATGTACAAGTCATCAGCTTCCGGTATATCTTCCTCCTCGAAGGGGGAAGGTAATCATCACCCTCAGAGATGTTGACGTTATCAGGTTTGTTTTGGCCCTCAGGCCCCTCCGGCCCTCTAACGGGTGCTTGGGGATATCGGGATTGCCATGATTAGTGGGGGTATTACCGTCCCTGTTGCTGATAATAGCTTTCCTTCCCCTTTTGCTTTTGGACCGCTTATGCGATTTCCGGCGCCTTGATGGCGCATCGCCTGATTTGTCATCGTCGTTACAAGGCATGTTGTTGCCATTGGTACCAGGAGTATCCACCATGTAGACGTCGTATGTAGAAGTGGCTGTCCAACTCCCGGTGTTAACGGGGGTGGGATCACAGTCCTCCTCATCCATGTATTCTGCCTCCTCGAAGGCATAGTCCAGCATGTCGGTTAAATCCTCGATCGTGGCCATCAAGTGGGTGGTGGGTGGGTCAAAAAATTCATCCTAGCCCACACTGTAACCGAATCGAGCATAGGTCAGGGGTGGATCATCGGCGATCCTCATCAACGAGAATTGATCCAGGGCCTTGTCGACCGCTGAGGGCCTGATCGGATCCAGCTATTCAAAACTCATAGAGTTAACCTTCACTATGTCCAGACACGGGAACTATTCGGCAAGAACACATGTTCGATCATATGGCTTAATGGCTGGACCAGGATAAGAGATCGGCTCATCGCCATGGGTGACCCCATCGGCATGTCCGAAGAAGGGGCTCGAGGTTAAAGCCTCAGAGTCCTCGGGGGCTACAGACGAAGCTGCGAGCCCGATTAATGACAAGTCACCCCGAGAGTCAATAGAGAACTCTAAGTTTCCAAATCTGGCCTCTCGATCAGGGGCGAAATTCTCAATGCGGCCTAGATGGCTAGTGAAATCAGCGTGCAGCACAACGCTGCCGAAGGCGAAGATCTGACCCGGGACGAAAGTGTCCATGTTGTGGACCTCTTCGTTGATGACAAGGCGAGGCATCGATTCCATCTTGCTCATAGAGAAAGTCTCAATGAAAGCACCCATGTCGGTGTCAAAACCGGCGGATCCTGGGTAGGGGGTCTGGAACCATGAGACTAGAATCGACAATAACAGGAGAAGAAGGGGGCAAGGATTTACCCAGGTTCGGGCCCTCCTATGGAGGTAATACCCTACGTCCTGCTTGGTTGTATTGATGATATGGGGGGTTACAGGGTTGATCTACCTCGAGATCGAATAGCTAAGCCTAGATGAGTTTTTCTCTATCTATACCCTAAAACCCTCCGGCTTATATAGATGCCAAGGATGTCTAGGGTTTACACATGGTCGGTTACATGCCGAAGAGATAAACTGCCTATTTACTACATCAAACGTGGAGCGCAAGCCATGCTTCCCAAAGCTTCCATCCTGGAGACTGGGCCTTCAAATCTTCCAGTGTTCGGTAAGTAGTCCTCATAGTTTGGCCCATAACAATATGTCGGCTATCTGAGGACCCCCTAATCTAGGATTCCCTCACCAGGCGCTGCGTGGGCTCATATGTCTCCAATGTATCTATAATTTTTGATTGTTCCATGCTATTATATTATTTGTTTTGGATGTTTCAAATGCATTAATATGCTATTTTATATTATTTTTGGGACTAACCTATTAATCTAGAGCCTAGTGCCAGTTTTTGTTTTTTCCTTGTTTTTGAGATTTGCAGATAAGGAATATTAAACAGAGTCCAAATGAAATAAAACCTTCGGAATGATTTTTTCAGGAACGAAAGGAAACCAGGAGACTTGAGAACCAAGGTAGGAGAGCCACCATGGGGCCACAAGCCCTAGGGGCGCGCCCACGGGGTAGGGCACGCCAGGCAGGCTTGTGGGCCCATGGCAGCTCTCCCAACCCTAATATTCAGCCTATAAATTCCCAAATATTCCATCATTATCAGAACGAGCCATGAAAACACTTTTTCGCCGCCAGAAGCCTTCGTTCCCGAGAGATCCAATCTTGGAGCCTTTTCCGGTAATTTGCCGGAGGGGGATTCGATCACGGAGGGCATCTACATCAAATCCATTGCCCCTCCGGTGATGCGTGAGTAGTTCACCATAGACCTTCGGGTCCATAGCAAGTATCTAGACGGCTTCTTCTCTCTCTTTTCTCTTCAATACCATGTTCTTCATGATCTTCATGGAGATCTATCCGATGTAATACTCTTTTGTGGTGTGTTTGTCGAGATCCGATGAATTGTGGGTTTATGTTCAGATTATCCATGAATATTATTTGAGTATTTCCTGAATTCTTATATGCGTGATTTCATATATTTGCAAGTTTCTTTGAGTTATTGGTTTGGTTTGGCCAACTAGATTGGTAATTCTTGCAATGGGAGAAGTGCTTAGTTTTGGGTACAATCTTGCGGTGTCCTCACCCAGTGAAAAAGTAGGGGTAGCGAGGCACGTATTGTATTGTTGCCATCAAGGATAACAAGATGGGGTTTTCATCATATTGCTTGAGTTTATCCCTCTACATCATGTCATCTTACCTAATGCGTTACTATGTTCTTCATGAACTTAATACTCTAGATGCAGGCAGGAGTCAGTCGATGTGTGGAGTAATAGTAGTAGATGTAGAATCATTTCGGTCTAGTTGATACAGACGTGATGCCTATATGCATAATCATTGCCTTGGATATCCTCATAATTATTCGTTTTTCTATCAATTGCTCGACAGTAATTTGTTCACCCACCGTAATACTTGCGATCATGAGAGAAGCCTCTAGTTAAACCTATGGCCCCCGGGTCTATTTTCCATCTTATACTTTCAGATCTAAAACCAAAAATACTTTGCTGCATTATTTTTATCTTTTGTTTAATTTCCATTCAAGCAATCTATCTCTATCATATCTCATCCTTGCAAGTAACCTTAAAGGGATTGACAACACCTTTATAGCGTTGGGTGCAAGAGTTTGATTCCTTGTGTAGGTACACCTATTGGGGACTTGCTTGTATCTCCTACTGGATTGATACCTTGGTTCTCAAAAACTGAGGGAAATACTTATCTACATTGCTGCATCACCCATTCCTCTTCACGAAAACCAACGCATGCTCGAGAAGTAGCAGTAAGGATTTCTGGCGCCGTTGTCGGGGAGATACATAGCAAGTCAGGATCAAGCCTACCAAGTACCCATCACAAACTCATCCTTGCATTTACATTATTTGCCATTTTTCTCTCGTTTTCCTCTCCCTCGCTTCTAAAATGATTTTCAGACAATATCAAAAAGATTTGCCTTTTTATTCGTCCTTCTTCCGTTCGCCTTCTCATTGCTATGTTTGCTTGTGTTGACATGTGCCTTATATTTGCTTGTATCTTAGCTTGCTCAAAATATATTAATATGGATCCTCATCCACTTGCTAATATTTTCAAAAGACCAAATTATGAAGAACCAATTGCTAGTGAGTTGAGTGCACTTGATTATCTCTATGAAGTTTTGTTTTAAAATCATGAATCTGAAATTTTTGATGAAGTGTGGAAAGAAGAAATTTGTAAGGAGATTCATGATAGTTCCTTGAATGAAAAGCATGATTGCCATGTTGTTCGTATGAATTCTCTGAATATCCATGATACCAATGATATGCAAAACCACAAGCTTGGGGATGCTATGCTTGATGACGATGATATTTTTTGTTCCCCAAGTTTTGGTAATGACACATATGCTATAATTGATCATGAAAAGAATGCTTTGTGTGATAGTTATATTGTGAAATTCCTTCACGATGTTACTGAAAATTATAATGAGAGAGGAACATATGCTTTTACATATTTCAATAATATTAATTTTCCTCTCTATGTGTTCAAAGTTTGGAAGTTATGCTCGTTTTGCCTTCCTATGGTAGTTGATTTTTGTTCCCATAATTTGTTTGCTCACAAAATCCCTATGCATAGGAAGTGGGTTAGACTTAAGTATAATTTCCATGTGATTCATTATATTCATATTGTTGCAAATAGTAATTATTTGCCCGTATATTTCATTGTTCTTGATATAGAATGCAATCCTACATGTCCTATTATGGTAGACATTTCCTTAGAACGATTGGTGCAATTATTGATATGAAGGAAGGAAATATTACATTACAATCTCCATTAAGGAAAGGAATGGAACACTTGCCTAGAAATAAAATAAGATTGCCTTATGAATCTGTTATGAGATCAACTTTTGGATTACATACCAAAGATGACAATACCTAGATCTATTGTGTTTTGCCTAGCTAGGGGCGTTAAGCAATAGCGCTTGTTGGGAGGCAACCCAATTTTATTTTTCTTTCTGATTTTTGTTTCTGTTTTGGTGTGTTTTGCACATTATTACTTCTTTAGAATTTTTTTTTTGTGTTTTAATTAGTGTTTGGGCCAAGTAAAACCTTTGGGGTGATCTATGGTAGTTATTGATTTTTTATGCTGAAAAATAGAAACATTTGTGATCAGTCCAGGAATTTTCTAAATTTTTCAGAGAGTCGCATTTATCTGAATGTTTTACACAAGATTGATATACAAATTTTCCTGATTGTCCTAATTTTTCAGGATATTTAGAGTTCCAGAAGTATTCCAAGTTTACAGATTGCTACAGACTGTTCTGTTTTTGACAGATTCTGTTTTCTTTGTGTTGTTTGCTTATTTTTTATGTATCTATGGGTCGTATCGCGGGGTATGAGTCATGGAAAAATTATAATACAGTAGGTATTACACAAATATAAAAAAAATGAGTTCACAACACTACCTAAACTGGTGGTTTATTTTTCTAATACTAACGGATCTCATGAGTTTTCTGTTGAGTTTTGTGTTGTGAAGTTTTCAAGTTTTGGGTGAAGATTTGATGGACTATGGAATAAAGAGTGGAAAGATCCTAAGCTTGGGGATGCCCAAGGCACCCAATTCATATTCAAGGATACCAAAAATCCTAAGCTTGGGGATGCCCCGGAAGGCATCCCCTCTTTCATTTTCAATCCATCGGCAAATTTACTTGAGGCTATATTTTTATTCACCACATGATATGTGTTTTGCTTGGAGCGTCTTGTATGATACGAGTATTTGCCTTTTAGTTTTCCACAATCATCCTTGCTGCACACATCTTTTGAGAGAGACATGCTGAATCGTGAATTTACTAGAATACTCTATGTGCTTCACTTATATCTTTTGAGCTAGGCAATGTCGCTCTAGTGCTTCACTTATATCTTTATAGAGCATGGTGGTGTTATATTTTATAGAAATTATTGAACTCTCATTCCTCACTTATATTATTTTGAGAGCTTCTTAAAACAGCATGGTAATTTGTTTAGGTTATGAATTTAGTCCTAATATAATGAGCATCCAAGAGGGATATAATAAAAACTTTCATATTAAGTGCATTAAAAACTATGAGAAGTTTGATTCCTTGCATATAGTTTTGAGATAATAGAGATGGTAATATGAGAGTCATGCTAGTGAGTAGTTGTGAATTGGAATGGATACCTGTGTTAAAGCTTGTGATTCTCATAGCATGCACGTATGGTGAACCGTTATGTAACAAAGTCGGAGCATGATTTGTTTAATGATTATCAACCTTTGTGTGAGGGTCGGGAGCGTGTGATGGTTAACTCCTACCAACCTATCCCCTAGGAGCATGCGTCTAATGCTTTGTTTGATAACTAATAGACTTTTGCAATAAGTATGTGAGTTCTTTATGACTAATGTTGAGTCCATGGATTATACGCACTCTCACCCTTCCATCTTTGCTAGCCTCTCTTGTACCGTGCAACTTTCGCTGGTACACCAAACCCTCCTTCCTCAAAACATCCACCATATATTCCAAAACAGCCACCATACCTACCTATTATGGCATTTCCATAGCCATTCCGAGATATATTGCGATGCAACTTCCACCGTGTAGTTTTTCATGACTTGCATCATCACTTCATATTGCATATAGAGTCATACTTTGTCATAGGTATCAAGTTGTAATTTTTTTTGAGTTATAAGTAAATAAAAGTGTGATGATGTTTCATTAATAGAGCATTGTCCTGTGAGAGAAAAGGATGATGGAGGCTATGACTCCCTCACAAGTTGGGATGAGTATCCGTACTTTACAGAAAATAAAAGAGGCCAGCGAAGCCCAAACAAAAAAAAGAAAAAAATGAGACAAAGAGAGAAGGGGCAATTGCTACTACCTCTTTCCACACTTGTGCTTCAAAGTAGCACCATGATCTTCATAATAGAGAGTCCACTATTTTGTCACTTTCATATAACTAGTGGATATTCATTTTGCACGACCACTTAGTTTTCTTTTTGAGCTTTCATACACTTATAACTTTAAGTGCATTTGTTGCATGGCAATCCCTACTCACTCACATTGATATCTATTGATGGTCATCTCCATAGACTGTTGATACGCCTAGTTTATGTGAGACTATCTTCTCCTTTTTCTCCTTGCACCTCCTCCATATTCTATTACACCTATAATGCTATATCCATGGCTCACGCTCATGTATTGCGTGAGAGTTGAAAAGGTTTTAGAACACCAAAAGTGTGAAACAATTGCTTGACTTATTCATCGGGGTTGTGCATGATTTAGATAATTTGTGTGGGGAAGATGGAGCATAGCCAGACCATATGATTTTGTAGGGATAACTTTCTAAGGCCATGTTATTTCGAAATGACACGATTACCTTGTTGGTGTGCTAGAAGTATTACTGTTTTTATGTCAATATTAGACTATTGTTTTAAATCTTATGGATCTGAATATTCATGCCACAATAAAGAATATTACATGGATAAATATGTTAGGTAGCATTCCACATCAAAAATTCTGTTTTTATCATTTACCTACTCGAGGACGAGCAGGAATTAAGCTTGGGGATGCTAATACGTCTCCAACGAATCTATAATTTTTTATTGTTCCATGCTATTATATTATCTGTTTTGGATGTTTTATATGCATTAATATGCTATTTTATATTATTTTTGGGACTAACCTATTAATCTAGAGCCTAGTACCAGTTTCTGTTTTTTCCTTGTTTTTGAGATTTGCAGATAAGGAATATTAAACGGAGTCCAAACGGAATAAAACCTTCGAAATGATTTTTTCTGGAACGGAAGGAAACCAGGAGACTTGAGAACCAAGGCAAGAGAGCCACCGTGGGGCCACAAGCCCTAGGGGCATGCCCAGGGGGGTAGGGCCCGCCAGGCAGACTTGTGGGCCCACGACAGCTCTCCCAAACCTAATCTTTGGCCTATAAATTCCCAAATATTCCATCATTATCAGAACGAGCCATGAAAACACTTTTCCGTCGCCAGAAGCCTCTGTTCCTGAGAGATCCAATCTTGGAGCCTTTTTCGGTAATCTGCCGGAGGGGGATTCGATCACGGAGGGCATATACATCAACTCCATTGCCCCTCCGATGATGCGTGAGTAGTTCACCACAGACCTTCGGGGCTATAGCTAGTAGCTAGATGGCTTCTTCTCTCTCTTTGCTCTTCAATACCATGTTCTTCATGATCTTCATGGAGATCTATCCGATGTAATACTCTTTTGCGGTGTGTTTGTCGAGATCCGATGAATTGTGGGTTTATGTTCAGATTATCCATGAATATTATTTGAGTCTTTCCTGAATTCTTATATGCATGATTTCATATATTTTCAAGTCTCTTCGAGTTATTGGTTTGGTTTAGCCAACTAGATTGGTAATTCTTGCAATGGGAGAAGTGCTTAGGTTTGGGTTCAATCTTGCGGTGTCCTCACCTAGTGACAAAGTAGGGGCAGCGAGGCACGTATTGTATTGTTGCCATAAAGGATAACAAGTTGGGGTTTTCATCATATTGCTTTATTTTATACCTCTACATCATGTCATCTTACCTAATGCGTTACTCTGTTCTTCATGAACTTAATACTCTAGATGCAGGCAGGAGTCGGTCGATGTGTGGAGTAATAGTAGTAGATGCAAAATCGTTTTGGTCTACTTGACACGGACGTGATGCCTATATGCATAATCATTGCCTTGGATATCCTCATAATTATTCGCTTTTCTATCAATTGCTCGACAGTAATTTGTTCACCCACCGTAATACTTGCGATCATGAGAGAAGCTTCTAGTGAAACATATGGCCCCCGGGTCTATTTTCCATCTTATACTTTCAGATATAAAACCAAAAATACCAAAAATACTTTGTTGCATTATTTTTACATTTTGTTTAATTTCCGTTCAAGCAACCTATCTCTATCATATCTCATCGTTTCAAGTAACCTTAAAAGGATTGACAACCCCTTTATAGTGTTGGGTGCAAGAGTTTGATTCCTTGTGTAGGTACACCTATTGGGGACTTGCTTGTATCTCCTACTAGATTGATACCTTGGTTCTCAACAACCGAGAGAAATACTTATCTACTTTGCTGCATCACCCGTTCCTCTTCACGGAAACCAACGCATGCTCGAGAAGTAGCATCGGCCACGAAGCCCCTGGCCGCCGGTGAGACCGTTGGCGAGGATCGACCGTCGACATCTGAAGCCCCCTCCCTGAGCAGATATCTCAAGGCTGGTGAGGACCTGTTTGTCAACGTGCCAGGGACGGCAAACATCGGGGAGCCCACTGAAGGGGAGGCCCTTGACGGAGAAATCTCCGCTGCTGTCGGACCCGAAGCTCTTGACGAGGCGGGCATTGGTGGCCAACTCAAGGAAGAACAACTTCTCCAAGCGATGGACGATAACTTCCAAAAACTCCACGTGCTCTATCGCACTCGGAAGGAGAAGCTGGACACCAGGGCGACAGTTATGCAGGCGGCAAAGGTGGACTTCCGGGGGCGCGTCGAGGAAATGCAGGCCTGGTTCGGCGAAGCCTCGAGGGAGTTGAAGACTAATCGGGAGCACCTGGGCCAAGGCTGGAATGAGCTCTTCCTGCAATAGTCTGACGTTCAAAGAGCCCGAGAGGAGGCTTCACAACAGGATGCCATATATAATGCTCATATCAAGGAGCACCGCATTGGGCTTGACGCCCACGAAGACGACCTCGCGGCTCGCTAGAGGGCGCTTGCCGACAAGATTCGTCGCAAGGATGCAGAAATCAAAAAGGTTGTCGCGCAGCGAACCCAGGAGCTAGAGCAGAAGTACAAGGAAGCCCTCGAGGCTCTGTTCATCAACCATGCTGGCAAGCTGAAGGAAGCCGTCGATGCTGCCGAAGCCACAAAGGCCGCCAGAAATGAGCTTGCCGACAAGGTGAAGGGGCTGGAGGCGGACCTTGAGGAACGCAACAAAGAGATCTCGGCACTCAAGACCGATACAGAGAAAACTCTCCACAACTTGACGGAGATGAAAATCGCCATGTCCGAGAAGACCAAACATCTATCCTCAGCCAAAGAGTCCATCGCCGATCTGGAGCTAAAGTTGAACACGTTGAAGGAGTCTCATGAGAGCAGCACAGCTCGTGAGAAGACCCTATCCAAGGACCTCCTGAACGAGCAAGACTTGCTCAAGAGTGCCGCCGCCTCTCATAATGATTATGTGAAGGGCGTGCAGATCTAGACCGAGCGCCTCGTGGATGTGGCGGAGAAGCTTGATGCACAGCTATCCGCTCTAGGCTTGCAAAGCTTCCACTTATCCTTCGACGACAGGGTGTCTTCGAGCGTCAAGGTAACCATGTTCTTTGATGGCATAGTCAACGCCCTAAAGCAGCTCCAGTCCGACCGGGCGGCCCATTTAGCCAACGAGTCCCGCAAGCTCTATCGGGTCGTCCTCCTTAAGGTGCTCATCAAGGTGGCGCACAGGAACCCTGGCATCAACTTCACCAACATCCTCGATCGCTTGCCGAAGGATGTAGACGTCAAGGCGCTTGAGTAACTTGTCGCGCCGTCATCGACAAGGTAAACCAAGTCAAGAGGGTTGAGGTCGATCTCAAAGACTAGCTGCTCCACTTTCCCTTGTCATCGTTGTTTCATATCAGAGACGATTATATCTTAAGTCAGAACTGTGGTAATTCCTTAGTGTAATATAATTGTCTGTACTTCGAATGGATGCATGTTATTCCTCTTGTTTGATTTTCCTCCGTATGGTGTATTCCCTATACTTTATCAGAAAACTTCTCGACGTATGCAACACCGTCACGAGCACTTTGATGTGTGGATCCTTAGCAGCCTACTGGCGATGCCGCTACCAGCAAGATGTCTTGACACTTTTAGCGCAACCACCTAAACTGTTTAGTGGACTCGAAACAGAGTAAGGGCGCGACCAATCATGACAAGTTACCTTCACATTTTCAGTGCAGCCACTTAAGCTGTTGATCGGACTCGAAACAGAACAAGGGCGCAACCAATCATAGTAAGGTTCCTTCGCATGCATGTTTTCCATACAAAAGTTAAAATCATCCAAGGACAAAAATAACCTCATAGTAAAAGTTTACTTAGAGTTTTTGCAACTTATCTTTTCATTGACGTACTCCTTCCCACGAGGTGCCAACTTCGAACATCCCCCGTAGGTATCCATGCCACCTCTTCCCCTGGCAAACTTGCGCGTGAGAGAACCTTCTATCCCTTGAGAAAAAGAAAGAAGAGAAAATAGGGGTATGGAACCTTGGCGGTTTGTTAGCACTTGCCGGTAATAAGCGTAATGCAACATCTTAGATAAACATGTATGTAAATAAACATGGGAATCGACAAGAGTTGCAAGACGCCTGATCTTATTCGACTATGCACAGGGTCTGCGCCTGGCTTTGTACAAAGGATGACATGCCCTGCCGACAAGACTTGTACAAAAGGTGGTTGCTGGGGGGGGGGCCCGTAACCGCGCCTTATGGATAGAACTTACAAAGATGTTCGATGTTCCAGGAGTTGCTCAGTGGGATGCCATCTTCGGTCTCCAGGTGGACTGCGTCAGCCTGGTGACTCGTACTACCCGATAAGGGCCTTCCCACTTTGGCGTCAACTTGTTTGAATTCTTTACTGATTGAATGTGCCGAAGAACAAGGTCGCCTTCCTCAAGACTCTGAGCATGAACTTTGCGGCTATGGTAGCGGCACAAAGCTTGTTGGTAGCATGCGGCTCGCATAGCAGCACAAAGCTTGCTGGTAGAGTGCAGCTTGCTGGTAGCGGTCTTCCTCAAGGAGCGTCACGTCGTCTTGGCGCAACCGCTCTTGCTCAAGCTCATCATAATCGAGCACTCGAGGTGACCCGTATATGAGTTTTGTGGGGCGAACTGCCTCCACCCTGTACACCAGGGAGAAGGGTGTCTGGCTGGTGGCTCGATTTGGCGTCGTTCTGATCGACCAAAGAACCGTCGACAGCTCATCAATCCAGCGTCTTCCGCACCTGTGCAACATGTCGGAAGTTCTCGTCTTAAGCCCTCGCAGCACTTCAACATGTTCCCTTTCCGCTTGGTTGTTTCTCCTTGGATGAGCGATAGAAGCAAAGCAGACTTGCCGCCAAGGTCTTGGACATACTGCATGAAGGCGCTGCTTTGTGAACTGAGTGCCATTATTGGTGATGACCCTACTTGGTACACCAAAACGGCAAACTAGTCCTCTGAAGAACTTGATGGCTGATTGCGCTATCACCTTTCTCACTGCTTCCATTTCCGGCCACTTCGTGAACTTCTTGATTGCGACGTACAAGTACTCAGAGCCCTCGGTAGCACGGGGAAAGGGGCCCAAGATGTCGAGCCCCCAGACCGAAAATGGCCAGGAAAGAGGGATGGGCTGAAGAGCTTGAGCTGGTTGATGTAGCTTCTTCGAATGGTACTGACACGCTTCACACTTGGTTACTAGTGCAGTTGCATCCTGGAGAGCAGTGGGCCAAAATAAACCTTGCCAGAAGGCCTTCCCGATAAGAGCTCTTGATCCTATGTGGGAGCCACATATGCCTCCATGTATCTCTACCAACAACTCTAGTCCATCTTCCCGGGGAACGCACTTCAATTTCACATCGTTCGATCTCTTTATGTATAGGACATTGTCCACAAACTGGTACATACTAGACTGACGGCTATTTTCTCCTCTTCTTCCTGTTCCTCCGAGAATTTTCCTGTTTGAAGGAACTGAACTATGCGTTGTGCCCATGCAGCAGCCTGAGGCTTGATGGAAAGGACTAAAGGCATGTCTTGTTCCATGGGGGTGCTTGTCTCTATGGCAAGGGATTGAGGCCCTGCCGGAGCCTGTTGCCCCCGGCAAGATTGGCGTCGATCCTAGCAACTTCCTTGCCGACAGCTTCCATGAGCTCTGGCGGGAAGTAGTGGTCAGAATTCAACTTCCTCCTCTTAGAATGCTTTGTCAGTGGTGATACGGATGGCTGATTCGGTTAGAGCACGAAAGTCCCTGGTTCCACGGGTAACTTGAGGGCAGCAGGCTTCGATAGCTCGTCAGCAACACTATTCTCTGCATGAGGAACGTGCTCTGCGTGCAGGCCATCAAAGCGCTCCTCCAACTTCCTCACTTCATCTACTTAAGCTTCCATCAATGGGCTTTGATAATCCTTATTGACTTGCTTGACAACAAGTTGTGAATCTCCTCTGACAATGAGCTTCTTGATCCCAAGGTTTGCCGCAATTCTGAGGCCGGCAAGCAGCCCATCATACTCCACGGTGTTGTTTGTCGACTTCTCCCAAGGAAAGTGCATCTGAACTGCATACTTGAGGTGCTCTCCGATGGGTGCGACAAGTAGCACGCTAGCATCGGCTCCCTGCAGGGAGAAAGCTCCGTCAAAGTACATAACCCATTCTTGGCTTGTTTCTTTGTCGGGGATGGTCGTTTCTTGGATCTCTTCGTCTGGCGTTGGAGTCCATTCTGTAATGAATTCTGCCAAAGCTCTTCTCTAGATGGTTCAAGTGCTTTCAAACTTGAGGCCAAAGCTTTACAACTCCAAAGCCCACTCCACAACCCTTCCAGTCACGTCTGGGTTTTGCAAAATTCGTTGCAGCGGAAAGCGAGTGGCGACAGTAATTTCATGTGCTTGAAAATAATGGCGCAACATCCTTGAGGCCATGAGGAGGCCAAAAAGTAACCTTTATACACCAGAGTACCTTGTCCTGGCCCCTTCCAAAAGGGAGCTGACGAAGTACACTGGGCGCTACACCATTTTCTTCTTGTGTGTAGCTTCATTTATCTGTGCAGGTCCTGACTTGTCTGCACCAGACCTTGCTGGGGAAGATCCCAGTTCGTCGCTTGGCGGTCCCGCACCTGTCGCTGCTTCTACGTCGCCTTCTCTCTGCGCCACCAATGCAACACTAGACACCTGATTCGTTGCCGCCAAGTATAGCAACAACAGATCTTGTGGTCTAGGCACGACTAATATTGGCGGAGAGGAGAGGTACCTCTTAAAATCCTGCAGCGCTGCCTCTGGTTCCGGAGTCCACTTCATTGGACCCGCCTTCTTCAAGATTTTGAAAAAGGGCAGGGCACGCTGAGCAGACTTTGAGATGAACCTACTCAGAGCCGCAACACAGTGGGCAAGACAGCGCACATCCTTGACACGTCTTGGTGCTTCAATCTACTCGATTGCTTTGATCTTGTCGGGGTTCGCCTCGATCCCGCCCTGAGATACAAAGAACCCGAGAAGCTTGCCAGTTGGAACACCGAACACGCATTTCTCAGGATTAAGCTTCAAGTTGATCTTGCGCAGATTCGCAAACGTCTCTTCTAGGTCCTGCACAAGCGTTGTTTTGTCCTTGGTTTTGCGCACTATGTCATCCATATAGGCTTCCATATTTCTAGGTAGCTGGGGCTCAAAACCAATCTGGACTGCTCTTGCAGATGTCGAACTAGCACTTTTCAACCCGAAAGGCATACGCACAAAGCAATATGTATCACATGGGGTGATAAATGCGGTCTTCTCTTCATTTTCCTTAGAGATGAAGATCTGGTGGTATCCTGAATAAGCATCGAGGAATGACAGCAAATCACGACCTACAGTGGAGTCCACAATCTGGTCGATGCGTGGCAAGGGGAAAGGATCTTTTGGACAAGCTTTGTTAAGATCTTTATAATCAATGCACAGCCTCCATTTTCCATTCTCCTTGCACACCACAACTAGATTGGCCAACCATGTTGGATGAAGCACTCCCCTGACCAAGCCCGCCGCTTCCAATATCCTGATTTCCTCGGCAATGAATTATTGCCGCTCCAAGGCTTGCTTCCTGACTTTCTGCTTGACGGGTCGCGCGTGGGGACAGACGACAAGGTGGTGCTCAGTTACCTCCCTGGGAACACCGAGGACATAAGATGGTTGCCATGCAAACACATCGGCGTTTGCACGTAGGAAGGCAATGAGCGTGCTTTCCTATTTGTCATCGAGGGTGGAACTTATGGTAAAAGTTCCCCTCGTGCCATCCTCCCTGACGAGCACCTTCTTGGTTTCTGGTGGAGCTGCATTAGATTTATTGTTCTTGCTAGTGGACCTCTCTGGCACATCGTCGACGGGAGAACACCACTCCAAAGAGGCGTGCTTGCCGGAGTGTGCACGAGAGGCCTTGCCGGTCTTCTTCCCCCGGGAGCTTCAACGACAGGAGCAGGTGCCTTGGCAACAGGTGCTGCAACTGCCTCTCGATAAAGTTGGTCGGCACAAATAAGTGTGTCCTTCTTGTCGGAGTTGATCATGATGACGATGATCGGCTCGGGCATCTTCAACACATTGTAAGCATAGTGTGACGCCACCATAAATTTAGCCAGCGTCGGGCGTCCAAGTATCCCATTATACAACAAGGGTATCTTGGCAACGTCAAAAACAATCTTCTCTATTCTGAAGTTCATGTCACTGCCAAATGTTACCGGCAATGTGATCTTGACCTTCGGCTGAGTCCTTCCCGGATTGATCCCCTGAAAAGTGTCTGTCTCCTCAAGATCTCCATCAGAAATCTGTAATCTCTTGATCACATCAGGTGAAATCAGATTCAGACCGGCCCCACCATCAACTAACATTTTTGTCACCTTGAGGTTGCGAATCGTTCGCGAAACCAACAATGGCAGACACCCGACTGCTGTTGTGTGATCAGGGTGATCCTCAGCGTCAAAAATGATAGGAGCATGGGACCATCTCAAGGGTTTCCGAGCTTCAACAGATGGTTTCTTCGCATTAATCTCATGCGCCCACTGTTTGAGTTGGCAGCGGGAAGAATACAACGAGGCGCCTCCATCGACGCACATAACATCTGTACCTCTCTGAAACTCATGCTCGCTGGACTCATCGTCCTCTTAATTGCCATCATCATCATCCTCTTCCTTGTCGCGGCCTCGAGCAGGCCTCTCCTGCTGCTTGGCCTTGCTGCGGTGACCTCCTCGGCCACTGTGCTTCTTGTCGGACCCCTCTGCACCTTCTTGGGCCTTCTCCTTGTCTCGCCTTACGTACTCAGATTTCTGCCTTTCGGCAAGCTGCTTGACTTGCTGGCAGTTTTGGAGGTCGTGGCCCTTGGTGCGATGGATCTTGCAATACTGCTTGTCGGAGCCCTGCGGTTTGTCAGCAGCCACCAAGGCCTGACAAGAGGCGCACCCGGAAACCTCCTTGCCGGGGTTGTCAACCTTTGTGTTCTTGGCGGCACTAAGGTTGTCGGACTCCTCGACGACAAGCACGGCCTTGTCCTTGCGCTTCTTGTTCCATCGATGGCCTTTCCTTGCCGGGGCGGTAGTGTCTTCGTCAGAGTCGACCCTAACACCGGCATCCTCGCCGGGGAGTCTCCTCCCTTCTTCAGCTCGAGCACACCTATCAGCCAGGGCATAGAGCTCGGCGACATCCGTGACCTTATTCATCGCCAGCTCTTCGCGCATCCTGCGGTTACAAACATTCTGATGAAACGCGCTGATAACAGCGGCAGGATGAACGTTTGGGATGTTGTGGTGTATGCGACTGAATCTCTGAATGTACTTGCGCAAGGTTTCGCCTTCCTTCTGGGGGATGAGATGCAAATCGCTTGCTTGACAAGGAGATTGGTGGCGTCCGATAAATGCTCCAACAAACTCGTGGCACAGGTCTACCCAGGATGAAATGGAATTCTCCGGAAGGTGCATGAACCACGCCCTGATGTTAGGCTTGAGTACCAACGAGAAGTAGTTGGCGAGTATGTTGTCGTCGCGAACCCCGGTAGCCTGCACCGCAATGGTGTAGATGCTCAAGAACTCCCACGGGTGGGTCTTGCCATTGTACTTCTCTGGGACCTCCGGTTTGAACATTCAGGAATTGGGCCACTTGACTCGCCACAGCTCACGTGTGAACGCTGGACAACCTACCTCATAAGGCAGGTCGACAGGGTAACCTGGCAAAGGTTTGTCTATAGTGGGCCCCACGCACTTATCGGATTGATGGCATGTTTCCCGCTGCCGCTCGATGGTGGTCCAGGCGTCCTCCTTGGTATGCTCCCGAAGAACTCGATGTTGATCACGGCGATTCATATGACGCAATGGAGTCATCACCACCAGCGCCAATTGGCCGAGTCGGTAACCACCACTGTCGCCGCGGAGGGGAGTGCACCGTGGTCGTGCCACCTCCAGCCTCGTCGCCATTAGCGCGCGCTGACTCGACGGACCGCTACTGTGAGGGCTCCGCCTGCTGTGGTCCACCCCTGTCGGCGAAGCTGACGAGGCTCTGGATAGTAGCTCTCCTCTCATCGAGCTTCTCCGCTGCAAGAGGGAACCTCAGAAGCAGTTTTGCTTGCACCAATGCTTCCGCCGACGAGGTTGGCAGCGGAAGGTGTGATGAACGTGAGGTTCTCTGACTCCTAACCATGTTAGATGGAGCTCCATCACGGTCCCGTGACCGCGCATCACCTCTGTCAACATTTGTGCATGCATGTTGGTCCTATGCATCTCGGGGGTGATGCGCAAGGGCCTTTCCATGTGGGCGTTGGGAACCACCGTCGTCGTGGCGATGCTCGTCACGCGTGACCCGAGAAGGCCGCGGCATATGCACTGGTGTAGGTGTCTTGGAAGGCGCCCCACCGTCTCTGGCGTTCGCCGCGCTGCCCGCAGGCCGCACGACTTCGTTTTGAGATCTAGCTACGCGTGGATTACAACCATCACTGCGAATGGCGCCGCTTGCTTGGCCTGGATCTCCGGAATATCGTGGAGGTTCGAGGCCTCCAGCCGCATCCACACCGCCGTCCGTCTGAGTGGCTAAGGGCACACAGGACATTGACGGGTCGACCGCCGTGAAACCCTTATTCTTGGGGGGCCATGGCAATGGAAGAACTGGCGCACAAATCATGTGATCAGGTTCACACAAGTTCTCCCCCTACCTGGCACGCCAAAGATGTCGGTGCACGACACCTATGGGACCGCGAGGATCCCTTTGTGGTTCGGTAGGGAGAAGGTATGCACAAAGAGTGGATCAAACGAACGGCGCGAGGGGAGATTTTTACCCATGTTTGGGCCACTGTGGAGCGTAAAACCCTACTCCTGCTTCAATGTATTATGGGTGTTTTCAGAGTTCCAGCGACAGGAGCGCTATCCGCGACTGCTACGTGCGTGAGCTATAATGTGGTAGCCAAAAGTCCTCTCTCGTAACGCCTGGGCCTCCTTTTATACGATCAAGGGGATCCCAACAGTGGTGTATAGTGCACGCACTAGGTGCACAGTGCTACAGTGTTATCATACCTAACACTGACGGAGTGGGACAAATGCATTTAATGCTCCGTAAGGCGTCTCTAACCATCTACGGGACGGGATAGGGGCCCGTCCCATCTGCACCGCTTAGCCCCTCCATTGCCAGCGCCTTGACACGTATCCTGAGGGTCAAACCCTCGCCTCCGTGCTGGCAGGGTGGCGAGGTCTTGCCAAGTGCCCACCTTGCCGGGGCTCCGCACGCCACTCCCAGCAGGATCTTGTCGGGGTTCCAGCCTTCAACCTTCGGTCTTGTGTTTGTTGACTTGAGTGTTCCTTTGACGTCTTCGCACTTGCTTCCGGTAGTCCTTTGGCGGGCCTTGCCGTGGGCGCGAATACAACTGCCCGTGCACAAGTAAGGGGTACTAATAGACCCGATCCTTAGTAGACCGACATTGTGGAAATGATAGTATACAGTACCTAATGTTTGAAAATTATTATGCAACTTGTCTTGGCAGTACATGAAGTGTTGATTTGTTCTTATGTGTTCTAACCTATCACACGAGTTCTTTTTGAGTTTTGTGTGGATGAAGTTTTTGAGAATAGGTGAAACCGGGATACGAGAGGATTGAACAAGATACAAAAGATCAAGCTTGGGGATGCCCAAGGCACCCCAAGTAAATATTTCAAGAACTCTCAAGCATCTAAGCTTGGGGATGCTACGCATCACACCTCTCTTCATCAACTATCGGTTAGCCTATCTTGAGCCTAAATCTTCATTCGTTCACATGATGCGTGCTATTCTTGGAGTGCTATTTTTATTTTTCTTGTTGATTAAATAAAATACTCAGGTCTGAAAATCTTTATTGAGAGAGAGAGATAAAGTCCTCACTTATCTTCACTTATATATTTTGGAGTAGTTTTGTCATTTACTCTCTTGCTTCACTTATATCCTATGAGTAAATGGTTGAATGAATTGAATGTCATAAATTTTAAATTATATATGTTTTATATGCTTATCCCATGGGGATTAATGACTTCACATATAAGAAGTATGGGTGGCAAAATGTATTGAAAGTTAGCAAACACCGCATTGGTCACTTGAACAATTCATGAAGGAATATTGAAGGAAGAGAAATTTCACATATAAATATACTATCTTGGATATCTTCTATGATTGTGAGCCCCATTAATTATTTTCAAACTTGAGCAAATTAGTTGAAGTTGGACAAGGAAGACAACGTACTGAGTTATGCTTGGGTATATTTGTATAGAAGTCATATTGTTATGGATCCTCCAACATGTGGTGATTGCTTCCACCTCATACTAGCCAAAACTTCCGCACGAAGTAGAAATACTACTTGTGCATCCAAACACCCTTAAACCAGTTTCGCCATGAGTGTCCACCATATATACCTATGGATTGAATAAGATCCTTCAAGTAAGTTGTCATCGGTGCAAAAAGCAATAAAAATTGCTCCTAAATATGTATGATCTTTTATTGTAAGGGAAAATAAGCGTTGTATGAACTTGTGATGGTAAAGAAATAAAAGCGACGGACTGCATAATAAAGGTTTCTTTCACAAAGGGCAATACAACGTGACGTTCCTTTGCATTAAGGGTTTGCACATCCAAAAACAAAAAATGCATGACAAGCTCTTCTTCCCTCTGCGAAGGGCCTATCTTTTACTTTCTAGTACTTACCTTTATGCAAGAGTCATGGTGATCTTCACCACTTCCTATATTTCGACTTTTTCTCTTGGCAAGCATCATGTGTTGGGGAATGATCTAGGCATATATGGCCATTCAAATATATTTGACCATGAATTATTATTGTGGACAATTATCTATATGATAAATAAGTTGGGAGGCAGAACTTTAAGCCCCTATCTTTCTCTATGTTCGACGGATGCCATTTGCTCCAAAAATATGCTCTGAATGTTAGCAATCATGGAAGACTATATGATAGTTGAGCATGTGGAATTTGCTAAATCAAAGCTCTTACATAGAACCTTCCTGAAAATAAGATGAATTGCAATTGTTTGGTGACTGGAAGCATAGTTTGTTAGTTTTCAAGAAACTTTATGGTCTATACTTTAACATGTGAATAGCTTGTTACTTCATCATGAGAAGTTTTATGAGATGAGCTATTGTTTATGATATATAATGATGCTTGAAAAAGTGTTTGGAACTATCATTGATCAAAATTATGCACTATGATAGCATTCACACTTCATAAATTATTTCTTTTATCATTTACCTACTTGAGGACAAGCAGGAATTAAGCTTGGGGATGCTTATACGTCTCTAACGTATCTATAATTTATGAAGTATTCATGCCATGTTTACAATAATTCTACATGATTTTGGTATGATATTATTAGAACTAACCCGGACAGACGCTGTTTTCAGCAGAACTACCATGGTGTTGTTTTTGTGCACAAATAAAAGTTCTCAGAATGGCTGAAAATTTATGGAGAATATTTTTGGAAAATATAAAAATACTGGAGAGAAAAGATACCAGAGAAGAGTCCCGAGGGAGTCAAAAGCCTGCCAAGCGCGGTTACCCCCCTGGCCATGCCTAGCAAGCTTGTGACCTCCTCGAGAACCTTCTGGACATGGAACCAACGCCAAATACTATTATAAATACCCAAACCTCCAAAACGAAAGCTAGATCGGGAGTTTCACGGCCGCAAGCCTCCAGAGCCATGAAAAAACAATCGGGAGCCCGTTCCGGCACCCTGCTAGAGGGGGAAACCATCAGCGGAGGCCATCTTCATCATCCCGGTGGTCTCCACGACGAGGAGGGAGTAGTTCACCCTCGGGGCTGAGGGTATGTACCATTAGCTATGTGTTTGATATCTCTCTCTCCCTCATGTTCTTGAGATGACACGATCTTGATGTACCGCGAGCTTTATTAATATAGATGAATCATATGGAGTTTTACCCTCTCTATCTTATTGTGATGAATTGAGTTTTCCCTTTGAAGTTTTCTTATTGGATTGAGTCTTTAAGAATTTGAGAACACTTGATGTATGTTTTGCGATGGGGTATCCGTGGTGATAATGGGATGTTCTATTGATCCACTTGATGTATGTTTTGGTGATCAACTTGCGGGTTCCGTGACCTTGGGAATGTATGCATAGGGGTTGGCACACGTTTTCGTTTTGACTCTTCGGTAGAAACTTTGAGGCACTCTTTGAAGTTCTTTATGTTGGATTGAACATGACGAATATGAAATTGTGTGTTGCATATCGTCTAATCAAGCCCATGGGTACTCGTGGTGACATTGGAGTATCAAGGTGACATTAGGGTTTTGGTTGTTGTGTGTCTTAAGGTGTTATTTTAGTACAATCTCTAGGGCTCTTAGTGACACTTATAGGGATAGCTCATAAGATTGATCGGAAAATATAACTTTGAGGTGGTTTAGTACCCTAAGGTAATTTCTTTGTTAGTTCTCCACTATTTGTGACTTTGGAATGAACTCTTGTCACACGGGAGGTACTTACATATGATTCAACTATGTCAGTATTGTTGAGAGAACTTGCACTAGTGAGAGTATTAACCCTAGGCCTTGTATTCAAGGATTGCAATACCGTTTTTGCTCACTTTTGTCATTAGTTACCTTGATTTTTTCTATATTTTCAGATTACTCTAGTGCACCTATACAATTTGCCATTGTATTGGGTGTTTTGGGGACACAAGAGATTTATTGTATTTGATTGCAGGGTTGTTTAAGAGAGACCATATTCATCCTACAACTCCCACAGATTGATAAACCTTATGTCATCCACTTGAGGGAAAATTCCACTGTCCTACAAAACTCTGCGCTTTTAGGCCCAACACGAGTCTACAAGAAGAAGGTTGCGTAGTAGACATCAAGCTCTTTTCTGGCACCGTTGCCGGGGAGGTGAGTGCTTGAAGGTATATCTTTAGATCTTGCAATCAAATCTTTTAGCTTCTTTTTTTCACTAGTTTGGTTTTATAAAAGAAAACTGCAAAAAAATTGAATTCAGGTTGCCTCATATGCTTCATCTTTTTAATGTTTTTCGTGAGAATGATGGAAAGGAAAATTGTGTTGAAGTGTTAGAAGAAGAAGTTATTAAAATGTTTGGAACTAAACCTTTGAGTGATGAGCATGATTTCAATATTTTTAGTATGAATTATCTTAATATTCATGATGCCAATGATATGAAATGATATGCAAAGCCACAAGCTTGGGGATGCTATGTTTAATGAATATGATATTTTTAGTCCCCCAAGTTTTGATGAGCAAAACTATTATGATGATGGCATGCCTCCTGTCTATGATGATTATTGTGATGACACGTATGCTATAAAGAGTAATGACAACCATGAAACCTATTATCATGATTTTAATATTCAATGTGGTTATGTCAATCAAGTGTCACATGATAGTTATTTTGTTGAGTTTGCTCCCACTACTTTGCATGAGAAGAATTTTGCTTGTGTGGGTAGTAATAGAAATTCTATGCTTGTGCATCATGAAAATAATGCTTTATGTGCTGGTTATATTGTGGAATTCATTCATGATGCTACTGAAAATTATTATGAGGGGGGAATATATGCTTGTAGGAATTGCAATAATATCAAGTTTCCTCTCTATGTGTTCAAAGTTTTGAAGATATGCTTGTTTTGCCTTCCTATGCTAGATGATTCTTGTTCCCGTAAATTGTTTGCTCACAAAATCCCTCTGCATAGGAAGTGGGTTAGACTTAAATGTGCTTGTCATGAGATTCATGATGCTCTATTGCATGTTTCAACTATTAATCCTATACGAGCGTCATTGCAATCATCATGCCTAGCTAAAAGGCATTAAAGAAGAGCGCTTGTTGGGAGACAACCCAACACTTTTACCTTATGTTTTGATGTGTTCACATGATTAATATAGTGTAGTAATCATGTTTTGTATCTTTTATTTCAATAAAGTGCCAAGTAAAGCCTTTGGGATAGTGTGGATACTTGCTTGTTTGATTATGTGCAAAAACAGAAAGTTTTGTGTCCAGTATATAAATTATATGATTTTACTTGAGGGTAAAACAATTATGAAATTTTCACACAACATTTCTATGCAAATTCCTCGAGTTTTCCTAGTTGTTCAGAATTTTTAGAGTCGGGGAAGTGTGGTAATCATACAGATCTTCATAAATTGTTCTATTTTTGATAGATTCTATTTTGCATGCATAGTTTGCTTGTTTTATGTGTTCCTATAGCTTATATTGAGTAATATAAATTTTGGGAATGATGGAATACAGTATGTATCATGTGGGAATAATTATGAATCTTGTCTTGATAGTATCTAAGTGAATGATCTATCTTTATTGTGCTAACCCTTCTCACGAAGTTTCATTAAGTTTTGTGTGATTGAAGTTTTCGAGTTTTGGGTGAGATACCGATATGAGGAGAATAAGGAATGACAAGAAACTAAGCTTCAGGATGCCCAAGGCATCCCAAGATAATATCCAAGGAATATTCAAGCGCCTAAGCTTGGGGATGCCTCTTTCATTTTCGACACTATCGGTATATCTCACTTGGAGCTATATTTTTATTGGTCACATAATATTAGTTTTGCTTAGAGCATCATTTTATTTTGTTTTTCTCTGTTAGGTGTTATTTATAATATTTTTTTTCAATAAAAATTTCCAAGAATTGCCGTAGGATGCTTGCATTGCATGTTTTGATGTGTGTTGTGTAAAAACAGAAACTTCTGTTGTAGTGTTTGAATTTTCATATTTTACTAGAACATGTGAAGTTTATGAAATTTTTGCACAGTATTTTCATATAAATTTATAGCCTTTCCTAAATTTTCATAATGTTTTGAGTTACATAAGTACACTAGTTTAATATATTGCTACTGACTTTTCTGTCTGGACAGATTGTTGTCATAGTTTTGTTATCTACTTGTCCTATAGTTTCCATAGCCTATATTGGTAGATATAAATTGTGGAAATGAAAGTATACAGTACCTAATGTTTGAAAATTATTGTGAAACTTCTCTTGGCAGTACATGAAGTGTTGATTTGTTCTTATGTGTACTAACCTATCTCATGAGTTCTTTTTGAGTTTTGTGTGGATGAAGTTTTTGAGAATAGGTGAAACCGGGATATGAGAGGATTCAAAAAGATACGAAAGATCAAGCTTGGGTATGCCCAAGGCACTCCAAGTAAATATTTCAAGAACTCTAAAGCATCTAAGCTTGGGGATGCTACGCATCCCACCTCTCTTTGTCAACTATCGGTTAGCCTATGTTGAGCCTAAATCTTCATTCGTTCACATGATGCGTGCTATTCTTGGAGTGCTATTTTTATTTTTCTTGTTGTTTAAATAAAATACTCAGGTCTGAAAATCTTTATTAGAGAGAGAGAGAAATTCCTCACATAGCTACTTAATTATTGGACTACTCATTGATCTTCACTTATATGTTTTGGAGTAGTTTTGTCATTTACTCTCGTGATTCATTTATATCCTATGAGTAAATGGCTGAATGAATCCAATGCATATAAAGCAAAATCCAAGATGCCAAACACACGATCAATTGTGTCGGGTGATGCTTAGGGTGATATTTTAAATTCAATCCCCCAGTCTATTAGCCGGTTGTGTCGTAATGTATACCGAACAGTTTCACAAGAAGCGTTGATGAGGGAAGAAAAAAGTATGTAGCATAAAATACAGCAAAGAAGCCATGTACAATGGTCTATTATTTGCTCATTAATTCTTATAACTCAAATTGCCGAAGCCACTGTTTACATGTATTTGACGAGGAAATATAAAGCTTATAGAGGAGAGGTTGTACCAGGGGTCTTTGATGGGTGGCTTGACGTCCTCGATGTGCCCTGTCGCCTGTCCGCTCCTGTGTGTCCTAGGGAGTTGCATTACTTTAAAGGTATTTGGTATTGGCGAACGGACCTGCGGTTTGTTCAAAGACATGTTTTGGCAGTAGTTTGGTCTAGTCGAACATTTTCCATTTGATAGTTGTTCCCCACTACTGCCCATGGAATCTTGAGTGCGAAGTTGTGCCTTCTCGGCACATGTTTGACGGGCACTAGGGCTGTGCAATGAGGAGTGTGTCCCTATTTCCAGGGAGAATAAGATCTGGGAGTTCGTACTGAGAACGAGCTCGTTTTTCAACCTTACGTGCCTTTATGGCAGATTTCGGTGTTGGCTAATCGTCATTGTAATGGAATTCGGACGCCAGGGCCAATGCATGTTCCTCAGCTCGGAGGGAACTCTCTGTATTGCCGTTGACACTAATGACCCCCTTGGGCCCAGGCATCTTGAGCTTGAGGTATGCGTAGTGTGGAACGGCGTTAAAGCGAGCGAACAATGTGCGGCCTAGCAGGGCGTGATAACCGTTGTGCAAAGGGGAAATGTTGAAGATAAAGTCCTCGCTGCGGAAGTTGTCGGGCGAACCGAACACTACTTCTACGATCATAGAGCCCATGCACCGGGCTTCAACGCCTAGGATCACTCCTTTAAAGGTAGTGTTGCTACTTTTGATCCTTGATGGATCTATACCCATCTTTTTCACCGTGTCTTAGTAAATCAGACTGAGGCTACTTCCTTCGTCCATTACGACTTTAGTGAGGTGATACCCATCGATAATGGGGTCTAGGATGAGGGCCTCCGAACCCCCATGACGGATACTGGTTGGATGGTCTCGTCGATCAAAAGTGATTGGGTATGCCAACCGTGGGTTATACTTCGGGGCTACACGCTCTACGACATAGACCTCTCGAAGGGCGCGCTTCCTCTCCTTTTTGGGTATGTGAGTGGCATATATCATGTTCACAATATTTACCTCTGGAGGGAACTACTTATGTCCTCCATTGCTCGGACCGCGGGGCTCATCATCGTCCTTGCTGCGTGGGCCCTTGCCTTGCTCTTCGGCTGCGAGTTTGCCAGCTTGTTTGAACACCCAACAGTTATGGTTGGTGTGGGTGGTGGTCTTGTCTTGGGTGCCATGGATCTGGAAAGGCCTCTCCATGATTTTCTCCAACGGGGTTGGTCCGTCGCGATTGCCTTTAGAAGGCTTCTTCCGCTGCTCGGATCGGGGGTTGCGGAAACCGGCATTAACGGTCGTGTCATCGGCATCATCGTTGTTGTGCCAGCGTTTACTTTTGTTGCGTCGTGGTTTTCCGTTTCCATCACGGACTTCGAAGGTGTCGGGGTCTTTGGGTTGGGGCTTCGTATAGCTAGCCAATTATCCTCGCCCATGCAAAAGCGGGTCATGGGTGATGTAAGGGCGGCATGGTCCTAGGCTTATCCTGACTGAGCTGGCAAGCAAGCCATTCGTCTCGAATATTGTGCCTGAAAGAGGCTATTGCCTCGGCATATAGGCCATCGACGATCTGTTTTTTCTTGGTCAAGAGCCAATTCCAAAATTGTCGAGCTGACTCTCCTGCCTTCTAGACGACGTTGCTTAGGTTTGAGGAGTCTGGCGGCCGTACATAGGTGCCCTGGAAGTTAGATCGGAATTCATCATCAAGATCCTCTTAGCGGTCGATTGAATTCTCAGGGACGCTATTTAGACAGTGTTGTGTTGGCCCTTTGAGTTTTAGGGGCAAATATTTGATGGCGTGGAGATCATGTCCTCGTGCCATGTGAATGTGGAGGAGGAAATCCTCGATCCACATGGCTAGGTCCGCTGTCCCACCGTATTGCTCTATGTTCACGGGTTTAAACCCTTCCGGGAACTGATGTTGCATCACCTCGTCGGTGAAGCACGGTGGGTGGGCAGCGCCTCTGACCCGGGCTATCTCCCGCCTGTGGTCGGCGCCTGATCTGGCCAGGTATTGTTCCCTAATTCTATTGTTGTGGTCGAGCCTAGGCTGGTATTTGTCTCGTCTATCAGGGGAGTACCCTCTAGATCCGTAGATGGTTCTTGTGCAGTCTGCTCTATAATCCAGGCCATGTCACAGGTCGTACCTGTCCTCGGGCTCTACTTGCTATTTTATCCTCCTCCGGGGTATCGTCGGCCTATAGTCGGCATTGCCAGCCGTCCTATCCCGTCCTCGAGGGGGATGGTCCGGCTGGTCATATGGAGTGTGCTTGGGAGATGGTGTATTGGGGACTTCGTCGTCGAAGTGTGGCAGCAGCCGTTGGCGTGGATAGCTCTTGGATTGGTCCGATAGACCGGTACCGTACCCTTCTTCGGCTGATAGGACCCTTGTCCATCGATCATTGAGGGTATCTTGTTCGGCTTTAAGCTGCCGTTCTTTTGCCTTCAGGCTTCGGGCGGTGGCTATAAGCTGTTGCCTACACCGTTCCTGATCCTGAAGGTTTTCAGGGACGGTGAAGTCTTCGGCTTTCAGGTTGTCCTCCTCCTCGACAGGGGGGTATTTATCATCCTCGGAATCGCTTGGATCCTCGGGGTTGCGCTGATCTTCCAGCCTCTCCTGGTCCTCTAGTGGCTGTTCGGGGATTTCAGGATCGCCGAGGTCTTCCGTTGTGTCATTTTCCCCGGTGCCAGCAATGGCTTCCCTTCCCGTTTTTTCTTTTGATCGTTTGCACTGTTTCCGGCACCTTGACGGCTCCTCGCCATATTTATTGCCATTATTTTTGGGTATGTGCTCGCCCTTATCGGTTGGAGTGTCCACCATGTAGATGTCGTAGGTGGAGGTGGCAGTCCATCGCCCGGTGTTAACAGGGGCGGGAGCACTGTCCTCTTCGTCCATGTCTTCGGCCTCCTCAGAGGCATAGTCCCACATATCGGTTAAATCATTGATAGTGCCTACCAAGTGGGTGGTGGGTGGGTCGGAAAATTCCTCTAATCCCACCTTCCAACCGATCTAAGCATGGATCGGGGTCGGGTCTTCTATACTTCCTATCGATAAGATACGACCAAGAGCCTCGTTGAGAGTTGAGAGCTCGATCGGGTCCGTCTGCCTGGAGTTTTCGGAGTTAACCTCTGACGCGTTCTCACAAAGAGTGTGTCTGGCAGGAGCCGACCCCTGGCCCTTCGGTACTGTGACCAGATCCGGACTAAAAGCCAAATTATCATCGGGGTTGGTCCCGTGGGCGGAGTCGGGAGCAGAATCCGAGGATAAGGCATCGGAGTCTTTGGGCGCGTTAGATGAGATCGCAAGCTCGGTGAGCAAAAGATCGCCCCGAGAGTCCATAGAGAACTTTAGGTTCCCGAATCTGACCTCTTGATCAGGGGCGAAACTCTCGACCCGTCCAAGATGACCGGTCGGGTCAGCATGCAGCATGATGTTGCCAAAAGCAAAGATCTGTCCAGGGACAAATGAGTCCATGTCACAGACTTCTTCGCTAATGACTAAGCGAGCCATCGATTCCTTTGGCGATCACGGTGGAACTCTCAATGAAAGCACCAATGTCGGTGTCAAAACCGGCGGATCTTGGGTAGGGGGTCCTGAGCTATGAGTCTAGGATTGATGGTAATAGGGGACGAAGGAGACGATGTTTGACCAGGTTCGGGCCCTCCTATGGAGCTAAAACCATACATCATGCTCGATTATATTGATGTGTATGAAGGTTATAGAGTTGATCTACCTCGAGATCGAATAGCTAAAACCCTAGATGAGTTTCTCTGCCCTACAATCTACGCCCCTGTTTATAGAGACACCGGGGGTACCTAGGGTTTACACATGATAGGTCTCCTGCCAGGGATGAAGATGCCGATTTCCTCATCTTCACTTGGAGTGCACGACACACCTTCGAGACTTCCTTCTAGAACTCGGGGTCGTGGCGTATCCGGCCCTTCATGCGATAGTCAGAGAGCGGCCCACCAAGACGGCCTATTGGGAGATAGGCCAGCAGACTGAGGACCCCTTAGTCCAGGACTCCCTCACATACCTCCTCAAATATTTACCGCATCATATTGAGGTCATGCCTAGGCACCACACTAGGTAACATGTTTTTCAAGCATGTTTTCTATTTTTCTAGAGTTACAAAACAACGACACATCTCTAGTTGCCTCTTCCCACACATATCCTTTAAAATTCTATTAGTTTCGTGTAAAGCACATTAAAAATTATTCAATGACACAATTAAGAATTTCCGAGTCCTTTTTGAACACCTTTTCATGTACAAAACGTTCGAACTTGAATTATAAGCACAAAGGGCCTAGAAACTACACAAAAGGACTAAATACGGTAAACGATCCTGCAAATTGTAAAATTTGGATGGTGCATTCTAGTGGGTATGTTGACCGTAGAAATTAAATCTAGTTGAAAGGACCAAGGAAATATGGGTTCCCCTTCGAAACATGGTGATTTCGCTCCCCAAACCTTGAAACTCCATAGGTGATGCTCCGGTTTATGAAGAGTGTGTATCATGACATTATCCATACCTCCTCAAATATTTACCGCATCATATTGAGGTCATGCCTGGGCACCACGCGAGGTAACATGTTTTGGACACCTTTTCATGTACAGAACGAACTTAAATTATAAGCAGTAAATGCCTAGAAAAGTACAAAAAATACTAAATATGGTAAACGAGCCTAAAAATATGAAATTTGGACACGGTGCATTCTAGTGGGTATGTTGATAGTAAATAATAATGGATAAACGACCATGGAAATATGGGTTTCACTTGAAACTTTGTGATTTGTTCGGGCAAACAGTTACTTTGTGAATGTCGTGTGCGTTCACCCCATTTTGCATAGTGTTCTGATTGGCTAGAACCCTAGCCACGCGGATCGTGCATGCGCACCATAGGATGAACCGAGATCGAACGGCAATCCACACTTCTCCCTTCACACTCGTATACTATAGTTAGGATTTTAGTTCGTACATGCACTAAATTAAGCCACCAACAAAAACTTTGATGGCATTAATCACACACAGTTCATGTTTTACTAAGTGTTTCCTATGCGGACCATCTACCCCGACCCTCTCCCCCTTCGTCCTCATTCACATTGTTGTATGGTTGCTCGTTCTCGACCTCGACCACTGATGCAGTTGTCATTGCGGCGGCGTGGTTCCTGCTCTGCCACCCGCACCATCCAACGCACTCTGTGCCGAGCCCCCAATATCGCCCGCTGGTGATCCCTAGCTACTTTCAAGATGACCTGGGCTAACCTCTTGGCTTGCTCACGTTGTGATTCCTACCTCCTCTAGTTGACGTCGGGAGAGGTAGAGGCATGGCCGTCGATCCTCAAGATGACCATCGCGCCGACAGCCTCGAATTCACCGTTGCCCAACTCCATCCTATCGTCGGGCTCTGGGGTTTGATGGTGTGTGTGGCAACTAGCCAAGGGATCATTGACTCGCCGCCGCCGACCATCATTGTGGTTATTTATAGCTAATTGCTGCCAAGGGGTTGGGGATTTTATAATTTACCATTGTGGCTGTCGCTTGCTCTTGCGCGGGAAGCATATTCATAGTTTTTTCATTCTTTTTGATGCACACATAATCTCACAAGGAACACATATAGCAACTGTCTACAATCGTGTATAGGGTCATAAATAAATATCACCACTCTTCACTCTCCACCCTCTCTTTCCCCTCTCGCACCACCCAAATCTGGCCTTCTTCTCCCTACTATCTTCGCCTCCACAAAATCCTCAACATTGGACATGTCATACGTGTGAAGGAGCCCATGATAGAGGAGCGCGCAGTTGAGGCGGATCTTATGCATGGAGGAGCCCTTGGCGGAGGTACACGTTGTTGAGGGTCTGGAGATCTGGGTGGTACGTGCTGCTGAGGGTCCAGAGGCCTTGGCGATGGTACGCGCTGCTGAGGGTCCGGAGGCCTTGGCAGAAAGAGCGAAAAGATGAAGGTTATATCAGATCGATTGCACGCAAGCACGATTCTGCACGTGGAATGCGAGGTTGTGGCCTTCGAAAGGGCATCATGCACCGATCAGTTTGTCATTGTCTAGGCAGCTCGCGTGGATTTGGCTGCGGTAAGGGCAACAGCCTCCTTAGAGTCTGCTGCCGCTCTAGCACAGCGCGCAGCTCTTGGTTTTCTTGTTTACGACCGATTTTAATATCTCCGTTGTTAGAGGGTTGCACACAGGCATTTGGCCGTGAACAGGATTTTCCATGAGACCGGAGCTACTGTGATGGAGCAGTAGCAGAGGAAAGGCCAGGCCTATGAAGCATTCAAGAACATGGTCATCGCCAACCCGAAAGTGGATCCTTCTTACATAGGGAGGATGTTGCATGAGTGTAGATGATATTTCAACATTAGCGAAGCAATAGGTGAGCCCCGCCACAATGCAGACGAGTAGCTATTTCCATTTTGATGTTTTCTGAACCTTGCTCATATGTAATGCCTCTATTATGTTGTTTAGTCAATTATGTAGGAGTGCAAGCGTTAATTTGTGCTATCACTTTCTGAATCAGGTGCTTATTACGAGGAATCGTGTGCGTTATTTTCTGTCTGTATTATTTTCTGTCTTTCCACGCCATTTAGATTACTGACATGTTTGCTAGGCATCACACACATCTTTTTATGCCCAATTGTTTGTGTTATTTTGGCTTGCACATTTCATCCAAGTGCATGGTATGACGGTTGTTGCACACATATTAATCTGCGCAACCATTTGTGTTGTTTTGGCTCATCGCAAATAGTTTACCCGAGTGACTTGTAGGCAACATAGATGTTGTGCACACAGAGCAAATCACAGTACACAGAGACAAAACTACGAAACCCGTCGGTGATGATTTCATCAATCGCTGACAAATTGTATACCAGCAAGTGTTTCCCCACAACACACACAGGTTATTAACACCAATCGTTTGTGGTATTTCTTGTGTCCGCACACAATTATGATTACTCACATGTTTGTCCTCTATCGCACACATCTTGTTATGCTGAATCATTTGAGTTCTGCTATATCATCGCACATAGTTTATGTAGTGAGCTGTGTGCCTTGTATCGCACACATTTTTTTATACCAAATGGTTTGTGTTCTCCTATATCATTGCACATAGTTTATGTTAGTGAATTGTGTGCCCACTATCGCACACATCTGGATCTATGTAACTATTTTTGTTATCTTCGCTAATCACAAACGATTCATAAGAACAAACTATCTGCCATAGATCACACGCTTAACTATTTTATGAATCGTATTTGAATGGTCCACCATTGCACATAGTTCACATTATTGGTGACGGATCTTGAACTATACCATTTGCGATTCGTGCATCGCACACAGTTTTGTCAAAGGGTCTCTGAATGATGTGTCGTCTTTGGACCATCCCGCAGTAGTGCACGTTTCGAGCCAAATCGTCAACTTTATGCAACTTTTCTTTTACCATAGTGTTACAAATCTTTTGAGAACTAATAAATTTTTAATGGTGTTCTCAAAATCAGTAGGTATCTTGTTATTATTACTGGATGAATTTCCATAGGAATTACGATAAGAATTGCCATAGTTATTACAAGAATTACCGGGATACAACCTAGCATTGAAATTACCTCTGTAAGCATTATTGTTGAAATTATTTCACGAGACAAAGTTCACATCAATAGTATCATTATTTTTCTCTATCAAGGTAAATGGTATATAATTAGTGATGAGGACATCAATACCATTGTTACACCCACAACCCCTGCTTTTATACATACTAGCTCGCGCACGCCAATTGAATTATCATGTACTTTTGTTTCATGGAAATCCTTCTATTGTTCATGAACATATGATGCTGCCTAAGTTAGATAATGTTATTTCACTTATGAATGAAGGAGATAGTATGGACAAGAAGGATGTCCATTGGTGCGGGAACAAGCATGGAGAAGAAGGTGCGTGCGCGAGAAAGAATAATGGAGCTTCCAATAGTGATTTTCGCACTTTGAAGCCACCATAATGAGAGCACAAAGGCTTGGACGAAATATTCAAGAGGCCACTTCATAAATTTCATCCATAGGCTATTATAGGTGCCGCGACACCTTATTTTTGGGCCACGCCCATGTAATTCTGAAATACCATGTTATACGTTGTTTTTAGAGTCTGTATATGAGGGGAAACTAAGTTAGAGTTGGTTTCGCACCCCTCCTCCAAGGGGCCACGAAATCCGCCTCTATACCCCATATATACAACCCTTAGGGCACCGCTTAGACTTGGGTTTTGTTTAGATTACAAGTTCACCATAGCTGCAACTTCGCTTCCTTAATTTGTGTTCCATGACCACACCAAGACATCAGAGAACCCCACTTTCATCAATAAAGCTTTCCTCTTATATTTGCAATATCTAGATTGCAAGTTCAGTTTCTTGTTTGTTCTTTGTTTGCATGCACTAAATAGACCTTCGTGGTCAGGTTCATCATGCTCCGACATGGTCAATAACCTCTCGGAGTTGGTTTAGCGATTGCTAAGGCACGATGTCCATGAAAAAAAGATAGTTGCCATCTCATCGAAAGACGGGACACCTTTGCCTTTATCAAGTAGTATCAGATTTCCAGGTTGCTCGGTGAGATTTTACCAGTTTATTGTAGTTTAGATCGCATATGTTCTTCATACCTATAGTCCACGAAAAAGCCACACAAAAAATTAGGGTTAGTTCACCCAATCTGAACCAATCTAAGCTTGTTGCAATTTTCTGTTCGATTTCTTGCTTTGTTGAATTTGCAGTTGCATCGTCGTGTCCAGTTGCTGGTCTTAGCATCTAGTCTTTTAGAGTTTCAAGTTCTGTTTACAGGTTGTCACATCGCCGATGCATCATCTTCATCGCATCTGTCATATATTAGCGCCCACCATCATCACCTCCACTACCATATATCATGACCCCATATCCGCCTCTAATCTAGACTCCTCTATTATAGGGTTTGTTTTCGAGTTCTATCTCTTTTCGGTTTCGTGTTTCCTTGCCTGAGTAGGTCTCGAAAAAAGTCTGGAGACCCCCGAGCAATTTTTAGGCCAAAATTTTGGCGGGTGGCAATATTTTTTCCCTGTCCTATTTTTAGGCTTTGCAGGGTGTTTTGAGACACTTGCCATCATAGTGATTTTTTATCGCACTTTTTGGTCGTCGCAGCCCTGGATCGTTCCAAGAAAATGTTTAATTTTTGTGTGCCTATCATGTTTATACGCCTTGGGAAGAGTTTTGGGACACTCGCCATTATAGTGATTTTCTGAAGAAAAAAAGAGCGCAAAAAAAGAGGCGCCAAAGAAAAGAGAGAGAGGGGGGAGAGAGAGAGAAATTCAGAGTGTGCATTTCCCTTGGTTACGTGTCGCGTCGTGATTTTGTTGGTGTTCTAGGCTCACGTCTCTAGTACGGTCTACCCTAGGACCAACACGGTACTATCGTTGAGCGTCTTTTCAACTTTGCATCTTTGAAATGATTATTGCTGACCATTTTCACTACCATATTATAAGCCTTCCCATATCCACAAACATCAACATTGTGTGCTTGACACCACCTGGCAATTGCTCTATCCAAGCTTTGGAAGTTTTGACTACACTGGTTACCGATCATCGCCTGCTGCTGGGTAAGAACTGGTAAGAAGTTGAGAATTGCTTGACGGAATTGTGACACACACCACCACCACCACCACTTCCTAGTATTCTGTAGGTTCATATTCTTGTGTGTTCTTATTACTGCTAACCATGCCAGGATCACAAGCCGACGAGATTGAATAGGAGGTTATGACCAACAAGGAGATCCATGATAAATTTCAACAAATGATGGGTGAACAGGTGCACGACTTGGTGACGAGCCTTGGAGAGGCTATCGAGAAGCTAGATGCTTTGGAGAAGACATTCGACATCAAGATAGATGCCAAGTTCTTTGAGGTGCTTGCCCATCAACCACCACTAGCTGCAACTACCATCCCTCGCCAACAACAACACCAACAACACCCGAATTTCGTGGGATGAGCGCGACGTGTGCCTATCGACCAAGGCCAAAATCTAGTGCCATTGGTACTATGGCTACTATTGAGGCTTCTGTGGTTGTTGTTGCTACTACTGTCATTGCGCAGAATGAGGATTATGATGGTGATTACGATGATGAGGGAGAGGTTGCTCCAAATCAGGCCCAGGGGCAACCACCACCACACACACTAGGTCATCCACATGGCTACATTCGCAATGGTAGGGATGCACCACCCCCTCAGGTACGAGATCATGACCATCTCCCTAAATTTAAATTGAATATTCCGACATTTGAGGGTACATATGTTCCTCATATGTATCTTACTTGGGAGTTAGAAACAGAGCAATGTTTTACATGCTTACAATTTCCTGAGGATAGACGTGTTGTTGCTGCTATTTGTGCATTCATTAGTTTTGCTTATGTTTGGTTGTCTGAACATTGTAGAATACATCATGATAATATCCTCACTACTTGGGCTGCTTTGAAAACTGTTATGCGTGATCGTTGGGTTCCACCATATTATCAACGTTAATTGCTTCAAATTTTGCAACGTTTAATACAAGGAAAAAGTTCTGTAGAGGAATATTATCAGGAATTACAAACTGGCATGATTAGATGCGGTATTGTTGAGGACAATGATTCTATTCTTGCACATTTTATGGGTGGATTAAATAGAGAGATTCAGCCTATTCTAGAGTATAAGGAGTATAACACTATCACTCGTTTATTCCATCTTTCTTGCAAAGCTAAACGTGAAGTGCAGGATCGACACGCAATGGCAAGAACTAATTTTTCTGTAGGTCGAGCTTCATCATGGACAACACATACATCATCTACTTCCATACGTCCTACTACAGCACCACTTACTTTAGCCACCAACTCCAATAGAGATACGAGTAAACGGGCACCGCCACTAGCCTCCAGCAAGGGCACACCTTCGGGGCCTGCACAGAGCTCTTCTTCATCCATGGCATCTACAGGGCAAACACATGAGGTTATTTTTTGCCGTTGCAAGGGTGAAGGTCATTATGTGAGAGAATGCCCTTCCAAGTGTGTGATGCTTGTTACTGAGGATGGTGGATATGCGTCCATTAGTGATTATGATGGGGAGACTTTGCCTCTTATTGCAATTGAAGAACAGGGTGCCAAGGATACTGAACAAGAGAGACACTACATGGCTATTGACAATGCGAACATGTATGAAAGTTTAGTTGCTCAACGTGTTCTGAGTGTGCAAGTTACACAGGCTGAGCAAAATCAGAGGCACAACTTATTACATACAAAGGGAGTTGTGAAGGAGCATTTTGTTTGCGTCATCATCGATGGGGGGAGTTGCAACAACTTGACTAGCATGGAGATGGTGGAGAAGTTGTCTCTAACCACCATACCACATCCTCATACATATTACATCCAATGGTTCAACAAAACTGGCAAGGTTAAGGTAACACATACTGTTCATGTGCACTTTAGCATTGCTACATACTCTGATTATGTTCATTGTGATGCGGTACCCATGCAAGCATGCTCCATTTTACTTGGTAGACCATGGCAATTTGATAAAAAAATATGTACACCATGGTAGGATAAATTAGTATACTCTTGTTCATAAGGATAAAAATATAACTTTGCTTCCTATGTCTCCTAAATATATTATGAAAGATGACATTGCTAGAGCTAGTAAAGCAAAACAGGAGCAAAGTGAGAGTGAAAATCATATTGTGGCAAAGGAATTTGAGCAACATAATAAGCCTAATAAACCATCATCTAGTGTTGCATCTGAAATAAAACTCGAGAGTGGTTGTTTAATGGCCACTAAATCTGATATTATTGATTTGGATGTTTCTACATTTGTTTGCTATTTGTATGCAAAGAGGTATTATTTTCATTCGAGGACATGCCTCCCTCTTTGCCTCCTGTTGTCACTAACATCTTCCAGGAGTTCACTGACGTCTTTACACAAGATGTGACACCGGGATTACCACCTATTCGAGGGATTGAGCATCAGATTGACTTGATTCCTGGTGCATCGCTACCCAATCGTGTGCCATATCATACCAATGCAGAGGAGACGAAGGAGATTATGCTCAAGTACAAGAGCTGCTCGACAAAGGTTACATACGTGAATCCCTTACTCCTTGTGTTGTTTCTATTATTCTAGTGCCGAAAAAGGATGGAACATTGCGCATGTGTGTGGATTGTAGAGGCATTAATAATATTACTATTCGTTATTGTCATTCTTTTTCTAGGCTAGATGATATGCTTGATGAATTAAGAGGCTCTACAATTTTCTCCAAAGTTCATTTGCGTAGTTGATACCATAAAATTTGTATGAATTTGGGAGATGAATGGAAAACAACATTTAAATCTAAGTTTGGTTTTTTTAGTGGTTAGTCATGCCTTTTGGTTAACTAATGCACCTAGTACTTTCATGAGATTAATGAATGAGGTTTTACGTGCTTTCATTGGACGATTTGTGGTAGTCTATTTTGATGATATACTGATTTATAGTAGATCTTTGGATGAACACTTGGAACATTTGCATGTTGTTTTTACTGCTCTACGTGAGGCACGTTTGTTTGGTAACCTTGAGAAGTGCACCTTCTGCATCGACCGAGTATCTTTTCTTGGTTATTTTGTTACTTCACAGGGAATTGAAGTTGATAAAGCCAAGACCGCAGCCCAAAACGGTCACACAAGTGAGGAGTTTTCTTAGCATCGCTAGTTTCTATAGGTATTTTGTGAGGGATTTCAGCACCATTACTGCACCTCTCAATGATCTTACAAAGAAGGATGTATCTTTTGCTTGGGGTACCACACAGGAAGAAGCCTTCACGGTATTGAAAGATAAGTTAACACATGCTTCTTTACTCCAACTTCAATACTTTAATAAGACTTTCAAGCTTAAATGTGATGCTAGTGGAATTGGATTAGGAGGTGTGTTATTACAAGATGGTAGACCTGTTGTGTACTTTTCTGGAAAATTGAGTGGGCCTAGTCTGAATTATTCTACTTATGATAAGGAACTATATGCTCTTGTCCGGACATTGGAAACATGGCAACATTATTTATGGCCCAAAGAATTTGTCATACATTCTGATCATGAATCTTTGAAACATATTAAAAGTCAGGCAAAATTGAACCGTAGACATGCTAAATGGGTTGAATTCATTGAGACTTTCCCTTATGTCATTAAACACAAGAAGGGTAAAGAAAATGTTATTGTTGATGCATTGTCTCGTCGTTATACTATGCTTTCACAACATGACTTTAAAATATTTGGTTTGGAAACCATCAAAGATCAATATATGCATGATGCTGAATTTAAAGATGTTTTGGAGAATTGTAAAGAAGGGAGAACATGGAACAAGTTCATCATTAATGATGGATTTGTGTTTCGTGCTAACAAGCTATGCATTCCACCTAGTTCTGTTTGTCCTTTGTTGTTGCAGGAGGCACATGGAGGAGGATTAATGGGACACTTTGGCATGAAGAAGATAGAGGACGTACTTCCTACACATTTCTTTTGGCCAAAGATGAGAAGGGATGTTGAGTGTTTTGTTGCTTGTTGTACTACATGTCAAAAAGCTAAGTCATGACTCAATCCTCACGGTTTACATATATCCTTGCCTATACCTAGTGTTCCTTGGGAAGATATCTCTATGGACTTTGTTTTAGCTTTATGTCGAATAAAGAAGGGGAGGGATAGCATATTTATGGTCGTGGGTAGATTTTCAAAAATGGCACACTTTATACCATGTCATAAAAGTGATGCTACTACTAATGTTGCTGATTTGTTGTTTCGTGAAATGATTCGCTTGCATGTTGTGTCAAATACATTTGTTTCTGGTCGTGATGCTAAATTTCTTAGCCACTTTTGGAGATGTTTATGGGCTAAGTTGGAGACTAAACTGCTTTTCAGTACTACATGTCACCCCCAAACTGATGGACAAACTGAAGTAGTCAATAGATCGTTGTCTACTATGATTAGGGCTATTTCAAAGAATAACTTGAAAATGTGGGAAGAATGCTTGAATCATGTTGAATTTGCTTATAATTGGTCATTGTACTCTACTACTAAGATGTGCCCTTTTGAAATTGTGTATGGTTTCCTACCTCGTGCACCTATTGATCGGGTGCCTCTTCCATCTTTGGAGAAGGTTAGTTTTGATGCCAAACAACCTAGTGAATTGATCTTAAAAATGCATGAGGTAACTAAGGAAAACATTGAGCGTCTGAATGCTAGATACCAGCTTGCTGGAGATAAGACTAGAAAACATGTTATCTTTGCACCTGGAGATCTTGTTTGGTTACATTTGCGTAAGGACAGAGTTCCTGGTTTACGAAAGTTGAAGCTAATGCCACGTGTTGATAATCCTTTTACTTATGAATGAAGGACCTAGCATGGACAAGAAGGATGGCCATGGGAGCGAAAATAAGCATGGAGAAGAAGGTTCACACGCGGGAAAGAAGAATGAAGCTTCCAATGGTGATTTTTGCACTTTGAAGCCGCCGTAATGAGAGCACGAAGGCTTGGACAAAATATTCAAGATGCCACTTTATAAATTTCGTCCATAGGATATTATAGGTGTTGCACCACCATATTTTTGGGCCAGGCCCATGTAATTTCGAAATACCAAATTATAGGCTGTTTTTAGAGACCGTATGTATGGAGAAATTGGGTTAGGGTGGGTTTCGGACCCCTCCTTCAAGGGGCCACAAAATCCCCCTCTATTCCCCCATATATACAGCCCTTAGGGCACCGTCTAGACTTTAGTTTTGTTTAGATTACAAGTTCGCCATAGCTGCAACTTCGTGTCCTTCGTTCGTGTTCCACGACCAGACCAAGACGTCACAGAACCCCACTTTCATCAATAAAGCTTTCCTCTTATATTCCCAATATCCAGATTGCAATTTCAGTTTCTTTCTTGTTCTTCGTTTGTGTGTAGGAAATAAACCTTTGTGGTCAGGTTGATCATGCTCCGGCATGGTCAATAACCTCTCGGAGTTGGTTTAGTGATTGCTAAGGCGTGACGTCCTCACACGTTCGTAGTCGGATCGTCAAAGTCTACTCCACCAAAAACGATAGCCGCCATATCATTGAAGGACGTGACACCTTTGCCTCTATCAGTTAGGATCAACTTGAGAATTCTTGTTTACAATCATATTCATAAGAGCATCCATTTTATCACTGAAAGTAGTAATTTCTTCGACCGAATTTACCTTCTTACCAATTGGAACTTGTTTGGTGTGCCATTGAGATTAATTTGTCATGATATTGTCCAGAAGTTTTTTAGCATATCCTAATGTCATCTCCATAAAGGTACCACCTGCAGAAGAATCTAGAAGGTTTCTAGACACAAAGTTCAGTCGAGCATAGAAAATTTGTATAATCACCCATAAGTTTAAGCCACGAGTGGGACAATTCCTAATCATCATATTAATTCTCTCCCATGATTATGCAACATGTTCTTGCTCATGTTTCTTAAAATTCATAATTTGATTTTGGAGGGATATAATCTTAGAGGGAATAAAATATTTTGCAATAAAAACATCCTTACACTTATCCCATGTTCTAATACAATTACGAGGCAAGGATAAAACCAAGTTTTAGCTTTACTCTTAGTGAAAAAGGAAACAATTTTAAGTTGACCACAAGATTATCCATGTCCTTTTTATTTTCCATATCACATAATTCAACAAAGGTGTTGAGATGAGAAGCGGGATCATCAATAGGACTTCCCAAAAATTGTTCTTTCTTCACAAGAGTTAGCAATGCAGCATTAATATCATAAAACTCTACACTAGTGGCAGGTGGTATAGGTGTACTAATAAAATCATTATTATTAGTATTTGAGAAATCACACAACTTAGTAGTATCTTTAGACATGGTGACCAATAGGAGAACCACGCAAACTCTCGTCTTCAACGCATACGCACAAAAGAGCAAACACTTGCACCCAACGTGGGCAAGAGGGTTGTCAATCCCCTTGAACTCGTTACTTGCAAGCCTTACATAGTGATAGATAGATAAATTGATATATAGGAACTGTAAATAAAAAGAAAGTAAATAATGGCAGCAATATTTTAGGAGTTTTTGTAATTATATTTGTGAGGAGACCGGGGGCCATACTGTTCGCTAGAGGCTTCTCTCGAAGAAGGCATACGGTGAGTAAACAAATTATTGTTGGGCAATTGATAGAAAGCACATAGTTATGCAATATTTATTCACATCAATGATCATGTATATAGGCATCATGTCCATGAAAAAGTAGGCCGACTCCTGCCTGCATCTACTACTATTACTCCACCCATCGACCGCTATCCGGCATGCATCTAGAATATTAAGTAAAAACAGAGTAATGCTTGGAGGAGGATGACATGATGTTGACAAAGTAAATCCAGTCAATATGAATGAAATGCAATACATGTCATGTACCTTTCGGTCACTGGGATTGAGCACCGCAAGATTAAACCCACTACAACACACCACTCCCTCTTGAAGATAAATCAATCTAGTTGGACAAACCAAACCGATAGATCGGAGAGCATTACAAAGCTATAAAAATAATGCATATAAAATACCAAAACATATTCAATATCTTTTCATGAATAATCTGAACATAAACCCATAATTCATCAGATCTCAACAAACACACCGCAAAGATTTATTACATAAGGTAGATCACCGCGGGAATCGCGGTGATCTTGGCAATGAAGAACATGTAGAGAGACATAGCCATCTAGGTACTAACTACGGACCCATAGGTCTGTGGTGAACTACTCACACGTCACCATGGGAGCAACAAGGTTGATGTAGAGTCCCTCCGTGATCGACCCCCCTCTGGTAGGGCACCGGAACAGGGCTCTAGATGGGCACATGGCGGAATAGAGACTTGCAGCGGTGAAAAAAGTGTTTCGGGAGGCTCTCTAGGGTTTCCAAAATATTTGTGAATTTATAGGCCAGAGATCAGGGCTAAGAGAGCGGGGAGGTGGCCCCAAGCAATCAGGGCGCAGCCACCCCCTGGGCGTGCCCTGTTGGCTTGGGGGCATCTCATGTGCCCCCGGTCTTCCTTGAAAGCTTCCAGGTCTTGTTTTGGTCCATAAAAAATTCATCAAAAAGTTTCGGGGTATTCGGACTTCGTTTGGTACAGTATTACTGAAAAGCCAAAAACATGTAGAAAACAGCAACTGCACTTGGCACTTGGTTAATAGGTTAGTGCTCAAAAATAATATAAAAAATAGGTAAATGCCTAAGAAGCATCCTAGAATGATAATATGAATAATAAAAATTTATAGATACATTGGAGACGTATCACCCACCTCCACTACCCTCTTGTCTGGAAGTGGTGCCCGACCATCGCTGGGTCCTCATGCCCGCGTCGGGTGAGGGAGTCCTGGATTAGGGGGTCCTCGGATAGCCAACCTATTGTTTATGGGTCGGACTATATGGGCTACTTACCGAACACAGGAAGGTTTGAAGGCCCAGTCTCCAGGATGGAAGCTTCAGGAAGCATGGCTTGCGCTCCATGTTTGATGTAGTAAATTGGCATGTTTATCTTTTCGACATGTAACCGACCATGTGTACACCCTAGGCATCCTCGACATCTATATAAGATGGAGGGTTTTAGGGTATAGGAATAGAACAACTCATCTAGGGTTAGCTATTCGATCTCGAGGTAGATCAACTCTGTAACACCCCCATCATTAATACAATCAAGCAGGACATAGGGTATTACCTCCGTAGGAGGGCCCAAACCTGGGTAAATCTGTGTCTCCTTCATCTCCTGTTATCGTCGATTCTAGTCTCACAATTCGGGACCCCCTACCCGAGATCCGCCTGTTTTGTCACCGACATTGGTGCTTTCATTGAGAGTTCCTCTATGGGCAAGATGGAATTGATGCCTCGCCTTGTCATCAACGAAGAGGTCCGCAACATGGATGCTTTTGTCCCCGGACAGATCTTCGCCTTCAGCGGCATTGTGTTGCACACTGATTCCGCTGGCCATCTAGGCCGCGTTGAGAGCTTCGCCCCTGATCGAGAGGTCATATTCGAAAACTTAGAGTTCTCCATTGACTCTCGGGGTGACTTGACATTAATCGGGCTTGCAGCTTCGCTTGTAGCCTACGAGGACTCTAAGGATTTAACCACGAGCCCCTTCTTCGGACATGCCGATGGGGTCACCCATGGCGATGAGCTGATCTCTTATCCCGGTCCAACCATTAAGCCAGATGACCGGACATGTGTTCTTGCCAAACACTTCCCATGTCTGTACGTCTTGGAGGTTAACTCCACGAGTTCCGAACAGCTGGATCTGATCGGGCCCTTAGTGGTCGACGAGGCCTTGGATCAATTCTTTTCGATGAAGATCACCGATGATCTAGCCCCCATCTATGCTCGGTTCGGTTATGGTGTGGGCCAGGACGAATTTTTTGACCCACCCACCACCCACTTGATAGCCACTGTCGAGGATTCAACCGACATGCTGGACTATGCCTCCGAGGAGGCAGAATACATGGATGAAGAGGACCGTGCACCCACCCCCATTAACACCGGGAATTGGGCCGCCACTTCTACATACGACGTCTACATGGTAGATACTCCTACCAACAATGGCGACAACACGACTCACAGCGACGGCGACAAATCGGGCGATGCGCCATCAAGGCGCTGGAAATCGCATAAGCGGTCCAAAAGCAAAAAGGGAAGAAAAGCTATTATCAGCAATGGGGACGGTAATACCCTCACTGATCATGGCAATCCCGATATCCCCGAGCACCCATTAGAGGGTCCAGAAGGGCCTGAGGACCAAAACAACCCCGATAACGTCAACGACTCCAAAGGCGATGATTACCTTTCCCCCAGTGAGGAGGAAGATATACCTGAAGCCGATGACTTGTACATCCCTAATAACCTTGAAGATCAGGAAGAAATCAGGCAATGGCTCATAGCAATGGCTCGCAGCCTAAAGGCTAAATAACGGCAACTCAAAGCCAAACAGGATGACCTCAATGATCAATGGACGAAAGTCCTCTCAGCTGAGGAAGTATACGGCACCGGTCTGTCAAACCAGCCCAAAAGCTACCCTCAGAGAAGGCTACTGCCGCAATTCGATGATGAACTCGCTGATACTCCGTCTCCAAACCGTACTCCATACGACAAGCCGGACTTCCCCCTCGTGGTCAGAACAGGAAGGCTAACGACACCGGTTATATACCGGCAGTGCCCCAAAGACGGGGTAAGGAGCCATTAGAGCCCAGTGACAGGTTCGACCTGCAAGATGACCTAGATCATAGAGCAGGCCACACAAGAATCATCTATGGATCCAGAGAGTACTCGCCCTATAGATGGGGCAGATACAGATCATGGTTCGACCAAAACTATAGAGTACGGGAACACAACCGTCCCCATACAAACGCCGAATACATGCGCGACATAGCATGGGTCAGAGGCGCCGCTCACCCACTGTACTTCATAGATGAGGTAATGCGGCATCCGTTCCCTGGGGGTTTTAAACCCGTGAATATAGAACAGTATGATGGGACCACTGACCCAACCGTATGGATTGAGGACTTCCTCATCCATATCCACATGGCGCGAGGAGGCGGTCTCCATGCCATCAAATACCTCCCTCTTAAGCTTAAGGGGCCAGCTCGACACTGGCTAAACAGCCTCCTCAAAAACTCCATTGGATGCTGGGAAGACCTGGAAAATGCGTTTCGCTCTAACTTCCACGGAACCTATGTCCGCCCGCCGAACTCTTCGATCTCAGCAATGTCGTCCAGAAGCCCGGTGAGTCTGCTCGACAATTCTGGAATCGGTTCTTGACTAAGAAGAACCAAATCATTGACTGTACGGATGCTGAGTCCATAGCCTCCTTCACACACAATATTCCGGATGTATGGCTGGCCCGCCAGCTAGGCCAGGACAAACCTCGGACCATGTCCGCCCTTACCTCCCTCATGACCCGCTTTTGTGCGGGCAAAGACAATTGGCTGGCAAGACACAGCCACAATTCTGAAGATCCCGTGGCACCTGAAGCCCGGGATGGAAACTTAAAACCAAAGCGCAATAAGAATAAGCGCCGGCACAATAATAGCGATGCCGATGATACGGTTGTAAACGCCGGATTCCGCAACTCCCGACCTGGGCAGCGGAAGAAGCCTCCTAAAGGCAATCATGACGGACCCACTTAGCTAGAGAAGATCATGGAAAGGCCTTGCCAAATCCATGGGACTTCGGAAAAGCCCGCCAACCACACACACCGCAACTGATGGGTGTTTAAATAGGCCTGCAAGATACCACCCGAAGACCAAGGCAAAAGCTCTCGCAGCGAGGACGAGGATGATCCTCGGGGTCCAATTGGTGGTGGACAGAAGAAATTCCCTCCCGGAGTCAAAATGGTGAACATGATATACGCCACCCATATAACCAAGAAGGAGAGAAGCACGCCCTTCGAGAGGTCTACGATGTGGAACCCGTAGCCCCGAAGTACAACCCATGGTCGGCATACCCGATCACCTTTGATCGGCGTGATCATCCGACCAGTATCCACCATGGGGGTTTGGCAGCCCTCATCCTAGACCTCATTATAGATGGGTATCACCTCACAAAAGTCCTAATGGACGGAGGAAGTAGCCTCAGCTTGATTTACTTAGATACGGTGAAAAATATGGGCATAGATCCGTCAAGGATCAAACCCAGCAGCACTACCTTCAAAGGAGTGATCCCAGGCATTGAGGCCCAATGTATGGGCTCCGTAACTTTGGTAGTCGTATTCGGTTCGCCCGATAACTTTCGCAACGAAGACCTGATCTTCAACATTGTGCCCTTCTGTAGCGGCTATCACGCGCTGCTTGGTCGAACAGCGTTCGATCGTTTCAACGCGGACCCACAGTATGCATACCTCAAGCTCAAGATGCCGGGCCCCAAGGGGGTCATTACTGTCAACGGCAATACAGAGCGCTCCCTTAGAACTAAGGAACATGCATTGGCCCTAGCGGTCGAATTTAGTTACAAAGAAGATCGACAAGTTGTGACATCCGCCATAAAGGCACACAACGCTCGGAAGCGAGTTCGGCTTCAGACCAAAAACTCAGATCCTTCCTCCTCCCCTCTATAGGAACTCGCCCCCCGCCGCACAACCTCAGGACCAGCAAAGTATGTGCCGAGGAGGCACAACTTCGCACTTCAGATTCCATGGGTAGCAGTGGGGAAATAAAGACGGTTGTTCGGCTAGACCGAACTGCAACCATCAACACGTCTTCAGACAAAATGCAGGCGCTCCTAAAAGAGCTTGCCTACGACGTAAAGATCACCTACAATTCGGCGACCTCTCAAGATTTTGTTGGCAAAATCCGCCCGCCGAACACTAACACCCATCAAGGTGCATCTAAGAGCAGGAGCCAACTAGCAACGGGGCATATCAAGGACGCCAGGTCACCAATCGAAGACCCCTGGTACAACAACTCCTGGATATTTTTATTTCTTTCACATACCTATAAGTAGTTGCTTCGGCAATCCAAGCTATAATAGTTGTTGAGAAAATGCAAAATTGCGTGATGCAAGTTCGCCTCATCTGTCCTTTTTTGACGCATATTTTTCCTCCTCTCTCCCTCTTCTCGTGAACCTGTTCGGTATGACGCAAGGTAGCCGGCTAATAGACCGAGGGCTCGAGTTCGAACACAAATTGCCTTATCTATCATGTGTTCGGCATCTTGGCGCTCACTTTATATGCATCGGTTCCGAACTATGTCTTTGGTCAATAAGTTGGGTTGCCCAGCTCCTGTGCTTGCCCCTTTACGTTCCATTCGTTCGGCTAAAAGGGCAAAGGGAGCACCCCTGCGATTGTGCTTCCGGATAGTCTGGTCAAGCACCTTAGGGGAGACAGCCAAAAACGGACTATCATAGTATGCGTGATCCGGTCTGTGAACCCTGAGCGGGAAGTGTTATACTCCAATCCTCGTAAGAGGTTATTCCGTGTTACACGAGGAACTTGCCCTTTGTGCAGACATTGTGATACCGGCTTCGGTCATGGTTCGTCCGAACATCACAACACTTCGGTGGCTAATCGTACGCCTCCTATAGTTCTTTTCGCGCCCCTACGGCTAAGTGAAAGAAATAAAACACTATAGTCTAATTGCCTAGTCTGCTGCACTGCACCACCTTCGGGTTCCAATAATACGGCTAAGGGACATAGTGCATTGGCATAGACACCCCATGTAGTATCTGCGTGGGGGCTGAAGCCGACGACTCGCATCTTTCAATAGTAAACAGCCACATAGGAGTTATAAAGGAATACAAAACCACATAAGAACAAATACTAATATCATTAAAAGTTTGGGCAAGTCTTCGGATGCATTACAGCTCATTCAAACATTTTATCACTCGAACACTATGACGCTATCACCCGAGCACTCTCCATTACTCCATCAAAGTATAGCTCAGGGCTTCGATGCTCCTTCTTGGGTGGCGGCGGTTCGATGGCTACCATCATCGGATTTAGCCCTGGCTAGTGCACTTTGGCCTTGGCAAGGGCCATCCGGACTCCTTCGATGCAAGAAAAGCGCTTGACGGTGTCGAGGCAGGGCGAAGCAGCAATCAACCTCTACACCAGGCCAAAGTAGCTGCCTAGCAGCGCCTCGCCGGGCCATAAGCGAATGCAGAGATCCTTCATGGCCGGCTCCGCCATCTGGTGTAGCTCCATCAGCTGTTTCAGCTGCTCCACCAGAAGAGGAGGACGCTCGGGGGCTCCGAACTGTGCCCAGAACAGCCGAGCTTCATCTCCTTCTCCCCGCGAGGCGAACAGCTGATTGGCGTCCGCCACGCTCTTCTGGAGATCGAAGGATGCGCCTGAAGATCGCCACACCCGGGTAAGCAAGGCGAATTTGCTATCCCTGAATACCCACTTTAGTGAGTACGGCTTACCATCTGCTATGCCCTTGGCCTGTCGCACTTGCTCCTCGTAGAACCGTCTATCCATCCGCTCCTTTTGGAGTTCGGTTTTCAAAGTGGACAGTTCGGCCGAGCTCTCCTTATTGTTCTGGTCCAAGGCCTCACATCTTTCGCTGGCGTCTTTGAGCTCCTGCTGGACCTCTGCCACGCGAGCTTCATGCTTGCCACTAGTGGCTCGCATGGCGGAAAGGGCGACAATCGTTTCCTTAGCAGCCGCCCTCTCGGCGGCCGTTTCGTCCTTCGTGTGCTGGAGCTCGGCCTTGAGCCTCTCCATCTCTTTCGCCAAGGTTATGCGTATATTATACAATGTGAAGAAGCTGCATTGACAGTATTTGGACGAAAGAGCTCAGACAAAGGCATTCAGAGTCTGTTTTGACATACTTTGAGCCTCGTCGAGCCTTCGGTTAAGGGCCTCAACTTCGTCTTTGGAGCGCTTCAGCTTCCGATTTAGCTCTTCCAGCTCGCGCCGTTTATGGCCGTCGCCGATGACGAAGCCCGCATTACACACACAGTTAATACATTACCTGGGCTCTCATTTCCCGAATTATAGACAATCTGATCATATGCCGAGTTATTCTAACATGTCGGACACTTAAAGTGCATCTAGTTCGGTATCGGATTCAAACGTGACCCCTAGGTGAGCTATTTCACCTCACCTAGGGCTCGGGGTCTGCCATGTACATAATGCGAATAAATAAAATCTTTGTAAATAAACACATCGGGTGACTTACTTGAAAACCCGTAAGGAGACCTTTGAGGGCCTCCTTCAGTCTGTTGTCAACGGACTAGATGCTCTATAGTACTGCACCCATAAGGGTGCGGTGAGATCCTTGGGTATGGAGGCGCTCGATAGAGCCTCCTCCATGACCGACCACCTATTGGTCGGTGGTGTCGGTGATGATCGGATTCCCCGATCACCCACCGGGGATTCGACCGATGCCTCCGGAGGCATAGTGCGCTCCGGAGATGTTCTCGGAGGGGACTGAGCGCCCGCTCGTCCGGACTCCTCGGTATCCGGGCGGGGTGTTGCCCCCCAGTATTCACTAGCCGAGGCGTACCGTCTCCCTCGCCACCGGTGTCCACCTCCATAGGAGTGTGCTGGGACGACACCTCCACGGCGTCCCTCGTGGCGCCTGGAGTGGTGGAATGCGAGGCATCCCTTCTCTTTGCCAGTTAGGCAGGTGGGGTCTCCCCGTCCGATATCACCTCGGTGGGGATTACGCGCGGGGGATTGCAAGGCCAATAATCTGCACGTTAGCAAACTCTAAATCTATTTCGTAATGAACAGGAGGGTCTTCGGATCCTAACCTTTTGGGGGGGCTTGACCTGCAGGCTCCTTCATGGAACCTCCTCGAGGTCTTCGGACGCGGTGTCCGAAGACGGGACCTGTTCTGAAGCGTCCGAAGACGCCGCTGTCTTCCTGGCACGGGGGGGATTGCCTCCCCCCTCACCCTCGGACTCGACCTCCTCCTCCTCCTCCTCTTCCTCTTCCTCCTCCTCAGCCTACTCCTGATTCGAGAAGGTGGGGGTATCCTCGGATGCGGCGTCAGGCTGGTCCTTGATGCGGATGCCAGCCTAGCCTGGTTTATTCTTCTTCTCTTTCTTTATGGGAGCCTCGTAAGGCTTTACCACGAGCATTTTTGCTAACAGCCCGGTCCTCTCGTCTTCGGTCTGAGGCGCCATACTGTTAATGTTGACGGCTTTCTTCAGCCATCTCTTCATAGACAGATCGAATAAGGGGTTATGAGAATCTTCTATGTAATAAAGCCGACCAAGCTGAGGTGTATCGTACCTCGAAATCGGGCTTGGTAGCATGCAGACCCTTGTCCTCCTCCTCGGATGGCCAGCTCTTCTGTGGTTTGAAGAGCACCTTCCACAACTTCTCCCGCGTAGTGTGGAAGAGACTTCGAACTGTGGGCTCGGCATCGAGTTCACAAGCCCACAGGGGGCTGTCCCGACGCTGGCAGGGGAGGATGCGTCTTCGGAGCATCACCTGGACCACATCGGTCGGCTTGGTGCCCTCCTCGACCATGGAGCGGATGCGCTTCTGCAGGTCACTCACCTCCTTGCATGGTCCCCCGACAAGGCCCTTTTCGAGCCATGAAGCCAGTATGGTGGGGGGACCGGATCTAAATGCGACAGCGGGGCGCTAACCCTCTTCTTGTGGTTCGGTGACGTAGAACCACCCCTTTTGCCACCCCTTGATGGTGTCGATGAGGGTGCCCGACGGCCACCCGACGCGGGTGAACTTGCCGATGACGGCCCCGCCGCAATCTGCATGATTGCCGCCGATGCACTTGGGCTTGATCTTGAACACCTGCAGTCAAAGCCCAAAGTGTGGCTCGATGTGCAGGAAAACCTCGCAGACGAGGATGAACACCGAGATGTGCATGATGGAGTTCGGCGGGAGGTCATGGAAGTCGAGGCCGTAGAAGAACATCATCCCCCTGACGAAGGGGTGGAGAGGAAAGCTCGGCCCCCTGACGAAGTGGGGGATTAACACCACCCTTTCGCCTGGCTTGGGGGTGGGGATCACTTGGCCCTCCTCCGCTGCACAGTGAGGTATGTTGGTGGAGAGGTAGCCGGCCTTCTTGAGGTCAAGAATGTCTCGGTCGGTGACCGTGGAAGCTTCCCATTGGTCGTTGGAGCCCGCCATTGATGAGCTCGGAGGAGGGGGTGAAGAGACCTAGATCTGTGCTTTGGAGGCGTAAAGGAATGGGAGGCGGAGAAGTCGAATGGAGAGCGTGAATAGCCTTCGGGGTTTTCCTCCTCTTTTTATGAGGCCTATCGATTTGAACTCACCTTACCGCCATGAATCCCTCCACTTCCTGAGACGTGCGAGTCGTTGCGTGCGCGTGATTAAGTATATCCCGTATAAAATGGGACACGATCGGTATATTGATAGATCGTGATGATTAAAACGGCCTCGAACCGCGAATCGAGTCTATGCAACTAGACTAGCGATCGTGGTGGGACGTAGCCTTTCGTCTGAGAGGTCGTCAGAGGAACGTTGTTTACCCCTGACATTTGGCCTTCGAAGCCAACCAATTTGCAGTGTCCGGACGTGCCACTATGTGGAAAACTATTTACCATCCGAGGCCGAACTATGGTTCGGTGGAAAGGAACTCACCTCGCATGCCGAAGACTCTGTTCGCAAAGCAATTGGAGCTGAAGACCTTTGGCGTTGGAGGCAAGTTCGGGGGCTACTGAGGGAGTCCTGGATTAGGGGGTCCTCGGATAGCCGACCTATTGTTTATGGGACAGACCATATAGGCTACTTACCGAACACCAGAAGGTTTGAAGGGCCAGTCTCCAGGATGGAAGCTTCGGGAAGCACGGCTTGCGGTCCACGTTTGATGTAGTAAGTAGGCACGTTTATCTCTTCGGCATGTAACCGGCCATATGTAAACCCTAGGCATCCTCGGCATCTATATAAGCCGGAAGGTTTTAGGGTATAGGAACAGAACAACTCATCTAGGGTTAGCTATTCGATCTCAAGATAGATCAACTCTATAACCCCCCTCCCCCCCCCATCATCAATACAATCAAGCAGGACGTAGGGTATTACCTCCGTAAGAGGGCCCGGACCTGGGTAAATCTTCGTCTCATGTTACCGTCGATTCTAGTCTCACAGTTCGGGACCCCCTACCCAAGATCCGCCGGTTTTGTCACCGACATCGGGGCCAGGGCACACGAGGACACCTGAGTCCGAGGTGCGTGCAGCCCGGCATGAGCGGCAGCAGGCGAGGGAGAGGGGGCGTTGGCCACGCACCGTTCACGTGTGAGCATGCCGGTCGACACCAAGGACGCGCTCCTTGCGTCGGTCCTCCGACACTCTCTCACGACGGTGGAGACGGATGCGCATCGCCTCTGCCGCAAGAATGCACAGGCGCTCCGACTCGCCATCGATTTGACGGAGCGCGAGGCAAACAAGGAGGTTGTGGCGAAGGCGAAGGCGGCCCGCCATGCCAATGAGCAAGCATGCCTGCTCCGTAGGCTATCGGGCATGAGGTGCATCTTTGAATGCTCGGACATGAAGAACGGCTCCACCTCCATCTGTGACCATGACGCACCTTCGCACGCCGACGCCTACACGAAGGAGGGGCACAATCGCGTCGACAATCGAAAGGGGAAAGGGGCCGGCGAGAAAATGGTGACTTCCTAGGCCCTTCCCTTATGTTTATATTTGTAGTATATTTTATGTAGTTTGTTATATGGATTTGCCGATGACCTATGCCCCATTTTGTCCAGCAATGCAATGCGATCCGATGAACTACATGTTTGATCTAGTTTACATAGCGTTGTATGTGTTCGTATGGTTTTGAGGGTTCGGATACGAGGGACGTAGGTATGGGAGGCAACAAATGAGGGGTGCTTGGTTAGTGTCAGTCGACGTGCCTGGGTGCGTCCGTGGGCGTTTGAGGGCCCATATTTGCCAAGTCCGGTTAGATGCTCTAAGAATTTGTCGATGTAGCATTGCTCCTCCAATTTTACTTCAACCACTTCTTCCTTTTTTTGCCTTGTGACGGGGTTGTTGTCGAAGATGCTCGGACGGACGAGTGCGCGCGTAGCCCTCATGGGCTTGTGACCCCGACGTCTGCGACATCTGTCAGGACAAGTGGACCAAGGTCGCAACAAGTCATCTGTCAGTCATGTCCACGCATAATCTGTCATGGGGGCAGGCAGCTGATGTGCCCAAAAGCGCTCATGGGTGTAGGGTCCCGCATCTTTTTTGAGAAAAAGAAGGGTTCCCCCCACCCCCATAGATTTCCATTACTAGAAACCAAGTTTGAGCTACAAACTACGGAAATGTGAACAAACTACTAAAAACAACAGTCCTGATAAGCATCATCCCAGGAGCAGCTGCCCCACGACATGGTGGATACTGTCTCGACCAGCAGCTAAACATCAAGTTTTCAACAAGGCAACGGATAAAAGTAGCACCAGAAACATAAAAGCCACAGCTACATGACATCTACAAAAGAATTCCTAACGAAGAATACCAAACATCTAGCAGAGATATCAACTTCGGCCCTGTAGACGTGGCACAACAAATCTCCAGCCCTGGGACGAAGTATAGATCTCACTTGTTGTAAGTTCGAGCAGCCTTGCTCCCGACTCCACTAACCTTTTACCGGGGACCTTTATCTATAATATAGACCAAGCCACGATCCAATGACAAGTTACTTTAATCGGTATCATTGGGTTATTGATAAATTTCCTTTCAAAGATAATAGCATTTTTGTTTTTCCAAATAGACCAAAGCAAAGCAAGTCCCAACCAGTACCAAATTCTTATTAAAAATTCTAACCCATCTCCCCAAACAATCATTTATGGAGGTAGGGATAGTTCTCAAATTAAAGGCAACTTTGACTAGGTTCCATAAAAGAGAAGCAATAGAGCATGAAAAAAAACAAATGATCAGTTGTTTCATCTCTCCTATAGAACACGCATCTCTTTTCTCCTTTCCATCCTCTTTTAGCCAGAGAATCTCTGGTCAGGATGGATTTTCTATTAGCAAGCCACGCAAAGACTTTGATTTTAGCAGGTACTTTAATTTTCCATAGAAATTTCTAGGGAAATTTAATTTTATCAACTACCAGTTCTCTATAGAGAGATTTAACAGTAAACTGTTTATCAACATTGAGAGTCACTCAACTTTATCTTTACCATGTCCCATTTCTACATTCTCACATATCCCTCTCGGGGCCTTCCACAAATCTAATGTTTCTTCATGCAAGGTTCTTCTAAACTTGAATCCTCTCCACCCCATCTAGAGAGCTTCATCTATTGTAATATTATGATCAAAGCTTAAGTTATAATGAGGGCTTTATCATCTACCCAAACATCTTCCCAAAATCTGGTGTTTTTGCCATCTCCTAGTTTTTTCTTGACATAATTGTAAAAAAATCCTTCACCTTGAGCAAGCCAGCCCCAGAATTGGGAATCCCCTGGCTGCTTCCTAGTTCTAGAAATGCGTCCATCTGTGAAATATTTCCCCAACAAGATAGATTGCCACACCCATCTTTAGTTTCCAACTTCCAAAACCATTTGACCAGTAGAGCTTTATTCATATTTTCTAGATTTAAAATTCCCAGTCCTCCATAGTCTTTAGGTGTACATCATTTTTCCAGTTTACTAGATGGTATTTTTTTCCATTTTCATCCTCTTACCATACCAGTGTAGCTCTATAAGAATCAGCTCTTTTGACGATACCAGCAAGGAATGGATAGAAGGACATCATGAACATGGGCATATTAGTCAAACATGACTAAACCAAGGTAATTCACCCTGCAATGGACCCTAACAATCTACCTAGCCAACATCCACATCTTTTTCTAATTTTTTTAACCACACATCCTCACTGTTTATTTCAAATCCTGGTTTTGGACACAGGGAGTCCCAAATATTTGATAGCGATCTCCCTCATCTTGCGAGTTAGGTTTTCTTGATATATGGATTGTTTGTGAGTAGCCTCTCCAAAAAGCATCAGCTCACTTTTGTGGAAATTGATTTTAAGCCATGACATTTGTTCAAATGTGCATAAAATCAACTTCAAGTTTATAGCGCTTTCAATGTCATCATCTAAAAGAAAAATAGTATCATCTGCATATTGTAACATGTTGACCCCATTGTTTAAATTCTCACATAGGATCCCCTTCACCAGCCCGTGATCCTTGGCTTTATTCATAATTACAACCAATGCATCAGCTGCCACATCAAATAGCAAAGGGGAGAGGAAGTCTCCTTGTCTAAGCCCTTTAAATGTTTTAAAATAGGATCATGTATTATCATTTACTTTAATCCCTACATGCCCTCCCCTCGTGGTTTTCATGACCCAATCGCACCATTTATCAAGGAAACCTTTCATCTTAAGCATCTGAATCACAAAAGTCTATTTAATCTTGTCATAGGCTTACTGAAAATCCACCTTAAACACCAGAACACTTTGTTTCTTTTTATGAATGCAGTTTAGCGCCTCATGGAACACAACCACCCTTTCCATAATGTATCTCCCCTTGATGAAAGCAATTTGGCTAGAAGAAATGACAGGAGACACACATCTAGTTAATCTGTTCTTTAGAACTTTGGTAATTATTTTGAAACTTACATTTAGTGAGCAAATAGGTCTAAATTTTTGAATAATCGCATTTTGCAACCCCGGCATCCTTCCGTCACCCGCTCACGCCACTCTAGTCAATAAGAATACGGGCACGCGACGGAGGACACTCTAGTTTCGGTTGCATTTGGTTGCAGAGTTGAACATCGCGACCTTCGTTTAACCACGTGCTCAGAAGAATATTCCGTGGTCACCACATCAATCTCTCGCTTGAAGCTTCAGATCACGGCGCGGCGATCGACCAGTCCGTCTGAAAACTCCAACCCCCAAGTCCGGCCTCAGATCAGATTCGACACGTTCCATTCCGCCCGTACGCCGGCCACACGTCCAACCCCACGACCTGAGACGCGTCCGTCGTCGTGAACCCGTCAAGCAAAGGCCGGTCTTGTACACACGCATACGACCTACGTCCACCCACCACCATCATCATCACCATCGTCATCGTCAACGTCATCACACGAACCTAATCAAGAGCACCGGGTTTCGCTCCGTTGCAAAAGCAGCAGCATCTGGGTTGCCATCAGCATATTCAGCATTCAGCAAGACTCGGCCAATGCTGCTGTTACATACGCACAAATTACAGGAGCACCATCAGTAGTAATAAAGGTAGATGCAACTTGTGTACGCAGCCTGTACAACGCCACCGCACCCCGCCGGCCCGCATCACCACATGAGCTGCTTGGCCCCTCTCTTCTTGACGACGGCGTCAAAGCGGCCGTCGACCATGCTGATCTGGTCCATGAGGGACCGCCGGATGTGGCCCGGCGGCGTCTCGGTGATGCCCGCCAGGTACACGTCGGAGGAGAGGTCGAACTTGAGGGTGGCCATGGGTGTGTTGGGCTTCTTGATCAGGTCGTCCTCCAGCATGATCTCCGCCACCCGGGACAGGATGCTGAACGCCACCCCGACGAGGACCCTCGAGTAGGCCTCCACGATGGCGTGCCCCACGTCCTGCACCATCCAAGCAGTTCTTCAGAAATGCATGCACAAGCAAAGCGTCCGTTTCACCGGCATGTTGCGCCATGACAAACTTATTACCTCGTTATACTGGACCTTCACGACGTCGATAAACGTTGGAGGCAGGTTGGGGAATCTGGATTTCAGAAGCTGGATGAGGGTCTCGACCCTTTCGATGCATGCCGACATCTTCTCCAGCTCCGAAGAATTGTCCTTCATGAAGTTCCAGGAATGCCGCCCCGGGGACCTCTTGCATTTCTCTTCTGAGATCCTTTGGTTCCATGCAAACAGCGCGCCTTCTAACCGGTTCATAGTCTCGAGCACGCTATGCTCGGTTTTTAGACTCAGAGAGACAAAGATTTCTTCGATAGGAATATAGTCCGTGGTTATAGCATGGTACAGGTCTTCACCCAAGCTAGATCTGCCAGACTGCAAGCGCAATCAAATATTCATCATGGTCATCAGTTATAACTTGGTAAAATGGAAGTATGAAGCTTACAGAACGGTCGCTAAAATAGTAAAATGCGAGTAAATAGAATTTGTATACTTGCCTTTGGAAGGGCGTCCATAACAGCCATGGGAATAGGGATCTGATGCAGGACCTGTTCATTGATAGACTTCGCAGCTTTGAGGATTTGATGAACAAGTTTAGCCTGAAACACGATCTTTTTTCTCTGGAACTGAGATAACCCTTGTTCAGGGACACAAGGGGATGGAAGCCACCACTTTTTGGTCTGCCTTTGACCATTATTTTTGCCCCGGCCACCTGATCGGCTACCACTCTCCACGTACCAATACTCTGTGTCCACCATCGAGTCCAGAACTTCCTGCATATTTGGTTGCATATGCCATTGGTAAATCCAAACTGTCGCAAACACACATAATTTGCGGAATATAAAAATATTTGTTATGGATAGATAGATGTTTATTTAGAAGAGATGAAAACGGTGTTAGATCTGCATATCCATATAGTGCTCTCTGTCAAAGATATTTTAAGAGATGAAAAAACAGTGGCAACATACAATTAGCATGGAATCAAGCTTCTGTAGAGCAGGAAGGTTCACATGAACATCTGAACGGGCCTTCGGGGTCATAATCTGCATCAAGCAACCGAGCAAAAGAGTTTTTACATCTCAGATAAGCTTCATGCAAACAAATGAACAATTAATTCAGTTGCTCATTAGTCATTACCTCAAACATGCACCCATCTGCTCCATTTTGCTTTGTGGGTACCAGCTCGACCATGTAAGTCGTCGGAGAAAGCAACCAGTCCATTTCCTTCCGCCACCTGATCTTTTTTTCCTCACACAGTGGTTCCAACTTCCACAGCTCTCCAAAAATAGTGGCTGTCATGGCAAACACTCATTTTAGTGATAATGATGGTATAAAAAGGAAAACCAAATTGGGCAGCTTGTAAAGGTCAAGTATACCTGAGAGATTGGTTATGCCATTGGACAAGGCCAGAGCAGCGCAAACTCCTCTGGCACCTCCAGAAACGTCATCACCGAGCAGTAGCTTTGCAAACTTCTCCTTCATGGTTTCAATATCAGCAGCACTCAACGTATATGTGATTGGGTTCTTCCCTTTGACAGGGAGTAGATGGATAGCATCAAGTGTATCCAACTCATAAAGTGAATGCTCCTGCTTGCTCAATGGAAGGCATTGGGAAGAGAAGGAAGAGCCATCAACATCTTTGCTGGAGGAGCAACTTGAAGCTTCATCTTCAAGGGAATCAGCAGTGACGCAGCCATCCGCCCCTGTTGTTGCACTAACGCCACTATCCTCGTCATACGAGGAACTGTTGAAAATGCAGCTCTCGAGGCCATTGTATGTCGTCACCTCTACATCAATGGATATTTTTTAATTAGTGTGCACCAACATAAACAGCACAACAAAATAGATGGCAGACTAAAAATGTTTGGTCAGATGCCACGGCACAATAGCACCTGAGCTCAGGATATTTGAAAATAGGATATACAACTGCTATGACATTCTTTGGATCGTTGAACTTATGCATGAGCATATATGCACCTTATCAGCAATATTTTAAGTAAGCTTTGCAGCTCATCATGGTTTAAGGAGGAGACTCAGTTAACCAAAAACAAATACTGGAGCAACTATGAATTGTACAATGTACAAGTCCATCTTTTAAAGTATAGGAGGAACGATAATTAAAGTAAGCATTGTGGCATCTGGGACTCTTTTCAGTTCACTAAACTTAATGAAAGTGCACACGGGCGCTTCACGAGAACGATAACACGAGCAAGCCGTTGATGTTCCTGGTGGTTTAAACCCCGGTTAACCAAGGAATGAGCACGTCGGTAAAGCCAACTACGCATCCTACAGTTAGGTGTGGACCATTCATGGACAAATTCAGAACAATGTTATAAGTAGGCTATATCCCACATGCTTTTCTGCTGAGACTCGTAACGGTCCATCTCAGGGAGAACTTCGCAGGTGTGTCTGCAAAAGAATCTTGTGCATCTCTCCACAACAGTATAAGACTACATAGTTGTGAACCTGAAACTTTCATTCGGTATACCCCGACTTAGCTTAATCTAGATTACCTGTTAGCTAGATTGTCTAGATTAACTATTACCTATTATCCAGACACTATTATGCACACTTGACTTCATCCCGTGACCTACTCCCCGCAAACTGTGGTAGAAAGATTGTCACGAGGTGTACACACATTCTGCAGGCATATGCCCCCCACATGCTCATCGACAAGTTATCCTGCCGTTACGCAGTTGTGGTACCAGCCAAGTCGTCGTAGGCCCTGTTCTCCTCTACTCTACCTGCCCTGCTGCGTCTCAAAAGCAGCGTGCGTGCCACCACGTTAGCCCTTTTGCCCCCAAAGTCAATGGGGGCACAGAGAGGCCGCACTTGGCGTTGCTGGGAGCGGCCGGGGCCCGCACACACAACCCAGCAGCCCCGCTCCACTCCACTCCGCTGTATAAACAACTCTAACTCTACTCCCCTCAAAAAAAAAAAACTCTACCTCTACTGGAAGCTACAGAAAAATACAGGTTACAGGAGGACGCGAAAAGGGGGCCAAAAAGTAGCCGGCGAAAAGAGAAATCTTCACGGGTTCGAAGTAGGCCGTGGATGGTAGCCGGCGGCAGGCAGCCGAACGGAAAACGTCGGCGATTAATGGCAGCCATACTGTAATCGAGTACCAGTACCGGCGTTGTGTTGCCAGGGGAAGTTGAATGCCGTTGCCAGGGGAGATCATAAACAAGTATACTTGCTACTGTCTCCAGTTGCCGTGTCTTTCGTGGCCAGTGATCCCCCATTTACTCCCACGTCGCACAGCAGGGTGTGGCAGCGTCTGATGAGAAAGCACGCGCTGCGCAGGTGGACGTGGTGAACAGTGGCTGGCGCAGGCCGTGGCCTTGGCCTCTCCGTTCCGGAGTAATGCTGATCATCTCCATCAGGCGTCCCCGGTGGCTTTGATTTGAGCAGGTGAAAGGGCTGTAAATAAAAGCTCCTAATTTCGGGCCAGATTTGGGACCTCCTGATGCAGCACGGCAGGACACGGGCATCCAACAGCTAACAACTGCTACTACCACCAACCAACTCATGCACTTGTTGAGGTTAATATGGTAACCAAGGTACGAACATATGAACTCCTTTTCTAAAAAAAAACGAACATATGAACTGCCTCAAGGGGCAATGGGGCACCGGGCCAAGAACACCACATGAACAGATCAAAACCTGAACCAAAAATGTCACTACTAGGAAGGAAGGGAGAGAGGAGAGGGGGAGGGGATAGGGGTCTGCGCTTACTTTCCGGCTCTTGGTCCATGTCGACGCTGAAGTCCTGCGGCCGCCGGCGGCAGCACGCCAGCGTCTTCATCCTCATCTTCCTCTCCTCCTCCTCCCCGACAAGCGCCCGCCACCCGCACAATCAGTGGAACACGAACCTGAAACCCCAGCAGACATCACAACGGGTAGCAGAGTCAGGACGAAAACCCAATCTCAAAACCAGTAAATACGCTGCTGCACGCAATAAACGCGGGGAGCCGTACGCGGCGGCGATTGGAGGCGAGGCGAGGCGACCAGCGAACAGCAAGAGAAGAAGGAGACGGGTTCCCGTCTGCACGGCCGCAAATTTTAATCCCCTCCCCTCGCCCTTTAATTCGTTTACCGCGACGCGCCACCTCCCTCCCACGAACAATCGCGCCTTTTCAGATGCTACTGGATAATGATTGACGCATCAACAGCGCAAAGCCAAAAGCGAAAAAGAAAGAATTTTTTTACTACTCGCCTGGCGGAGGAGCAAATCTAGCGAGGATATATGGCTATGGGATGCATTGACGGCGCGATATTGCGCATTTACTGGTTACTAATCGTAATCGGAGGCCTCGGCTGATGCAAATCCGTGGTGTATCTTTCCTGTCCGGACGGGGATTAATGGGCGCAACGGAAACGGAAAGCGCTACTACGGCTGGTGGTGACGCGTCAGGGGGGAGGGGGGGCTCGCCGGTCGAGGCCTGGCGGCCGTGCAGGCGGTGCGGAGGGACGGGCGTTGGGACTTTGAACTTTGAATTTTGAACTGGAGCGGTGGGTGGGAAGGGCTCGGGAAAGAAAGAAACGGGGTTCTCTCACGGAGCGAGGACATGGGCACAGTAGGCTTTCTGTTGTGAGCTTTGCTGCTCTAGCTTTTAGTGCGGGACGACGACTGTGAGGGCGGAAAGCGACGACCTGGGGGAAAAGATGTGGGGGCGAGGTGAAAAGGGGCGGGGTGAAAGGCCCCCGAGGTCTGTTGGCTCGCGGCTTTTCCTCCCCGGCGTTGGCGCTGGCGCCGCGGCGCAGCGGGGCGATGACGACCTGACGACGGCCTCTCGCGAGAAACGGTGGAAAGGTGGCTCGCCTCACTGCTTTCATGGCGATGGAGATGGAACGAGCAGAGCAGGAATAAGGCTTGGGGGACGGTTCGAGGGGGAGGGTTGGAACTCGAATCGCGCCGGCATTTCTAGGGGATCAAGTTCTTGCGAAATGTAGAGGGGAGGGCGGTACCTTTGCGGCGGCGGCGGCGGCGTCAGGAGACAAGAAGTCAGCGGCCGGAGCGCTCCGGCATGGATCTGCGGCCGAGGAAACGAGAGGCGAGTGTCGAGGTCAGGAAGAGAGCCTCGATCAAGAAGGAAACCGTGAACAAATGGAAATAAGACTGGCTTACCACTTCACCAGTGTAGATGGAGGGAGGCAGGCCGGCCTCGAGTGTGAGGAGATGGAGGAGGCAGGGCGGCGGAGGGGAGGGAGGGTGTGTGTGTGTCTCTGTTTGTGAAGGGGGGCTGGGCTGCTGGTAGTGGTAGTGGTACTCTGCCTGTGTGTGTGTCTGACTATGGAGATATGTTTGCGATAGATAATAATAAATGCGGCAGGGCAGGAAGGGGAGAAGAAAAGAACAGAAAGCGGAGCGAAACCAGGAAGGCCAGGCATGTGAGCGTGCAGGTGCCGGATCAAATATACTACTCCCGCAACCACACCATCAACGGCCTCACCCTGGGATTTGCTCCGTACCGCTAACCAACGGAGCCCACCCGCGATACCGCACTGATCAGCACCTCATCCTGCTCGTCTGCTTCCTTCCTTCGCTCGCTCGCTCGTTAACCTCTCGCAGCCGGCAGCTCCACCACGGGCTTGACAAGTCGAGATCTTCTTGGAACAAAAAAAAACATTTCTTTCTTTCTTTCTGGTATCACAGAGAAAAAAAAACTTTTCCTTTGTCAGTGTGGTGTGGGAGCGACGCCGCCTGCCTGCCTGCCTGCCTACCTACCCATGACGACGGGGGCACGCGGGCGGGATCCAATGCTGCTGCAGCGGCAGCGGGCGGAATCGTTTGCTTCCTCCCTTCCCTTCTCCTCCACGCCCTATCCCTGACACCTCATTTGTCACCTGTCTCTCTCGGCCTTCATTTACTCGAACCGCTTGCCCCTTTCTTCCTCCTCCTCCCCTGACCGATCACTTCAGGCCAGGCACGCGTCCACTTTCACACTCCCCAGTCAACTTTACTTCCATTCACGACACGCGCGCAGATGATCATGTCCGTCTCAGCCGTCGGATGCCGTATGGACGGCCGAGGTTACGCCCATGGCCGCACGTAGCACGTAAGTAGAAGACCAGGGGTATCCGAGGTCTGATGGCTACGTTTGACGTTCCCGCACGGACCGCCTTGTTCGCATGCGTCACGTGTGGCCACCGGCCAGCCATGCCACTGTGCACGCACACGCACGTACTGCTTGGCGTCCTGGCTGGCTCGATGGGCATACCGGGTCCTGGACGTACACGTACGTGCGCGCAGTGAGATGAGAACAAGCGCCATTGATGAACGTGAAGCCGGCCGGAAGAATGGAAGGGGGCCAGCGACAAATCGCTCGCCCGGTGGACGGAACAGGCAAGGATGGATTCCCAAGGGTGGTTGCAAAGTTTTTGGTCCCCGGCGCACTCGCATGGTCGCATTGTTTCGGTTTTCTTTCCCGGGTGCGCGACGCGACGACAACGGGCGCATGTTGCTTCTCGGGCCCGGGGTTACGGACACGAACCCACGCCCACGATATGATACCGTGTGTATTGTACAGGTACTGAGATAGTGGTACTGGTGCTCGTGGTGAGTCGTTGGAAAGGTCGTCTAATCGTGAGCACGCGACGTGCTACTACCGGAGCGCCGGTCCCTCCCGCCGGCACCAACCATGGATGGATAGGAAACGTGTGGCGTGTCACGTGTGTGGTACGGTTCATCGATGAAAACTCGAGAGCGGTAATACGTGCGCCGGCCTCCGGCCTTGGTTGTCAAATTCAAATACCCCACCACAAGTTTAGAACTGGATGGAAAGATCCACCACGTCCGGGTGAACCGAAATGATAGGCGATCAGTTGCTTGTTCTTTCCAACAAGAATCAATCACATGTGTTCCAAAATCATTGTCTGTGAAAGGTTATAGATTGACGGTGCAATGTCAACCGTGCATCATATACGCGTTTGAACCCGTCCAAAACGTACGCTTCTAAATCAACCAAGGGCCAGCACACCATGCAGGACAGGAGAGGACAGGACGCATGAGCAATCATGGAAACACAAAACGGACGCATGGCTCAGATGCGGCCCCATTTCCCGTTCCACGCAAGTTATGCATACCATGTTCACCTCATATACGACCCCGTCCCGTCCAGGCCACGGAAAGAGGGGATGGATACCAAAGCCGGCGATGGCAAGTGAACGACCAGCTAGCGCGCAACGCTCAATATCATCGATCGATCGACGCACGGTCGGTCACGTGTCAGCTGCCTTAGACGAGAGGGCAAGGCAAGCAACGGTCGCATGAGTGTAGTAGGCCGTGCAGGTGCAGCGCCCACGCTCGAGCCCCCTGCATGTGCGGTCCAAGCTGCTGCTCGATCTGAGTAGCCGCTGTCCAGTAGGGACGCGTTCGGTTGACTGTACGAGGCTTAACCAGACATGTGCAAAAAGAAAACGGACTGTTTGGTTGGTTGTGTACATTGTTGGATCTGTATGGCAAGATGTTTAAAGCACTTCTGGATCTGGTTCCTTGGAAACGTTCGAATCGACAGTTTCTTCAAAGCCAAGCCCGAGCGGTGCACATGGACGATGACGGCTACACGCGTGGGCCCACTCTCGAGAAGTTGTGTTGCTTCCTGAAGCGCCGGCAGTTATTAGCCTCGTCTCCCCTCACCGCTCCCTCTTCCCACTCTCCCAACTCTCACCGGCGGCGGCGGATCGGAGGAGAGCAAGAATACACCAGACTCCATCACCGACGAGCGGATCATCACCTAGCCCGCGGCAAATGGCGGTAAGCACTTTTATGTTCGTCGTGCACTACTTTTTCGCGTTCGATCCGATGGTAGATTCGATCCAGGGCGGAGAGGGGAATGTGGAATAGAGGTAGATAAGCATGGCACTTCATACTAGTTCATACCATACTAGTTCATACTAGTTCATGCAAGATCGGAATAGAGGTAGATGTGGATGGAGTAGAAAGGGGATTGGGGGATTGGGGGTACACAACAGACATTGACTAACCGCGACAACCGTTGAGCCGTACGGAGCGGTGGGTCGAGTGGCTGGCCTTCATCTTCTTGTCCATCGCCGTGCGGGGCGGCGGGTCGTCGTCGTCCCCGGCGGAGTCGAGGTCGATCTGCCAGCTATGACGGCCTGGCTCCGGCGCCCTCACTGGCATCTGCACCGGTTCTTCCTCCTCCTTAGGCTCCCCCGGCGGCATGATTGGCGTCTCCCAGTACATTGCGACACGACGGTCATTAGGAGTCCAGTAGTTCTTGTACTTGGACCACCTCTTCCTTTGTTTAGCGTCGTCGGAGACGGCCTGATTCATGGCCCAGCGAATGATGTCGATTGCCATCACGCCCTTCATTGGGTTAGGAATCAGCGTCTTCAACTCTTTTGTAGTGGCCCTCATGAGCACTGCATCAGATTCCTTCTACATGTCAGGCATGGAGCCGAAGTTCGAGCACACCTCCATGGTGTTCTCGAACTTGGTGCGGTCACCAGCCGACCACCCGAGGAAGAAGGCCCTCCAACCAATACCCCAAGGGAAGGGGTTGGCGTTGGAGCTGGAGCTGGAGCTCATGGCGTTGGAGCTGGAGCTGGAGCTCATGGCGATGGAGAGGACGAAGGTTGACAGTGAGAGAAGAGAGGAGACGGGTAAATAGTGGTGGTCAGGTTGAGTAAATATAGCCGCGATGGAGGAAGAGTGAGAGTCATGCCGTTTTAACTACATGCTCTTCAATGAGCCATGAACTCTGTGTGTGTCTGACTACATGAATTGTGTGCCGATCGAGGAGAGCAATGAGGTGCTCCCGGCCGTTGACAACAAGGGCAAGCAGGCGATTAATCCAGTGCCCGAGGTGGTGCTGCCGCCCCCCGCCGAGGAAGAACGGAATACACCAACGATCGATGACGACGAGCGCATGGAGGAGCCCCCCAGCAACAAGCACCGCAACTACGACCACTACCATGAGGAGGGTGGCCCAACTCACTTCTGCAAGGTCATCCTTGCACCGAAGCTTGAGTGCATCCCCATGCCCCTGGACTTCACCAAGCACTTCACCGTGGTGCCGACGGAGCTCAAGCTGAGGAACAACACCGGCTACTCCTGGAGGGTGACGATCAAGCTGATGAACGACAGGGTGATCCTGGATCAGGGTTGGGCCACCTTCGCCGCCGTTCATTGGATCAATATTGGCTACATGGTGACGTTCAAGCTCCTCACTCGTGACACCCTCAAGGTCATCATCTTCGACGAGGATGGCATTGAGGTGGTTAACAAGTGTGGGAAGCACGATGAAGCCTTCGCCACCAGGGACTAGGGCCGGGGCACCTCCTTCCTAAGTACTATCGAGTCTGCTTTGAACTATGGTTTATGCGTTGAACTGTTTGAACTATCGTTGTGAACTATGCGGTTAAGTAAGCTATGCTTATGCTCTGCTCTGCTTATTATGTGTGATACATGGTTGTGTCGAAGTGTGCTGGTAACCTCACCAAGTAGCCAAAGAGGTTATCACACACTAGGCGTTGCATATAACCAAACACCTTGCCTTGGGTTTGTCTACTAACATGCAGGCAACCAAACAACAGGCAGTGTGGTTCAGTCAATGCAGCCAAGAGGGCATGCAGGCAACCAAACAACTTGCAGATAGTTCATTTGAGGTTGTTTTTGCTAAACCAGACTGAGTGGAGAAGGGTATGCAACGCAGGCACTGTAGCTGAAAGCAACCAAACACGCCCTAATAGAATGGAGAGCGACGCATCAGCTCATGCAACACACATGCGTCACCTCCGTTCGGCACGTCCATCTTCGGGTGCGCCGGTGCGGGGTAGGCCTCGGCGTTCCCAAGGTCTCTCCTTTTCTGGCACGGGCAGACGCTGACTGTCACATACGTACGCCGTAGTTTGCACCAAGAAGAAGGGTCATTTTTTTCATCCAGGATTCTACAAAATCAAGATTGTGAAGAATTCTCCCAGAATCTATTGTCAAGTTTTTTTTTCGAAAATTGTACTTTAAAATTCTGGAAAGAGTTATGTGTGAAATGTCTATACTACCCTTGGACAGAAAATGTTTGATAAATTGTTAGCATTGACAATATCAACAAAATACACTAGCATTAGGACCAACATACATCGGTTCATCCATATATGCAGTAATTTTTTTTGCATCTATCCAATTCATAGCTAAGAAAAGAAGAACAGGGAGTTGGGAGAGGAGCAGACGACGATGGAGAGGACCAGGCCGAACTGCGGCGGCGAGGTCCGGGCCGGCTGCGGCGATGGAGAGGACCGGACCGGACGGCGAGGCGGAGCCGGAGAGGATCGGACCGGACTGCGACGACGAGGTCAAGGCTGGTGCGGCGGTGGAGAGGACCCGGACTGCAGTGGCAAGGTCAAGGCCAGGGTGGCGAGGTCAAGGCGGGGGCGGCGGGGGTGAGGTCAAGACCGGGACGGCGGTGGCGAGGTCAAGGCCGGGGCGGTGGTGGCGAGGTCAAGGCCAAGGCGGGACCGACGGCAGATCGAACAGACGGGGCATCGAGGTAGGGGCGTTGTTTTCTCTGTACAGCTCGTGCGGTGGCATTTTTGACGTAATTAGCTGATAGGATAGGGGTACATTCCCAGTTTTTTTTTTGGATTTTGAGATTTTAAAAGTTCAATCGAGTTTTTTTTTCGGAATTTTTGAGACCAAGATTTTCCATAATCCGCTTAAAAGAACTTGGCCGAAGCATGGTAGCGACCGATCGGAAGCGGATCGCATTTCAGACCGTTCATCGGCACAGCGCACGGCGGCTTCGCGGACAGAAAGCGAGCGAACGGTTAGTATTTGTGTCGTCCTTGGCGCAGATTAACGACCCGCCGACCACTGTGCGGGACTCGAAATCGCGGCCGACCGCCTTGTTCTTGTTCCGGCACGTCGACGCAGGTCGAGAAATCTGGAAATCGGACGAGTTTTTGACCCGGGGAAGGGAAGTCAAACGGGGATGAGACGACGGCGAAGCAACGCGGCTGTGGTCTGCTTGACCCCTCGGCGTGGTTCAAATGAGACGAGGGGCTGCTTTGTTCTTCGGTGGTAGTGAGCTTCCGGCGGGTTTCTTTATCGATTCCCTGGGTCTAGATTGGTATGCTTGGAGTGCATTTGCGGAGGGATACTTTTGGTCTATGTGTGTGTATATACACTTTATATGAAAAAACTATTTGGTGAATAAAGTCAACATTTTTAATATTTTTGAAATAAACTGACTTTTCATTGCACTTGTAAAAAAGGTTCACAAAAAAAAATCTCGTTGACTTCTTTTCAAAAAGACAAAAAAATCTGTTAAAATGGTGTGAATAGTGACCTACAAATACAAATATTTTTTGTTTTTGGCTGTAAAGTCAAAGTTGGTTTTCTGTTCGTGAAAATGTATGTACTGGTGCAAAAGGAAGTCGAGTTTATTATAGAAAAACTTCCAACTTTTTTGACTTAAAAAACCCTATATGTGATGTATATATACCCGGGATCTAAGGATATTTTCTATGCATTTGCATTATAAAAAATAAGGAGAGAAGATATTCAACCTATCATTGATAAGAACATCAAGAACATTTCTCAATGGATGGGTAAGCATCACTCGATATGGCTCAATTGAGTTCATGGAATAAGAGGTATTTCTTTGTGCTGATAAAAATTGGAAAAAAAGGTTATTAATTTAAGTCATTGAACATCTATGCCTGATTTGCTTTCGTTAACTGACAATTCTTTTAGGGACTTTAATATGGCTCTGCTGACTTCATGGAGTAAGAGGTATTTCTCTGGTGGTGATAAAAATCGGCAAAATTACCTAAAAAAAGATAAAAATTGGCAAAAAAAACTGTTTTAAACATGTAGCTTAGTTTGGTTGGGTTTCTTTGTTTTTAAATATATGTCACATGGAGTAGAAAGTATTTCTCTGTTTTTAAATTTATAACTTGTAGGTATTTGTTTGATCGAAAAATTTAAGTGTTCCTTTGGTTGGTTTTAATAAATAAAAAAATAACTCGGGATAATCTAGCTAAGACGACTGTTGATAACACGTCTTTCTATAATTGCATTATTGCAACGACAAAGCTGACACAAGGAGGAGGTTTCTGGTTTGCTCTTGCGGCAGCTGGTCTGAAGACTTGTGGCCTTTCCTTTTTAGACACCAGGACTTGCCGTCTGTTTGTTGCTAAGGAAGAACACAAGTTCCAATCAAGTGTTTCAAGACAAAAGTAGCAAGGTTGACAATGAATAACCTCTCTTCGTTTTATTCAGTGGAAATACTTACAGAATGTCAAGTTTCTGACTCGAGCAAAGCAGCAGACAAACCTTTGTAGGAGAAAAAGAGCATCACTGTTCACTCAGGGCAAGCCGCGGAAAAAAAGGACTCACGCCACATAAGAATACGCACTCACAAACCACGAGGAAAAAAGAGGGGAAAAGAAGAAAATTCACACTTCAGTTAGCGACAGTCTTCGGCGCACAGCGAGGATTAGTCTTGCACGTAATATGGCTCCTCCGAGTGCACCAATAATCCTCTAAGCATTCGTGTCTCAAGATGCCAAAACTATTATCACGATAAGCAAAACAACCCCAAAGATCACCATAAGCAGGCAAAGCTGCACATGAAAGACGACGGCGTAAAGAAATAGCTAGAACAGTGACGATGTAGTAATTTGTACGAGTCTGACATACCAAAGATGAATTTGACTTCTGAGTCTTGGACGCTTTGCCGATTTCTTTCTTCGCTTCACTGGTCGCGGCTGCAGAGTTTTCAATGTTGGCGTCGACTTCCTCTGTAACCAAAGGTGTCGGCGTTAGCTAGTAAGTTAAGGAACATGACTGTGTAGAATGTAATGTAAAACGTGCCTATTATGCCTCCTTGCGCATGCACGAGCGTAGCAAGATCCTTAAATGCTTCGTGTACTTCACCAATCTGCTGTTGGATGTCTTGAATCGCCTGCTCCCTTTCCTCGATGATAGCCTCATTGAAAACAATTTCATTATCCAATTGCAACACCTCTAGCCTGCATAATAACACGGCAGGTCAGAGAAAATGTGAGAGAAATGGATTCTGCGAATTTTTGCGTACAATATTGATCTTCTGGCTCAAACAACCTGATTTTAATTAAGAATCTTGCATGTCATATTTTAACACCATGTGTTTCAACAGACAGGACTTGCCAGTCTACAAAGTTATGTGACATAGAGCCCCTATGGGCTTCCCTATGTAATGAGGAATCGAGCAAAACCAAACAATTTAGGAATGAGGAAACTCTGAATTAACAAATAAGCGTTGGACACATATTGTTCATGGGTTGAGAGAGGAGTCTGAACTCTAGGACTCGAATACCTCATTGTCCCTCGGTAGTTCAGTGGTGGAGCGATCCGCTGATGTCAATTTACTGGTGTAGGTTTGAATTCTACCTGGGGAGATTTTGTGAAATAAATAAATAAAAGGGCTTGCTTTGACCCTTTGGAGTAGGTAACTCAATAGTTACCACACCGCACACAATTTGGAGCCAGTCAAAATAGTGCATGAGCAGCAAATTCTACCTCTAGGGGTGTGGGGGTGGCGTGGGGGGACGTGTTCTACAATTTAGGCATAAGACCTGTGAAAACATATAATCGGATCAAGAGACGGTAGAATTCATGAAGCAATGTACTGTCTACAAGACAAACTAAATACTGCAGGGTAGCAGTAGTTTTATACATGATCTTTCAGAAGTTGATAGTGCCTCAGTATGCTGATGATGCACTGCTCATTATGCCTGCTCAGGATGACCAGCTGATTGCTCCCCATGACATGCTTCAGGTGTTTTCTCAGTCCACTTTCTTGGATGTTAACTATCACTAATCTGTATTGGTTTCAATCAATTTAGCACCTGATGAAGCTACGCAGACGGTTTTGTTGTCAGTTAGCATCCATGCCTTTCACATATCTAGGCCTGCCTGTTGGAACTACAAGACCCAGGATAGTTGACCTTTTACCACTGGTGGGCTGTATGGAGAGAAGGTTGACTGCAAGTTCTTCATTTTTGGCTCAAAGTGGAAGGTTACTCTGCAATCTCATCTATGCCAGCATTCTTTCTTTGCAGCCGCAGATACCCCCTGGCAATTTAAAACAGTTGCAGAGAATTGAGAGGCAATGTTTATGGAGGAAAAACAGATAGGAACTAGCCCCTTCTCTGGCTCCCTGGGATTTGGTATGTAGGCCTAAAAATAAGGCCTCCTTTGGTTCATAGGATTAGAATATCATAGGAATAGGAAAATCATAGGAAGTGAGATGATATGCATCTCAATTCCTATAGAGAAAGACATGTCATTTGATGCATAAGATAGGAATTTTTCCATTGAGTCCAGGCTAATGTTTTTTTCCCTCTAAAATGTGAAGGATTGGTTCCTATCCTATATAGGAATAGGAATCCATTCCTACAAACCAAAGGGCTTCATAGGAATTTTTTCTTACGCAATCCTATCCTATGAAATTCCCACAACATTCCTACAAACCAAAGGAGCCCTAAAGGAGGTCTTGGATCCTTAATTTAGGGGTTCAGAATGAAGCTGTTCTGCTCAAACATGTCCATAAGTTCTTTAATGGCTTGACATTCCTTGCGTTAATCTTATTTGGAACACATATTATCATGAAAGAGTACCCCAGGCTACTCAATTCTGTGACTCCTTTTGGTGGAAAGATATTGCCAAATATAGAGCTATTTCTTGGGTACAGATTAACCAAGGTGACACTGCGCTTTTCTGGTCAGATCAATGGAAGGTTGGGGGCTCTGTGGTACCTTTACAGCACAGATTCCAGAGACTGTTTTCTTATACTCAGGATCAGTTGCTATCTGTTAAGGAGGCTCTTGCATCTGACAATCTTTTGCATCTTTTCCATATGACACTTTCAGCACAGGCTCATGAGGAATTCTCCAAATTGGAGGGATTTTGTTCTATCCCCATGAATGCCTCAAATAGGGATGTTTGGCTGCTCAAACAAGGTGATGCTTCATACAGAGCAAAAATCTATTTTACCATAGTCCACAGTCCTATTGTTTCAAACCCCATTTTGAACTGGATTTGGAGAAGTTGTTGTACCCTGAAAATCAAGGTCTTTGTTTGGATGATGATCACTGATAGACCGAATACAAAAGATATGCTGGAAATAAGGCACTGGAATATGGCTGATAGCCCTGCATGTGTTATGTGTCCTACTGGCACTAGGGAGGACAGAAATTGTCTGTTTTATCAATGTAATTTCAGTGTTTACAGTGTGGAATTATTTGCAGGTCCACTGGCCAGTGGGATCTGATACGAGCCAGATTGCTTTGCAAGCTAGAGGGGAGTTCAACAAGCCTTTTTTCTCTGAAGTTGTACAGCTTGCTGCCTTGCTGGCATATATGGATCACCAGGAATGCAAAGGTCTTTAGGCACTTTTTACAGATGGAAGAGTGGTTTTGTTCATGACATCTCCCTTCTGGCTCATAGGATTAAACCTAGGTTTAAGGATGAACTGCTCAAATGTGTTTCTTACCTCCCACCTTAAAGGGCAAGTTCTATTAGTTTTTTTAGTTATTTTTCTTTTCTCTTTTGAGCCTTGGGATCCCTGTATATATTGTATATTCTGGGTTTTGGAATGCAATTTTGAAGGCTGTGGGGGTTTTGCCCTACAGTACAAGGGCAGCCCGGTGCATGTAGCCCCCGCTTGCACAGGGTCAGGGGGAAGGGTCCGACCACTACAGTAAGCAATAAAAACGATCAAGTATAAAAATAATACAATTACTCCCTCCGATCCATATTAATTATCGTTGACTCGGTACATAGTTGTACCGAGTAAGCAACAATTAATATGGGTCGGAGGGAGTACAGTAGTTGAATGTTTTTCATGTGAGAAGTGAACAGATAGTGGTGAGCAAATAAAGCTAAGCCACTGACAGCAAATATCCTACCACGAACTTGAAGGAAGAACAAAAAAGGACAACGAGAACACTGACCTGTTTGGTTCTGCAAGCAATGCGCGCTGTTCAGGCATTTTATCAAAATCAGATCTTCCATCATTTGTAGTATAGCTGTATCACAAAGATCACAACAAAAGTAAGGGATATTAAACAAGTCAAATCTGCACAATAAAGAGCTCATGTTTGCAGCAAAACAGCATCACTAGGAGAAGCCAAAAATGCAAGTAGGGTAATTACCGAGAACAGGAAAAGACCATCTTATATTAGTTAAACGAGCATTTTCTGCATATACCAAAAGGGAGAAGAGTTGCTCTACTTAAATCCGAAAGTCAGGAATGAACAATAATGCTTGATTATGCATGCCAAACTAAATCCATCAGTCAGAGAAAAAATGTCAATATAAGCCAGACAGCATCGCTGCTAGGGGTTGTAGCATCAGGAATGATTTGCCATGAAATATTGTCACAATCAAGTTATAGTTTTCTAGAGCGGCATGGTACGGTCAGAATGATTCACAGACAAAACATCATCGAAATAATCCAATAATTCCAAATATAGTCTTCACATTTTCTCCAATAACGGGACAAAGTGCGTAAATACTAGTGACTTGTTAGAATTAGATGCACCCTACTAATATATGAACTGTGCCAGACCAGTAAAGGGAGCCTGTGCGAGATGTGCGCCTGCACAGAGCCCCTAAATATCTAAGGCCCCCAATTTGTTTCTGCGTACTATACTTTTGAAACATTTAAGATTAGCCGTGAATTTAAGGATCATGCAATAAATACATGAGCTTTACTACTGGTTAGCTGACCAACACATGCAAGCCTCTATATTTTCATCTTGTCCAATCTCAGTTGCACATTTCTCCTTCTCTTCTAATTGCAGCGCACCATGCTCTTCCTCTTTCAACCGCATGTGCAGCAAGCAGCATCCATGTGAAATTAACCACAACTTCAATTTTCTTAATATAGTAGTACTCCATTTGACTAATTTCTTCATAATTTCTCCAAAACATATCCAAACTTAAAATTTTGAGTTCATAATTATGTTCTACAACGACACAAGATATACTTAGTGGATTGGCTATTATAGCACTTGAAAATGAAGTTTAAGAGAAAAGTTTTTACGATAAATATAATTGAAGAGGAATGATATAATGGAGGGGCGAGCCTGGCACAGTTTTAGCAGGGGCGGATCCACATAGTTGTATCACAGGAGGCCGGCTAGGATTTGCTTTTACGTTGTGCATGCATAGCTCAGACGGGCTTGGACACCAGTAAATTTCGAAGTTGGACACCAGGCGCAGCCGGCAATCCAACTAGTAGTGCGTGCAGTCTGGCTTTAGGTCAACCTCCTTCCACGCATTGCTATGTAGTACGTGGGCTGTTCCTGTTCGGATGCTCCCCGCTCGCCTCCTCTCGTCACGGGCTCACTGCGCCATGGTGTGAGAGCGACTCGCATCGCCCGCTCAGTCAGCCAGTTGCCGACCGCTCGAAGCTGCCCTAAATTGCTACTACAGTCTGTTGATCGATATATAATCGTAGGAGGTGTACGTATCATAAATTTGTGTAATTCCCGTTCACTAAATTGTATGGCCAATATTTCAAAATTAAAGGCTATTACAATTATTTAATTTTGCCTAATTCTTGCTCTTTAAACTGTATGGCTATAGTTTACTTAATTCAAGGTTATTACAATTGAGAAACAGATTGCTTTGATTTGTCAAAAAATTTGAATGATTCGCATCTTTAGATTATTTCTTGGCCGTGCATGAGACGGTAAGGCCCAGTGTCGAGTAATTTTAACTTCATAAATGAATAGTTTAATCAATAAGTTCTATTTTGACGTTTCTATTTTTGCATCAACAAACACAAATAATGTAACTTGTTGTACACTTGTGCTAATATAACTGACAAATTTTAGGGGGATTTATGAATTCTTTTCTCTAAAAGACGTAGACCCCTACACAGGATGCTGGCCCATTACATGAACCAAATGATTCTCTATCAACTGGTCTTTTACTCTTCTGCATTTTGTTAAGCATTTTTACTGCTGGACACTTATATTATTGTTGTGTGTTACTTCTATGCATCTTATTTCTTGGTATTCACCGTGTGTGGCGTACATGTGGACACCAGGTCATTTTTATTCTGGGTCCACCCCTGAGTGTTAGAGTCTCTCCACTTGTGGCCTGGAGGTCCTGGTTTCAAACCAGCCTCCTTGCAGAATTAAAGGGTAAGGCTGTCTAGAAATTTCCTTCCCTAGAGGCCCAGACCCCACCTTGTGTGTGAGTTTTCAGCACTGGGTATGCCCTGTAATGATAAACGATGACGCATTTATGCTACTAGCTAGATGCTCGTGTGTTGCTATGGAAGTTATTTTTTGTTATATATTATCAGTTGTTTAAACACTTGTGCCACCATAGTCCCTGAGTGGCTGAGTATGTGTAAAATGTAAAAATTATCCCAAAATATAAATCAGTTGAATCAACCAATAGTGCTCCATAGAACGGATGACCTCTGTGGTAATTCCAATAAATCAAGACGTGAATAGACCGCCACCAACTCAGATCTTTAGAAGAGTAAAGAAAATATAAATTTGTAGGTAATGATTCCAAAATTTTATATTTGACAGTTGTAGCTCTTAGAACAATTATTAGCGGTACAATATGAAAATAAAACTTTGCACTGGGCGACCAACTTCTCATGTACGACCCTGAACTGCGCAACTCATTTTACTTATAAATGTGGGTATGTGTAATGAAACACATGAGATAAAAATTCTGGATGAATTGACATTAGAGTGAGCAAGCATTATTACCTTGGCTGGGCACTCTGGGGAACAACCGGCTTATATGCCATCTCCCTCTGAATTGCAAGATTTTGAAGTTTCCTGAATTCCTCCATCGTTGCAGCAAAATCTTTGGCAAGCTTCATGTCAGCTACCCGCTTGTCTGCCTGTAGGTGACACCCAAATTCATGAGCACCATGACGGACAGCTGACATACATGTTAACCGAACTTAAATTCGTTTAGAGAGCCTCATCCAGGCAGAAGTACTGAATATTAATCTAGAAGAAAGGGATAGAATGTGGTGGATTATTACTGACACTAGTTCCAGTGCTCTTGTCTGCTTCCGCGGCACTCGTCAGCTTCTCCTTGGCATCCTTCGCCAATTGCAGGACTTTATGACTAGTCTTCTGCCTGCGAGGTGATCGTTGTAGCGCAGAGTAATTCAGAAAGCGACACCAGCATGCCGTGAAGGCATTAGCCCCCTCGATCCTAGTACCAATTAGAGCACAAGCCGTGTGCTCCTAACTTGAAATGGGCAAAATTGCTCCAAATAGCTAGCGCACGATGAAATTACTCGAGTGAGAGGAGAGGGGGTTGAGGACAGACAGCTGATCGCGGAGGGTGGGCGTGTCCTTGGGCGTGCCGAGCGAGTTGAGGAGGCGGCGGTAGGAGGACACCGCGGTGGTGATCTGGAAGACGAGCGCGCGCGTGGCGTCGGCGCCCCTCCCCCTCCTGGGCGCCTGCAGCGCCCCGGACTCCAGATCCGCGAAGCTCATCGCCGATCCCTCCCGCCGTCGCGCGCCCGCCGATGCCCGCCGTCGGGCCCGTCCACTCGGCCAGCGAAAGGTGGCGGAGGCGGTCGACCGGACTCGCCGGAGCGTAGCGGGATACGGTGAGGGCAGGGGTCGCCGTCCGTCGCCACCGGCCACGCACGCAGTGAGGTGCCCCGGTTTCTTTATTATTCCATGGATGGATTGGCTGTTGTTGCGATCGAATTGATTGATGAGGGAGGAGTGATGGGGCAGCACGAGGTGGCACGAACAGAACAGGCGTCGCCGGCTCGATCCACGCCCGGGATTTGGGAGAAGTGCTTGGCGTCAACCGAACCGCACGCCCCGGTCGCGGTCGCGGTCGCACTCGCACCGCTTTGGGTGAGTTGGGTTGGTCCAGCGGGGGGGCGGAGGACGAGCTGGTCGGCCGGAATGCCGAAAGTCGATCGGGAATTATCTTTTTTTTTCGAATGGGAGTCGGGAATTATCGTCACGGTTGGATTATTTATTTTGGTGTGTCTAGGTCTCGCGAAGTCTCAGTCGAGTAATATAGTATGTAAGATAAAAAAATTATTTTTTTTACACGAAGCTCAATCAAAATTAACGGATTATAGTATCGACTCAGACTTCGCAAAGTCTGGATCGATTGATTTTTAGCAAAGCCGTATTTTTTTCCAGAACCGCCTTCATTCATCTTCTATTCTCATTGCCTATTTTCAAACAAGTCATGCATGCAAATCATAAATTGCATTGTTTTCGCATTATTATGTGCATGCAACGCCCCACTTGCATGTTAAATAAATTATTGTATGTACTCCCTCCGTTTCAAAATATAGTGCGTCTGCGTTTCCCGAGATTCAACTTTGATCATAAATTTAACTAATAAGACCGATTGCAGCGGGAGAAAAAATTATACCAATGAATTCGTATTCGAAAGCAGTTTTCAATCATATAATTTTTGCTTCCGCCGCAGCTGGTCTCGTTGGTTAAATTTATGATTAAAGTTAAAACGTGGGAACCGAGGACGCACTATATTTCGGAACGGAGGGAGTATCTTTTTTTAACGGAGCAGTTGGTAGCCTGGTACTTCAATCTTATTTTGGTATTCCGGTTTTATTTTCGTCCCACCTACTACCACTCCCTTTCATTGGTCTTTTTATATCCATCGATTTATTTTCTCTTCACTTCTTTCTTTCAAATCAACACTTTTACTAACGTACAAAAGATCATATATCTAATTTTCTTAACCGATCTCTTTAATTAATGCAAAAGAAAAGAAAATATCTCTCTCACGATTGCATGTATTTCTTTTTGTAGAAATTGAGAGAATCTCTCCACTCTTTTCTTTCAAATTAACACTTTCCTAACATACAAAAGATCACATATCTTACTTTTCCAAATGATCTCTTTAATTAATGCAAAAAAGGAAAGTATCTCTCTCACGATTGCATGTATCTCTTTATGTAGAAAAAGAGAGAATCTCTCTCGATTGTGTGTATCTCTTCCTTTATTTTTCTAGTTGATTTATTTGTCACTAACCAACAAATTACCCAAGAATAATTTTATCCAAAATTTCCTATAATGTTGTGCCTTGGTCGTCGTTCGTTTCGTTCCCACTCCTCACCGATCCCCCTCCATGGATCTTCCCCTCCCACAAATCACCATTTTTTACTATCCCACAAAAAACTGACGGACGAACAGAAAACCGTGAAAAACCTTATGCTGAAACCTAATGTACGTCCTCCCTCCCAATCTCCTCCCGCAGTCGCCGCAAGCCCCTTTCCTTCCCTCCTTCCTACCTCCTCGGCTCCTCCCCTACCATCGCTACTCCACTCCGGTCCTAACCCTTCATGTGTGCTGATGGGCCACGCCTCCGCCTACCGGGTCATTCGGTTCCTATACGCCACTCCCTCCGCTTCAGCCATTCACTGTGTACGTGAGGGGCGTCCATCTGAGGCATCGGTGTAGGGAGTGCAACTGGATCGGCTATGTCGTGGTGGCCACCGACAAGGGAAAGGCCACGCTCCGGCGCCTGGACGTGGTCGTCGCATGGTGTGGCACGATCCAGGCTCTGGAGCTGCACAAATGCTTGGTGCAACGTGGGTGGATCTCCATCTACACAGTTGCCGACCAGGCATCCACCAAGAACGAGGACACGCCAGAGACGAGGTAATCTTGTGAATACATTGAAGGTATTATCATGCACATGGTACACACGGTTCAATGTTGAGCTCACTTGCAGATACATGCTCGTGCAACCATGGATGTCCGGTGCGGGTTGAGGTGCTTGGTGGACACGTATAAAGACCATGGATTGTTCATCTTCATAGGTCAACTCATGAACTCTATTTTAAAGGTTCACTTCTTACAGGGGCAAAGTAGGTGCCACAATCCTGAACCCTCTTTTCATGTTAGGCCTTTAAGTGTTTGAAATATGCCCTAGAGGCAATAATAAAGTGGTTATTATTATATTTCCTTGTTTATGATAATCGTTCATTTCGTTCATTATCCATGCTAGAATTGTATCGATCGAAAACTCATATACATGTGTGGATACATAGACAAACACTATGTCCCTAGTGAGCCTCTACTAGACTAGCTCGTTGATCAAAGATGGTCAAGGTTTCCTGACCATAGACATGAGTTGTCATTTGGTAACGGGATCACATCATTAGGAGAATGATGTGATGGACAAGACCCAATCGTAAGCATAGCATTTGATCGTGTTAGTTTATTGCTACTGCTTTCTTTGTATCAAGTATCTATTCCTATAACCCTTGAGATCATGCAACTCCCTGACGCCGGAGGAATGCCTTGTGTGCATCAAATGTTACAATGTAATTGGGCGATCATAAAGATTCTCTACAGGTATCTCCGAGGGGGTCTGTTGGGTTGGCATGGATCGAGACTGGAATTCGTCACTCCATATGACGAAGAGGTATCTCTGGGCCCACTCGATAATACAATATCACAAGAAGCTTGCACGCACTGTGAATAAGGGGTTAGTCACGGGATCTTGTATTACGTAACGAGTAAAGAGACTTGCCAGTAACGAGATTGAACTAGGTATGGAGATACCGATGATCAAACCTCGGACAAGTAACATACCGATGGACAAAGGGAACTGTATACGGGATTATTTGAATCCTTGACATGGTGGTTCAACCGATAAAGATCTTCATGGAATATGTAGGAACCAATATGGGCATACATGTCCCACTATTGGTAATTGGCCGGCGAGTGTCTCGGTCATGTGTGCATCATTCTCGAACCCGCAGGGTCTGCACGCTTAATGTTTGGTGACATTTTGGTATTAATGAGTTGTGTATGTTGGTGACCAAAAGTTGTTCGGAGTCTCGTATGAGATCCCGGACGTCACGAGGAGTCCTGGAATGGTCTGAAGGTAAAGATTCATATATGGAAAGTTGGTATTCGGACGTCGGAATAGTTTTGATGATTACCGAATTCCATCGGGAGTGCCGGAAGGGGTTCCGGGGGTTTACCGGGAGAGTCCACCTGCCCCGGAGGGCCCCATGGGCTGATAGAGGTGGCGCACCAGCCCTTGGTCGGATGGGCTACTCCTCCCAAGGGCCCAAGGCACACTAGGGTTTAGGGAAACCCTAGAGGGGGGAGGCGCCCCACCTGACTTGGGGGCCAAGCCTCCCCCTTGGCCATCGCCCCCTTGTGGGAGGTCCTAGGAGGGCCGACACCCATATACCCTCCCTCTATATATGAGAGGAGATGGAGGGAAGCCACACCACAAGCCACGGCACAACCCTCCCTCCCTCTATAGATTAGTTCTTCCCTCGTTAATGTCGCGGTAGCGCTTGGCAAAGCCCTGCCGGGACAACTCCACCACCACCGCCACCATGTTGTTGTGTTGTTGGAGAACTCATCTACTACTCCACCCTTCCTTGCTGGATTGAGGGGGCGGAGACATCATCGAGTTGTACGTGTGCCGAACATGGAGGTGTCGTTCGTTCGGCGCTAGATCGGGACGGATCGTGATTGGATCGCAAAGACGTACAACTGCACCAACCGTGTTTCTTAACGCTTCGCACTTAGATATCTACAAGGGTATGCATATGCACTTCCCTTTCGTAGATATATATCTCCATAGATAGACTTTGGTGTTCGTAGCAATTTTTTTGTTTCTCATGCAACGTTCCCCAACAGCAATATCACAGCTAGGTCTATACGTAGATGATATGCACGAGTAAAACACAAAAGAGTTTGTGGGCGTTGATGTTCATATTTCTTACCTCCTTAGTGTCATTCTGATTCGGCAGTATTGTGGAATGAAGAGGCTCGGAACAACCTTACTTGTCCACATACAAGAGACCGGTTCCACCAACTGACATGTAACCTTGTTGCATAAAGGCGGCTGGTGGGTGTTTGTCTCTCCCACTTTAGTTGAAGCGGATTCGACAGAGGTTGTCCTTGTAGAAGGTTAAAAGGCAACTTGATTATCACCATTGTGGCTTTGCGTAGGTAAGAATAGTTCTTACTAGTTGCCCATAGTAGCCACGTAAAACTTGCAAAAACAAAGTAGAGGACGTCTAGCTTTTTTTGCAAGGCATGTTATGATGTGATATGGCCAAGACGTGATTTGAAATATGTGATGTATGAGACGATCATGTTTTATAATATTTATCATGACTTCCATGTCAATGAGTATGGCAACCAGCAGGAGCCATAGGGTTGTCTTTAATTTATTTGTGTCATTTGCTTTACTTTATCGCTATGCGTTAGCAATAGGCGTAGAAGCAATAGTTGGCGCGACAACCACATCACGACACAATGATGGCGATCATGGTGTCATGCCGGTGACGATGGAGATCATATTGGTGCTTTGGAGATGGAGATCAAAAGCACAAGATGATGATGGCCATATCATATCACTTATTATTTGCATGTGATGTTTATCCTTTTATGCATCGTATTTTTCTTAGAACGGCGATAGCATTATAATATGATCCCTCACTAAAATTTCAATAAAAATGTGTTCTCCCCAAGTATGCACCATTGCGAAGGATCGTTTTTTTAAAGCACCTCGTGATGATCGGTGTGATAGACTCTATGTTCGCATAGAACGTGTGTAAGACAGATTTACACATGCAGAACACTTGGGTTAAACTTGATGAGCTTAGCATGTACATACATGGCCTCTGAACACAGGAGACCGAAAGGTCGAACATGAGTCATATAGTAGATATGATCAACATGGAGATGTTCACCATTGAAACCACTTCATCTCACGTGATGATCAGATTTGAGTTGGTGAATTTGGATCATGGTACACTTAGACAACCTAAGGGATGTTGCTTTGAGTGGGAGTTCTTTAATAATATGATTAATTTGACTCATTATCATGAACATAGCCTAAGTTGTCTTTGCAAAATTATGTTGTAGATCAATGGCTCGCGTAGTAGCTTCCCTGAATTTTGAATGTGTTCCTAGAGAAAGCTAAGCTGAAAGATGATGGAAGTAACTGATGTCTACTACACAACTTTATTCTTGTAGACTATGTTGGGCCTCCAAGCGCAGAGTTTTGTAGGACAGTAGCAATTTACCCTCAAGTGTATGACATAAGGTTTATCAATCCGTGGGACGTGTAGGATGAAGATGGTCTCTCTCAAGCAACCCTGCAATCAAATACAAATAAATCTCTTGTGTCCCCAACACACCCAATACAATGGAAAATTGTATAGGCGCACTAGTTCGGCGAAGAGATGGTGATACAAGTGTAGTATGGATAGTAGATATAGGTTTTTGTAATCTAAAAATATAAAAATAGTAAGGTAGAAAGTGTGAAACAATGAGAAATATGTTGTATAAATGCTTGGAAATAAGGCCTAGGGTTCATGCTTTCACTAGTGCAACCTCTCAACAATGCTAACATAGTTGAATCATATAATCATCCCTCAACGTGCAACAAAGAAACACTCCAAAGTTCCTATCTAGCGGAGAACAATAAGATGAAATCCGTGTAGGTAGTAGAACCACCTCAAAGTTATTATTGTCGATCCATCTTTTGAGCTATTCCTATAAGTGTCACAAACAACCCTAGAGTTCATGCTAAAATAACACCAATGATGCATATCAATCAACCCTAATGTCACCTAGATACTCTAGTGTCACCTCAAGTATCCGTGGGTAAATTATGCGAAATGCATCAAACACTTTCAGATCTATCATATTCAATCCAACACAAATAATTTCAAGGATCACCCCAAGATTTCTATTGGAGAACGTGATATGAAAACGTGCAATTAACCCCTATGCATAGATCCCCAATGTCACCGGAATCTGCAAGTTGATGCAATAACATATATCAAGTGAATCACTTGAACGCCCCAATGTCACTATGGGTATACGCATGCAAGACATACATCAAGTGTTCTCAAACCAAAATATTCAATCCAACATAACGAGATCTCAAAAGGAAAGATTCAATTCATCACAACAAGGTAGAAAGGGAATAACATCATATGACCCGACTATATTAACAAAACCCGTGATACATCAAGATCGTGACATCTCAATAATAGGAGAGAGAGAGATTGAACACAGAGCTACTGGTACATACCCTCAGCCCCGAGGGTGAACTACCCCCTCGCCGTCATGGCCTCCGTTGGGATGATTAGGATGGCCATCGAATGATGATTTGCCTCCCCGGTAGGGTACTAGAACGCCTAGAGATTGGTTTTTCATCGATACAAAGATTTGTGGCGGCGGAGCGAGGAGTCTCTCTTTATTTCTGGGGTTTCTGAGATTTATAGGATTTTTTAGCGTTGGAATCATGTGTAATGGGGCCACACGAGCCCCACCACATATCAGGGCGCGACCTAGGGGGGCACCCTGATGGCTTGTAGCCCAAGGGTGGCTCCCCTCTGGTGGTTCTTCGCTCCAATACTGCTTATTTCTTCCAGAAAAAATCACAAAAAAGTTCCAGGCGATTCCAAGAACTTTCATTTTCGACACAAAAACAACACCGCGGTAATTCTGCTGAAAACAACGTCAGTTTGTGTTAGTTCTAAATAAATGATATAAAGTGCATCGAAACCATATAAAAGTATTGTAAACATAGGTTAATATGGCATGAATACTTCATAAACTATAGATACCTTGGAGACGTATTAGCATCCCCAAGCTTAATTCCTTCTCGTCCTCGAGTAGGCAAATGATAAAAGAAATACTTTATGAAGTGTGAATGTTAGCATAATGTATAATGTTGAGAAAGTATAATTTCAGCCACTTTTCTAGCATCATAACTCGCAACTATTTCTCATAAAACTTCTCATGATCAAGTAGCAAGTTATTCACATGTTAAAGTATAGACCATAAATTTTCTTGAAAACTAGCAAAATATGTTTCCATTCGTCAAACAATTACAATTCATCTTATTTTTAGGAAGGGTCTATGTAAGATCTTTGGTTTAGCAAATTCCACATACTCAACTATCATTTAGTCTTCCATGATTGCTGACACTCAAAGCATATTTTTAGAACAAACAGTTTCAATCAAACACATAGGAAGACATGGGCTTAAATTTTCGCCTCCCAACTTATTTATCTCGAGGATAATGTCAACAAATAATGAATCATGATCACATATATTCAATTGGATATATGTGTCTGGATCTTTCCTCACCATATGATACTTGCCAACTAATCGATTGAGGTCAGAATAAGAACTGGACTCAACATAAAAAGTAAAAGATAGGCCCTTCGTAGAGGGAAGCAGGGATTTGGAGAGGTGCCAGAGCTCATTGTTTTAAAGCAGAGATGAATATGTAATTTTGGGTGGTATACTTTTCTTGTCAACGTCACATATTGTTTTCAATATCTTCCATGCTAATCACATTATTGGCGGTTCCCAAACATAATTGAAATTTTACCCCCCCTCCACCATTCAAACACATCCCATGGCTTGCCGAATCCACCGTTGCCCTCCAAAAATCAACTTTCTAGGGGGAGTTTTTGTTTATTTATTTTTGTTTTATGCAGGACTGGCCATCCTTTTTACTAGATTCTCTTGTGCAATGACAAGTGAATAAACACTCATCTTGAGAATAACGCGCTTAACATGGAAGATAATGACCACCCCGTTGCTCCATGAGCGGTATGAGCACACAAAACGGATGTTTTTTGAATGTTTAGAGGTGGCACATGCAAATTTACTTAGTATGAAGTTTTGGCTAGCAAAAGGTTCTAAAGAAGCACCACATGTTAGAGGATCCATGAGAATATAACTGCTATGTGAATATAAACAAACATAACCATTAAGTTGTCTTCCATGTACAACGTCAACTACTTTATCAAGTTTGAAAATAATTAATGGGGGGTCACAATCATAAAGATGTCCAATATAGTATATTTATATGTGAAACCTCTCTTCCTTTAATATTCTTTCATGAATTGTTTAAATTACCAATGTTATGTTTGCTAAATTTCAAGAAATTTACCACTTATACTCCTAGTATGTGAAGTCAGTACTCCCCATGGGACAAGAATATGAAGCATATATAATTTCACATTTATGACATTCAATTCTTTCAACGTTTACTCTCAGGATATAAGTGAAGCACATGAGTAAACTTCAAACTACTCTCAAAAGATATAAGTGAAGATCAATGAGTAGTCAAACAATAAAGTAGCTATGTGAGGACTCTCTCTCTCTCTCTAAATAAAGATTTTCAGATCTAACTATTTTATTCAAACAACAAACTAAACAAAAATATCACTCCACGAATAGCACATATCATGTGAACGGATAAAAATTTAGGCTCAACATAGGCTAACCGATAGTTGACGAAAAGAGGTGGGATGCGTAGCATAACCAAGCTTAGATGCTTGAGACTTATTGAAATATTTACTTGTGGTACCTTGGGCATCCCCAATCTTGAGCTTTTTTTATCTCGTTCAATCCTCTCATATCCCCATTTCACCTAAGTCTCAAAAACTATGACAACAATCTGTCTAAACAGGACAGTCGGTAGCAATTAATTTACAAAGTGCACTTATAAATCTCTAAAATTATAAAAATTTAGGGCATGATAAATAATTTATGTTAAATACTGTGTAAAAAATTCATAAACTTTCCATGTTCCAGTAAAATAAGAAAATTCAAACACTACAACAAAAGTTTATGTTTTTACATAGCACACATCAAAATATGCAATGGAGGCATCTTAAGGAAATTATTGGAACTTTTTATTGAAATATAAGATTATAAATAGCATCTAACAGAGAACAACAAAATAAAATGGCGCTCCAAGCAAAACACATATCATGTGACGAATAAAAATATAGCTCCAAGTAAGATATACCGATAATGTTGTAGACGAAAGAGGGGATGCCTTCTGGGGCATCCCCAAGCATAAACGCTTGAGTCTTCCTTGGATATTACCTCGGGGTTGTCTTGGTAATCCCCAAGCTTAGGTCATTTCTGCTCCTTGTTCACCTCATATCGGTATATCACCCATAACTTGAAAACTTCAATCACACAAAACTTAACGGAACTTTGTGATATGGATTAGTATAATAAAGATAGATCATTCACTTAGGTACTGTCAAGACAATAATCATAATTGTTATCACATAATAACTAATGTATTCCAACATTCCCATAATTTATATCACTCAAATAATCTATAGAAATACTTAAAACAAGCAAACTATGCATGCAAAACATAATCTGTCAAAAACAGAACAGTCTGTGAAGATCTGAATGAACACCATAATTTCCCGAGTCCAAAAATTCTGAAAACTTAGGACAACACATAGAATTTGTATATAAATAATGTTTAAAAAATACAGAATTTTTTGATGCTCCAATAAAATCATAGAAATTCTGCAATGGACGTAAAAGTTTCTGTTTTTGCACAAAATCAAAGTAGAAAGTATCCACACTATCTCAAAGGCTTTACTTGGCACTTTATTTAAATAAAAGACACAAAACATGATTAATACAATAGCTTAATAATATAAACACATAAAAACAGAAAGTAAAAGTGTTGGGTTATTTCCCAACAAGCGCTTCTCTTTAATGCCTTTTAGCTAGGTATGACGATTTCAATGATGCTCGTATAGGAAAAAGAGTTGAAACATGCAAGAGAGCATCATGAATCACATGACAAGCACATTTAAGTCTAACCCACTTCCTATGCATAGGGATTTTGTGAGCAAACAATTCATGGGAGCAAGAATAAATTTTCATAGGAAGGCAAAACAAGCATGACTTCAAAACTTTGAACACATAGAGAGGAAACTTGATACTATTGCAATACCTACAAGCATATGTTCCTTTCCCATAATAATTTTCAGTAGCATCATGAAGGAATTACACAATATAACTATCACATAAATATTTTTTTCATGATGCACAAGAATAGAATTTTTATTACTATCCACACAAGAAAAATTCTTCTCATTCAAAGTAGTGGGAGCAAACTCAACAAAATAGCTATCACTAGTGCAATCTCTCAACAATGCTAACATAGTTGAGTCATATAATCATCCATCAACGTTCAATAAAGAATCACTCCAAAGTTCCTATCTAGGGGAGAACAATAAGATGAAATTGGTGTAGGTAGTAGAACCACCTCAAAGTTATCATTTTTGATCAATCTTTTGGGCTATTCCTATAAGTGTTAGAAACAACCCTAGAGTCCGTACTAAAATAGTAAAATAACACCAATGACACATATTAATCAACCCTCATGTCACCTAGATACTCCAATGTCACCTCAAGTATCTCTGGATAAATTATGCAACATGCATCAAATAATTTCAGATCTATCACATTCAGTCCAACACAAAGAACTTTAAGAAGCACCCTGATACGTCTCCAATGTATCGATAATTTATGAAGTATTCATGTCATATTTACCTATGTTTACAATACTTTCAAACGGTTTTCATGCACTTTTTATGATTTTTTTAGAACTAACCCGGACTGACACTGTGTTCAACATAATTACCGTGTGTTGTTTTTTGTGTAAAAATGAAAGTTCTCGGAATCGACACAAACTTTTTTGTGATTTTTTCTGGAGGAAATAAGCAATATTGGAGCAAAGAACCACCAGAGGGGAGACACCCTTGGGCCACAAGCCATTAGGGCGCGACCCTGGGGGGTCGTGCCCTGATATGTGGTGGGGCCCACGTGGCTCCATTGCACATGATTCCAACGCTGAAAATCCCTATAAATCCCATAAACCCCAGAAATATAGAGAGACTCTCTGTTCCGCTGCCGTAACTCTCTATATCAATGAAAAACCAATCTAGAGGCGTTCCAGTACCCTGCGAGAGAAGCAAATCATCATCTGGTGGCCATCTTCATCATCCCGGGGGAGGCCATGACGAGGAGGGAGTAGTTCACCCTCGGGGCCGAGGGTATGTACCAGTAGCTATGTGTTCTCTCTCTCTCTCTCTCTCTCGTGTTCTTGAGATGGCACGAACTTGATGTATCACGAGCTTTGTTAATATACTCGGATCATACGATGTTCTTCCCTTGTCATCTTGTTGTGATTAATTGAATCTTTTCTTTGAGATCTTGTTATGTCGGATTGAATATTTTGGTTTGAGAACACTTGATGTATGTATTGCATGCGGTTACCCGTAGTGACATTGGGGTATTCAAGTGATTCACTTGATATATGTTATGGCATCAACTTGCTTATTCCGGTGACCTTGGGGATCTATGCTTAGGGGTTGATTGCACGTTTTCATACCACGTTCTCCGATAGAAATCTTGGGGTGCTCCTTGAAGTTCTTTGTGTTGGATTGAATATGATAGATCTGAAATTGTTTGATGCATGTCACATAATTTACCCGCATATACTTGAGGTGATATTGAAGTATCTAGGTGACATTAGGATTGATTTATATGTATCATTTGTGTTATTTTACTATGAACTCTAGGGTTCTTTGTGACACTTATAGGAATAGCCCAAAAGATTGATCGGAAAGGACAACTTTGAGGTGGTTCTACTACCTACACCAATTTCATCTATTTGTTCTCCGCTAGATAGGAACTTTGGATTGATTCTTTGTTGCACGACGAGGGATGATCATATGATTCAACTATGTTAGCATTGTTGAGAGATTGCACTAGTGAAAGTATGAACCATAGGCCTTATTTCCACGCATTTATACAACGTTTTGCTCACTGTTTTACACTTGCTACCTTGTTGTTTTTTATTTTCATATTACAAAAACCTATATCCACTATCCATATTGCACTTGTATCGCCATCTCTTTGCCGAACTAGTGCGCATATATAATTTGCCATTGTATTGGGTGTGTTAGGGACACAATAGATTTCTTGTATTTGATTGCATGGTTGTTTGAGAGAGACCACCTTCATCCTACACCTCCCACGGATTGATAAACCTTAGGTCATCCACTTCAGGGAAAATTGATACTGTCCTACAAAACTCTGCGCTTGGAGGCCCAACATAGTCTACAAGAATAAAGTTGCATAGTAGACATCAAGCTCTTTTCTGGCCCCGTTGGTGGGGAGGTGAGTTCTTGAAGGTATATATTTAGATCTTGCAATTTAATCTTTTAGTTTCTTATTTTTCACTAGTTTGGTTTTGTAAAAGAAAACTACAAAAAATGGAGTTTAGATTGCATCAAATACTTCAGCTTTTTAATGTCTTACGTGAAAATGATGGTTTGGAAAATTGTGCTCAATTGGCAGAGGAAGAATTTATGAAAATATTTAATTAGGATTCCTTCAATGATTAGCATTATTGCAATGTTGCTAGTATGAATTCTCTGGATATTCATGATGCTGATGATATGCAAAGCCACAAGCTTGGGGATGCTATGTTTGATGAATATGATATTTTTAGTCCCCCAAGTTTTGATGACCAAAACTATTATGATGATAGCATGCCTCCTATGTATGATGATTATTGTGATTACATGTATGATATAAATAGTAATGACAACCATGAAACTTGTTATCATGATTTTAATATTTAATGTGGTTATGTTAATCAAGTGTCACATGATAGTTATTTTGTTGAGTTTGCTCCCACTATTATGAATGAGAAGAAATTTGCTTATGTGGAGAGTGATAAATTTTCTATGCTTGTACATCATGAAAATAATGCTTTATGTGATAGTTATATTGTTTAATTCCTTCATTATGCTACTAAAAATTATTATGAGAGTGGAATATATGCTTATGTATATTTCAATAATATCAAGTTTCCTCTCTATGGGTTGAAAATCTTGAAGATATGCTTGTTTTGACTTCCTATGCTAGTTGATTCTTGCTCCCATAAATTGTTTTCTCAAAAAATCCCTATGCATAGGAATAGGGATAGACTTAAATGTGACTGTCACATGCTTTATGATGCTCCCATTGTGTTTCAATTCTTTACTCTTATGCGAGCATCATTGGAATCATCATGTCTAGCTAAAAGGCATTAAAGAAAAGCGCTTGTTGGTAGACAACCAAACACTTTTACTTTCTGTTTTTATGTGTTCACATGATTAATACAATGTAATAATAATGTTCTGTGTATTTTATTTCAATAAAGTGCCAAGTAAGGCCTTTGGGATAGTGTGGATACTTGTTAGTTTGATTATGTGCAAAAACATAAACTTTAACGTCTAGTGCAGAATTTCTCTGATTTTACTAGAGCCTCAAAAATTCTGAAACTTTTACACATTCTTGATATGCAAATTCTCTGCGGTGTCCTCATTTTTCAGAATTTTTAGTCTCGGGGAAGTATGGTGATCATTCAGATCTTCACAGACTGTTCTGTTTTTGACAAATTCTGTTTTGCATGCATAGTTTGCTTGTTTTAAGTGTTTCCATAGGTTATATTGAGTGATATAAATTATGGGAATATTATAATACAATAGGTATTATGTTAGACCAATTATGAATCTTGTCTTGATAGTACCTAAGTGAATGATCTGTCTTTATCATACTAACCCATCTCACGAAGTTCCGTTAAGTTTTGTGTGATCAACGTTTTCAAGTTTTGGGTGAGATAACAATATGAGGTGAACAAGGAGCATCAAGGAACTAATATTGTGGATTTCCAAGTCACCCACAAGGTAATATCCAGGAATACTCAAGCTTCTAAGCTTGGGGATGCGCGGGCATCCCCTCTTTCGTCTTTAACACTATAGATATATCTTACTTGGAGCTATATTTTTATTCTTCACATGATTTGTTTTTTTCTTTGGGCGTCATTTTATTTTGTTGTTATTTGTTAGATGCTATTTATAATCTTGATTTTCAATAAAAAATTTCAAGAATTGCCTTAAGATGCCTCCATTGCATGTTTTGATGTGTGCTGTGTAAAACAGAAAGTTTTGCTGTAGTATTTGAATTTTCAAATTTTACTAGAACATGCAAAGTTTATGAAATGTTTAGAAATTATTTTCATATAAATTATTTAGACTTTACTAAAATTTCAGAATTTTTTAAGTTATAGAAGTACATTGGTTTAATAGAATGCTACGGACCGTTCTATTTGGACATATTGCTGTCATAGTTTTGTTATCTACTTATCCTATAGTTTCCAAAGCCTATATTGGTAGATATAAATTGTGGAAGTGATAGTAAACAGTGGATTATGTTTTAAAATTATTATTCAACTTGTCTTGGCAGTACATGAAGTGTTTATTTGTTCTTATGTGTACTAACCTATCTCACGAGTTCTTCTTGAGTTTTGTGTGGATGAAGTTTTTGAGACTTAGGTGAAACCGACATATGAGAGGATTGAGCGAGATACAAAAGCTCAAGCTTGGGGATGCGCAAGCCACCCTAAGTAAATATTTCAAGATGTCTCAAGCATCTAATCTTGGGGATGCTACGCGTCCCACCTCTCTTCATCAACAACTATCGATTAGCCTATTTTGAGCCTAAATTCTTATTTGTACACATGATATCTGCTATTCTTGGAGTGTCTTTTGTTTTCTGTGTTGTTTGAATAAAATTCTAAGATCTGAAAATATTTATTGAGATACAATCCTCACATAGCTACTTTATTGTTTGACTACTCATTGATCTTCACTTATATATTTTGAGAGTAGTTTGATGTTTACTCTTGTGCTTCACTCATATCCTAAGAGTAAATTGTGAATGGAAATATCATAAATATGAAATTATAAATGTTCTTTATTCTTAGTAGTAGCTTCACATTTGGTTTATAAAGTAAAATCTATTGAAGTTTGACAATCATCAAATTGGACATACAAGCAATTCATGAACAATTATTATAAGAAAGAGAACTTTCACATACAAATATATTATCTTGGACATATTTTATGATTGTGAATACCGTTAATTATTTTCAAACTTGATCAAATAGTTGAAATTGGACAAGGAAGACAACTTAATGGTTATGCTTGGGTATATTGGGATAGAAGTCATATTGTTATGGATCCTCTAACATGTGGTGCTTGCTTAGAACCTTTTGCTAGCCAAAAATTCGTACTAAGTAGAAATACTACTTGTGCATCCAAATCCTTGAGCCAAGTTTCTTACATGCGAGTCCACCATACCTACCTATATATGGTATTTCACTGCCATTCCAAGTAAATTTGCATGTACTACCTCTAAACATTCAAATAAACATCCGTTTTGTGTGCTCATACCGCTCATAGAGCGTCGGGGCGGCCATTATCTTCCATGCTAAGCAAGTTATTCTCAAGATGAGTGTTTATTCACTTGTCATTGCACGAGAGAGGCTGGTAAAAAGGATGCCCAGTCCTGCATAATACAAAAATAAATAAATAAACCCCCCTATAATGTTGATTGTTTGGAGGGCAAACGTGGATTCAGCCACCATGGAATGTATTTGAATGGTGGAGGGGGAGTAAAATTTCAATTCTATCCGGGAACCACCAATAATGTGATTAGAGTGGAAGATATTGAAAACTCTGTTGTGACGTTGACAGGAAAAGTACACCACTCAAAATTACATATTCATCTCTATTTTAAACAATGAGTTGTGGCACCTTTGCAAATCCATGCTTCCCTCTGTGAAGGGACAATCTATTTACTTTCATGATTTCTTACTTTCATGTTAAGTCAACTTCTTATTCCAACCTCAGTCTATTAGTTGGTAAGCACCATGTGGTGGGGAAATATCCAAACATATATATCCACTCAAATATATTTGATCATGATTCCTTATTGTTGAGAATTATCTTTATGATAAGTATGTTGGGAGGCGAAACATTAAGCCCCTATCTTTCTTTGTGTTCAATGGATGTTGTTTGTTCTAAAAATATGCCTTGAGTATTAGCAATCATAGAAGACTATATGATAATTGAGTATGTGTAGCTCTTACATAGACTTGATGATGCATTGAAAGTGTTTGGTGACCAAGAACATAGATTGCTAAGTTTCTAGTGAATGAACTGTTTGAACCATGACATGTGAATTGACTGCTACTCTATCATGATGATTTTTATGAGAAAAAGTTGCTGATTATGATGCTAGAAAAGTGACTGAAATTATCAATGATAAAAACTATTCACTATGCCAGCATTCACACTCCATAAATTATTTCTTTTATCATTTACCCACTCGAGGACGAGCGGGAATTAAGCTTGGGGATGCTGATACGTCTCCAATGTATCGATAATTTATGAAGTATTCATGCCATATTTTCCTATGTTTACAATAATTTTATATGGTTTTGATGCACTTCATATGATTTATTTAGAACTAACCCAGACTAATATTGTTTTCAGCAGAATTACCATGTTTTTTGTGTAGAAAAATGAAAGTTCTCATAATTGCATGAAACTTTTTGTGTTTTTTCTGTAGGAAATAAGAAATATTGGAGCGAAGAACCACCAGAGGGGAGCAACCCTTGGGCCACAAGCCATCAGGGTGCGGCCTAGGGGTGGTTGCACCCTGATATGTGCTGGGGCCCACGTGGCTCCATTGCGCGTGATTCCAACGGTGAAAAATCCTATAAACCCTAGAAACCCCAGAAATATAGAGAGACTCTTTGTTTCGCCGCTGCAACTTTCTGTATCGATGAAAAACCAATTTAGAGGCATTCTAGTACCCTATCGGAGAGGCAAATCATCATCCGATAACCATCTTCATCATCCCGGCGGAGGCCATGACGAGGAGGGGGTAGTTCACCCTTAGGGTTGAGGGTATGTACCAGTAGCTATGTGTTCAATCTCTCTCTCCCTCTCTCTCTCTATCTCTCTCTCTCTCGTGTTCTTGAGACGGCATGATCCTTATGTATAACGGGCTTTGTTAATATAGTCAGATCATATGATGTTCTTCCCTTGTCATCTTGTTGTGATGAATTAAATCTTTCCCTTTGAGGTCTTGTTATGTCGGATTGAATATTTTGGTTTGAGAACACTTGATGTATGTCTTGCATGCAGATTACATTGGGGGTACTCAAGTGACCTTGGGCATCAACTTGCGGATTCCGGTGACCTCGGGGATCTATGCATAGGGGTTGATTGCACGTTTTCATACCACCTTCTCTGATAAAAATCTTGGGGTTCTCTTTGAAGTTCTTTGTGTTGGATTGAATATGATAGATCTGAAAATTGTTTGATGCATGTCGCATAATTTACCCACGGATACTTGAGGTGACATTGGATTAGCTAGGTGACATTAGGGTTGATTGATATGTATCATTGGTGTTATTTTACTACAAACTCTAGGGCTGTTTGTGACACTTATAGGAATATCCCAAAAGATTGAAGATAACTTTGAGGTGGTTCTACTACCTACACCAATTTCATCTATTTGTTGTCCGCTAGATAGGAACTTTGGAGTAATTCTTTGTTGCAGGTTGAGGTATGATCATATGATTCAACTATGTTAGCATTGTTGAGAGATTGCACCAATGAAAGTATGAACCCTAGGCCTTATTTCCAAGCATTTATACAACGTTTTGCTCCCTTTTTTACACTTTCTACCTTTCTATTTTTATATTTTCAGATTACAAAAACCTATATCTACTATCCGTATTGCACTTGTTCACCATCTCTTCGCCGAACTAGTGCACGTATACAATTTGCCATTGTATTGGGTGTGTTGGGGACACAAGAGATTTCTTGTATTTGATTGCAGGGTTGTTTGATAGAGACCATCTTCATCCCACACCTCCCATGGATTGATAAACCTTAGGTCATCCACTTGAGGGAAAATTGCTACTGTCCTACAAAACTCTACACTTGGAGGCGCAAAATAGTCTACAAGAATAAAGTTGCATAGTAGACATCACATCCCAATATTTCTATCGAAGAACATGGTATGAAAACATGCAATCAACCCCTATTCATAGGTCCCCAAGGTCACGGGTGAGGGAGTCCTGGATTAAGGGGTCCTCGGGAGGCCGACCTATTCTTATGGGCCAGACTATATGGGCTACTTACCGAACACGAGAATATTTGAAGGCCCAGTCTCCAAGATGGAAGCTTCAGGAAGCACGGCTTGCACTCCATGTTTGATGTAGCAAATAAGAATGTTTATCTCTTTGGCATGTAACCGACCATGTGTAAACCCTAGGCATCGTCGGCGTCTATATAAGCCACAGGATTTTAGGGCGTAGGGACAGAACAACTCATCTAGGGTTAGCTATTCGATCTCGAGGTAGATCAACTCTGGAACCCCTCCATACCATCAATACAACCAAGTAGGACATAGGGTATTACCTCCATAGGAGATCCTGAACCTGGGTAAATTAGTGTCCCCTTTGTCTCCTGTTACCGTCGATTCTAGTCTCACAGTTCGGGACCCCCTACCCGAGATCCACCGGTTTTGACACTGACATTGGTGCTTTCATTGAGAGTTCCTCTCTGAGAAAGATGGAATCGATGTCTTGCATTGTCATCAACGAAGAGGTCCGCAGTATGCACACTTTCGTCCCCGGACTGATCTTTTCCTTCGACAGCGTTGTGCTGCACGCTGATCCCACTGACCATCTAGGTCGTGTTGAGAGCTTTGCCCTTGATCGAGAGGTCAGATTCGGAAAGTTAGAGTTCTGCGTAGACTCTCGAGGTGACTTGTCGTTAATCGGGTTTGCGGCTTCACCTGTAGCACCCGAGGACTCTGAGGCTTTAACCTCGAGCCCCTTCTTCGGATATGCCAATGGGGTCACCCATGGCGATGGGTCGAACTCCTATCCTGGTCCGGCCATTGAGCCAGATGACCGGACACGTGTTCTTGCCGAACACTCCCCATGTACGGACGCCTTGGAGGTTAACTCCGCAAGTTACGAACAGCTGGATCCGGTCGGCCCCTCAGCGGTTGACGAGGCCCTAGATCAGATCTCATCGATGAAGATCATCGACGATCCAATCCTGATCTATGTTGAGTTCGGTTACGGTGTGGGTCAGGACGAATTTTTTTCGACCCACCCACCACCCACTTGATAGCCACCGTCGAAGATTTAACCGACATGATGGACTATGCCTCCGAGGAGGCAGAATACATGGATGAAAAGGACGATGCTCCCACCCCCATTAACACCGGGAGGTGGGCCGCCACTTCCACATACGATGTTTACATGGTGGATACTCCTGCCAGTAACGTCGACAATACGCCTAACAACGATTGCGACAAGTCGGGCGATGCACCATCAAGGCGTCGGAAACCGCATAAGCGGTCCAAAGGCAAAAAGGGAAGGAAAGCTATCATCTACAATAGGGACGGTAATACCCCTGCTGACCATGGCAATCCCGATATCGCCGAACACCCGTTGGAGGGTCCGAAGGGCCTGAGGACCAGAACAACCCTGATAACGTCAATGACTCGAAAGACGATAATTACCTCCCCCCCCGTCGAGGACCATATACAGGAGGTCGATGACTTGTACATCCCTGATAACCTCAAAGATCAGGAAGAAATCAGGGAACGGATCATAGCAACGACTTGCAGCTTGAAAGCTAAGGAACGACAACTCAAAGCCGAACATGATGACCTCAATGATCGATGAACGAAAGTCCTCTCAGATGAGGAAGTATAAGACACTGGTCTGTTGGACCAGCCCAAAAGCTACCCACGGAGAAGGCTGCTGCCGCAATTCGATGACGAACTCACTAATACTTCGTCTCTGAACCGTACTCCATACGACAAGCCGGACCGCCCCCCTCGCGGGTGGGAGAGGACAGCTGATGACACCGGTTATATACCGGAAATGCCCCGAAGACGGGGTAAGGAGCCATTAGATCCCAACGACAGGTTCAACCTGTGAGATGACCTGGATCACAGAGCGGGCCGTACAAGATCCATCTATGGATCCAGAGAGTACTCACCCGATAGACGGGGCAGGTACAGACAAGGTTCGACCAAAACAATAGAGTTCGGGAACGCAACCGGGTCCACACAGACGGCGGATACAGGTGCGACATTGCACGGGTCAGAGGCACCACTCACCCAATGTGCATCATAGATGAGGTAATGTGACATCAGTTCCCCGAGGGGTTTAAACCTATGAATATAGAACAATATGATGGGACTACTGACCCAACTGTATGGATTTAGGACTTCCTCCTCCATATCCATATGGCGCAAGGAGACGATCTCCATGCCATGAAATATCTACCTCTTAAGCTTAAGGGGCCAGCTCGACACTGGTTAAACAACCTCCCCGAAAACTCCATTGGATGCTGGGAAGACCTGGAAGATGTGTTCCGCTCTAACTTCTAGGGAACCTATGTCCGCCTGCCGAACTCTTCTGATCTCAGCAACGTCGTCCAGAAGCCCGACGAGTCTGCTCGGCAATTCTAGAATCGGTCCTTGACTAAGAAGAATCAAATTGTCGACTGTCTAGATGCTGAGGCCATAGCTTCCTTCTGACACAATATTCGGGACGAATGGATGGCCCGCTAGCTTGGCCAGGATAAACCTCGGACCATGTCCGCCCTTACTTCCCTCATCACCCGCTTTTGCATGGGCGAAGACAATTGGCTGGCAAGATGCAGCCACAATTCCGAAGATCCTGTGGCCTGTGAAGCCCGGGATGGCAACAGAAAACCAAAGCGCAATAAGAATAATCGCCGACACAATAATAGTGATGTCGATGACATGACTGTTAACACCGGATTCCGCAACTCGCGACCTGGGAAGCGGAAGAAGCCTCCTAAAGGCAATCGTGACAGATCCACCCAGCTGGAGAAGATCATGGAAAGACCTTGCCAAATTCATGGGACTCCAGAGAAGCCCGCCAACCACACACACCGCAATTGCTGGGTGTTTAAACATGTCGGCAAGATACCACCCGAGGACCAAGGGAAAAGCTCTCGCAGCGTGGATGAGGATGAGCCTCGGGGTCCAATTGGTGGCGGACAGAATAAATTTCCTCCCGAAGTCAAAACAGTGAATATGATATACGCCACCCATATACTTAAGAAGGAGAGGAAGCGCGCCCTTCGAGAGGTCTACGCTATGGAACCCGTAGCCCCAAAGTACAACCCATGGTCAGCATAACCGATCACCTTTGATCGGCGCGATCACCCGACCAGTATCTGTCACGGGGGTTCGGCGACCCTCTTCCTAGACCCCGGTATAGATGGGTATCACCTCACAAAAGTCTTAATGGATGGAGGAAGTAGCCTTAACCTGATTTACTTAGATACGGTGAAAAAGATGGGCATAGATCCATCAAGGATCAAACCCAGTAGCACTACCTTCAAAGGAGTGATCCTAGGCGTTGAGGCCCGATGTACGGGTTCCGTAACCCTGGAAGTTGTGTTCACCTCGCCCCATGACTTTCGCAGCGAAGACTTGATCTTCGACATTGTGCCCTTCCGCAACGGCTATCACGCGCTGCTTGGTCGGACAACGTTCGCTCGTTTCAATGCAGTCCCACACTACGCATACGTCAAGCTCAAGATGCCGGGCCCCAAGGGGGTCATTACTATTAACAGCAATATAGAGCGCTCCCTTAGAACTAAGGAACATGCACTGGCCCTGGCGGCCAAATTCAGCTACAAAGAAGATCGGCAAGTCCCGACAGCCGCCATAAAGGCACACAAGGCTGGGAAGCGAGTTCGGCTTCAGACCGAAAACTCGGATCTCTCCTCCTCCCTTCAATAGGGACTCGCCCCACCGCACAACCCTACGACCAGCAAAGTACGTGCCAAGGAGGCATGACTTCGCACTTAAAATTCCATGGGTAGAGGCAGGGAAATAAAGATGGGTGTTCGGCGGGCCCGAACCTCTACCATCAACACGTCTTCGGACAAAAAGCAGGTGCTCCTAAAGAACCTGCCTATGGCGTAAAGCTCACCTACAATTCAGCGGCCTCTCAAGACCTTGTTTGGAAGATCCATTCGCCGAACACTAACACCCATCAAGGTGCATCTAAGAGCAGGAGTCAACTAGCACCGGGGCATATCGAGGACGTCAAGTTATCAATCGAAGACCCCTGGTACAACAACTCATGTATATTTTTATTTATTTCACATACCTGTAAATAGTTGCTTCGGCAATCCGAGCTATAAGAGTTGTTGGGAAAAATGTAAATTGCGTGGCACAAGTTTACCTCATCTGTCCTTTTTTGGTGCATATTTTTTCCTCTCTCCCTCTTCTCATAGACCTGTTCGGTATGATACGAGGCAACCGGCTAATAGACCGGGGGCTCGAGTTTAAAAACAAATCGCCTTATGTACATTCTATCATGCGTTTGGCGTCTTGGTGTTTGCTTTTATATGCATCGGTTCCGAGCTATGTCTTGGGTCAATAGTTGGGTTGCCCGACTCTTGTGCTTGCCCCTTTATGTTCCGCTCGTTCAGCTAAAAGGGCAAAGGGAGCACCCCTGCGATTGTGCATTCGGATAGTGTGGTCAAGTACCTCAGGGGAGAAAGCTGAAAACGGACTGTCATAGTATGGGAGATCCGGTCTGTGAACCCGAGCGGGAAGTATTATACTTCAATCTTCGTAAGTGGTTATTCCGTGTTATACGAGGAATTTGCCCTTTATGCAAACATTGTGATACCGGCTTTGGCCACGTTTCGTCCGAATATAACAACACTTCGGTTGCTAATTGTACGCTTCTTGTAGTCCTTTTCGCGCCCCTAAGACTAAGTGAAAGAAATAAAGCACTATAGTCTGATTGCCTAGTTTGCCGCGCTGTACCGCCTTCGGGTTCCGATAATTCAGATAAGGGACATAATGCATTGGCATAGACACCCCATGTAGTATCTATATGGGGGCTGAAGCCGACGACTCGCATATTTCAGTACTAAACAACCACATAGGAGTTATAAAATAATGCAAAACCATACAATAACAATAGGTAATATCATCAAAAGTTTGGACAAGTCTTCACATGCATTACAGTTCATTCAAATAAATGATTGCCCGGACACTGGGATGCTATAACCCAATCCATCACTTAGTCAAAGTATATCTCGGGGCGTCTATGCTCCTTCCCGGGAGGCGGCAGGGCAGTGGCTACCTTCATCGGATCTAGCCCCGGCTAGTGCACCTTCGCTCTTGCAAGGGCCATCCGGACTCCCTCGATGAAAGAGGAGCGCTTGACGGTGTCGAGGATGGGCGAGGCAGCAATCAACCTCTGCACCAAGCCAAAGTAGCTGCCTGGCAGTGGCTCGCCAGGCCATAAGCGGATGCAGAGGTCCTTCATGGCCGGCTCCGCCATCTGGTGCAGGTCCATCAACTGTTTCAGCTGCTCCACTAGAAGAGGAGGACGCTCGGGGGCTCTGAACTGTGCCCACAATAGCCGAGCTTTATCTCCTTCTCTGCGCGGGGCGAACAGCTAATTGGCGTCCGCCATGCTCTTTTGGAGATCAGAGGTGGCGCCTGAGGAACGCCACACCGGGTAAGCAATTTAAACTTGCTATCCCCGAATAAGCACTTTAGTGAGTATGTCTTACCATCTGTTATGTCCTTCGCTTGGCGCACTTGCTCCTCGTAGAACTGTCTGTCCACCAGCTCCTTCTGGAGTTCGGTTGTTAAAGTGGATAGTTTGTCCGAGCTCGCCTTATTCTTCTGATCCAAGGCCTCACATTTATCACTGACGTCCTTGAGCTCCTGCTGGACCTCTGCCACGTGATCCTCATGCTTGCCACTGGTGGCTCGCATGGCGGAGAGGGCGACATCCGTTTCTTTAGCAGCTGCCCTCTCGGCGGCCGTTTTGTCCTTCACGCGTTGGAGCTCGACCTTGAGCTTCTCCATCTCTTTTGCCAAGGCTGCGCGTACGTTATACAATGTGAAAAAGCTGCATTGACAGTATTCGGATAATGGAGTTCAAACAAAGGTATTCGGATTTTGGTTTGACATACCTTGGTCCTCGTCGAATCTTCGGTTAAGGGCCTCAACTTCGTCTTCGGAGCGCTTAAGCTTCTGATTTAGCCCGTCTAGCTCGGCGCCATTTATTGCTGTCGCTGATGACGAAGCCTGCATGACACATATAGTTGATATATTACATGAGTTAATTCCCGAATTATAGTCAATCCGATCATATGTTGAGTTATCCTAACACGCCGGATACTTAAAGTGTATCTACTCCGATATCAGATACAAGAGTGACCCCTAGGTGAGTTTTTTCACCTCACCTAGGGCTTGGGGGCTGCCATGTATATAATTTAAATAAATAAAAACTTTGCTAATAAGAGTATTAGGTGACTTACTTGAAAACCCGTAAGGAGACCTTTGAAGGCCTCCTTCAGTCCGTTGTCAACGGACTGGATGCTCTGAAATACCGCATCCATAAGGGTGCGGTGATCCTCGGGGATAGAGGCGCTCAATAGAGCCTCCTCCATGACCGACCACCTATTGGTCGATGGTGCCGGTGATGAACGGATACCCAAATCACCTACGGGGATTGAACCGTTGCCTCCAGAGGCATAGTGCGCTCCGGAGATGTTCTCGGAGGGGACTGAGCACCCGCTCGTCCGGCTGTTGGGGAACGTTGCATGGGAAACCAAAAAATTCCTACACACACGTAGATATATCCATGGTGATGAGCATCTACGAGAGGGAGAGTGGATCTACTACCCTTGTAGATCGCTAAGCGGGAAGCGTTAAGAAACGCGGTTGGTGTAGTCGAACGTCTTCGCGATCCAAATCGTCGTGCGTCCCACGATCCAATCACGATCCATCCCGCGATCCAATCACGATCCGTCCCGCGATCCGATCATGATCCGTCCCATGAACTTGATCACGATCCGTCCTACGAACTTGATCACGATCCTTCCGATCTAGCACCGAATGGACGGCACCTCCGCGTTCAGCACACGTACAGCTTGATGACGATCGCCACCGTCTTGATCCAGCAAGAAGGAGTGGAGAGGAAGAAGAGTTCTCCGGCAGCCTGACGGTGCTCCGGCGATGGTGGTGGAGCAATTCCGGCAGGGCTTCGCCTAAGCACTGCAGAAAACTGATCTAGAGGAGAAACTATGCACTAGAGATTAGGGTTTGCACGTGGCTGAAAATCAAAAGTGCAAAACCCTAGAAATCCACTAGTATATATTGGAGGGAGGGAGGGAGGAGGAGAGGCAGCTTGGCCTCCAAGCCTAGGAGGCTTCGACCAAAGTGGGAGGTGGAGGAGGACTCTCCTCCTCCAATCCTAGTAGGACTAGGATTGCTCCTTTTTGCCTTTTTTCCACCTTTTCCTATTGGTTTTTTTCTCCAGCCACATGGGCATTTTGTGGGAGTTTCCACCAGCCCACTAAGGGCTGATATTCACTCTCCCACAGCCCATGAAGCCTCTTGGGTCGAAATACCCCTCCCGGAGGCCTCCCGGTACACTCCCGGCACTCCCAGTACACTACCGATGAGCCCGAAACTTTTCCGGTGACCAAAACGGGACTTCCTATATATGAATCTTTACCTCCAGACCATTCCGAAGCTCCTCGTGATGTACGGGATCTCATCCGGGACTCCGAACAACCTTCGGTCACCACCATACATAACTCTATACTACCGAAACGTCACCAAACCTTAAGTGTGCAGACCCTGCGGGTTCGAGAACTATGTAGACATGACCGAGACACCTCTACGGTCAATAACCAATGGCGGGACCTGTATGTCCACATTGGTTCCTACATATTCTACGAAGATCTTTATCGGTCGAACCTCTATGTCAAGGATTCAGTTAATCCCGTATGATGTTCCCTTTGTTCTTCGGTATGTTACTTGCCCGAGATTCGATCGTCGGTATCTCCATACCTAGTTCAACCTTGTTACTGGCAAGTCTCTTTACTCATTCCGTAATACAAGATCTCGCAACTAACACTTAGTCACATTGCTTGCAAGGCTTATTGTGATGTTGTATTACCGAGTGGGCCTTGAGATACCTCTCCTGTCACACGGAGTAACAAATCCCAGTCTTGATCCATGCCAACTCAACAGACACCCTCGGAGACACCTGTAGAGCACCTTTATAGTCACCCAATTACGTTGCGACGTTTGATACACACAAGGCACTCCTCTGATATCTGTGAGTTGCATGATCTCATGGTCATAGCAACATATACTTGAGATGCAGAAAACAGTAGCAATAAACTGACACGATCATAAGCTACGTTTGTAGTTTGGGTCTTGTCCATCACATCATTCTCCTAATGATGTGATCCCGTTATAAAATGACATCTCATGTCCATGGCTAGGAAACCTTTAACCATCTTTCGATCAACGAGCTAGTTCACTAGAGACATACTAGGGACATTGTGTTTGTCTATGTATCCGCACATGTATCCTTGTTTCCAATTAATAAAATTATCGCGTGGATAATAAAAGATTATCATGAACAAGGAAATACAATAATAAACACTTTATTTATTGCCTCTAGGGCATATTTCCAACACCGGCCTCCTCGGTGTCAGGGAGGGGTATCGCCCCTAGTCTTCAGTGGCCGAGGCGTTAGCCTTAGCCATGGTACGGTCTCCCTCACCACTGGTGTCCGCCACCATAGGAGTGTGCTAGGACGACACCTCCATGGCATCCCTCATGGCGCCTAGAGTGGTGGGATGCGAGGCATCCCCGCACTCCGCCAGTTCGGCGGGCGGGGTTTCCCTGTCTGATATCACATCGGTGGGGATGACGCGTGGGGGGCTGCACAACCAATAACCTGCACATCAGTAAACTCTAAAAATCTATTCGTGATGAATAGGAGAGTTTTTAGATCCTAACCTTTTTGGAGGAGGTTTGACCCGCAGGCTCCTCCGCGGAACCACTTCAAGGTCTTCGGACACAGTGTCTGAGTCCAAACTATTGTAGGTCAGAATCACCTGCACCCGATGCGCCCTCTTCTGGACAGGAGGAGGGACCTGCTCTGGAGTGTCCGAAGGCACCGCTCTCTTCCTGGCACGGGGGGAATTAACTCCTCCCTCGCCGTCGACCTCGGCCTCCTCCTCTTCCTCCTCTTCTACCTCTTCCTCCTCCTCAGCCTCCTCCTAATTCGAGGAGGCGGGGGTATCCTCGGATGCGGCGTTAGGTTGGTCCATGATGTGGATGCCAGCCTGGCCTGGTTTCTTCTTCTTCTATTTTTTCGTGGGAGCCTCGTAAGGCTTTACCACGAGCATTTTTGCTAATAGCCTGGTCCTCTCGTCTTCGAGCTGAGGCGCCAGACTGTTAATTTTGATGGCTTTCTTCAGCCATCTCTACAAAGGCAGATCGGAAAAGGGGTTATGAAACCTCCTTATGTAATGGAGCCGACCAAGCTAGGATGTATCATACCTCGGAATCAAGCTTGGCGGCGTGCAGACCCTTGTCCTCCTTCTCAGATGGCAATCTCTTGTGTGATTTGAAAAACGCCTTCCACAACTTCTCCTGCGTAGTGCAGAAGAGATTATGGACCGTGGGTTCAGCGTCGAGCTGACGAGCCCACAAGGGAGTATCCCGACGCTGGCAAGGGAGGATGCATCTTCGGAGCATCACCTGGACCACATCGGTCAACAAAGTGCCCTCCTCGACCATGGAGCAGATGCGCTTCTACAGGTCGCTCACCTCCTTGCCCGGTCTCCAGATGAGGCCCTTTTCGAGCCATGAAGCCAGTCTGGTGGGGGGACCGGATCTGAATGCGCTAGAGGGATGCTAACTTTCTTCTTGTGGTTCGGTGATGTAGAACCACTCCTTCGGCCACCCCTTGATGGTGTCAATAAGGGCGCCCGACGGTCACCCGACGCGGGTGAGCTTGCCGATGACGGCCCTGCTGCAATCTGCGTGCTTTCCGCCGACGCACTTGGGCTTGATGTTGAACACTTGAAGCCAAAGCCCAAAGTGTGGCTCGATGCGTAGGAAGGCCTCGCAAATGAGGATGAACGCCAAGATGTGCATGATAGAGTTTGGCGGGAGGTCATGGAAGTCGAGGCCGTAGAAGAACATCAACCCCCTGACAAAGGGGCGGAGGGGGAAGCTCAACCCCCTGATGAAGTGGGGATGAACACCACCCTTTCGCCTGGCTTGGGGGTGGGGATCACTTGGCCCTCCTACGCCGCATGGTGAGGGATGTCGGTGGGGAGGTATACGGCTTTCTTGACGTCCTGGATGTCCTCATCAGTCACCATGGAGGCCTCCCACTTTCTGTTGGAGCCAGAGCCCGCCATTGGTGAGCTCGGAAGGGGGAGGCGGAAGATTTGGATCTGGGCGTCGGAGGCTCAGAGGAATGGGAGGCAACGGAAGCAGAGGGAGAGCGTGAATAGCCGTGGGGGTTTTCTTTCCCTTTTATGAGGCTTATCGTTTGAGCCCCCTCCACCGTGCCGCGAATTCCTCCACTTCCCGAGACGCGTGCATAGTTGCGCACACATGATTAAACATATCCCATGTGAAATGGAGCACGGTCTGTGCATTGATAGATCATGTTGATGGAACGGCCTCGAACCGCGCATCAAGTTCCTATAACTGGCTTAGCGGTCGTGGTGGGCCATGACCTTTCGTCAGAGTGGTCGTTAGGGAATGCTATCTTTTCCTCCTTGACGTTTGGCCTTCAAAGCCAACTTATTTCACAGTATTCAAACATGCTGCTATTCGGAAGCTGTTTGTCATCGGAGGCCGAACTCTGTTCGGCGAAAGGAACTTACCTCGCAAGCCAAAGACTTTGTTCGTGAAGCAGTTGAAGCTGAAGACCCTTGGTGTTGGAGGCATGTTCGGGGGCTACTAAGGGAGTCCTGGATTAAGGGGTCCTCGGGAGGCCAGCCTGTTCTTATGGGCCGGACTATATATGCTACTTTCTGAGCACGGGAATATTTGAAGGCCTAGTCTCCAAGATGGAAGCTTCAGGAAGCATGGCTTGCACTCCATGTTTGATGTAGCAAATAGGCATGTTTATCTCTTCGGCAGGTAACCGACCATGTGTAAACCCTAGGCATCCTCGGCCTTTATATAAGCCGGAGGGTTTTAGGGTATAGGGACAGAACAATTCATCTAGGGTTAGCTATTCGATCTCGAGGTAGATCAACTCTGTAACCCCCCATACCATCAATACAACCAAGTAGGACGTAGGGTATTACCTCCATAGGAGGGCCCGAACCTGGGTAAATTTGTGTCCCCTTTGTCTCCTGTTACCGTCGATTCTAGTCTCATAGTTCGGGACCCCCTACCCGAGATCCACCGGTTTTGACACCGGCAATGAGTATCCGCATGCAAGACATACATCAAGTGTTCTCAAACCAAAATATTCAATCCAACATAACAAGATATCAAAGGGAAAGATTCAATTCATCACAACAAAGTAGCTAGGGTATAACATCATATTATCCGACTATATTAACAAAGCCTGTGATACATCAAGATTGTGACATCTCAAGAACACGAGATAGAGGGAGATTGAACACATAGCTACTGGTACATACCCTCATCCCCGAGGGTGAACTACTCCCTCCTCGTCATGGCCTCTACCGGGATGATGAAGATGGCCACCGGATGATGATTTGCCTCTCCGGCAAGGTACTGGAACACCTCCATATTGGTTTTTCATCGATACAAAGAGTTGCCGCGGCGGAGAGAGGAGTCTCTCTTTATTTCTGGGATTTATAGGATTTTCCAGCATTGGAATCACACGCAGCGGAGCCATGTGGGACCCACAACATATCAGGGCGCGACCTAGGGGGTTCGCTCCCTAATGGCTTGTGGCCCAAGGGTGGCTCCCCTCCGGTGGTTCTTCGCTCCAATATTGCTTAATTCCTCCAGAATAAATCACAAAAAAGTTTTGGGCGATTCGGAGAATTTTCATTTTCTGCACAAAAACAACACCATGGTAATTCTACTGAGAACAACGTCAGTCCGGGTTAGTTCTAAATAAATCATATAAAGTGCATCAAAACCATATAAAATTATTGTAAACGTAGTTGAATATGGCATGAATACTTCCTAAATTATAGATACATTGGAGACATATCAGTAACTATGCGGTCTGTGTCCGTAATCTGAGGATTATCCTCACGGCTTCGCAAAAGGCTTATGTCCTTGATGCGCCGCTTGGCACGCAGCCCCCTCCAGTGTCGTATGCAGAAGTTGTGAACGTCTGGAAGGTGCATTATAATGACTACTCAATAGTTCCGTGTGCCATGTTGTATGGCTTAGAATCAGGACTTCAAAAGCGTTTTGAACGCCATAGAGCATATGAGATGTTCCAAGAGTTGAAGTTAGTATTTCAAGCAAATGCCCAGATCGAGAGGTATGAGACGTTCGGTAAGTTTTTCGCCTGCAAGATGGAGAATAATAGTTTTGTTAGTGAGCACCTACTCAGAATGTCTGGGTACTACAATTGTTTGACTGATTTGGGAGTTAAGCTTCCACCCGAGTCGGTCACTAACAGAATTCTCCAGTCACTACCACCTATCTACAAAGGCTTCACGATGAACTATAATATGAAAGGGATGAATAAGTCAGTCTCCAAGCTATTTGCGACGCTGAAAGTCACGGAAGTAGAAATAAAAAAGGAGCATCAAGTGTTGGTGGTGAATAAAACCACTAGTTTCAAGAATGGCAAGGGAAAGAAAAGAAACTTCAAGAAGGGTGGCAAGCAAGTTGCGACTCCCATGAAGAAACCCAAGGCAGGACCCAAGCCTGAGACCGAGCGCTTTTATTGTAAGGGGACTGGCCACTCGAAGCGAAATTGCCCCAAGTACCTGTCTGATAAGATGGCTGGTGTTGGTGTCAAAACCGGCGGATCTCGGGTAGGAGGTCCCGAACTGTGAGACTAGAATCGACGGTAACAAGAGACAAAGGGGACAAAGATTTACCCAGGTTCGGGCCCTCCTATGGAGGTAATACCCTACGTCCTGCTTGGTTGTATTGATTTTATGGGGGGTTATAGAGTTGATCTACCTCGAGATCGAATAGCTAACCCTAGATGAGTTGTTCTCCCTCTATACCCTAAAACCCTTCGGCTTATATAGACGCCAAGGATGCCTAGGGTTTACACATGGTCGGTTACATGCCGAAGAGATAAACATGCCTATTTGCTACATCAAACATGGAGTGCAAGTCGTGCTTCCTGAAGCTTCCATCTTGGAGACTGGGCCTTCAAATATTCCTGTGTTCGGTAAGTAGCCCATATAGTCTGGCCCATAAGAATAGGCCGGCCTCCCGAGGACCCCTTAATCCAGGACTCCCTCAGCTGGCAACGTCAACAAAGGTATATTTGATATACATGTTATTGATGTGTACCTCACTAGCTCTCGTTGTAGTGCCTGGGTATTTGATACCAGTTGAGTTGCTCCTATTTATAACTCGGAACACGAACTACAGAACAAATGGATGCTGGGAAAGGATGAAGTGACAATGCGCGTCGGAAATGGTTCCAAGATTGATGTGATCACTGTTAGCATGCTCTCTCTTCAATTACCATCGAGATTAGTAGTAAACCTAAATAATTGTCATCTGGTGCCTCCATTGAGCATGAACATTATATCTGGATCTTGTTTGTGGAGAGGCAATTATTTGTTTAAATCAGAGAATAATGGTTGTTCTATTTATACGAGTAACATCTTTGATGATGATGCACCCAATGTGAATGGTTTATTCTTGTTGAATATGGATAGTAGTGATACACAAATTTATAACATTTATGCCAAAAGATACAAAGTTAATAATGATAGTACCATTTTCTTGTGGCACTGCCGCTTAGGTCATATTGGTGTAAAATGCATGAGGAAGCTCCATGCTGATGGACTTCTAGAATCACCTGATTTTGAATCACTTGATACATGCGAACCATGCCTCATTGCAAGATGACTAAGACCCTATTCTTCGGTACAATGGAGCAGGCAAGTGACTTGCTGGAAATCATACATACTGATGTGTGCGGTCCGATGAGTGTTGAGGCATGTGGTGGATATCGTTATTTTCTTACCTTGACTGATTACTTGAGTAGATATGGGTATATTTACTTGATGAAATACAAGTCTGAAACGTTTGAAAAGTTCAAGCAATTTTAGAGTGAAGTAGAGAATCATCATAACAAGAAGATAAAGCTTCTATGATCTGATCGTGGTGGTCAATATATGAGTTATGAGTTTGGCATGCATTTGAGACAATGTGGAATTGTTTCACAGCTTACACCACCTGGAACACCATAGTGTAATGGTGTGTCTGAGTGTCATAATCGCACTCTATTGGATATGGTGCGATATATGATGACTCTCACTGATCTGCCACTATCGTTTTGGGATTATCATTAGAGACAACCACATTCACTTTAAATAGGGCACCATCTAAGTTCGTTGAGACGACACCGTATGAATTATGGTTTGCAAGAAACCTAAGCCGTCGTTTCTTAAGGTTTGGGGCTGCGACGCTTATGTGAAAAGGCTTCAGCCTGATAAGCTCGAATCCAAAGAGGACAAATGTGTCTTCATAGGATACCCTAAAGAAACAGTTGGGTACACCTTCTATCTCAGATCCGAAGGCAAGGGATTTGCTGCCAAGAATTGATCCTTTCTAGAGAAAGAGTTTCTCTTGAAAGAATTGAGTGGGAGGATGGTAGAACTTGATGAGGTTGTCAAACCGTCACTTCAGTTGGATAGTAGCATGTTTCTGCGGTGCCGACGTGGCTTGAGACTGCGTCGGTATTTCCCCAAAGAGGAAGGGATGATGTAGCACAGCTACGGTAAGTATTTCCCTCAATTATGAAACCAAGTTTATCGAACAAGTAGGAGAACCAAGCAACACTATGTAAACGGTACCTGCACACAAAGAACAAATACTTGCAACCTGATGCGTAATAGAGGTTGTCAATCTCTCCACGGTAAAAGATAGATTGTTTTGTATGAGATTGGATAAATAGATCACGCAAGAACACAAAATAAAAAATGCAAATAAAAAGTGCAGCAAGTTTTTTTTTGGTTTTTGGAATAATAGATCCGAAAGCCAATGCGGAAAAGGTAGATCGGAAAGCAATATGTTAAAAGATAGACCCGAGGGGCGTAGATTTCATTAGTGGCCTCTCTCAAGAAAATAGCACACGATGGGTAAACAAATTATTGTTGGGTAATTTCTAGAGGATCAAATAATCATGACGATATCCAAGGCAATGATCATTATATAGGCATCACGTCCAAGATTAGTATACCGAAACGATTCTGCATCTACTACTATTACTCCACACATGGACCGCTATCCAGCATGCATCTAGTGTATTAAGTTCATGGAGAAATGGAGTAATGTAATAAGAACGATGACATGTAGACAAGATCTATTCATGTAGGAATAGACCCCATCCTGTTATCCTTAATAGCAACGATACATGTGTGCCTTGCTGCCCCTTCTGCCACTGGGAGAGGACACCGCAAGATCAAACACTTCACAAAGCACCTCTTCCCATGGCAAGAAAAATCAATCTAGTTGGCCTAACTAAACCAAAGATTCGAAGAAGAAATACGAGGCTATAAATATTAAATAATCATGCATATAAAAGATCAAAGAAGACTCAAATAATATTCATGGATAGAAACTGATCATGAACTCAAACTTCATCGGATCCCAACAAACACACCGCAAAAAGTCATTACATCAAATAGATCTTCTAGAGACCATTGTATTGATAATCAAAAGAGAGAGAGAAATCCATCTAGCTACTGCCTACGGACCCGTAGGTCCATGGTGGACTACTTATGCATCATCGGAGAGGTACCAATGAGGATGATGAACCCCTCCATGATGGTGTTAGATTGGATCTCGTGGTTCTGGAACTTGCGGCAGCTGGAATTTGTTTCGTTGACTCCCCTAGGGTTTCTGGAATTTCTGAGGAGTCGAGAAACACAATTCCAGATGCTGCAAGTTCGAGAGCCGCGAGATCCAATCTAACACTATCACAGAGGGGTGCATCGTCTTCATGGGTGCCTCTCCGATGATGATTGAGTAGTCCACCATAGATCTACGGGTCTGTAGGAAATAGCTACATGGCTTCCTCTCTCTCTCTTTTGATTCTCAATATAATGATCTCTTGGAGATCTATTTGATGTAATGACTTTTTGCGGTATGTTTGTTGGGATCCGATGAATTTTGAGTTCATGATCAGTTTCTATCCATGAATATTATTGGAGTCTTCTTTGATCTCTTATATGCATGATTACTTATAGCCTCATGTTTCTTGTTTGGATCTTTGGTTTAGTTAGGCCAACTAGATCGATTTTTCTTGCCATGGGAAGAGGTGCTTTGTGATGGTTTCGATCTTGCGGTGTCCTCTCCCAGTGAAAGAAGGGGCAGTGAGGCACGCATGTATCCTTGCTATTAAGGATAACAAGATGGGGTCTATTCCTACAGGAATAGATATTTTCTACATCATGTCATCGTTCTTATTGCATTAATCCGTTTCTCCATGAACTTAATACACTAGATGCGTGCTGGATAGTGATAACCCACAAATATAGGGGATCACAACAGTTTTCGAGGGTAGAGTATTCAACCCAAATATATAGATTCGACACAAGGGAGCCAAAGAATATTTGAGAGTATTAGCAGTTGAGTCGTCAATTCAACCACACCTGGAGATAAATATCTGTAGCAAAGTGATCAGTAGCACAATAATATGGTAGTTTGATAGCACTCGTAACAGTAATAGCAGCGGTATCAATAGCAGTAGTGTTTTTGTAGCAAGTGCAACAGTAACAACAATAGTAATAACTTAACAAGAACAATAAGTGGAAAACTCGTAGGCACTGGATCGGTGTACTTGTTGGATGATATTCATCACATAATAGTCATAACCTAGGGCGACACAAAACTAGCTCCAGTTCGTCAATGTAATGTAGGATGTATTCCGTAAATAGTCATACATGCTTATGGAAAAGAACTTGCATCACATCTTTTGTCCTACCCTCCCATGGCAGCGGGATCCATAAGAAAACTAAGGGATATTAAGGCCTCCTTTTAATAGAGAACTGGAACAAAGAATTAACACTGTGAATACATGAACTCCTCAAACTACGGTCATCATCGGAAAGTATCCTGATTTTTGTCACCCCGGGGTTTACGGATCATAACACATAGTAGGTGCATATGACTAGGCAAGATAGGATCAAGAACATACATATAAAGATGATAACATAAATGGTTCAGATCTGAAATCATGGCACTCGGGCCCTAGTGACAAGCATTAAGCATGGCAAAGTCATAGCAACATCAGTCTTAGAACATAGTGGATACTAGGGATCAATCCCTAACAAAACTAACTCGATTACATGATGAATCTCATCCAACTCCTCACCGACCAGCAAGGCTACGAAGGAATTACTCACTCCTAGTGGGGAGCATCATGGAATTGGCGATGAAGGAGGGTTGATGATGACGAAGACCGAAGATTCCCCTCTCCGGAGCCCCAAACGGCCTCCAGATCTGGCCTCCTGATGAAGAACAGGAGGTGGCGGTGGCTCCGTATCGTAAAACATGATGAAACTTTCTCCCTGTTTTTTTCCTTTGAAAATATGAATTTATAGCGCTGGAATTAGGGTCAGGGGGCGCACGAGGTAAGAATGGTACACCAGGGCGCGCTAGGGGGTCCGACGTGCCTTGGTGGGTGGTGCCCACCCTGCCCCCCTTCTCTGGTGTTTTTTGGCTCCAATATTCCTCGAATATTCTAAAATAATTCTCCAAAATGTTTCGTTCCGTTCTGAGAACTTTTATTTATGCAAAAAAAACAACACCAAGGTAGTTCTGTTTATGACCGTCTTCGCTCTCTCGTTCGGGTTAGTTTCATTCAAATCATGCAAATCAGAGTCCAAAAGAAGAGCAAAAGTGTTAGGAAAAGTAGATATGTTGGAGATGTATCAACTCCGCCAAGCTTAAACCCTTACTTGTCATCAAGCAATTCAGTTGACAAAGTGAAAGTGATAAAGAAAAACTTTTACGAACTCTTTTGTTATTGTTTACATACATATGCTTAAGTACCACCCAGGTTTTCAGCAAAGATTATGACTAAGCATGTCGACAATAACTCTTAAGGATTACATCAACTCATTTGAAGGACACGAGCAGGTAGCAAGAAATAATAAAATATCTCAAAAGCAAACACTTTGTCAAGACAATCATGATATTACATGGCAATAGTGGTATCTTGCTAGCCCTTTCTGAGTCCGCAAATAATAAATGCAGAGCACCTCCAAAGGTCAAGCAATGACTAAATATTGTAATTCATTGTAGAAAAGATCCAGTCATGATGCATCCAACATTCACTATACACAATGCATGAGGATGTCAATAGTGCTCTCAGATCTGGCGCTTATTTGAGAAGGTGATGACTCAACATAAAAATAAATAGATAGTCCCTTTGCAGAGGGAAGCATGGATTTGCATAGGTGCTAGAGCTCAAGGCTTAAATAAGAGATAAGTATAATTTTGGTAGGTACACCATTCCTGTCAATGTTACGACCAAGATCTATCAATATCTTCCATGTTAAACAAATTAGCGGCGGTTCCCAAGCGGTAAAAGCAAAGGTTTACTCCCCCTCCACCAACAAACACACTCCCGACGAGCCGAATCCATGGGTACCGTCCAAACCAACAACATTCATGGGGGAGTTTTGTTTAGTTATTTGCATTTCTTTTGATTTCGGGGCCGGGAATCCCAATTATCGCCCCTCTCGTGCAAGGACGAGTGAATAAACACTCATCATGAGAATAACCCGCTTAGCATGGAAGATACCGACCACTCCCTATCGCTCCATGAGTGGTCCAAGCACACAAAACATGTGTTCATTTGAAATTTTAGAGGTGGCACATGCAAATTTACTTGGAATGGCAGGGTAATACCGCATATGGGTAGATATAGTGGACTCATCTGGAATAACTTTGGTTTAAGGGTCTTTGATGCACAAGCTGTATTCCTGCTTAATACAGGCAAATGCTAGCAAATAGGCTGAGAAGCGGCCAGCTAGAGAGCGAAGACGGTCATAAACATGCATTATGAATAATAAACATTGAATGCTATCATGAGTAGGATATGGACACCATGAACATAAATATCATGAAAGCTATGTTAGTTTTGATTCAACTACATGTGTGAACGTGTGCCAAGTCAAGCCACTTGAAACATTGAGAGGAGGATACCATGTCATCATACTACATCACAATCATTTTAATGCATGTTGACATCCAAGATAAATCATTATCCACTCCTAGCTACTTGAGCATGGATGAACAACTATAATCTCTAATTGTCATTGCAAACATGTTCAATCATAATATGCTAAATCATGGATACTAGGTTAAACATATTTACAAAAACAAAAACAAGTTGAGTTCATACCCGCTTCTCTCTGCCACAGTCAATTCATCAAATATCATCATTATTACCTTTCACTTGAACAATTGAATGATGTGAAAATAATACTAATAGTGCAAGAGTGTTGTGGACTAAGCTGGAATCTGCAAACATTTTATTCAAGAGGAGAAGACAAAGTAATATAGGATCATTGTTATATGAACAATGGTGCATATGAGAGCCATTCAACATTTTTATCTCGGTCTTCTCGTTGGTATGACTCAATAAAAAGGAAGAGAATTTGAGAGAAACACACTAAAATATTTTTGGAGTTTTTAGTTTTCCGTGAAGAAGCAAATAAAAGAAGGAAAAATAAAAACGAGAAAAACTATTTACACGGGAGAACTCCCAACAAGCAAAAGAAGAAATGAGAAATATTTTTGGATTTTATTTTAATACTACAACCTACTAAACTAAAAAGAAAAACCAAAAAGAAACAAGAAATATTTTTGGATTTTCTCAAAGTTTTCCGAACACACAAAAAAGAAAGCAAGGAAAAATAATCTAGCATGGATAATACAATGAAAGAGTGTGAACACCAACAACTGGAATTAAATGTGTGAGCATGAATATAATGTTGGTGGAAATACGTACTCCCCCAATCTTAGGCTATAGGCCTAGCTTGGTAATCACCATCCATAGTAGCCATCCGGTCCCAAGTTAAAGTGTGGTGGTGAGGGCACCTAAGCGTCCCACTCTTGGGGCTCCTCCTCTGTCGTTACCTGGTTGTTCCGGTAGGCAGTAATATCATCTGACATGATCTTGTATCCGTTCCAGGAAATAGAATAAAAAAAAGGCAGCTGTAGGCAACGAGATAACATCACGAGTTTTGACGTTGAATACTAAATTGTAGCGAATATTATGAAAGAGATCAGCTTCATCAATAAATTGGTGATCCAGCAACGACCTATAACCTAGATAAACATTGGGCAAAAGATAATCATGTGGGCGTATCTGAATGTTAAAACGACTCGCTAAACGAGTAGCGTAAACGCCACCATGTATCTTGCCCTTTCTCTTGTTAAGGTGTAGGCGTCGTGCAATAATATCTCCTAGGCTAAAAGTATGATCATTATGTAGTGCACGGCATAAAATGGCAAGGTCAGGGGCATTGAGTGCACCGACCTTGTCCTTAGCAATCAAACACTTCGTGATAAATAGAGCAAAGTAGTGCACAAAAGGAAACTACAAACTGGTAGCAGTGGAATTTGACATGCCTCTTTCTTCACCCACTGTTAAAGTGAGGAGAAAGTCCTGAAACTCTGCTGGTCTAAGCTCTCTTAATTCCCCATCAGAAGGAAATATACATATGTCACAAAAGAAAGTGAGTGATATCTTATAAGTTTCAGCATAGAGATTAAACTGCACCTCAGGAGGATTATTCTTACTCAGAAATTGAAAACTTTCCACAAAGGATTTCGTAAGTATGTGCTGTTGGCCACACTCATCTGCAAGTTGGTCATCCCAACATTTGCAACGAATTGGGCAAACTCTTGATGGAACCCGACCTCCTCCATAAAGGGATTATACGGCCATTCGCACGGTCACATCTTTGCCTTTCTCGGAGTGGTGAGGTCATTGTCCAACGATTCTCCAATGACCCCTTTAGCATTCCTCTTAGAAGAGTACTTCCTAAACAAATTCATCTTATTTCTGCAAATAAAATTCTGAAAATTTTAGTCCACATTTTTTTTCAAATAAACTTAATAAGATTGATAGCAACTACTCATAAGGATGCCTAGAGGCCATATCAAGCATTCAAACTACTTAGAACTCTAAGAATTCAACATGCAAGCTCATCTATAGCATCACGAAGAGTAGCTAATTATTTGGAAAATAAACCACTAATTCAAAACTAATTGGAGCAATGGGGGATTTACATACCAAGAAGCAATCCCGAGAACAATTTTGAAAATGGAGCTTCAAGCAAAGAGATCGAAATCCACGAGTTTGTGAGCAAGAACACGAGAGAGAGAGAGCAATTGCAATTTTTTTCCGGGGGTAGGGGATGACATGGGCTAAAGAAGTAAGTAAGGGGGCCCACGTGGGGGCCACCACCCACCAGGGCGTGTCTAGGGGCTGGCGCGCCCTGGTGTATTATGGGCACCAGGTGCACCCCCCTTTGATGTTATTTGCACTTAAAATTCGGAAATATTCAGGAAAAAAATGTGTTAATTTTTCAGGACATTCTGAGAACTTTTATTGTTGGGCCATTATTTTATTGCACAGAGAAATTAGAAAACGGGATAAACATGACATTTTATTTTATTTAACTAGGATAAACAATAAACAAAAAGTGGGTATATAGAGTTGTGTCTATCAAATTCATCAACTTCATAACTCTCAAAAATGGTCCATTAATAAGGTTGATCAAGTCTTATTAACAACCACTTTCAGTTAGCATGAAACCAAAGAACTTTCGTAGAACACTAGCTTACTTCAACGGAGATATGCATATCCCCAACAATAAGTTTATCATATTTATTTTTGGCAGTAGGTAGAGGTAGTTGAAATCTTCCAGTAGTGAGAGTCGGAGAATTCTCAATAACATTCACATTATTCACTTGGAATTGCTTATTCGGAAAGTGCACCGTATGCTCATTACTATTGATATGAAAAGTGACTTTGCTTTTATTGCAATCAATAACATCCCCTACAGTATTCAAAAAGGGTCTACCAAGGATAATCGACATGTTGTCGTCCTCGGGCATCTCAAGAATAACAAAGTCTGTTAAGATAGTAACATTTGCAACAACAACGGGCACATCCTCACAAATACCGATAGGTATGGCAGTTGATTTGTCAGCCATTTGCAATGATATTTCAATAGGTGCAAGTTTATTCAAATCAAGTCTTTTATATAAAGAGAAAGGCATAACACTAACACCAACTCCCAAATCACACAAAGCAGTTTTGACATAATTTCTTTTAATGGAGCAAGGTATAGTTGGTATTCCAGGATCTCCAAGTTTCTTAGGTACTCCATCCTTAAAATAATAATTAGCAAGCATGGTGGAGATTTCAACTTCATGTATCTTTATTTTCTTAGTAATGATATCTTTCATGTATTTAGCATAAGGGGGCATCTTTAAGATATCAGTTAAGAGGGTACGCCAAAAGACTGACCTAAGCATTTCAATAAAGCGTTCAAATTCTTCATCATACTTTTCTTAGATGGTTTTGGTGGAAAAGGCATGAGTTTCTGAACCCATGGCTCTCTTTATTTACCATGTTTTCTAGCCACAAAGTATTTTTTATCATATCGTTTATTTTTTGGTTGTGGGTTATCGAGATCAACGACAGGTTCTATTTCTACATCATTATCTGGTTTTGTATCATTACTTGGTTGTGTATCCTCATGAACATCACTATCATTATCATTATCACTAGGTGGATGTTCATTACCAGATTGAGTTTTAGCATCAGAAATAGAAACATCATTATTATCATGAGGTTTTTCTATCTCAGGTTCACTAGAGGTATGCAAAGTCCTATCCTTTTTCTTTTTCTTTTTTCTGTTTAGAAGGACTAGGTGCATCATTATTAATTCTTTGAGTGTCTTATTCAATTCTTTTAGGATGGCCTTCAGGATAAAGAGGTTCTTGGGTCATTCTAACTCCTATAGTCACTACTCTAATAACATGATCATGCATATTATTATTCATTTTATCAAGAAATTCTCTTTGAGATTTAGCAACTTGTTCTAACCGAGTTTGAACCACAGATGCATGTTTTCCTACACCTCTATCATCAATACTGATTCTAAATAAAAAGTCACTCAAGCGAGCAATCATATCAGAGTTATATTTCAATTGTTTCAGAACATTTGCATTGAAGTGATCTTGTTTCCTAATGTAATTATCAAACTCATATAAGCATTGTCTGGGATGTTTATTGTAAGGGATGTCACCTTCATCAAACTTTAATAAATAATGTACCTCTACCACCTGTGGAGGTGGTGGTGTGTCAAGGCCATGTATTTCTTCAATAGGTGGTAAATTCTTAACATCCTCAACTTTAATACCTTTTTCCTTCATACATTTCTTTACCTCTTGCATATCTTTAGGACTGAGAAGTAAGATACCCATGTTCTTTGGAGTGGGTTCAAGTGGTGGTTCATGGAGAGTCCAATCATCATAATTTTTCAATATATTATTCATTAGTTCCTCAGTTGTTCAACAGTTCGTTCCCTGAAAACACAACTAGCACAACTATCTTGGAAGTCCCTAGAAGCATCAGTTAGTCCATTATAGAAGATATCAAATATTTCATTTTTCTTAAGAGGATGATCAGGCAAAGCATTAATCAATTGGAGAAGCCTCCCCCAAGCTTGTGGGAGACTATCTTCTTCAATTTGCACAAAGTAAAATATTTCCTGTAAGGCGGATTGTTTCTTATGAGCAGGAAAATATTTTTAGAGAAGTAGTAAATCATATCCTAGGAACTACGCACACAACCAGGAGCAAGAGTATCATACCGTATCTTAGCATCACCCTTTAATGATAACTAAAACAATTTGAGAATATAATAGTAGCGAATCTTATCATCATGAGCAAAAAGGGTGGTTATATCATTCATCTTAGTAAGATGTGCTACCATAGTTTCGGTTTCATAGCCATGAAAAGGATCAGATTCAACCAAAGTAATTAACTCTGGGTCGACAAAGAATTCATAATCCTTATCGGTAACAAAGATAGGTGAAGTAGCAAACTTAGGATCATATTTCATTTTAGCATTCAAAGTCTTTTCTTTATATTTGCATAGTAGTTTCTTAATATCATTTCTATCCTTACAAGCAATAATCGCTCTAGCTATTTCTCCATCCAAAGCATAACCCTCAGGTATCTTAGGCATTTCAAATCTAGGAGAGCTAGGCCTAATAGGTGTTTCATAATTACCAGTTTCAAAGATCTCACCAGTTTCAGCAGTTTCATCACTTTCAATGATTTCATTCTCTCTAGCTCTAGCAATTTGTTCATCAAAAAATTCACCTAGTGGTACAGTATCATCAAGCAAGGTATTAGCATCATCATAAGCATCATTCATAGCAGATGTAGCATCATCAATATGAGGATTAATAGCATGTGGTGGTTGATGTATACTACACAACTTGTTCTTGTAGACCTGTGTTGGGCCTACAAACATAGAGTTTGGTAAGACAGTAGCAATTTTCCCTCAAGTGGATGACCTAAGGTTTATCAGTCCGTGGGAGGTGTAGGATGAAGATGGTCTCTCTCAAACAACCCTGCAATCAAATACAAGAAATCTCTTGTGTCCCCAACATACCCAATACAATGGCAAATTGTATAGGTGCACTAGTTCGGCAAAGAGATGGTGATACAAGTGCAATATGGATGATAGATATAGGTTTTTGTAATCTGAAAATATAAAAACAGCAAGGTACAACAGACAAAAGTGAGCACAAACGGTATTTCAATGCTTGAAAGCAAGGCCTACGGTTCGTACTTTTGCTAGTGCAATCTCTCAACAATGCTAATATAATTGGATCACATAACCATCCCTCAACGTGCAACGAAAAATCATTCAAAAGTTCTTATCTAGAGGAGAGCATAAGAATAAATTGTTTGTAGGGTGCGAAACCACCTTAAAGTTATCCTTTTCGATCGATCTATCTATCTATCCAAGAGTTTGTACTTAAATAAACAAGTTATCCTTTCTGATCGATCTATCTAAGAGTTCATACTAGAATACACCATATGATACGCATCAACCAACTCTAATGTCACCTAGATACTCCAATGTAACCAAAATTATCCATGAGTTAAGTATATGATACACATCAAACAATTTCAGATCCATAATACTCAATCCAACACAAAGAACCTCAGAGAGTGCCCCAAGATTTCTATCGGAGAACATGGTACGAAAACGTGCAATCAACCCCTATGCATAGACCCCCAAGGTCACGGAATCCGCAAGTTGACGCCATAACATATATCAAGTGAAGCACTTGAATAGCCCAATGTCACTACATGTATCCACATGCAAGACACACATCAAGTGCTCTCAAATCCATAAAAGTGTTCAATCCAACATAACAAAATCTCAAAGGGAAAACTCAACTCATCACAACAAGATAGAGAGGGGAAAACACCATATGATCCAACTATATTAACAAAGCCCGTGAAACATCAAGATCATGGCATCTCAAGAACATGAGAGAGAGAGAGATTGAACACATAGCTACTGGTACAAACTGTTAGCCCCGAGGGTGGACTACTCCCTCCTCATCATGGACTCCGTCGGGATGATGAAGATGGCCACCAGAGATGATCTACCCTCTCCGACAGGGTACCGTTTTCTATCCAGATTTGTTTTTCATTGATACAGAGGCCTTGCAGCAGCGGAACAAGGAGTCTAGGGTTATTTCTGATGGTTTCTATATTTATAGGATTTTTGAGTGTCAGTTTCACGCCAAGATGGGCCACAAGGTGGGCATTGAACACCAGGGCACAGTTTGGCGGCCTGGCATGCCCTGGCAGAGGGTGCACACTTCGTGACTCTTCTGGCCCTCCCATGAAGCGTCCAGTACATCTTTTGTTCCAAAAAAACATCAAAAAGTTTCGGGCGATTCCGAGAACTTTCATTTTGTGCACAAAAAACAACACCATGGTAGTTCTGCTAAAAATAGCGTCAGTCCGGGTTAGTTCTAAGTAAATCATATAAAGTGCATCAAAATCATATAAAAGTATTGTAAACATAGGTTAATATGGCATGAATACTTCATAAATTATCGATATGTTGGAGACGTATCAGCATCCCCAAGCTCAGTTCCTACTCGTCCTGGAGTAGCTAAATGTTAAAAGAAATAATTTATGAAGTGTGAATGCTATCATAGTTCATAAGTTTGATCAATGATAATTTCAATCACTTTTCCTAGCATCATAACAACAACTCTTTCTCATAAAACTCATCATGATAAAGTAGCAACTAGTTCACATGTTATGGTTCAAACAATGAATTCTCTTGAAACTTAACAACCTATGTTGTTAGTCACCAAACAATTGCAATTCAACTTATTCTCAACAAAGTATAAGTAAGAGCTCCACATACTCAATCATCATATAGTCTTCTATGTTTGCTAGTACTCAAAGCATATTTTTAGAACAAACGACATCCATCAAACACAAAGAAAGATAGGGGCTTAATGTTTCGCCTGCCAACTCATTTTCATAGAGATAATTGTCAACAATAATAAGTCATGATCAAATATATTTGACTGGCCATATGTGCCTAGATCTTTCCCCACCACATGATGATTGCCAACTAATAGAAGTAGGTTGGATTAAGAAGTTGACTCAACATGAAAATTAAATAGCATGAAAGTAAGTAGATTGTCCCTTCGTAGAGGGAAGCAGAGATTTGCATATGTGCGAGAGCTCATTGTTTAAAACAGGGATGAATATAATTTTGGGAGGTGCACCCTTCCTGTCAACATTACGACCAAGAGTTATCAATATCTTCCATGTTAAACACATTAGCGGCGGTTCCCAAGCGGTAAAAGTAAAAGTTTACTCCCCCTCCACCAACAAACACACTCCACGGCTAGCCGAATCCACGGGTACCGTCCATACCAACAACATTCTCGGGGGAGTTTTGTTTAATTATTTGATTTTTTTATTTCAGGACTGGGAATCCCTATTACCACCCCTCTCGTGCAAGGATGATTTAATAAACAGTCATCATGAGAATAACATGCTTAACATGGAAGATACTGACTGCCCGTGTTGCTCCATGAGCGGTCTAGACACACAAAATAGATGCTCATTTGAAATTTTAGAGGTGGCACATGCAAATTTACTTGGAAATGCAGGGTAATACCGTAGATAGGTAGATATAGTGGACTCTCATGGAAATAAAATGGTTTTAAGGGTTTGGATGCACAAGTAATATCTCTACTTATTATGAATCTTTGGCTAGCAAAAGGTTCTAAACAAGCACCACATGTTGGAGGATCTATAGCAATATAACTTCTATGCAAATATACACAACCATAACTCATTACGTTGTCTTCCTTGTCCAACTTCAACTAATTTGCCCAAGTTTGAAAATAATTAATGGGTATTCACAATCATAGAAGATAACTAAGATAATATATTTGTATGTGAAAGTCTCTCCCTTATACTTATCATTCACGAATTGCTTGTATGACCAATATTGTGATTGTCAAACTTCAATAGATTTTACTTTCTAAACCAGAAGTGAATCTACTGCTAAGCATAAAGCACATTCATAATTTCATATTAATGATATTTCATTGATTCACAATTTACTCATAGGATATAAGTGAAGCACAAGATTAAACATCAAACTATTCTCAAAAGATATAAGTGAAGATCAATGAGTAGTCAAACAATTAAGTAGCTATGTGAGGAATCTCTCTCAGTAAATATTTTCAGATCTTATTATTTTATTTAATACATAAATAAAAAGAGAAATAACACTCCAAGAATAGCACTTATCATGTGGACAAATAAAATTTTGTGGGATGCGTAGCATCCCCAAGCTTAGATGCTTGAGAATTCTTGAAATATTTACTTGGATGCCTTGGACATCCCCAAGTTTGAGATTTTGTATCTCGTTCAATACTCTTATATCACGGTTTCACCTATTCTCAGAAACTTCATCCACACAAAACTTGAAAAGAACACGTGAGATAGGTTAGTACTTATAAAAACAAAATCAACACTTCATGTACTGCCAAGACAAGTTGCACATTAATTTTCAAACATCATCTAATTTTTTATACTATTTCTACAATTTATATATTATAATATAAGCTATGGAAACTATAGGATAAGTAGATAACAAAACTATGACAACAATCTGTCCAAACAGAACAGTTTATAGAAATCTATTAAACCAGTGTACTTTTGTAACTCAAAAAATTATGAAAATTTATGAAGTTCTAAAGAATTTATATTAAAAAACTGCATTCATATGTCTGAAACTTTACATGTTCCAGTAAAATATGAAAATTCAAACACTACAACAAGAGTTTCTATTTTTATACAACACACATCAAAACTTGCAATGGAAGCATCTTAAGGCATCTCTTGGAACTTTTATTGAAAAAAAGATTATAAATAACATATAACAGATACAAAAATTTAAAATAATGCTCCAAGAAAAACACATATCATGTGATGAATAAAAATATAGCTCCAAGTAAGATGTACTGGTAATTTTGGAGACGAAAGAGGGGATACCTTCCGGGGCATCCCCAAGCTTAGACGCTTGATCTTCCTTGGATATTACCTTGGGGTGCCTTTGGCATCCCCAAGCTTATGTCCTTGCTTCTCCTTATTCACCTCATATCGGTATCTCACCCAAAACTTGAAAACTTCAATCACAAAAACTTAACGGAACTTCATGAGATTTGTTAGTATAGTAAAGATAGATCATTCACTTAGGTACTGTCAATAAAATATTCATAATTTTTCTAGCATAATACCTACTGTATTCCATCATTACCACAATTTTTATCACCAAATATAATCTATGGAAACACTTGAAACAAGCAAACTATGCATGCAAAATAGAATCTGTCAAAAATAGAACATCTGTGAAGATCTGAATGATCACCATACTTACCCGACTCTAAAAATTCTAAAAAATATTAAAACTCAAAGAATTTACATAGAATTGTTTTGTAAAAAATTCATAATTTTTTGACACTCCAGTAAAATTAGATAATTCATATACTGGACGCAAAATTTATATTTTTGCACATAATCAAACAAACAAGTTTCCACACTACCCCAAAGGCTTTACTTGGCACTTTGTTCAAATAAAAGACACTAAACATGATTAATACATAATCTTAATCATGTGAACACATAAAAACATAAAGTAAAAGTGTTGGGTTGTCTCTCAACAAGCGCTTTTCTTTAATGCCTTTTTGCTAGGCATGATGATTTTGGTGTTGCTCGTATAGGAATAATATTTGAAACATGCAAGAGAGCATCATGAATCTCATGACAAGAACATTTAATTCTAACCCACTTCCTATGCATAGGGATTTTGTGAGCAAACAATTTGTGGGAGCAATAATCAACTAGCATAGGATGGCAAAACAAGCATAACATTGCAACTTTCAATGCATAAAGAGGAAACTTGATATTATTGCAATTCCTACAAGCATATGTTCCTCCCTAATAATAATTTTCAGTAGAATCATGAAGGAATTCAACAATATAACTATCACATACATAATTCTTATCATGATCTACAAGCATAGAAAATTTATCACTCTTCACATAAGCAAACTTCTTCTCATTCATAATAGTGGGAGCAAACTCAACAAAATAACTCTCATGAGGTACTTGATTGACATAACCACTTTGAATATTAAAATCATGATGACAAGTTTCACGGTTCCTATCACTCTTTATAACATACATGTCATCACAGTAATGATCATACGTAGGAGGCATGCTATCATCATAATAGTTTTGCTCGTAAAAACTTGGGGGACTAAAAATATCATATTCATCAAACATAACATCCCCAAGCTATTGGCTTTGCATATCATTAGCATCATGGGTATCCAGAAAATTAATACTAAAAATATTGCTATCATTCTCATCATTAAATGAATTCTCATTATGTATTTTCATAAATTCTTCCTCTACCAATTGAGCACAATTTTTCGAACCATCATTTTCACGAAAGACATTAAAGAGACGAAACAATTGGTGCAACCTAAACTCCATTTTTTGTAGTTTTAGTTTATAAAACCAAACTAGTGAAAAACAAGAAACTAAAAGATTTGATTGCAGGATCTAAAGGGAAAACACACATCAAGTGCTCTCAAATCCATAAAAGTGTTCAATCCGATATAATGAAATCTCAAAGGGAAAACTCAACTCGTCACAACAAGATAGAGAGGGGAAAACACCATGTGATCCAACTATATTAACAAACCCCGTGATACATCAAGATCGTGCTATCTCAAGAACACGAGAGAGAGAGATAGAGAGATTGAACACATAGCTACTGGTACAAACCGTCAGCCCCGAGGGTGGACTACTCCCTCCTCATCATGGACTCCGCCGGGATGATGAAGATGTCCACCGGAGATGATCTACCCTCTTCAGCAAGGTACTATTTTCTCTCCAGATTGGTTTTTCGTTGATACATAGGCCTTGCAGCAGTGGAACGAAGAGTCTAGGGTTATTTCTGATGGTTTCTATATTTATAGGAATTTTGAGCATTGATTTCATGCCAAGAAGGGCCACGAGGTGGGCATTAAACACCAGGGCATGGTTTGGGGGCCTAGCATGCCCTGGTGGAGGGTGGCCACCTCGTGACTCTTCTGGCCCTCCCACAAAGCGTCTAGTGCCTCTTTTGTTCCAAAAAAATTATCAAAAAGTTTCGGGCAATTTCGAGAACTTTCATTTTTTGCACAAAAAACAACACCATGGTAGTTCTGCTACAAATAACGTTAGTCCGGGTTAGTTCTAAATAAATTAAATAAAGTGATTTAAAACCATATAAAAGTATTGTAAACACAGGTGAATATGGCATGAATACTTCATAAATTATTGATACATTGGAGAGATTTCAGTGGTGTTGCAAACTTACTCATAACTGAAGGTGAATCAAGTGTAGAGCTAGATGGCAATTCCTTACCTCCCCTTGTCGTAGAGGCAAAAATCTTGGTTTAAGTATCCTTCAGATTCTTCATAGTGATCAATTGATATAAATCCCAAGTGGCTCAACAAATCTAGCTATTCTACCCGGCAACGGCGCCATAAAAAGGTCTTGTTGACCCACAAGTATAGGGGATCGCAACAGTTTTCGAAATTTATAGATTCGACACAAGGGGAGCCAAAGAATATTTGAGAGTATTAGCAGTCGAGTGATACGTCCATTTTGCATCATGCTTTTATATTGATATTTATTGCATTATGGGCCATTATTACATGTTATGGTACAATACTTATGCCTTTCTCTCCTATTTTACAAGATTTACATCAAGAGGAAGAATGCCACCAGTTGGGATTCTAGACTGGAAAAGGAGCAATTATGAGAGACCTATTATGCACAACTCCAAAAGTCCTGAAAAGTCACAGAGAATTATTTTGGAACATATAAAAAATATTGGGCAGAGGGGACCCACCAGGAGGTCACAAGCTTGCCAGATGCGGCCTACCCCCCTGGTTGCACCTAGGTGGCTTGTGGGCCCCCTAACAGGTCTCCGGTTCCCATCTTCTGCTATATGAAGGGTTTTGACCTAGAAAAATCAGAGGAGAGCTTTCGGGACGAAGTGCTGCCATCTCGAGGCAGAACTTAGGCAGAACCAATCTAGAGCTTCGGTAGAGCTGTTCTGCCGAGGAAACTTCCCTCCCGGAGGGGGAAATCGAAGCCATCATCATCACCAACGATCCTCTCATCAAGAGGGCTGATAATCCCCAAGTGCAAGGAATCATCATAGCAATTTCCAAAGCTGGAAGTGATAAGTATGGAGTGTCGAACCCAAAAGGGACTAAAGGTGAGATCAATATTCTCTCAAGTCCTATCTGCCAGTGATACGACTCTACGTACATCGAACGTTTGCTTCCATCTAGAAACGAGAAATAAAACTATGTTGTGGGTATGAATAGGATAGCTTTGCATGATATCGGAGAACTAAAATATAAAAATAGGTGCTCTTATCATAAAGTTAGAATATATTATAATATATTACAAATAGCGAGTGTGGAATAATGATGGGTCGGTGTGCGGAATTATCCTAGGCAATCGTTAACAAGATCGGAAATCATTATTGCAATTTTATATGAGGGAGAGGCATAAGATAACATACTTTCTCTACTTGGATCATATGCACATATGATTGGAACTCTAGCAAGCATCCGCAACTACTAAAGATCATTAAGGTAAAACCCAACCATAGCATTAAAGCATCAAGTCCCCTTTATCCCATACGCAACAACCCCCTTACTCAGGTTTATGCTTCTGTCACTCAAGCGACCCACTATAAGCGAATCATGAATGTATTGCAACACCCTACAACTGGAATCCTTAACGTGTGCACGGCACGGAAGACACGATAGGACATCACCAAAATAAACATACAACTCAAACCAATCTAGATCATAAATCAACCCAAAGGACAAAAGAAATCTACTCAAAACATCATAGGATGGCAACACATCATTGGGTCATAATATGTGGCATAAAGCACCATGTTCAAGTAGGGGATTACAACGGGGTGCAGGAGAGTGGACCGCTAAAAGGATATGAGGATGGTGATGAAGACGGTGATGTTGATTAAGACGATCACCGCGGTGATGGGTCCCCCGGTGGCACTCCAACACCACCAGGAGAGAGGGGGAGAAGGTCTCCCCCTTGTGCTTCCTCCTCCATGGCCTCCCCCCTCGGTGGGGATAGGTTCTCCCTCTGGTCCTTGGCCTCCATGGTGTTGATGGCCCCTCCGAGATGATGAAGATGGCCTCCAGTGATGGTGACCCCTTCCGGCAAGGTGCCAGAGAGGGCCAAGATTGGTTTTTCGTGTCTCTAGAGGTTAGCGGCGACAGAACTCCCGGTCTAGGTTTCTTTTCGGAGGTTTTTATATTTATAGGAATTTTTGGCGTCGATCTCATGTCAAGGGGGGCCACGAGGAAGTCACAAGCCTGCCAGGCGCGACCACCCCCTGGCCATGCCTAGGTGGCTTGTCGCCTCCTCGTGGCTCTTGTGGCCCAACTCCAATGATTCGGGGTCTCTTTTGGTCCATAAAAAACATACTAAATTTTTAGCTCATTCCCAGAACTTTTATTTCTGCACAAAAACAACACCATGGTAGTTTTGTTGAAAACAGCGTCAGTCCGGGTTAGTTCTAATAAAATCATACAAAAATCATAAATAATTATTGTAAACGTGGCATGACTACTTCATAAATTATAGATATGTTGGATACGTATCAAGGGGGTCAATCTCCATCGACATCTTCACCAGCACCATCTCCTCTCCAAACCCTAGTTCATCTCTTGTATCTGATCTTTGTCTCAAACCTCATATTGGTACCTGTGGATTGCTAGTAGTGTTGATTGCTCCTTGCGGTTGATGCTAGTTGGTTTACTTGATGGAATATCATATGTTTAGATCCTTTATGATAATTAATACTCCTCTGATTATGAACCTGAACATGTTTTGTGAGTATTAACATTTGTTCCTGAGGACATGGGATAAGTCTTGTAGTAATCATGTGAACTTGGTATTTGTTTGATATTTTGATGAGATGTATGTTGTCTCTCCTCTACTGGTGTTATGTGAACGCCAACTACATAACACTTCACCACTATTTGGGCCTAGGGGGAGGCATTGGGAAGTAATAAGTAGATGCTGGGTTGCTAGAGTGACAGAAGCTTAAACCCTAGTTTATGCGTTGCTTCGTAAGGGGCTGATTTGGATCCATATGTTTCATGCTATGGTTAGATTTATCTTAATTCTTATTTCGTAGTTGCGGATGCTTGCGATAGAGTTTAATCATAAGTGGGAGGTTTGTCCAAGTAATGGCAGCACCCAAGCACCGGTCCACTCACATATCAAATTATGAAAGTGACGAACGCGAATCAAGTGAGCATGATGAAAACTAGCTTAACAGAAATTCCCATGTGTCCTCGGGAGCGCTTCACTTTATATAAGAGTTTGTACAGGCCCATACTTTTCTACAAAAAGGATTGGGATACCTTGCTGCACCTTTACTACACTTGTTACTTGTTACCCGTTACAAATTACCTTATCACAAAACTATTTGTTACCGATAATTTCAGTGCTTGCAGAGAATACCTTACTAAAAACCGCTTGTCATTTCCTTCTGCTCCTCGTTGGGTTCGACACTCTTGATTATCAAAAGGACTACGATAGATCCCCTATACTTGTGGGTCATCATTGAATTGTCAATTCAACCACACCTGGAGATAAATATCTATAACAAAGTGATTAGTAGCACAATAATATGGTAGTTTGGTAACAGTGGTAATAATAACAGTAGCGGTAACAATAGCAGTAGTGATTTTGTAGCAAGTGCAACAGTAACAATAGTAGTGGTAACTTAGCAAGAACAATAAGTGGGAAACTTGTAGGCACTCGATTGGTGTATTCATTGCATGATATTCATCATATAATGGTCATAACCTAGCACGACACATAACTAGCTCCAGTTCGTCAATGTAATGTAGGCATGTATTCCGTAAATAGTCATACGTGCTTATGGAAAAGAACTTGCATGACATCTTTTGTCCTACCCTCCCGTGGCAACCGGGTCCATAAGGAAACTAAGGTATATTAAGGACTCCTTTTAATAGAGAACCGGAACAAAGCATTAACACATAGTGAATACATGAACTCCTAAAACTACGGTCATCACCGGAAAGTATCCCGATTTCTATCACCCCTGGATTTATGGATCATACCACGTAGTAGGTGCATATGACTATGCAAGATCGGATCAATAACATAGGTATAAAGATGATAACATAAATGGTTCAGATCTAAAATCATGGCACTCGGGCCCTAGTGAGAAGCATTAAGCATGGCAAAGTCATAACAACATCAATCTTAGAACATAGTGGATACTAGGGATCAAGCCCTAACAAAACTAAGTCGATTACATGATGAATCTCATCCAACTCCTCATCGACCAGCAAGCCTATGAAGGAATTACTCACTCCCGGTGGGGAGCATCATGGAATTGGCGATGTAGGAGGGTTGATGATGACAAAGACCAAAGATTCCCCTCTCCAGAGCCCCAAATGGGCTCCGGATCTGGCCTCCCGACGAAGAACATGAGGTGGCGGCGGCTCCGTATCGTAAAACACGATGAAACTTTCTCCCTGTTTTTTCCCTCCGAAAATAGGAATTTATAGCGCTGGGATTAGGGTCGGGGGCCCCACAAGGTAAGCACAGTCCACCATGGCATGCCAGGGGGGCTTGGCATGCCCTGGTGGGTGGTGCCCACCCTGGCCCCCCTTCTCCTGTTGTTTTTAGCTCCAATATTCCTCAAATATTCTGAAATAATTCTCCAAAAAGTTTCGTTCCATTTCGAGAACTTTTATTTTTCCACAAAAACAACCCCATGGTAGTTATGCTAAAAACTGCGTCAGTCTGGGTTAGTTTCATTCTAATCATGCAAATTAAGGTCCAAAACAAGAGCAAAAGTGTTAGTAAAAGTAGATACGTTGGAGACGTATCAGATAGCGGTCGTTGTGTGGAGTAATAGTAGTAGATGCATAATCGTTTCGGTCTACTTATCTTGGTCGTGATGCCTATGTAATGATCATCGCCTTGGATATCTATATGATTATTTGATCTTCCATCAATTGCCCAATTGTAATTTGTTTACCAACTATGTGCTATTTTCTTGAGAGAAGCCACTAGTGAAATCTATGGCCCCTAGGTATATCTTTTAGCATATTGCTTTCCTATCTACCTTTTCCACATTTGCTTTCGGATCTATTATTCCAAAAACCCAAAAATACCTTGTTGCACTTTTTATTTACTTCTGTTATTTTGTGTTCTTGTTAGATATATTTGCCCAATCTATTAAAATCTAATCTATCTTTTTACCGTTGAGAGATCGACAACCTCTCTTACACTTCGGGTCGCAAGTATTTGTTCTTTGTGTGCAGGTACCGTTTACATAGCGTTGTTTGGTATTCCTCCTTGGATCGATACCTTCATTTCATAACTGAGGGGAAATAATCACTGTAGCTATGCTGCATCATCCCTTCCTCTTTGGGGAAATACCTACGCAGTCTCAAGCCATGTCAGGAACAATCAAAAATTATAGATATGTTGGAGACGTATCAGGATCCCCAAGCTTAATTGCCGCTCGTCCTCGAGTAGGTAAATGCCGAAAACAGATTTTTTGATGTGTAATGCTGCCTAACATGTTCATCACATATTCTTTTCTTTTGTAGCATGGACATTTGGACTTTAGATGGTTCAAAGCAATAGTCTAGTTTTGACACGAAGACTTAAATACTCAAGCATACCAACAAGCAACGATGTCTTTCAAAATATCAACACTAAAGAAAGTTATCCCTAGCCCATCATGCTCAATCATTGATCCATTCATGAAAGACACTAAAAAATTAGCTACACCCAATGCACAAGTATGATCATAGTGCCCCCTAGTTGATGGAGACTCAAATAAAAGTAAAAGTTGCATAAAGTAAATAGATAGACCCTTCATAGAGGGAAATAGGGATTTGTAGAGGTGCTAGAGCTAAAAGTTTAAATTGCGAGAAAAAAATATTTTGGGTGGCATGCCTTTCCTTTTCAACGAAAATGACTGATAATTTTCAATACCTTTCCATGCTAGATATATCATAAGTAGTTCCCAAACAAAAAGTAAAGTTTATTCCTTTTTCCACCATTCTTTCACAATCCATGGCTAGTCATATCCACGAGTACTACGCATACCAACACCTTCCAAGGAATTTATTATTTCACAACATAAAGTAAATTTCTTTTTCATTTCAGGACTGAGAATCCCTATACCGCTGTACTCTCGTGCAATGACAAGTGAATAAACACTCATCTTGAGAATAACACATCTAGCATGGAAAAATATCGGTCACCCGCTTCCGATTCATGAGCGATAAGAGCATACAAAAAGGAAATTCATTTTGAAAATTAGATATGGAAAATAGAAATTTTCTTGGAACAACATGGAAATACCTCATATAGGTAGGTATGGTGGACTCATATGGCAAAACTGGGTTTAAGGATTTTGGATGCACAAGTTGTATTTCTACTTAGTACAAGTGGAGGCTAGCAAATAGATTGAGAAGCAAACAACCAAGTAACAAAAATCCTCATAAACGGGCATTAAGCATAACTAACACCAAATAATGCACCATAAGTAGGATGAAATTTCATTGCATAACTATTGAATTTCGTGCTTGCATAGGGAGTGGTTGTACCAGGGGTCTTCAGTTGGGGACCTTAAGTCCTCGATGTGCCCAGATGATACGTCTCCAACGTATCTATAATTTATGAAGTATTCATGCCATGTTTACAATAATTCTATATGATTTTGGTATGGTTTTATTAGAACTAACCCGGACTGACGCTGTTTTCAGCAGAACTACCGTGGTGTTGTTTTTGTGGAGAAATAAAAGTTCTCGGAATGGGCTGAAAATTTACGGAGAATATTTTTGGAAAATATAAAAAATACTGGAGCAAAAAGATACAAGAGGAGAGTCTCGAGGGAGTCACAAGCCTGCCAGGCGAGGCCACCCCCTGGGCGTGCCTAGCGAGCTTGTGACCTCCTCAGGAACCTATTGGACGTGGGACCAATGCCAAATACTCCTATAAATACCCAAACCTCCAAAAAGAAACCTAGATCGGGAGTTCCGCCGCCCCAAGCCTCCAAAGCCACGAAAAACCAATCGGGAGCCCGTTTGGGCACCCTGTCGGAGGGGGAAACCATCACCGGAGGCCATCTTCATCATACCAACTGTCTCCATGATGACGAGGGAGTAGTTCACCCTCGAGGCTGAGGGTATGTACCAATAGCTATGTGTTTGATCTCTCTCTCTCTCTCCCGTGTTCTTGAGATGGCACAATCTTGATGTACCGCGAGCATTATTGATATAGATGAATCATATGGAGTTTTCCCCTCTCTATCTTCTTGTGATGAATTGAGTTTTCCCTTTGAAGTTTTCTTATCGGGTCAAGTCTGTAAGGATTTTAGAACACTTGATGTATGTCTTGCAATGGGATATCCATGGTGACAATGGGATGTTCTATTGATCCACTTGATGTATGTTTTGGTGATCAACTTGCGGGTTTCGTGACCTTGGGAATGTATGCATAGGGGTTGGCACATGTTTTTGTCTTGACTTTCTGGTAGAAACTTTGGGGTACTCTTTAAAGTTCTTTGTGTTGGATTGAACATGATGAATCTGAAATTATGTGACGCATATCGTATAATGAAGCCCATGGCTACTTGTGGTGACATTGGAGTATCTAGGTGACATTAGGGTTTTGGTTGATGTGTATCTTAAGGTGTTATTGTAGTACGAACTCTAGGGCTGTTTGTGACACTTATAGGGATAGCTCATAAGATTGATCAGAAAAGATAACTTTGAGGTGGTTTCGTACCCTACAATAATTTCTTCGTTAGTTATCCGCTCTTTGTGACTTTCGAGTGAACTCTTTGTCGCACGAGAGGTACTTACATTTTATTCAACTATGTCAATATTGTTGAGAGAAATTGCACTAGTCAAAGTATGGACCCTAGTACTTGTTTCCAAGCATTTATACAATGTTTTGCTAGCTGTTTACTATTTGTTACCTTGCTGTTTTTATATTTTCAGATTACAAAACCTATATCTACCATCCATATTGCACTTGTATCACCATCCCTTCGCCGAACTAGTGCACCTATACAATTTACCATTGTCTTGGGTGTGTTGGGGACACAAGAGACTCTTTGTTATTTGGTTGCAGGGTTGTTTGAGAGAGACCATCTTCATCCTACACCTCCCACAGATTGATAAACCTTAAGTCATCCAGTTGAGGGACAATTGCCGCTCTCCTACAAAACTATGCGCTTGGAGGCCCAACACGAGTCTACAAGAAGAAGTTGTGTAGTAGACATCAAGCTCTTTTCTGGCGCCGTTGCCGGGGAGGTGAGTGCTTGAAGGTATATCTTTAGATCTTACAATCAAATATTTTAGTTTATTTTTTTTCACTAGTTTGGTTTTATAAAAGAAAACTACAAAAAAATGGAATTGAGGTTGCCTCATATGCTTCATCTTTTTAATGTCTTTCGTGAAAACGATGGAAAGGAAAATTGTGCTCAAGTGTTAGAAGAAGTTATTAAAATGTTTGGCACTCAATCTTTGGGTGATGAGCATGATTGCAATGTTGTTAGTATGAATTCTTGGAATATCCATGACGCTCATGATATGCAAAGCCACAAGCTTATGGATGCTATGTTTGATGAAGATGATATTTTTAGTGTCCATGTTTTGATGAGCAAAAATATTATGATGATGGCTGTTGTCGTTTTCTCACAACAGATGCCATGGGTAGGCTTATCGAAGGTGGTTGGGGCCGGAGGACGCCGATGGGCTCCGGGTGCGGGATTAGGCACAAGCGGTGGAGACACATGATGTACCCAGGTTCAGGGCCCTCCATGGGAGGTAACACCCCTAGTCTTGCTTGGTCTAGTTTATGGATGGGTATGTTTACAAGGTTGCTCCTAGAGCTGTTGTCTAGAGGAGGAAGAGGGAGCAGCCGGCTAGCCTTCCTCTGCTACGAGGATGAATGTGTGGGAGGTGCCTTGTAGGTGCGTGTGTGTGAGACTCCTCTTTTTTGTTGCATGGGGGGCTCGAGGGTTTTTATAGGTCAACCCCCCGACTTACAATACTCTTAGGATACATAATGGTGGGACCCGGCTGGCAGCCTCTCCGGTTGGCCAGGGGGTCCTGCCTCTTGAGCCGTCTCGTCGCCCGTAGGGTCCACCAGCTATATGGTCCCATCGCCCATTGGGGCCCACCAGCCGGCTTCGCGATTGGCCAGCGCCCACCTGCTACGGCACGGGCCGCCCTGGCGTCGTCGTCTTGCGCCAGCCAGCCGAAGTCTCTGGTACGGCCGAAGACACTGTAGCCACGCCGGAGGAGGTGATTGAGTGGGCGGAGGCGTGACGACACTGTTGCCCCGCCCAGTCGTGATCGTGCGAGGTCAGCGGTACGACCGGCCGGACTATAGCCATGCGCACCCGCGCGTCAGCGGTCACTGTGGCTACATTGACGCCCGTCGTGGGGGTCCAGTCTTGTCACTATACCCGTGTGTAGAGGGATGGGACGGGAGCCTGTCCGCCCCAAGGGTCAACGAAGGAGGCGACCCGAAGGCGGCCTGCCACGCTCAGCCGGCCGGGGGCCGAGCCGGCTCCTTGGACAGCCGGCCTCGATCCAGCCGGCAACATGCTTGCTGGTTGCGCGCCAGCCGGCTGGGAAGCAGCCGACCACATATTTTTTCTTGAAGTGGGGGAGAGAACCCCGTTGCTTTGGCCTACCTAGGGGTAATAACCCTGTCAGTAGTCCCCAAAGCCGGCGGGGGCCCGTGTCCACCAGACGGAGGGGAGCCGATGGCTTCCCCCCCATGGTACCCGTCACCGGCATGGAGCTGAACAGCCAGCCGGGTCGGGGTCCGCTCCCGATGCCTCGGGTTCCGACACGCTGCCCAGGACACGGGTCGGCCCGCAGCGTGCCACGCGTGAGTAATGATGCCGTGGGCCCCCGCATGCGGGCAGACAGGACGTCGCCCTGGGCCTAGCCCGCTAGGCCTCGGGCGTAGCCCAGTAGGCCTCGAGACGGAGGCCGAGGTCTTCTACGCCCCGGCGCAACGGTTACAGCCTAGGCTGCCCATGCGCGCGCGGAGTTTCCGGGGGAATGGGCACAGTTAATCCCCACATCCCCTGGTCGTGGCCTCCCCATTTAAAAGGAGAGGGAGGGAAAAGGGCAGAAGCACCTGCACCCCATTTGCCCCCTTGTCTTCCTCTCCATCATCTTCTCCGCTCCCTCGTGCGCCGCAGTTCTTCTTGCTCGCGACCCCGCTCGCATGCCCTCCCGCGCAGCCCGGCCATCGTGATGGCCGAAGTATGCTCGGGGAGTTGGGCCGGCTCCGTGGTCACGAAAGCCACCATCACAGAGCTCCGCCGCGCACGCATGCTGCCGTCGGCGAAGCGCGTGGCCGCTCGCGCTCCGGGCGACGAGGTGGTGCCCGAGCCGCAGGAGGGGGAGTTTGTCATCTTCTCCTGCCACTTCTCCCGTGGCTTCGGGCTTTCGATGAGCCACTTCTTCTGTATTATGATGGACACCTTCGACCTCCAACCGCATAACCTTGGCTCAAATGCCATTCTCTACATTGTGGGCTTCGTGACACTGTGCGAGGGCTACCTGGGGATGCTCCCCTTTGTAGACTTCTTCAAGGCGCTGTTCTACCTTAAGGCGCTGAAAAGCGCCGAGGAGCCATTCGCCTGCGGGGGCGCGATGATGTGTTGCCATGGCTCGCGCTTCCCGCACTTCAGGCTCATTCACTCTATCAAGGGCTGGCACCGGACATTCTTCTACGTGAAGAACACCGACCCGCAGCAGGATTACATCCGGCTGCCGGAGTTTGTCAACGCCTCGTCCTCTGGGGTGAACTGGTCGGGGACCGCCCCGCACGGGAACGCACTCGAAGACCTCGGCTGGCTCGTGGAGCTGAGGAGCGGGGAAGGGCTGATCACCTCTGATCTGGTGGCGGCCTTCATCACGCGCTGGGTGCTGCCTTTCCAGATGAGGCCGCACCGGATCTGTGACATGTCCGGCTGTCGGGACCCTTGCCGGCTGACGACCATCAACCTGACGCCGGCTCAGGTGGCGAAGCGGGTGAACGTCATCACGACCTTCAAGCTGGTGCCGGCGTCGTGGACCTTTGGCAAGGAGCCGTACAACCGGCACCACAGAGCACCCCTAGTACGTTCCGTCGAGGCAACCCTTCTTGTTCGAACCTCTCCAGCCGGCGCCCGATCTTACTTTTCCGTGCTGACCGCAGCTATTCATGCGACAGAACACGCCGGATGGCCCGCACCCCGAGATCTTCGAGGCGGAGTGCAACCATTCCGACTCCGAGGACTACGAGCAGGGAGGTCTGCTAAAAGAGGGGGTCGATTCCTCGGGGGAGGCCGAGGAGGCGGCCGACCCGGGAGCCGGCGGGCCGAGCGCACCCGAGAGCCCAGCATAGCTGAAGGGCCCATCGCAGCCGGTGAGTACCCCTCGGCCCCATGATCAGGGATTGGACTGATGATGATGATGATGATGATGAATCTTCGGATCTTGAATGCGCCTCCCCTCTCAGTTCGGTAGGGTTGGCGGGGCGGAGTGAGGAGCGGCCGGCTCGTGCCTCGACGGTCGGGGCCATCAGCTGGGGAAAAAGGCCGGCTTAGGAGGAGCCGGCGGCCTCGCCGCCTACCCGCAAGCGGGTGAAGGCGGCCGTGCCGAAGACACCGGCATGCGCCAGGCCGGCTCTGCCCGTCGTCACCGGGTAAGTGACCTTCTTCTTGCATGGGTTCCTTTCAAAGTTGTGTGTTGGCGGGTGTTTGACCCCTATGTGCTTCAAGGACCCCATGGAACTCCACGACGTAGCGGCGCGCCCGCTGGTGATGCGCCGGTGGCTTGAGCCCCCGGGCGTCTTTACTTGTCTTTTGTTTTTTATGCATGTTAGACTCAAGTCCACCCACTGGGGGTGTATTGTAATGAACGTGCGCCGTGGGCCTTTGCTATTTTTAACTTGTGTTTTGAATGCCCGATGAGCTTTGTTTATTGTGCGTGTCGGCTCGTCCTTATCCCTTTTCCGCCCCCTTTTGTTCTGTCCGCGCGGCCCCTTTCCCCCTTTGGTTTTGGCCCCGCCAGCCCACCAGCCGGGAGCCGGTCTGTAGTTGGGTCGGGGCATCCGCCTCGAGGGAACCGGTTCCGAACTTGAGGACCGCGAGGGACTTTTGGGTAAGTTGAGTGGTAGAGGCGGGGACAAGGTCCGACTGGACCTAGCCGGCTACCTTCTTGCAACCAATTTTTCGTATGCGCCAAGTTTTGCCGCCCCGAGGCCCCGCCAGCCGGACAGCCGGGAGCCAGTCTGTAGCTCGGGGGGGGGGGCTTGTTTGGTTTACACTACTTAGTCGTTTCCGGGAGGAGGCCTAGGACCAGCTGGAGAGCCCTCGGGCTCGGGAGCCGGTGAGTGATGAAACCTTGAATGGAAATGGAAAGGGCGTGCCCTAAGATCCGGCTTGGGGCACCCATGGAATTCAAAAGCTCCGAAGAGGGGAAGATACATACATACACTAGTTTTTTCAGCAGTAAAACGGACGAAGGAGCGCCGCGTTCCGTGGGAGCTCGGTCTCCTCGCCGGAGGCATCGCTCTTGCGCTTCTGCGGCTTCTGGGCGTCTATCAGGTAGTACACGTTGTTGTGCAGTGCCTTGCTGATGATGAACGGGCCCTCCCATGGGGAGGATAGCTTGTGCTGGCCTGCTGGCCGCTGGATCCGCTTGAGCACCAGGTCCCCTTCGCGGAAGGAGAGTGTCCGGATCCGCTTGCTGTGGTAGTACTGGAGCTGCTGCTGATAGAGGGCCGTCCGGCTCAAGGCCAGTTCATGGGCTTCTTCGAGTAGGTCGACACCGTCTTCCCTTGCCTCCTTTGCATCCTTCTCCGTGTACAGGGCGACCTGAGGCGAGTCAAATTCGGTGTCAGTGGGAATGATTGCGTCGGACCCATACACAAGGAAGAAGGGTGTGTAGCCGGTTGATCGGTTGGGAGTGGTCCTAAGGCTCCAAAGGACAGTCAGTAGCTCGTCGACCCAACAGCCGGCTGACCTTACTAGCGGTGTTACGAGCTGGTGCTTGATGCCAGATAGGATTAGGCCGTTCGCCCTCTCGACCTAGTTGTTTGAATATTGATGAGCAACGGATGCCAGGTCGAGCCGGATGCCCTACTTGGAGCATAAACGCGTCAGCGCGCCCTTGGCGAAGTTTGTGCCGTTGTCGGTGATGATGCTGTGGGGGACGCCGTAGTGAACCGTGATGCCATCAATGAACCGTACGACCGTGGGGCCATCCAGCTTCTTGATCGGCCTGGCCTCGATCCACTTGGTGAATTTGTCGACAACCACCAGCAGATGTGTCATGATGCCTCGTGCGGTTTTGAAGGGGCCCACCATGTCCAACCCCCAGACGACAAAGGGCCATGAGAGGGGGATGGTTTGGAGGGCAGAAGCTGGCAGATGGCTTTGCGTGTTGAAGCGCTGGCAGCCTTCACACTCGTTGACCAATTTCTTGGCCTCGTCCAAGGCAGTTGGCCAGTAGAAACCGTGGCGGAAAGCCTTGGCCACCAAGGTTCTAGAGGCGGCGTGATGCCCGCATTCGCCCTGGTGGATGTCGAGGAGGATCTCCTGGCCCTTTTCCAACTCGACACATCATTGAAAGACGTCGACGGTGCTGCGATGGACGAGCTCGCGGTTGATGATGCTGTAGGCTGAGGCCGGATGCTAGATTTATCTCACTGTGTCCTCGTCCGAAGGGAGCTCGCCGCGCAGAAGGAAAGCCAGGATGGGCTAGGCCCACGAGGGAGCCGAGACGGGGGTCGGCTCGGTTGCCCCCGTGCCTAGGTGATTAGTCCCTGGTACCGGCTTGCCAGCCCCTGGGGCCGACTCGCTAGCCCCCAAGTTGGGGACGGTAGGAGGGGCGTCGACTGCCATCATGATGGCTGTGGCACCGGAGTCAGCTTCCTCGGATGCAATCGGCTAGGTCGGCTGAGCCAGCGCCAACAAGGCAGCCAAGGTGGGAGGAGCCGGTGGGGAAGATGCCGAGGGTGTACCCGGACCCACCGATGGGCCGGCAACGTCAGCCGGTACGAAGATGGATTCCGACTCTGGGGAGGGCTTGATTGATGGTTTGAGCAGTCCCTCGACAAAAACATCGACTGGGATGGCCTGCCGGGTGGAGCCGATCTTTGCCAGTGCGTCGGCCGCCTCATTTTCCGCCCGCGAGATGTGGTGGAACTCGCAGCCCTCGAAGGAGCCCGTGACTGGCTATACGAGGAAGTGGTAGCTGGCCATGTTGGCGTCCCTGGCGTCCCATTCGCCAGAGACATGCTGCACCATGAGGTTGGAGTCGCCGAAGCATAGGATGCGCCTGATGCCAATCTCCTTGGCGAGCCGGAGGCCGTGGACGATGGCCTCATACTCGGCCACATTGTTGGAGGTGGCGAAGTGGATCTGTAGGGCGTACTTGAGCTGGTCGCCTTTTGGGAAGGTGAGGACTATGCCGACACCCAGGCTGGTCCTCATTTTTTAGCCATCGAAATGCATGCGCCAATGCGTGGAGTCTAGGGGAGGCGGCACGAACTTGGTATCCGCCCAGTCGACGAGGAAGTCGGCCAACGCGTGTGACTTGATGGTGGTATGCGGCTCATACCGGATCTCGTGGTCGGCGAGGGCGATGACCCATTTGGCAATCCGGCTGGTGGAGTCCCAATAGCTCATGATCTCACCGAGCGGGGCCGTGCTCACCATGGTGATGGTGTGCTCCTGGAAGTACTGCTTAACCTTCTTGGCGGTGAAGTAGATGTCGTAGCACATCTTCTGGTAGTGGGGGTAGTTTTGCTTGGAGGCGGAGAGGACCTTGCTGAGGTAGTAGATGGGGCTCTGGACTGGCAGGGATTTGCCCTCCTCCGGCCGCTCGATCATCAAGACGACGCTGATGACGTGGGTGGTCGCCGTGATGTAGGCGAGCAACGGGTCCTTCTCAGCCGGCGTGGCTAGGATGGGTGCACGGGTGAGAGCCCGCTTCAGGCCGTGGAAGGCCTCGTCCGCCTCGTCGGGCCAGTCTGTCACAACCCTAGCAAGTGTCTAGGCTAGCATTGTGTTTGCATCATCATCATCAGCATTGCATCAATATGAAATGGGGAGAAAGAAAGAAACCCTAAGCATTTTATGAATTAAAGGAATTCCAAACAAATGAAATTTCAACAAATCCAAAATGCCCATCAAAAATGTTCCCTATGTCTGATAATTAAGGGCATGGATATACTAGGGACCATTTCAATTATTTGAACATTTGAAATATTTCAAATTATTGAATTAAGTCTCTGAAAATGACAAATAAAAACATTATCATTATCACTGCTTTCAAAATAATCTGAAACTTTTGATACAAGTTTGAAATATTCAAACTTGAAGTTATAAAATGTTTTAGAATTATTGAAGGGGTATTTGGACCTGCAAAGAAAATCAAACAAATGTTAGAAAACAGAAAAACAGAAAATAAAAATAAAGGGGAGAGGCTTACCTGGTCGAGTGGAAGGCCCAGCCCAGCCCACAGGGCTGGAAGGGTCATCTTCCACCTCGCACCAGTAGGCGTCGAGGTGGCGACCGAGCCATCGCCGGCCTCCACCTCCTGCTTCCACGCAGCAGGCTGCGTCCCTGCCTCCCCCGCGCCTGGAAGACGCGCGAGCCCTCTCCCCCGAGCTCATTCTCCCCTCCCTCTCTCCTTTGCTCTCTCTCCCGATCCCCTGCCGAAGGCCGCCGTCGCCGGATGTCGATTCGTCGCCGTCACTGCCTCCCCGAGCCCGCTGACCAGCTCCCTGGATCCGCAGTGATCCCCTCTTCCTCCCCCCTGAGCTTTCCCTCTCTCTGGCGTCACCGGACCCGAGAACCTCCCGCCGCCGTCGATGGTCGCCGCCGTGCATAGAGCCCTCCAAGCTCACGTGCGCGTGCATGGTTGAACTCCTGGAGTTCCCAGGAGCCCGTAGAGACCATCGTAGCATCGCCCCGTGCCCTGTGTCACGTTTGCGTCCGAGCCCGAGCTCCGGCCGCCGCCACGAGCTCATTTCCGGCGAGCTCCGGCGACCCCATGACCTCCCATTACCCCAGATGGATGCGGTCGTGCACGGGCTGCACGCCGGTGGTCTCAGCGTGCCAAATAACCCCCTGTAGGAGAAACCCGATGGACTCCGCCGTCCCTGATGGTCACCAATGTCGAACCACCGGCCAACTCCGGCGAGTTGACCTCAGGTGGGCCCTGGCTTGACTCTGTGAGTCAATGACAGGTGGGGCCCCGACCCTGATTAGTTTAGGATAATTTGTAATTAGTTTAGTTGTTAATTAGGTAAATGTGTCACTGACAGGTGGGCCCAGTTAGTTAATTAAAATAGAATTAGTTTTAATTAGTTAGTTAAGTTAACCAGTCACTGACATGTGGACCCCACATGTCAGGTTTGACTCCGGGCCGAGTCAGCTGACCAGCTGATGTCATCATGATGTCATGCTGACATAATAACTCAATTTCCTTGATAAAAATAAATTAGGAAATTCTAGAAATTATTTAAACCTTTGAAAAATCATATAAAATAATCTGTAAGTCAGATGAAAATAATTTATATATGAAAATTGATCAAAAAAATCCAATGAATCCAATGGTGCTATTCTCATGCATGTTAGAGCAATCTAAATAGGTGAACATGGACATTTTAGCATTAGGTCAATATATAGAATTTGAAATGAGAACAAATTTGAACCTATATTCAAACACATTTCAAATTGACATGACCAGTAGTTACATTAGCTCATACATGCACATCATTATGCCATGATCATGCATCATATTGTTGCATCTGCTTGTATTGAATGTTTTTATCTGCGTTGCGGTAGGCCCTAATCCGGAGGATACTACCCCGTACCCCGACGAAGGAGAGAACTCTTCCGCAACCCAGCAAGGCAAGCAACCTCATTGATCATTCCGATAACATCCCACTCTCTCGCTCCTGCTCTCGTTTATTGCATTAGGACAAACGATCACATGTCAGTTATGCATGGTAGATGATCCTATCCTTATGCATGACCTGATCTTGTCACAGTAAATAGCTAAACCTTGCAACCTAGCATACCTGGTAGATGCTTGTGCCATGATGTGCTTAGCTTACTTTGCATGCTATGCTTTCTATGCTTACAGTTGTGTCAAGTCGGATTCATCTGGGTGATGAACTGAGTGAAACAGTGTTGTCCGATGTGATGAGCTTATAATGAATACGATTTGGTAAAGGTAGCGATGAGAGGCTATGTAGGAGTACATAGTGGGTTGTCTCATTGGGACCGTTCTTAGGAACTGGGTTCCGTGTTTGTGATCCAAGACTAGATACTACCACATGTTGGGATACTTAACTGACCCTCTTGACTTATCAGTCGCTTAGTGTTTGGTCCAGGTATTGCAAGTAGTTTTTGGTGTTTATAGCATGCTGGAGGCCATGCGTAGCGCTGACCCTCGGGGTGGGTTACGACGCGGTAGGCAGTGGCACGATGTACCAAGGGTCACCCGAATGGTGGGCTTGGGAACCCTGCGCACATCGTTTGGGACCGCAGCGGAAACTTCGGCCGGACTTCCGTGCGGGTTCAGTCTCAAATAGGCGTTAGCCTGGACCAGAGGTCTTATGTGAATGACGGTCGTGGCCGACTCCCTCGCTAGGCATCCGCTTGAAGGTTGCCGAGGTGCATGGTTTTATAAGCACACAACGATAAGTGGCGAGAGCGTGTGTGACGAAGTACACCCCTGCAGGGTTATGAAAGTATTCGAATAGCCGCGTCCTCGGATATGGACTACTTGGAGAACTTATGCTGTTCATAGATAATCAAATGGAGACTTCTAAAAATCACAAGACAAGTGTGAGTACCATGGATGGCACACTTGCAGAAGGGGAAGGTGAATCCATGGTAGTGTATTGTGATGGAGGTAGTGGACTTGTGTGCGATAACTAAAATTGTAACAAAAAGTTTAAAACTGAGTAGTGTAGGTTAGCCATGAGTCAAAGCTGGCTTTCTGCATAAACTCCACCACCCCTTTGATGATACATGAGCATAAATAACTAGGTCTGCTTTAAAGACTTGCTGAGTACAATTGTACTCATCCTTGTTTAATTAATGTTGCAGAAGAAAACCAGGACCCATCAGGTGGGTTCTATCTAGACATTGACGATGCCGAATAGCTGGTGTCCCAGCTACGATCTTGCCCGTGTGGTGGGCTGTAGATAGTCAGGCCATGTGCCTCTTTTATATTTTGCCGTCTGTACTCAGACAGCTTAAGTTTCCGCTGGTTTGTATGACTATGTTTGTATGACTTGAGTGCCGGGTCATGTGACCCCTATCTGTAAGAACATATTATGCAAGGCTCGTCTGAGTCTCTTAAATAAAAGTTATGTTGTTGTATGGTTATGTTGTGATGCCATAGTTGTATCTATGCATATCGGGCATGTCGTGCGTACGTGTGACGTGCAACGGTATGTATGGGATCCGACACCTAGTCGTGTGCCTTCAGTAGTACTCTTTACGGGAAACTGCCTCTTTGTGCTTCCACCGAGCCATGGTAGCTTGCTACTGCTCCGGACACATTGATTGACCGACATGTATCCTTCTTTGCTGCTATGTCTGTCCCTTCGGGGAAATGTCTCGCAGTGTAATGGAGTCCCTATAGCCTGTTACGACTCGTCTACGTGCAGTGATGACATTCGTGTCTCGCGACGTAATGGAGTCCTTGTAACTTGCTATGACTTGTCTACACACGCTTGAGGCCGACACCTGCATTGTTGGGTTATGTATGCCTGTTTCCGTACGGATGTGCCACTTGGGTTCTATGACTAGTTTTGTCGGCCCGGGTTCTTTGTTGTGTGATTGCCAGCGACATGTTCACATACGTGAGCCAAAAGACGCAAACGGTCCCGGCCAAGGTAAGGTGGCAGCCGTGGAGTACCGTGCGTGAGGCCGCAAAGTGATGTGGCTTGTTACAGTATGGAATCATATGACTTAGGATCGGGGTCCCGACACAGTCGAACATGCCCGGCTTCTTTGTGTGGCCCGGCTCGACCAGAGCCGTCTTGCGAAGGAGCCCGTAGAGGGGCAAGGCCTTCTCCCCCAGCCGGCTGATGAACCGGCTGAGCGAGGCGAGGCAGCCGATGAACTTATGAACGTCGCGGAGCCGGGTCGTCTCGGGCATGCGCTCGATCGCGCTGATCTTCTCCGGGTTAGCTTCGATGCCACGGGCAGACAAGAAGAAACCCAGGAGCTGGCCGGCTGGGACGCCAAAGACACACTTCTCCGGGTTGAGCTTGATCTTGTACTCGCGCAAGTTCGCGAAGGTCTCCCGGAGATCGTCGAGGAGGCTGAAGTGCTTCTTGGTCTTGACAACGATGTCGTCGACGTAGACATGGACGTTCCTGCCTATCTGAAGCAGGAAGCACTTCTACATGCACCGCTGGAAGGTGGCGCCTGCATTCTTCAGGCCGAAGGACATGGTGATGTAGCAGTAGGCCTCGAAAGGCGTGATGAAGGAAGTCTTGAGCCAGTCCTCCGGATCAAGCTTGATCTGGTGGTAGCGGGAGTAGGCGTCCAGGAAGGGCAACATATCGCAGCTGGCCATGGAGTCGATGACTTGATCGATCCGCGACAGGGCGAATGGGTCCTTGGGGCATGCCTTTTTTAGGATGGTGTAGTCGATGCACATGTGCCAGGTCTTGTTCTTTTTCAGCACCAGGACTGGGTTGGCCAGCCAGTCTGGGTGGAAAACTTCCATGATGAAGCCGGCTGCGAGCAGTCGGGCAATCTCTTCCCCTATAGTGCGCTGCTTCTCCTCAGAGAAACGGCGTAGGGGTTGCTTGACCGGTTAAGTGTCCGGTCAGACGTGTAGTTTGTGCTCGGCAAACTTCCTCGAAACACTCGACATGTCTTTGGGGGACCATGCAAAGATGTCCCGATTCTCATGGAGGAAGTCGATGAGATCTCCTTCCTATTTGCTATTGAGGCGGGAACCGATGGTGACGCACTGCGTGGGGTTGGCCGGATCGAGCAGGATCTGCTTGGTGTCCTTGGATGGCTAGAAGGAGGCCTTGCTGACCGACTGCGAGGGAGGATCCGGCATGGCCGGCTGGCTGGGAGCAAGGGCCACGAGGTTCTTTTCCTCGGCTATCTCCAGGGCCTCGGCTAGCCTGCCGTCTCGAGCGCACTCGAGTGACATCTTGTAGTCTCCCGCGATGGTGATGATTCCCCTGGGGCCCGACATCTTGAGCTTGAGGTAGGCATAGTGGGGGATCGCCATGAACTTGACGAGAGCCGGTTGGCCCAGCAGCACGTGGTAGAGACTCACGAGGTCTACTACCTCGAACAGCACCGGCTCGCGGCGGAAGTGACCAGGGCCGCCGAAGAGGACGTCGAGATGGATCTTGTCGATAGGGGAGCAGGACTTTCCTGGCATGATGCCATGGAAAACCGTCCGGCTCGCCTGCAGGTCTTCTATTTTCAACCCTAGCTTGCACATCGTGTCGAGGTAGAGGATGTTGATGCTGCTGCCATCATCAATCAGCACCCGCGAGAAGCGGCCGATGCGCTTCTCGGTGGCGATAGTGGGGTCGAGGACCAGGGCATAGTTGCCGGGACTCGGCATCATGGCCGGGTGATCTGCTCGGCTCCAGGTGATCGGCTTCTATGACTAGTGCATGGACTGGGGAGTTGTCGGCATGGTGGTGTACACCTCACGATGGAGCCGGCATTGAGCATGTTTGCTCGTCTCTTCACTGGTGAAGACGATGTAGCAACCGTCCTGGTTGGGGAGCTGGTCGTGTAGGCGACCGTCATTCTGGGACAGAGCCGGCACCGGGGCGGCAGTTGGTGCCGGAGCCGGCGTGTGGGTGGGCGGTGCGGGGGGATCCGGAAGGCCGTCCCCCCGGGCTAGTCGCTGTGAGAAGCTGCACTGCCGGAGCGTGTTCGTGGAGGGCTTGGCCCCAGAGTGGTTCTTGCAGGGGAGGTCGAGCATCTGCTCAAACGTGAGCTTGGGATGCCAGGCAGTCTTGTCAGTGCGCTGGCACTGGCTGGAAGACTGGGCAGCTGGCTCCTATTCTTCGATGGTGGCAACCTACCGACTCCCATAGAGGGAGTCAGGCTGATCATTCTTGCGCTTGTTATTCTGCGGCTGCCGATTGTCGGCAGCCAGTCGGGACGCCGCCAGCGTTGGCGTTGCCTTGGCGGGCGGGTTTGTATTGACCCGAATGGCGGAGTCGGCCGTGGCATATTTGTCTGCCTTGGTCATGAGCTCAGCTAGCGTAGCCAGCTCGGAGCATAGGGTTTGTGCTTGAGGGGAGTGCCGTCACGATAGCCTTCGATGAAGTACTGTATGGCTTGCACCTCGTGCACCCCCTCGCAGGAGTTGCGGAGCTCGGTCCACCGGGTGAGGTAGTCGCGGAGGGACTCGTAAGGCCCCTGAACGCACATGGCTAGTTCACGGGGGCAGCCAGGCCGCTTGTAGGTGCCAGTGAAGTTGCAGACAAATGCTTCCTCAAAGTCCGTCTAGGTGTTGATGCTGTCGGCCGCCAGGCTGTTGAGTCAGGTGCAGACCGAGCCGATCAGCATGAGGGGAGCGTAGCGGACGGCTACGTGCTTGTTCCCCCTGGCAATGCCGACCGCGGTGGTGTAGTCGATCAGCCAGTCTTTGGGTTTGTCGGCCCCATTGTACTTTGGGGTGTCCTGGGGGAGCGTGAAGCCGGTCGGGAACGGCTCGTTGTGGATCCGGGGGCCAAAGCACGCCGAGCCGATCGAGCCCTCCTCCTCGAGGAGGACCGACTGTGCGAGCCGGTCGATGCAGAGGCGGGCGTCATTCTCGCTGTGGGGGACCCGCGGCCCGAGCCGGGCCGAGAGTTCGGGGTGGATAACAGCTGGAACCGACCATTCCGGCTCGCGCCACGGAGGCAGCGTATGCCTGTGGCTACGCCGGCTGCCGGTAGCCAGCACCTCGTGGTGGCGGCCACTGCGAGGCGGGTTGTTGGTGCGCCAGCTGTTTATAGCCGGCTGCTTGTTTCCCGGTAGCTGAGAGTGCTGGGGGTTGCTTGCCTCGACCCGGCGGCCGGAGGCACGAGGGGAACATGAGTGCTAAGCCAGCTAACGGCCAACAGTCCCCGTGCCCTCGCGCTCACGCCGGGGGCCTTCGGAGGCGGCGCTGCCAAACGCGAGCTGATGCTGCTGCACTTCGGCGGTGTCACTGAGGTCCTTGATGTGATGCTCGCGGGCGGCACGTTCTTTGTCCTGCAAGGTAGCCAAATCCTCATACGCTACCTTGGCGGCCCGTAGATTAGCCGCGGGGGTGTCGTAGACGGGTATGTTGCTGCCGAGGATTTCAGCGACCATGCGACCGTGGTCGCACACAGCCCCATGCCGGCTGGGCTCGGTGCCAGCCAAGGTAAGACCGCAGGCGGAGGCGTACTCCCGCTGAGTAGCCTCCATGCGACGCCGTGTGGCTAGAGGGCGCTGCCATCCTCGAACTGGAGGCGACGAGCCGCCTCCAGCTTGGCTATGGCGACATAAGGGTTCGCCGTCGGGGCGATGGGGGTGCTCAAGCCCCGAAGGGCCGCGCCGAGCGGATCGGAGGTACCGACGTGGGCCGTGGCGGTGTCGGCCTCGTCCCTCACGTGGCCAGAGGAGGTGGAGGAGATGATGGCCATTGCTCCCATGCGGACATGAGAGTCGCTGGACTGGGTCGCAGCGAGTGCGCCCATAACTGCGGGCGGGTCGGAGTAGTTGAGCACCCGACTAGGGTACTCGTTCGTGATCGGGGCTTTGGCAAGGCTCAGCCTACCGAAGCGCTCGATGAGCGCGTCGATGTCGAGCGCGAGGTCGACAATGTTGCCCGCAGGGCCTGCCGGAGCAAGCCCCATGAGCCTGCGGTTACGCCTGGACGTGCGGCGGTGGCGGGGAATGGCAAGGGGTCTTGCCCGGAGCATGAATCCGGCCGGTGCCACGTACGGCCCCACGGTGGGCACCAACTGTCGTCGTTTTCTGACGACAGATACCATGGGTAGGCTTATCGAAGGTGGTTGGGACCGAAGGACGCCGACGGTCTTCGGGTGCGGGATTAGGCACAAGCAAGGGAGACACATGATGTACCTAGGTTCAGGGCTCTCCGTGCGAGGTAACACCCCTAGTCCTGCTTGGTCTAGTTAATGGATGGGTTTGTTTACAAGGTTGCTCCTAAAGCTATTGTCTAGAGGAGGAAGAGGGAGCAGCCGGCTCGCCTTCCTCTGCTACGAGGATGAATGTGTGGGAGGTGCCTTGTAGGTGCATGTGTGTGATACTCCTCTTTTTCGTTGCATGGGGGGCTCGGGGGTTTTTATAGGCCAACCCCTGGCTTACAATATTCTTAGGGTAATGAATGGGGGGGACCTGGGTGGCAGCCTCTCCGGCTGGCCAGGGGGTCCCGCCTCTTGAGCCGTCTCGTCGCCCGTAGGGTCCACCGGCTGCGCGGTCCCATCGCCCGCTAGGGACCGCCAGCCGGCTCCGCGATTGGCCAGCGCCCAGCTGTTACGGCCCGGGCCGCCTGGGCAGCGTTGTCTTGTGCTAGCCGACCGAAGTCTCCGATATGGCCGGCGGCACTGTAGCCGCGTTGGAGCATGTGATCGAGTGTGCGGAGGCGTGCTGACACTGTTGCCCCGCCCGGTCGCGGTCGGCCAAGGTCAGCGGTACGAACGGCCGGACTATAGCCATGCACACCCGTGCATCGGCGGACACTGTGGCTACATTGACGCCCATTGTGGGGATCCAGTCTTGTTGTCGTACCCATGTGCAGAGGCATGGGACGGGAGCCTGTCTGCCCCAAGGGTCAACGGAGGAGGCGGCCCGAAGGTGGCCGACCGTGCCCAGCTGGCCGGGGGCCGAGCCGGCTCCTTGGACAGCCGACCTCGATCCAGCCGGCAACATGCTTGTCGGTTTCCCGCCAGCCGGCCGGGAAGCAGCCGGCCATGTATTTTTTTCTTCAAGTGGGGGAGAGAACCCCGTTGCTTTGGCCTACCTAGGGGTAATAACCCCGTCAATGGCATGCCTCCTATATATGATGATTATTGTGATGACACGTATGCTACAAAGAGTAATGACAACCATGAAACCTATTATCATGATTTTAATATCCAATGTGGTTATGAAAACCATGACATGTATGCTATAAAGAGTAATATTCAATGATAGTTATTTTGTTGAGTTTGCTCCCACTACTTTGCATGAGAAAAATTTTGCTTGTGTGGGTAGTAATAAAAATTCTATGCTGGTGCCTCATGAAAATAATGCTTTATGTGCTGGTTATATTGTGAAATTCCTTCATGATGCTACTAAAAATTATTATGAGGGAGGAACATATGCTTGTAGGAATTGCAATAATATCAAGTTTCCTCTCTATGTGTTCAAAGTTTTGAAGTTATGCTTGTTTTTCCTTCCTATGCTAGTTGATTCTTGCTCCCATAAATTGTTTGCTCACAATATGTCTATGCATAGGAAGTGGGCTAGACTTAAATGTTCTTGTCATGAGATTCATGATGCTCTTTTGCTTGTTTCAAATATTACTCCTATGTGAGCATCATTGAAATCATCATGCCTAGTTAAAAGGCATTAAAGAAAAGCACTTGTTGGGAGACAACCCAACACTTTTACCTACTGTTTTTGTGTTTTCACATGATTAAGCTACTTTAGTAATCATGTTTTGTGTCTTTTATTTCAATTAAGTGCCAAGTAAAGCCTTTGGGATAGTGTGGATACTTGCATGTTTGATTCTGTGCAAAAACAAAAAGTTTTGCGTCTAGTATATGAATTATATGATTTTACTGGTGCATCAAAAAATTCTGAAATGTTTACACATAGTTTATATGCAAATTCCTTGAGTTTTCCTAATTTTTCAGAATCTTTAGATTAGTGAAGTATGGTGGTCATTCAGATCTTTACAGACTGTTCTGTTTTTGATAGATTCCGTTTTGCATGCATAGTTTGCTTGTTTCAAGTGTTCCTATAGCTTATATTGAGTAATATAAATTGTGGGAATGATGGAATACAGTATGTATCATGTGGGAATAATTATGAATCTTGTCTTTACAGTACCTAACTGAATGATTTATCTTTACTACACTAACCCTTTTCACGAAGTTCCATTATGTTTTGTGTGATTGAAGTTTTCAAGTTTTGGGTGAGACACCGATATGAGGAGAATAAGGAGCGACAAGAACCTAAGATTGGGGATGCCCAAGGCACCCCCAATGTAATGTTCAAGGAAGACTCAAGCGTCTAAGGTTGGGGATGCCCCGGAAGGCATCCCCTCTTTCGTCTTCAACACTATCGGTATATCTCACTTGGAGCTTTTATTTTATTCGTCACATAATATTAGTTTTGCTTGGAGCGTCATTTTATTTTGTTGTTATCTATTAGGTTTTATTTATAATCTTGTTTTTCAATAAAACGTTCCAAGAATTGCCTTTAGGATGCTTGAATTGCATGCTTGATGTGTGCCGTGTAAAAATAGGAAACTTCTGCTATAGAGTTTGAATTTTCATATTTTACTGGAACGTTGGAAGTTTCTGAAATTTTTACACAATGTTTTCATATACATTTTATAGCATGTCCTAAATTTGTATTATTTTGAGTTACAGAAGTATAGTGTTTTCATAAATTGCTATAGTCTATTCTGTTTGGACAGATTGCTGTCATAGTTTTGTTATCTACTTGTCCTATAGTTTCCATAGCCTATATTGGTAGATATAAATTGTGGAAATGATAGTATATAGTACCTAATGTTTGAAAATTAGTGTGCAACTTGTCTTGGCAGTACATGAAGTGTTGATTTGTTCTTATGTGTACTAACCTATCTCATGAGTTCCTTTTTGAGTTTTGTGTGGATGAAGTTTTTGAGAATAGGTGAATCCATGATATGAGAGGATTGAATGAGATGCAAAAGCTCAAGCTTGGGGATGCCCAGGGCACCCCAAGTAAATATTTTAAGAACTCTCAAGCATCTAAGCTTGGGGATGCTATGCATCCCACCTCTCTTCTTCAATAATTATTAGTTAGCCTATGTTGAGCCCAAATTTTAATTCGTTCACATGATGCATGCTATTCCTGGAGTGTTATTTTTATTTTGCTTGCTGTTGAATAAAATACCCAGAGCTGAAAATATTTATTGAGGGAGAGAGAGAAAGAGAGAGAGAGAAAGTCCTCACATACCTACTTAATTGTTTGACTACTCATTGATCTTCACTTATGTGTTTTGGAGTAGTTTTGTCATTTACTCTCGTGCTTCACTTATCCTATGAGTAAATGGTTGAATGAATTGAATATCATAAATATGAAATTGTATATGCTTTATATGCTTATCCCATGGGGAGTAGTGACTTCACATATAAGAAGTATAGGTGGTGAAATTTATTGAAATTTAGCAAACACCGCATTGGTCACTTGAACCATTCATGAAAAAATATTGAAGGAAGAGAGATTTCATGTATAAATATACTATCTTAGACATCTTCTATGATTGTGATTTCCCATTAATTATTTTCAAACTTGAGCAAATTAGTTGAAGTTGGACAAGGAAGACAACGTAATGAGTTATGGTTGCGTATATTTGCATAGAAGTTATATTGTTATGGATCCTCCAACATGTGGTGCTTGCTTCCACCTCATACTAGCCAAAACTTCCACACCAAGTAGTAATACTTCTTGTGCATCCAAATACCCTTAAACCCAAAGTTGTTCCATATGAGTCCACCATACCTACATATATGCGGTATTTACCTGCCGTTCCAAGTAAATTTGCATCTGCCAAACTCTAAACCTTCAAATAATATTCTGTTTTGTATGCCCAAATCGCTCATATAGTAACTAGGGGATGTCAGTATCTTCCATGCTAGGTGGGTTATTCTCACGATATGTGTTTATTCACTATCATTCATGAGAAAGTGGCTGGTAATATGGATTCCCAGTCCCGAAATCAAAGGAAAAAATGCAAATAATTAAACAAAATGCCCCAGGAATGTTGTTGGTATGGATGGTACCCGTGGATTTGGCTCGCCGTGGAGTGTGATTGATTGGTGGAAGGGGAGTAAAAACTTTACCATTCTGTTTGGGAACCACCTATAATGTATCTAGCGTGGAAGATACCGAGTTCTCTCGGTTGTTATGGTGACAATGAAAGCATACCACCCAAAATTATTATTCATCTCTGTTTTAAAAGCTCGAGCTCTGGCACCAATGCAAATCAATGCTTCCCTCTTCAAAGGGCCTATCTTTTACCTTCATGTACTTACCTTTATGCAAGAGTCATGGTAATCGTCACCACTTCCTATATTTTGCCTTTTTCTCTTGGCAAGCGCCATCTTTTGGGGAAAGATCCAAGCATATATGGCCATTCAAATATATTTGATCATGAATTATTATTGTTAACAATTATCTATATGATAAATAAGTTGGCAGGCGAAACTTTAAGCCCCTATCGTTCTTTGTGTTCGACGGATGCCATTTGCTCTAAAAATATGCTTTGAGTGCTAGAAATCATGGAAGAATATATGATAGTTGGGTATGTGGAATTTGCTAAATCAAAGCTCTTACATAGACCCTTCCTGAAAATAAGATGAATTGCAATTGTTTGGTGACTGAACTCATAGTTTGTTAGTCTATACTTTAACTTGTGAATAGCTTGTTACTTTATCATGAGAAGTTTTATGAGATGAGCTACTGTTTATGATATATAATGATGCTAGAAAAAGTGTTTGGAACTATCATTGATCAAATTTATGCACTATGCTAGCATTCACACTTCATAAATTGTTTCTTTTATCATTTACCTACTCGAGGATGAGCAGGAATTAAGCTTGGGGATGCTGATACGTCTCCAACGTATCTATAATTTATGAAGTATTCATGCCATGTTTACAATAATTCTATATGATTTTGGTATGATTTTATTAACCCGGACTGACGCTGTTTTCAGCAAAACTACCGTGGTGTTGTTTTTGTGCAGAAATAAAAGTTCTCGGAATGGGTTGAAAATTTACGGAGAATATTTTTGGAAAATATAAAAAATACTAGAGTAAAAAGATACCGGAGAAGAGTCACAAGGGAGTCACAAGCCTGCCAGGCGTAGCCACCCCTTGGCCGCGCCTAGCGAGCTTGTGACCTCCTGAGTAACCTTCTGGCCGTGCGACCAACGCCAACTACTCCTATAAATACACAAACCTCTGAAAAGAAACCTATATCGAGAGTTCCACCGCCGTAAGCTTCCAGAGCCACGAAAAACCAATTGGGAGCTCGTTCCGGCACCCTGCCGGAGGGGGAAACCATCACCGGAGGCCATCTTCATCATACCGGCAGTCTTCATGACGACGAGGGAGTAGTTCACCCTCGGGGCTGAGGGTATGTACCAGTAGCTATGTGTTCGATCTCTCTCTCTCTCTCTCTCTCTCTCTCTCGTGTTCTTGAGATGGCACAATGTTTATGTACCGCGAGCATTATTGATATAGATGAATCATTTGGAATTTTCCCCTCACTATCTTCTTGTGATGAATTGAGTTTTCCCTTTGAAGTTTTCTTATCAGATTGAGTCTTTAAGGATTTTAGAACACTTGATGTATGTCTTGCGGTGGGATATCCGTGGTGACAATGGGATATTCTATTGATCCACTTGATGTATGTTTTGGTGATAAACTTGCGGGTTTCATGACCTTGGGAATCTATGCATAAGGGTTGGCACATGTTTTTTGTATTGCCTTTTTGGTAGAAACTTTGGGGCACTCTTTAAAGTTCTTTGTGTTGGATTGAACATGATGAATCTGAAATTATGTGATGCATATTGTATAATCAAGCCCATGGATACTTCTGGTGACATTGGAGTATCTAGGTGACATTAGGGTTATGGTTGATGTGTATCTTAAGGTGTTATTCTAGTACGAACTCTAGGGTTGTTTTGTGACACTTATAGGGATAGCTCATAAGATTGATCAGAAAAGATAAGTTTGAGGTGGTTTTGTACCCTACAATAATATCTTCGTTATATCTCCGCTATTTGTGACTTTGGAGTGAACTCTTTGTCGCACGAGAGGTACTTACATTTGATTCAACTATGTCAATATTATTGAGAGAAATTGCACTAGTGAAAGTATGGACCCTAGGCCTTATTTCCAAGCATTTATACAACATTTTGCTCGCTGTTTACTATTTTTTACCTTGCTGTTTTTATATTTTCAGATTACAAAAACCTATATCTACCATCCATATTGCACTTGTATCACCATCTCTTCGCCGAACTAGTGCACCTATACAATTTACCATTGTATTGGGTGTGTTGGGGACACAAGAGACTCTTTGTTATTTGGTTGCAGGGTTGTTTGAGAGAGACCATATTCATCCTACACCCCCCACAGATTGATAAACCTTAGGTCATCCACTTGACAGAAAATTGCTGCTGTCCTACAGAACTTTGCGCTTGGAGGACCAACACGAGTCTACAAGAAGAAGGTTGTGTAGTAGACATCACCAGCCGATTGTGTACTCTTGCGTATTGGTGCACCTCAATGGGTGGTATTGTTTGGCAATCGGATCTTGCCAACAAGGTCTTGAGAAGTCACCGAAGTGTCGATGAGCATCATGACTTGTGCAGGTCCTTTGATAGTCCCTGCAACGTGTCCGAAGACGTCGTAATGGTAATAGTTCGGTCCAGCCCAACACTTACCCTTTTTAGCCCACCGCCACCCATGGAATTTTGAGCATGAAGTTGTGTCTCGTTGGCACGTACTTTGCTGGTCCTAGGATTATGCGATGGGGGGTGAATCCCTATTTAAGGGGAGGGGAAAGTTCTGAGAGTTCGTTTGAAACCCTGCTCGCTTCCCCACCTTGCCTACCTTTACGACAGATTGCGGAGTTTGCCGATCATCATTGTAATTAAATTCAGCTGCCAGTGCCGGCGCATGTTCCTCAGTTCAGAGAGAGCACTCTGTGTTGACGTTAACAGTGATGACCCCCTTGGGGCCGGGCATCTTGAGCTTGAGGTACGCATAATCTGGAATGGCGTTGAAGCGAGCGAATGCTATCCGGCCGAGCAGGGCGTGATAGCCGCTGCGGAAGGGCACAATGTCAAAGATCAAGTCTTCGCTTCAAAAGTTATCTAGCGAGCTGAATACTACTTCCAGGCGGACAGAGCCGGTGCACCAAGCCTCGATGCCTGGAATCACTCCTTTAAACATAGTGCTGCTGGGTTTGATCCTTGACAGATCTATTCCCATCTTGTTTACCGTGTCCGAGTGAATCAATTTAAGGATACTTCCTCCATCCATTAGGACTTATGTGAGGTGATACCCATCTATGATGTGGTCTAGGACGAATGCGACCGGACCCCCGTGATGGATACTGGTCGGGTGATCATGTCGATCAAAGGTGATCGGATATGCCGACCAGGGGTTATACTTCAGAGCTACAGGCTCTACAACGTAGACGTCAGGAAGGGTGCACTTCCTCTCCTTCTTGGGCATATGGGTGGCGTATATCATGTTTACTATTTTGACCTCTGGAGGGAATTTCTTTTGTCCGCCACCAATCGGACGTCGAGGCTCATCCTCGTCCTTGCTGGAGGGCTCTTGCCTTGATCCTCTGGCGGGAGCTTGCCGACCTATTTAAACACCCAATAGTTATGGTGTGTGTGGTTAGCAGGCTTCTCTTGGGGCCCGTGGATTTGGCAAGGCCCTTCCATGATCTTCTCCGACGTGGTTGGTCCGTAGAGATTGCCTTTAGGAGGCTTCTTCCGCTGCCCAGGTCGGGAATTGCGAAAGCCGGCCTTAATAGTTGTATCATCGGCATCACTATTATTGCGTTGGCGCTTGTTCTTGTTGCGCTTGGGTTACCCGTTGCCATCCCGAACTTCAGAGGTTCTGGGGTCTTCTTATTTGTGGTGGCGTCTTGCTAGCCAATTATCTTTGCCCGCGCAAAAGAGGGTCATGAGGGATGTAAGGGCGGACATAGTCCGAGGTTTATCCTGGCCGAGCTGCCGAGCCAACCATTCATCCCTAATATTATGCCAGAAGGAGTCTATTGCCTCAACGTCTGGGCAATCAACAATCTGGTTCTTCTTGGTCAAGAGCCGATTCCGTAATTGCCGTGTAGACTCTCTAGGCATCTAAACGATGTTGCTTAGGTCGGAGGAATCCGACGACCGAACATAGGTGCCTTGGAAGTTATATTGGAATGCATCTTCCAGGTCTTCCTAGCATCCAATGGAGTTTTCGGGGAGGCTGTTTAACTAGTGCCGAGCTGCCCCCCTGAGTTTTAAGGGGAGATATTTTATGGCGTGGAGATCATCTCCTCGTGCCATGTGCATATGGAGGAGGAAGTCCTCAATCCATATGATTGGGTCAGTTGTCCCATCATACCGTTTGATGTTCACGGGTTTAAACCCCTCTGGGAACTGATGCTGCATCACCTCATCCGTGAAGGACAGGGGTGAGCGGCACCTTGAACCCGCGCTATGTCGCGCCTGTATTCGGTGTCTGTCCTGGGTCGATTATGTTCCCGGTCTCTGTTATTGTTTCGGTCAAGCCATGGTCTGTACCCATCCCGTCTATTGGGTGAGTAGCCTCTGGATACGTAAATGGATCTTGTGTGACCTGCTCTGTAGTCTAGGTCGTCTCGCGGGTCGAACCTGTCACTGAGCTCTAGTGGCTCCTTTCCCCTTCTTCGGGGCATAGCTAGTCTATAACCGGTGTAGTCAGCCGTCTTGTAACGCCCATGAGGGGGGCGGTCCGGCTTGTTGTATGGGGGTATGTTTGGGAGATGGGGTATCAGTGAGCTCGCCCTTGAATTGGGGCAGCAGCCTTCTGCGTGGATAACTCTTAAGTTGGTCCGGCAGACCGGTACCATATCCCTCCTCCGCTGAGAGGACTCTTATCCATCGATCTTTGAATTCATCTTGTTCGGCTTTAAGTTGCCGTTCTTTCGGTTTCAGGCTGCGGGCCATTTCTATGAGCTGTTGTCTAAACAGTTAATGATCTTCAGAGTTATCAAGAATGTCTAGGTCATCGTCTATCGGGATGTCCTCCTCCTCGACGGGAGGGAGGTAGTTGTCTTCCTCAGAATCGTTGAAGTCGTCGGGGCTGCTCTAGTCTCTAGGCTTATCCTGACCCTCTAATGGGTGTTCGGGGATATCAGGATCACCACGGTCTTCAGGGTTATCTTCGTCCCCGGTGCCGGTAATAGCTTTCCTTCCCTTTTTGCCTTTTGACTGCTTATGCGGTTTCCGGCGCCTCGACGGTGCATCGCCCGACTTGTCACCATTGTTATTAGGCATCTTATCGCCATTAGCGGCAGGGGTGTCTACCATGTATACATCATATGTGGAGGTGGCAGCCCATCGCCCAATATTGACGCGGGTGGGGGCACAATCCTCTTCATCCATGTATTCTGCCTCGTCGGAGGCATAGTCCAACATGTCGGTTAAGTCTTCGACTATGGCTATGAAGTGGGTGGTGGGTGGGTCGAAAAGTTCATCTTGACCCTCTTTGTGGCTGATCTGAGTGCAGATCGGGGTTGGACCGTTAGCAATTTTCATCGACGAGATCCGATCTAAGGCCTCGTTCAATGTCGAGAGCTCGATTGCATCCAATCCATACGAGTGGAGTGTTCGGCAAGAACAGGTATCCAGTCTTCTGGCACTGTGACCAGACCCAGACTAAGAGTCGGGCCATCGCCGGAGTTAACTTCGTGGGCGTGACCGAAAACAGAGCTCGAGGTTAAAGCCTCAGAGTCTTTGGGTATGGCACGAGAGACTGCGAGCCCAGTTAGTGACAAGACACCCCTAGGATCCACGAAGTTTTCTAGGTTCCCGAATTTGATCTCTTTGCCAGGGGCGAAGCTTCCGACACGACCTAGATGGCAGGTCTAGTCGGCATGCAACACAACGTTGCCAAAGGCGAAGATCTGTCTAGGGACGAAAGTGTCCATGGTGCGGACCTCTTCGTTGATCACAAGGCGAGACATTGATTCCTTGGGTGCTCACAGTGGAACTCTCAATGAAAGCACCAATGTCGGTGTCAAAACCGATAGATCTCAGGTAGGGGGTCCCGAGCTATGAGACTAGAATCAATGGTAATAGGAGATGAAAGGGACAAGGTTTTACCCAGGTTCGGGCCCTCCTATGGAGGTAATACCCTACGTCCTGCTTGATTGTATTGAAGATCAGTAAGTTACATAGTTGATCTACCTAGAGATCAAAGAGCTAAACCCTAGATAAGTTCTTCTATATCTACAACCTAAAACCCTCCGGTTTATGTAGACATCGGGGGTACCTAGGGTTTACACATGGTCGGTTACATGCCGAAGATATAAACATGCCTATTTGCTACATCAAACATGGAGGACAAGCCATGATTCCTGAAGCTTCCTTCCTGGAGACAGGGCCTTCGATCGATCCAATGTTCGGCAAGCGCCCATACGGGCCGACCCGTAAGAGACATGTTGGCCTCCCGACGACCCCCTATTCCAGGACTCCCTCAGTAGCCCCCGAACTTGCCTCCAACGCCAAGGGTCTTAGCTTCGGTCGCTTCATGTAATTAGAGTCTTCGTCTTGCGAGGTGAGTTCTTCCCCCCAAATTTAGTTCGGCCCCCGACGACTTGTAGTTTTCAGAATAATGGCATGCCCGGACACTGTGAATAGGTCAGCCCTGGAGGCCAAACGTCAAGGGGTAAAACAATGTCCCCTCCAACCTTTCTGAGGAAAGGTCACATCCCATCACGACCGCTAAGACAGGTGCAAAAACTCAATTCACGGTTCGAGCCCGTTTCAATCAACACGATCTATCAATGCACAGATCATGCCCTGTTTTATACTGGACATGTTTAATCATGCACGCGCAACGGCACGCGCGTTTCGGGAAGCGGAGGGATTCACAACGCAATAGAGGGAGGCCAAATAGAGATAAGCCTCATAAAAGGGAAAGAAAACCCAATGCCTAACCACACCTCTCATTTTCCTCCTCTGCTTCCTCATTCCTCCAAGTCTTCGAAGTGCAGATCTAGGTTTTCCACTCTCCCCCTTCGAGCTCATCCATGGAAGGCTCCAATGGAAAGTGGGAGGCTTCCACGGTCACCGACCGGGACATCCAAGACCTTAAGAAGGCCGACTACCTCCCCGCAAACATCCCTCACCGTGCGCCGAAGATGGGCCAAGTGATCCCCACTCCCAAGCTAGGTGAAAGGGTTGTCTTCATCCCCCACTTCATACAGGGACTTAGCTTCCCGCTCCACCCATTCGTAGGGGGGCTTATGTTTTTCTATGGTCTCGAATTCCCTCCGAACTCCTTCATGCACATATCGGCCTTCGTCCTCGTCTATGAGGCCTTTCTGCAGGTTGAGCCACACTTCAGGCTTTGGCTCAAAGTGTTCAACTTCAAACCGAAGTGCGTTGGAGGCAAGCATGCAGACTGCGGTATGGCTATCATCGGCAAGCTCACCCGCATTGTATGGCCATCGAGTACCTTCATCGACACCATCAAGGTGTGGCAGAAGGAGTGGTTTTATATCATTGTGCCAAGGGAAGAAGGTCAGATCGCCCCCGCCGGATTCAGATCTAGTCCCCCCCACCAGATTAACTTCATGGCTCCACAAGGGCCTTGGTCGGTGATGGAGCAAGGAATTGAGCGACCTGCAGAAGCGCATCCATTCCATGATCGATAACGACATCACGCTGACCAACGTGGTCCAGGTTATGCTCCGGCGGCGCATCCTCCCCTGCGAGTGCTGGGATACTCCCTTGTGGGCTTGTCATCTCGATGACGCGCCCACGATTGTGTACCTCTTCCGCACTATGTGAGAGAAGTTGTGGATGGCGCTTTTCAAGCGGTAAGACGATTGGCCAGTCGAGGAGGAAGATCGGGGTCTATACGCCGCCAAGCCCGCTTCCAAGGTACGGTATAATTTTGCTTGATCGACTTTGCCCTTCAGAGAGAAGATCTATAACACCTTTTCTGATCACTTTGCAGAAATGGCTAAGCAAAGCCATGGGCATCAACTGCCCGATGCCTCAGCCCATAGACCCTAGGTCCGGGCTGTTAGCGGAGATGCTCATCGAGGCGCCTTACGAGGTGCCTGCGAAGAAGGAGAAGAATAAGAAACTAGGCCAAGAAGGCCTGCGCATCAGGGACCAGCCAGAGGCTGCGTCCAAAGAAACCATGCCTCCTCGAATCAAGAGGAGCATGAGGACAAGGATGAAGAAGAGGGGGAGGGCGATTCCCCCTCGCAAGAAAGAGAGCGGTGTCATCGGACGTCGTGGAGGCGGTACCCCCTCTTGCCCCGAATAGAGTGCGTCGGTCACAGGTAATCCTGTCCAACAATAATTCGGACTCGGATACCGACTTCGATGACTTCGAGAGGGTTCCACTAAGGAGCCTAAGGGTCAAGCCTCCTGCTCGAAGGTGAGAATCCGAAGACTCCTTTATTTGTCATTGATGAGTTTATAGTTTAATAACATGCGAGCATTTATTGACTTTGTAGGCCCCCACGTGTGCTCCCCATTGACCAAGTTTCGGACGAGGAGACCTCGCCCGCTGAACTAGCATAGAGCGGGAATGCGTCTCATTCCACCCCTTCGGGCGTCTCGAAGGACTCCATGGAGGTGTCGTCCCAGCATACTCCCATAGAGCTGGGCACTGGTGGCGGGGGAGATGACATCATGGCCGAGGCTACTGCCTTGGTCACCGAAGATCGGGGGAGGTTCCCCACCCGGATACCGAGGAGGCCGTACGAGCGGCCGCTCAGTCCTCTCTAAGGGCATCTCCGGAGTGCACCACGCCTCCAAAGGAAACGGTTCAAAGCCCAGTTGGCGATCGGGTTATTCGATCACCAGGGGTGCCACCGACCAATGGGTGGCCGGTCATGGAGGAGGCTTTGTCGAGCGCCTCCATCGCTGAGGAGCACTGCACCCTTATCGGTGCGGTATTGCAGAGCATTCAGTCCGTCGACAGCAGACTTAAGGAGGCCTTCAAGGGTCTCCTAACGGGTTTTCAACTAAGCCATGCGACACTCTTGTCTGCAAAAATGTTTATTTATTTTTATAATTATATAGATGGCAGCCCCCGAGCCCTAGGTGAGTTTGAAAAAACATACCTAGGGGTCAATCATGGATCCGTTTCCGAACTACATACAAAAATGTATGTTCAGAACGTTTGAATAACCCCTAAGAGGACCGGACATGTGACCGGATTGACGACAGTTCGGAAGTATGGAACCCATGTAACCTGACAAGGATTTGTGTATTATAGGCTTCATCATCAGCGGCGGCTGTGAATGGCGCCAAGATGGATGAGCTGAATCGGAAGCTCAAAAGCTCCATAGATGAGCTTGATGCCCTCAACAAAAGATTTGACGAGGCGCAAGGTAAGTGTGAATCAACATCCAGACACCTTTGTCGAAATACTATCAATGCAGTTTTTCATAGTGTTAATGATCAAACAGCCTCGACGAAGGAGGTAGAAAAGCTCAAGGCCGAGCTATAGCAGGCCAAGGATGAGGCGACGGTTGAGAGGGCGGCGTCCGGACGAGCGGCCACTGCGCTTTTGGCTTTGAGAGCCACCAGCAACAAACACGAGGCGCGGGTGCAGGGAATCCAGCAGGAGCTCAAGGACGCCAGACACAAGTGCGGGGTCCTTGAACAAAAAGGCAAGGAGCACGCGACCGAACTATCCACCCTAAAAGCCGATTTCCAAAAGGAGCGGGTGGATAGGTGGTTCTTTGAGGAGCAGGTCCGCAAAGCAAAGGACATAATGGACGGTAAGCCGTACTTATTGTAGTGTGTCTTCAGGGATAGCAAGTTCAATCTTATTACCTTGGTGTGGCATTCCTCAGGTGCCTGCTCTGACCTTCAGAAGAGCATGGCGGATGCGAAGTAGCTCTATGCTTCGCGGGAAGAAGGAGATGAAGCATGCCTATTCTGGGCACAATTTGAAGCCCCCGAGCGCTCTCGTCTTCTCGTCGAGCAGCTGAAGCAGCTGATGGATCTGCACCGGATGGTGGAGCTGGCCATGAAGGACCTCTTCATCCGATTACAGCCCAATGAGCCATTGCCCGACAGTTACTTCGGCCTAGTGTAGAGGCTGATCGATGCTGCACCCCGCTTTGATGTGCAGCGACCCGACTCAAAACGAATCAAGCCTCTGTGTTTTCTGTGCCATCCCTGGATCAGTATGCTGGCACACACAGTACATCAATGTATATATCATAGTGCAATCACATGTAAATAGCGTAAAACTGATATATACCTTACAATAGCAGTGGAATACAGTCAACGGGAGTGGAGTCCCAATAACACCAACGGCAGGTTGAGTGCGAACCGTAACCCTGAATCGTACTCTTACCCGTCGTAGAAGAGTATCTGCAACATGAGATGTTGCAGCCGTGTAGGTCAGCATTTTGAATATGCTGGCAAGCTCACCATAGTAGAACAGAAGAATAAAGACTATTCTATATGCAAAGGCTTTGTGGCTCTGTGTCTAAGTTTTTGCGTAAAAGCTGAATTTATTTTCCCTACAACAAAGGAATATCAGGAATTTCACTATGGAGTTACCTATCATGACATGGTTCCGCCAACCAATGTCTCAATGCCCATAAGTACCATAAGTTGCCCACAATTAGTTATCAGTCCGGTGTTGAGAGTTCAGAGATAGATCCAAGTCTAGAAGCTCAAATTGTCCGTAACCGGGGACACGGCTAATCGATTAGGTTTAACTCTGCAGAGTGTTTTGTATATTACCAACAAGATTCTTTCCCTCCTGGTAACTCCTCGCACCGCCTGGTGTTTGAGAACAGGATGAAAGAAACATGGTCTTTCAGAGTGCTTCCCTGACTGTCCGGCAGTGCCCATCCAATCCTAACGTCGACTACATCTCGTAGCACTGCCCAGCAGAGTCACAACAAAGATCAACCAAGCCAGAGCCCATAATGACTTGTGGCTACACAGGTAAGCTTCCGGGCATGAAGTATTCATCCTTCTCTTTGAGTCTGGGTGAAGCTTTCCGCAAGATGTCATGGCGCTTCTCCATGCATCCGGACCACTCACTGGTTTCTCCAGGGTGCCCATCAATTCCATCCTTCACCCAGTAGTGTGTATTGAAAACTTGTCTTCTCGAGTCTTGAAGACTTGAGGTCTTGAAGATGCAGGACTTGAAGATGTCTTCATGAAGTTGTCGTCTTGACGTAGAGTCCTTCTTCACACCACTCACGAACACTCATACCAAACCCCGTCTACTTGAGCATAGCATAAAAGTAACTAACGTTCCCGGGGCTTTAGTAACCAGTGGTGGGTTCCTACCTCATGCATTCTACTCAACTACAAGAATTTCAATAACACTACGGGAGGGATGTGTTGAATGATGTCACTACATGCAATAAAAACATAGGTATTATATAGATGGTCAAAGTGAACTTGCCTGTACTGTTGATGAAGATAAAGATCGCTCTCAGAAATAACTTGATAGACTATTCGTTACTCTCCGATGAAAATCTATAACAAACATTGCATTCATAAGCAAACACTTCTAACAAGCAATACTAACAATCAAAAGGTAACACAAGGAACAAAAACAACAAGGTTGATGAAGGAAATACTTAAGACAAAAGTTATAATCAAGAAAACTACATCAACACAACTAAGGTGATGATGAAGGAAATACTTAAGACAAAATCAACAAAGTTTTTCATAAAAGCAACTAAGGTAATTTCCCACTACAAGCAACTATTTTCAACAACACTAAACCAGAAACAAAGTAAAATATAACAAAAAGGATTTTAGTAAATATTTTACTAGCAAAAAGAATTACTTTTGAAGAATAAGTAAAACTATGAAAACAACATTCTAACAACATGAGTGTGAACTTAACTACAAGCACAACCATAAACTAAAAGAAAAACAAATATGAAACAACTAAGTTAACAGAAAATAAACAATGAAAATCTTTATTATAAAACAGAATTAAATCATCTAATATTTTGTGAAAAGAGTTTCTATGAAAAAGTAAATTGTTTTATAACATGTTACCTAATGAAAAATAATAATCTAGTTTCCTATCATAATAGAGCAAAATTTAATTATTTTTATTAACAAAATATTTCTTAACATAAAAGAATTAATACAGATTTTATTTGAAAACATAATCTAATTACTTAAAACTTTAGTTAAAAGAATTGTTACTAACAAATTTGCTTTTAAAGCAACTATACCTATTTGAAAGAGGGTATAGATCCCTACAACAAAATTTATAAACTAAACAAATTAACTTTTGTTAATAGCAAGTAAATTACTAAGGTTTGAAACAACAAAACTAAATGAAATCTGAGACTTAATATAAATCATATTCAGATTTTCAAAATAAAACAAATAAATCAATTTAATTAAACTAATAGGAAACTATACAGATTTTGTTTCTAGTTAAAACCCTATTAAATTTTTATTAAAAAAATTCTCAAACTTAGCATGAAGATAGTCCTAAGTAATATCAAGCAGTAGCAAAAAGATTCATATAAAAATATATTTTTAAACTCAAGTTATTCATAAAACAAAATTTAAATCAAATCTGTTCAAATTCAAATTTAAATATTCTAACATATTCAAATTTGGTATTCACAGAAACTAGATGAAATTTGTGATCTAATGCAAAAGAAATCAATTAAAAACATTAAGTATTTTAAAAGATTTAAAGAAAATAAAATCAGAACCTATTCTGGAAACAGAAATTAAAACAGAAAAGAAAAAAATGTGTTTCTAACGGTCAGGGGGTACACGTGGCGCTTCCTGATTGGTCTGGTGTGCGTGTGCTAGGGAGTTTTCGGGCGGACGACCGAGACATAATAGAAAACGGTTCGGTCTATAATTTCAAAAGAAAAACCGACCGGTTCTTTCTAAAAGAACCGAAGGGGTACGGGGATTCTAATCTACGCCGTTGAGACGAGATCGGACGGGGGAGAGTGCTCACCGTGGTGGAAAGAGCTCCAGCGAGGTCGACGTCGACGGCAAGGACGGCGAGGTCGTCGGGGACACGCCTCCGGTGGTCCTCTGGCGACGGAGAAGGCTCCGTTTGACGCAGGCGAAGACGGCGATGAGGATGGTGGTGTCGGAGGGACTCAGGGACGAAGGTGGCGACGACGGCGAGCTCAGAGGCGGCGGTGGTGTTTCGGGTGCCGACGGAGAAGGGGTTCCGGTGGGTCTCCAGAGAAGGCGAGGAGATGGGGAGATGCGGGCGAGCGAGAGAGGGAGGTTGGTGGGCTCCGGGAGGGTGCAGGGAAGGCAGGGGAAGCAGCACGTCGAAAATGGCGCGGCGGCTACCGGTATCTCCGGCGAGAGATTCCGGTGAGGGTGATGCAGGGGAGAAGGGGAAAACAGGAGTGGAGAGAGGAGGGTGAGGGCTATTTATAGGACCAGGTGCGGGGTAGGGGAGTAAAGGAGGGAGGGGGTCCGCGGCGAGGGGAACCTGCGACGGCGTCGGGCGCGTGGGAGGAGGAAGGCGACCGCGCGGGAGAAGGGAGCGGGCGATGGTCCCACACGTCAGCGAGAGGAGAGGATGGGGTCTGCGTCGGTTGACCGGCTCGTAACGGTATCGACATTTAAGGCTGGTGGGCTGGCCGTTTTATTATAAAACCGTTACCGTTTTTCTATTTATGATTTTTCCAGAGCCATAAAACCTATTTAAAGCATTCGAATAAATTCCAAATATAGTCAAAGTTTATATGAAAATTGACAGAATAATAAATGCCATTTAATGGACATTTTTATTCTAGCAGTTGAATACTTTAAAAAAATCATTTTTTCAGAAAATGCCTTAATTGGTTTTATTTACTTTTGCAAATATTTTTCAAATAACTTTTTGGGTTTGAGGATTCAAAAACTTCACAAATTACCCCTAGTTTTGGAGTGTCATATTACTCCTCTCAAAATATTTGACAAGGGGTTTGAATACTTGCAAATTCAAATAGGAAATTCAAATGAAACTGAAACTCAAATAGATTTCAAATTCCCTTTTCCAAATCCTTGGTTTAACTTCCAACTCATATTTCATATATTTGAAGAAGTCATGTTATCTTCTCTCATGAAAATCATTGAGTTGCATAAAGTTGTTAGATTTGAAATATTATCAAATGGAATTCAAATTATTTTCAAATCCCTTTTCATTTCTTTAAATGGAAGAAGTCATATCATCTTCACTCTGGGGTTTTGTGATGAAATGAATTTGAATTCCTGGTGATCAAAATGCAAAGTGAAAGTTTGGTAAAGTCATTTCATTCCCTCTCATTCAACTTTCAAAAAAATTACAAAAAGTTTCAAATTTCACTCACTTTCAATCACTCAAGCAAACAAACAATCATTCTAATATTTATTATAACATTCCAAAGTTTGGGATGTTACAAACCTACCACACTTAAAATGAATCTCGTCCTCGAGATTCGGAGGGGCTAGCAAGAAAAAGGTAGGGTTTGGGGAATCTAACAGATCCACTGTCCTGGAAAGGTGTGGGGTCTACCACACTTAAAATGAGAGTTACTCATCTCTCAAAATCATGGTAATCCTGTGGGTGTAGCTGTCTGTTCATCTTCTTCACGATAGCTCCTTCGGTGATGCTCTTCCGTTATATCAAAATCGTGTGTCCTCATAACAACATGTATTTCCTCCGATACTGGATCTCTTAACTGACATGTCTCACATTCATTCTAAATAACTTATCGAAGATCTCATGGTGGTCTACCATTAGTGGTTATCCTGCAGTGAAATGGGTCTTGGCTTCATTCCTCACCGTAAAATTCCTACGTGTGACAACAACTGTCATGTACAAGGGGTTCTTCATCATACCATTCTAAGGCTTAAACAAAAGCTTCAAAGAACGTCGTCTCTTTACTATGGGTAAGTCACTCAGATTTACCAACCCGAATAGCAAGAGAATGATAAGAGTAAGTCGTCATGGTGGCCAAACCATGTCGCACTAAAATCATTACCTTGTATAAGGTTTAGTGAATCTCACATTCTAACACTTGGTCTTCCTCACAAGCGTTGCAGAAATTTCTCTTGTCAACGAACAAAGTTCGAATAAGTCCATTGATTCTGCAAGCTAAGCAAAAACATCTATCGTTTCTTCACAACTCTCAGGTTATCGTATGCTCCTAAGAAAACGTTTGCTGATCAGTCGTAGCTTCTTCCAAGTTGCTTCCTTCACAAAGGTGGAGCTTGATCCTTATCAATCCTGAGGTCAGTGACTTGTGGGTTCACTTGAATACTTGAACAACTTTAACTCACTCTTGGGGTCACTATTGTTCCATATTCCAACATTACCTATAGTTCAATACATCATGCCCTTGAGGTAACAAATCACATACTTATTCTTGTTTAGATTCCACTATGTGGAATCCATTTTCCTTTCCATTGGTCTGTTTAACCCTGGGCATGGTTTCATCACAATCATTCCTTTTCTCAATATTCCAACTTCAAAGACACGCTGTCACAAGGTTATCATCCACATATTTTTGATGTGTTTCCACATTCTCTTCACCTGTATTCACTTATCCAAACTCCTAAATCCGGAAAAGGTACCTGTGGTTTCTACCACACTTAAAATGAAATGCACTCATGTATGCATAGACCATATTTTCTCATATCCTCGAAAATGGTCGGAGACCTTGGGTCATAGAGTAACAACTCATGAAATGCAACATAAGGTAAATCATGACACCATAAATTCCATTGACTTATGAATTTATTACAAACTCTGAGACTTCCATTACATAACTTCAAAATGATAAGGGTGCTACCTATTATATTTATTACTTCCAGAATCCAAAACTCAACTACTCATGTTTGACCTTCTTCTCTGGGCAGGTATAGGAGTAGTGTCCTGTCTTCTTGCACTGAAAACAGATGAGCTCTGACAAATCTCGGGGCTTCTTGATGTTGGTTTTTGCTCTTGGGAGTTCTGGTTCCTTTCTTGGACACTTATCGGCATAGTGGCCTAAATTCTTGCACCTGAAACACATGATCTGACTTAGATCCTTCTTCGTAGAAATTGGGTTGTTCAGAGGACGTCTTCGGTTTCTCTTCTTGGGTTCCTTTGTTCCGATCAAAAGTTCAATTTCCTGTGGATCAAACTCCACTTCTTCTGTCGGGAAATTTCCCAGATACTCTTTTCTTTCCTTCGTACAATCCTGTGAGAAGTGTCCTTCTTCTCCACATGAATAGCTAGCATCGGAGTAAAATCTGGTTAGGCCTTCTCCGTCAAGGTCCTCAATATCTTCCTTCATCACATGTTCTCCTAGCTTTCTTCTGAAGGCTTCCTTCATGGCTTCCTTCTGCTGTTTGATGACTTCTTGTACCTTGGGGTACATTTGGCATTGAGTAGGGTAGTGATTGGTTCCTTCACATAGGAAACAACTCACCTGCCCAGTTGGGCAGTCCTCAGTAGGGTGTTTCTCTTCACAGTAAGGGCATCCTTCCTTGTGTTCTTCTTGGGTGTGTCCTATCTCTCCACATATCTTGCAGGCACAAATCTTCTTCACAACTTTGCGATGGGGCTTCTGGGTGTTGGTAACAACATGGGATCCTTGCAAAGTCATCTTGAATTCTTCCCAAGTGATTGATTCCTGTCTATCATAGATATCTTCATGCATCTTCCACCAGTGTGTAGCACCTTCTGCAAAGTATCGAAGAGCATACTGGACCATCTCGTTCCTTGCAACAAGGTTACTCCTTAGATGTTCCTTCATGTTTTGAATCCATTCTTCTGTCTCTAACCAAGTCATCGATCCAGAATACACAAGTCCAGCTTCATTCGTCATCTATTGGGTTCAAGGTTTTGGGGTGAGATGCAAGAGAGAGAAAAGGAGGGGAAAACACACAATACAAACAGTGGTTTTGAAAATAGTTTTTTGTTGTGGCTGTCAAAAATTACACACAAATGACAGCTCACAAAATCATCGTATCTAACGTAAGTATACAACAGGGGTTTGGTCTTCTAGGGTCATAATATTCTTGGAAATTCTTCATGGTCTTCAATTTCTTCAGATTTGTATAGTCTTCAACTTGTGTAGCTTCAATTCTTCTAATGCATGGGGAAATCTTCTTTACTTGGAAGTGGCCATCGACTGTTTCGATATCTTGTTCTTCTTGGAGTGGCTTCGGTTGATCCTTCGTGTGGTCAACAGGAAAGGGGTATTGTCTAATTATTTGATAAAACTCAGATAGGATGAGAAGTAGAAGATCTTTTTGAAAACAAAGTTTTTCGAGAAATCATTTCCTAAGGGCTTTCCAGTTTCTAGGGTCACGTCCTACAGTCAACATGTGCTCTGATACCATTTCTGTAGCGACCCGACTCAAAACGAATCAAGCCTCTGTGTTTTCTGTGCCATCCCTGGATCAATATGCTGGCACACATAGTACATCAATGTATATATCAAAGTGCAATCACATGTAAATAGCGTAAAACTGATATATACCTTACAATAGCAGTGGAATACAGTCAACGGGAGTGGAGTCCCGATAACACCAACGGCAGGTTGAGTGCGAACCGTAACCCTGAATCGTACTCTTACCCGTCATAGAAGAGTATCTGCAACATGAGATGTTGCAGCCGTGTAGGTCAGCATTTTGAATATGCTGGCAAGATCACCATAGTAGAACAGAATAATAAAGACTATTCTATATGCAAAGGCTTTGTGGCTCTGTGTCTAAGTTTTTGTGTAAAAGCTGAATTTATTTTCCCTACAACAAAGGAATATCAGGAATTTCACTATGGAGTTACCTATCATGACATGGTTCCGCCAACCAATGTCTCAATGCCCATAAGTACCATAAGTTGCCCACAATTAGTTATCAGTCCGGTGTTGAGAGTTCAGAGATAGATCCAGGTCTAGAGGCTCAAATTGTCCGTAACCGGGGACACGGCTAATCGATTAGGTTTAACTCTGCAGAGTGTTGTGTACTTCACCCAGAAGATTCTTTCCCTCCTGGTAACTCCTCGCACCGCCTGGTGTTTGAGAACAGGATGAAAGAAACATGGTCTTTCAAAGTGCTTCCCTGACTGTCCGGCAGTGCCCATCCAATCCTAACGTCGACTACATCTCGTAGCACTGCCCAGCAGAGTCACAACAAAGATCAACCAAGCCAGAGCCCATAATGACTTGTGGCTACACAGGTAAGCTTCCGGGCATGAAGTATTCATCCTTCTCTTTGAGTCTGGGTGAAGCTTTCCGCAAGATGTCATGGCGCTTCTCCATGCATCCGGACCACTCACTGGTTTCTCCAGGGTGCCCATCAATTCCATCCTTCACCCAGTAGTGTGTATTGAAAACTTGTCTTCTCGAGTCTTGAAGACTTGAGGTCTTGAAGATGCAGGACTTGAAGATGTCTTCATGAAGTTGTCGTCTTGACGTAGAGTCCTTCTTCACACCACTCACGAACACTCATACCAAACCCCGTCTACTTGAGCATAGCATAAAAGTAACTAACGTTCCCGGGGCTTTAGTAACCAGTGGTGGGTTCCTACCTCATGCATTCTACTCAACTACAAGAATTTCAATAACACTACGGGAGGGATGTGTTGAATGATGTCACTACATGCAATAAAAACATAGGTATTATATAGATGGTCAAAGTGAACTTGCCTGTACTGTTGATGAAGATAAAGATCGCTCTCAGAAATAACTTGATAGACTATTCGTTACTCTCCGATGAAAATCTATAACAAACATTGCATTCATAAGCAAACACTTCTAACAAGCAATACTAACAATCAAAAGGTAACACAAGGAACAAAAACAACAAGGTTGATGAAGGAAATACTTAAGACAAAAGTTAAAATCAAGAAAACTACATCAACACAACTAAGGTGATGATGAAGGAAATACTTAAGACAAAATCAACAAAGTTTTTCATAAAAGCAACTAAGGTAATTTCCCACTACAAGCAACTATTTTCAACAACACTAAACCAGAAACAAAGTAAAATATAACAAAAAGGATTTTAGTAAATATTTTACTAGCAAAAAGAATTACTTTTGAAGAATAAATAAAACTATGAAAACAACATTCTAACAACATGAGTGTGAACTTAACTACAAGCACAACCATAAACTAAAAGAAAAACAAATATGAAACAACTAAGTTAACAGAAAATAAACAATGAAAATCTTTATTATAAAACAGAAATAAATCATCTAAAATTTGGTGAAAATAGTTTCTATGAAAAAGTAAATTGTTTTATAACATGTTACCTAATGAAAAATAATAATCTAGTTTCCTATCATAATAGAGCAAAATTAAAGTATTTTTATTAACAAAGTATTTCTTAACAGAAAAGAATTAATACAAATTTTATTTGAAAACAGAATCTAATTACTTAAAACTTTAGTTAAAAGAATTGTTACTAACAAATTTGCTTTTAAAACAACTATACCTATTTGAAAGAGGGTATAGATCCCTACAACAAAATTTATAAACTAAACAAATTAACTTTTGTTAACAGCAAGTAAATTATTAAGGTTTGAAACAACAAAACTAAATGAAATTTGAGACTTAATATAAATCATATTCAGATTTTCAAAATAAAACAAATAAATCAATTTAATTAAACTAATAGGAAACTATACAGATTCTATTTCTAGTTAGAACCCTATTAATTTTTTACTTAAAAAAATTCTCAAACTTAGCATGAAGATAGTCTTAAGTAATATCAAGCAGTAGCAAAAAGATTCACATAAAAATATATTTTTAAACTCAAGTTATTCAGAAAACAAAATTTAAATCAAATCTGTTCAAATTCAAATTTATATATTCTAACATAGTCAAATTTGGTATTCACAGAAACTAGATGAAATTTGTGATCTAATGCAAAATAAATCAATTAAAAACATTAAGTATTTTAAAAGATATAAAGAAAATAAAATCAGAACCTATTCTGGAAACAGAAATTAAAACAGAAAAGAAAAAATGTTTTTCTAACGATCAGGGGGTACACGTGGCGCTTCCTGATTGGTCTGGTGTGCGTGTGCTAGGGAGTTTTCGGGCGGACGACCGAGACATAACAGAAAACGGTTCGGTCTATAATTTCAAAAGAAAAACCGGCCGGTTCTTTCTAAAAGAACCGAAGGGGTACGGGGATTCTAATCTATGCCGTTGAGACGAGATCGGACGGGGGAGAGTGCTCACCGTGGTGGAAAGAGCTCCAGCGAGGTCGACGTCGACGACAGGGACGGCGAGGTCGTCGGGGACGCGCCTCCGGTGGTCCTCTAGCGACGGAGAAGGCTCCGTTTGACGCAGGCGAAGACGGCGATGAGGATGGTGGTGTCGGAGGGACTCAGGGACGAAGGTGGCGACGACGGCGAGCTCAAAGGCGGCGGTGGTGTTTCGGGTGCCGACGAAGAAGGGGCTCCGGTGGGTCTCCGGAGAAGGCGAAGAGATGGGGAGATGCGGGCGAGCGAGAGAGGGAGGTTGGTGGGCTCCGGGAGGGTGCGGGGAAGGCAGGGGAAGCAGCACGTCGAAAATGGCACGGCGGCTACCGGTATCTCCGGCGAGAGATTCCGGTGAGTGATGCACGGGAGAAGGGGAAAATAGGAGGAATGGAGAGAGGAGGGTGAGGGCTATTTATAGGACCAGGTGCGGGGTAGGGGAGTAAAGGAGGGAGGGGGTCCGCGGCGAGGGGAACCGACGACGGCGTCGGGCGCGTGGGAGGAGGAAGGCGACCGCGCGGGAGAAGGGAGCGGGCGATGATCCCACACGTCAGAGGGAGGAGGATGGGGTCTGCGTCGGTTGACCGGCTCGTAACGATATCGGCATTTAAGGCTGGTGGGCTGGCCGTTTTATTATAAAACCGTTACCGTTTTTCTATTTATGATTTTTCCAGAGCCATAAAACCTATTAAAGCATTCGAATGAATTCCAAATATAGTCAAAGTTTATATCAAAATTAACAGAATAATAAATGCCATTTAATGGACATTTTTATTCTGGCAGTTGAATACTTTGAAAAAAATCATTTTTTTCAGAAAATGCCTTAATTGGTTTTATTTACTTTTGCAAATATTTTTCAAATAACTTTTTGGGTTTGAGGATTCAAAAACTTCACAAATTACCCCTGGTTTTGGAGTGTCATATTACTCCTCTCAAAATATTTGACAAGGGGTTTGAATACTTGCAAATTCAAATAGGAAATTCAAATGAAACTGAAACTCAAATAGATTTCAAATTCCCTTTTCCAAATCCTTGGTTTAAATTCCAACTCATATTTCATATATTTGAAGAAGTCATGTTATCTTCTCTCATGAAAATCATTGAGTTGCATAAAGTTGTTAGATTTGAAATATTATCAAATGGAATTCAAATTATTTTCAAATCCCTTTTCATTTCTTTAAATGGAAGAAGTCATATCCTCTTCACTCTGGGGTTTTGTGATGAAATGAATTTGAATTCCTGGTGATCAAAATGCAAAGTGAAAGTTTGGGAAAGTCATTTCATTCCCTCTCATTCAACTTTCAAAAAAATTACAAAAAGTTTCAAATTTCACTCACTTTCAATCACTCAAGCAAACAAACAATCATTCTAATATTTATTATAACATTCCAAAGTTTGGGATGTTACATGATGCTATAAAGTGCTCCTCCTGCATCGAAGGAGATCGGATGGCCCTTTAAAAGGCCAAGGTGCATTGGCCGGGGATGGATCCAATAAAGATAGCTACCACCCGCCACCTCCTGGGAAGGAACATAGGCGCCCCGAGCTGTACTTCGCCAGAGTGATGGAAGGTGCTCGGGTGATAGCATCACAATGTTCGAACGATAACATGCATGAATGTGATAGCATCACAATGTTCGAACGATAACATGCATGAATAAGTTGTAATGTGCCCGGAGACATTTTTAAAGCTTTAATGTTATAATTTATCATGCTTTCAATGTTTTGCATTCCTTTATAATTCTTGTGTGGCTGTTTGAAACTGAAAGATGCGAGTCATCGGCTTCAGCCCCCATGTAGATTCTACATGGGGTGTCTCTGCCAATGCACCGTATCCCTCAGCCGAGTTATCGGAACCTGGAGGCGGTAGAGTGCGGTGGACCACGCAATCAGTCCATAGTGCTTTGTTTCTTTCACTTAGCCGTAGGGGCACGAAAAGGACTGCAGGGGGCTAATGACTAGCCCCCGGAGTGTTGTGATGTTCGGATGAACCGTGGCTAAGGCTAGCATCACATGGTTTGCATGGAGAGCAAACCCCTCGCATAACGTGGAATATCCCCTGACGAGGATTTAAGTATAACAATTTAAGCTCGGATTCGTAGATCGACTCTCACATACTATGACAGTCAGTTTTTGTCTTTCTCCCCTGAGGTGCTTGACCAGACTATCTGGAAACACAATCATAGGGGTTCTCCCTTTGCCCTTTTAGCCGAGTGAGCAGAACATAAAGGGGCAAGCACAGGAGCTCGTCAACCCAACTATTGACCCAAGACATAGTTCAGAGTCGACGCATATAAAGTTAATTCCAAGACGCAGAACGCATAATAAGTTGTGCATTAGGCGATTTGGTTTTAAACTTGAGCCCCCAGTCTATTACCCGGTTGCGTCGTAACATACCGAACTGTTTCACGAGAAGAGGGAGAAATGGAAAATATGTGCCAAAAAGGACAACAAGACAAACATGTATAATGATGCTATATTTTTTCTCAACAACTCTTATTACTCAGAGTGCCGAAGCAACTGCTTACAAGTATGTGAAAAAAAATAAAGGAAGAAATTCTACAGGAGTGGCTGTACCAGGGGTCTTCGGTTTGGGACCTTAAGTCCTCGATGTGCTGAGCCTCTTGTGTACTCATGCGTCTTGGTGCACCTCAATGGGTGGTACTGCTCGGCGATCGGATCTTGCGAACAAGGTCTTGAGAAGTCACCGAAGTGTTGATGAGCATCATGCCTTGTCCAGGTCCTTTGATAGTCCCTGCAGTGTGTCTGAAGACATCGTAATGGTAATAGTTCGGTCCAGCCGAACACTTGCCCTTTTTCCCCACCGCCATCCATGGAATTTTGGGCGCGAAGTTGTGTCTCCTTGGCACGTACTTTGCTAGTCCTAGGGTTATGCTACGGGCGGAGAATCCCTATTTAAGGGGAGGGGAAAGTTCTGAGAGTTTGGTCTGAAACTGTGCTCGCTTCCCTATCTTGCCTGCCTTTATGGCAGATTGCGGAGTTTGCCGATCATTGTTGTAATTAAATTCGGCTGCCAGTGCCAGCGCATGTTCCTCAGTTTGGAGAGAGCACTCTACGTTGCCGTTAACAGTGATGACCCCCTTGGGGTCGGGCATCTTGAGCTTGAGGTACACATAATGCGGAACGACATTGAAGCAAGCGAATGCTGTCCGGCCGAGCAGGGCATGATAGCCGCTGTGAAAGGGCACAATGCCGAAGATCAAGTCTTCGCTTCGAAAGTTATCCGGCAAGCCGAATACTACTTCCAAGCTAACAGAGCCTATGCACCGAGCCTTGACACCTGGAATCACTCCTTTGAAGGTAGTGTTGTTGGGTTTGATCCTTGACGGATCTATTCCCATCTTTTTCACCATGTCTAAGTAAATCAGGTTAAGGCTACTTCCTCCGTCCATTAGGACTTTTGTGAGGTGATACCCATATATGATGGGGTCTAGGATGAGTGCGGCCGAACCCCCATGACGGATACTGGTCGGGTGATCATGTCGATTAGAGGTGATCAGATATGCCAACCATGAGTTATACTTCGGAGCTACGGGCTCTATAGAGTAGACGTCATGAAGGGTGCACTTCCTCTCCTTCTTGGGTATATGGGTGGCATATATCATGTTTACTGTTTTGACCTCTGGAGGGAATTTCTTTTGTCCACCACCAATCGGACCCCTAGGCTCATCCTCGTCCTTGCTGCGAGGGCTCTTGCCTTGATCCTTGGGCGGGAGCTTGCTGACATGTTTAAACACCCAACAGTTATAGTGTGTGTGGTTGGCAGGCTTCTCTTGGGTCCCATGGATTTAGCAAGGCCTTTCCATGATCTTCTCTAGCGTGGTTGGTCCGTCGCGATTACTTTTAGGAGGCTTCTTCTGCTGCCCATGTCGGGAATTGTGGAAGCCGGCTTTAACAACCGTATCATTGCCATCACTATTATTGTGCCGGTGCTTGTTCTTGTTGCGCTTGGGTTTCCCGTTGCCATCCCAAACTTTAGAGGTTTCGGGGTCTTCTGAGTTGTGGTTGCGTCTTGCTAGCCAATTATCTTTGCCTGCGCAAAAGCGGGTCATGAGGGATGTAAGGTCAAACATAGTCTGAAGTTTATCCTAGCCGAGCTAGTGAGCCAGCCATTCATCCCGAATATTATGCCGAAAAGAGGCTATTGCCTCAGCGTCCGGGCAGTCGACAATCTGGTTCTTCTTGGTCAAGAACCGATTCCAGAATTTCCGCACAGACTCTTTGGGCTTCTGAACGATGTTGCTTAGGTCGGAGATTTTCGACGTCCGAACATGGGTGCCCTAGAAGTTAGATCGGAATGCATCTTCCAGGTCTTCCTAGCATCCAATGGAGTTTTCGAGGAGGCTATTTAACCAGTGTCGAGCTGGCCCCTTGAATTTTAACATGTTCATCACATATTCTTTTATTTTCTAGAATGGGCATTTGGACCTTAGATGGTTCAAAGCAATAGTCTAGTTTTGACATGAAGACTTCAATACTCAAGCTTACCAACAAGCAATGATGTCTTTCAAAATATCAACACTAAAGAAAGTTATCCCTAGCCCATCATGCTCAATCATTGATCCATTCATGAAACACACTCAAATATTAGCTACACCCAATGCACAAGTATGATCATAGTGCCCCCTAGTTGATGGAGACTCAAATAAAAGTAAAAGTTGCATAAAGTAAATAGATAGGCCCTTCGTAGAGGGAAATGGGGATTTGTAGAGGTGCCAAAGCTGAAAGTTTAAATTGAGAGTGAAAAATATTTTGGGTGGCATGTCTTTCCTTTTCAACGAAAATGACTAATAATTTTCAATACCTTTCCATGCTAGATATATCATAAGCAATTCCCAAACAGAAAATAAAGTTTATTCCTTTTTCCACCATTCTTTCACAAGCCATGGCAAGCCGTATCCATGGGTACCACGCATACCAACACTTTCCAAGGAATTTATTATTTCACAACATAAAGTAAATTTCCTTTTCATTTCGGGACTGGGCATCCCTATACCGTTGTACTCTCGTGCAATGACAAGTGAATAAACACTCATCTTGAGAATAACACATCTAGCATGGAAAAATATCGGTCACCCCCGTCCGCTTCATGAGCGATACGAGCATACAAAAAGGAAATTCATTTTGAAAATTAGAGATGGCAAATAGAAATTTGCTTGGAATGGCATGGAAATACCGCATATAGGTAGGTATGGTGGGCTCATATGGCAAAACTGGGTTTAAGGATTTTGGATGCACAAGTAGTATTTCTACTTAGTACAGGTGGAGGCTAGCAAATAGATTGAGAAGCAACCAACCAAGAAACAAAAATTCTCATAAACGGCCATTAAGCATAACTAACACCGAATAATGCACCATAAGTAGGATGTAATTTCATTGCATAACTATTGACTGTCGTGCTTGCATAGGGAATCACAAACCTTAACACCAATATTCTTACTAAAGCATAATTACTCACCAACATAACTCACATATTACTATCATCATGTCTCAAAACTATTATAAGGAATCAAGTTTAATTTGTACAATGTTCTTCATGAAAGTTTTTATTATATCCCTCTTGAATATCTATCACTTTGGGACTAGTTTAATATATTTCCATTGCTTTATACAGACTCACATAAATTTAAGTGAAGAACATGAGCATAAAAATTTCATATCTCAATATAATATAAGTGAAGCATGAGAGAATTTCTTCAAAATTTACTAACTCTAAAATTAATCTAAGTGAAGCATGAGATTATTTCTTAAAAAATTTAAAACACACCGTGATCAAAAAGATATAAGTGAAGCACTAGAGCAATTGCATAGCTCAAAAATAATAATAATTGAAGAATATAGAGAAATTCTAACAAATTATAGCATAATTTTGGCTCTCTCAAATAGGTGTGTTCATTAAGGATACTTGTGAAAACCAAAATCAAGCAAAGACTCATATAATACAAGACGCTCCAAGCAAAACTCATGATATGTGACGAGTAAAAATATAGCTCCAAGTAAAATACCGATGGTTGTTAGAAGAAAGAGGGGATACCACTCAGGGCATCCCCAAGCTTAGTTGCTTGTTTATCCTTGTATATTATCTTGGGTTGTCGTAGAATCCCCAAGATTAGGCTTTTTTCACTCCTTATTCCTTCATCCATCGTGATCTCACCCAAAACTTGAAAACTTCAATCACACAAAACTCAACAAAATCTTCGTGAGATTAGTTAGTATAATAAAGCAAATAACCACTCTAAGTACTATTGAAAACCCATTCATATTTTATTATTGCATTATATCTACTATATTATAAATTTACTATGGCTTATACCCTCCAATACAAACCATAGATTCATCAAAATAAGCACACAATGCAACGAAAACAGAATCTGTTAACAACAAAATAGTTTGTAGTAATGTGTACTTTAACAATACTGTAAATCCAATTGTTTGGAATATTAGTAAAACGTAAGAAATTTGTATATAAATACTGTGTTCAAATTTCAGATCACTATCGTGCTCCAGTAAAAAATGAAAATTCCTGCATTGGAGTCAAAGTTTATATTTCAGATTCTGCATCGTTTCTACTCATCTTGTGAGTCATCCCAAAGGCTTTACTTGGCTCAAAAACTAATTAAAACATAAAAACACAATCATTACAGAGGCAACAAGCATCTTATCACACAGAAACATAAATAAATGATAACTATTGGGTTGTCTCCCAACAAGCTCTTTCTTTATGGCCATCAAGATAGCCTTAGGATAATAATGATGCTCACATAAAAGATAAGAGTTAAAGCACAAAAAGAGATTAATAATACATGTTACAAACACATTTAAGTCTAACATACATCCTATGCATGGGGATTTTATAAGCAAACAATCTATGGGAGAAAGAATGAACTAGCATAGGATGGCAAAACAAGCATAACTTCGAAACTTTGAACACATAGGGAGGAAAATTGATATTATTTCAATGCCTAAAAGCATATATTCCTCCCTCATAATAATTTTCAGTAGAAGGATGAAGGAATCTCACAATATAACTATCACATAAAGCATTCTTTTCATGATCTACAAGCATAGAAAATTTTATCACTCTTCACATAAGCAAACTCCTTTTCATTCATGGTAGTGGGAGTAAACTCAACAAAATAACTATCATGTGCCACTTGATTGTCATAACCAAATTGAATATTAAAATAATGATGAAAAGTTTCATGGTTATCATTACCAATTATAGCATACATGTCAACACCAAAATTGGGGAACAAAAAATATCATCTTCATCAAGCATAGCATCCCCAAGCTTCTGGTTTTGCATATCATTAGCATCATGGATATTCAGAGAATTCATAATAACAACATGGCAATCATACTTTTAATTAAAGGATCTATCATGAATAGCCTTATAAATTTCTTCTTTCGACACTTCCTCAAAATTTCCAGATTCATGTTTTTCAAACAAAACTTCATAGAGATAATCAAATGCACTCAACCCACTAGCAATTGGTTCATCATAATTTGGTATTTTGAAAGGATTAGAAAGTGGATGGGCATCCATATCAATATATTTATAGCAAGTGAAGATGCAAGCAAATAGAAGGCACATGGCAACACAAGCAAATATAGCAAACAAGAGATCTGACGAGAAAAAGGGAAACGAAAAGGAGGGCGAGTAAAACGATTTTTTTTGTGAAGTGGGGGAGATGAAAACGGTAGGCAAATGGAAAATAATGTAAATTGAAAGGAGATGAGATTTGTGATTAGGAACCTGATAGATGTTGATGATGTCTCGCCGGCAACGACGCTAGAAATTCCTTTGACGTTGCTTGAGACTGTGTCGGTATTTCCCCAAAGAGGAAGGGATGATGCAACACAACTATGGTAGGTATTTCCCTTAGTTATAAAACCAAGGTCATCGAACCAGTAGGAGAACCAAACAACACAATATAAAAGGTACTTGCACACAAAGAACGAATACTTGCAACCCGACGCGTAAGAGAGGATGTCAATCTCTCCACAATAAAAGATAGATTGGTTTGTATGAGATTTGATAAATAGATCGTGCAAGAACACAAAATAAAAGATGCTAATAAAAAGTGCAACAAGGTATTTTTGGGTTTTTGGAACAGTAGATCTGAAAGCAAATTCGGAAAATGGTAGATCGCAAAGCAACATGCTAAAAGATCGACCCGGGGGCCATGGATTTCACTAGTGGCTTCTCTCAAGAAAGTAGCATACGATGGGTAAACAAATTACTATCGCGCAATTGATAGAAGATCAAATAATCATGATGATATCCAAGGATATGATCATTATATATGCATCACGTCCAAGATTAGTAGACCAAAACAATTCTGCATCTACTACTATTACTCCACACGTCGACCGCTATCCAGCATGCACCTGAAGATGTCCAAGATTAGTAGACCAAAACAATTCTCTATTGAGTTCATGGAGAAATGGAGTAATGCAATAAGAACGATGACATGATGTAGACAAGATCTATTCATGTAGGAATATAACCCATCTTGTTATCCTTAATAGCAATGATACATGCGTGCCTCGCTGCCCCTTCTGTCACTAGGAGAGGACACCACAAGATCGAACCCATCAAAAATCACCTCTTCCCATGGCAAGAAAAATCGATCTAGTTGGTTTAACTAAACCAAAGATTCAAAGGAGAAATACAAGGCTAGAAATAACCATGCATATAAGAGATCAAAGAAGAGTCAAATAATATTCATGGATAGAAACTGGTCATGAACTCAAACTTCATCGGATCCCAACAAACACACCGCAAAAAGTCATTACATCAAATAGATCTCCAAGAGACCATTGTATTAAGAATCAAGAGAGAGAGAGATAGAGAAATCCATCTAGCTACTTCCTACAGACCCGTAGGTCTATGGTGGACTACTCATGCATCATCGGAGAGGCACCAATGAGGATGATGAACCCCTCCGTGATGGTGTTAGATTGGATCTCGTGGTTTTGGAACTTGCGGCGGATGGAACTATGTTTAGTCGACTCCCCTAGGGTTTCTACAATTTTTGAGGATTTATAGAGCTGAGAGGCGGTGGAGGAGGGTCCCGTGGGCCCAACAACCCACCAGGTGGCGCTAGGGGCCTCTAGCGCGCCCTGGTGTCTTGTGGGAGCCACATGCGTCCTCTCAGGTGCTTCCTTGGCTCCCAAGTTATGTTCTGGTCCAAAAAATCTCCAATTTTTTTGTGGCAATTGGACTCCATTTGTACTGATATTCTGGGAACTAAAAAAACAAGCAAAAACAACAACTGGCATTGGGCACTATATCAATAGGTTAGTCCTAGAAAATGATATAAATATGCTATAAAATGATTGTAAAACATCCAAGAATGATATAACAACATGGAAGAATCAAAAATTATAGTTATGTTGGAGACGTATCAGGCGCCTACGCCAAGTTAAGAGGAAGTTAATGATGATGAAGATGACACTTCAGATCAAGTTACTACTATGCCTCGTAGGTCGACAAGGGCTCGTACCGCCCTTGAGTGGTACGGCAATCCTGTCTTGGAGGTCATGTTGTTAGAAAACAGTTAACCTACGAGCTATGAAGAAGCGATGGTGGGCCCGGATTCCAAAAAATGGCTAGAGGCCATGAAATCCGAGATAGGATCCATGTATGAGAACAAAGTTTGGAGTTTGGAGGACTTACCATATGATCATAAGGCCATACAGAATAAATGGATCTTTAAGAAAAAGACGGACGCGCACGGTAGTGTCATCGTCTATGAAGATCGACTTGTTGCAAAAGGGTTTTCACAAGTTCAAGCAGTTGGCTACGATGAGATTTTTCTCCCGTAGCGATGCTTAAGTCCGTCAGGATCATGTTAGCAATAGCTGCATTTTTTGATTATGAAATCTGGCAAATGGACGTCAATCAACGTTCCTCAATGGTTTCCTTAAGGAAGAGTTGTATATGATGCAACCAAAAGTTTTTGTCAATCCTCAAAATGTTGACAATGTTTGCAAGCTCCAACGATCCATTTATGGCCTGGTGCGTGCATCTCAGAGTTGGAATCTTAGCTTTGATGAGGTGATCAAAGCATTTGGGTTCATACAAGTTTATGGACAAGCTTCTATTTACAAGAAAGTGCGTGGGAGCTCTAGGATTTCTAATATTATATGTGGATGACATATTGTTGATTGGAAACAGTATAGAACTTTTAGAAAGCGTGAAGATATACTTGAACAAGAGTTTTTCAATGAAAGACCTCAGAGAAGCTGCTTACATATTAGGCATCAAGATCTATAGAGATAGATCGAGACGCTTAATAGGACTTTCACAGAGCACATACCTTGATAAGGTTTTGAACAATTTCAAAATAGATCAATCCAAGAAAGGGTTCTTGCCTGTCTTGCAAGGTGTGAAGTTGAGTAAGACTCAATGGCCAACGACTATAGAGGATAGAGAAAAGATGAGTGTAATCCCCTATGATTTATCCATAGGCTCTATCATGTATGCGATGATGTGCACAAGACCATATGTTAGCCTTGCCATAAGTATGGCTGGAAGGTTTCAAAGTGATCTGATAACCCACAAGTATAGAGGATCGCAACCGTTTTCAAGGGTAGAGTATTCAACCCAAATTTACAGATTCGGCATGAGGGGAGCCAAAGAATATCTGAGAGTATTAGCAGTTGAGTTTTCAATTCAACCACACCTGGAGATTAAATATCTACAAAAAAGTGATCAGTAGCACAGTAATATGATAGTTTGATAGCAGTGGTAATAGTAGCAGTAACGGTAACAGTAGGAGTAATGATTTTGTTGCAAGTGCAACAGTGACAGCAGCAGTAGTAACTTACCAAGAACAATATGTGGAAAACTCATAGGCACTGGATCGGTGTATTCATTGGATGATATTCATCATATAATAGTCATATCCTAGGGCAGCACAGAACTAGCTCCAGTTCATCAATGTAATGTAGGCATGTATTCTGTAAATAGTCATACGTGCTTATGGAAAAGAACTTGCATGACATCTTTTGTCCTACCCTCCCGCGGCAGCAGGGTCCAAAAGGAAACTAAGGGATATGAAGGCCTCCTTTTAATAGAGAACCGAAACAAAGCATTAACACATAGTGAATACATGAACTCCTCAAACTACGGTCATCACCGGAAAGTATCCCGACTATTGTCACCCCGGGGTTTACGGATCATAACACGTAATAGGTTCATATGACTAGGCAATATCGGATCAAGAACATAGATCTATGGTGATAACATAAATGGTTCATATCTGAAATCATGGCACTCGGGTCCTAGTGACAACCATTAAGCATGCCAAAGTCATAGAAACATCAATCTTAGAACATAGGGGATACTAGGGATCAAGCCCTAAAAAAATAACTCGATTACATGATGAATCTCATCCAAATCCTCATCGACCAGCAAGCCTATGAAGGGATTACTCACTCCCAGTGGGGAGGATCATGGAATTGGCGATGAAGGAGGGTTGACGATGATGAAGACCGAAGATTCCCCTCTCTGAAGCCCCAAACGGGCTCCACATCTGGCCTCCCGATGAAGAACAAGAGGTGGCGGCGACTCCGTCTTGTGAAAAACTATAATAATTTCTCCCTGATTTTTTCCTTCGCAAATAGGAATTTATAATGCCAGAATTAGGGTCAGCGGGGCCACGAGGTGGGCACAACCCACCAGGGCACGTCTAGGCGGCTGGCGCGCCCTGGTGTATGATGCCTAGCCAGGCCCCCTCCTTCATTGTTTTTTGGATCTGGTATTTTTTATTTATTTGGAAATAAATCTCCAAAAAGTTTCGTTTGATTCTGAGAACTTTTATTTCTCACAAAACAACACCATGACAGTTCTGCTGAAATCAGCGTAAGTCCGGGTAAGTTTCATTCAAATCATGCAAAATAGAGTCCAAAACAAGAGCAAAAGCGTTAGGAAAAGTAGATAAGATGGATACATATCAACTCCGCCAAGCTTAACCATTGCTTGTCCTCAAGAAATTCAGTTGACAAACTGAAAGTGATAAAGAAGAACTTTTACGAACTCTTTTGTTCTTGTTTACATACATATGCTTAAGTAGCATCCAGGTTTTCAGCAAAGATTATGACTAACCATGTCGATAATAACTCTTAAGGATTATATTAACTAATATCAATGACATAAGCAACTAGCGAGAATAATAAAATATCTCAAATACAAACACTTTGTCAAGACAATCATGATATGGTATGCGAATAATGGTATCTCGCTAGCCCTTTGTGAGACCGCAAAACATGAATGCGGAGCACCTCCAAAGTTCAAGAAGTGACTAAACATTGTAATTCATGGTAGAAAATATGTACTCATGATGCATCCAACATTCACTATACACAATGCATGAGGATGGCAATAGTGCTCTCAGATCTGGCGCTTATTTGAGAAGATGATGACTCAACATAAAAGTAAATAGATAGTCCCTTCGCAGAGGGAAGCAGGGATTTGTAGAGTTGCCAGAGCTCAACGTTTAAATAAGAGATAAGTATAATTTTGGAAGGTGCGCCCTTCCTGTCAACGTTACGACAAAGAGTTATCAATATATTCCATGTTGAACACATTAGCGGCGGTTCCCCAGCGTTAAAAGTAAAGGTTTACTCCCCCTCCACCAACAAACACACTCCACGGCTAGCCGAATCCACAGGTACCATCCATACCAACAACATTCCTGGGGTGTTTTGTTTAATTATTTGCATTTCTTTTGATTTCAGGACCGGTAATCCCTATTACTGCCCCTCTCATGCAAGGACGAGTGAATAAACACTCATTATGAGAATAACCCGCTTAACATGGAAGATACTGACCAGCCCATGTCGCTCCATGAGCGGTCTAGGCACACAAAACAGATATTCATTTGAAATTTAGAGGTGGCACATGCGAATTTACTTTGAACGACAGGGTAATACCACATATAGGTAGATGTAGTGGACTCATCTGGGATACATTTGGTTTAAGGATTTTGACGCACAAGCAATATTCCCGCTTAGTACAAGTGAAGGCTAGCAAATAGGTTGATAAGTGGCCAGCTAGAGAGTTGATACGTCTCCAATGTATCTATAATTTTTGCTTGTTCCATGCTATTAAATTATCATCTTGGATGTTTTACAATCATTTTATAACAACTTTATATCATTTTTCGGGACTAACCTATTGATATAGTGCCAAAGTGCCAGTTGCTCTTTTTGCTTGTTTTTTACTTCGCAAAAAATCAATACCAAACGGAGTCCAATCGCAACGAAACTTTTGGAGATTTTTGCTGGACCAGAAGACACCCAGTGGGCCAAAGAAGTGCCGAGGTAGTGGGCCGACACCACAACCCACCAGGGCACGCCAGGGGGGCCCCGACATGCCGTGATGCATTGTGCCCTCCTCGGGACCCCTCTCCACACCCTCTAATGCCTATAAATTCCCAAATATTCAAAAAATCTGAAGGAAACACAATTCCAGCCGTCGCAAGTTCCAAAACATCAAGATCCAATCTAAACACCATCACGGAGGGGTTCATATTCATCATAGGTGCCTCTCTGATGGTGCGTGAGTATTCCACCATAGACCTACGGGTACGTAGGCAATAGATAGATGGCTTCCTCTCTCTCTCTCTCTGTCTCTCTTATGCTTCTCAATAGAATGGTCTCTTGGAGATCTATTCGATGTAAACTTTTGTGGTGTGTTTGTTGGGATCCGATGAATTTTGAGTTCATGATCAATTTCTATCCATGAATATTATTTGAGTCTTATTTGATCTCTTATATGCATGATTACTTATAGCCTCGTATTTCTTCTTTGAATAATTGGTTTATTTAGGCCAACTAGATCGATTTTTCTTGCCATGGGAAGAGGTGCTTTGTGATGGGTTCGATCTTGCGGTGTTCTTTCCCAATCATAGAAGGGGTAGCAAGACACGCATGTATCGTTGCCATTAAGGATAACAAGATGGGGTCTATTCCTACATGAATATATCTTGTCTACATATTGTCATCTTTCTTATTGGATTACTCCATTTTTCCATGAACTTAATACATTATATGCATGCTGGATAGCGGTCGATGTGTGGAGTAATAGTGCTAGTGCAGGCAGGAGTCGATCTACTTATCTTGGACGTGATGCCTATATAATGATCATTGCCTTGGATATCGTCATGACTATTCAATTTTCTATCAAATGCCCAACAGTAATTTGTTCACCCATCATGCGCTATACTCATGAGAGAAGCCACTAGTGAATCCTATGGCCCCGAGTCTATTTTTCAACATATTGCTTTCAGATCTATCTTTTTGCATCTTTGTTTTCAGATCTACAAAACCAAAACCCCAAAAAAAAATTGCTGCATAGTTTATTTCCTCTTTTTATTTTGTGTTGTTGAGAGATCTATCTCTCCCATCTATCATTACCTAATCTATCCATTTACCATTGAGGGATTGACAACCGCTCTTTCGCGTCGGGTTCCAAGTATTTGTTGTTTGTGTGCAGGTGCTGCTTATTGGGTGGTGGTGATCCTCCTACTGGTTCGATAACCTTGGTTTCATAACTGAGGGAAATATTTACCATCACTGTGCTACATCATCGCTTCCTCTTTGGGGAAATACCGATGCAGTCTCAAGCCACATCAAAGGAATTTCTGGCACTGTTGCCAGGGAGGAAGCGGTCTCTTCTACATGCCTATCGTAGGCGTCAAGGGGACTCCATCATCAATATCTATCATGTTCCTAATCACAAATATCATCGCCTCGTAATTTACATTATTTGCCATTTGCCTCTCGTTTTCCTCTCCCCCACTTCACAAAATTTGCCGTTTTATTCACCCTCTTTTCCGTTTGCCGTTTTGCTTGTTTGCTATCTTTGCTTGTGTTGCCATGTTCCTTCTATTTGCATGCCTCTTCGCTTGCTAAAAATCTATTGATATGGATCCTCATCCACTTGCTAATGTTTTCAATAGGCCAAATTATGATGAACCAATTGCTAGTGAGTTGGGTGCACTTATTATCTCTATGAAGTTTTGTTTGAAAATCATGAATCTGAAATTTTTGATGAATTGTTGAAAGAAGAAACTTATAACGTGATTCATGATAGCTCCTTGATTGATAAGCATGATTGCAATGATGTTACTATAAATTCTATTAATGTCAATTATGTTAATAATATGCAAAAGTACAAGCTTGGGGATGATAATTTTGTCATGTCCACTTCTTATTGCAATGATCATGATTGGGGTGATAATGCTTCTTATGATCTTGAAAATTTATTTAAGCCTCATGTGGAATATGTTATTGATAATAATGTTTGCAATAGTATTGAAAGTGGGTTTGTAAGAGCGTGAACTTTAGGTAAAAATAATATTTGGAGAGTGTTCAATCTTATGATTTTTTTGATAAAAGTGGGTTTGGAGAGGACATAACTTTAGTTTATGATAATCCCACTATTTTGGAAGATGATAAAACTTTATGCATGTTGATCATAAAGATAGTACTGTTTATGGTAGATACATTGTGACATTCCTTCATGATGCTACTGAAAATTGTTATGAGGGAGGAACATATTCTTGTTGGAATTGCAATAATATCAAGTTTCCTCTCTATGTGTTCAAAGTTTTGAAGTTATGCTTATTTTGCCTTCCTATGCTAGTCGATTCTTGCGCCCATAAATTGTTTGATCAAAAAATCCCTATGCATAGGAAGTGTGTTAGACTTAAATGTGCTTGTCATGAGATTCATGATGCTCTCTTGCATGTTTCAATTACTAGTTTTTATGTGAGCATCATTGAAATCATCATGCCTAGCTAGGAGCATAAAACGATAACGCTTATTGGGAGAAAACCCAATGAATAATATTTATTTTACTTTTTACTTTCTGTTTTTGAGTGTTTGCACAATTATGATTCTGTTATTATTGTGTATTTTATGTTTTAATTTGTGTTTGTGCCAAGTAAAGCCTTTAAAATGATTCATAAGATGAGTAGAAACAATGCTCAATCTGAAACAGAAACTTTGCCTCTTGTGTTAGAATTTTCATTTTTATTGGAGCGTGATATTGAGATGAAATTTTAACACAGTATTTATATACAAATTATCTATGTTTTCCTAATTTTTCAGAATGTTTAGAGTTCCAGAAGTATGGGTAGAGTACAGATTACTACAGCCTGTTGTGTGTGAAACAAATTCTGTTTTCGGTGCATTGTGTGCTTGTTTTGATGAAACAATGGGTTATATTGAAGGGTATAAGTCATGGTAAAGTTAGAATACAGTAGATATAATTCAATAATAAAATATGAATGGGTTTACAATAGTACCTAAAGTAGTGATTTTCTTTGTTATACTAACGGATCTCACGAGAATTTTGTCAAGTTTTGTGTGATTGTAGTTTTCAGGTTTTGGGTGAGATCACGATGGATGAAGGAATAAGGAGTAAGAAGAGCCTAAGCTTGGGGATGCTACAGCACCCCAAAGTAATATCCAAAGAGTAACAAGCAACTAAGCTTGGAGATGCTTGGAGTGTCTTGTATCTTTGCTTGTTTGTTTTTCCTTTGTATCCTTGCTGGACACACCTATTTGAGAGAGCCAAAATTATTCCATCATTTGTTAGAATTGCTCTATCTGCTTCACTGAAATTTTTTGAGTTATAGAATTGCTCTAGTGCTTCACTTATATCTTTTTGAGCAAGGTGTGCTTGGAAATTTTTGCAGAAATACTCTCATGCATCACCTATATTATTTTGAGAGATGAAACTTGTATGCTCATGTTCTTCACTTATATCCATATGAGCTTGTCAAAAGCAATTGCAATATATGAAACTAGTCCCAAAGTGATAGATATTCAAGAGGGATATAATGAAAACTTTCATGAAGATCATTGGACAAATTAAGCTTGATTCTTTGTAATAGTTTTGAAACATGATGATAGTAATATGTGAGTCATGGTAGTGAGTAATTATGCTTTCATAGGAATATTGATGTTAAGGTTTGCGATTCCCTATGCATGCACAAAAGTCAATAGTTATGCAATTAAGTTACATCCTACTTATGGTGCATTATTCGGTGTGAATGCTCGCGCATGTGAATTTTCGTTTCTTGGTTTGGTTGCTTCCCAATCTATTTGCTAGACTCCATTTGTACAAAGTAGAAATACTAATTGTGCATCCAAAACCCTTGAACCAAGTTTTGCCTTATGAGTCCACCATACCTATATACGGTATTTCCGTGCCGTTCTAAGCAAATTTTTATGTACCATCTCTAAATTTTCAAAATAAATTTTCTCTTTTGTGTGCTCATACTGCTCATGAAACGGTGGGGAGTGTCCAATATTTTTTCATGCTAGATGTATTATTCTCAAGATGAGTTTTTATTCACTTGTCATTGCACGAGAGTGCGACGGTAATAGGGATGCCCATTCCCAAAATGAAAAAATATATTAATTTATGTTGTCAAATATTAAATACCTTGGAAAGTGTTGGTATGGAAGGTAACTATGGATACGGCCCGCCATGGAAAGTGAACGTTTGGTGGAAAAAGGAATAAACTTTATTTTCTGTTTGGGAAGAGCATATGATATATGTAGCATGGAAAGTATTGTGAGATACTTTGTTGTTTTTGTTGACACGAAAAGCATGCCACCCAAAATATTTTCTCTCTCTCAATTTAAACCTTGAGCTCTGGCACCTCTACAAATCCCTACTTCCCTATGCGAAGGGCCTTTCTATTTACTTTATGCAATTTTTATTTTCACTTTGAGTCTCCGCCTTCTATTATAAGCACGAACTAGGGGGCACTATAATCGTACTTGAGCATTGGGTATAGCTAATATTTGAGTGTTTTTCATGACTGGATCAATGATTGAGCATGATGGGCTAGGGATAAGTTTCTTTAGTGTTAGTATTTGGAAAGACATGGTTGCTTGTTGACATGCTTGAGTATTAAAGTCAGTATGTTAAAACTAGATAATTGCTTTGAATAATTTACAAGTCCAAATGTCCATGCTATACAAAATGAAAGAATATGATGAACATGTTAGGCAGCATTCCACATCAAAAATTCTGTTTTTATCATTTACCTACTCGAGCACGAGTAGGAATTAAGCTTGGGGATGATGATACATATCCAATGATCTATAATTTTTGCCTGTTCTATGATGTTATATTATCATTCTTGGATGTTTTACAATCATTTTATACAACTTCATATCATTTTTTGGGACTAACCTATTGACATAGTGCCAAAGTGCCAGTTGTTGTTTTTCCTTGTTTTTTACTTCGTAGAAAATCAATACCAAACGGAGTCCAATCGCGACAAAACTTTTTGGAGATTTTTCTGGACCAGAAGACACCCAGTGGGCCAAAGAAGTGCTAGGGGAGTGAGCTGAGGAGACCACAACCCACTAGGGCGCGCTAGGGTGGGGCCAATGCGCCCTGTTGGATTGTGCCCTCCTCGGGACCCGTCTTCATCGCCTATGATGCCTATAAATTCCCAAATATTCCAAAAACCCTAAGGGATTTGATGAAACACAAGTCTAGCCGCCGCAAGTTCTAGAACCTCGAGATCCAATCTAAACACCATCATGGGGGTTTCATCTTCTTCATAGGTGCCTCTGCAATATGCGTGAGTAGTCCACCATAGACCTACGGATCCGTAGGTAGTAGCTAGATGGCTTCCTCTCTCTCTCTCTCTCTCTTATGATTCTCAATACAATGGTCTCTTGGAGATTTATTTGATGTAAACTTTTGCGATGTGTTTGTTGGGATCTGATGAATTTTGAGTTCGTGATCAGTTTCTATCCATGAATATTATTTGAGTCTTCTTTGATCTCTTATATGCATGATTACTTATAGCCTCGTATTTCTTATTTGAATATTTGGTTTAGTTAGGCCAACTAGATCGATTTTCTTGCCATGGAAAGAGGTGTTTTGTGATGGGTTCGATCATGCGGTGTTCTTTCCTAGTGATAGAAGGGGCAGAAAGACACGCATGTATCGTTGCCATTAAGGATAACAAGATGGGGTCAATTCCTACATGAATAGATCTTGTCTACATCATATCATCGTTCTTATTGCATTACTCCGTTCTTCAATGAACTTAATACACTAGATGCATGCTGGATAGTAGTCGATGTGTGGAGTAATAGTGGTAGATGCAGGCAGGAGTCGGTTAAGGGAGTCCTAGATTAGGGGGTCCTCGGGTAGCCGGCCTATTATTATGGGCTGGACTATACGAGCTACTTGCCGAACACTGGAGAATTTGAAGGCCCAGTCTCCAGGATGGAAGCTTCGGGTAGCACTGCTTGCACTGACATTTGATGTAGCAAACAGGCATGTTTATATCTTCGGCATGTAACCGACCATGTGTAAACCCTAGGCATCCTTGGGGTCTATATAAGCCGGAGGGTTTTAGGGTATAGACACAGAACAACTCATCTAGGGTTAGCTATTCGATCTCGAGGTAGATCAACTCTATAATCCACCACAACATCAATACAACCAAGCAGGACGTAGAGTATTACCTTCATAGGAGGGCCCTAACCTGGGTAAATCTGTGTCCCCTTTGTCTCTTGTTACTGTTGATTCTAGACTCATAGTTCAGGACTCCTACCCGAGATCCACCGGTTTTGACACCAACATTGGTGCTTTCATTGATATTTCCTCTGTGAGCAAGATGGAATCGACGTCTTGCCTTGTCATCAATGAAGAGGTCTGCAACATGAACACTTTTGTCCCCGAACAGATCTTTGCCTTCAGCAGCATTTTGTTGCACGCTGATCCCTCCGGCCACCTAGGCCATGTTGAAAGCTTCGCCACTGATCGAGAGGTAAGGTTTGGAAACTTAGACTTCTCCGTTGACTCTCGGGGTGACTTGTCGTTAATCGGGCTCGCAACTTCGCCTCGAGCCTCCGAGGACTCTAAGGCTTTAACCTCGAGCCCTTTCTTCGGACATGCCAATGGGGTCACCCATAGCGTTGAACCAATATCCTATCCCGGTCTGGCCATTAAGCCAGATGACCGCACACGTGTTCTTGCCAAACACTTCCCTTGTTCGGACGTCTTGGAGGATAACTCCACAAGTTCCGAACATCTGGATCCGATCGGGCCCACAGCGGTTGACGAGGCCCTAGATCGGATCTCGTTGATGAAGATCACCAACAATCCAGCCCCAATCTATGCTCAGTTCGGTTACGGTGCAAGTCAAGGCGAATTTTTTGACCCACCAACCACCCACTTGATAGCCACTGTCGAGCATTTAACCGACATGCTGAACTATGCCTCCGAGGACGCAAAATACATGGATGAAGAAGACCATGCTCCCACCCCCGTTAACACCGGGAGGTGGGACACCACTTCCACATACGACGTCTACATGGTAGATGCTCCTGCCACTAATGGATACAACACGCCTCATAGCGATGGCGATAAATCGGGCGATGCACCGTCAAGGCGCTGAAAACCGCATAAGCGGTCCAAAGGCAAGAAGGGAAGGAAAGCTATTATCAGCAACGGGGATGGTAATCCTCCCGCTGACCATGGCAATCCCAATATCCTTGATCACCCGCTAGAGGGTCCGGCAGGGCCTGAGGACCAAAACAACCCTGAAAACGTCAACGACTCCAAAGACGATAATTACCTTCCCCCGGTCGAGGAGGAAGATATACCGGAAGCCGATGACTTGTACATCCCTGATAACCTCGAAGATCAGGAAGAAATCAGGCAACGGCTCATAGCAATGGCCCACAGCCTAAAGGCTAAAGAATGGAAATCAAAGCTGAATAGGACGACCACAATGATTGATGGATGAAAGTCCTCTCAGCCGAGGAAGTATAAGACACCGGTCTGTCGAACCAGCCCAAAAGCTACCCTCGAAGAAGGCGGTTACCGCAACTCGATGATGAACTCATTGATACTCCGACTCCAAACCGCACTCCATACGACAAGCCAGACCCCCCCCCTCATGGTCGGGACAAGACGGTTCACGACGCCGGTTATATACCGGCAATACCCCAAAGATGGGGTAAGGATCCATTAGAGCCAAATGACACCTATGAGATGACCTGGATCAAAGAGCACACCGTACAAGATCCATCTACGGACCTAGAGAGTAGTCGCCCGATAGACGGGGTGGATACAGACCATGGTTGGACCAAAACAACAGAGTCCAGGAACGCAACCGGCCCCATACTGACGCCGAATACAGGCGCAACATAGCAGGGGTCAAAGGCGCCACTCGCCCACTTTGCTTCATAGATGAGGTAATGCGACATTAGTTCCCCGAGGGGATTAAACCCGTGAATATAGAACAGTATGATGGGACCACTCACCCAACCGTATGGATTGAGGACTTCCTCCTCCATATCCACATGGTGTGAGGAGACGATCTCCGTGCCATCAAATACTCCCTCTTAAACTTAAGGAGCCAGCTCGGCACTGGTTAAACAACCTCCTTGAAAACTCCATTGGATGCTGGGAAGACCTGGAGATGCGTTCCGCTCTAACTTCCAGGGAACCTATGTCCTCCCGCCAGACTCTTCTAATTCGAGCAACGTCGTCCAGAAGCCCGGTGAGTCTGCTCGGCAATTCTGGAATCGGTTCTTGACTAAGAAGAACCAAATCGTAGACTGTCTGGATGCTGAGGCCATAGCCTCCTTCCGGCACAATTTTCGGGACAAATGGCTGGCGCGCTAGCTAGGACAGGACAAACCTTGGACCATGTCCACCCTTACCTGCCTCATGACCCGCTTTTGCGTGGGCGAAGACAATTGGCTGGCAAGACGCAGCCACAATTCCGAAGATCACGTAGCTCCTGAATTCCAGGATGGCAACTTAAAATCTAAGCGCAATAAGAATAAGCACCGACACAATAATAGCGATGTCGATGACACGGCTATAAATGTCGGATTCCGCAACTCCTGACCTGGGCAGCGGAAGAAGCCTCCTAGAGGCAATCGCAACGAACCCACTCAGCAGGAGAAGATCATGGAAAGGCCTTGCCAAATCCATGGGACTTCGGAGAAGCCCGCCAACCACACATACTGCAACTGCTGGGTGTTTAAACAGGCCGGCAAGATACCACCCAAGGACCAAGGCAAAAGATCTCGCAGCAAGGATGAGGATGAGCCTCGGGGTCCAATTGGTGGCGGACGGAAGAAATTCCCTCCCGAAGTAAAAATGCTGAACATGATATACGCCACCCATATACCTAAGAAGGAAAGAAAGCGCGCCCTTTGGGAGGTCTACATTGTGGAACCCGTAGCCCCGAAGTACAACCCATGGTCGGCATACCCGATCACCTTTGATCGGTGCGATCACCCGAGCAGTATCCATCATGGGGGTTCGGCCGCCCTCGTCCTAGACCCCATTATAGATGGGTATCACCTCACAAAAGTCCTAATGGACGGAGGAAGTAGCCTCAACCTGATTTAATTAGACACAGAGAAAAAGATGGGCATAGATCCGTCAAGGATAAAACCCAGCAGCACTACCTTCAAAGGAGTGATCCCAGGTGTTGAGGCCCGATGTACGGGTTTCGTAACTCTAGAAGTTGTGTTTGGCTCGCCCGATAACTTTCGCAGCGAAGACTTGATCTTCGACATTGTGCCCTTCCGCATCAGCTATCACACGCAGCTTGGTCGGATAGAGTTTGCTCATTTCAACGTGGTCCCACACTACGCATACCTCAAGCTCAAGATGCCAGGCCCCAAGGGGGTCATTACTGTCAACGGCAATACAAAGCGCTCCCTTAGAACCGAGGAACATGAACTGGCCCTAACGGCCGAATTCAGCTACAAAGAAGGCTGGGAAGTGAGTTCGGCTTCAGACTAAAAACCCAGACCCTCCCTCCTCCCCTCTATAGGGACTTGCCCCCCATCGCACAACCTTAAGACCAGGAAAGTACGTGCGGAGGAGGCACTACTTTGTACTTAAGATTCCATGGGTAGCGGTGGGGAAGTAAAGATGGGTCTTCGGCTGGCCCGAACCTCTACCATCAACATGTCTTCAAAAAAATGCATGAACTCCTAAAAGAGCCTGCCTACAGCGTAAAGCTCTTCTACAATTCGGCAGCCTCTCAAGACTTTGTTTGCAAAATTCGTCCGCCGAACACTAACACCCATCAAGGTGCATCTAAGAGCAGGAGTCAACTAGCAAAGGGGCATATCAAGGACATCAGGTTATCAATCGAAGACCCTTGATACAACAACTCCTTTATATTTTTATTTCTTTCACATACCTATAAACAGTTGCTTCAGCAATCCGAGCTAAAAGAGTTGTTGAGAAAATACAAATTGCATGGCGCAAGTTTGCCTCATCTGTCCTTTTTTCGGCGCATATTTGTTCTCCTCTCTCACTCTTCTCATGGGCCTGTTCGGTATGATGCGAGGTAACTGGTTAATAGACAAGGGGCTCAAGTTCAAACATAAATCACCTTATCTATCATGTGTTCGGCATCTTGGCGTTCGCTTTATATGCATCAATTCCAAACTATGTCTTTGGTCAATAAGTTGGTTGCTCGGCTCCTGTGCTTGCCCCTTTATGTTCTGCTTGTTCGGCTAAAAGGGCAAAGGGAGCCCCCTTGCGATTGTGCTTCCGTGTAGTCTAGTAAAGCACCTCAGGGGAGAAAGCCGAAAACAGATTGTCATAGTAAGCGTGATCCTGTTTGTGAACCCTGAGCTGGAAGTATTATACTTCAATCCTCGTAAGCGGTTATTCCGTGTTATACGAGGAACTTGCCCTTGCAAACATTTTGATACCTTCTTTGGCCGCGGTTCGTCCGAACATCACAACACTTTGGTGGCCAATCGTATGCTTCCTGTAGTACTTTTCGCGCCCCTACGGCTAAGTGAAAGAAATAAAGCACTATAGTTTGATTGCCTAGTCTGCTGCACTATACCGCCTCTGAGTTCCGATAATTCGGCAAGGGACATAGTGCAATGGCATTGACACCCCTTGTAGTATCTACATGGAGGCTGAAGCCGACGACTCGCATATTTCAGTATTACGCAACCACATAGGAGTTATAAAGGAATGCAAAACCATATAAGAACAAATACTAATATCATCAGAAGTTTGGACAAGTCTTTGGACGCGTTACAACTCATTCAAACATGTTATCACCCGAACACTGTGATGCTATCACCTGAGCACTCTCCATGACTCCATCAAAGTATAGCTCGGGGCGTCGATGCTCCTTCCCTGGTGGCGGCATGTCGGTGGCTACCTTCATCGGATTTAGCCCCGGTCAGTGCACCTTAACCTTGGCAAGGGCCATCCGGACTCCTTCGATGCAGGAGGAGCGCTTGATGGTGTCGAGGCGGGGCAAAGTAGCAATCAGCCTCTGCACCAGGCCAAAGTAGCTGCCTCGCAATGGCTCTCTGGGCCATAAGCGAATGCAGAGGTCCTTCATAGCCGGCTCCGCCATCTGGTGTAGCTCCATTAGCTGTTTCAGCTGCTCCACTAGAAGAGGAGGATGCTCACGGGCTTCAAACTGTGCCTAGAACAGCCGAGCTTCATCTCCTCCTCCCCGTGAGGTGAACAGTTGATTGACATCCGCCACGCTCTTTTGGAGATCGGAAGATGTGCCTGAGGATCGCCACACCCGGGTAAGAAATGTGAATTTGCTATCCCCGAATACGCACTTTAGTGAGTAAGGCTTACCATCTGCTATGTGCTTGGCCTGGCGCACTTCCTCCTTGCCAAGCCGTCTGTCCATCTGCTCCTTCTAGAGTTCGGTTTTTAAAGTGAACAGTTCGGCCGAGCTCGACTTATTCTTCTGCTCCAAGGCCTTGCATCTTTCGCTGGCGTCCTTGAGCTCCTGCTGGACCTCTTCCACGCGAGCTTCATGCTTGCCACAAGTGGCCCGCATGGCGGAAAGGGTGACATCCGTTTCTTTAGCAGCCGCCCTCTCGGCGGTTGTTTCGTCCTTTGCATGCTAGAGCTCGACCTTGAGCTTCTCCATCTCCTTCGTTGAGGCTGCGTGTCCATTATACAATGTGAAAAAGGTGCATTGACAGTATTCAGACGATAGAGTTTAGGCAAATGCATTCGGATTCTGTTTTGACATACCTTGAGCCTCGTCGAACCTTCGGTTAAGGGCCTCAACTTCGTCTTTGGAGCACTTAAGCTTCCTATTTAACTCTTCCAGCTCGGCGCCATTTATGGCCCCCGCCGATGACGAAGCCTGCATTACACACACAGTTGATACATTACATGGGCTCTCAATTCCCGTATGATAGACAATCCGATCATATGTTGAGTTATTCTAAGATGTCGGACACTTAAAGTGCATCTAGTTTGATATCGGATACTGAGGTGAACCCTAGCTGAGCTTTTTCACCTCACCTCGGCCTCGGGGGCTGCCATGTATATAATACGATTAAATAAAAACTTTGCCAATAAGCACATCGGGTGACTTACTTGAAAATCTGTAAGGAGACCTTTGAAGGCCTCCTTCAGTCCTTTGTGAACGGACTGGATGCTCTGAAATACCGCACCCATAAGGGTGCGGTGATCCTCGGGGATGGAGGCGCTCGATAGAGCCTCCTCCATGACCGACCACCTATTGGTCGGTGGTGCCGGTGATGATCGGATTCTCCGATCACCTGCCCGGGATTAGACCGGTGCCTCCAGAGGCATAGTGCGCTACGGAGATGTTCTTAGAGGGGATTGAGCGCCCGCTCGTCCGGCCTCCTCGGTATCCGGGCGCGGTGTTTCCCCCGGTCTTTAGTGGCTGAGGTGTTAGCCCCGGCCACGGTACGGTCTCCCTCGCCACTGGTGTCCGCCTTCATAGGAGTGTGCTGGGATGACACCTCCACAGCGTCCCTCGTGGCGCCTGGAGTGGTGGGATGCGAGGCATCCCTCCTCTTCGCCAGTTCGGCGGGCGGGGTCTCCCCGTCCGATATCACCTCGAAGGGGATAACGCAGGGGGGGCTGCAAAGCCAATAACCTGCATGTTAGCAAGCTCTAAATCTATTTGTAATGAATGGGAAGGTCTTTGAATCCTAACCTATTCGGAGGGGGCTTGACCCGTAGGCTCCTTCGTGGAACCGCCTTGAGGTCTTCGGACGCGGTGTCCGAGTCCGAACTTCCTTCGGACAAAATCACTCGCGCCCGACGCGCCCTCTTCTGGGCAAGAGGAGGGACCTGCTCCGGAGCGTCCAAAGACGCCGCTCTCTTCTTGGCACGGGGGGGATTGCCTCCCCCTTGGCCTCCTCCTCCTCTTCTTCCTCTTCCTCCTTCTCAGCCTCCTCCTGATTCGAGGAGGTGGGGGTATCCTCGGATGCGGCATCAGGCTGGTCCTTTATGCGGATGCCAGCCAAGCCTGGTTTCTTGTTCTTCTCTTTCCTCGTGGGAGCCTCGTAGGGCTTTACCACGAGCATTTTTGCTAACAGCCCGGTCCTCTCGTCTTTGGGCTGAGGCGCTGGACTATTAATGTTGACGGCTTTCTTTAGCCATCTCTGCAAAGATAGATCAGATAAGGGGTTATGAGACCTTCCTATGTAATGAAGCCGACCAAGCTAGGGCGTATCGTACCTCAGAATCGGGCTTGGTGGCGTGCATACCTTTGTCCTCCTCCTCGAATGGCTAGCTCCTTTGTGATTTGAAGAGCACCTTCCACAACTTCTCCCGGATAGTACAGAAGAGATTCCGGACTGTGGGCTCGGCGTCGAGCTCACGAGCCCATAGGGGGGTGTCCCGGCACTAGCAAGGGAGGATGCGTCTTCGGAGCATCAGCTGGACCACATCAGTCAACTTGGTGCCCTCCTCGACCATAAAGCGGATGTGCTTCTGTAGGTCGCTCACCTCCTTGTTCGGTCCCCAAACAAGGCCCTTTTCGAACCATGAAGCCAGTCTGGTAGGGGGACCGGATCTGAATGTGACAACGGGATACTGGCCTTCTTCTTGTGGTTCGGTGACGTAGAACCACTCCTTCTTTCACCCCTTGATGGTGTCAATAAGGGTGCCCGACGGCCACCCAATGCGGGTGAGGTTGCCGAGGATGGCCCCACCGCAATCTGCGTGCTTGCGGCTGACGCACTTGGGCTTGATGTTGAACACCTGAAGCTAGAGCCCGAAGTGTGGCTCGATGCGCAGCAAGGCCTCATAGACGAGGATGAACGCCGAGATGTGCATGATGGATTTTGGCAGGAGATCGTGGAGGTCAAGGCCATAGAAGAACATTAGCCCCCTGATAAAGGGGTGGACGGGAAAGCTCAGCCCCCTGATGAAGTGGGGGATGAACACCACCCATTCGTCTGGCTTGGGGGTGGGAATCACTGGGCCTTCCCCGCCGCACGGTGAGGGATGTGGGCGAAGAGGTAGCCGGCCTTCTTGAGGTCGAGGATGTCCCAATTGGTGACCGTGGAATCTTCCCATTGGCTGTTGGAGGCCGCCATTGATGAGCGCATAGGTGGGGGCAAACAGACCTAGATTTGTGCTTTGGGGGCAAAGGAATGGGAGGCGGAGGAGTCGAATGTTGAGCGTGAATGGGCTTTGGTGTTTTCCTCCTCTTTTTATGACGCCTATTGATTTGGACTCCCCTTGCTGCGCCATGAATCCCTTCACGTCCCGAGACGTGCGATCCATTGCACGCACATGATTAATTATACCCCATATAAAACGGGACATGATTGGTATACTGATAGACCGTGATGATTAAAATGTCCTCGAACCGTGAATCGAGTCTATGTAACTGGCCTAGCGGTCGTGGTGGGCCGTGACCTTTCGTCAGAGAGGTCGTCAGAGGAACATTGTTTACCTCGTGCCATCTGGCCTTCAAGGCTAACCAATTTGCAGTGTTCGGACGTGCCACTATGCGGAAAATTACTTATCATCGGAGGCCGAACTATGGGTTGGGAGGAAGGAACTCACCTCGCAAGCCGAAGACTCTGTTCGCGAAGCAATTGGAGCTGAAGAACCTTGGCGTTGGAGGCAAGTTTGGGGGATACTGAGGGATTCCTAGATTAGGGGGTCCTCGGGGAGCCGGCCTATTATTATGGGCCGAACTATATGGGCTACTTGCCAAACACTAGAGGATTTGAAGTCCCAGTCTCCAGGATGGAAGCTTCGGGAAGCACGGCTTGCGCTCACGTTTGATGTAGCAAATAGACATGTTTATATCTTCGGCATGTAATCGACCATGTGTAGACCCTAGGCAGCCTCGGGGTCTATATAAGCCGGAGGGTTTTAGGGTATAGACACAGAGCAACTCATCTAGGGTTAGCTATTCGATCTCGAGGTAGATCAACTCTGTAACCCCCCACATCATCAATACAACCAAGCAGGACGTAGGGTATTACCTCCATAGGAGGGCACGAACCTGGGTAAATCTGTGCCCCCTTCCTCTCTTGTTATAGTCGATTATAGTCTCACAATTCGGGACCCCCTACCCGAGATCCACGAGTTTTGACACCGACATCAGTCTACTTATCTTGTACATGATGCCTATATAATGATCATTACCTTGGATATCGTCATAACTATTTGATTTTCTATCAATTGCCCAACAGTAATTTGTTCACCCACCGTGCACTATACTGATGAGAGAAGCCACTAGTGAATCCAACGGCCCGGGTCTATTTTTCCAACATATTGCTTTCAGATCTATCTTTTTGCATCTTTGTTTTCAGATCTACAAAACCAAAAAAATAAAAACATATTGCTGCATATTTTATTTCCTCTTTTTATTTTGTGTTCTTGAGAGATCTATGTCTCCTATCTATCATTACCTAATCTATCTTTTTACCATAGAGAGATTGTCAACGTCTCTTTCGCGTGGGGTTGCAAGTATTTGTTGTTTGTGTGCAGATGTTGCTTATTGGGTGGTGGTGATCCTCCTACTGGTTTGATAACCTTGGTTTCATAACTCAGGGAAATACTTATCGTTATTGTGCAGCAGCATCCCTTCCTCTTTGGGGAATACGAACGCAGTCTCAAGCCACGTCAAGAGCAAAGACAGTCATGAATATGCATTATGAATAATAAACATTGAATGCTATCTTGAGTAGGATATGGACACCATGAACATAAATAGCGTGAAGGCTATGTTGGTTTTGATTCAATTACATGCATGGATATGTGCCAAGTCAAGCCACTTGAAACATTCAGAGGAGGATACCATATCATCATACTACATCAAAACCATTTTAATGCATGTTGACATCCAAGATAAATCATTATCCACTCCTAGATACTTAAGCATGGCATGAGCAACTATAATCTCTAATTGTCATTACAAACATGTTCGATCATAATATGCTAAATCATGGATACTATGTTAAACATATTTACAAAAACAAAAACAAGTTGAGTTCATACCCGCTTCTCTCTACAACAGTCAATTCATCAAATACTGTCATTATTGCCTTTCACTTGCACGACTGAATGATATGAAAATAATAATAGTGCAAGATTACTATGGACTAAGCTGGAATCTGCAAGCACTTTATTTAAGAGGAGAAGAAAAGTAATATAGGCTCTTTGTTAGATCAACAGTGGTGCATATGAGAGCCAGTCAACATTTTCATCGTGGTCTTCTCCTTGGTATGACTCAATAAAAGGAAGAGAATTTCATAGAAACACACTAAAATATTTCTGGAGTTTTTAGTTTTTCTTGAAGAAAGCAAACAAAAGAAGGGAAAACAAAAATGAGAAAAACTATTTACACGGGAGAACTCCCAACAAGCAAAAGAGAAACAAGAATTTTTTTTGGGTTTTCTTTAAATACCACAACTAATTAAACTAAGAAGAAAAACCAAAAAGAAGCAAGTGATATTTTTGGATTTTCTCAACATTTTTCAAACACACTAAAAGAAAGCAACAACATAAATCTAGCATGGATAATGAAAAAGTGTGGACACGGACAACTGGGATGAAATGTGTGAATATGAATATAATATCGATGGAAATACGTACTCCCCCAAGCTTAGGCTTTTGGCCTAGCTTGGTAATCACCATCCATGATAGCCATCCGGTCCCATGTAGAAGTGTCGCGGCGACGACACTTGAGCGTCCCACTCCTGAGGCTCCTCCTCTAACGCACCTTGGTTGTTCCGGTAGGCAACAATGTCATTTGGCACGATCCTATATCCATTCCTCGCAATGGAATCAAACAAAACAGGTGTCGGCGATGGAATAATATCACGGGTAACCACGCTGAATACTAAGTTGTAGCGAATACTATGAAAAGAATCAACTACATCAATAAATTGATGGTCCTTCAATGCCTTGTGATCTAGATAAACCTTGGGAAATGATAGTCATGTGGGCATATCTGAACATTAAATTGACTCGCTAAACGAGCAACATAAATACCATCGTGTATCTTGCCCTTATTCTTGTTAAGGTGTAGGCGACGTGCAATAATAGCCCCCAGGCTAAAGGTATGATCACTGCATAGTGCACGGCGTAAAATAACGAGGTCAGGGGTACTGAGTGCACTGACCTTCTCCCTAGCACTTAAACACTTCGCGGTGAATAAAGCAAAGTAATGCACAAAAGGAAACTGCAAACTGGTGGCAGTGGCATTTGACACGCCTCTTTCGTCACCCACTCTCAAGGTAAGGAGAAAGTCCTCAAACTCTGCTGGTCAAGGCTCTCTTATTTCCCTGTCAAAAGGGATCAGACATATGTCAAAAAAGTCGATAAGCGGTATCTAATGGGTTTTAGCATATAGATCAACTGCACCCTAGGAGGATTATTCTTACTTAGAAAATGAAAACTTTGCAGAAAGGAATTTTCAAGGATGTGGTGTTGGTCACACTCATCTACGAGGAAGTTGGTCAACCCAACATTTGCAACGAATTGGGCAAACTCTTGATGGAACCTGACCTCCTCCATAAAGGGATTATGCGGCCATTCGCACGGCCGCACCTCCGCCTTTCTCAGAGTGTTGAGATCATTGTCCGACGATTCCCCCAATGACTCCTTCAGCATGCCTCTTGGAGGCAAACATCCTATAGAAACTCATCTTATTCCTATAAATAAATTTCTGAAAATTTTAGTCCGCAAAATGTTTTGTCAATAAAACTTAATAAGATTGATAGCAACTACTCCTATAGATGCCTAGAGGCCATATTAAGCATTCAAACTACTTAGAACTCTAAAATTCAACATGCAAGCTCATTTATAGCAGCACCAAGAGTAGCTAATTATTTTGAAAATAAACCACTAAATAAAAAACTAATTGGAGCAATGGGGGAGTCACATAGCAAGAGCAATCCCCTAAAACAGTTTCAGAAATAGAGCTGCGAGCAAAGAGATCGAAACCCACAGGTTTGTGAGCAAGAACATGAGAGAGAGAGCTATGGTGATTTTTTTCTAGAGGTAGGAGTTGACATGGGCTAAATAAGTAAGTGAGGGGACCCACGTGGGGAGCACAACCCACCAGGGCGGGCCTGGTGTTGCTGGAGTGCCCTGTTGTCTTTTGGGCACTAGGTGTACCTCCCCTGTAATGTTATTTGCACCAGAAATTCAGAAATATTCAGAAAAAAATCATGTTAATTTTTTAGGGCATTCTTAGAACTTTTATTTTTGGGTCATTTTTGTTGCACGGAAAAATCAGAAAAGATGATAAACATGGCATTCTATTTTATTTAACTAAGAAAAATAGAAAACAAAAATTGGATACAGAAAGTGATGTCTACTAGATTCATCAAATTCATACCTCTCAAAAATGATCCATTAATAGGGTTGATCAAGTCTTATTAACAACCACTTTCGATTAGCATGAAACCGAAGAACTTTCATGAAACACTAAGTTACCTCAACGGGGATATGCATATCCCCAACCATAAGTATATCATATTTCTTTTTCGCAGTAGGTAGAGGTAGTTGAAAACTTCCAATAGTGAGTGTCGGGGAATTTTCAATAACATTTACACCATTCACTTGGAATTGTTTCTTCAGAAAGTGCACCGTATGTTCATTACCATTGATATGAAAAGTGACTTTGCTTTTATTGCAATCAATAACAACCCCTGTAGTATTCAAAAAGGGTCTACCAAGGATAATCGACATGTTGTCATCCTCGGGCATCTCAAGAATAACAAAGTCTATTAAGATAGTAACATTTGTAACAATAACGGGCATATCCTCACAAATACCGATAGGTATGGCAGTTGATTTGTCAGCCATTTGCAAAGATATTTCAGTAGGTGTGAGTTTATTCAAATCAAGTCTTTTATATAAAGAGAAAGGCATAACACTAACACCAGCTCCTAAATCACACAAAGTAGATTTGACATAATTTCTTTTAATGGAACAAGGTATAGTTGGTATTCCAGGATCTCCAAGTTTCTTAGGTACTCCACCCTTGAAAGAATAATTAGCAAGCATGGTGGAGATTTCAGCTTCATGTATCTTTCTTTTATTAGTGATGATGTCTTTAATGTATTTATTATAAGGGACCATCTTTAAGATATTAGTTAAGCGGGTATGAATAAAGACTGGCCTAATCATTTCAAAAAAGTGTTCAATTTCTTCATCAATCTTTTTCTTGGAAGTTTTAGGTGGTAAAGTCATGGGTTTCTGAACCCATGGCTCTCTTTCTTTACCATGCTTTCTAGGCATAATGTCCTTTGTATCCCATCATTTATACTTAGGTTGTGGGTTATCAAGATCAACAACAGGTTCTATTTCTACATCATTATCTGGTTCTTTATCACTGTTTGGTTGAGCATCTTCATGAACATCATCATCATTTTTATTATCACTAGGTGAATGTTCGTTACCAAATTGAGTTTCAACATCAGAAATAGAGACATCATTATTATCATGAGGAGGTTTTTCTATCTCAGTTTCACTAGAGGTATGCAAAATCCTATCATTTTTCTTTTTTCCATTTATTTTTTGAAGGACTAGGTGCATCAGGATTAATTCCTTGAGAGTCTTGTTTAATTATTTTAGGATGACCTTCAGGATAAAGAGGCTCCTGAGTCGTTCTACCTCCTCTAGTCAGTACTTTAATAGCATAATCATTCATATTATTATTCGTTTCATTAAGCAATTCTCTTTGAGATTTATCAACTTGTCGTAACTGAGTTTGCACCATATAGGCATGTGTTCCTACACCTCTAACATCATTAATGATTCAAAATAACAAGTCACTCAAGCGAGCAATCATATCAAAATTATATTTAAATTGTTTTAGAACATTTGCATTGAAGTGATCTTTTTTCCTAATGTAGTTATCAAACTCATATAAGCATTGACTAGGATGTTTATTGTAAGGAATGTCACCTCCATCAAACTTTAATAAATAATTTACCTCTACCACCTGTGGAGGTGGTGGTGTGTCACGACCATGTATTTCTTCAATAGGTGGTAAATTCTTAACATCTTTAGCTTTAGTACCTTTTTCCTCAATACATTTCTTTGCCTCTTCCATATCTCTAGGAATGAGAAATAAGATACCCCTCTTCTTCAGAGTGGGTGCAAGCGGTGATTCGGGGAGAGTCCAATCATCATTATTCTTCAATATATTATTCAATAGTTCCTCATCTTGTTCAATAGTTCATTCCCTGAAAACACAACCAACACAACTATCTAGGAAGTCCCTAGAAGCATTTGTTAGTCCACTATAGAAGATATCAAGTATTTCATTTTTCTTTAAAGGGTGATCACGCAAAGTATTAAGCAATTGGAGAAGCCTCCCCACAGGTTGTGGGAGACTCTCTTCTTCAATTTGCACAAATTTAAATATTTCCTATAAGGCGGCTTATTTCTTATGAGCAGGAAAATATTTTCCAGATAAGTAGTAAATCATATCCTTGGGACTAAGCACACAACCATTAGCAAGAGTATTGTACCATATCTTAGCATCACCCTTTAATGAGAATGGAAATAATTTGAGAATATAGTAGTAGCGTATCTTCTCATCATGAGAAAAAAGGGTAGCCATATCATTCAACTTAGTAAGATGTGCCGCTATAGTTTCAGTTTCATAGCCATGGAAAGGATCAGATTCAACCAAAGTAATTAACTTTGGGTGGACAGAGAATTCATAATCCTTATCGGTAACAAATAAAGGTGAAGTAGAAAACTTAGGGTCACATTTCATCTAGCATTCAAAGTCTTTTCTTTATACTTGCATATTAATTTCTTAAGATCATTTCTATCTTTACAAGCAAGAACGTCTCTAGCTACTTCTCCATCAATAACATAACCCTCAGGTATCTTAGGCATTTTAAATCTAGGAGAGCTAGGTCTAAAGGTGTTTCATAATTATCAGTTTCAAAGGCTTCATCAGTTTCAGTAGTCTTATCAGTTTCAATAATTTTATTCTCTTTAGCTCTAGCAATTTGTTCATCGAGAAATTCACCTAGTGGCACAACATCATCAAGCAAGGTACTAGCATCATCATATGCATCATTCAAAGTAGAAGTAGCATCCTCAATAACTTGCGACAACAACAACAAGAACAACAAAGCCTTTAGTCCCAAATAAGTTGGGGTAGGCTAGAGGCGAAACCCACAAGATCTCGTGACCAACTCATGGTTCTGGCACATGGATAGCAAGCTTCTACGCACCCCTGTCCATGGCTAGTTCTTTGGTGATGCTCCAGTCCTTCAGATCTCTCAATAACTTGTGACATATTAGGATTAATAGCATGTGATGCCTTTGCAAGTTTACTAATAACATAAGGTGAATCAAGTGCAGAGTGTGATGGAAAATTTGTACCTCCCCTCGTCTTAGAGGGAACCATCTTGGTTCTTGTATCCTTCAGATTCTTCAAAGTGATAAATTGATATAAATCCAAAGTAACTCAGCAAATATAGCTATGCTCCCCGACAACGGCGCCAAAAAAAGGTATTGATAACCTACAAGTATAGGGAATCACAACATTTTTCGAGGGTAGAGTATTCAACCCAAATTTATAGATTGGACACAAGGGGAGCCAAAGAATATTTGGGAGTATTAGTAGTTGAGTTGTCAATTCAACCACACATGCAGAGTAAATATCTACAGCAAAGTGATCAGTAGCACAATAATATAATACTTTGATAGAAGTGGTAATAGTAGGAGTAACAATTACAGTACCAATAATGATTTTGTAGCAAGTGCAACAGTGACAACAACAGTCATAACTTAGCAAGAAAAATATGTGGAAAACTTGTAGGCACTGGATGAGTGTATCCGTTGGATGATATTCATCATATAACAATAATAACCTAGGGAGACACAGAACTAGCTCCAGTTCATCAATACAATGTAGGTATGTATTCCGTAAATAGTCATACATGCTAATGGAAAAGAACTTGCAAGACATCTTTTGTCCTACCCTCCCGATATTAAGGCCATCATTTAATAGAGAACCGGAACAAAGCATTAACACATACTGAATACATGAACTCCTCAAACTACGGCCATCACCGGAAAGTATCCCAACTATTGTCACCCCAGGGTTTACGGATCATAACACATAATAGGTGCATAAGACTAGGCAAGATAGGATCAAGAACATAGATATAATGGTGATAGCATAAACGGTTCAAATCTAAAATCATGGCACTCGGTCCCTACTGACAATCATTAAGCATGGCAAAGTGATAGCAACATCAATCTTAGAACATAATGGATACAAGGGATCAAGCCCTACCAAAACTAACTCGATTACACAATGAATCTCATCCAACTCCTCACCGACCAGCAAGCCTACGAAGGGATTACTCACTCCCGGTGGGGGAGCATCATGGAATTGGCGATGAAGGAGGGTTGATTATGAGAAAGACCGAAGATTCCTCTCTCTGGAGCCCCAAACGGGCTCCAGATCTGGCCTCCTAATGAAGAACAGGAGGTGGTGGTGGATCTATCTCGTGAAACGCAATAAAACTTTCTTCCTGATTTTTTTCTCCGCAAATATGAATTTACAGTCCCAGAATTAGGGTCATCGGGGCCACGAGATGGGCACAACCCACCAGGGCGTGCGTGGGTGGATGGCACGCCCTAGTGTATCGTGCCTAGCCAGGCCCCCTCCTCTGGCAGTTTTTGGCTCTAGTATTTTTTTATTTGTTCTGAAATAAATCTCCAAAAAGTTTCGTTCGATTTCGAGAACTTTTATTTCTACATAGAAACAACACCATGGCAGTTGTGTTGAAAACATCGTGAGTCCAGGTTAGTCATTCAATCATGCAAATAAGATTTCAAAAAAACCAAAACATTAGAAATAGTAGATACGATGGAGATGTATCATGATCAAGAAATGGAACACTGGATAGCGATCAAGAATATCCTTAAGTACCTGAAAAGGACTAAGGAAATGTTTCTCGGTTATGGAGGTGATCAAGAGCTCGTCACAAAGGGTTACGTTGATGCTAGCTTTGACATAGATCCGGATGACTCCAAATCTCAAACCGGAAACATATATATTATGAATGGTGGGCGGTAAGCTGATGCAATTCCAATCCAAGCGTGGTAGCAGATTCTACATGTGAAGCAGAGTATATCGTTGCTTCGGAAGAGGCAAAGGAAGGAGTCTGGATGAAGCAGTTCATGCCAGATCTCGGAGTTGTGCACAGTGCACTGGATCTGATTATTCTCTTGTGTGACAACACTGGTTCCATTGCTCTAGCCAAGGAGCTGAGGTTTCACAAGAGGACCAGACACATAAAGCACCATTTCAATTCCATCCGCGATTACATCAAGGAGGAGGACATAAATATTTGCAAAGTATATACAGATTGGAATGCTGTGGACCTGTTGACTAAATCTCTTCCACGAGCAAAACATGATCAGCAACAGACTCTATGGGTGTTAGATTCATTACAATGTAAATCACATGGTGATGTGAACTAGATTACTGACTCTAGTGCAAGTGGGACGCAGTTACAAAATATGCCCTAGAGGCAATAATAAAGTGGTTATTATTATATTTCCTTGTTCATGATAATCATTTATTAACCACGCTAGAATTGTATTGATCAGAAACTCAGATACATGTGAGGATACATGGACAAATACTATGTCCCTAGTGAGCCTCTACTAGACTAGCTCGTTGATCAAAGATTGTCAAGGTTTCTTGACCATAGACATGAGTTGTCATTTGATAACGGGATCACATCATTAGGAGAATGATGTGATGGACGAGACCTAACCGTAAGCATAGCATTTGATCGTGTTAGTTTGTTGCTATTACTTTCACTATGTCAAGGGTTTGTTCCTATAGCCATGAGATCATGCAACTTCCTAACACCGGAGAAATGCCTCGTGCGCATAAAATGTTACAACGTTGTTGGGTGATCATAAATGTGCTCTAAAGGTATCTCCGAGGGTGTCTGTTCGGTTGGCATGGATCGAGACTGGAATTTGTCACTCCGTATGACGGAGAGGTATCTCTGGCCCACTCGGTAATACATTATCACAATAAGCTTGCAAGCAATGTGACTAAGGGGTTAGTCATGGGATCTTGTATTACAAAACGAGTAAAGTGACTAGCCAGTAACAAGATTGAACTAGGTATGGTGATACCGATGATCGAATCTCGGGCAAGCAACATACCAATGGACAAAGGGAACTGTATACGGGATTGTTTGAATCCTTGACATCGTGGTTCGACGGATAAATATCTTTGTGGAATATGTAGGAACCAATATGGGCATCCAGGTCCCGCTATTGGTTATTGGCCGGTGAGTGTCTCGGTCATGTCTACATCATTCTCGAACCCGTAGGGTCCGCACACTTAACGTTCGGTGACGTTTTGGTATTAATGAGTTCTGTATGTTGGTGATCGGGAGTTGTTCGTAGTCCTGGAGGAGATCCCAGACGTCACGAGGAGATCTGGAATGGTCTGGAGGAAAAAAAATTATATATCGGAAGTTGGTATTCAAGTGCCGAAATAGTTTTGGAGTTTACCGAATTCTATCGGCACTGCCGGAAGGGTTCTAGGGGTCCATCGGGAGGCTCCACCTGCCTCGGAGGGCCCATGGGCTGAGAGAGGTGGCGCACCAGTCCCTGGTGGGCTGGGTGCTACTCCTCCCAAGGTCCCAAGGTGCCCTAGGGTTTAGGGAAACCCTAGAGGGCGGGACCCCACCTGACTTGGGGGCCAAGCCTCCCCCTTCCACCCTCGTGGGAGGCCCTAGGGATGACGCCCATCTCCCCGTCCCCCTATATATATGAGAGGAGAGGGAGGGCAATCGCACCACAAGCCACGACGTAGACTTCTATCTCTCTATAGATCAGTTCTTCCGTCGTTCGTGTCATGGTAGCGGTTGGCGAAGCCCTACGGGATAGCTCCACCACCACCGCCACCATGCCAGCGTGCTCCCGGAGAACTCATCTACTACTCCGCCCTCACTCCTTGGATCGAGCTGGCGGAGATGTCATCGAGTTGTACGTGTGCTGAACACGGAGGTGTCGTCCGTTCGTCGCTAGATCAGGACGGATCGTGATTGGATCGTGAATACATACGACTACACCAACCGCGTTTCTTAACGCTTCTCGCTTAGCGCTCTACAAGGGTATGTAGATTCACTCTCCTCTCGTAGCTATACATCTCCGTGGATAGATCTTGGGTGTTAGGATTATTTTTCCCATGCAACATTCCCCAACATTAAGGACCCGATTTATCTTCACCTCGTGGTATTGATCTGGTGAACCACAAGCCAGCAATAATCTGATGTGTGCCTACAACAAGTTCTTTAAGAATATGCTTCCTACAACTGTTTATATGATCAACTCAGAAATAGTAACATAGCAAACGACAACAATCCTGTAGATTTTGATCCCCTCCTATAATGCCTTACAAGTCTAAGTTTCATTTTAATCTGACTAGTGTGTCGCAACTCGCAAGCCTGCTATTTCTAATTGTAAAACTTTTGAAGTTATTTTTGTGTCTTACATAATGCATAGATTTTTCAGAGCAGAGACAGGTGAATCTCTAATCTGATTTTGCTTTATTGTTTTGTTTCAGTTGACTTTGTAAATCCAACATTTTCTAGTATTATAAATACGTCTCAATCGCCAAATTAAACTTATATTCTATCTTTGGAAAACTTGTAATTTATAATATTACAATTTTATTTTTCAGAAACCACTTCAACTAGCCTAGGGCTATGTTTATTAGTCCCCCAATATTTGTTGGAATGAGATAATACATTGTATGCAAGGTAACAGATAACTCTCCTAGAAGATCTTTGTATTTTTTTGCAAAGATCGAATGCCTGAACCCAGGGTCGAATATGCGAGGACCAATGAGGGAATTGTGGACCTCGATATTCAATTTTTGTTACCTTCTTGCCTACTTCAATTTTCTATAGATTACATGAACTAGGTTTCTTCAAGTGTCTACAGACTACAAGACGTAAGTTTCTTATATCGTATTGAAAGTGTCTCTATACTATGTCATATTGTGTCTTATGTATAGGCGTTCGTGGACGCGCTCATATTATATTTATTGACAGTCATACAGAGAAGCAGACATGCTACCTTCTCAAATCAAATGTGTTCATTCAAATGTCAAGAAAATCGTTAAGAAAATGTGTCCTACAATTCTCGATCATCGTTCGTACCAGCCATTCATGCGAAAATACTTGAGGAATCGAGCACTCTATCAGTTTTAAATTCAAACCTTCAATGCAATTTATTAGCTAGAAATTTAATTACATGTGAAATAAATTAGGTCCACTTAAGTAGGAAATAATTTTGCACCGAATCAATTTGGCAATCGAGTCATTTATGCAATTAATTAATTAGGTAGACAATTAACTATGCCTACATATAATTACAAGTAGGGATTTTTTTTCAAATTATCACATAATTAATAGATTTGGTTGGCAGTTAATTAGGCATACAGATAATTAGATAGGCCTTTAATCATTTTTGTCCTTAATTAAGTAAGCAAGCGGTTAATTGCGTTGAATCATTTTGAAAGTGTTTGTGGGCAAGGACAGTCAACAAGCTTTCAGCAACATGGCCGAGCACTGCTTGCTAACATGGACAATGGGAACCATGCGCTCGAGACTTGGGTGACACAACATTCACCAAGATTGATGATGAGTAAGCTTTGCAGGATTGTAGGATCAAGGTAGGTCTAGAGAGAGGGTGATTAGATGTCACACACTCTATTTGTACCACCTTGATATGTTTGGGTTTATAAAATTTGGAGCCAACTAAAACTTTTTCAAAGTGCTTGTGCTTGGTTGCAATGATGTTTGCTTCCTTGATGATTGTGGTTTATGGCAATCTTAGATTCTAACCCTCTTCATATTCATCTTACTTGACCCAAAACTCTTGCCCAATGATCATGCCATGTGAATAGTGCCCAAAACCATTTTTATCAAAAAAAATTAACCAAAAATGACTTGTTCAAATTGGGTTTAAAAAAACCCTGAAATGAGGTTTGCACTGCAAGTCCTCAAATTGGGTGGATTCTTCTTACCCAAAAGCTTTACTTCAAACCTACTATATATAAGACTTTCCAAAACCACCAAATATTAAATTTAAAGATTACTCTTATATTTTATTTAAAGGCTTTTTCTTAAGACCAGAAATGGTCTTCATACGGACAAATTATTTTAATGCTTTTAAAATATTTGAGAAAATTTAGGGAAACTCAGTGGACATATATTTTCCATACATATGAGTTTCAACACAAGGGCATGTTCAAATCATGGGTAAAACCCCTCAAAACCCTTTCTGTTCAAATCAAACTTTCGGAATATTTCTATAAGAAACATTCTCAATAAATTCCAGGAAAATTCTAGAAAGTCAACACTATCATAGGTGATGATCTTGCAAAGTTTCATCTCAATCCAAGTTGATTTGGTTCATCAAACCATCCCAAAACCCTTCCTGTTCAGATTCAAATTTGAGCAACTTTACATTATGAAGTTTCTCTCCTTGACCCCAAACTTTGTGGGCATGTTCTAATGACCAAATAGTAATGCCACACTAAGTGGTGCATCAAGGGTAAAAGCCTAGCATCACTGGATCTACAGAAACCTGATTTTGCTAGTTTCTAGGGTTTACCAAGTTTCCATTGTCAACTTTTCCCCCTTGGGCTCAAACTTGGTGAATCATCTCATTTTTACCTAACATTTGACCCTGGTAAATATCTCAGTAACTTGGTAGATTCTTCTTGCCCAAAACCATATCAAATACCTTTTGGTAATATAGTAAAGTTACTATTTCTACCCCTTCCTCTTTTCCGCTTGCCCCCAAATTTTTACCACACCTGCTGGCAATGCCCAAGCACCCATAGTAAGAATCCCAAGTCATCAAGCCACTGTTAGGTGGGGTGAAACCCCCCATTTACCCCTGGACATCACCATTTCTCTCCCTCTCATCCTTTTCTTCTACCCTAAGGCACCCCCAGATGCCTCCCTAAGTCCCCTAGGCTTTGTTTAACTCCCCTGGATCCCCTGGGCACAGGTGGCCGCGTAGAAAATGCCAAGAGCATGCCTTGGCATGCAAGGTTCGCGCTCTGGAGCACGCTATAGTGCGCACCCGCACTCTAGTCACTGCCCAACGAGCGCTCCCGACAGCCTCAGGCCTCCCCACCTTGTCCCTCTTGTCCCCCTCGACATCCACAATGCTCCAGGCGGTCGGCCCCCTCCTCCCTCTCTCTCCGGTGAACCCCGCACGTGTGCCCGGCGCCGCACAGCTCGGCCAACCAGAGGGCTCGCACGCGCGCGCCCCCGCCTCTCTCTTCTCTTTCCCCTGGCCTAGAGCACCCCCACAAGGAGCCTGGACACGCTCGTTTCCTCCCCCGCAGCCTGTGGCGAGCACCCCATGCTCACCAGCGCACCGCGTCCACGGTAAGCCGGCGCCCGCCTATAAAGAGGGCCTCCCTGAGCCCCTGCCCCTCTCTCCTCGCTCTCTCCTCCCCTCCGCAACTCCCTCGTGGTCGGGAGCCCTCTCCCGAACCAAACCCTCGCCACTGTCAGGCACCTCCCCTCGCCGGCGATTCCCTTCACCCCGGCGACCCCCTTGGCCACCCATCGACACGCGGAAGCCCCCTAAGCGCGTCGGTTCCCTCCGCCTGGACCGCTGTGGCCGGAGCCACCGTCGGAGAGATCCCTCCCGTCCCTGTCGTGAGGAGAGGGATGACAGGTGGGGCCCACCTGTCATCTCCTCACCTCCCTCCTCTCTGGCTAGCAAGCAGGGCCCGCGGGCAAGTTTGAAAACAAACCTGCCGCGAGCGGCGCCTCGCTTTGGGCCGGTTCCCTCCTTGGGCCGGCTCGGCTGGGGGTTTCTACCCCGTGAGGGCACAAAACCCTTTTTCTTTTTCCTTCTTTGTTTAAACTTCCAAAAATTCCACAGATTTGTATATTCATCTAATTCCAATTATTCTTCCACCTAAAATCTTAGAATATTAACTAGAATTTATTACTGCCACTTGTAAAAAATGTTTGAAAACATTTTATGTACTGTTTTAATTTAAAACCCCTATTTAGCATTATAAGCTCCTATTTTAAATAGTTTTGAAAATCTTTTTAATTTCAAAAACCTAGACAAATATTTTTATTATAGCTTGTGGTATTTATCAGAGTAGGGTAGCATTTTTTATAGTAGTTTGTGTGCTATGTTTTTGTGTGTTGCTTATTTTTATCGCTTTTATTCGCGATGATAGATTGCGCGATTGACGAAGAAGTTGGACCCAAAGACTTCGAAGACCCCGGAGACTTTGTTGAGCCAGGCAAGCATCTCTTTGACCATGTTAAGAAACTTTTTCATGCATCACATATAGCACTGGTTGTTTCGATGATTGATCATGATGTGGAGATCCCCTTCGGTGGCTTGCCTCCTATACTTTTACCATTGATACTTGCATCTAGCATGACCCTACCACCTTATGAGGGTTATGCGGGTGGGTGTAGTTAGGATGCTAATAGATGCTAGACAAATGGGATGGGATTTATGCATAGTGATGGAAAGGACATGATTCTTTTAAAGACTTTTCAAAAACCTCGTCAGGTGCCACTAATGCCCAAGGGAGATGATGATGAGATGGGTGACCACTTGAGAAAGAAGTGGTGTACCGGAACAAGTAGGTGTTGTGGTTTTCGAAAACGGACTGGTGTAAGTTGCGACTGTTATTCCAACCTTACATGTACGACCACGATACCCCTTATGGGACAGGGCTTTGTTGAGTACTATGGTTGGTGCTAGCAAGGAGCCCACATTACTAGTGGCAAGGGTGAAGTGGTCACTCCTGAGATGGGGTCATCCCGGAAGTGGAAGGCCATGCGTTGTTTTTATAGGCACCGGGCACATCGTTGCATGCCCTCAGGGATGATACAAGTGATGTATATCATGAGGGATGGCACCAACGAGTGGACTCTTTGTTAGTATCACCTCGGGTATGTTCGGGTGCTTACCTCGGGTATGTTATATACCGCGAGCCGTGGATGACACGAAAGTTCCCCAAGTCTTGTGGGTAAAGTGTGCAACCTCTGCAGAGTGTAAAACTATTCGAATAGTCGTGTCCACGCTCAAGGACAGTTGGATGACGGCTCTTGTGCTACGTCCAAGTGTTTTCACAAACTGGTGAGTGTGTGTGTGGAGACAAAGATGGTACTTGAGCTAAGTCCGATGACTTAGCATGGGAAGTGACCTAAGTCCGATGACTTGGCATCATGGATGAACATGAGTGTTCAACCCCTACTTATGATGATATTTGTAACTTGTTCACATGGATATCTGCCTATTGTTAATGCATGCTTACTAGTTACTTGATCATGTCATTGCATGTAAAACTAGCTTTTCGCAAATTACCTACTTAGTGTTATATCATGCATCATTATTACCTTGTTCCACAACTTGGGTTGCTTGCGAGTACACTCAAAGTACTCATTGGCTTGCTACTGGTTATGTAATTAGCCAGGCATGGAAGAACGGGAGTATGTTGAAAGTTCGTTGGTGACGAACGTGCGAACTAGGACGCTTCCCAGTCAGAATGCCTTTAGGTTAAGGCAGATGGCATGTTTTCACGCTTTCGATCAAGATTTCCGCTGCTTTTTCTATTTAAGTGTTTGGCCCTTGTGGCCCTATCTATGTAAGACTAGACCTTCATGGTCTTTATTTGTGTAAGACACTAAATGCGGATGTAAGAGTCTTATTATTCAGCTTCTGTGTGTTCAGTGAGCATTTATCTCTGGGATCACTGTATGCGTGCATTTGGTGATCACGACTTATGAGTCGGGGTCCCCACAAAGCTGGTATTAGAGCCATCCTGACTGTAGAAAGCCCTTAGTTAACATGGACGTTAGTTAGGATGAAAAATGCTTTCAAACTACACCTAGCACCTATACTTAGGGAATTCTGCACTATTTACCTCTTCTATTGTTCACACAACACTTTGCTGACTCTCCTCCTTTCAAACCTTTGTAGATGGCCATCGTACCTGAAGCCTTCTTGACATCCGGCTTTCCCTTACTCCTTGGGGATATCCTGGAGAAGTGCCAGTTTTGCCAACCACCCATTTTCCTCTACCACGAGCAATGGGTCGATGTCGTCACGAAGGTGTACCACGTGGATGTGGTCGTGAAGGCAAATGACTCTCCGACCAGTTGGTTCTTTGAAGGACCATGAGTGGAGACTATGATACTTGCGGTCGAGGCAGCTGCACGCAAGCCACTCCTACACCTTCGAGACATCATTCCAGAGATGGCTGACGAGCCAGCTACTCACTACCTTCCCTTCAGGAAGGATGATCTTGGCGAGAGTTGGACGCTGATTCCGACCAAGGAGAATGGCACACCACTCAGGTTTTAGACCTACTTCAGCCTCTCCACCGATAGTCTGGTTCATAACGTGATGAAGGAGTCCGCGAAGCTCCGCGAGGAACTTCACCACACCCGAGAGCTACTTCGACAAGCCAAGACGAAGCCAGACAGGATCAAGAAGGATGAAGCCCCCGAGGGACGACCAGTTGCCGCTTATCGAGGAGGAGTACCCCTAGCTAGTGATGCACATACATGTCACTGTTGCATGAGTGCGAAGGAGTAGCGTGAGCTCTTCACCGACCCGCCTGCAAAGCATTGTCGGGATGGACCTCCACGTTCCATGACCCCTTCGACTGGGAATGATGCCCGTTCAGATGATGAACAGGAGGAAGACCAGAGGAGCGTGACTACAAGACCAAGCACTCCACCACCTGAGTCCGAGAACCCCTAGGGTAGGATCAGTCATGTACCCCTCATGCGAAATGGAGTCCGTGTAATGGTTCATATGAAACCATGTGTGCTTGTTGTTTGTTTTTTTGTTTGTGTTCCGATGCAAGTCGCGCTTTTGCCTTAGGCAACATGTAAGCGACTCCATCGTCTATCTTAATATATGTTGGTATTTCGACCTTTGTTTTATCACACTTGCACTCGACCAACCCCCTTAGTCGCGCTTTTCCGTTATTGCTTTTCCTCTCGTCTATCCCAGTTGTTTGACTTGGGTTCTCCAAACAGGATGGTGACTACTACCTGCAATAGCTCCTTCACCAACCCTGAAGCCAACAACTCAAGCCAGCAATAGGGAGCTGGTGGGGCTGCTCACGCTGGAGGACACCAGGATCGGCCACAAGGCGACATTCCCCCGCCACCACCTCCATCGGAGAACATGACCATAGCTCAGTTTCTCCAAGTTCTTCGGGAGGAGCGCCAGGCCAACAATGCTGCTAATCAGTAGATGGCTCAGGCCCTTGTGAACAACCAGCAGCAAGGCAGGAACGGCAATGGCTGCTCCACACTGTCTGATTTCATGAGGAATTTGCCCCCAACCTTCACCAAGACTGCTGAACCATTGGATGCTGATGACTAGATCCGCACCATCGAGGACCTCCTTGCTCTGGTCAATTGTACTGAGGACCATGATAAGGTGTTGTATGTCTCTCACTACCTTGGAGGTACCGCCCAACCTTGGTCACCTGGAATGACTTCAAGGAAGGATTTCGTACCGCCCACATTCCTTCTGGGATCATGGCTATCAAGAAGAGAGAATTCCGAGCGCTGAAGCAAGGAAGTGGCTCTATCAAGGAGTATCTGCAGAAGTTCAACCTGCTGTGAAGGTATGCAACTGAAGATGTCAACACGGAGGCTGCCAAGAAGGAACGCTTCATGGAAGGACTTCAACAGACCCTGCAGTATCAGCTCATTGTTTATGACTGTCACACCTTCTTCGACCTGGTGAACAAGGACCTCATGCTGGAAGACAAGCGTCGTGTCATAGAAGACACTCGCAAGCGCAAGATGACCAGCAAGGGTAGATCAAGCAACCAGAAGCCTTGCCCCTGGCAGCCAGCCCAAACCAAGTCGACCTATCAGCCACAGCAGGCTAAACCTCCTACACCTCGTCTGAGCTACCAACCTCAGTAGTATGCCAATCCCAGGCCATCTTACAACAACCACAATAACAACAACGGTGGCAAAAACTTCAACAACAACCCTGGGCAAGTCACTTGCTTTGGATGTGGTCAGTCCGGACACATCTCCAAGCTTTGCCCCAACAGGAAGCCGGATGCCCCGCGCCCCAATGCGCCAAACCAAGGTCAAGCCCGTGGAGCACCACCAAGGAACCCGGATCCCCGCAACCATCCCAACAATGGCAATGGTCATGTGAATCACGTCACTATAGAGGAAGACCAGGAAGACCCGGACGTCGTACTAGGTACGTTCCTCGTCAACCCAACCCCAGCAACAGTACTATTTGATTGTGGAGCTTCGCATTATTTTGTCACCCAAAAGTTTGCATTAGAGAGTGGTATGAAACCTACACCCCTGGGTAGTCATATGTTGATACAAACCCCGGGATCAGTTATGAAGTCTGGGATAGGATGTAAGGGAGTGAAGATTGACATCAACGGGGTAGACTTCCTAGAAGACCTTATAGTTCTAGATTCACCAGGCTTGGATGTCATCCTTGGCATGAACTGGTTGACCAAGCACCAAGGCATGCTAGACTGTGCCAATAGGATTTTTACCATGACCAATAGCCAAGGAGTGGAAGTCAAGTATGTTCTCAACCCTTACTCCACTCAAGCCCCTCAGGCTAATTGCCTATCGGGAGTTGAGTTGAATCAAGTGTCAGTGGTATGTGAGTACCTGGATGTGTTCCCTGATGAGCTTCCCGGAATGCCTCCTGACCGCGACATTGAGTTCATCATTGAGCTTATGCCCGGGTCAAGGCCCATCTATAATAAGGCCTACAGGATGGGATCTGAAGAGTTGGCTGAATTGAAGAAGCAATTGGCAAAGCAGCTCAGAAAAGGATTTGTTCGCCCTAGTGCCTCTCCTTGGGGATCGCCTATTCTATTTGTGTCAAAGAGGGACAGAACTATTAAACTCTGTGTCGATTACCGTTCTCTCAATGAAGTCACGATAAAGAACAAGTACCCACTCCCCAAGATTGAAGACATGTTTGATCAGTTGAATGGAGCCAAGGTGTTCTCCAAGATCAACCTTAGGTCTGGGTACTACCAGTTGAAGATCAGACCCCAAGACATTCCGAAGACGGCGTTTGTAACCCGGTATGGCCTGTATGAATACACGGTCATGTCGTTCGGGTTAACTAATGCCCCTGCCTACTTCAAGTACCTCATGAATAAGATCTTCATGGAGTACTTGGACAAGTTCGTTGTCGTCTTCATTGATGACATACTTGTCTTCTCCAAGTCTGAAGCAGAACATGAGGAACACTTGAGATTGGTCCTAGAGAATCTTCGAGAGCACCAGCTTTATGCCAAGTTCAGCAAGTGCGAATTCTGGCTGCATGAAGTTGGATTCTTGGGTCATGTGTTGACTGCAGAAGGATTATCAGTGGATCCTGCCAAGATTGAAGCCGTGACGGAATGGCAAACCCCAACCACCGTGAAGGAAGTCGGGAGCTTCCTCGGACTCACGGGTTATTACCGCAAGTTCGTGGAAGGGTTCTCAAGCATTGCCCGACCCATGACCCAACTTTTGAAGAAGGATAAGAAGTTTGAATGGATAGCTAAGTGCGAGGAAAGCTTCCAGGAGCTCAAGAAGAGATTGACCTCAACCCCAGTTTTGGCCACCCCCGATATTCACAAGGAGTTTGTGATCTGTTGTGATGCATTACGAACCAGGCTTGGAGGTGTTCTGATGCAAGAAGGAAAAGTTTTAGCATATCTATTCAGACAGCTACGACCTCATGAAGAGAACTACGCAACTCATGATCTTGAGTTGGCAGCCATGGTTCATGCCTTGAAGACGTGGCGATATTACCTTCTGGGGAAGCGATGTGAGATATTCACAAACCACCAGAGTTTCAACTATATCTTCACTCAAAGGGAATTGAACATGAGGCAACGAAGATGGTTGGAGTTGATCAAGGATTACGACCTTAGTGTTTAGTACCACCTCGGAAAGGCCAACGTGGTAGCAGACACCCTAAGAAGAAAGGCTTGTTCCTTGAATGCTATGATTAAGGAAAGGCTACCCGCCCTATATGAGGATCTTGAAAGTTTTGGCTTGGCACTGGTTGCACCCGGATTCCTCTCCAACCTCGAAGCAAAGCCTACCTTGATGGAGGATATCAAAGAATCTCAGAAGGGACACGAGAGCATCGAAGGCATCAAGAGGAAGATCAAGGCAGGTAAGGCCCCAGGATTCTCAGTGGATGAACAAGGAGTTGTATGGTTCGGGAATCACATTTGCGTACCCAACAAAGAGGAGCTCAAGAGCTCGATCTTGCAAAAGCTCATGACACCCCATACTCCATTCATCCGGGAGGAACCAAGATGTATCAAGACCTCAAGGCAAGATTCTGGTGGCATGGCATGAAACGGGCGATAGGCACCTTCGTCGCCAAGTGTGACATATGCCAGAGAGTCAAAGCTGAGCACTAGCAACCCGCTGGGCTATTGCAACCTCTCAAAGTGCCTGAATGGAAGTGGGACAAAGTCGGTATGGATTTCATAACCGGACTACCAAGGTCGAGCAAAGGGCATGATTCCATTTGGGTCATTGTTGATCACCTGACCAAGGTAGCCCACTTCATTCCTGTCAAGACAACCTATAATGGGAACCAATTGGCCAACCTCTACATCAACCGAATTGTGAGCCTCCACGGAGTTCCTAACGAGATTGCATCGCACCGAGGAAACTAGTTCACCTCAAGGTTCTAGAACAGGTTCCAAGAAGCCTTGGGAACCAATCTCTCCTTCAGCACTACTTTCCACCCTCAGACCGGTGGACAAACAAAGCGAGTAAACCAGATACTTGAAGATATGCTCCGCGCTTGTGTTTTAGCATATGGAGCAAAGTGGGAAGATTGCCTACCATTCGCTAAGTTCTTCTACAACAACAGCTACCAAGCGAGTCTTCAGATGGTACCGTTTGAGGTGTTGTATGGACACAAGTGCCGTACTCCCCTCAACTGGTCAGAAACCGAAGAAGGGTTAGTTTTTGGACCAGACATTCTCTACGAAGCAGAAGAGCAAGTTCAACTCGTTCGAGAGCGACTCGAGACCGCCAAGACTAGGCAAAAGAGCTACGCTGACTCTCACCATTGAGACATGAGTTTGCGTGTTGGGGACCATGTTTACCTCCGAGTCATGCCTCTCAAAGGGAACAAGTGTTTCCACATCAAGGGAAAGCTTGCACCAAGATTCATCGGCCCCTTCAACTGTTGGGGAATGTCGCATGGGAAACAAAGTTTTTCCTATGCACACGCAAACCTATCCATGGTGATGAGCATCTACGAGAGGGAGAGTGGATCTACGTACCCTTGTAGATCGCTAAGCGGAAGCGTTAAGAAACGCGGTTGGTGTAGTCGAACGTCTTCGCGATCCAAATCGCTGAGCATCCCGCGATCTCATCACGATCCGTCCCACGATCCAATCACGATCCGTCTCGTGAACTCATCACGGTCCGTCCCGCGAACTCATCACGAATCGTCTCGTGGCCTTGATCACGATCCTTCCGATCTAGTACCGAACGGACGGCACCTCCACGTTCAGCACACGTGCAGCTTGATGACGATCTCCACCGGCTTGATCCAGCAAGAGGAAGTGGAGGGGAGGAAGAGTTCTCCGGCAGCGTGACGGTGCTCCGGAGATGGTGGTGGAGCAATTCACCAGCAGGGCTTCGCCTAAGCACTGCAGAAATCCGATCTAGAGGAGAAACTATGCACTGGAGAAGAGGGCAACAATGGCAGAATAACTTGAGCCAAAAACCCTCAAACCCCTCTAGTATATATAGGAGGAGAGGAGGAGGAGGAGGGGCTGGCGCAAGGGCCAAAACCCACCTGGTTCGGCTGGCTAGGGAGGAGTCCTCCTCTTCCCACTCCTAGTGGGATTAGGACTCCTTCCATATATAGCCCTTTTTGCCTTTTTCCACCTTTTTTCCTTTTGGTATTTTCTTCCCAGCCTCATCGGCTTTGTGTAGGACTTCCACTAGCCCACTAAGGGCTGGTATTTATCCTCATACAGCCCATAAAGCCTCTTGGGTCGAAATACCCCTCCCGATGGTCTCCCGGTACACTACCGACACTCCCGGTACATTACCGATTAGCCCGAAACTTTTCGGGGACCAAAATGGGACTTCCTATATATCAATCTTTACCTCCGGACCATTCCGGAGCTCCTTGTGACATCCTGGATCTCATCCAGGACTCCGAACGACCTTCGGTCACCACCATACATAACTCTATACTACCGAAACGTCACCAAACCTTAAGTGTGCAAACCCTGCGGGTTCGAGAACTATGTAGACATGACCGAGACACCTCTATGGTCAATAACCAACAGTGGGACCTAGATGACCATATTGGTTCCTACATATTCTAAGAAGATCTTTATCGGTCGAACCTCTATGTCAAGGATTCAGTCAATCCCGTATAACGTTCCCTTTGTTCTTCGGTATGTTACTTGCCCGAGATTCGATCGTCGGTATCTCCATACCTAGTTCAACCTTGTTCCCGGCAAGTCTCTTTACTCATTCCGTACTACAAGATCCCGTGACTAACACTTAGTCACATTGCTTGCAAGGCTTGTTGTGATGTTGTATTACCGAGTGGGCCCTGAGATACCTCTCCGTCACACGGAGTAACAAATCCCAGTCTTGATCCATGCCAACCCAACAGACACCCTCGAAGATACCTGTAGAGTACCTTTATAGTCACCCAGTTACGTTGGGATGTTTCATACACACAAGGCACTCCTCTGATGTTCGTGAGTTGCATGATCTCATGGTCATAGGAACATATACTTGACATGCAGAAAACAGTAGCAATAAACTGACACGATCATATGCTACGTTTGTAGTTTGGGTCTTGTCCATCACATCATTCTCCTAATGATGTGATCCCGTTATCAAATGACATCTCATGTCCATGGCTAGGAAACCTTAACCATCTTTGATGAACGAGCTAGTCTATTAGAGGCATACTAGGGACATGGTTTTGTCTATGTATGAACACATGCATCTAAGTCTCCGATCAATACAATATATAGCATGGATAATAAACGATTGTCATGAACAAGGAAATATGATAAAAACCAATTTATTATTGCCTCTAGGGCATATTTCCAACAGTCTCCCACTTGCACTAGAGTCAATAATCTAGTTCACATCACCATGTGATTCGCATTGTTATGAATCTAACACCCAATGAGTTCTGGGGCTCGATCATGCTTTGCATGTGAGAGAGGTCTTATAGTCAACGGGTCTGCGACATTCAGATCCGTGTGTACTTTGCAAATTTCTATGTCAAACCGTAAACACTGCTACCACACTCCACTTGGTACTATTCCAAATGGCTGCTCCACTATACGTATCCAGATTGCTACTACGAGTCATCCGGATTGGTGTTAAAGCTTGCATCGATGTAACTCTTTACGATGAACTCTTTATCACCTCCATAATCGAGAAACATCTCCTTAGTCTTTTAGTTACTAAGGATAATCTTGACCGCTATCCAGTGCTCCATTCCAGGATCACTTTGAAACCTTCTGGCCCTACTTATGGCAAGGCTGACATCGAGTCTTGTGCACAACATTGCATACATGATAGAGCCTATGGCTGAAGCATAGGGGATGACACTCATCTTTTCTCTATCTTCTGCAGTCACTGGGCATTGAGTCTTACTCAACTTTATACCTTACAAATCAGGCGAGAACTCTTTCTCTGACTGATCCGTTTTGAACTCTTTCGAAATCTTGTCAAGGTATGTGCTCATTGAAAGTCTCATCAAGTATCTTTATCTATCTCTATAGATCTTGATGCTCAACAATTAGGTAGCTTTATCCAGGTCTTCCTTTGAAAAACTCTTTTCAACCACCCGTTTATGCTCTCCAGAATTTCTACATCATTTCCAAATAGCAATATGTCATCCACATATACTTATCAGAAACTCTATAGTGCTCCCACTCACTTTATTGCAAATACAAGTTTCTCGTAAATTTTGTATAGACTCAAAAACTTTGATCGCCTCATCAAAGTGTATATTCTAACTCCGAGATGCTTGCTTCAGTTCATAGAAGAATCACTAAAGCTCGCACATCTTTTAGCATCCTTAGGACCGACAAAACTTTCTGGTTGTATCTCATACAACCTTTCCTTAAGGAAGGAAACGATGTTTTGGCATCCATCTGCCAGATTTCATACTTGAAAAATGCAGCAACTGCTAACATAATTCCAACAGACTTCAGCATCGCTACGAGCGAGAAAGTCTCATCGCAGTCAACTTTTTGAACTTGTCGTAAACTACTTTGTAACAAGTCAAGCTTTACAAATGGTAACATTTACCATCAGCGTCTGTCTTCGTTCTAAAGATCCATTTGTACTTAACGACCTGCCGTCCAACGAGCAAGTCCACCAAAGTCTATACTTAGTTTTCATACATGGATCCTTTCTCGGATTTCATGGCCTCTAACCATTTGTTGGTTTCCGGGCCCATCATCGCTTCTCCATAGTTCGTAGGTTCATCGTTGTCCAACAACATGACCTCCAAGACAGGGTTGTCGTACCTCTCAGTAGCAGTACACATCCTTGTCGACCTACGAAGTTCGATAGTAACTTGATCCGAAGCTTCAGGATCATCATCATTAACTTCCTCTTCAACTGATGTAGTCTTGACAGAAACATCTTTCTACGCTACGCCACTTTCTGGTTGAAGTGAAGGCTCAATACCCTCATCAAGTTCTATTTTCCTCGTAGGTCGATAGTAACTTGATCCGAAGCTATATGATCATCATCATTACCTTCCTCTTCAACTGACGTAGGCTTTACAGAAACATCTTTCTGCGCTGCGCTACTTTCTGGTTGAAGCAGAGGTTCAATAACCTCGTCAAGTTCTATCCTCCTCCCACTCAATTCTTTCAAGAGAAACCCTTTCTCGAGAAAGGACCCAGTTTTAGCAACAAACATTTTATGCTTGGATCTGAGATAGAAGGTTCACCCAACTGTCCTTAGGGTATTCTATGAAGATGCAATTGTTCGCTTTGGGTTCGAGCTCATTAGGTGAAAACATTTTCCACACAAGCGTCATAGCCCCAAGCATTAAGAAATGACAACTTAGGTTTCTATCAAACCAAAATTCACACGGTGTCATCTCAAGGGATTTAGATGGTGCCCTATTTAAAGTGAATGTAGTTGTCTCTAATGCATACCCCAAAATTATAGTAACAAAACGATAAGAGACATCACAGCATGCACCATATCCAAGTGGAGTGAGTTGTGAAAACAATTCTCACATTGTCTAAAGTTGTATGCCAAACTCGTAACTCAGATATTCACCTCCACGATCATATCGCAAACATTTTTATCTTCTTGTCACGACGATCTTAAAACTTCACTCTGAATTTGCTTGAACCTTTCAAACGATTCAGACTTGTGTTTCATCAAGTAAATATACACTATATCTACTCAAATCATAAGTGAAGGTAAGAAAATAATGATATTCACTGCACGCTACAAGACTCATTGGATTGCATACATCAACATGTATAGTTTCCAATAAATCACTTGCCCGCTTCATCAAAACAGAAAACGGGGTCCTTAGTCATCTTGACCAAGAGGCATGGTTCGCACGTCTCAACCGATTCGAAATCGAATGAGTCCAAAGATCCATCAGCATGGAGTTTCTTCATGCGCTTTATACCAATATGACATTTAGCGGCAGTGCCACAAGCATGTGGTACTATCATTATTAACTTTGTATCTTTTTGGCATTAATGTTATGAACATGTGTATTACTATGATCAAGTTTCAACAAACCATTCTTACTGGGTGCATGACCGTTGAAGGTATTATTCATGTAAATAGAATAACCATTATTCTCTAATTTAAATGAATAACCGTGTTGCAATGAACATGAACTAATCACGTTCATGCTCAACGCAAAAATGCCAAATAACATTTATTTAGGTTCGTCACTAATCTCGAAGGTAGAGAGAGCGTGCGATGTTGATCACATCAACCTTGGAAACATTTCCAACACACATCGTCACCTCACACTTAGCTAGTTCTCCGTTTATTCCGTAGCTTTTATTTCGAGTTACTAACACTTAGCAATCGAACCGGTATCCAATACCCAGGTGCTACTAGGAGTACAAGCGAGGTACACATCAATAACACGTATATCAAATATACTTCTGTCGGCGTTGCCTGCCTTCTTATCTACCAAGTATCTAGGGTTGTTCCGCTTCAGTGACCTCTCTCCTCATAATCGAAGCACTTAGTCTTGGGTTTGGGTTAGACTTTGGGTTGCTTTACTGGAGATGCAACTGACTTGCTATCCATGAAGTTTCCCCCCTTGCTCTTGCCCTTCTCGAAACCAGTGGTTTTGACTAACCATCAACACTTGACGCTCCTTCTCGATTTCTACCTTTGCAGTGTCAAACATCGCGAACAGCTCAGGGATCATTATTTCTATCCCTAGCATTCTATAGTTCATCACCAAGTTCTAGTAGCTTAGTGACAGTGACTTGGAGAACTATATCAATCACTATCTTATCTGGAAGATCAACTCCCACTCGATTCCAGTGATTGTAGCACCCAGACAATCTGAGCACATGCTCAACGATTGAGCTATTCTCGTTCATCTTACAGGCAAAGAATCTTGTTGGAGATCTCATATCTCGCAACACGGGCATGAGCCTGAGATCCTAATTTCAGCTCTTAGAACATCTCATATGTTCCATGACGTTCAAAACGTTTCGGAGCCTCAATTCTAAGCTGTAATGCATGACGCACTAAACTATCAAGTAGTTATCAAAACGTGCCTGGAAGATGTTCAACATCTACAAACAACGCTAGAGGGGTTGGTGCACCGAGCGGTGCATTAAGGACATAAGCCTTCTGTGCAGCAATGAGGACAATCCTCAGATCACGGACCCAGTCCGCAATATTGCTACCAACATCTTTCAACTCTATTTCTCTAGGAACATATAAAAATGAAGGGAGCTACAACACGAGCTAGTAATCTACAACATAATTTGCAAAGACACTATTGACTATGTTCATGATAATAAGTTCAATTAATCATATTACTTAAGAACTCCCACTCAAATTGACATCCCTCCGGTCATTCGAGTGATACATGATCCAAATTCACCAACTTAAGTCCGATCATCACGTGAGTTGAGGTGGTTTCAATGGTGAACATCATCATGTTGATCATATCTTCTATATGACTCATGTTCGACCTTTCGGTCTCTTGTGTTTCGAGGCCATGTCTGTACATGCTAGGCTCGTCAAGTTTAACCCGAGTGTTCTGCATGTGCAACACTGGCTTGCACCCGTTGTATGTGAACGTAGAGTCTATCACACCCAATCATCACGTGGTGTCTCAACACGACGAACTTTCGCAACGGTGCACACTCGGGGAGAACACAATTTATCTTGAAATTAAGTTAGGGATCACCTTATAATGCTACCGTCGTCCTAAGCAAAACAAGGTGCATAAAAAGGATTAACATCACATGCAAATCATAAGTGACATGATATGGCCATGAACTTGTGCTTTTGATCTCCATCTAGAAAGCACCGGCATGATCTCCATCATCTTGATCTCCATCAACGTGTCGCCATCGGGGTTGTCACGCCCTGCATGCTTCTCCTACTATTGCTATCGTTTAGCGATAAAGTAAAGCATTACATAGAGCTTAATGATTGACACGCAGGTCATACAATAATTAAAGACAACCCTATGGCTCCTGCCGGTTGCCGTATTCATCGACATGCAAGTCGTGATAATCTATACATCACATGATCATCTCATACATCACATATATCACATCATGTAATTGGCCATATCATATCACGACATACCCTGCAAAAACAAGTTAGATGTCCTCCAGTTGTTGTTGCATGTTTTACATGGCTGCTACGGGTATCTAGCAAGAACAATTATCACCTACGCAAAAACCACAACGGTGATACACTAGTTGCTTTTCAACCTTCTCAAGGACCGCCTTTGTCGAATCCGATCCAACTAAAGTAGGAGAAACTGACACCTGCTAGCCTATTTTGGCAACAAGTGCAGTTGAGGGACCCGGTCTCTCGTAAGCGTATGAGTAAGGTTGGTCCGGGCCGTTTCATCCCACAATACCGCTGAACCAAAACACGACCAAGGGAGGAAGCAATCTAAGCATCAACGCCCACAAACCTTTTGTGTCCTACTCGAGATCTCATCGAACCATCAACCTAGATCATGATGCCACTGTTGGGGAACGTCACATGGGAAACAAAAAATTTCCTACGCACACGCAAACCTATCCATGGTGATGAGCATCTACGAGAGGGAGAGTGGATCTACGTACCCTTGTAGATTGCTAAGCGGAAGCGTTAAGAAACGCGGTTGGTGTTCGAACGTCTTCGCGATCCAAATCGCTGAGTGTCCCGCGATCTCATGATGATCCGTCCCACGATCCAATCACGATTCGTCTCGTGAACTCATCACGGTCCGTCCCGCGAACTCATCACGAATCGTCTCGTGGCCTTGATCACGATCCTTCCGATCTAGTACCGAACGGACGACACCTCTGCGTTCAGCACACGTGCAGCTTGATGATGATCTCCACCGTCTTGATCCAGCAAGAGGAAGTGGAGGGGAGGAAGAGTTCTCCGGCAGCGTGACGGCGCTCCGGAGATGGTGGTGGAGCTATTCCGGCAGGGCTTCGCCTAAGCACTGTAGAAATCCGATCTAGAGGAGAAACTATGCACTGGAGAAGAGGGCAACACGTGGCAGAATAACTTGTGCCAAAAACCCTCAAACCCCTCTAGTATATATAGGAGGAGAGGAGGAGGAGGGGCTGGCGCAAGGGCCAAAACCCACCTGGTTCGGCCGGCTAGGGAGGAATCCTCCTCTTCCCACTCCTAGTGGGATTAGGACTCCTTCTATATATAGCCCTTTTTGTCTTTTTCCACCTTTTTCCTTTTGGTATTTTCTTCCTAGCCTCATGGGCTTTGTGTAGGACTTCCACTAGCCCACTAAGGGCTGGTATTTATCCTCATACAGCCCATAAAGCCTCTTGGGTCGAAATACCCCTCCGGGTGGTCTCCTGGTACACTACCGACACTCCCGGTACATTACCGATTAGTCCAAAACTTTTCGGCGACCAAAATGGGACTTCCTATATATCAATCTTTACCTCCGGACCATTCTGGAGCTCCTTGTGACGTCCTGGATCTCATTCGGGACTCCAAACGACCTTCGGTCACCACCATACATAACTCTATACTACCGAAACGTCACCAAACCTTAAGTGTGCAGACCCTGCGGGTTCGAGAACTATGTAGACATGATCGAGGCACCTCTACGGTCAATAACCAATAGTGGGCCCTGGATGACCATATTGGTTCCTACATATTCTACGAAGATCTTTATCGGTCGAACCTCTATGTCAAGGATTCAGTCAATCCCGTATAACGTTCCCTTTGTTTTTCGGTATGTTACTTGCCCGAGATTCGATCGTCGGTATCTCCATACCTAGTTCAACCTCGTTACTAGCAAGTCTCTTTACTCGTTCCGTAATACAAGATCCCGTGACTAACACTTAGTCACATTGCTTGCAAGGCTTGTTGTGATGTTGTATTACCGAGTGGGCCCTGAGATACCTCTCCGTCACACGGAGTAAAAAATCCCAGTCTTGATCCATGCCAACACAACAGACACCCTCGGAGATACCTGTAGAGTACCCTTATAGTCACCCAGTTACGTTGCGATGTTTGATACACACAAGGCACTCCTCCGATGTCCGTGAGTTGCATGATCTCATGGTGATTGGAACATATACTTGACATGTAGAAAACAGTAGCAATAAACTGACACGATCATATGCTATGTTTGTAGTTTGGGTCTTGTCCATTACATCATTCTCCTAATGATGTGATCCCGTTATCAAATGACATCTCATGTCCATGGCTAGGAAACCTTAACCATCTTTGATCAACGAGCTAGTCTATTAGAGGCATACTAGGGACATGGTTTTGTCTATGTATCCACACATGCATCTAAGTCTCCGATCAATACAATTTATAGCATGGATAATAAACGATTATAATGAACAAGGAAATATGATAATAACCAATTTATTATTGCCTCTAGGGCATATTTTCTTGTTTGATCATGAACAAGCAAATATAATAACAAGGAAATACTATAAAGAACAAGTACCCACTCCCCAAGATTGAAGACATGTTTGATGAGTTAAATGGAGCCAAGGTGTTCTCCAAGATCGACCTCAGGTCTGGGTACTACCAGTTGAAGATCAGACCCCAAGACATTTCGAAGACGGCGTTTGTAACCCGGTATGGCCTGTATGAATACACGGTCACGTTGTTGGGGTTAACTAATGCCCCTGCCTACTTCAAGTACCTCATGAATAAGATCTTCATGGAGTACTTGGACAAGTTCGTTCTCGTCTTCATTGATGACATACTTGTGTTCTCCAAGTCTGAAGAAGAACATGAGGAACACTTGCGATTGGTCCTAGAGAAGCTTTGAGAGCACCAGCTTTATGCCAAGTTCAGCAAGTGTGAATCTTGGCTGCATGAAGTTGGATTCTTGGGTCATGTGTTGACTGCAGAAGGATTATCAGTGGATCCTGCCAAGATTCAAGCCGTGACGGAATGGCAAACCCTAACCACCGTGAAGGAAGTCGGGAGCTTCCACAGACTCGCAGGTTATTACCGCAAGTTCGTGGAAGGGTTCTCAAGCATTGCCCGACCCATGACCCAGCTTTTGAAGAAGGATAAGAAGTTTAAATGGATAGCTAAGTGCGAGGAAAGCTTCCAGGAGCTCAAGAAGAGATTGACCTCAACCCCAGTTTTGGCCACCCCCGATATTCACAAGGAGTTTGTGATCTGTTGTGATGCATTAAGAACCAGGCTTGGAGGTGTTCTGATGCAAGAAGGCAAAGTTGTAGCATATCTATCCAGACAGCTACGACCTCATGAAGAGAACTACGCAACTCATGATCTTGAGTTGGCAGCCATGGTTCATGCCTTGAAGACGTGGCGATATTACCTTCTAGGGAAGCGATGTGAGATATTCACAGACCACCAGAGTTTCAACTATATCTTCACTCAAAGGGAATTGAACATGAGGCAACGAAGATGGTTGGAGTTGATCAAGGATTACGACCTTAGTGTTTAGTACCACCTCGGAAAGGCCAACGTGGTAGCAGACACCCTAAGCAGAAAGGCTTGTTCCTTGAATGCTATGATTAAGGAAAGGCTACCCGCCCTATATGAGGATCTTGAAAGTTTTGGCTTGGCACTGGTTGCACCCGGATTCCTCTCCAACCTCGAAGCAAAGCCTACCTTGATGGAGGGTATCAAAGAATCTCAGAAGGGACACGAGAGCATCGAAGGCATCAAGAGGAAGATCAAGGCAGGTAAGGCCCCAGGATTCTCAGTGGATGAACAAGGAGTTGTATGGTTCGGGAATCACATTTGCGTACCCAACAAAGAGGAGCTCAAGAGCTTGACCTTGCAAAAGCTCATGACACACCATACTCCATTCATCCTGGAGGAACCAAGATGTATCAAGACCTCAAGGCAAGATTCTGGTGGCATGGCATGAAACGGGCGATAGGCACCTTCGTCGCCAAGTGTGACATATGCCAGAGAGTCAAAGGTGAGCACTAGCAACCCGTTGGGCTCTTGCAGCCTCTCAAAGTGCCTGAATTGAAGTGGGACAAAGTCGCGATGGATTTCATAACCGGATTACCAAGGTCGAGCAAAGGGCATGATTCCATTTGGGTCATTGTTGATCACCTGACCAAGGTAGCCCACTTCATTCCCGTCAAGACAACCTATAATGGGAACCAATTGGCCAACCTCTACATCAATCGGATTGTGAGCCTCCACAGAGTTCCTAAGGAGATTGCATCGGACCGAGGAAACTAGTTCACCTCAAGGTTCTGGAACAGGTTCCAAGAAGCCTTGGGAACCAATCTGTCCCTCAGCACTACTTTCCACCCTCAGACCGGTGGACAAACAGAGCGAGTAAATCAGATACTCGAAGATATGCTCCGCGCTTGTGTTTTAGCATATGGAGCCAAGTGGGAAGATTGCCTACCATTCGCTGAGTTCTTCTACAACAACAACTACCAAGCGAGTCTTCAGATGGTACCATTTGAGGTGTTGTATGGACACAAGTGCCGTACTCCCCTCAACTGGTCAGAAACCGAAGAAGGGTTAGTTTTTGGACCAGACATTCTCTACGAAGCAGAAGAGTAAGTTCAACTCGTTCGAGAGCGACTCGAGACCGCCAAGACTAGGCAAAAGAGCTACACCGACTCTCACCGTTGAGACATGAGTTTGCGTGTTGGGGACCATGTTTACCTCCGAGTCATGCCTCTCGAAGGGAACAAGCGTTTCCACGTCAAGGGAAAGCTTGCACCAAGATTCATTGGCCCCTTCAACATCACCGACAGGCGAGGAGAAGTTGCCTACCAGCTAGAGCTACCTTCCGAGCTGTCGGATGTGCACAACGTCTTCCATGTATCACAACTCCGGAAATGTCTGCAAGTTCCCAACCGCCCCGGCCTCTACAAGGACATCGGCCATCAAGCCATCGACCTTTAGCCAGATCTCACTTATCGTGAGAGGCCAGTTCGCATTTTAGATTAAGCCGAGCACTGCACCCGAAGCTGCGCCATCAAGTACTTCAAGGTCCAGTGGAGCAACCACACTGAAGCTGAAGCAACCTGGGAATGTGAAGACTATCTTAGATCTGAGTTCCCTTATCTTTTTAGCGCTTAGCCTAGAAATCTCGGGGACGAGATTCTTGTACGGGGGGAAGGTCTGTCACACCCTATGTTTGTACCACCTTGATATGTTTGGGTTTATAAAATTTGGATCCAACTAAAACTTTTTCAAAGTGCTTGTGCTTGGCTGCAATGATGTTTGCTTGCTTGATGATTTTGGTTTATGGCACTCTTAGATTCTAACCCTCTTCATATTCATATTCCTTGACCCAAACCTCTTGCCCAATGATCATGCCATGTGAATAGTGCCCAAAACCATTTTTATCAAATTTTGTTTTAACCAAAAATGATTTGTTCAAATTGGGTTTTCAAAAAAACCTGAAATGAGGTTTGCACTGCTAGTCCTCAAATTGGGTGGATTCTTCTTCCCCAAAAGCTTTACTTCAAACCTATTATATATAAGACTTTCCAAAACCACCAAATATTAATTTTAAAAATTATTCTTATATTTTATTTAATGGCTTTTTCTTCAGACCAGAAATGGTCTTTCATAGGGAAAAATTATTTAAATGCTTTTAAAATATTTGAGAAAATTTAGGGAAACTCAGTGGACATATATTTTCCATATATATGAGTTTCAACACAAGGGCATGTTCAAATCATGGGCAAAACCCCTAAAAACCCTTTCTGTTCTAATCAAACATTTGGAATATTTCTATAAGAAATATTCTCAATAAATTCCAGGAAAATTGCATCAAGTCAACACTATCATAGGTGACGATCTTGCAAAGTTTCATCTCAATACAAGTTGATTTGGTTCATCAAACCATCCCGAAACCCTTCATGTTCAGATTCAAATTTGAGGAACTTTACATTATGAAGTTTCTCCCCTTGACCCCAAACTTTGTGGGCATGTTCTAATGACCAAATAGTAATGCCACACTAAGTGGTGCATCAAGGGTAAAAGCCTAGCATCACTAGATCTACAGAAACCTGATTCTGTTAGGTTCTAGGGTTTACCAAGTTTCCATTGTCAACTTTTCCCCGTTGGGCTCAAACTTGGTGAATCATCTCATTTTTACCTAACATTTGACCCTGGTAAATATCTCAGTAAGTTGGTAGATTCTTCTTGCCCAAAACCATATCAAATACCTTCTGGTAATATAGTAAAGTTACTATTTCTACCCCTTCCTCTTTTACCCTTGCCCCCAAATTTTTACCACACCTCCTGGCAATGCCCAAGAACCCTCAGTAAGAATCCCAAGTCATCAAGCCACTGATAGGTGGGGTAAAACACCCCATTTACCCCCTGGACAGCACCATTTCTCTCCCTCTCACCCTTTTCTTCTACCCTAAGGCACCCCCAGATGCCTCCCTAAGTCCCCTAGGCTTTGCTTAACTCCCCTGGATCCCTTGGGCATAGGTGTCCGCGCAAAAAATTCCAAGAGCATGCCTTGGCATGCAAGGTTTGTGCTCTGGACCGCGCTACAGTGTGCACCCGCACTTTAGCCTATGCCCAACGAGCGCTCCCGACAGCCTCGTGCCTTCCCACCTTGTCCCCCTGTCCCCCTTGATGTCCGCAATGCTCCAGGCGGTCGGCACCCTCCTTCCTCTCTCTCCGGCGAACCCCGCGCGCGTGCCCGGCGCCACACAGCTCGGCCAACCAGAGGACTCACACATGTGCGCGCCCCCGCCTCTATCTTCTCTTTCCCCTGTCCTAGACCACCCCCACGAGCACCCTGGACACGCTCGTTTCGTCCCCCGCGGCCTGTGGCGAGCACCCCGTGCTCACCGGCGCAACGCGTCCATGGTGAGCCGGCGCCCGCCTATAAAGAGGGCCTCCCCGAGCATGTGCCCCTCTCTCCTTGCTCTCTCCTCCCCTCCGCAACTCCCCCGTGCCCAGCCCGCTCGCCCCCATAGCCGGGAGCCCTCTCCTGAACCAAACCCTCGCCGCCATCGGGCACCTCCCCTCGCCGGTGATTCCCTTCACCCCGGCGACCCCTCGGCCACCCACCGACGCGTAAAAGCCCCCTGAGAACGCCGGTGCGCTCCGCTTGGACCGACATGGCCAGAGACGCCATCGGTGAACTCCCTCTCATCCCTGTCTTGAGGAGAGGGATGACAGGTGGGGCCCACCTGTCATCCCCTCGCCTCCCTCCTCTCTTGCTGGCAAGCAAGGCCCGCGGGCAGGTTTGTCGCCTTGATCTGGGCCGGTTCCCTCCTTGGACCAGCTCGCCTGGGTGTTTCTGGCCCGTGAGGGCACATAACCCTTTTCGTTTTTCCTTTTCTGTTTAAACTTCCAAAAGTTCCACAAATTTGTATTTCATCTAATTCCAATTATTCTTCCACCTTAAATCTTAGAATATTCCCTAGAATTTATTAGTGCCACTTGTAAAAATGTTTGAAAACATTTTATGTACTGTTTTAATTTAAAACCCCTATTTAGCATTATAAGCTCCTATTTTAAATACTTTTGAAAATCTTTTTGATTTAAAAAACCTAGACAAATATTTTTAGTATAGCTTGTGGTATTTATCAGAGTAGGGTAGCATTTTTGATAGTAGTTTGTGTGCTCTGTTTTTGTGTGTTGCTTATTTTTATCACTTTTATTCGCGACGATAGATTGTGCGGTTGACGAAGAAGTTGGACCCGAAGACCCCGGAGACTTTGTTAAGGCACGCAAGCAGCCCTTTGACCATGTTAAGAAACTTTTTTATGCATGACATATAGCACTTGTTGTTTCGATGATTGATCATGATGTGGAGACCCCCCTTTGGTGGGTTGCCTTCGATAGTTTTACCATTGACACTTGCATCGAGCATGACCCTACCACCTTATGAGGGTTATGCGGGTGGGTGTAGTTAGGATGCTAATAGATGCTACGCAAATGGGATGGGATTTATGCATAGTGATCGAAAGGAAATGATTCTTTCAAAGACTTTTCAAAAACCCTATCGGGTGCCACTAATTCCCGAGGGAGATGATGATGAGATGGGTGACCACTTGAGAAAGAAGTGGTGTACCGGAACAAGTGAGTGTTGTGGTTTTCGAAAACGGATTGGTGTAAGTTGCGACCATTATTCCAACCTTACATGTATGACCAAGATACCCCTTATGGGACGGGGCTTTGTTGAGTACTATGGTTGGTGCTAGCAAGGAGCCCGCATTACTAGTGGCAAGGGTGAAGTGGTCACTCTTGAGACGGGGTCGTCCCGGAAGTGGAAAGCCATGCGCTGTCTTTACAGGCACCGGGCACACCGTTGCATGCCCTCAGGGCCGATACGAGTGATGTATATCATGAGGGATGACACCAACGAGTGGACTCTTTGTTTAGTATCACCATGGGAAAGGCATGGTTCGGGTGCTTACCTCGGGTATGTTATATACCGCGAGCCGTGGATGACACGAAAGTTCCCCAAGTCTTGTGGGTAAAGTGTGCAACCTCTGCAGAGTGTAAAACTATTTGAATAGTCGTGTGCACGATCAAGCACAGTTGGATGACCGCTCTTGTGCTACATCCAAGTGTTTTCACAAACTGGTGTGTGAGTGTGTGGAGACAAAGATGGTACTTGAGCTAAGTTCGATGACTTAGCATGGGAAGTGACCTAAGTCTGATGACTTAGCATGATGAATGAACATGAGGTGTTCAACCCCTACTTATGATGATATCTCTAACTTGTTCATATGGATATCTACCTATTGTTGATGTATGCTTACTAGTTACTTGATCATGGCATTGCATGTAAAACTAGCTTTGCGCAAATTACCTACTTAGTGCTATATCATGCATCATTATTACCTTGTTCCACAACTTGGGTTGCTTGCGAGTATATTCAAAGTACTCATTGGCTTGCCACTGGTTATTTAATTGGCTAGGCATGGAAGAACATGCGTATGTTGAAGAGTTCGTTGGTGACGAACATGCGAACTAGGACACTTCCCAGTCAGAATGCCTGTAGGTTAAGGCAGATGGCATGGGTTCACGCTTTCGATCAAGATATCCACTGCTTGTTCTATTTAAGTGTTTGGCCCTTGTGGCCCTATCTATGTAAGGCTAGACCTTCATTGTATTTATTTGTGTAAGATGCTAAATGCGGATGTAAGACTCTTGTTATTCAGCTTCTATGTGTTTAGTAAGCATTGATCTCAGGGATCACTATACACGCGCATTCAGTGATCATGACTTATGAGTCGGGGTCCCCACATTATACTACTTGATCAAATAAAAACATAACCTTTTCCCATATTATTTGGTTGGCAAATTTTATCAATAGTTGCAAATCAAGTTCACCCTACACATGCATGTCTACGAGTATTGCAGCGAAAGTAACGACAAGCATATGTAAGAGGATAGGGATAAGAATATCAAACACAATTTGGAGACACGAAGATTTTTCCCGTGGTTCCGATAGGTGGCACTATCGTACATCCATGTTTATGGAGACTTCAACCCATGGAGGGTAACAGTCGCGAGAGTCCATGGAGGTCTCCAACCATGAAGGGTCCACGAAGTTGTAACCTTGTCTATTCCATGATGGCCTACGTCCATGGAGGACTAGCCTTACTCGGGGTAGATCTTCACAAAGTAGGCGATCTCTTTGCCCTTACAAACTTCTTGCTTCAACTTCAAAATATGGAAGAAGGAGGCTCCCAAGCGACACCTAACCAATCTAGGAGGCACCACCCTCCAAAAGGTAATAGATCTGGTAGTACGATGAACTCCTTGCTCTTGTGCTTCAAAAGATAGTCTCCTCAACACTCAATCACTCTCTCACATGTTTGGCATGGGTATAAGAGATTGATTGGATGGAAAGTAACCCGGGGAGGATAGAAATCTAGATCCATATGGTTGGGGTGGATGACCTTGTACTCAACACAAGGGTAGGTGGTTCTATCTCAGAAAACTGGATATGGCAAGTGGGTGTGTATTCTGAGTGCTTCTATTGCGAGTGGGATGTGGTGGAGGAGTATATATAGGCATAACAAAATCCAACCATTATATTTTTGTGCCTAACTCGGGGAAACCGGAGTAAACACTTGGTTGCCCAAACTAGTGCAAAATGTGGCAACTTTGGTCTTTTCGGTGAGACCAATATATAAATCTCAGTGGTACCGATATGGGTGACCTAGGTAGTTTCCAAATCTTGGTGTCACCGATTCCTCAAACTTGGTGGGACCGACTTTAAGAAATTCGTTAACAGAAAGTTGGTCACTGTTTCTCGGTTGCACCGAATGAAAACTTGGTAGTACCGAGATGCTAGGGTTTGGCTAGGTTTCTGTCTAGGTTAAAACTCGGTGGATCCGAATGGGAAATATTGGTGTCATCGAGTCTTGACTTTTGGCTTAGGAGAAAAGGTTTTTGTGGGAAAGAGGGTTAGTATTTTTGGTGGCTAATCTCTAAGCACCTGAGCAACTAGATCATCATAAATACCTCATCCCCTTTTAATAGTATTGGATTTCCTATGGACTCAAAAGTGATTTCTCACAAAATGTAAAATATAGAGTCCTCAATCTTGAATCATAGCCAATCCTATTCCTTCCTTTCCTTGGGGAGGTTCTCCACATAGACCTTTAGCCAACCCATGATTGAACATTTTCCTGAGATACACTTGGTGGAAACATTAGTGCCGTGAAATATATGTTGTTATTAATTACCAAAACCTCCTAGGGAGAGGTTGTGCTTTCAATCTCCCCTTTTTGGCAACTGATGACAACATATTGATCAAAGCTTCGATAAAAGATATAATCAATGAATAGCATTTTCGCTTTGAGGGGTGTGTAATAAGCAAGAGCTCCCCCTAAATTTGTGCATTATTTTAAATCTGCATTTGAATGCAAATGCACAATCGATTAGGATCATGGTTCACTCTTGCATGTCACATACAACTTGGTTCTGTGCAAAAATTGATATGAGTGAATTACATAAGCACATCACACCAAACATTAAGTGAATGATCATCATATAGGCATCTCAAGGATAACAAAGTAGTAGCATCACACATATGTACATGATCAAACACTGACAATGTTTTCAACCAAACGATAAACAAAATGTTTTTAAACACGAAGAGGGAACAAAATGCAACTCTCTCTCTCTCTCGAAGCCATATGTTCTATAACCTCTCCCCATTTGGCAACAAATTACCCAAAAGTTCAAAGCTATAGAGCTAGTCGTCCCTCTGGGCATGGTCTCCTCCATGAGGCGATGAAGCTACTCATGTGGCTGTCGAAGGAGTCGAGAGAAGAGCATCCACGAAAGCTTCAGATGAATTCCTCTGAGGTGGTGGAGTATACATTGGAGGTGCAGGAGGAATAGATGGAGTTGTGTCAGGTGCTGATGAAGTAGGCCTCGTCTCTAGAGATGGCATGGTAGGAGTCCTAGACTGGGTCTTGAACTGAGTGTTAGTCTTGAGATGTGGACTGTCATCATCATCACCATCATCATCATCATCATCTGAGGAGTGAGGAATGGGAACTGCATCCACTTCCTTCTTGAGCTCATCCATAGTCTTTGTCAGCCTATCCACCTTGTTGTTCATCACAGTGAACCTATCCTCCACAATCTTCACAAGGCTTTCCTGATTAAGCAAGATGTTCTTAATACCCTTCTACATACCGTATATAGTGCTAAAGAGAAGATATATATGCTCACTCTTGGTCCTTGGCACCTGAGCACTAGAGACTTTGGCTGCCTGTGCAGTAGATGAAGTGGGATGATTGGGATCCATCACCACAACATTGTCCCCAAAGTTTGGCTAGGGTGGCATATGTGGACGATCAAGTGCATATACATTCTTCTCTAGCTTGGAGTTGATGAGCATCTAAATGTAAGGTGCATGTCCACAAGATCTCTTGAAGTCGGCAACTGTCCTCTTCACTATCTCAACTATCAGGTCCATCACCCTGAATCTGGTGTGGATTTCTATGTGGTGAAGAATGTTGATGGAATACCCCTAATCATCTTGTCATCTCCATACTTAGGCATAAAGGTGTACCTTAAGATTGTGTTAGGGTTGGGTAGTCCAGCTTGGAGATGATAGACAGAGCCAAACTTGTGTGAATGCACATGGGTGGCGGGGATGGATTTGTACATATTCGTCGTTGAGTTGTGACTCACCTTGGCTTCGTCATAAAAATCCAAGTCACCATCCTCAACCTGTGGGGCTCCTAAGATGGTATCCCACTCCTCCATGGTAGAATGGTATCTGACTCCCTCAGTCATCCATACGATGCTGCCATCTGGATAGAAATGGGCAGTCAAGTAGAAGTGCATAACCATCTCATCGTTCGACGCTGTGAAATCTCTCTCAACAAATTTCTCTATATCAATGCATCTGGAATTTTATTGCACACTGGGAAAGTAGTCCTCATTTGCTTTGATATAGGCCCAGTCAACATACCCCATATCACTAATTGTTGGGCTCGTGTCCAAAAGGACAGTCTCATAGAAGTCATGTTGTTCCTTGGTGTATAATCTATCATCCACAATAGTCCTTCTCCCGGAGGCATAGGGGTCATCTTCTCTCCGCTTCCTTAATCCTGAATCTCTCCTCTTCTTCATATCCTCATCAATGGGGTGAGCATCATTATGCTCTAGCATACATGGCCTTAGTTTCCTCAAAACTGGCATGTTCTCTTCCTCATCATCTCTAGAAGTACAACCCTTATTCTTTGCTGCAAGAGGGATATCTCTGGTGGTCCTGTTGGGTTTGGGAGGTGTTGGCTTCTTGGGTGCAGACTGCTTGCTCTTTGATGAAGCTTGCTTGGGCATATCACCTGCAAGTAGCTTCTTCTTCTTGGTAGGAGGAGCTTGGGCAGCTGGATCTTCCCCCACTTCCTCTTCGTCAGCCTCAGCTGCGTCCTCATACATGGAAGTGGCCATCCAGTGACACACACAATTCTCTTCCTGGCTCTCTTCTTGTCACCTACCTTCATAGGCATAGAGATCTTAGGAGGCTCAACATAAAGTGAAGTGTTCGTCTTGGCACTCTTAGGTGCCCTCATTGCTTCAGAGCTAGCATATTCTTTCCTAGCAGGCTTCTTAGATGAAGAAGCCTTTGTTGCAGATTTCTTGGCAACTCTCTCTTTCTTCTCTTGTTGCTTCTTTGCTAGCACCTCCTCTGGCACAAATTCCAAGTCTCCTCATCTGAATTCAGCTTCGTTCTTGACCTGGTAGCAACCTTGGGCAGCCCATGTGAACTAGGTGTTCCTGGATCTTCTAAAGAAGAAGAACTTGCATATGGGCTAGTGTCTGAGCTCATGTCCACATCTCTATCCCTGAAGTCATTCTGGTTGTCATCTAATCCTCACATGCTGACCCTTTGAATAGAGTATAGAAGAGCATAGGGGTTGAGAATCACAAGAATCAGAAAGATTTCTCAAAATTTGAACTGAGAATCTTAAGTTTAATCTTCTACAAAAGGAATTTTGGTTCCACCGAGTCAAAAAATTCTCAGCCACCAAGACACACAGCCTTCTTAACAGAAACTTGACAACCACTTCGATCTCACCAAAAGTGGCCACTTAGTTTCAGCAAGAATGTTCACAGTTGCCCTAAAAACCAAATCGGTAGAACCGATTTTTATGACTCGGTGACACCAAGATTCAGATTGTGGACGGTTAAACATAAAAATTCATCGTTCTCGAATCTAATGGAACTTTTAGAGGATGGGCCAAGTGCATCGGTGCCAAGAATATTGGAATTGATCAATTGCACAAGAGTTGGACAAGGAGTGTGAGAATTCGAGGCGTTATCGTAACTTGGCGACGACCTCCTACGGTGGCGACGGGGGGGGGGGTGATTGCGATCGATAGCGAGGAACTCCGGTGATGCAGACGCACGGGAGCAAGGGTGAAGTCCGAAGACGTCGAGCAGCAACTAGGGTTTGCGTAGACCATGACGTTTGAGGAAGTGATTTAAAAACTAGTTCCGCCTGAATATATACCCGTAGCTGTCGATGACACCAGTTCTAGAATATCGGTGCCACTGAGTTCCTCCACTATCGGTTGACAGGGAAACTCGGTGTAGCCGAGATTATGGAGTTGGTGTTACCGAGATGATAAAACCAGATCAACCCTAGGCTTCGTTGGAACCGAGATTTTGAGGTTGGTTACACCGATATGCACTTGGGAGGTTTTCAAAGTCAACTATTAATGAAATGGTACTTTGAGTGCTCCTCACACAGGGGTTTCGAGAAGTGCTTGCTCAAATTTTTGTGATGAAGCATGAATACAATTTGAGACGAGAGAGCATATATATCAAGAGAGAGGTGCCTAGGAATTCTTGAATATCCAATTGGCAAAACAAAATTAAAGCCAAATAACCACAATTGGATATCCTCGAATGAGAAAAGATATGCATAACATCATGCTCACACAATAACATGTCAAATGAAATATGGCAAACATGCAAAACCACTCTAGTATCTACCAAGCACTTTGGCGATGACAGAGTCCTCTATATATGAGTATATTGACTTAGGATTCAAATAAGAATACTTGATCATAGGTCATACTTATCGTTTAAGCACAAGTGGGGTTACCACTTTTACATCAAGCATTTAATGTGTTGATATCTTTAAGAGATTCTTTAACTCAAGTCTTAGAGTAAAGCTCCCCCTTGATGTGACACCCCCCCTAGGGGGGATAAACTAACCTTGGATTTTTTCATAGAAGACTTCATGTGGGTGATGTAGCGGTGGATGCTCATAGTTGATCAAGATCATCTTGAGATGGGAGCAATCCTCGTTGTTTCTTACTATTCTCACCTATATGGGTTAGTCCCACACAAGAGAGAAATACAAGGATATCTATGGACATGGAGAGCAAAGCATACATGATGATGTCCATGGATTCATTCATAGGTTGACGTTGATTGCAATAGTCCTTGCCAAAAATGAATGTGACTAAATATTGTTAGCGGAGTCACCCCTTAAGAACTTCTCTAGTTCTTCTTATTCAGGACCCACATCAACTTGATGGGGATCCTTGGAGTTGAAGTAGAACTTGTAGAACTTGAGCTTGTAGTAGCCTTGGGAACCCACTTGACCATGGCTTGTGATTCATCTTCATATGAGTCAATCTCCTCTTCAAGCTTGTCCTTGCCCTTGAGCTTGTGGTCTTGGGTTGGAAGGTAATCTTGAGCTTTTGTTCCCTTGGTAAGAGTATGCTCATACTTCTCCTTTTAGGTAACAAACTTCGGCTTGGGGTATTGACCTTCTTCCCATTCAACTCCATTAGCGTCGAAGTAGCCAATGCCATGGTTCTTCCAGTATCCTCCATGCTTATGTACAATTTCCTCAAATTGCTTATATCCGGAAAGGCTGTTGTAGACACCTTTTTCTATAATCCCTTTGAAAGCACATTTGCTCCCTTGGTGGTTTTCGTAATTAATAACAACATATATGTCATTGAACTAATGTTTACACTAAGCATGTTTCAGGAAAAGTTCAATGATGGGTTGGCAAAATGATTGTGGATTACCCCAAGATACAAGGAAATAGTTTGGCAAAGCTTCAAGCAAGAGGACTCTACATTTTAAATTTGTGAGAAATCACTTTGAGTCCATAGGAAAGCCAATACTATTAAAAGGGGGTAAGGTTTTGTTGGTGAAATAAATGCTCATACTTGCACAAGTGATACTCACCACGTACACCCACAAGCTCTTCCACAAAAGCCTTTCCAAAGCCAAATATCCAAAATCGGTGCAACCAACATTTTCCACTCGGTGCCACCGATTCCCAGACTCGGACAGACTCACCCAAAACCCTAGCTTTTCGGTGCAACCGATTCCACTTTGGTACCACCAAGTTTGGGTTGCCAACTTCCTGTTACGCAAATATTTGATTCATGAAATGAAGGGAGTGGGCGTTGCTTCATGGCTAAAGTCCCCAAGGTATCACACCCCGAATATCTTCAATTCAATAGTAATGAATATGACTTGTTAATTGAAGATGACTTGCTATTTGACAAATCTAGTAGCATTAGTCAAAATGAACTTGATAGTAATCACTTTATTCCAAATAAGTCGTGCGATGATGATAAGTTTAAATTGAATGACTAACTCAAGAACTAAAAACAAGTTAGATCATGAGTCAACTCTAGAAGATCATAGAGAGCTTGTAAGGACACATGAGAAGCTTCCCTTCGAGAAGCTCAATCTAGAGCAAGAGCATGAGTTCCTTAAAGCTATCAATGACGATCTTCAAAAGAAGACTTCCTCTTATCTAGCCAAGCGACTTCTATTGTCTACGTTCATGCCACAAGTTAAGACTAAGCAAGCTAGTAACAAAGGAAAGAAAGGTTCTTCAATAGTAGCAATAAAAATTATAAATCCAATGATATTGCTTCTAGTAGTTCTCTTGATCCCACTAACTCTTCTCTTATCCAAGTTACACTTGAGAAAGAAAATAAACTTTTGAAAAGGATTATAGAGAAAGGTATCTACAAGAGTCTTGAAGGATGCAAACAATTTGAGGACATTGTATGCAAGCACGGAGGATACCGGAAGAATCATCGTGTTGGGTACTTCAACGCTAATGGAGTTAAATGGGAAGAAGGTCAATACCCCTGTCCCAAGTTTGTTCCTCAAAAGGAGAAGTTTGAAAATACTCTCACCAAGGGAACGAAATCTCAAGATGACTTTCTACCACAAGACCCCAAGCTCAAGGGCAAGAACAAGCTTCAAAAGGACATTGACTCATATGAAGATGAATCCCGAGCTTTGGTGAAGTGGGCTCCCAAGGCTACTACAAGCTCAACTTCTACAAGTGCTACTTCAACACCAAGGATCCCCATCAACTTGATGTGGGTCCCCAAGAAGAAGAACTAGAGAAGTTCTTGAGGGGTGACTCCACCAATGAAATTCACTCACATTCATTATTGGCAGGAACTAGTTGCAATCAACATCAACATCATGCAATAGTTCAAGGAGTCACACATTCCCTCAAAGGTTAGCAAGGGACAAGCTAATCAACAAATCAATGGACATCATCATATATGATTTGCACTCCATGTCCATAGATATCCTTGTATTTGTCTCTTGTGTGTTGGGACTAACCCGTGTAGGTGAGAAGAGTAATGAAACAATGAGGATGCTCCCAACCGCTGGTGATCTTCATCAACTTTGAGCATCCACCACTACTTCACCTACATGAAGTCTTCATCGACAAAACCCAAGGTTAGTTTATGCCTCCAATGGGGGGATGTCACATCAAGGGGGAGCTTTACTCTAAGACTTGAGTCAAAGCATCTCATAGTATGTGAAAACAGTAAATGCATTATGTAAAAGTGGTAACCCCACTTGTGCTTAAACGATGAGTATGACCTATGATCAAGTACTCTTACTTGACTCCTAAGTCAATATACTCATATATAGATGACTCCATCATCACTGAAGTGCTTGTTAGATGCTAGTGTGTTTGTTCATGTTTGCCATAATTTCATTTGACATCTTACTTTGTGAGCATGTTGGTCTGCATTTATTTACTCATTCGAGGATATCCAATTGTTGCTATTTGACTTTTGATTTTTCATTTGCCAATTGGATGTACAAGAATGCCTAGGACCACTCCTCTAGCTATCTATGCTTTCTCACCTCATATTCTATTCATGCTACATCACAAAATTTGAACAAGTACTTTTTGATATCTTTGTGTGAGGAGCACTTGGAGTTCCGTATCGACAAAGGACTGACAATTAAAACCTCACAAGTGCATCTCGATGGAACCAACTCAAAAACTTCGGTCTCACCGAATGCCTAGGGTTGATCTGGTTTTTCTATCTCGGTACTATCGACTCCATATTATGGGTTACACCAAGTTTCCCTATCAGCTGACAGTTGAGAAACTCAGTGACACCAAAAATTTAGAATGGGTATCACCGACAGTGAGGGGTATATAAGCTATGGATCCCGATGCTTTGAAGTTCAATCTTCAACTGTCGCGCTCCAAAACCCTAAGCTGTCACAAAGTACCCCTGGTCGTCGCCCTTGTCTCCCTGTGCTCCTCCGCCACTGGGATCTTTGCAGTTGACTGGAATCTTCGCCGCCGTCCACGCCGTGGTGGATCCATCACCGAGCTAGGGTATGGATTCGATCCTTCACTACTGGAATCAAAAGATTTGTTGTCTGCCTTCTCTTTGCCGTCAGCTAGCGGACAGCAAAGAATGGCTTTGCCATCAGCTAGGAGAAAGCGGACGGCAAAGAGTGGCTTTGCCATCAGCCACCTCTTTGCCGTTTGCTAGCGCACGGCAAAGAGGGAGGGGGCCCACCCACGACCCAGCCCGCTAGTTGACCTAACGCCCCCCCTCTTTGCCGTCCGCTAGCGGACGACAAAGAGGGAGGGGGCCCACCCACGACCCAGCCCACTAGTTGACCTAACGCCCCCCCTCTTTGTCGTCCGCTAGCGGACGACAAAGAGGAAGGGGGCCCACCCACGACCCAGCCCACTAGTTGACCTAACGGCCCCCCTCTTTGCCGTCCACTAGCAGACGGCAAAGAGGGGGTGTTAGCTAACGGCTAACGCCCCCTCGACCCGCCCTCTCTCTCTATTCTCATCCTTCCCTCTCGCCTCCCTTCGCGAGGACCGCCGCCAGCGCCCACCTGTCGCCCTTCGCCGCGCCCCCGTCCCCGCCACACCTCGGGCCCGCACCCCCGTCTTTGCGCCCGTCCACCCTGCCGCCCGCGCCCCAACGCTCCGCACTTTCGCCCTGCCCCGCCGCTTCCCCCCCGCCCCGCGTCGCCCTCCCCCGCCCCAGCCGGGCGCCACCCCCTTCCCTACAGCCCGCAACGCCTGCACCCGACCGCTCCCGCCCACGCCCGTCGCCACCCACGTCCCCCCCGCCCCGCGCGCCCGCGCCGCCTCCCCCCCATCCAGCCGCCCCCCGTCGCCGGCCCCGCCACCTGCCTTCCGCACCTCCTCGCCCGTGCGCCCTCGCACCCCCGCCGCCGCGCGCCCCTGTCGCCCCCGCCGCCGCTTCGCCCCCCGCCGCCGCCGCGTCACCATTGCCGCCCCACCAGCCCGCGTCAACACTGCTGCCCCGTCGCCCGCCAGCGCCGCCCCACCAGCCCGCGTCGCCATCGTCGCCCCACCCCACAGGTCTAGTTTTTTTTCTGTTTTTTAGATTTTTCTGTTTTTTTAGATTTAGGTTTAATTAGTTTAGTTTATTAGTTTAGTTCAGTTAGTTTTTCTGTTAAGTTAGTAACTTAGTTACTTAGTTAGGAGGAGGAGGAGAGGAAATGAAGAAGAAGAAGAAGAGAGAAGAAGAAGAGGAGGAGAAGGAGACGGAGAAGAAGAAAGAAGAGGAAGGAGAAGAAGAAAAGGAAGAAGAAAAGGAGGAGGAGGAGGAGAAGAAAAGAAGAAAAAGACGGCAAACCGGATGGCACTCACCCCCACCGCCGCCCGCGCACCTCACCCGAGAATAAGAAGAAGAACATGAGGAGGAGGGGTGCGTCGGCGCCGACGTAACCGGGTCGAGGATCGCCGACACGACACCCCTCACACCCCGACCCCGACACGACACCCCGACACCCCGACCGCGACACGACAGCCCGACCCCGACCCCGACCCCGACACCTCGACCCCGACATGACACCCCCGACACCCCGACCCCGACACGACACCCCGACCCCGACACCCCGACACGACACCCCAACACCCCGACACCCCGAGACCCCAACACAGCACCCCGACCCCGACACCCTGACACGGCACCCCGACCCCGACATGACACCCCGAGACCCCGACATGGCACCCTCGACCACGACACAACACCTCGACCCCGACACAACACCCCCGACACCCCGACCCCGACACGAGGTTTCATCAACGTCGAGGAACCCAATAACCCAGACACAGCACCCCTACCCCGACACAACATCCCTGACACCCAGACCCCGACATGACACCCCGACCCCGACACATGTCCAATAGCTAGGCAAGATGAGTGATCGTGGGTTGATGTACATCGGTATAATGCGTGTGTGACTTTCGGTCTGTCGAGGCTTTCCTTAAATAACTTTCATGTGTGTTCTTGATGGAGGAATCCCGACTGTTGTCGTGGGGGGCGCCTCATCATTCTTCTCTTCTTTGTGATATACTCGTCGATATATTACGCAAGAAGAGAAGAGGTGAGGCGAACATCACCGGCGGTCGAACTATTACTGTGAGAGCGTGCCCACCAACATATATACACCACCATATCAGTGTGAGAGAGAGCGCACCAACACACCATGAGATATGAGATTTACTTAAGGAAAGCCTGGACGAACCGAAAGTCACACACGCATTATACTGATGTACACCGACCCAGAACTATTGCTGCGCGCGTGACACCGGGCGCCGGCATCACTTGTGGGATGTGGATCTAGTGTTCAACGCTGAGCGCCACATGTATCTCACAGCGATGATACTTGCTATTTAGGGTTTCATCGACGTCGAGGAACCCCCTAACCCGACACCACGACACGACACCCCCGACCCCCGACCCCGACACAACATCTCGACCCTGACACCATGACACGACACCCCCGACCCCCGACACCTCTTTGGCCTTCTGTTCACCGAAAGGGTGCTCTTCGGCCTTCTAGAGGCCGACGGGGTCATATATGTGTGAATTATGAGTTAGGTCATATAATTTCCGATTTTGTTATGAAAAACATCATATATATATTTGTGTTCATCAGGTGGATTTAAATGTGTAGTTGTTTCGTCGCTGCGAGGGTTTGGTGTTTGACGACCTCCCCATGCGTTCGACGAGCTCCGCCCCTGCGCTCGTGGGTGAGAACAAATGACATCTCCTCCTCCCCCTTCATTTGCTCTGTTCCGGTCTTCGTGCCGATGAAACTTGCTAGATGTAGGTAGATTGAATCATCAGTATGCGTGAACACTATGCGTCTCCGGTTTGAAAGGGTTACATCTATAAATATGCATACATTTGCATATTTATAACCGTGATTCTTTCGAATTGTCCAACGTTATCCATGGACAGCCCGAGTATGTGTCGATTGGGTTCGTTTTCCCATATGCTCTGCTCCGGATGCGATGCAAAATTTCGTCAGTGCCTCCCTGTTGTTCTCCGGGTACACATCCTCTTTGCTTATTGCCGAGACGTGTATCAGGATAACAGCGGGGAGGTGCTGCCGAAATTTTGCATCGGATCCGGAGCAGAGCATGGGAAAATGAACCCAATCTACACATACTCGGCTGGGATTAGGACCTATCTTTACCTACTAGCGTCTAGGTTGCATCGACGTAATGAAACTGACAATCTCTATTAACTCATGAATATGGTTTGCTGAATTATGTATATATTTTGTGTGTGTCGAGTAGCTAGGCAGGATGAGTGATCATGGGTGGATGTACACCGGTCACACTAGTCAGAAAGACATGACCCATGAATGGTTAATAAAAACCAAGGAGTTTGTGAGAGTCACATTTGCAAATGAACAGAAAACAACTTGGTGCCCTTGTGTCGATTGCGACAACTATAAGAAGAAGTCAGAGTTTGAAATGATCAAACACCTATAGAAGTGGGGTTTTACACCTAATTATACGGTCTAGACATTTCATGGTGAGTCTACCCAACGTGCCAGAGCTGAGGTGCTTCGTCGTCGCACCGACGAGCATGGTACCGGGATCGAAGACATGGTGCAAGACTTTGATGATGCTCGGGATTCGAATGATGAGATAGAGGAATCTGCAAAGGCCTTTTATAAAATGTTGGAGTCTTCAAAACGTCCTCTCCACGAGCACACTGAGCTTTGTCAGCTGCATGCCCTCGCACAAGTAATGGCTCTAAAGGCTCAGTTCAACCTGGGCAGAGAATGCTACGACGCGATTATGACGATATTTGGACGCTTTCTACCCAAAGGCCATGTATTGCCACCAAACCTATACCAGTCGGACAAAATCATGCGTGCGCTTAACATTCGACAACCAAAAGGAAACAAGAACTGGAGGAAGCCAAAGGCATGGTTCAATCTTGGAAGGGCAGCTATGAGGGAAATGATCTTGTGGGTGCAAATGCAGTTGATGTTCCCCGATGGGTATGCAACGAATCTAAAGAGGGGAGCGAGTCTCGAAAAATTGAAAATATTTGGTCTCAAGAGTCATAATTGGCACATATGGCTTGAGCGGGTAATGCTGGTGATGTTGCATGGCTTTATCCCTGAGGATGAATGGCTAGTACTGGCAGAGCTGAGCTATTTCTTCCGTGCTCTTTGTGCAAAAGAACTGTCGCCTAACGTGCTAGACAAACTGGAAGAGTTGGCGCTGGAGTTGATCTGCAAGTTTGAAAAGATCTTTCCACCGGGCTTCTTTAATCCAATGCAGCATTTGATTTTGCATCTCCCAACCGAGGCAAGATTGGGGGCCTGTGCAAAATCGTTGGTGCTTCTCAACTGAGAGGATGCAAAACACGCTTCGAGCAAAATGTAAAAATAAACGTAGAGTTGAAGCATCGATGGCCGAGGCATTCCTTACTAAGGAGGCGGCAAACTTTGTGACAGCACACTACACAGCCCAGAATCGTCACTTGCATAATCCGAAGCCTTGGTACAATGATGGCGATCGTGAAAAAGGTCGATCCAACCTCAGCCTATTCAAAGGGAAGCTCACACCAGCCGGACCATTTCGAAATCATTAGGGTTGGATGTCGAAGAATGGCGGACCATTTCGTTGTATATCCTCAACAACCTAACAGAAGTGCGGCCGTACATTGAGTAAGTTCTCGGTACATTGTTTCGCAACTTCTAATTCCTTTGAAATGCTCTTATTCCCGGATATGTGATACAATCGATACGTCGCCAAATTCTCGGCTGGAGCAATGATCCAAAAGGATTCCATTGAAGAGTATGAGCTTCTGGCAAAGCATGGAGTCGGCTATCTCGGTTTCATCTCTTGGTTCAAGCAAACGGTAATTTCCATTAATTAGACGATTTCATTTCTTTGCCTAGTTTGCGGCTAATGCAACAATCCTTTGGTATTAAACTTGTAGGCTAATGCAGAGTCTATGGACTCCGAATTGAGACAAGTCGCTAATGATTTTGACTTTGAGGTCCGTTCATTTGACAAATACGACATCAATGGGTATCGCTTTCATACTTTTGGCAAAGAGCTATCTATGGCCGAACGAAAGACTACAAATTGTTGTGTCTCCGCTGTCGGTGAAGGAGGGGTCGAGTATTATGGAAGAGTTGAAGCAATTTATGAACTTACATTCTTTGGTGAAAACCCACCAAACGTTGTAGTCTTCAAATGTTATTGGTTCCAGCCAAAGGAGACTAGAAGGACTCATGAACATATAGGGCTAGTCAAAATCAAACAAAGCACCAATTTGGATGTTCCCGATGTCTATATTATGGCTCAAAAGGCGACCCAAGTTTTCTGTCTACCATGGGACTGCCAAACGGATCCAAATTTGAAAGGTTGGGATGTCGTTTATGATGTGCCGCCACATTTTAGACCACCTCCCCTCAATGAAGATGATTATGAACCTCACATTAACCCAGACACATATGAAGGAGAATTCCTCCAAGAAACACGTGTTTCCAAAAAACGCTTCAAGAACCGCTCTACTTCACCCCAGAACATTGAGGTCGCCGGCGACAGTGAACCCGACTTCACCCCTGAGCAGGAACAAGAAGAGATGGAAGAAGAAGAGGTTACTGCTGCGGATGACCTGACAATGCTTGACCGATTACATAGAGGCCTTCCACATGTTTATGCATTTATTGATGATGTTGATGAGCACGTCATTACTGATAGTGATGATGATTATGAATTTATTGATCCCAGAGCATACATAGACGATGAAGATTAATATTAGTAATGTGAGGTATTCAATTATTATTATGTACATATATATTATTAATTAGTTCATGTTATTAGGTATTCAATTTTTTTATAATGAACTAATTTAGTTCACTCTTTGTCATTGCAGGTGTTGACAGATGGTGGGCGGGGCTCGAGAGCGCTCTTAGCCTCCTTCCTCGGCGCGTGGTGGGAGGGGTGCTATTATTCCACCCCAGCAACTCTAGAGAGTGATGGTACACAGCATGCAGACAACAGCGGGCGCTTCTTCTTCGACCGGGAGAGGTCGGGGGAAGACGAAGAGAGGTGCTAGAGGTAGGAAGGCTGCTGCGCCTTCCTCGCCGCCACCCCCAGCTGATTCTCCCAACCACAAGAGTGCTCCGTCTCGGGTGGACCCGTATGACTTGGACCCGTCTCGGACTCCGGTCCACGAGCCTCGGGTCGACGAGCCTCACGTCACCAAGCCTTCGTCCCAGGAGACTCGGGTCCCAGATTCTTCGTCCCAGGAGACTCGGGTCCCAGAGTCTTCGTCCCACGTGACTCCGGAGGCTAGTGGCCATGCTGATGGTGCAAGGACAATTACTTGTCTGAGGACACCTATAGCGAGAGCGAGCTGGTTGAGGAGGGCAAGAAGGTCTACCAGTGTGGTTGTACAAAGCTGCCTCCCGTGCCGACGACCCGTGAGCAGAGGTGGTTGATTGCGCCTAATGCGGAGAAGTAAGTGCATTTACTCTTTTTTAACCTTTTGCCTTCATGTTTCTTCAAATTAATATCTAATGTGTTGGCCTTGTCCTACTGCAGGGGTTGGAAATACGAGCGTGGTGGTGTCCGTAGGCCCAACCAGGTCCTTGGTGTGCTTCTCCGGCACCACTTCCCGGGGAAGGTCCAGTTGCCCGGTGAGGGTGAGTCTCCACAGGTAACACTGACCTGGGAGTTGTACAAGGCTGCCCCGGCCCCGCCGGAGGATATGGTGATCTTGTGCGAGACGGTGGCTGACATTGTGATCCGTCGCTTTTGGGTAATTTCTCCTTTACAAAATTAAAAATCAACAACACCTAGTGATTGTACTAATCAGTGTCTAATGTGTTGTCTTGTTTGATTATAGATCTTCTATAGGTGTCTTGAGGAAGACGAGGCGATAGCAGCTGTTGTTCTCGAAGTCGAGTGCAAGCACCTACTTCAGAACTTACGGCACGAGGCTTGGGTGCAGGCTATTCGAGACTACTACGCCTCGAGTAACATTAAGAGGGCCAAGAAGAAGTGCCGCGAAAATTATCTTAGTAAGGAGAAGTTTATGAAGGTAATTATCTATTCTTAAGGCCTTGTACCTAGTTTCTTTGATTTGATTCGTAGGCATAGCGCTGAAATTTATCTTGTCTAACTTAGGTGCCCCCGAGATGGTGTGCAGATACGATGGACTGTTGGGAGGCATTGGTGGATGAGTGGTGCTCTCCCGAATGGCTAGCCGAACACAACAAGGCCAAGGAGAAGCGTGCCCAAATGAGAGGTGTTCCACACATCAAGGGAGCTCCAGCCTGTTTGAGTACGGGGATAACTGGGTATGTGGTTTGCTTCATGATTCATGCAATTTCATTCTTCATGCTAGCTTGAGCCCTTAACTAATATTTTGTTCACCTCTTTTAGGCACGAGAAAACAAGAAGGAGGTGCCACCTCTGTTTGACCTCTATGCCATGGCCCATACTGCCTCGTACAAGAAGGTCAAGGCATTCTCTGAGGATGACCTCGATCATCCAGAGAGATTCAGCAACATCTCCTCCCACAACAAGCTCGTGAGGTACAGAGATGAGGGGAAGGCGAGGAAAGGGGAGGACTTCAACCCGAGCCAGAGTCCTTTTGATCCAGAGCTTGTGATGATATCTGGTGGTGGGAGGCCCCATGTCTCGATAGCCATTGGGGATGGACTGATACGTTGTCCTAGAACTCTCCCAGAGATCAAGAAGCGCTAGACGAGCTCTGATCCTGAGATAAGGCCTCGTCCACGGCCAATGGAGCTCGCCATTGAGGCTAGGGCCCAGGAGCTTCTGGCAGAGGCAAATAGGAAGGCGGCGCAGAGGGAGAGGGAGATGGAGGAGAGTACGACTAGGTTGTTGGAGGAGGAGAGGAACCGGAATGACGCATCTCACCGGGCCCTATACGAGCTCCTCGTGGTAAGTTTCTCCTGCACATTAGCCAAATCATGCACGTAATGTTCATTTCATCACTAACTTGTTGGAAGTATGCCCTAGAGGCAATAATAAATTAGTTATTATCATATTTCCTTGTTCATGATAATCGTTTATTATCCATGCTATAATTGTATTGATCGGAGACTTAAATGCATGTGTGGATACATAGACAAAACCATGTCCCTAGTATGCCTCTAATGGACTAGCTTGTTGATCAAAGGATGGTTAAGGTTTCCTAGCCATGGACATGAGATGTCATTTGATAATGGGATCACATCATTAGGAGAATGATGTGATGGATAAGACCCAAACTACAAACATAGCATATGATCGTGTTAGTTTATTGCTACTGTTTTCTGCATGTCAAGTATATGTTCCTATGACCATGAGATCATGCAACTCACGGATATCGGAGGAGTGCCTTGTGTGTATCAAACGTCGGAACGTAACTGGGTGACTATAAAGGTGCTCTACAGGTATCTCCGATGGTGTCTGTTGAGTTGGCATGGATCGAGACTGGGATTTGTTACTCCGTGTAACGGAGAGGTATCTCGGGGCCCACTCGGTAATGCAACATCACAATAAGCCTCGCAAGCAATGTGACTAATTGTTAGTTGCGGGATCTTGTATTACGGAACGAGTAAAGAGACTTGCCGGTAACGAGGTTGAACTAGGTATGGAGATACCGACGATCGAATCTCGGGCAAGTAACATACCGAAGAACAAAGGCAACGATATACGGGATTAACTGAATCCTTGACATAGAGGTTCGACCGATAAAGATCTTCATAGAATATGTAGGAACCAATGTGGATGTCCAGGTCCCGCCATTAGTTATTGACCGTAGAGGTGTCTCGGTCATGTCTACATAGTTCTCGAACCCGCAGAGTCTGCACACTTAAGGTTCGGTGACGTTTCGGTAGTGTAGAGTTATGTATGGTGGTGACCGAAGGTTGTTCGGAGTCCCGGATGAGATCCCGGACGTCACGAGGAGCTCCGGCATGGTCCGGAGGTAAAGATTCATATATAGGAAGTCCCAATTTGGTTTCCGGAAAAGTTTCGGGCTCATCGGTAGTGTACTGGGAGTATCGGTATTGTACCGGGAGTGCCGGTAGTGTACCGGGGGACCTCCGGGAGGGGTATTTCGACCCCAAGAGGTCCATGGGCTGTGGGAGAATAATAACCAGCCCTTAGTGGGCTGGTAAAACAGCCACAAAGGCCCATGGCGCAGGAGAGAAAGTCCTAAAGCAAAAAATGGAAAATGAGCCAATAGGAGGCAATCCTACTCCAACTAGGATTGGAGGTGAAGTAGGATTGCTCCCACCTCCTATTTCGGCCGACCCAAAGGCCTTGGCTGCCTCTCCTCTCCTCTCCTCCTATATATACTAGTGGATTGGGTGGTTTTTGGACAGAATTTCCGGCCACGTGCTACCCGTTTCACCGGTGCACAGTTTCTCCTCTAGATCGGTTTTCCGCAGCGCTTAGGCGAAGCCCTGCCGGAATCACTCCACCACCATCACCGAAGCGCCGTCACGCTGCCGGTGAACTCTCTCTCCTCTCCACCTCCTCTCGCTGGATCGAGACGGTGGAGATCGTCATCAAGCTGCACGTGTGCTGAACGCGGAGGTGCCGTCCGTTCGGCGCTAGATCGGAAGGACCGTGATCGAGATCGCGAGACAGTTCATGATGAGATCGCGGAACGGATCGTGATGAGTTCGTGGGACAGATCGTGATCAAGATCGTGAGACGGATCGTGATAAGATCGCGGGACGGATCCTGATGAGTTCACGGGACGGATCGTGATTGGATCGCGGGACGGATCGTGATGAGATCGTGGGACGCTCGGCGATTTGGATCGCGAAGATGTTCGACTACACCAACCGCGTTTCTTAACGCTTCCCGCTTAGCGATCTACAAGGGTATGTAGATCCACTCTCCCTCTCGTAGATGCTCATCACCCTGGATAGGTATGCGTGTGCGTAGGAAAATTTTTGTTTCCCATGCGACGTTCCCCAACAGTGGTATCAGAGCCAGGTTGATGGTTCGATGAGATCTCGAGTAGAACACAAAAGGTTTGTGGGCGTTGATGCTTAGATTGCTTCCTCCCTTGGTCGTATTTTGGTTCAGCGGGATTGTGAGATGAAGCGGCCCAGACCAACATTACTCGTACGCTTACGAGAGACCGGTTCCCTCGACGCAACTTGTTGCCTAGATGGCTTGCGGGTGACAGTTTCTCTCACTTTAGTTGGATCGGATTCGACAAAGGCGGTCCTTGAGAAGGTTGAAAAGCAAACTAGTGTATCACCGTTATGGTTTATGCGTAGGTGAGAATCGTTCTTGCTAGATACCCATAGCAGCCACGTAAAACTTGCAACAACAATTAGAGGACGTCTAACTTGTTTTTGCAGGGTATGTTGTGATATGATATGGCCAATTACATGATGTGATATATGTGATGTATGAGATGATCATGTGATGTATAGATTATCACGACTTGCATGTCGATGAGTACGGCAACCGGCAGGAGCCATAGGGTTGTCTTTAATTATTGTATGACCTGCGTGTCAATCATTAAAGCGCTATGTAATGCTTTACTTTATCGCTACGGTAGCAATAGTAGTAGAAGCATGCAGGGCGTGACAACCCCGATGGCGACACGTTGATGGAGATCATGGTGTCATGCCGGTGACGATGGAGATCATGCCGGTGCTTTCTAGATGGAGATCAAAAGCACAAGTTCATGGCCATATCATGTCACTTATGATTTGCATGTGATGTTAATCCTTTTTATGCACCTTGTTTTTCTTAGGACGACGGTAGCATTATAAGGTGATCCCTCACTTAATTTCAAGATAAATTGTGTTCTCCTCGAGTGTGCACCGTTGCGAAAGTTCGTCGTGTTGAGACACCACGTGATGATCGGGTGTGATAGACTCTACGTTCACATACAACGGGTGCAAGCCAGATTTGCACGAGCAGAACACTCGAGTTAAACTTGACGAGCCTAGCATGTACAGACATGGCCTCGGAACACAAGAGACCGAAAGGTCGAGCATGAGTCATATAGTGGATATGATCAACATAATGATGTTCACCATTGAAGCCACCTTAACTCACGTGATGATCGGACTTGAGTTGGTGAATTTGGATCATGTATCACTCGAATGACCCGAGGGATGTCAATTTGAGTGGGACTTCTTAAGTAATATGATTAATTGAACTCATTATCATGAACATAGTCAAAGTGTCTTTGCAAATTATGTTACTAGCTCGCGCTGTAGCTCCCTTGTATTTTTATATGTTCCTAGAGAAATAGAGTTGAAAGATGTTGGTAGCAATATTGCGGACTGGGTCCGTGATCTGAGGATTGTCCTCATTGCTGCACAGAAGCCTTATGTCCTTAATGCACCGCTCGGTGCGCCACCCCCTCTAGCGTCGTCTATAGATGTTGTGAACATCTGACAGGCACGTTTCGATGACTACTTGATAGTTTAGTGCGTCATGCATTACGGCTTAGAATTGAGGCTTGGAAACGTTTTGAAACGTCACGGAACATATGAGATGTTCTAGGAGCAGAGATTGTGATCTCAGGCTCGTGCCTTTGTTGCGAGATGTGAGATCTCCAACAAGATTCATTGCTTGTAAGATGAAGGAGAATAGCTCAATCGTTGAGCATGTACTCAAATTGTCTGGGCACTACAATCGCTTGAATCAAGTGGGAGTTGATCTTCCAGATAAGATAGTGATTGATATAGTTCTCCAAGTCACTGTCACTAAAGCTACTAGAACTTAGTGATGAACTATAATACACCAGGGATAGAAGTATTGATCCCTGAGCTGTTCGCGATGTTTGACACCGCGAAGGTAGAAATCAAGAAGGAGCGTCAAGTGTTGATGGTTAATCAAACCACTAGTTTCGAAAAGGGCAAGAGCAAGGAGGGAAACTTCATGGATAGCAAGTCAGTTACTGCTCCAGTGAAGCAACCAAAAATTGAACTCAAACCCGAGACTAAGTGCTTCTATTATGAGGTGAGAGGTCGCTGAAGCGGAACAACCCTAGATACTTGGTAGATAAGAAGGCTGGCAACATCGACAGAAGTATATTTGATATACGAGTTATTGATGTGTACCTTGCTAGTACTCCTAGTAGCACCTGGGTATTGGATACCGGTTCGGTTGCTAAATGTTAGTAACTCGAAATAAAAGCTACGAAATAAACGGAGAACTAGCTAAGGGTGAGGTGACGATATGTGTTGGAAGTGTTTCCAAGGTTGATGTGATCAACATCGCACGCTCTCTCTACCTTCAGGATTAGTGACGAACCTAAATAAATGTTATTTGGTGTTTTGCGTTGAGCATGAACATGATTAGATCATGTTTATTGCAATACGGTTATTCATTTAAGTTAGAGAATAATGGTTATTCTGTTTACATGAATAATACCTTCAATGGTCATGCACCCAGTGAGAATGGTTTGTTGAAATCTTGATCGTAGTATTACACATGTTCATAACATTGATGTCAAAATACACAAAGTTAATAATGATAGTACCACATACTTGTGGCACTGCCGCTAAATGTCATATTGGTATAAAGCGCATGTAGAAACTCCATGCTGATGGATATTTGGACTCATTCGATTTCGAATCGGTTGAGACATGCGAACCATGCCTCTTGGGCAAGATGACTAAAGGACCCCGTTGGATGGAGCGGGCAAGTGATTCATTGGAAATGATACATGTTGATGTATGCAATCTAGTGAGTCTTGTAGCGTGCAGTGGATATCGTTATTTTCTTACCTTCACTGATGATTTGAGTAGATATAGTGTATATTTACTTAATGAAACACAAGTCTGAATCGTTTGAAAGGTTCAAGCAAATTCAGAGTGAAGTTTAAAGATCATCGTGACAAGAAGATAAAAATGACTGCGATATGATCGTGGAGGTGAATATCTGAGTCACGAGTTTGGCATACAACTTAAGACAATGTGAAAGTTGTTTCACAACTAAACGCCACCTGGAACACCATCGTGTGATGGTGTGTCCGAACATCATAGTTATGCTCTATTGGACATGGTGCGTAATATGATGTCTCTTGTCGTTTTACTACTATAATTTTGGGGTTATGCATTAGAGACAACTACATTCACTTTAAATAGGGCACCATCTAAATCCGTTGAGATCACACCGTGTGAATTATGGTTTGATAGAAACCTAAGCTGTCATTTCTTAATGTTTGGGGCTGCGATGCTTGTGTGGAAAATGTTTTCACATAATAAGCTAGAACCCAAAGCGGACAAATGTATCTTCATAGAATACCCTAAGAACAGATGGGTCTGCCTTCTATCTCAGATCCGAGTGCAAAGTGTTTGTTGCTAGAACTGGGTCCTTTCTCGAGAAAAAGTTTCTCTCGAAAGAATTGAGTGGGAGGAAGATAGAACTTGATGAGGTTGTTAAACCTTTGTTCAACCAGAGAGTAGCGCAGCGCAGAAAGATGTTTCTGTGAAGCCTACGTTAGTTGAAGAGGAAGTTAATGATGATGATCATGAAGCTTCAGGATCAAGTTACTATCGAACTTCGTAGGTCGACAAGGATGTGTACTGCTCCTGAGCGGTACGACAACTCTGTCTTGGAGGTCATGTTGTTGGACAACGATGAACCTACGAGCTATGGAGAAGCGATGATGGGCCCGGATTCCGACAAATGGTTGGAGGCCATGAAATCCGAGATAGGATCCATGTATTAAAACCAAGTGTAGACTTTGGTAGACTTGCTCGTTGGACGGCAGGTCGTTGAGTACAAATGGATCTTTAAAATGAAGACAGACACTGATGGTGAATGTCACTATTTGTAAAGCTCGACTTGTTGCAAAGATGTTTGTGACAAGTTCAAGGAGTTGACTACGATGAGACTTTCTCACTCGTAGCGATGCTAAAAGTCTGTTGGAATTATGTTAGCAGTTGTTGTGTTTTCAATTATGAAATCTGGCAGATGGATGTCAAAACATCGTTTCCTTAATGGTTTACTTGAGGAAAGGTTGTATGTGATACAACCAGAAGGTTTTGTCAGGCCTAAGGATGCTAAAAGGTGTGCAAGCTTCGGTGATCCTTCCATGGACTGAAGCAAGCATCTCGGAGTTGGAATATATGCTTTGATGAGGTGATCAAAGTTTTGATGTTTATACATAGTTTATGAGAAACTTGTATTTTCAATAAAGTGAGTGGGAGCACTATAGAATTTCTGATAATTATATGTGGATGACATATTGTTGTTCAGAAATAATGTAGAGTTTCTGGAAAGCATAAAACGGTTATTTGGAAAGTGATTTTCAAAGGAAGACCTGGATAAAGCTACCTAATTGTTGAGCATCAAAATCGATAGAGATAGATCAAGATGCTTGATGAGACTTTCAATGAGTGCATACCTTCACAAGATTTTGAAAGAGTTCAAAATGGATCAGCCAGAGAAATAGTTCTCGTCTGATTTGTAAGGTGTGAAGTTGAGTGAGACTCAAAGCTCGACAACGGCAGAAGAAAGAGAAAGGACGAACGTCGTCCCCTATGCCCTAGCCATAGGCTCTATATTATGCCATGCTGTGTACCGCACCTATGTGTGCCTTGCCATGAGTCTGTCAAGGGGTACAAGAGTGGTCCAGGAGTGGATCACTGGACAGCGGTCGGAATTATCCTTAGTAACCAGAGGACTAAGGAAATGTTTCTTGATTATGGAGGTGATAAAGAGTTCGTCGTAAAGAGTTACGTCGATGCAAGCTTTAACACCTATCCGGATGACTAGTAGTAGCAATCTGGATACGTATAGTGGAGCAGCCATTTGGAAATAGTACCAAGTGGAGTGTGGTAGCAGTGTTTACGGTTTGACATAGAGATAAGCAAAGTACACACGGATCTGAATATCGTAGACCCGTTGACTATAAGACCTCTCTCACATGCAAAGCATGATCGAGCCCCAGAACTCATTGGGTGTTAGATTCATAACAATGCGAATCACATGGTGATGTGAACTAGATTATTGACTCTAGTGCAAGTGGGAGACTGTTGGAAATATTCCCTAGAGGCAATAATAAATTAGTTATTATCATATTTCCTTGTTCATGATAATCGTTTATTATCCATGCTATAATTGTATTGATCGGAGACTTAAATGCATGTGTGGATACATAGACAAAACCATGTCCCTAGTATGCCTCTAATGGACTAGCTTGTTGATCAAAGGATGGTTAAGGTTTCCTAGCCATGGACATGAGATGTCATTTGATAACGGGATCACATCATTAGGAGAATGATGTGATGGATAAGACCCAAACTACAAACATAGCATATGATCGTGTCAGTTTATTGCTACTGTTTTCTGCATGTCAAGTATATGTTCCTATGACCATGAGATCATGCAACTCACGGATATCGGAGGAGTGCCTTGTGTGTATCAAACATCACAACGTAACTGGGTGACTATAAAGGTGCTCTACAGGTATCTCCGATGGTGTCTGTTGAGTTGGCATGGATCGAGACTGGGATTTGTTACTCCGTGTAACGGAGAGATATCTCGGGGCCCACTCGGTAATGCAACATCACAATAAGCCTTGCAAGCAATGTGACTACTTGTTAGTTGCGGGATCTTGTATTACGGAACGAGTAAAGAGACTTGCCGGTAACGAGGTTGAACTAGGTATGGAGATACCGACGATCGAATCTCGGGCAAGTAACATACCGAAGAACAAAGGGAACGATATACGGGATTAACTGAATCCTTGACATAGAGGTTCGACCGATAAAGATCTTCATAGAATATGTAGGAACCAATGTGGACGTCCAGGTCCCGCCATTGGTTATTGACCGTAGAGGTGTCTCGGTCATGTCTACATAGTTCTCGAACCCGCAGGGTCTGCACACTTAAGGTTCGGTGACGTTTCGGTAGTGTAGAGTTATGTATGGTGGTGACCGAAGGTTGTTCGGAGTCCCGGATGAGATCCCGGACGTCACGAGGAGCTCCGGAATGGTCCGGAGGTAAAGATTCATATATAGGAAGTCCCAGTTTGGTTTCCGGAAAAGTTTCGGGCTCATCGGTAGTGTACCGGGAGTATCGGTATTGTACCGGGAGTGCCGGTAGTGTACCGGGGGACCTCCGGGAGGGGTATTTCGACCCCAAGAGGTCCATGGGCTGTGGGAGAATAATAACCAGCCCTTAGTGGGTTGGTAAAACAGCCACAAAGGCCCATGGCGCAGGAGAGAAAGTCCTAAAGCAAAAAGTGGAAAATCAGCCAATAGGAGGCAATCCTACTCCAACTAGGATTGGAGGTGAAGTAGGATTGCTCCCACCTCCTATTTCGGCCGACCCAAAGGCCTTGGCTGCCTCTCCTCTCCTCTCCTCCTATATATACTAGTGGATTGGGTGGTTTTTAGACAGAATTTCCGGCCACGTGCTACCCGTTTCACCGGTGCACAGTTTCTCCTCTAGATCGGTTTTCCGCAGCGCTTAGGCGAAGCCCTGCCGGAATCACTCCACCACCATCACCGGAGCGCCGTCACGCTGCCGGTGAACTCTCTCTCCTCTCCACCTCCTCTCGCTGGATCGAGACGGTGGAGATCGTCATTAAGCTGCACGTGTGCTGAACGCGGAGGTGTCGTCCGTTCGGCGCTAGATCGGAAGGACCGTGATCGAGATCGCAAGACAGTTCATGATGAGATCACGGAACAGATCGTGATGAGTTCGTGGGACAGATCGTGATCAAGATCGTGAGACGGATCGTGATGAGATCGCGGGACGGATCCTGATGAGTTCACGGGACGGATCCTGATTGGATCGCGGGACGGATCGTGATGAGATCGTGGGACGCTCGGCGATTTGGATCGCGAAGATGTTCGACTACACCAACCGCGTTTCTTAACGCTTCCCGCTTAGCGATCTACAAGGGCATGTAGATCCACTCTCCCTCTCGTAGATGCTCATCACCGTGGATAGGTTTGCGTGTGCGTAGGAAAATTTTTGTTTCCCATGCGACGTTCCCCAACATAACTAATATGAATGACTCGTGAAAAGAAAATGTACAGACCATGTGCCAGAACAATGGTCAGACCCCTCCATCGATGCCCCATATTGCTATAGCACCCATGGTGAGTTTCATTTAAATGGTCATTAGTGACTAGTATTCACATTTGAGTTGCATCATGCTAAGGAGACATTGCAAATTATCTTTGGTGCAACGTGCCTCCTGACAAGCATTGACCGATCCTTCTACGTCTACTGCAACCCCGAACGGTCCTTCTACGTCTCACCCTGGCCCAAACCCTACTGGTCCTTCACCACCATGTTGATGGTAAGTTTTCCCAAGTGTTTTCATTAACAAATGCATACTTAGCTTAAGAAATGAACTACTTAGCTCCAAAATGACCTATACTTAGCTTATTTTTATCAAAAATGACTTGATATGCTTAGTTAGCTAGAAAATGGTATATTCTACCTAGGATAGCTATAAAATGACCTATACTTAGCATTTTTTCCTCCAAAATGACTTGATATGCTTAGTTAGCTAGAAAATGGCATTAGTAGCTAGTATAGCTCAATAATGATCTATAGCTAGTTTATTTATGACATAATTAGCTCACTTAGGTACAAAATGGCATAACTACCTAGGATAGCACAATAATGATCTATAATTAGCTTAGTTAGTTCATTTATGACATAATATGCTCACTTAGGTAAAAAATGGCATAATAACCTTGGTTTACCTCCAAAATGACCTATACTTAGATTATTTTCCTCAAAAATACATAATAACCTTACTTACTTCCAAAATGATATATTCTACCTAGGATAGCTATAAAATGACCTATATTTAGCTTATTTTCATCAAAAATGACTTGATATGCTTAGTTAGCTAGAAAATGGTATATTCACCTAGGATAGCTATAAAATGACCTATACTTAGCATTTTTTCCTCCAAAATGACTTGATATGCTTAGTTAGCTATAAAATGGCATTAGTAGCTAGTATAGCTCAATAATGATCTATAGCTAGTTCATTTATGACATAATTAGCTTACTTAGGTACAAAATTGCATAACTACCTAGGATAGCTCAATATTGATCTATAATTAGCTTAGCTTATTCATTTATAACATAATATGCTCACTTAGGTAAAGAATGGCATAATAACCTTGGTTTACCTCCAAAATGACCTATACTTAGCTTATTTTCCTCAAAAATACATAATAACCTTACTTACCTCCAAAATGATATATTCTACCTAGGATAGCTATAAAATGACCTATACTTAGCATTTTTTTCCTCCAAAATTACTTGATATGATTAGTTAGCTACAAAATGGCATTACCACCTTGGATAAGAGGAGAGGAGAGGAGAGGAGAAAAAGAAATAGAAGATAAATTCTTCTTCTTTTTTTTCTTCATTTTCTTCTTCTTCTTCTAGCTAGTATTCTTCTTCTTCTAACTATATCTTTCCTACTTTGCAGATTTGCTATAGATGAGGAAGAGGGCATTGATGGATTGTACTCTTCTACTTCTGCTACCTTTATTTTTATGGAAAACTTGTTTTGAATACATATGTATGGATATGTTGTTGGAAACCATATTGTGTGTTGTTGGAAACTTGTATATATGTTGGACTTGTATGTTGGAACTTAATTATTGGTATATATATGCTTGTTTCAACTTATTTGGTATGCTTGTTGGAACTTGTTGAATGATATGTATGTTCTGGATATGTATATGTTGAATATATATGAATATTCTGTCAACTTGAATGATTTTAAGAAAAAAAACAGGGGCTATATAGCCACTTTGCCGTCTGCTGGCAGACGGCAAAGAGCTTTGCCGTCCGCCAGCAGACGGCAAAGTGGCCACATGGCAGCTACCTGTGCAAACAGGGGCTGGCCTAGGTGGGTTCTTTGGCGTCCGCTGGCAGTGGACGGCAAAGAACCCACCTAGGCCAACCCCAGCAATCAAAAAAAGGTGCTTGTCGTCCATTGGCAGACGGAAAAGACCTTAGGTTCTTTGCCGTCCATGGGCAGACGGCAAAGAACCTAAGGTCTTTGCCGTCTGCCACTGGACGACAAAGCACGTCGTTAAGCCCCCTAACGGAGCTAAGTGCCGACATGTGCCGTCCAGGCTCTTTGCCGTCCGCTGGCAGACGACAAAGAACCTAAGGTCTTTGTCGTCCGCTAGCGGACGGCAAAGCAGCCTTTACCGTGGATTATTCAGCCGGACGGTTTGTCGTCCGTGTTTCATGCCTTTGCCGTCCGGGATGGCGGACGGCAAAGTAACTGTTTCCTGTAGTGCTTCTTGCACTCCTCGTCCAATCTTGCACATTGAAGTTTATTCCATCAATAATCCATCGTTTGTAAACCTTTCCACCCTCTGGAAATCTCATTAGATTAGCGAACCGGAAAAATTAGGTTTAGTTGCCCGCAAAACCGCATCTTGGTGATACCGAGTCAGAAAAGACGGTTCCACCAATTTTGTTTTTGTGCTTCTGATGACAGTACTCGGTGAAACCGAGTGGCAGTTTTCAGTCCGACCAAAACGGCTACCAAGTTTATGTTAAGGGTATTGTGAGTCTCAGCAGCACCGAAATGTTCAACTCGGTGACTGTCGGAGTCAAAACCAGTGGATCTCAGGTAGGGGGTCCCGAGCTATGGGTCTTGGATCGATGGGTAACAAGAGACAAGGGAGACGGAATTTACCCAGGTTCGGGCCCTCTTGATGGAGGTAAAACCCTACGTCCTGCTTTGTTTGTATTGATGATGGTATATCGAGTACAAAGTTGATCTACCACGAGATCGTATGTAGTGGTCTAAACCCTAAGAGTTATGCTCGTATGATGATATGATCTATGATGATCTGATTGTCCTGACTAGCCTGGCCTCGGTTTATATAACACACTAGAGGCTTAGGATAACAAGATTCCTAGTCGACTACGTCGGTGGAGAGGAGTCCTTGTCTTGATCACCAAGTCTTGTGGAATCTTCCTCGTATGCAGCATGGGTTGTCTAAACTGGCCCATTTGTAAACCGCCGTGGGGGTCCTCGGCCTGACTCATAGGTTGGGAGACGACGTGGCGAGTACCTCCTAGTCTAGGACACCATCAGTAGCCCCCTGAACCGTTCTTCAAGTTGGGGACGCTCCTTGGTTCTTCTGAACACCTCTTTTCTTTGGCCCTCGGTCTTGAAAACTGGTTCAACAAATCTTCCCACCTTCGATCTTGAGGATCACCGAACTGTATCCGAAGAGTTCACATGTCGGGCATCCGAGGAGCCCCTTTAAGTTATCGGCTTTTATCAATGCCTTGTAAAAATTTTATGCCACACTTGGGGTTTGAAGTGTTTCTCGTGCGGTGATGTCCTCTTGCATCCGAGCTCTAACGCCGAACTACATCTGAGGCATCTTTTCATAGGCAAGCTCCAACACTATTCGACATTCAAGGTATCCTCTAGCGTCCGAGCCCCAACGCCAGACTACATCCGAGGTGTCTTTTTGCAGCCGAGTTCCAACACTATTCGGCATTCAAGGTGTCATAGATCACATTGGTCTCTGGACATTTCAAGGAGTCCATTCGAGCTTAAATACCGGAATAGTCTTTTATGCAGCCGACCATTTGCATCCGGGCTTTATGATGGACTGCTTCCGAGCTCCAACGCCGGACTGCATCCGGGCTCCAATGATAATCAGTGTCCGAGGTATCATAAACTACCTTGGACCTTAAAAAATTGAAGGAATTCATGTGAGCTTAATGTCGGAAATGCTCTCTATGGAGCCAGCCACTTGCGTCCAAGCTTTATGCTGGAATGCTTCTAAGGTGCTTTACACAGCTGAGCTCCAACACTAGTCGGCATCCGAGGTGTCATATATTACTTCGGTCATTGAATAGGTTGAACGAGTTCAGTAGAGCTTAATGCCGGCAATGCCCTCTATTGTGCCAACGACCTGCCTCCGAGCATCACACCGGACAGCTTTAGAAATAGTGCACCAGCTCGGCAGCGGGCTGATTTTTTGTGGAAATTATTTCTGATTGCTGTAATTTATTCTCTGTCGAGATATATAGACAATAGCCCTCAAGGTGCATGTCGGTCTAAAACCCAGGAAGCACCTTAAGGAAAATAATAATCAAAATAAAACCACTGATCCCAGTAGCCCCTGAGACTTAGGTCGATTTGCAAAATCGGCCTGAGGATCATGTTCTTGCTCAACGGCATACGTTAGGGATAGAAACGTGGTACATAGTAGTTTCTGAGACTCGGGTTGGGTGCGGCCGACCAACCTAAGGATCGAATCTCCTTAGAAACGGTATTGCTCTTTGAATTTGCTGCATTGAATAGGCAATGTAGTAGCCCCCGACCCTTAATTTGGGCACGGGTGGTCAAATTAAGGATCGATATTTGTTTGACACAAACTTTGTTATGCTTGACACAATTTATGGTTTAGCCCGGGGAATGTTCCCGAATTCTATGGTCTTTAATGAACCGATATTTTCACTTCTGTTGTTGCTGACCAATTATATTCTTAAGATGGCTAGCTTTCGGCTTCACCCAATCTGAGGTACTAACCTGGATGACCCGGAAGTAACAATCACAGAGGTGCTCCCTTTAACTCCTAGCCGAACAATCGGGAACGTAGGGGGTCAGCACAGCAGCCAGGCAACCCACCTTGGCTAAAATCTTAAGTCAAATTGATGCATATTTATGGCTTTGTAATGATGATTATGGAAGGCAGCAGTCGCATATTGAATATTTTTTAATGCTATATGCTATTTTGACCCTTTGTGACTGTTTATCATTCGAGAGTGGCCCATCATCGGCTTCTACCCCTTTGTAAATGCTATGCAGGGTGTTTTCGCAGTAACAAGACAACCCTTAGTTGATGTCTCCGTGCCCAGAGGCCGTTGTGTTAGCGGAAACGAGGCAATTATATATCTAGGCTTTATAGACTTTCACTTAGTCACACGAGCTTAAAGTTTGGGAGGTCAGTTACTAGCCCACGATTAGTGATCAACATTAGCCGAGGTCAAGTCGATAACACTAAGGCCAATGTTATCGGTCTATAGTTTGATAGAGTCATTGGATTGCTGACCAGTTAGCACTCATTGTGACAACCAGTTTTTGGCTTTCTCCACTAAGGTACTTAACCAATAGAATCAGAAGTACAATTGCAGTGGTTCTCCCTTTGCATGCCTAGCCGGACCAAGCGGAATGTAGGAGGCAATCATATGAGTAGGGAAACCCAACTATTGACCGAAGACACAATTCAAAACTGATGCATATAGAGCAATATCCGAGACGTTGAGGTGGAAGTCGGCACGGAAGATGGCAAACAGCAGGTCAAAAGATTTCCTAAGCTGAATTATTATGTTGGGCACCACAGTCAAGATGATGTCCCTCCTCCTAAAAAACATACAAATAGCTAAAAACTGCCATAAGCTCGAAAAACGAAAAAACTTACATAAAAACTTTGACATTCGAACTAAATCAAGTGTTTTGGGGCCAATCCAAAAATTGGTCTTAAAATTGACATGTGCTTTGGTCGTGCTTTAACATGATACATCTGATCTCTTAGACTTCAAGCGGGTCAGCCTTTGGCTTCAGCCTCCATATCCCGAGGGCGGAGTGTTTCTCCAAGGCCTGTTTAGCGAACTAAACTCAAGCGGCTTTAGAAAGAAACTAGGCTACCCGGCTATTGACCAAACACTCGTGTCGAAAAAAGGAGTAGTAAAAAAATACTTTGCAACGACCAAGAAGAAAACAACATTTATTACAAAATGGTGCATATAAATTTAAGATCCCCCAAGTGACTTGGGTAAAAGAATTTTATGTATAGTGATTGTATGTACCGAAGTACTTATATCATATATGTGTTCGCCCGAACTTTAAACGTGTCTTAACCGACCATCGGCTTCTCTCTCTTTGGCCAAGGGCCGAAAAGTGTTATTTACTATACCATCCGAGGATATCTAAGGTGCTTCGAATAACCAGGCAATAAGGCCATTAGGCTATAATAGACAAAGCGCGCCCAGGGAACTTATGCTATATTACTATTTAACGTAAGAAGCATCTTCAAAGAAAATAGTTCCACCAACGGTTCCTTTCTTTGGGTTCTCATGATTACCATGAGGGGTGTGCAATAGATTTATGTATGCTTGTCTTCCATCGTGGCTGACCATAGTTGAAAACAGTAAGAGCGCTAGCTTTGGGCTTCACCCGCTGAGGTACGAATTCGGATGACACGATCGTAACAATCGTAGAGGTGCTCCCTTTACTCCCTAGCCAAACAATCGGGAATGTAGGGGTAAGCGCAGGAGCAAGGCAACCCAGCTTTGCGGAACACTTAAGTCAACATGATGCATATATTGGCGTAAACACGAACAAGTAAGGGTGTGATACATTAATAATCATATGCAAGAGGAAAAGCTTCATAAAGGAAGTCCCCAAGTAAACGGGGTATCTGAATTTGTTTGTAACAAACAAAGTTTTGACAAATAAAGTTTTTCACAAACAACATTTTGTCAAAAAAGTATAATGCTTGGTCAAACCGAACAAAATTTGAAACTAAAAGTTTTTTAGCATGGAAGCGACCTAGCTGGTTAATGTGCTCGGTGTCGATGATGCGATCCGAGCTTGTGACGTGTGTCGAGCTTCTAGTGGATCAAGGTCCCAGCCCCCAAGCCAATCACAAGGTAGCTGAAGAAGAGCTTGGCTTGATGAAGTGACAACACAACACTTCCGAAGGCCGAGGAGAAAACCCCCGGTCCAGTGGAGCAGGCGGAGTAGTTCGGCAGCGTGACGACGAAGTCCCCACGTACGTCGGCCATGTAGACGACATAATCTCATTGATGGAGGCATGTACGTACGCCAAGGTGACCGCATGACACAGCAGAAGTCGATTACCTGTGCACACAATATAGTGGAAGCCAAGAGTAATAATAAATAAAGGTAATAATATATTTAAAAAAATTCTTCTACTTAGTTAATTTAAGTGAAGCAAATAAGTAAAGGAATATGGCTTGAGCGTCGAGGTGGCCGAGCGAAGAGTTCAGCTTGATGAAGTGACGATGCTGCATGATCGATGTGGCGAGATGAAGTCCTCGGTCCAGTTAACATGGCGAAGCTGTGATCGGCGAACGCCGAAGTCTCATGTAGGTTGGCTGGTGACACCGAAGTCTCATTCCAGCTGAGGTGTTGAAGCAGGTCGGTTGGTAACACCAAAGTCCCTAGAGCGGTTGATGATGGCATGCCATAGCCCCGGTCAAGCCGAGGTGACGAAGCAGGTCGGCTGGTGACGCCGAAGTCTCAAGAGCGGGTTGATGAGGAGATGACGAAGCCCCCAGTCTAGCCGATGTGATGGAGCAGATCGGTAAGGTGACACTAGAGCCCCATGTCAGCCGACGTGTCAAAGCAGGTCGGCGTGGTGGACGTCAGCTTGAAAAAGTAATGGCGCGGCGATGCCAACGCAGGTCGGAATTTGTGATGAGGTCGATGTTGACTTGATGAAGCAACGGAACGCTTGACCCGTACAACCCGTGGATGATGAGGTTCGCTTCATGATTATTCGGCCCTCATGATACCGAACTCTTGGTCGGATGACCGAGATGATGAGGAAATTTCCTTCAAAAAGGACGTCGGACAACCCATTCACGAAAAATATGAACTCGGGTCGGATTCGTTTTCGCGTAGAAAATAGATCAAAAATTCATTAAACTAATCGGATGTTTTCCGGAGCTTGGACGATCGGATCATGCTAAAATTTTGAGGGGTGATCGGTATAGGAATTACGCAGCTGGTGAATGGTGGGATTTTCCAATAGATGTCCGAGCTAGACGCTGGACTTTGATGTCTACTACACAACCTTCTTCTTGTAGACTCGTGTTGGGCCTCCAAGCGCAGAGTTTTCTAGGACAGTGGCAATTTTCCCTCAAGTGGATGACCTAAGGTCTATCAATTTGTTGGAGATGTAGGATGAAGATGGTCTCTCTCAAACAACCCTGCAACCAAACAACAAAGAGTCTCTTGTGTCCCCAACATACCCAATACAATGGCAAATTGTATAGGTGCACTAGTTCGGCGAAGAGATGGTGATACAAGTGTAATATGGATGGTAGATATAGATTTTTGTAATCTGAAAATATAAAAACAGCAAGGTAACAAATACTAAACAGCAAGCAAAACGTTGTATAAATGCTTGGAAACAAGGCCTAAGGTCCATACATTCACTAGTGCAATTTCTCTCAACGATATTGACATAGTTGAATCATATATAAGTACCTCTCATGCAACAAAGAGTTCACTCCAAAGTCACAAATAGCGGAGAACTAACGAAGAAATTATTGTAGGGTACGAAACCACCTCAAAGTTATTTTTTCTGATCAATCTTATGAGCTATCCCTATAAGTGTCACGGACATCCCTAGAGTTCGTACTAAAATAACACCTTAATATACACATCAACCAAAACCCTAATGTCACCTAGATACTCCAATGTCACCACAAGTGCCCATGGGCTTGATTATATGATATGCATCACATAATTTCAGATTCATCATGTTCAATCCAACAGAAAGAACTTCAAAGAGTGCCCCAAAGTTTCTACCTAAAAGTCAAGATAAAAACGTGTGCCAACCCCTATGCATAGATTCCCAAGGTCACGGAACCCGCAAGTTGATCACCAAAACATACATCAAGTGGATCAATAGAACATCCCATTGTCACCACGGATATGCCATCACAAGACATACATCAAGTGTTCTCAAATCCTTAAAGACCCAATCCGATAAGAAAACTTCAAAGGGAAACTCAATTAATCACAACAAGATTGAGAGGGAGGAAACTCCATATGATTCATCTATATCAATAAAGCTTGCGGTACATCAAGATCGTGCCATCTCAAGAAAAAAAGATAGAGAGAGAGAGATAAAACACATAGCTACTGGTACATACCCTCAACCCCGACGGTGAACTACTCCCTCCTCATCATGGAGAGCGTCGGGATGATGAATATGGCCTTCGGTGACGGTTTCCCCCTCCGACAGTGTGCCGGAATGGGCTCCTGATTGGTTTTGCATGGCTCTAGAGGTTTGCGGTGGCGGAACTCTTGATCTAGGTTTTTTCGGAGGTTTCTATATTTATAGGAATTTTTGGCGTTGGAATCACGTCAAGGGGTGCCACGAGGCAGTGACAAGCCTGCTAGGCGCGGCCAGGGGGTGGTCGTGCCTGGTAGTCTTGTGACCTCCTCGTGGCTCTTCTGGCCCAACTCCAATGCTTTGGGGGTCTCTTTTTGGTCCAGAAAAAATCATACTAAATTTTCAGCCCATTCCGAGGACTTTTGTTTCTGCACAAAAAATGACACCATGGTAGTTCTACTGAAAACAGCATCCGTCCGGTTTAATTCTAATAAAATCATACCAAAATCATACATAATTATTGTAAACATATCATGAATACTTCATAAATTATCAATATGTTGGAGACGTATCAGACTCCTCACCCTAAACTCGTCCAGATTCGGCTTCGGTAGATCGGAGATTGCTAGAGATTCCTCCATCGAAACGCGATGAAATTTTGCAGGGTTGTTGTAGATACAATTCCACCGAAGCAATTGTCAAAGCAATGCTCGAGGAAACGGGGACGACGAACACAAATTCGTTGTCCAGAAAAACTACAATCTGTAGATGAGCCATCAATCCTTCTCGCGATCCCACAGCGGAGCTCTCAATGAAAGCACCAATGTTGGAGTCAAAACTGGTGGATCTCGAGTAGGGGGGCCCGAGCTGTGGGTCTTGGATTGATGGGTAATAGGAGACAAGCGAGATAGTATTTACCCACGTTTGGGCCCTCTCGATGGATCTAAAACCCTACGTCCTGCTTTGTTTGTATTGATGATGGTGTATCGAGTACAGAGTTGATCTACCACGAGATCGTATGTAGTGGTCTAAACCCTAAGAGCTATGCTTGTATGATGATATGATCTATGATGATCTGATTGTCCCTAATGACTAGCCTGGCCTTGGTTTACATAACACACCAGAGGCCTAGGATAACAAGAGTCCTAGTTGGCTACGTCGGTGGAGAGGAGTCCTTGTCTTGATCACCAAGTCTTGTGGAATCTTCCTCGTATGCAGCATGGGTTGTCCGAACTGGCCCATTAATAAACCGTCGTGGGGGTCCTCGTCCCGACTCATAAGTCGGGAGACGACGTGGCAAGTACCCCCTAGTCCAGGACACCGTTAGTGACACCGGAATCCAGTTTTGCGGTGAACTACATCTATGATTTTTCTGTTCAAACTTTCAAAAACTCTGCATTTTATGATGACTTATCATATTCCACTCTTCTCAACTCTATTCACAGGGTTAGACATGTCAGGTTCAGAGGATAGCCAGAATCCGCAGGAGTAGAATGCTGATATGACTTCAGGCACTAGCCCTGAGTCCAGCTCTTTCTCAGATCCAGGCACCCCTAGCTCTCATGGGCTGCGTAAAGCTGCTGGAAGGACCAGGAAGAGATAGAATTCTGAAGAGGAAGATTTTAATTTTATGCCCAAGGAGGTTCTTGCTAAAAAGCAAGAGAAGTCTGCAAAGAAATCAGCCAATGAGGCTACCTCATCCAGGAGGGTAGTCAGCAAGATATATGCACCTCCAGAGACTTTTAGAGCACATGAGAGTGCTAGAGCTACCATGTCTATTGATATCCCAAGGAAATCTTTGCCTAATAAAGAATGAGAGAAGAAGACAACCAGGAAGAGAATCATCCATGTTGTTGGCAGGCCTACCTCTACGTTTGAGGATCTAGAGGAGGCTGCTGGTGTTGCAGCTGCTGAGGAGGAGGAACATGTGGTCAAGGCCCCTCCCAAGAAGAAACAAAAGAAGCTTATGGCAGATATTATGCCTAAGCTTGGTCCCTTCAAGAGCACCAAGGATGCACCCAAGAAGGTTGCTACAGGGAAGTCCAAGAGGACTACCAGAGATATTCCAGCTACTGAGAAAAACAAAGGATGTACTTTCAGAGAAGCTGATGATGATGATGCTATGACAACTTTGATGAAGCTTAGACATCACCTTCCTGAACACAATGCCAATCATCCAATAGCTGAAGATATGAAGAACAGGAAGGATTTTGGTTTGAGGGCATGGAGAGCTATTGATCTATATGCCCAGAGGAGGAAAAATTGTTGTGGACTACAGGTTCTACACCAAGGAGCAACAAGACTTCTATGAGATAATCTTGCTTGACAAGAGTCCAACACTCAGTGACATGAGACACGTTGACTGGAAGTATATCAAGGCAAATGAGAACTATTTCCCATGTGTGCAAGACAACTTCCACTGCATTGGTCTCAGTCAGTTTGTTGGCAGAGAGTTCACCGCTTGGAATGATGAGATGATTATGCAGTTCTACTCCACTGCTCACTTCTATGGAGATGGCAGGATTGTGTGGATGACAGAAGGAGCAAGATACGAATCTACAGTTGATGAGTGGGCTACCATCTTTGAAGTACGAGAGGTACAGGATGGTGACTTGGATGTCTACTCTGAATCCAAGGAGAGCCATGATGCTATGAAGGATATGTACAATGATATCCCTGCTGCTAACTTGCAATCACACAAGTTAGGATCTATTTACTTCCTCCAGGCAGGTCTCCATACCATGAACACCATCTTGAGGCATACCTTGATGCCCAAGTCTGGAGATGAGAAGATGATTCGTGGCTATTCCATCAATATGCTTATCCATCTTGATAGTCACACCAGGATTCGAGTGATGGACTTGATTGTTGAAACAGTGAAGAGGGTTGCTGCTGACCAGAAGCGCTCATGCTGCTATGTACCCTACATTCAGATGCTAATCAACTCCAAACTTGAGAAGCACATCTTTGCTCTGGATAGACCTGATACGTCTCCAATGTATCTATAATTTTTTATGATGGCATTCTATTATATTATTTGTTTTGGATGTTTAATATGCATTGATATGCTATTTTATATTTTTTTGGACTAACCTATTAATCTAGAGCCAAGTGACAGTTTGTGTTTTTTCCTTGTTTTTGAGATTTTCAGATATGGGATATTAAACGGAGTCCAAACGGACTAAAACCTTCGAAAGGACTATTTTCTAAAAAGAAACAAGTCGATCAAGCTTGCAGTGCATGTTAGGGGAGGTGCTAGGGCGCCACAAGCCTGCTAGGCGCGGGCCCCCATGGTCGCGCCTAGCAGGGTTGTCGCTCCCTGGAAGGTCTTCTAACCCTATTCTCTGGCCTATAAATACCCAAATATTCCCCCAACATCAAAAAGATCCACACAAATACTTTTCCGCCGCCGAAAGCCTCCGTTCCCAAGAGATCCAATATTGGAGCCCTTCTTTGGTAATCTGCCACAAGGGGTTTCGATCACGGACATCATCTACTTTTGGAAATATGCCCTAGAGGCAATAATAAATTGGTTATTATCATATTTCCTTCTTCATGATAATCATTTATTATCCATGCTATAATTGTATTGATCGGAAGCTTAGATACATGTGTGGATACATAGACAACACCATGTCCCTAGTATGCCTCTAATAGATTAGCATGTTGATCAAAGATGGTCAAGGTTTCCTAGCCATGGACATGAGATGTCATTTGATAAAGGTATCACATCATTAGGAGAATGATGTGATGTCCAACACCCAAACTACAAACGTAGCATATGATCGTGTCAGTTTACTGCTACTATTTTTTGCATGTCAAGTATCTGTTCCTATGACCATGAGATCATGCAACTCACTGACACCGGAGGAGTGCCTTGTGTGTATCAAACGTCGCAACATAACTAGGTGACTATAAAGGTACTCTATAGGTATCTCCAAGGGTGTCTGTTGGGTTGGCATGGATCAAGACTGGGATTTGTTACTCCGTGTGACGGAGAGGTATCTCAGGGCCCACTCAGTAATACAACATCACAATAAGCCTTGTAAGCAATGTGACTAAGTGTTATCCACGGGATCTTGTATTACAGAACAAGTAAAGAGACTTGCCGGTAACGAGGTTGAACTAGGTATGGATATACCGACGATCGAATCTTGGGCAAGTAACATACTAAAGAACAAAGGGAACATTATACGGGATTAACTGAATCCTTGACAGAGAAGTTCGACCGATAAAGATCTTCGTAGAATATGTAGGAATCAATATGGGCATCTAGGTCCCGCTATTGGTTATTGACTATAGAGGTGTCTCGGTCATGTCTACATAGTTCTCGAACCCGCAGGGTCTGCACACTAAAGGTTTGGTGATGTTTTGGTAGTATAGAGTTATGCATGGAGGTGACCGAAGGTTGTTCGGAGTCCTGTATGAGATCCCAGATGTCACGAGGAGCTCCGGAATGGTCCGGAGGTAAAGATTGATATATAGGAAGTCCTATTTTAGTCACCGGAAAAGTTCAAGGCTCATCGGTAGTGTACCGGGAGTGCCGGGAGGGTACAGGGGGGACCATCGGGAGGGTTATTTTGATCCAGGAGGCTACATGGGCTGTGGGAGGATGAATACCAGCCCTTAGTGGGCTGTCCGAAGTCCCACATAGGGCCCATGTGGCTGGGAAGGAAATCCAAAGTGGAAAAGGTGGAAAAAGGCTAATATAAGGAAGGAGTCCTAATCTGACTAGGAGTGGAGGAGTAGGACTCCTCCCTCCACTTCGGCCGAAGCCAAAAGGGCTGGCCCTTGTGGCCAAGCCTCCTCCTCTCCTCCTCCTATACATACTAGATGTTTTAGGGTTTTTGCACACAGATTTTTAGCCATGTGCTACCCTCTCCTTTAGTCCATAGTTTCTCCTCAAGATCGGTTTCAGTAGTGCTTAGGCGAAGCCTTGCTGGAATTACTCCACCATCATCCCCGCAACACCGTTGCACTGCCGGAGAACTCGTCTACCTCTCTGCTCCCTCTTGCTGGACAAGAAGGTGGAGATCGTCATCGAGCTATACATGTGTTGAACGCGGAGGTGTCGTCCGTTTGGCGCTAGATCGGAAGGACTGTGATCAAGATCGCGAGACGATTCGTGATTGGATCGTGGGATGAATCGTGATGAGATCGCGGGACAGATCGTGATTGGATCGCAGGACGGATTGTGATGAGATCGCAGGACGCTTAGCGACTTGGATCACGAAGACGTTCGACTACACCAACCGTGTTTCTAAACGCTTCCCGCTTAGCAATCTACAAGGGTATGTAGATCCACTCTCCCTCTCGTAGGTGCTCATCACCATGGATAGATCTTGCATGTGTGTAGGAAAAAATTTGTTTCCCATGCAACTTTCCGAACAGTGGTATCAGAGCCAGGTTTATGTGTAGATGATATCTCGAGTAGAACACAAAGAGTTTGTGGGAGTTGATGCTTAGATTGCTTCCTCCCTTGGTCGTGTTTTGGTTCAGCGGTATTGTAGGATGAAGCGGCCCGGACCAACCTTACTCGTACGCTTACGAGAGACCGATTCGATCGACTGACTTGTAACTTCGTTACACAAAGATGGTTGGCGGGTGTCTGTTTCTCCTACTTTAGTTGGATAGGATTCTACAAAGGCGGTCCTTGAGAAGGTTGAAAAGCAACTTATGTATCACCATTGTGGTTTATGCGTAGGTGAGAATTGTTCTTTCTAGATACCCATAGCAGCCATGTAAAACATGCAACAACAATTAGAGGACGTCTAACTTGTTTTTGCAGGGTATGTTGTGATGTGATATGGTCAATTACATGATGAGATATATGTGATGTATGACATGATCATGTTTTGTATAGAATATCACGACTTGCATGTCGATGAGTACGGCAACCGGCAGGAGCCATAGGGTTGTCTTTAATTATTGTATGACCTGCGTGTGAATCATTAAGCGCTATGTAATGCTTTACTTTATCGCTAAACGGTAGCAATAGTAGTAGAAGCATGGTGGGCACGACAACCCCGATGACAACACGTTGATGGAGATCAAGATGATGGAGATCATGGTGTCATGCTGGTGACGATGGAGATCATGCTGGTGCTTTCAAGATGGAGATCAAAACACAAGTTCATGGCCATATCATGTCACTTATGATTTGCATGTGATGTTAATCCTTTTATGCACCTTGTTTTCCTTAGGATGACGGTAGCATTATAAGGTTATCCCTCACTTAATTTCAAGATAAATTGTGTTCTCCCCGAGTGTGCACCATTGCAAAAGTTTGTCATGTCGAGACACCACGTGATGATCGAGTGTGATAGACTCTACGTTCACATACAATGGGCGCAAGCCAGTGTTGCACATGCAGAACACTCGGGTTAAACTTGACAAGCCTAGCATGTACAGACATGGCCTCGAAACACAAGAGACCAAAAGGTCGAACATGAGTCATATAGTAGATATGATCAACATGATGATGTTCACCATTGAAACCACCTCAACTCACGTGATGATCGGACTTGAGTTGGTGAATTTGGATCATGTATCACTCGAATGACCGGAGGGATGTCAATTTGAGTGGGAGTTCTTAAGTATATGATTAATTGAACTCATTATCATGAACATAGTCAGTCGTGTCTTTGCAAATTATGTTGTAGATTACTAGCTCACGCTGTAGCTCCCTTGTATTTTTATATGTTCCTAGAGAAATAGAGTTGAAAGATGATGGTAGAAATATTGCGGACTAAGTCCGTGATCTGAGGATTGTCCTCATTGCTGCACAGAGGGCTTATGTCCTTAATTCACCACTCGGTGAGCCGCCCCCTCTAGCGTCGTCTGTAGATGTTGTGAACATCTGACAAGCACGTTCTGACGACTACTTGATAGTTTAGTGCATCATGCATTACAACTTAGAATTGAGGCTCCAAAACATTATGAACATCACGGAATATATGAGATGTTCTAAGAGTTGAAATTGCGATCTCAGGCTCGTGCCCGTGTTGTGAGATATGAGATCTCCAACAAGATTCTTTGCCTGTAAGATGAAAGAGAATAGCTCAATCGTTGAGCATGTGCTCAGATTGTCTGGGTGCTACAATCGCTTGAATCGAGTGGGAGTTGATCTTCAAGATAATATAGTGATCTATATAGTTCTCCAAGTCACTGCCACTAAGCTACTAGAACTTGGTGATAAACTATATATTGTTGGGGATGGAAATAATGATCTCTGAGCTGTTCGCGATGTTTGACACCGCGAAGGTAGAAATCAAGAAGGAGCATCAAGTTTTGATGGTTAGTAAAACCACTAGTTTCGAGAAGGGAAAGGGCAAGGAGGGAAACTTCATGGATGGCAAGTCAGTTGCTGCTCCAGTGAAGCAACCCAAAGTTGAACCCAAACGCGATACTAAGTGCTTCTATTATGATGAGAGTGGTCGCTGAAGCGGAACAACCCTAGATACTTGGTAGATAAGAAGGTTGGCAACGTCGACAGAAGTATATTTGATATACGTGTAATTAATGTGTACCTTACTAGTATTCCTAGTAGCACCTGGGTATTGGATACCGGTTCGGTTGCTAAATGTTAGTAACTTGAAATAAAAGCTACGGAATAAACGGAGACTAGCTAACTATGAGGTGATGATGTGTGTTGGAAATGTTTCCAAGGTTGATGTGATCAACATCACACGCTCTCTCTACCTTCGGGATTAGTGACAAACCTAAATAAATGTTATTTGGTGTTTGCGTTAAGCATGAACATTATTGGATCGTGTTTATTGCAACACGGTTATTCATTTAAGTTAGACAATAATGGTTATTCTGTTTACATGAATAATACCTTCAATGGTCATGCACCCAGTGAGAATGGTTTATCGAATCTTGATCGTAGTAATACACATGTTCATAACATTGATGCCAAAAGATACAAAGTTAATAATGATAGTACCACATACTTGTGGCACTACCGCTAAATGTCATATTGGTATAAATCGCATGAAGAAACTCCATGCTGATGGATCTTTGGAATCATTCGATTTCGAATCGGTTGAGACATGCGAACCGTGCCTCTTGGGCAAGATGACTAAGGACCCCGTTTTCCAGTTTGATGGAGCGGGCAAGTGATTTATTGGAAATGGTACATGTTGATGTATGCAATCCAATGAGTCTTGTAGCATGCGGTGGATATCGTTATTTTCTTACGTCACTGATGATTTGAGTATATATAGTGTATATTTACTTAATGAAACACAAGTCTGAATCATTTGAAAAGTTCAAGCAGAATTAGAGTGAAGTTTGAGATCATCGTGATGAGAAGATAAAATGTATGCAATATGATCGTGGAGGTGAATATCTGACTTACGAGTTTGGTATACAACTTAAGACAATGTGAAAAGCTGTTTCACAACTCACGCCACCTGGAACACCATAGTGTGATGGTGTGTCCGAACGTCATAGTCGTGCTCTATTGGATATGGTGCATGTTATGATGTCTCTTATCGTTTTGCTACTATAGTTTTGGGGTTATGCATTAGAGACAACAACATTCACATTAAATAGGGCACCATATAAATCCTTTGACATCGCACTATATGAATTATGGTTTGATAGAAACCTAAGTTGTCATTTATTAATGTTTGGGGCTGCGACACTTATGTGAAAAAAAGGTTTTCACCTAATGAGCTTGAACCCAAAGCGGACAAATGCATCTTCATAGAATACACTAAGAACAGTTGGGTAAACCTTCTATCTCAGATCCAAGCATAAAGTGTTTGTTGCTAAAACGGTTCCTTTCTTGAGAAAGAGTTTCTCTCGAAAGAATTGTGTGGGAGGAAGATAGAACTTGATGAGGTTGTTGAACCCTTGTTTCAACCAGAGAGTAGCACAGCGCAGAAAGTTGTTTCTGTGGAGCCTACGTTAGTTGAATAGGAAGTTAATGATGATGATCATGAAGCTTTGGATCAAGTTACTATCGAACCTCATAGGTCGACAAGGATGCATACTGCTCCTGGGTGGTATGACAACCCTGTCTTGGAGGTCATGTTGTTGGACAACGATGAGCCTACGAGCTATGGAAAAGCGTTGATGGGCCCGGGTTCCAACAAATGGCTAGGATCCATGAAATTCGAGGAAGGATCCATGTATGAAAACCAAGTATGGACTTTGGTAGACTTGTCCCTGAACGGCAGGTCGTTGAGTACAAATGTACCTTTGAGATGAAGGCAAACGCTGATGGTAAATGTAACCATTTATAAAGCTCGACTTGTCACAAAGAAGTTTCCGACAAGTTAAAGGAGTTGACTGCGATGAGACTTTCTCACTCGTAGCGATGCTGAAGTCTGTTGGAATTATGTTAGCAGTTGCTGCATTTTTCAATTATGAAATCTGGCAGATGGATGTCAAAACATCGTTTCCTTCCTTAAGGAAAGATTGTATGAGATACAACCAGAAGGTTTTGTCAGTCCTAAGGATGCTAAAAGGTGTGCAGGCTTCAGTGATCCTTCTATGGACTGAAGCAAGCTTCTCGGAGTTGGAATATACACTTTGATGAGGTGATCAAAGTTTTTGAGTCTATACAAAGTTTATGAGAAACTTTTATTTACAATAAAGTGAGTGGGAGCACTATAGAGTTTCTGATAAGCATATGTGGTTGACATATTGTTGATCAGAAATGATGTAGAATTTCTGGAAAGCATAAAGGGTTGTTTGAAAAGAGTTTTTCAAAGGAAGACCTGGATAAAGCTACCTAATTTTTGAGCATCAAGATCTATAGAGATGGATCAAGATGCTTGATGAGACTTTCAATGAGTACATACCTTGACAAGATTTTGAAAGAGTTCAAAATGGATCAGTCAGAGAAAGAGTTCTTGCCTGATTTGTAAGGTGTGAAGTTGAGTAAGACTCAAATCTCGACCACGGTAGAAGAAAGAGAAAGGACGAAGGTTGTCCCCCATGCTTTAGCCATAGGCTCTATATAGTATGCCATGTTGTGTATCGCACCTATGTGTGCCTTGCCATGAGTCCGTCAAGGGGTACAAGAGTGATCGAGGAGTGGATCACTCAACAGCGGTCAAGATTATCCTTAGTAACTAAAAGACTAAGGAAATGTTTCTCGATTATGGAGGTGATAAAGAGTTCTTCGTAAATAGTTACGTCGATACGAGCTTTAACACCAATCCGGATGACTCTTAGTAGCAATCCGGATACATATAGTGGAGTAGCCATTTGGAATAGCTCCAAGTGGAGTGTGGTAGCAGTGTCTACAGTAAGACATAGAGATTTGCAAAGTACACACGGATCTGAATATCGAGGACCCGTTGACTAAAAGACCTCTCTCACATGCAAAGCATGATCGAGCCCCAGAACTCATTGGGTGTTAGATTCATAACAATGCGAATCACATGGTGATGTGAACTAGATTATTGACTCTAGTGCAAGTGGGAGACTGTTGGAAATATGCCCTAGAGGCAATAATAAATTGGTTATTATCATATTTCCTTGTTCATGATAATCGTTTATTATCCATGTTATAAGTGTATTGATCGGAAACTTAGATACATGTGTGGATACATAGACAACACCATGTCCCTAGTATGCCTCTAATAGACTAGCTCATTGATCAAAGATGGTCAAGGTTTCCTAGCCATGGACATGAGATGTCATTTGACAATGGGATCACATCATTAGGAGAATGATGTGATGGACAAGACGCAAACTACAAACGTAGCATATGATCGTGTCAGTTTATTGCTAGTGTTTTCTGCATGTCAAGTATCGGTTCCTATGACCATGAGATCATGCAACTCACTGACACTGAAGGAGTGCCTTGTGTATATCAAACGTCACAACATAACTGGGTGACTATAAAGGTACTCTATAGGTATCTCCAAGGGTGTCTGTTGGGTTGGCATGGATCAAGTCCCACATAGGGCCCATGCGGCTGGGAAGGAAATCCAAAGTGGAAAAGGTGGAAAAAGGCTAATATAAGGAAGGAGTCCTAATCCGACTAGGAGTGGAGGAGTAAGACTCCTCCCTCCACTTCGGCCGAAGCCAAAAGGGCTGGCCCTTGCGGCCAAGCCTCATCCTCTCCTTCTCCTATATATACTAGAGGTTTTAGGGGTTTTCCACATAGATTTTCAGCCATGTGCTACCCTCTCCTCTAGTCCGTAGTTTCTCCTCAAGATCGGTTTCAGTAGTGCATAGGCGAAGCCCTGTTGGAATTACTCCACCACCATCGCCGCAACGCCATCGCACTGCCAAAGAACTCGTCTACCTCTCCGCTCCTTCTTGCTGGATCAAGAAGGAGGAGATCATCATCGAGTTGTACGTGTGCTGAACGCGTAGGTGTCATCCGTTCGGCGCTAGATCAGCAGGACTGTGATCAAGATTTCGAGACGATTCGTGATTGGATCGCAGGACGAATCATGATGAGATCGTGGGACGGATCGTGATTGGATCGCGGGACGGATCGTGATTGGATCGCGGGACGGATCGTGATTGGATCGCGGGATGGATCGTGATGAGATCGCGGGACGCTAGGCAATTTGGATCGTGAAGATGTTCGACTACACCAACCGTGTTTCTTAATGCTTCCCGCTTAGCGATCTACAAGGGTATGTAGATCCACTCTCCCTCTCGTAGGTGCTCATCACCATGGATAGATCTTGCATGTGTGTAGGAAATTTTTTGTTTCCCATGCAAAGTTCCCAACATCTACATCAACTCCATTGACTAGTCCACTATAGACCTACGGGTCCATAGCTAGTAGCTAGATGGGTTCTTCTCTCTCTTTGATCTACAATACCATGTTCTCCATGATCTTCATGGAGATCTATCCAGTGTAATCCTCTTTTGTGGTGTGTTTGTCAAGATCCGATGAATTGTGAGTTTATGTTTAGATTATCCAGGAATCTTATTTGAATATCCTGTGAATTCTTATTTGCATGATTTCATATCCTTGCAAGTCTCTTCGAGTTATTGGTTTGGTTTGGCCAACTAGATTGGTAATTCTTGCAATGGGAGAAGTGCTTGGTTTTGGGTTCAATCTTGCGGTGTCCTCACCCAGTGACATAGTAGGGGTAGCGAGGCACGTATTGTATTGTTGCCATCAAGGGTAACAAGATGGGGTTTTCATCATATTACTTGAGTTTATCCCTCTACATCATGCCATCTTTCTTAATGCGTTACTCTGTTCTTCATGAACTTAATACTCTAGATGCAGGCAGGAGACGGTCGATGAGTGGAGTAATAGTAGTAGATGCAGAATTTTTCGATCTACTTGTCACGGACGTGATTCCTATATGCATGATCATTGCCTTGCATAACTACATGATTATTCGCTTTTCTATCAATTGCTTGACAGTAATTTGTTTACCCACCATGATATTTGCCTTCAAGAGAGAAGTTGAAAGGATGTGGATGTTGCCTAGAGGGGGGGTGAATAGGCACTTTAAATAATTACGGTTTAGACTTGAACAAATGCAGAATAAAACTATCGTTTAATTAGTCAAGCACAAAACCTAAAACAACTAGGCTCACCTATGTGCACCAACAACTTATGCTAAGCAAGATATACAACTAGGTCATAGCAAGATATATAACAAGAAACAATAGGCTATCACAAAGTAAAGTGCATAAGTAAAGGGGCTCGGGTAAGAGATAACCTTGGCACGCGGATACGACGATGTATCCTGAAGTTCACACCCTTGCGGATGCTAATCTCCGTTCGGAGCGGTGTGGAGGCACAATGCTCCCCAAGAAGTCACTAGGGCCACCGTAATCTCCTCATGCCCTCGCACAATGCAAGATGTCATGATTCCACTAAGGGACCCTTGAGGGTGGTCACCGAACCCGTACAAACAAGGTTGGGGCAATCTCCACAACTTGATTGGAGGCTCCCAACGACACCACGAAGCTTCACCACAATGGATTGTGGCTCCAAGGTGACATCAAATGCTCGGGGCAATCTCCACAACCTAATTGGAGACCCCGAAACTTGCCCGGAGCTTTGCACCACAATGATTGAGCTCCGAGGCACCACCAACCATCTAGGGCGCCAAAGCACCCAAGTGGAACAAGCTCTAGGGTGCTCAAACACCCAAGAGTAATAGCTTCTCAACTTCTCACTTCCACGTATCACCATGGAGAACTCAAACCTATGCACCAAATGCAATGGCAAGGGCACACGGAGTGCCCAAGTCCTTCTCTCCCAAATCCCACCAAAGCAACTAATGCTAGGGAGGGAAATGAGAGGAAGAACGAAGAAGAACACGAAGAACTCCAAGATCTAGATCCAAGGGGTTCCCCTCACTTAGAGGAGAAAGTGATTGGTGGAAATGTGGATCTAGATCTCCTCTCTATTTTCCCTCAAGAACTAGCAAGAATCATTGGAGGCACTGAGTGTTAGCAAGCTCGAAGAAGGTCAACAATGGGGGAAGAACACGAGCTCAAAAAATGAGATCCATTGGGGAAGAAGACCCCCTTTTTCAAGGGGGAAAGATCCAACCGTTATCCCCACCCTCAGTCCTGCGCGTCGCGATACTACCGCAAAAGATCACGGTACTACCGCAAGGGCTTGCAGTACTACCACTGAGACATGCGGTACTACCGCTCCCATGGAAGTATCAGACTCAGGCCGATTACACTAGGCAGCTAGCGGTAGAATCGCCGGAGCGGTACTACCGCATGGTCGATACAGACTGGCACTTGGAGATGCACGGAAGTAAAAAATTACTTCCGTGCCTACCTCCGCTGAGGGTGAAGCTGCGAAAAAGTCCGGCACGATAGTACCGGAAGTCATTTGTGGTACTACCGCCCGAGGGGCGGAAGTAAAAGATTACTTCCGTGCAACTTGCGGTACTACCGCCCTCGGGGCGAAAGTAAAAATTACTTCCGTGCCACTTGCGGTACTACTGCTCCGAGGAGCGGTACTACCGCTATCCACTGAACTACAGCACCTACAACTACTCGGCTAGGAAAACAAAAGGATACAATCAAAACTAGAACTGCCACAACTTCTGCAAATGAGCTCCAAATTGAGCAAACTCAAGCTTGTTGGATTCAGGTTTTCTTAAGAAGAGGCAGTATAAAAATGCCAAAGGTAGAGAAACCTCTTTCAATGAAGAATCGGCAAAAACTCCAACATCGAAAACATCATAGAAGATGCATATGGACTCCGTTTTCGATGAACTTGAGCTTATCATGAAGTTGACCATAATCTCAAGAAACCTCAAAGAGAAAAACCAACCAAGAACCAAGAAAGATGATGATGCCAAGAATGCAATAGTTTGAGCTCTCAACAAACGATATGATCAAGCTACTCACTTAAGAGCCCCCTTGATAGACTGTTACCTACCCTACAACTGAGTCTCCCAACTACCACTATGAGACTGGTAAGGTAGAAAACCCTATCAAGGTCAAACCTTAGCCTTGTGCATAGTCCACTTGATCTAGATGATGACGATCTTGACTTCCTCAAGATGGACCACCTTTCTTGATTGCGTTGGCTTGATGAAGACTAGATGATTGCTCCCCCATACTCCTCTATAGGTGAGATACTCTTCGGCACATCTTCACAAGTCCAATGACATCACAATGGATGGCAAGCTTCAAGCCTGATCTCTTCGTGATGCTTCACTTGAACTTGCACACCGTAACCTTGATAACGATCACCACTTGATGTCATCTTCCATGGGTTGTATGGGATCTTCCCCTTGATGCAATCCCATGTAAATATGCCTAACCCCACAAAGAACTCTCACAAGGAACATGGGTTAGTACACAAAGTATAATGGACAATGCTTACCATACTATGGGATCACTTGATCCCTCTTGGTACATCTTGTACTCTTTGTGTGTTGATCACTTGATTCACTCTTTGACTTAGTCTTGATCAACCTTGTATCTTATCTTATCTATTCATAAAGATGATGTCTTCAAGGTAATAATGAATGCTCACACAATCTCCTTCTTCAATACATGCTTGCAATAAGCTTAACTCTCACACGACCAATCTTTTGATAAACCTTGAATACCACCTTGGTCATCATATAAACTCCTTGAAACCCAACAGATGGACTTCAGGAAGTGCCTATGGACAAATCCTTCGAATATAACTCAAGGCAACCATTAGTCCATATGGGTGTCATCAATTACCAAAACCACACATGGAGAAATGTGCTCTTACAGAAGCCTCTAGTGAAATCTATGGCCCCTGAGTCTATTTTCCATCATATACTTTCAGATCTATACCTTGCTGCAATTTATTTATCTTTTACTTTCCGCACTCATTTACATCTATCTCATTCAGATCTAATCCTTGCAAATAACTGTGAAGGGATTGACAACCCCTTTATAGCGTTGGGTGCAAGAGTTTGATTGTTTGTGTAGGTGCAACCATTGGTGACTTGCTTGTTCCTCCTACTGGATTGATACCTTGGTTCTCAAAAACTAAGGGAAATACTTATCTACTTCGCAACATCACCCTTTCCTCTTCAAGGGAAAACCAACACATGCTCAAGAGGTAGGAAGAACCCACTTGCCACTTCAGCCAGACTTCGACGACAATGTTGTGGTGATGGACCCAGACCATCCCACATCAGCCGTAGCTCAGGCTCAAGAAGAGGCAGAGGCAGCTAGAGCCACTAGTGCCCAAGTCCCCAAATCCAGAAACGAGCAGATGGATCTCTTGATCTCCACTGTCATGGACATGAAGAAGGACATCAAAACCATTATGGATAGCTAGGAGAGCCTTGTGAACATCTTTGAGGATAGAGTGAAAACTCTAAATGACAAGGTAGATGGGCTGACTAAGACAGTCAATGATCTTAAGAAGGAAGTAGATGAAACTCCTATCCATCACACCTCTTCAGAGTCTGAAACTTCTGATGATGAGGAGGATAGTGCACCTGTCAGGACGACTGCCCAATACAGGACACAGGCCAGGACATAGACCTTCATCTTCTGTTCCAGCTTCAGTGACCTCAGCTCCATCAGCTCCTTCAATGCCTCCAGTGTCTACTCCAACTCCGTCCAGGACATCAGCTGAAGTCTTCGTCGACGTAGTTCTCTCGACTCCGACATTGACCACTGGAGGAGATCAGCCGCAGAAGAACGATTAGCTATATCTCTTCGAGCTTTTTGGTAACTCGTTGCCAAAGGGGGAGAATTTTTATATAGATCTAGGCTTCGAATGAGAGAGCGTCTTCCTTTTATCGTTGTTTTTCAATTTGTTCTTTTGGTTTGGATGTGAGATACCTTTGTGTGTGTTTGATCATACGCTTTAATGTGTGTTGCTACTATTTCCTAGCTTTTGATGGTTATGTGATCATCATTCACTTTGCTTGATGTGTTGTGCTATGTTGTTAACTCTTATTACTCTCGCACATCACCAAGTTGTATGTGATATGGAAGAAGTGCCCCATGTACCTAATCGATTGTGCATTTGCATTCAAACACAAACTTAAAAATAATTCACAAATTTAGGGGAGCTCTTGCTTATCACATACTTCTCAAAGCGATGATTATATTCATTGATTATATCATATGTCGAAGCTTTGATCTATATGTTGTCATCAATTACCAAAAAGGGGACATTGAAAGCACATTTGCTCCCTTGGTGGTTTTGGTAATTAATAACAACATATATGTCATTGAACTAATGTTTCCACTAAGCATGTTTCGGGAAAATTTCAATGATGGGTTGGCAAAAGGATTGTGGATTACCCCAATATACAAGGAAATAGTTCGAGAAAGCTTCAAGCAAGATGACTCTACATTTTACTTTTGTGAGAAATCACTTTTGAGTCCATAGGAAAGCCAATACTATTAAAAGGGGGTAAGGTTTTGTTGGTGAACAAAATGCTCATATGAACACAAGTGATAGTCACCCCATACACCCACAAGCTATTCCACAAAATTCTATCCAAAGCCAAATATCCAAAATCGGTGCAACCAACACTTTCCACTCGGTGCCACTGATTCTCATCCTCACACAAACTCAGCCAAACCCTAGCATTTCAGTGCAACTGATTCCATTTTGGTGCCACCGAGTTTGGGTTGCCAACTTCCTATTACGCAAGTTCACAAAATCGGTCCCACCAAGTTTTGTGAATCGGCGTCACCGAGTTTGGCAATCTGACCATTGGTCATCTTATCGCTGCAACCGAGTTGTATGTATCGGTCTCGTTGAGATTCAAAATTTGCTACCTTTGAGGCAACTCGGTACCATTGAGATTTACACATAGGTGTCACCGAGTCTGACTTATTAGGTGTAACGGTTGGATTTTTCGAGATGCCTATATATACCCCTCCATCACCAGTCACTCGAAAGAGAAGCACTCAGAACAGTTCCCCACTCATACCTACTGATTTTCTAAGAGAGAGCCACCTACTCATGTGTTGAGATCATGCCATTCCATTCCAACCATATGCATCTTGATCTCTAGCCTCCCCAACTTGCTTTCCACCCAATCAATCTCTTCCACCAAAGCCAAATATGCGAGAGAGTGATTGTGTGTCGAGGAGTCTATCATCTGGAAGCACAAGAGCAAGGAGTTCATCGACATTATCAAGCCTATTACCTTTTAGAGGGTGGTGCCTCCTAGATTGGTTAGGTGTCTCTTGGGAGCCTCATCAAGATCGCCTACTTCGTGAAGATCTACCCCGAGTTAGGCTAGTCCTCCGTGGACGTAGGCCATCATGGTATAGTCAAGGTTGGTTCTTCGGGGAACCCTCCATGGGTAGAGCCCTCCATGGACTCTAGCGACCATTACCCACCATGGGTTGAAGACTCCATAAGCATGTATATACGACAGCACCACCTATCGGAACCACGGGAAAAATCATCGTGTCATCAATTGTGTTGGATCTTCCTATCCTTCCTTTACTTACATGCTTGTCTTTACTTTCTACTGCAATGCTCATAGACATGCATGTGTAAGTTGTACTTGATTTGCTATGAATGCTAAAATCTGCCAAGACGTAAAATTGGGAAAAAGTAGATTTGTATTTGGTCAAGTAGTCTAATCACCCCCTCTAGCACTACTTTCAGGCCTACACCCTTTCAATAGATCATTTTCTTGTTCAAGTGTAACTTGGCTAAGAGAATCATTAGTGGGATCAATAGAACTACTAGAAGCAATATCATTGGATTTATCATTTTTATTTCTACTAGTTGAAGAACCTTTCTTGTATTTGTTACTAGTTCGTTTAGCCTTAACTTGTGGAATGAATGTAGACAAGAGTAGTAATTTGGCTAGATAAGAGGAAGTCTTCTTTCAAAGATCGTCATTGATAGCTTTAAGGAATTCATGTTCTTGCTCCGAATTGAGCTTCTCGAAGTGTAGCTTCTCATGAGTTCTTACAAGATCTCTATGATCTTCTAGAGTAGATTCATGGGCGAACTTAAGAGTGTTTAATTCTTGGGGTTTCTAATCTTGTGCCCCTGGTTCAATAGTGATGAAGATGACTTGTAAATTGAAGATGACTTGCTGTTTGACAAATCTAGTAATGTTAGTCAAAATGAACTTGCTAGTAATCACTTTATTCTAGATAAGTCGTGTGATGATGATAAGTTGGAAATAGAATGACTAACTCAAGAACTAAAAACTCTTAAGTTAGCTTATGAGTCAACTCTAGAAGATCATAGAGAGCTTGTAAGGACACATGAGAAGCTGCGCTTCCAGAAGCTCAATCTAGAGCAAGAGCTTGAGTTCCTTAAAGCTATCAATGACGATCTTCACAAGAAGACTTCCTCTTATCTCGCCAAGCAACTTCTCTCGTCTATGTTCATGCCACAAGTTAAGATTAAGCAAGCTAGTAACAAAGGAAATAAAGGTTCTTCAACTAGTAGCAATAAAAATGATAAATCCAATGATATTGCTTCTAGTAGTTATCTTGATCCCACTAACTCTTCTCTTAGCCAAGTTACACTTGAGCAATAAAATGAACTTTTGAAAGGGATTATAGAGAAAGGTATCTACAAGAGTCTTTAAGGATGCAAACAATTTGAGGAGATTGTACGCAAGCATGGAGGATACCGAAAGAATCGTGGTGTTGGCTACTTCAACGCTAATGGAGTTGAATGGGAAGAAGGTCAATACCCCAATCCAAAGTTTGTTCTCAAAAGGAGAAGTACGAAAATACTCTCCCGAAGGGAACAAAAGCTCAAGATGACCTTCTACCACAAGACCCCAATCTCAAGGGAAAGAACAAGCTTCAAAAGGACATTGACTCATATGGAGATGAATCCCGAGCTTTGGTGAAGTGGGATCCTAAGGCTACTACAAGCTCAACTTCTACAAGTGCTACTTCAACACCAAGGATCCCCATCAACTTGATGTGGGTCCCCAAGAAGAAGAACTAGAGAAGTTCTTGAGGGATGACTCCGCCAATGAAATTCACTCACATTCATTACTGGCAAGAACTAGTTGCAATCAACATCAACATCATGCAATAGTTCAAGGAGTCACACATTCCCTCAAAGGTAAGCAAGGGAACAAGGTAATCAAAAAATCAATGGACATCATCATATAAGCTTTGCACTCCATGTCCATAAATATCCTTGTATTTGTCTCTGTGTGTTGGGACTAACCCATGTAGGTGAGAAGAGTAATGAAACAACGAGGATGCTCCCAACTCTTGGTGATCTTCATCAACTTTAAGCATCCACCAACACTTCACCTACATGAAGTCTTCATCGACAAAACCCAAGGTTAGTTTATCCCTCCAATGGGAGGATGTCACATGAAGGGGGAGCTTCACTCTAAGACTTGAGTTAAAGCATGTCATAGTATGTGACAACATTAAATGCTTTATGTAAAAGTGGTAACCCCACTTGTGCTTAAACGATGAGTATGACCTATGATCAAGAATTCGTACTTGGCTCCTAAGTCAATATACTCATATATAGATGACTCCGTCATTGCCAAAGTGCTTGTTAGATACTAGTGTGTTTGTGCATGTTTGCCATGATTTCATTTGACATCTTATTGTGTGAGCATGTTGGTCTGCATTTATTTACTCATTCGAGGATATCCAATTGTTGCTATTTGGCTTTTGATTTTTCATTTGCCAATTGGATGTACAAGAATCCTAGGACCACTCCTCCAGCTACCTATGATTTCTCACCTCATATTCTATTCATGCTACATCACAAAATTTGAACAAGTACTTTTTGATCTCTCTGTGTGAGGAGCACTCGGAGTTCCGTATTGACAAAGGACTGACAATTAAAACCTACAAAGTCCATATTAGTGGAACCAACTCAAAAAAACTCAGTCTCACCGAATGCCTAGGGTTGATCTGTTTTTTTATCTCGGTACTGTCGATTCCATATTTTCGGTTACACCGAGTTTCCCTGTTAGCTGACAGTTGAGAAACTCGGTGACACTGAAAATTTAGAACGATATCACCGACAATGAGGGGTATATAAGTCATGGACCCCGACGCTTCGAAATTCAATCTTCAAACATCGCGCTCCAAAACCCTAAGTTGCCGCAAAGGACCCCCTGGTCCTCGCCCTTTTCTCCCCCCGCTCCTCCGCTGGTGGGATCTTTGTCATTGACGGGAATCTTTGCCGCCATCCACGCTGTAGTGGATCCATCACCGAGCTAGGGTATGGATTCTATACTTCTTGCGCTCCCCGTACAAATCTTGCGCATTGAAGTTTATACCGAGTCAGAAAAATCGTTTCCACCGATTTCGTTTTTGTGCTTCTAAGGACAGTATTCGGTGAAACCGAGTGGCATTTTTCAGTCGGACCAAAACTGCTGCCAAGTTTCTATTAAGGGTATTGTGAGTCTCGGCAGCACCGAAATGTTTGACTCGGTGACACCGAAATCTAGTTTTGAAGTGAACTACATCTATGATTTTTCTGTTCAAACTTTCAAAAACTCTACATTTTGTGATGACTTATCCTATTCCACTCTTCTCATCTCTATTCACAGGGTCAGACATGTCAGGTTCAGAGGATAGCCAGAATCTGCAGGAGCAGAATGTTAATATGAGTTCAGGCACTAGCCCTGAGTCCAGCTCTTTCTTGGATCCAGGCACCCCTAGCTCTCATGGGCTGCCTAAAGCTGATACAAAGACCAGGAAGAGATAGAATTCTGAAGAGGAAGATTCTGATTTTATGCCTGAGGAGGTTCTTGCTAAAAAGCATGATAAGGCTGCAAAGAAATCAGCTAATGAGGCTACCTCATCCAAGAGGGTAGTCAGCAAGATATATGCACCTCCAGAGACATTTAGAGCACATGAGAGTGCTAGAGCTACCATGTCTGTTGAGATCCCAAGGAAATTATTTGCCTAAGAAGGCAAGAGAGAAGAAGACAACCAGGAAGAGAATCATCCATGTTGTTGGTAGGCCTACCTCTATGTTTGAGGATCCAGAGGAGGCTGCTGGTGCTGCTGCTGAGGAGGAGGAGGAACATGTGGTAAAGGCCCCTCTCAAGAAGAAACAAAAGAAGCTTATGGCAGATGCTATGCCTAAGCCTGGTCCCTCCAAGAGCACCAAGGCTGCACCCAAGAAGGTTGCTACAGGGAAGTCCAAGAGGACTACCGGAGATATTCCAGTTGCTGAGAAAAACAAAGGATGTACTTTCAGAGAACCTAATGATGATGATGCTATGACAGCTTTGATGAAGCTTAGACCTCACCTTCCTGAACACAATGCTAGTCATCCAATAGCTGAAGATATGAAGAAGAGGAAGGATTCTGGTTTGAGGGCATGTTGAGCTATTGATCCATATGGCCAGAGGAGAAAAATTGTTGTGGACTACAGGTTCTACACCAAGGAGCAGCAAGACTTCTATGAAACAATCTTACTTGACAAGAGTCCAGCACTCAGTGACATGAGATTCATTGACTGGAAGTATGTTAAGCCAAATGAGAACTATTTCCCATGTGTGCAAGACAACTTCCACAACATTGCTCTCGATCAGTTTGTTGGCAGAGAGTTCACCGCTTGGAATGATGAGATGATTATGCAGTTCTACTCCACTGCTCACTTCTATGGAGATGGCAGGATTGTGTGGATGACAAAAGGAGCAAGATACGAATCTATAGTTAATGAGTGGGCTACCATCTTAGGAGTCCCAGAGGTACAAGATGGTGACTGGGATGTCTACTCTGAATCCAAGGAGAGCCACAATGCTATGAAGGATATGTACAATGTTATCCCTGTTGCTAATTTGCAATCACACAAGTTAGGATCTATTTACTTCCTCTAGGCAGGTCTCTGTACTATGAACACCATCTTGTGGCATACCTTGATGCCCAAGTATGGAGATGAGAAGATGATTCGTGGCTACTCCATCAACATGCTTATCCATCTTGATAGTCACACAGGGATTCGAGTGATGGACTTGATTGTTGAAATAGTGAAGAGGATTGCTGCTAACCAGAAGCAATCATGCTGCTATGCACCCTACATTCAGATGATAATCAACTCCAAACTTGAGAAGCACATCTTTGCTCTGGATAGACCCCACTTGCCACTTCAGCCAGACTTCGAGGACAATGTTGTGGTGATGGACCTAGACCATCCCACCTTAGCGGCAGCTCAGGCTCAGGCAGAGACAGAGGGAGAGACAGCTAGAGCCACTAGTGCTCAAGTCCCCCGATCCGGAAACGAGCAGATGGATCTCTTGATCTCCACTGTCATGGACATGAAGAAGAACATCAAAACCATTATGAATAGCGAGGAGAGCCTTGTGAACATCTTTGAGGATAGAGTCTAAACTCTAAATGACAAGGTAGATGGGCTGACTAAGATAGTTAATGAGCTTAAGAAGGAAGTAGATGAAGCTCCTATCTGCCACACATCTTCAGAGTCTAAGACTTCTGATGATGATGAGGATAGTGCATGTGTCAGGACGACTGCCCAATACAGGGTACAGGCCAGGACATAGACCTTCATCTTTGCTCCATCTTCAGTGACCTCAGCTCCATCAGCTCCTTCAGTGCCTCTAGTGTCTACTCCAACTCTGTCCAGGACATCAGCTGAAGTCTTCGTCGACGCAGTTCTCTTGACTCCAACATTGACCACTGGAGGAGATCAGCCGCAGAAGAACGATTAGCTATATCTCTTCGATCTTTTTGGTAACTTGTTGCCAAAGGGGGAGAATTTTTATATAGATCTAGGCTTCGAGTGAGAGAGCATCTGGCCTTTATCGTTGAACATTTGTTCTTTTGGTTTGGATGTGAGATACCTTTGTGTGTGTTTGATCAAACGCTTTAATGTGTGTTGCTACTATTTCCTAGCTTTTGATGGTTATGTGATCATCATTCACTTTGCTTGATGTGTTGTGCTATGTTGTTAACTCTTATTACTCTCGCACATCACCAAGTTGTATGTGACATGGAAGAAGTGCCCCATGTACCTAATCGATTATGCGTTTGCATTCAAACGCAAACTTAAAAATAATGCACAAATTTAGGGGAGCTCTTTCTTATCACATACTTCTCAAAGCGATCATTATATTCATTGATTATATCATATGTCGAAGCTTTGATCTATATGTTATCAGCAATTACCAAAAAGGGGAGATTGAAAGCACATTTGCTCCCTTGGTGGTTTTGGTAATTAATAACAACATATATGTCATTGAACTAATGTTTCCACTAAGCATGTTCCGGGAAAATTTCAATGATGGGTTGGCAAAAGGATTGTGGATTACCCCAAGATACAAGGAAATAGTTTGGCAAAGCTTCAAGCAAGATGACTCTACATTTTACTTTTGTGAGAAATCACTTTGAGTCCATAGGAAAGCCAATACTATTAAAAGGGGGTAAGGTTTTGTTGGTAAACAAAATGCTCATATGTGCACAAGTGATAGTCACCACATACACCCACAAGCTCTTCCAAAAAAGTCTATCCAAAGCCAAATATCCAAAATCGATGCAACCAACACTTTCCACTTGGTGCCACCGATTCTCAGCCTCACATAGACTCAGCCAAACCCTAGCATTTCAGTGCAACCGATTCCATTTTGGTGCCACCGAGTCTGGGTTGCCAACTTCTATTATGCAAGTTCACAAAATTGGTCCCACCGAGTTTTGTGAATCGGCATCACCGAGTTTGGCAATCTAACCGTTGGTCACCTTATCGGTGCAAACGAGTTGTATGTATCGGTCTCGCCGAGATTTACACATTGGTGTCACCGAGTCTGACTTATTAGGTGTAACGGTTGGATTTTTGGAGATGACTATATATACCCCTCCAAAACCAGTCACTCGAAAGAGAAGCACTCAGAACAATTCCCCACTCATACCTACTGATTGTTTGAGAGAGAGCCACCTACTCATGTGTTGAGATCTTGGCATTCCATTCCAACCATATGAATCTTGATATGTAGCCTCCCCAACTTGCTTTCTACCCAATTAAAATCTTCCACCAAAGCCAAATCTATGAGAGAGTGATTATGTGTTGAGGAGTCTATCATCTTGAAGCACAAGAGCAAGGAGTTCGTCGACATTATTGAGCCTATTACCTTTTGGAGGGTGGTGGCTCCTAGATTGGTTAGGTATTTCTTGGGAGCCTCCTACTTCGTGTTGTGGAGTGAACCAAGAAGTTTGTAAGTGGAAGGAGATCGCCTACTTCGTGAAGGTCTACCCCGAGTTAGGCTAGTCCTCCGTGGACGTAGGCCATCATGGTATAGTCAAGGTTGCTTCTTCGTGGAACCCTTCGTGGGTAGAGCCCTCTGTGGAATCTCGCGAACATTACCCTTCGTGGGTTGAAGACTCCATAAACGTGGATGTATGATAGCACCACCTATCCGAACCACGGGAAAAATCATCGTGTCACCAATTGTGTTTGATCTTCCTATCCTTCCTTTACTTACATGATTGTCTTTACTTTCCGCTGCAATACTCGTAGACATGCATGTGTAGGGTGTACTTGATTTTCTATGAATGGTAAAATCTGCCAAGACTTAAAATTGGGAAAAGGTAGATTTTTATTTGGTCAAGTAGTCTAATCACCCCCCCCCCCCTCTAGCACTACTTTCGATCCTACACCCTTTCAATAGATCATTTGCTTATTCAAGTGTAACTTGGCTAAGAGAATCATTAGTGAGATCAATAAACTACTAGAAGCAATATCATTGGATTTATCATTTTTATTGCTACTAGTTGAAGAACCTTTCTTGTATTTGTTACTAGTTTGTTTAGCCTTAACTTGTGGAATGAATGTTGATAAGAGTAGTCGTTTGTCTAGATAAGAGGAAGTCTTCTTTCGAAGATCGTCATTGATTGCTTTAAGGAATTCATGTTCTTGCTCCAAATTGAGCTTCTCGAAGTGTAGCTTCTCATGAGTTCTTACAAGCTCTCTATGATCTTCTAAAGTAGATTCATGGGCGAACTTAAGAGTGTTTAATTCCTCGGGTTTCTATTCCTGTGCCCCTAGTTCTTGAGTTGTACTCACTCATCCCCGCACTCTTCACTTTTGCTCACTTTTCCCCCACTCTCTTGTCCAAAACCCTTAAAAATGGTCACATCGGAGGATGTCATCGGGTCAATGGTTTGATCGTTAACTACTGATGAGTGGGGTCGCGTTGGACTGCATCGCTCGTTGGACCTAACAAGTGGGGTCGCGTTGGATGGTGGTGCTAGTTGGACCGTTGGGCCCTAGTTTCATTGGACTGTTGGGCCGTCGCATGCACCATTGCGCGTCGCCATGATACAGAAGCCTGCTATGCATGCCACGTGATCCAGCTAGCCTGCCTGCATGGGCCAATGCATGCCGCCATGGACGCAGTGACGGTCACTGCCACTAGTTCTTCTATTCTTGAACGTGTCTCCACCTTCAAGGTTCCACATACTGAGGCGAGGGTGCAGTACTACGCATGGACTTCGCCCACCTTTTTTACCCGCCCATATGTCGCTCCCTCCATCTACAAAAGCATGCAATATTTAAAAAAAGGGGGGTTCCACGTGCTCCATCTTTTGTTATGAAGCATCAGCAAACACAAAATAGTTTAGCTCGACCCTATTACAATCATCCAGGACACTAGAGAATAGAACCAGCAACGAGAGTCAGCTAAACATAGCTCAAAGAGCATAATAGAAAAAGCATGCAATATATATCGTCCGTTATATCCATAGTTCCATACAAAAGCATGCAATATATATCCTGCTTACTACCTAGTGCACTACGCATCTTTGTCCTCAGAGATGGCCTGATCCGCCTGCACCGAAGCCTGATCCGCCTTTGTCGGAGCCTGATCCGCCTGCGCTGGAGCCTGGTCTGCCTACACTGTCGCCTGTGCCGCCCATGCTGCCTTCATATGCTGATGATGAAAACGTCGGGCCTCCACAACTGACTCCAAGCGGACGGAGTTGAGGATCGCCACCTGGTCCGGCCACAGATGAACGATCGTCGGCGCCTCCTCCTCCGGCTCCTCCAACGGTGCCTCCTCCTCTGGCTCTTGCGGCTCCTCCTCTAGATCCTCATCCTCTGGATCGTCCTCCCCATCTCCTCTTCCACCTCGAAATCCTCCTCTGGTTCCAGAGGTAGCCTCGCTTGCCTCCAGATTTGGATCTGCCAAAGGAGAAAGAGATGGTGTTCGATTGTGTAGTACTGGCGGCGTGGTGGAATGGTTGAGGGTCTCACAGAGGGAAGTGCCCAGGTGCCGATAGAGAGAGGGAGCAGGCGGATGAGCTAGGGCCGGGGGAAGCCGTCCGACTTGAATAGCCGACTATGTATAACGACGGGGAGCCGGAGCAACGCCTCCTCCATCGACAGTCAACGCCTAATGAAGGACCAACCAAGACTTGGTATTATTTTGCACGGACGAGTGGGCGAGCAGAACCAACCTCTCGCGGATTGCCCAACGATCCAACGATGCGGAGCCGTCCATGTGATCCAACGGCGCGGAGCCTGCATGCAGCCTGCCCTTGGAAATCCTTCTAGAAGACCATATCCAACGGTTGTCGCTTGGCGCTTGGGTATGATCGAATGGTTGCAGTCCGACATGAGGGTTTGTATATATGCTGCGGGGTTTTGAGCCGGTCAACGGAGTTATCTTAGGTTTTACCAACTTTCAAATGACGTCAAATAATTAAAAAATCAAAAAAATATGAAACCTTCCATGTTTTTTGTTCTATAAGACATAGGTACCCTAAAAATATAAACTTGGTTTAGGGACATTTTTAAGAAAAACCTTCTTTTGAGATGAGCTACCATTTCCACGTTCAAACGAGCAAAACTAAATTAAAAAAATGAAAAACGTGCTCACAATGCCTTTGTGACATGGTTATGGCAAAAAATAATAATCCTGGTTTATGGACATTTCCATTAAAACTCCTTCACACATACGAGCTATCACATACAAGGTTGTATAGAGTTCGAGAAGAGAGTGACAGTGGGTTTATGTTTATGAAAAATAAAATAAAAAATAAACAAATCACTAGATCCCCATTTCATTGTGAGTAAGAAGGTTCTGAGCTTATTTTTCATTTTTAACTATCTTTATAATAATGGGTTTTGCAATAAAGGGTTAGGGTTGAGGGTTAGGGTTTAGGACTCTATTTTGTTTTGTTTGTTGTTAGATCAATTCAACATAGGGTAACATGATCATTACAACTTAGGATCAACATAGGCATCTTCCAATGCAAAAGAGCTAAGTGCATTAAATAGCTTAGCAACTCAACTCTCAAATGGATAGGTGCTTACCTTGCTATTGCTAAGCTCACTTTATTTAATGACTTAGCACCTACTGTAAGCTCTTTTATCACCATGGAGCACCGGGAAGGGCCTTAGGATCAACATGTCTCTCATAATTCAAATGTTAGTTCAAATTCAAGTTTTACCTTAATTAAACATCAAATCACATCGTATTCAAACATCACATCACCATGCATTAGCTTTAACTAAACATTAATGCCGACCACAGAGGCCGGCGATAGTTCTAGGGCACCCTAGTTCATAAGTCTGTCATGCATTATACACAAGGCCAGTAGAAACTAATATAAAACATAGATAAAATATAGCACATATAAAATATAGACAATGCCGCCCGCCAGTGAAGCTGTCGTCGTCTTTAGGAGTGTCGTCCTACTCATCGTCGTCGTCGATGAGGTCGACTTAGGGAGGCGGCTGCCAAAGGTAGGCTAGCGGTAGACCTGGCCATGGGCAGCCTGGCCCGGTCGGCCCGGCCTGACCCGGCCTGAAAAAGCCCGACCCGGCCCGGCCCGACCTTGCCCACGGGCCGGGCTCGGGCCTAGATTTGAAGCCCTATGGTCGGGCCGGGCCGGGCCCGAGCCCGATGAAACTGGAAATTATGCCTAGTCGGGCCGGGCCGGGCTTTTTTCAGGCTCGGGCCCCAAAACTAGGCCCGACGGCTGGGCCCGGCCAGGCTCGGGCCTGGGTTTTTAGCATCGGGCTTTTTTTGGCCCGGCCCAAGGCCCGGCCTGGCCCAAGATCTGCCCAGGTATAGCTAGCGGCCCCTGCCAGGCCGGAGGCACTTGCTACGGCTACAACACCTCCTCCCGTGGCTCTTGCTCTAGTTCGGGTGACCGCGGCGGCATGGGTGCCCACGGCTAGACAGCCAGCACGTCGGCCATCTCCGATGCAGTGGTCGACCACCCCATATCTCGCTCACCAACCGACGGTTCCATGTTGCAAGGGGAGGCTCCTATGCCACCTCCTCCTTCACCTCCTTCTTGACAACGGCGGCCATCTCCAGCTCAAGGATGGCCACGTCGTCGGCCGCAAAGAGGGCCATCGCCCTCTCCATGTTCGCCCATTAACGCTCGTCGTGCGTGTGTGTGGATTCCTCCATGACATGCCTAGTGAGATCAACCTCCTCCTCCCCGGTCATCAGGGGTGGTGGTGATGGGGACGTAGATGGTGTCGTGATGAGTCTACGGACACGCATACGACCACGCTCTTGGGGTGGGCTAGCAGCACGTCGTCAGTGTGGACTAGGTGGACGACCGGCAAAAAAAACTGCCGCCGCAAGTCGTGCTCTTCATGGAGCCACGTATCCCACGGTGGCGAGTTGACGCCATACCTTGGGTCATGGAGGAGATCCAGAGGCAGGCGCGCGCGACGTCGATCGATCTCCTCACGGCGCGCGCGGCCGCTCATCGACACCGGGGGGATTGGCACCCGATCCGCAGACAGGTGCCAGTTGTTGGGGAGGTGGACATCTCCCGACGACAATGGCATGGACGTCTTCCAGTACCTCCGGCATATTTCCGCGCCGACATACGGGCGCGCGCACCACGGGGCGGCCGTCGGACCGATTGCAAATGCGGGCGGAGTGGCCAGAGCGGACAGAGCATGTGGTGGTGGTGGGCTCCTAGAGCGACCGGAGTGGCGCCTACGAGAGAATGAGCCGGTCTCATGGCCATGCTTCCCCTTCCTGGACCACGGTCAGGTCATGGTAATGGCGGTGGGCTAGGGTTTCTAGAAACTGTCGGGGGTGAAGGGGGCATGATTGGCTTTGGAAGCGGAAGCTACTATGTGGAGTGTGTACCGGTTGGTCCACGGGTTGCCACTTAAAGAAGGACGATGACCCGAAGGTGGCTGGCTGACGACTGGGCCCCATCATGTGTGTGCATTTACTTTGGGCGATGGGGTAGGTGGGACACCGCCACGAGTCCCCGAGGCGACGGCCCGTCTGTCCGTTTTGCCCCAAGCAAACATGGGTGTACGATTTGGAGTTGCCCTTACAATGCGGCCCCACTCGTCAGAGTTGATGGTCAAACCATTGACCCGACGGCGTCCTCCGTTATGACCTTTCGTGAGGGTTTTGGACAAGAGAGTGGGGGAAAGTGAGAAAATTTTAAGAGCGTGGGGATGGATGAGTACAGCTAAGGAACGAGAGGCACATATGTAATTCTTTAGTTAGTCGCTCTATTTCCTTCTTATCATCATCACTCAACTTATCTTAACTAACGTGATTACTATCAAGTTCATTTTGACTAACATCACTAGATTTGTCAAATAGCAAGTCATCATCTCCAATTAAGCCATCCTCATCACTATTAAAGTCAATGTATTCAGGGTGTGATACCTTGGGGCCTTTAGCCATGAAGCAAGTTCCACTCCCTTCACTTGGTGAATCAAATTTGTCACAGGAGTTGGAGGAAACGAGTGCAAGTCCGAAAACACCTTCATCTTGACTATATTCGGAGTCGGAGTGATAGCTTCTCTCAGAGTGGTTCTCAGATTTGGGGCCGGAAACCCATTCACCAACATGATCTTGATGTCTTCTTCTTGTGTAGCCCTTGGTGTACTTGTCCTTCTTCTCCGAGTCTTTCCTTCTCCGGGAGGGTCTTTGTTCATATCGATCGTCTCTACTCCTTCTCTCTCTTTGAGGTGACTCATCTCTTGAGCTCTTTCTTCTAGGTGACTCTTCCCCTCTTTTGTGGGGGGTCCTGCACTCATTGGAGTAGTGTCCGAGCCTTCCACAAGTGTAACAATTTCAGTCATGACTAGATGAATGTTTCTCTTCATATCTCTAGTTGGAGTTTATTTCTTTGCCTCTACTCTTGTAGAACTTGTTTAATTTCTTGACCATGAGGCTTATCTCTTCATTGGTTACAAGTTTTTCATTTGATGTAGCGGGAGTGTCACTTGAAGCTTTGTAAGCACCGCTTGACTTGTTGTGAAGTTTTTCCTTGTCTTTGAGTATGATGACTTCTGTGGGCTTGAGATCTTTGTAGTTTGGCATCATTTGGATCAATGTACACACGGTGTTGTAATTCCCATCCAAGGATCTAAGTATCTTATTGATGATGAATTTGTCGATCATCTCTTCGCTTCCTAAGTCGAAAATCTCATTTGTGATGAGAGCAAGCCTAGAGTACATTTCGGCGACTCCTTCACCATCCTTCATCTTGTACTTATCAAGTTGACTTTGAAGCACATCCAACTTAGATTACCTAATGGATTCGGTACCTTCGTGCGTACCAACTGAATTATCCCAAATTTCCTTTGCATTCTCAAGGCGGATAATCTTGTTAAATTCTTCGGGGCATAGGCAAATGACTAGAATGTCACATGCTTGAGCCTTGCATTGCAACATCTTTAATTCTTCCGTGGTCGCTTCACGATCCGGTTCCTTTCCATCACCAAAGAATTCACCTTGCAAGCTAACAGAAAGAACAACCCATACGGCGGGGTTATGACCAAGAATATGCATTTTCATTTTATGCTTCCAACTAGCAAAGTTTTACCATAAAAATATGGACCTCTATGGTGATAATTTCCCTCACTAAACGCCATACTCTCCTAGGTTGTGAGACCAATGCAACAGAGACCAAAGCTCTGATACCACTTGTAGGATCTAAAGTAGGTCTAGAGGGGGGTGATTAGAGTACTTGATCAAATAAAAACCTAACCTTTTCCCAGGTTAATTGGTTGGAAGCTTTTAGCGATATTTGCAAATCAAGTTCGCCCTACACATGCATGTCTACGAGTATTGCAGCGGAAAGTAACGACAAGCATATGTAAGAGGATAGGGATAAGAAGATCAAACGCAATTTGGAGACACGAAGATTTTTTCCCGTGGTTCAGATAGGTGGCTCTATCATACATACATGTTTATGGAGACTTCAACCCACGGAGAGTAACGGTAACGAGAGTCCATGGAGGTCTCCACCCACGAAGGGTCCATGAATTAGAAACCTTGTCTATTCCATGATGGCATACGTCCACGGAGGACTAGCCTTACTCGGGGTAGATCTTCACGAAGTTGGTGATCTCCTTGCCCTTACAAACTTCTTGGTTCAACTCCACAATCACGAAGTAGGAGGCTCCCAGGCGACACCTAACCAATCTAGGAGGCACCACTGTCCAAAGGGTAATAGATGTGGTAGTATGATGAACTCCTTGATCTTGTACTTCAAAAGATAGTCTCCTCAACACTCAATAACTCTCTCATAGGTTTGCATGGGTAGAAGAGATTGATTGGATGGAAAGCAACTTGGGGAGGCTAGAAATCAAGATCCATATTGTCGTGGGTTTGTCACGACAGATGTCCGGGTGAACAGACTTAGGTTCGGGGCAGAAGCGCAACTATGTGGCGGCTTGAAGGGGTTGGTCGGAATCGAGAGACGCGGAGTTTACCCAGGTTCGGCCCCTCCGATGGAGGTAAAAGCCTACGTCCTGCTTGTCTAGTATTGATGATGAAGAAGACCTCTGGGTTACAAGGGTGTTGTCTTGCTACCTCTAATCATGGGAGCCTCCAATCTGTCTAAACTTGTGGACTTGTGAACCTGTCTCTCTAGGGGTGCTCTAGCCCTCCTTATATAAGTGGAGAGGGTAGGTTTACAAATACAGTCCTACTAGGAGTAGGACTAGGACTAGTCTCTCTAGAATCCTATTCCGGGTCTTGTTTCCTTAAGGAGGGAGTCTTTCTCTCTTTGGTACTTCTCTTGTGAACCGCCTGGCACCGGCTTACACCCCGGGTATTGGGCCTGGTCGTCCTGCGACCCGCCTGCCGGGTCACCGATAAAAAATCATGTCTTCACCGGGTCTCCTGTGAGTCGCCAGGCCGGGTCATACTTCCGGTCGGGTCATACCGCGGGGTATATCCCCAACATTAGCCCCCAGGTTAGCTTGAATTTATTCATGGTAACCTCCTGAAATAAGAATAGCAAATATGTTAAGTGGCCGGCTTGCTCCTTTGGCCGGCTTATAAAATGGCTCCTCACATATCCAGCTCTTTTTTGCAAATGAATGAGTCGTCTTGAAAAATCATCTTGCTTATCAGTGTCCTTTGAAAAATATTGGGAATAGAATACCCATATGCCATTGAGTCGGCTTCCAATACTTTGGCTTAAAAAATAATAAATCCTCAGGATGTAGATCCGGACTTCCATCGTTGTGAAGCAGGGCGGCTTATATAAACTCTGGCGGGTTATGATCTTTTGATAACGCCGGGTCATGAATGTTGGTGACGCTGGGTCTAACAACTGAAGTCCATAATTAACATCTTGAAAATTCTCCTCAAAGTTTTTGATATGTCCATATTACCTGTAGCCCCCAAGCTCCGAGATTATCCATGATAACTTGGTGCTTTGCAATAATATTTTGGACTGTGTAGCCCCCAAGTGTCGGGTTGTCCTGCCTGCAGCAACCTAGGACTTATAACTATCTTATATCTTATTAAACTTTAGCAGGTGTAGCCCCTAAGGGCCGGCTCATCAGAATGTGATGCGCCGGGTCTTCAATTTGAACCTCTTAATCTGTGAAACAGCTTAATAGTGTAGCCCCCAAGTGTCGGGTCGTCTGCCTGCGGCGACTTGGGACTATGTAAGAATAATATAACTCACCACAATTTGTTGAATGAATCCTTTACCGTGGTTGTAATATAACCCAGAATGAATATCCTGGAATAATTACTTTGTCTTTGACATGAAATCCCTGCTCGTGGTTGCGGTGCAACCCGGCAAATATATGTTTGGAGAAATCCATGAGTGTTGTAGATTACTACAGAGCACATTTGAAGAAATCCGAGAATCGGCCAATTAGATGACACGACATTATATCTGACAGGACGGCTCTTGAAAAATAATAAATTCTCCGAGCTGGCTTGAAAACCCAATCATTTAGTACTGGTTATGATAAACCATGAAGATCTAGCCATGTTGGCTATTAAAGATCCATTTGCTCTTGCAGGAGTTTTTCATCATACTTAACGGCGGCTCATCTTAAGAGATAAAACCTACAAAAATAAAGAAGACAAAATATATTCTGCATTGTTGTAAGGGCGGCTTAAAAAGCACAACCTGGAGATGTTATATCTTTCTTGATTTGTTTTTTGAATTTTTTTGAACAACTCATGTGCCGGTTCTACTGGGCTGACTCGCCACTTAAAACTCCTTAGCAGTACAAGGTCTCTATCGAGATTGGCCATCAATTTCTTTGAGCGGCTCAGGGTCTCTAAGCGAGATTAACTGATAGGAAGTGTGACGTCCTAGAAGAGACACGGCAGGGCATGAGCACCCTGATAGCCCATAAACTGCCTCTCACGTGACATAAATCTATCGTTTTAACCTTAAACAGTACAGGGTCCTTGAAGGATTAACTGTCTAAGAGTACGAACGGGCCACATAGCGGAGAGTCGGTAGTAGATGCGAGAGTTTATCCTTGCTTTCCGTAAGCTGGCCCTCACGTGACAAGAACCGCTGTTTTAATCTTAACCACTACAGGGTCTCTATGGAGATTGGCCATCTATTTCTTTGAGCCGGCTCAGGGTCTCTAGGCGAGATTAACTGGTAAGAGTTCGGCGGGTCACCTAGCGGAGCAGCAGCAGCTTACATGCAGGTTTAACCCTGTTTGGCTTAAGAGCCGATCAAGAGGGTGTGTAAGCTAAACCCGATGGGTTGGAATCCCCCAAGTGACCTTTGTTGACTTAAGAGCCGACCGATAGGGTGTGATAAGCTACACCCGGTGGGTGGGAAGCCCCCTGGACGATCATGTTGATGGAGTCAACTATTTGTCTTGAGAGCCGACCGATAGGGTGTGATAAGCTACACCCAGTGGGTGGGAAGCCCACTGGACGATCATGTTGATGGAGTAAACTTTTTTGCATCATCTTGTAAGTCGCCATCTTGTAATGAAGAAAACGACAGAAGTCTCCAAGTGACTTTATGATGATCCAATGAATCCGGGCACCCGTGTTTGAATGGTATATCTCGGCGGTTCGTCCTCTTGGGCAACTTTTTAATTCTTCCGCCAATAATGTAATAGCCCCAAGGATTGGGTTTTCTCTTGAAAACTACCAAATGTGTCTCGTCGTGTCTGTAGCCCCCGAGTCTTAAGTTGACTTGAAAAGGCGGCTTGAGAATCTCCACTGATAGTTGAGGTTGACCATGGCGGGTTATAGATGATCCCGTATGATTTGTTTCAATGATCCGGTCGATGGTTCGCCCTGGCTGGTTGTTGAAGTGAAGCAAATTATAATGGCGGCGATTTGTGTGCTTGTCCGTTAGGCGGCTCATATCGACGAGCACTGCACCGATATGTTGATGTAAATCAAACTATGGGTGGCGTCTTGCGTGTGTCCGTTGGGCGGCTCATATAGGCGAGCACTGCACCGATATGTCAATGTAGATTGGACTGCGGACGGCGGCTTGCGCGCGTCAGCTGGGCAGCTTGTACCGGTGTATGCAGCCACTAGCGTGTTGATGTAGACATAGAAACCAGTAGTGGCATTATAAGCCGGTGCTGTTGTGGAAGATGCCACGGTGTTGTAAGCTGGCGCGGATGGCGAGAGACGACCACGGCGTTGTAAGCCAGTGAAGTCGCGAGAGATGGCCGCGGCATTGTAAGCCGGTGCGCCCACGAGAGGCGGTTGTGGCATTGTAATCCGGTTCGACCGTAAGAGGCGGTTGTGGCGTTGTAAGCCGGTGCGACCGTGAGAGACGGTTACGGCGTTGTAAGCCGATGCGACCGTGAGAGACGGCCGCGGCGTTGTAGGCCGGTGCAGTCGGCGAGTTAGCAGTGGTATTGGAGATAGGTGTTGACGCACAAGTCGTCCGCGGCATTGTAAGGCGGCGCGGATGGCGGGAAATGGCCACGGCGTTGTAAGACGGCGCAGATGGCGAGAGACGGCCACGGCATTGTTGGTGAAAACCATACCGCGGGTACGATGGCTTGCCGTGTCCTTTGGGCGGCTCACGCACATCCATTGGATGGACAAATAAGCAGGCGCTGCCCCGACATGTTGATGTAGTCTGGACCATGGGGATAGCGGTTTACGCGCATCCGTTGGGTGACGCGCCGCAGACGTATACCAATACAGAAAGATGTTGGCGTGTGCTCCATCTTCACGGCATAATGCCACTTGAATAACTTGTCCTACGTAAAAATATCGTTGACAGAGTAATTGGTCTAAGATAAATTAATATGTTTTGATAAATAGACTGGATGAATATCATCTGATTTATTCGGACGACGGATGATCCGTGTGAATCAAGTTTTGGCAAGTAGTATTTTTATTGTAGTGCTACTATTTTGATCCCGTAAATTGGCTCTTCCGCTGTATTTTTATGTCAATGCGTGGAGCCCTCGACGAGCAGTGCGACGACAGCAACCTACAGAAGCGAGGGCTGTACGCGGGGGCGTGAACGCAGATGAGGCCACGACAGAGGCGAGCAGGCGCAGACGGAGCGGCACGGGCGTGCAGACACAGACAAGGCCACGGTTAAGGCGAGAAGGCATGAACAGAAGGCCGGCTCAGATGCAGCCGCGGAGTCAGGCAAGACGGGAGGCTGGCTCGGACGCGCCCGTCAAATCATCTAACGTTGTTCAGACGATTGCCAGGATCTGTTTCAAAACTGATCCGAGAACAAGACATAGTAGTACTCCATGTGATGTATCACGTGTACTCCCTTGCCTAGGGACTTGTTCCTTTTTTTATGTCAGTAGCTCCCGATGGTGTTCAGATGTTGATGGAATACTAGTGTAACCTTTCTTGATTGTGCAGAACACCATCAGCCGGTCAAATCACCTAGGCCCCCCTTTTTTATGGCAGCAACTCATGATGGCTCATGCTGCAAAACACATTGGTTGACAGGTTGTAGGACTCTGCCCACGTGTCCTCTAGCCAGCAGGGGTCGGATCCGGACTGGGACATGGAATCCGATTCAAAGGAGCCCTCGAGGTCCTAATTAATTTTCCATATCGGGAACTCGACCTGAAGGACGCTTCCCTCGCCTTCTCTTTCGGACTTGCTTCGGTTGGGCTGTCGACCAATCAGTAGATGCACGTGTGCTGATTGCTTTTGGTGGCTGCTGTTGGTTGCACAAAACCGACATGATTTCTATTCTGCACGTCGTTTGGTTTGTTTCAGATTCCTTCGGCTGTTGATGGCTGCAGCGAAATCCGATTGATATCAATGACTTTCGGTGACACAACGGACGTAAATATCCCTTTTTCCTTCTTCTTTTTTGCGATCTTGATTTCGATCCCAATCCATGAACTCGTAGTCAACGTAGATCTTTCCTTGCCAGCTCTTTTTCATTTGACCGGTCGTGAATTTCCCGATCCCTCGAAAAGCTCCCTCCAAGAACACAACACCACTGTGCATCTGCCCCACAGTGGGCGCCAACTATCGTGGGTTTGTCATGGCAGATGTCCGGGTGAACGGACTTAGGTTTGGGGCAGAAGAGCAACTATGTGGCGGCTTGAAGGGGTTGGTCAGAATCGAGAGACGCGGAGTTTACCTAGGTTCGTTCCCTCCGATGGAGGTAAAAGCCTACGTCCTGCTTGTCTAGTATTGATGATGAAGAAGATCTCTCGGTTACAAGGGTGTTGTCTTGCTACCTCTAATCATGGGAGCCTCCAATCTGTCTAAACTTGTAGACTTGTGAACCTGTCTCTCTAGGGGTGCTCTACCCCTCCTTATATAAGTGGAGAGGGTAGGTTTACAAATAGAGTCCTACTAGGAGTAGGACTAGGACTAGTCTCTCTAGAATCCTATTCCGGGTCTTGTTTCCTTAAGGAGGGAGTCTTTCTCTCTTTGGTCCTTCTCTTGTGAACCACCTGGCGCCGGCTTACACCCCGGGTCTTGGGCCTGGTCGTCCTGCGACCCGCCTGTCGGGTCACCAATAAAACATCATGTCTTTACCGGGTCTCCTGTGAGTCGCCAGGCCGGGTCATACTTCGGGCTGGGTCATACCGCGGGGTATATCCCCGACACATATGGTTGGAATGGATGATCTTAACCTCAACACAAGGGTAGGTGGTTCTCTCTTGGAAAATTGGATATGGCAAGTGGGTGTGTGTTCTGAGTGCTTCTCTTACGAGTGGGATGTGGTGGATGGGAATATATAGGCATCTCCAAAATTCCAATTGTTACAACATTATTTCCCAACTCAATGAAACCAGAGTAAAAACTCGGTTGCACCGACTAGTTCAAAATGTGGCAACTTTGGCTTTTTGATGAGACCGATATATAAATCTCGATGGTACTGATATGGGTGACCTAGGCAGTTTCCAAATCTCGGTGTCACCGATTCCTCAAACTCGGTGGGACCGACTTTAAGAAATTCGTTAACGAAAAGTTGGTCACTGGTTCTCGGTTGCACCGAATGAAAACTTGGTAGTATCGAGATGCTAGGGTTTGGCTGGGTTTCTATCTAGGTTAAAATCCGGTCGATCCGAATGGGAAATATTGATGTCACTGGATTTTACTTTTGGCTTAGGATAGAAGGTTTTTGTGGTAAACTGGGTGAGTATATTTGGTGGCTAATCTCTAAGCACTTGAGCAACCAGATCATCATAAATACCTCATCCCCTTTTAATAGTATTGGCTTTCCTATGGACTCAAAGGTGATTTCTCACAAAAAGTAAAATGTATAGTCCTCAATCTTGAAGCATAGCCAATCTTATTCCGTCCTTTCCTTGGGGAGATTCTCCACATAGACCTTTACCCAACCCATCAATGAACTTTTTCCTGAGATACACTTGGTGGAAACATTAGTCCAATAAAATATATGTTGTTATTAATTACCAAAACCACATAGGGAGAAGTTGTGCTTTCAAGGATGTCCACACACTGAAGATTGACGAAGTGATCGCCCATGTGGACAAGACAAAACATTTGCCAGGTGGTTCATGCTATAGTAGAAAGAAAGAGTGTTCCAAAAAATGAAAGAAAAAGGAAAACTGAGTGTTCCAGAAAATAAGTAGGAATGAGAACTAAAACTGACTAGGAATGAGAAAGAATAAGATGAGGCATCGATGGCGACCGTACTAATGTTGACGCCGTGCTGGTTGGTGTCAATGAAACGGGTTGACGAATAGGCTAGGAGTAGAAGATGTAGGGTAGGATGAGTAAGAGAGGAACGATAATTATCCCTTCTAGCAATGAATGGTATGTGGGATGGAGGTGAAGCTTATCGACGACTATACGAATATGTTCACATTGCCACTCACTTCCGACGTCGATATGCATTTGCAAAGTTAAATGGACCTTTGAGAATGATACCTATAGTTATTTGTTGTTGGTAATATTATGTGTTAGTTTAACCCATTCTATTATATTGTTAACATGATTTTTTTATCGTTGTTGCAATGCACGGCGAAGATGAGGAGGACGTCCTTGATTTTAAAGGAGGTGCTTCCAGTGAGAAATGTATCGTTACGGCGAAAAAATGAACGGGAAGGGAAGGTTCTCATAGAAAAAGGGAAGGTGCCTACTGGAATGGTGGTTTTGTGTTGAACCCGGATGTTAAAGATAACATGCCACATAACCGGTAGCAATGCACGGGTGTTGTGCTAGTTAGGTTTTGTAGTTAAAGTATATGTGTTGAGTAATTACAACATACTATGTAGTTTGCCCTTCACATTTTTGTTAGAATTGTCATTCACTTAACTGCAATTCATTTTTTCTCTTTTTATACACCTTGTATTTTTTAGGCTTGCAATTGCTTCCCATTAATTTAGATGCTTTTGTAATAAGTTTTATGCATTTCTTTAGTAAGATTCCCTAGAGCAACGTGTGAAATCATGTAGTTTTTTTAACATAGTACATTGAAGACATTCACATATATACGCATACACTCATCCATAAACACACGCACACATGTACTATTCCTATGCACACATCTGACGAAGTTGGTAAAGATTATTTGCTCAAGGACGATGGCGGTGGGCGTTTCTGCCTCGTGTGGCGTGAGATGAGAGGTATGCCCTCCTGATGACGCGGGGCGGTTCCACGGCGGGAGCTCCTCCATCTCGCGTGGTGACACCTCCCCTGTTTGGCCGGCACTCTTGTCCCCAGTGTCGTCATTCCTATGTGGCTACGCGCACGAAAGAAGTGGATTTGTCCATATGGACACGACAACGGTCTTCAACGGGCGTCATCACATCTCACGGCGCACACTTGGGTGTGCTGCCCATGTGTGGTGTACCTTCCTTCTCTGGTGCGTGCGCACGGGTCGCCGTGGTCGTGCGTGGTGCGCCTCCCTTCTTTGGCGTGTGCGCACATGTGGGTTTGTGGCATTGCGTGGTGCGTTGGTGGATGCTTCATGCATCGGTGTTGCATGCGGGCCAATATGGGCTCACACAGGCCTGCAACTGTTTTGCTTGGTGGTGGTTGATGACCTACAAGTATAAGAGATCAATCATAGTTATTTTGATATGTAAGAGTGTCGAAGCCAACGAGGAATAGAAGGAAATGACAAGTGATATTCAACAAGGTATTCTCTGTAAGCACTGTAAGTAACGGTAACAAATAGTTTTGTAGCAAGGCAATTCGTAACAAATAAAAAATAAAAATAGTAACCAAGGTGCACAAAGGTGGCCCAATCTTTTTTATAGCAAAGGACAGGCCAAAAAGTTCTCTTATACAAGCAAAGTGTTCTTAAGGACACATGAGATTTTGTCTAGTCATGTTTTATCATGTTTAGTTGATTCATGTTCATTACTTTGATAATTTGATATGTTGATGAACTGGTGTCAGGGTGTGGTTCTTAATTGAGCAAACAAATATCTTATGATTATCCCCTCTCGTAAGTATACGCAACTACAAAAGAAGAATCGAGATATATCTAACCATAGCATAAAACATATGGATCCAAATCAGCCCCTTGTGGAATAACACATAAATTAGGTTTTACTCATAATGATTTTCCTTATGTCCACGTATGATGAAGTGTTATGTGGTCGATATTCACATGATATCGCTAAAGGAAAAGAAACATACACATCATCAAAATACCGAACGAATACCAACATCACATGATTACTTATAACAAGAATTCTCCCATGTCCTCAAGAACAGAAGTAACTACTCATAAATCATATTCATGTTCAAGATCAAAGTTATATTGAATATGGTTAAGGATCTGAACATATAATTTTCCACCAAATAAACCAACTAGCATCAAGTATGAGATGTAATCAACACTACTAGCAATCCACGGGCACCAATCCGTGCCTCTCAAGGAAGCAAATCCGTGCATCTCGCGAAAAATAAATAGAAATCGAGTTTTTTTTCTGGTTTCCGAGAGGTGACTCTCATGGAAGCAAATTCCTGCCTCTCGTGAAAGAAAAAGAAACATGTTTTTTCGTTCCAAGAGGCACGACCGTGCATGTCGCAGAAGCAAAGCCGTGCCTCCCAAGAAATCAAATCTGTGACTCTCGTGAAAGCAAAAAATGTCTTTTCTACGCTAAAAAACAATTTTAATTTTTTTGTTCAAAAGTTAAGAAAGACAGGTGAAAAGCCGAAAACACCCAAAAAAAACTAACCTAAAAAGTCGAAAACGCATGTGAAGAAAAATAAAAATAGAAGGAAGTGCCTAGAGCACGACACATGATGGCGTAGAGTGTGCCAAATCAGCCCATCCTAGATGACCTTTGAAGAAGCTTCCAAACCAGCGCACCTTAATTAGTTACTCTCGTGGAGTCAAGCCGAGTCCAATGAGGAAGAGGCTAGAAGCGATCTCGATCGATCAATTCCCTCCCCCCCCCCCCCCCCCCGGTAGCGCCCGCCACCCGACGTACCCGTCGTCGTGCGCTGCCTCGAAGTGAACACGAAGGCAGAGCAGTGGAGTCGAAAGTCTCACGGAACGACAACGAAGGAACATGATTCCTCTGGACCCCGTCCTCCCTTCGAGGGGGCCTTTCTACAGATTGCCCCCTTCGCCTTTTAGATCCTTTGCTCACACAAGCGCCGGTCATATTAAGCAGCTTGTATTTTACCCGGCCATTTGGGTGGCATGATCACAAAATGACTGGTTAATATGCATGATTTCGATGATTTTTTTTGCTAATTCGATGAACTTTTTTTAATCCGATGCAATTTTTGTAGTTCGATAAATGTTTTCAAAATTCGATGATTTTTTAATTGATGAACATTTTTTGAATTCTATGAACATTTTTTCAAATTCAATGCACTTTTAAAAAAAATTGGTGAGCTTTTTTTAATGTTGATGAGCTTGTTCTCAAATGCAATGAAATTTTTTTATTCAGGTGAACTTTCTTTCAATTCGATGATATTTTTTCATAATTGATGATATTTTTCACATTCGTGAAGTTTCATTGAAGTTTGCAAACTTTTGTTTCAAAATCTGTGAATATTTTTGAATTCATGATTTTTATAATTTTTGTCTAATTTAATGATTTTTTTTAAAACCCATGAATATTTTTTGATTCATGATTTTTTTCTGTATTATATCTAGGAATTCAACGACTGAGCAGTCAACTGGACAAAATGGGCTTAAGCTAGGGAAACCGGTCAAGAAGGGGTCAAGCACTCATCCTCTACATGGGCCTGTCCACGAGGAGAAGGAAGGTGAGCGGCGGTTCCCGCAAGTGATGCTTAAGGCTTCAGATAGGAGCATCCTAGGTTTAGAGCACGCTTGGCTAGATTCTTTATTTATTTATTCATTTATTTTAGGGCAATGCAAGATTATTGTTTGGCTAAAATTACCGATTTAGGAGTATTCCTTTCAAAGATCACTTTCACTTTCCCAGGTTAGGATAACTGACGCGTTGGAAGTTTTACTTTTTTCGTAAATCTGTTTATTCAAAACATTTAATCTCGTAAACTGTGCGTCTAGATCTCAAACAGTTTTGACCGATGAATTTCTCGTGCTGAGATCTTCAAAATTAGATCTAATGTTAAAAGGTTTTGACAGAAAAAAACTGGACAAAAAATTCCGAGCCAAGCGCATTTTTTTGCCTTTTCTGAAAAAGGCACGACCGTGCCTCTCATCAAAGCAAATATGTGCCTCTCATGGAAACAAACCCATGCCTCTCGCAAAAGAAAGAAAAAACATGTTTTTCTTTTCATTTTTGAGAGGCACGGCCGTGCCTATCGCTGAAGCAAACCCGTGCCTCTCACAGAAAAAGAGGATAACACACATTTTTTAAATCGTTTCTGAGAGACACGACCGTACCTCTCGCGGAAGCAAATCCATACCTCTCGAGGAAGCAAATCCATATCTCTCGAGGAAGCAAATCCGTACCTTTTGCAAAAAAAAATCATAGAAAACACATTTTCCGTTTCCGAGAGGTGCCTTTCACGAAAGCAAATTTATGCCTTCATGAAAGAAGAAAAAAACATAATTTTTTCGTTTCTAAGAGGTATGACCGTGCATGCTGCAGAAGCAAAGTCATGTCTCTGAAGGAAGCAAATCCACACCTCTCAGGAAATAAAAAAATGCATTTTTCCACGCAAAAAAACATTTTTTTTAATTTGTCCAAAAGTTAAGAAAAACCGATGAAAAGCCAACAACACCCGAAAAAACCCAACAAAAAGGAAGCACGTGCGAAGAAAGTAAAAAAATCAACGAAAACGCACAACACAAAGCACCACAAGTGACGGTCGCTGATAGAGCCTCAAATAAGCCTATCCTAGGTGACCTTTGAAGAAGCTTCCGAACGAGCGTTCTTTAATTAGTTACTCTCGTGGAGTCCAGCCACGTCTAACGAGTGGAGGAGGCTAAAAGAGATCTCGATCGTTTCATCTCTCTCTCAAAAAAAAAGAGATCTCAATCGATCGAACCAGAAACACCCGCCTCCCCTTGCTCCCTTCATCTACGGGCGCGTCAGTCGGCCAGGAAAAGATCCACCCCCCGCAGTGCCCGCCACCCGGCGTCCCCGTCGCCGCGCGCTGCCTCGCCGCGAACGCGAAGGCAGAGCAGCGGAGTGGAAAGTCGTGCGGCACGACAGGGACAGAAGAGGATTCCTCTGGACCTCGTCCTCCCATCCCGGGGGCCTTTCTCCAGATTGCCCCCCTTCGCCTTTCGGATCCTTCGCACGCACAAGCACCGGTCATAATAAGCAGCTCGTATTTTACCCGGCCATTCGGGTGGCGTGATCACGACACGACTGGTTAGCATGGATTCATGTAAACAACCGCAAGTGGGCTGCGGCCGTAGGGCGACTAGGACGAGCCACTATCGTGCGTGCGTGCGATGCGTGCGTGATTCGTTCCGTGCAGGCTTTCGGCTTTCCTAGCTCTCACCTCCCCCAAGCAAGCAAGCAAGCCCCTTATCCGGTTTTGACCAAGCCGTTCGCCGTCGGGCCAGTTCGTCCGCCCATCAACATGGGACCAGAGCCTCCTCTCCCGCCAATTCCGTCCTCGTCCTCCCCCCGTTGGTAGCCCGCCAGCACGCGGCCACAAAGCCTTACCTAGGCAGCGGTCCATACGGGTAGACGAATCCATGCGTTCTTCAACGGTTTGCTTAGCACCCGGTCTCCCTCCTCCGCCTCAGTTTCCGTCGTCTCCCGCCGCCACCAACCGCGTCTGATTGGTCGTTGGTCGCGTAATTCCATAGTATACATGCGCGGGGATGTCCCGAATCATTGCGTCTGAATTCCCGGAAGGGAAAGCGAGGTAGCAGTTCGGGTTTCAGCTCGAGGTCGACCTCGTCCCGTGATAATGGACAAGGGAGACAGAGGGCTGTCCTGCCGGGCCGCGGTCTGCGCCATCGTCGTCCTGCTCTGCGCCACCGCCTTCTCATGCTCCCTCGCCGCCGAGTTCCACAGAGTCAAGGTCAGCCTCCTGCTCCTGATCTCTCTTTGTTGCGCTCGTCGTGTTGCAATTGGCGAGAGTCGAGAGGTCCCCGGTTCCCGGATCTGAATCGCCTGCCTGCCGGTTGCTCCATCAGGAGAAGGACATGAAGCTGGACGGCAGCCTCTGCTCCCTGCCCAAGAGCTCCGCCTTCGGATTGGGCGTCGCGGCCATCGCCTTCCTCTCCGTCGCGCAGCTCGTCGGCACCACGGCGGCGGCGACCACCATGTGCGCCTCCAGCTCCAAGCACAACAAGTCCGTCGCCGCCGGAGGCCGCGTCGCGCTCGCGCCCGTCGCACTCCTGGCCCTCTCATGGTACGTGCACTTACGGTATAATACGGTCATGGTGGCAACATAAATACGCGCGAAAGCACAACACGAGAATCCTGTTCTGTGTAGACGAACCAAATCGCTCACGAGACGGTGGCGTGCGTGCGTGCGTGCAGGGTGTGCTTCGCGCTGGCCGTGATCCTGCTGGCGACCGCGGCGAGCATGAACAGCGGGCAGCGCTACGGCCGGGGGTGGATGGACGGCGACTGCTACGTCGCCAGGGACGGCGTGTTCGGCGGCGCCGCCGCGCTGGTGGTCATCACGGCGCTCCTCATCCTCGGCCTCACCTTCGCCACCGAATCCGCGGCGGCGGGCTCGAGCACGACGGCGTGCGCCAGGGGAGACGCCGCCTGCACAACTACCATCCGTGTCGACGCGGCAACAGGCGCGGGCGCGGAACGGCCGGGCGGGCGATCCAAGCAATGATCGACCGGACACGAAGGTGGGGCGGGCCAACCGGGGAAGGGATCGATGGCACGCTTCGCTGTTCATCCCGGAAAGGCCAAGCCGAGTGGGGCCATCTTCTTCTCTTTTCTGCTCTCGAGTGGGGCATCTTGGTAGGCTGGCAGAGCAGAGAAAGGCGATCTCGGGAGTACTACCGGTGGATTGGATGGGAGGGACACAGTACATAGAATTACTGACACACTTACTGACGTGGCCGTGCAGATTGTAAATGACGTTACTGAACTGTAAGAAGGAAAGATCCTCAAGGATCGTATAGAACATAACAGAAATTACACGGGTCTGTGTTCTGCTACCATTTTGGGCACTACTCGGCAACCTGTAAATTTTCGTCTTGCATCCGTTCGGAAAGGATAAACCAATCCGTGAACACGGATACGGAACAACGACATTCAACGTTAGTCGTATAAATTCTGATCAACAATTTAAACTAACCGAACGAAATTCGTGTAAACACGGCCGATTTCATAAAAACATGCAATTCCTACAGGGCTGAAGCATGCCCAGAGATTAGCTGGGTGAGTAGCGGCGTTAAGCCGCTTTATCTCCCGCCTCGAAAAAAAGCTTTGCCGCTCTATAAACTGCTTAAACGGACCAACAAATTCGAGTGGACCGATGAAACAGCCGTTGCGCTAGAAGAAATCAAAACACTACTGGCAACCAATCCCATACTCACAGCACCAGGCGCTGGTGAGCCCATGTTGTTATACATATCGGCCACCAATCAGGTTGTGAGCGCGGTGGTCGTCGTTGAACGAGATGAGGAGGGACACAAATTCCGGACTCAAAAACTGGTCTATTACGTGTCAGAAGTGCTAACACAGTGCAAATCAAGATATCCACACTATCAAAAGATAGCCTACAAAGTGTTTATGGCATCAAGGAAACTCCGACATTACTTCCAAGAGTGTGCGATAACAATGGCATCCGAAGTCCCCCTGAATGATATAATCAACAACAGAGACGCCACCGGCCGCATAGCCAAGTGGGCCATTGAGCTCCTTCCCTTTGAAATAACCTATAAGCCACGCCGTGCCATAAAATCTCAGGTATTGGCAGACTTCCTGTCGGAATGGACAGAGGCCGAGATCCCCAAGGAATACAGTGCATACTCCCATTGGACAATGTACTTTGATGGGTCCAAAACTTTGGCCGGACTGGGGGCTGGAGTCATCCTCACATCCCCGACATGCGACAACGTGCGATGTGTGTTGCAAATCATGTACCCCGACACCAACAATGCAGCTGAATACAAAGCTCTCCTTCATGGTCTTCAGATGGTAGTATCAATGGGCATACGACGGCTAGAGGTATGGGGAGACTCCAACTTGGCCATCTCCCAAATTAATGGCGAATTCGATGCCAAAAATCCGAAGATGACGGCATACTAAAATGTCGTCCTAAAGATATCTGCTCGGTTCGAGGGGTTGGAATTTCACCACGTCGCTCGCGACAACAACCAAGCCGCCGACATACTAGCCTGTATGGGAGCCAAGCACGACCCTGTCTCAAGAAAAAACCTTTCTGGAACAACTCTTTAAGCCATTCGTAGTGTGGCAGGACGAGGACAAGGGCGCTAGTCTGGACACGGCGGACAAGGTTACCCCCCTGAAAACGAACCAGACAATAACATCATCGGTGGCTCCTTATTGAGTGAAATGCCTTCGGCTCACAAGGTAATGGCAGTAATCGCTCCATGGACAGAGCCCTTCCTCGCCTACCTTCTTCGCAAAGAACTCTCCGATGATCAGACAGAGGCACAGCGCATAGTTCAGCGATCCAAGGCCTACAAAGTACACGAGGGCGAGTTATACAAGAAAAGCACCACCGAAATATTACAACGGTGTATATCCGAGGAAGAAGGATGGGAGCTTCTCACAGAAGTTCACGTAGGCATGGGCGGCCATCATGCCACAGCAAGAGCCTTAGTTAGCAAGGCCTTTCGAGCTGGTTTCTTCTGGCCCACAGCTCCGACCGACGCCCAGTCGCTTGTCAAACATTGCGTAGGGTGCCAACTCTTCGCAAACCAAAGTCACATGCCCCCAATGGCTCTTCGGACTATTCCGATCACTTGGCCTTTCACGGTCTCTGGGATGGACATGGTCGGACCCCTTAAAGGAGGGACCAACAAAAATAAATACCTACTGGTCATGGTTGAAAAATTCACTAAGTGGATAGAGGCAAAGCTCGTCAAATCGGCCAAGTCCAGACCAGTTATCGACTTCATCTCCGACGTGGTACATCGTTACGGTGTCCCGCACAGTATAATAACGGATAATGGATCCAATTTCACCGCCCAAGAGGTCAAGGACTGGTACGCCAAAATGGGCATTAAGCTAGATTATGCATCAGTCTATCATCCGTAGACCAATGGACAAGTCGAACGAGCAAACGGTCTCATTATGAGCGGCATTAAGCCACGTTTGGTCCAATCTCTTCATGAATCCGACTGCCATTGGGTGGAGGAGCTCAACTCCATTTTATGGGGCCTACGCACCACCCCGAACAGATCGACGGGTTACACACCATTCTTCATGGTATATGGGGCTGAGGGAGTCCTCCCCTATCACATTATTCAGGACGCACCAAGAGTGCACATGTACGAAGAAAAGGAGGCCAAGTTAAATTGGCAGGATGACCTAGACGCCTTAGAAGGAGAGCGTGACATAGCTCAGGCTCGCTCTACGTTTTACCAGCAGCAAGCACCACGTTACCAGAGTAGGGAGGTCAGGGCAAAAGAATACACTGTAGGCGAACTCGTCCTACGGCTCCCGGAAAAGCAAAAGCATAAACTCAACCCCAAATGGGAGGGGCCCTTCATCATCGACGAAGTACTTGCGGGAGGAGCCTGTCGTCTTCGGAAGCCGTCGGACAATCGCCTTGAACTGAACCCATGGAACGCAGCTCGTCTTTGGCACTTCTACGGATAAACCGGTGTCATCCAATTCTCCAATATTTTCCTTTTTTCCTTGTTCTTCGCTTTCCACTTTGATGCTTGATAGGGTTGATTTCTTTTTCTATGTTCGGTCAAACCAATCTTGTACTAAGGCTATCGGCATACACTATAAAGTGTTAAATCCGAACATAGCACCTAGGGGCTTCTTCTCGAAGCCACCATTTGTATATTATAAATATTTACTCACACTTCTCGTGTACACACGTTTTCTATGTCACACTCAAGCCATCATATGCATCAATTCGAACTAAGACTTTGCCAAGCTCGGTTGCCTCGCTCATGTGGTTACCCTCTATGTTCCCGATTGTTCGGCTAGAGGGTAAAGGAGTACCTCTGCGATAGTTATGACCGGGTCCTACGGATACGTACCTCGAACAGGTGAAGCCAAAAGCTAGCTATCTTACGTAGACAATTGGTCGGCTGTGATGAAAACACCTAATATGGCTATGCTCGTCGTTACTATTGCCTGGGTCATTTTATCCTAAAAAAACCTTAGCCGCATACCAACAGTATGCGACCTTCTATCTACAATTTTCGTAGAGTCCCGATGAAAGGTATCGATAGAGGTGATATTTTCCCCGGAAGATGTTTCTTACGCTACGCAGTAATATAACATACCTCTCTATGTGCTTTCTGTCTGTTTGCACCATATGGCCAGATTGCCTGGTTCCCCGAACACAAGTCGCTCTTTTTTGAGTGACGAATCATGAGGAACACTGCCGAGCTCTTCGCACAGGAGGTAGAAGCTGATGGCCGGTTCAGACAAAGTTTACAACACAGATTGTTCATACAATAGTGTACACCATTACACATTCGGCTACTGATCGAGATCATCGATTATAATATCCAGGGAGCAGTCCTCTTGTGAAAGACGGGCGGCAGGCATCACCTGATCATACACCAGGTGTAGTGGTACTTCTTGTCCATCCGATCCCATGGGACCAACCCGCGCCATGTGCTCGAGATTAAGTATGGTGTAACGGGTCTTGATCATCGCCCGCGCCTCCCGAGCTCCCTCCCAACAAACCGAAGTTTTCCACAGCTCGAACCTCCTCTGAGCTTCCTTGAATCGATTGACGAGTTCGGACAGCCCTTCGGGAGGCTCTTCGGCCGACCATAGTGCCTGCACCATGTTCTTCATTGCTTTCTGCGCACGTCCATGGAGGGCGGTCAGCTCTTTCAGCAGGTTTCCCTGGTATGATCCGACCTCCTCTCCAGGACGCCCGGACAAGAGGTCTGTGCATGAGGTGAATGCTTACTTTTACTTACTTCGTAAGAAAACCTTATTGATGGTAAAATCACAGTTACCAAACATGCCCTTCTGAAGTTTGTGGTTGTCTTCTTGGGCTTGGGACAATTGACCTTTAAACTCTCAATTTCTTAGGCATGTCTTTTCTTTTCCGCTTGGAGATGGTTCATAACACCAAGCCCAGCCTCTTGCTAGGACTCGGCGTACCGCTGAGCTTCTCGAGCTTCATCCAACTCTTTTTGCATATGCCCTATGAATTCGGCTGCTAAATAGAATTTTTGCATCATCATAGACATTTACTAGAAATTAACAACACCGACATACTCACCATGGGCCTCCCGGGTGAAGCTCTTTACTTGATCTAGCTCCGCCTTCACAGCTTGAACGTGTGATTGGCTCTCCTTTAGCTCCTTGGCTAGTTGCACGTTTTGTTGTTTCGAGGCCTACAACACAACAATGTTAAAGACCCTTAATTCGGTTGTCCCGAACCGACTTAAAGCTCGGGGGCTATTGGGTTTATATGAGTGTTCGGACTCTATAAAAATGATCACTTACCTGCATGCTGGCCAATATCAACTTCATAGCTTCGCCGAACCCGACACAGGCAGCACCAATGTGTGCATCCGCCGATTGAAGGGTGTTAAACTCTTGTTCGGAAAATATTGGGTGCCGCATGGCCTCCCATCGTCATTGATGATTCATGGTAGTTCCCACTTCCAATTTGGTAACGGATGCACCGTCACCAGAATCGGCAGGTACTAGATGGGCCATGGGGGCTCCGGTAGCAGGACCGGCATGAGCTGTGGCTCTGACATTTTGGGCTCACCGGACACCCCGACGACCTCTTCGACGAGAGAGCACTGGGCATTTCACCTAAATATTTCAATAAAATAAATTTCCATAAGGCCCTATTGATTATGATGATCAGCGGATCACCGAACAATGTAACTTTGGGTTGATCGGGCAGGCTGATTCGTCCTCACGGCCGACTCTTTCATCGAGTCCCCGTGGATTTCCGATTCGGCCACGGTCTCGGTTGTCGGCACATGGCGCACAGACCAACGACGCTTGGGAGTCTGAGCTAGCACTTGCGGGGTGCTGTTAGTGGTTTGCTTCTTACGGGACGAACTCTTCTTCTTCTTGTCCATGGCAGGAATGGAAAATGACCCAGGGTAATCAACTATGATAGCCACCGGGGATTAGTCGAGGCTGACCTGATAATAAACTCCGTCTTTGAAATCAATTAGAAGATTCGGGTCCTCATGGAAACCCAGATCATAATCATGTGCATAGATTTTGGGCTAAGGAGCCGGACAGTTGACTGTCTCGATGAAGCTTCTCCATTCCTATTCGCGCAAGACTCTGGTCAAACGAAGTACGGAATGAAAATTCAGAACTATATTCATAGAGGGAAAAGGGCTTACCCATTCGATATGAGTGTGGGTTGAGTATCCTTCTTTGGTCGCCCATAGAATAAAGTCCTCTTGCTCCCCTTTATACAAGTAGGCAAGGTCGATGGCCAACGCGGCCTGGTTGGCGGGCCCTAGTCTTCAGGAACGCATGGTGTCGCTTGTCACATTGTAGCGCCACAAGGGGTGCACCCTCTGTTGGAGGGGTTGTACACACCGAGAGATGGAAGCGGCCATGACATCGATCATGATTAGTTGATGGTGGACAAGCATCCGCACGTGAGCCACGAAGCGTTGCACTTCGACCCTTTCCTCCTGGGTTGGACTCCTTGACCACCAGTTGTATCTTTTCTTCAAGGGGGCGTCAGAGTATTCGGGTAGACCTGTCCAAGCTGGCTCGAACAAGGGGACGTCTTCAATATAAAACCATTACGAAGTCCACTCTTAGGATTCCTTCGAGGTGCCCACCTGATACCCCATCCCCACTATGCGGCACACTTCGGCTCCGCCGACCTCCAAAATTGTCTTGTCCCGAGTTCGGGGGACGAGACAGAAATATTTTCTCCACAATCCGAAATGCGCCTCGCAGCCTAAGAACATCTCGCAGAGGGCCATGAAGCCTGAGATGGGCAAGATGGACCCCGAGGTAAGATGGTGGAGCTGAATACCATAGAATTTCAGCAACCCCCTTAGAAATGGGTAGATGGGAAACCCAAGGCCCTGCGAGAGAAAAGGGATAAAGCATACACATCCCCCCTTGTGAGGATTGGGGAAACGCTTAGCGATGACCTCGTCGTTGTAAGAAATTAAGCCTACGCGGGTCACCGCCAGATCTGAAGGAGGGAGATAACCCTGGGTCTCCAGATTACGGAGCCGCAGGGTTGCTACGGAGCATCTGGTCCAGTCCCCTGGACATGAGTCGTAGGGGTGCGCAGAGGAGCTAGGGGTGTTGGCCATGGTTTTCGAGGATCTTCTGTTGGGAGTTTTTTCCGATGGGGCGGAAGAGGATGTGGTCTCAACCACTATTTTGTTTGATTAAATGGGTTGTCCCTCCATTGCGGAGGGGTAAGATTGTAAAAAATCACTGACCACTCGCCTCCCCACGGCGCAAAAATCGAGGAACACGGGCGGTTATTGTAATGGACCTACACCCACAACGCTTGGGATCTTACCGAAGATTGGTCGGTTGCTGAACAAGGAGAAGTGAGGGACTCGCCTCGTAAGCCAAAGATGACGACACGAGGAGATTGACCGGATATACATCGGCGTTGAAGGCTAGTCCGGGGGCTACCGAGGGAGTCCCGAATGAGGGGGTCCTCGGACGGTCGACCTATTGCTTATGGGCCTAACTGTATGGGCCGCAAGGAGAAAATTGGATGATCCAGTCACCCACACCAGGATGGATACCTCAAGGATCCGTGACGTATCCTCCAAGTCGTCGATCGTAGATAGGCATTTTTATCTCTTTGGCATACAACCGACCATGTGTAAACCCTAGGTATCATCGGCGTCTATATAAGCTGGAGGGTTTTAGGGTCTAGGGACAGAACAACTCATCTAGGGTTAGCTATTCGATCTCAAGGTAGATCAACCCTGTAATCCCCATATCATCAATACATCCAAGCAGGACGTAGGGTATTAGCTCAAAGGAGGGTTCAAACCTGGGTAATTTTTGCCCCCTTCGTCTCTTGTTACCATTGATCCTAGTCTCATAGTTCGGGACCCCCTACCCGAGATCAGCCAGTTTTGACACCGATAAGGGGTTTTTTGTGGGCCAGGGTGATCATAAGCGGTCATGGGGTTGGTCCGGACTCCTACAAACCCCTCTTGTTTGCGGGAGAAATCGCGTATGGACTGCGCCCCAAACCGATATAGGACCATGTTGGATGGCTTCCGCGGTTTGGGCGGTTATGGGAGGTTTGACGGTCGGCGTTGGGGATGTCCTAAGAGCATCTACAACCTTTTTCTGAGGAACTAATAGCATCTACAGTGAGGCGCCTCAAATGAGTCCACACAGACGACCAAGAGTAATTCGTAAAAAAAGACACATGCAGACGCCTCAAATGGGCCTCAAACATTTACGGTTACGGGCACCCCACATATCCAGCCAAAATATGAGGAGGATATGAGGATGTCTGGGTGCGTCCGTCACAGGACTCGTCAGGCTTACCCTACCATAAATTGCACCAAATTCACCCGCTCGACCTATCAGATCCATTTGTTCTCTCCTCACTTCTTCCTCTTTCGCACTAGACATCTCACAGCTCCGCGAACACATTTGTTTCGCAACCATTCCAATCCTAAGCGTCGCTAGGACCGGCAAAGCGATCCTCTCTCCCGTGCTTGACACCCCCGACATTTTTTCCATTTCAGACACCACCGTGGTACGTCCGGCAACTCTTGGACCGCCCCTTGCCCTCTTACGTGTTCGAAAAAATGTCCGACCCAGTTTTTTTGTGATTTATTTGTAGGAAAAGCCATGAATTCTGATGCTTCATCGAACGAGGAGTATGGACCGATGGACCATGATGAAATAATTGAAGTTGAGTTCTTTGATTCGTCGAATTCGAATGAAGAAGTGGACATGATCACGATCATGAGCATGCAAGAGGAAATTTACTAGCAGGTGGAGCATATTCTGAACTTCAAGGGCTCAATCAAAGTGAGAAGAGTGATCAATCGGGATAGGATCTTCAGAGCATGACTACTGTGTTGGAAATATGCCCTAGAGGCAATAAATAAAGTGTTTATTATTGTATTTCCTTATTCATGATAATCGTTTATTATCCATGCTATAATTGTATTAATTGGAAACATGGATACATGTGTGGATACATAGACACACACAATGTCCCTAGTATGCCTCTAGTGAACTAGCTCGTTGATCGAAAGATGGTTATGGTTTCCTAGCCATGGACATGAGATGTCATTTGATAACGGGATCACATCATTAGGAGAATGATGTGATGGACAAGACTCAAACTACAAACGTAGATTATGATCGTGCCAGTTTATTGCTACTGTTTTCTACATGTCAAGTATATGTTCCTATGACCATGAGATCATGCAACTCATAGATATCGGAGCAGTAACTTGTTTGTATCAAACGTCGCAACGTAACTGGGTGACTATAAAGGTGCTCTACAGGTGTCTCCGAGGGTGTCTGTTGAGTTGGCATGGATCAAGACTGGGATTTGTCACTCCGTGTGACGGATAGGTATCTCAGGGCCCACTCGGTAATACAACATCACAATAAGCCTTGCAAGCAATGTGACTAAGTGTTAGTTACGGGGTCTTGTATTAAGAAACGAGTAAAGAGACTTGCTAGTAACGAGGTTGAACTAGGTATGGAGATACCGACGATCGAATCTCGGGCAAGTAACATACTGAAGAACAAAGGGAACATCATACGGGATTAACTGAATCCTTGACATAGAGGTTAGACCGATAAAGATCTTCATAGAATATGTAGGAACCAATGTGGATATCCAGGTCCCGCCATTGGTTATTGACCGTATAGGTGTCTCGTTCATGTCTACAGAGTTCTCGAACCCGCAGGGTCTGCACACTTAAGGTTTGGTGACGTTTCGGTAGTATAAAGTTATGTATGGTGGTGACCGAAGTTTGTTCGGAGTCCCGGATGAGATCCCGGATGTCACGAGGAGCTCCGGAATGGTCTGGAGGTAAACATTCATATATAGGAAGTCCTGTTTTGGTCGCCGGAAAAGTTTCGAGCTCATCGGCAGTGTACCGGGAGTGCCGGTAGTGTACCGGGAGGCCTCCGGGAGGGGTATTTCGACCCAAGAGGCTTCATGGGCTGTGGGAGAGTGAATATCAGCCCTTAGTGGGCTCGTGGAAACTCCCACATAAGGCCCATGTGGCTGGAGGAAAAAACCCAGTAGGAAAAGGTGGAAAAAAGGCATAAAGGAGCAATCCTAGTCCTACTAGGATTGGAGGAGGAGTCCTCCTCTCCTAGTAGGTTCGGCCGAACCAGCTAGGCTTGGTGGCCAAGCTGCCTCCTCTCCTCCTCTCCTCCGATATATATTAGAGGTTTTTGGGTTTTTGCACTAGATTTTCAACCACGTGCTACTCGTTCCTCCAGTGCATAGTTTCTCCTCTAGATTGGATTTCTGCAGTGCTTAGGCGAAGCCCTGCCGGAATTGCTCCACCACCGTCAGGCTGCCGGAGAACTCTTCTTCCTCTCCACTCCTTCTTGCTGGATCAAGACGGTGGAGATCGTCATCAAGCTGTACGTGTGCTGAACGTGGAGGTGTCGTTCGTTCGGTGCTAGATCGGAAGGATCGTGATCAAGTTCGTGGGACGGATCGTGATCAAGTTCGTGGGACGGATCGTGATCGGATCGCGGGACGGATCGTGATTGGATCGCAGGACAAATCGTGATTGGATCGCGGGACGCACGGCGATTTGGATCGCGAAGACGTTCGACTACACCAACCGCGTTTCTTAACGCTTCATGCTTAGCGATCTACAAGGGTATGGAGATCCACTCTCCCTCTCGTAGATGCTCATCACCATGGATAGATCTGCGTGTGCGTAGGAATTTTTTTGTTTCCCATGCAATGTTTCTCAACATACTGCACGGACTACTTTGCTCCGGACCCAACTTTTCCCGACGGTCCATGGTTTCATCGTCAAATTTGCATAGGGAATCCATTCTTTTTGCGCATTGTGAAGTAAGTGGAGGCACACAGTGACTAGTTCAAGCTCACAAGGGATTGATGGGGCCAACTTTCTTTCTCTGCTAAGCAGAATGCACGATTGCTCTAAGGATGCTTGCACTTGGTACTGCCGCAGATGTCGTTGGTGAGATGTTCTAGATGGGGGAGGGCACATGCCTAAAGATTAATGTCAGCTTTGCCTGTGCCGTGGTGCAAGTGTTTGGAGAATAGTAGCTGGGAGAAAAAAAATGTGGAGGACGTGTAAAAGTTATTGGCTATTGGAGATGCCAAAGGGTTCCAAGGAATGCTAGGACCAATTGATTCTATACATTGGCAATGGAGGAACTGCTGATGCGGAGCATCCTACAGTCATCCCCATGTACACTCCGACTACTCCCCAACCCCCAAGTGCCATAGGAGATAACAAGGCGAACTGGCTCTTAAGTGCTTGTCCTTTCAATTCACTCGAACATGGATGCTACCTCAAGTACGGACCTTGTGTATACTCAGATGCATCCGAGACGACCATGGTGACACTCAGAGTGAAGGCCAAGTCACCAAGGAGACACACGAACAAGCACCTCGAGAAGCGATGCGAGAAGTCTACAACAGCGGACGACCGGAGTCCACCAGATGTCCAACACCCTCCAGCCACTGGACGATCGACAGCTACCGGAAATCCGACGCCACTCAACCTAAGCTGAATCGTCTGAACACCGTATGCCACCAGGATCCGACACCCTCCAGCCACCGGACGGCTGTCAGCTACCAAAAATCTGGCGCCACTCAACCTGAGCTGAATCGTCGAAAGTCCGTACGCCACCTGACATCCGGTCCCTTGTGAGCCACCGACGACCGGTAACCACCAAACATCCGGAACCGCCTGTGCGCAGCCGCGACCTTTGGCCTTGTATCTCTCTCCCACTTACCCCTTCGTGGCTAAGACTATATATACTCTTCCAACGCCTCATTTCTGGGGTTAGCAATGGTTTAGTTCGTAGTTAGTAGATCATTGCTCCTACACTTCCTCCTCCCATGGAGATGAACACCTCTATGTGAGAAGATCCAAGTGGATGCCAAGGCCCATCTTGTAGGGTAGATCCTCCGATATTTTCAAGGCCCCATCTCCCTATGGGATTTGGGATGAGCTCTACCATGTATCCTCTTTTCCTTTGTTGTTCTTGTACCTCTGTGGATCTCGTGTGGATATGAGTCTAATGGATGTGTGATTGGCCTTGTTCTTGAGTGTTTCTTTTGTGATTTATCCTTGTTCTTCCCCATGTTCTAAATTTTCTTCGTGCAATCCCCCTACAATTCTTGAAAGATTGTCACCGAGGGCTTGGCCCCGTATCATCTTGGTATCAAGAGCCACGTTTCTCATGAATTTGGAGTCCTCCCCTTCATTTTCTAGCCTCATTTTTTTTGTTTTTGTCCCAATTCGAAAATCCCCACCAAAAATAGCCTCACCAATGTTTTTTGCAATTTGTTAGTTCTTGTGAGATTTTGTTGCGTTTGATCCACAATTTTGTTGTTTGGAAAATGGATCTTGTCATTCCCCACCTCCCCACCAAGAAATCCACCCCAAATTTTTTCCTTTTTCCATCAATTTTGACCACAAAAATTAAAAATTCCGCCCCAAATCGAGTTGACCCAGACCCATCGGACGTCCAACCTTTTCTGGACGTCCAGACCCTCCAGAAGAACCGGATGTTCGGTCTCTTCTAGAAATCCGACCACCCATATCCAGACCCGAATTCACGGATTTCTGGCCATTTTCCGGACGTCTGTCCCGCCCGGCCACCAGAGATCCGTCCATTTCCGGACGTTATGTTTCAGCCATAACTAATTCATCCGAACTCCGATTTCTGCGTTCTTTTTAGCTTGTTTTGTAGCTATTGACATCCACCACCCACCAAAAATACTACTACCACCATTATAAACCATAAAATTTTTCCCATTTTGACATATTTGCCTAGGCCTCCACCATAACTTCTGCATAACCTTCCCACCATACAATTCCGCCACCTTAACCCAATTTTGTTTGAGGTTTTGAGTTGCGGTTTTTGTTTTCTAAGGTGTTTCAGCTAATTAGGGACAGTTCTACATCGACAACGCCACCCTCATCATCGCCTTGGCCTCGATATCGACAACGATCACTTCACCTTTTGGCACGTCAGCCGTAAGCAAGGACGGTAAATCTCGACGACATCATTGCGCAATTCCTTGCCATTGCATTGATGACCTTGAGCCTATTGCATAACTTACCCATTAAGACTAGCGAGTTGAGAATTGTCGGGCCATGTTACTTGTGCACCATAGTGATCCTCTTATGCCGCACAACTACTTTTAGCGTGCAAACATCTTGCTACCTACATTGTGCCAAACGTCTCTCCCATGCATATCCATCATACTTATGTCATATCTTGGTTCGAGCATCAAACATAGTCTATGAAATAAAAGAGAAGAAGAGAAAGTGAAAAAACTTTTAAGAAAAAGAGGAGATACAAAAAAGCTTGCAAGCAATATAAATAACATTGAGCCATTTTGCATAGTACATACTCTTGGATCATACATACATACATACATAGCATAGTTGGGATTGAAGCCAACACGTTTACTATCATAAGTTGGTGCACAAGCGTGTATCTAGCCCATTTGAGCAATCGAGTTATTGTCGCTCTAGTATCCATGCAACAAGAGATTTTCCTTGGTCTCACATTTTATGCTCATTCCTTGGTTGCACGGATCCCACTTATTTATGCGTGTGTGTGCATTCCTAGTGCCACCATAGTTATTGATTTATTTGTGTTGCATTGCAATTTTTTGAATCTTCATCAACATTTTCGATATCTTGGATTAACATTTGCTTGCATTTTGTGCCACTTGACCTAATCAGGCCACTCGATAAGCTTTACTTTGTAGGTGTGAGTGAACAAGTCTGGTATCAATTCCACTATTCTCTCAATTCACATTGAGTGAAGCGGGATACATCCTCAACTTTGGAAACAGTATCTTGGTATTGTTTATCTCATTTCCCACTAACCTTTGTTCGAGTCATGTGATGTCTAGGCAAAGCACATCATCTTCGCTCTTCAACGACAACGGCGGAATGAACAACTACATCAACAAACGTCACCTCTCCAAACTACAACGAGCGATGCAAGCTCAATCAGGTGACCACATTGAGCGACTCGCCATCGACATATGACACTCCAAAGCTCGAAAAAGAGACTACATCTACAACAAGTTGGACGCTCACATGGATCATCTTTGATACACGTTGGCCAACTACAAGTCTTCTTCCCATTTTTCATCTTCAAGGCGTAGACGCTCAAGTCTTACATCTTTGGAGTGCCCAACCAAAGCAAGCATCACACAACAACGTCTCATCTTCAAAACGACCACCAAGATGATGGCAAGCCACACATGTGCGAAGACGAAGAACACCATAAACTACAAGCTCTACATCACACTACGTCCAACCTCCATGATCACAAGAGTAGATGCGTGCGATGAGATCCGACAAGGACACGCTTCGATGCCAACACCAAGGCGACCGACTTAGGGCCGGCCCTGAGATTTCGCGGACCCAGGGCGATAAAACAATTGGGACCCTTTAGTTTGTAAACATCCCATCAATAATAATTGATATACATCTATATAAATTTTTTACCGATAAACACTTAAACACCTCCAAACTCATTATTCATATCAAATAATTTAGGACCGCGCTAAGGACTTCACCCCTGCCATCAGCAACATGATAGTTATGCATGCGACCATGACGATCGGAAGGCTTCGGAACTTTATCACATGCCAAGGTGTGCTGAAGGATGTTCAATCCATACAATTGTCGATAATTTATAGGTATTATCTTAAAATTTTCTGTTACCATTCCTCTTTCTGCAAGGCAACTATCATCAACTCACCGGGTTCATCGAAGCACTCGTATTACCATTTTTTTGCCAATATCTCCTCAACGTGATTCTATTAAGTCATCATACACTATTTATTTTTATTTTCTCACTACTAATATATGTACAATTCCTGGGCGACACTGCTAAGCACAGTGCCTTTTTTTCTTAAAAAACCGCATCGTATGTTAGACAATGCAAGATGTGCATCATGTATATGAAAATAAATCACATAATTCGCAATATACGTATAGAAATATAGTCATATAGAGATGAATAAGTTAGTATGTGCTATATCTCGAATCGATCGGATCGTTAGCGCTTGATCGATGATGAACCGGTGTGAACCTGGGAGAGGAAGGCGCTCGGCGAGAGCAGAGTTCACCGGAGTGCATACTGCGGCGACCCGACGACAGTTCGTTTAGCGCCTCCTAAGACCCGCCTTGATCGATGTCCGGGATTAGGGTCAGTCATGGATCGCGATATGAACGCTAGCAATCGCAACTTCACTCAGATGTCATGGACTCATGGGCTGCTTTTTTTGGTGAACTCGCGGGCTACCTATGTCCCAGCGGTTGGATCGATGCGTGTAATATCTGTGTGAACCTAGTACAGAAGGTTCGGTCATGAAGGTGAGTGGTGATGTGCCATCCTCGGTATTTATCCACGGCAACAACAACAAGACAGTCGAGCAAGGGATTTTCCTTTCTACCACGGCGGCGAGCGCGACCCTCTTCGACAACATGAAGATGGAGCATGTCGTGGTTTTGTCACGGCAGATGTCCAAAGACTTAGGTTCAAGGCCATCCCTAAGGCGGTGGACTCAAAGGGGTTGGTCGGGACGAAAGACACGAATTTACTCAGGTTCGGCCTCTCGAGATGAGATAAGAGCCTATGTCCTGCTTTGTGTATATTAATTGGAGTATCGATTACAAGGGAGCATATTCGCTTGACCTAGCTCTCGATCGATTGGTTTCTGTCTAAGCCATCCCCAGGTCTTGCCTTTATATAGGAGGTCAAGATCACGGGTTACACAAATCTCATACCGACTCTTACAGCGTGTCTGACTCTGTCTCTAAGCCGCCTTGCCAACTCTGGCAGGCTGTCTCCGGGCGGCTTACGCGCCCGGATCTTGCGTCTTCTTCTTGACTCTAGGCCTTCGTCTCAGCCCATCTGGTGAGCCGCTGTGCAGCCCAATCTTCCTCTTCCAGCCCATATGCTAACGAGCCACCAGGTATGACCCGACCCCTCCTGGGTGGGTCTTACCATGGGGTTATATCCCCAACATTAGGCCCCAGACTGATTTGAGCTTGCTCATGTCAATCTCCACTTTCTATCCAACGGCGAGTCTCACATCCTTGTCACCTGAAAGGGAAAACGTATAACCCGCCATGATGTCACCTTCATACATGTCGAAAAGATTCCATGATGTATGTCGTAGATCCTCTCATTAAACAGTCGGCCCAAAAATCGAGGCGTTTGTCTCGGTAGGTCATCATTTCTTGCCTTGATTCCCGCGCGCCCCGTTCAGCCTTCCACCCCTTTAAATAGGGCCATGAGGGGGTCTTTTCATTTTCTCCGCCGCCACTACCCTTCTTCTTCCTCTCGACGCCAGTGCTCCTGAGCTCCGTCGCGCCGGTGGAGTCCCGTCGTTGTCAACAAACTTGGTCGCTGCATCGACCTAAACGTTTCCAGACTCTCGCCCGCGTCCGCCACATCCTTAAGGTATGTTTTTGTCCTCCCTTAGATCTGTTGGTTCCCACTTGAATCCTGTCGAGTTCATCGGACCCCATCAGCATGCCTGTTCTTCTTCATAATGCCAACTAATGAATAGCCCTATAGATCTTGTGATGTTGCTTATTTACCGCGGCCACTCGTGCAAAAACAACAGTAGTCCGACCTAGATCTACACTCGGTTCCTTTTCCTGTGCTAAATTGCTCGTTCTTCCTCGGCTCCCTTTTAGGGTTGAATTAAATCTGATTTTTCCTTGCCTGCAGATCTTGCAGTTTCAGTATAATATGCAAAACCTATTTGTGTGTCCTTAGCAATTTTTGCATCATGGCCTTGTTCACTTAACCCACCATCAAATCTCCATCTCTTCTGATAAACTGTACCGGCGACTTAACGTCATAGTATTTAATTTCATCAGTCGTCTTGGTTGTCTAGTCGCTTTTTTACCCGCCGCATCCTGCCCCTCTCTGAGCTTTGACCCGCCATCATGTCTCGAGCATCTGTATCCTGTGATTGGGTAAGCTCTGGAGTCACCGAACAGTTCCTATTGTATTTCGTAGAGGCAGGCACGTTGCCGGCTCAGAATATTATTCATTGGTGGGTTCCGGGACTAGAAAAGAAACTCACCCCACAAGAATGGGAAGTTGTTATCTTCGCCGACCATCTCATGCGCGGTTTCAGCCCGCCCGGATCAAAATTCTTCCGAGATGTTCTCCATTTATTTAAGCTGCATCCTCAAGACATTGCTCCAAATTCAATCTCCAACCTATACAACTTTCAAGTCTTGTGTGAGGTTTACTTGCAAGAAGGCCCATCTGTCGATCTCTTCCGTGATTTCTTCTACGTCAACCGCCAAACGGAAGTGGCATCCGGTCGAAGCTTGGAGCTCGGCGGATTCTCCATCCAAAGACGAAGAGATCTGGTTTACCCGGCTGTTCAAATGCCAAGCCATCCCAAGGACTGGAATAGAACTTGGTTCTATTGTAGAGACACCTCTCTAGACGAAGAAAATCCGCTGCCGGGTTATCGTCCTACCCGGCTCTGCACTTCAACTGAACTTCCAGACTGGATGTCTGCCACAACACGAGCGAAGTATGCTCCAGCTTTTGCCAAGATCAAGGCCCTTCTGGCGAATGGGTTGACGGGAGTTGATTTAACCCGTTGTTGGATCTCCTGGAAAGTCTTACCACTAAGTCGGCGAGACCGGCTTAGGTGTGAGTACACAGGCAATGTGAATGATCCTCTCTGCTTCAATCACACACCACTGACAGAAGAAAATATTACCTCTGCTATCAAAGTACTTACTCGTGAATCCCAAGAGGCTTGTCGTACAGTCGGGTTAAAACCTTTCTACGCTGCAAATCCAGCTCCAGATGTAAGGACGGCTTTCAAATCTCCTTTCTCTCCGTCTTGACTTTTTATATATAGCAACCTTAACTTCTCTTGGCGGCTTTCGCTTACAGGTTAACTCCAACTTCTAGAAGAAAAAATACACTCCTCCTGTGAAGAAGAACTCACAGGTGGGTAACACCTATGACCGCAAATCAAAAACGTCGGCTCAAAACCTGCTTCAACTTGACGACTCAGAGGTAGAATTTGACCCCTTGGCCGTCCTTTTATGCAACTTACTAACAATGAATGTACACAGGAGGAGACAGAAACAAGCCACGCCAACGCTCCTGAGGTAACTTATATTTCTTCCGACCCGGAAATCTTACCACAAGAGAAGATACGGCGGGTCATCCGAAAAGTTCCTTTTTCACACCCTCTTGCTTACTTAGATCCCGATTTTTCCTTGAAAAAACAACAACATGACTCTCGACGTTAGACCCGGAGCACCGACTCTGGGATCTTATGGCCGGCTTACCTGACACCCCGACACCGCGGAAACGTCCCGCCGAGGTACTTATCAGGAACCCAATACCTGTCGTATATTTCCATAATGCTGCATTACTATTATGTCTAACCGTCTTAATTTGTAGGAGTCACCTCCTTCTTCTGGCGACTCAACCGCCTCCAAACTTCCTCCCATGAAGGTCAACCCAGAGTATGTCTTCACCACCGCCGTGTGTACATTACTTGTATTACGTTTGTACTGTGCTGATTCTTTTCACTTTCAGGGCACAAGCCAAATGTAGAAAAGCAGGCGGGTCTATCGTTGCTTCATCCGTTCAACAGCCGGATCCTGCTGGGCCGTCCCCCTCTCCTGCTAAACCTTTTGAAGCTAACAAAGAAACACCTAAGCAATCCCCCCGCCCTCAGAGTTGGCGGGTCATCATTCGGCGGCTTCCGATAGTCCAGCGGCTGACCCTAAGCCGCCCAATCCTACCACTGAAGACTCGTCTCTCCCTGACGTTACCATCACTAGGACGGGTTATCAATCTCCCACACACCATACTCTGACAAGGCATTCCAACAAAGTTGTTACTTGCTCTCCCGAGAAGCTTGACTTTGAATTCCCTGTCTTGGAGAAGATGACTACCGACAACTTACATGCCGACTATCTAAACCGCCTGTCTACCAGTCGCAACATGGAGAGCAAGCTTGTTGGCTTGATGAAGAAAAAATATGAGGTATCTTTCATCTTCTATATTTCTCTTATACCCACACATAGCCCCCAAGAACCGGGTTAATATTGAAAATAATAGACCGGGTCTTCCAAACCTTCAATCATACTGTACAGAGCTTAACCTGTGACCCCCAAATACCGGGTTAAATTGTATGTAGGCTGGTACTTTATACTCAGTCATAGATCCAATTGTAGCCCCCAAGTCCGGAGCATTATGATAATGATGAGCCGGATCTTCCATGTTTGGAAAGCTTGCCGGGTGTACCCCCCAAGTCTGGAGCATTATGATAATGATGAGTCGGATCTTTCTCTTATAGGCATAGAATGAAAACAGACATTAGCCCCCAAGTGCCAAGTATATTGCTTGCAATCTGCTTGGGACTTGTATCAAAGAGCAACTCCACTTTGGCGACTTAATCCTTATAACCTTCCACTTCGTGTAACACAGGAGGCGCTAGACATAGCCAAGTCTGAACATGTTGGCTTAAGGTAAAATTTGACCACACAACAAAACGCCCGAGCCACCGTAGAAGAGAAGTTACGGGCGGCTGTTGAACAATTTGAGAAACTTCAAGTCAAATTCTCTGAATATAAGAAGACTGCTGAATCTAAGCAAACTGCCTTGTCCAAACGTGCTATCGATGCTAAAGAGCAGCTAAAACTTGCATCAGCAGAACTGAAGACTCTCAAGGATCACATATCCAAGATGGCTGCCGCTATCTTTGGTAAGCACATACGGCTTAAAAAAATTCTTTATGACAAAAATACCAACCGGACAGCTTATAACTTTGACCTTTTTCTTGCAGGAGAAAGAAGCCGCTAGCTATCCTCTTATGGTCTGCTGAAACTATAAGCAATCTACACTCTGACTGAGCAACTCTACAGTGGCATCCTCTGTACTATCAAGGCCATGATGACAGCCAAGTATGTCCCCAAGTTTATGAAGGGTGTCATAGAAACCTTGTACACCTTGCCCAAGCAAGTGGATGAAATAAGGCAATCAACCGCCAGGAGAGGGGCCATAGCTGCGCTGAGCCGGTCACTGGCCTTCGCTCCGGAGTTAACCGCTAAAGAGATGATGAACGGCTTCCCTTCCAAGAAGGACGACGGCTCAGAATTCATCGAAGCAAATTATGCCAAGTGCGTTAAGGCCTCCAGGCGTCTTGCCTCCATACTGGTTGATGAGACGAACTTGGTTCCTTACCAGGCGGCTTATGACGAGAACAACCAACGGTTGTGCTGCCCGACCTTTGAAGCCAGAACTTGGTCCCTACACGTCGTAAGTCGCTCTTCGCCCCTGATGTTGATCCGTCTCGACTTTTCGACTATGCACAATTCGAAGCCTTACTAAACTGCAACTGGGATGTGGATCGTCTTCAGATCGAAGAGCCCGAAGACCCGACGCAGGATGACCCGCCGGCCAATTAAACTCTTTGTTCCCAACTGAATGTTGCCCGGCCAGCTGAGCTGAACAAGTGCAAAACTTTAAGTCCTTCGTCTTTTGTGCTTTTGGAGAGCCTTGTAATATATCTTACAATCTTCTTATGTCTTAACGGCGACTCATCTTTAGAGATAAAGCTTGCAAAAACCAAACAGAATACTCTGCAATGTTTGCCTGGGCGGCTTTGGAAAACAACCCGGAGATCTTAATATAGCCTTGCTTCATCTTTCACAATCTTGCTCTGGACCGACTTATAACATGAATGCAATATGTATGATGCAATATGTATGATGCAATATGTGATGTAATGCATGATGGTCTTGCTTTCCTCTTGTTTTTTTTGAAAACTCATTCGTTGGCCCTTCTGGGGGGAACTGTTGCTTTGAACCGCCTAACAGTGCACGGTCTCTAACAAGAGTGACCGCTAATCTTGCATGGCTCAGGGTCTCCAGGGCGAGATTAACTGTTAAGGGCGCAACAAACCAGAATTTGCAACAGTGTGAGTGTCCCAGGCCCATAAGCTACTTCTCACGTGACATAAATCCGTCGTTTGAACCTTAAGGGTGTCACTTACTTAAGAGTATGACGGGCCACTTGGCGGAGAGTACGTAGCAGATGAGAGAGTTTCCCTCGCCGCTGTATGAGGCCCTCGTAGGGGGTGAGTTGACAGCTCACTGCACCCCTGGACGAGCGGCAGCTACATACAGACAGGTATAACCCGGCCTTACAACGGCTGAAAAGCCAACCAAGAGTGGGGGCGTCCTTCACCCACTCTTGAACGTGCTCTGGGTCCGCGGCCCGTCTTATAGTGGTTGAGGAGCCGATCGAGAGGGTTTTAAGCTTAACCCGGAAGGTTGAAAGCCCCCCAAACAATTATCAGGTACCCATGTTTGAATGACTTGCTACATGGCGGCTCGTCCTCTTGGGCGACTTTAGATCTTTCACCAATAAGGTAATGCACCCATGTTTGAATGGCTCGCAACATGGCGGCTCATCCTCTTGAGTGACCTTAAATCTTTCATCAGTAAGGTAGTGCACCCATGTTTGAACGGATCGCAACATGGCGGCTTGTCCTCTTGAGCGACCTTAAGTCTTTCGTCAGTAAGGCGGTGCACCCATGTTTGAACGGCTCGCAATGTGGCGCTCGTCCTCTTGAGCGACCTTTAAGCCTTTCGCCGGTAAGGCGATGCACCCATGTTTGAACGGCTCGCAACGTGGCGGCTCGTCCTCTTGAGTGACCTCAAGCCTTTCGCCATCTTGCACGCCACCATCGCGCGGGTCGCCGATTTGTAAGCCGCCATCTTGGAGACTGCCATCTTGTAAGTCGTAGCACAATGGTGCTACTTTGGCTGAAGAGCCGGTCCAAAAGGGTGAGCAAGCTAAACCCGGCGGGTTGGAAGCCCCCAAGTGATCATGCAGAAGTGTTTATCTTTGCACAAATCTGTAATGCAAAAAGGAAAAACGGCAGAGGCCCCGTCTTGCAGGGATGCCAACTTTATTATATGAGAAGCATAAATACAATGAAGTATGTATGTACAAAGATAGGAGTCGATGACTCAAGTATAGTAAGGCCATAGATGAGCGATGTTCCACGACCGGTGAATTTCTTGTCTGGAGGTACGTGACTCGTCTCGTACGTCGATGAGATAATAAGACCCATTGCTCAGATTTCTGCTAACCACGAAAGGTCCTTCCCATGAGGGTGATAACTTGTGCGCATCTGTCTGATCTTGAATCAAATGTTATACCAAGTCGCCTTCTTGGAACGTTCGGGTCTTGACCCTGTGGCTATGGTAGCGATGCAGGTCCTGTTGATAAATCGCCGATCGGGCTGCTGCAAGATCGCATGCTTCAACTAGAGCATCCAATGCATCCTGATGTGGTGTCTCATTGTCGCCTTCCACATAAGCCGCCACCCGTGGTGAATCGTGATGTATGTCGCTTGGTAACACGGCCTCCGCATCGTAAACCATGAAAAAGGGGGTGTAACCCGTCGAACTGTTAGGCGTAGTATTGATGCTCCAAAGGACGGACGATAGCTCCTCAACCCAACAACTCAACGTTCTCTGTAAAGGAACCATAAGCTGGGGCTTGATACCTCTCAATACTTCCTGATTGGCTGGCTCCGCCTGACCGTCGGACTATGGATGAGCAACAGCCGAAACATCAAGCCAGATGTGCTCGCTTTCGCAGAACACCTTCATAGCCCCCTTGGATAAATTTGTGCCGTTATCTATGATGATGCTATGAGGGTATCCAAATCGGTAGATCAATTTTTTGACAAACTGAACCGCCATGGCCGCATCACACTTACTGACTGGTTCAGCCTCCACCCACTTGGTGAATTTGTCCACATCCACTAAGATGTGGGTCTTCTTATCCTTAGACCGTTTGAAAGGTCCAACCATATCAAGCCCCCATACTGCAAACGGCCAAGTGATTGGTATCATGCGCAAATCCTGAGCCGGCACGTGAGCACGTCTTCCAAATTTTTGACACCCGTCGCACTTAGCGACTAGATCCTCCGCGTCCTGATGAGCCGTCAACCAGAAGAAGCCATGTCGGAAAGGCTTAGCCACCAAAGACTTTGACCCAACGTGATGTCCGCAATCGCCAGCATGTATTTCATATAAGATTTCCTTGCCTTCCTCCGGTGAGACACAACGCTGGAAAACGCCGGTGACGCTGCACTTGTGCAACTCTCCATTAATTATGGTCATGTACTTAGAACGCCTCACGATTTGCCGCGCCAGAGTCTCATCTTCAGGCAACTCGCCCCGGGTCAGGTATGCTAGGTACGGCAACGTCCAGTCCGGAATAGCATGTAAAGCTGCCACTAGCTGCCCTTCCGGGTCAGGTATAGCCAGATCCTCCTCTGAAGGTAGATTAACAGACGGGTGATAAAGTACATCCAAGAAAATGTTAGGCGGCACCGGCTTACACTGAGAGCCGAGTCTTGACAATGCATCCGCCGCTTCATTCTTGCGACGGTCAATATGATGCACCTGATAACCCTTGAAATGACCAGCAACGATATCTACTTCTTGCCGATAAGCCACCATCCGTAGGTCCTTGGAATCCCACGTGCCTGACACCTATTGCGCCACAAGATCTGAGTCGCCAAGGCACCTAACCTGGCTCAGGTTCATCTCCTTGGCCACGCGAAGTCCATGAAGGAAAGCTTCGTACTTAGCTGCATTGTTCGTGCAAGGAAACATCAGCCTTAATACATAACAAAACTTATCACCTTTGGGGGAGGTTAAGACGACTCCAGCCCCCGAGCCCTCCAGCTGTCTGGATCCATCAAAGTGAATCGTCCAATATGTGTTGTCCGGCTTTTCCTCTAACGACTGACACTCCGTCGAGCATTTATGAAATCCACCAATGCCTGAGACTTCACGGCTGTGTGAGGTGCATACTTCAAATTGAGAGGCCCAAGCTCTAGCGCCCACTTAGCAATTCTACCAGTGGCTTCCCAATTCTACATTATATCTCCCAACGGAGTAGATCTAACCACCGTGATCTGATGTCCAAAGAAATAATGCTTCAACTTGCGATTTGCCATGAACACCCCGTATATTAGCTTCTGCCAGTGTGGGTATCTTTGCTTTGATTCTATAAGCACCTCACTGACATAATAAACCGGCCTCTGGACCGGATACTCTTTCCCTACCTCCTTGCGCTCTACCACAATCGCAGCACTGACCGCCCTATTGTTAGCCGCCACATAAAGGAGCAAGGGTTCCTTCTCAGCCGGAGCGGCTAAGATCGGCGGCTCAACCAACTGCTTCTTAAGCACTTCAAGAGCTTCATCTGCAGCCTTACTCCAAACAAAGTCATCCATCTTCTTCATCATCTGGTACAGAGGAATAGCCTTCTCCCCCAGGCGGCTGATGACGCGGCTTAAAACGGCAATATGACCCGCCAAGTGCTGCACATCATTGACGCTCACCGGCTTAGCTAGTGACGTGATGGCCTTTATCTTGTCCAGGTTGGCTTCGATACCTCGTTCTGAAACCAAGAAACCCAGAAGCTTGCCTGCAGGAACTCCAAAAACACATTTAGTCGGGTTAAGCATCATCTTATAAACCCGTAAGTTATCAAATGTTTCCTTCAGGTCATCCAGCAACGTCTCCTTCTTCCTTGACTTAACCACAATATCATCTACATAAGCATGAACATTGCGCCCAATCTGACCATGAAGGCAATTCTGCACACAACATTGGTAAGTCGTCTGCGCACTTTTGAGCCCAAACGGCATGGACACATAGCAGAAAGCTCCAAAAGGTGTTATACACGAGGTCTTCTCTTGGTCTTTAACTGCCATCTTGATCTAATGATAGCCTGAATAGGCGTCCAGGAAACATAAACTCTCACAACCCGCTGTTGCATCAATAATCTGGTCGATACGAGGGAGAGCAAACGGGTCAACTGAACAAGACTTGTTAAGATCCATGTAATCTATACACTTATGCCACGTGCCATTCTTCTTGAGCACCAGCACAGGATTGGCTAACCCCTCCGAGTGAAATAGTTCCACGATGAACCCTGTTGCCAAGAGCCGGGATCGCTTTACGCCATTCCTCATTGAAACAACGGAGGAATTGCTTAATCGGCATTAAGGTGGTGCTCAGCGAACTCTCTCGGTACACCCGGCATGTCAGATGGCTTCCATGCAAAGATGTCCCCATTCTCAGGATGAATTCGATGAGCGCGCTTTCCTATGTGGGTTCCATGTTAGACCCGATAGTGAACTGCTTGGATGAGTCGCCCGGAGTAAAATCTACCAGCTTCATGCCATCTACCGCAAACTTCAGGGGCGGCTCAGACTCTATACTGGGTTTCTTCAGTGGAGTCATGTCTGTCGGGTCAACGTTATCTTCGTAGAACTTAAGCTCTGCTTCTGCACAACTTGACTCTATATAAGCCACGTCTCCTTCCTCGCATTCAATGGCAACCTTCCGATCACCATGGACCGTGATCGTTCCCTTGAGAGCCGGCATCTTAAGCTGTAGATAGACATAACAAGGCCTGGCCATAAACTTTGCAAAACAGAGCATGATACGGGCTCTTAATCTTCACCACCTCGAACCACAAGGTCTCCACCCTGTAGTTATATTCATTTAAAATGCCACTTCCAAGGCAATCTTCCCCACTGGGTAGGCTGACTTGCCAGGCACAACCTCATGAAAAACGGTCGATGACGGCTTAAGAGCCTTGTCACTTAACTCCATCCCCTAGAAGGTGTCATAGTATAGGATACTGATACTGCTACCACCGTCCATGAGCACTTTTGTGAACTTGTATCCTCTAACCTGAGGAGCGACCACCAGAGCTAGATGACCCGGATTGTCGACCCGTGGCGGGTGATCCTCCCAGCTCCATGTAATCAGGTACTCTCACCATTTTAAGTATCGTGGGAGAGCCGGCGTGGCCGCATTGACCGCCCTTTTGTGCAGCTTCTGATCCCGCTTGTCCAGGCTCGTAGTGAAGACATGATACTGTCCCCCACTAAGTTGTTTCGGGTTGCTCTGATATCCTGAGTGGTTATTCTATTGTTGGCCACCATTGCTCTGCTGCTGATGATTTCCTTGATTTCCTCGATTCTGATTGTTTTGGCCTTGATAACCTGAACCTGACCCGCCAGCACCGAAGCCGGCTCCTGAGCTGCCCGGACCTGAACCGCCTGACGGGTCGTTACCATTGTTATGATTTTGACGAAGGCTTTGCTCCCAAAATTGGCACATAACGCTGCACTCCTTCGAAGAGTGGGTGGCCTCCCTATCCGACCGGCTGTGCGCCGGGCAAGGTCTGTTCAGTGCCTCTTCCAAGTTGTAAGGCACAGGTGCCCTATTTCTGTTGAACGGCCGCCTAAAGTTCCCATTGCCCCTAGGACGACCGTTCCTGGTCGGCTGTGTGTTGGTGTTTGCCACAAACTCTGACCCGCCATCTGGGTTCTTCCACTTGCCTTGGCTACCGTTCCCAGCACCTCCCTGCTGGTTCTTACCATTGTCGCCCTTCTTACCCTGAGCTGACTTCTCATCATCGGAGTCTGGGTCTTTGGTAGTATCTAAATCCACGTATTTGGTGAGAGCCGTCATGAGCTCACCCATATCCTAACAAGAACGCTTTAACCGCCCGAGCTTCTGTTTCAGGGGTAGTCCACCATAGACCTATGGGTCCGTAGGTAGTAGCTAGATGGCTTCCTCTCTCTATATATGTTTCTCAATACAATGGTCTCTTGGAGATCTATTTGATGTAATGACTTTTGCGGTGTCTTTGTTGGGATCCGATGAATTTTGAGTTCATGATCAGTTTCTATCCATGAATATGATTTGAGTCTTCTTTGATCTCTTATTTGCATGATTACTTATAGCCTCGTATTTCTTCTTCGAATCTTTGGTTTGGTTAGGCCAACTAGATCGATTTTTCTTGCCATGGGAAGAGGTGCTTTGTGATGGGTTCGATCTTGCGGTGTTCTTTCCCAGTGATAGAAGGGGCAGCAAGGCACGCATGTATCTTTGCCATTAAGGATAACAAGATGGGGTCTATTCCTACATGAATAAATCTTGTCTACATCATGTCTCTTTGGTTTGGTTAGGCCAACTAGATCAATTTTTCTTGCCATGGGAAGAGGTGCTTTGTGATGGGTTCGATCTTGCGGTGTTCTTTCCCAGTGATAGAAGGGGTAGCAAGGCATGCATGTATCTTTGCCATTAAGGATAACAAGATGGGGTCTATTCCTACATGAATAGATCTTGTCTACATCATGTCACCATTCTTATTGCATTACTCCGTTTTCCCATGAACTTAATACACTAGATGCATGTTGGATAGCGGTCGATGTGTGGAGTAGTAGAAGTAGATGCAGAATCGTTTCGGTCTACTTGCCTTGGATGTGATGCCTATATAATGATCATTGCCTGGATATCGTCATGATTATTTGATCTTCTTTTAGTTGCCCAACAGTAATTTGTTCAACCACCGTGCGCTATACTCATGAGAGAAGCCACTAGTGAAACCTACGGCCCCCAGGTCTACTTTTCCAACATATTGCTTTCCGATCTACTATTTGCATCTTTTGTTTTTCAGATCTACTAATCCAAAAAAATACCTTGCTATCCTTTTTGTTTACTTATTTTCTTTTGTGTTCTTGCGAGACCTATTTGCCAAAACTATCATTACCTAATCTATCTTATTACCGTAGAGAGCGTGACAACCTCTCTTTAGCGTCGGGTTGCAAGTATTTGTTATTTGTGTGTAGGTGTTGTTAACGTGGGTGTGTGATCTTCCTCTACGGATTGATACCTTGGTTTCATAACTTAGGGAAATACTTACCGTCGCTGTGCTGCATCATCCCTTCCTCTTTGGGGAACTATCGATGCAGTCTCAAGCCACGTCACTCCCCAAGCCCCAAATGCCATGGGACATAAGGTGAACTCTCTTCTAAGTGCTTCTCCTTTCAATTCACTCGAGACATGGATGCTACCTCAAGTACGGACCTTGTGTATACTCAGGTGCATCCGAGACAATCATGGCGACACTCGGAGTGAAGGCCAAGTCACCAAGGAGACTGAGAAACAAGCACCTTGAGAAGCAACATCGGAAGTCTACACCGGGCGGACGACTGGAGTACACCGGACGTCCGACACCTCCAGCCATCGGATGACCGACATCTACCGAAAATCCCGCGCCACTCGACCTGAGCCAAATCATCGGAAGTACATACGCCACGAGACATCCGGTCCCTCGTGAGCCACCGAACGACCGGTAAACCCAGGACTTCTGGAACCGCCTGTGCGCAGTCATGGCCTTTCGCCTTGTATCTCTCTCCTACTTACTCCTTCGTGACTAAGACTATATATAATCTCCCCCACCACATTTCTAGGGTTAGCAATGGTTTATCTCATAGTTAGTAGAGCATCGCTCCTCCAATTCCTCCTCCCATGGAGATGAACACCTCTATGTGAGAAGATCCAAGTGGATGCCAATGCCCCTCTTGTAGGGAATATCCTCTGGGATTTCAAGCCCCATCTCCCTATGGGATTTGGGATGAACTCTACCAGGTATCCTCTTTCCCTTTGTTGTTCATGTACCTTTGTGGATCTTGTGTGGATGTGAGTCTAGTCGATGTGTGATTGGTCTTGTTCTTGAGTGTTCCTCTTATGATTTTTCCTTGTTCTTCCTCGTGTTCTCCGTTTTCTTCATGGAACCCCCTGTAATTTGTGAAAGATCATCGTCGCGGGCTTGGCCCCGTATCAACTACCACAAAGCACTACTAGGAAAAAGCCTAGTAGTAGCGCGGGTTAAACACCTAGTAGTAGCGCAGGTGCCTGCGCTATCACTACAGCGCTACAGCTAACTGGTAATAGCAGCGTGGTGCATCCCGCGCTACTAGTATGTGTGTTAGTAGTAGCACGAGTTCCACGCGCGCTACTAATAACTATCTGTAGCGCATGTTTGTGACCCGTGCTACTACTATTAATTTCAAAAAAAAAAATCTCGATCCCGCGCGTGCTGTCAGTGGTGTCAATGGTTCGATCTAGCGACGACAAGGGTCACCGAAGGTGCGGACGGGCAGCGGTAGACCATATCCGATGATGGCTATTTGAGAGGGACCGGATCCAGGATAGAGCAAGGCGATAGTGGGAGGATCCTCTTTGCAGCCAAGGCAGAGAGCTCCTGTGTGGCCTTGTCGACGACCTACGCAGGCATGGGCATGGGAAGTGAGTAAAACCGGAGGGAGAGGGAGAGGGAAAAATAGAAACATGGGAGAGAGGAAGGAGATGGAGGGCGCATCGAGGCTGGTCGCCGGTGGTGAGGTGCTCCGTTGTGATGGCATGGAGGCGAGGGGTAAGACGGGCGAGCTCCTGGACGCCAGCAACGCGAGGAGGCGGCCTCATTGGGTGCCATGGAGGAGGTGTGCTCGGGAAGGAGCACCATGGGAGAGCCTATGAAGAGAGGGGGGAGAGTGAGGGAGAGAGGAGGGATCTAGCCAAGGATATGGGGACTTCACCTACCTTTTACTTAGTAGTAGCGAGGGGGGTATAAATCCGCGCTACTACTATCAACTTAGTAGTAGCGTGGGTTTATACCCCTCGCTACTACTATGGCATGTCCCGGGAGGGCACGGTAGAGACAACTTAGTAGTAGCGAGGGGTATAAACTCGCGCTACTACTATCAACTTAGTAGTCGCGAGGGGTATAAACCCGCGCTACTAGTAAGTAGCAGTAGCGAGAGGTATAAACCCGCTCTACTAGTAAGCGTCTACCTATAAGCTTTTCCCTAGTAGTGAAGGTTTGCAGGGAATGTATCAGGGTCACACCGAAAAGGCCACCATCATACTAGAAGATATGGCATCACATGACTTATGGGTTTGGCATGCTTTCATTGAAATGTTGGGTTCTCACAACGACATCAGTGTGGTTCAATGATCTCCTGCATTCAGGTGGCTTTGTAATGAGTAACAACCGCCATGCAACTACAATGTCAACGGTCGTGACTACAACATGTCATACTATCTTGCCGATAACATCCGTCCTGAATGGACGGTGTTTATGAAGACCATACCCGAACCACACAACAACAAACAAAGCCACTTTGCATCAACACGGGAAGCAACTAGGACTGTAGACCACACCCCTCAGTTCACTCCCCGCTTCCTCTCACTCGATCCCTAGCCCGACAAAGAGAAGCCAGTGAGCATTCGTCGCCACCGCCCCGCGCCCGCATAGCCATCGTCGTCGTTCAGCCTATCAATCATGTCCAATAGAACCGCTACATTATGAGGAGCTTCCAGGATGACCTATGCATCCAGAGCTTCACTGAAAGTAGGCAATCGACTTCATCTTCGCTGTTGATGTATGAGCTCCGCCGTTGCTTGATTCATCGCGTGCATAGCCTCCCGGGCCTCAAAAACTACACCGGAAGCTTTGCTTTGGGCTTGCGAATCTTTCCCCTCTGCCCCTCCTTGATTTTGTTCACTAGCTACAATCCCCACCATGGCCAAGCTCCGTCGTCGCCTTCCATGTCGTCCGCCAACGTTGCAGCTCGTGCTCGTCGGCGCTGACCGAGTCAATGTGCTCATGTCATCTCCAGCAGGCTAATGAACCCCTCAGCTAGACCATCCATGCCGTGTAGTGTTGTTGTCGTCGTGCCTGTCAGGTCTACCGCCAGCTCACCTCCAGCAACCCTGCGCCCTCCTGTTGCGGCCCCTGGATGCACGCGACCTCGAGGAACAGACCGGTAGCCTCATACTATGCTCTCGTGGCCAGCTATGCGGACTCCGCTGTGTGGTTTGGTCGTCGGCGATGACCTTCCAACTAGTTTAGGTTAATTACCCATTTAGTTAAATTGTTAGTCTATGCCAAGTGGGACCCATGTTTAATTAGCCAGCTAACTTCAATCTCAATTGACTCCGACCATGGGTCCCGTGACCCACATGTCAGGAAGAGACATAGAGGTGAGAGAGAGAGAGTTTCCAGGGTGGCCCACATGTTAGGGAGAGAGAGGTGCAAGAGAGATTTCAGAGTGGGTCCCACATGGCACAGGCATGTGCACACAAGGGCAACTATGTCCAGAAAATGTCCCGTGGTTAAATTCTTTCGACCGGACAGAAACGACACATAAGGGTATTTTCATAAAGACACTACATGGAAGAGGGGTGTAGTTGAGCATTGTTTTTATTTAAGGGTAAAGATGAGGCTGGGCAAAAATTAAGGAGAGGGGGTGTAAATGTCCCTAGTTTTATTCACATTTCTGAAATGGGAAAAATATTGAACCTAAATTTAAAATACATCCATCCGACATGCCAGTGCCATGTGCACACAAGGGCAACTATGTCCAAAAAAGTTGGGGTATAGTTAAGCATTGTTCTTATTTAGGGGTAAAGATGAGGCCAGACAAAAATTAGGGGGGATTGTAAATGTCCCTAGTATTATTTACATTTTCGAAATGAGAAAAATATTAAACCTAAATTTAAAATACGTCTATTATGTATTACAAAAATGTTCATGTAGTATTAAAAATATATTTGGGCAACATTTAGAAAATGTAAATAGCATTAAAAAATGTTTCTGACAATTAAAAAAATCACATGCCTCGATAAAATGTACTTGAAATTTTCAAAAATGTGTAAAAAAAATAAAACAAAGTGATGCATTGTTTTAAAAAAACATTTCGTACCATTTAAAAAAGTATGCATTGCATTAAAGAGATGTTCACGAGTTTTGCAAGTAAGTTTGTAGCATTTTAAACAAATGTTTGCGCAGCTAAAAAAATATTTGTATTACTCACAACAATTTTTTAACTCGTATTTGAATTTTTGAACACATATTTGATTTTTTTCATAATAGTATGTTTAAAAAAATATTCATCATGTATATGAATTTTTTAAACACGTATACAAATGATTTAGATGTGTACAAAAAATATGAAGTGTGTATAAAAAATAGACATCAAAACATATGCTTGAAAAAATGTTAATCATGTATATGGAAAATGTTAAACTTGTATAAAAAATGTTCTTGATGTATACAAAATTTGTACAATGTGTATTAAAATGTAGACATGGGTTGAAAAGCAAAGAAGAAGAAATGAAGAAAACCTAAAAAAACGAAGAGAACTGATATAAGCTGTGAAAACAGCAGTGAGAAAACCACAGAGAGAAAAATGCTCCCGTGCAACTACAGTACTGGGCCAGTCCAGTAGCGCCGTGCCAGAGGTGAGGTGGAGCTACGTCTTGCAGTAAGCGAGACATAACTCCCACACGGTTAAGTAGCCGGTGGAATCACGTGGTCCACGTAGCCGGGTCAAATCTGTGTTTGGGTTCCTCGTATGTGTGGGCCTCGATGGGCCGTGTTCAAGTACCAGGGCCATGAGATAGGGCTTGGACAGTTACCACAGAAATTTATGGTTTTTCCCTCAAAAAAAAGAAATTTTTATGGTTTCTCATCTCTAAAAGTACTTGCAAAGCACATTTGCCTCAAAAAATAATAATTTACAAAGCACATTGATAACTTACATTTCAGACGGTCCGCCATGCACCTTTGTCGCCTCCGAGATTTCAACAAACTTGAGTCTACACGTATTTCAGGATTGCCCAAACCAAGGGGTCTCAAAGGTGAGGTCAGGAACCTACGTCAGCACAAACTCTCCACTAAGACAGTTCGACATCACTGCTAGGCGATCAACGCTCTTGAATCAAATCAATACAAGAACGCAGAAAAATTACAGGTTAAGGACCTCCACTGCTTTACATGAAGATTTTTTCTTGAACTTTTACATAAATAATTGCTATGATCAATGTCACTATGACGTCAGTGAAGTAAAATGTACGCTTTCACTATTCACATCACACATACCTTGATCAAAAGACAGAAAGGGTGGGCTCATGAGGAACCTGCAACAAAAAACTCTTAACATTTAGAATAAGAGAGAGAGAGAAGATAAACTGATGTACAATTCATTTAAGTCGATTATCAAACGGTGTATTCACGACTTACAATGCATAATCAAGGAGCTATGTGATAATGTTTCAGGTGACTGCAGTTATTTAACTAGCTTGCTTTAGTAGCAGAGAACATTATATAGAATCCATTTCTGACAAATGTAAAATTAACCAGCCCACATGCTCTACAAAGATCTTCAAGCTCCAGCTCTGATAAGAAGGTATTATTGCCTGTGATTTGATCAACGTACTGCAAGATTGTTCAAAGAGATAAGTTTATGACGGAACATAGTTGAGCAAAGTGAATCTCTAAATAGCAGTATCAGATTCTCTGAAGCTTAATCTTCCTTCTGCCAATATGGAGGTATCAAACCATTACACAATCAATTCTAAATACCTACCATGGGGTTCATGGTTGTGAAAATAATAAGCTGTAATTTCCCTATAAAGAGAACAATTTGTGGGTTACTAGGGACTTGGGAACTCAGGATTACCGGGCGTCCAATCCTCAGTAATGGGATAACTGGCGGAAGAACATCTGCTATGAAAGTAGAACCAACAAAAATACCCCCAGGGCGAAGAACTCGACTGATTTCTGCAATCTACAAAAATACTAAAATATTTTAGAACTTTTATCATTTTGGCCTATGTAGAGCAGTAGCGAATAGCATAAAGTTTATTGCAGCAAACTTATGGATACAGAAATTATGGATAAAGAAGCTTGTTGATGCAAACTTACTTATATACACACAGAAAGGCAATAACATAATCTACAAATTTTTAGGAACGTGAAAGATTGTTCCCCATTAAGTTCATGAGGCAAAGCTTAATATACTTTTCCATAAAGCACCTGAAAAAGATTTCTTGCATCTTGCTTCTTACTTATATCGTTTCCCTGTGTGTGATAGCGGGCATGTGCATATCCCCATCGTGATCATAGTGCTATGCCCATTTCCAATGATCTTTATAACTGAAGCACGCGAACTAGCATATGTTCATGTGTATTTCGATTCCACAGTAAAATGTGGAGCAACCAAGATGGCATGGCGCTATAAAAATACATAATCAAGGAACAATTGAGGCACAAAAGCACGTTGACCTCTTTGAATATTATAAGAGACACTTAACGAAGAGGAGTATTTTGCAGAAATAAATTTGAATATCCAGTAGGTGTGTAGGACCCTTACAGCACAAGCTGGGGATGGCCAACAGTGAATTGCAGCACCTGCATGCAGAGCATCAATTGAGCCATTCACAAAAGGGAGTCTGGATATATCAGCTCTCACCAATACTAATCGTCTGAAACAGCAGAAAAAAAGAAGATTGGAATGCTGCATTCAAAATAAAATAAAAATCACAGGAAAAAGCTATAAAGGAGACGAATGACAGCTCAGACCATTAATTGTGTGCGACAAAGGAGTTACAAAAAGAAACAAAACTTGAACATCAGGAGAACTGTAAAACATACTCGTCTGAAATGTTTTCCTGCTTGATGAATTCCTTGCATTGCTTCAACATATTCTCTGAGAAATCTAGTGCCACAACAAGGAAATATAGTTCACTTTTAACAAATAATCTTGAAAATAACCCACTTCCACAGCTTGCATCAATTATAATCCCTCCACCTTTTGGCTTCAAATAATCTTTAGCCATCTCAAACTGTAGTTGTATTGTAATGTTTTTAGAAAGTAGAGTAAATACAATTGTAAGCACAAATGATACATGATGCTTAAATATGTGCATAAGCAAATTGGATCTGACTAGAGCTCAGACTTATGGACAAGCTAAGTACTAATAAACTAGTCTGCAACTTGTTGTAAGGGTCTATGACCATATTTATCACAATATTTATTTGGCTGGAGCTTGCTAACCTGTAACCACACAAGAGTATATATTAACAGATTGCTCTGTAGGTACCCTTTTCTCTCTCAGAGCAAGAAAAGGAGCCAGTTAGATAATTTATACAGTATGAGTATATAATGATGATTGTGAACTATTATTTTATCAAATGATAGTCAAGCGATGTGACCTCTTTCTCTAAGCCTGGGAAACCACCCCATATGAAATTTTGGCGCCATCCTCTCTCATAAAGAAATGATACCAGTTGGGTCCTGTTCAAATAATCATATGTAAGGAATAGTCTGAATAAAACTAATAATTAACAAATACACTGCAGTATTCTTCGTCCCAGCTCCCCAGCATTACTAACAACTTGCAACCCCATATTGAATCACTCCCAATGGTCCAAGAAAGACACATTTCATCACACAACATCCAGCTGGTCCAACATGTTCAATGTTTCATGGTCAGTGAATTTCCTTGCAGTGCATGTTATACAGTCCTAATGCTAAGACGTGCTTTCTGAGGTTAATTGTTCTATAATCGTTAATCCGTTGTTACTCTGAAAGAACTGAGACAGAATGCTTAACTACATTATGACCATGGCATAATTCAAAAAGATGGTCATATCTGCCAGCCTCTTTTTTTATTTAAGCAAAACGTTTTCCAAGCAACGTGCCAGCCTTTTATGTTGCCCCGTGTCCATCTACCATCATGAACTTGCCTAATTTTGAAAGAATAACACATTTTACCTGAAAAGTTCAGTTGCAGCAGGCATGGTCTCGGAGTACTCAGTAGAACCAACTGCCACAGTCAGATCCCAGTAATCATCCTTGGGGTACAGTTTCTTGCAAGTAGAACATTCAAGGCTAGAATCGGATTTGGATGGCCTGAAAAGGAACCGACGAACAATCGTTCAGTAGCACCCTGCCTGGAATGCCGCTAGCACGCAAACGTAAAGACCACTTACGGCGACTGGTGATCTATCGAGCTTACGAGCGGGTAATAGCAGATTGGGCAGGCGAGTTTGCTCAGCTCCGCTTCCACCAAAGATTCCTGCAATCAAGGAACTAAGAAAGGCCGGCCCGTAACTTGCTCGATGGAATGCGCCAACGGGTCGAATACTCACCTCAGCGGCCTCGTCGGAGTCGGGCGCCCCGGTGGTGGAGGCGGGGGAGGCGCTGGCATACAGGGCAGAGCGCGGGGGCATCTTCCCGGAGGCGGAGACGGTGACTCCGGATGCGCCTCGTGCAGGCGCCGCGAGGCAGGGGACAAGACGACGGCGCCTGCCAAAGCCGCGCGGCGCAACGATTGCGGCAGCAGAGATGGCTGCGCTTCGGATTGCCGCCATCGTGGAGTCCAGGTGTGGATGCGTGGAGAGGAGGAGGCCAAAGTTGAAATGAAATCGGAGAGCAGCGGTGTGCGGCGTGCCGCGCCCTCACGAATGCAACTGCGCGTTCCCAGTGTGTGTACGTGATTCGTAAGCATATCGAGTTTTTAAGCATATCGAGTGAATCTGGGCAGTCGGCCGGTGGGCGTACAGTGACTATTTTTTTTAACACAATATAGATGTAAATGTTCATATACATGCATATATACTCATCTTTATGAACAATTAACATATAATCTAGAAATTTACAAAGTTACCATAGGCACATCGTGATCGACGGGAACATCTTCCGCATCGCCGGAAATCCTGAAATAAATTTAGAAATAAATACGAGCACCATGATTTAAACCCTGATGTGCTCTGGTGATACCATAGTCTCTCTAACCATCCAACTAGAGGTTTATTCGCTGTAGAGTGACTATGTATCGATCTATCTTCTACCCCTATCTAGTACCCAATAAAAACATGAAGAGACGAAGAACCAATTCATTTTGTCCATCAAATCTTGTGATTTGATGGTCTACATCACTCCAACATATCAATCGCGTTTTCTGCATTAATTACCCATCGTGCCATTAGTCGCTAACCTTTTTTTCTCTTTTCTGCTAGCCCTATAAAAACATGAGGGGGACGGAGAACCAATTCATCTACTATCCATATAAAAGCATGAAAGAACGAAGAACATTTTCACCTCATCCATCAAATCATGTGATCTGATAGCCTGCATCACTCCAACATATCAAACGTGTTTTTTGCTTTAAATACCCAGCGTGCCATTAGCCGCTAACCTCTCTTTTCTACTATCCCTATAAAAGTATGAGGGAGCGGAGAACCAATTCATCTCATCCTCAAATCATGCGACCTGATGGTCTACATCATTCCAACATACCAAACGTGTTTTGTGCTTTAATTACCCAGTGTGCCATTAGCAGCTAACCTCTCTTTTCTCTTTCACAAGTCTACTGCATTTATAAAAGCACGAGGGGATGGAGAACCAATTCATCCCATCCATCAAATCCTGCGATCTATTGGTCTACATCAGTCCAACATACCAAACGCGATTTCTGCTTTAATTGTCCATCGTGCCATTAGCCGCCAACCCCTCTTTTCTCTTTCACAAGAAAAAAAACTGCATCCTCGCTCCCTGCTAACCTCTCACCACACCTCACACACCACCTCTTCCCAATTTCCCTCCTCGATGACTTGATGCGCCGGCGGGCCGGTCCCTACCCGTCGCTCCTTCTCTACCCCACGGATGCCAACGTGGATCGTCATTGTCGCACGCCACTCTCCTATGTTGCCTCATGGACGTGAGGGCAGGGCCAAGCCATCGTCACCGTTTGTCGATCCTCCTCTATTGCCTTGCAGACGTTAGCACATATCGCTGTCAACGCTCGCCGCTCACCTCTGATGCCACACGGATGCGGGTGTGGGTTGTCGTCCCGCTTGCCGCTCCTCCTTTGATGCATCATGATGAACCACAATTATAGGGGATCAATCGTATTCCATTTGATGAGTAAGAGTGTCGAACCCAAGGAGGAGCAGAAGAAAATGACAAGCAGTTTTCAACAAGGTATTATCTGCAAGTGTTGTAAATAATAGTGATAGATAATTTTGTAGCAAGATAACTCGTAACAAGTGACAGGTAGTAATAGTAACAAAGGTGCAGCAAGGTGGCCCGATCCTTTTTATAGCAAAGGATAAGCCTAAAAGTTCTCTTATATAAAGCAAAGTGCTCTCGAGGACACATGGGATTTTTTGTTTAGTCACATTCATCATATTTAGTTGATTCGCATTCGCTACTTTGATAATTTGATATGTGGGTGGACCGGTGCTAAGGTGTTGTCTTACTTGAACAAACAACCCACTTATGATTACTCCCTCTCGCAAGCATCTACAAATACGAAGGAAGAATTAAGATAAATCTATCCATAGCATTAAACATGTTGATCCAAATCAACCTCTTACGGAACAACTCATAAAGTAGGGTTTAAGCTTTTTTCACTCTCGCAACCCATCACTTACTTATCATTGCCCAATGCTTCCCTTTAGGTCCAAACATGGCGAAGTGCCATGATACTTGTGACCTGCGTTGGGTTTTCCCCGAAAAGGAGGGGATGATGCAACACAGTATAGATAAGTATTTCCCTTAGTGAGAACCAAGGTTATGGAATCAATAGGAGGATCATACAACTTCCTGACTTCAGCGGCTACGCACAAAAGAGCACACACTTGCACCCAACGCAGGCAAGAGGGTTGTCAATCCCCTTGAACTCATTACTTGCAAGCGATAAGTAGTGTAGATGATAGTTGACAATTGTAAATTGTAAAATAAAACAATAAAAAGGCAGCGAGGAAATAAGAGCATTTGTAAATATATTTGTGAATAGACCCCCGGGGCTATAGTGTTCGCTAGAGGCTTCTCTCTCAGAGAAAGCATACGGTGGATAAACAAATTATTGTTAAACAATTGATAGAAAAAAACATAGTTATGCGATATTTATTCATGGCAATGATCATGCATATAGGCATCACATCCATAAACAAGTAGACCGACTCCTGCCTGCATCTACTACTATTACTCCACCCATCGACCGCTATCCAACATGCATCTAGAGTATTAAGTAACACAGAGTAATGCTTGGAGAATGATGATATGATATAGAAAAAGTAAATCCAATTAATATGAATAAATCGCATCGTTTTACCCTTAGCGGCAGCAATACAAATACATGTCTTGTCACATACTTTGTCACTGGGATATAGATCAACGCAAGATTGAACCCACTACAACACACCTCTCCCACTGAAGATAAACCAATCTAGTTGGCCAAACTAAAGCGATAGATCGGAGGGAATTATAAAGCTATAATAATCATGCAAATAAAAATTTAGAGAAGACTCAAATATTTTTCATGAATAAACCCACAATTCATTGGATCCCAACAAACACACCTCAAAGAATGATTACATAAGATAGATTATCATGGGAATCGCGGGGATCATGGCAACAAATAACATAGAGAGAGATAGCCAAATAAGTACTTACTACAGACTCATCTAGGTACCAACCCACAATTCATTCCAGGTCTTAACTTTGTCCAGAAAAAATCATCAAAAAAATCCGTGGTATTTGGACTTCGTTTGGTATGGTATTCCTGAAAATCCAAAAAGATCCAGAAAACAACAAATGGCACTTGGCACTGGGTTGGTAGGTTAGTGCTCAAAAATAATATGAATTGGGAAATAAATGCCCAAAAAGTATCCTAGAATGATAATATTATAGCATGGAACAATTAAAAATTATAGATATGTTGGAAACGTATCATGCCATGTAGTTGACATTCACATGACACCACTAGAGGAAGAGCAACATACATATCATCAAAATATCGAACGAATACCAACATCATATGATTACTTATAACAAGACTTCTTCCATTTCCTCGAGAACAAAAGTAACTACTCATAAATCATGTTAATGTTCAAGATCATAGGGGTGTTGAATATCATTAAGGATCTCAACATATAAACTTCCACCAAATAAACCATCAGGCATCAACTACGAGATGCAATCAACACTACTAGTAACCCACAAGTACCAATCTGAGGTTTTGAGACAAAGATTGAATACAAGAGATAAACTATGGTTTGAGATGAGATGGTGTTGATGAAGATGTTGATGAAGATTGGTCCTCACACGATGGAACAAGTGTTGGTCATGACGATGGTTTTGATTTCCCCCTCCATGAGGGAAGTTTCCCTGGCGAAATCGCTTCGCCAAAGATCAAAAGTGCCCCTGTCCAGGTTCCGCCTCGAGACGATGGTGCTTGATCACGAAAGTCTACTTCCTAATTTTCTAGGTCAAAACCATTAATATAGCAGAAGAGGGGGACCGGAAACCGCCTGTGGGACCCACAAGGCATTAAGGTGCGCCCAGGGGGTGGGCGCGCCCTATTGCCTTGTGAGCGACAGGTGGTCCCCCTCTGATATTTCTTGGCCCTGGTATTTTTTAGATATTCCAAAAAATATTCTCCGTAGAATTTCAGGTCATTTGGAGTTCAGCAAAATAGGTATCTCTGATGTGGCTTTTTCAGGTTCAGAATTCTAGTTGTCACAATGTTCCTCTCCATGTAATCCTTGTAAATTCAGAGAGAAAAGGCATTAAAAATGTATCACAAAGTGGAATAATGGCCAAAACAATATAAATAGTAGTAGGAAATCATGATGCAAAATAGACGTATCAATTACCCCAAGCTTAGACCTCGCTTGTCCTCAAGGGAAAGCCGAACTCGATAATCATGACCACATTCTTAGAGAGAGAGAGGTGTTGATAAAAGAATAACATATGGATATGAAAGCATCATGGTCGTTATCATAACAACAACTTAATATCACAAACTTCTCATGAACAAGTAATAATCTATCCACATGATCAAGTATGAATCATAAACTTTATTGGAAACTAGCAAACTATATTCCGAGTCATGGAAACAATTACAATCCATCATATTTCAAAAAGAGTCTATGTCAGAGTTTTGTTTAGCAAGTTCACATACTCAACTATCATTTAGTCTTTCATGATTGCTGACACTCATGGGATATTTATGAAGAAAAGAGTTTCAGTTAGACACATAAGAAGATAAGGGTTTATAAATTGTCACCACCCAAAAATTTATCTCAGGGATAACGTCAACAATAAGAATGCATGATCACCTATATCCAACTAAATATATGTGCATGGATCTTTCCCGACCACATGATGCTTTCCAAGTAGAGAGTAATAAGAATGTGATAGGGATTAACATTATTGACTCTTGCATTAAAGTAAATACACAAAATTCAAAAGATAAGCCCTTCACAGAGGGAAGCATAAGTTTTCATGCGCTTATTATTATTTGGATGTGCAAACTCTTAATGGAAAGGAACGCCACTTTATATTGGCCCTTATGATAGCAACCTTTATTATGCAGTCCGTCGCTTTTATTTCTTTGCCATCACAATATCATAAAAAGCTCATTTTCCCTTCCAATAAAAGATCATACATATTTATGAGTAATTTTATTGCTTTTGCACCGATGGCAACTTACTTGAAGGATCTTGTTCAATCCATAGGTAGGTATGGTGGACTCTCATGGCAAGAAATTGGGTTTAAGGGTTTATGGATGCACAAGTAGTATCTCTACTTGGTGCAAATTTTTTGGCTAGCAAAGGATAGGAGCAAGCACCACATGTTGGAGGATCCATGACAATATAACTTCTATGTGAATATAAGCAAACATAACTCATTATGTTGTCTTCCTTGTCCAACATCAGCTAATTTATCATGCATAGAATATTTGATGGGGGCTCACAATAATAAAAGATGTCCAAGATAGTATATTTATATGTGATACACCTCTTTCATTATTACTTTTTCATGAATTGCATCAATGAGCAATGCTATGTTTGCTAACCTCCAACAAATTTTACCAATTATACTAATTTTATGTGAAGTCATTACTCCCGATGGGATTAGCATATAATTGTTTTTCATTCTTTTCATTGCTATGATTGATGCAAGGAAGTAAAGAACGCAAACTCAAACTAATATTTATAATTAGACTCAAGCACACGAAACATAGATATATACATCACAAAGAAAACACTAGAAACTAAATCACACTAAAACATTATTCTTCTAAATCACGAAATAGCTAAGGATCGAACTAAGATAGATGATGATAATAAAAGTGATGGTGATATGATACCGGGGCACCTCCCCAAGCTTGTAACAAGCTAAGGGTGGTGCCAACACCCATGTACTCAAGTTTCCTTCTTATGTGATGGTGGTGATGAAGTGGTAGGCTTGTCCTCCATCTTCTAAAGCTTGGGATCCCCATCATAGAAATAAGATAGCGTCTCCGAAATCCTAAAATCGGCAACTATGCTCATACTTTTAAACCTGGATTCATACTCAAAATTTTGGTTTTGCAGGTCATAGATTTGAGTTTGGAGATGCTCAATCCTCTCTTGAAGATTGAAGAGAGCCCCCCGTTCCTGGTATCCATATTGTTCTTTCGGATGAATTCCATGATCATAGAGTGATTAGCACTCAAACCATGCTCAACCATCCCTTGGTACTTGAAGATCCCCTACTCCATCCCTTGAAGCTTGGCCTTCTCGCTTCCCTCCTTCTTCAGGCCCTGGACATCCCGGATGTGGAGCACCCCCTCACGCCTCTCAATGGCTTGAGGGTGCTTCATCACCTTCGGCAAGTAGGGGTTGATGACCTTCTCGAAGAACTTGTCCTTGGTCGAGTTCAACGAAAACATCACAATCTAGATCTGCCAGGAAATAGCCCGAAGCAAGAATAGGGGAAAACTTGCGATACGGTGGTCAAAAGATCGATGAGTATATATAATGAACTTTCTACATGTAGGACAAGTAAATGGAAAGGAATCAGAGTTGGGAAGGCACACAAGGGGCCTACAAGGCAACCAGGCGCGCGACAAGGGTGGACGCGCCCTGTTGCCTTGTGACCTCCTCGTGGGTCCCCTCGGTTGATTCTTATTTTTGTATTTTTTTGTGATACTTCAAAACGGACAAAAATATTTTTATGGCATTTTTGGAGTCGGTTACCGTTTCATATACCTGCCCTTTTTCAGGGTTCCGGAGTGTCCTGGAAGGTCTCTTTTATGTGCTCCTCCGGTGTCATTGTTTGAATAACATTGGTCTCCTTGTTAATGGGTGTACCTGAAATATAATATTTAATTCTTTGCCCATTAAACACCTTAGGATTTGTTCCTTCGGCGTTATTTATCTTGATGTCTCCGGAACGATAAACCTCCTAGATAATATAGGGTCCCTCCCATTTGGAGAAGAGTTTTCTTGCAAAGAATCTGAAACGAGAGTTGTATAATAGAACATGATCACCAACATTAAATTCTAATTCTTATATTCTCTTGTCATGCCATCTTTTAACTTTTTCTTGAAACAACTTGGCATTTTCGTAGGCTTGTGTTCTCCATTCATCTAGAGAGCTAATATCAAATAACCTCTTTTCACCGACAAGTTTGAAATCATAGTTAAGTTCTTTAGTTGCCCAATATGATTTATGTTCTAACTCATGAGGTAAATGCCAAGCCTTACCATAAATCATTTTATATAGATACATACCCATGGGATTTCTATAAGCAGTTCTATTTGCACAGTGCGTCATCATGTTTCTTAGACCAATTATTTCTAGATCGGTTAATGGTCTTTTGCAAAATTAACTTTATTTTTCTATTTCTCAATTCAGCTAGACCACTAGATTGAGGGTGATAAAGTGATGCAATTCTATGGTAAACATCGTATTTAGCTAGAAGTTTACGGAAAGCACCATGAATAAAATGTGAACCACCATGAGTCATTAAATATCTACGGACTCCAAACCTAGGAGAGATACCTTGTTTAAGAATTTTAATAGAGGTGTTGTGATCAACACTACTAGTTGGAATAGCTTCTACCCACTTAGTAACATAACCAACAACAACTAAAATAAGAGTTTATCCATTAGAGGAAGGAAAAGGTCCCTTATAATCAAATACCCAAACATCAAATGGTTCATTAATAATTGAATAATTCAACAGCATTTCCCGATGTCTATCAATGTTAACAACTGTTTTACATTCATTACAAGGAAGGATAAACTTACGTGCATCCTTCAAGAGAGCAGGCCAATAAAAATCAGACTGTAATACCTTATGTGTGGTTCTGTCTCCTGTATGGTGTCCTCCATATGCCTAGGAATGACACTTCCGTAGGATTTGCTCATGTTCATGCTCGGGTACACAACGTATAATAATGCCATCTACTCCTTCTTTATATAGATGTGGGTCATCCCAAAAGTAATGTCTTAAATCAAATAAGAACTTTTTATTTTGTTGGTGTGTGAAATTAGCTCGTATATATTTAGCAAAGCATAGTCTGCATACCAAGGAGTATTGCGGGAAGCATTTATTACAACCAATTTCTCATCAAGAAAACTATCATCAATAGGTAATGGGTCATCAAGAACATTTTCCATTCTAGACAAGTTATATGCTATCCGATTTTCACCTCCCTTTCAATCAATAATATGCTAATCAAACTCTTGGAGTAGAAGAACCCACCTAATCAACCTAGGTTCTTGTACATAACATATTTAATAGTAGCATGATCAAGGTGAATAGTAACTTTAGAATCAACAACGTAAGGTGTAAACATATCACATGCAAACACAACAACTAAAAATTCTTTCTCAGTAGTAGCATAATTTATTTGAGCATCGTCTAAGGTCTTACTAGCATAATGGATAATATCCAATTTCTTATCAACTCTTTTTCCTAGAACAACACCAACATCATAGTCACTAGCATCACACATTATTTCAAAAGGTAAGTTCCAATCAGGTGGTTGAATAATAGGTGTAGAAATAAAAGCTTGCTTAAGTATTTCAAAGGCTTCTACACGATCATCATAAAAAAACAAATGGAACATCTTTTTGAAAAAGATTGGTAAGAGGCTTAGAAATCTTAGATAAATCCTTAATAAAGTGTCTATAGAAACCAACATGACCAAGGAAACTTATTATACCTTTAATATCTTTATGACATGGCATTTTCTCAAGTGCATCAACTTTAGCTTTATCCACTTCAATACCTCGTTCGGAAATTTTATGCCCTGAGTACTATACCTTCATTGAGCATAAAGTGGCACTTCTCCCAATTCAAGACAAGATTAGTTTCTTCACATCTCTACAAAACTCGATCAAGGTTGCTTAAGCAATCATCAAAAGAAGTATCATAAACCAAAAAATCATCCATGGATACCTAAACAATCTTTTCAAAAAAACCATAGAATATAGCCATCGTACATCTTTGAAAGGTGGCAGGTGCATTACATAAACCAAAAGGCATACGTCTATAAGCATAAGTTCTAAAAGGACAAGTAAAAGTGGTTTTCTCTTGATCTTCTTTTGACACGGGTATTTGAGAAAAAATAAGAATATCCATCAAGGAAACAAAAGTGTGTGTGCTTAGATAATCTTTCTAACATTTGATCAATAAAAGTCAAGGGGTAATGATCTTTTCTAGTAGCTTTGTTTAATTTCTTGAAATCGTTTACCATCTTATAACCAATTACGACTCTGTGTGGAATAAGTTCATTTTTATCATTAGGAACAACGGTTATACCTCCTTTCTTAGGAACACAAGGAACAAGACTTACCCATCTACTATCAGCTATGGGATAAATAATACCTGCCTCAAGAAGCTTCAATATTTCAGTTCTTACCACCTCTTTGATTTTATGATTAAGGCGACATTGATGATCAATGATGGGTCTAGCATCTGACTCCATATTAATCTTATGCTAACATATCATAGGGCTAATACCCTTAAGATCATCAAGAGTATATCCAATATCAGCTTGGTGCTTCTTCAGAATTTTAAGTAATCTCTTTTCCTCGTGCTTTGAAAGGTTAGCACTAAGAATAACATGATATATCTTCTGCATACTTTAATGTATCAGGTAGTGTCTTTAAGTCAAACACGGGATCACTCTTAGGTGGAAGAGGACCCCCTAAGGTGTCAACAAGAAGATCATGTTTAAGGATAGGTGATTGTTCGAAGAATATTTTCTCTATTTAATGTCTTTAACTCATATGATATCATTTTCATAGTAGGAGGCACAACAATAGAAGCGAGACCAATTATTCCATCTTTACTAGATAAATCTTTCTCATGTAGTTGTCTACCAAACTTAGAGAAATAAACTCATGAGACATGTTGCCAAAGTTGACTTTAACCTTTACCACAATCAATTTCAGCATTGACAGTATTGAAGAAGGGTCTACCAAATATGACGGGACAAAAGTTATCTTGTAATTAACCAAGTACTAAGAAATCAGTGGGGTACTTTGTGACATCCCAAGTGATGTCCCTACCCTATTTGGCATGTAACCATATGTATGAACCTTGTGTCATGAGCTATGAGTTGATTGCACCTTGGTCTTCTTGGTGTTTTTGCATTCATGCATCATGTCATCCATCGTTTCATCATCATGCCATTCATCATGCTTTCTTGTGTTGTGTGTCTTGTATTGGATCATGTATGTGATGTGCCTTGTGTGGTTTTGGCCTTGAGAGTGGTGGTCTCCATGTGTGCAACCTCTCCCTCTTCTACCTCTCTTTTTCTTCCTTCTCAAAACCCCTTCTCATTGCCTTTTATTCCAATATGATTTCTTGGCAGATTTTAAGTTGTTTTAAAAATCTTTTAAAAAATGTCCATGAGGTGGCCCTAATGTTGCTATTAATATTGGGAGTGAAACTTTGTGTATGTGGTTATGTTGGGTTTTGAAACCTATTCAAAACAGGGGCTGTTTTATTAATATATTAAAAATAACTTGTGAAATAATTCCATTTAACATTTATATAGACAGGAGCATAATATTTCCTTCTCAAAACTATTTTTGTTTTCACCCAAACCTTTTTTCCTTTTGCTCTGGGCTTTATTTTTATCCTGGCTGTTTTATTTAAAAGAAAACCCCTTCTCTGTTTTATTTGAGAGAGAGAGAGGAGGAGCAGGTGGACCGAGGCCAGCCCACGTGAGCAGTGACGGCCACCTGCCCCATTGTCCTCCTCCGTCAGTTGGTTCAGAGAGAGACTATCGCCGCATCGCCCTTTTCCGTCGCCGTCGCCATCAACCCCGTGGTATTTAGTCCCCCTCGGCGTGCGTGCGTCCCTGCCTAGGGTTCCTCTTCCCTCCGCCACCGCCGCAGCCCCCATCGAGCTCTCCTCCGCTCTCCCTCCTCTCTTCTTTCCCCTGTCAGGTAAGGGTTCAGAGAGAGTTCAGTGAGCGCAGCACGTCGCCGGCGACCAGCTCATCGTCTCCGTTGAGCCCATCGTCGTCCATGGTGTCCAGGAGCTCCAGTGTCGTGCCGTCGTTCTATTCCAGGCGCTAGAAGGCCCCGGGAGGCCTTCTTCTTCCTCCTCGACGTCGTAGCGTGGCCGGGTCTTCTTCCCCTCCGTTGCCGCCGCGTCCCCGAGCATCTCCTTCCCCGTCGTCGACTCCGTCATGATCGGTTCGTTGTTGCCTTCCTCCAAGGTGAGTCGTCGGTCCCCGTAGGTCATCTCCTCCGTGCGTAGCTCGTTTCGATCGCCGCCATTGCCTGTCGCCGTTGGTAACAGTTCGAGCTCCTACCGCTCGCCTCCTTCCTCCTCACCGCAGGTGAGCAGGGGAATGGATCCGCTCGTCGCCCCCGCGTGTGTGTGAGTAGCAGCTATCGCCAGAATGCCGTGGATCGCCGGAATCGCGTCGTCGTTGTTCTGCCTCCGGTGCTCTGTTCTTTTCTTCAGTTTCGTCATTATAGGACGAGCGCGTGTGTATTAGTTCTGTGGTGCCCCTCCTCTGTTAAGATTCAGCCGAGTAGCGTAGTGGTGTGGGGTGCAGTATGAGACAGGGAGGTCGTGGGTTCGAGTTCCCCCACCCCTTTTGTGATTTTATTTGCTCTTATGTTTTTTTGCATTTGTTTTACTTCTTTATGTTGCTAGATAAATCATGTGTATGTGTATGTTTTGTTAGTTTTTTTCCTTTAGCTCCTATTTATCCATATTAACATGTGTGTGTGTATGTTCTCATACACACATATGTGTGTGCTTGTGCTTTACACATGTAAATGTATGTGTAATATGTGTGTGTGCATATATATACCTAGTGTATATATGCATATATATTTATGTGTTGTGCATGTGTTTTGCACAAGTATGTGTGTGTGTGGTGGTAGTGCAATGTTTGCATGTGTGTGTATGTTCCACATACACACCCTTGTGTATGTGGTATGTACATGTGTATGCATTTGCATGTGCATGTTAACATGTGGATGAGTTGGTTAGTGTGTGTAGTGTGTAGTGTGTGGAAGCTATGCATACACCCTTGTGTGTGAATAGGGTAGGTGCATGTGTTCATGCACTTATGCATAGGTATGCGGTTTGTGTATATGCCTAAGGCATATACACATGTTTGGTTCATGTGTTGCAGTGTGTGGAGTGCTTTTGCACATACACTTGCTTGGTAAATGCATGTGTGCCTATATATGTGAATGTGTGGATGTAAATGCATGCTTAGCTCCATGTGTAGGTTACTCTCACATTAGCATGGGTTCTCTTCTAGCTAGTTTCATCCTTGTAAATGATGCTATGCCATGATATGTTGTTCCTAGGGTGATATTTAACCATTTCCAACTTGTATGCATAGAGCCCATGTCATTTGGGGCCATTGTCTTCAAGTTACTTATGTGTCATAAGTCACTCATGAGCTATAGGGGTTAATTTCGACCTAGCATTGCTCCCTCATGTTCCATGCAAGCATATAGGTATGGGTAATGATTTTGGGGTAGAATCAACCCATGAATGCATTTGTGAAGTCAGATTTGACTTTGGGGCAATTTTACAAAACTGCATTTTTATGCTGTGATGCCCTTTTATCTTTTTATTATGAATTAATCCATGCATGTTTTTAAGTTCTTGCCAACATGAGTTTGTTATTAAAAGTTTTTGGTAATGCCCCAGTATTTTTGTTATTTATGATAAGTCACCAGATCAATGTGAACCATGCTGTTTAGTTGGCTACTTTCTGTTACTGTTCATCCTGCTTAAAAATGGCCAAGTCTGGAGAGTCTGCTGTTATTGTTTTGCCATGTAGAGTAGGGTGTAGCTAGTGCTGTGGTTGTTATTTGATCATTTTAAGTGTCAGTTAATTGTAGTGAATGTTTCCATTTACCATCCTGTTAATTTTCATGCCATTTGGATCTTTCTAGCCTATTTAACCAGTGTTGTTAACTTGCTACTTTATTAACCCAGATTCTAGAAAAACTGGAATTTTCACCAAGTCCCTAAAATCTTGTTTCATCATGCCAACTTGCTTGATACATGCATATTGTTGTCTGGCTCTTTTGCTGATTGCATAGTTGGATGAATTGATGTGGGTGTTGACTAGATCCTGCCCATGTCTTGTTTGTGGCTGTAGGGTTCCTGTAGCTCTAGTTGTGAGCTTTTCAAATTGCTATGTTTGCTGTTTGTGACAGATTTGGTGTTATTTTGTTTTGTGAGTTGTGGGAGTTATAATCCATGGAATTGAGTGATTCTTGAGTCTATTGTGATTGATTTTTCATCACCTATCCAGTGGCCACCATGGAATGCCAAGAATTAGCCCAGGTATATGGTGATCTTGTGTCTTGCCTCCGTACCTTGTCGTGAGCGTATCTCGAGAACGGTAGCTCCGTTTCTTGCGATCCTTATATGAATTTTCATTGATTTTGCATGCTGCATCCATATATGTCATGTTCATGCATGTCTAAATAACTTAACCTGAGGTTATGTCCAGTTTCATTAATACACCAACTTTGCATATGAAACTTGAATAGATTGGGTTGCCATGTTTAAAGCTTCATTAAATGAATCATGCATCATCTTGGTTGTGCATTGCATCTTGGTTGGTTATTTATTTGCTGTTTCTCTTGGGTAGACGCGAGTGTCGATACTGAGTTCGAGGACCCTGAAGAGTACCACTACGAGGATCCCACTACTTGTTCCGCTGAAGAACCAACAAGCAAGATGATCGTACCCGGATCCCAATACTATCTTTGCTTGCTAGTTTCTTGTTCTTATCGTTACAATTGTGCTACCTACCACATGATATCAGCCCCCATGTTGCCACGACAGCCTCTAACCTCCACACCCCAGCAAACCTTTGATTGGCTAAGTTACCGCTGCTCAGCCCCTCTTATAGCGTTCTTAGTTCCAGGTGCAGGTTGATTTCCATGTGATAACATGGATGAGTTATCATAATAAATTCTGGTATTAAATTTAATGCACATATAAATCTGGTATTAGTGGAAGGCTTGGCCTTTTGCTAAGTGATTTGTTCCGCTATTACCGCCATAGTTCCTTGTTACCGGTGTTATGTTTCCATATTTTGCGCTCCTAACACGCTTGGGGTTGTTATGGGGACCCCCTTGTTTATTCGGTTGAGATTAAAACTTGTCTGGCAAGACCCAACCTTGGTACTACATTTTCTTAACAACTTAATAAAATTGCATAGGGTCTTGCAAACCCGTGGATAATTAATCAACCCTCGGGCCAGTGCTCCTCATGAGTGTTGGTCCAAACTAGAGCCGTGTGCGGGGCCAACCCGGGGCAACTCGAGAGATTTCTATCAGGCCACCGTACGCTGTGCTTATCCGTTGTGTCCTGAGAACGAGATACGCTGCTCTTATCGAGTTTGTCGACACGTTGGGTGGTCTTGCTGGATTTGTTTTACCTTTATCGAATGCCTTGCGTGTGAAGTCTGACTTTCTTTGGGTTTACTCGAGGTGTTGGGCTCCTTTGGAATTGTAGATGATGATCGTGAGAACCACGTTCGAGGCTATTCCCATGGAGTGTGGTTATTTGTGATGGACTAGTTGGAGCACCCCTGCAGGGTTAAATCTTTCGGAAAGCCGTGCCCGCGGTTATGTGGCAACTTGGATATTTGTTTAACACCCGGTTATAGAAAACTTGAAGTAAACTCTAATTAAAAACACATCAACTGTGTGAGTAGCCGTGATCGTCTCTGCTCGTGAACATGAACCGAGAGAGAACACGGTGGGGTTATGATTGACGTAAGAAGGTGTTCAGGATCTCTTAGAGATCATACCAGATTCGATCGTCCTTCGTAGGCCACTCATATTTATTTCATGTCGCGTAAGCTAGCCACCATATAACGCTTAGTGCTGCTGCAAACTAAACATCACCCTTCCTTCCTAAAGCTTAAATAGTCTTGGTACCCGGGCACATGATAGCTGAGTCCTCTGTGGCTCACAGTTTACTTCAATATCCAGGTGCAGGTTCAGATGAGTTTGTGCAGGATGATCTTACTCAGCTCCAGTGGGAGTATGATGAGGAGAGAGGCAGGATGTATGTGACATATCCGGATGAGTAGAGGACCTGGTCATGATCTTTGGGATAGCTTGATTTTATCATTAGCAACTTCTTTTATCGTTTGATTTCGTCCGTAGTCGGGCCCTGTGTTCCTCTTGATGCTATGATTTGAGTGACATTGTAAGTTAGCATGTGGCGAGTGTAATCCAACTTGTATACTCTTCTCATTTAGTATTGTATGTTGTGATGATACTATTCTTGCTAACGGCAAGATGCGCCTCTATCCCTTGCGAGGCCCTCATGCCTTAAACGGATAGGCGCGCATCTTGGGCGTGACAAGTTGGTATCAGAGCCATACGACCATAGGAGGCTTTGCTTGTTCGAACTTGGCCGAGTCGAGTCAAGTAAAAACTATTTGGAGTCTAGTTATATCGGAGAGTAGGATTCTTTTACTCCTCTTCTATGCTCTGGTAAGGTATACGACTTAGGAAATTTTGATTCTACTCCTCTTCTCGCTCAAAAAAATTTTAGGATCACGTGGGTATTTTGGAGTCTATATGATGCCGATGTGACAGGGTTCTATCTTGGTGCCTCCTGTCTGTCTTGATTTCTTCTGGGGAGTCGAGCTCCAGGGAATGTTGGCACATCGTTATCATTCAGCTTCCTTGATATCTCAGGATGGAGAATGTTCGAAATTGCTTCAATACTTATCGTGGTGAGATAAGGTCGGAGTCACCCAGTACTGGGGAGGCGTCCGGGGTACCACCATGGTTTAGTATCGTTGTGAGTTCGAGGATTCGAGATTAGACGAATTTGCAAAATGTCTTGAATTATGGTGTGGAAGGTTGCGGATGCAGTCGCAGCTGATTGCCTAGGGCAGGTTCCTGATTCCGCAACCCGAATCGCATAAACAAGAAAGTTTTCGGAAGTTCATAGGTGGGAAATCTTGTAGTCACCTAGGATCATCTTCCCCAGATGTATTGGGTATGTACATTTGTCCGAGCGCTTAGCTCAATACTTGTTGTGTTATTGCAAGTGGCTTATTATGTCTAATGATGTATCATGATCCGAAGAAGCATTCTTACTAATTTTTCAGTAGGAAGGCTATGTTGTTTTTGTTCAATTCTTTCAAGCATTTGACTCAGCTTATGTTTCATCTTATCAATGAGGTGCTGATGCGTTTTGTCCATCTTCAGGATGGCTCCACCAACTTGCAGCAATCCGGGTCATGGTGAGGGGCAGACTGATGTTCCACCACCACCCCCGCCACCGCCTCCTCCTCCAGAAGCTTGGCAAGCTGTGATGGCCGAGACCAATGCAAACACCCAGATGTTGCTCAGGCTTTTGCAAGAAAGGGAGCAGGGTCAGCAGGGCTTTCAAGGCAATTTTCAGAATCAGCTTCAGTTTGCGACTCTCAATCAGTTCCTTGCCAACCAGCCCAAGACTTTCACCTGTTGTGAGCAGCCTCTAGATGCTGATGATTGGCTTCGTGATATGAGAAAACATTTTGAGTGCAGCAATGTCAGGCCAGAGGACTTTGTGAGGTTTGCATCGTTCCAGCTAAAGGGTCAAGCAGCTGATTGGTGGCAATAGTACAAGGATTCCAGGGGCGATCGTGTTGTTACTTGGGACGATTTCCGTCGTGACTTCAGGGCTCATTACATTCCGACAAGCTTTGTCGAGGAGATGCGTGAGAAGTTCAGGCACCTGAAGCAGGGAACCAAGTCTGTCTACCAGTACAACGTCGAGTTCCAGAATCTAGCTCGTTATGCCAAGCAAGATGTTCCAGATGATAAGGCTATGATCTATCAGTTCAGAGGTGGTCTCAAGGATGAGCTTCTGCCAGGCCTTGTTCTTCAAGAGCCTCGTGAGTTTGATCAGTTCTACAACATGGCTTTGAAGATTGAAGCAGCTCAGCTCAAGTTGGAGAACTCTAAGAAGCGTTCTAGGGATCATATTCTTCTTCTTCCGGCTCTCAGATGGTTCCTAAGCAGCAGAAGTATTGGGCGCCAAATCCTCTTCCGTTTCGTCCTCCTCAGCAGCAGAAGCAATTCGGTGGTCGTGGTTCTTCCCACCCACCCAACCCAGGTTTCCAGCAGAAGAACCAGGCGTCCAAGGCTGTTCTTGTTCCTCCTCCAGGCAATGTTCGTCCGCTCTCTGAGGTGACTTGTCACAAGTGTGGCCAGAAGGGTCACTATGCTAACAAGTGCAACCAGCGGCGTCTTCCGCCTCCTCCTCCTGTCAAGCCTCGAGGCAATGCTATGGTGAAGCATAATCCCAAGTCCGCAAGAGTGAATATGGTGAATGCAGCAGAGGCAGAGGATTCTTCTCAAGTGATCATGGGTAATCTCTTAGTCAATTCTATTCCAGCAAAAGTTTTGTTTGATTCTGGTGCATCGCATTGTTTCATGTCCCGTTCATTCTTTGCAATGCATGAGTTTGCTTGTCAAGATCTCCTTAGACCTGTGTCAGTGGTGTCCCCTGGGAAGTTAATGAATTCCAATTGCATGGTACCGGGTGTTTCTATCAAGATGGGCAATTATCCTTTCCTGGCTTCTCCAATTGTTCTTGGGAATTCTGATATTGATCTCATTCTGGGAATGGGCTTCCTGGCTATGAATAAGTCTCATATTGATTGCAAAGCAAAAGAAGTCAAGCTGACTCATCCTTCAGAAGACGTGATTATTTTCGCAGCTCGCGATGACACAATCCGTCTCTTTGCTCTTAATGAGAAGGGCGAAATCTTGGCGATTTCTCAAATTCTGGTGGTTTGTGAGTATGAAGATGTCTTTCCAGAAGAGTTGCCAGGAATGCCTCCGCACCAGCCAGTTGAGTTTGTGATTGATCTCGAGCCTGGAACTGAACCAGTATGCAAGCGCCCATATAAACTTGGCCCCGAAGAGCTGAAAGAGTTGAAGAAGCAGCTAGATGAGCAAGAGCGTCTGGGTCTGATCAGACCAAGTTGTTCTCCATGGGGTTGTGGTGTTTTGTTTGTCAAGAAGAATGATGGCACGGATCGTCTTTGTGTGGACTACTGGCCATTGAACAAGAAGACAATCAGAAACAAGTACCCACTGCCCAACATCAATGAGTTGTTTGAGCAACTGAAAGGTGCCAAGATTTTCTCGAAGCTTGATCTTCGCATGGGCTATCATCAAATTCGCATCGCGAAGAAGACATTCCCAAGACCGCTTTCAGAACGAGTTTTGGCTCTTATGAGTACACCGTTATGTCGTTTGGTCTTGCGAATGCTCCTCCAACCTTCTCAAGAATGATGAATTTCATCTTCTCTCCTTTCAAGAATGAGTTCGTCTTGGTCTATCTGGATGATATCCTTGTGTTCTCAGAGACAGAAGAAGATCATGCAGAGCATCTCCGCCTTGTGCTTGACAAGTTAAGGGAACATCGGTTCTATGCCAAGTTTTCCAAGTGTGAGTTTTGGCTCAATGAAGTGGTGTACCTCGGGCATGTCATCTCTGTCGAGGGAATTAAAGTGCACCCTGGGAAAGTCGACGCAATATTGAAGTGGGAACCTCCTCAGAATGTGAAGCAGCTTCGGAGCTTCCTCGGGCTTGCTAGTTATTGCGGAAGATTCGTGGAGAACTTCTCTCAAATTGCTAAGACTCTGTCCAATCTCCTCCAGAAGAGCGTCAAGTATGTTTGGTCTCCTGAGTGTGATGTGGCGTTCAATGCGCTCAAGCAGAGACTGACTTCAGCTCCAGTTCTTGTTCCTCCTGAGCAGTCCAAGCCTTTCCAAGTTTTCTGTGATGCTTCTCTCCAAGGTCTTGGTGGAGTTCTCATGCAATACAAGAAGATTGTTGCTTATACCTCGCGTCAGTTGAAGCCTGCCGAGAAGAACTACCCCACTCATGATCTTGAGTTGGCGGCAGTTGTGCATGCTCTAATGACTTGGAGGCATTTGTTGTTGGGTAGACCAGTTGAGGTGTACACCGATCACAAGAGCTTGAAGTACATTTTCACTCAACCCAATCTCAATCTTCGGCAATCTCGTTGGGTGGAAATGCTTGAAGACTTCAACCCAAGCATTGAGTATACTCCTGGGAAAGCAAATGTCATTGCAGACGTGCTCAGCCATAAGGCATACTGCAATAGTCTCATTCTGAAGCCTCTTCAACCCAAGCTTTGCGAAGCATTCCGTAAGCTCAACCTTCAGATGGTTCTGCAAGGATTTCTTGCCAATCTTCAAGTCTCTCCGACTCTGGAAGATCAGGTTCGCCAAGCGCAGCTGCTAGACGCTATGGTGAAGAAAGTGAAGAAAGGTGTGGCCAAGAGCATTCCAAAGTACAAGTGCTTTCGTGTCGATGACAAAGATACCTTGTTCTTTGAGGACCGTCTTGTGGTTCCAAAAGGTGATCTCAAAAAGGTTATCATGGACGAAGCACACAATTCTCTTCTTTCCATTCATCCAGGCAGTTCCAAGATGTATCAGGACCTCAAGCAAACCTTCTGGTGGACTCGCATGAAACATGAAATTGCTCAGTTCGTGAACGAGTGTGATGTTTGTCGCAGAGTGAAAGCGGAGCATCAACGTCCAGCAGGTCTTCTTCAGCCTTTGCCTATCCCAGAGTGGAAATTCGATCATGTCGAGATGGATTTCATCACTAGGTTTCCCGAGTCCAAGAGAGGCAACGATGCCATCTTTGTGGTTATCGACAAGCTGTCAAAAGTTGCTCATTTCCTGCCAGTCAAGGAGTCTATTTCGGCAGCTCAGCTTGCAGAGTTGTATACGTCAAGAATAGTATGTCTGCATGGCATTCCTCAACTCATCTCTTCTGACCATGGAAGTCTCTTTACTTCCAAGTTTTGGGAGTCCTTCCAGACTGCTATGGGTACTAAGATCCGTTTCAGCACGGCGTTCCATCCGCAGACAAGTGGTCAAGTTGAGAGAGTCAATCAGATCCTTGAAGATATGCTCAGAGCCTGTGTGATATCGTTCGGCATGAAGTGGGAAGACTGCCTTCCATATGCTGAATTCTCATACAACAACAGCTTTCAAGCTAGTTCAGGCAAGGCCCCTTTCGAGATTCTCTATGGCAGAAAGTGTCGTACCCCGCTTAACTGGTCTAAAACCGGTGAGCGTCAGATTTTGGGCAATGACATGATCACTGAAGCAGAAGAAATGTGCCATGTCATTCGCGAGAACCTCAAAGCAGCTCAGTCCCGTCAAAAGAGCTATTATGATAGCAAGCACCGGGATGTTTCTTTCTAGGTGGATGATTTTGTCTATCTCAAGGTTTCTCCCATGAGAGGCACGCAGAGATTTGGAATCAAAGGGAAGTTGGCTCCTCGTTTTGTTGGTCCTTTCAAAGTTGTTGACAAGAGAGGTGGTCTAGCATATCAACTTGAGCTTCCTCCAAACTTCGCGAATGTGCACGATGTCTTCCATGTTTCTCAGCTCCGGAAATGCTTCAAGACTCCCGAGCGAACCATTGACCTCCAAGACATCGATCTTCAAGCAGATCTTTCTTATCGTGAGCACCCAGTTGCAATTCTTGAAGAAACTGAGTGTAAGACTCGCAACAAGTCTATCAAGTTCCTCAAGGTGAAGTGGTCTCATCATTCCGACAAAGAAGCTACTTGGGAACGTGAGGACCTGCTTCGTTCCGAATTTCCAGACTTCTTCCGTTCCTAGATCTCGGGTCGAGATCCTCTTGTAGTGTGGGTGAGTTGTGACATCCCAAGTGATGTCCCTACCCTATTTGGCATGTAACCATATATATGAACCTTGTGTCATGAGCTATGAGATGATTGCACCTTGGTCTTCTTGGTGTTTTTGCATTCATGCATCATGTCATCCATCTTTTCATCATCATGCCATTCATCATGCTTGCTTGTGTTGTGTTTCTTGTACTGGATCATGTATGTGATGTGCCTTGTGTGGTTTTGGCCTTGAGAGTGGTGGTCTCCATGTGTGCAACCTCTCCCTCTTCTACCTCTCTTTTTCTTACTTCTCAAAAGCCCCTCTCATTGCCTTCTATTCCAATATGATTTCTTGGCAGATTTTAAGTTGTTTTATAAATATTTTAAAAAATGTCCATGAGGTGGCCCTAATGTTGCTATTAATATTGGGAGTGAAACTTTGTGTATGTGGTTATGTTGGGTTTTGAAACCTATTCAAAACAGGGGCTGTTTTATTAATATATTAAAAATAACTTGTGAAATAATTTCATTTAACATTTTTATAAACAGGAGCATAATATTTCCTTCTCAAAACTATTTTTGTTTTCACCCAAACCTTTTTCCTTTTGCTCTGGGCTTTATTTTTATCCTGGCTGTTTTATTTAAAAGAAAACCCTTTCTCTGTTTTATTTGAGAGAGAGAGAGGAGGAGCAGGTGGGCCGAGCCCGGCCCACGTGAGCAGTGACGGCCACCTGCCCCGTCGTCCTCCTCCATCAGTTGGTTCACAGAGAGACCATCGCCGCGTCGCCCTTTTCCGTCGCCGTCACCATCAGCCCCGTGGTATTTAGTCCCCCCTCGGCGTGCGTGCGCCCCCGCCTAGGGTTCCTCTTCCCTCCGCCACCGCCGCAGCCGCCATCGAGCTCTCCTCCGCTCTCTCTCCTCTCTTCTTTCCCCTGTCAGGTAAGGGTTCAGAGAGAGTTCAGTGAGCGCCGCACGTCGCCGGCGACCAGCTCGTCGTCTCCGTCGAGCCCATCGTCGTCCATGGCGTCCAAGAGCTTCGGTGTCGTGCCGTCGTTCTATTCCAGGCGCTAGAAGGCCCTGGGAGGCCTTCTTCTTCCTCCTCGACGTCGTAGCGCGGCCGGGTCTTCTTCCCCTCCGTTGTCGCCGCGTCCCCGAGCATCTCCTTCCCCATCGTCGACTCCGTCGTGATCGGTTCATCGTTGCCTTCCTCCAAGGTGAGCCGCCGGTCCGCGTAGGTCTTCTCCTCCGTGCGTAGCTCGTTTCGGTCGCCGCTGTTGCCTGTCGCCGCCGGTAACAGTTCGAGCTCCTGTCGCTCGCCTCCTTCCACCTCACCACGAGGTGAGCAGGGGAATGGATCCGCTCGTCGCCCCCGCGTGTGTGTGAGTAGCAGCTATCGCCAGAACGTCGTGGATCGCCGGAATCGCGTCGTCGATGTTTTGCCTCCGGTGCTCTGTTCTTTTCTTCAGTTTCGTCATTATAGGACGAGCGCGTGTGTATTAGTTCTGTGGTGCCCCTCCTCTGTTAAGATCCGGCCGAGTAGCGTAGTGGTGTGGGTTGCAGTGTGAGACAGGGAGGTCGTGGGTTCGAGTTCCCCCACCCCTTTTGTGATTTTATTTGCTCTTATGTTATTTTTGCATTTGTTTTACTTCTTTATGTTGCTAGATAAATCATATGTATGTTTTGTTAGTTTTTTTCCTTTAGCTTCTGTTTAGCCATATTAACATGTGTGTGTATGTTCTCATACACACATATGTGTGTGCTTGTGCTTTGCACATGTAAGTGTATGTGTAATATGTGCGTGTGCATATATATACCTAGTGTATATATGCATATATATGTATGTGTTTTGCATGTGTTTTGCACAAGTATGTGTGTGTGTGGTGGTAGTGCAATGTTTGCATGTGTGTGTGTATGTTCCACATACACACCCTTGTGTATGTGGTATGTACATGTGTATGCATTTGCATGTGCATGTTAACATGTGGATGAGTTGGTTAGTGTGTGTAGTGTGTAGCGTGTGGAAGCTATGCATACACCCTTGTGTGTGAGTAGGGTAGGTGCATGTGTTCATGCACTTATGCATATGTATGTGGTGTGTGTATATGCCTAAGGCATATACACATGTTTGGTTCATGTGTTGTGGTGTGTGGAGGGCTTTTGCACATACACTTTCTTGGTAAATGCATGTGTGCCTATATATGTGAATGTGTGGATGTAAATGCATGCTTAGCTCCATGTGTAGGTTACTCTCACATTAGCATGGTTTCTCTTCTAGCTAGTTTCATCCTTGTAAATGATTCTATGCCATGATATCTTGTTACTAGGCTGCTATTGAACTATTTCCAACTTCTATGCATAGAGCCCATGTCATTTGGGGCCATTGTATTCAAGTTACTTATGTGTCATAAGTCACTCATGAGCTATAGGGGTTAATTTCGACCTAGCATTGCTCCCTCATGTTCCATGCAAGCATATAGGTATGAATAATGATTTTTGGGGTAGAATCAACCCATGAATGCATCTGTGAAGTCCGATTTTACTTTGGGGCACTTTGACAAAACTGCATTTTTATGCTGTGATGCCCTTTTGTCTTTTTATTATGAATTAATCCATGCATGTTTTTAAGTTCTTGCCAACATGAGTTTGTTAGTCAAAGTTGTTGTTAATGTCCCAGTATTTTATTTATTTATGATAAGTCACCATATCAGTGGGAACCATGTTGTTTAGTTGGCTACTTTCTGTTACTGTTCATCCTGCTTAGAAATGGCTAAGTCTGGAGAGTCTGCTGTTATTGTTTTGCCATGTAGAGTAGGGTGTAGCTAGTGCTTTGGTTTTTATTTGATCATTCTAAGTGTTAGTTAATTGTAGTGAATGTTGCCATTTACCAAACTGTTAATTTTCATGCCATTTGGAGATATCTAGCATATTTAACCAGTGCTGTTAACTTGCTACTTTATTAACCCAGATTCTAGAAAAACTGGAATTTTCACTAAGTCCCTAAAATCCTGTTTCATCATGCCAACTTGCTTGATACATGCATATTGATGTCTGGCTCTTTTGCTGATTTCATAGTTGGATGTATTGATGTGGGTGTTGACTAGATCCTGCCCATGTCTTGTTTGTGGCTGTAGGGTTCCTGTAGCTCTAGTTGTGAGCTTTTCAAATTGCTATGTTGCTGTTTGTGACAGATTTGGTGTTATTCTGTTTTGTGAGTTGTGGGAGTTATACTCCATGGAATTGAGTGATTCTTGAGTCTATTGTGATTGATTTTTCATCTCCTATCCAGTGGCCACCTTGGAATGCCAAGAATTAGCCCAGGTATATGGTGATCTTGTGTCTTGCCTCCGTACCTTGTCGTGAGCGTATCTCGAGAACCGTAGCTCCGTTTCTTGCGATCCTTATATGCATTTTCATTGATTTTGCATGATGCATCCATATATGCCATGTTCATTAATGTCTAAATAACTTAACTTGAGGTTCTGTCCAGTTTCATTAATACACCAACTTTGCATATGAAACTTGAATAGATTGGGTTGCCATGTTTAAAACTTCATTAGATGAATCATGCATCATCTTGGTTGTGCATTGCACCTTGGTTGGTTATTTATTTTCTGTTTCTCTTGGGTAGAAGTGAGTGTCGATACTGAGTTTGAGGACCCTGGAGAGTACCACTATGAGGATCCCACTACTTGTTCCGCTGAAGAACCAACAGGCAAGATGATCGTACCCAGATCCCAATACTATCTTTGCTTGCTAGTTTCTCGTTCTTATCGTTATAATTGCGCTACCTACCACATGATATCAGCCCCCATGTCGCCATGACAGCCTCTAACCTTCACACCCCAGCAAACCTTTGATTGGCTAAGTTACCGCTGCTCAGCCCCTCTTATAGCGTCCTTAGTTGCAGGAGCAGATTGATTTCCATGTGATAACATGGATGAGTTATCATAATAAATTCTGTTATTAAATTTAATGAACAGATAAATCTGGTATTGGTGGAAGGCTTGGCCTTTTGCTAAGTGATTTGTTTCTCTGTTGCCGCCATAATTCCTTGTTATCGGTGTTATGTTTCCATATTTTGCGCTCCTAACACGCTTGGGGTTGTTATGGGGACCCCCTTGTTTATTCGGTTGAGATTAAAACTTGTCTGGCAAGACCCAACCTTGGTACTATATTTGCTTAACAACTTAATAAAATTGCATAGGGTCTTGCAAACCCGTGGATAATTAATCAACCCTCAGGTCAGTGCTCCTCATGAGTGTTGGTCCAAACTAGAGCCGTGTGCGGGGCCAACCCGGGGCAACTCGGGAGATTTCTATCAGGCCACTGTACGTTGTGCTTATCCGTCGTGTCCTGAGAACGAGATACGCGGCTCTTATCGGGTTCGTCGACACGTCGGGTGGTCTTGCTAGATTTGTTTTACCTTTATCGAATGCCTTGTGTGTGAAGTATGACTTTCTTCGGGTTTACTCGAGGTGTTGGGATCCTTTGGAATTGTCGATGATGATCGCGAGAACCGCGTTTGAGGCTATTCCCACGGAGTGTGGTTATTTGTGATGGACTAGTTGGAGCACCCCTGCAGGGTTAAATCTTTCGGAAAGCCGTGCCCGCGGTTATGTGGCAACTTGGATATTTGTTTAACACCCGGTTATAGAAAACTTGAAGTAAACTCTAATTAAAAACACATCAACTATGTGAGTAATCGTGATCGTCTCTGCTCGTGAACATGAACCGAGAGAGAACACGGTGGGGTTATGATTGACGTAAGAAGGTGTTCAGGATCTCTTAGAGATCATACCAGATTTGATCGTTCTTCGTAGGCCACTCATATTTATTTCATGTTACGTAAGCTAGCCACCATATAACGCTTAGTGATGCTGCAAACTAAACATCACCCTTCCTTCCTAAATCTTAAATAGTCTTGGTACCCGGGCACATGATAGCTGAGTCCTCTATGGCTCACAGTTTACTTCAATATCCAGGTGCAGGTTCAGATGAGTTTGTGCAGGATGATCTTACTCAGCTCTAGTGGGAGTATGATGAGGAGAGAGGCAGGATGTATGTGACATATCCGGATGAGTAGAGGACCTGGTCGTGATCTTTGGGATAGCTTGATAGTATCATTAGCAACTTCTTTTATCGTTTGATTTCGTCCGTAGTCGGGCCCTATGTTCCTCTTGATGCTATGATTTGAGTGACATTGTAAGTTAGCATGTGGCGAGTGTAATCCAACTTGTATACTCTTCTCATTCAGTATTGTATGTTGTGATGATACTATTCTTGCTAACGACAAGATGCGCCTCTATCCCTTGCGAGGCCCTCGTGCCTTTAACGGATAGGCGCGCATCTTGGGCGTGACATACTTGACTTTTCCACACAAGACTTCAACGTCTCGAACAATCCCAAGTGGTGAAATATGATATCTGTTTGCAATTTTAATAGTAACATCAATGTCTTTTATCTCAGTTGTGCTATATCATGCATAATTTCTTGATACAAAGTAAACGGAATGGCACTCACACTAGCACCTATATCACATAAACCATAATAGCAATGAGCTCCAATTTTAATAGAAAGAATAGGCATGCCCACCACTGGCGTATTCTTATCTAACACATCCTTTTTGTTTGTAGCGGGTTTTGTGATTCGAGCAGCCTCACCTCAGAAGTAAATAACATGCCCATAAATATTATCAACCAAGAGATCTTTAACCATAGCAATATTAGGCTCTATATTTATTTGTTAACAAGCTTTTGATGTTCTAGCATTAATTTTATTAACCACACTTGTAGCTTTAGGTTGTTCCTTAATCCTAACAGGAAAAGGTGGTTTCTCAATGTAAACAATAGGCACAGCTGGATCAACATTATAAAGAATTGTTTCTTCTTTAGCTATGCTAGGTTCCTTAAAAGTTTTTCATTAGGGGGCTGAAATTTAAACCACTTCTCCTTAGGGAGATCGACATGAGTAGAAAATGATTCACAAAAAGTAGCTACTATATCAGAGTCAAGACCATATTTTGCACTTAATTTATGAAAAGCTTAAATTTCCATAAAAGATTTAACACAATCAAACCCAAGATTTATACCTAACTCATTACCTAGGTCAAACTCCCAATCTTCAGCGTTGCATTTAATTCTTTCAATAAGACCCCATTTGAATTCCATAGTTATCGTCATAAAGTAACCGACAGAAGAAGTTGTTGGGGAACGTTGCATGGGAAACAAAAAAAATTCCTACGAACACCCAAGATCTATCTATGGAGATCAAAAGCTACGAGAAGGAGAGTGGATCCACATGCCCTTGTAGATCGCTATGCGGGAAGTGTTAAGAAACGCGGTTGATGTAGTAGAACATATTCGCGATCCAAATCGCAATTTGTCCCGAGATCCAATCACGATCTAGTACCAAAAGGACGACGCCTCCGCGTTCAGCACACGTAAAACTTAATGATGTCTCTGCCTCCTTAATCTGGCAAGCAAGGGCAGAGAGGTAGATGAGTTCTCTGGCTGCACGACGGTGTGGTGGCGATGGTGAGCATCTACGAGAGGGAGAGTGGATCTAATACCCTTGTAGATCGCTAAGCGGGAAGAGTTAAGAAACACGGTTGGTGTAGTCGAACGTCTTCGCGATTCAAATAACCGAGCATCCCGCGATCTCATCACGATCCGTCCCGAGATCCAATCACGATCCGTCCCGTGAACTCATCATGATCCGTCCTGTGATCTCATCACGATCCGTCTCGCGATCTTGATCACGGTCCTTCCGATCTAGCGCCAAACGAACGACACCTACGCGTTCAGCACACGTACAGCTCAATGACGATCTCCGCTTTCTTGATCCAGCAAGAGGGAGCGGAGAGGTAGATGAGTTCTCCGGCAGCGCGACGGCATTGCAGTGATGGTGGTGGAGCTATTCCAGCAGGGCTTCGCCTAAGCACCGCTGAAAACCGATCTATAGGAGAAACTGCGATCTAAAGGAGAGGTAGCACGTGGTTATTAGGGTAAGCTTTTTCCTCTAAATCCTATAGTATATATAGGACGGAGGGAGGGGAGGAGGCAGCCTCAAACCCTCAAGGTTTGGTCGAAATTGGAGGTGGAGGAGTCCTACTCCAATCCTATTAGGAGTAGGATTCCTCCTTTCCACTTGGAAACACTTTCCACCTCTCCACCTTTGTATTTTTTTTCCTTCTCAAACCACTCCAGCCGCATGGGCCCTTAGAGGAGGCTTCGTCCAGACCACTAGGGGCTGGTTTACCTCCTCCCACAACCCATGTAGCCTCTTGGGTCGAAATACCTCTCCTGATGGTCCCCCGGTACACTACCGGCACTCCCGGTACACTATCGATGAGCCTGAAACTTTTCTGGTGACTAAAAAAGGACTTCCTATATATCAATCTTTACCTCCGGACCATTTCGGAGCTCCTCGTGATGTCCGGGATCTCATCCGGGACTCCGAAAAACCTTAGGTCACCACCATACATAACTCTATACTACCGAAATGTCACCGAACCTTAAGTGTGCAGACCCTGCGGGTTCGAGAACTATGTAGACATGACCGAGACACCTCTACGGTCAATAACCAATAGTGGTACCTAGATGCCCATATTGGTTCCTACATATTCTACGAAGATCTTTATCGGTCGAACCTCTATGTCAAGGATTCAGTTAATCCCGCATGATGTTCCCTTTGTTCTTCGGTATGTTACTTGCCCGAGATTCGATCGTCGGTATCTCCATACCTAGTTCAACCTCATTACCGTCAAGTCTCTTTACTCGTTCCGTAATACAAGATCCCGTGACTAACACTTAGTCACATTGCTTGCAAGGCTTATTGTGATGTTGTATTACCGAGTGGGCCCTGAGTTACCTCTTCGTCACACGGAGTAACAAATCCCAGTCTTGATCCATGCCAACCCAACAGACACCCTCGGAGATACCTGTAGAGCACCTTTATAGTCACTCTGTTACGTTGCAATGTTCGATACACACTAGGTGCTCCTCCGGTGTCTATGAGTTGCATGATCTGATGGTCATAGGAACATATACTTGACATGCAGAAAACAGTAGCAATAAACTGACACGATCATATGCTACTTTTGTAGTTTGGGTCTTGTCTGTCACATCATTCTCCTAATGATGTGATCCCGTTATCAAATGACATCTCATGTCCATGACTAGGAAACCATAGCCATCTTTGATCACCGAGCTAGTCTATTAGAGGCATACTAGGGACATGGTGTTGTCTATGTATCCACACATGTATCTGAGTTTCTGATTAATACAATTATAGCATGGATAATAAATGATTATCATGAACAAGGAAATATGATAATAACCAATTTATTATTGCCTCTAGGGCATATTTCCAACAGTCTCCCACTTGCACTAGAGTCAATAATCTAGTTCACATCACCATGTGATTCGCATTGTTATGAATCTAACACCCAATGAGTTATGGGGCTCGATCGTGCTTTGCATGTTAGAGAGGTCTTTTATTCAACGGATCTGCGACATTCAGATCCGTGTGTAGTTTGCAAATCTCTATGTCATACTGTAGACACTGCTACCACACTCCACTTGGAACTATTCCAAATGGCTGCTCCACTATTCGTATCCAGATTGCTACTACGAGTCATCTGGATTGGTGTTAAAGCTTGCATCGACGTAACTCTTTGCGACGAACTCTTTATCACCTCCATAATCGAGAAACATCTCCTTAGTCTTTTAGTTAGTAAGGATAATCTTGATCGATGTCCAGTGATCCACTCCTAGATCACTCTTGTACCCCTTGACGGACTCATGGCAAGGCACACACAGGTGTGGTACACAGCATGGCATACCATACAAAGCCTATGGCTAACGCATAGGGGACGACATTCATCCTTTCTCTTTCATCTGCCGTTGTCGAGCTTTGAGTCTCACTCAACTTCACACCTTACAAATCAGGCGAGAACTCTTTCTCTGACTGATCCATTTTGAACTCTTTCAAAATCTTGTCAATGTATGTACTCATTGAAAGTCTCATCAAGCATCTTGATCTATCTCTATAGATCTTGATGCTCAACAATTAGGTAGCTTTATCCAGGTCTTCCTTTGAAAAAACTCTTTTCAAACAACCGTTTATGCTTTCCAGAAATTCTACATCATTTTCGATCAACAATATGTCAACCACATATGCTTACCAGAAACTATTGTGCTCCCACTCACTTTATTGTAAATACAAGTTTCTCGTCAACTTTGTATAGACTCAAAAACTTTGATCACCTCATCAAAGTGTATATTCCAACTCCGAGATGCTTGCTCCAGCCCTTAAATGGATTGCTGGAGCTCGCACACCTTTTAGCATCCTTAGGACTGACAAAACCTTCTGGTTGTATCACATACAACCTTTCCTTAAGGAAGGAAACGATGTTTTGGTATTCATCTGCCAGATTTCATAATTGAAAAATGTTGCAAATGCTAACATAATTCCAACAGACTTTAGCATCGCTATGAGTGAGAAAGTCTCATCGCAGTCAACTCCTTGAACTTTGTCAGAAACTTCTTTGCGACAAGTCGAGCTTCATAAATGGTGACATTTATCATTAGCGTCTGTCATCATCTCAAAGGTCCATTTGTACTCGACGACCTGCCGTCCAACGAGCAAGTCTACCAAAGTCTACACTTGGTTTTCATACATGGATCCTTTCTCGAATTTCATGACCTCTAACCATTTGTCGGAATCCGGTCCCATCATCGCTTCTCCACAGCTCATAGGTTCATCGTTGTCCAACAACATGACCTCCAAGACAGGGTTGTCATACTACTCAGGAGCAGTACACATCCTTGTCGACCTGCGAGGTTGGATAGTAACTTGATCCGAAGCTTCATGATCATCATCATTAACTTCCTCTTCAACTAACATAGGCTTCACAGAAACATCTTCCTGCTGTCCTCTACTCTCTGGTTGAACAAAGGTTCAACAACCTCATCAAGTTCTATCTTCCTCCCACTCAATTCTTTCGAGAGAAACTCTTTCTCGAGAAAGGATCCAGTTTAAACATTTTATTCTTGGATCTGAGATAGGGTTCACCCAACTATCCTTAGGGTATTCTATGAAGATGCATTTGTCCTCTTTGGGTTCGAGCTCATTAGGTGAAAACATTTTCCACACAAGTGTCGCAGCCCCAAACATTAAGAAATGATAGCTTAGGTTTCTATCAAACCATAATTCACACGATGTCATCTCAACGGATTTAGATGGTGCCCTATTTAAAGTGAATCTAGTTGTCTCTAATGCATAACCCCAAAATTATAGTAACAAAACGACAAGAGACATCATAGCACGCACCATATCCAATAGAGCACGACTATGACATTCGGACACACCATCACACTATGGTGTTCGAGGTGGCGCGAGTTGTGAAACAACTTTCACACTGTCTAAAGTTGTATGCCAAACTCGTAACTCAGATATTCACCTCCACGATCATATCGCAGACATTTTTATCTTCTTGTCACGATGATCTTAAACTTCACTCTGAATTTGCTTGAACCTTTCAAACGATTCAGACTTGTGTTTCATTAAGTAAATATAGACTATATCAACTCAAATCATCTGTGAAGGTAATAAAATGACGACATCCACCGCATGCTACAAGACTCATTGGATTGCATACATCAACATGTATCATTTCCAATAAATCACTTGCCCACTCCATCCCTCCGGAAAACGGGGTCCTTAGTCATCTTGCCCAAGAAGCATGGTTCGCATGTCTCAACCGATTCAAAATCGAATGAGTCCAAAGATCCATCAGCATGGAGTTTCTTCATGCGCTTTATACCAATATGACATTTAGCGGCAGTGCCACAAGTATGTGGTACTATCATTATTAACTTTGTATCTTTTGGCATCAATGTTATGAACATGTGTATTACTACGATCAAGATTCAACAAACCATTCTCACTGGGTGCATGACCATTGAAGGTTTTATTCATGTAAACAGAATAGCCATTATTCTCTAACTTAAATGAATAACTGTGTTGCAATAAAGATGATCGTATCATGTTCCTGCTTAACACAAACACCAAATTACATTTATTTAGGTTTGTCACTAATCCCGAAGGTAGAGAGAGCGTGCGATGTTGATCACATCAACTTTGGAAACATTTCCAACACACATCGTCACCTCACACTTAGCTAGTCTCCGTTTATTCCGTAGCTTTTACTTCGAGTTACTAACATTTAGCAACCGAACCAGTATCCAATACCCAGGTGCTACTAGGAGTACTAGCAAGGTACACATCAATAACACATATATCAAATATACTTCTGTCGATGTTGCCAGCCTTCTTATCTACCAACTATCTAGGGTTGTTCCACTTCAGCGACCGCTCTCCTCGTAATAGAAGCACTTAGTCTCGGGTTTGGGTTCAACTTTGGGTTGCTTCACTGGAGCAGCAACTGACTTGCCATCCATGAATTTTCCCTCCTTGCCCTTGCCCTTCTCGAAACTAGTGGTTTTACTAACCATCAACACTTGACGCTCCTTCTTGATTTCTACCTTCGCGGTGTCAAACATCGCGAGCAGCTCAGGGATCATTATTTCTATCCCTGGCATTTTATAGTTCATCAGCAAGTTCTAGTAGCTTAGTGACAGTGACTTGGAGAACTATATCAATCACTATCTTATCTGGAAGATCAACTCCCACTCGATTCAAGCGATTGTAGCACCCAGACAATCTGAGCACATGCTCAATGATTGAGGTATTCTCTTTTATCTTGCAGGCAAAGAATCTTGTTGGTGATCTCATATCTCGCAACACGGGCATGAGCCTGAGATCCTAATTTTAGCTCTTAGAACATCTCATATGTTCCGTGACGTTCAAAACGTTTCGGAGCCTCAATTCTAAGATGTAATGCATGACGCACTAAACTATCAAGTAGTCGTTAGAACGTGCCTGTCAGATGTTCACAACATCTACAGACGACGCTAGAGGGGTTGGCGCATCAAGCGGTGCATTAAGGACATAAGTCTTCTATGCAGCAATGAGGACAATCCTCAGATCACGGACCCAGTCCGCAATATTGCTACCATCATCTTTCAACTCTATTTCTCTAGGAACATATAAAAATTCAAGGGAGCTACGGCGCGATCAAGTAATCTACAACATAATTTGCAAAGACACTACTGATTATGTGCATGATAATCAGTTCAATTAATCATATTACTGAAGAACTCCCACTCAAATTGACATCCCTCCGGTCATTCGAGTGATACATGATCCAAATTCACCAACTCAAGTCCGATCATCACGTGAGTTGAGGTGGTTTCAATGGTGAACATCATCATGTTGATCATATCTACTATATGACTCATGTTTGACCTTTCGGTCTCTTGTGTTCTGAGGCCATGTCTGTTCATGCTAGGCTCGTCAAGTTTAACCCGAGTGTTCTGCATGTGGAACACTGGCTTGCACCCATTGTATGTGAACGTAGAGTCTATCACACACGATCATCACGTGGTGTCTCGACACGATGAACTTTCGCAATGGTGCACACTCGGGGAGAACACAATTCATCTTGAAATTTAAGTGAGGAATCACCTTATCATGCTACTGTCGTCCTAAGAAAAACAAGGTGCATAAAAGGATTAACATCACATGCAAATCATAAGTGACATGATATGGCCATGAACTTGTGCTTTTGATCTCCATCTTGAAAGCATCGGCATGATCTCCATCATCATCGGCATGACACCATGATCTCCATCATCTTGATCTCCATCAACGTGTCGCCATCGGGGTTGTCACGCCCACCATGCTTCTACTACTATTGCTACCGTTTAGCGATAAAGTAAAGCATTACATAGCGCTTAATGATTGACACGTAGGTCATACAATAATTAAAGACAACCGTATGGCTCTTGTCGGTTGCCATACTCATCGACATGCAAGTCGTGATATTCTATACAAAACATGATCATCTCATACATCACATATATCTCATCATGTAATTGGCCATATCACATCACAACATACCCTGCAAAAACAAGTTAGACGTCCTCTAATTGTTGCTGCATGTTTTACGTGGCTGCTACGGGTATCTAGCAAGAACAATTCTTACCTACGCAAAAACAACAACGGTGATACATAAGTTGCTTTTCAACCTTCTCAAGGACTGCCTTTGTCGAATCCGATCCAACTAAAGTAGGAGAAACAGGCTTCCACTAGCCATCTTTGTGCAATGAGGTTACACGTCACTTGATGGAACTAGTCTCTCGTAAGCGTACGAGTAAGGTTGGTCCGGGCTGCTTCATCCCACAATATCGCTGAACCAAAACACGACCAAGGGAGGAAGCAATCTAAGCATCAACGCCCACAAACTCTTTGTGTTCTACTCGAGATCTCATCTACACATAGACCTAGCTCATGATGCCACTGTTGGGGAATGTTGCATGAGAAACAAAAAATTTCCCACGCACACGCTAGATCTATCCATGGTGATGAGCATCTACGAGAGGGAGAGTGGATCTACATACCCTTGTAGATTGCTAAGCGGGAAGCGTTAAGAAACGCGGTTGGTGTAGTCGAACGTCTTCGCGATTCAAATCGCCGAGCATCCCGCGATCTCATCACGATACGTCCCTCTATCCAATCACGATCTATCTCATGAACTCATCACGATCCGTCCCGTGATCTCATCACGATCCGTCTCGCGATCTTGATCACGGTCCTTCCGATCTAGCGCCGAACAGACGACACCTCCGTGTTCAGCACACGTACAGCTCGATGACGATCTCCGCCTTCTTGATCCGTCAAGAGGGAGAGGAGAGGTAGATGAGTTCTCTGGCAGTGTGACGGTGTTGCAGCGATGGTGGTGGAGCTATTCCAGCAGGGCTTCGCCTAAGCACCGCTGAAAACCGATCTAGAGGAGAAACTATGATCTAGAGGAGAGGTAGCACGTAGCTATTAGGGTAAGATTTTTCCTCTAAATCCTCTAGTATATATAGGAGGGAGGGAGGGGAGGAGCCAGACTCAAAACCTCAAGGTTTGGTCGAAATTGGAGGTGGAGGAGTCCTACTCCAATCCTATTAGGAGTAGGATTCCTCCTTTCCACTTGGAAACTCTTTCCACCTCTCCACCTTTGGACTTTTTTTCCTTCTCAAACCACTCCAGCCGCATGGGCCCTTAGAGGAGGCTTAGGCCAGCCCACCAGGGGCTGGTTTATCTCCTCCCACAGCCCATTTAGCCTCTTGGGTCGAAATACCTCTCCCGAAGGTCCCCTGGTACACTACCGGCACTCCCGGTACACTACCGATGAGCCCGAAACTTTTCCGGCGACCAAAACAGGACTTCCTATATATCAATCTTTACCTCCGGACCATTACGGAGCTCCTCGTGACGTCCAGGATCTCATCTGGGACTCCAAATAATCTTTGTTCACCACCATACATAACTCTATACTACTGAAACATCATCGAACCTTAAGTGTGCAGGCCCTGCGGGTTTGAGAACTATGTAGACATGACCGAGACACCTCTACGGTCAATAACCAATAGCGGGACCTAGATGCCCATATTGGTTCCTACATATTCTACGAAGATCTTTATCGGTCGAACCTCTATGTCAAGGATTTAGTTAATCCCGTATGATGTTCCCTTTGTTCTTCGGTATGTTACTTGCCCGAGATTCGATCGTCGATATCTCCATACCTAGTTCAACCTCGTTACCGGCAAGTCTCTTTACTCGTTCCGTAATACAAGATCCCGTGACTAACACTTAGTCACATTGCTTGCAAGGCTTATTGTGATGTTGTATTACCGAGTGCGCTCTGAGTTACCTCTCCGTCACACGGAGTAACAAATCCCAGTCTTGATCCATGCCAGCCCAACAGACACCCTCGGAGATACTTGTAGAGCACCTTTATAGTCACCTAGTTACGTTGCGACGTTCGATACACACAAGGCACTCCTGCGATGTCCGTGAGTTGCATGATCTCATTGTCATAGGAACATATACTTGACATGCAGAAAACAGTAGCAATAAACTGACACGACCATATGCTACGTTTGTAGTTTGGGTCTTGTCCGTTACATCATTCTCCTAATGATGTGATCCTGTTACCAAATGACATCTCATGTCCATGACTAGGAAATCATAGCCATCTTTGATCAACGAGCTAGTCTATTAGAGGCATACTAGGGACATGGTGTTGTCTATGTATCCACACATGTATCTGAGTTTCCGATTAATACAATTATAGCATGGATAATAAACGATTATCATGAACAAGGAAATATGATAATAGCCAATTTATTATTGCCTCTAGGGCATATTTCCAACACGTCTGTCCTCTCTCCCCTCTAATATATATATAGGGGAAGGGGAGGGTGGCTGCGCCCTAGGGTTCCCCCCTTGGGGGCGGCCAAGAGGAGGAGGGGCGGCGCCCTAGAGGTGGCTTGCCACCCAAGTTAGGGTGGCGCCACACCTAGGGTTGGCCCTCCCACCAGCCCAGCCGCATGGGCCTAGGTGGGGAGGTGCGACCATCCCACCAAGGGCTGGTGCGCACCCCTCATAGCCCATGTGTCCCCACCGGGGCTGGTGGACCCCTGGAACCCTTCCGGCACGCCCGGTACACTATCGGTGACACCCGAACTTTTTGCGATGACCAACACGGAACTTGCCATATATCAATATTTACCTTTGGACCATTCTGGAGCTCCTCGTCATGTCCGGGATCTCATCCAGGACTCCGAACTACCTTCGGTCACCAACATACATAACTCAACAATACCAAATCGTCACCGAACGTTAAGTGTGCAGACCCTGCTGGTTTGAGAACTATGCAGACATGACCGAGACAACTCTACGGTCAATAACCAATAGCAGGAACTGGATGCCCATATTGGTTTCTACATATTCTACAAAGATCTCTATCGGTCGAACCGTGATGTCAAGGATTCATACAATCCCGTATGCAGTTCCCTTTGTCCATCGGTATGTTACTTTCCCGAGATTTGATTGTCGGTATCTCCATACCTAGTTCAATATCGTTACCGGCAAGTCTCTTTACTCATTTCATAATAGAAGATCCCATGACTAACTCCTTAGTCACATTGCTTGCAAGCTTGTGATACTGTGTTACTGAGTGGGCATAGAGATACCTCTCCTTCATACGGAGTGACAAATCACAGTCTTGATCCATGCCAACCCAACAGACACCCTCAGAGATACCTGTAGAGCACCTTTATAGTCACCCAGTTACATTGTGACATTTGATACACATAAGGCATTCCTACGGTGTTAGGGAGTTGCGTGATATCATGGTCGTGGGAACAGATACTTGACATGGATAAAGCAGTAGCAATAAACTAACACGGTCGTATGCTATGCTTACGGTTGGGTCTTGTCCATCACATCATTCTCCTAATGATGTGATCCCGTTATCAAATGACAACTTATGTCTATGGTCAGGAAACCTTGACCATCTTTGATTAACGAGCTAGTCAATTAGAGGCTCACTAGGGACATAGTGTTTGTCTATATATCCACACATATATATGAGTTTTCGGTCAATACAATTCTAGCATGGATAATAAATGATTATCATGAACAAGGAAATATAATAATAACCACTTTGTTATTGCGTCTAGGGCATATTTCCAACAATCTCCCACTTGCACTAGAGTCAATAATCTAGCTCACATCAACATGTGAGTTACATTGTAATAAATCTAACACCCATAGAGTTTTGGTGTTGATCATGTTTTGCTAGTGGAAGAGGTTGTTTAGTCAACGGGTCTGCAACATTCAGATCCGGGTGTACTTTGCAAATGCTTATGTCCTCCTCCTTGATGTAATTGCAGATGGAATTGAAACGGCGCTTTATGTGTCTGGTCCTTTTGTGAAACCTGGACTCCTTAGCTAGAGCAATGGCATCAGTGTTGTCATAGAAGAGGGTCATTGGTTTGAGTGCACTGAGCACAATCCATGATCCGTCATGAAGTGCTTCATCCACACACCTTCCTTTGCTGCTTCTGAAGCAGTTATGTACTCCGCTTCACATGTAGAATCTGCTATCACGCTTTGCTTGGAACTTCCAGCTTACCGCTCCACCATTTAGAAGAAATACGCATCCGGTTTGAAACTTAGAGTCATCTGGATCTGTGTCAAAGCTTGCATCGACATAACCCTTTACGATGAGCTCTTGATCACCTTCATAAACAAGAAACATCTCCTTAGTCCTTTTCACGTACTTCAGGATATTCTTGACCGTTGTCTAGTGTTCCATTCCTGGATCACTTTGAAACCTCCCTGCCATACTTATGGCGAGGCTGACATCTGGTCTAGTGCACAACGTCGCATACATGATAGAGCCTATGGATGAAGCATAGGGGATGACATTCATCTTTTCTCTATCCTCTGTAGTTGTCGGGCATTGAGTATTACTCAACTTTGCACCTTGTAAGACAGGCAAGAACACCTTCTTGGACTAATCCATTTTGAACTTCTTCAAAACCTTATCAAGATATGTGCTTTGTATAAGTCCTATTAAGCATCTCGATCTATCTCTATAGATCTTGATTCCTAATATGTAAGCAGGTTCTCTAAGGTCTTTCACTGAAAAACTATTGTTCAAATATATCTTCACACTTTCTAAAAGTTCTATATTGTTTCCAATCAACAATATGTGATCCACATATAATATTAGAAATGTTATAGAGCTCCCACTCACTTTCTTGTAAATACAAGCTTCTCCATAAACTTGTATAAACCCAAACGCTTTGATCACCTCATCAAAGCGATGATTACAACACCAAGATGCTTGCACCAGTCCATAAATGGATCGCTGGAGCTTGCATACTTTGTCAGCATTTTTAGGATCGACAAAACCTTCTGGTTGCATCATATACAACTCTTCCTTAAGAAAACCATTAAGGAACGTCGTTTTGATGTCCATCTGCCACATCTCGCAGTCGAAAAATGTAGCTATTGCCAACATGATCTGACGGACTTAAGCATCTCTACGAGAGAGAAAGTCTTATCGTAGTCAACTCCTTCAACTTGTGAAAACCCTTTTGCAACAAGTCGAGCTTTATAGACGGTGACATTACCATCCACATCTGTCTTTTTATTAAAGATCCATTTATTCTGTATGGTCTTACGATCATATGGTAAGTCCGCCAAAGTCCATACTTTGTTCTCATACATGGATCCTATCTCGAATTTCATGGTCTCAAGCCATTTGTTGGAATCCAGGCCCACCATCGCTTCCTCATAGTTCATAGGTTCACCATTATCCAACAACATGACCTCCAAGACAGGATTGTCGTACCACTCAGGGGTGGTACGATTCCTTGTCGACCTACGAAGTTTAGTAGTAACTTGATCTGAAGTTTCATGATCATCGTCACTAGCTTCCTCTTCATTTGGTGTAGGTGCCACAGAAACAACTTTTTGTGTCGTACTACTATCCAGCTAAAGTGTCGGTTCAATAACCTCATCAAGTTCTACTTTCCTCCCACTCAATTCTTTTGAGAGAAACTCTTTCTTGAGAAAGGACCCATTTTTAGCAACAAACACTTTACCCTCGGATCTGAGATAGAAGGTATACCCAACGGTTTCCTTGGGGTATCCTATGAAGACGCACTTGTACGCTTTGGGTTCGAGCTTATCAGGTTGAAGCCTTTTCACATAAGCATTGAAGCCCCAAACTTTAAGAAATGATAGATTATGTTTCTTGCCAAACCATAACTGATACGATGTTGTCTCAACAAACTTTGATGGTGCCCTATTTAAAGTGAATACGGCTGTCTCTAATGCATAACCGCAAAATGATAGTGGTGGATCAGTGAGAGACATCATAGATCGCACCATATCCAATAGAGTACGATTACGATGGTTGGACACACGATTATGCTGTGGTGTTCCAGGTGGCATAAGCTGTGAAATGATTCCACATTGTTTCAAATGCATGCTCATAACTAGGATATTCTCCACCATGATCTGATCGCAGAAATTTAATCTTCTTGTTACAATGATTCTCTACTTCACTCTAAAACTGCTTGAACTTTTCAAACGTTTCAGACTTGTGTTTCATTAAGTAAATATACCCATATCTACTCAAATCATCAGTGAAGGTAAGAAAATAACGATATCCACCACACGCCTCTACACTCATCGGACTGCACACATCAGTATGTATGATTTTCAACAAGTCACTTGCCCGCTCCATTGTACCGGAGAATGGGGTTTTAGTCATCTTGCCTAAGAAGCATGGTTCACCTGTATCAAGCGATTCAAAGTCAACTATTTCCAAAAGTCAATCAACATGGAGTTTCCTCATGCGTTTAACACCGATATGACCTAAGCGGCAGTGCCACAAGAAAGTGGTATTATCATTATTAACTTTGCATCTTTTGGCATCAGTGTTACAAATGTGTCTATCATTACTATAGAGATTCCACAAGAATAAACCATTCACATTGGGTGCATGACCATAAAAGATGTTACTCATATAAATAGAACAACCATTATTCTTTGATTTAAATGAATAACCGTCTCGCAATAAACAAGATCCAGATATAATGTTCATGCTCAACGTAGGCGCCAAATAATTATTATTTAGGTTTACTACTAATCCCGATGGTAATTGAAGAGTGAGCATGCCGACGGCAATCACATCAACCTTGGAACCATTTCCGACGTGCATCGTCACTTCATCCCTCGCCAACCTCCGTTTATTCCGTAGTTCCTGCTTCCAGTTACAAATATGAGCAACCGAGCCGGTATCAAATAGCCAGGCACTACTATGAGAGCTAGTGAGGTACACAACAACAACATGTATATCAAATATACCTTTGTTGACGTTGCCAGCCTTCTTATCAGCCATGTACTTGGGGCAATTCCGCTTCTAGTGAACAGTCCCCTTGCAATAGAAGCACTCAGTATCAGGCTTGGGTCCAGCCTTGGGCTTCTTCACGGGAGCGGCAACTGGTTTGCCACCCTTCTTGAAGGTTCCCTTCTTTCCCTTGCCTTTCTTGAAACTAGTGGTTTTATTCCCATCAACACTTGATGCTCCTTCTAGATTTCTACTTCCGCAACTTTTAGCATCGCGAAAAGCTTGGAGATGGACTTATCCATCCCTTGCATATTATAGTTCATCACAAAGCCTTTGTAGCTAGGTGTAAGTGACTGGAGAATTCTGTCAGTGACCCTTTCGGGCGGAAGTGTGACTCCCAAATCAATCAAACGGTTTTAGTACCCAGACATTCTGAGTAGGTGCTCACTGACAGAACCGTTCTCTTCCATCTTGTAGGCAAAATACTTATCAGAGGTCTCATGCCTCTCGATCCGGGCATTTGCTTGAAATATTAACTTCAACTCCTGGAACATCTCACATGCTCCATGGCGTTCAAAAAGCTTTTGAAGTCCCGATTCTAAGCCATACAACATGGCACACTGAACTATCGAGTAGTCATTAGAATGTGCCTGCCAGATGTTCACAACTTCTGCAGGCGACACTAGAGGGGGCGACGCTCCAAGCGGTGCATCAAGGACATAAGCCTTTTGTGAAGCCGTGAGGATAATCCTCATATTACAGACCCAGTACACACAGTTAATTCCATGATCTTTCAACTTAGCTTTCTCTAGGAACGCTTTAAAATTCAGGGGAGCTACTGCGCAAGCCATTGATCTACAACATAATTTTCAAAGACAACTTAGACTATGTTCATGATTATGAGTTCAATTAATGATATTACTTAAGAACTCCCACTCAAATCAACATCTGTCAGGTTGTCTAAGTGTGACATGAGCCAAATCCACCAACCCAAGTCCGATCATCACGTGAGATGAGGTGGTTTGAATGGTGAACATCTCCATGTTGATCATATCTACTATCTGACTCATGTTCGACCTTTAGGTCTCGTGTGTTCCGAGGCCATGTCTATACATGTTAGGCTCGTCAAGTTTAACCCAAGCGTTCTGCATGTGCAAAACTGGCTTACACCCGTTGTATGCGAACATAAAGTCTATCACACTCGATCATCATGTGGTGCTTCAAAACGACGATCCTTCGCAACGGTGCACACTTGGGGAGAACACAATTTTATATTGAAATTTTAGTGTGAGATCATCTTATAATGCTATAGTCATCCTAAGCAAAATAAGATGCATAAAAGGATTAAAATCACATGCAAATCATATAAGTGACATGATATGGCCATCATCTTGTGATTTTGATCTCCATCTCCAAAGCACCGGCGTGATCTCCATCGTCACCGGCATGACACCATGATCTCCATCGTTGTGTCGTCACGAGGTTGTCGTGCCAACTATTGCTTCTACAACTATTGCTAATGCATAGTGATAAAGTAAAACCAATTACATGGCGTTTAGTGATTGACACGCAGGTCATACAATAAATCAAAGACAACCCTATGGCTCCTGCCAGTTGCCGTACTCATCGACATGCAAGTCATGATAAATATTACAAAACATGATCATCTCATACATCAACATATATCAAATCACGTCTTGGCCATATCACATCACAACATGCCCTGCAAAAACAAGTTAGACGTCCTCTACTTTGTTTTTGCAAGTTTTACGTGGCTGCTATGGGCAACTAGTAAGAATCGTTCTTACCTACGCAACGCCACAATTGTGATATTCAAGTTGACTTTTAACCTTCTACCAGGACCACCTCGGCCGAATCCGATTCAACTAGAGTGGGAGAGACAGACACCCGCCAGACATCTTTATGCCACAAGTTGCATGTCAGTCGATGGAACCGGTCTCTCGTACGTGGACGAGTAAAGTTGGTCCAAGCCGCTTCATCCCACAATACCGCCGAATCAAGATAAGACTAAGGAGGTAAGTAATCTGAACATCAACACCCACAAACTCTTTTGTGTTCTACTCGTGCATGTTATCTACACATAGACATAGCTCATGATGCCACTGTTGGGGAACGTAGCATGGGAAACAAATGTTTTTCCTACAAGCACGCAAGATCTATCTATGGAGATCAACAACTATGAGAAGGATATTGGATCCACATACCCTTGTAGATCACTAAGCAGATAACGTTAAGAAACACGGTTGATGTAGTCGAACATCTTCGCGATCCAAATCGCAATCCGTCCCGCGATCCAGTCACGACCTAGCACCAAACGGACAACACCTTCGCGTTCAGCACCTGTACAGCTCGATGACGTCTCCGCCTTCTTGATCCATCAAGCAAGGGCGGAGAGGTAGATGAGGTCTCTAGCAGCACGACAACGTGGTGGTGGTGGTGGTGGAGCTGTTCCGATAGGGCTTCGCCAAGCACTATCAAAAATGATCTCGTGTAGAAACTAATCTAGAAGGAGAGAGAGGGTTGCGCCGTGCTACTTCTCGAGCATGCGTTGGTTTCCCGTGAAGAGGAATGGTTTGATGCAGCAAAGTAGATAAGTATTTCCCTCAGTTTTTGAGAACCAAGGTATCAATCCAGTAGGAGATACAAGTGAGCCACCAATAGATATACCTGCACAAGGAATCAAACTCTTGCACCCAACGCTATAAAGGGGTTGTCAATCCCTTCACGGTTATTTGCAAGGATGAGATCTAGTAGAGATAGATATGATAGGATGCTTGAAAAGAAAGTAAAACTAAAAGTAAAAACAATGCAACAATTATTTTTTGGTGTTTTTGGTTTTAGATCTGAAAATATAATATGGAAAATAGACCCGGGGGCCATAGGTTTCACTAGATGGCTTCTCTCATGATGTCAACTATTACGGTGGGTGAACAAATTACTATCAAGCAAATGATAGAAAAGCTAATAATTATGAAGATATCCAAGGCAATGATTATTCATATAGGCATCACGTCCGTGACAAGTAGATCGAAATGATTCTGCATCTACTACTATTACTCCACACATCGACCGACTCCTGCCTGCATCTAGAGTATTAAGTTCATGAAGAACAGAGTAACACATTAGGTAAGATGGCATGATGTAGAGGGATAAAAATCAAGCAATATGATGAAAACCCCATCTTTTTACCCTTCATGGCAACAATACAATACGTTCCTCGCTACCCCTACTATGTCACTAGGTGAGGACACCGCAAGATTGAACCCAAAACTAAGCACTTCTCCTATTGCAAGAATTACCAATCTAGTTGGCCAAACCAAACCAATAACTCAAAGAGACTTGAAAAGATATGAAATTATGCATATAAGAATTCAGGAAAGACTCAAATAATACTCATGGATAATCTGAACATAAACCCACAATTCATCGGATCTCGACAAACACACCGCAAAAGAGTATTACATTGGATAGATCTCCATGAAGATCATGAAGAACATGGTATTGACAAGAAAAGAGAGAGAAGAAGCCATCTAGCTACTAGTTATGGACCCATAGGTCTGTGGTGAACTACTCACGCATCATCGGAGGGGCAATGGAGATGATGTAGATGCCCTCCGTGATCGAAACCCCCTCCGGCAGATTACCGGAAAAGGCTCCAAGATTGGATCTCTCAGGAACAGAGGCTTTTAGCGGGGGAAAAGTGTTTTTGTGGCTTGTTCTGATAATGATGGAATATTTGGGTATTTATAGGCTGAAGATTAGGGTTAGAGGAGGTGCCAGGGGCCCACAAGCCTGCCCAGCGCGGGTGCCCCCCTGGCTGTGGCAAGCGGGCTTGTGGCCCCTTGGCAGCTCCTCTGCCTTGGTTCTCAAGTCTCGTGGCTTCCATATTTTCCAAAAAAATTATTTCCATAGGTTTTATTACATTTGGACTTTGTTTAATATTCCTTATCTGCGAAACTTAAAAACAAGGAAAAAACAGAAACTGGCACTAGTCTCTAGATTAATAGGTTAGTCCCAAAAATAATATGAAATAGCATATTAATGCATATAAAACATCCAAAACAGATAATATAATAGCATGGAACAATCAAAAATTATAGATACGTTGGAGACGTATTAGCATCCCCAAGCTTAATTCCTGCTCGTCCTCGAGTAGGTAAATGATAAAAACAGAATTTTTGATGTGGAATGCTACCCAACATATTTATCCATGTAATATTCTTTATTGTGGAATGAATATTCAGATTCGTTAGATTCAAAACAATAGTCTAATACTGACATAAAAACAGTAATACCTCGAGCACACCAACAAGGTAGTCGTGTCCTTTCGAAATAACATGGCCTTAGAAAGTTATCCCTACAAAATCATATGGTGTGCATATGCTCCATATTCCCCCCACAAAGTATCTAAATCATGCACAACCCCGATTAACAATTCAAGCAATTGTTTCACACTTTTGGTGTTCTCAAACCTTTTCAACTCTCACGTAATACATGAGCGTGAGCCATGGGTATAGCATTATAGGTGGAATAGAATATGGTGGGGGTGCAAGGAAAAAGGAGAAGATAGTCTCACATCAACTAGGCGTATCAACGGGCTATGGAGATGCCCATCAATAGATATCAATGTGAGTGAGTAGGGATTGCAATGAAACAAATGCACTTAGAGCTATAAGTGTATGAAAGCTCAAAAAGAAAACTAAGTGGTCGTGCAAAATGAATATCCACTAGTTATATGAAAGTGACAAAATAGGAGACTCTCTATCATGAAGATCATGGTGCTACTTTGAAGCACAAGTGTGGAAAAATATAGTATCAATTCTCCCTTCTCTATTTCTCTCATTTTTTTATATATTTTTATTTGGTGGGCTTCACTGGCCTCTTTTATTTTTTGTAAAGTTCGGATACTCATCTCAACTTGTGAGGGAGTCATAGCCTCCATCATCCTTTTCTATCATGGGACAATGCTCTATTAATGAAAAACCATCACACTTTTATTTACTTATAACTCAAAGAAAAAGAAATTACAACTCGATTACTATGACAAGATATAACTCTGTATGCAATATGAAGTGATGATGCAAGTCATAGAAAAACTACATGGTGGAAGTTGCATGGAAATATATCTCATAATGGCTATGGAAATGCCATAATAGGTAGGTATGGTGGCTGTTTTTAGGAATATATGGTGGCTGTTTTGATGAAGGAGGGTTTGATGCACCGGCGAAAGTTGTGCGGTACTAGAGAGGCTAGCAAAGATGGAAGGGTGAGAGTGTGTATAATCCATGGACTCACATTAGTCATAAAGAACTCACATACTAATTGCAAAAGTCTATTAGTTATCAAACAAAACATTAGACGCGTGCTCCTAGGGGAGATGTTGGTAGGAGTAAACCATCGCACGCTGCCGACCCTCACAAAGAGGTCAACAATCATTAAACAAATCATGCTCTGACTTTGTTACATAACGGTTCACCATACGTGCATGCTACGGGAATCACAAGCTTTAACACACGTATATCTTCAATTCACAACTACTCACTAGCATGACTCTCACATTACCATCCCTATTATCTCAAAACTATATGCAAGGAATCCAACTTCTCATAGTTGTTAGTGCACTTAATATGAAAGTTTTAATTATATCCCTCTTGGATGCCATTATATTAGGACTAAATTCATAACCTAAACAAATTACCATGCTGTTTTAAGAAACTCTCAAAATAATATAAGTGAGGAAGCAGAGTTCAATAATTTCTCTAAAATATAACACTACCATGCTCTATAAAGATATACGTGAAGCACTAGAGCAACATTGCCTAGCTCAAAAGATATAAGTGAAGCACATAGAGTATTCTAAAAAATTCACGATTCAGAGTCTCTCTCTCAAAAGATGTGTGCATCAAGGATGATTGTGGCAAACTAACAAGCAAATACTCATATCATACAAGATGCTCCAAGCAAAACACATATCATTTGGTGAATAAAAATATAGCCTCAAGTAAATTTACCGATGGATTGAAGACGAAAGAGGGGATGCCTTCCGGGGCATCCCCAAGCATAGGATTTTTGGTATCCTTGAATATGACTTGGGGTGCCTTGGGCATACCCAATCTTAGGCTCTTGCCACTCCTTATTCCATAGTCCATCAAATCTTCACCCAAAACTTGAAAACTCACTACACAAAACTCAACAGAAAAACTCATGAGATCCGTTAGTATAAGAAAAATAAATCACCACTTTATATACTGTTTTTAACTCATTATTTATTTATATTTGTGTAATACCTACTATATTCTAACTTTTCCATGACTCATACCCCCCGATACGACCCATAGATACATCAAAATAAGCAAACAACACAAGGAAAACAGAATCTGTCAAAAACAGAACAGTTTGTAGCAATCTCTAAACTTTGAATACTTATGGAACTCTAAAAATTCTGAAAACTTAGTAAAACCAGGGAAATTAGTATATCAATCCTTTTTTATCAATTCATATCAATTTGATCCTCTGAAAAATTCAGAAAATTCCTGGACTGAGCGCAAAAGTTTCTGTTTTCCAGCAAGATCAAATCAACAACTACCATAGATCACCCCAAAGATTTTACTTGGCTCAAACACTAATTTAAACACAAAAACACAATTAATATAGAAGTAATAATGTGCCAAACACACCTAAACACAAGCAAAAATCAGAAAGCAAAATAAAATTGGGTTGCCTCCAAACAAGCGCTATTGTTTAACGCCCCTAGCTAGGCATAACGATTTCAATGATGCTCACATAAAAAGTAGTAGTTGAGATATGCAAAAGAGCATCATGAATAGAATTAAAAACAAGTTTAAGTCTAACCCACTTCCTATGCATAGGGATTTTGTGAGCAAACAATTTATGGGAACAAGAATTAACTAGCATAGGAAGGCAAAATAAGCATAACTTCAAAACTTTGAACACATAGAGAGGAAACTTGATATTATTGCAATTCCTACAAGCATATGTTCCTCCCTCATAATAAATTTCAGTAGAATCGTGAAGGAATTCAAAAATATAACTATCATATAAATTTTTCTCTTTATACACATGCATGCAAAGTTGATACTCTTCCAAAATAGTGGGATTAATAATGCCTAAAGTTGACACTCTTCCAAACCCACTTTCAATATCATATTCATCATGATTATTAAATAAATTATCAAGGTCATAAGAAGCATTATCACCCCAATCATGATCATTGCAATAAGTAGTGGTCATGGCAAACTCATCAAATATAGCACACCCAAGCTTGTAGTTTTGCATATCATTAACATAATTGGCATTAATAAAATTTATAACAATGTTATTGTAATCATGCTTTTTATTCAAGGAAACATCGTAAATCACTTCATCTCAATTTTTAGATTCACAAATATCAAGCAAAACTTCATAGAGATAATCAAGTACACTCAACTCACTAGCAATTGGTTCATCATAATTTGGTCTTTTGAAAAGATTAGCAAGTGGATGAGGATCCATATCAATAGATTTGTAGCAAGCAAAGATGCAAGCAAATAGAAGGCACATGGCAACACAAGCAAACGAAAGAAGGGCGAATAAAAAGGCAAATCTTTTTGGTATTTTCTGAAAATCATTTTAGAAGTGGGGGAGAGGAAAACGAGAGGCAAATGGCAAATAATGTAAATGCAAGAGATGACTTTGTGATGGGTACTTGGTATCCTTGACTTGCTATGTATCTCCTCGGCAACAGCGCTAGAAATCCTTCTTGCTACTTCTCGAGCATGCGTTGGTCTCCCGTGAAGAGGAATGATTTGATAAAGCATCGTATTCCCTCAGTTTTTGAGAACCAATGTATCAATCCAGTAGGAGATACAAGTGAGCCACCAATAGATATACTTGCACAAGGAATCAAACTCTTGCACCCAACGCTATAAAAGGGGTTGTCAATCCCTTCGCAGTCATTTGCAAGGAAGAGATCTAGTAGAGATAGATATGATAGGATGCTTCAACGGAAATTAAAACTAAAAGTAAACACAATGCAACAAGTATTTTTGTTTTCTTGGTTTTAGATCTGAAAATAGAATATGGAAAATAGACCCATGGGCCATAGGTTTCACTAGATGGCTTCTCTCATGATGGCAAGTATTACAGTGGGTGAACAAATTACTGTCGACCAATTGATAGGAAAGCTAATAATTATGAAGATATCAAAGGCAATGATTATGCATATAGGCATCACATCCGTGACAACTAGACCGAAATGATTCTGCATCTACTACTATTACTCCACACATCGACCGACTCTTGCCTGCATCTAGAGTATTAAGTTCATGAAGAACAAAGTAACGCATTAGGTAAGATAACATGATGTAGAGGGATAAACTCAAGAAATATGAGGAAAACCCCATCTTTTTACCCTTCATGGCAACAATACAATACGTGCCTCGCTACCCCTACTATGTCACTGGGTGGGGACACCGCAAGATTGAACCCAAAACTAAGCACTTCTCCTATTGCAAGAATTACCAATCTAGTTGGCCAAACCAAACCAATAACTCGAAGAGACTTGCAAAGATATGAAATCATGAATACAAGAATTCAGGAATGACTCAAATAATATTCGTGGATAATCTGAACATAAACCCACAATTCATCGGATCTCGACAAACACACCGCAAAAGAGTATTACATCGGATAGATCTCTATGAAGACCATGAAGACCATGGTATTGAGAAGCAAAGAGAGAGAAGAAGACATCTAGCTACTAGCTATGGACCCATAAGTCTGTGGTGAACTACTCATGCATCATCGAAGGGGCAATGGAGTTGATGTAGATGCCCTCCGTGATTGAATCCCCCTCCTGCAGATTACCGAAAAAGGCTCCAAGATTGGATCTCTCAGGAACGGAGGCTTTTGGCGGTGGAAAAGTGTTTTCATTGCTCGTTCTGATAATGATGGAATATTTGGGTATTTATAGGCCGAAGATTAGGGTTAGAGGAGATGCCAGGGGCCCACAAGCCTGCCCGGCGCGGGTGCCCCCTGGCCGCGACAAGCGGGCTTGTGGCCCCGTGGCACCTCCTCTGTCTTGGTTCTCAAGTCTCGTGGCTTCCATATTTTCTAGAAAAAAATCTTTCTAGAGGTTTTATTTCCTTTGGACTCTGTTTAATATTCCTTATCTGCGAAACTCAAAACAAGGAAAAAACAGAAACTGGCACTAGGCTCTAGATTAATAGGTTAGTCTCAAAAATAATATAAAATAGCATATTAATGCATATAAAACATCCAAAAGAGATAATATAATAGCATGGAACAATCAAAAATTATAGATACGTTGGAGACGTATCACGCCATGGCCTTTCCATGTTCGGCTGCCCTTTCTCCCCTATAGTATATATAGGGGAACGACAGGGTGGTTTTGCCCTAGGGTTCCCCCCTTGGGGCGGCCAAGAGGAGGAGGCACGATGCCCCAGAGGTGGCTTGCCACCCAAGTTAGGGTGGCGCCACCCCTAGGGTTAGCTCTCCCACCAGCCCAACTGCATGGGCCTAGGTGGGGAGGTGCGTACAGCCCATGAGGGGCTGGTGCGCATCCCTCACAGCCCATGTGGCCCCTTCCGGTGGACCCCCGAACCCTTCCGGCACTCCCGGTACACTACCGGTGACGCCCGAACATTTTGCGGTGACCAAGATGGAACTTCCCATATATCAATCTTTACCTCTGTACCATTTCGGAGCACCTCGTCATGTTCGGGATCTCATTCAGGACTCCGAACCACCTTCATTCACCAACATACATAGCTTAACAATACCAAATCGTCACCGAAGGTTAAGTGTGCATACCCTGCAGGTTCGAGAACTATGGAGACATGACCGAGACAACTCTACGGTCAATAACCAATAGCAGGACCTAGATGCCCATATTGATTCCTACTTATTCTACGAAGATCTCTATCGGTCTAACCATGATGTCAAGGATCCAGACAATCCTGTATGCAGTTCCCTTTGTCCATCGGTATGTTACTTGCCCTTGATTAAATCATCGGTATCTCTATACCTAGTTCAATCTCATTATCAACAAGTCGCTTTACTCGTTTCGTAACACAAGATCCCATGACTAACTCCTCAGTCACATTGCTTGAAAGCTTCTTGTGATGTTGTGTTACCGAGTGGGCCTAGAGATACCTCTTCGTCATACGGAGTGACAAATCCCAGTCTCGATCCACGCCAACCCAACAGACACCCTTGGAGATACCTATAGAGCACCTTTATAGTCACCCAGTTAAGTTGTGACATTTGATACACACAAGGCATTCCTATGGTGTAAGGTAGTTGCGTGATCTCATGGTCGTAGGAACAGATACTTGACATGGATAAAGCAGTAGCAATAAACTAACATGATCATATGCTTTGCTTACGGTTGGTTCTTGTCCACCACATCATTCTCCTAATGATCTGATCCTGTTATCAAATGACAACTCATGTCTATGGTCATGAAACCTTGACCATCTTTGATTGACGAGCTAGTCAACTAGAGGCTCACTAGGGACATAGTGTTTGTCTATATAACCACACATGTATATGAGTTTCTGGTCAATAGAATTCTAGCATGGATAATAAATGATTATCATGAATAAGGAAATATAATAATAACCATTTTATTATTGCCTCTAGGGCATATTTCCAATAGAAGTATCAAGCATCAATTGATTATCATGAGAAAGCCAAGCATAAAAGTTTTGTAAGATTATTCCCTTGAGAGATCATGATTAGGGCATGTGTACATCATAGATTTAAAACTCCCCCAAGCTTGAGTGGTACTTTATCCTTCACGAGGACAAAAATTATGTATATAATTCTGATCATGATGAACCAAATGCATAGGATAAAATTTCTGATGGAATTCCAACTTCAATCGGTTCCAATCCCATGTACCAGTATCATCCAATATCATGTACCAAATCAATGCATTTCCCTCCAAAGATAAAGGGAAAACCTTGTTCTTAATAACATCCTAGGATAAACCCGCAATCTTAAATAATCCACAAATTTATATGAAGTGCATATCAGGATGTTTTGTTCCATCTCCTGGATAAGTATTAGCAAGCAGTTTCTCTAACATACCCAAGGGAATTTCATAGTAAATATTTCAGTAGGTTCAGTAGGTTGAGGAGCATCTCTTGCCACTTCCGGACGATATGAAGATACCCCAAACAATCCCCTCAAAGGATTATCATCCATGGTAACAAGCAACAATAAATTTCAGCACGAAACGAAAGTGTTTCCTTACCAAATTCCACTTACCAAAGGCGCTTCACTCCATGGCAACGGCGCCAGAAAATAGTATTGATGACTCACAAGTATAGGGGCTCAATCATAGTCCTTTCAACAAGTAAGAGTGTCAAACCCAACGAGGAGCAGAAGGAAATGACAAGCGGTTTTCAGCAAGGTGTTCTCTGCAAGTGCTGTAAGTAACAGTGATAGATAGTTTTGTAGAAAGATAATTCATAGCAAGTAAAAGTAGTAATAGCAACAAAGTGTAGCAAGGTGGCCCAATCCTTTTTGCAGGGAATGATAAGCTTGAAAGTTCTCTTATATAAAGCAAAGATCTCTCAAGGACATATGGGAATTTTCATCTAGTCACGTTCATCATATTTAGTTGATTCGTGTTCATTACTTTGATACTTTGGTATGCGGGTGGACCGGTGCTAAGGTGCTTTTCGTACTTGAACAAACAACCCACTTATGATTACCCCCTCTCGCAAGCATCCGCACCTACGAAAGAAGAATTAAGATAAATATAACCATAGAATTAAACATGTGGATCCAAATCAACCCCTTACGGAACAACTCATAGAATAGGGTTTAAGATTTTGTCACTCTCGCAACCCATCATCTACTTGTCATTACCAGTGCTTCCCTTTAGGCTCAAACAAGGTGAAGTGTCATGTAGTCGACATTCACATGACACCACTAAAAGAAGAGCAACATACATATCATCAAAATATCGAATGAATACCAACATCATATGATTACTTATAACAAGACTTCTCCCATGTCCTCGAGAACAAAAGTAACCACTCACAAATCATGCTCATGTTCAAGATAAAGGGGTGTTGAATACCTTTAAGTATCTAAACATATTATCTTCCACCAAATAAACCAACAAACATCAACTACGAGAAGTAATCAACACTACTAGTAACCCACAGGTACCAATCTAGGGTTTTGAGACAAAGATTGAATACAAGAGATGAACTATGGTTTGAGATGATATGGTGTTGGTGAAGATGTTGATCAAGATTGGTCCTCCCATGATGGATGAAGTGTTGGTGATGACGATTGGCTTTGATTTCCCCCTCCGAAAGGCAAGTTTCCCCGGCGAAATCGCTCCATCGGAGATCAAAAGTGCTCATGTCCAAGTTCTGCCTTGAGACGACGACGCTTCATCCCGAAAGTCTCCTCCCTATTTTTTTTCCAGATCAAAACCATTAATATATGAGAAGAGGGGTACCAGAGACCGCATGTGGGATCAACAAGGCATCAGGGCGCGCCCAGAGGGTGGGTGTACCATGTTGCCTTGTCAGCGACATGTGGCCCACCTCTCGTAGTTCTCGACTCCGGTATTTTTCATATATTCCAAAAATATTCTCCATAAAATTTCAGGTCATTTGGAGTTTAGAAAAAAATATGTATCTCTGATGTTTGATTTTTTAGGTCCAGAATTCTAGCTGCCAGTAATGTTCCTCTACATGTAATCCTTGTAAATTTAGAGAGAAAAGGCATTAAAATTACATCATAACATGGAATAATGGCCAAAAACAATATAAATAACAGTAGGAAATCATGATGCAAAATAGACGTATCATGCCACAGCCACGAGATCAGGTCGAGACATGCGTTGTACATGCACATTTACTAGTTGGAAGAAGGAAGCAATTTTTAAATACGAACTCCCCTTACACATCCTTGTTTGGTCATAATGACATAACCAAACCCATAAATATGCCTCGGTATCCATCCACTAACAAGCATTCTTTCAACAAACTCTTCAAATGTGGCCAGATTCTGATTAGGAAATTTGATCGGATCACTCGTGTTCTTAAATTCAAGAGTTGCAGGCGCATCCTCACCCTCTTCATTTACAATCATGTTGTGCATGATCACACAACATGTCATCACCTCCCACAAAGTCTCCTCATCCTATAGTTTAGTTGGTCCACGAAAAACTATAAAACATGCATGCAGAACTCCAAATGCCCTCTCAACATCCTTTCCAGTCGCTTCTTCTCTTTAGGCAAAGTTTGTCTTTTTCTGGCCAATTGAGTTAGAGATGGTGTTGACAAAGGTAGCACATGGAGGATATATACCATCAACCAGATAGTAACTCATATTATACTTATGCCCATTAACCGTATAGTGGCAAGGAGGAGCTTTTACTTCAGTCAGCCTCGCAAACTACGATGATCGCTGCAACACATTGATGCCATTGTGAGACCAGGGCATCCCAAAAAAGCATGTCAAACCCAAAGACCATGTGATGCTACAGCTTCAAGAATGATGGTTGGCTTCTTAACATGGTCGTGATATTGCCCTTGTAGAGATTTTGACCAGTTCTTTCATTTCCAATGCATAGAGTAAAGAGATTCGAGCAAACCTCCACCCTCTTGCTTCCGAGATTGCAAAGAGCCTCTCGAGGTCTACGACATTTGGTTATCTAAGATATTAAGGTACAAACACTAAGACCATGGTAGTTGCAAACCTGACCATGGCATCTCCACATGTGCTCTCAGACATTCGTAGGTACTCCTCCCACGAATCAGCGGTCATGCCATATGCAAGCATCTGCGGTGCGATCATGCACTTCTGGTAACTAGAGAATACAATCCTTCCCCTGATGTCCTTCTTCAAGATGAAATAGTATCAAAGGGCCGGACACCATGGTAGAGACGATTGAAGACATTTTTCACATCCAAAACCGTCAGCAAAAATTGTCATTGTAGAGGGCATCAGGGGCAAATTAGTCGTACATCAGTGTCAAATGGCCTGGTGCCCTATTGTGGTTGAGCACTCGATGACCCTTGATCAATCCCTTGAAATTGAGAGCATGATCTTCCGCATGCTGCATGTCTGCAAGGACCACCAACATAATTGCCGTCTCTTCCGAGCCGTCTCACAACTCAACACGATGCTCATATATGTACTCCATATCCGAATCCATTGCTTCAATGAAGGGACAATAAAATTTGCTTGGGCAATTAAACGCACATTGTCGTGCTTGGTAACTAGTGTAGGAGTGGATGGTACTTGAGTGGCCGTCAGAGGAGAGGCTTGTCCTGGCGGTGAAGGAGAAGCAACATGGAGCATGAGTGTATCGTTAGAGGTGAGGAACCCATCAAGTACTGGGAAGGGTGTGCTGGGTCGGCCGGGGTGGTGGAGCGACAGCGGGGGAAAGAGAGAAAGGGGAAGGAAATAAAATAGGGGGTGGAGGCACATGGTATGGGAGGGGTTTTGGGTGGGCTGAGGGTGTAGGATTCCTACGTGTCTGCCGTTCAGAGTCCCGCAACCACCCAGTTCGTCTTGCATTGCCGGAAAAAGTATGTTCGAGCCGCTCGACGGATCGAAATAGGCCCGTGTTGGATGGCACAACATGCCGAGAAAGCGTGGTCCAAACATATGCAAGTGGTTTTAAGGTCCGCTTTGGAGATGCCCCAAGTGTTAAGTATTTATTTTTCTCTTGTGTGACATTTTTTACTTCTATTTATCGACTTAATTACATGATACATAATATTTTAGAGGTTGATGCACTTAAGTAGTTGTATCTTTGACCTTTATTTTGCATATAAACATGTTTTTTGTGTGGAATGCATGTAAACATGTTATCGTGTTGCTAATAAATAAATAAAATTGTGATGTTTTTAAAAATACAATTGGTTCATTTATTTTTTCTTAGTAATCATTTATTAGTTAGGTGCTGGCATGGGAGGACACTATTCGCTCCACCCCTATCTTTGGATGAGATATTTTACTTACCTAAGAGGTAATATGTAGGTTGACAGTACTTGCTTACCTTACTAGGTAAGGAATATATAAGGTAAGTGTGTAGTAGTTTCTGCTTAGTGATAGCTAGAAGTGTACATGTACAAATACTAGCATATATTTGTCTAGGCAGGTCTGATGCTAGTCGGTTCAAATCTCCTATAAAAGGAGTTGCATCCCGCATTATAAAATCCATTCCGTGCCATAGAAGAAACAAAGCATTCAGGCTACAAGCCTCGACTAGCCTCAGGTAGCACTCCAGTTGAAGTGTATGTGTGTGCGTTTATAGACTGCAATAGTTGTATTTGTTCGGTTAACCTTTCACTGTTCTTGTAGATCATCACATAAAAATTATCCTTGTAGTTTGGGGCTAACAATTGATAGCATAGCTAGGTTCGATCAACCATGTCTAGGGCGAAGGAGTGCAAAAATAGCGGTTGATACGTCCCAAACATATCTGCTTTTCCAAACACTTTTGCTCTTGTTTTGGACTTTATTTTGCATGACTTATTTTGTTTTCAGCAGAACTACCATGATGTTATTTTTGTGCAGAAATAAAAGTTCTCGAATTTGGCTGAAAATTTACGAAGAATATTTTTAGAATATATAATTGGTGAAGAGACCTGCTTGAGGGCAGCCATCCAAGGGCCACAAGCTCATGGGCACGCCCACCCCCAGGGCACACCCACGAGCTCATAGGTTCCACGACCCTCTGTTTTCCCTAACTCCAACTCCAGAAGTACCATCTCACAGAGAGAAAAAAATAGAGAGAAACTTTCATCATGTTTAATGAGACGGAGCCACCACCACCTCATGTTCTTCATCGGGAGGATTGGTTTGGAGTCCGTTTGGAGCTCATGAGAGGTGGATTCGTTGCCCTCGTCATCACCAACCCTTCTCCATCAACAATTCCATGATGCTCACCACCGGGAGTGAGTAATTCCTTTGTAGGCCTGCTGGAGAGTGATGGGTTGGATGAGATTTCTCATGTAATCAAGTCAATTTGTTAGGGTTTGATCCCTAATATCCACTATATTTTGAGATTGATGTTGCTATGGCTTTGCTATGCTTAATGCTTGTCACTAGGGCCCGAGTGCCATGATTTCAGATCTGAACCTGTTATGTTTTCATGAATATGAGAGTGTTTTAGATCCTATATTGCAAGTTGTATGCACCTATTATGTGTTATGATCCGTAGACCCCAAAGTGACAGAAGTTGGGATCATCTTCGATGATGATCGTAGTATGAGGAGTTCATGTATTCACCATGTGTTAATGCTTTGCTCCAATTCTCTATTAAAAGGAGTCATTAATATCCCTTGGTTTTTTGGACCTTGATGCCAGGGAGGGTAGGACAAAAGATGTCATGTAAGTTCTTATTATCAGCACGTATGACTATATACGGAATACATGCCTACATTACATTGATGAGTTGGAACTAGTTATGTGTCGCTCTAGGTTTTTCTGCCACATGTTGAATGCCATCCAACACACATATCCATCATTGATCCAATGCCTACGCTTTTCTCATATTGATCATTGCTAAGTTACTACTATTGTTGTTGTTACAATCATCACAAACTGCTACTGTCATTGTACCTGTTACTATTGCTACTGTTACTGAAAGTCCGAAACTATCAAAATAATGTGATACTAAACACTTTGCTACAGAAAGATATCCTTCAACGTGTGTTTGAGTTCACAACTAAATTGCTAAGTCTCATAAATATTCTTTGGCCCCCATTGTGTTAAAATATTACCCTCGAAGACTGTCGCGATCCCCTATACTTGTGGGTTATCAAGACCTTTTTTTGAAGCCATTGCCGAGGAGCATAACTCTATTTATTAAGCTCACTTGGGATATCTATTGTTCACTATGAAGAATCTAAAACACGCTAATACTAAGATCGTACCCTCTAAGACTAGGGGAGCTAAGGAACTGCCATCTAGCTACGCACTCGATTCACCTTCTATTTTAAGTAGGCTTGCGACACCCCGACCTGATATTCACTCTAATATGTCGCAAATAATTGATGATACTACTTCTATTGTAGATGAAACTTGTGATAATTCTAGTAGAAATAGAACATGATGTTCATCTTGATAATCCACCTGATAATGATATAGAAATAGAACCTGTTGCTCATCTTGACAATCCACCTCCCAAGAATAAAAGATATGATAAGAGGGATTTTCTTGCTAGAAAACATGGTAAGGAAAGAGAGCCATGGGTTAAAAAACCATGCCATTCCCACGTAAACCTTCGAAAAATAAGGATGAGGAGGATTTTGAGTGCTTTGTTGAAATGCTTAGACCCTTCTTTTTGCAAACACGTTTGACGAATATTTTGAAAATGCATCCTTAAGCTAAATAAACAAAAAATATTGTTAGTAATAAAAGAAATATATTAGAAAATGAAATTTCTACCATGCTTGCTAATTATTCTTTCAAGGGTGGAGTACCTAAGAAGTTAGGAGATCTTGGACTACCCACTATACCTTTCTCCATTAAAAAGAGTTATGTTAAAACTGCTTTATGTGATCTACGAGCTGGTGTTAGTGTTATGCATTTATCTTTATACCGAAGACTTGATTTGAATAATCCGACACCTACTGAAATATCTTTGCAAATGGCTAATAAATCAACTGATATACCTATTGGAATTTGTGAGGATGTCTGTATTGTGGTCGCGAATGTTACTATCATAGCAAACTTTGTTATTCTTGATATGCTCGAGTGTCGGTGTTAAAACTGATAGATCTCTGGTAGGGGGTCCCGAGCTATGGATCTAAGAACAATGGCAATAAGGAGAGTAGGGACACGATGTTTAGCCAGGTTTTGGCCCTCTCAAAGAGGTAAAACCCTACGTCCTGCTTTGATTATATTGATGATGGGGCATCGAGTATAGGTTGATGATGATCTACCTCGAGATCATGGTGTAATCTCTAAACCCTAAGGTAAATAGTTTTCACTCTATGGACTAAACCTTGGGGCTTATATAGGTAGCCATGGGGATCTAGGTTACATGCTTCAGGTCGGTTGAGATAATGCCAAACACAGAGATATCCTTGAGGTGCATGCCAAGTATTTACTATTTAGACATTTCATTTCTTCCCATGGGGCAAGTTTTGTTGCTTATGTTGTCCTTCAGGCAGTGTCTTGACAGACCATAGATTAGCCCACAAGGATCGACCACTTTGGGCCAGTGCCCCCTAGTCTAGGACACCCTTAATAGCCCCTGAACTAGTCTCCAATCACCGAGGACGAACACACTCTTCGGATCTTCTAATTTTAGATGTATGGTTTGGCAGGTGAGTTCCCGTAGTACAACAACAATCGAGATACCTTTTTGGCCAATCCGAGCATCGAACTACCTCGGATCGCCAATCTCTTTTGGGGGTCTACCGACAGTGGCCCCTGCTAAGTCCTTACAGAATTCTTATTGATTCTCGTGCCGCTTTAAGGAGGCGAGCGGCCCGACGGACGGTAATTGAAGTGTCCACCTAGGGTTATTATTTAACAAGGCATGGGGTATGAAAAATAACTACACGCCTCCTTCTGCCTATCACGCTTTCGATCCCATTTCTCCTTCATCCTCTAGAGGCATCCCTCCATGGCCAATGCTACTAGCCCCTCCGCGCATCCAAATGGACATCTCCCAAGAGAGTGGCCAAGCTATTCCATGTCACGCATTTGCCTAAACATACTGGCGCCTGAGGGGTATCTTCTTGACACGTATTTGGCTCCCGTTCGTGCCATATTGACCTCAACCGATGGTCATGCTCACGCTCAAAGGCATCTGTTCCTTCATGGTATGGAGAGGGTATGCTTTGTTCCCTTCCTCTTACGAGGCCCGGGCTTCCCTATTCATCCCTTCCTTCATGGCCTGCTCACTTTTTATGGGATCCAGCTCCACCATCTTACCCCCAACTCCATCCTACACGTTGCGTGGTTTGTTTCCCTATGTGTGATGTAACTTGGTTGCGGTGCCCACTTTGGCACGTGGCAAAAGTATTTTAGCATTATCTCCCGTTCTTGAAATGGTGCCATCTATGAGGTGGGCGGAGCCGAGGTGTGTCGAATCGCAGGAACCAGGTATCCATCATGCACTCCCAAGAATGACACCCTCGCATGGGACACAGAATGGTTTTACATAACAGACGTCCCATTTTTCAACCCTGATCATCGATGTCTACCCGAATACTCATTGGCACCTCCCAATAAGCGTTTCAACTAGTGGCCAAGCAGTCCATCCCAAGTGCTAGATGGGGAAGTAAATCGCTTAGCAACCCAAGTCTTGTGCCTGGTCCACAACAAGCTTTACATCGTTGACATGATAGCCATCACTATTCTTCGATGCATTCAACCTCTCCAATAATGAGTACACCCTTTATGGTAGTACAATGGTATGAGTGACGCAACTGATTCCGTGAAGGAGGACTTCGTTGATCAAGCGTCCCTGACCCAAGCTCTGGTCGGGATCTTCAAAGGAGAAGAAACCGAATTCACTCAGCGAAAGTTTATTGATGGTCTTTTGTCCCATAGGTCAGTCAAGTTGGTAAGTCTCATTGCCTTACTTGTCATCCAAACAACTTTATAAGTTATACACAACTTTTTAATATTTTTGAGCAGGGTTGAGGATGCTTCATAGTCAGTGAACTATCTCGCTCCTCATTCAGAATCTTACTCAAAATATGGCGACCTAGTTTTCACGAGGACCCCGAGCTATCTGTCATTTTTAAGGACGAATTCTTCTATCAAGAGAGCATGGATGGATCTAAAATGGCTCTTCTTCCTAACCCACCGAGGGATCTATCGTCCACAGTAAGTATCTATCAGGCCTCACCTCTAAAGAGATGTTCCAGCCCTAAATTCGTAATTTATCCTCCCAAGGGTCGTTGCTCGAAGCGCATAACACACATAGAGACCACTCAGGCAGACCAACCTCGGACCCGAGGAGCATCTAAACGACCAGCTGTCGGTCGTGCGACTTCGACCACCTCGTCTTATCGAAGGTATGCCAGTTTTTCGAACTTCCGAAGTCTTCCGACCTTTGTATTTGTTAATTTCTCCTTGTTCGTGTGTCTATACAAGTGTTTTAACAAAGAACCTGTGCCGGAGGAGGTGGCAACCATAAGGGAAGACGTCGATCCGAAGACATGTGCCACTATTATGCCCGAAGTTCCACATTTTGATGCCCCCACCGAGCACCCTCAGCATAAGAATTCATAGGCCTTTTTTGAGGCAGAAAGTATGATGCGGCACTGCAAGGGGAAAGCTTCCCTGAAGGTGTGGCCTTCTCTGACCAAGAGTTCAACGCTATCAACAAAGTTGATGCCTATCTTGGCACAACTCAGACTGGCCTTACTGACGCGGCAAGCATCTTGTCTGTTGGCTTGCAGGTACAATATTCTTAAATCTCCTACATATGAATTCCTGTCGACTTATTAGCCAATAGCCCCTGACACTCTTGTAGGCCCGAAAGGACGACAAGCATGTCGAAGCTTAAGCAAAAAACTCCATTTCATAGCATGATGTGTGAACCACCGTGACCCTAAGCCCTAATATGGACAGGGTGGCCAAATAAGGATTCTAAATGCATTACACATGGTGCTCGGGAGAAGAACACAAAACTCTCCGAAGAGCTCAAGGTGACCAAGTTCGCGCTGTCTTTAGCCAAGTCCAAGCTAGTGAACATTAAGAAGTTCACTTGGGAAGCCCATGGTATATGTTTGTACATAATGTCACATACTTTGGTTCCAATAAAGACACCCTTGATCCATTGAATTTGTAGCGGCCGAAGCCATTGGCCAACTAAAGAAGGACCTGGAGTGTGCTAGAGTGGACAAGCGATATGCCGAATCCCAGGAGGAGGCGGGACGCCATGTGCATACGTGTTTTCTTGAAGAAAATAATGTGTTAAAATAAAAAAACAAAGAGCAAGCGCGTGTCATTGAGAGCTTAAAGTCTCAACTGACCACATCGGAGAAGAAGATTTGGAGGACTGACAAGACTGTATCTAGTAAGTGTGCTACTTGTAAACTGCGTTGGGATTTCCCCGAAGAGGAGGGGAGGTGAAACACAATAGATATAAGTATTGCCCTTAGTGAGAACCAAGATTATAAAACCAATAGGAGGACCACGCAAATTCCTCTCTTGAGCACCTACACACAAAAGAGCACACACTTGCACCCAACGCGGGCAAGAGGGTTGTCAAGCCCCTTGAAGTAGTTACTTGCAAGCGATAAGTAGTGATAGATATATAATATAAATATAAAATAAAATAATAGTAAATAGATGGTAGCAATATTTTTGGTGTTTTTGTAATAATATATTTTGTGAAGACCTGGGGGCCATAGTTTTCGCTAGAGGCTTCTCTCGCTAAGGAAGCATACAGTGGGTAAAGAAATTATTGTTGGACAATTGATAGAAAAGCACATAGTTATGCAATATTTATTCATGATAATGATCATATATATAGGCATAACTTCCATAAACAAGTAGACCGACTCCTGACTACATCTACTACTATTACTCCACTGATCGACTGCTATCGAGCATGCATCCTGAATATTAAGTAAAAACAGAGTAATGCTTGGAGCAAGATGACATGATGTAGACAAAGTAAATCCAATAAATATGAATAAACCCTGTCATTTTACCCTTAATGGCAGTAGTACAATACATGTCATGTTCCCTTCTGTCACGAGGATTGCGCATCGCAAGATTAAACCCATCACAACGCACCACTCCCGCTAAAGATAAATCAATCCAATTGGCCAAACCAAACCTATAGATCAGAGAGCAATACGAATCTATACCAATCATGCATAGAAGAATTCATTAAAGACTCAATATATTTTCATGAATAATCTGAACATAAACCCACAATTCATCGGATCCCAACAAACACAATGCAAAGACGGATTACATTGGATAGATCACCGCATGAATCGTGATGAACTTTGTATTGAAGATCATAGAGAGAGAACCATCTAAATACTATCTATGGACTCGTAGGTCTATGATAAACTACTCACACATCATCATGAAGGCAGAAAGGTTGATGTACAGGCCCTTCATGATCGATTCCCCCTTTGGCAGGGCATCAAAACAGGCTCCAGATGGCCTCCCATCGGAAGAGAGACTTGCAGCAGAGGAAAATATATTTTGGCTGGCTCTCAGGTGTTTTCTTGATTTTAGATAATATTTAGTGGATAAATTAGGTTGGGAAGCGTCGGGAGGTGGTCCCAAGCCATCAAGGCATGGCCACCCCCCTGGGCATGCCCTGTTGGCTTGGCACCACCCCGCGTGGCCTTCGGTTGCCCTCCATAGCTTCCAGGTCTTATTTTTGTCCAGAAAAAAATATCAAAACAATCGGGGCATTTGGACTTTGTTTGGTAGAGTATTCCTGAAAGGCCAAAAACAAGTAGAAAGCAACAACTGGCACTGGGCACTAGGTTAATAGTTTAGTTCACAAAAATGATATAAAACAACATATAAATGCATATAAAGTATCCAAGAATGATAATATAGTAGCATGGAACAATCAAAAATAATAGATACGTTGGATATGTATCAAAATGCAACCACCACTCAAAAATTTATGCTCAATTTCACATCATATATGCTCATAGTTTGTTGCCTCCGCAATTTTATTGACCGGACACTGGAAAGGAGGAAGACACCTCGTCTGTGGATCCCATAGATCATCTGAGCAAGCTTCTAGAGTGATTACGACATGAAATGAAGACGGTATATAAGGATTTATGGTCATGCGAGATGATCCCTGAGGGCATTCCTAAATTCTCAAAGCACATGAAGGGTGTTCGACGATGTCTGCTTACCGAGAAGGAGCTCGGGAAGCATGGGCAATGAAAAGACCCGGTTCACCAAGGATGATGTTGAACGTCTTGCCCGAGTTGTCCCGAAGGGTCCAAATGTCAAGGATGTTCCAACATACCTGGTGTATGAAAAAGTCATGTCCGCAGCCTGGCTTTCCTAACAAGACTGTACACTTAGCACCATTATAGATGGTTTAAACCAACTATAATGTATTTAATGTTGATGGTTCTACGTATTTGTGTAATTTACACCACTGTGCTCAGATCCGTGATGCCAAATTTATTAACCAACCTTCGACTTTTGCCTCCTTGTCCAGTGGCCGAGGAGTGTTACCTACTACGGGTAAGCACAATTGGGCCAGATATTTCGGTTAACAAGGCAATCCGTTTATATGGTTTGACAAATAAAGTGACACAGAGAGCTTATGTTATATTACTCCTTAACGTAAGAAACATCTTCTGGGCAATAATTCTATTAAAAGTTCATTTCCCCATGTTATGTCATGTTAACCGTGACCAAGTTATTGCTATCTGACTTACTCGAAGAAAAAAATGATGAGTTGGGGTTGAAGCACCTATGTATAACTTATAAAAAGTCACTGGTTCGTTCACCTCCATAGTAGCCGATGAATTGAACACTTAAGAATGCTAGCTTTCAGCTTCACCCACCTGAGGTACTTGGCCGGGCGAATCGGAAGTAGAAATCATAAAGGTGATCCCTCTACGTCCTAGCTGAACAATAGATAATGTAGGATGCAAACATAGGAGACAGACAACCCAGCTTGGCAAAATCTTAAGGCCAAATGATGCATATGTTGGCATAATACAATTGTCAAGGGAATGTGGTTATGGCCCACAAGTATAGGAGATCAATCATAGTCCTTTCGGTAAGTAAGAGTGTCAAACCCAACGAGGAGCAAAAGGAAATGACAAGCGGTATTTAGCAAGGCGTTCTCTGCAAGTGTTGTAAGTAACAATGATATATAGTTTTGTAGCAATATAATTCGTAACAAGTAACAAGTAAAAATAGTAGCAAGTGTGCAGCAAGGTAGTCCAATCCTTTTTATAGCAAAGGACAAGCCTGAAAGTTCTCGCATATAAAGCAAAGTTCTCTCGAGGACACATGGGAATTTCCATGTAGTCACGTTCATCATGTTTAGTTGAGTCATGTTCGCTACTTTGATAATTTGATATGGTGGTGGACCGGTGCTAAGGTGCTATTATTATTGAAGAAATAACCCACTTATGATTACAAAACATATGGATCCAAATCAGCCCCTTACGGAATAACTCATAAACTAAGGTTTAAGCTTATGTCAATCTCGCAACCCATCATCTACTTATTACTCCACAATGTCTTCCCTTAGGCCCAAGTATGGTGAAGTGTCATGTAGTCGATGTTCACATGACACCACTAAGGTAATAGCAATATAGATATCATCAAAATATCAAACGAATACCAACATCACATGATTACTTATAACAAGACTTCTCCCATGTCCTCGACAACAAAAGTTACTACTCATAGATCATGTTCATGTTCGAGATTAGAGGGATGTTGAATATCATTAAGGATCTAAACATGTAATCTTCTACCAAATAAACCAACAAGCATCAACTACGAGGTGTAATCAACACTACTAATAACCCGCATGTACCAATCAGAGGTATTGAGACAAAGATTGAATACAAGAGATGAACTAGTGTTTGAGATGAGAAGGTGCTGGTGAAGACGTTGATGAATATGGGTCCTCCCATGATGGAGGAAGGGTTGGTGATGACGATGGCTTTGATTTCCCCCTCCCGAAGGGAAGTTTCCCAGCAAAATTGCTCCGCCAGGGATCAAAAGTGCTCATATCCAGGTTCCGCCTTGAGACGGCGATGCTTTGTTCCAAAATCCTCCTCCTTATTTTTCTAGGGTAAATGGCTTCATATAGCAGAAGAGGGGCCGGAGACCGCCTGTGGGACTCACAAGGCACCTAGGTGCGCCCTGGGGGTGGTCGCGCCCACCTGCCTTATGAGCGATAGGTGTCCCCCTCTGGTACTTCTTGGCTTTAGTATTTTTTATATATTCCAAAAATATTCTCCGTAAAACTTTAAGTTATTTGGAGTCCAATATAATAGGTATCTCTAATGTAACTTTTTCAAGTCCACAATTCCAGCTGTCGGTAATGTCCCTCTCCATGTAATCCTTGTAAATCCAGATAGAAAAGGCAATATAATTGTATCATAAAGTGGATTGATGACCAAAAATAATAACAATAGGAAATCATGATGCAAAATAGACGTGTCAACTCCCCCAAGCTTAGGCCTCGCTTGTCCTCGAGTGAAAGCCAAACTCGATAATCATGACCACATGCTTAGAGACAAAGGTGTCAATAAAAATAAAATACAGATATGAAAGCATCATGATCATTATCATAACAACAACTTAATATCATAAAAATTCTCATGAACAAGTAATAATCTATCCACATGCTCAAGTATGAATCATAAACCTTATTCAAAGCTAGTAAACTATGTTCTTAGTCATTAAAACAATTACAATCCATCATATTCTAGAAAGAGCCTATGTCGGAGCTTTGTTTAGCAAGTTCACATGCTCAAGTATCATTTAGTCTTCCATGATTGCTGATACTCATGGAATATTTATGAAGTAAAAAAGTTTCAATCAAACACATAGGAAGATAGGGGCTTACAGTTTATGTCCACCCAACAATTCATCTCAGGGAAGATGTCAAAAATACTAAATCATGATCACCTATTCCCAACTGGATATATGTGCCTGGATCTTTCCCCACCACATGATACTTGCCAAGTGGAGAGTAATAAGAATGGAATAGAGATTAACATTTATTGACTCTTGCATAAAAGTAAATACAGAAAAGTAAAAGATAGGCCCTTCGTAGAGGGAAGCAGAGGTTGTCATGCACTTATTATTAGTTGGATGTGCAAGCACTTAATGGAAAGGAATGTCACTTTATATTGCCCCTTATGATAGCAACTTTTATTATGCAGTCCGTCACTTTTATTTCTTTGCCATCACAAGATTGCACAAAGCTTGTTTTGCCTTCCAATAATATATCATACATATGTAGGAGAATTTTGTATTGCTTTTGCACCGATGAAAACTTAATTGAAGGATATTATTCAATCCATAGGTAGATATGGTGGAATCTCATGGCAAGAAACTAAATTTAAGGGTTTATGGATGCACAAGTAGCATCTCAACTTGGTGTGAAGATTTTGGCTAACAAAGGATAGGAGCAAGCACCACATGTTGCAGGATCCATGACAATATAACTTCTATGTGAATATAAGCAAACATAACTCATTACGTTGTCTTCCTTGTCCAACATCAACTAATTTCTCATGCATAGAATATTTAATGGGGACTCACAATCATAAAAGATGTCCAAGATAGTATATTTATATGTGAGACCTCTCTTTCATTGTTACTTTTTCATGAATTGCATTAATGAGTAATGCTATGTTTGCTAACCTCCAACAAATTTTACCAATTATACTCTTTTATGTGAAGTTATTACTCCCCATGGGTTTAGCATATGATTGTTTTTTCATTCTTTTCATTGCTATGATTGATGCAAGAAAGTAAAGCAAGCAAACTCAAACCAATCTTTATTATATAACTTAAGCACACAATTACATAGATAGATATATAGATGATAAAGCAAACACTATAAACTAAATCACACTAAAACTTTATTCTTCTAAATCATGAAATATCTAAGGATTGAATTAAGATAGATGATGATAATAAAAGTGATGGTGGTATGATATCGGGGCACCTCCCCCAAGCTTGGAACAAGCTAAGGGTGGTGCCCATACCCATGTACTCAAGTTTCCTTCTTGGGTGATGGTGGTTCTGAAGTGGTGGGCTTGTCCTCCATCTTCCAAGGAATAGGATCCCCATCATACAAAGAATATATCTTCTCTGAAATCCTAAAATTGGCAGTGATGCTCATCCTTTTAAACCTAGATTCATACTCACAGTTTTGGTTTTGTAGGTCATAGATTTGAGCTTGGAGAGCCTCCCCCACATTCCCGGTGTCCAGCTTATTCTCCCGGAAGAATTCTGTGATAGCATGATTGCACTCAAACCATGTTCAACCATCCCTTAGCACTTGAAGATTTCCTGCTCCACCGCTTGAAGCCTAGCCTTCTTGCTTCTCTCCTTCTTTTGGCCTTGGACATCCTGGATGTGGAGCACCCCCTCAAGCATCTCAATAACTTGAGGGTGTTTCATCACCTCCGACAAGTAGGGGTTGATGACCTTCTCAAAGAACTTGTCCTTGGTCAAACTTGACGCAGACATCGCGATCTAGATCTGCCAAAAAATAGCCCGAAACAAGAACAGAGGAAAACTTGCGATACAGTGGTCAAAACATCGAGGAGTATATATAATAAAAAAATCTACACGTAGGACAAACGAACGGAAAGAAAATGGAGTCGGGAAGGCACACGAGGGACCCACAAGGAACCTAGGCGCACCCAAGGGTGGATGCGCCCTCCTACCTCGTGGCCTCCTTGTGGGTCCGCTCGGCTGGTTCTTATTTTTGTATTTTTCTAATATTAAAAATGGACAAAAATATTTTTATGGAATTTTTGGAGTCGGTTTACTTACGGTATCACATACCTACCCCTTTTAGGGTTCCAGAGTGTCGTGGAAGGTCTCTTTTATGTGCTCCTCTGGCGTCCTGTTTGAATAACATGGGTCTCCTTATTAATGGGTGTACCTAAAATGTCATGTTGAATTCTTTGCCCGTTAACCACCTTAGGATTTGTTTCTTCTGTGTTATTTATTTTGATGGCTCCGGAGTGATAAACCTCCTCGAGAATATAGGGTCCTTCCATTTGGAGAAGATTTTTCCTGTAAAGTTTCTAAAACGAGAATTGTATAATAGAACATGATCACCAACATTAAATTCTCGTTTTTGTATTCTCTTGTCATGCCATATTTTAACTTTTTCTTTGAACAACTTGGAATTTTCACAGGCTTGAGTTCTCCATTCATCTAGAGAGCTACTATCAAATAACCTCTTTTCACCGACAAGTTTGAAACCATAGTTAAGTTCTTTAATTTCCCAATATGCTTTATGTTCTAACTCAAGAGGTAGATGACATCCCTTCCCATAGGCCATTTTATATGGATACATACCTATAGGATTTTATAAGCAGTTCTATATGCGCATGGTGCATCATCAAGTTTTTTAGACCAATTATTTCTAGATCTATTAACGACCTTTTGCAAAATTAACTTTATTTATCTATTGCTCAATTCAACTTGACCACTAGATTGAGGGTGATAAGGTGATGCAATTCTATGTTAACATCGTATTTAGCGAGACGTTTATAGAAAGCACCACGAATAAAATGTGAACCACCATCAGTCATTAAATTTCTAGGGACTCCAAACCTCGAAAAGATAACTTCTTTAATAATTTTAATAGAGGTTTTATGATCAACACTACTAGTGGGAATAGCTTCTACCCACTTAGTAACATAATCAACAACTACTAGAAAATGAGTTTATCCATTAGAGGAAGGGAAAGGTTCCATATAATCAAATCTCCAAGCAAAAAAATTGTGCAATAACAAGTGGATAATTCATTGGCATTTCCTGACGTCTACCAATATTACCAACTCTTTTACATTCCTTACAAGAAAGGACAAACTTACGTGCATCCTTAAAGAGGGTAGGTCAATAAAAAAATGTAATACTGACACGTCCATTTTGCATCATGAATTCTTAGTGATATTTATGTTATTCCTATCCTTTATTCCTCATTATGATACAATTCTTATGCCTTTTCTCTCTTAATATGCAAGGTACATCACAAAGAAGGAAATCACTGGAAACTGGAATTTTGGACCTGAAACCCAAGAAAATAGCTGAAAAATTGCTGGACTCCAAATGACCTAAAACTTCATGGGGAATTTTTATGTAATATATAAGAATTATTGGGCTAAAAATATACCATAGGTGGGCAACTGCTGGACGCAAGCCAACAGGGCATGACCACCCCTTGGTCGCACCCTTTTGCCTTGTGGGGCCCTAGCAGGTGCCTCGACCCCCCTCTTCTCCTATATGGTTTGTTTTAACCTAGAAAGAAATCATAGGGATACTTTTGGGATGAAATGTCACTATCTCAAGGCGTAAACCTGGGTAGAGGCCCTTTTGATCTCACGCAGAGAGATTCTGCCGAGGAAAGTTCTCTCCGGGAGGGGGGGGATCGAAGCCATCGTCATCACCAATGTTTCCTCCTTCGTGGGAGGACCAATATTCACCAAAATCTTCACCAGAACCATCTCATATCAAACCCTAGTTCATCTCTTGTATTCAATCTTTGTCTCAAACCTCAGATTGGTACCTGTGGGTTACTAGTAGTGTTGATTACATCTTGTAGTTGATGCTTGTTGGTTTACTTGGTGGAAGATATTATGTTCAGATCCTTGATATACATTATTACACCTATGATCTTGAACATGTTGATGATGCGTGAGTAGTTAATGTTTTTTCCTGAGGACATGGGAGAAGTCTTGTTATAAGTAATCATGTGAAGTTGGTATTCATTCGGTATTTTGATGATGTGTATGTTGTTGCTTCTCTTAGTGGTGTCGTGTGAACATCAACTACATGACACTTGACCATGTTATGGGCCTAATGGGAGGCATTGTGGAGTAACAAGTAGATGATGGGTTGCGAGAGTGACAGAAGCTTAAACCCCAGTTTACACGTTACTTCATAAGGGGTTGATTTGGATCCACACGTTTCATGATATGGTTAGATTTATCTTAATTCTTCTTTCATAGTTACAGATGCTTGCGAGAGGGGGTAATCATAATTAAGTAGGTTGTTTGTTCAATTAAGAACAACACCTTAGCACCGGTCCACCCACATATCAAATTATCGAAGTAACGAACGCGAATCAACCCAACAAGATGAACATGAATAGACAAACATTCCCATGTGTCCTCGGGAGCGTTTGCTTTATATAAGAGTACTTTCATTGCTATAAAAAGGATTGCGCTAACTTGTTGCACCTTTGATTACTATTACTACTTGTCACTTGTTATGAATTATCTTGCTACAAAACTATCTATCATTGTTACTTGCAGCACTTGCAGAGAATCTCTTACTGAAAAATGCTTATCATTTCCTTCTGCTCCTCATTGGGTTCGACACTCTTACTTATCGAAAGGACTACGATTGATCCCCTATACTTGTGGGTCATCAAATACCTTATATGCAGTTTTGTCTCCTGCATGGTGTCCTCCATATGCCTCGGAATGATACTTCTGTAGGATTTCTTCCTGTTCATGCTCAGGTACACAACATCTAATAATACCATCTACTCCTTGTTTATATAGATATGGGTCATCCCAAAAGTAGTGTCATAAATCAAAGAAGAACTTTTTATGTTGTTGGTATGTGAAATTAGGTGGTATATATTTAGCAACAATGTAATTAGCTTGTGTGTATACCAAGGAGTATTACGAGAAGCATTTATAGCAGCTAATTGCTCATCAAGAAAGCTATCATCAATAGGTAGTGGGTCATCAAGAACATTTTCCATTCTAGAAAATTTATCTGCGACCAGATGTTTAGCTCCATTTCTATCAATAATATGCAAATCAAAGTCCTGAAGTAAAAGAACCCACCTAATCAACCTAGTTTTAGCATCTTTCTTTTCCATAGTATATCTAATAGCAGTATGATTGGTGTGAATATTAACTTTAGAATCAACAATGTAAGATCTAAACTTGTCACACGCAAACACAACTGCTAATTTTTTTTCTCGGTAGTAGCATCGTTTCTTTGAGCAATGTCTAAGGTCTTACTAGCATAATGGATAACATTTAATTTCTTATCAACTCTTTGTACTTGAACATCACCAACGACATAATCACTAGCATCACACATTATTTTAGAAGGTAAGTTCCAATCAAGTGGTTGAACAATAGGTGCAGAAATCAAAGCTTGATTAAGTATTTCAAAGGCTTCTACACAATCATCATCAAAAACCAATTGAACATCTTTTTGCAAAATATTCGTAAGAGGCCTAGAAATATTAGAGAAATCCTTAATAAACCGTCTATAGAAACCAGCATGACCAAGAAAACTTCTTGTACCTTTAATATCTTTAGGACATGGCATTTTCTCAATTGCATCCACTTTAGCTTTATCCACTTCAATACCTCATTCAGAAATTTTATGCCCAAGTACTATTCTTTCATTAACCATAAAGTGGCACTTCTCCCAATTCAAGACAAGATTATTTTCTTCACATCTGTGCAAAACTCGATCAAGGTTGCTTAAGCAATCATCGAAAGAAGTACCGTAAATGAAAAAATCATCCATGAAAACTTCAACAATCTTTTCACAAAAATAAGAGAATATAGCCATCATACATCTTTGAAAGGTAGCAGGTGCATTACATAAACCAAAAGGTAACTAGTGAAAGATATAGGGTTTTGTAATCTGAAATAATAAAAACTGCAAGGTAACAGGTGGCAAAGAACGAGCAAAATGGTGTATAAATGCTTGGAAACAAGCCCTAGGGTTCATACTTTCCCTAGTGAATGCTTTCAATGACGCTAGCATAATTGAACCATATAACCATCCCTCAACGTGCGACAAAGAATCGCTCCAAAGTCCTTATCAGTAACGGAGGACATAAGAAGAAATTGTCATAGGCAGGGAACCACCTCAAAGTTATCTTTCCGATGAATCTATTGAGCCATCCCCAAGGTGCATCCCTATAGTTTGTACTAAATAATTATCTTTCTGGTCATTCTATTGAGCCGTCCCTATAGGTGTCACAAACAGCCCTAGATTTTGTACTAAATAATACCAAAAAATTTCAAATTTATAACATTCAATCCAACCAAACAACCTCAAAGAGTACCCGAAGATTTCTATCAGAGAAAGTAGGATGAAAAAGTGCATCAACCTATGTGCATAGATCACCCCAGTGTCACCACGGGGATCCACATGTTTATGACCAAAACATATATCAAGTGACTCAATAGAATACCCCATTGTCACGAGGGGTTTCCACATGCAAGACATATATAAGTGTTCTCAAATCCATAATATCCAATCCAACATAACGAAATCTCAAAGGGAAAAGACTCAATTCATCACATTAAGATAGAGAGGGAAGAACACCATATGATCCAACTGTATTAACAAATCTTGCGATACACCAATATCGTGCCAACTGAAGAACACAAGAGAGAGAGAAGAGAGAGAGAGAGAGAGAGAGGGAGAGAGAGAGATCAAACACATAGTTATTGGTATACAGCCTCAGCCCCGAGGGTGAACTACTCCCTCCTCACCATGAAGACCGTCGGGATGATGAAGATAGCCTGCGGTGACGATTTCCCCCTCTGACAGGGCACCAGAAAAGGGTTCTGATGAAATTTCTTTGGTACAGAGGCCTGTAGTGGTGGAGCAGAAGTTCTTGGTTTCGTTTGTTTTTTTGGGTATTTATAGGAATATTTGGCATTGGTCTCACTCTAGGGGGTGCCTGAGGGGCCCAAGAGCTAGGCCCACACGCCCTAGGGGGGAGGGTGCGCGCCCTAGCTCGTTGCCAACCTGGACTTTGTCTGGTCCTTCCAAGAAGCTTCGGGGGTCTCTTTTGTTCCCAAAAAATCACCAAAAAGTTTCAGCTCATTCCGAGAACTTTTATTTCTGCACAAAAATAACACCATAGTAATTCTGCTGAAAATAGCATTAGTCTGGGTTAGTTTCACTCAAATCATATAAAAGTGCATCAAAGCCATTTGAAACTTGGGTAAATATGGCATGAATATTTCATAAATTATTGATAAATTAGAGACGTATCAGAAGGCCCAACAGAATCTAAAAGAATAAGTTTGCATAGTAGACTGCGGCAGATGGCTCAAAGTTTCCGCCCCGCTCGCTTAGCGACGATGCTCCCAGATCCGCAAACATAACCTGATATGGCATTGCGACGATGACGATGATGATATCATGGTAAGGGAGATTGTGCGCGAAACCGTTGAAGGCGGTAGCGGCACCAATCTCTTGCTCCTGATGCTTACATGCCCGAAATGCACTTATTGGCGCTTGTGATGGAGGTGAACATACAGTTGACATGCATGTGGAACACCATCAAGGATAATGCCATCTCACATAAGGAGGACTCGCATACTGTGGCAGTGTCGATCTGCACTACTCCCATCAAGGTGCATAACATGCTCCCGGGGAAGACGAGGAGCAAGGAAGCCTGGGCTTCAATCAAAACCCAACGCCTTGGCAGCGACCGCGTCCGCAAGGCGATCACGCAAGGACGACAGGCGGAGTTCGAGAACCTCGTCTTCAAGGACGCTAAGTGGGTCGATTAGTACCTTTAGTGATCCGGTAAATGAGCAGGAAGGATTCTTGCATGTAACCTTGAGTTATTGAACCCACGAGGGGAAGACACCTTTGAAGTTAGAGGTTTCTACCAAGCTTTTGCAAGAGTATTAGTTCCATATTTTAACCATATCAAAATCAAGTTGAAATTGAAAACACTTATAATAAACACAGGCATGGGTATGAAGACTTTTTTTACAACCATATATTTATGAATGGGATAATCTGTTGGGAGACGTAGTAGTAAATAAAAAAAAAATCCTACGTGTTCACCAAGATCTATCTATGGAGAAACCAGCAACGAGTGCGGAGAGTGCATCTTCATACCTTTGAAGATTGCAAAGCAGAAGCGTTACAAGAATGTGGTTGGTGGAGTCATACTCGCAGCGATTCAGATCGCGGTGGATTTCGATCTTAGCGTCGAACAACGGCGCCTCTGCGTTCAACATATGTGCATCCCGGTGACGTATCCTACGCCTTGATCTACCAAGGAGGAAGGAGAGGTTGGGGGAGATCTCTGGCAGCGCGACGGCATGGTGACAGTGGAGCTGCGTGGTCTTTGGCAGGGCTTTGCCAAGCACCGCGGAGAGCGAGGAAGAGGAAGGGTAGGGCTGCGCCAAGAGAGAGACAATTCGTGTATCTGGCAGCCCTAAAACCCTCCACTATATATAGGAGGAGGGGGAGGGAAGGCGCAGCCCTAGGGTTCCCACCCTAGGGGCTATGGCCGGCCCTAGATGGCCATCTGGCCGGCGGCCAGAGAGGGAGATGGGAGGGCGTAGCCCTAGGTGGGCCTTAGGCCCATCTAGGCCTAGGGTTTCCCCTCCCTCCCACCTTTCCTGGGCCTTGGGCCAGGATGGAGGGTGCACCAGCCCACTCTGGGGCTGGTCCCTTCCACTCTTGGCCCACGCAGCCCTCTGGGGCTGGTGGGCCCACTTGGTGGACCCCCGGAACCCTTCCGGTGGTCCCGGTACGTTATCGGCAATTCCCGAAACACTTCCGTTGGCCAAATCCTCACTTCCTATATATCATTCTTTACCTCCGGACCATTTCGGAACTCCTCGTGACGTTCGGGATCTCATCCGAGACTCCGAACTACCTTCGGTAACCACGTACACTATTTCCCTATAACCCTAGCGTCATCGAACCTTAAGTGTGTAAACCCTACGGGTTCGGGAGACACGTAGACATGACCGAGACACCTCTCCGGTCCATAATCAATAGTGGGATCTGGATCCCATGTTGGCTCCCACATGCTCTACGATGATCTCATCGGATGAACCACGATGTCGGGGATTCAATCAATCCCGTATACAATTCCCTTTGTCTACCGGTATGATACTCACCCGAGATTCGATCGTCGGTATCCATATACCTTGTTCAATCTCGTTACAGGCAAGTCTCTTTACTCATTCCATAACACATCATCCCGTGGCTAACTTCTTAGTCACATTGAGCTCATTATGATGATGTCTTACGGAGTGGGCCTAGAGATACCTCTCTGTCATACGGAGTGACAAATCCCAGTCTCGATTCGTGCCAACCCAACAGACACTTTCGGAGATACCGTAGTGCACCTTTATAGCCACCCAGTTACGTTGTGACGTTTGGCACACCCAAATTATTCCTACGGTATCCGGGGGTTGCACAATCTCATGGTCTAAGGAAAAGATACTTGACATTAGAAAAGCTTTAGCAGACAAACTACACGATCTTGTGCTATGCTTAGGATTGGGTCTTGCCCATCACATCATTCTCCTAATGATGTGATCCCGTTATCAACGACATCCAATGTCCATGGTCATGAAACCATGACCATCTATTGATCAACGATCTAGTTAACTAGAGGCTCACTAGGGACACGTTGTGGTCTATGTATTCACACATGCATTACGGTTTCCGGTTAACACAATTATAGCATGAACAATAGACAATTACCATGAACAAGGAAATACAATAATAACCATTTTATTATTGCCTCTAGGGCAGATTTCCAATAGTCTCCCACTTGCACTAGAGTCAATAATCTAGTTACATTGTGATGAATCGAACACTCATAGCATTCTGGTGTTGATCATGTTTTGCTCGTGAGAGAGGTTTAACCAACGGATTTGCGACATTCAGATCCGTATGTACTTTACAAATATCTATATCTCCCTCCTGAATGTAATCACGGATGGAGTTGAAGCGGCACTTGATGTGTCTTGTCTTCTTGTGAAACTTGGGCTCCTTTGCAAGGGCAATAGCTCCAGTGTTGTCACAGAATAGAGTCATCGGGCCCGGCGCATTGGGAATCACTCCTAGGTCGGTGATGAACTCCTTCATCCAGACTCCTTCCTTTGCTGCTTTCGAAGCAGCTATGTACTTCGCTTCACATGTAGATGCCGCCACGATGCTTTGCTTGCTGCTACACCAGCTGACTACCCCTCCATTCAAAATATACATGTATCCGGTTTGCGACTTGGAGTCGTCCGGATCTGTGTCAAAGCTAGCATCAACGTAACCCTTTACGACGAGCTCTTCGGCACCTCCATATACGAGAAACATGTCCTTTGTGCTTTTTAGGTACTTCAGGATATTCTGGACCGTTGTCCAGTGTTCCGCTCTGGGATCACTTTGGTACCTCCCTACCAAACTTATGGCAAGGTTCACATCAGGTCTGGTACACAGCATGGCATACATAATAGAGCCTATGGATGAACCATAGGGGATGACACTCATCTCTTCTCTATCCTTTGCCGTGGTCGGGCATCGAGTCGTACTCAATATCACACCCTATAACACAGGCAAGAACCCCTTCTTGGACTGATCCATATTGAACTTCTTCAATATCTTTTCAAGGTATGTGCTTTGTGAAAGACCTATGAGGCATTTCGATCTATCTCTATAGATCTTAATACCTAATATGTAAGCAGCTTCTCCAAGGTCCTTCATTGCAAAACATTCATTCAAGTAGGCCTTTACACTTTCCAAAAGTTCTATATCATTTCTCATCAACAATATGTCATCCACATATAATATGAGAAATGCTACAGAGCTCCCACTCACTTTCTTGTAAATACAGGGTTCTCCATAAACCTGCATAAACCCAAACGTTTTAATCACCTCATTAAAGCGAATGTTCCAACTCCGAGATGCTTGCACCAGCCCATAGATGGAGCGCTGGAGCTTGCATACTTTGTTAGCATCTTTAGGATCGACAAAACCTTCTGGCTGCATCATATATAGTTCTTCCTTAAGGAAGCCATTAAGGAATGCCGTTTTGACGTCCATTTGCCAGATCTCATAATCATAAAATGCAGCAATTTCTAACATGATTCGGATGGACTTCAACATCGCTACGGGTGAGAAAGTCTCATCGTAGTCAACTCCTTGAACTTGTCGATAACCCTTAGCGACAAGCCGAGCCTTATAGACGGTCACATTACCATCCGCATCAGTCTTCTTCTTAAAGATCCATTTATTTTCAATGGCTCGCTTATCATCAGGCAAGTCCACCAAAGTCCATACTTTGTTCTCATACATGGATCCTATCTCATATTTCATGGCTTCAAGCCATTTGTTGGAATCCGGGTCTGCCATCGCTTCTTCATAGTTCAAAGGTTCACCGTTGTCCAACAACATGATCTCCAGGACAGGGTTACTTTACCACTCTGGTGCGGAACGTGTCCTAGTGGACCTTTGACATTCAATAGTAACTTGCTCTGAAGTTTCATGATCATCATCATTAACTTCCTCTCCAGCCGGTGCAGGCTCCACAGAAACAACTTCTTGTGCTGCGCTACTCTCTGGTTCGAGTGGAGGTCCAATTACCTCATTAAGTTCTATTTTCCTCCCACTTACTTCTTTTGAGAGAAACTCTTTCTCGAGAAAGGATCCATTCTTGGAAACAAAGACTTTGCCTTCGGATCTGAGGTAGAAGGTATACTCAATAGTCTCTTTGGGATATCCTATGAAGATGCACTTTTCCGCTTTGGGTTCGAGCTTCTCAGGTTGAAGTTTCTTCACATAAGCATCGCATCCCCAAACTTTTAGAAACGACAGCTTAGGTTTCTTTCCAAACCATAATTCATATGGTGTCGTCTCAACGGATTTTGACGGTGCCCTATTTAAAGTGAATGCGGCAGTCTCTAATGCATATCCCCAAAATGATAGCGGTAAGTCGGTAAGAGACATCATAGATCGCACCATATCCAATAGAGTGCGATTACGACGTTCAGACACACCATTTCGCTGAGGTGTGCCACGCGGCGTGAGTTGTGAAACAATTCCACATTTCCTTAGGTGCGTGCCAAACTCGTGACTTAAATATTCTCCGCCATGATCAGATCGTAGGCACTTTATTTTCCTGTCACGTTGATTCTCTACCTCACTCTGAAATTCCTTGAACCTTTCAAAGGTTTCAGACTTGTGTTTCATTAAGTAGACATACCCATATCTTCTCAAGTCATCGGTGAGGGCGAGAACATAATGGTAGCCAGCGCGAGCCTCGACGCTCATTGGACCACATACATCGGTATGTATTATCTCCAACAAGTCAGTTGCTCGCTCACGTGTCAAATGATTCAAAATCAAGAGACTCCAAAAGTCCATCAGCATGGAGCTTCTTCATCCGTTTGACACCAATATGACCAAGGTGGCAGTGCCACATGTAAGTGGGACTATCGTTATCAACCTTACACTTTTTGGCACTCACACTATGAACATGTGTAACATCACGTTCAAGATTCATCAAAAATAAACCATTGACCAGCGGGGCATGACCATAAAACATTTCTCTCATATAAATAGAACAAACATTATTCTCATATTTAAATGAGTAGCCATCTCGCATCAAACGAGATCCCAATACAATGTTCATGCTCAAAGCTGGTACTAAATAACAATTATTGAGGTTTAAAACTAATCCCGAAGGTAGATGTAGAGGTAGCGTGCCGACGGCGATCACATCGACCTTGGAACCATTCCCGACGCGCATTGTCACCTCGTCCTTTGCCAGTCTCCGCTTATTCCGCAGCTCCTGCTTGGAGTTACAAATGTGAGCAACTGCACCGGTATCAAATACCCAGGAGCTACTACGAGCGCTGGTTAGGTACACATCAGTAACAAGTATATCACATATACCTTTGACGTTGTCGGCCTTCTTATCCGCTAAGTACTTGGGGCAGTTCCGCTTCCAGTGATCAGTACCCTTGCAATAAAAGCACTCAGTCTCAGGCTTGGATCCATTCTTGTTCTTCTTCCCGGCAACTTGCTTACCGGGTGTGGCAACAGCTTTGTCGTCCTTCCTGAAGTTCTTCTTACCCTTGCCTTTCTTGAAACTAGTGGTCTTATTCACCATCAACACTTGATGCTCCTTTTTGATCTTGACCTCTGCTGATTTCAGCATCGAGTACAACTCAGGAATGGACTTCTCCATACCCTGCATGTTGTAGTTCATCACAAAGCTCTTGTAGCTAGGTGGGAGCGACTGGAGGATTCTGTCAATGACCGAGTCATCCGGGAGATTAACTCCCAGCTAAGTCAAGCGGTTGTGCAACCCAGACATTTTGAGTATGTGCTCACTGACAGAACTGTTTTCCTCCATCTTACAACTGAAGAACTTGTCAGAGACATCATATCTCTCGACCCGGGCATGAGCTTGGAAAACCAGTTTCAGCTCTTGGAACATCTCATATGCTCCATGTTGCTCAAAACACTTTTGGAGCCTGGGTTCTAAACTGTAAAGCATGCCACACTGAACAAGGGAGTAATCATCGCACCGTGACTGCCAAGCATTCATAACGTCTTGATCTGCTGGGAAAATGGGTGTGTCACCTAGCGGTGCATCAAGGACATACAATCTTTTGGAAGCTATGAGGATGATCCTCAAGCCACGGACCAAGTACGCATAGTTGCTTCCATCATCTTTCAGCTTGGTTTTCTCTAGGAACGCATTGAAATTGAGGGTGACATTAGCGTTGGCCATTGGATCTACAATTTAGATTGTAAAGACAATTTTAGACTAAGTTCATGATAATTAAGTTCACATAATCAAATTATTTAATGAACTCACACTTAGATAGACATCTCTCTAGTCATCCAAGTGACACATGATCCACGTCAACTAGCCCGTGTCCGATCATCACGTGAGACGGACTAGTCATCCATGGTGAACATCTCCATGTTGATTGTATCTTCTATACGACTCATGTTCGACCTTTCGGTCTTCTGTGTTTCGAGGCCATGTCTGTACATGCTAGGCTCGTCAAGTCAACCTAAGTGTTTCACGTGTGTAAATCTGGCTTACAACTGTTGTATGCGAACGTTAGAACCTATCACACCCGATCATCACGTGGTGCTTTGGAACAACGATCCTTAGCAACGGTGCACAGTTAGGGTGAACACCTTTCTTGAAATTTTATTGAGAGATCATCTTATTTACTACCATCGTTCTAAGCAAATAATATCTAAGCATGATAAACATCACATGCAATCAATATAGTGACATGATATGACCAATATCATCTTGCTCCTTTGATCTCCATCTTTGGGGCACCATGATCATCACTGTCACCAGCACAACACCATGATCTCCATCATCGTGTCTTCATGAAGTTGTCTTGCCAACTATTACTTCTACTACTATGGCTAACGATTAGCAATAAAGTAAAGTAATTACATGGCGTTTATGATTGACACGCAGGTCATACAATAAAATAAGACAACTCCTATGGCTCCTGCCGGTTGTCGTACTCATCGACATGCAAGTTGTGAATCCTATTACAAGAACATGATCAATCTCATACATCACAATGCATCACATCACATCCTTTGGCCGTATCACATCACAAGGCATATGCTGCAAAAACAAGTTAGACATCCTCTAATTTGTAGTTGCAAGTTTTACGTGGCTGCTATAGGTTTCTAGCAAGAACGTTTCTTACCTACACCAAAACCACAACGTGATATGCCAATTGCTATTTACCCTTCATAATGACCCTTTTCATCGAAGCCAATCCGACTAAGGTGGGAGAGACAGACACCAGCTAGCCACCTTATGCAACAAGTGCATGTCAGGCTGTGGAACCGGTTTCACATAAGCGTACGTGTAAAGTTGGTCTGGGCCGCTTCATCCCACAATACCGCCGAATCAAGATAAGACTAGTAGTGGTAAGCAAATTAACAAGATCGACGCCCACAACAACTTTGTGTTCTACTCATGCATAGACCTAGCTCATGATGCCACTGTTGGGAGATGTAGTAGTAAATCAAAAAATTCCCTACGTGTTCACCAAGATCTATCTATGGAGAAACCAGCAACGAGTGGGTAGAGTGCATCTTCATACCTTTGAAGATCGCAAAGCAGAAGCGATACAAGAACATGGTTGGTGGAGTCGTACTCGCAGCGATTCAGATCGCGGTGGATTCCGATCTTAGCGCCGAACAACGGCACCTCCGCGTTCAACACACGTGCAGCCTGGTGACGTCTCCTACGCCTTGATCCAGCAAGGAGGAAGGAGAGGTTGAGGGAGAGCTCCGGCAGCATGACGGCGTGGTGACGGTGGAGCTGCGTGGTCTCTGGTAGGGCTTCACCAAGCACCACGGAGAGTGAGGAAGAGGAAGGGTAGGGCTGCACCGAGAGAGAGAGAATTCGTGTATCTGACAGCCCCAAACCCCTCCACTATATATAGGAGGAGGGGGAGGGAGGGATCAGCCCTCAGGTTCCCACCCTAGGGGCTGCGGTCGGCCCTAGATGGCCATCTGGCCGGTGGCCAGAGAGGGAGATGGGAGGGCGCAGCCCTAGGTGGGCCTTAGGCCCATCTGGGCCTAGCGTTTCCCCTCCCTCCCACCTTTCTTGCGCCTTGGGCTAGGATGGAGGGTGCACCAGCCCACTCTGGGGCTCGTCCCTTCCACTCTCGGCCCACGCAGACCTCTGGGCTGGTGGCCCCACTTGGTGGACCCCCAGAACCCTTCCGGTGGTCCCGGTACGTTACCGGTAATTCCCGAAACACTTCCGATGGACAAATCCTCACTTCCTATATATCATTATTTACCTCCGGACCATTCCGGAACTCCTCGTGACATCCGGGATCTCATCTGGGACTCCAAACTACCTTCTATAACCATGTACACTATTTCCCTATAACCCTAGCATCATCGAACCTTAAGTGTGTAGACCCTACGGGTTCGGGAGACACGTAGACATGACCGAGACACCTCTCCGGTCAATAACCAACAGTGGGATCTGGATACCCATGTTGGCTCCCACATGCTCCACGATGATCTCATCGGATGAACCACGATGTCGGGGATTCAATCAATCCCGTATACAATTCCCTTTGTCTATCGGTATGATACTCGCCCGAGATTCGACCGTCGGTATCCCTATACCTTGTTCAATCTCGTTACTGGCAAGTCTATTTACTCATTCCGTAACACATCATCCCATGGTTAACTCCTTAGTCACATTGAGCTCATTATGATGATGTCTTACCGAGTGGGCCCAGAGATACCTCTCCGTCATACGGAGTGACAAATCCCAGTCTCGATTCGTGCCAACCCAACAGACACTTTCGGAGATACCCATAGTGCACCTTTATAGCCACCCAGTTACGTTGTGACGTTTGGCACACCCAAAGTATTCCTATGGTATCCGGGAGTTGCACAATCTCATGGTCTAAGGAAACGATACTTGACATTAGAAAAGCTTTAGCAGATGAACTACACGATCTTGTGCTATGCTTAGGATTGGGTCTTGTCCATCACATCATTCTCCTAATGATGTGATCCCGTTACTAACGGCATCCAATGTCCATGGTCATGAAACTATGACCATCTATTGATCAACGAGCTAGTTAACTAGAGGCTCACTAGGTACACATTGTGGTCTATGTATTCACACATGCATTAAGGTTTCCGGTTAACACAATTATAACATGAACAATAGACAATTATCATGAACAAGGAAATACAATAATAACCATTTTATTATTGCCTCTAGGGCATATTTCCAACATAATCATGATATTAATTTGTGCTCCGGAGGTCATCCATCAAGAAGTGCTTGCAACATATCGAAGTGGGGGATGTGTCTAAATTACGTCTTAACCGGAGCGGGTCTTGCATCAAGAGTCATTTTTCCAACCGAAAGGCCCTATCCGTCGTGTGGGGTTGTCCTGGTAATTAAGATAGAAATCATACAAAAGCATTGGGTGTTTAATGACTACATTTCATGTATCCTCAAAGATAGGACCTGTGTTATCGTGCTAAACCTTTCTTTGACCGGTGTTCAGAATAACACTTCACAGTTTCCCTGCCCTTAGCCTCTCTGTGGCTTGATCTCCATGATCCTGGGTACCTGCATGGACAAAGAACACAGACGAGGCAAGAGACAACTACGAAGCAATTTTATATTACCCATAGGGTTGTAGGGCTATGGCTCAACCTATGACATTACTGAACTGCTCGCACATGGAGATTAGATCACACGGAGAAACCATTGAAGAACACATCATGAAGATTGATTGATAGTATGTCTTACAATAGTTGTTAGATGTGATACACGATTACAAAGTATGGCTCGTTGGATGAATGTTACAGTGGTGGAGATGGTGGTGAATATGGAGATGGAGATGGGAAATGGCAGTGGCTAGGGTTGTTGTGGATGATGAAGATGGAGGTATCGTCGATTTCTTATAACTCTTATGGCATGGGGCTCCTTATAAAGTTTGTTCTGGTTGATCAGGGGACACTGTTGGCAATCCATATGACTGCTCATACGAGCACGTGCGGTCATATGGAACGTTGTCTTCCGCTTTGTCGCGTCCTGGTGCGCCTCCCACTTTATCTCATATATCTCCTCTTTACTCTTTTCCTTGTATCGGCTTGATTGCATCCATAAGTAGGCCATTTCATGTGGAAACAAAATAAAGATAGGATATTTAGAATACTTTGCATTCATTCGTTAGTAGCAATATCAAAGCGTACATCTTGATTTTTGTTAAATACCTCGGTTTAAACTCGGGTTTGATGAGAGTAAAAATAACACTCGTCAACTCCCTAAGCTTAAATTTGATCGTCCTCGAGCAACATAGAGAGAAATCCAAATTGTAAGGAACTTAGTTGTTTAAACCAAAATACCGAGAAGGTTTTGGTTCACTTACAATCGATAGACCTAGATAGTCCTTGATTGGTTTCTTAGTGATCCGGTAAAGTAGCAGAAAGGATTGTCACCTTTTCCCCAGAGATGACTCTGAGTTATCGAACCCATGAGAGGATGTAGCCCTTTAATCAAGGGATTATAACAAGCTTTCGTAAGAGAATTAAATTCCAGCTTTTGGTCAGATTGTAAATCAAACTAACACTAAAAACACTTATTAAAAATAAGCATGGGTATGAGGTCTTATGCTTAAAACCATATATATGGGATCATCGTGATCTTAATTTATGTCGTGGAAGTCATCCATTGAGATGTGCTTGACATACCGAAGTGGAGAATGTGTCCAAATTGCGTCTTGACCCGTTGACTGACATACGTCCTGCATTAAGAGTCAGTTGTCCAACCGATGGCCCTATCTATCGCGTGGTGTTGCCCCAGTAATTAAGATAGCAATAATCAGACAAAAACATTGAGTGTTTAATGACTACACCTCTTGAATCACCGAGAGATAGGATCCGTGTTACCATACTAAACCTTTCTATCACTGGTGTTCGAAATAACACTTCATGATCTGTTTGCCCATATCCTCTCTACGGCTCGCTCTCCATGATCATGGGTATGTAGGGATGAAGAATGTGAATGAGACAAGAGACAACTACAAAACAACTTTATCCTACACATATGGGGAATTAATTTGAATTACTTCCATTGACCCCTCCAACAAATACATTGAGTTGCAAGGCCTTGCCTCAGCCCATGACCTTACCAAACTACTCATGCATGGGGATCAAATCGCACGAATAACTAATCGAAGAACACATCATGAAGATTGATTGATTGATTGATTATATGCATTACAATGGATGCCAAATGCGATAAACGATTACAAGTATGGCTAGATGACCGAGATCTATGTTGGTGATAAAGGTGGGGCTACGGAGATGGAGATGGGAAATGGCGGCGGATACTATTGATGGAGATGACTCCTACAAAGATGACAATGTGGCATCTTGTTTTGTTGCTCATTTTGGCATCATGCCTTTTATAAAGGTTGTTCACGTGGATCAGACACCTCGGCTGGCACGCCATGCGATTATCCATATGAGTGGGGATGGTCGTATGGAAGGTCTTCTTTTCTATTGGTTCCTCTATTGCGCCTCCCACTCGATCTCCTCAATCTCCACTTTACTCCTTTCCATGTATTGGCTTGATTTTGTCCATAAATGGTCCATTTACTATGGAAACAAAATAAAGATCAAATATTTGTATCCTTTGCATTCATTAGTCATTAGTGTCAATATCAGAGCGAATAACTCAGTTTTAACGATATATTTTAGTTTAAACCCATGTTAGAGGATTGTAAAAGTAACACTCATCATCACTCTACTTCTTGACCTGAAAATTTATGATAGTTTTAGAGATGGCATGGTTATTATGCAAGTGTCAGTGAAGCAAAGATAATCAACACAAAGTTCTTTTTTAGCTAGGTAAAATAACATAGTAACACTTGATTATATGTTGGGACCCCGATCCTAAGCCAAACGAATCTAGCATGTAACACATCATATCACTTTGCGGCATCACGCATGGTAAGCTCCACGGCTGACACCTTACCTTGGCCGGGAGCGTTCGTGCCTTTGGTTTACGTATATGAATATGTCGCTAGCAATCATATGTTAGTGAACCCGGGTCGACATGAGTAGTTATAGACCCAAGTGGCACAACTGTACAGGAACAGGCATATATAACTCAGCAATGCAAGCGTCGGTCATCAACTTGTGTAGACGAGTCATAGCAAGCTACATGGACTCCATTACACCGCTTGACATTTACCTGTAGGGATAGACACAGTAGCAAAGAAGGATAGATATCGGTCAATCAATGTGTCCGGAGCAATAGCAAGCCACTAGGTCTCAGTGGAAGCACAAAGAGGCATTTCTCTGTAAAGAAGTCTACCATAGGCATCCGACTAGGCGTCAAATCCCACACATACCAATGTATTTCAAACATATACGCAATATGCATGATATGCATAGATACAACATGACATCACAACATAATTCTATGACTCAAGTATTTATTAAATACTCGTAAGAGCCAACATAGTGTGATATTACAAACATGGGTCACATGACCCAACACTTAAAGTCATACAAGCAACAAGCGGAAACACAACATGTCCAAGTACACACGTCTACTAAAGGTGGTTGGAGAGACTGGAAATCTACAACAACCCTCCCAAAGGAGCCAGACCACTGTCTGGGATTCCCAAGCTATCTGGTCAACACCGAACCCATCATAGAAACCACTAGTGAGACTGAAGTCTCCTCTACAAAACATAAATTAAGAAACAATGAGTACAAAGGTACTCAACAAGACTTACATCAGAAATGTCTACATATGCATCAGTATCAACAAGGGTTTGTGGAGTTTAATTGCAGCTAGCCAGCGTTGACTCTTGGCTAACCTGTATTATGACTAAGAGTACTTTCTTTGAGGTGAGAGAACACACACAAGTCCGCATATTCACCACATCAATACACCACTATGGATCCTCTCCTGTCTCCCTACGAGAAGGTCATCCATAGCACTCACACTTATCTTGCGCATTTTAATGTATTCCTTTCAAGTTATCTATGAACAATGCAAGTCTCCAAGTAGTCCATATTCGCGGACGCGGCTATTCAAATAGATCATTTACCCCTGCAGGGGTATACTTCTTCACAAATGCTCCCGTCACTTACCACCACATACACGTCATGTAATCGTCTACCTTGAAGCAGAAGCTTGGCGAGGGTGTCGGCCACGGATATTAACCTACAATGACTCATGTCATGGTTTATCGCCTATTTGAGAATTGAATCCATAATGGAAGTCCGGTCATGATTTCTGATACGACCTCAAACGATGTGCAGGGCCCCAAGCCAGTCCGTGCATGGACCGTTCACTCACTTCGTAGGCCCGGCCACCTCCTAACAAACACCAAAAACTACTTGGAACTCCTGGATTGAGATCAAGGTGATTAACAGGCCAAGAGAGCCCATTGGTTTTAGGACCAATGCGTGGTAGTAGCTAGTCTTAGATTCAAACACATAACTCAGTTCTTAAGGAGGATCTCAATGAGACAACCCGTCATGTACTCCTACATGGCCTTTCATCGCTACCTTTACCAAATCGGATTCACGCGCTTAGCTCTCACACAGCAGGACATGAACACATCCATTTCAATTCATCGCCCAGATGGATCAAACCTGACATGTCTCCAAGCATAGCAGGCATAGCCGACAATCATGGATGAGTAGACACATCAAGGCTGAAGCAGTTGCTACTCATGCTAAAAGGTTTCAACTATTTACTGTGACAAAGACAGGTCATGCAAAGGAATGGGTTCACCTACCAAGAACATGTAACCATTGAATCATTATTGTCCTAATACATTAAAAGAGAGCAAGAGCGAGAGAGTGAGTTTATATCAATATGGGGAGTGCTTGCCTAGCACTTATGAAGATGAACCGCTCTTCATCAGTATCATCGATCTGAATGTCGGAAAAAACGTCTATCGAGAGAGAACAACACCAGCAACAGCAACAGAAACACGTCGAATGCAATGCAACAACCAAATGGATGACATGACAAATTAAGGTACTGAATTGACCTAAAGGAATACTTAACCAAGTTAATTAAAGTGGAATTCAAACAAGACTAAATTCCAACTCCAAATGCTATTTCATAATTTTCCCTATTCATGAATTGTCCTAGTTGGTGTTTTTAAATTGCTTAAACATGCATGAACATGACATACACAAATTCTTCATATTTTCTAATCATTTTTCATGTATAATTTATTTTCATCCAAGTTATAGATTATTTCTAATATTTTAGGAGTTTTAAACATTTTCTGAAATAAATAAATCATTTAAGATTTATTTAAATTACAGAAATGAATTACTGCATCAGCATGCCATCATGGCGACATCAGCACGTCAACTGACTTTGGCTAGGTCAAAACTGACCTGCGAGTCCCACCTGTCATGGACGTAGGGGCTAACCCGGGATAATTAGTGACGTGGGGTCCATATTTTAGTGTCATTAGCGCTAATTAAGTGGGGTAAATTAGTAGGGTCATTAGCGATATTAAGTGTCACGTCGGCGACCGAATCCGACGGCGGTGGAATGTCGGAATTCCTCGGCTCACTCTACACGGGGTGGCTGGACGCATGGTTGGCACAAAACGGAAGCCGGGGATTGCGCGCGTTCAACGGTGCAGGCATCATCATCGGAGGTGGCCGGAGCTGAGCACAACGACGACGGAGGCGGCGGCCAGGAGCACGGGGTTGAAGCGGTTGACGCTACAGAGCGCTGCTCGGCGAGCTACTAGGGGCATTCGGCTCCTAGGAGCATTCTGAGCATGCTCGTATGCTCAAAAGCGAACTTCGGCGGCCCTAGCCATGGCGGCAATGAGGCATGGTGCGTCGAGCTTCGGTCATGGAAGGGGGCGCCAACAGACCAAATCGACCACGACAAACAAGGGGGTAGAAGAGAAGCTCACGAGGGGGGCTCGACGAAGGGTTCAACTTGCTCGGGGAGGTCCTCATCAACGCGAATCAACGACGGTGTTCCCATAGTCGAGCGGCGAGGAAGACGGAGATGGCGACGATGCAGGGCTCCCGGGGGCGCTTCCTTCAGCGTGGAGGACGAGGGCGATGAGGCGAAGCCAATGGGCACGTCGGCAGGACGAGGCAGTGACAGTGGCTATGACAACAACGGCTGGCGGCGATGGAAGCGCTCAGCCATGGCGGGGAGTAGGCGAGAGAGCGAGGGAGAGGGCGAATGGAGGGGGTCTACCCGATCCAAACGGCAACGACGACATTATCCAGCGCAAGGACATGGCAAGGGAGCAAGTAGGCAGTTGTGGTATGGCGTCTGCACGTGCGTCGTGCCCTGCTTCTCCTGTACCTATTGGCGAGAGGAGCGGGACAACTGTCAGGGGACGTGGGCTGGGTCGTGCCAAGTAAGTCCCTTCCTTTCTTTTCCATTTATTTCTGTTTTTCTATTTTCTGCATTTGTTTTGAATTTGGTTTGCTAACCAAATTGTTTTTTCTGCTTCTGAAAAAATATTGTGGGAGCTAGATGAATTATTTCAAAGCCCCACAAAATGTTCCAGAATTATCGGAGCTATAAATAGTTTTAGAGGAATTTATAACCCCCAACTAAAATAACCGCTGAGTTAAATGAGAGCCCTAATATGTCCTTGAAAAATGGAATATTTATAGTGGAGGTTTTCATTATGTTCCATAAATCATGAACATTTTAAGGGTATTTTGAGTTCACTGAAAAGATTTTGAGTTTAAACTAATTGAATTGATTTAGGGCTATGGTTTTGGTCATCCCCATTTCAAAGTTTCAAAATTTTAATCATGATGCATGAATGTTGTTGCAACTAGTTACAACCAGACTCTAGGGTTGTGACATTATATTTCTTCTAGTTAACACTTGCTTGCTGGGAATGGACGAAAGAGGGTTTATTTTCTTGAGCAATGAAAACATAAATTAAGGATTAAAAGGTATGTAAAGACAACATGATTTTGGAGTAACTTGCTAACACACCCACGAGTGTCTCATTGACCAGCGGAGTTCTCAACATAACATCAAGAAATGCGAAGAATGGCGCATTTACCAACATACACGTGCATAGAGTAGCAATGCCATAGCACCAGTGAGAAGCTAAAGCACTATGTAGAAATACAACACAAATTTTGGCATAATCTCATTCACCCTTGAACTAAGTTCCTCTAGACAATCTAATCCACTAGTGCTATTGAGTCTGTTATGTTGGAGAACGTCGCATGGAAGACAAAAAATTTCCTACGCACACGCAAACCTATCCATGGTGATGAGCATCTACGAGAGGGAGAGTGGATCTACGTACCCTTGTAGATCGCTAAGCGGGAAGCGTTAAGAAACGCGATTGGTGTAGTCGAACATCTTCGCGATCCAAATCGCCGAGCGTCCCGCGATCTCATCACGATCCGTCCCGCGATCCCATCACGATCCGTCCCGCGATCTCATCACGATCCGTCTCATGATCTTGATCACGATCTGTCCCGCGAACTCATCACGATTCGTCCCGCGATCTTGATCACGATCTATCTCGCGATCTCGATGACGGTCCTTCCGATCTAGCGCCGAACGGACGGCACCTCCGCGTTCAGCACACGTGCAGCTTGATGACGATCTCCACCATCTTGATCCAGCAAGAGGAGGTGGAGAGGAGAGAGAGTTCACCGGTAGCATGACGGCGCTCCGGTGATGGTGGTGGAGCAATTACGGCAGGGCTTCGCCTAAGCGCTGCAGAAAACCGATCTAGAGGAGCATCGATGGAACGGGTAGCACGTGGCCGTAAGTTGTGTCCCGTGTGCTAGCCCTGCCCCTCTATTTATATGTTGAGCCCTGGGGTCTAAACTTGGAGCAAAAACCTCTACAAGGTCGATTTTGCCCGCACAAGGTCAGTTTGGCCCGCAAGAAAAGAGTCCAACTCGGATCCCTGCAGTCCCGCGCACAAGCGGTAGTACCGCTTGAGCGGTAGTACCGTTTCACAAGCGGTAGTACTGCCTTACTGCTTAAGGCAGCAGCAAAACTTCCTTTTGCCCTTTCCAATACCTCGTGGGTTTTACCCCATTGGTCCATATAAAGTGTTGTTGTACCCGAACACTTCGGTAAACATCTGGAACCCCTTCCGGTTAATTCCGGAACTCTTCTAGAGATCAAAACACTATTATCACATATATCAATCTTTATCTCCAGACTCTTCCGGAGATCCTCGTCATGTCCGGGATCGTATCCGAGACTCCGAACATCCTTCGGTCGCCACCATACATAACTCTATACTACCGAAACGTCACCAAACCTTAAGTGTGCAGACCCTGCGGGTTCGAGAACTATGTAGACATGACCGAGACACCTCTATGGCCAATAACCAATGGCGGGACCTGGACGTCCACATTGGTTCCTACATATTCTACGAAGATCTATCGGTTGAACCTCTATGTCAAGGATTCAGTTAATCCCGTATAACGTTCCCTTTGTTCTTCGGTATGTTACTTGCCCGAGATTCGATCGTTGGTATCTCCATACCTAGTTCAACCTCATTACCGGCAAGTGTCTTTACTCGTTCCGTAATACAAGATCCCGCAACTAACAATTAGTCACATTGCTTGCAAGGCTCATTGTGATGTTGTATTACCGAGTGGGCCCTGAGATACCTCTCCGTCACACGGAGTAACAAATCCCAGTCTCGATCCATGCCAACTCAACAGATACCATCGGAGATACCTGTAGAGCACCTTTATAGTCACCCAGTTACGTTGCAACGTTTGATGCACACAAGGCACTCCTCCGATATCCGTGAGTTGCATGATCTCATGGTCATAGGAACATATACTTGACATGCAGAAAACAGTAGCAATAAACTGACACGATCATATGCTATGTTTGTAGTTTGGGTCTTCTCCATCACATAATTCCCCTAATGATGTGATCCCGTTATCAAATGACATCTCATGTCCATGGCTAGGAAACCTTAACCATACTTTGATCAACGAGCTAGTCCATTAGAGGCATACTAGGGACATTGTTTTGTCTATGTATCCACACATGCATTTAAGTCTCTGATCAATACAATTATAGCATGGATATTAAACGATTACCATGAACAAGGAAATATGATAATAACTAATTTATTATTGACTCTAGGGGATATTTCCAACAGTCTCCCACTTGCACTAGAGTCAATAATCTAGTTCACATCACTATGTGATTCGCATTGTTATGAATCTAACACCCAATGAGTTCTAGGGCTCGATCATGCTTTGCATGTGAGAGAGGTATTTTATAGTCAACGGGTCTGCGATATTCAGATCCGTGTATACTTTGCAAATCTCTATGTCAAACCGTAAACACTGCTACCACACTCCACTTGGTACTACTTCCAAATGGCTGCTCCACTATATGTATCCAGATTGCTACTACTAGTTATCCGGATTGGTGCTAAAGCCTGCATCGATGTAACTCTTTACGACGAACTCTTTATCACCTCCATAATCGAGAAACATCTCCTCAGTATTCAGTTACTAAGGATAATCTTGACCATTGTACAGTGATCCACTCCTGGTTCACTCTTGTACCCCCTGACGAACTCATGCCAAGGCACACACATGTGCGGTACACAGCATGGCATACTGTACAGAGCCTATGGCTAAGGCATAGGGGACGATGTTCGTCTTTTCTCTTTCTTCTGCCGTTGTCGAGCTTTGAGTCTCACTCAACTTCACACCTTACAAATTAGACGAGAACTCTTTCTCTGACTGATCCATTCTGAACTCCTTCAAAATCTTGTCAAGGTATGTACTCATTGAAAGTCTCATCAAGCATCTTGATCTATCTCTATAGATCTTGATGCTCAACAATTAGGTAGTTTTATCCAGGTCTTCCTTTGAAAATCACTTTTCAAACAACCATTTATGCTTTCCAAAAATTCTACATTATTTCCGATCAACAATATGTCATCCACATATACTTATCAGAAATTCTATAGTGCTCCCACTCACTTTATTGTAAATACAAGTTTCTCATAAACTTTGTATAAACCTCAAAACTTTGATCACCTCATCAAAGCATATATTCCAACTCCAAGATGCTTGCTTCAGTCCATAGAAGGATCACTGAAGCTTGCTCACCTTTTAGCATCCTTAGGACTGACAAAACCTTCTGGTTGTATCACATACAACCTTCCCTCAAGTAAACCGTTTAAGGAAACGATGGTTTGACATCCATCTGCCAGATTTCATAATTGAAAATGCAGCAACTGCTAACATAATTCCAACAGACTTTAGCATCGCTACGAGTGAGAAAGTCTCATCACAGTCAACTCCTTGAACTTGTCACAAACATCTTTGCAACAACTCGAGCTTTAGAAATGGTGACATTTACCATCAGTGTCTGTCTTTATTTTAAAGATCCATTTGTACTCAACGACTTGTCGTCCAACGAGCAAGTCTACCAAAGTCTATACTTGGTTTTCATACATGGATCCTATCTCGGATTTCATGGCCTCTAACCATTTGTCGGAATCCAGGCCCATCATCGCTTCTCCATAGCTCGTAGGTTCATCGTTGTCCAACAACATGACCTCCAAGACAGGGTTGTCGTACCACTTAGGAGCAGTACACATCCTTGTCGACCTACGATGTTCGATAGTAACTTGATCCTGAAGCTTCATGATCATCATCATTAACTTCCTTTTCAACTAACGTAGGCTTCACAGAAACATCTTTCTGTGCTGCGCTACTCTCTGGTTAAACAAAGGTTTAACAACCTCATCAAGTTCTATCTTCCTCCCACTCAATTCTTTCGAGAGAAACATTTCCTCGAGAAAGGATCCGTTTAAGCAACAAACACTTTGTACTTGGATCTGAGATAGAAGGTTCACCCAACTGATCTTAGGGTATTCTATGAAGATGCATTTGTCCACCTTGGGTTCGACCTCATTAGGTGAAAACATTTTCCACACAAGTGTCGCAGCCCCAAATATTAAGAAATGACAGCTTAGGTTCCTATCAAACCATAATTCATATGGTGTCATCTCAACAGATTTAGATGGTGCCCTGTTTAAAGTGAATGTAGTTGTCTCTAATGCATAACCCCAAAATTATAGTAGTAAAACGATAAGAGACATCATAGCACGCACCATGTCCAATAGAGCATGACCATGATGTTCGGACACACCATCACACTATGGTGTTCCAGGTGGCGTTTTAGTTGTGAAACAAATTTCACATTGTCTTAAGTTGTATGCCAAACTCGTAACTCAGATATTTACCTCCACGATGATATCGCAGTCATTTTTATCTTCTTGTCATGATGATCTTAAACTTCACTCTGAATTTGCTTGAACCTTTCAAACAATTCAGACTTGTGTTTCATTAAGTAAATATACACTATATCTACTCAAATCATCATTGAAGGTAAGAAAATAACGATATCCACTACACGCTACCAGACTCACTGGATTGCATACATCAACATGTATCATTTCCAATGAATCACTTGCCCGCTCCATCCAACGGGGGTTTTAGTCATCTTGCCCAAGAGGCATGGTTCGCATGTCTCAACCGATTCGAAATCGAATGAGTCCAAAGATCCATCAGCATGGAGTTTCTTCATGCGCTTTATACCAATATGACATTTAGCAGCAGTGCCACAAGTATGTGGTACTATCTTTATTAACTTTGTATCTTTTGACATCAATGTTATGAACATGTGTATTACTACGATCAAGATTTCAACAAACCATTCTCACTGGGTGCATGACCATTGAAGGTATTATTCATGTAAACAGAATAACCATT